>LR990659.1:13497910-18333052 GCA_905147715.2 Xestia xanthographa | reverse complement strand
ATATATATATATATATATACAGTATATAGTACAAACACAATATAATATAGTATGTAGGTAAAATAATGATAACAGCCAAATCGCAAGTCATTTATTATAAATAAATAAATAACAATAAAAAATAAAATAAAAAAGCCTTTTATTTCTTGCCAGATAAGTTAAGTAAATAAATTAAAATTATAAAAGATTACATTGTTAGATTTCATTAAAACATTATATTATTAGATTTTATTGTTACATTATATTATTAGATTAACTCGACTTTCATTAAATTAAGTTACATTATAAAGATTTAACATTTATTTTTTTAAATGATTAAATTAAATACAAAATCAAATAATTCCAGAGATTGCCAAATGTCCCTGTTGCTTGCTACTGAAACCCAGTCTCGACCAGCTATGTGTGTGACGTCGTCTGCCCATCATGTTTACGGTCTGCCTCTCTTTCTGTAGCCGGCTGGTCCTGGCCATACTGTGGCTCGTATTGTCCACCTGTCGTCGGTCAGTCTGGCTACATGGCCCACCCATCTCCATTTTAATTTTAGTGCGTGACTCAGGGCATCAATAATCTGTCTTCTCGCGGATTATTGTGTGTGGAATTTTCTGAAGTTTGTTTATTTCATCATACTCCTCCCCATACTACTTTGGCTTGTTTTTATTTTGTTTTTGACCTTCTGAGTGACTTTCCACGTTTGGCAAGCATATGTCAGGGAGGGTAAAAGGCATGAATTCATCACTTTTCTTTTTAGTTTTATAGGAAATTTGCCTTACAGTACTTCTTTACAGCTCCAAAACTTGTTCCATGTTTTTTTAATTCTCCTGTCTACTTCTTGATTATTGTTTTGTGCGCTAAATGAAATTTGCTTTCCTAAATATATGTAGTTACTCACATATTCTAGTTGGACATCTTCAAGTTTGATAGGTTCGTGGCTGCTGCTTGTCATTACTTTGATTTTATTTAAGTTTATTTCTAAGCCTACTTCCTTGCTTGCATTATGCAGAGTGGATATCGTGTATGTGGTCTTTATGATTATCAGCTAAAAGAACAATATCGTCGACGAACCTTAGATGGGAGAGATTTTTTCCTTTGATATGGATTCCCAAGTTTCTCCAGTTTAGACTGCTTATAACCGCCTCTAGCACTGCTATGAAAAGACGAGGTGAAAGGGGGTCGCCTTCCGGAGTTGCGGGACTGTTCGAAAGAGATACCATAGCTCCGGAACACAAAGGGCGATGAAGAAACATGGATGGGGTTTAGTCAGTAAAAGTCTGACACTCCTTCCTACTCCACCCAGAGTGGGAGGAGTCATTTGATGATTTACCATCCGAAAAAAAAAAAAATATTGGGTCGCCTTGCCTGACCCCCCTTTCTGTTTTTATGGTCTGTCTGTGTCTTCCAATTATAATCTACTGTAACTGTTCTCATATAGGTGCTTCAGTATGTTTATGTATCTTTGGTTGACGTTTTGTGTAAGTAGAGTTTGCCAAATAGCAAAGTGTAAAATCGTATCGAATGCTTTTAGGTAATCGATAAAGGCGATGTATAACGGTCTTTGTATTTCTTGATATTTTTCAATAACTTGGTTCAGTGTGTGTATATGGTCCGTAGTACTATAACTTTTCCTGAAACCTGCCTGTTATATGTGTGTATGCCTGTTTTATGTGTAATCCTTTCGAAATTGTTTGTGTTTCGTAAGAAGATTTTACAATCTAAACGCGGAAATTTAAATATTGGTTTTAGAGAAAGTAATTTACCGCTGTGTATAATAAAGCATTCTTGTAAGCCATTAATTTCAGAACGAGAATGTTGCCTCTTCACATAGCGAAATAAAATTATTTATATAAATTATATTTAAATACAATTTCCTACATATTATCTCAAAGGCGTTATTCACATGTCAGTTAAAAGATTTAATTGGACTAGGAAATAATTTAATTAACAATTTTTCAATAATAATTCTGAAGAAACACTAAAAACCGGCTTTGGGTCTTCAAGCACAGTTATTTGTATAATAATAATCTTCATTTCCCGAAAAAAGTCTATAAATATTCTGAATGGAATAAAATAAATATTACAGAAGTCGGGATCAGCTTTTCCGGAAAAGCTCTTAGCAACACGCAACAAAGGAAACATTGGCCGTGACGTCTAAGGGCTCTCGATTGACTCCCGATCCGTCAAACGTTTCCGAAGTGGTTATAATTGTACAGATGAGGCACAAAATAGATAAACCACAGAAGGTTGGCTCAGCGTATGAACGCACAGATGTTTCAAGCGAATGCAAGCACACTCCGCGACTGTCATTTGTTTGACATACGTGTACCCCGAGTCAATGTAATCGGTCGTGCGAATACGTGAGACATTCATTTTGTATTATTTTGAAATTGGAAGGCAATAACGCCTATTCGCTAAACAAAATTGAGTCACGTGTTCGAACTCGCAACGACCGCAGTGACGATTGCTTTGCTAAGATTAGGTTAGAGACTTCTCGTCTTTGTGAGTGTGCGCCTGTTTTCAATCGTTCTATAGAGTCGTCCTTCTGCAACCTACGAGTGACCTACCTTAAGAGTGAACCCCGAAGGCGAGAAGATTTGAACTTGGAGCACTTCCAGCAAATGATTTGGGTAGTTTTAATTTAATTAGAAGTGTAGAAATGTAACAAGGGTCGATCTTAAATTAACAAGCCGATTGGATGGACTTGTCTATTTTAGTGGAAACTGTAGAAAGTGCAAACATTGGCAAAATCTCATTAATGCAGGCGTAGAAAGTTGGTCTTCTAAGACTAGACCGATTACATAAATACATAAACTCACGACTTTTCCTTTGGGGGTAGGCAGAAACCACAGAATGCCACCTGCTACGATCCTTATGAGGTTTAAACAACCTCATCACGAAGCCGTCAACCAAGCATTCTGTACATCAAACTAAGTAACTTTACACAAAAAAAATTGCTGGGACTTTTATTTGGAGTGAAAAATCATGTTTTGTGGTAGAACTAAATGTAACGCACTCAAAACATTGTGCTGGTGGATGGTTTGAATAGTACGGGGGTCGTGGAGGTGTTTAAATTAAAAATCTTACATTAAAAACTTGTATTTTAAAAAAAAACTTGTCAAAAAGTAGGAACTTTGGCCCCCAATATCTTCGAAACTATAAGGTTCCCAGGTCTGGTGTAGAACAAAAAAAATATCGCAATGACGGAGAGAACAAGTGCCTTTCAGCTTCGTTTAGAGGCGTTTTACATCCTTTATACTCCTTTTGCGTCGTCCACGTTCATAGGTACATCCGGTCATACACGCAGGCCGGTTGCGAATACCTGACCTGACCTTCCCTAGGAACGTTACCTCACCAATAGACCGATTAGTATAGTATTTGCCTAATCATTTATTTATTAAATCGCATAATCAACACAATTGACTAAATCTTAATTGACCATTTATTTTCAAGAATTATCTCATTCGCTTTGTTTTTTAATCACCTCGGTAAAATCTCGTAGCTATAGGATTAGACATAAAACGCAGATGACTAGACAAGTCCCGGAAAATTGGCCCAACTTCCTGCTGCTCTGATATATGAACTTCCCTTGGTATTCTTTCCGCGTCTTCCAACAAATTTTCAAGTTTGTTTTGATAGCTGACGTCATAAAAGATGTCGGCCGTAAAATTACTTCATACTTTCATTTTGTCGAAAAGCTGTAAACAAAGAAACTCCACGTTTTATGACCCTACATTGCGTATTATTACGAATTTTTATTGTCATCTCCATGTTTTTATTTTGGTGCTAGTGATGTTTGCATTATCCGCGTCCGTGTGTGGCATAAGGATGCCCAATTTTTTACGGTTTTTGTATTCTCATATAACTTCTTCCAAATGTGAACACGTTTTATGACGATGAGGAGATGATGTAGTTTCATCATATATCTGAATTTTCTGGAATAGAGAAAACTTGTTTAAGTTTTAAATTAGTTTTCTTATCTCATCAAAAAGTTTTAAATTGGTTTAATAAAAAAAAATATAGTGCAGAAATTATTCTCGTAGTAATAAAGTTAATACAAAATAGATTTTACCCTCTTTTCTTCCTGTTTTAGTTTCATTTTATAGATACCTAAATGCACCAGTACTTTCAAATAAGCTTAAACTAAAATGATGATTATTGATGAAGTGTAGGGACGATGATAATTTTTCGTATATCCTTGATGCATACCGATAGTTGAAATCTAAATATTTAGTAAAATTGGCTAAAAGTAATTTAAAATATACCGAACATACTGCGAACAAAATAACTACAGGATACAAGTAACTGACTGAGTAAGGGCACTAGATTAATTAATGTTGTTTAAAAATAATAAGTTTAACAATTTAGTATAGATACCATGTAAATGGCATTATTAATTTTAAACGAAACATAATGTAATCTTCAAAATCAAATGAGTTCATGTTTGATAAAATCAAATAAACAGGAAAATAAATAGCATAAAAACTAGAAGGTCATTAAAAATATTGAAATAGAAGCAAATGTTCCACCTGCCATGAGCTTTATACAATTTAACATGACATTTATACTTGGTTTAATAGTTCTCCTCCAACTCCAAGAAATTGTGAAAAGTCAAGAGTACAAAATGATATACCAAAGTAAAGAGTTCTGCAAAGATCCGGATCCTCCTTACGAAGCAGAAAGATTGCTTGATGTCAACCTGGAAGTGGTGAATAAAACTTATAACTTTTACTTCAAAGGTAATTTTACTGTCAAGGAAAACCTAAAGGGATACTTGTGGAGATTCAAAAATGGAGTCGAAAAATCTGGCAAGGTCATTTACGAAAATGATTTCAAAGGACTGTCTTGCAGAACTTTTATTCCTAGACTAATATTTGCAATTGCGAAAATAAATTTTGATCCTAAGACATGCGAGGTCCATAAAGGGAATTATTCTTTTAATAAATTGGAGATAACAAAAATAGATCGTGCCACGATTTTTGATCCAACGAGAAGACTTGGGATGAACGTTTTTTATATAAGTTACTATAAACCGAAGGCCACCACTTCTTTTTGTATCCACGCACGTGTCTTAATAATAAAAGTTTAAAAAGGAATCGTGATGTTGATTATTTTCTCTTTTTGATAAAGTTTTCGTTCACCGATCAAGAACAATTATTCTGCAATTCAATTGATTCAAATGATTCTTGAAGTTTTAACGAAGAAGTTGATGAAATAAAAAGCAAAGCAACATGAAATATAAAATCTTAAATACAAGTAAAGTAAATTCAAACGTAACTGTCAGTGCACAAATTAATTATGAACAAAAGCACGCCTCTAGAAAGTACGATGCAGACATACGCATCACATTCCATATTGCTATTTACTTAAGCAAAGGCGTCTATACTCTCAACATTAGAAGTAAATAATGAAGCATGTCCAGACAAACCAGTGCACCAGCGAAGAAAGGAACACTATCTGCTGCTTGAATATTGCAACGGAGAAGAGCTATTTTTTTAATTATTATTTTTTGTTAGCTGGTTCTGTCGCACTCATGGAAAAAGACCCCCCCATTCCTTCACCTTCTCTCGGTATTGTACCTTTGTGAGAAAGCTATCGAAGGCGTCGCGCCATCCTGCCGGGGCTGCGGGACTGTTCGAAAGAGATACCGTGGCCCCGGAACACAAAGGGCGATGAAGGAACATGGATTTTTAGTCAGTAAAAGTCTGACACTCCTTCCTGCTCCGCCCAAAGCGGGCGGAGTCATTTGATGATTTCCCATCCGAAAAAAAAGGCGTCGCGCCATCTTCTCTACGGTCTGCCGCGACCCCGACTAGCTGTCTTAGGGCTTCAGACTTGGAATACAGGGGAGATTTAATACTTATTAAAAATATTTGGAATAAAAATATCGCATGAGAACATGTCGTCTGATTCTGATAAATATATAAAATGTCAACTAAGTTGGAGAGAAATATATAGAGATTTTAAAATGTATGTGTGTGGGTGTTTTTAATGTGTGAACGCACAGTAAGAACTAACAGAAGCTTGTGAGTATGTGTTAACGGTTATCTTTTCAAAATTAAACAGATCAGGTATTGGTTTAGTATCAACGAACCGATTTGGCCTGGGCTGCTTTCAAAAAATGAGCCTTAAACAAATTTATGATAGCGTACAGTCGGGGTCTTTTCCGCCTGACCATTTTAATTTTTTTTCGCCTAAAACATGCGGAGGCGCCGAGCTACGCCCCCTTAAAGTTTGGGCCTATTAGGAAAGCCTCAACTTTGGCGCGCAAAATAACAATAACGCGCGTCGTCAGTGCGCTCGGCCGATTCGGTATCTTTTCATTCATTATTTCTATAAAAAGTCAACGGGGCGGGGCTAGAGAGCGTTACTATGTTGCGAGTGCAAGCAAAAATAAGCTTAGTGGTGGTCAGGCGGGAGTGCCCTCGATAGTACCTATATTAAGTTAATGTGGTAGTAAGACAGCTTCTATTATATTCTTTGCGCAGATGACCTTGTACTTCTGCGTCTACTGTTAACAATGACCAGTGAGACTAATTGCCATAAACACTATAGCATCATTCATTTCTTTCTTTCTTTTCATCATCATCTGTCTTGCTTTTTCCCAACTATGTAAATTGGGGTCGTCATCCAGTCTAACCAGATGCAGCTAAACACCGTAGACACTACAGTAATGGTCCAAAATTAAATACTTACTTAAATATTTTATCCACCCGGAAAAAACTATTTTGTTATGATTATTTATCAATTACACTATTTCAGTGTACTTTTATGTGCTCACTGGCTGTGAAATTATGTAATGTCTATTGATATGATATTAATCAGTAAATTCTATGGTTTTTAAACGACACTAAAACTAATTCGTCTAGTGCTAACGTACATATTTTTTTTATAAAAATGAAATTGAAATATTGTGCAATATTCGTCTTGGAATTTATATCAATTGTGTTTTGCGTGAAGTACAGAATGATTTACCAAGGTGATAAGTTCTGTCCGGATCCCAACCCACCATACGAACTAAATAAAAAAGTCGAAGTGCATATTAGTGTGGTTAACACAACTGACAGCTTTTACTACAAGGCCAATGTTACTGTCAAGGAGAACCTGACAGGGTACACATGGAGACTTAAAACTGGATTTGAAAGATCCGGCAAAATATACTACGAAAATGACTACAAAAGATTGTCTTGCAGGAGTTTTATTTTTAAAATACTTTCTGACCTTTCTTCAGTTAAGTTTGACCGTAATACATGCGTTATATTCAAAGGACATTATTCTCTTAACAAATTGGAAATAGCTACATTTGATCGTGCTGTAAATTTCTTACCAACGAGGAGAATTGGGATAAACGTCTACTACTTAAGTTACTCTAATCCTAAAGAAACTTGTTTTTGTATACAAGCTCGCATTCTGTTTATCAAAGCCTAACAAAGCATTAATGAACTAGACTAGTGTTTTTGTAATCCTGGACCCTGTGTATAACAGATAGCTTTAATTCTTCCACTAAACCCTTGACGTGTTTCTTCTTCAATAATTACTTAAACAAAACAAAACATAACATTTTTCCCTAGTTAATTTTTTCCTGTTTTTCAAACCTTCAACTTTCAAAGGTAACTTTCAATTAAACTTAAACTAAAATGATGCTTATATTGAGAAAATGTAGGGACGATGTACTTTTAAATTTTCCGGTATCTTCTAACCAACCACCATTCCACTACGCTACAGCTATGTATTTTCCGTGTACAATTTTTTTATCAATTTTGTCTCCTAGAGCAAAGGTTGGCTTGTCATTTTCACTGTTCATAAGTCAAAGACTTCCTAGTTTTCTTTTCAACCGTTTTTGATAAGACATAGGTATTATAAGAGTAGAGAAAACCAAAAAAACCATGGATGACTGTGTGAAAGATGATATGGCACGAAAAGAGGTTTCTGATAAAATAACGAGAAATAGAGAAGTATAGAAAAAGAAGACACGTGCTGCGCCGTCCCCAAATGAATTAGGATAAGGACAAGAAAAGGATGATAATGATAAAAAAATAACCTGATTGGTTAACAAAATCAAATAACCTAAAATTATCACACGTAGAGGATTACCTTCCTTAATTTCGATGAACTTATCAATCAAAATGTACTCATTTGTTTGTATTAGAGTTTAAATATCAGCGCAATTAGTGTGATCAGTATGATTGAGTCACAAATTGTTATTGATGAGTTATTTACGGATTTATTCACCAAAATTATGAAAAGTGATGAAACCATCAATTATAAAATTAATGTTTTTTTTAGTAGGTACCTAGTATAATTACATTTATAATGTAATTTTTCGTATTTCCCTAATGATGCTAACCGATAGCTCAAATGTAAAACTTTAGTCAAACGGGCTAAAAGAAAATTAAAATGTACGTAACATACTATAAAGAAAATACAGGATACCACTGACTGACAAAGAGTAAGAGCACTAGATTAAATGATGTTTGAAAATAATAAGTCAAACAATTTAGTATAGATAGAAAGATACCATGTAATCACTATTAAACATTTTTAAAATGCATTATTAATTTTAAACGAGACACAAATGTAATCCTCAAAATCGAATGTGTTCAGTTTGATGAAATCAGATAAACAGTGACTGCGCTGATATAAATAGCATAACAACTAAACGGTCATTAAAACGAATGAAATAGAAGCGAATGTTACACCTGCCATGAGCTTTAAACAATTTAACATGAGATTTATATTTGGTGTTATAGTTCTCCTTCAACTCCAAGCAATTGCGAAGAGTCAAGAAATGAAATACAAAATGATATACCAAAGTAAAGAGTTCTGCAAAGATCCAGATCCTCCTTACGAAGCAGAAAGATTGCTTGATGTCAACCTGGAAGTGGTGAATATAACTGATAACTTTTACTTCAAAGGTAATTTTACTGTCAAGAAAAACCTAAAGGGATACTTATGGAGATTCAGAAATGGATTCGAAAAATCTGGCAAAGTAACTTACGAATATGACTTCAAAGGACTGTCTTGCAGAACTTTCATTCCTAGACTAATTTATGGACTTGCGAAAATAAATTTTGATCCTAAGACATGCGAGGTCCATAAAGGGAATTATACTTTGAACAAATTAGAGATAAGAAAAATAGATCGTGTCTCGAATTTATATCCAACGAGAAGACTTGGCATGAACGTGTTTTATTTAAGTTACTATAAACCGAACGCTACTTCTTTTTGTATCTACACACGTGTCTTAAGAATAAAAGTTTAAAAAGGAATCCTGATTTAGAAAATTTTGTCTAAAGAATCAATTCTGAAATTTAATTTAAGCAAATGCTTCTTGGGATCCCCTAGTTTTTAAGGTAGAACTAGTACGTCTTAAACAATATCACAACACTAACACACACACACTGAACACTATCTGCATGTTGAATGTTGAAACGGAGAAAAGCTATTTTTAATTATTTTTTGTTAGATTTGTTTGTCCCAGTCCTTAAAAAGACCGCCTTACACTTCTTTTTATGTTGTGCCTCTTCACGCCAATTTAGGAAGCTATCTTTTTTTTTTTTTTTTTTTTTTCGGATGGGAAATCATCAAATAACTCCTCCCGCTCTGGGCGGAGCAGGAGGGAGTGTCAGACTTTTACTGACTATTTATTTATTTATTTATTTATTGGCCTATCTACAATTGTTACACTGTTTATTCTAAAAATACAAGCAATATAATACAAGCATAGTGTACAATATGATGCGATAGACACAGCATGCAAAAAACAAAATAATATCAAAAATTAAATTACAATAGTAGTGCAGAAATAACACTTTCAACAACAGTGGGTAGTTTTAGAAACACAGTAAAGACAAAGATGACAAAGGAAAAAGAAAAAAGTCATTATGGTGAGTAGTTTTGATGGACCTGGCGCTTGAACTTCTGAAGTGTTGTGGAAAAAATATCTATTGATTCATCGCAATTATTAAGAAGCCGGCAAATTCTGGGGATGGGGGAGTTGGATCCTGACACAGTTTTGCGAAATGGGGGACGTAATAGTTTTATAGGGTGACGCGGATATTTGTGGGGTAGGTTAAAATTAAACTTACTTAACAACTGGGGGCAGTCTATTTTACTCTGAAGTATTTTAAAAAGAAAAATTAAATCTATATTATCTCTTCGTTTTTCAAGTGAAGTCATGCTAAATTTTTGAAGACGTTTTGCATAGCTCCGTATTTTTTTGCTTAATCCCGCAGAATAGGCAAGATGGTATAAAAATCTTTTCTGGATCCTCTCTAACCTAAGACTATGTGTTGCATAGTGGGGACGCCATACAACCGCGCAATATTCCAATACAGTACGAACGAGACAATTAAAAAGATAAATCTTAGTTTTAGGCTTGCGAAAACATTTAGCATTACGTAACACAAAACCGAGTGTCTTTGAAGCTTTTTTTACAATGTTGTCCATGTGCGGAATAAAAGTTAATTTACGATCCAGAAGGACTCCTAAATCTCTGATCACATCAACTTTACTGAGGTGCGTACCATTTATACTGTAGTTAAAATCGATGAAGTTAGCCTTGCGAGTAAAAGTAATTTGGGAACATTTTTCTACATTAAGTTGCATCTTATTATCCTTACACCAGTTTAAGAGTCTGTTCAAGTCATCCTGAAGTAATGTTGAATCGGCTAGAGAGTCGACAACGCGGACTATTTTCAAATCATCGGCGAATAAGAATGGCGTGGAGTTAAAGAAATAATAAGGAAGGTCGTTTACAAAGATAATAAATATTACAGGGCCCAGGTGGGAACCCTGCGGAACACCGGAGGTTATGATCATGGTTTCAGATTTATAGCCATTGGCCACGACATAAAAAGATCTATCCGTTAGGTAAGAGTGCAGCCACTTAAGAAGTGAACCAGCAAAGCCGTACGCAGCAAGTTTTTGAATCAGCACTTCATGGGAAACTTTGTCAAAAGCCTTGCTGAAATCGGTGTATATGGCGTCGACTTGCTGGTTCGAGTCAAGTGAAGCTGCAATAACCTCAACGAAAGCTACTAGATTACTGCAGGTGGATCTTGCTGCAGTAAAGCCATGCTGGTGGTCTGACAGATATTTCCTGAAATAGTTTTGTATGTCGGGGCATACTATTGCTTCAAAAACCTTGGCAAATGTCGGAAGGATAGATATAGGACGATAGTTTTCTACCAAATCATCAGCGCCTGATTTATGACTAAAACCCATCCATGTTCCTTCATCGCCCTTTGTGTTCCGGGGCCACGGTATCTCTTTCGAACAGTCCCGCAACCCCGGCAGGCATCGGTCCCTACGGACCCCTTCCCTTTTGCTGACTCTCTTTGAGGCGCGCGTGGAACACGAACGCGCCGTCGACACGGCCTGTCGTCATGAGACGGACGGATGGCGAGCTAGCCCATAGCCCACCGTCCACAGGCCCGCGCCTACGGTGGCCGGGGGCCACGTGGTGGTGGCCCCCGACCACAGAACATATAAAGGAGGTTAGAAAGGAAATAGATCCTGATTTGTATCAGAACGCGTGTCGCCGCTTGACTCCCACTCCTTAACTTCACTACAAGCAAGAGACCAATGCCTACGCGGATTACGCACACAAATAAACAACACGCACTTAGATCGTAAGTTTGCTATTGGTTGTCACACTAACGCAGTCACTGCGTTTGACGTACACTCATACACGCGTAAAAGCTCATGTATGCTAGGGCGACTAAAAGGTCGATTGTTGATATCGATAAAATTAATGTAATCCTGCTTCTAACTTTGCAAGTATTGTGGACTATGCGGACTTCTGTAATGCATGTTGTGAACATTATTCATGCGAATATAATAATAGTATTCCACAACTATCACACAACGCCATCTAGTCCCAAGCTAAGCAGAGCTTGTGTTATGGGTACTAGACAACTGATAAACATACTTATATTTCTAAATACATACATATTATAGATAAATTACACCAATATAAAAACAAATAAAAAATACGTAACTGAATTTTAAAACCAATTTTATTATAAACATTAGGATTTTGGAATATTTACCGTGTTTATTGTTTGTTCATTAGAGAAAGTCGGTTGCCTCTCAACCTTACATTTCCGGGGCTTATCACCAGTTCAAAAAGAAAACTATGTCAGTTTCAACATTGAAAAATTACATAAAAGTTATAGTACTAATACAAAAAATATACAAAAACCTCACTCAAAATCTATATTAACAATCGGTCGTAATAAATAATATTATTTTAGTTATAAAGTGTACTATTGACAATAATCCATTGTATCATAGTTATTATCGACATTCTTTACAAATTGGCACAGCACTATCGATGTGCCTAGAGTTCGTGGAATTACACCTTTGGTTCGGCAGTCGGGACTCTCGCAGTGAACGTAATACATTGCGCGATTGCTCACGTAATGCAAAATGTATAGTCCATCTATTGCAAGCAATGTATTACTATTCGTCTGCTTGCGATTATTTCGTTTTTGTCTACAAACTTCATAATGCTAATGTTATAATTACAAATATCACAAGTATTTTAATGTTTTTGGACTTACCGGTGGAAAGAAATCCCTTCTCGTGCTACACTACACACCTGGTTTCTTTTCCGACACGTTATAATAGCGCAAGACGGCATAATATAATATTTTTTGCGGAGCTTACGTACGCTGTCAAAACAAGAGAGCGATTGCTGGCCGGTAAATTAAATTTCGGTTGATATTGAGCATTTGCTCATAACCGCGGCGCGCGTGCCCCGCCCACAAGGCCTTTCTAACCTCCTTTATATGTTCTGTGCCCCCAACGCCCGGGGCGTCTCTCACGTTCCGCCACCTCCTTCTCTAGCATTACTGCTTCGCAGAAGGAGGTGACGGCGTCCCATTCCGTCTCGCTCCGGACCATGGCTTGCAACAGGGCCGGACGCGAGAGGTCGCCGCTTCGAGGACACGGCGGTGCTCCGCCCACGCGGGGCACACCTCCACCGTGTGTTCCACCGTGTCCTCCGGTCGATCCTCACAATGGAAGCACCCGGGCGTTTCCTCCCGCCCGTTTCGGTGCAGGAACCTCCCGAACACACCGTGTCCGGTGAGGACCTGCGTCAGGCGGAAGGTGAGGACGCCGTGGCGTCTCTCAAGCCACTCCTCAAAGAGGGGACTTATCGCCACTATCATGGCGTGCCCTATTTAGGAAGCTATCTAAGGCATCCCTACATTGTTTCTGTGTTGCAATAATCGGGTCTGTTAATACTAATTAAAATATTTTATAATAAAATAATATTCGCTTAAGAACAGTGATCTGATAGAAATAAAAATTGCAACTAAGATGAGGGAGAGCGTGATCAAATCAGAAATGAAGACATCTGTAAGAGAACCAAGGTTACTAACGTAGCCCGAAGAATTGACAAACTTAAGTGGCAGTGGGCAGGGCATATTGCTCGCAGAACGGATGGCCGATAGGACCGAAAAGTTCTGGAGTGGCGATCGCGAAACGGCAGACGTTCCATTGGAAGGTCTGACGGATCCGCTAGATGCGAGACGCATGGTCAATGTGACGACACTTGGAGGAGGGCCTATGTCCAGCAGTGGACGTCTTTCGGCTGAAATGATGATGATGAAGAGAGAGAGAAATAAATAAGTAGAGATTTTCAAATGTACGTATGTGGATGTTTTGAATGTGTGAATGCACAGTTACAACCAACAGAAGCTTGTAAGTGTGTGTGTCAACCTTACAAGAGGAGATGCCTCTTGTAAGGTTGTCCAACGAAAACTAATTAGGTATTTTGTAGAGGATCAACAAATTGATTTGACTTGGCCCGCTTTCATAAAATGAGTTTTAAACATATTCATGACAGCGAATATAAGTGACCTTATACACTATGTTATAGTTTATGCTTTACATGTGTGTAAGCTGTCTTCACTACGGAGACAGCTTGTATTTTGTTCTTTGCGCAGCGCGCAGGTAACCTCGTACTTCTTGAGTTCCTTGTAACAATGACCAGTGAGGCTAATAATTGCCATAGACACTACAATATCATTATCATCTGTCTAGCTTTTTACCACCCATGGATCTATATTTGGGATCGGCTTCTAGTCTAACCGGATGCAGCTGTGATCAGTGTGTGTGATCAACTGCATCCAGTTAGACTGGAAACTGACCCCAATACACATAAACACAACTTTGTCAGTTTAAAAGTAACCAAAATGAACAAAAATGAATTAAATAACCTAATTAAGTATTTTAAAAACCACCCGGAAGGAACTATTTAGCTATGATTATTTATCAACTAGTATTATATTTGAATGTACTTGTTTTTGTGCTCACGGGCTGTGAAATTATGTGATGTCTATTGATATGATATTAATCAGTAACTCCTATGATTGTATACGGCTCTTAAACTTATTCGTCTAGTGCTTTTGTGGTATTAATAGTAATGTACATATTTTTTGATCAAAAATGAAATTGAAATGTGGTGCAATATTTGTCTTGGAATTTATATCAATGGTGTTTTGCGTGAAGTACAGAATGATTTATAAAGGTGATGAGTTATGCCCGGATCCCAACCCACCATACGAACAAAATAAAAAAGTCGAAGTTCATATTGGTGTGGTTAACACAACTGACAGCTTATACTACAAAGCCAACTTCACTGTCAAGGAGAATTTGTCAGGGTACACATGGAGATTCAAAACTGGATTTGAAAAATCCGGAAAAATATTCTACGAAAATGACTACAAAGGATTGTCCTGCAAGAGTTTTATTTTTAAAATAATTTCTGGACTTTCTTCAGTTAAGTTTGACCGTAATACATGCGTTATATTCAAAGGGAATTATTCTCTGGACAAATTGGAAATAGCTACATTAGATCGTGCTGTAAATTTCTTACCTACGAGGCGAATTGGGATAAACGTCTACTACTTGAGTTACTATAATCCCAAAGAAACTTGTTTTTGTATACAATCTCGCATTCTGTTTGTCAAAAGCTAATAAAGCATTAATGAAATATTGTGTTTCTGTAATCCTGGATCCAGTGTATAACTTTAGTTCATCCACCAAACCCTTGACGTTATATTCAACTACTCACATTATTGAAATAAAATTGTCAGGATTTATTTTTCTACTTTTGTCATAGCCGTTTCAGAAAGGCCTTGTTACTAACGGGTAAGCATACAGTACATTACCATTTATTATGTGCTCACTGACTGTAAAATCGTTGTTATTGACAAAGTAATCAGGAACTGCTATAATATAAATGCCATCCTAATGACTGTCAATCAGAACCCATACATCAGTAGTAGATAAGTACTCCATCCAAAAAGACATACTTTTTAAATATGAGACTTCTTTTTGGTGCAATTTTTGCGTTGTATCTTCTGTCTTCTATCGTGTTCTGCGTGAAGTATAAAATGATCTACAAAGGTGATGAATTCTGCCCGGATCCCGATCCACCATACGAAGAACATAGAAAAGTAGAGGTCAATATTTCTGCCATCAACAAAAGTGATACCTTCTACTACAATGCCGAAATCAGTGTAAAAGAGGACTTATCTGGATATGTATGGAGATACAAAAAAGGATTCGAAAAAGACGGCAAAATTATTTACGAAAACGATTTTAAAGGACTGTCCTGCAAAAGTTTTATTTTTAAACTTATTTATGGAATGTCTAATATAAAGTACGACCATAAGACTTGCGATATCTTAAAAGGAAACTATTCTTTTCATAAATTGGAGGCGACGAAAATCGATCGCGCCGCAGTTTTCTTACCAACGAGGCAACTTGGGACAAACGTTTACTTCTTAAGTTACTATAAACCCAAAGGAACTTGCTTCTGTTTACAGTCCCGGGTCTTGTTCATAAAAATATAGAAGAAAAGTGTATTAACCCAGGCGTTATTTAAGAACATCTTGTAATACTTTTTTCGGTAAAAATAAAGCAAAGATTGTGTCTAATATGCAGAATGTTTTTCTATTTGAATAACTTCTATATTCCATTTTATTATTCCCACATTCTATTCGGTAAGGGAAACTAAGCTAGGTATGGCCTAATAAATAAGCATAATATGTATTTCGGATATAAAATTTAAGATACACAGAATACAAGAGGAAAGTGTAGGCACTAAGTAAATTCCCAGCTACACCCATTCTACTTACGTTAAACGCAAATGGAATACGGATGTGATTTACGACACAACCTTTCTAGACCCAAGATACCAAACCTACTACATGATAATATTTTATACTTAGGACGTACCTACCTAATATTGTTTTGTTAATGGCTTCTGAATTCTAGAAACTTTTTAATTTCCTGTATCCGAATTCCGCATCCCGGCTTAGCATTGCATTAGTTTGCAACAGTAATTTTAGTTTGGAAATCAGGCACTGCAACAGGTTCTGAATTGGTTTCTGGAGAAATCTCGCCGTAAGCTATTCAAGCAGTACAATACCTTACTACATACATACAATTATAATGATTCCAAAGTCACATTGGTATTGATACTTTACTAAAACATCACTGGTGACTAACATCAGCACATGGAAGGATAACGTCTTAAAAATCGATCTCGAACCTCCTCTGTGGAACGTCCCTTTGGACACATCCCTGGGGAGACTCTAGAGTCTCTAGAGAGGTCTCCACTAGGCTCACTATGCGCGGTAGGGTTATTGAGACTTATCTGAGAGTGTACAAAGCCCCTTCAACTATTTATGACTACTAGTGGTCCCCAGTGGTCGAAATTAGACCATAATTAATTTAAAATCAAAGATACAAAGTTTTTGCTTCAAGTATTAATACATTTTCAAACGTCAACAGTCGTTGCCATGACAACCAAGCGTTGCCATGACGACCAAGTATTTTAAAATATGAAACGTCCGCACGTATGCGTGTGTGCCAAATACATGGTAATGTGTGTAGAGTTTCATTTATTGATTTAATGTATTTTTAAGCATACTTAAAAAAAAAATCCTCCTCTATAAAAACTTTTAGTGTGCGAAATTTCATACTCCTCCGTCCGCGCAATTTTCGTAAAAAAGGGTACAAAGTTTTCTTTTCACGTTAGTAATTAATCTTATGATTTTATGAATCAGAATGAAACGTTATCTGCCTTACTAGATTTACATGAATAATAAATTACTGGTTGTCAAGTCTTTCTGTTCTGAATATAAAAGGAAATATGAAAGCAACTACCATAGACTACGAGATACTCGTCGAGCTTTTGTCATCACCGCTCTTTTATAGATAAATGTCAATATTCTTGTAAATGATGTGAGGAAACTGTTTAAATAGTTAAATATATTTCGAACATGGGCAAAGCGATTGGTTACTATGCTGCGTATTCTTTTCGATATTATTTTGAGAATGAATCTTGTTATAATTAATATAAATATATGAAATAAAATATAATAAATAAGCAATCTGTAATAAGCAATCTGGCAGCTGTAAGTCCTCCATATACTAAATAAATAAAAACCATCAGTTTTAATAACTGGCATATGGCATAATAACATTTTTTTTATTATGCCTCAACAATTTAGGTTTACCTAGTCATCATCTGCCTAGCCTTTTCCCAACTATGTTGGGGTCGGCTTCCAGTCTAACCGGATGCAGCTGAGTACCAGTATTTTACATGGAGCGACTGCCTATCTGACCTCCACAACCCAACCCAATTACTGGGAAATACGATACCCCTTGGTAAGACTGGTTGTCAGACTTTAGGGGCCACTGACTACCTGTACCGACTGTCAAAGATCTACAAATGACAGCCGGGGCCAACAGCTTAACGTGCTTTCCGAGGCACGGAGGAAACTCGGTATGTAAGGGTGGTCACCCATCCACAGACCAACCTAGGCATGCACGGCTTAACCTAAAGATCGACCTGAGCGGCTATTATTATTTAGCCACGAGCTCCTCTCTTAGGTTTACCTAGTATAGTAGAAAATTGAGTTGTGAGTTGTATTAAAATATAACTGAATTCCAAAAAAAAAACTAAATGATATTATTGTTCTGCAAAAAGTATTCTGTCTTATAATCCCAATTTCCTCATGAAAATATTTTCAGAGTCAGAAAAGATATTCATCATAAAGTGAACCATAATGGGAAAAGTTTAGAATCGATCACTGCATTTTGATGTGAACATAAACGTTTAGAACTTGTTATTTTTCAACCTTATTATAAAGAAATTAGAAGCAATAAAGTCTCCTAAATATAGCACGATGTTTTCAAAATAACACATAACGATATTTAGAATGTATTTTAATTGCTCACTGTTGGATACAATTGGTTTGGTTATATCAACCTTGTTTCCAGCACAATCATTACGTTATATACCTACATGGTTTACCAAAATTATTATGAGACCAACATGGAATTTTATTCTATCAATGGTTTTAATTCAATTCTTAGTGTCAGTGTCATCGATGACGTATAAAATAACATTGCGTAGCACGGAAAGGTGTAGCAATCCTGAACCACCTTATGAGAAGGATCCATTGGTGAGCATGTCCGTTGAACCATATAATAAAAGTGGAGGAGTTTATTTCAAAGGCAATATGACGATAAAGGACAATATGAAAGGATATTATTGGAAAATAAAAACTGCAATTGAGAGACCTGGCAACGTGATTAAACATATGAATACTTTCAAAAAGTTGACATGTAAAAGTATGATACCCAGGGTAATTTTAATGACATCTAACGTCAGATATAACGATAAAACCTGTGAGATTTTTAAAGGAAGTTATTCTTTTGAAAAAATGGATTTGAACAAGTTGGATTCTGGCGCTTATTACTTTCCTATTAAAGAGATTGGTGAAACGCTTGTGTTCTTCAGTATGTACAAAAATAAAGGGACTAGTTTCTGTTATATGTCACGTTACGTGGTGAAGAATAATTGATTAGAATAATAAAAACCTATGCAAGAAACTGTTTGTTATTTAGTTTCTCTAAAAACTAATTTTTACCCAAGCCATCAACGTTGGTTTTCGTAAGATTTGAACCGAGAAATAGCCGATATCCCCAATTCTGTGGAGTTCTTCTGTAGGGTGAAAACTCTACTCTCTGTCTTTAAGTACAACTACTATAGCTACATACTATCGAACTAGTTTTTTTTTTGTTGTTGAACACGACATCATGACTCTACCTTCATGGACGTCAACGTCTGAGATTTGCCAAATTCATTAATTTCAATTTAATATTTGATACAAAAATATGTACGTTAGCATTAGACGAATTCGTTTTAGTGTCCTATAAAATTAAAAAAATTACTGAATAATATCATATCAATAGACATTGCATAATTTCACAGCCAGTGAGCACATAAAAGTACATTCATAATCATCTGCCTAGCCTTTTCCCAACTATGTTGGTGTCGGCTTCCAATCTAACCAGATGCAGCTGAATACCAGTATTTTACAGGGAGCGACTGCCTACCTAACCTCCACAACCCAGTTAGTACTGGGAAATACAATACCTCTTGATAAGACTGGTTGTCAGACTTTTGGGCCAACCTAGGCAAGCGGCTTAACCTGAAGATTGACCTGAGCGGCTGGTATTAGTAAGCCAGGATCTCCTCTGTGATTTGCCAAATGATTTGAGAAATATTTTTGACATGGGACTAATCGGTCTGTCATTGGATACATTCAGTTTTGAATTAAGAGGGCTGTTACATTTTTCTTGTATTTGAGTGTTTTAAGGCTAGGTGGCCCCGAATTTAAGTTTTTTATAACAATCTGAGACAAAGAATATAGTGTTTTAAATTAAAAAAAAAAAATATATGTATTAGTTAAGGATCTTGTCTAGTCAAAATCGCATTCAGTTGCAAGACCTAATGAACTTCACTCGATAGAAAAAAATCGCAAAGTTGCCCCTTTTTATAACGTTTTTTCAATATTATGACTATATTACTGATTTTTTACATTTAATTTTTGTACTATATTAAAGAAACTAATTAGTTATAGACAAATTCGTAGAGTTTGACTTGATAAAATGATTTTCTTAATTACTACGATTAAATATGAATTAAAAGCGCCCGCGGCGGCTCCGACAGGCCCGTTCAGTCGCGTGCTGGCGCTTATGGACGACGGACCTGTGTCAGTTTTTTCCGCGACAACTTCGCGCACCTTATCATCTGTTTTTGAGAGTTTTTTTGTTAGTTATGATGGGCAATAAACAACGCAGGCGAAAAAAGTCGTGTAAAGCAATAAAAGAAACAAATATGTAGAAACATATCCACAGTATAAAAATATCAGTACTACTAGAGAAAGCTAAGATTTTTGATAAAATGAAATCATATTTTGTCTAGGTATAAGTATCGATGTCTCAGCCTGGCGTTTGCAAACGAAAAATAAATACTAATACTATAATATCTACCTATCAATTTCATCTGTGAAATAGGTACTTCATTTACTTTTTGTTATAGGTCTGTGGGGCAGCCTCAAGAATTGCAACCAGCAATTTTAAGATGACTAAAGTACTATCGAGGACACTCCCGCCTGACCACCACTAAGCTAATTTTTGCTTGCACTCGCAAAATAGAAACGCTCCGACCCGTTGACTTTGTATACAAATAATGAATGAAAAGATACCGAATCGGCCGAGCGCACGGATGACGCACGCCAAACGAGAGTTATTGTTATTTTGCGCGGCAAAGTTGACGTTTTCCTAATACGCCCAGACTTTAAGGGGGTGGGACTCGGCGCCTCTGCATGTTTTAAGCGAAAAAAAATGAAAATGGTCAGACGGAAAAGACCACAATAGTACATGAAAATATTTAAAACTAGCTGTGCCCGGCATGCGTTGCAATGCGCCTTTTCATACTACCTATCTACCGACTACCGACCGCCTACCTACCTACGTACTACCTACCTACGTACTACCTACCTACGTACTACCTACCATCTACCTACTACCTACCATCTACCTACTTCCTATCTACTACCTACAGTACCTACCTGCCCACTACCTACTAGGTACCTACTTACCTACTACCTACCAACCACCTACCTACTGCCTACCCCCTATTTTTTATCTTTTATACAAACCTTGACCTATTGTTGAGTTTTAGCGAGACTAACGAACAGTAATTAATTTTTATATTATTATATAGATTTCTTTTATAAATTTGTTTTATTTGACACCCTAGGTTCTTTTTATGCAAATCTATCTTTGAAGTAAATAACCGTAGTTGAAATTGAAATACTTTCCTCAAATATAATTATTTTGAAAAAAAAAAAAACAATAATACAAAAACATAAACAAATCAAAATTTTATCTTTACAGTTCTCAAACCTGCGAACTGGCTGTTTATTTTCAATTAATTATTCCAACTGCCCAATTATGACTACCTATTTTATATTCTAATATTTTAAAGACAATTATTATATATCGAAGCTCTAATTTATCGCTACTACGAGTAACAAATTTTGATCATAAAAATATATTTCATAAAAGTCAACTAATATTACATAACCTACTGCATATTTCTATACTGTGTCGCCGCGTGGAGTCATGAGAGTTCTCTGACGCGCTGTGTCCACGCGAAGTATATCGCGCGTAGCCTACAGCGCTAAATGCCTACTTTTGCAAAACTACCTAGCCTTAAGAGTCTAACAGTCAAATACACGAAAAAAAATGTTTTTATTTTGAGCGCTCCATAAAGAAATAATCAAACTTTCTAGGGCATATTTTTTTTTTAATTTTGTGGCCATATCTAAACCATAATCACATCAAAAATCTCAGTCTAGAGAAGGTTTGATTATTTCTCTAGGGAGAGCTCAAAATAAAAATCAAAATTTTTCATGTATTTGAGTGCTAAACTCTTAAAACACTCCAAAACAAGAAAAATTGTAATAGCCCTCTTAAGTACTTTTCGTCAGAGATTTTTTCAAACTATAACATTACACCCATGTAAATTCTGTAAAGAGCTTGGTTGTATACCTACCATACTCACTTTCTTTCTGTTACGTTATTAGTCTTTTAGGAACAGATTCGCAATTGCAAAAATGACCCGGGAATCGAACCAGTACAAAAATATAGTTCTCCTAGGCATCTAGCAGAATCTGTAGGTTTTGTGTTGTCGTGGGTCTCGTTGTCTCCCTGTATAAAGGATTTAGAAATCAAACAAAATTTTAATACATTTGTTTAATATCTCTAATACTAAAATATTTACACAAGTAATTTTGTACCATTTTATCTCCCCTTTAAGACGTCAAATATTTTAGTTGTTAACTTCAGGTACTAACGCTTAACTTAGTTATTATTTTAATAAGATTCTTGCGGCTTTTTTTCAGAAGGCTCCTGGACTATGACTACTTGTTTGTTTGCTCGCCTCCTGGCGTGCGGTCCTAACCTGACACTGCTTGGCTCTCCGTCTACGTTTACTTCTGATGTCACCTGCCCAAAAGATTTAAATGATTATTTTGTGTTTAGAATTTTGCTCCCGAAATACTTTCTACATTATAATCCGCTAGAATTGTTGTAAACCTGTTGTAAAGAGGTACTTTGTAGGAATATTAATATTTTTGTTAAATAGTTTCAAAATAAATGAAGGGGAATATTATTATGTCATCAATATCATTTTAACCTAAAAACTGCTTGACATCGCGTCAGCCATAATCACTATTCCCACTGCTGAGCACACAGGCCTCCCCGCCGGCCTGAATTCGAACCCACGATTCTCGATTCTCGTAAGACGCGGCCCATTTGGCCACGTAAACATTTGGACCAATAATGCTTGGTATAGTAGACACTCATTGCAAATATATCTGGTTCTGATTGCTAAAATTTTTTTTTTTTAAATGTCTTCAGATTAGTGCAAAATCTAAAAATCTATCAGAATAGTCAATTATGCCTACCTATAAATAGTAATTTAAAAAGTAAAAAAATGGGTACTATTCCAATTTGTTTTCGTCTGCGGCATTTAAATCTATTCAATAGGCAGCTTGAAAAGTATTCCATGCCTATAAATCCTATTTCAATAAAATTAACAATAACATTATTTTTGTACGCACCTGAACTCTTTTCCTTCCTTGAACATTGTTCTCTAAAAATTTGTTTACAGCCGACAGAGTGTTTATTGGTATCTATAAAATATAAAATTTTATTGAGACAAAGTATCAAACACCTAGAATATTATAAAAAAAATAAAATTGTGCAAATAACTACAAAGCGGTGAAACTTACCCGACCTGACACCTGACGCCCTTTTCAAAGCCTTGATAAAAATCACACACAGCTACGCAGAGGCTAAATCGATCTGTTTTTAGTACCTATTACCAAATTATTCCTTCACCTGTTATGCGCTGTATCGTTCTGATAACTACTACTTACTTTTATAGCCATCACCACTTTAACTACTAAACTGAAATTAAAATACATGATTCTTAAAAACTTCCACCAGAATTTTCTTTCTGTAATCTTTGGACCGCTAGCACAACAAGCAAGCACGTGCCCTGTACGCCAAACGACACAAATATGTGACAAAATGGTACCTACGTTAAATTGTGGCTTGGAGAATAGGGCACGCGCATGCGTTTATGCTCTGGCGTTCTAAAGGTTAACACATTTTTCATCACCGACTTACAAAACATTAGTCAGATATTAACGAAATAATCGTAAGTTCATCACTCTTTGATCTATAAATTATCAAACCCAATAAGATGGTGCATATTTATACAGGGTTAGTTTTCAATGACCAGTCAAATTTTTATAGATGGTTTAGAATCGATATTATTTTCGATATAATGAAAAAAAAACAACATTTTTAGGGTTCTGTAGTCAACTAGGAACCCTTATAGTTTCGCCATGTCTGTCCGTCCGTCCGTCCGTCCGTCTGTCCGTCCTCGCTTAATCTCCGTGACCGTTAGCACTAGAAAGCTGAAATTTGGTATCAATATGTATATCAATCACGCCGACAAAGTGGTAAAATAAAAATTGAAAAAAAAATGTTTTATTAGGGTAGCCCCCCTATATGTAAAGTGGGAAGTGATTTTTTTTTAATTTCAACCCTAACGTGTGATATATTGTTGGAAAGGTATTTAAAAATGAATATAGGTTTTTTAAAATCATTTTTTGATAATGTCAATAATTTCGGAAATAATCGCTCCAAAAGTAAAAAACAATGTGTCCCCCCCCTCTAACTTTTGAACCATAAGTTCAGAAAATATGAAAAAAAACTGAAAAGTAGAACTTTATAAGGACTTTCTAGGAAAATTATTTTGAACTTGATGGAAACAACAGTTTTTGTACAAAAAAGACAAAAACTTTTTGTCTGATTTCTGTTTCTTTTTGTCTGATTCTTTAAACTCATAAGTGGGAACACTTATTGTGACGGACGGGAAACTACGGAACCCTTCACTGAGCGTGGCTCGACACCTCCTGTCCACCACTAAAAAGCGAACGTGTGGATATTGCAACAGCACAATTCAGTTCAACAATCTAGATAGGTAGCAGTTAGCACACATATCAATTTGACGATGCATGCACGCACACAAGTGCTTCCCACAAGGTTTATGATTTAGGAAATTTTTAGGACACTTTCAAATCGAGTGCTATTATTTTATATTTTTCGACAATACTATTTAAAACGCACTTTTGGTTTGATATCTAGATCTTAATTTTAAATTTTGGCTGGTCATTGAAAATGACCTTGTATAGCTTGTTTGTTCAGATCCCAATGTCTAAAGGTAAATTCAATTGAATCTATTTTACAAATTCTCGTCAAATCTTGATTGTTTGTTTTTCGGTGTACTAATCAAACAGCTAATATTAGATTTGACAGCAGACTTGTCGATCAAGGAGTTTTCAGAAACTGGGACAAAATCATTGTTATTTGAACATCAAAGCTATTAAGGGTGAAAGCGACACTGACGCCCAAATGGTTACCTCGTATTCAGTAAATCATTCTGAACCCATATCACACTTTTGTAGGAAACAGTAACGGGGGGGGCTTGTTACTGTACTAAAGTGTGATACCTACACGGTCAAAATGTATGGAACAGCTGATTTTTAAATTACGAATGAAAAATGTATTATGTTCAAAATATTGTACTGACTTATGTGGGTGGTATACGTGGTCACCGTTTGTGCGTCTACGTGTACCCAACACCATGCATAAAATGCCTTAAAAATAAACATGCGTTACAAACATTAAAAAGGTACAGCAATATTTGGTGCAAGACTTAAAGACATGCAAACATCATGCATATAAAACACAAAGTAGTGATGAATTTGATTATAGGTATGATCGTTGATCGTGCACTTACAGAGAAAATATCATCAATAAATTTGGAGGCATTCGGTGTCTGAACCGAGATATGAGCCTCGGATGCTGATGAAGATGATGTTGATGGAGATACATGCTTCGATGTTATATCAGAGTCTGTAGAAAATGAAGAATTTGTAGAGAAATCATTATTCACAACAAGAACCTAATAGTTAGCTAGAAAACCCTACTCAATAGATGCAGATTATAAAGAACTACCATGCGATGATCCAAACTATAGAACCATATGAAATTGGTACTGATTCTATACAAAAATAAAGTTCCAAAGTAGATTTTTCAGTAATAGATACTAGCTGTGTATCTAATAAAACAGATCGTTTTATTTCTAATAAATGTCGCCATATATCTTTTTAATCGCCACGCATTGGCAATAATTTACTTCGCCAAACAAAACATCGGTACATAAACATGAAAGTTTGTGTAGATAAAAAGGGTCTGTAATGTAATTTAATACAAACTACAAAATATCTCAGAATGTAGGAAATTCTAGAAGAAAAATTAAACAAGTTACATTATTTACTAGTAACAGAGAAATTACGGCAAAAAGCTAAATTAGCGAGAAAGGGTAGCGTCATGGCTGGCAAAATAAATTCTCATTTTTATTATACTTAAATTAAAATAAACAAACCCAGCTATTTTACGGGTTGATGCAGCTGTTATTTTGTGTGAATTTATCTATTATTTTAATAAGTCCAACGGAGGTGTTTTGCTCCAAAAGGGGGTGCTCGTAAAAAATATAAACGTAATAAAAGCTAGCAGATAAAAATATCAAGGAGATTACGAGAGCAAAGGAGAGGGCAAGATTATAGTGAGCCATTCCCTGCAGGTCGCTTACACGGCTTATCACAATTTGTAACAGCGACGTAAAATATTTTCATGATTTACAGAAGGGTACCTACTATTCTAAATGAAAGGCTCATAAAATTTGATAACACTCTTGGTAATGTTTTTTTTTTACCCTAGAGGTATTTTACTTGCATACTTTTTCATAGTTTAATGTTAATCAAAAACTTACTTTAGTTTAAATAAAAACTTAGATTTTCATATTTTTCTTATAATTTAAAAATGTCTTTCTTACAAATCATTTTCTTTATACCCTCATTTGAATTGTATAAAAATTACAAACTAATTTTAAACATAGGTTTAGTTTTATTTAAAACTAGAGTAACCAGAATGACCGGAAAATCCGGCATTTCCGGAGAATCCAGAGTAACCACCTGCTTTGAATGTAGCCGACTTTTGTACTGAAACACCAGTATTTTGAGCGGTATTTGTCAGAAAACCGCTAACTGCCTTCAAAGTAGAAATGGGGATCTGGAAATGGCAAAATATTAAATTAGTATTAAAATGAGCTTTTCTTGCATTCTAAACGGGGGAAAATATAATGACCACCAAAAATAACTTTGTGACATCTATCACCTAAAATATAATTGATCACCAAATTTAGTAAATTGAGCACCAAATTTTAAAGTGGTGGTTGATAACAAACTAGTTTTGCCTAGGCCGACTTGGGGCACCCCGATACGGATAGATTAGGTTAGCTGGCTTCGCTCGCTCATTCGACCCCGCACTTCGTGGTTATTTTTGACTTGTTAATTTAATCTAAGTAGTTTAATTCAATAATATTTTAATGCAATTTTAATGTACCATGTCATCATCATCTGCCTAGCCTTTTCCCAACTATGTTGGGGTCGGCTTCCAGTCTAACCGGATGCAGCTGAGTATCAGTATTTTACATGGAGCGACTGCCTATCTGACCTCCACAACCCAGTTCATACTGGGTAATACAATACCACTTTGGTCAGACTGGTTGTCAGACTTTTTGGGTCACTGACTACCTGTAACGACTATCAAAGATGGACAAATGACAGCCGGGACCAACAGCTTAACGTGCTTTCCGAGGCACGGAGGAAACTCGGTATGTAAGGGTGGTCACCCATCCACAGACCAACCTAGGCAAGCACGGCTTACCCTAAAGATCGACCCGAGCGGCTGTTATTATTTAGCCACGAGCTCCTCAATTAGTTTAATGTACCATGTATTAATTCTAATATTTCAATAATGTATGTGTTTGGTTTCTATTTTTGGTTTATATGGGTCTCGGACCTGAATTTTTTTTATTTTTTTTTTATAAACCATTCAGGCGGGGTCCGTCGACCGAGTCTCCCTCGACTCGGATGCAAGAGCATAACAGTTCAATTTCTGGTGGTCATTAACTAAAAAAAAAATGATTATAATTTCACGATAAAATGGGGATTATTTTGGTGATCATTTACAAATTTTGGCAATCAAAACTGATTTTTTTGCGGTTACATTTTGCTAAATCTGGTGGTTCGTTAATTGTATGCCATTCTAAACTGCCTCGTTGGTATAGTGGTCGAAACCACGACTGCTAAGCATGAGGTCTTGGGTTCGATTCCCAGGTCAGGCAAAGTGTAATTGGGTTTGGAATTCCTGATAGAAATCAGGAATTTCTCATAAGCAGCCATGGGGTCTGGATTAGTGCCCGGTTGATGGCAATAGGCTCGCCCTCATTTACATGTGACTTAAACATAACTGGCGAATTGTGAGTGTACTGTACACCTCTGGCTAGCCCTTCTGGGATTACAGGCGTGATGTTATGTTATAATGGTGTCGATTCTGTTGTGCACAAACTAAACTTAATTTAGGCTATTGCTATCTTTTACTTAAAGGCAGTGCGCGAAAAGGACGGCTATAGCTACGAACTAAGTTAGAGATATCAAACTAGTTTATGCCTTGCACTTCACCGTGTTTTTGATCAACATGTTTTTACGTGCACCCTTCATTTGTATGGAAATATTAGTTCCAACTATTGACAGCTCTAAATTACGTCCGTCTCTTTCTCGTTCTATTAGAGAGAAAAAGATAGCAATAGCCTAAATT
This sequence comes from Xestia xanthographa, assembly GCA_905147715.2. NCBI lineage: Eukaryota > Metazoa > Arthropoda > Insecta > Lepidoptera > Noctuidae > Xestia > Xestia xanthographa. The sequence goes on along the minus strand of LR990659.1, from coordinate 18,304,876 downwards.
AAGTTTAATTTGTGCACAACAGAATCGACACCATTATGTAAATTGCCGTAGATCTAACAGTTAAAAAAATGAATACCACGAAACTTTTATTAAATATTGTGCTGAAGACATTGGGAATTTTGAAACGACACTACCTACTAAAATGGCGGCAAATAGAGTAGTAAATACATATCCACTGGTCAATTTGATTCCATAAAAATTCTGTTAAAAAGAATATGCCAATGAAATAGAATATTATAATACTCACATTGAAAATATCCTGGAAGAAAGTATTCGGTTTTGCGTTAGCATTGTTACTGACAACGATCTCCTTGGAACTACCGAATGAAACAACTTTTCCTGGTCCGTAATGTTCACCGGTAATAGTAGCTCCTCCTCCACCATGTGCTTCGACATCTACATCAACTCTCTTCTCGATAGGCTGAACAGTTTTGTAGACTACTGTTTTGGTTGGAGGAGCTACTGCACCACCAAATCCTGCCCAGCCACCAACGTAGGTCTTGTGCACGTGATGCCTGTGAGGTTTGTGTTTGCGAACGTATACTGTTTGTACTGGTGTAGGCTCAACATGTACCTTTGTGGAAAGAAATTTAGTTTTACTTGATGACGTCAGTGAAAGGGATGCTTTTGGTTGTATCAAAGTAGGAAGTTGTTCCAAAGTTAGCACAACTTGCGCCAGTTATAGATTTAGGAACTTACGATGATAAACAAAACATGAAATTTAGAAGAAAGCACACTTGGTAAGAATGGTTGAAAACGTTAGCTGAGACTGTTGGTACCTAGGTTTTATATCTCAAAGTTCTTGTCAAGATAAGTACAGTACTAAAAGTTTTTAATAAGTGTTGTCCGTGAGGTCCGTGGCAAGAAAAATATGAAAATACTTAAATATGTAGTGAAACAAATAAGTATTCAGGGTTATTTATTGTTCTATGTAGTAGTTGTTATCATGACCGACCTAGACATATAACATTTATGAGTTAGCAGACGACGCTTGGAACAAGAAAATGCACTTCCAGAAGTGCTAAAATGTATTATTATGAACAAGGTGCAAAGATTTTCGCAACAGCTGTCTTTAAGCCTCTTGGTGTGCACGAACAAATTTACCTTAGAAGATTTCAACGAACCTGCTGAACATAATTGTACTGAGGGGGTGGGACCCACTTCGGTGGACTATAACTCCTCTGTGGACTCCTAAACAAAGAACTCATAAAATCTTCAAAATTAAATAATGGAATGTTCCGTGTGTGATATTGCGGACCTTTCCATTTACTCACTTCTTTTACAAACTCTGGTTGGGCGCTCACGTGTACATTTACATGTGCGTTTGCATCAATACCAGCTTTTGCGCTTGGGGTTATTTCATTTGCAGCCTCGTATTTTGCTTCCCCATACACATACTTGTGTACGGGCCTGATTTCTTCCACTGGAACTACCGACACTTCAGTTTCTTTTACTATTGTGTGGGGCACTTCAATAGATTTGTGGGCGGAGATCGAAAATCCTGATGATCCAGATGCGCCTGATTCACCTCCCTGCAATGACAAAACTAATTTTTAGGAACTATTTCATAGTTTATTTTGTTTCAAGTTCATGTCATGCCAATGACTTCAATACATCTACAATGATGAACTTTTCATATAAAAGTGTTGATCATCACGCGTTGGTACACAGCATCCTATTCAAAGCACCATGCAAGGTATTTTGCGGCGTAACAGGGAAAAGTGATAAATGGGGTCCCAAAAATGAGACCTGAAATGACAAATGGCCGTGCATTGTGAGTGCATGCACAGAGAAAACTTGGTACTTTTACCTTATTCCAGTAAGTAACCAGACGTTAGTCTCAAATACGTCACATTTTGCGGTAGATTTTGATGACTGAATATAGATAGACGAAAAAACAGCCATGTTCTGATAAAAGGAGCTCCCATTGATAGTTTAATGATAACACATTGTCAGTTACACATTTATTTCTGAATTAAATGAGTATTAATTTACGAGTATAAAGTATTATTTTAAGATGAACAATCCAACCCTCCAATCACATTAACTTGATCCATAAACGCTCGATAAGATTGCATACCAAACTTACCCACTGTATTTATTAATGTTTCAATAGCCAAAGGTAAATACTGAAATAAAAATAATATCGAAAAATTACAAAATACAGAAATTTCTCTTATAGAACGTTTATGAAAGAGGGTAAGTTGTACATGAAATTATAGAAGCCTCCACCAATCAATATCTTTGCTGCTGTTTGAGTTGTTTTTTTATCTCTTTCAGTCTTCGTCTTTCTTCTTTCCTTCTAGCTTTTTCAGCTTTATCACCTACCAGGACGGAAGTCGCGGATTTGCCTCCTGCTTGAGCTGCAGAGAAGCCTCCACCCACTGATTTGCCTCCAGCCACTGCTCCACCAAGACCGGCAGCAGCGTTTACGTTGCCTCCAGCTGTGGCAGCAGCGTATAGCCCACCTGTAGAAGAAACAATATATTATAATGCTCAAAATACATAATATTCTTTTCAGTTACATCCGTTGGCTTAGACCATCATAATGGCAATATCCACATACAACGGTAATTCAATTTTGTATATTCGAAATACAATAAATGACCTCCTCAAAAATTGGAGCTACCAATTAAGATTTAGTAACAGTTTACATCCCATTATCAATTACATTTAACGCATTATTGAGCCTATTGTAATCCCCAAATCATTTTCTATTTCAATTGAACATTAGCACGAATCAGAAAACACTATCCATATTCGAACAAAATTAGTCGCTAATGAATGGTTGAATGGGTTCATTTATTCATACAATGAATATTCATTATGGCTCTGATATTGATTAAGCAAACGTGGCTTATGCAATAAAGACAATGAGTTTTTCCCTCATTTTTCAAACGTCACAAGTTAATTGCAATCTGACTGTAAAGGTCGAGGTGAAGTTGACGAGCAATTTAATACTTACTGTGATCATTGTGTTGAGTCTAGCAAGATAAAAACCGTATTTTAATCTTTTATAGTCTCTGGAATGTCTTCGAATTAATCTTCGCAGTTCATTCATTCGTTCACAATATTCATATTGGAACTAGAAGGATTAAGATTGTAATGTAATTTGACGTCTTCATTTATTCTCCGCATATTACGGTCGTTATAGTGATTGACTTGGGCTCTCATGAGATTTCAAAACAATTTAATCGTAAGATTGTAAATATCTGTACCGACAATATTTTTGTAAGTGCAATGGTTTGTAAAGTTATTTCAGCGACCACGTAACTCATTAATCTATTAGTGCAACAATATATTATTCCAAGAAAAATATTTTTCTTTTTACCCGACTGCGCCAGAAGGAGGGTTATGTTTTTCAAGTGTATGTATGTATGCGGGTATATTTCTTTGGCACGCTCTGCAGCCTTAACGGCTTGATGGATTTTAACTTGAGAGGTGTCGTTAGATTCGTCTTAAACGTGAGAGTGTCACTGGGTATATAAAAATTAAAAAAAAATCAAAATGGCGGATTTTTGGCGCCAAATTGAAATGTTTGGCACGCTCTGCAGCCTGAACGGCTCAATGGATTTTAGCTTGTGAGGTGTCGTTAAGTTTGTATTTACTGTGAGAGTGACACTGGGTATATCAAAATAAAATAAAAAACAAAATGATGGATTTTTGGCGCCAAATTCAAATGTTTGTAGCCTGAACGGCTCGATTAAGGGCTCATCATGAGGATTTTAAAATGGTATATTTAAGTAACTAAAAAGTGTAAAATAAAAAATAATAATTTAAAAAACTAAAAAACCCGACTGCGTAAAAATAACTAATAACTTTAAATAAATGCTGAAAAGAATAAAACAAGTTCAGGAGACAAGACGTATTGACTGCAACAGTCGGGACCCATTAAATAATCTAGACTAAAATCATCACATCCAATATGGGTCCCCACTGTTGCAGTCAAAACGTCTAGTCTCCTGAACTTGTTTTATTCTTTTCAGCATTTATTTAAAGTTATTAGTTATTTTTACGCAGTCGGGTTTTTTAATTTTTTAAATTATTATTTAACATCATAGTAAAATATTTTTACCATTTCATTAGCGCAGATAAGAAAAAAATATATCCAACAAGATCGTAATTTTTAACTTTATCAAGGAATGATAGAAGGAATGCAAATATTTGACGTCATTGTTTCAAATAATGTAATTGTTATTTATCTTACCAGCAGTGCCACTGTTGCCATCGACTGCTCCTCCAAGGCCAGCCTTTGCTGCTGGTCCAAATGGTGTGCCAGCTTCAGCGTAAAGACCACCTGCAGTCTTTCCACCAGCTGTAACAAAGAAATAATCTTCATGTAATGATTTATCACCAGCGCGACAGGGTTTTCTATAAAATTGTCTTTATCTTGTTATTTTTTATTGACTAAGCCATAACTGAAGGGAGGCCTTTGCCCTTCATTGGAACACATCAGGCTCATGAAAAAAGCCATTTAGCTGCGTCTCTAGTAGTAACAATGTCAATTCAGTAGAAAGTGATGGAATATTAGGCGGCGCTGAAAGTTTTGGAGACGGTTATTAAGGTAATCGAGTGAAGAAAAGTATACATACGGTAATCATTTACTATTTTTGTATCCTATTCATGTACTAAAAATGCGAAAGTTTGTAAGGATGGATGTTTGTTCCTCTTTCACGCAAAAATGGTTGAACTGAATTAGGGGAAATATAATAGTACATTTTGATACAAGTGGAGAAAGTTTGTTATTGTATTCGAGGCGGAATTATAACTCCCGAGCCGTAGGCGAGGGTGTTTTTGAGCTGAGAACTGCAATAACAAATGTCCACGTGTATCAAACGACGTTTTTCAATACACTTTTGAAGAAATAAAATAAAACATAACGAAAAATGTTTTTGTCACGTACTGAAACTATGATTTTAATTTTCTTTTTTTCGCGCTCTGCTTTCGCCAGGTCGAAGGAGAGGCAAAGGTATCAAGCCGTTAAACAGCCTAATATAAAAAATATATTTATTTTATATTTTGAATTCAGAACACAAATAAATGTTAATTTGTGTATAAAAATAACTATTAGTTTTTAATAATCATGTTTATCTACGATGTTCTATTTATAAACACAATTTTAATATTCAAAAAGTATTTATGCCGTAAAGCCGCGTAGTGCTTTGCCGAAATTAAAAAAAAAACATACACCTCAGACTATAGGCATTGAACCAATTTGGACTAAATATAGGTATAGTTATCTGTGGCAATTTTCATTCCTGCACACGTGCGGGAAAGTGGAAAAAATCGCACGCGTGTGAAATACCATGCATGTTGTACCTAATCGTAGTGCGTTAAGGACCAGTTTTCGAGGAAGTGTATTGAAAAAGATACTTTTCATCCTGGTAGTATGATCTCGTAGGATATTTACCGAGCTCGACGCGGGCAAAGCCGCGGGCATAAGCTAGTAAAATATGTATATTATGTTCATTACTGTTACTGTGTCATCCCACTGCTGGGCAAAGGCCTCTCCCCATGACTTCCAAATTCTTCGATCCAAGGTCAATGTGGACCATTGGTCGTTGGTTTTATCTGTCTCCTGCGAGTTCTACCGCGTCGCCTTCTGGCTGTATCAGGGCTCAAGGTTTGCCAACGTGTAATGGAGCGCAGCATTCTTGGCGTCAAACTTACCGACCATGTACGCAACACCACACTGCGCTCCAAAACACAAATCGCTGACGTTGCTCAAAATGCCAATAAGCTAAAGTGGCCATGTCTGCCGCATGTCCGACGAGCTGTGAGCCAAAATAACCACGATGTGGTGCCCTGATGTTCATTAGGAATATCATGCTCAAACACAATCTATTTACGTAAATCTAGATTATTTAAAGGCTTTAATAAATCTACATTTTCAATAAGCCAATCGCTATTATAATCTAGGTTTGGTTGCCTAGGTTATATATATTGTTTGAACAGGATAAATATATTTGCTTTATAATCTAAGACAAATATCTCATACTTGCTACAGTAAACATCGTTGAAGACTATAATTTGGAAAGTCTAAAGGTCAAAATATTTGACATAGACAAGAGCCTCATTAGACATCCATAAGATGAGGGCGGGAATTTCTCTTTCCACACAAAAATGTAATGTTATTAATGGAACAAATTCTTCAGTTTATTTTGATCCTCATGATAGGAAGTACTTAATAAGAAAATTAAATATTATGGCCTCTTGTGAATGTATGGAATTGGTTGTTTTGGGAAATTGTTTATTTACTATGTGATTGTGTATTTTTTTCGTAAAATACTATAAGCTGAAAAAAAATACTGTAGTAATTATATAATGACTACCATCTAAAAATATACTTAAAGAAGTTGTCTGTTTCGTGGAATTTCTCACCGGCAGAAAATTCTAATTATATCTTTATCAATATTTGAAATACCCTTCCTGTACGCTCGCTCGTGTTAAGGAGCATGTGCATTTTAATTTCTAGCCTCACACGGATAAGCAAAAACCACATAACGCCACCTGCTACGATCCTTAAATACTCCTTTTGCCCAATCCACATTCATACATCTCCTTCACGCATATATATACATAACTAGCGGACGTCACGCGGTTTCACCCGTGTAGTTCCCGTTCCCGTGGGAGTACGGGGATAAATATAGCTTATGTTACTCAGGGTAAATGTAGCTTTCTAATGGTGAAAGTATTTATGAAATCGGCGCAGTAGTTTTTGAGTTTATTCATTACAAACATACACACACACACACACACACAAAAATACAAATCTTTCCTCTTTATAATATTAGTGTAGATATACAAAACACGTGACCCACCTGCGCCGCCGAGCCCCACGCCAGCATGATAGCCCCCGAAGTTGACCCCCAATTTGCCTTCACTGAACGTAATAAACTGCGGAGCCTGTAAAGAGACAAAACAATTAAATTAATACAAATTCATGACAATTAAGTTGAGCACAATATTAATAAATTTACTACTATTTTGTGGCGTAGTAATTGATCAAGTTTACGAGTTAATTTATTTTATTTTGCGTATTTTAATAAAATGATTGCTTTTGCGGTTTTTAGTATTGTAGGCGGGGTTAAATTGTGTGGTTGGATATGTAGTTTATTTCAGTGAAAAATAATTTTATAATACTGATATGAAACGCTTAACTAATTTTTAGATTGATATAATTAAAATAATATCTCAGTATGCTAAATACAATGGTCTAACATTTTTTTCTCATACTGCTAATCAAGATTAGAAATATCAGAGGATGATTTTAAGTTGAGGTACATACCTCAAAACATAGCACAAAATATTTCATCCTTCCCCGTGTTACACATGTAACACGGGGAAGGATGAAATATTTTGTGCTTTCGGGGATTCAATTGATTATTTATAATACGTTGTAACTAGTAACTTGTTGATGTCCATGTACTATCGAGAATACTCCCGCCTGACCACCACTACGCTTATTTTTGCTTGCACTAACAACATAGAAACGCTCTCTTGCCCCGCTCGTTGACTTTGTATAGAAATAATTAATGAAAAGATACCTATATCGGCCGAGCGCACTTACGACGCACGCCAAACGAGAGTTATTGTTATTTTGCAAGTTGACGCTTTCCTTATAGGCCTGAACTTTAGGCGCCGGCACCTCCGTATGATTTGAGTGATATTTTTTTAACTGATCTGGCGGAAAAGACCACGACTGTACCTACGAGTATGTATAAAGTCAATGTTGAAAGTGCGCTCTTTTTTTCTGCCCAACTAATTACGATTCATAAGATTGTCTTAATTTAATCTCAAGGTCAATATTATTAGGACAATGCTAACAAAACACACACCCTGTTACAAAAATAAACTTCGTAACATTATTTTTGTAACAACAATATAATTAATTCTTTTTACGTCATGACTTATAATTAACTTCAGCGAACACGTTTATGGTAGATGTTTAAGCATAATTAGACTCAAGAGAGTATTAAATTGAAGATTTTATTAGAGGTTTAGCCGTAAATTGAGTTTCAAGACATCCACTTAATAATTTATTGGTTTTATCACTAAAATATAAGGTTTTCCAACAATTAGGCTGTGGTACCAACTAATACATTTTAATTCACGCGATAAAATTAAAAAGTGATGGTAGGTAGATCTTTCATGATCATCATCATCATCTGTTGAGCCGTTTCCCAATAATGTTGGGGTGGGTTTCCAGTCTAACCGGATGCAGCTGTATACCAGCCCGCTTAGCATGAACGCCGTAGACACGAAAGAGAAACGACAAATCTTTTGTTCATCTGTCATTGAATCGACAAAATGACAGATGAACAAAAGATTTGCAGTACTTTACATGGAGCGAACGAAGAAGCCAGTTAGTTCTCCTCTAGTAACACGAACACGATACCCCTTGGTAAGACTGGTTATCAGATTTTCGGGTCTCTACATGTACGACTGTCAAAGATTTAAAAATGACAGCCGGGAACAACGGTTTACCGTGCTTTACGTCATTTCATCAGTTATTATTTAGCCACAAGCTCCTCTGGTAGATCTTTATTTCGCGTTAAATAGAAAAAGGAGATAAATTATTTATGGTCAAACGTTGAAAAAATATTGAATACTAAAATAATTATAGGAAAAAGATTTTAACCAAAGCATTGGTACCTATCTTGTTATTAAGAAGGCAAATGATTTAAGGCTATATGTAAAAAATACGAGAGTGAATACTAAAATACTGGAAAAAGATTTTTACCCAAGCATTACGTACGTAGCATCTTGATATTTTTGAAACACCAGATTATTTAAACTTTTCCTGTTAGGTAAGTATAACTTGATCTGATGATGCCGTATCAGTGCCTAAAAATTCGGGGCGGAGCGACGTTTAAAATAATGAGTTGTTGGCAAAGATGAAGCAAGAACAAAAGAATAATAAGATAAACAAAAATTCTAATTTTCCCAGCATTCTTAAATTTAATCACTCGTACCAACGAGTACCTTAACGAGTATTTTTTTGCTAGGAATCTCATCCTTAAAGTTTTAATGAAACTAAATAAGTTAAATTTTGGTTTCCTGACTTATTTGGTTTATCCAATTCCGTCACATTGTTTAATCGAAGTTTTTATCTAACCAACGTCAATTATTAACAATCATGTTCACAGTATTTTGTCCACAATTAAGAAGGTACAATCAGAAGCCTCACCTAAATTTATTTAGATTATAAAAATATTTTTTGCTTTTATTATTGATTTGAATGTTTCGATCCTATGTACATACATACATAGTACCAAAACCACACTCTTATTAAAAAAGGTTTTGTTTTGTCCGTGAAACTCAGGAGATTAACAAACGATTACGATATACATCGTATATGTCTCTTAATACATGACTTCAATAACATATCCATTAGGAAGCATTCAAAACAACTTTTTATACATAATCATTTGTAGGAAATACCCACACACTGACTCAAGATATAACACGTGGTATAATCATATTCAGAGTTGTGTACTGCATCATAAGTTCATTTTATTGGCAGTTATAGTGATTCTGATTACTAACGACTGGATTACCTAAACATACCTAATCCTATTAGTACGTACCACCTACGTGTGACAGGCAGACAATGGCTTTTGTTTCAACGAAGATTAGAAGTCTTGCGCAACCTATTAAGTATAAGGTAAAAAAGAAGTATTAACTATTTATTGCCTATCAAAGAACTTGAGAGAAAAAAACTGTTAACAATCAAACATATAAATATTATGTAATATAATTATAAAAAAGCCAAAAATTATGAACTTCCATAGAAATTAACATCACCTTTTCAACTTCTTTAGGGATTCTCACGAACCCGTCTACCAAGCATTCTGTACTTACATCAAACTAAGTAACGGAAGTAAGGTTTTTTGAGGTGAAAAATCATGTTTTACGGTAAAACTCAATTCAACGCACTCAAAACATTGTGCTGATGGGCGCATTTAATAGTAAACGTATTATGGAGGTATTTAAAGTAAAGTTATGACCATAAAACTCGTATGTATTTAAAAAAAAAAACTTGTGAAAGAGTTGGAGCTGTGACCTCCAATATCTACGGAGATATTGGAGGTCAAAGCTCCAACTTTTTCACAAGTTTTTTTTTAACATTGTGCTGATGGACGCATGTAATAGTAAACGTGTTATGAAGGTATTTAAAGTAAAGTTATGACCTTTTTTTTTTCTTTTTTTCTGATGGGAAATCATCAAATAACTCCTCCCGCTCTGGGCGGAGCAGGAGGGAGTGTCAGACTTTTACTGACTAAAACCCATCCATGTTCCTTCATCGCCCTTTGTGTTCCGAGGCCACGGTATCTCTTTCGAACAGTCCCGCAACCCCGGCAGGAAAGTTATGACCTTAAAAACTCGTATGTATTAAAAAAAAAAACTTATGAAAAAGTTGCGAGCTTTGACCTCCAATATCTACGGAGATATTGGAGGTCGAAGCTCTAACCTTGTTCTGGACCATACCTGTTAACCTACTAGTTACGGAACTAGTAGGTTAACAGGTATGGTAAAGAACAAAAATATGATTGCAATGACGGGTAGAACAAGTGTCTTTCGGCTGCGTTAAGCGTTCACACTCTTTGTTTTGTTAACACTGTACGTAGGTAGTGGAACTAATAAAAATACAAACACGTCTGATCTAGAGATGATCACAATAAAGCCCTTTGAGATTTTACTTCTTCCGCAAGTAAAGAATGTAAGAACGCATAAATAAAACATTTTATACATAACATAATGACGTATAGCCAATTATTACCTGTTCATGCACATACAAAGTAACCTAATAGCGATTGCTAATTAGGAATCCTGTATTTTAGTAATAATCTTTTTATCCTTGTTTGTTCGTTCTTTTAGCGAGAAAATAATTGGTGGTTATTCCTATTGCATTTATAAATATGGGAAAAAAAATATTACACAATGCAATATGACTGGTATCTATATAAGTACCGTATGGTACTTCCGGCTTCATGGTATCATGAAGCCGACTGCGGAAAAACCAAAAAGTAGGGCATTCTTTTTTGTAGGTAATTTATCGAGACACTTACTTGTTAATGAAAAAGTTAATGCCTAACAGCGGGACATTTCAGGCTAACGAGAAAAATGTTTTGGATTAAATCGTTAAGCTAAGAAATAGATAATATATTCGTTTTGTAAATCATAAGTTCTATGTATGTATACTGCGACAATACTCAAAGCTATTGGGTTTACTCTTTATTACTTACCTTGAAGTATTCAATTTATGGTATAGATGTGTAATACATCAATAAATTTATTTCATAGTCAAAGTAATATTACACGTAAATTAACTGAACTTGTGAAAAGAGTACCCAATATTTCCACGTGCATTGAGAATTTGCGGCCATCAGCAGGGCTATTACGTATCTCTGTTGACAGCTCGAAATGATAGTAACTGGGCTCAGTGTCCATGAAATAACTGTCAAAAGGTTAGTTTCGTATTATGTATGACCAGTCGCGACCAAATATGGCGTCATCGGTGCCCATCGTGGCTGATAGTCACCGTAACTCATTTCGACAGACGCTTTCGTATCGATTCTTTATTATCGATATCGATCGATAGATTCTTATCGATTATGTAAGCGTAGTGGACATCAAATTGATGACAACTGAGTTTGAAGTGGCTTTCGTGAAAGACGTTACACCGTACCCGGGCTGTTAGTCACCGTAAAGTGATATCCACTCTGAGTAATACGTAATACCAATATTTTGACATTCTCAGTTGTCATCAGAGTTCGGTGTACCTACAACCGAAGCTTGATAGTCACTGGAGATCAAAAATATACGTAATAGCCCTACAGGTCGCTTTTGAGGTCGATAGACTTTTGGGAGCATTGTCTATTATCAGATAGGTACTGCCTTTCATATTGAAAAACTATTTTGGGTTATCCAAAAGTTTATTAAGTAATCAGAATAGTATAAAATTAAATCATTGACAGATTTCTTCCACGATTTTTAATTAATCTGAGCTCCCAATATTGCAACGCTGTTGCAAGCGCTATGATCGCGGTATGGCCCTAGAGAATGCGGGAAATAAATTGTTAGGTGCAGACAATTCCGTCTACTCTTTAGTCTTTTGCTACACGCACTACTGGAACTCGATACGAAGTCACGGCAAAACATACAGTATCACACCTCACAACACCCCACGTTTTATCTTTCAAAAACAACTCGATTGCTCTACAAAAACCGCTCTTATTATATAACTACTTAGGTGTTGTATACATGATGCTGTGATTTTATCTTAAACTTCGCATCGTATCTACGGAAATGTGGTACGTGCGGTAAGGTGATCTGCTCCCGATAAATGAACGTGTTTTGTATAGAAACTAGTCGTGCGTTTGAGAAATCGACACCACAATGGGATTAGATGTGGCGACGATGCTGGGGCAACCGATCGGCTGATATCAAAGACGGTTTATTATGAAATGTTTCTCTGATGACACCTCTTAACTAGTGTAGCGAAATGAAATGCAGGTTTGCAGCTTTCTACGTTTGTACTGTAAATACCTTTATGCTTATCTAAGAATTAACTGGCACATTTTAATTAAAAGGAGACACAACACTATTTCGTGATTAGAAGATAAAAAAGTTAGACATAGCCGACAAGTCCGACGACAGGTGTCAATGTAACAAAATTGTAAAGGTAATAGTTATTTTAATTTAGCTCTAATATGCCTTTTATTTGCTAGGTACTTTCCCATATACACTGGCCTGCAAAACTAAGTATCACACTTTAAAATTGCAATAACTTTTTAAGTAGGTAGGTACACAAGATGTACTTTCGAAACAAAAAGGACTCGAAAAATAGTTTAATTTTGTACATAAAAACTAATAAAGCTGATAAATATTATTATATACTATATAACGTTTTTTATTTTAAATCTCCAACTTCTACAGTTTAGAAAAAAAAAAATAAAAGTATAGTACCTACTTAGTTTTGCAGACCAGTGTAGAACCTAAGAAGTTATTATTGCCAAAGGATTATTAGACAAATAATTATTAAGTAAGATGAGAAGGAAGAGAGAGAACACGAAGAGAGACTAAAAAAAAAATTGAGATTTTTTGAGCTGCATAGCATCTATTATTATAATAAAATAAAATTGTAAAATAGATGCAATGCAGCTCAAAAAAAAATGCTACATGATAAACAACTCGTTGTTTTTATTATTTTTCTACAGATAGTAGAAACAAGGTACCTATGGTACCTACTATTTAAAATCTAAGTACTAAGTAAAATGAGTTTAAACACAGAAAAAGAAGAAAAAACACCCATAAAACGTACGTACCCCGTATTTCATGTTATTGCACTCAGCAATATCGAATTTTATCTCCATAAGTTAAAAGTAGATACCTTCTTGCTACTTTATGGATTCCTATGATAGCATACAAAGTGCTCTTCAAGTTGAGGTTAAGTATAATCGGGATATTTACTGCCAAACCTCGATGTCTGCATTATATGGTACGGTATGTTTTATTTCTTGCCACTCCAAGCCTTCTTATATATGAGAAGGGTGAAGCCGATAGTTATTGGGATAACATTTTCGGGAAAAGGGAACGCAAGTGCAATAATATGATTTTGGTACAATAACAAATTAATGGGGATTGATATTTATTATACTCTTTTTCTTCTGTCTTGACAGAGCAATACTTATACGAGAATAATCTTTGTCACCATATCGTACCAGAAAAGCTTACTAGCCGGTTTCGGTAGGTTACTATCTCTGTCTGTTTGTCATTTTGCTTACTGATTAGAAACAAACCGTCACAGGATTTTTCTATAAATCAAGTGACAGGTAGGTGACGCAGACAGGATATTCTTTGTGCCTAGTAGTACCTAGTAAAATATATTGTGTACCTAGTAGTACTTAAATAGGTAGGACCAATGATATATAAACTATAGATACGTTGTCCGCACTCTAAAATGACAACATGAAATGAAGCCAATTGGCCACATCGCGCTTAGTTACGCACCAACCTGTCGCGCGATGCTACGTTTGTTTATAATTTAATAAATCCTGTGACGTGACTGAAGATGTATATTTATCTCCCTCTCGCAACAGGCATCCCGCCGTTCGGTGTCATATTTTCTTTCTCTTTCTTCACGCTTATAAGTAGTTCTAGTATTTTCGCCGTTTTTAAGCGCCGCGATGTTGGTTCATGACGTGTCTATATATAATACGTCATTGGGTAGGACATTAACGGCTGTTGGTTAATATACCTACCAAGTAGGCATATTAAACAACAGTTAAACGTAAGTAAGATAAAGAAAACGGCCGTTAATATTCTACCTATTTAAGTACTACTAGGTACACAATATATTTTTCAATACACTTCCTCGAAAACTGGTCCTTAACGCACTACGATTAGATACAACATGCAATGTATTTCACACCCGTGCGATTTTTTCCACTTTCCCGCACGGTACGGTATAGTTATCTGTAGCAATTTTCATTCCCGCACAAATGAAAATTGCCACAGATAACTATACCTATACTAAGTCCAAATTGGTTCAATGCCTATAGTCTGAGGTGAATGTTTTTTTTTTTATTTCGGCAAAGCACGACGCGTCTTTACGGCATAAATATTTTTTGAATATTCAAATAGGTGTTTATAAATAGAATATCATAGATAGACATGATTATTTAAAACTAATAGTTACTTTTATACACAAATTAACATTTATTTGTGTTCTTAATTTAATATAATTTATATAAAATAAATCTATTTTTTATATTAGGCTGTTTAACGGCTTCATACCTTTGCCTCTCCTTCAACCTGGCGAAACCAAAGCGCGAAAAAAAAAGAAAATGAAAATCATAATTTCTTAGTTCGTGACAAAAATATTTTTCGTTAGTTTATTTTATTTCTTCAAAAGTGTATTGAAAAACGTCGTTTGATACACGTGGACATTTGTTATTGCAATTCTCGGCTCAAAAACACCCTCGCCTACGGCTCGTGTGTTATAATTCCGCCTCGAATGCAATAACAAACTTTCTCCACTTGTATCAAAATGTACTATTTTTAAATACACCGATGTCAAATTAAAAACGTGTGTTAGACTATGCCTCAATAGGCATAGTTTAATTGTAGTTTGATGTAGGTAAATGTGTGCGTGTGAGCGTGTACGAACAGAGCGAGACGTAATTTGACGGGCCTCACTTTGCTGTTCGCAGACCTTTTTATTTGGTCTGAGCCGGCAGAATGCATAATAAGCTACTTTCCACCATCAATATTTTGCTAATCTATTTAGTCCATGAGTTAGAATTGTGGTATTGGAAAATAAAGGACACGTACTTTTTGTTTTTGTAAATCAATGAATATTGAGAGAGATAAAACGCATCAAAACTCGAGAGTGACGTCAGAACTAGCTAAAAATTATACCGAGGCGTGACGTATTGAGAATTTTAAAAGCGTCATATCTTCGTCAATTTTGGTTTACGTAAGAAAATAAAAAATAAAAATAAATAAATCTATTTATAACAGTTTTCCTCCATACCCTATGTCAACATATCTACTATCGTAAAAACGTTCAAGGCTGCGAATTGTTTACAAAAACTTACACAATAGGAAACGATACAAGCCGTGATTAATATTCGCTGTTTTGATGTGCAACGCTATCCGCTTTGGACGAACCTCATTAATTGTTTCTGGAAATTATTTCAACTGGCCGTTTTTATTTAGAAAAGTCAACGAGCGCTAGGTATTAGTATTATTTTGACATTAGGTATAATTGATAATGACATATAGCTGGAATATTCTATACAATCAAAAGAACCTGCAGGACTATTCTGTAAAAAAATAAGGTTGAGGTTGGTGTTGAGCTCGTTAAGGATACGTAGGGAAAACCTACATTGACAATTAACAGACCTAAGATGCTCGATGAGCTGATACGATGAGTGGATTTTTACTGAATTACCGCTGAATGTACTTAATCATCACCTGCTTAGCCTTTTCCCAACTATATTAACAAAATGCAGCTAAGTACAAGTAATTTACATATACAAGATGACCTTTTTATCACTTTCCAAAGAATTGGGTATGGTCAACGAAGTAGAAACAAGTGGCATACTTAGCTTTTTTATTTTGCGAAAAATAAAACGTTTTTTTTTTTTTTTTTCAAAATTTATCTTTTTTGTTCTAACATGAAAAGTTAACTTGAAATTTTTTGATGATTGATAATTTTTTTCCAAGCTGTGGAGAAAAGAAAAAAAATAGGTATGCCATAAGCTTTTACTCCGTTCATCTAATATACCCATTTTTTTGGAAAGAGATAAAAAAGTCAACCGGTATGGAGCGACTGCCTATCTGACCTCCAATGCTGTTAGTACTGAATAATATGATACTCCTTGGTAAGACTGAAATCTGAATGTACCTACTTAATGTACGTAAATAAATAAAAACATAATAACGTATTTATGAAAGTTGAAGTACCTACGCAATATACATCTTTTCAAACCAATAATAAATTGATGCCGTTCTTTTGGGGTTGCAATAAAATCATAAAATTTGTCAGCTGTGCATTGAAATAAGCAAACAATATCACTGCATTGTTTGTGGTCCAGTCCATTATACGAAACCGCCTTTCGTTGCAACGTGTTTCATAACGTTCTAACCGAGGTAATGACGGATATTCGCCTATGACTCATTTGACATCTATTTAGAAATAAGTAGTATCTATAGAGCATGGACAACTATTTTCTAAATAGTTCTTACTTGGAATTTTCGGAAAAATATTATACTATACTACAAATGTCACTTACGGTATATCTTCCGTGATTATTGTTTATTGTTGAGCTCCCGATATTTCGACGCTGTTGCAAGCGCCATGATCGCGGGTTAACTAAAATAAACAATAATCACGGAAGATAATTATCCCGTAAGTGACATTTGTAGTATAGATAAGAACCGTGAAAGCTTAAAACAAATATTATACTTTTGATAGACGTAATGCTTTTCCTCAATGAAAATGCATGTAAACAAGGGATTGACACAAATTTTTCCCTGTTGGGAAATAGGGAAAATTTTGTGTCCTTGCATAAACAGACAAAAGATTGGCATGCACTCGGGATAACCAAATTATTTTGCAATACTTTTGAGACTGTCATTATGATTTCACATTTTACAACAATTTAAGAAAGAATACCTTCATTTTTTGTTTAACGTTTACAGAAAATATTTCGCAAAACCTTATGACCTATGTCATAAGACGGGTCATTCTTCATTACAAAATTAAGCTCATCACAATTCGCTTTAACGCAATCTGCAATTCAGAATCACTGACGCCTATCAAGTATTCTAACCACATGGCCACAATATACACGCATGCGACACGCGTATTACGACAGCGATCTATGAAGAAAACCAACAGTGATACATATATGTTTCGAAATATGACATGACTGTGTATTATAAAATTGTACGGCTAATAATAGGTTTCCCTGATTAAATAGGGTAAGTTCAAAACATGCCAAATTCAAAAGATTTCATAGAAAAAGCTTAGTACTACGTTATATACAATATTTTGTCGTAAATCATAAGAGCTTAGGTACTTGTCAATTTGCCTTTTTAATGGTTTTCGATGGCCGGAGAAACCAATGAAAGTAGTTATTTGGAGCAAGGCACGAATCACCGCAACACGACGAAACAAGTAGGTATCTCGCAAAGGGAAATAAGTGACGGTGGCGTGCACGTGCGTGTAGATTGTTACCAGTCGCGACTCTGGTTGCATCACCTAAGGTCGTGGGTTCGCAAAGAATTATTTTTTAGCATTTTAGATGCATGCTTGTGTCACCTATTGTTCAAGAATGGATGTTTCCGTGACCCGCTGTTACGGCAATTACACACGATGTAATTATTATGGCGATATGGTGTTTCGGCCATACAGAGATAATGCGCGTAAATTCTTTAGTTTTTTGCTTTACCTTAATTGGGATTTCTATCTTTCGTTTCTTCTAGTTTCAATACGCTAATATTTAATGCGCTCTCAATCTCTCTTCCTTGGAGAAAAAGATACAGATGGCATCCTCCAATGATGCCAAAATCCTATATGGTTGTACATAGTTAGATGGTTATAATAACGAGATGATTGTCTCATTGTTTCGTCTATGCAACTGGCAGACAAACGAGGTCGAGTAATATTCATCATTTCAGCCGAAACACGTCCACTGCTGGACATAGGCCTCCCCAAAGGGGGGGTTTTGCCATAATCGCCACGCTTGGCAGGCGGGTTGGCGATCGCAGTACGGTTGTTACAAAACCACAGAGAACGCTGCTGCCCATTCTCTGGTAAGTCCCTTAGTCGCCTCTTACGACACCCACGGGAAGATATGGGAGCAATATTATTTGAAAAAAATCTAATAAGTGCCTGTGATAGCAGTCCATATTCACTTAATTTTGTACAAAATACAGGGTGTAAACAGACTCTTCACGAAGCCATTAACCAAGCATTCTGTACATCAAACTAAGTAACCCTACGCAAAAATTGTTGCTGGGAAATGACTTTTTTTTGGGGTGAAAGATCACGTTTTACGGTAAAATTCAATGAAACGCATCGAAACATTATGCTGGTGGATGGATTGAATAATGTGGGGTTCGTGGAGGTGTTTAAAGTTCATACATTAAAGACAAATAAAAAAACTTGTGAAAAAGTTGGAACTTTCACCCCCAATATATCCGTAACTAGAAGGTTCCCAGGTATGGTCTAAAACAAAAAAAAATCGGAATGATTTATTAGATAAAGTGCCTTTCGGCTTCGTTAAGAGTTTTTGTACACCCTCTAAAATCTTGGTTTGCTACACACATCACACTTCATCAGCCTGTAATGTTCCCACTGCTGGGACACAGGCCTCCTCTCTATGAGAAGAAATGGGCTTTAATCCCAGTGCGGATTGGTAGATGTCACATGACTTCGAATTTTTGGTTCTAGGACATTCCGGTTTCCTCACGATGTTTTCCTTTACCGTTTTGAGAGTAGTGGTGATGGTATACACAAAGTAACGCGCCTGCCTGGATACGAAGCAACACTGGGATTGTTACATTACCTACAGGCAAGCTTCTGGTGAGGGAGGGTCTTAAGCAGAAGCCAGAGCAGGATACTGTGACCTATGAACTTGATAATTAGGTCGCTAATATAATAGTGAACACTACCATCAGCAATACATTTATGAATACAGCAAGTTATTTATACCCGTAGTTATTCATGAGCGTTGGTTTTTAATTATCTAGCGCAAGTCATTAGTCAAATGAAGAAAATGAATGGAGTCTGCTTGCAACGGAAATTACTCAATGTTGTGGTTATGACTGCTTTTGAAATCTATTCTTTTCGTCTTAAGAACGAAACTGATATTATTTTATGATGAAGAATTGAAAACGTTGTTCCAATAATATTTTGTAATTTACTCAAACTTTATTAATTGACGGTAAATAAGGACGTACTCAAAAATGTCGAAAGTTCAAGAAGGGAAGCACCAAAAATAATTATTATTTTGCCAATATTGTAAACCAGTTAACCAATTACAACTTTGTCTCACTAATCCAATTTGTAACTCAATTTCAAGACGTTCGTAGGTAAATTTTGATTCCTTTGAGTAACATCAAAATGAATTATTCAGATTTGGTCATTGAATCATTTGGTTTTCGAAGCCAATTTTGACAGTCCCTTATAGATGACAACAAAAGGTAGATGTTCCAATTAGTCGTTAATAGGATAATTCAATTTAGAATGCTTCGTTGACGATTTGTTGATAGGCTAAAGAAAGTTTGTTGAGCCAATTTTCGGAATTGGCCACTGAAATGATTTTGTCATTTTCTGAAGTTTCGAATTGTCTCGAAGCAAGAATAATATAAAGTCCTACACAATTACTTGTTACAAGACTTGTCAGTATTAAAACAGTTTCACCTGTTATAGAATAAATAAAATAATCGCCAGTGATTTGGCTTACAATTATAACTCACGCCATATGTTTGCGAGTCCATTCACCGTGTTTTTCCAAACATTAAAATGACATCGGGTGAAGGTTAATGCACATGACATCAGCAGTAATCACCTTACTGAGAAGTGTCTATGAAGCAATGCAATGAATTATGTCAAAAGGATTAAATGACGGCTTCGAGTGGTTATGATAGCCAAATGACAAGTCTGAGTGCTTTTATAGCATTCATTATACTTAGGCTACGTTAGGCTATATAATTTTATTTACCTTCATCAAAACAAATGATGTATGAGTATAGGTAAACCAAGTGTGTTGTTTAATCAAAGTGGCACGGCAATTTTTTTTATTTGATTGATTTTGTTCTATTTCGATGTTTAATGCTGGAAAGCACTTCAATGTTTGAAAAACTTTCCAATTATTATAATTGGTAGATGAACACTTCCACTTAAAAAAGTACAGTCAAATAGATACCCTCCTCCTATGTAAATTGGTGTCGATTCTGTTGTGCAAAAACTAAACTTAATTTAGGCTATTGCTATCTTTTTTCTCTCTAATAAATCGAGAAAGAGACGGACGTAATTTAGAGCTGTCAAATTTAGTTGAAACTAATATTTCTGTACAAATGAAGAGTGCACGTAAAAACATAACAACAACAACAACAACAACAGCCCATAACGTCCACTGCTGGACATAAGCCTCTCCCATGATGGGAGGAATTTTGCCGTAAAAACATGTCCACTAAAAACACGGTGAAGCGCAAGGCATAAACTAATTTGACATCTCTAATTTAGTTCATAGCTATAGCCGTCCTTTTCTCGCACTGCCTATTAGTAAAAGACAGCAATACACAGTGTACCGCGTAGAACATGCTAGGTGGACAATATTATTTTATGATATTTAACGATGCTTTTATATATAAGTAGTCATATTGAGGCATTATTAATAGTTTTTGGTATGATTTTGTAATAAAAAACAAAAAAAATATATAAAAACAAAAAAATATTTAAAAATAATAAACAAACAACAAAAATGCATTAAATAAATAAATACCTACTGTACAAACTAACTTAACCTAAACCTAATCATCATAATCATTATCAAAATCTTCTGGTGAATCGTCATCATTTTGTGGCAATGTGCGACAATATGATGACGTTTCCGGTCTTGATGCTACTATGGTCGGGCTTACAATTAACTTTAATACTTCTGCACATATTTTTCCGGCTTTTTTCGGGGAATCTCACGAAGGCCATTGATCAAAGGGTCAGATGTTATTATTAACATGGACAGCAAGTCTCTATTCGTGGCAACACGTGAGCACTTGCGGGTGTTGTACTCCCTAAATCTGCGGCAATCTTTGTTACGTGCTTCTTGAGCCTCTTCGGAAAGCTGCCCAATTGGAAGCAATGCCGCTTTGATGACCTCAGTACTGTGTACTAATATTTTATGTACAGTAGCAGGCATATAGTACCATGAATAGAGACTAAGGTAATGTCTTCTAGTTCTATCTATCTATCTAGTTCTTTGCCCTGCTGAACGCATAGCAATTTCGGCAGCAGTCACTAATTCACTGGCACTTCGAGATTCTACGAGATCCACGACTAGACCTTTCTTCGTCTTAAACGACGATTCCTCGAAATCTTTGCGAGGTCTTCCTGCAGATGTCACAGCCTCACTCAAAGTCGAAGGTTGTGGGGCTAAAGAGCTCACAGTAAACTGTATGTCTCCTTCATCCAGCCAAGTCTTATTTCTAATTAAAAAACGCTCCTTCGATTTTCCCGAAGCCAACCATTTGGCTTCAATATTAGTATAAAAGTTGGATATTTTCAACTTTATTTCTCTTTGGCTGCTTTCAGTAATGTCACCAAAGTGAAATTTTGAAAAAAGATAGTCATAAATACGCGACCTTTTATCATTCTTCGTGTGTTTCAACCACTCTTCAAAAAAGGCTACCTTTGAAATAGAGTAAACGCGTTCTGAAAAAAAAAAGAAAAATATATGTTGTACTGAAGTGTGCTGAATAATATGTGTATTTTTACAAACTATACTGTTATACCTACAATATATCTAAAAACTAGCCCGAATAGAGGCGAATCAATGTATTTCGTGAACGTTCAAAGTTTTGTTTATGAAATAAATTACGCAAAAATTTATGCATTAAGTTAAAAAAATGCTAAAAAATCATTTTAATAGATTCTGATAAAAATAATATATTAAATAATAGTACATACCCTCAGTATTAATATCCATCACAAAAAACTTTCACAATATCACTATAAACCACTATGAGATTTGCACAAAAGTGTCGCTAAATTGCAACTGATCGACCGGAACGCTTGCATTAAACTCATTACCTGACTTCTGAACTCTAGGACTCATCCGTTAAGCATTTGAAAAACAACTTTTTCTCGGAATTTGGAGTTTGGGGGTGTTGTTTGTGTTATGCAATTAAGATTTCCTGGAAATTAAAACTTGAATTTTGTCCACCTAGCATGTTCTAGGCGAAATACCGTGCAATAGTCTAAATTAAGATTAGTTTGTGCACAACAGAATCGACACCATTAACTGTACTATGATAAAACTAAATATAACCTTTACGGACAATGTTTTGCCGGCCATATACATGCTATAGGAAGTTCTGTAGCAAAGAATAGTTCAAACTAAGCTGATAATTTGCGTGAATACATATTATAGCAACATCCTTTGAGTTCGAGCAATAGTTTCGTCAGTTTCCTTTATAATTTGTTAACTTCCATCGCTGAGCATACTATTTGAATAGAATAATGCAGATTATTTTGTAACATCAGAAGCATATTCCCCGTTAAGATATTCTCTGAGGTGGAACCTTCAATAGAGTTTACTGAGGCGGGTTTAATGATAGATTCTAAAATAAATATTACATGGATGAATATTTATAGCTGCAAGGATCTATTTTTATCTGATTATGAAAACGTGTCAATAGATCAATTATTACATTGTAAACCAAAAAGCTTGTTTGACCGTACGTATACAGTCGCCATTGCGACACTACTAACTGTTCATTTTTTTTCATTTGATTTTGAACTTAACCATCCACGTCTTATGGTTTGAAATCATTTGAGGAGAGAGGAGAAATTTGACAGTTTTTGGACAACATGATGTACCTACTGGCGTCTGTATAACAGACATGACAACTAAAAGCACAGAATCATTATAACTATAGGCGTTGTTATTTATTCATAGGTAATTAAATGTGTTTTTATGTCCATCAAAACCCGAATCACCTATTGTTAATATACATAAAAGCTAACAGTAATTGCTTCGTAATGATGTGTATGCCTACAAGGGTATGGAATTTACAATATTATTTGGTATTTAAAATAAAATATGTTATTAAATGAACAGCCACAACAGAAGAGCAGCAACAAAGCTCTAATAAAAATAAATAATTATATTTTGCAACCATCACAGGCATACTTTTGAAACAAACCAACTAAGTTTAACTTTATCCAAAATGCCACCAGAATTAATTAACTTTGTTAATCAATTTAAAGTCACTCCTCTGCTAAAGTTCACAGTCAGTTTTAGCTAATTTTATGGTTAAAAGTAAATTAATTTTCAAAATATCTATGGACTTCAACATAATGAAAGCTATATCTTCTCCATAGAGATCTACGCTAGGGAATGGGCAACTACAGTACTTTCTCAAGTTATTATGCCTTGTGACTGGGACTGTAGCTTTGTTTTTTTTTTACCCGACTGCGCGACGCAAAGGAGGGTAATGTGTTTATCAGTCTATGTATGTATGTATGTATGTTTGTTTCTATGTGGCGTTCTAGAGACCAAATACGTAGGCCGATTTTGATAATTCTTACGTCACTCGATTCGTCTTAACCTTGCGAGTGTCACTAAAGACATAACAGTAATCAAAATTCACCACAGCGGCAACCAGACGCCATATTGTCAAAATGAAAAAAAAAAAAGTTGATGAACTATGTCAAGTGGGGTGTCGTTGAATAGGTATTTTAAAATCATTTTTAGGTTCCTTTTATCATTTTTCATTTTAAATAATAGTTTAGGATATATAACGATTTAAAGTTGTTTAACAAAGCAATCATTCTCGCTAATTCTGTTTAGGATCACGAGTTATGTTACGAAGAAATTTGAATGTTACCCATGGTCTTGTTAACGGAGCAATAGGTGTTATAAGGACAATTGAGTGGCCAGTTCTTCGGAGGGACCAATTGGAAGCCGGAGAATTGCCACAGGCTGTTTATATAGAATTTGACGACAAAGCAATTAAAAACAATGTTCCTGGAGTAGGAGTCAGAATCAAACCATCGACGACGGAATTCGATGCACTTCGCGGACAGGGTAAAATAGAGCGAAGAATGTTGCCATTGATATTGTGCTGGGGTGTAACTGTACACAAGCTCCAAGGAACTACTTTGGACCGAGCTGTGGTTGACTTAAATTCACGCATTTTTGCTAAAGGTCAAACATATGTAGCTTTGAGCCGGGTTAGGTCTCTAGAGGGACTAATCATCAGTAGTTTAGACCACCGCAAGTTACTTAATAATCCCCACGATATTAACTCCCTCAATTAAATGACTAGATTGCGAAATTTACCATCTTATAACAAAGTCTAAAATAAAAAATAATAATATAAAGAAAAACAAAAAACCCGACTGCGTAAAAACTAATTTTAAAAAATACGTGAAAGAATTAACTTAAATAAAAACTAAAAAGAAAGAAACAAGCCCAGTAGTTTAGAATTCTGTTAAGTAATACTAAATAACTACACAATTGAAATAGTTTTATTTCTTTCTTTTTAGTTTTTATTTAAGTTATTTCTTTCACGTATTTTTTAAAATTAGTTTTTTATTATTGACATTCAAAAGTGCCGTAATGGTCTAATTAAAATAAATGCTTTGAGTTTGAGTATAATCTGATTTATTTTGTTACTTTTGGTCCCTTCTGACCTTTGTTCTCTAATAATTCAATTTATTTATCCAATAAATATAGACTGTAGATATTCAACAGTCTGTGTTTACGGGCAATCAATCAAGTTCTAATAAATTTAAGAATAAAGAAATGTAGAAAAATTCTTAGAACTTTCAGAGGCACCAAGGTCAAACCGAGGTTGGTCTTTGGATGTCCATACTGATCACCATCATCATCATCTACCTAGCCTTTTTCCAACTATTTTGAAAGAAAGAAAGAAAAAAACTTTATTTATCGCAGGGACATGACATGCATACAAAATTTAAAAACATAACAAACATTCATAGTATTACAAAACGGAACATAAACAAAAAGTAATTTTAAAAATATAGTTGACAGCTTGCACGTCGTGAGTGCGATAAATAGGTTACCACTCAGCATGATGCTGTGCTATGGGGAGCCCACAGCACAGCGCTGGGGCAGCATTTTGGGGTCGGCTTCCTGTGTAACCGGATGCAGCTGAGTACCAGTATTTTACATGGAGCGACTGTCTATCTGACCTCCACAACCCAGTTCATACTGGGTAATACGATACCCCTTCGTAAGACTGTTAGTCAGACTTTTTGGGCCACTGACTACCTGTAACGACTGTCAAAGATGGACAAATGACAACCGGACCAACAGCTTACCGTGCTTTCCGAGGCACGGAGGAAAATCGGTATATAAGGGTGGTCACCCATCCACAGACCAACCTAGGCAAGCACGGCTTTACCTAAAGATCGACCCGAGCGGCTGTTATGATTTAGCCACGAGCTCCTCCTTTTTGTCCATACTGATCATCCAATACTTATCGAGACAAGAAATAGCTGGTAAATCAAACCGTTTCTTTTTTCCTACATTGTCAACTATCAACAGGACTGAAATAATCTTTTAGGTATCAATTTTAGGTGTCAATGTACAAACGTCAAAACATCATGCTACGCGAAACTGTCAAATGTTCCCGATCAACCTTGAACTTAATGTTTGAGGTGATAAAGTTGAAAATCGATTAAAGAAATTTGACAGATTGTAGTAGCTTGAAATGCTGGCCCTAATCCTACCTAATTACTTGTACTTAATCTTTTATCATCAGCAATCTTCACCAGCCTAGTTTTTTCCGTACAATTTTGGGGTCTGTTTGTAGTCTAACCGGATGCAGCTGAATACCAATTTTTTAAACCACTAGTGTTTTGTAATTCCAGCATTATTGCCGACAGAATGCCATTTTGTATTTCAGTATCCATCCATCTATATGCTGCATTAAAAATATCTCTAGCGACAAAACAAGAACCAATTGAGCCAAGCAAAACACCAACCGGAGTAATCACACCTTGAATTCCTTTTTGCCAATTTAGGCATGGTAGGCGAATATTGCTTTTCTCATAGAGGACCGACATAGAGCATGAAATATCAGTGAGTAAACATTTAGTGCTGGACATAAGAGTGTCCAATAGTCTCTAGTGAACTTCAGTTACAAGGTTATTGCTGTACTGATTGGGGCACTGGTTTTCACAGCTTGCGGCAGTTGCAAACACGTGTTTGGGCTAAATGCTAGTTTTTTATCTTGGTAGGTACAGCTAAAGCGGTCATGGTTTAGCCCACGTCCTTCCATCCATTCTGTTTATTTTCAAACCCATCTTTAGTCGTAACAGATACAAATCTACGGCAGTAAGCATGGCTAGTAAAGGAATATCAATGATGTTTTCTAAGTCTGAACTCATGACGCGTATAAAAGGTGCACTCTTTTTGATCTTCATGGCAGTCGGATAAAGTGGAAAATGGTGTCGATTCTGTTGTGCACAAACTAAACATAATTTAGGCTATTGCTATCTTTTACTAAAAGGTAGTGCGAGAAAAGGACGGATATAGCTATGAACTAAGTTAGAGCTGTCAAACTAGTTTATGCCTTGCCGTGCGCTTCATCGTGTTTTTAGTCGACATGTTTTTACGTGCACCCTTCATTTGTATAGAAATATTAGTTCCAACTAAATTTGTCAACTTTAAATTACATCCGTCTCTTTCTCGTTTTATTAGAGAGAAAAAGAAAGCAATAGCCTAAATTAAGTTTAGTTTATGCACAACAGAATCGACTCCAATGTTTGTTTTAACTCCATAAAGCTGCAAGATCTAAATTGTATCTAAAGTTTACACAGTAAATCAATCCCAAACAGATTGCATAAGGCCCTTCTAACCCTAAAATTAGCAACTCTATTTGTGGTGGTTCAAACTTCGTTTGAAATACTGTTAGAATAAAGTTCTAATCAGCTTGCACTACAAAGCGGATGGGTTTTTGCGATTTACAAAAATCTATTGATTTATCTATTGATTGACTAAAAAAATAAAACACATAAGACCTGCTTTATAGTTCAGTTAGTATGCAAAGTTTCATGATCTAATTTGAAGTACTTTTTGAATACCAGCGGTTTATTGTTCGACTTGGAGGTAAGTTTGGAATTTTTTTCTATCGAGAAAAATTTATGGAATCGTGTTTTCGTCACAAATTACACTTAGCACTAATCCTCAACTTTACCATATATTTATTTCAAAACTAGCTGACCCACGCAACTTCGTCTGCGTCACATAAAAGAGAAACAGCTCACAAAAGGAATACATTTTTCCCCGTTTTTGCAATATTTTTCATTTATGCTCCGCTCCTTTTGGTCGCAGCGTGATGTTATATATATATAGCTTATAGTCTTCCTCGATAAATGGACTACCCAACACTGAAAGAATCATTCAAATCGGACCAGTAGTTCCAGAGATTAGCGCGTTCAAACAAACAAACAAACAAACAAACTCTTCAGCTTTATAATATTAAGTATAGATTAATGCTATAGCATTTTATACGTAACGGAGAATCATGCTAAGCCGTTTGAGGGAGTATAGGCCCTTAATGTGGAGCTCCTCTGCAGGATATTCTCCACCTCCTGTCCTGCCCAGCCTGCACAACCACTTTCGTCTTTCAAGATTTAATCGAAGCAAATGTTAGAGCTGAGCAGGTGGCATAGTGGTCTAACACAATTTGAGTTCATCGACACGTAAAGATGAAGAAGTAAAATAAAAAATTTGATCGTAAACATCAGTCAGAATGAAATGCGTTTTACTTTATCAAGTCTATCATAAAATATTGATGACATTCAAACAGCAATATTTACTCTTTCGTCAAAAACTCCGATAAAATAAAATCTGAAAATACGAACTAAATATTTACCATGAATGTATTTACAAACTGACTGAATTCAAAAAGGTATCTTAAAAATGATCTGTGAAAACGTTGACAATTTTCAGCATGTTTTACAATATTTGGTTAATTAGATAGCTACATAATAATAGTACTTAAGAGTCCTATTACATTTTTTTCGCAAATTTTTGTTTTTTACTTTCTGGATCAAATTATTTCGATCGGCGTACACAATTCGATAACAATAGCGATCTCCGGACGATTGTCGGTTGTTATTGACGAAAATTAGAGACCAGACTGACATGACACTGAGGAGCGAGCTGAATTGACGGAGAATTATAGTACTTTAATTTTATTTATTGTAATTTTGTCTTATTAAATTGACAAACGAAAACTAATGAAACGTTTTCATTGTATATCGAAGTTTTATAACATATTAATTTATTTGATAAAATTGAGTTTATTTGGAATATAATGGACGCTGAATCAAGACATTTATGGCTTAAATTACGCTTTCTTTACGATTTTTTCCGAGAAAACTCAAGGAATTTTAAGAAATTCTAGAACTCTAATAAACAAGTAAAACATTCAACTTATCTTTTAGTAATTTTAGCTATATAAGAATTGAATGTAGCAATGTGAATTTGAGCGACAAAGTTCCATCACCGACGGTTTTTCTTGCAAACTGAGTTCGTAAAATATTTATTGTAAATTACACGAAAAGAAAAATAAAAATGTGTAACTCCAACTTACAAGAAAGAAAATGGCACTATCGTTATCCATAAGCAAATAATTAAAATATCTTACTGCTGCTGAAAATTACTGCGTCAAAAATCATGAATTTGCGTAAAAAATGTAATAGGACTCTTAATTGTTTAAATAATGTTAGTGAGCATAAAGTAATTTGTGCGCATTCAGTTTTCACGATAATTATTAACAGTTATTAGGTTTTAAACATGTTTCTCTTGAAAATAGAAAATCATTACCGTTTTGTGAGTCGTTTATAATTTTATTAACGACTGTAATTATTCACTTTACAAATTAACTAGAGAACCGCAAAACTGATTGCGGAATGCATAATATGTAATATATCATAATTTTAATGTAGGTAATAAAAAAATATTTTTAGCCAAAGAACATAATTTTCAAAAATTGTTAATAAGAAATGCCTGCTACATTGCCGACGACATCGCCCACACAACTGTACAATCAAACGACGGTCAATAGGTAAGTAGGTGGACCGTAACGGATGAGACACACTTAGTAAAAGTAACCTTTTGTGGCTGAAAGAAAACCGAGAACAGTATAGGCAATCAACAAGACTTATAGTCAACCGCAGGTCTATGGAACGGTTACAATTTGACTTTGTAGCAGTAAGTCAAAATGATAGTTGGTTCCTGTAGTTCAAGTATTGCTACTGCGTCGTTGGACAGTTTGACAAAATATAAATCATCATCTGCCTAGCCTTTTCCCAACTATGTTGGGGTCGGCTTCCAGTCTAACCGAATGCAGCTGAATACCAATATTTTACATGGAGCGACTGCCTATCTGACCTCCATAACCCAGTTAGTACTGGGTAATACGATACCCCTTGGTAAGACTGGTAAACAACACTGGACTGGTTGCCAAATATAAATCGTGCGACCAAACCTTGCACTGCATGCTTATCTTCCACGCCATGGTCCTCCGAAAATGATTATCATACAATATCCCGAAAACGTCGCGAAAGCCAGGCTACCGGGTACTGACCGCATAATATTTCACAAGTCACAAAGCGCTCGAGGTCCGTGCGACAGTGACAAATCGTTTAATTCTACATATGAACTCGGGCAGCCAAAATAAACAGGCGTTTTTAGAGTCAGAGCCACGTCTAGGTTAAACTTTATGAAGGTTACGTTATGACAGGCAGTGTTTTGTTTTGCGACCATCCGGGTTTATAATTGTTTTTTTTTTTTTTCAAATTTGTGTGATCAATGCTCGTTTGGACGGATACATTTAGATAAATGTAGATTTAAAAATAATATGAGGTCTATTACTCAGCAGTGGGTGATTCTGGGTTGATATGATGATGATAATGAGATCTTGAAGTACCAAACTGATCAATTCGTCGTTTAGAAGCAATTGATCTCGTTTTGTTCTTAGCTGTTAAGCACATAATTTGCTGCTCATAAAAATAAACAGCTCCGTCATAAGTAGGTACCTACCGCAAAGCTTTTAAGGCTCATCAAGCCTAATTTTTATCTTAAAATGTGTTACACGGAGGATATGACATGTGTGACAGATTGACATGTAGGTAATTATGACACAAAAACAAAGTCAAGGCAATACATGGCCTGGGCGTACCTAAAAACAATTGAAGAACGATGGAACACTTCAGAACATACATAATTTAACGGAGAACCCATTGTTTTACGAGTTCTTCTGCTTAAAAATGGAAACGGTATTCGTTTGTTTTTCAAAAGTTTGTAAGTAGGTAAGTATTCTCTACTGGAATGTTCAGGCGTGTCACTTTCAGTTTCTGTTTTAAGTATTTGAATAAAGAACTTGTCAAATACTTTTGATTCTTTCAATGTAACGTAGCATTCGAAATTCTTAATTTAAAACTTACGTACAGATTGACAAGTCCAAAACATTACTCTATTCAGAATTCGGTTATCGGGGTCATGTAAGCTTATTAAGTTCAAAGATTGAGATTAAGGTATCGTTTATGTATTTTTAATATGTAGGTAGGTAGGATAAGTCTGTATATATAAAAAGCTTTAAAGTTTTAAACTCATTGCATAAAAATTACGCAAAATTATAAGCAAACATTATTTCAACACACATTCAATATTAAAAACCTCATCGAACACCACCTAGTGTATTCACAAACACTTTTAGTTGTATTAAATATAAAACGAGACGACGGTTCTCTCACTATACTTCATTAAAACGTCTTCATCTATCTTCTATTTAATAAAGTAAATGTTACACGACCTACAAAATTATCACACATGACACATTGTAAAGAGACAAAGTTGTAATAAATTACGGGATTTTCAAGCCTCGAGAAAATTTCCTCATTAATTATTCGAGAACATGTATTTAATACGTCTTTCAAATGTTAGTCTAATTAGTCCCTGAACTTATGTACCTTCTTGAATGGTTATGTAAACGTGAATTTGATTGTTCTCCAATAAGTTGTTTGCTCTCGTTTTTTAAACAGTGGTATGTTTAACGATATTATTATGAACAAATATACGTAATTAAGGTTGTCGGCCTCTGTCAGTCCTTGATGTAGTACAAATAGCTTGTTAGAAGTGAATGTGTTATTCAAATTATTTAGGAAATAATTATTCTACTCTGTAATTGAGTTAGGCCGGTCGAAATATTTTAATGAGTGTATGAACAACGTCAGTTTCTGTTTGTCAGATTTAAAAGGAGAGATATTCAATTCCATTTTATGAGGTATTATAAGCCACACGTTGGTGGCACGTGCAAAACTTTGACCTTGAGCTGGACTACTGCAGTACGAAGTTTAAATCGAATAAGGTCAGCTTAAATTGGGGATATTGCCACTAAAGTGCCTGTAGTACCTAAGTCTTCCCTTGTAAATAAATTGAGGACACTTTAATTATTCATGGACTTAATTACTTCAATTAAAAAACTTGATCATTACCGCCAAAATATTGTCATCAAAGTATCCCAGAAAATAAATCAGAATTAAAATTATGTCACTGTGATTCTTTGCTTCATTTTATACGAATTGTGAAGTTATTAAAAAAGAAAATTACTTACCGAGTACGCCTGTACCACAAGCACCGTTAATATTATTATACTTGATTGCCTCATCTTTCCTGGAAAAAGGAAAAAATAAATGTAAGCATTATGTTTTTCATTTAAAAATATCTGGGTGGAGCAATTTTCAGGTCCTGCTTTTTAGGTGCAATGCAATCTCGAGGTTCCCGTTTCTAATTCTAGGAATAAGACCAAGTTCAGACTGTCGTGACCTTGCATGATTTACGGCAATTTTCAATAACTTACTGTTTGGTTTCGGTAAGTTGCTATTACCGAAACCAAACAGTAAGTTATTGAATATCTAATCTCTCTGTTTGACATTTTGCTTACGGACGGTTAAAAACAAAACGTCACAGAAAAGCATTCTTTGATTTTTCTAGGAATCAAGTGACAGGTAGGTGACGCGGATAGGTTATTTCAAGCTAACTTTGTTTATAGATAGCTACGGACGTAGGAATATTAACCGACAGTTAAACGTAAGTAAGTTATAGAAAACGGCCGTTGGTTGTGGAAAGAATGTCACCTGTCTCATTCATAAAGCTGTGTTACCAATAGGTATACATAGAATAATAAAAGTGAAAACGAAAACATCCTTGAATTGTTCGAAATTGCAAGATCCTGACCTAAAATCTCGTAATATTGAAAATCCACGTTGACTTTGAACTTCGAAGTGGAATTTACGAGTTTGGACCAAGAAAATGTTTTTCATTGCAAAATAATCATCGCAAAGAATGGGCGAGGTTAAGTCGAATAAATTTTTACGAAAAGACTTTTGACAGAAATATCTTTGAGCGAACAAATAAAATCCCCGACTGCTTTTTTCCATTTGTTCGAATTCTTCAAATATCTATAAATAGATAAAAATTGTTAGCAGGTTTGGTACCTGATGTGAATGAACGTAAATTCCATGAAAAATGTTTTCTATAGAAGTCGTTCGAATCCGTAAAAAAATTAAATAACGATGAACGTAAAAGTTCGATGTCGAAGGTCGATGTTCGATTTGAAATTATGAAAGAACTTTGTTTTTTAGAATGAACTGAACTTTGAATAACGCTTTTTTTATTAATGCAAGCAAGGATAACATAACGTCATGCCTCCCCCCCTCCTCATCATCCCTGAAGAGTAGAAGAGAGTCAGAGGTGTAACTAATAGTTCACATTTCACTTGCTATGTAATAGGGTTCCATCCAGATTCCGCTGCTACTGAGAAAATTCTGAAAAACTCGAACTCTAACGCTTTGCTCGACTTGGTCATCGTAAACAGGACCTCATGCTGATCAGTCGCGCTTTCGACCACTAGACCAACGACAACGAGGCAATAGTACACTACTGCAGCGACCAGCAACAGAGGCATTGATCGACGAACGTGTAAATGTGGGCCGAGGCGAAGCCGAGATACACATACGTAAGTCTATCAATGCCTAGTTATGGCCAAGGCTTGTATAGTACTTTTATCAAATAATGCGAGGAAATTAAAACTCTTGCGTTGAAGAGTTCATTTGTTTTTTTTTTTTCAATAAACCGCTTTCTATTTGCAAGCCAATTCGAAATTTAAATAACATGTTTAATAAGTTACCTCCTTGGTTGCTATGTTTCAGAGTAAAAGATCGTTCCATTTTTAAATAACACGACAGTATACAGTTACACAGTACACACACAGGTATACAGTTTACTATGTAATTTATTTGGCCGCTAAACACGACAGACAAGGATTTTCATACAACTTTTGCCGGCCGCTGGTCGCATGTATCTGGACAGTACAGCAATTTTGATTTATCTTGAAGAAGGTTGTCAAAATAATGCTCAAATTTCCAAGCATGTTTGAGAAAAGTTATTATCGATACGTTAATATGGTTGAGTAATAAGTTTGTGTCGATTGCTTCGGCTGATTATGATGACTGATGACTCAGGTTTACGAAATCTTGGGCCACACAAATCAAGGAGTAATTCGATAGGTATAGGTATTGTAGCCATGTTTTCAAATATACAATCTGTATGTCATTCATGTAATGTCAAAATAATATCCTTATGATCGGTTTAAGGAAAATCCGTGATTAAATTTGTATAACACCCACATTTTATTATGTAGGCATGCAAAGCACCCACATAGGTGGCATTCACATTCGTGTGCGATAATGATGCCATTATATTTTCTATTCCTTTAAAATGTTTTAGCTCTAGGCAGTCTATCTGTAAAGAAGATAGTGCAAAAGATTTCAAGTATGAATGCTTTGCTTTCGAGGATGTAATCACGAACACACGGCTACACATCAAGCTATATTTTCCAGTATAACACATGGCCTCGGTTTGTATAGATTTCTTGTACAATGAGAGATCTTTATAAACTGGTTTTGTTGAGCTTGATTGGTCGCCGTGCGTTCGTTTAATTAACAATAAAAAGAGGTGAATATTGTAAGTTTGATTTTAGGGGGTAATTTTTGGAACGACTGATCCAGTTCCGAAAATTCTTTCAATAATGGGGAACTACATTATTCCCAATTGCGTGCTATATTTAAAAAGATTCCGTGGGACGATTTCCGGCCTAACACGAGCAAAACCGCGAGCAAATGGTAGAGCAGGATATTGTTCAACATCTGATTTTATTTAAATCCAAATTGTTTTGATATTTATAGAAGACGGGTCGGGGGGACGGACACGGGACTCGGAATTGTTTCTCAGCTCCGCAGGGCCTTTATTCATGAGCACTACGCATGTTGACCCAAAACGACATCCCATGGAAATGGCGTAGTTCGGATTTCATTAAACGGCCAATAATGTCACTTGCTTACAATATGTTCCGGGTACGTAGTTACCAATTGGGGCCTGGTATGCTTGAGAGTCATCTTTATTGTTTTATTAGGTAGTTATTATTTTATTATTTGACTTTGCAGAGACGGGAAATTCAAAGACATCTGAAATCTATCAACCCGCAGTGGGTCCGCTTGGTGGATTATAATATAGCCCATTTCCCGTAATTGATAGGAAATTTTCCCAGAGGAATTTTTCCTAGCACTGGGAATATAAGCTGATGAAGAGAGTGATAGAGTGTCTGTAATTGTGTCAGTGGCAGCCTCTACAACGCCACATATTATTATATCTGACATTGTTTTCCGTTGCTATGCAGAAATCAAGCAGAGTTACTTTTCCGCACCATTGACATGAATATTACAGAAACTTGACAACAACACAGTAGCCTATCATGCAGACACACAAGAGAGGATCCTTCCATTCAACGAGGGATAAGTGACTTCACTACCTATTCCTCATACCTCTACTAATGAATTACAAGTAAGTAAACACCTGAAGGTACTCAATATTACATTGTTTTTAATGTTTATTATAAAATACCGTGATCGATATCCATTTCTCCAAAACAGTGATCAACATCATCTGCCTAGCTTTTTCCCAACTATGTTGGGTCGGCTTCCAGTTTTACCGGATGCAGCTGAATACCAGTATTTTACATGGAGCGACTGCCTATCTGACCTCCAGAACCCAGTTAGTACCGGGTAATACGATACCCCTTGGGAAGACTGGTTGTCAGGCTTTTTGGGCCACTGACTTCCTAACGACTGCCAAAAATCTATAAATGACCAACGGCTTAACGTGCTTTCCGAGGCACGGAGGAAACTCGGTATGTAATGGGTGGTCACCCATCCACATACCAACCTAGGCAACACGTCTTAACCTAAAGATCGACCCGAGCGGCTGGTATTATTCAGTCACGAGCTCCTAAAACAGTGATCAACATTAAGCTTTAATCACGAGGAATTTATACGCAAAACATTGATTCATTTGCCATGGTTTCTACAGCGCTAGGATTAAGGAGCAACGTGCTTGATACAATTTAAGTTCAGTAAGTCCTCATCTCAGTTCTACGAATATTTCTGACTACATTATTTGGCATTTCCTATAAGAAGGTTTCTTCGCTGGAATACTAAGGAGCTTAATTTTAAGTCGCTGCTAGCTAATTTAAACATATAAAGCTGCCAGTAGGCTATGATTGACTGACTTTGTTATAATGTCAGTCTGACTGAAATGTTTGGGGCTATCGTCTTTTCACAGTTTAGCGCCTCTGATTTTAAATTATTGACAAAACCACATTGATTTTATTGCAATAAAGAAACTGCACTGGTTTCTGACACAAGGAAAATAACTGCGTGTGTGTTTTTTTTAACCTCAGCTTGAATATACAATATGTAGTAGTACGGTTTATTTTTCTCTTTAATTATGTCTAAATTATTAGAGAGCAGTCATTGTAATGTATCACTTTAATCTATAGGCAATATAAGTACTTACGTGTAATAATATAAACAATTTTCATTGAAAATTATAGATACAGATTTTCCTCAATTACAATGTTGAATTAAATTAAGTAAGGTTACACGCTTTTTGTATTACTGTATAACTTCCTTATTTTATTTTGGTATGTAAAAATCTCAATTTGATTAACCTTGCTTTAAATTTCTTGAGTAAATAAAACGTACAAAATACAGACTAACAATTTTTTTTTAAGTTTTCAGGTCTTAATAATATGCTGCTATAATATTTGAGTTGGTTGACCAATACTGAAGTGAAAGTGTGCCGCCTGGCAATTTGTTTTAAGAAAAAACAAATTGCCAGGCGGCACACTTTGATTATATTAATCAAAGGCGGCACACTAATAAAGTTTTCGTGCAATCTTACTTCTCCGATTCGCAGTAAGGTTTAAATCGTTGCATCAATCTTAGATGTTCATGTCGTCACAGTTACTTTCACTTCTCCCTTACGTCATCTTAGAGTTATTATGACACATTGCAATAACCTAGGAGCATAACATCATCTGTTAAGCCGTGTACAGATATTTGCCTAACACAACATGCAATGCAACAACCAATGCATAGTGTTCGCGAACACATTAAAAACAACTGCAGGCACGCTACAACTGCATAAAGGTCGCGGCACGAAACTCTAGCGTTGACCGTTATTGCGCAGAATTAAAAAATAGTAAGGTCCTGGGGCGTGCGTTGCGCCGATTGGCTCTCCAGTTGTTTATCATGCGCAGCTATCCCCTCCACGCTTTGTTGAGCGCTAGAGTTACGTGTGAGCTACGTGCCGCGACCTGTACCCGGTTTAAAAAAAAAATGTTGCATTGCGTGTTGCATTTGTATATTTTGTTGCAAATAATCTGTACCCAGCTATAAAGCTGTATTAGCGCGTTTGCATTTCAGGCAAAATTATGCTGTTTTTCGGTACATTTTATGGCATAACCAAACAAAATCCAATATAACTAATGACTACCTCGTATAGATTGGTTCTTCATCTTCAAATACTAGGTACTAGATCATCGAAAATTTTAGTTTTTTATAATGTAAAATCGATCTGTCGTTGCCATTTTTCACAAAATTAACGATACCGGGTTGAGTTTAGGTACATTTTTTGTGCTATTATTAACATATTTTACTATTTCTAAAAATAATATTTGTTGGCAAACATATTCAATTCTTAATGCTAGGATTTTTTTTAAATCTAAATGCTTTATGTAGTCGCAGAAAAAATTAAAACCGAAACTTATTTTTTCACATTTTTTTCTCTTCTGGATGAATCTTAATCGATTGCGTTAGGGGTTATTTTATTTTTGATACCCGTCTTGATTTATTGCAAAGTATTTTGAATGAAACTAGTCCGCGCGCGACCCCCGTCGAGAGTGGACACGTATCGCCTGTTTGGAGCGCCTCGAGTTGAAAAAGATCGCTGTACAAACACAAAATATTCGATAAACCAAATTTGATACTTCACAAGGTAGAGTTTTATTCTATTTTATTTCGCTATAAAAAGTATGTAAGTAGGGTTTCTAAAAGCCTATTCGTCCTGAACTTGGAGTGACCTGAAGGTGTACTTCGGTGACTGCTACTGGAACTCCTTGATGTGTTGTACTAGGTGAGCCGAGTTTGGGCTCGTTTTGTTAGTTATGATGAGAGCTTACCTCTGGACTTGATGAAGTGACCTGCAGGTGTACTTCGGTGACTGCTACTGGATCTCCTTGACGTGTACTAGGTGAGCCGAGTTTGGGCTCGTTTTGTTATTATGATAAGACCTTTTCTCCGGAGCTGATGGAGTGACCTGAAGGTGTACTTT
Source organism: Xestia xanthographa (assembly GCA_905147715.2). Taxonomy (NCBI): domain Eukaryota; kingdom Metazoa; phylum Arthropoda; class Insecta; order Lepidoptera; family Noctuidae; genus Xestia; species Xestia xanthographa. The sequence continues at coordinate 18,266,864 of LR990659.1, read as the reverse complement.
GGTGAGCTACTAGAACTCCTCGACGTGTTGTACTAGGTGAGCCGAGTTTGGGCTCGTTTTGCTAGTTATGATGAGACCTTACCTCCGGAGCTGATGGAGTGACCTGAAGGTGTACTTCGGTGAGCTACTGGAACTCCTTGACGAGTTGTACTAGGTGAGCCAAGTTTGGGCTCGTTTTGTTAGTTATGATGTGACATTACCTCCGGACTTGATGGAATGACCTGAAGGTGTACTTCGGTGAGCTACTGGAACTCCTTGACGTGCTGTACTAGGTGAGCCGAGTTTGGGGTCGTATTGTTAGTTACGATGAGACCTTACCTCCGGACCTGATGGAGTGACCTGAATGTGTACTTCGGTGAGGTACTGGAACTCCTTGACGTGTTGTACTAGGTGAGCCGAGTTTGGGCTCGTTTTGTTAGTTATGATGTGACATTATCTCCGGTCTTGATGGAATGACCTGAATGTGTACTTCGGTGAGCTACTGGAACTCCTTGACGTGTTGTACTAGGTGAGCCGAGTTTGGGCTCGTTTTGTTAGTTATGATGAGACCTTACCTCCGGACCTGATGGAGTGACCTGAATGTGTACTTCGGTGAGGTACTGGAACTCCTTGACGTGTTGTACTAGGTGAGCCGAGTTTGGGCTCGTTTTGTTAGTTATGATGTGACATTACCTCCGGACTTGATGGAATGACCTGAAGGTGTACTTCGGTGAGCTACTGGAACTCCTTGACGTGTTGTACTAGGTGAGCCGAGTTTGGGCTCGTTTTGTTAGTTATGATGAGACCTTACCTCCGGACCTGATGGAGTGACCTGAATGTGTACTTCGGTGAGGTACTGGAACTCCTTGACGTGTTGTGCTAGGTGAGCCGAGTTTGGGGTCGTATTGTTAGTTATGATGAGACCTTACCTCCGGACCTGATGGAGTGACCTGAATGTGTACTTCGGTGAGGTACTGGAACTCCTTGACGTGTTGTACTAGGTGAGCCGAGTTTGGGCTCGTTTTGTTAGTTATGATGTGACATTATCTCCGGTCTTGATGGAATGACCTGAATGTGTACTTCGGTGAGCTACTGGAACTCCTTGACGTGTTGTACTAGGTGAGCCGAGTTTGGGCTCGTTTTGTTAGTTATGATGAGACCTTACCTCCGGACCTGATGGAGTGACCTGAATGTGTACTTCGGTGAGGTACTGGAACTCCTTGACGTGTTGTACTAGGTGAGCCGAGCTTGGGCTCGTTTTGTTAGTTATGATGTGACATTACCTCCGGACTTGATGGAATGACCTGAAGGTGTACTTCGGTGAGCTACTGGAACTCCTTGACGTGTTGTACTAGGTGAGCCGAGTTTGGGCTCGTTTTGTTAGTTATGATGAGACCTTACCTCCGGACCTGATGGAGTGACCTGAATGTGTACTTCGGTGAGGTACTGGAACTCCTTGACGTGTTGTGCTAGGTGAGCCGAGTTTGGGGTCGTATTGTTAGTTATGATGAGACCTTACCTCCGGACCTGATGGAGTGACCTGAATGTGTACTTCGGTGAGATACTGGAACTCCTTGACGTGTTGTACTAGGTGAGCCGAGTTTGGGCTCGTTTTGTTAGTTATGATGTGACATTACCTCCGGTCTTGATGGAATGACCTGAAGGTGTACTTCGGTGAGCTACTGGAACTCCTTGACGTGTTGTACTAGGTGAGCCGAGTTTGGGCTCGTTTTGTTAGTTATGATGAGACCTTGCCTCCGGACCTGATGGAGTGACCTGAATGTGTACTTCGGTGAGGTACTGGAACTCCTTGACGTGTTGCACTAGGTAAGCCAAGTTTGGGCTCGTTTTGTTAGTTATGATGTGACATTACCTCCGGACTTGATGGAATGACCTGAAGGTGCACTTCGGTGAGCTACTGGAACTCCTTGACGTGTTGTGCTAGGTGAGCCGAGTTTGATTGACCCCAGATAGGCAAAAAATATGGAGCTCATAATAAAAAATTGATAACGTTTTTTCATAATTATGAAAGTACCTACACCTTTAGATCACTCCATCAAGTCCGGAGCCAAGGTCTCATCATAACTAACAAAACGAACTGAAACTCGGCTCACCTAGTACAACACGTCAAGGAGTTCCAGTAGCAGTCACCAAAGTACACCTGCAGGTCACTCCATCAGGTCCGGAGGTAAGGGCTCATCATAACTAACAAAATGAGCCCAAACTCGGCTCACCTAGTACAAAACGTCAAGGAGTTCAAGTACCTCACCGAAGTACACATTCAGGTCACTCCATCAGGTCCGGAGGTAAGGTTTCATCATAACTAACAATACGACCCCAAACTCGGCTCACCTAGTACAACACGTCAAGGAGTTCCAGTACCTCACCGAAGTACGAATTCAGGTCACTCCATCAGGTCCGGAGGTAAGGTCTCATCATAACTAACAAAACAAGCCCAAACTCGGCTCATCTAGTATACAACACTTCAAGGAGTTCCAGTACCTCACCGAAGTACACATTCAGGTCACTCCATCAGGTCCGGAGGTAAGGTCTCATCATAACTAACAAAACGAGCACAAACTCGGCTCACCTAGTACAACACGTCAAGGAGTTCCAGTAGCTCACCGAAGTACACCTTGAGGTCATTCCATCAAGTCCGGAGGTAATGTCACATCATAACTAACAAAACGAGCCGAAACTTGGCTTACCTAGTCCAACACATCAAGGAGTTCCAGTACCTCACCGAAGTACACATTCAGGTCACTCCATCAGGTCCAAAGGTAAGGGCTCATCATAACTAACAAAATGAGCCCAAACTCGGCTCACCTAGTACAACACGTCGAGGAGTTCCAGTAGCAGTCACCGAAGTACACCTGCAGGTCACTTCATCAGGTCCGGAGGTAAGGTCTCATCATAACTAACAAAACGAGCCCAAACTCGGCTCACCTAGTACAACACGTCGAGGAGTTCCAGTAGCAGTCACCGAAGTACACCTGCAGGTCACTTCATCAAGTCCGGTGGTAAGGTCTCATCATAACTAACAAAACGAGTCCAAACTCGGCTCATCTAGTACAACACGTCAAGGAGTTCCAGTACCTCACCGAAGTACACATTCAGGTCCTTCCATCAGGTCCGGAGGTAAGGTCTCATCATAACTAACAAAACGAGCCCAAACTCGGCTCACCTAGTACAACACGTCAAGGAGTTCCAGTAGCTCACCGAAGTACACCTTGAGGTCATTCCATCAAGTCCGGAGGTAATGTCACATCATAACTAACAAAACGAGCCGAAACTTGGCTTACCTAGTCCAACACGTCAAGGAGTTCCAGTACCTCACCGAAGTACACATTCAGGTCACTCCATCAGGTCCAAAGGTAAGGGCTCATCATAACTAACAAAATGAGCCCAAACTCTCCTCACCTAGTACAACACGTCGAGAAGTTCCAGTAGCAGTCACTGAAGCACACCTTCAGGTCACTTCATCAAGTCCGGAGATAATTCGTAAAAATATAAAGAGCAAAAATATTTTTTTGTAGGTACCTAACATAATTTTATTACAAAGAAATACGTAAAAAAAAATGAATCATTCAAAATTTCAAAGTATCGAAATGTGTTCACTTGACTACTATTCCCGCAGTTAGTCGTGCGTACACTTGTGTGTATGACCCGTGTCAATGTAGTAGTTCGATTCTGTACCTATCAATTTTGCAAACGCGTCCTTAAGATACAACATAATTATGCTGTTGTCCGAGATGGTGGTTGGAACCTAACAATCGCTGAACTTAATTGTATTGTTTGTATTGTATAATAACAGTTTGTATTTTTGCAACCGAAAAGAGGAAGTTGCATTAACTAAATACTGGCAGTTAGTTCTGGCAACATTTTCAATTACGTGTTTGCAACTTTATTTTTCAGTATGGCAATGTTTACTGTTAAACGTTTTCGGGAAGTTAAATTTTCGAACTAATTAGAACTTCAGGTTATGTTCTCTTTAGGGATCTGATTGTGTGTATTAAAACTATACCTAATAATTCTACATTTTCTTCTATATTCTAATATTGAACCGCACGTGTGTTTATTTAGGTAATAAACTAATACTGAAGTTCTATTGTCAATGCAAATTTTATTTGCCAAGTTTTTTCCAAGTATTTGTTTAACACGACATTGGAAGTTACGTTACTAAAAACAAATTATGCGTTCTCATCATCTATAATAAGACAAAGCATGAATTTATTTGCATATTAAGGCATGTCAATAGGCCTATAGACACACTTTTAATTAAAGTCTTTTAAAGTAGTTTTTTGTTGTTGTAAAGATTGTATTTTATTCCATTACACTATTCAATGCTGGATCCTCTTTTTATTGTTAGATTAATATAAAAACGTGTGCTCAATTATTTTACATTAAATGTAAACACAGCATCATGTACACACGGCAACACATAAAGCTATACCTATCAAATATAACATGACCTAGCTTTGTATGGATTTCCTGTACAATGAGAGATCCGCGTAAACTGGTTTTGTATAGCTTGATTCATCGCTGTGTTCACAGCATTTGTTTAAACATTCAGAATGCTGTATATCGCGTTTGGGTAATTGTGGTGTACCAGCTGATTTCCAAGAAAAATAATAAAATTATAATCAAACGCAGCAACTCAGTTAACGAAAACGTCCTTTTCTAAATAGTACCAATTCTAGAAATCTACGTCCCGGTAAAATAAAAGTAAAATTTCGTTCAAATTTACGAATATTCCAATTTTCTGCGAGAGAGAGTCCATTAGTTACCTGCGCGGGCGACAAAAGGCACGCCTGCTAGAGACACAGTACCAACCGTTACGTATTGCCCCATTTCATACTATAGAAATGGGTGATGCCAAAAGTTCCAAATTCAAAACCAAAACCAATTTAAATACGCAACAAAATGCATGGCCGCAGCAATAACCAACTTATTGACGATGATATTAATTAATTTAACCCAGTACACAGAAGAACCACTTTAATAATATATGTAGTTATATTGTATTGAAACATCATTAAAGGGTCGTTAATTGTTGTGTAATACTTTTGTTATTAATATAGCTGATAAGTTTCGAACTAAAATTACTCAATAGGTGGCTATTAAAAAAATCTTTATAGCTTAAACTGTATATTTTACCGTTCTCTTTGATTCAAACATTGATGATTGCGTCATCTTCATCTATGTAAACAGATAAACAGTAACGATCACAGTTACAATCTATGCAATACTTAACTGTTGCTTCGAAAATATTTTTAAATCAGCCTGTAACTTAGAGCTTTTAGTTTAATTACATGGCAAATGGGTAAGTAAGTTTATATTAACAATGACCTGACTAACAAGGTGTTAATAAACAAGAACTGCACCCCAGTTCTGTAACTTAAGTTTTAAGTACCTGGAATAACCAAGTGTATGTGAAGTCTAGTTTAAAGCTGCTAATACTAAATTAGTATGTGTATTTAGGTTAATTTATTTATCGATGGATCTTTGTTACCTGAAAATAAATGGATAATTATTATTATTTTAATAGCAATCGAACCATTTGAAAGAAATTCATTGAAGTGTTTAAAAAACTTTTACCGATTTTGTAAATATTGTTTTCTCAAAAATGGTATGTAATGTTGCCATAAAATCTCTAAGAAGTATCCAGAAAGTGAACTCTACCGGAGACTTATTCACAACTGTCCAGTAAGAAGCGAAATTTTAAATTTGGAATCTCCATCTATCCAGTAAGTAAGTATGTAATTTACTTACTGGACAGTAGGTCATCTCTTTGGATCTGCTTAGAAAAGGCTCCCAATATATATCTATCTCTCTTTTTGGTATGACATTTTATGAGATACATATATATATATTACAGCCATTTTATAGTCTGTGACACTTAACGCGACGCAGAAAAAGTATGCGTTGCGTTTTGTACTTAGTAATGTGTTAGAAGTATAGTGTGGGATTTTATGTTTGTATTTAGTCGTTTCAGTTATTACATCACGTTGGATTAAATCTTTCCATTCTAAAATTAACATGGAGTTACAAAAACAATAATTTATATTTTTGTACTAAAACATTCATGTAATGTATAAATAGAACAATTTCCAAAACTAAACGCAAACTTTGTATTAAAAAAAAAAAACAACGACTGGCGGGATTTCACATTTAATTGCGACAATTGTGTTTAAACGAATTCGTTGTTAAACTTTCTTTCATTTTTGAGAAAAGTACATATTATACAAACCTCAACCAGTAAGAAAGCCATCCTGGCCTCGTATATAACTCATACTTGGCCAGGAAGGCTTACTTACTGGATTCTGCAGTAATGTACTAAAAACTGCCAAATTCAATTTATATTTATATTTGAGTGCGTATGCGGCTTCTTCCCACAGACAACGGCCGACTTTTCATCTTGCACCGCATACTAAGGTATGCGGCGAGAATTGTATCTATCTAGAAGACGCGAATCAGCAGCCTAATTACGTCACACGTCTAATAAAATGGCTATGAATTTCATTTTCTTCCTTTTAACGTATCGATGGCAAAAAGTTCAAGTGTGTTTAGTCCATTCCATAGTCCAGTCCGTAGTAAAGTGTTCCAGGTGACTTATCACCTGGAACACTTTACTGCATCAGCGAGCGGGGTTGTGTGATAAGTCACCTGGAACACTTTACTGCATCAGCGAGCGGGGTTGTGTGGCTGAGTTTTGGACTAAACACACTTGAACTTTTAACCATCGATACGTTTTAAAGAAGAAAATGGAATTCACAGCCATTATATTAGACGTGTGACGTAATTAGGCTGCTGATTCACGTCTTCTAGATAGATACAATTCTCTCTCAGATAAATTTGGAATTTTGTCGATAAATTAATAATAAATATCGCTGAATGATACACACCGCGCCGTCTAGTGCCACACTAAGCAACGAGGCTTGTGCCGTGGACACCAGATAGTTAGATATACTACACAGGTACTTTTTTTTTTTGTAAATCCCTACTTATTATAAATATAAACATCCATGATTATAAATATAAACATCCATGACTCGGAAATAAAATATGCCCATGGCTCATCACACAACTATGTGCACCTACCGGGATTCAAACCCGGGACCCTAAGAACTTAAGGCAGCCACACTACCGCTGCGCCATTCGGGTCATCAAAATTGTTTTGACAAATTGTTGTTGTGGTATTCAGATTCGTCTGGTTCATAGATCCTTGATCTAATTATTGATGACATTATTACTAATAACCAGAATTACACTAGATTGATGTAATATTAATTACTGTATTAGGTTCATTAATTAGGGCATAGCTGAGTGCCAATCCTCTTGGTAGTTATAATAACATCAGATATTATAACTTAGTTGAAGGATAATTTTATTAGGAAAGGTTGATTAATAATGAGTGACATCTTCAAATCTTCTAGTTATTGCCAAGTTTCGATGTGGTTTCGGTTATTGATTCGAAGTACTGAAACCATAATCAAATTACTTATGTTTTAGGTATTCACAAAATAAAAAAATATAGACTACAGCATAAAGCCTCCAGGCCAGGCAAACAGGGCGTGCCTACACGTGCAATGTAGGGTTATATCCATAATTATTTACACTAATATTTTAGAGAGGAAAGATTTGTATTTTTGTGTGTGTGTGTGTGTATGTTTACAAACATACACACACACACACAAAAATACACTCAAAAACTACTGCGCCGATTTCAAAAATTCTTTCACAATGAGGGATTTTCTTTTTAGCTCTTCCCTAGTCGCTGGATAGATGGCACTAGGAGTTAGTATAATAATGCAAAGAACGGAACCAAAAAGAACTGATTTTACCAAAGCGCGAGAAAACTAGGTTATATTCGGAAGGTCAAACAAATGAAAGTGTCAGTCAACGAGAGTATGTGACGTGACACACTGTTTTTTTTTCCAAGCGTTTTGGCTTTGGCACTAACTATCATAGTAGGTTCAACGCCATCTATAGAGCTCTTGGAAACTAAGTTTTTTTTTTAATATCTCAAAAAGAAAACCTCTCATTAGAAAGCTACATTCATCCTGAGTAACATAGGCTATAGTTTACTCCCGTACTCCCACGGGAACGGGAACTACGCGGGTGAAACCGCGTGACGTCCGCTAGAACCTTTCCAATTTTCTGCGCGAAAGCCTTGTGGAAAATAAGGGATAAAAATGTAAAGGTAGCCACTTTAGCCAATTAAAACAATGAAAACAAGTTTATTAATAAAAGTAAAGAATAAATATTGGCTTCGTATTTTTCGATGTTTTAATAAAAAAATCCTGCAAAACACGCTGACGTACAAAAAAGTTTTGGTTAAATTCTAGATTCGATCGGTACCTACCTAGCTACGTTATCCATAGTAATTGAATTGGATGTACCAATTAGGTACCGTGTTTCACTTTGAAGAGCCGTGTGGTGTGTACTAAATGTGTTTTTTTTTGTTGTAAATTCGCTACTACATTCAGTTCGTGATACATGTATTTTTTTTAGCATAAAACAGCGTGGAAACTAGATTGGATTTGTCGGGTTTTAGGAAGTAAAGAACATCTATTTCAGCTATAATTTGTTTTTAAATACCAACCATAACCTAGATCTTTTAGATTTTTAATTTTTTTGCATTTTTTTTTTGCATTCTCTCCTTGCGGCTTTCTCAGGCCAATCTCTAACAAACGCCTCTAAGACGTCACTCCCAGCGTTTTCCAGGCCTGCCTTGGCGACGACGCCCGTCTTCTGGCACTCACTGTGTGACGACTCTGACCAATCGGTCCTGATGCATTCGACAGACATGGCCCGCCCACTCCCACTTCAACCCAGCAGTCTTGTTGCCCACATCAGCGATTCCGGTTCTTGAGCTTATTGTGGTATTGCGAATTCTATCGCTGAGCTTAATTACGTATTAGGTTTAGTGTTTAATAGCAAAAAAAAAACACCTAGTGTCGAACACTAGTCATCCTAAACCTTCAAAGTTTGAAAAATCCACTTAGATAGTCGACAGCGTAAAGCTGTAAACGTTCCAAATTAGTTTAACCTTCATTTCCAACACAAAAACCCGTGATAAACAACCAACTTTTTCTTTCAAAACATTTTGTATACATACAACATAAATATTTTTAGGAACTCATAACGAAATTCGAACAAGCGACTCGAGCGAGCGTTCGCGTCAGTGCGTTACAACAATGAACTTGACCTGACGTTTTGTAGAACAACAACTGTGTTACAACTGCGACTACGGCCGTAGTTACATCATAACGGAGCTCCGGGTCTCGATTGCTGTTGTGATAACTTACTGGTTAAAAAAATGGTGCGTAATTTGGGTCGATAGGAAAGTTACGAGATGATCTATCTCTTCATCATTTTTGAAGGTCTTTAATAAAAATAAAAAAAACATCAAAATTCACATCATACGCGTATTGCGTATGATTTGAAATTCGATATTTTACATTTCTTTTTTCAAAATTTCTCTTTCTTTGTTCTAATATGAAAAGTTTACTCGAAATTTGTAGCGTTTTGTGATGATGGATCAATTTTTTTCTAAGCTGTAGAAAAAAGAAAAAAAAACTGGGTATGCCATAAGCTTCTACTCCGTTCACCTAATATACCAATTTTTTTGGAAAGTGATAAAAAGTCATCCGGTATGTTAATCCAGGTTATAAACTATCTATTTGCCAAATTTAATCGAAATCCGTTCAGCAGTTTCCGCGTGAAAGAGTAACAAATATTTTTCCATCCATTCACCCAACCAACCTCATAAACTTTCGCATTTTTAATATTAATAAATTAAAAATATGTTATCTAAATAGACCCAGAAAAAAATTCAACATCTGTTTCAATTATTTGTCAACATATTGTAGCTCAAGATAGTGTTAAAAAACTCAAGTGTTTTTCTACTTTTGTCGCTGACCGTACAAATTCAACTTTTACGTGGCTCATTAAAAGACACACTAAGGCCAATTTACAATCAAAAGTCGATTTACAAATATATTTTTAGCTTATGAGAGTTGAGATGTCATTGGAAAAAAAAACAAGTTTTATCCCAGTAAACAGGAAAAAACTAAAACTTGATTTTGAATGCAATTTGTCCGCTCAAGGACACGCAAGAATGATTAAAAATTCTTAATAATTCGATATAGAATGGCGTACCCGTTCATTGACCTCACTTCGTGAGTAAGTCTTCGCAACACAATTCAATATTAAAACGTTTGATCTACTAAATAATAGACTGGATCGAAAACAGACTAACTTTGAGTCTTGAGATATTAATTTAGAAATTATTTATTTTTTAACATTCCACTGGTTTTGATATATAACATACGTCTCCTACGTTAGTCAGAGGTCAAAATAGGCCAGTTTCCACCGTCAACAAATTGCAAATCTAGTTAGTCCGTCAGATAGAGTATTGGAAAATAATGGACACGTATTTTTGTTTTTGAAAATCAATGAATATTTACAAAGATAAAACGCATCAAAACTCAGCAGTGGGGGTACGTGACGTCAAAACGCACTATAAATATACCACGGCGTGACGTATTGAGAATTTTAAAAGCGTCGTATCTTCGTCAATTATGGTTTACGTAACAAAAGAAAAAATACGGATTCATTTTTTTTTGATAATATAATTAACAGACTAATTGACAGTTGGCAAGCCTATTCGCAAGTTATGTCTAAAAGTCCCATTTAAACAGGATTTTTCTTGTGTCCGATTGATAACAATAGTGCTATCAATCGGACATAGATCCAAACTTCGGGGCTACTGCACTGAGCAATTCTAAATGAAAAAACCGAATAACACTTTGACCGACCTGGGAATCGAACCCAGCTCCTCATGATCAGCAGTAGTGCTTGTGACCACTAGACACATAAGGGTGTAAAACACCTCTTAACGAAGCCGAAAGGCACTTGTACTCCTCGTCATTGCGATCATTTTTTTTGTTCTATACCATACCTGGGAACCTTCTAGTTACGGTTAGTTCCCGTTGTCCCCGTATGCCATATCCCCGTTACGGGGATAGCGGCACGTGATAAAATTTATGTTCCGTTGTCCCCATAACGTACTTTCGGCTATCGGGGACAACGGGAAGTAAACTTTTCACGAGTCATTGTCCTCTTAAATCTGCATTCTGTTGTAAGCTTAGTTTTTAGCATAGGAAAAAGAAAAGGGGAATAAAACAAAATTTATTTATTTGTATTCGAATTTTAATTTGAGGTAAAAAAAAAACAAATAGTTATAAAATTTACACAAATAACTTGAGCATTATAAATATAGTAGTAGTATAAAATCAACAAAAATATTACAATCACTTGCCTAAAAATAATAATCATAGTAAATAGCTATTTATGTGATTACAAAAGATATCACAATCATTTGCTTACAAATAATAATCATAGTAAATAGCTATATGTAATTACAAAAAATTGCACTTTCACTAACATCACCAGTCGTCAACATGTTCACAAGTAAAAACAATAAATAACCCTTTGTAGAATTCTGGAGTGGGATTTTGCATGAGCCAATGAGAGCTCGACAAAAACAATGTTATCAGCGCTTTTGTTCCGCAGCTGCAAGGGCGCGCGCGACGCCCCGGCATCCTTTTCAAGGCCACTCCGTTTATCATAGTTACTAGAAAACTTAACATGGAATTTGAAACAAGAAACATGTAATTAATTTAGTTTAAGATTGTGTACTTACCATTTTTTTTAGGAAAAATAGAGGGCTTTATCGTTCACAATAATCTAATATTTCGATCAAATTCATTATATAAAAAAAACCTACTTGAAAACAAGGTCTAAATCCTTTATATTAATCTACCGGGTACCAAGACTAACTTCCGAATATTCCATACACTTTGTATGTTGACGGTTAAAAAAGAAAAAACGGGGACTGTGGGCAATAATTTATTCAACTATATTAACGGGGACAGTGTACGGGGACAACGGCAAGTATTTTTAAATATTTAATTAAAGTACCGCTGTCCCCGTGGAACGGGGACGTGGCGTACGGGGACAACGGGAACTAACGCTAGTTACGGAGATATTGGGGGTCAAAGTTCCAACTTTTTGACAAGTTTTTTTTTTAAATACCTACAGGTTTTTAATGTAAGATTTTTACTTTAAACACCTCTACGACCCCCGTACTAATTCAATTCATCCATCAGCACAATGTTTTGAGTGCGTTACATTGAGTTCTACCACAAAACATGATTTTTCACCCCAAAAAAAAGTAGTTTCCCAGCCATAATTTTTGCATAAAGTTACTTAGTTTGATGTACAGAATGCTTGGTTGACGGCTTCATGATGAGGTCTTTTACACCCTGTAGATAACAAATAAAAACTGCTTGAATTTTAAACTAAGAACACAAAGCTATCACAGAACACCATCTAAGTACCTAGTTAAACAATGAGGAATGTCCAGATACTGTGGAACATTTAACGTCAGACGAGACGGACAGGCATGCACCCATTTGTGGAGCGATTAGTAATTAGTTTTGTGGTAACATTGTAACTAGAATTCATAGATTTGATGCAAATGGATTGTTTACTTACGTTAATTAACGGTTTTGGGTTTTGGTTGTTAATAGAAGTTATAATTTGTGGCCATTACATATTTCGCAAAATAGTTTTCCTGGTAAAAGCTATTAAACTAAATAATGTACCATCACGTTTAAAACTGAGGTCAGGAAATTAAATTGCAATTAAGTAGGTACTATATTTATTACCTACCTGTAAGATGTTGTGTAGTAAAAGTACTACTATTAAAAGCCTTTTTTTTGTAATAAAAAAAAATATGTTAATTTTGTGGGTTTTCACAAATCCATCAGGATATTTACCCGTACCGATACCGTGATAGCACTAAATTCGTATTAGTTATATTGATTCTTTGGTGTGGTTTAAAGGTAGAGAGAGATAAAAATGATCGATAGTCAACTCTACACCATCGTAGAATGAAAACTGTCAACGTAGAGACGTCAGCACACCAAGCTGTCAACTGTCAAATTTTCTCATTGAACCTCGAACCTAATGCTTTAGCGATAAAGTTGATAATCTATTAAAGAATTTTTACAGATTGTAGTAGCTTCATGTACTCGCGTCTAAAGGGTGTAAAAAACCTCTTAACGAAGCCGAAAGGCACTTGTTTTCCCTATCACTGCGATATATTTTTTGTTCTGCACCATACCTGGAAACCTTCTAGTTACGAAGACAAAGGGGGGCTCAAAGTTCCAACTTTTTGTCAAGTTTTTTTTTTTAAATACAAGTTTTGTTTTTATATTTTGACTTTAAACACCTACACGACCCTCGTACTATTCAATCCATCCATCAACACAATATTTTGAGTGCGTTACATTGAGTTCTACCACAAAACGTGATTTTTCACCCCAAAAAAAAGTAGTTTCCCTGCAATAATCTTTGCGTAGTTACTTAGTTTGATGTACAGAACGCTTGGTTGACGGCTTCGTGAAGAGGTCTTTTACACCCTGTATGTACTACATAATTATATCAATGATTATCCGACTGCTATACAAGGTGTATCTGAATCGTCCTGAACAGTGGATGTCATAGATCGACGACCGCAGTCTGGTTACACATTAACCAAGTCCGTTGCGTGACATAAAAGTAGAGTAGTAGATAATTAATTTAATCGCTTGTTTAGATGCGAAATTTTTGTACCATTATTACATCAATATGAAACCGGTTTAACATTGTGCCTATTAACATGTTTCTTTTTAAAATATTATTGTGAAAATAATGGTATAGCATTATTTTCAATTGTTGGATTGCGAATCATTATGATGTTACTTCATATTTAATGTTGTATTTTGAATGTAGCAACAGTAATTAATCATGAAAATTATGACTTTTTATGCATTCACTTAAAAAATTGCATCAGGTAGGTAGGCATAGATTACACCGTCTTATTCCTGTATTTTTTTTAAATTAATGCGTCAGTTTAAATTTTAGAGCATTAAAAACATGTATAAAAAGTTATTCATAATATATAAAATACTCATTTAAGTACTGGATGAAGCAACAGACTGGATGTAGTATTTTCCACCTGTTTTAGCCAGTTTACTAAGTCCTTGCATAAACTGCAGATTATTTTAATGTCTGTTTAGGAAAAATCAGGAAACTTCATTGTACAGAAAATTAACTACCAAATTTTAATCATTATTATACAACTGTTATTCGTTCATACAATTGGCTTATAAAATTACTAACTACATAATTAGCTAACACGAAGATCTGGCGTAGTACCTATGTCAATTTTAATTTATTTTACAATAATAATCCCATTGAAATACATAATTGTAACATACCTAGTTATTTGTAAGTAGATAGAAACGGCTAAATAATAATGAATAAACAAAGAAAACCGCATCATTAATGCTACATGCGTCCATTGGATTGCGATTATTCACCTTAAAGAATACGAAATCAAGTCTATTGTTCTAGCTTTACATCTCGCCATAATAATGGTTGAAGTGACCAACAAGTGGAAAGAAATAATTTAATTAAGTACTTAATAATTATCATTGTGTTTATACACGTACTTATAGTTTTTCCTTGAAACCTTTTGTAGTTTAGATTTTATCTGGATTTTATTTAAGGCTACTGTTGTGTTAATTGTTTTAAAGCATGTTTAGTTATTTCCACGTTCATTTTACCAATAAGTATGGTCTGCTTAATTCTGAATATTAAAACAGTTTTACATAATACCGTTTGATATAAATGATTCCATGAAACATTATCATCATAATGGGGCCGTAGAATCCTGTGAACCCGTATTTTTAATCATGAAAAACTTTATAAAAAGCGATGCACACCGCGGTCTCTAATAGAAAGATAACAGAGACAAATTTAATTGAATGTAAGCACACAATACATTTTCGTTCATACAGTTATTAAAAATGTTATTACAGTAATAATTAACAAGGAAAAACTTACTTCGTGAAAAAGGACACTCCACAGAAAATGATTTCACAAAATTATTAAAAAATACTTTGAAATTCGTGCGTTTAGAACGGTTCGGTTTCGGTTCGAACGTCGCGTGCGCCGGCAAAGGCTTTGCTAAACAAACTATCAACCTGTAGACTGTAGAGCATAGGCCTTGCCATTCTCCGTGTGGTCACCGCCGTTCAGCAACCGGTGTACAACCGGTCCGTTAGACCTCATTTACACCGACAATCGATTAAACAATTCAGTTTTACTGCCCTTAAATTCAAATAAAAAATGGTATTAAAAATAGCAGCTCCTTTTAATATTCATGAATGTTAAATCGTACAATTCACTTCGAACAATAAGAATGAAGTAGGATATTTATTCATGAGGTATTAAAAATTGAGCGAAAAATATTTCATCTAACTTGGACATGAAATATTAATAATATGTTGATAGCGTTGATTGAGCTTTTAATGGGAGCCGTGTAATGCTTTGGTGAGCTTTTGTTGGAGTTCTCAGTGGAATATTTATATTTGGAATTTAATGACGATCACAAGTACTGTTTAGTTTGGTATGTTGGACTAGATTTATTAGATTTTTTTAAAAGTTATATGATAACAATCCTTTTTTTTTTTTTGGATGGGAAATCATCAAATAACTCCTCCCGCTCTGGGCGAAGCAGGAGGGAGTGTCAGACTTTTACTGACTAAAACCCATCCATGTTCCTTCATCGCCCTTTGTGTTCCGGGGACACGGTATCTCTTTCGAACTGTCCCGCAACCCCGGCAGGATGATAACAATCCTTGAAATTAAAATCCGCAACTTTTTCTGCAATATAATATGCTTTTTTAACTATGATTGCGTTTTAAATATGCTAACAAGACCAACATGATCATCATGCTATTGAAAGACCAGCGTCAGACAGCATCACCTCTATGGCATGAATGCTGAAATGGACCTTTTTGGCGCAGCCGTGAGGCACACAGCATATACTATGTTTTCCTCCTTATTTTGTATCGTTTTTAGGGTTCCGTAGTCAACTAGGAACCCTTATAGTTTCGCCATGTCTGTCCGTCCGTCCGTCTGTCCGTCCTCGCTTAATCTCTGTGACCGTTAGCACTAGAAAGCTGAAATTTGGTACCAATATGTATATCAATCACGCCAATAAAGTGGTAAAATAAAAATTGGAAAAAAATGTTTTATTAGGGTAGCCCCCCTATATGTAAAGTGGGAAGTGATTTTTTTTTTTAATTTCAACCCTAACGTGTGATATATTGTTGGAAAGGTATTTAAAAATGAATAGGGGTTTCCTAAAGTCATTTTTTGATGATGTCAATAATTTCGGAAATAATCGCTCCAAAAGTAAAAAACAATGTGTCCCCCCCCCTCTAACTTTTGAACCATAAGTTTAGAAAATATGAAAAAAATCTGAAAAGTAGAACTTTATAAGGACTTTCTAGGAAAATCATTTTGAACTTGATGGAAACAACAGTTTTTGTACAAAAAAGACAAAAAGTTGTACAAAATAATTTCTGGACTAAGTTTGTAGTATATTCGTATATGCAAGCATTTTTACATAATGGATACCCACCTTTAAACTCATAAGTGGGAACACTTATTGTGACGGACGGGAAACTACGGAACCCTACACTGAGCGTGGCCCGACACGCTCTTGGCCGGTTTTTTATATAAAATCTTGTGTGCATTAATAACTGATGTCAAATAAATATTTTTCTTTCTTACATTATTTCTTTAACAGCCTTTTTTAAATAAAAATGGCGCTTCCACAAAGGATCGGTCTAGGTACTTTTAACTACCGTGACCTGTATTTTTCACGCTTTCTTTTTATCCCAAGAGCTCTCATATTGCACCTCTGTAAATAAAATATGGAAATTCATGGAAGTCCGGTTTCATTATACTAGCGGACGCGTTATGAACAATTTTTAAAGTCCCAGGAATTTTCGCACGGGTTCTTTGTTCTATTAAAATACTAAAATATTTAGTTACATCGTTCTACATTAATTTTAAATATAAACATCGAAAGAGAATATTTTGAAAATCATCTCTAATTTTGCTATTAAAGTATCGTGCTAAGTACTACAAATATTGTTATGTACTGTGTCCTCACTGCCCTCAAAATTAAAGGCATTCATTGGCATTTTCGTAACTGGCAGCAATCAAATAATATCATATTTATTGAAAATGGTATCTATGAGAGTTAAACTCTTTGTTACGCATCGGTGTAAATGATGCCAGCGGAATATTTTGCAACCAATTTGCGTAAATGAATTAAAAGAAATCTCAGAGTGGAATTTCCTTGTTCTATTTTATACGCAATAATTAATATTGTAAAGTACAAAGTATAGTGTCTTGATGAGTAACATTTTATCGATATATTTTACTTAAAATGTCATCATCATTACTTTTTGTACCAATTCATTCGAATCCGGCTCGAAGGACCAATACGTGCTTAAGTAAGATTGTACGTGAGTGTGTGTGTATTTATCTTCTATTTGCAGGATGTATTCAGCAACTTCTAAAAGGAAACCCAAAGTGGCTTTCTTGAGTTATGCAGAACAGGGAACTTCTATAATTTTAACACATTCGTCTACCACAACAATGTATCTCATCGGAGCACTATAACTTTCTGAGCTTGTTTGACAATCTTGTACACTAACACTTAACTAAAACCTTGACAATATTTAGGTTTTTTATTTATTTATTGTAAAATACATAATGAGTTAAAAAAGAGGAGGCCAGCATTGACATAAGATTTCCAGTGATGATGCTAATAACCTGGAAGTTGACACAAAATTAAATGTTAGTGATATTTAACTTATTGATATCATCTTGTGTATGATGATGAATTTTGTATAACACTTAATTTGGTGATGGCAATGTTGCCATATTCTATCGAGTGCTGTGTGAAGCTTTCGAACATAGAGTTCCATTCCATCAGTCACTTACTGCAAGCTGTCAAGGCGTAGATGACCGATTGTTTTAACTACGTGTACCTACTAGATAAATAATCATTTTCCCGCATACCTCTTCAGTATTCCCGCGATCATGATGCTTGAAATAGCGTCGAAATATTGGGAGCTCATAAAAACAAAAGAAAATCACGGATATTATCCCTTAAGTACTAAATAATCATTTATTCTTCGTTCATCACGAAGTTTTGATTATACCTCAAGAATCTATGTCGTAGCCAGGAGTCCCGAAAACCTATCTTACAAATTTGGTATTTACATAACATAAAAGTATTACGTGTGAAGTGCAGTGGGCCAAAAAAAACACGGTGTGGAGCCCTTACACAGCCAGAAGGCGACGCGGTAGACCATGCAGGAAATGGTAGGACGAGCTGGACAGAACCAACGGCCAGTGGTCCACATTGGCCCTGGATCGAAGGATTTGGAAGTCATGATGAGAGGCCTTTGTCCAGCAGTGGGATGACACCGGCTAACAGTAAAAGTAAACGCAAAGCCTATTCTGTATGCACTCGGCTGATGCATTCAGACGAGTGTATACAGAATAGGCTTCACTTTTTTAAAAGCGCGTCGGTAGTGCTTTATTTTTATTTTATTTTTTCCCCTTGTCAACAATGCCTAACCTAGTGTCTGAGTGTATTTAGTGCTTATTGCTTATTTTAATTCCTTTCATTTGTATTATTATCGTGCTTGCTATTTGGTGATCCTAAAGTTTCTTCTACCATCCCTGTGTCTACTTGTGAGAACCTTTAATTGGCTCTGCGTCGCTTATACAATTGTTACTCACTTATTTTAGCTATTGGTTCTCCTTTTTAATAAATAAATAAAAGCATCACGCTACTTATTCCAGAAACGTTGGTCTGAGTTGCACACAAGCATTTGGCAAGATAATACCGGCCATTTCCACATAAATCTTGACTCTGGACTGCTGTTGAGAAATTCGTTGTTGAAAAATCAAATAACACTTTATAATATAAAGTGTTATTTGATTTTTCAACAACGAATTTCTCAGACTTGGGAGTCGACCCAAGACCTTGAGTAGACATATTGTGTGTTTACACAAATCCAATTTACATCAGTTACCTATGCAAATCAATAAATAGTAAATGGTATGCCGCTTGAGGGTTCTAGTTAAATTAATTAAATTTCAAATTCTCCCGGTTCAATTTATTGATATTTGCCGTGCCAGTCAAAATTATTTATGACTAAATATATCGTTCACAAATGCCTACTTCGATTATTATATTTGAACATGGATACACGTGTTTAACATAATACAATTTCGTAACATTACGCCTATAATCTCAGAAGGGGCAGAGGTTTTCCTCATAATACACCCGATACCGATACCGATACCTGTTGTTATCAACTGGGTATAAATCCATACTCCGTGACTGCTACTGCGTTTCTTGTTAGATAAAACCAATAAAACTTTCTATCCCGGAATCTAACCCAAGAAAGACACTTTGGTCAACAGTCATGTTTGCAATCATTAGGCCAAGGAAGCATTAGTAAATTACTCAAATATGGTAAATTAAAATTTCATGAAGCATTTTTTTTTTTTCACCCAAGTGCCAAAAGATTCTTGGATCACTTTCCAAAGTGCATGATATGTTGTCCCAAGTTTTTATATCAGACCACAAAAGAACCGTTTGTTTGGTACCCAATACTATAATGAAAGACACTTCTGCGAACAGCCGCTCAATTTAAAAACGGCTCCTGGGCCTCAAGTCTGCTATTACAATAGTGTCAGAATAGAACGACTATATATATATACTATAATGAAAGACACTTCTGCGAACAGCCGCTCAATTTAAAAACGGCTCCTGGGCCTCAAGTCTGCTATTACAATAGTGTCAGAATAGTCGTTCATTGATCTCATAATTGTCGATTTTGACAAGTTTGGTAATCTACTAATTTAGTGGCGTCATTATGGCTTTCCAATGAACAACCACTGACACTCCATTGAAAGAAATGGCATAGAATGGTAATCTCGTACACAATGACAAATGAATGACTGACATAAGCGGTAATCTGCTAAAATTTTGACAGTTCCTTTGGATCATTGACTTATCATTGAAACGTCATTGTGCGGTCATGGTTTTTAATTCGATCGTGGTTGTGGATTATTGAATGGAGACAATGAATTCACTACGAACAAAATATTCTCGAGCCAGCCAACGCAAATCAAGTCTGCTATTACAATAGTGTCAGAATGATCTATCGTTGATCTTCTATTTGTTGATTTTGACAAGTTTGGTAATCTACTAATATAATGGCGTCATTATGGCTTTCCAATGAACAACCACTGTTTTAGAATGGTAATCTCGTACACAATGACTAACATAGAGCGGTAATCTGCTAAAGTTTTGACAGTTCTTTTGATCACTAACCTATCAGTGGAACGTCATTGTGCAATCATTGCTTTTATTTCGATCGTGTTTGTGGAATATTGAATGGAGACAATGAATTCACTACGAACAAAATGTTCTCGAGCTAGCCAACGCAGTGGATGCTAGAGAAAGAAGATGGGCGGAATGCAGAAGACGTCGTCGTGCCCTTCGCTTGACGCGAATGATAGACGTTTTGGGGGAGTGGATGTTTTGGGAGAGTAGACGTTTTGAGCCTAAAGGGATTATTTGAACCCTTTTAAGATATTCCCGAGGCGGAATTTGTAAAGTCGTTTCGCCTTGGAAAGAACTCATATGGAGGTTAATAAATTGAAGAACTCATTCCCCATTGCAGCGTATTAGAAGCATGTTTCAGGTAAAGACCCATTATTATAAGCAATTTATTGTTTTAGATACTCAATTACAATGATTAGATGCAATAGTTTATGTCAAGAACAGTATTAATTAAATAAAAGTTAAGTTACCTGCGGTTGTACTTATAAAAGTAAATTGATTTTTTCAGGTTGCAGTTCATGCTTTACATTATAGTCGAACAACTGCAGGCAAGATTGTGAATGCATGTTACATATTGCACAACATTCCATACATGGCAAGAGCACCGTTGCCACCTGATGAAGTTTATCTAGAAGTACTTGGCTTGCAATAGGTGATTTACATTCCACATTTCACTTAGAATGAAGATGGAATTTAAAATAATACTGCTATGTTAAAAATCAACATTTAAAATAATCTTTATTTCTCATAAACTAAATATTTATTTAACATTTTAAACTTGAATTTCAAGTCAATTGAAAAACCTGAAATGTAAATATAAGTACTACATAAAACAAAAGACAAGTTACAATATCTAATGTAATAATAATAACAAATCAAAATCAGTCTTTATACAAATCAAAAAGATCTTCAATATTTTAATTTTAATCATCATTTGAATAACAAATCACAAATATTACCTTTTAATAAAAATAATAACAGTCATGTCATTAATCACTAATCTGTCTTTTAATTTAGGAGGAAAATAATAATGCAGCACCTAATTATCAAAACCATCAAAGGGTGAATCGGGATCTTCTTGAAGGTCGGGCACTGCAGCAGGCTCTTCTTGACAGACTGTGGAGAAATGCATAAATTAAATTAGCAGGTATGTACTGTAAACCTACCTTAATGTTCTAATGAAGTACGAAAATGCTCTAAGTATTAATAAAATGATTTAACTCTTTGTTACAGATCCACAGTGACCACAGTATTGACAAAATATGATTTAACGTTTCAAGCCCGGGAACAGAACATTGTTATTCCTGTAATTACGGGTATACTTATAGGTTAAAATAAATTAATACTCTTTTTATAAACACTGTTTCATTTAATCATTTTGTCATGACATTATAATTCTGCAGAGTTTGTGTGAAAACAAAATTAAGTTTAATACAAAAGATGCAACTTCTTTTATAGCATGTTGTGTAACCTAGCGCTTAGTATCAGAGTTACAATCAAGATGTCAGATTCTGGCCAATGTACTACTACTGATTGAGCCTAAACCTAACACAAGCTTATAAGCTTAGATGGAGGGGTCATATTAATTATTATAATTTTTATTGTTTTGTTTTCAATGCTCCATAATACTTATTGTGGGTATGTTGGTAGCACACACAATGAGTAGAAGTTCCGATTTTGGGTGAAACCATTACCTAAAGGTGAATGACTTACCTATAAATCAACAGTAATTAGTAATTACCTTTTTTGGCACACAGTGGCCTCTATGGTTCACCATTTTTTCTGTGGTGGAGCTGTCCATCAATGCAGCAGCTGAGTTGTTGATGGCCTGCCCGAGCATGTTTTAAAGTCGCCTCGTTCCTGGCTTCAATAGCATCCAGCCTTGATTGAGCAACTTCGAGAGGGTACATGGTCTGTTTCTATAAAAAAATATATATTTTGTAACATCGGGCGACATACTTTGCCCATAAAGTGGGGCGTTAATGGTCAAAACAAATAATTGCAAGATCTTTACCTTCGATAAACTTCGCCCTTCATTGGTGGTTTTCCAAATAATCAAGTGGAGCCGAAATTTGCTCAATTATCACCATTTTGTATAAAATCAATAAATATGGGCTTCTCGGTCAGTGGGTCGTCTTAGGGGTAAAAATATACAATCAAAAATCTAACTAGACAATCAAATGAAAATAAATACAATAACAAAACACCGGCCGCTAGATACAAAAACAAATAAACGTCAGTAAACAGTAATGCCACATTTGACTTTGACATTATAAACAGATAAAATATTAAATTTACATTAATCCGCGTTGAAAATTTTAATGTTTTTTCCTATTTACGAACTTTTTATTAATTCAGATGGCTTAAAACACTAATAAATAATATGTAAATAAATAAATAAATGAAATCTGGCATGAATACCTAAATGTTCAAATGTAATAGTAGTTTTTCGAAAATCATTTCTACTAGCGGATCTTATATTAATGGCAATACAACAAAGTCATTACAACACGAGACCATTGTCCGGACAATGATCGATCACTATGAATTTAGCAGACTACGAACTTTTACCAAAATGACAATAGGATCGTGTTGGACTGACGAAGAGCGTTATATAAAGAGCATTATTCTAAGCAATTGTTCTAAATACTCATGATGAGTGATTATTAGAATAAAAAATAGAAAATATAATTAATTTCTTACTTTATAAATTTAGATGCTCTATTTCTTGTTTATGTCAAGAACAGTAATTAAATATAAGTTAATCTACGTTTACCTAAATAAATAAATATTAAATATTGCTCGACATTACACACAGCGCCATCTAGTGCCACACTAAGCAACGAGGCTTGTATCGTGGACACCAGATAGTTAATATACTACATACATACTTTTTGTTTGTAAATACATACTTATTATACATATAAACATCCATGACTCGGAAACAAATGTCCATGCTCATCACACAAACATTTGCTCCGACCGGGATTCGAACCCGGAACCCTAAGAACGTAAGGCAGCCTGACTACCACTGCGCCAATCGGGTCGTCCCAATGCAGCCAAATGCCAAATGCAGCTAGGTAAAAAAGTAAATTGATTTTTTGCAGGTGTTTGCAGCACACATGCTTTACATAGGGCTGCTTTACACCGGGGCAACCAATGATATTCTATTAAACAGATATGTTGTGAGCGCGCAATCGTGAAGAGTCAAAAACGTGCGAATTGGCCTGTTTTGCCTTTATTCTGCGTTACTGCGTGTTTGTGAGCTGGCTCTGCCCCGCGGCACACTTTTTTCCGTGGTTTTGTAGGTGTAATAACATATCTGTATAATATGGCTAGTTTATACTTTACACCGGGGCAACACTGTGCGGCATTGCAGCATGTCACAAAGGCGCATGCTTCAATAATTTAAAATGTTGCACATTGTGCGGCATTGCAACAACTTGCGTCATGTATCAGACTGTCACAGCTTCTATCCAAACACTATGGATTCCATGCCACAATCTTGGTGCGTCATACAGTTTATAGGTTATGTTTGGGATGCTTTGAAAATTATCTAGGCACGATGTTGCCTCGGTGTAATATAGTCTGCGGCATACCGCAATTGCCGCTCACCGTGGTTAATTGCATCATACCAAAAGATGACGCACGCCACAATATGTAGCTCGCTGCAATGCCGCACAGTGATGCCCCCGGCGTAAGCTACCTTTAGAATATCATTGGGGGCAACACTGTGCGGCATTGCAGCATGCTACATGTTGTGGCGTGCGTCGTATTATGGTGTGCTACAAATAACGATACAATGCAGCAATTGCGGTACGCGGCAGCGTATTTTACGCCGAGGCAACATCGTGCCTTTTTTCAAAGTATCATGCTGTATATTTTATTGGAGTGTTTTGGTCTACCAACTTGAATAAAGTGAAACTTGAATTCGTAGATAAAACGGATTTCCTGGGGATTACGCTTGATTCAAGGCTACAATGGGGTTCACATTTAACATCCCTTGCGGGGCGGCTTAGTTCAGCAGCATACGCTATTAGAAAAATCCGTCAATTTACTGATGTAGATACCGCTAGACTGGTGTATTTTAGTTACTTTCA
Organism: Xestia xanthographa; assembly: GCA_905147715.2. Taxonomy (NCBI): domain Eukaryota; kingdom Metazoa; phylum Arthropoda; class Insecta; order Lepidoptera; family Noctuidae; genus Xestia; species Xestia xanthographa. Next base: position 18,242,438 of record LR990659.1, on the reverse strand, counting down.
TAGTATAATGTCTTATGGCATTTTGCTATGGGGACGGGCTGCAGATATTGAGTCTGTATTTATTCTGCAAAAAAGAGCCATCAGAGCCATATATAATCTTCGTAGGCGCGATTCTCTAAGGGAACTGTTTAAAGATATTGGCATCATGACGGTACATTGTCAGTATATCTACGAAAACATAATGTACGTCAGAAAAAATCTGCATCTTTTTGGTAAAAGGGGTGACAGACATAATTACAGTACTAGAAATAGGGACCAACTAGTTCAGCCAGGCTTCAGACTCGCTAAAGTAGACTCATCTTTCATGGGGTACTGTTTGAGATGCTATAATAAAATTCCACAAAGTATTCTTGAACTGAATGAGACGAAATTTAAAACATGCATCAAACGCACACTATGTAAGCAAGCTTATTACAAGTTGGGCGATTATATCGCTGATAAAAATGCGTGGCTCAATGTTGGTCCTGCTCCACATGGACAGGGGCGCATAAATTAGATAGCATTACATATAATTGTTGGAGCTGCTGAAGATTGTACAACTATCTTTGCATTGTATAGATTCAATCTCTAGTATTATATAATCGCATAGCCCATATTGTGTGAGTACTATGTAAAGCTATCATTCACTGGAATCCTACGTCTTTTCTTGACTTGAATGTGCCCAGGCAGTTGAGAGTATGTCATGCTCACTCTAATGTCTCGCTGATGGTGGCGCGTGTGTCCGATCATTTGGTTCCCTACAAAATGGTTGAGTTAAATGGTGCTGATCCATGCGTCATGTTCGTGAACGGGCGCTGTCAGTTGTGACTGGTCATCTCTTAGTTGCCGTGGCTTATTTTAATGTTATATTTTAATTGTATATTTTGTTTTTACTATGGACACTTTTAACGTGCACATCTTGCTACATTGTTCTCACATAATATAACATCTCAACACGAATTATGTAACCAAGATTTTGTAACAATTTTATGATTTAAAAGAGTGTCCATGGAGTTTCTTGCCCGTTCTTCTCCATAGAGATCTACGCTAGGGAATGGGCAACTACAGTACTTTCACAGTTTTTATGTCTTGTGACTGGGACTGTAGCTACATTTAATTTTCATCTTTGTTTCGACAATTCAAAAGTGCCTGCAACTGGCCTACTTGAAATAAATGATTTGATTTTGATTTTGATTGATCGAGGGGACAAGACACCGTAGATTATGGCTGATGAAGTAACTTTAGCAGCATGACGCAAGGTGTTGCCAAGCCACACGATTCTTGCCACAAAGTGCAACATTTTAAAATATTGTAGCATGCGGCCATGTGGCATGCTGCAATATCGCATAGCGTTGCCCCGGCGTAAAGCAGCCTTTAGAGTTCAACAACTGCAGGCAAGATTGTAAATGCATGTTACCTATGGGTTAAAATCATCATCTGCCTGCCTAGCCTTTTCCCAACTATGTTGGGGTCGGCTTCCAGTCTAACCGGATTCAGCTGAATACCAGTATTTTACAAGGAGCGACTGCTTAACTGACCTCCACAACCCAGTTAGTACTGGGAAATACGATACCCCTTGGTAAGACTGGTTGTCAGACTATATGGGCCACTGACTACCTACCTGTAACGACTGTCAAAGATCTACAAATGACAGCTGGGACCAACAGCTTAACGTGCTTTCCGAGGCACGGAGGAAACTCGGTGTGTAAGGGTGGTCACCCATCCACAGACCAACTTAGGCAAGCACGGCTTAACCTAAAGATTGACCCGAGCGGCTGTTATTACTTAGCCACGAGCTCCTCCACATATGGGTTAAAATATACAAACAAAAATTTAACTAGAACACTCAAATGAAAATAAATACAATAACAAAACACCGGCCGCTAGAAACAAAAACAGATACACGAGAGTAAACTATAATGTCACATTTGACTTTGACATTTATACAGATAAAATATTAAGTTTTACATTAATCCGCGTTGAACATTTTAATGTTTTTTCCTATTTACGAACTTCTTAATAATTCAGATGGCTTAAAACACTAATAAATAATATTTAAAAATATATAAAATGAAATCTGGCATGAATAAATGTTCAATTTTAATAGTAGTTTTTCGAAAATCATTTCTACCACCGGGTTTTAAAAATGGCAATACAACAATATCATTCCAACACAATTCTATTACGAGACCATTGACCGACCAGTGATCTATCATTATGAACTTAGCAGACTATGCACTTTTACCAAAATGACAATGGCGTCGTGTAGGAATGACGAATTTTATAAAAATAGCAGACTTGGGGCCCTGGTCTAACAGTTTTCCAGTGGTTCCAATAAAGGATAATAAAAAAAACCCAGTCTTATTACAATTGTGTAAAAATTCCCTTTCCGTAGTGACGGCTCTTACAAAACCAAAAAAAGTAAAAAAAAGACATTTAGCTTATCAAACCGACAATTTTATTTAAGAATTACTTATTTATAACAAGCCATTATAACTCAGTGACATAAAGAAGCTTTAGGTACATTATTGAAAAAAATAACCATCAGAAAATGGAAATCAACTCGCCCTTAAACACTAATTGAAAGAAAATCTTTGTTGCGTCCGTCTTAATAGCCATTTACAAAGCTTTTTATAGCTCCTTAATTTTCAACCGAACAATAGAAGAAAAACTCTCTTAATATGACCCATTAAATATTATGGGGGAATATCGTATCAAAAACGATGAAGAAAAGAAACACAAAATAGAGCTTGATCATCTTAATCTACTTATAAAATATGGCTTAATCTAAAAAACGACTCATAAGAGATTACTGGATTCTTAATTAGTGTTCATAAAATTAAGGTAAACTTGCCTAAAAATTAGCATCGCGCCTGTAATACCCAAATGGTAAGGCAGCGGTGTACCTTATAGTACACCCAAATTTCGCCAGTTTTCTTAAAGTCTCATGTGATAGAGGGTGAGCCTATTACCATCAACCAAGCACTGATATGATATCTGTCGAATTTCTCAGTAGCGGCCGCGAAGTCCAGGACTCCGCGGCCGCTATCGAGAAATTCGTGATTGAAAACCCAATAACACTTGGTCCGACCCGGGAATCGAACCCAAGACCGCTTGCTCAGCAGTCGCCTTAAAATTAATTAAACTTATTTATTATTGTCACTTACGGGATATCTTCCGTGATTGTTATTTGTTTTGACAACCCGATATTTCGACGCTGTTGCAAGCGCCCGCGCCATGATCGCGGGTTGACTAGAGAATGCGGAAAATTAATTGTTAAGACAAATCTCTCTACCCTCTTTCTTTGTCTTTTGCTACGCGCACTATTGGAACTCGCCACTAAAGGTCATGGCACACTACACAAGCACCGCACCAGCACAGCTGTTAAAAAAATTGGGATCATAGACCTATACCTACCCCCTAGTATGTCTAGTAATTATATTTTTATGTTAAGTGGATTCGTGAATTAATTCACCTACACCACTAACACCCTTACAGTTACAGTTTAAAAGCAGACAGCGTAGTAGCAATGCTCCAATATTTTTAACTTTTACTGCGTCAGCTGATGGTCTTTCCACCGCTACCCACGCAGCTGATACTTCAACGTGCTTGTTTGTTTGTTTATTTATCTTCAGACCACGATTTTTTTTATTACTTTTTATTTTTATTTCTTGTATAATTTACTGACAATTTAAATTGTTGACAATTTTATTTAACGTATGTATAATGTAATATAATTAAGTTGATATTTTTAATGAACATTTGAATTTTATTAATTTTATTTAGTGAGTTACTTTTATTTAATTAATTTAATGTATAAGAATTTAAATTTTAATAATTTTATATAATGATAATGTTTGCATGCCGAATGGTGAAATATGGCAGAACTCTGATGAGAACCTACCACTATCTACTTATGTATAACCCATATTTGCAAATAAATGCTATTCTATTCTATTCTATTCTATTCTGATTGTTGTTTTCGTACTTTTGATAATTTAGACAATCACTTTGTTTTTCATCCGGGCGTACTGTAACTTTATTTGACGTGTTTCTTTTACAAGTTTATGCAAGCGGCTGATGCATAAACCCCCTCCACCATGCAGCTGAGTTTTTTTTAGCTCAGTATGATGTAAACTATTTATGAAAAAAGTTTCATTACTTCTTTGTTTGCAACGCTATCTCCCGGACTATAAGCTTGCTGCATTTGTTTACGACATTGTTTCGCGGGCAACCGCAGGCAACTCGGAGTCAGCGCGCCGTAAGCAGGCGGTCCGCGCGACGGCGGCGCGCCAACCACCCGCGGTCCGCGCGCGGGCCGCGCGTCGACTCCGAGGCGCCCGCAAATCGAGTCGTATGGTAGCGGCAAGCGCGCTGACCACCCGCCGTAAGCTTTTTCATACAGACATAAAATATATTTTATGACACACGATTTAATGCTCTTATTTGAATGGCAAGTTAAATGCTGGGTTGGAGCGGTGCCGGTGCTGTGCTTGTCTAGTGTGCCATGACTTTAAGACTAAGTTAGTAAGTTTAATTTTAAAACCGTGAAAGCTTTTTAAGCTTAAAAATTAATTAATTTTAAACACTGTTTTAGTGTTTAAAATTAATTTCTTCAAATGTACCTACATGAGAATGCCTTACTCATCATCTGCTGCCTAGCCTTTTCCCAACTATGTTGGGATCGGCTTCCTGTCTAACCGGATGCAGCTGAATACCAGTATTTTACATGGAGAGAATGCCTTACTAATCTTTGTTTATGAAAAAATAAGCACAACATTCCTGAGTGCATCACGCCGCACCTCAATAATGGTATTGTAAGGATGGGCAAACTACGGGACCATTTCATGTCTGTTGGAATCCAATCTATTGCTCTATTGCGGTGTAACCTTACCTTTACAAACAGAAACACTCCTGTAACAAACGACAACATTTTGAAAATGGAAAACAATTAAAAAGATATTCATGTTATATGTTGTGAGCTTTGAAACCTCTTTAATCACAGTATAGCGAGTTTTACACCGTGCAAATGTACACCTACGTCAAAATAACACTACCTACCAACTTATGCACAGGCCAAAAACCCGGGATTGCCGTCACACAGCCTATTGTCCAACGGATTAACTAAACGCTCTAGTCCCGTCACGGGAAAATGAGAAAGCAGACAGCACTATCTGTTCCCGCTAGATAAGCTTCCCTTAAATAGTAAATTACACAAAGGAAATTAAAGTGCTTTACTTTTATACACTGAAAATGTTAGCAACTTGCTAATATGGCATAAAAAATGAACACTAAAACCTAGCTCGGCTATTTGTAGTCAGAAACATGTTTTACTAGTGTAAGCATTATCGCAAAGGGTTTTTACTCTGACGTTTATTGCCATTAAAAAAAGGTTATTGCGTTGCAGGTTTTATTTTTAATCTTCGGTTTTATTATGACCAGTCCCTATAAGATGAAAATTGGAAAAAACTGGCCAAATACGAGTTGGACACGCGCACCCAGGGTTCCGTGTAAACTTGTAGGTATTTTGTTATTAAACTACATATTTATGGTTATCATATTTTTTTCCTTTATTGCTTCTTGCCAAATTGTATGATTCTAGGTCAACGGGAAAGTACCCTATAAGTTTTGATTCCTTTGTGAATTTGCAAAATATACGACTTGGTCATCATAATCTTTTGATTGCATTTACTTACTTACTTGGAGGAGCTCGTAGCTAAATAATAACAGAGCCGTTCGGGTCGATCGTTAGGTTAAGCCGTGCTTGCCTAGGTTGGTCTGTGGATGGGTGACCACCCATTACATAGCGAGTTTCCTCCGTGCCTCGAAAAGCACGCTAAGCCGTTGGTCCCGGCTGTCATTTGTAGATCTTTGACAGTGGTTAGGTAGTCAGAGGCCCAAAAAGTCTGACAACTAGTCTTACCAAGGGGTATTAAGGGGTATTAAGTATTACCCGGTACTAATTGGGTTTTGGAGGTCAGATAGGCAGTCGCTACATGTAAAATACTGGTATTCAGCTGCGTCCGGTTAGATTGGAAGCCGACCCTAACATAGTTGGGAAAAGGCTAGGCAGATGATGATGATGTCTTACAAGTTTGATTTTTTTTTCAAAGTGGTTCATAATCATCATTTTAACCCGGATTGAGGGAATAAAATATAGGCTTCATTTCTGTACTGTTATTCTTCAAGGTTTTGTGCGTTCTCCGTTAGAGTATGCTTCTTTGACCTAAACCAATTCTGTAGTTAATTATCATTATCTTGGTCTTGTCCCAATTCATTTGGCGTCGGCGCTGCATGTCTTCTTCTTTGATATACTATACTACTATACAACAGCCTATACCGTCCACTGCTGGACATAAGCCTATCCCATGATGGGAGGAATTTGCCGTAATCTCCACGCTTGGCAGGCGGATTGGAGATCGCAGTGATGAAAGACTAACAGAAAACGCTGCTGCCCATTCTCTGGTCTACGGAGGCGCAAGGTGTTCTGCCTCAGACATTAGTCGCTTTATACGACACCCATGAGTGTAATGGGTTGGTTCTATTCTAGTCTGCCGGATACCACACGGCCTTCTTTGATACTTCTTCATAATCGTCATCTCATCAGACACCTCCTTTCGTGCCATATCAGCCTCCTTACAGTCCATCCATCGTTTCTTTGGTCTTCCTCTACTCTCAAACCCATCCACATTCAAACTAGTTCGTAGTAGTTATTTTAATCAAATAAAACTCGCGAAAATCTTCGCTTTCAGTCTTACCTATCAGAATTTCTATGTTTTACACTGTCTTCATTAAATCGGGAGTAAAAATATAACTTAGTTTGTAAGATAAACTCGAAAGTTACAGGTGTAATTACGTGAATGCGTTCCTTGCATTTTAGATTCTGCTAAATGAATTTCTGCGCGTACGTTGTACTCATAATTCTAGGGAGGGTTATTAAGATCTTTGCGAACATCTGTTTTATGGCTAAGCTTGGTATAATGTGCATCTTCGTTAGTGTTCATACGGGCTACTATCGCTTTAGATAATCTTATGCTGTTACTAACAATGTTCCTTTATTTTGATAGAGTTTGCTGCGTTTCTGCAGGGGATAATAAACTTTATGATATTATGCTGAATAGTGTGAAAAGCTTATACGGTGATGGAAGTAGAATTTTTAGATGTTTTATAACAGATGACCTAGTTTACTCCGGATAAAGTTGATTTTTAGTTTCAACGCTATGGTGATTACCGACTATTTGCTATAGGACACATTTTTTACAAATACTGAAATAGTTATTCCGATTTAAACTATAAAAAATGCCTTTGATGTTTTTATCTACGCGAAGCTATTCAAAACAAATTGATATTGGAAAATAACGTAAAATTCAATATCAGTCCATACAAAAAAAAAATAACATAACTTTTATTTATTACAATTACATAATATCATCCATTTCGATTGCAGAAAAATGTTTGCAAATAAAAACCAAGTAAAATATCGACGATGAAATTGATACTTTCAATAAATCTACCTGCTGATATTTACCAATTTATCCAAGTACAAATAATATTACAGTTACATTATATAATAATATAAAATTTAACTGTATACAATTTTCTAAAACGAAATAAAAGTTCATACACAAGAAACAAAAACTAAACAGATTTACAAAAAGAACATTAAGCAACTAAAAAAAAACAAATAAAAACATGTAAAAAAACTCAATTGACGCACGGTCTCGCGAGAGGTCCTCGTCCTTCCACAAGAGATTGGGAAACCCAGAGTGCTATTAACTTTAAATAAAACATGACAGACTATAAAATTAAATAAAAAAACATCGAATGTAATCCTCAGAAGTTTCCATTCGATGTTTACGGATGGAATATTTTTAGATATTTGTAAAATTGAATCTACGACATTAAAAAATGTACACTGTTAGAAAATAGTATACTGACTCATAAGAAATTGATGTTTTTTCATGTGTTTCGTTAATACAGGGTGTAAAAGACCTCATCACGAAGCCGTCAAACAAGCATTCTGTACATCAAACTAAGTAATTACGCAAAAAATATTGCTGGGAAACGACTTTTTTTTTGGGGAGAAAAATCATGTTTTGTGGTAGAACTCAATGTAACGCACTCAAAACATTGTGTTGATGGATGGATTGAATAGTACGGTCGTCGTGGAAGGTGTTTAAGGTAAAAATCTCCCATTAAAAACTTGTATTTAAAAAAAAACTTGTCAAAAAGTTGGAACTTTGACCCCAAATATCTCTGTAACTAGAAGGTTCTCAGGGTTTTGGTGTAGAACAAAAAAAATATCACAATGACGAGGAAAACAAGTGCCTTTCGGCTTCGTTAAGAGGTGTTTTACACTCTTTATACTTGGCTGAGAAAATACTGAGAAATAAAAACACGATGAAATTCCAGCCAAAGCCAATGGAATTATAAAACCGGCCAAGTGCAAGTTGGACTAGTGCATGAAGGGTTCCGTACCATCGTATTAGGGGAGCCCCCTTTCATTTCAAATTTATTTTTACTATTTGTTGTTATAGCGGCAACAATAATACACATTCTGTGAAAATTTCAGCTGTTTAACTTTTACTGATCATGAGATACAGCCCGCTGACAGACAGACGAACGGGCGTACAGACGGACAGCGGAGGCTTAGTAATAGGACGAAACCATTTTTTTTTTGGATATGAAATCTTCAAATGACTCCTCCCGCTCTGGGCGGAGCAGGAGGGAGTGTCAGACTTTTACTGACTAAAACCCATCCATGTTCCTTCATCGCCCTTTGTGTTCCGGGGCCACGGTATCTCTTTCGAACTGTCCCGCAACCCCGGATAGGACGGAACCCTAAAAAGATGACTTGGTGAGACTGGATGCATAAGTTGAGGGACAGGCTGTTGTGTATAATTTCCAGCAGTGGACTGTTATAGGCAGAGTTGATAGATTACAACGAAGTCCAGCTGCGAGGTATAGTCGTCAAAAGTATGTGTGGATCAAAATCTTATCGTTACGACCACATTTTCATTGAAATCGCCAGTTTAGCTAATAAACTAATCTGAGATTGTTGCTATCAAACCGAATTACGTACCAAAAATCTTGCAAAATCTGCTCCGTCTTTACTATTACCAAAGATTATTTAATATTCTCTAAGCATGCAGCTTGCTAGAAAATCTCGTCCTTGTATTTTCATAACAAAATGTAAGTAAAAGTTTTCCTAGAAGCAAACTCGCAGGTAAAACTCTCATTGCATTTATTTAAGTGCAAAAAAAACCGTGCATTCCAGTTCGTGATCATTTCCTCGCTGAATCTAAGTGCAAGAACTACTCCCACAGATTTCTATCGGTAGCTGTTCGCATTCAAGTAAATTAGATCGTTTGCTCTTTTTTATTTGGAAAGCCCATCTAATTTCGGTTAGTTTTCTTAGAAATTCGCTAAAGAAATTTTAGTTTATCATTATGTGCAACGTTTTTGTGAAACTATCATGAGTTATAATTTAAAAGTTTTCTTTGGTTAAATATTAGATGTTTACCTGTTTTTGAACCTGGTCTTTAATTGTGACAAAACAATAATTTGTAAGTTTTTATACAAATTAGAGCAAATTCGAATAATATATTTTATACGTGAAGTTTTTATAAAAATATATCTTCTATAATAATTAATAATATTTAATAATAATATAATTTATAATTATAATCCTATTACAATCGGATTTTGTTAACTTTGTTTTTTTACACGGAACCCTAATTCTTTTTCAACAATAAAAAATACTCCTTATAACATCAGCTATCTGCCAGTAAAAAAAAGGGCCAGAGAGACAAAATATATATGACAGTATATAAGGTGTATCTAATCATACACGAAATCTCATAAGGGGTCATTATATTCATCATTATGAACAACTTTAGGGTTGGTCCCATAGTAAAAGTTGTTCATAACGATAAGTACCTTAAGAGATTTCGTGTATGAATAGATACACCTTATTTACGGTACTTTTAACAAAAAAACATTTTTTTAAAGTACCGTAAAATACTTTCATATGCATTCAGTAAATAGCTGTTATTTTGAAATTACAAACAGGCAATTAATTTTATTTTTTTATAAGTATATCGTTTCTTAATATAAACCGGTTCCAGCACTGGTTCCTAATAAAATTGATATGTTGAGCTTGCTATCACTTTGAATGACAGTAAAAGATCGTAAATAATAAAAAGTTTACAAACATGATATAAAATTAAAGCGACCTAATGGTTACCAATAGAATCGTACTTATGATATTAATTACAAATTGCCTAATTGCTGTTAAATGTTCAATTTCAAAACGTTTCCAAATTGCTAATTAATTTGGGAATTTACGCTACAATAATGAGTTTTATCCTCATCTCGAGTTTTCCCCAAAAATAATCATGAGCGTATTAACACAATTATTTCATGGATATTTAAATAAAATCATAGGTTATTAATGCACAGAGGTTGTAGTAGAATAAGGCCTGATTTAACATTTAAATTATGCAGCAAATTCTTTGGATCTAAACTAAATGCCCCATTTAGCTATCATATAAAGATACCGGTGGGTTACCATGACGTCATAAAGCAGTATCGTTTTAATGTCACTCCAGTATTAGAAAAAGTCAGAGCTATAGAGGACGTCTAGCGCTATCTCTTTCCCACTTTGGAATACGATTAAAGCAATTAAAAAAAAAACGTGCAGTATTCTACAAAAGTGAAATAACTACACGGTCAAAATATATGGGACAGCGGATGCTTTTGTTAAAGAGCCGATGAAAAATTTCCATTTGGGGTTCGGAATGACGTACTGAATACGTGTTATTCGTTTGTGCGTCAAAGTCCCTTCCTTCGTGTATAATGGTGTACTTACGTACGGTGCCTGTCGACAGCTCGTAAAAAACAGCTCTCAAAAAAATGTATCGAAGTTTCATAAACACTTTTTTCAAGTCAATGGTTGATGAAATATTCGCTTCCAAGACCGTCAAAATTATCCCCTTCCCTTTTTAATGAAAAAATGTAAAGAAAATTGATTTGAATAAGATTAGATATTTAGCTTTTGAGATAATGTCCCTTACTCAAAAAAAGCTAAATATCAAATCTATTTTTCGTAAATCTGCAGCAGTAACTTTGTTTTTCATTTTTTCATACTGTTAATAACAAATTTAGTTATTCTGTTGAGTTTAAATTGACCTATGAATGAGCATTAAAATTGTTAGTATATTATTTGGTGCTACGGAACCCTCTGTGTAGTCCGATTCGCACTTGCCCGTTCTGATGTAGACAGTATAAATAATCGGATGTTGTATTGATTTTTGGTTTATTTTTTCCAGATCGAAGAATTCGTAAAACAAAACAAAACGATTCTGAACGAAATGGCCTGCATCGGAAGTATCTCTCAAAATATTTCTGAAGTTACATCAAAGGGTGCTTCCAATTACGAGCTATTTTCGCATTCCGAGCAGAGCAACGTACGGAGTTAGGTTTCGTGAAATCGAAATCGAATTTCAGTGATATATTACTTTGAGCCACAGCACAATGGGGCCCTGTCAGTACCAAGCCTAGTGTAGTAAGATCAGCATAGTTGTGGACTCGCAATCATCGAGTCAATCGCCATTCTAAATTAAATTTCTTGAAAGAAAACTAGAATTTGCTATAAACAAACATCATCATCATTTTCTTGCCCTTATCCCAATTGATTTGGAAATTTGAATTTATTTGCCATCATCCTTTATACATTCCATCCATCGTTTCTTTGCCATATCATCCTTTATACATTCCATCCATCGTTTCTTTGCCATATCATCCTTTATATATTTCATCCCTCGTTTCTTTGCCATATCATCCTTTATACATTCCATCCCTCGTTTCTTTGCCATATCATCCTTTATACATTCCATCCCTCGTTACTTTGCCACATCATTTATACATTCCATCCATCGTTTCTTTCCCATATCATCATTTATACATACAAACAAAAACATCTATTTGAATTCGATTACATTAAAAGCTGCTTCACGTTACAGAGAATACGAAAAAGCATGAGTAGAAAATCAACTCGACTCTTTATTTGTTCAGAAAAAATAAACAGATGCAGAACCAATACTAAACAAGAAGAGGGTATCAAATAAGCTTTTTATTACCCCTATAAACTGTGCTTCAATGGCACACATTTACAACAGTTTCGCTTCATTACGCAAAGCATTTTAGTTCTTGCTTCGTTACTACATACCAAGTCTAATTACATTAACCATTTAGAGATTCCATCTTACTAGTCCGTCCAGTGGTTTTAGAAATTTCAGACCAGTACCACCGTCAATGATAAGCGAAAAGCGAGTAGAGGCAGAAACTAGTCGGAATCGGGTTAGCGAGGAACTAGTCTGTACTTCGAATAGTTGTTTCAATGGGCTATAAGCGATTACTGCATAGTTAATTTTTCGTAAGCAAATGTACCAAGCGCGAGTCTTTCAGCGAGTGTTTTACTCGCCAAGCGAGCGTCGCTGAGCGAGTACTCTCTTCGATAGCTCTAGTCACTGCGACAAACGAAGCTTGCGAGGCATAAGCGGTGTTTAAACTCAGTGATTAACCGTTAATACATCTTGGTGGCTAAATAATAACGGCCGCTCGGGTCGATCTTTAGGTTAAGCCGCACCTGCCTAGGTTGGTCCATGGACGGGTGACCACTCATTACATATGGAGTCTCTTCCGTGCCTCAGAAAGCATGTTAATCCGTTGATCCCGGCTGTCATTTGTAGATCTTTGACAATTGTTACAGGTAGTCAGTGGCCTGAAAGTCTGACAACCAGTCTTACCAAGAGATCGATACAAGAGGTATCGTATTACCCGGCACTAATTGTAACATACACATAAAATACTGGTATTCAGCTGTATCCGGTTAGACTCGAAGCCGACCCCAACATAGTGGGGAAATGGCTAGGCAGATGATGACATCATGAATCTCGGTTAAAATCTTTTCTACGTTTCTTTAGCGAGGGAATAATCGCTTCATCGTCCGCGTCGGCGGCGGAGAGACATGTGCCTTAGAATGTTTGATGTCCGCTAGTAATTTGATGCATTAAACAACCAGCTACTGACACTCAGAACAGCTGGAGATTAAGGCTGGGTTGTTGTATTGTTGGGTGCCTAGTAATGCAATTTAATATAATATTTCTTGGAAATTCCTGGCAAGGTGCTGAGTTCTTTGTAACATTACTTGGAGAGATTTCATTAGCTTACTGTAGTGAATGAGATTTACTTAATATTAAATTCTGAACAACGGTATTTCAAGTCTCAAAGGGCTTGTAATAGCTACAGTAGTAGGAAATAAAAACATAACGTGTACCTCTTTTTCGCTACTGTGCAGCTGTGGGCGGTCCATGTCTTTAATTATGTTGTATTAGGGACTTAACTCTACAGCTTCCATTGTGTGTATACTACGTGGCGCCTGTTTAAACCCCATTTTCTGTAAGCCCGATCGAGCCTTTCCGATTGGTTGATTATAATAACAACAGCCAATCAAATCACTTGGCGCGCAATTTAACAACAGATTAAATTGTGCAGGCTTTCAGCAACCGGCCGAAAACGGTTCGGAAATGTTTTGTCTATTTCATTTAAATGGCCGCTGGAATAATAATGATCCGTGGTGTGCCTGCGTATGAAATTACCATCAAACATATAGATACAGAAGCTCAGAATGTTTCGATAAATAAACGGCTCCATTTTTTCTACTTCTCAACCGCTCTCTCACACACACAACGAACAACTCCGTTGCAACTTGTCAACTTTGATTGTGGCATAAGTCGTTTGGGTTTCAGCTTCTAGGAATTTCGACTCCATTTAACGAGCAAAACCAGTCGCATGCACACACAGACGCGTACTTACCGACATCTCAGTCCATGTCAAAAACAAATGACAATCGCGAGTGCGCTTGCATTCGTTGTACCTACGTGAAGCGTTTCCATGTGTGCGTGTGATTACTCTCGTTGTATACAGCTAACCTTCTGACACGTGTTTATTCTGTGGCGTTACAGCTTTTAACAGTTTGGTATTCGAAATGTGGAGTCAGAATGCAAATGCAATTTACACCCAATAGTTACATCCTTGTGCGTCAGAAGGCAGAATATAAGTAGGTTATAATGTGCTAGACTTTGCTTAGACATGTTTTTATTGACACTGATGATCAGAGTGTTTATTTTTGTTGATGTTCTGATAAAGTTAGTTTTCACGTGAATTTAACTGGCTATGACTGTTTTTAATTTGATTTATTTATCGATACTAGTACTTGTATTATAAAGATTTTTTTTTTAAAGAGTTGTTAGTTTGGATAAAGGGGATGACTTTCAGAACTAGAGATCCGATTTCGAATTTTCGAAATAGGAAATAGGAAATCTTTATAAATAAATAAAATAAAAATGTACGTGTGCTATTCGATACCCGCAATTACAGAATTAAAATAACAATGCACCGTTCCCATTCGGGACCGGCTAGAGTTATACATCTTGTTACTAAATGCATATGAAAGTATAAACGGGACTAATAACCAAAACTCTTTTGATTTTTGTTCGCCTCTCTGTTTGTTCCGGCTAATCTCTTAAACGGCTGAACTGATTTTGAAGGATTCTTACTGGCAGATAGTTGATGTTATAAGGAGTAACTAAGTCTACTTTTATTTTAGTAAAAAAATTAGGGTTCTGAGCAAAAAAATTAAACCTTTGTTAACAAAATCCGATTCGAACAGGGAAGTAATATTTTTTTAATAATATGTTTGCAGGAAACAGCTTGTTTTAAGTATAGTCATCATCATCGGCCTAGGCTTTTCCCAACTATGTTGGGGTCGGCTTGCATTCTAACCGTATGCAGCTGAATACCAGTATTTTACATGGAGCGACTGCCTGACTGACCTCCACAACCAAGCTAGTTCTGGGTATTACGATAACCCTTGGTAAGACTGGTTGTCAGACTTTGGGTCACTGACTACCTGTAACGACCGTCAAAGATCTGCAAATGACAGCCGGGACCAAATGGCTTAACATGCTTTCCGAGGCACGGAGGAAACCCGGTATGTAATGGGTGGTCACCCATCCGCAGACCAACCTAGCCAAGCACGGCTTAACCTAAAGATCGACCCGAGCGGCTGTTAATATAAAAAACTTTTTTGCAAAAAAATTAAACCGACTTCAAAAAACACAAAAAAGGGAAAAATAACTCTAGGTTCAGAAGTCGGTGACCTTTGTTTGATTCATTTAGTTTTTTTTTGTCACTGACTTCTGAAGCTAAAGTTATTTTTCACTTTTTTGTGTTTTTTGAAGTCGGTTTTATTTTTTTGCAAAAAAGTTTTTTTATTTTTCCATTTTTAGTCGTAATATCCTATACAAATATTTGCTATGCATTTATTTTAGATCGGTAAAAATACATGTCATGGTAATAGGCTTATCTCCAATAAATGGAACATAACACACCTAAACTGTTGAAATTTGGGTGTATTGTACACATCTGCGTACCCCTCAGAGCATACAGGCGTGATTTTACGTCATGATGTTGTATAAACAACAAACATCCAAGCAATTGCAGCAATCACGACCGATTTACCATCTAGTTTTGAAGAGTTCCATTGTATATCTCCGAAGATCAGCATCAGATTTTCACCAAATTTAAATGCGACCATTTCAAGAGTATAATCTTTCAAACAGAAAAAGAATTTTGAGAATCGGTCCACAAATGGAGGAGAAATCGGTGAACATACATGAAATTATACCACACGACTGAAGTAAAAATATTCATAATATGAAAACTACTGGGCCAAACCATGCTAAATTCTTATGAAACCAAATGGCAACTATTCGGCATCAAATTAAATAAGAATCACGTAAATCGGATCATAAATGTCAGCGTAATCGGTGTACATGCCACTAATCTTGATGACGTAAATAACGCCCTACTGCAGGTCCACAATTGGTTTACCGCTAATAATTTAGTACTAAATGGGAAAAAAAACTAAATGCATTAGATTTGCTCTACCAAATGTCAAAAGTAGTGATTGTGACATAATATTGAATCAAGATAAACTAGAATTTGTCGATAAAACGGTTTTCTTGGGAATCACGCTCGACTCAAGGTTACAATGGGGTCCTCATCTAACATCTCTTGCAGGACGGCTAAGCTCAGCAGCATATGCTGTTAGAAAAATCCGTCAATTTACTGATGTTGATACCGCGAGGCTGGTCTATTTTAGTTATTTTCATAGTATTATGTCATACGGTATTTTACTATGGGGACGGGCTGCAGACATCGAGTCTATATTTATTCTGCAGAAAAGAGCCATCAGAGCCATTTATGAATTACGTAGACGCGATTCTCTAAGAGAACTGTTTAAGGAAATTAATATCATGACAATACCTTGTTAATACATCTATGAAAACATCATGTACGTTAGAAAAAATCGGCATTTATTCAGTAAGAGAGGGACAGACACCACTATAACACTAGAAATAGGGACCAACTAGTTCAGCCAGGTTTCAGGCTTGCTAAAGTGGATTCATCTTTCATGGGGTACTGTTTGAAATGTTACAATAAAATACCTCCCCACATTCTTCAACTGAATGAGACGAAATTTAAATCTTGTATAAAACGCACACTATGTAGGCAAGCATATTATAAGTTGGGGGATTACATTGATGATAAAAAAGCTTGGCTAAATGCTGGTCCTGCTCCACAACCATAGGTGGGGGGGCAAACTAATTGTTTGTACTGGTCGGGCATTATTTGAGTCCATCGACACGTAAAGAAGAAGATGAAGAATTGATTCCCATGTTAATGTATTGTGGAAGCTGCAGAAGATTGTAAAAATATACTTGCATTGTATAGATTCCAGTTCTTAGTATTATATAATTGCATAGCACATGTGTGAGTACTTTGTACTGTTCAGCCACCATTTACATTTATTTATCTTTCATTGACTTGAATATGCCTTGGTGACTGAGAGAATGTCATGCTCACTTAAATGTCTCGCTGATGGTGGCGGGTGTGTCGGGTCATTTAGTTCCCTTCAATATGGTTGAGTTGAATGGCGCCGGTACATGCGTCATGTCTGTGAACGGGCGCTGTCAGTTGGGACTGGTCATCTCTTAGCTGCCAAGGTTCATTTTAATTACTTTATTCATACATTTTTAATCTAATCTTTCACTCTGGATGCTCTTAGTGTGCACGTCTTTCTACATCCTTCTCACATATATGTATAATCTCAAAATTAATGATGTAACCAAGATTTTGTAACAATATTTTGATTTTAAAAGAGTGTCCATGGAGTTTCTTGCCCATTCTTCTCCATAGAGATCTACGCTAGGGAATGGGCAACTACAGTACTTTCTCAAGTTATTATGCCTTGTGACTGGGACTGTAGCTTTGATTTTCTTTTTTGTAATTTTGACTTTCAAAAGTGCCGTAATGGTCTAATTGAAATAAATGCTATGAGTTTGAGTTTTGAGTTTGACATACATAAAAAAAATAAAAAATAATACCAATCGAATTGAGAACCTCCTCCTTTTGGAAGTCGGTTAAAAAGCTGTCAAATTTAATTGGAACTAATATTTTCGTACAAATGAAGGGTAGAGAGATTTGTCAGCTCTTAACAATTAATTTTATACTACACCTGCTTGGAAAGTACCTTAAGGGGCCGGCGACCTATGCGTAGTTCATACAAACGTAATACCAAAATAATTTGTAAATCAAACATATTCATAAGGTAATGTGTCTTTATTCCGATGGAAATACAGAATATCTAGGTTCCCAAATATGTATTTTGAACGGACACTGATGTAGACAAGAGTTATGAGAAAAAATAGTTTTCTATAGACATGTTAAATTCCTCATATCTCGTCTTTAAATCGCTGTCCTTTCAAAATATATATTTGGGAACCTAGATATTCTGTATTCCAATCGAAATAAATACACACTACCTTAAGAATATGTTTGATTTACAAATTATTTTGGTATTACGTTTGTATGAACTACGCATCGGTCGCCGGCCTCTTAATACGGAACTCGATTATGTTACTAAGTTTAATTTTAAAACAGTGAAAGCTTAAAACAGTGTTTAAAATTAATTTCTTAAAAATGTACATGAGAATGCCTTACTCATCATCTGCCTAGCCTTTTCCCAACTATGTTGGAATCGGCTTCCTGTCTAACCGGATGCAGCTGAATAGATACCTGTATTTTAGAACGAGAGAATACCTTACTAATCTTTGTTTATGAAAAAATAGGCACAACATTCCTGAGTGCACGCCGCACCTCAATAATGGTATTGTAAGGATGGGCAAACTACGGGACCATTTCATGTCTGTTGGAATCCAATCTATTGCTCTATTGTGGTGGAACCTTCCCTTCACAAACATAAACACTCCTGTAACAAACGACAACATTTTAAAAATGGAAAACAATTAAAAAGATATTCATGTTATATGTTGTGAGCTTAGAAACCTCTTTAATCACAATACAGCGAGTTTTACACTGTGCAAATGTACACCTACGTCAAAATAACACTACCTACCTACTTATGCACAGGCCAAAAACCCGGGATTCCCGTCACACAGCCTATTGTCCACCGGATTAACTAAACGCTCTAGTCCCGTCACGGGAAAATGAGAAAGCAGACAGCACTATATGTTCCCGCTAGATAAGCTTCCCTTAAATAGTAAATTACACAAAGGAAATTAAAGTGCTTTACTTTTGTACACTGAAAATGTTAGCAACGTTGCTGATAGCATATAAAATGAACACTAAAACCTAGCTCGGCTATTTGTAGTGAGAAACATGTTTTACTAGTGTAAGCATTATCGCAAAGGGTTTTTACTCTGACGTTTATTGCCATTAAAAAAGGTTATTGCGTTGCAGGTTTTATTTTTAATCTTCGGTTTTTTTATGGCCAGTCCCTATAAGATGAAAATTGGAAAAAACTGGCCAAATACGAGTTGGACACGCGCACCCAGGGTTCCGTGTAAACTTGTAGGTATTTTGTTATTAAACTACATGTTTATGGTTATTATATTTTTTTCCTTTATTGCTTCTTGCCAAATTTCATGATTCTAGGACAACGGGAAGTAGTACCCTATAAGTTTTGATTCCTTTGTGAAATTGCAAAATATACGACTTAGATGGTCATAATTATCTTTTGATTGCATTTACTTACTTGGAGGAGTTCGTGGCTAAATAATAACAGCCGCTCGGGTCGATCGTTAGGTTAAGCCGTGCTTGCCTAGGTTGGTCTGTGGATGGGTTACCGCCCATTACATACCGATTTTCCTCTGTGCCTTGGAAAGCACGTTAAGCCGTTGGTCCCGGCTGTCATTTGTAGATCTTTGACAGTCGTTAGGTAGTCAGAGGCCCAAAAAGTCTTGCAACCAGTCTTACCAAGGGGTATCCGTATTACCCGGTACTAAATGGGTTGTGAAGGTCAGATAGGCAGTCACTATATGTAAAATACTGGTATTCAGCTGCATCCGGTAAAACAGGAAGCCGATCCCAACATAGTTGGGAAAAGGCTATGCAGATGATGATGATGACTTACAAGTTTGATTTTTTTCAAAGTGGTTCATTATCATCATTTTAACCCGGATTTAGGGAAAAAAGTATAGGCTTCATTTCTGTACTGTCATTCTTCAAGGTTTTGTGCGTTTTCCGTTATAGCAGTGTTTTTCAACCTGTGGGTCGCGACCCCCCAGGGGCCTCTATAGGGGGGTCGTAAGAGGTCGCGAAATCTACCTCAATAAACAAAACAATAAAATATAGATTTAAAAAGAAAATGTTTACTAAAGGGTAAAAACATTTGTATGTTCATACAAATTATCAAAATAAAAACCTATTAGTACTCATCCATCTTATTGAGGTTTCGCTTGTTTGTCATTAACTAATTTCTCCCATCGTGGATCCGTTTTTGCATTTGACATTTAGAATTAAATCGAAGTCCAAATAAAAAAAAATGTGTTCAATACCTACTTATCCGAGTCCTAGTTAAGAAAATGCATAAAAAATTTCATTATCATCATCATCAGCCTATTAATGTTCCCACTGCTGGGACACAGGCCTCCTCTCTATGAGAGGGAATGGGCTATAATCCACCACGCGGGCCCAGTGCGGATTGGTACATGTCACCATGTCTTCGAATTTTGTGGTTCTAGGACATGCCGGTTTCCTCACGATGTTTTCCTTCACAGTTAAAAATTTAAAAATTTCTTAAAAAAATTGTATGGATTTAATATTTGTAATTTAATAAAATAAATGAAAAAAAAAGCGAAGGGTAGGGGGTCGCCAAATATTTTTTCATACTTTGACCTAAACTAGTTCTGTAGTTCATCATCATTATCTTGTTCATGTCCCAATTCATTTAGCGTCGGCGCAGCACGTATTCTTCTTTAATTCTTCACTATTACTCTTCATCTCATTAGACACCTCCTTTCGTGCCATATCATTCTTCATAGGCCCATCGCACACCGCTGGAGGCGCGGCGGAGCGCAATTGAAGACAACAATGCCACAAACCATAAACCTTATGCCATTAACCTTATCCACATTGACATACGATCAATATAATAATAAATTCGCACGCGGTGCTCGGAGCGCCTTTTAAGCTACTACAAGAGCATGCGCGCAGACCGTATTGCAAGATATTTAAGGTTTATATTAAATTGTTGTCTTCAATTGCGCTCCGCCGTGCCTCCAGCGGTTTGCGCTAGGCCACACAGTCCATACATCGTTTCTTTGATCTTCCTCTACACTTAATACACATCCACATTCAAACTAGTTCGTAGTAGTTAATTTAATAAAATAAAACCCGCGAAAATCTTCGCTTTTAGTCTTCCTTATCAGAATCTCTACCTTTTACACTGCCTTCATTAAATCAGGAGTCGAAATATAATTTAGTTTGTAAGATAAACTCGAAAGTTACAGGTGTAATTACGTGAATGCGTTCCTTGCATTTTAGATTATGCTAAATGAATTTCAGCGCGTACATTGTACTCATAATTCTAGGGAGGGCTATTAAGATCTTTGCGAACATCTGTTTTATGGCTAAGCTTGGTATAATGTGCATCTTCGTTAGTGTTCATATGGGCTACTATCGCTTTAGATAATCTTATGCTGTTACTAACCATGTTCCTTTATTTTTATAGAGTTTGCTGCATTTCTGCAGGGGATAATAAATTTTATGATATTATGCTGAATATTGTGAAAAGTTTATACGGTGATAGAAGTGGAATTTTTAGATGTTTTATAACCGATGATCTAGTTTACTCTGGATAAAGTTGATTTTTAGTTTCATCGCTATGGTGATTATCGACTATTTGATAAAGGACACATTTTTCACAAATACTGAAATAGTTATTCCGATTTAAACTATTAAAATGCCTTTGATGTTTTTATCTACGCGAAGCTGTTAAAAACAAATTGATATTGGAAAATAACGTACAATTCAATATCAGTCCATACAAAAAAAAAAAAAACATCTTTTATTTATTGCAATGACATATTATTATCATCCATTTCGATTGCAGAAAAATG
The DNA here is from genome assembly GCA_905147715.2 of Xestia xanthographa. Classification (NCBI taxonomy): domain Eukaryota; kingdom Metazoa; phylum Arthropoda; class Insecta; order Lepidoptera; family Noctuidae; genus Xestia; species Xestia xanthographa. The sequence goes on along the minus strand of LR990659.1, from coordinate 18,220,911 downwards.
TTTGCAAATAAAAACCAAGTAAAATGTCAACGATGAAATTGATACCTTCAATAAATCTACCTGCTGATATTTACCAATTTGTCCAAGTACAAATAATATTACAGTTACATTATATAATAATATAAAATTTAATTGTATACAATTTTCTAAAACTAAATAAAAGTTCATACCGGCGTTTCAAACACAAGAAACAAAAACTAAACAGATTTACAAAAAGAACATTAAGCAACTAAAAAGAAACAAATAAAAACATGTAAAAAAGCTCAATTGACGCACGGTCTCGCGAGAGGTCCTCGTCCTTCCACAAGAGATTGGGAAACCCAGAGTGCTATTAACTTTAAATAAACCATGACAGACTATAAAATTAAATAAAAACACATCGAATGTAATACTCAGAAGTTTCCATTCGATGTTTACGGATGGAATATATTTAGATATTTGTAAAATTGAATCTACGACATTAAGAAATGTACACTGTTAGAAAAGTAGTATACTGACTCATAAGAAGTTGATGTTTTTTCATGTGTTTCGTTAATACAGGGTGTAAAAGACCTCATCACGAAGCCGTCAACCAAGCATTCTGTACATCAAACTAAGTAACTACGCAAAAATTATTGCTGGGAAACGACTTTTTTTTTGGGGTGAAAAATCATGTTTTGTGGTAGAACTCAATGTAACGCACTCAAAACATTGTGTTGATGGATGGATTGAATAGTACGGTCGTCGTGGAAGGTGTTTAAGGTAAAAATCTCCCATTAAAAACTTGTATTTAAAAAAAAACTTGTCAAAAAGTTGGAACTTTGACCCCAAATATCTCTGTAACTAGAAGGTTCTCAGGGTTTTGGTGTAGAACAAAAAAAATATCACAATGACGAGGAAAACAAGTGCCTTTCGGCTTCGTTAAGAGGTGTTTTACACTCTTTATACTTGGCTGAGAAAATACTGAGAAATAAAAACACGATGAAATTCCAGCCAAAGCCAATGGAATTATAAAACCGGCCAAGTGCAAGTTGGACTAGTGCATGAAGGGTTCCGTACCATCGTATTAGGGGAGCCCCCTTTCATTTCAAATTTATTTTTACTATTTGTTGTTATAGCGGCAACAATAATACACATTCTGTGAAAATTTCAGCTGTTTAACTTTTACTGATCATGAGATACAGCCCGCTGACAGACAGACGAACGGGCGTACAGACGGACAGCGGAGGCTTAGTAATAGGACGAAACCATTTTTTTTTTGGATATGAAATCTTCAAATGACTCCTCCCGCTCTGGGCGGAGCAGGAGGGAGTGTCAGACTTTTACTGACTAAAACCCATCCATGTTCCTTCATCGCCCTTTGTGTTCCGGGGCCACGGTATCTCTTTCGAACTGTCCCGCAACCCCGGATAGGACGGAACCCTAAAAAGATGACTTGGTGAGACTGGATGCATAAGTTGAGGGACAGGCTGTTGTGTATAATTTCCAGCAGTGGACTGTTATAGGCAGAGTTGATAGATTACAACGCAGTCCAGCTGCGAGGTATAGTCGTCAAAAGTATGTGTGGATCAAAATCTTATCGTTACGACCACATTTTCATTGAAATCGCCAGTTTAGCTAATAAACTAATCTGAGATTGTTGCTATCAAACCGAATTAAGTACCAAAAATCTTGCAAAGTCTGCTCCGTCTTTACTATTCCAAAGATTCTTTAATATTCTCTAAGCATGCAGCTTGCTAGAAAATCTCATCCTTGTATTTTCATAACAAAATGTAAGTAAAAGTTTTCCTAGAAACAAACTCGCAGGTAAAACTCTCATTGCATTTATTTAAGTGCAAAAAAAACCGTGCATTCCAGTTCGTGATCATTTCCTCGCTGAATCTAAGTGCAAGAACTACTCCCACAGATTTCTATCGGTAGCTGTTCGCATTCAAGTAAATTAGATCGTTTGCTCTTTTTTATTTGGAAAGCCCGTCTAATATCGGTTAGTTTTCTTAGAAATTCGCTAAAGAAATTTTCGTTTATAATATGTGCAACGTTTTTGTTATAAGTTAAAAGTTTTCTTTGGTTAAATATTAGATGTTTACCTGTTTTTGAACCTGGTCTTTAATTGTGACAAAACAATAATTTGTAAGTTTTTATACAAATTATAGCAAATTCGAATAATATATTTTATACGTGAAGTTTTTATAAAAATATATCTTCTATAATAATTAATAATATTTAATAATAATATATAATCCTATTACAATCGGATTTTGTTTTTTTTACACGGAATCCTAATTCTTTTTCAACAATAAAAATTACTCCTTATAACATCAGCTATCTGCCAGTAAAAAAAAGGGCCAGAGAGACAAAATATATATGACAGTATATAAGGTGTATCTATTCATACACGAAATCTCATAAGGGGTCATTGTACTCATCATTATGAACAACTTTAGGGTTGGTCCCATAGTAAAAGTTGTTCATAACGATAAGTACAATGATCCCTTAAGAGATTTCGTGTATGAATAGATACACCTTATTTACGGTACTTTTAACATAAAACATTTTTTTAAAGTACCGTAAAATACTTTCATATGCATTCAGTAAATAGCTGTTATTTTGAAATTACAAACAGGAACTTAATTTAATTTTTTTGTAAGTATATCGTTTCTTAACCCGGCGGGAGTGTGGTGACAAAATATTACATCAAGTATGTGGCGGGGTATGATATACCCCAAAACAAAACTGCCAGTATATCATTATTGTTATTAAAATTATGTCAAATTATTGTATTCTTTATTTATTTAGGTACCATCAATATTGTTTTAATAAAAAAATAGATATTATTAATACATTTTAATAATTTTAATTAAAAATTTATTAAGGCACAAACTTTTTGGTTACAGAATCATAACGGTCATTATAAAGTCGCAACAAAATAAACAAATTTTCCTTTAACGAAAAAAAAGCTCCTAAAACTTAAAGAACATGAGATCCTTAATGGAATAAACAAAATACAAATGAAGTTATAATATAGGAACACTTTAGGAACTAGATTCAAAATTAGCACAATTTTTGCAGGAAAAAATTGCGTGTTCAAGACAAATAGCTACTCCACAGCTTCTCAGAATTCTCTGACACTTCGCGTAACAAAGACCTAAGTGTTCTTTCACCACTGTCTTCACCCATGTTTGACGAAAATCTAAAAAATAATAAAATAAAATAACATAAACAGTATAAATAGTGTATATAATAGCACACACGAACTATGTGGCGGGGTGTCACTTACCCCAATTACGTTTGCGCACGTGGATCTCCAACGCCGGCCGACGCAACGCTGACATCACGTCACTATTCCCCCCTACACTGCCTTACCTCCAGCTACACGAAGCCGTGTAAGCGTCACATAAAAGAATCAAATCATATATCGATACAAACGAACACTGGGGTATGTCACACCCCACCACACTCCCGCCGGGTTAATATAAATAAACCGGTTCCAGCACTGGTTCCTAATAAAAAATATTATTTATTTTGATTCTGAGTTTCACTTCAATAATAAATTCATGTAATTGTGATCACAATATTATTTCAGCTTACTGTACTCTAACTTTTGTTTTCTTGTGGTCCCAAAATACCACTCAAAATTTTTAAGGGGAATCCGGGACCGCGGTCCTGGTCCCGAAAGCCCCCCGACCCTAAAATTGATATGTTGAGCTTGCTAATACTTTGATTGACAGTAAAATATCGTAATTATTAAAATGTTAACAAACATAATATAAAATTAAAGCGACCTAATGGTTACCAATAGGATCGTACTTATGATATTAATTACAAATTGCCTAATTGCTGTTAAATGTTCAATTTCAAAACGTTTCCAAATTGCTAATTAATTTGGGAATTTTCGCTACAATAATGAGTTTTATCCTCACCTCGAGTTTTCCCCAAAAATAATCATGAGCGTATTAACACAATCATTTCATATATATTTAAATAAAATCGTAATTAATGGATAGTGGTTGTATTGGAATAGGGCCTGATTTAACATTTAAATTATGCAGCAAATTATTTGGATCTAAACTAAATGCCCCAGTTAGCTATCATTTAGAGACACCTGAGGGGTTAGTATCGTATTAATGTCACTCCAGTATTGGAAAGAGATAGAGCTATAGAGGACGTCTAGCGCTATCTCTTTCCCATTTTGGAATAAGATTAAAACAATTTGTACTGCTGGTAGGCTACCTGCTCATTCAAGTCAAACCGGTTTAAAAGTTAATACGAAGTAATAGCAATTTAAAAAAAAATTGCAGTTTCCTACAAAAGTCAAACTGTATGGGATGTTTTTGTTAAAGAGCCGATGAAAAATTTCCATTTGGGGTTCAGAATGACGTACTGAATACGTGTTTGTGCGTCAAAGTCCCTTCCTTCTTATATAATGGTGTGCGGAGGCTATCGACATCTCGTAAAAAACAGCTCGCAAAAAAATGTATCGAGGTTCCTCAAATACTTTTTCTCAAGTCATTGGTTGATGAAATATTCGCTTCCAAGACCGTCAAAATTATCCCCCTTCCCCTTTTAATTTGTAAAATAAGAAAGAAACACTCTGAAAAAATGTAAAGAAAATTGGTTTGAATATATTTTGTTATTTAGCTTTTGAGACATGCAAATCTCTTTTCGGAAATCTGCAGCAGTATAGGTCGCGGCACGTAACTCTAGCGCTGAACGAAACGTGGAGGGGATTGCTGCGCATGTTCTACGACTGGAGAGCCAATCAACGCAACGCATGCCCCGAGACATTCTTATTTTTTACTTCTGCGCAATAACGGTCACCGCTAGAGTTACGTGCCGCAACCTGTAACTTTGATTGTCATCCTTTGTTTTTAATTCTTTCATACTGTGAATAACAAATTTAGTTTTTCTGTTGAGTTTAAATTGAAATAGGAATGAGCATTAAAATATTGTTAGTATATTGTTTGGAGCTACGAAACCATCTGTGTGCGGTTCCGATTCGCACTTGGCCGTTTTGATGTAGACAGTATAATTAATCGGATGTTGTACTGATTTTTGCTTTATTTTTTCCAGATCGAAGAATTCGTAAAACAAAACAAAACGATTCTGAACGAAATGGCCTGCATCGGAAGTATCTCTCAAAATGTTTCTAAAGTCACATCAAAGGATGCTTCCAATTACGAGCTATTTTCCCATTCCGTGCGGAGCCACGTACGGAGTTAGGTTTCGAGAAATCGAAATCGAATTTCAGTTATATATTACTTTGAGCTACAACACAATGGGGCCGTCAGTATCAAGCCTAGTGTAGTAAGATCAGCTTAGTTGTGGACTCGCAATCATCGAGTCAATGACCATTCTAAATTAAATTTCTTGAAAGAAAACTAGAATTTGCTATAAACAAACATCATCATCATTTTCTTGCCCTTATCCCAATTGATTTGGAATCGGTATAACATGTCTTCTTCTTCCATACTTGTCTATTACTCGTCATCTCATTCCTCCTTATTTGCCATATCATCCTTTATGCATTCCATCCATCGTTTCTTTGGTCTTCCTCTACCCTTTTTTTCACATGAGAAATCATCAAATGACTCCTCCCGCTCTGGGCGGAGCAGGAGGGAGTGTCAGACTTTTCCTGACTAAAACCTATCCATGTTCCTTCATCGCCCTTTGTGTTCCGGGGCCACGGTATCTCTTTCGAACAGTCCCGCAGCCCCAGCAGGCACCGGCCCTTGCAGACCCCTTTCTTTTTGCTGACTCTCTTTGAGGCGCGCGTGGAACACGAACGTGCCGTTGACACGGCCAGTCGTCATGAGACAGACGGACGGCGAGCTAGCCCGTAGCCCACCGTCCACAGGCCCGCGCTTACGGTGGCCCCCGACGCCCGGGGCGTCTCCCGCGGCGGTCGGGACGCTGAAAGGTTCTCTCCCTCTCCCGTTCCGCCACCTCCTTCTCTAGCATTACTGCTTCGCAGAAGGTGACGGCGTCCCATTCCGTCTCGCTCCGGACCATGGCTTGCACCAGGGCCGGACGCGAGAGGTCACCGTATATAGTGACTTATCGCCACTATTGTGGCGTGCCCTGCACGGGGTTGCGACAGTCGCTCTCTCCATGTCGCCATGAGATCACGCCGAAACTCTGTCCGCCGAGCGACAATTTGCTGCGGCAGCGGAGTTTCCCCCGGGCGCCGGCGTAGCGCCTCCACGTGCTATTCATGTAGGCGTGCGAGGACTATCGCCTCCAGATCCCATGGCGGCAATTTACCCTTACACCTATTCACATTCATACCCAAAACTTTCCTCACGACATTTTCCTCCTTAACAACACATCACACGCTAAAGAAACAAAAACAACGATTTAAATTCGATTAGATTAAAAGCTGCTTCACGTTACAGAGAATACGAAAAAACATGAGTAGAAAATCAACCCGACTCTTTATTTGTTCAGAAAAAGTAAACAGATGCAGAACCAATACAAAACAAGAAGAAGGTATCAAATAAGCTTTTTATTACCCCTATAAACTGTGCTTCAATGGCGCACATTTACAACAGTTTCGCTTCATTACGCAAAGCATTTTAGTTCTTGCTTCGTTACTACATACCAAGTCTAATTACATGAACCATTTAGAGATTCCATCTTACTAGTCCGTCCAGTGGTTTTAGAACTTTCGGACCAGTGCCACCGTCAATGATAAGCGAAAAGCGAGTACAGGCAGAAACTAGTCGGAATCGGGTTGGCGAGCACGTGTTTTACTCGCCAGGCGAGCGTCGCTGAGCAAGTACTCTCTTTGATTGCTCTAGTCACTGCAACAAACGAGACTTGGGACGCATAAGCGGTGTAAACAGTCGGTGATAAACTGTCAATACTACATAGTATTACGATGAGGAGCTCGTGGCTAAAACAATAATAGCAGCTCGGGTTGATCTTTAGGTTAAGCCGCGCTTGCCTATATAGGTTGGTTCATCGATGGGTCCTATTCCATACCGAATTTCTTCCGTGCCTCGAAAAGCACGTTAAGCCATTGGTCCCGGCTGTCATTTGTAGATCTTTGACAGTTGTTACAGGTAGTCAGTGGCCTGAAAGTCTGACAACCAGACTTACCAAGTGGCATCGTACTCAGTAATAACTGGGTTGTGGAGGTCTGGTAGGCAGTCGCCCCATGTAAAATACTAGTACACCGATTCCAACATAGTTAGGAAATGGCTAGGCAGATAATGACATCATGTATCTCTGTTAAAATCTTTTCTACGTTTCTTGAGCGAGGGAATAATCGCTTCATCGTCCGCGTCGGCGGCGGAGGGACATGTGCCTTAGAATGTTTGATGTCTGTTAGTAATTTGATGCATTAAACAACCAGCTACTGACACTCAGAACAGCTGGAGAGCAAGGCAGCGTTGTTGTATTGTTGGGTGCCTAGTAATGCAATTTAATATAATATTGCTTGGAAATTCCTCGCAAGGTGCTGAGTTCTTAATAACATTACTTGAAGAGAATTCATTAGCTTACTGTAGTGAATGAGTTTTATTAAATTCTGTCTTTTATAAAATTACTTAGTATTAAATTCTGAACAACGGTCTTTCAAGTCTCAAAGGGCTTGTAATAGCTACAGTAGTAGGAAATAAAAACATAACCTGTACATTTTTTCGATACTGTGCAGCTGTGGGTGGTCCATATCTTTAACTATGTTGTATTAGGGACTTAACTCTGCGGCTTCCATTGTTTATTTACTCCGTGGCGCCTGTTTAAACCCCATTTTCTGTAAGCCCGATCGAGCCTTTCCGATTGGTTGATTGTAATAACAACAGCCAATCAAATCACTTGGCTCGCAATTTAACAACAGATTAAATTGTGCAGGCTTTCAGCAACCGGTCGAAAACGGTTCGGAAATGTTTTGTCTATTCCATTTAAATGGCCGCTGGAATAATAATGATACATGGTGTGCCTGCATATGAAATTACCACAAAATGTATAGATACAGAAGCTCAGAATGTTTCGATAAATAACGGCTCCATTTTTTCTTCTTCTCAACCGCTCTCTCACACACACAACGAACAACTCCGTTGCAACTTGTCAACTATAGATACAGAAGCTCAAAATGTATTGATAAATAAACGGCTCCATTTCTTCTTCTTCTCAACCGCTCTCTCACACACACAACGAACAACTCCGTTGCAACTTGTCAACTTTGATCGTGGCATGCGTCGTTTGGGTTTCAGCTTCTAGGAATTTCGACTCCATTAAACGAGCAAAAACAGTCGCATACACACAGACGCGTATTTACCGACATCTCAGACCATGTAAAAAACAAATGACAATCGCGAGTGCGCTTGCATTCGCTGTACCTACGTGAAGCGTTTCCATGTGTGCGTGTAATTTCTCTCCAGCTAACCTTCTGACACGTGTTTATTCTGTGGCGTTACAGCTTATTAACAGTTTGGTATTAGAAATGTGGCGTCAGAATGCAAATGCAATTTACACCCAATAGTTACATCCTTGTGCGTCAGAAGGCAGATTAGAAGTAGGTTATAATGTGCTAGACTTTGCTTAGACATGTTTTTATTGACACTGATGATCAGAGTGTTTATTTTTGATGATGTCCTGATAAAGTTGGTTTTCACGTGAATTTAACTGGCTATGACTGTTTTTTATTTGATTTATTTATAGTTAATAGTACTAATATTAGTACAATATTATAAAAAGATACAATTATTTGTTTGTTTGGATTTATGGGATGATTTTCAGAACTAGAGATCCGATTTCGAAATAGGAAATCTTTAAAAATAAATAAAATAGAAGTGTATGTGTGTAATTTCAAAATAAAAGCTTGTTACAAATGCATACTAAAGGAGTAGGTATAAACGGGACTAATAACAAAAACTCTTTTATTTAATTTTTGTTTGTCTCTCTGTTTGTTCCGGCTAATCTCTTAAACGTCTGAACTGATTTGGAAAGGATTGCAAACGCAGAAAACAGCTAGTTTTAAGTATAGTCATCATCATCGGCCTAGGCTTTTCCCAACTATTGGGGTCGGCCTCCAGTCTAACCGGATGCAGCTTAATCCCTGTATTTTACATGGAGCGACTGCCTATCTGACCTCCACAACCCAGTTAGTACTGGGTAATACGATACCTCTTGGTAAGATTGGTTGTCAGACTTTTTGGGTCACTACTAGGTACCTGTAACGACTGTCAAAGACTCAGAAACGACTGCAGAAATCTGCAAAAAAAAAATCAAAAGATTTTTTTTTTTGCAGATTTGCTGTCAGATCCCGGCTAGCCGGAACCAACGGCTTAACGTGCTTTCCGAGGCACGGAAGAAACCCGGTATGTAATGGGTGGTCACCCATCCACAGACCAACCTAGGCAAGCACGGCTTAACCTAAAGATCGACTCGAGCGGCTGTTATTTTTTAGCCACGGTTTAGTTTTAAGTATAGTTTGGGGTGAAAAGTTCATTTCGTCTTTTTTCCATAGTGGCCTTTCCAATAACTTTCATCTACGATAACAACATACATAACTGTAATCTCCACAGGGTGCAAACAACCTCATCACGAAACCGTCAACCAAGCATTCTGTACATCAAATTAAGTAACTTTAACGCACTTAAAACATTGTGCTGATTGGTGGATTGAATAGTACGCGGGTCGTGGAGGTGTTTAAAGTAAAAATCTTACATTAAATACTTGGATTAAAAAAAAAAAAAACTTTTCAAAAAGTTTTAACTTTGACCTCCAATATCTCCGTAACTGGAAGGTTCCCAAGTATGACGGGGAGAACAAGTGCCTTTCGGCTTCGTTAAGAGGTGTTTTACACCCTTTATAATGCTATCAACCTGGCGTCGCGGCTGCTTCTTGATATAAATCGATACAATATCAGATTTCATCTAATCCACATACAATTAACTATCTTAATTGAAGTTACTTATACCACCGACAGCCGAGAGCTTAAATTGTTTTACTTTCATCTACGATAACAACATACATAACTGTAATCTCTACAGAATGAGGCAAAAGTGTAATTAATAGTGACAACCACATTTCTCAAATTCATTACATTATTGCAATCAACCAGGCCTCGTGGCTGCTTTGCAAGAAGCAGAATTGTTGATATTAATCGATACAATGGTGTCGATTCTGTTGTGCACAAACTAAACTTAATTTAGGCTATTGCTATCTTTCTCTCTAATAAAACGAGAAAGAGACGGACGTAATTTAGAGCTCTCAAATTTAATTGGAACTAATATTTTCATAAAAATGAAGGGTGCACGAAAATTCATGTCGACTAAAAACATGGTGTATAAAGCGCAAGGCATTAAACTAGTTTGACATCTCTAACTTAGTTCATAACTATAGCCGTCCTTTTCTCGCACTTCCTTTTAGTAAAATACAGTAATAGCCTAAATTAAGTCTAGTTTTTGCACGACAAAATCGACACTATAATCAAATTTCATTTAATCCACATACAATTATCTTCATTGAGTTATATGAACCTCAGACAGCTCAGAGCATGATGAAATCTTCACTCAAAGTGGAATTGTTATGAACTATAGTCTGAATTCCTTGTAGTTATTAGATAGACTGGAGTAATGTTACTGTGGTTTGTGGTTGTAGGTATACGTCAAGAGATTAGTACAGACACCAGCACACCAAGCTATCCGAAACTATCGAATTTTCCCAATCAACTTTAAACATAGTGCTTTAATGATAAAGTTTAAAACCTATTAAAGTTTAAATCTGGCCTCAGTCAAATACCTAGTCAACACAGAATATTTCCTTACGATAGGTTCCTGACTGACCCTACTATTTATTAATACTTGCAGTTTGATTGCGTAGCCTATTCGCCAATCGTTCTCACATAATTAATGTAAAATCTCAACATGAATGAAGTACCTAACTAAGGTCTTGTAAAAATATTTTGATACTAGCTGACCCGCGCAACTTCGTCTGCGTCACATGAGAGAGAGAGGGTGAGAGAGAGTGGAGTCAACCTTGAAAGATAGACATAATGCTATCGTGTTTTTTTTTAGAACGCTTTAAAACGAACAGTTCCCTAATACATGATTGTTGCGCAACTTTAACCGTTTATGCAGCGCCCGCAAAGGAAGCTCTCGAAAGAAATAAACCTTGTTTTTGCAACATTTATCATTGATGCTCCGCTCCTTTTAATTATAGCGTGATGTTAGATAACCTATAGCCATCCTCGATAACTATTCAACACTAAAAGTTTTCCTGTAATTAGCGCGTTCAACCAACCAAAATCTCTTTAGCTTTATAATATTAGTAGATTTATACCTACGTAGATCCAAGTGGGTAACAATTTAATTTCTTCGATATATTTGCATTAATCGCTAAAATAATCTACTTATGTTTTTCCAAAAAAGGGCTTACCTCGACAGCCTTTTTTTTTTCGGATGGGAAATCATCAAATGACTCCTCCCGCTCTGGGCGGACCAGGAGGCAGTGTCATACTTTTACTGACTAAACCCATCCATGTTCCTTCATCGCCCTTTGTGTTCCGGGGCCACGGTATCTCTTTAGAACAGTCCCGCAACCCCGGCAGGCATCGGCCCTTGCGGACCCCTTCCTATTGCTGACTCTCTTTTAGGCGCGCGTCGAACACAAACGTGCCGTCGACACGGCCTGTCGTCATGAGACAGACGGACGGCGAGCTAGCCCATAGCCCACCGTCCAAAGGCCCGCACGTACGGTGGCCGGGGGCCACGTGGTGGCGTCTCCCGCGGCGGCCGGGACGTTTAGAGGTTCTCTCCCTCTCACGTTCCGCCACCTCCTTCATCCTTAGACACTCGATGACAGTCATACTCCAGCTAGGTCGAAAGTTCTCATCAAAGGTGCAAGAAATTTGCCCAAACACGATTTTTCAATTATAAATGGGACCAACTTTGACATGTACCTACGCTTTTTACAAACAAAAGGACCATGTACGGACTTCTCTGTAAAAGTTATCCGTGGTCATATATAAAAAAAATACGCGTCGAATTGAGAACTGCCTTCTTTTTGTTTCGTCGGTTAAAAAACCAATCTTGAGGCAACTTACACGTTTGCGGCGGCGACCTCTCGCGTCCGGCCCTGGTGCAAGCCATGGTCCGGAGCGAGACGGAATGGGACGCCGTCACCTCCTTCTGCGAAGCAGTAATGCTAGAGAAGGAGGTGGCGGAACGTGAGAGGGAGAGAACCTCTCAACGTCCCGGCCGCCGCGGCAGACGCCCCGGGCTTCCGGGGCAACCACGTGGCCCCCGGCCACCGTAGGCGCGGGCCTGTGGACGGTGGGCTATGGGCTAGCTCGCCGTCCGTCCGTCTCATGACGACAGGCCGTGTCGACGGCGCGTTCGTGTTCCACGCGCGCCTAAAAGAGAGTCAGCATAAAGGAAGGGCCGATCCGCAAGGACCGATGTCTGCCGGGGTTGCGGGACTGTTCGAAAGAGATACCGTGGCCCCGGAACAAAAGGGCGATGAAGGAACATGGCTGGGTTTTAGTCAGTAAAAGTCTGACACTCCCTCCTGCTCCGCCCAGAGCAGGAGGAGTCATTTGATGATTTCCCATCCGAAAAAAAAAAAAAACAAAAAATAGGCAACTGACACGGGCGAGGGTCATTCAATTCAGAAAATGGAGTGAAATAAACAACGCCGTCTATCGACCAAAATGTTAAACTGCTAAAGTATATTACCTATGCTATAATTTTTTTTAAAGCTGGTCAGTCGATTTAAAAGTTATGACTGTGGTGAGCACATTTTTAGTCATTGGTATCATTTTAGTTCAACAGATGTCGCTGCATGTATGTATCTTACATTTGATGATTAGTTCTTCTTGAAAACTTTAAGTTCATATATCTTTTGATAGAATTAACCGATTTCAATGAAACAAACACTAAATCATACCCCAAGTTACACACAATTTTTATGTATACACATTGTCAGCATTGAATTCGTAGATTTTACGTGATGTGCGCACAAACAAACAGACAAACAGACAAAAATTTCAAAAATGATGGAAATGGGTTCTGTTACTTATCTTTTCACACGCTGGCTATTTTTTGTTTCAATTTCTTCAATGTACAAAAATGACTTTTCTACAGATTTATTATATGTATATAGATAAAAGAGTGTCTATGGAGTTTCATAGAGATCTACACTTTCGAATGGGCAACTACAGTACTTTTATATTTCATTTTACTTTTCATTTCGATAATAACAAAAATCATAAAACAATTCTTTACAAACTTCACGTGTATCCAAACGCGATACTTAAAAATATACTTAAAAATAACGGTCACGAACTTTGTGCTTAATTACTCAGCAAACAATTTTTTTTTAACTTTTGTGAACGTTAGAACTACATAATAAAACAATTAGTAATTTTTAATTTACTTTCTTTACTAACTGTATTATCATTTATAGTTAAAATTCAGCAGATTACAATTATTATTACAATTCATAATAATTATCTGATAATTATCGGAGTCGGATTTATGAACGTTAATAACATTTTCAGTTAATAAAGCGAGTCAAAATACCAGCAAAAACTAATAATTATTATTGTAAAACGAAGCAGTTTCATCAATGACTGACTATTTATTATAGCTCCACATAGTAAAAAAGTGTACAACGGAGAATATACAAATACCTAAACAATTCATTATAACAAATCAAGATAACTATTCTTAAGGAAAGGCTGCGATAAAATCCAAATCCTGTCTTTAAAACTGACGAAACCTGTTTTCAAAATTGCACCATAGGTACCTAAATATGTATCCTTATAGTCAATTTTGATATCTGGAAAAACGAAAAATAACTTATTTGTTTTGGTTTTATTTTTGTCGTTAAAGCCGATTTCCGTTGACAACATAGAACAGCTAAAATAAAGTAAAGAGTTTTTACACAAAGCAAATGTAAGTATATTTTTTCATACTAAAGTCATCATCTGCCTAGCCTTTTTCCCAACTATGTTGGGGTCGGCTTCCAGTTTCACCGGATGCAGCTGAATACCAGTATTTTACATGGAGCGACTGCCTATCTGACCTCCACAACCCAGTTAGTACCAGGTAATACGATACCCCTTGGTAAGACTGGTTGTCAGGCTTTTTGGGCCTCTGACTACCTAACGACTGCCAAAGATCTACAAATGACAGCCGGGACCAACGGCTTAACGTGCTTTCCGAGGCACGGAGGAAACTCGCTATGTAATGGGTGGTCACCCATCCACAGATCAACCTAGGCAAGCACGGCTTAACCTAACGACCGACCCGAGTGGCTGTTATTTTAGCCACGAGCTCCTCATTCGAGCTATTTTTTCATAACAAAGTGTTAATGTTAATTCAGTTTTCATTTAAAAAAAAGGCATCTGCAAGCTTTCAAGGTTCTAAGTTTCTAACGCCAAGTTTAACTTCTTATAGAGGCAAGTTGCGTCAACATCTGCTCGTTTTTATTACTTGCACTCTGCTAAGTTGTGCTTGATATTGATATTTTGTTGACAATAATCTTCCTCTCTCTACTTATTTAAAAAAATTGCTGTGCCCGACAGGGTCCATAATTGTTTCTATTGTTTTTGTTTATTTACCACCAGTAAGTGTACTATCATGGACACTCCCGCTTGATCACCACTAAGCTAATTTTTGCTTGCACTCGCAACATAGAAACGCTCTCTAGCCCCGTCCCGTTGACTTTGTATAGAAATTATGAATGAAAGACAATACCGATCGGCCGAGCGCACTGTCGACGCACGCCAAACGAGAGTTAGTATTATTTTGTGCGCCAAATTGACGCTTTCCTAATAGGCCTAAACTTTAACCTCCTGGATGCCAGCGTCATTCCTACATACGTAAAGATTTAAACGTCATTTTATACCATTTCTCAGCCCAAGCATCAATCTTTGTCGTGTGATTATGTCAGGAATGAGGCTATGGCATCCAGCAAGTTAAAGGGGCGTGGCGCCTCCGCATGATTTAAGCGGAAAAAACCTATCAGGCGGAAAAGACCATGACTGTACATTATGGATATAGCAATAAACTATTTGAAATACAGAGCTAAACCTTTCCATAGAAATATTCTCTGTATTTTTTCTATGATATATTGTGCCTACAGATTCGTGTTCAGATGCAGCACAATTTCGTGATTTCAAAGTTGGTTGTTACAAAGAAGAAGATGTAAAGAGGAGCTGAGTTATGCTCCTGCAAGGTCTTGGATAAGGCCCCTCCCTATAAGCTCAAATGATACCAGTTATGTTTAAGGTCGTGACATAGTGCAATCAGTCGGGTAAAAATATGAATTCCGGCTCCTGGGCTTCGAACTGAGAAATGTCTGGTGGGAAAACCCAATTTTGCCACCAAACTTATAGGTAACAATATTGTGATATTTTGTTTTGGTCGGTATTTTTTTAAATATTTTCCTGCCCATTTTGAGTAGAATTTTACCTAGCCAGTTCCATTTATATCATGTCACATTATCGTTCGCGATATGTCGTAGTAAGCTTCCGTATCAAAATTTTCCGTAAAGGCAATTGAACTAGCATTAACATTTTTAAAGTCAAGTTATTTAAAGACCCAGTACTTGTGTTATTTACTTTTTTTTCTGCCAGTCACTTGTTTATTTCTGATGTCATGTTTTCTGCATACCTAGAATAACGACCATTAAAGTTTAATTAAAATACGTTCTGTTGATAGTGCTTTACTTCATTGCAATAAAGAACGTGGTTTTATTTAAAAGTCGTTCTGAGCCTTTGCATTACTTTTTACAACTTAGTTTAAAACCCACATTTAACTGACTTCTATAAAAGCAAGAGTCTTCGGCCTGTATATTTTTTTGTGGTTTTCTTAAATAATAAAATCTTTATTGTTCATGAGATAATTGCAAAAAAAAAAAACAGAATGTCACTCGCCTCCACCCTAGGATTCCCTGTGAGTCCTGTGACTCAGATGGGACATATGATTTTCATACATATTCCATTTTCGTATAAAACCAAAAAGATTTACTAAATTTAAATTGACCGTCAAGTTTTTTTATCGATTATAATCTAGCATTGAAAGAATGTTAAACATTTCTTTATCAGAGACTAGCGGGCGTCACGCGGTTTCACCCGCGTAGTTCCCGTTCCTGTGGGAGTACGGGGATAAAACAAAGCCTATGTTACTCAAGGTGAATATAGCTTTCTAATGGTGTAAATCGGCGCAGTAGTTTTTGAGTTTATTGATTACAAACATACACACAGACAAAAATACAAATCTTTCCTCTTTATAATATTAGTGTAGATGTAGATAGGCACAGAATGTATGCGTCATCATCATTCACAGCCTGACTTACGACGAGAGGCATATCACATGCCTCTCTTTGCTTGACTAAACTCCGCGTTCTTGTGCCAGCCTCATCTAGGATATTCCCGCGATGGCAGAATTGTCGTCCATCTCGCCGCCACACGACCAACACCTCTTTTTCCAGAATTATCCATACATTAGTCATTTTGGCTCCAGCTATCTCTATAATTATAATCTTTATCTATAACTCATTGCCTTATTTTATGAAAAGAAGTTGCAAAATCATACTCATTACAGGTGAGAATGCATGAGCATAGAACCTTTTACTTATGGAAGCTTGGCGTTTTGACCGGCCTTTTTATGCCTTTTGGGCGCATTTTCTACTCAATTAATTTAGGGTGTGGGATAATTTATCATAAACCTTTACCTGTTTTACACAAAAGAATGTATTATGAAAGAGGTGAATAACCTATTTAGGTTGATTTGTACGTTCTTTTTTGGTTTTTCTTTCTTTACTCATCTTTTTTACAAATTAATGACATTTTTAAATATTAATTTTAAAAATATTGTAGCCCTCCGGTACCGGAAACAAGCTCCTGGCGCGGCGGTCAGGGCTCCAGAGAGCTCGTATTGTTAGGAGTTCCTCCCTCCTAACAATACGCCAAAAATCCAGCTGCCTAACGAGAGCCTCCTCAGGTATTGATCGAGGTTCTTGGCAATTAAGCCATGGGCTGATACGACTATCGGCACAGTGATCTTAGCAACAAAAATTATTGTCATATTTTTTTTGTACATTTCATATCAATATAGCATTAACATTGCAGAAGTACACAAGTGTGTATGCTTGTATCTGAAAATCTCGATACGAACTACGAAGCCATATAGGTCGGTGCTGGTGCAACTTAGTCCGAGCGTGTTCAGAGAAAGCATTGTGTGATTTTGGATCCTTACAAATGATACCCAACCTAATGCCCCTGCCCTTTGTGTAACTCCACCTGCATCTTGAGATATCTGTTAGAAGTCATTGATAGCGCCGTTAAACTAGCAGAGTTGTCGAAGCTCATCCAAAAGAATTACTGACACAACGAAGTTAATCCATCTTATTTTGGTCCTCAAGTCCCATCGTACTTTTACAACACTACTATCCGTCAATATGTTTGCTCACAAACAAGCAGCACAACAAAATTAAACTAGAAACAACCTAATGAATACGATAAATACGGTTCCTTTTTTATGAGCAAAACGTGAGTGTTTTGACATGTCGCCTCATTGTCTGTTGGTTTACAACCTTAACTTCTAAGACTTTATTACTCCCCTAGTTCGGGAACTAAAAATAATCTCACTAGGTTTATGTCCCAAAACCTAATGCCCGTTTTCACTTATATTTGGCGATCCCTAATTGAATGCTTTAGTAAAGGAAAGGCGCACTGTTGTATTTTCAACGCTCAGGGGCCCAATTCTGTAACTTTGTGTTAAGCAACACGCCATTGACACTCTATCGACACCCTACAGACATTATGTTGCCACTGTTGCAAATTTAGTATTCTGCAAAAACTTCAATAGCGTTTCAGTGGTGCCTCAGTAGTGTGTCGATAGAATGTCGATAGTGTGGCAGTACAATATTTTTCAGTGTGCTAACAAAAATCTACCATGCAAATACAGAGGTGCAACAAACCTACCACTTTTTTAAATCCAATTTTTATCAATTAAATCTTCATAATATGGGTTTCTAATACAATTTAAAAACGTTTTAATATCAAAAACATCAAATTTCACTAAAAACATGCGATGATCGTTAAAAAATAAGATTTTTAGCAAGACAATTTTGATGTCTTTGCCTTTCTGAAAAAAAAAACAAACAACTTTCAAAAAACTTTTAGCGGTAGTTTTCGTAATTTGACATTTTATTACAAAGTAGAAGAAAATAGAAGATTATCATTTAAAACGACCACGATTAGGTAAGTAAAAAAACCAGCCAAGTGCGAGTCGGACTCGCGCACGAAGGGTTCCGTACCATTATTATAAAAAAAAAACACGTTTGTTGTATGGGAGCCCCCCTTAAATATTAATTTTATTCTGTTTTTAGTATTTGTTGTTATAGCGGCAACAGAAATACATCATCTGTGAAAATTTCAACTGTCTAGCTGTCACGGTTCATGAGATACAGCCTGGTGACAGACAGACGGACAGACGGACAGACAGCGAAGTCTTAGTAATAGGGTTCCGTTTTTACCCTTTGGGTACGGAACCCTAAAAAGTCTCAATTATTGTTGGGAGGATAATTCAACAACGTGATGAATTAATAGTGATTTAATTTCTGTTCTGAAGTGCAATGCAAATATTTTTTCGAAGTAAGTTTTGAGTTACTATATCAACTTCCACATAACAAATTAACAACATTTCAGGGCACCATGGCAAGTGTGAGCGTAGACCAGCTCTCGGCTCTCATAGATTTTTTAGAATCCAACCGAGAGTTGGCACTTGGCTACTTTAACAGGAGCAAACAAGGTCGCAGTCAGGCTAGGCGGCTTTGGGAGCAATGCTCCACTGTGCTCAACAGTGTCTCGGCAAACTGCGTGAATAAAACGCCGGAACAGTGGAGACTAGTGAGCATGAGACTGATATTCTTGTTGATGTATATTTTTAGATGTACCTATACTTACATTATTATTTTTCTACCTTTTTCAGTACTACAATGAGTATAAATCAAAATTATTAAAAAAAAAAAATGGAGAATGCCGAAATGTCAGCTACAAGTGGGTACATAATAACAATTTTAAGTAATTAATTATCTCTCATGTACCTAATAAGTTTGCTACAAATCCTACCACAACTTGTTCTCAATTGTTATACTTTTGTTTTAAGGACGACCCTCAAGATCCAAAAAATTATCTCCTCTGCAAGAACGGCTGTATGAAATACTTGGATGTGACGTAGGTGAATCCTTGCCAGGGGTCCGCCATAATCCTCTCGCCGTGTCACAGTCTGTGACTTTTATAACTAAAATTTGCAAAATTGAATAGGCATATAGACATGGGACGTATAATGGTTTTGCTGACCACCGGGAATGTTTAACGGTGGATACCCAGCAGCATGCTGTTACGTGTGTGCTCTGCTTGCCGGCCCTTGATGTGAATTAAAAAATTATGCTGCAATGGAATGAGATCATTATTTAAGCTCAGTGAGTTGGAAGACACAAATAACACACACTTAAATTTGGTTTTTCACTTTACAGCATAACAG
Organism: Xestia xanthographa; assembly: GCA_905147715.2. Taxonomy (NCBI): domain Eukaryota; kingdom Metazoa; phylum Arthropoda; class Insecta; order Lepidoptera; family Noctuidae; genus Xestia; species Xestia xanthographa. The sequence goes on along the minus strand of LR990659.1, from coordinate 18,201,430 downwards.
TCAAGCTCTAGTGGAGGTGGTGCAGATTCCTCTTGCTGTGAGTTTTTCTTTATATATTATAGACGCGATTTATTCTGAGGAATAGAATGGGTTTATCAGGGAATTGGTATAAGTACAGAAAGGATTAAGATCTTTCAATATGTATTTTAAATGGTTTTAAACTGTTATTATTTTTTGTTACAAAATGAAAATAGCTAGCCATGTGAATAATGTTTGGATTTTAATTTCACAGGAAAACAGTAAAAATTTAGAGGGAGAGATGGTGCAAATGGTGAGTTTTCTTTTATATTCAGACTAGCTATTGCCGAGACTTCTTACTTTTATTTTTGTCATTTGAAATAGATACTAAAAATGTTCACTTTACAGGTAGACAATGACGAAGAGAGAGTCATCCTCATCATAGATGCAGTGCATGAGTGGGAAATACCACAGTTTGAGCCCCAGCATCAACCATCAGAAGGTCCCAGCATGAGCCAGGAGGCTAATAGGATGCCAGAACCCAGCCCACCTACCACTACTCATGCACCACGGCAGGCTGATTCTCCTGCGCCGCGGCAGACTGCGACTCCAGCACCGCGGCGACGACGACGCCGAGTACAAAGAAGTTCTCGAGTAGTAAACAGCGGTGGGTATCAGTTATTTCTCTTTAATTATTTAGCCTGTCCCAAATTCTAGTAGCCACAAATGGTTCGTAAAATTTAAATATTATCTCACAGAGCATGATAGTATGCACGAGGCGTCTGCTAGGAACTTGCCCAAGCTACTCAACGACTGGCAGCTGCATTAGAAGCAGTAGCTGAGAGGCTAAGAGAGCCAATAATAATTGTGCTCCAAAACCCTCCACAACCTAGAGTATGTATAAAAACTTTATTTGCATTAAGTGTTGATATTGTTCCGTCTATTCGCTGAAATATTATGATGATGATGTTATTACATATAACAAAAACAAAACTTGAAATTGTAAAACATTTTTAATTACACTCATAAAAAAAAAAATTGTTGTTCTCTCCACAGCCTTGAAATGAGTGACTGCTGAATTGCCCGACCTCTTTGGAGCTCTGGGTGGACACGACTGTTCCCCGGATTCTCCATGATTCTCACATGATCTGCAACCTGTGTTAATAATAAGACTGATTAGAATGATATTTTAATTATATTACTTAGAATTATAGATTTTATTACAGGGTGATAATTTAAAGTGTAACTGGGAAGACTGATTTTACCAATGAGAAATTATGATTATGTTGATTGATGATGTGATGATGATTTATGAGAATTTGTTTTATTTTGTTTTGTTGTTTTTTTTTTCATTTATTGTTGATTTTTATATAAAAAAGGTACTGATTACTTGCAGGTACTGATTTTTTATTTTTATTTAAATATATATTATTAGAATCATCTTGTTTTTTATTTCAATTGACTAGAAAAGATCTTGCCTGGTGTTGTAGCTGATTCTCCATTTCTTCTTCCTCACTTGTGAGCAATACGATGGGTAGTTTGCTGCGGTTTGCTATGTTATGCAGCACACAGCATGCATTTACTATTTTCCCAGCAGTGATGGGGTCATAATGCAATGCTCTTGCTGCTAACAAACATCTGAAAAAGATAACTTTTATTAATATTATCTAGACATACATCATCATATCAACCCATATACGTCACACTCCTCAGCACACGTCTCTAAGGAGAGGGTTTAGGCCGTAGTTCCCACACTGACCCAAAGCGGGTGTGGGACTTAACAAATAATATTATTAAATGACTGTATGGTTGTTTAATAAAGGTATTAATTAAAATATTAAACCTGAATCTAGCTTTCAGCACTCCTATGCAACGTTCCACTCTGTTGCGTGCTGACACATGAACTTTATAGTAGTTGTGTTCAGCAGTCCCCTCCCTTGTATCCAAAATTGGTGTCATCATAGTTGGCCGTAAAGGATAACCGCTATCACCTAGAAATTGATAGATAGTTGATTACTTTGTTGTTCCTGCTTATTTTTAAGTCCATAATATTATAATAAATAAATACTATGTATTTGGTACCTAACAAAAACACTTCCTCTCCAGCATTAGACACCTCAATTAAATGGCGGTTTAATGGGTGTGCTTGCCACACTAGAATCATGGGCTGAACCTGGGCTGCTTGGATCAACACACAATATATTTAAATCTGCATCACAAATCTGTAACAAAGTTCATTATAAGTTAATGCTAACTTAGAATTGTTAACAAACAATCATTGATTTAGGTATGTATATAAATAAATAGTTGCTTACAATCATGACATTCAGAGAATGGTATCCTTTTCTATTATAGAATCGCTCTTCATGGACTACAGGCCTCAGTAAAGCCACATGTGTGCCATCAATACAACCCAGTACACCCGGGATACCAAAATATGAGTAAAATCTATAAGAAATAATAATATACTATGTACAAAAAACATGAACAATTATTATCTTAAAACTATGAGACTAACAAATAACACACACTTTGCCTTGATTGCATTTCTTTCTTGGGGATGCATTGGCCAAACTATATGATTGTTATAGATTTGGTTCAATGCATCGGTGACTTCTTTCACAGCTCTTGACACGGTAGTCTGTGAGACATTGTGTAATGCGCTTTGGCCAACTAGTGTTTGGTATGATCCTGTGGCGTAGAAGCTCAGCGCTATAAGTACTTACCTGAAATGTTTCGATTTTTTTTATTTGAATTGGAACAATGTAATTATTCAACATCAGTTACATGTTGGGTTGGAGTGTCAAGTTAGGTACTTCATACAAACCTTTAATTCAGCAGGGATAGCATTCTGCCGTCGCTGTCTCTTGCTTGCTCCTTATCAAGCCGAAACGTTTTGACAAACTCCGTTTCGTGGAGTTCACGAAAGGCATTCACTTGCCGCCTCAGAAGTGCGCGAGATTTGCGGCGCTGGCGCAAAAGCAAACGTCGGCGGTCGGCACTATTAGCCAATGCCAAAATACGCCACCGCAAAGTAGGGACAGAAGGCCTCATTAAGGAGAAAAACTACACTTTATTTACTAACTACACTGTAATACACTTTATTTTAAATCCAAAAACAGTTCACGAAATCCAAAAATAAACAAATTGTACTAATTTAATACGGAAAAGAGGTGTCGTTGTTCGATGGCTTCACAGTGGCGGTTCGATGGCCAAAACACTCTTCAAACACGATAGACACAACTGTCAAATACACTTAAAATATTTACAGACTACCATAACTTTGGCCATCATGATGACATTGACACATTATAATGGAGCAGAATACCAATTATTACAATAGTCTTACTATGACGTTTCAATGGCGCTACAGTGGTAAGTCAATGACCATAGATAATTTGTAGAATACCAAATGTGAATGATTTGCCTATTGAGACACTACTGACACACTACCGACACACTATTGTCAAGTTGGTAATTTTACAGAATTGGGCCTCAGCTCAGATGTCTAGATTCTAAACCCCCGCAATGTAATAATATTTATGTATCGTGTCGTTCAGTCAAAGCGGTTTTAGAGCTTGTTTATCTCTTGCTAGGTACACACGCAGTGACATGTCTATAAATCAAATTCACACAGCCTAACTTAAGTAAAAGTATCTAATTATTTAAGATACGATTTTTAGTCTATCTAAGTAGTTTATTAATTGCTTGAAGTTAGAACTGTAAAGTTAGAACTCTTAGCTTTGATTTCTTTGACGGTTACTACTTCGTTTAAATTCATGTCCATTGCACACAAATGTTGTCATTCTTAGACTCACTTGAGTTTAAGTAATAACAACGAGTAGGTAAGTATACTCGTAGTTCCTTAAACTTGACTACTTATAGATACAGGTTTTAAACATGTTGTAGTCTCTAACTAGCAGTTATTGTTTGACATTTGTGCGACAGTGACAGAAATACCGGTAAGCCTAAAGTTCTAAGTAACGTCTATAATTCTCGATGTCAGAGACCATGTCTTTGACTTTGGATAAAGTTGATCCTTTGAGCCGTGACGTCATTGTTATAGAGATAGTACTACAGTCTTTCATTGATATTTTACCTCAGCTCTTGCATCGCTAAGGATAAGGTTGTTTTTAGGTTACTATCACTAACAAGTCTGTCAATATTGTTAACTGTCACAGGACACATAGCTGTGGAAAGACTGTGTTAAAGATCTTCTAGTAATATGTGTTGGTAGATGGAGAATGGAAGGGCGAAGTTAACGTAGTGCGTGCTGATTGATTATCTGTACAATTAACGTCTACCTGGATAGTTTCTTGTTTGACCTTACGATATTCATGCTTTGAGGAGCACGTGATGTATCTTGTTTGTGCTAATTGTACTGCTACCTGGGGATGTAAAATGGCCGCGCTGTTACAGAATCATAGGTAGGGTAATAATATGAGTCACGTCAACATTCTTACAATGGTCATGACTCATGTCAATGGTCATGGACGCAGTTGATATTATGAATGGGGAGATGACACACCAATCAATTGAGATACTTTATAAGAGCTGTCAAAACGCGGTTCTCTCATAGACTTTGTATGGCAATAGCCAACTGTGACGTCACTGTTTATTCAACTCAATGACTCGACTATTTCTTGATTTCAAAGCAACTAAAAATCGAATTTGGCAATAACTTACTTGAAATTAAATCGGGTTTTCAGGCCCAAACTAAAGTGTTTTTTTTAGAGATAGGTGTCTTGGAATTATTGTTTTATGGTGTCATCTACCCTATTGAAATTTTACGTAATTCATATTATATTCTGTTATGATTCTGCTTAAGCGATCATTTTAGACCCTATTGTTTCTTACTTGTGCACGATATACCTATAAGTATAATCCCGCATCGGTACCTATAGCCAGTCTCCGCTGGTATTGGTCGATATGATCCGAATTCGAAAAATACCATCAAGCTAAACAACTTTCTACATGAGACCAACACTGGTCTTATGTGTTTTATTTTTTTAGTCCAATCAATAGATTTTTTGTAAATTGCACAAAACCACTCATTTCGCACTATTCGGCCGCAGTGACTGACGTAACAACCGCTTTGTAGTGCAAGCTGATTAGAACTTTATTCTAACAGTATTTCATTAATTGCGAGAAACTCATCAGATGTGCCATACCATTTCTGTTGAATAGGTATGTAACTGAAGTTTTGTACAATCGTATGCATGATGCAAACTTATACTAGACACAATAAATTAACTATTTATGGATAAAGATAGGTAACTAGCAAAAACTGGGATCAAAAAAAAACTTTAAAGCATTTTCCTTCCTTAAGTTTTCATTTTATTTCGAGGTCAAACGGTAAACGAGAATCTCAAAAACTATTAGAAATTCTTCGCCGATCACAAAAAGAATCTTGGTATTTATTTTTATTTGACTTTTAAAAGGCACCACTTCTTTCTTTGCCTATTTACGAAAGCAATAAAAATAAGTTTTTATTATTTTATAAAAGGTCTAGTTGTATTACATTATTAACAGTTGAACTAGAAAGTCTTTGCCCGAACGTCCTTTAGACCTTTCCAGTTGTTTATGACAGTCAGTCTTGGTTTTATTGGACCTAAAGTGGCGTTTATGTCACGAAACGTATGATGTTGGACTTGTAGGTCATAGAATAAGAAGCTGTAGAAGTGTAACTCCGCAATGAGTTAAAGTTGTTAGGATTGCAGCGAAGCTTGCGGCAACTGGCGTAAAGTTTGCAAAGAATTGGATCGGGATTATTTCTAAAAATGTCATGATTCTATTAGCCCGCTGGTCATCTTAGGCAGGTGAAATTGTAAAGGTTTCAAATTTTATGTATCCCAAAAAGTCTAGATTTAAAAGATGTAGCAATGATAGCGAGTGAAATTGAAAGAGAAAAAGATAAAAGTTTTCGCTCCGCATATTACTGCGAAACATGCTGGAAATAGAGCGACAGAAGGCTGTTTGACCTTTAATTATTTCGACGATATCAGCAAAGGAAAGTACCTACCTACATCTTTTACGCTTCTCCACGGTTTTATTGTTCTATGACTTCACAGTTTACACACATCGTCTAGGCAGTGAGTTTAGTGGCCATTGGACCTACTCCTCGAGTCAAGGGGACGAATAAAATAAATGAGGTAGCTGCTTTAGCTCGACTTGCAAGTCCTCTGCGGGCAAATATAAACAATAGCTAGCCGGGACAGGCGAGAAACCGTAACGAATGTTTTTTTATTTAATAAAAACGTACTGTAATGGTACAGCACAGCTTATTTTATTCTTTAGGTATTTTTCATCTAGCTAATATTTGAAAATTAATTTTTCATCCCATCTATTCGAAAAGGACGACTTGGTTCGCCTTTAAGTGCACCCAAAGGTGGTGTTTTCTATAAGAAACTTTTAGCGGGCAGTAATGAGTTTTTAATCCTCTTTATAGATGTTCCAAATTCAAAAAGTGCGCCGCAAAGATAATTGCAGCGCACTTTTTGAATTTGGAACATCTTAGTGTTCAGCGCCGAAAGAAATCGAACGCAAATATTGTTTGAATAAAGACTGGCTGGTACGACGGCCCAGTCGCGCCGCCGGCCGCCGCGCTGACTGAATAAAAAAAAGAAATCAAATTAAAAACGCGCGAACTAAAGACCGCGTTTTCGTCAATTTTCATGAATTGTTAGAAATTCATGGTTTTGTTTTGAAAAATGAGTTCTTCAAGTGACAGTGAATAAAAAACACAATAAAGTGAAAAATAACTTTAGATCTTCAGAAGTCGGTGAGCTTTGTTTGATTCATTTAGTTTTTTTTTGTCACCGACTTCTGAAGCTAAAGTTATTTTTAACGTTTTTGTGTTTTGTGAAGTCAGTTTTATTTTTTGCAAAAAAGTTTTTTTATATTTCCATTTTAAGTTGTAATATCCTATCCAAATATTAAATATGCATTTATTTTACATGTTGAAATTAGACCACACGACTGAAGTAAAAATGTTCATAAAATGAAAACTACTGGGACAAACTATGTTACATTTTTATAGGACCAAATGGCAACTATTCCGCATCAAACTAAAGAATAATCACGTCAATCGGCTCATAAATATCAGCGTAATCGGTGTAAATACATAAACAAACAGTCGAATTACCTCCTCCTTTTTGAAGTCGGTTAAAATTATGAGGCGCCTTTTATTTTCTCATAGTGGGTGATGAAAATTAGAGTGTATCACTCGGGCGCAAAATATATTTTTGGCTCGGGCGACGTACTTTGAATCCCTTGCTACGTTCAGGATTCTATTAAAGAATCCCTCGCTACGCTCTGGATTCAAAAAAGCGCCCTCGCCATAAAAATATTATTTTGCTCCCTTATGATACAATCTACCAGTGGCGCAGGCTCCTAATAACTCGATTCCCACCGGCTTCCCTTCAGAAGTTTGGAACACAACCACAACCACTCTCTACCATAATTGAAAAATTACACAATCAGTACTTTTTACAAGCATCACAAAACGCCTACTCATACTCAATCAACAAAAATTTGCTCTTCAACAACTATGAAATAACCCGCAGGCGCTATCGGCTTTTTGGCAGCTAAATTTCTATGCAAAATAAACGTCATGACGTCACTAGTCAGCCCGCCTATATTAGGACTCTGGTAAGCCGACGCAAACCGAGTTATTCATAGAGAAAGTAATAGAAAATGCGTGCGCGTGAGCGAGATGGGAAAATATCGTTATCGCTCGTTGAATTTCGTATAGAATCGGAAATCATTCAATGCTTGATGACATTATTTTGTTTTGTAGGCAGCTAGGTTTTAATAAGCCGAAGATTATCGAGTTACGACAGGGGCAGGACAATAAAGTATTTATGGGAGAACGAGATAGAATTAGTAATGGTCGATAACGTCAAATGTCGATTTGGTACACTAAATTATAGCACTTATTTTGGTGATTTATTTACAATATAGGATATAATCACTTTTTTTATTATATTAGGAGAAAATGATAATCCAAGATGGCGCCGACGAAAATTTTCGTTTTTTCTTCATGGGTGTCGTTTTCGTGTTTTTTGAGGTTGCTGATAATGAAAAGAGGTCAAAATGAAAATCCAAGATGGCGCCGACGAAAATTTTCGGTATTTTCTTCATGGGTGTCGTTTTCGTAGTTTTTGGGGTTGCTGATAATGAAAATGAGGTCAAAATGAAAATCCAACATGGTGCCGATGAAAATTTTTAGTATTTTCTTCATGGGTATCGTTTTCGTGGTTTCTTGGGTCGCTAATAATGAAAATGAGGTCAAAATGAAAATAGAAGATGGCGCCGACGGAAATTTTCGGTTTTTTCTTCATGGGTATTGTTTTCGTGGTTTTTGGGGTTGATGATAATGAAAATAAGGTCAAAATGAACATAGAAAAAAAAAGAAAAAAAAAAATTAAAATCTACCTATTCTCATTTTTTTCCTCGGCTTCCCCTGACTCAATCTTTACTCTTCGCCACTGCAATCTACTATTCTTACAGTATTTTTTGAACGGAAATAAAGATAATTCAGAAGAGTATAGTTCTGTTTAAGTCAATAAAATTAGGTATAGTTCTGATTGAGTCAAGAAAATATTTTTATTTTGTAAAATTCGTTTTTTTTTTAATGTTTTGACAAGTAATTAAACAAAACATAACTCCGCACAAAAATTATTGCTGGGAATTTTTTTCTTTTTTGTTTTGAAATATCAGGATTTACGGTAGCGCTTAATGGAACCAACTCAAAACATTGACCTGATGGATCCATTAAATACATAACACAGGAGTCATGGAAGTATTCAAGTAAAGTGAACAAGAGTGAACAGGCATCTTCTGGGCACGTTCGTTCTGTCATAGACCTCTTTCATCGTTTTTTATCAGGCGTGATCGAGGTCAAGAGCAGGCCCATTTTGTAATAAAAAAAAAGTTATATCAAAGTTGAAAAGTTAAATGTTATATGAAAGTTGAAGTTTGACCGTCAATAGCTCCGTAACTTGAGGTTTCCCAAGTACGATCTAGAACGAAAAAAAGCATCGCAATCTAAACAGAACGTGTATTTTTCGGCTTCATTATAGGTATTTTTACACCCTTTATAAAAGGCATTTTGGGCAATAGTTTGTCACATTGACCGGTCCCGTGCGACTCACATCCAACGGATTCCCGCAACCTTCACCAGGTCATCGGTCCACCTAGTGGGAGGCCTTCCAACGCAACGTCTTCCGGTTCGGGGTCGCCACTCCAGAACTTTTCGGCCCCATTGGTCATCCGTCCTGCGAGCAATGTGCCCTGCCCACTGCCACTTAAGTTTGGCAATCTTCGGGCTACGTCGGTAACCTTGGTTCTCTTGCGGATGTCTTCATTTCTGATTCGATCGCGCAAATAAACTCCGAGCATAGCCCTCTCCATTGCCCTTTGGGTGACTTCTGATGAGGTCCATTGTGACCGACCACGTTTCGGTCCCGTATGTAATCACTGGCAACACACACCGGTCATAGACTTTCGTCTTGAGACACTGTGGTAAGTTAGACGAGAAGATACCGCGCAACTTCCCGAACGCTGCCCAGCCGAGTCGGATTCGACGATTGACCTCTTTCTCGAAGTTAGACCTACCTCACTGGACCGTTTGTCCCAGGTACACATAATCGTCTACAACTTCGAGTGTAGAGTCTCCGATCTTGATAGGAGTGGGTCTGACATGGACATTCAACATGACCTTGGTTTTGTCCATGTTCATTATAAGACTCACTCTTCCGGAAGCTCTACTGAGGTCATCGAGCATTGTACTGAGATCGTCCATGGTCTCAGCCATGACCACTATATCGTCAGCAAACCGAAGTTGAGTAATGTACTCGCCATTGACGTTGATGCCTAGCCCTCTCCAGTACCAGAACCTTGAAGACATCCTCCAGTGCAGCGGTGAACAGTTTCGGAGAAATAGTAGTAGTTTGTAATAATTATTAAATAAAATCATGTTTTCAAATGTCATTTGACATGACACTACAAAAATAACCGTAGAGGTTTTTCTACGTCTCTACAGTACTTTACTTTTGACTAAACCTTGAGATATTATGTTTCCTGTATATGAATTCCTGTTAGATTTCCACCGGAAGATAACACTGAAGCGATCGGGTGAGTGTAATATCATTAATATTTAATGAGATAGTAATCCATTATTTTGCCACAAGCAGAATATTTTCATTGAAAGTGTTATAATATTCATGTGCAAATGGAACGCGAGCTAGAATATTCAGCATAATCCACAGTTAAACATAAGTTTTAGTGCTAAATATTTTAGTGTTAGCTGTTTGTAAAAGGGTTTATCCTAACAGCAATTAAATAATTTAGTGTCCAAATGTGTTATCCTTTTGAGGTTTTTTTTTTAATATGAATAACATCTTAGCACTTATTTTGTGTCACGTTTTGTGTTAATAAATACGTCCTCTTTCTAGCAGTACGAAACAGCATAATTCTATAAATTCCATTAATTATTGTTCAAAATTAAGTAACAAATAATCAATTCAAGTGAAATTAGCTAGTTTAATTCCGAAAAACAACAAAAAGGTATTTTTTTTTATATCAACCATTTTCTAAATAGTTCGATCGGCTGACGAACGCAGATGTAAAAATCAGAGGGTTGATTAGCATTTTTGTGCAACCGTAGACAATACTCGTCTGAGTGTAATATTGTGTACACTCTGTGAAAACTTCAAGTCTCTACCTAATGCAGTTTAAAAGATACAGGCCTGTGACAGAGGGACGTACTGACGGCGGAGCCTGCCTGAGTAATAAGATCCCGTTTGCACTCTTTGGGTACGATAAAATAGAGGACTCAGATCAATGGGCGACGCTAAAATATACTTTAACAGCTGTAGTTGTTGGTTAGTAGGGCCGGATCGTCATAATTAGCTCAGAACCATTTAAAACGCGTTCTAAGAAACCGTTCTAATAATATCGTCACAATTTACTTCTATAATTAAAAACAACTGGTATAATTACGGTCAGTTGAATGGAAAATTAAAGATTATGTTTTGCTAGCTGTATTATCATGATTTGTAAAAATACATTGTATACAATTATAGTAGTATGTGACATTAATATGACTTTAGCTATTAAATTTTAATTATGATTAGAGCCAATTTGAGTTGTTGCTCATTTACGTGGTTATTATTGTGCGCAGTGTTCCTTGCAAGGTCAATATTATATCAATGAAGCGCTACTTTTTGCACCCTGCAGTTATTTATTTATTTAATCCATGCAATTACAAAGTTTTACTTAAAAATAACATCTGCCAAACTTCAAAGCAATTTGTCAGCAATAGGTTTTCGCGGAATCTTTGCTGACTAAACTATAACTAAACAAGAAAAAACATTATTAAAATCTAAGTTAAAATGTTACGCTACGTTAGGATAAAATTAAGACTAAGACCAGAGCTATTGCACTCCATGTGTAGGCATGAGATAATTACCTACCGCTTCGCGCATATTGAATATGCAAGCTTTCTAGGGCCGTCGCGCTCCAGCCGTGCGTTACTGCGTACGTATGCCGCGTTAATTTCGCGCTCTTTTGACCTTGCGTCGCGTACCTACCTACTCGTATTTCGTGTTTGTTAACTGACTGATTTATTGATCATTAATCATTACTAGTGAAAATGACAAGCCGTATAAACTGTTGCTGTTAATAAATGTCGAAAAAAATTGTCTTTTTTATATAAATTTCACTGCTCCATGTCCATGCTTCCCATCAGAGTTTATTTTAAGGGCTATATATCCCTCAAATGGCTTAGCACGATCCTCCGTTACGCCTAAAATACTGCAGCATTAATTTTGAAATAAATATATATGGTAAAGTTGAGGATTAATGCTTTAGGTGTGCTTCTATGTGTGACGAAAACACGATTCCATAAACTTTACTCGATAGAAAAAAAAACCAAAGTTACCTCCAAATCGAACAATAACCCGCGGGTATTCAAAAAGTACTTTAAATTAGATCATGAAACATTGCATACTAACTGAACTAACTAAAGCAGGTCTTACTTATGTGTTTTTTTTTTTTTTAAACAATCAATAGATTTTTTGACTCATTTCGCACTATTCGGCCGCAGTGACTGACGTAACAACCGCTTTGTAGTGCAAACTGATTAGAACTTTATTCTAAAAGTATTTCAAACGAAGTTTGAACCACCACAAATAGAGTTGCTAATTTTAGGGTCCTTCTAACCCTAAAATTAGCAACTCTATTTGTGGTGGCCTTAAAATTACCTATTTGTTAGATTTCGCATTTATGCTGCTATTAAATTTAATAAGTAATCGTGATTTTAGAGAAGGCAAGATATTATGAGACATTATAATAGAGTAAAATAATTGTTAATAATAACATTTATATAATAATACATTAAAATACAAAAATGTTGGTGGTATTTTATTTTGAGTACTTGAGGCAACCCTGCCGACTGGCCAGACGCCGAATAAAATACGCTAACGCGTAGCGTCAAGGCACAATTTAGATCGAGCGAGCCCAGTTTAGGTATTTATAATGTCGGCTTTCTTCAAGATCAAAGGAGTGCAACTTCTGTACTTATCTATTCTGTGCTAAGACTATGGGTCTGTAGGCCACGACTCCATATGGGGATAAAGAGTAGCTCCCACACCGCCATATCTTCTTCAATCAGAACCACTAAACTCATAAAATATTTTGATCCATAATTTGTTTTTTATGGTATGGACTACAGAAATATCTAAATATATAAATAGGAGCATAGTGTATTAACAAGATTCTAAAACTTAATAGCATAGTGATCTTTGTCGCAACACTATTCCATCTAACGCAAAAAAGAGTAGGTGACTTTCTCCATCTCAAACCACACAAAATACTAATTTTCTTTCGCATAGCTGCAAACAGGCATAACCATAACCAATTATATAACACCGTCTTCTAAGCTACTTCTATCATCTACATTCACGTATCAGTCGCTACATTACAGTCAACAATGGCGCTGATAGTGGCACAATAAACCGCCGCAACCTACCTACAATTTAGACACACAAACATTCTGGAACAAACCACTTGACTTTTCCGATATCACCTAGTAACATAGCCCCACAAAACTCATTTAATATTTCCAAAACACGGTACAACTACATAAAACAGCCATTTCTTCATACTACCAGAACATTTTTATGGCACCTTCACACGTTTGACAAAATAAGCCTTCTTGAGCCCAGATGTGTCACGAACGTATCTAGACATAAAAAATAATGCTGAAACGGTTCAAACTCCAATATTAAAACGAGACGAATACGGAACGTTGGGGCGTGTGAAGCCAGCTTTACGTGTCAGCTATTTGGAATAGGGTTTAATGAAAATTTTGAACGGTAATGTGATTGGTATACTTTTGGTTACAGCCTGGCTTGAGTTCTAAGTACATAATATTGTATATTATTCATACTAACATCATGCTTGTTATCCCTGAAGGGTTAGGCAGAGGTGTAACTAATAGTATACCCACATTTCTTCAGTTATGTATAAGTCCCATGTCATTACGTAGGACTTAAAGATAACAGTCTATTGCCATTAAGCGGCCAGAAATTCAGACTCCGTGGCTACTGCTCAGATATTCCTGATGGAAAACACCAATGACATTTTTTACTTTTCAATACACTTCCTCGAAAACTGGTCCATAACGCACTACAAATTAGGTACAACATGCAATGAATTTCACACGCGCGCGTTTTTTTCTATTTTCCCGCACGTGTGCGGGAATGAAAATTGCCACAGATAACTATACATAAACTTAGTCCAAATTGGTTCAATTATGCCTATAGTCTCCGGTGAATGTTTTATTTTTTTTTATTTTCGGCAAAGCACTACGCATCTTTACGGCATAGATATTTTTTGAATATTAAAATTGTGTTTATAAATAGAATACCTATCATAGATAAACATGATTATTAAAAACGAATAGTTATTTTTATACACAAATTAACATTTATTTGTGTTCTGAATTTAAAAACATAAAATAAATCTATTTTTTATATTAGGCTGTTTAACGGCTTCATACCTTTGCCTCTCCTTCAACCTGGCGAAAGCAGAGCGCGAAAAAAAAGAAAATTAAAATCATAGTTTCTTAGTTCGTGACAAAAACATTTTTCGTTATATTTTATTTTATTTCTTCAAAAGTGTATTGAAAAACGTCGATTGGTTTATTGCAGTTCTCGGATCAAAAACACCCTCACCTACGGCTCGGGTGTTATAATTCCGCCTCGAATGCAATAACAAACTTTCTCCACTTGTATCAAAATGTACTATTTCCCGATTTCCGAACCCAGAAGGTTCGATTATCGGGTTGGGAAAAGTTAAACCTCATGTTCAGTAGTCGTGCTTGCGATCACAAGACCAACGAGGCAGTCGAGGCATGGTTTGAGTTTTGAGTAACACTATTGAAAGAAAGAGAAGAAAAGAAAATTGTGTTTATTTGGCATTAAAAACATTTACGAAATTTCACAAAAAAATAAATAAACAAAACTAATAATGTCAAAAGGGCCTCAGCTCAGCATAATTCCAGATGGCAACACAAGGTGTACCACCTGACGCTGATTTTCAGCTGCAGCCCACGAGTGTCACACTCTCGACAACATTAACAAACACCATATTAAAGTCCAAAATGTTTGCACAAATTCCAACAAATGATAAAAAACATATGTAAGCATATGTTATATAAATACATTAAAAAAGTAAAAATTATAGAATGTATACAATTAATAACATTGGTAAAATTGGTAAAGAATAAAAATTGATGAAATTTAAAAAAAATAAAGAAAATAAATAGAATTGATAACAATGCTAAAATTTAAAAATACATGAGATTGTAATAATGATATACTTGATATACCTGATTGATAAAAACATTGATGAAAATTCCTTAAAATTGATACATCAAGAAACAATAATTAAAATTAAAATTATAGAATGTATAAAATTAATAACATTGGTATAACAGTGAATTCATTGATGTTGTTCGGTATTGCGATTGCATTTATACCTCTAAGAACAAATATCAATATTACAATTATTTATATAATTATATAATTCATAGTTATTAATTAATTCATAGTTAAGTATACGCCGTGTGGTATCCGGCAGAGTAGAATAGAACCAACCCATTACACTCACGGGTGTCGTATAAGGCGACTAATGTCTGAGGCAGAACACCTTGCGCCTCCGTAGACCAGAGAATGGGCAGCAGCGTTTTCTGTTAGTCTTTCATCACTGCGATCTCCAATCCGCCTGCCAAGCGTGGAGATTATGGCAAATTCCTCCCATCATGGGAGAGGCTTATGTCCAGCAGTGGACGTTATGGGCTGTTATATAGTAGTCTAATATAGTAGTCATCGTTATTTATGAATCTAAAGAAAATAAGCCAACAACTAACAAACAAGATTTCAGTTATTTGGTTCCAATTTTAAAGTGTTTTCTTACTAAGATTAATTTATTCTGTAGTTTTAGCTTTCAGAAACAAGTTCCTTTTGAGAAAATTTCCACCCCAGTTAGTGTTAAAAGGGTATTTATAGCAGAACGGGCCTGAGTTAAAAAAAAAAATGTCGGTATTAAGAGCGTTCATTATTTTTAATGAAAAATATTACATTGATTGCAAAGTCTTTATGCTACCGCATCGCACAAAGACAATTTTATAATATGATCATAACTCCCAATTTAATGCTATGTGAAATTGAACTGAATGTAGTGCACATAAGGTTTATAATAATCATCACTTTAAATAAGATTGAAATCCTTTTTATCTTGTTCAGTCTTAATGGAGTTATAATTGGGTGTCCTTGCACGATTTCCTTCAAAAGGTATAAAAAAATATTTAGTGTTGGCAGCTTGCAAGAACAAGAATCTTGTTTTTAGAATGTTTTATTTTGATATTGGTCCGTTAATCCGATCAAAGCTGCTATAATCATGCTTCATAGAAGGCTGTAATCAACGGTTGGTGATTGGGGAATTCCAAGAGTTGGTAAGTGGCTAACGTGCATTCTAATTATGTTACACGATACCCGTTAGTTTCCTTTGAAATTATACACCAGTCATCATGGATTGGAACGTTATGGGTTTTTGGTACAATTCAAGATCTATAGACACCGTAAACTGTGTCTTATATGTCTTTTATTCACATGGACGCGGTAGATATTAAAAGGTCCAAAATGTTTTCTTTTTTTTTAAGTAGCATATTGATTGACAGGGACGCGGTGAATAAAATAAAAAAAAACCTATTTCCAACAGATTCATTTTAAATTTAAGCTTCATAATATTTTTACTGGACTATCTGTTTAGTAAGCCGTGTGGTTTCCGGCAGAGTAGAATAGAACCAACCCATCCACACTCACGGGTGTCGTATAAGGCGACTAATGTCTGAGGCAGAACACCTTGCGCCTCCGAAGACCAGAGAATGGGCAGCAGCGTTTTCTGTTAGTCTTTCATCACTGCGATCTCCAATCCGCCTGCCAAGCGTGGAGATTACGGCAAATTCCTCCCATCATGGGAGAGGCTTATGTCCAGCAGTGGACGTTATGGGCTGTTGTTGTTGTTGTTGTTGTTGATCTGTTTAGAACGTAAAACAGCCGGTAAAGGGACATCTACGATTGGGGGCTGATCATAGAATTAGGTTGTGATCGTGCTGCAAACCCATTAATTATTGGGCTCCTAAGTAATAAATCTTTCCGTAACAGGAACCCAAATTGCAGTTTTGCTATTCCTGGCATCGTCTTCCTCACATGAGAAACAAGAGGTACGATTATCTCATTAACCTAAATTATAAAATAAAATATATTTTTTTGCTCTATTTTTGAGTGCAGTGTCAAATGAAAGATACCAAAATATCGAGTTCATAATTATATTGAAACGTTAAAATAAACTCAAATAATAAATAAAACAAAGTCGAATACTAAAACCGTGCTCTAAAATCTTGCTTATACACTTTTAGTTGCCGTTTTCATCGTAGCTGAGTGTTAGTTTTCAACTTCATTTTTAATAGGTTTACACTCTACAAGGATGATTCTTAAAACTAAAATTGGAATAAGTACTCCAAACCAATGAAATAAGTTTCAATGTCGCTTACAGTAACTATTACATAATAATAATTATCGCACTAATACTCACTAGCCGTATGGTATCCGGCAGAGTAGAATAGAACCAACCCATTACACTCACGGGTGTCGTATAAGGTGACTAATGTCTGAGGCAGAACACCTTGCGCCTCCGTAGACCAGAAAATGGGCAGCAGCGTTTTCTGTTAGTCTTTCATCACTGCGATCTCCAATCCGCCTGCCCAGCGTGGAGATTACGGCAAATTCCTCCCATCATGGGAGAGGCTTATGTCCAGCAGTGGACGTTATGGGCTGTTGTTGTTGTTGTTATTGTTGTAATACTCACTTACTTATTACCTTTACCTTTTACACATTTTCCTTATCACACCAAAAAGCCATTATTTTATTTGTTATCTGTGTTTCCGGTCTCTGTAACAGGTTAAAGCTTTTTCCTGTCACTCGTCTGAAACCACGAGCCTTAAAATGATTAAAATCAAGAAAAAAATAAACATAATACACCATCACGCCTATAATCCTTGAAAGTTTAGGCAGAGTTGTACTATAGTACATCTACATTGCACCTGTTATGTTTTAGTCCCTTGTAATAGAGATAGAAAAAAATAAAATTAAAAAACCCAACTGCGTAAAAAATAACTAATAATAACTTTAAATAAAAACTGAAAAGAAAAATAAACAAGTTTTTATTTGTTATTACTAGTTATTTTTTACGCAGTCGGGTTTTTTTAAATTTTTGTTATTTTTTTTTACTTATAGTTAGATATAGGTACCACTTTAAAATCCTCATGATGAGCCCTTTAATTTGATACCCATAATGCAGTTTCCAATTTTATTTCACTAGCTTATGTTACCCGGGGTAACACAATTGTAACGATACCACGTACATCGAAATCGGTTTAGGCGTTTAGAAGTTATTATTGTTATACATTTCTGATAGAAACATCCAATTACATACCCCAGCTTATTATCCTATACTGCATTCTAAAATAGATTTTATTACACCACCAACCTGTTTGGTCAATTTAATGACGAAGTACGTTTACCTTTGTTCGTAAGTAAATATAGATTAGTTTATTCATTTTTTATTGATATTCTAATACGCGTATTCGGTGGACTGTGTACTGTGCTTACAAACTTGTCAAACATATTGAAAAAAAAGTCAACACTTTTTTTTATTTATTGACCATAACTAGGTTTTACAAAGCGGTTTCACTTTAAATAGAACCTTTATTTTACTATTGGAGAAGTTATTGACTTGTCCGTGCTGGAAACTTGTATCTTTGCGAGAACACCCTAAAAGTTGTGATATTTCTTTTAAATAATAATTTTAATAATTTAATATTTGTTCACTCATTTTCTTTATTACGAAGCCACTGTCAAATATACCAATAAAATCCTTCTAACAATTAGAATATATTTTAGTCATGGATTTTCCGATATTTTGACAAATAATATACGTGCTAGTGCTACACAACGTGCCCACGACAGTCACCCTAATTTATTCTTATTAGTTCAGATTCAGCCAACGTTCAAGAGAATCTAGAATAACATTATCTACGAGGACACCCACTGTATCAAGGAAACAAAATTCGTAAAGATATCTTTTATTTTATTTTTGCATAAAATAAAAGACTGGTAAAAAAGTAAATGTATGTACATGGACTTGTTATGTAAAATGCGGATATTGCCCTTTGAGTGAATTTCCCGGGACCGAAAATTGCGTGGCATCAATGAAATCGGTACTAAAAAACATAGTTATAATGTTCTCACATTTTTTTCCGGTTAGGTGAAATAGTAATCTATGTGTAGCACTAAATATTTTATTTTATTGGATTAATGGATACTCCAAAAAAATAAATTAATCCTCGAAATCTTTCATTGCCGTGTTTGTCCACACTTCACCTTGTTGTGTATTATTCCTCATTGATAAAAATCTATTGGTTATTTATATTAAAACCTAGTTTTATTTGATACATGAATAGTTAAAGTATTGTTACGGAATACATTTATTCAAATATTTAAACAATACAACGAATGGTTAATACAAAATAATTTGTCCCAGAACTACCGTTCATCGCCGTGTCCTAATCATGTTCAAGGATATTGTTTTACCTACGACTTGCGTCCCCCCTCCCGGTATGCTAAGCGTTGCATATTAGTTCTGCCTAAGTACTCAACGTGGAAGGACGTACACACGTACCTGCGTTTTCGCGCCATAAATGTAAGTATTCAATTTTTATGTTACTGGACATTTTTTCTTTCATCGCCGTGGATAGGTCTAACTATATTTGAATAAGTTTGTCTTCATGAGTAAGCATTCAATAGAACACCCATTTCTCATTATGTTAATTTGTGAAGTGTTTATTTCTTCGAATAGTTAATAGATTTTTTGTTATTTATATTTTTTACCTTGATTTTCATCGCCGTGCTTTCATTGCCGTGGTTTCCGTGGCCAAAATTTGCTATGGCAATGAAAAAAAAGACACGGCAATGAAAAAAATTTCATTGCCATGCCTTGTAAAACAATTTAGTTTCATTGCCGTGGCCAGGTATTTCATTTCCGTGACTTGTGTTTTCATCGCCATGGTATGATTAGGCAAAGAAAACATCTTTTGTCACCTGTAATACAGGTAATACCGATTACTGACAGTACAAGGAGTATGTATAAGAAAAGAAAGACTGTAGTATTAAAGTTTCTAAGTAGTGTTGCGAGTGTAATTCAACAGTCTTTGTTTACTTATTGTAGTCTCATCCTTTTTTTGTAATATCTCCTTACCCAAATTTTACTCCCATACAACTGTTGGAATCAAGACCTCATAAACAGTCATTTTTATTCTATCTATCTGTCCATCTCATTAAATAATAGTACATTTTGATACAAGTGGAGAAAGTTTGTTATTGCATTCGAGGCGGAATTATAACACCCGAGCCGTAGGCGTGGGTGTTTTTGAGCCGAGAACTGCAATAACAAATGTCCACGTGTATCAAACGACGTTTTTCAATATACTTTTGAAGAAATAAAATAAAATAACGAAAAATATTTCTGTCACGAACTATGAAACTATGATTTTAATTTTCTTTTTTTTTCGCGCTTTGGTTTCGCCAGGTTGAAGGAGAGGCAATGATATGAAGCCGTCCTAATATAAAAAAATGATTTATTTTATATTTTTGAATTCAGAACACAAATAAATGTTAATTTGTGTATTACTAACTATTAGTTTTGAACAATCGTGTTTATCTATGATATTCTATTTATAAACACAATTTGAATATTCAATAAATATTTTATGCCGTAAAGACGCGTAGTGCTTTGCAAAAATAAAAAAAATAAAAAACACCTCAGATTATAGGCATTGAACCAATTTGGACTAAGTATAGGTATAGTTATCTGTGGCAATTTTCATTCCCGCACACGTGCGGGAAAGTGAAAAAAATCGCACGCGTGTGAAATACATTGCATGTTGTACCTAATCGTAGTGCGTTAAGGACCAGTTTTCGAGGAAGTGTATTGAAATAGTACATTTTGATACAAGTGGAGAAAGTTTGTTATTGCAATCGAGGCGGAATTATAACACACGAGCCGTAGGCGAGGGTGTTTTTGAGCCGAGAATTGCAATAACAAATGTCCACGTGTATCAAACGACGTTTTTCAATACACTTTTGAAGAAATAAAATAAAATAACGAATAATATTTTTGTCACGAACTATGAAACTATGATTTAAATTTTCTTTTTTTTTCGCGCTTTGGTCTCGCCAGGTTGAAAGAGAGGCAATGGTATGAAGCCGTTAAACAGCCTCATATAAAAAATAGATTTATTTTATATTTTTGAATTCAGAACACAAATAAATGCTAATTTGTGTATAAAAGTAACTATTAGTTTTAAATAATCATGTTTATCTATGATATTCTATTTAAAAACACAATTTGAAAATTCAAAAAATATTTATGCCGTAAAGACGCGTAGTGCTTTGACAAAATAAAAATAAAAAACATTCACTTCAGACTATAGACATTGAACCAATTTGGACTAAGTATAGGTATAGTTATCTGTGGCAATTTTCATTCCCGCACACGTGCAGGAAAGTGGAAAAAATCGCACGCGTGTGAAATACATTGCATGTTGTACCTAATCGTAGTGCGTTATGGACCAGTTTTCGAGAAAGTGTATTGAAAAATATTTTTAATTTCCGTGGATTGATTCTTTCATTGCCATGGCACAGTTCTTTCATTGCCGTGGACGCTTGTTTCATTGCCGTGCACGCATGTTTCATCGCCGTGGCACGAAATTTTTAATCCTGATATGTCGTTAGTTTTTTAAGTTATCTGCTAGACATTAAGCAAGAATATATATACATTATCAAAAACTTAACTAAACTAAACTTAACTTTAATAAAAGCGTTTTTTTTTTTTTTAAACTTAAGATGAAAAAAAAAACACGGAAATGAAGATTTTATAGGACCTGTTGAAATTCACTCCTTTATAGAATTTGCAAGTTGTTGTGTGAAGTGCGTATACACGCGTGCGCGCGCGCGTGTGTGTGCGTGTAGGTTGACTGGTAGAAAATGCCTATGGCATTAAGTCCGCCTCTGTACTTTGTGCTTGAAGTGTTAAATAAATATACACCTGTTGCTATTGACGACCAATGACACTAAACACACGTTTGTATATAAACAAGTATAAGTGATTACTTGAGTAAGGTAATATTTAAGATTTGATTTATATACTGTAGTTTTGTAATTGCTTGAAGTTAGAACTGTAAAAAGTTAGAATTATTAGCTTTGCTTTCTTTGACGGTTATTAGCTTTGCTTTCTTTGACGGCCTGAAATTAAGTAGCTCCAAAACAGAATACTTATTCTGTGATTTCGGCGGTCTCTCCAGTCCTACGCCTATAACTCTTGCCGGAACGCCCATACCGATCTGTTCCGATTTCCGGTACCTCGGGTCGCTTGTCCAAGGGGATGGTGAAGTAGACCGTGACGTAACGCATCGGATCAACTCAGGATGGATGAAATGGCGACAGGTCACTGGAACAACTTGCGACCCACGGATGCCCCTCAAGTTAAAGGGGAAAATATACAAGTCCGTGGTTAGACCTGTCGTACTGTATGGATCGGAATGCTGGGCTGTGAAGAAAATGGATGAAAAAAGATTGCATGTAGCGGAGATGAGAATGTTGAGGTGGATGTGTGGTGTGACAAGAATGGATAAAATAAGGAATGAGTTTATTAGAGGAAGTTTGAAAGTTGCGCCAGTTACAGAAAAGTTGAAAGGGAATAGACTGTCTTGGTATGGGCATGTGATGAGGAGGGAAGAATCGCATGTGACTAAAAGAGTGATGAATATAAATGTTGATGGATGGAGGGGGAGAGGAAGACCAAAGAAACGATGGATGGATTGTGTAAGGAATGATATGAATGAAAAAGGTGTAAATGACTGTGTGACGGTTGACAGGGGAGAATGGAAGAAAAAAACATGTTGCGCCGACCACAAGTAACATGGGATAAGGGCAGGAAGATGATGCTTTCTTTGACGGTTATTACTTTATTTAAATTCTTGTCTATTGCATAAAAATGTTTGCATAAATAATTACTAGGTACTCAAGTCATTGTGCCTGGCCACGCGCTACACGACGGGCGTGTTGCGCCAGAAATACCGAAAAAAGCAATGTTTTGCGTTCATGCATTTTCTTACTAACATATGTTTTTTTGTTTATTTAACGAAGTTTGTTAAATTGGTTTGAACTTTAACGCACTCAGACAATTGTTAGTAAGTGAATGAAATGAAATGTAAGATGTAAATTTAATTAATATAATATTTAACACTCTGCAATATTAGTTTTAAGTTGTCTTGCTGCGCCCTAACAGGGTCATGTACTCACTAGTTTGAGCTTATCGTGTAAAATTGGTTGTGTACATTGTGCATTAAATAAAAAAAATAAAAAAATAAACATATTATATTTAAAAACTTTTTTCTCCAATGTCAGTGCAAGTTGACAAAATGTTGACATTATTTCATGATGGCGACACGAAAGTGCTAGTCAATTTAGTAGTTTAGAGAAAAGCATGCATCTTCAATGACATGCGACAACGTTCTTCGCTATGCAAATTATATGAAAGCCTATAAGCCACAACTTAGCTAAAAGCATACTAAATACACTGACGTGCTTTGCTTACAATACACAGAAACAAGTGGCAATAAATACTTCCGGACTATCTAAATATATAATCCTAACAGTATGCACTGAAGAGACACCTGGTGTTCCAAATACATATACAGGGTGTAAACAACCTTATGACGAAGCCGTTAGTAAATTTACGCAAAAATTATTGCTGGGAAACGACTTTTTTTTTGGGGTGAAAAATCATGTTTTGTGGTAGAACTCAATGTAATACACTCAAAACATTGTGCTAATGGATGGATTAAATAGTACGGGGGCCCTGGAGGTGTTTAAAGTAAAAATCATACATTAAAAACTTGAGTTTAAAAAAAAAACTTGTCAAAAAGTTGGAACTTTGACCCCCAATATCTCCGTAACTAAAAGGTTCCCAGGTATGGTGTAGATCAAAGAAATTATCTCAATGGCAGGGAGAACAAATGCCTTTCGGCTTTGTTAAGAGGTTTTTTTACACCCTTTATAAACACTGATCCTAACAGTATCACTGAAGAGACACCTGCTGTTTTAAATCCATATCCTACAAGATGTAGTTTTGCATCCTAGTCAAAATTCAGAAGCTTGTCACATAATACATAAATAATCAATTTAAATTACGATACCCGGTCAAATAATTAATAAAGCTGTTATTTTAAATTTTATTTTGCTTTTTTATTTTGCTGTTGATTTAAATATGACAGTATTTCAGAAAAACACGAAAGTAATAGAAGAATCACTCATCACACGTATCCGTGTGCGTTTATTTGTGTGTGTGAAGGCGCGATTATAGGGCCAGTTACAGACGGGCTGCGTTTTTATACGGGTGGTTTACACTTACCGATTTCCGTAAATTAGAAACCTACCCATTTTATTATCGATTTGGGTCGAGAATCATTAGCATAGATAACTCCTTGAATTTGACCAGGATGCAAAATGACACCTTGTCTAATACAAGCTTTTGTCCGCAAGTTCGCCTACGTACGTGATTTTTTTTTGTTGGGTCAAGCCCGCCACACTATTCCCAAACCACTGTAACTCCTGAAAGCCAGAATCAACAGTGGCGACCACCAGAAAAGCGACGAGACAATGAAGCTCGACGAAGTCCCAGAGAATGAATTTAACTGTCTTGGATCCCGCAACGAAATTAATCAGAAAAGTATAGTGGAAGAGTAGGAAAAAACCGTAATTTCCACTTCGCGTACGTGAATGTCGGAAATCATCATCCTAAGGGAACATAACATATAACATCAATTACGCCTGTAATCTCCGAAGGGTTCAGTAGAGGTCGCTAATAGTACACCCACTATTTTGTCACTCATATTCAAGTCTGATGTAATAGGGGGCGAGCCTATTATACCATCAACCGGGCATAAACCCAGACTCAATGACTCATCATCATTCATCATTTCAGCCGAAAGACGTCTACTGCTGGACATAGGCCTCCCCCAAGTGTCACCACATTGAACGGTCCCGTGCGACTCGCATCCAGCGGATTCCCGCAGCCTTCACCAGGTCATCCGTCCACCTAGTGGGAGGCCTTCCAACGCAACGTCTTCCGGTTCGCGGTCGCCACTCCAGAACTTTTCGGCCCCATCGGCCATCCGTTCTGCGAGCAATGTGCCCTGCCCACTGCCACTTAAGTTTGGCAATTCTTCGGGCTACGTCGGTAACCTTGGTTCTCTTGCGGATGTCTTCATTTCTGATTCGATCGCGCAAGGAAACTCCGAGCATAGCCCTCTCCATTGCCCTTTGGGTGACTTTAAGCCTTCTGATGAGGCCCATTGTATCTCTCATTGACTCAATGACTGCTTAGATAAAAAAGAAAACCCAATAACTATTTGCGCGGGAATCGAGCCCAGGAAGGACCTCATGCTAAGCAGTCGTGATTGCCACCACATGACTAACGAAGCAGTTGGGAACGCACTGCCATGATAATAAGTAGTATCCAACGTAATAGTACGTAGGATACTATTTCCCCGGTCATGGGTTACCAGTGTGCCTCTCATTGAAACCTGGTCAGCCATTAAGGTGTTAAAACTTATCAGACAGACAAACACATTCGCATTTATCGTATCAGCATTATTAGATTGTTTTTCCACAGTTTAAATCACATCCTCCCCTAGGATAAGTACGGTCTACCAAGCTATTTAGTTTACATTTTACAATGTTATTTGCAGGTTAAAATGTAAACGTCTAGCTTGGTCGACCGACCGTATGCTGAGAACTGTCGTATAGTTATGATTTACATAGTATTAAAAACTAACAGTATCTCGGATTTTATGATTTGTAGACTGCAACTGTTGTTCGCTCTTTCACTCGAATCGTAGTAAAATGACTTTTTTTTTTACTTTATGTTGGTATGTACTCGGATAAAATCTATCCTTTGTTTGAATTCAAAAATTTTCTTCAGGCTGCCCATAATAATCTACCCTGGCCTGCAAAACCAAGTATCACACTTTTAAAATTGCAATAACTTTTAAAGTACACAAGATATACTTTCGAAACAAAAAATACAACATTAATAACATTAATTTTGTACACCAAAATTTATAAAGCTGCTAAAAATTGCTATAAAATGTTTGTTATTTTAAATATCTAACTTCTATAGTTTAGAAAAAGTTGAAATTTTAAAAGTGTTGTAGGTACTTAGTTTTGCAGGCCAGTGTATATCATCAGTTCAGTCGTTCCCGAGTGATTCAGTAACAAACAAAGATCTTAACAAAACACGGTGACAAAATTAGTATGAATAGCTGAGACTACGACCAATTAAGCTTCCTTATAATTTTCTCCACCAGTGTTAATACCTTCAAAGCTAAACACAGTATTAATTTAGCTTCTCCGAAGCAGTTAGAGTAGCTATTTGAAATTCAATTCAGCGTCTCAAATTGGGTTCCGTGTTGGGTCTAGAATGTTGATCAGTACAGTTTTGTTTCGTTATAATTAATGAGACGTGTGCTTTGAACATGACAAAATGTTTAATGGGATCATAATACAGGGTGTAAACAGACCCTTCACGAACGAAACCGTCAACCAAGCATTCTGTACATCATACTAAGTAACTTTACGCAAAAATTATTGCTGTGAAACGACTTTTTTTGGGGTGAAAAATGATCTAGAACAAAAAAATATCGCAAAATTATTATTATAACGGGGAAAACAAGTGCTTTTGGCCTCGTTAAGAATCTTTTTACACCCTTTATACTTTACGGACATAGCAAAAGTGATAATAAAAATAAAGTAGAAGTGGATATGGATGGAAGATGTGGCGGAAGGTGCTGGAGTGGAGGAATATGAGAAGGCAAACGAGTAGGTGGACAACCAAGTTGCGGTTCAGGAAAAAGTTTTCTTGATCCGCAACTGGTTGCGAACAAAGAATAAAAATTCCTAATTCGCAACTTGTTGCGAATCGTAGTTGCAAAAACGGCCGAAGGGGATCTTATTCGTGCGGTCCATGGCCCTTTACGGGGCCCCGGTGTGGGCGCGTTCTTCGAGGCGGCGTGCCGCCCACTATCTGAACGCGCCCCAAAAGGTGGTAGCCGTAAGGCTGGCCCGGGCGTACCGCACGATCTCCCGCGAGGCGGCGAGCCTCCTTGCCGGATTGCCGCCATGGGATCTGGAGGCGATAGTCGATAGTCCTCGCGCACCTGCATGAACGGCGCGCGGAGGCGCTACGCCGGGGGGAAACTCCGCTGCCGCGACAAATTGTCGCTCAGCGGACAGACTTCCGGCGAGATCTCATGGCGACATGGAGAGGGCGACTGTCGCAACCCCGTGCAGGGCACGCCACAATTGTGGCGATAAGTCCCCTCTTTGAGGAGTGGCTTGAGAGACGCCACGGCGTCCTCACCTTCCGCCTAACGCAGGTCCTCACCGGACACGGTGTGTTCGGGAGGTTCCTGCACCGAATCGGGCGGGAGGAAACACCTGGGCGCTTCCATTGTGAGGATCGACCGGAGGACACGGTGGAACACACGGTGGAGGCGTGGCCCGCGTGGGCGGAGCACCACCGTGTCCTCGAAGCGGCGATCGGCGGCGGTGACCTCTCGCGTCCGGCCCTGGTGCAAGCCATGGTCCGGAGCAAGACGGAATGGGACGCCGTCACCTCCTTCTGCGAAGCAGTAATGCTAGAGAAGGAGGTGGCGGAACGTGAGAGGGAGAGAACCTCTCAACGTCCCGGCCGCCGCGGGAGACGCCCCGGGTGTCGGGGGCCACCACCACGTGGCCCCCGGCCACCGTAGGCGCGGGCCTGTGGACGGTGGGCTATGGGCTAGCTCGCCGTCCGTCCGTCTCATGACGACAGGTCGTATCGACGGCGCGTTCGTGTCCCACGCGCGCCTCAAAGAGAGTCAGCAAAAGGGATAGATACCGTGGCCCCGAAACACAAAGGGCGATGAAGGAACATGGATGGGTTTTAGTCAGTAAAAGTCTGACACTCTCTCCTGCTCCGCCCAGAGCGGGAGGAGTTATTTGATGATTTCCCATCCGAAAAAAAAAAAAAGGGGAAACTTGACCGCCAAGACACAAAATCGAAAAAAAATCATTTTATAAAAGTATAGGTATTTTAACGACGCAAACGTTACACACTGCGTAACGTTTAAGCAGTGTTTAAAAATTATACCCACAATATTAGAAGACCGCGTTTGGATACTATAATAATTAACGTAAATAGCACATTACCGCACAGACTTATAGAAGTTACTCCCAACAAGACGTACTGTGTCCAGGATTACCAATTTCTG
Organism: Xestia xanthographa; assembly: GCA_905147715.2. NCBI lineage: Eukaryota > Metazoa > Arthropoda > Insecta > Lepidoptera > Noctuidae > Xestia > Xestia xanthographa. The sequence goes on along the minus strand of LR990659.1, from coordinate 18,173,472 downwards.
TATCGGACCCTTACTCGACCTACCCAACGAAAGCCTCTTCAATAAATTCACATTATTGTAACAAATCCTGATCGCCTAGCCAGCGTTTCCTTATAGGAAAGATAATTTGACTTATTATTATTCAAAACGAGGGATAGGTCAAGTGCTTGCGTCCCAATTTCGAGAAGCACCCAAGTTGTTTTCCTTGTATGTTGGAGTACCTAAGTATTTGTTGCTACGAGCAGAAACTAACCCTACCTAACATAAGAGTTTGTTTGGATATTCTATTGAAAATATACTTTTTATGGAGGAATAAGAAGTAATGTACAGACATCCAGCCCGCTTAGCATGAACGCCGTAGACACGAAAGAGACTCGACAAATCTTTTGTTCATCTGTCATTTTGTCGATTCAATGACAGATGAACAAAAGATTTGTCGTTTCTCTTTCGTGTCTACGGCGTTCATGCTAAGCGGGCTGCTACATCATTAATCATCAGCCTATTAATGTTCCCACTGCTGGGACACAGGCATCCTCTCTATGAGAGGGAATGGGCTATAATCCACCCGGGCCCAGTGCGGATTGGTAGATGTCACATGTCTTCGAATTTTTTGGTTCTAGGACATGCCGGTTTCCTCACGATGTTTTCCTTCACCGTTTTGAGAGTAGTGGTGATGAAATAAATTACACAAAGTAATGCGCCTGTCTGGGTTTGAACCCACGACTTACTGTTCGTAAGTCGGGGCCGCTACCACTGGGCCACCACGGCTCTCCAATCTGCTACTGCACTGCTACTATAATCAGTCAAATATTTTTAATAGATTTTCAACTTTATTGCAAGGTCATTGGGTTCAAGGTTGATTATGAAAATTTGACAGTTTTGGGTGGCTTGATGTGTAAGCGTCTGTACCTATTACACGGGACTTAAAATCTGGTGAAATGTAGGTGTACACATGCCTCAACTCTTTGGAGATACAGAAACTTAATTTTCTTCTGACAGTAAATTCATTAATTTTGCTCAAACGCTCAAGTTCTTCTAAATGACTCCAGTACCTTCATAATTGCCAACTTACGCTTCTATCATATTTAGGTACCACTAGCTTATGCCCACGGCTTCGCCCGCATGCAGTTCGGTTAATGTCCCACGGGATCGTGGAAAAGTAGCTTATATGATAATCCAGATTATAAACGATCTGTGTGTCAAATTTCATTCAAATCCGTTCAGAGTTTTTGCGTAAAAACATAACTTACATACATACACCAATCCTCACAATCTTTCGCAATTATAATAATAAGTAAGATGAGGTAACTTTACGCCTGAAATCTCCGAAGCGATAGGCAGGGCCAATGCCTGCCGGGGCTACGGGACTGTTCGAAAGAGATACCGTGGCCCCGGAACACAAAGGGCGATGAAGGAACATGGATGGGTTTTGTTTTAGTCAGTAAAAGTCTGACACTCCCTCCTGCTCCGCCCAGAGCGGGGGGAGTCATTTGATGATTTCCCATCCGAAAAAAAGGGTGTGCTTAAAAACACACCCACATTTAGCTGGATATATGTTTTATTTCCCATATAAAAATGGAAAACCCAAAACCGAAAACCCCAAATAAGACTTTAGCCCAACCTAAAATCGAACTCAGATCTTCATGCAAAACGAAGCAGCTAGTTAGTTATATCAAAAACGACATCAACTTATTGTAATCATCACCATTATGATGTAGGGAGGAAAACTTTGATAGTGTAATAACCAGATTGTCGAATGTTATTGCCATACTAAGGATGAAGTCCCTGAAGACACAAGTTATGTTGAGGTAATAGAGTTACAAGTTTCCAACTAAACGGAATTGCAATCATACATGTACATAATGGAGGGATTATGAAGTTAGAAGGACTTAATATGTACAGGGATATATTAACGAGGGATATTACACGTACAAGAAAGTTAAGTAAGGTACTGGTTTATAATACAATACTTACATTCAGTGACTGTCACACAAATCAGTCTGAACCTGGCACGAGGGATTATCACTATGCCTATTTAAAATTCAGTCAAGAGGTTAGTAATAGAAAAATAACAAACTCCCTTAAAAATGAATGTTTTTAAGGAAGTTTGTTATTTTTCGCCAAAGGGAAAGCAAATAATATAATTAATATTTACTAACTTAAATTTCATGCTTTACTAATCTAAAGCAGTGTGATGATAAAAATAATTACTAATTAGCGGAATTAATCTCATTTTACTTAATAGAAAAATGCTGCAAATAATCTACTATTTTACTTGCGCAACTTCATAAGGAATAAACCAACTCTGATAGCAGCCGATAAAATATTCTTAATATAAATATGTCTGCAATAAAATACTTCAGGGCCCGCCCAGGCAATCTATAACTAGGACAGAATTTTCAAAGCTTTGAAAACTAACTGTAAACAAAGTAAAAAATTTAGTTACTGCAGGGAGAGAAGAAATTGTAAAGTACAAACTTGTATAAAAAGATTTTATGGCACGCTACAGCCAGATTGAAGCGTGTTTTCAAACTTAGAAAACAGATTATTGGAAACTTCGTGCTTATAGGATTCAACGAATATAAAACAGGTTTGGTTTTAAACCCTGGCTGAATTGGAATCGGTAAGGATTACTCCTGCCCCTACCAATTCAAACTTGGAATGATGTCTGTGTATCGAAATAAATTGCCTGCACTTACTTTTGTTGCAAACCAGGCTTATATTATAACTGCTTAAAAACTTTATGCTGTTATGATTTCAACTCGATTATAGTTTTGGTCGCTAGTTAGAAACAGGATTAACATTGCACGACGTTTTTAGCTTGCCGCACGAAAGTCTCTCAAACAAAACCACTAGAGGTCGAATTTCCGTCCAAAAATAAATCGTAAATCATAAAACTTATGAAGCTGAAATTTTACACGCAAGTAGCCTTTGCTCCTAAATGTACGCTTGATCGAGTACTTCGAATGCCTCTCATCTTTAGGGCGTACTGTGGAATCGGATATATGTTAATTGGTACTTTATCACTTCTGTTTATTCGTTAGGCAGTGAATAAATGTAGGCTCAGTGGTGTTGCCCAAAATCGGTCTTGGTGACCAAGACCAAAACCGACTTATTGTAGCAAGACCAAGACTGAACCCTGCAAGACATGAGCAAGAACAAGACTAAGCCTGCAAGATTCTTGGGTCTCGCAGTTACACATCAATGTCAATAATTTTATTTAGTAAATCAGCAGATTTTTTTAAAGTGCGATAAATAAATAATAGGTGCTTAAAAATTCCTACAAACAATTTTCGTTCGTCACAAGCCACAATAGATATCCAAAAAATGATATTATGTCTGATACATTTTAAATGTAGGTATCAAAAATTGAATTCATGTTTTAGATGTTTGTGCTGGTAATTAAAAGTCTAGCTGATGACAAATTTTATTAGTTAGAAGTATCAAGTCCAGATGAAGATGAAAAGTATATGTAATAATTATTTTAACCGCTAGCGTTTTGTGAAGAGCTTAGGATAGCCAGTACACGTACAGAAAAACATTAAAGGTAGACATAGAGGTAGTAATTACGCTTAGGTACTAAATTTCGTCATTTTTTTTAATTATTGTCAAGTTTATTTTATTAATTTGGTGGTTCACTATGCCTATGTCAATTTAAGCTCAACATGTACCTACTCTGTTACGTTGTTCTAAGATCTAAACTAACGTGTTTATTATATAGCAATAGGCTAATAGGTATTTGAAAGTAGTCTAGTCTAAGTAGTAGAGTCTCGCAAGACTTGCGAGACTCTTGCTGCAAGACCAAGACCAAGACCAGGTGTATTGACGCAAGACCAAGACCAAGACTGGCTAAGGTCTCGTCTTGGTCTTGCATTTGGGCAACACTATGGCTCAGTCATCAAACTATGGAATTTATTTTAAATTTTTGGACGTCTATGATCCAAGGTAAATAGCTGACTTCTGTCTCAATATACTTTGTAAATTGCTGTGCCCTTACAGGGTTAATATCAGGATCATGAACCTTTATGTCCCATGTTACTTGTTGTTTTTTTTCTTCCATTCTCCGCTGTCAACCGTCACGCTATCATTTACTTCTTTTTCGTTCATATCATTTCTCACACCGTAAAACGATAACCATTGCCTTTCTGGCTAAGGGTTGCGGATCATTTCTTAACTGTACTGTGACTCATCATCTGCCTAGCCTTTTCCCAACTATATTGGGGTCGAACCTACCGCAGTGTCTCAAGACGAAAGTCTATGACCAGTGTGTGTTGCCAGTGATTACTTACGGGACCGAAACGTGGTCGCTCACAATGGGCTTCATCAGAAAGCTTAAAGTCACCCAAAGGACAATGGAGAGTGCTATGCTCGGAGTTTCCTTGCGCGATCGAATCAGAAATGAAGACATCCGCAAGAGAACAAAGGTTACCGACGGAGCCCGAAGAATTGCCAAACTTAAGTGGCAGTGGGCAGGGCACATTGCTCGCAGAACGGATGGCCGATGGGGCCGAAAAGTTTTGGAGTGGCGACCGCGAACCGGAAGACGCTGCGTTGGAAGGCCTCCCACTAGGTGGACCGATGACCTGGTGAAGGTTGCAGGAATCCGCTGGATGCGAGTCGCACGGGACCGGTCAATGTGGCGATACTTGGGGGAGGCCTATGTCCAGCAGTGGACGTCTTTCGGCTGAAATGATGAATGATGATGATTAGGGTCGGCTTCCAGTCTAACCGAATGCAGCTGAATACCAGAATTTTACATGGAGCGACTGCCTATCTGACCTCCAGACCCCAGTCAGTACTGGGTATTACGATACCCCTTGATAAGACTGTACACTGCACACTGCTGCAGCTGCACTGTGATTACAGGAGGCTTTATAAGTAGGTATGTGCTACAATCCATTCATCGTTTCCTTGGTTTTCATCTACTTACCACAGAAGTTCAATAAAATGTTTGAATTTAAAAAACCTATGATTAATATTTGTTCATTTTCTTTTATACATTAAACATTTATTTGAATTCGTAAGTATGTACAGTATTTACAATTTACAAATTTATTCAAATAAACTAAGCTAAAAACTTAAAAAATGGCGTCAATAACTCCTCCTCAACACTGTCAACTGGTAATGTCCCCAAGAGACTGGCGGCGCTCTCCGCTGTCGCAGCAGCAGCCCCTGCACAGCACGACGAATTAGGAAGATGGGAAGGCGCAATAGTATCGACACATTAAATTTAAACGTTTCCGCATTTGTTCGTAGATCCTAACCTGATTTTTAGTTTTCAGCTACCGCAGTAGCTATGACCTTCCAAAACATTGAGACTATCTCTAACTACTAGGAAACATCAGTAAATAACCCTAGACATGTCCAACTCTTCCCTGATAGCTTCAGTTCCCGATCCTTATCCTACAGACAGACATAGTTAACCCACTTACAACTATAACTAGCTAGAAGTAGTTCCAAACCCTATTAGGGTCACAAAAAGTTTGGTTATCATTTAACAAGTTGGCAATCCAAGAGTAATTTACCTACCGTAATTTGTAACCGCTTATGAAGCTCTTTCGAAATAAATTTACGATGCTTGTTAAAGAGTGTTACATTAGAGATTTTGTCCCTCTAGTGGTAATGGAACAAAAGCCCAGATGCTAGGTGGGTTGGTATTAAAATGCAAAGAAACAACCAATTATCTCAAACAATATAAGTTTATTGTTTTAAACTATATAAACTTAACTATTAAAAAAAGGTAATGCCAGCCAGCCTTAAATTCGGTCGGTTTCGAACTATGGTCATGGGGGGTTGGAGATAAACCCAGTACTGTTCCGTCTTCAAAAGTTTAAATCAAATTAAAGTAAATAAAGTATAATTAAATTAAATTAGTTCTTGCTAAAATATCAAGATACAACCTTCCAGTTTAGTGAATACTAATAAATATTATATGGGCGCCAGGGACTTGAACAGTCCCGGACCACGGAGCCGACGAAGATGTCCAATATAATTCCAGTTAAGCGTAGGTGTCGAACCCGGGGTCCTTTAATTTAATTAAGTTGAAGACCGGCTTCTAATTTGGAAAACCGGGCAGGTGATACACGGGTTCTTATATGAACCAGTGGAAAATAAATTTAAAAGGTGTCAATTTAGATTTAAAAAAAAAAAACCGTCCCGCCTGCAATAAATCGCTAGGCGGACTCTGCTACTGCACGACCGTCTCCACTGGAGGCCTTGAGTGGACTCGAGGAACGGGTCTCGCGTCCAGGTCCCAGAGGCTCGTCTAGATCCTGGCGGCGAGACGAATCGCTCGAGTTGCCTCACCTGGAATTGACAATACGGGGACCCTATTATATAAGGGAAAACCATGGTACTTTCCTTGAGAATGAATAGAGGGGAGGAGCTAGGAGATCTAAAGACTAAACCATTAGCCAGTCCACGTGGCCTACGAGGCCCTTAGAAAACACAATTGAATGAGCTACGACTTCTGTTTGCCTAACCCTGCGTGGTGGGACAGCAATGGTAATACTCACAGTTGGGTAATGATGAAAACAATTGACTGCTTGATGCGACCGGCTGTAGAACAGGTCCGCCTAGTTCATCTGCGAATCCTCAACGCATGGAATCCTGTAATAAATATCCAGGGATCACGTCAATATCCTTTTAACGACCTGGGAAGGACTCAGAGATCACTTCCAAACACTAATTCACCAAAATCCTTACCTTATAAAACACGAGATAAAGTTTGTAACTTTGCCTCAGGCTTGATCAATAGCAAAATGACGCCCGTGACCTTCCATTGTCTTGTTATGCCTCCCAACCGGAAACAGGCGGAGCACCTAGAAAATCTCCCCTGTTTCAGGTAAAACTTACAAGAGCACTGATGACCGAAGCACTACCTCAAGATATTTAATTCTTGAAAATCCCTAACAACTGTCCAACATGACGTTTATACTCTGAAACAATAACAATTTTCAGGATCCAAGCTGACAAACTAATTATTTCTTAGTTCTAACATTAAAATTTGTCCTAAGTGGAGCAACCTTTTCCCTCACTCTTTCGGCGAATTGAGAATGAATCACCTGGCAACACTAAGCCATAGACATGCCACAGATTAAATATGGATTGTGAGGTCCGCGATGCTTCTAGAAAAAACTCCTTAATAAAAAAATAATTTCACTTCCGTTTACGGTTAAAAAAAACAATTAAGTATTTCAACCAAAAGCTGGAAATTATTAAGGATTTGTCTTTATGATATTAGTTCGATGATTTCCAATGAAAATGTTAAAATGTATCGATTAGAACTACAACTGCATATCGCAGCCGCTAGATGTCGCCTCCAACTGTCAGAAAGAAACTGACGTTTAACCGAATGACATTTGGAATGTAAACACAATCGCAGCTTAAATAAGATATTATGAATCTAATTTATTATGAACACCAGTTTATTATGGTTCCGAACAGTGATTTATCGTCAGGAAGTGTTACTAAATAGTCCGGTGATGAAGTACGGATGCAAAGATGACTCCTTCTTCAAATCGCAACCCAAAGTCATTTGCATAAACCACAATGAACATTTCACTTGGAAATCATGGAGAGAATCATATTGGAAACCTCTCAATTTACAACGCATGCTCACAGGTAAATGTTAGGTACCAAAAAAACAACGTAACAGTACCTCCCCAACCACCAGAGATTTGACCCGATAGGGCAAATCTCGACGCTGGCCCTCCAGCGTCTAAGCAGGCTCAAAAGAACCAAGCACGCTTACAATATTCTACACCGCTCGACCCTGAAAACAGGAACTGAGAAAGAAAAAAGAATAAACGTTGGCACGACTAGGTAGTTAAGGCATATACAACAACAATACCGAATTCTGGTTACACTTAATTATCCATGTAGCCTGTGTGTTATTAAAGAGTTACTTCTGGAGCGAGTCTAATCCATTCAAAAATATGTAAAAGACAAGCTTCAACAAGAGTCTTAATGCGTATGTATCTGCTGAAGTACTATCTTAGTCTGACCTACTATAATTATATAGGAGAGACCACCCCACCCAATCGTGCACGAACACCACCCTACACATACTCTTACTAAAAGTGATGACCGCCGAGAATAACGCCGAGCTGGTACAACAAACAATACACCAAAAGAAATTAAACTAACTGCTACAAACTAATGAGAAATGGCTAACCGTCTTCCCTAAATGGAGTGTGACGGTTATTCGGCCACTGAAAAAAAAAATAACATCTAAAAACGTTTTCCATCAATGCAGCCTACACGCCCGCCATTAAGGCCTCCTAACTCAGGACTATCATTATGCTGCCTTACCAGCAATCCGGAGGTTTATACACTCTTCGAGTGTTAATCCTACAGCAACAAGTAAACCAACAACAATTTTTAAACAATCGTCTATTGCTACTCTAAAAGTAGTTCACAAATGTGTACACAGTAGGAACCTGTGTAACAACTACGAACCGCAAAAACAGTGTAAAATATATTTAATTGACATGGTTCTAACACCGTGGCATATACAGCCACCAATGCTACAAGTAAACCAGTAGTCCCTAGGCATATACAGCCCTCAAAGGTCACCGCGACCATCTATAAAATAAAATAAAAAAGTTAATCCTCGCCATATGGTGATTTAAAATCCTTGATATGCCATGTACCAAGGTTTTTACCGGAACTACAGCCTTCCAATTCATACACTAAGGGTGAAAGTTTTTTTCTAATTATACATCTTTCATATTTAGGAGCTAATTTGGCCATAAAGAATTTTGAGGCGTCACTCTGAGGATATGTCCTCTTCCAAACAGTGTCGCCTACCTTAAACTCCGCGTGCCTCCTACTACTATTATAATAACGAGCACTACGTTTATGCGATTTGACGAGCGCGTCCTTTACTTTATTGAAGATCTCACCCAAACCCCCTAACTGATTGGCATATGAACTGCGGGAAGCGCAAGCTAGAGTGGGCTGTGCAACGGTATCATTGCCGAAGACATCTCCACTACTAACTGCCTCTCTGCCATGTACTAGGAAGAACGGGGTAAAACGAGTAACCTCGTTTGTGGAGGTGTTCATAGCGAACTGGATCTTTGAGATGTTAACATCCCAAGATCGATGGTCATCCTCCACGAGAATTGATACCGCGGTCATAATGGTACGGTTATAGCGTTCTACGGTGTTCACGCTTGGGCAGTAACGAGGTGTGAAGTGAACTTGAGGTATTTTGTACCTCCCCAATAGTGAACGTAACTCATTACCCGTGAATTGCGTCCCGTTGTCTGCTATAACCGTACGGGGTATACCATGTACCAGGAAAACGCCGTCTTCTAGTTTCTGTGCTATAGCCTTACCAACAGCTCTACGTAAAGGAAATAGTAAACAGTATTTCGTAAAACAGCACACGACCACTAAGAGATATGTGAATCCCGTTCTGGACCGTGGCAACGGACCTACCAAGTCCATGCTTATGGTTTTAAACGGCTTGGAGCACTCTTTCGCATCACCCAAGAGTCCGGGAGGAGGTAATTGTGAGTGTTTATATGCTGCGCACGTATCACATTTACCAACGTAGCTAATCACGTCCTTATACATATTAGGCCAGTAGTATCGGAGTGCAAGTCTTTTATAGGTTTTAAATACTCCGAAATGTGGAGATAATTCGCCACTATGGTGACTCTTTAACAACTCTAGTCGATTGCCCTCCGGTACTACCTGCTTCCAGTCATAGTCACTAGCCACTCCGAATTTATTTTTAGAGTAACGGTAGAGTTTATCCTCCTTAATTATAAAGTTTGGGCACGACCTAGGCGTACTGACACATTTATCCCACAATGCTTTAAACCATGTGTCATTAACGGGCACTTTAATTTCCAACACCGGAACGCCACGAGATAGGGCATCCGGAACCACATTGTCCCTGCCTTTGCGATGTTCGATTGTGAAGTTGTAAGGTGATAACCGACAACCCCAACGGGCTAATCGACCAGAGGGATTGGTTAAGTTAAAGAACCATTTTAAGCTTGAGTGGTCGGTTATCACTTTAAACGCTGGACCGCCTTCCACGTAAGGACGAAAGTGTTCGACTGCGAAGACCACAGCGAGGGCCTCACGCTCCGTTGCGGAATAGTTGCGCTCCGCCGGATTGAGCGAACGACTGCAATAGGCTATTGGGTGCTCCTCCCCATTTGTAACCTGAGTCAAAGTGCCCGCTATCCCAAAACTAGATGCGTCACAATGAATCTCAAAAGGTTGAGAGAAATCTGGACAAGCCAATACCGGAGCAGACACCAACGCCTCTTTTAAGGTTGAGAACGCGGTTTCAGTCTCAGCCGTCCACTGAAAAGGCGGCGCTTTTTTGCTCGTACTGGTTAGTGCGTTTAAAGGGGCCGCTATCGTGCTAAAGTTTTTAATAAAACGTCTATAGTATGAGGCCGTTCCAAGAAACATTTTCACTTCCTTACGGGTTGTAGGGGTTGGGAAGTCAACAATTGACTGAACTTTCGACGGGTCAGTGTGTAAGCCATGCTCGTCCACTCTGTAACCCAGATATTTTAATTCTCGTCGAAAGAAACAAGACTTTGGCAAATTAATTGTCAGATTGGCCTGCCTTAATTTGTCTAAAACCCGTTTAAGAAGCGAAATGTGTTCTTCGAAGGTTGGTGAGCAAATAATAATGTCATCTAAATAAACGAACACCTTATTACCAAACTCCGGGCCGAAAAGTCTGTCCATTAATCGCTGTTGGGTTGCTGGGGCTCCCGTCAACCCAAAGCACATAACTTTAAAATGGAACAAACCTCGACCCGGAACCGTGAATGCGGTTTTTTCTTTGGAAGAAACGGAGTCCAATTCGATTTGCCAAAATGCGGATTTCAAATCAATCGACGAAAGGTATCGCGCGTCTCGCAACTGGTCTAAGATGTGAGAGACGTAGGGTAGTGGATACGCATCTTGCTTGCTGACCGCGTTCAGCTTTCGACTGTCCAGGCAAAATCGCCATTCCCCATTTGGTTTTGGAGTCAGTAGAACCGGGTTATTCCACGCGCTATTGCTGGGTTCCACCACTCCCATCTCCAACATCTCATCCAGCTGACGGTTAAGTTCCTTGAGGCGTTCAGGTGATAAAGGATAATAACGCTGTTTAATAGGAGGAACATCCCCGGTGTCTATTTTATGACGCAACAGATGGGTACGACCTAGTCCCTTGGCCTCAAAGGAAACGTTTTCGAAATCCTTAATTAATGACTCCGCTTTATTCTTTTGATCAGGTGTTAATTCGTCAAAAGGTTGTAGGTGCCTAACCTCCGAAACACATGAATGGCCTCTATTGTTTTTTAAATAGTGTAAAGGTAATTTATTAAAAAAATTTGGGGCCAAATTAAAGGCCTTCCAAAAATCAACGCCAAAAATCAACGGTGTGGTAATGTCTGGAATAACATAGAATTTAATAATCTTAGTCACTCCCATGAGAGTCACTGGTAAAAATAAATAACCCTCCACGGATGCCCGCGAATCATTGGCAGTTACGATGCTGCCCAACTCCGTATCGGCGTGTAAACTCGCACCAGCCTTTATGAATTGTTGGCCAACATCGGTACCCAATACCGAGATGCAGGAACCCGAGTCGAGTAAACCATAATAATACTCATCGTATATGGAAACTGTTAAATGTGGACGACTATCATCCGTAGTTTTATATCTTACTGTATCTACCCTTAGTGTTTGAAAAAATAATTTTAAAGATTTTAAATAATCATCCCAATCTGACTGATCGAAATGTTGGCTGTAGTTCCGGAAATTTAGTTTTTTGAATTACAGGTTGGACAAGACTGAGCCTCCTTCTTCTTCTTACTGCACGTAGGGCACGACGGTGCACGTACGCCCTTCTTGCCGCAACGGTAACACACAATTTCCGTGGATTTGCATTGTGATAATGAATGCCCTTTAACCCTACAACGAACACAGAACAACGAACCAGAATCAGTTTGCACGGTTTCAACTCGTTGTGAACCTTTTGGTGGTTGGTATGCCAAGTCTGCTGCAACAAAAGAAGACGTTGGTTTGGGTGGTTCATGAAACTGAGCCCTGCTATGGAAACCTAGCTCCAGTTGTCTACACTTCTCTTTTAAGTCGTCCAGCGTGTTGACAGTCATTATTGACAACCCCGTCGTGTATTCCGGTCTCATGTTGAATTTGATCCGTGCCAAACGGTCGCGTTCTGGAACCTTATAAGATAGCCTATTGTACAGATTCTCCATGACTGCTATATATATACAAGACAGCTCAGTTGACCCTTGCGTTCTGTTTGTTATTTCCGAAATTAGACGCATGTCGTAATCTGGTGGAGCGAAAGCTGTGAGCAACTGCTTCTTTAGATCCGCCCAATCATAAACCGACGCTTTAATTCCACGGTACCACAATAAGGCTCCGTCCGAGAAAAGATCCAGCGCTGACGTATGTAAGGAGGCTTCGTTAATATCTCTGGCCTCACAAAGCTCCTCAAGGCGCTCAATAAACGCTTTTACGCAGGCTGTACCATCGAATTTTATACCCAGGGTCTTAACCGTCTCTCTCTTGCAGGAAATGACTAAGTCCCTTGGCTGCAAATCTGACGTTGCTTTCGGTGTCTCCTCGGCGGAAGTAAATGATTGATGGAAGCTTGCGTTAGCCGAATCAATTCTAGACAAGTAACCCTTAAGCTGCTTGTCAATGGTTGCATAGTCGGTACTATGATCAGTTGGAGGGGTAATCCTACTCAAGCGATGATACAGGTGGTAACATAAAGCCTTAACGCGGTTAAATTTTTTGAAATTGGAAGGATATTTATCAAGTACTTCACTAATTTCTGGGAGTTTGGCCTTGATTGTTTGTAATTCGCTTTTCGGATCTATGTTTGTCTCCTCAATTTCGTCTGAACTTACTAATTTATTTAGTTCCCTAATCTGAACACGTAGTTCCTCTACGGTTGAGGCAGGTTTCGCATCTCGAACCAGTACTTCATAAATGAGCTCATCCTTGCGAAGTAAATTAAATGAAATGGGACGTTCCATATTGTTAAATAAAAAAATTGCAGTGTACTGAACTGAAAGCTGGCTGTCACAAAGTACAATCTCAAACAATGTGTAAATATTATCTGCAGTAAAGGCAGTTACACAATAGGCAGTCTTATGGAGTAAGTATAGTTAAGTAAAAGTAAACAAAAGTGTATAAAACAATACAAACATATAGACTAGAACTCGTTAACAAAGGATTCCGCGCGACGGTTTTTTTTTAAGTTAAAATAACTGGAAGGTTTAAGAAACAGTACTCTGGCTTATAAGGTACAGCAATAGACGTAACCTCTATCTCCAACCAATACACACGTTGGGCGCCACTGTTACATTAGAGATTTTGTCCCTCTAGTGGTAATGGAACAAAAGCCCAGATGCTAGGTGGGTTGGTATTAAAATGCAAAGAAACAACCAATTATCTCAAACAATATAAGTTTATTGTTTTAAACTATATAAACTTAACTATTAAAAAAAGGTAATGCCAGCCAGCCTTAAATTCGGTCGGTTTCGAACTATGGTCATGGGGGGTTGGAGATAAACCCAGTACTGTTCCTTCTTCAAAAGTTTAAATCAAATTAAAGTAAATAAAGTATAATTAAATTAAATTAGTTCTTGCTAAAATATCAAGATACAACCTTCCAGTTTAGTGAATACTAATAAATATTATATGGGCGCCAGGGACTTGAACAGTCCCGGACCACGGAGCCGACGAAGATGTCCAATATAATTCCAGTTAAGCGTAGGTGTCGAACCCGGGGTCCTTTAATTTAATTAAGTTGAAGACCGGCTTCTAATTTGGAAAACCGGGCAGGTGATACACGGGTTCTTATATGAACCAGTGGAAAATAAATTTAAAAGGTGTCAATTTAGATTTTTAAAAAAAAACCGTCCCGCCTGCAATAAATCGCTAGGCGGACTCTGCTACTGCACGACCGTCTCCACTGGAGGCCTTGAGTGGACTCGAGGAACGGGTCTCGCGTCCAGGTCCCAGAGGCTCGTCTAGATCCTGGCGGCGAGACGAATCGCTCGAGTTGCCTCACCTGGAATTGACAATACGGGGACCCTATTATATAAGGGAAAACCATGGTACTTTCCTTGAGAATGAATAGAGGGGAGGAGCTAGGAGATCTAAAGACTAAACCATTAGCCAGTCCACGTGGCCTACGAGGCCCTTAGAAAACACAATTGAATGAGCTACGACTTCTGTTTGCCTAACCCTGCGTGGTGGGACAGCAATGGTAATACTCACAGTTGGGTAATGATGAAAACAATTGACTGCTTGATGCGACCGGCTGTAGAACAGGTCCGCCTAGTTCATCTGCGAATCCTCAACGCATGGAATCCTGTAATAAATATCCAGGGATCACGTCAATATCCTTTTAACGACCTGGGAAGGACTCAGAGATCACTTCCAAACACTAATTCACCAAAATCCTTACCTTATAAAACACGAGATAAAGTTTGTAACTTTGCCTCAGGCTTGATCAATAGCAAAATGACGCCCGTGACCTTCCATTGTCTTGTTATGCCTCCCAACCGGAAACAGGCGGAGCACCTAGAAAATCTCCCCTGTTTCAGGTAAAACTTACAAGAGCACTGATGACCGAAGCACTACCTCAAGATATTTAATTCTTGAAAATCCCTAACAACTGTCCAACATGACGTTTATACTCTGAAACAATAACAATTTTCAGGATCCAAGCTGACAAACTAATTATTTCTTAGTTCTAACATTAAAATTTGTCCTAAGTGGAGCAACCTTTTCCCTCACTCTTTCGGCGAATTGAGAATGAATCACCTGGCAACACTAAGCCATAGACATGCCACAGATTAAATATGGATTGTGAGGTCCGCGATGCTTCTAGAAAAAACTCCTTAATAAAAAAATAATTTCACTTCCGTTTACGGTTAAAAAAAACAATTAAGTATTTCAACCAAAAGCTGGAAATTATTAAGGATTTGTCTTTATGATATTAGTTCGATGATTTCCAATGAAAATGTTAAAATGTATCGATTAGAACTACAACTGCATATCGCAGCCGCTAGATGTCGCCTCCAACTGTCAGAAAGAAACTGACGTTTAACCGAATGACATTTGGAATGTAAACACAATCGCAGCTTAAATAAGATATTATGAATCTAATTTATTATGAACACCAGTTTATTATGGTTCCGAACAGTGATTTATCGTCAGGAAGTGTTACTAAATAGTCCGGTGATGAAGTACGGATGCAAAGATGACTCCTTCTTCAAATCGCAACCCAAAGTCATTTGCATAAACCACAATGAACATTTCACTTGGAAATCATGGAGAGAATCATATTGGAAACCTCTCAATTTACAACGCATGCTCACAGGTAAATGTTAGGTACCAAAAAAACAACGTAACAAGAGAACTGACAAACTAATGTGAGATAAACATTATATCTCCATTAGGGACTGCAGAAGCATTAGTAGATTCTGAAATATATCTGGGAGACGAAGATTTTAGTAATTGATGATAGATTAATGACAGTCTTCGTGATGATAAGTGAAAAAAATCTAGATGTGATTTTCTTTGTAGGCAGAGTATATTGATGATAGGCATTAATCTAGATTTAGGGCACGAATTCACAATGGACAGGCATTATCCACCTGATTAGTTAGCCAGATTTAAGTCATAGTAGTCGGTTTTCGGTTAGATTAGGTACTTTAGTGAAACGTATCCAGAGGTGGTGAGACCAGCACTTCAGCACAGACAATTTCTGAAAACAACTTCGTTACTACCTGGATCGAGATTTTAACATAACATAACATCACGCCTGTAATCCCTGAAGGATCAGGCAGAGGTGTAGGTACCTCACAGAACATCCAAATTTCTCCAGTTATGTTTTAAGTCTTATCCCAGTGGGTAAGCCTATCGCCATCAACCGGGCACAAATCCTGACTCCGTAGATACTACTGAAAAATTCCTCATGGAAAATCCTAATAACATTTTGCCCTACCTGGGAATCGAACCCAGGACCTGATGCTCACTCAACCAACGGGGTAGTGTAGTAGATTTTAACATCGGAATAGAAAACTTAAAAGATGCCCTAAAATACTTTCACATTTAAGAAAATGAAGATTTCTTTACCGTTTAAGAACTGGACCATTTATATTTTTATCCATTACGGTTTCAAGTGTAATTTATCAGGATTCACGATGAATGTCTAAGAGCCCTAGCATACGGCGTATTTTAAACGCGCGTTTATTGCGCCGTATGCCAATTTTTGCGTTTTTATAGATTCAAACGCACGTAAAACGCGATACAATTGCGCGTGTGAAGTGCATTTGAAACTCGTTTGAAACGCCTGCAAAGGGTCAAAGCTAGCGTAAGCAGTGGTCTCAACCGACGCCGTTGTACAACTGACGAGGAGTCTCTGACCAAAACGTGGAAGCTACGAGCGACTACAGCGCGTCTGTATCGCTGTATCTGCGTGTATACGCGCAGTAGACGTGCGTTTCACGATCACCCCGGTTTAGGTTTAGGCGTCATCTGCGCACCGTCTGCGCGTTTAATACGCCGCCGCGGCGCCGTGTGCTTAGGCCCTAAGGTCGTATTCGCGCTAAGTCCCCGCGGTCTGGCCAACCGTAGATAAAATTATCCTTGACTTGTTTGTATATTTTTTACGTCGAGAAATCCAAATCTTCATTTTTGTGGCCATAAAGTAAACCGGCTGGACATTTAAGTTCGACTCAAAATTTAATATTGCGCTCTCATTATAGTTATTACGAATTCAAATATCATTAAGGATTAATTGGATTTCGGTAAGTGTGGCTTTGACGTCATTTGCAAAATCGCTACCACTTTACTATTCCATAATTTAATAGAATTTGCATTTTCCATATCTAAATATCGAAAATTATTTCCAGGAATCACTTTCATATTGGTTTTGCATAAAAGCTGTCGATAATAGCAATTTGATAGGTATTGCTATACCGCAATCTAATAAGTACCTTGTATTGTTCGGTAAAAGGTATCTTTGTACCGGTATTATATGGAGCGGAAAAGAGATTAGGTATACTTAGTAAGAGGATAAACCGCCACATCCCTATTATGTTGTCTTCACATTGTAGAATAAAATTATTGTTGCTCTGTAACTACGGCTGTAGCTATCTTTATGTCCTTCGAGGAATATGATATTTTTCTTTTCATCCTAGTATTTGAATGATTATGTTTATTTATCTTCCCTTTAATGTTAGCCTACACTAATATTATAAAGAGGAAAGATTTGTATATTTTTTGTGTGTAGTAACGAATAAACTCAAACATTACTGGACCGATTTCAAAAATTCTTTCAATTTTAGAATACCACATTATCCCTGAGTAACATGCACCCGTGCGAACCCGGGACTGCCCGCTAATGTATTATATATTCATATTGGCTACTCAACAGGAGAATAAAGGTGAACGCAGACCTAGCAGCACCGCAGTCGCCGCATTCGAAGTCTTCGTATGAAGTTCTATGCAATCTGTGTCTGTGTGCAATCTCTGTATATGTCTGTGTGCAAGATTGCATTGAAAAATTCGAATGCGGCGACTGCGGTGCGGCTAGATCTGCGTTCACCTTAAAGCTTCAACAAATTCACGAAAATATCGTCTTGGAAAAAAACCGCTATTTTAGGGGCTCAGTTGAAGTGTACCTTCACAAGTGCGTCTAGAACCCGAGCCCGAAGCCTTCTCCAAGAATCCCGCATCACTGATAACAGTCTCATGAGAGGATTGTCTTTGTATCTTCAACAGATTTAAACACAAAAGTCAACAGATTTGGGAATTGAATAAACACAACGATTTATTTGGATAAGAAAAAGCTATTTGCTATTTTGATATAATGTAAACATTTATACTTTTTATTTGTCTGAAAAAATGGACTTAGGTATTAATCAAGTTACAATATTGTTACTCGTATCGTATCTTTTAAACTCTTGACTCAATTATTGCCCACTACTCCTTTGTAGTTAAATGCCTTATAAGCAATAATTCATGCATACAAGATCATCACATTTTTAAACAATCTTCGTCTTAGGTACCGCTTTTGCATTCAAAGAATGAGCGTTTTAATTTGCATTCAATGTTGTACATACCCTTAAAGAAAACCAAATAAATGCTTCTTTTATTCGCCATTAACGAATTGGTCATTAACCATCACTTCAATTCCATTTTAATATCCAATATTTGCAAACATCGACTCAATATTATAAACATCTGTTGATATAATTAATACAGCTGCCGTTCAGGAGCTGTATAAAATATTTATTTTAAATAAACCACGGAGCGTTTTCATTTACGCGATCATTTATCTGATTATTGCAAACATTGCTTTTATTGAGAACAATAAAATGTTCATTGTTTGGGTACAAAGGGCCTTTAAAACATTTGAGCAGTTAGATGCAGCATTTGAGGTGTCTGCTTTTGTTTTAAGAGGCCGGCGGCGATGGATACAAACGTAGTACCAAAATAATTTGTAAATCAAACATATTTTTAAGGTAGTGTGTCTTTATTCCGATTGGAATACAGAATATCTAGTTCCCAAATACATATATATTTTGAATAGATACTGATTTAAACAAGAGATATGAGAAAAATAACTTTTCTATAGAAATTTTAAGTTTCTGATAACTCGTCTATCATTGTCCTTTCAAAATATTTATTTTGGAACATAGATAGTCTGTAATCCAATCGAAATAATTACACACTAGTTTGATTTACAAATTATTTTGGTATTACGTTTGTATGAACTACGCATACTCCGCCGGCCCCTTTACCAAAATAATTTGTAAATCAAACATATTTTTAAGGTAGTGTGTCTTTATTCCGATTGGAATACAGAATATCTAGTTCCCAAATACATATATATTTTGAATAGATACTGATTTAAACAAGAGATATGAGAAAAATAACTTTTCTATAGAAATTTTAAGTTTCTGATAACTCGTCTATCATTGTCCTTTCAAAATATTTATTTTGGAACATAGATAGTCTGTAATCCAATCGAAATAATTACACACTAGTTTGATTTACAAATTATTTTGGTATTACGTTTGTATGAACTACGCATACTCCGCCGGCCCCTTATGACAGTTGGTTCTAGCATAAAAGATGCAGTAACTGTTATAAACGCCTTGATTGACTCGTTGTCGCGACTGCTGAGGTTCTGGGTTCGATTCCCGGGTCGGTAATGGTATTATTGAGTTTTTCTATAAGGAATTTCTTAGTTAACAATCATCTGGATGTGTGCCCGGTTGATGGCAATAGGCTCGCCCCCTATTACATCGGAGTTAAACATAACGGGCGAAATGTGGGTATACTAATAGGTACAGTCGTGGTCTTTTCCGCCTGACCATTTAAATATTTTTTCGCTTAAATCATGCGGAGGCGCCGAGCCACACCCCCTTAGAGTTTAGGCCTATTAGGAAATCGTCAACTTTGGCGCGCAAAATAACAATAAATCTAGTTTGGCGTGAGTCGTCAGTGCGCTCGGCCGATTGGTATTTTTCATTCATTAGTATAGAGGTATATATCTTGTCAGGCGGGAGTGTCCTCGATAGTACCTACACCTCTGCCCAACCCTTCGGGGATAACAGCCGTGATGTTATGTTATGTTGTTTTGTAAGTAATGACTCTAACATATTGAATCCAGCTGTTTGTGACGGCAATCTATTTTAACTCTTAGGCGAACTAGGTAAAGTTGGTCAATTAAAGTTCGAGTAGTTGCTCAGTATCTAATTAATTAGTTACAAAAATGAATATCATCATAACATCATCAAGTACAATCATCATCTCAATGATCCGTGCCACTAGCATGCGCGGTACAAGACATAAATTTAAACCATTAGCCTGGTCTCTGGTACAACTCAACTAAAAGCGAACTCTAACAGCCTTATTCATAAAAAGTTAGAGCCTCCTTGAAGGCTCCTTTATGGCCCGATGCTAAAAAACATTATTCATAAACGTCTGCTAACGCTAATCAGTCCATCAAGGCTCTGCTAAAGTTAGAAGACTGTTGACCCTCCTTTATCTCTCTGCTAAGTCACAAAATGGCGGCCGCAAATTTGAACAGCTGACTTTGACAAGAGCAAAAACCATACCGATGATAATTTTAGTGATTTTAGTAATTTTAGTGGTAGTCCCTGGTTACGCAGATTAAAAAAAAAACAGGAAAATTTATTTTTTGGAATTTGTATTTAAAAATCCTCTTAATTAGTAATTTAAGATGATACGTGTACTAACAACAAATATGAAAAAAAAAAAATTAGGATGATGAACATAGTTACGACTTTTTGCACTTAGGTACAATATAAACATGCGGATCGGAAATGGCGGGAAAACAAACATCTCGCTTTTTTTAAAAGTTTATCTTGGGGTTGTATCGTCAAATTTTTATCTTTTCTTATTGGTTTATCATTTCTGTTTTATTTCTTTTCTTCTTTCTCGTGTGTATTTGTAAAAAATTGTGTTTTCCCGCTAATTTGCTGTCATTGCTGTAATTTTTTTTTTAAATTGTCAATGAGGCCATTTTTAGGGTTCCGTAGCCAAATGGCAAAAAACGGAACCCTTATGGATTCGTCATGTATGTCTGTCTGTCCGTCCGTATGTCACAGCCACTTTTTTCGAAAATATTTGGTAAGTAGATGTATTCTGTGAATAGCATTAAAATTTTCACACAAATATAAAAAAAACAATACATTTTGGGGGTTTCCATACTTAAAACTGAAACTCAAAAATTGTTTTCATCAAACCCATACGTGTGGGGTATCTATGGATAGGTCTTCAAAAATGATATTGAGGTTTCTGATACATTTTTTTTCTAAACTGAATAGTTTGCGCGAGAGACACTTCCAAAGTGGTAAAATGTGTCCCCTGTAACTTCTAAAATAGTAGAATGATAAAACTAAAAAAAATATATGATGTACATTACCATGTAAACTTCCACCGTAAATCCGTTATCGTAAACCGTTTTATCTTAATTAAAAAAATACACTATTATTAAAACATCGATCAAAGTTACAACGAACTACAAGAACTTTTATATTATGTTACTTGCTGCTACGGAACTTTTTTGTCTGTTGATTTGTCAAGATGGCCAACATAACGCGTCTAATCCGTCTATCAGCAGCTCATTAACTAGCAGACTGCTAGCAAGCGTTTATGAATCATACTTCTTGACAACCGTCTAACAAGCCTAATGAGTCTGCTAGCTAACAGACCAATCAAACCTCAATTAAGGATTTTTTATGAATAAGGCTGTTAGTGTTTAGGGCGCAAAATTTTATTTATGACTGTGTTCCATCGGTAACCTTGGGCGGGGTCCCGCTGAAAAGAGTCAGTCGTTTTAAGTACCTGGGGAACTGGGTCACCGATAGGCTGTCGGATGACGCCGATTTAGAGAGGGAACGTAGAGCGCTGGCTGTCAGGTGTAACATGCTGGCCCGCAGGTTCGCACGGTGTACGAAAGAGGTTAAAATAACACTGTTCAGGGCATACTGCCAGTCACTGTACACGTGCGCCCTGTGGGTCATTAAATACACAGGGCTCGTACAGTGCTCTACTAGTCCATTATAATAAAGCGTTCCGGGTATTTGCTGGGGTTGCCGCGCTTCTGTAGCGCGTCTGGGATGTTCGCGGACGCACGCGTTCTGGATTTTGGCTCGCTGCTGCGTCTACGAATCACATCACTGATGCGTCGGGTGCGCGACAGCCCCAACAGCTTCGTGGCTACTGTAGCCGGCAGGATGGATGGCCAGATAATGTGTCGCTGGGTGGCGGCACACAGACCGTCATTCAGATATGCGCTGTAGCTATTTTGACCTCATTATCGTGATCAGTGACACAGAAAACCATGGAAACGACACCCATGATAGAAAATCCGAAAATTTTCGTAGAGGAATTACCTTCTTTCATTTATGTTAGCCTAGTACTTTTTCTAAGGAAACTTATCAATTTGTTTGAATTAAATATTCTTTAAAAAATATTGTTATAATCTTGTCGTCCTAACTGTACCTAACGTTGATAAAGTTTAAAGTTCCACACAAAAAGAAACGTGGGACGAGTTGCACAACGAAAATATTATTTATTTTGATTTTCATCAACTCGTCCCAAATGGGCCATAGGCTTGTGGGACGAGTTGCTGAACGACTCCTATAGTTGTTTTGTTTAACGTGTTTTAGTTACTAAGTGCCAAGTTTGTTTTATTTTTATTTTTTGTTTTTGTTATATGTATCTCTGGTCTGAAAATAAAGATATTATTTATTTTATTAGCCAAATTATTTGGCCTCGGCGATGGAGCAGTCCTACATAGACAAGACTAATGTGGATGCGGCCGACGAAACAAGACGACGTCGATTGCAATATATTGCGATGGATAAATGAAGATAATTAATAAATGATTTGACATTACTGTATTTACAAATAAATAATATATGCTAAAAAAAAGCAATTTATTAAAAAAAAAAAAAGTTTCGGAAGGACCTAGCTAACCTAATTGGTTATGATATTTTTAAATTAATTTATGTAATTTTAAAATTATGTTTTGCTGTCTGTATCTTCTACATTAATTTCTAAGACTCGGGTAGGTTTCTAGGTCAAAGATATTACAATATCCTACCAACAAGTGCCAGACAGGATCTACGTAATTACTAACTAAAATACAAACAGTAATATTCCAGTATGATAATAGACTTAATAAAAAGATGGCTCTCTATAATAGAGGTTATAATGAATTCTAGAACTCTAACTCTCTCAATGGTTACTGTGGAACTGAGTTCAATTAAAAAGACTGTCAGAAAGAATGAAAGAAAGAAAAGAAAACGTATTTATTTGGCTTTAGCCGCAAGTACACACAACAAAATAAGAATACAATAAAAAATAAGAAACTTAAAACTACACAATAAAAAAATAAAAATAAACTTAAAACTAAACAGAGAAAAATAAGAGAAATCACATTGTGTGTCTCACGGCTGCGCCAAATAGGCCCAGTTCAGCAAACTGCCGAGCAGCTAGTGCCCGACGCTGGTTTTCAACTGTCAACTGTCAAGTTATATTACGTT
The DNA here is from genome assembly GCA_905147715.2 of Xestia xanthographa. Lineage (NCBI taxonomy): Eukaryota > Metazoa > Arthropoda > Insecta > Lepidoptera > Noctuidae > Xestia > Xestia xanthographa. Next base: position 18,150,382 of record LR990659.1, on the reverse strand, counting down.
ATTATTGGTTGCACACTAGGTAAATATCTCAGTACTTACACACACACACATAGGCATATTTGAACAAGTAGATAACACTACACACTCTCAAGTTCGAACCCAAAACACGCATCTCTGATGTTTTGGACTCGTTGCGTGTTGTACGAGTATAATAATCACTTGAATCAGTGAAGGAAAACATCATGAGGAAACCAGCATGCCTGAGAGATATTTCTCAAAAGCATGTAAAGCTAAATCAGGGGCCCGTGGGTGGCATAAAAACTCTGACACCAGGTTAGGCATTAACCGTACGATAAAGAAGAAGAACTACTTGGTCTACAATGGTAAACAACCGTAAGTAAATACTACAGTTATCTTAAAATTAGAAATTACCCACAATCACAAACCGCGTAACCGTCCAACCGCCATAACAGGCCGCAGCGATACAAAAAGTTTGTAACTTTATGAAAATACTAGTCGCGATTTTGTTCGTGTGGAAATTATGAGGTGAACGTGAGAGCAAAAAAAGGACTGTAATCTATCAATGTAGTAAATTTAATTCAGATCCATCACAAGAAATAAACCACAATCACAAACCGCGTAACCGTCCAACCGCCATAACAGGCCGCAGCGACACAAAAGGTTTGTAAGTTTATGAAAATACTAGACGCAATTTCGTTCGCGTGGAAAATTTGAGGTGAACGTAAGGACAAAAAAAACCGGCCAAGTGCGAGTTGGACTCGCGCACGAAGGGTTCCGTACCAATTATTATAAAAAAATCACGTTTTTTGTATGGGAGCCCCCCTTAAATATTAATTTTATTATGTTTTTAGTATTTGTTGTTATAGCGGCAACAGAAATACATCATCTGTGAAAATTTCAACTGTGTAGCTGTCACGGTTCATGAGATACAGCCTGGTGACAGACAGACGGACAGACGGACAGACGGACAGACGGACAGACGGACCGACGGACAGACGGACAGACGGACAGACAGCGAAGTCTTAGTAATAGGGTTCCGTTTTTACCCTTTGGGTACGGAACCCTAAAAAGGACTGTAATCTATCAATATAGTAAATTTAATTCTGATCTATCACAAGAAATCAACCACAAGTACAAATCGCGTAGCCGTCCAACCGCCATAACAGGTCGCAGCGACACAAAAGGTTTGTAACTTTATGAAAATACTAGACGCGATTTCGTTCGCGTGGAACTTTTGAGGTGAACGTGAGAGCAAAAAAGGACTGTAATCTATCCATCTAGTAAATTTAATCTAGATCCATCACATCCATGAGTACCAAACATCCATCTAATAATTAATAAATAATTTCCGCTTTTTGCTGTTTACACAGATTTTTTAAAAGATACCAGTCGGGTTGCTACGATTTGCAGTTGCAGTTGTACGTAAAGGACTGTTCACTCACACTAGACAACTAAACTGAACATAGATGCACACCGTACTGCAAAGAAAGACAAACAAGTACTTACTCAACTATCTGTCTTGTTCCCTTATGGTTAAAGTTTTAATTACCATTACACACACAGGACGAAGAAAATGCGAGTCTCAATTACATTACCCAACCATCGTATGGAAAAAGCTGGTACCACAAAATGAGGTAATTAGTTTTGAAATTAGTGGGCACATAAGAGTAAATTAAGCTGAACTCAGAAGATTTTCAGAGGTGGTGACGTGGCTGAAATGTTTAATTACTTAGAAAATTAATTTGGAAGAAAGTACAAAGTAGTGTTGCTAAGTGATTTTCCTATAAATTGCTGAATTAATATATATTTTTGGGCATTTAGGTAACTGAAAATTGTTTAATTTTCTTGCGAACCACGATTATCACGATTAAACATAAAATGCTTGTTGTGGTAAGACTGTACAGGCACTTTAAAAAATTTACACATCATCCTATGCTTCTGTTAAAACAGTTTTATTTCATTTTATGCAAGCTGTTTAGGACTTTTCTTTATTTAATTATTTTAATTACTTTAAATTAATATTTTTTTAAACGAGTTTTAACTGTAATATAGGTATATAAATCTGAGATCGCCAATTTGCCTGGATCTTACTCAGATCCAGTCTGTCCATTTAACGCCCTCACCAGCGACGCCCTAAACCGAGGCTCGTACCCCACAGGGGGTACCCTTAGCAAGCTGACTGTTGGAGTTTACCCCTTGTATTCAGGGTATCATTTTTTTGTACTACAATAAACCTGGGAACATTCTAGTTACGGAGATATTGGGGGTCAAAGTTCCAACTTTTTGACAAGTTTTTTTTTGAAATACAAGTTTTAATGTAAGATCTTTACTTTAAACACCTCCACAACCGCCATACTATTCAATCCATCCATCAGCACAATGTTTTGAGTGCATTGAGTTCTATCACAAAAAGTGATTTTTCACCCCAAAATAAAAAGTCGTTTCCCAGCACTAATTTTTGCGTAGAGTTACTTAGTTTGATGTACAGAATGCTTGGTTGACGAATTCGTGATGAGGCCTTTTAAACCCAGTATTTGTAGTGGAGGCTGTTTCCAGGTCGAGGATTCGTAGTAGAATTGAAAACCTCAATAACTTTCACAATAATTAAATTTTATTGCAAAGTAGCACACAGAACACGTTTTTACAGTTATATTTTTTATGGAGGCAAGAGACACAGTGTTGCCATGAACAAATTAAAATAGACATGATCAGTGTTGTCAATAAACAAAATTAATATTCTGAATGTTACTACTCTTAATAACGCTTAGTTTGTTTTATGCCCCTGGCTGGAGACCTTACACTCAAGGCATCCACATGATAGTTCAGTTAAGCAGATATCAGCCTCTTAAGTTGACTTGTGAAAAGTCATGTTGAAAATAAAACAAAGCCAGTTAGCTCGGCTTGGAGCAAGCGTGGTGATCAATGTTTATACCTTCTGCCTTGAAAGAACAGTGCTCTATATAAATAGATTGTGTGAGTTAAGAGAGAACTGAGTTTGTTTCGGCTGTTTCTTCTCAAAGTAGTCAGGTACGAAACACCGGCCCCATCAAGTTTTAAAAAATGACTTGTAAAAGTGTTTGTAAAAACCTACTTGCACAATAAACATCATTTATCATTATTGATTTTTCACGGAAACAATGAACGGTTGTCATTACATACAATGAAATTAAATAGGAAGGCACAGTTTTTACCCAACAGAGTTGTAAAGAACCGTGAAATGAGCTTACAGTCTAGCACTTGTTGCTAACTGTGACTTTGAATGATACCGTTGCAATTAAAGTTAGTAAGTATGTACTTAGGGTCTTGAGTTCTAATTAGGTAAGTCCTAAGTCCACAATAATGTATTATCTGTTTGCGAACTTCGGTCCTCTAGCTATTGTTAGCGTGACTGCCTAGCAAGAGATCCTGGGTTCGATTCCAGGGTCATGCAAAGTGGGTTTACAACATTATACCAGATAACAATACAGGAGATAGATCAGATATACAGACAGGATCACCGTGATTCTTACCTCTTCTTTCTGTCTTTTCTTCTTCTATACATTAATGAAAGCACTAATTCTCTTTACATTTTCTCATACCTGAGCCTAAAATCAAAACTTAATACCTACTCGCCGCCGTCCTTCCCAAAACAACTTAATCCTCTATAAAGTCCAGCATCACATAAAACGAACAATAACTTAAGGAGGAGTCATAGTCTCCCAAACGACGTAATCTTATTGGAGCCATTAAAGTCTCCGGCGTGAAACTTAATGTCTGAAAAAACACGTATTTGAATAAGTGGGGTGTAAAAGCTTTACACAGTGGCCCAGACTGGCCCACCTGGACAATAAATCGCTTAACGAGCGAGTTGTCTATGGAGCAATTTGTAAACATAATAATCCTCCTTTCACATTTCCGCTATTAATTGTAACCTAATTGCATGAACGAATCGCCGTTTTGGGATATAGCGAGTGGACGATTCTTTTTTGTTGTATTATTTAATTTATATGTATTCGAGTGGAAATGTAGCTGTTTTTGTGCTCATTTATCCAATGAAGCGATTTATTTAAAGTTTTTGCAGTAACTGGGGTTAGTTTTGTAATTTATAAGTATTATTATAAGTTCTAAGTCCTCCGTTTAAATCTTACGCAATCGAAATGACACGATTGCTTTTGATAATGGTGTACGAAGATCATAATAAGAAAATAAAGAAAACAAAAGCGCTTTGTGAAAGAAGATAGCGACGAATTGTGAAAAATATATTTTGCTCTGAGTTTTTATCTAATTAGGTACAATCAATTTCTTTTTTAAACGATAGATCTTTTTTTTCTAATAATAAGTACCTAAGTGCTTACTAATAATAAGTACCTGAGTACTTAGGTACTTACTTACTGCCAAAAATAAACGATCGCTATTTCAAGAGTTCCTTTCTTTGATTTTTAACGATATAGGTACAAACAAGTATAATATTATATAAGTTACAAAAATATTGACTTTAATATGAGGAGTTTATTTGACGTTATCAAAAGAACTCTGTATGTGGATCAAACACGTTTATGAATCGTCTTCCTGATCCCTATGTATCGGCCGTATTTGCCGATGTGTTTGCTTTTCATTCGAAGTTCCTGGAAAAATTCCAAATTGCTCAAATATGACGGGTGAAATATATGTATTTATTCAATGCTCAAGTTCAAATTAACCCGTATAAATACTTTCCGTGCAAATTAACCCGTCTAAATACTTTCTTAAATCGATAGCACCTGGTTTGTTGTGGTTTATGGAGACGCGTTACCACCATGGTCTACAGGTGGGGTTTTATGTAGTAAGGAATATTTTCGCTAAGTACCCCTTTTCTACAACCATTTTTGTTTGCTCTCCTACTTCGTGTCCCACTGCTGGGGAACAGGCCTCCCCTTTGTCCTTCCATACCTCTCTTTCCTGTGCAATTTCTAGCAACGTTAGCCCCGCAAACGTGATCAGATTGTCACGCCATCTTTGCCGCGATCGACCGACTTCGACGGCGCTGTCGTTCCTCAGGCGTCCAGTGTGTGACGATATTTGCCCATCTCTCCGGGTGTGGATGAATCTGTGCGACGTGGCCTGCCCACTTCCATTTCGCCCTGGCTGCTTTATCTCCAACATCAGCTGCTTGAGTTATAGATCGACAATCATTAGCAACACACAACTCCATAACCATGAGAAACTTTGCATATAACCAATAAGAAACGCGCCATAATCTTTCAAATACCAATCATCTTTACCTACAGTCCTTTCAAATATATTTTTTTGCATAGCTTTCAAAATCACAGTGATATTTAACGTCAAAGCAATGAGGTTGCTGTACGTACGTGTAAGGTATATCTTTTTGGTCGTAAGATTATTCTTATGGTTACTATTGGTTGTTTCTATCAGAGGTAAATTAATTCTTAAAGGCCTGTACGTCTAACGGAACTCGGTGGATCTCAACGAACCACGAAACTCAAGAACGCGAGTAATCTTATATTCCACGTTCGTATTTCATTCGTTAATTAAAGATTTCAAAGTCTTGAACGCAATTAAGTAATTTAGTCACATAAGACGGTGCGGACATTATTCGGATCACGTAACTTTCTTCATAATTTCAAGTTGGATGTTTGTGCCTTTATCAAATTAACCCTGAAAACACACTTGGTGAGTTTGACGTGTTAATCAGAAATGTCGAACGTTTTCTACGTGGTTTATTTAAGACTAGCTTTTTCTCGCAGCTTCGGTCACGTTACGTACGGAAATTAACCCAAGGGAACGTTTTAATGTAACCTCCCTTTAGTGAAAGGATTTCAGAATCGGATTAGGAGTTCCGAAGATTACCCCTCTACATATATACTTACAAACAAACACCTATTTACCCGACTACGGCGAAGCCAGAAGGAAGGGTAATGATTTTGGCAGCCGAGTATGTATGTTTGTATGTTCCACCGTATCGCCTAAACTATTGAACCGATTTTAATGAAAGAAGTGTCAATAAATTCGTAACCTACATCTACACTAATAAAGAGGAAAGATTCGTATGTTTGTATTTTTGTGTGTGTGTATGTTTGTAATGAATAAACTCAAAAAGTACTGCGCCGATATCAAAAATTCTTTCACTATTAGAAAACTACATTCACCCTGATTAGTATAGGCTATATTTTATCCTCGTAATCTCACGGGAACGGGAACTACGTGGGTGAAACCGCGTGACGTCCGCTAGTAATTAATATATTAGTATGGATGTATATTGCCACCATTATTGGATAGATCGACGAGCGACTAGAGAAAAGAGATACGGAAGGCGGGAGAAGACAAGGCGTCGAGCCGCTGCTTGGAAAGACCTAGGTCTGGCATGCTACCAGTAAACTGTGATAGGCTGTTTATTAATAGGCTAGTTTCATTCCTTGCCCGTGGTACAGTTGGCTAGGTCCGGTTGACTGGACCATGGTAAAAAAATTTAACAGTGTTACAGTTGACTGGACCATTTTTTTTTCTGTGAACCGTGGTACAGTTGACCGGACCAGGGTTAATTTTTTTTTAACAATAGTACTTTAATAAAATTATGGACGGAATGTACAGTTAAAATGAAAAGTGTTAAAGACTACATACAAAGAATACAAGCCTTTTATAATTTCAATAAGTATAAGCGGCGGGTGAACCGATACACCCAGAATCGCACATTCCAAAAGATGAAAGGTGGGTTTATAGGGCTTGGGAGTGACCACCTGCCGGATGATGATGCAATGTGTTCGTTCTGGTGCAGCATCTGGTCGGTGCCTGTCAGCCATGCCGAGGGTGAATGGACTCGGGTGATTGAGCGGGCGTGCGATCCAGTATCAGAAATAGGGGCCATTACTATAAGCCCCCAAGACGTAGCTCGTGCAGTCCGTCCGTTGCCTAACTGGAAATCTCCAGGGCCGGATGGGCTGCACAACTTCTGGATAAAGCGCAGGCCACACCGCCAGCTAGCGGGCGGGCGGGCGAACATCGTTTCACCTCTTTACATACTTCGGTTCACACCGCGAGCTACCGAAAAAGCCGAACGAAGTATGAAAAGGGCCTCGTTCGCTTCGCTCGCCCGCCCGCTAGCTGGCGGTGTGGCCTGCGCTTAAAATGGTTCACAAGGTCGCACGCTCGCCTGGCGACCCTGTTCCAGTCAGCCTTAGAGTATGGGTCGCTGCCAAAGTTCCTGACAACAGGTATGACCCACCTGTCTCCCGACAGTCTATGAAGTTCTTACATCCATTTTAAGAACTAAAATTAGCAAACATATAGATGACAATTCTGTCATGTCCGCTTCTCAGAATGGAAGTAGAAACGGGTCCCATGGTACTAAGGAGCTACTCCTCACTGATATGGCCATTAGTCACCAGGTTCGCCGTTCCCGAAAGGATCTGTCGACATGTTGGATAGACTATAAGAAGGCCTATGACTCGGTGCCACATACATGGCTCATAAGGGTGCTAGAGTTGTATAAAGGTGATGCAACTCTGCGCACCTTCCTGATGTCGTGTATGGGGCAATGGAGGACAGTCCTTCGCTATCCAGGATGTCGGCAAATTCAGAGGAATAGCGACCCGATAAGGATAGAGTGAGGTATATTTCAGGGCGATAGTTTGAATCCACTTTGGTTCTGCTTAGTCTTGAATCCTCTTAGGATTCAGGTCTAGGCTATCGGTTGTAGAAAGATGGTCAGGTTATATCTCACCTCTTTTACATGGATGACCTAAAACTCTTTGCCCCAACGATTTGCGACTGATGGAGTTACTGAAGGTAACTGAAACTTTCTGTACCTAGCGCCATCAGGATGGAATTTGGTGCGGACAAATGTGCGGTCATGCATGTAAAACGAGGGGAGATTGTGGAATCTGTGGGAACCCAGCTCTCGGATTCCGTAATTCTTCGATCCCTCTCAGCAACCGATACCTATAAGTATTCGGGTATGTCGGAAGCGCTGGGCGTCAATGTTGCTGACATGAAGCAATCGTTGAAGGAGCGCTTCTTTGCCCGTCTAAAAAAAGTAGGTATTTAATAGTCTTTTATCAGATGGCAATAAGGTGCGTGCCTTCAACGGTTGGGTCATGCCGGTTTTGATGTACTCTTTCGGCATACTCAAATGGACTCAAACAGAACTAGACGCCTTGGATACGAAGGTCGTAAATTGTTGACGGCATATCGAATGCATCACCCACGTTCTTCGGTTATGAGACTATATAGGTACCCTCGGAAGTGTGGGGGTCGAGGGTCACCCCGCTCTCCATAATAATAATAGCACCTATAGTTATATCTGGATATAATTTAGTAATTAATTAATTAGTTATTAATTATTCTTCTATTAATTATGACTGTACCAGTGAAAAAATACTTTTCGGTAGTTCGGTTAATTGTACCAGAGAAAATTTTTTTCTTCCATAGTCCAGTCAACCGTACCAAGGAACAATAAAAAACTTCCGTAGTCCGGTCAACTGTACCAAGGAAAATATGTTTTTTTGTAGTCCAGTCAACAGTACCAAGGAAAAAAAAAATTACCCGCTGTCCGGTCAACTGTACTAGCCAACTGTACCACGGGCAAGGAATGGCTAGTTTCCACCATTAATAAATTGTAAATCTATTTAGTCCGTCAGTTAGAGTATTGGAAATTAATGGACACGTATTTTTTGTTTTTGTAAATCAATGAATATTGACAAAGATAAAACGCACCAAATCTCGGGGCTCGTGACGTCACAACGCACTAAAAATTATAGCACGGCGTGACGTATTGAGAATTTTAAAAGCGTCGTATCTTCGCCAATTTTGGTATACGTAACAAAAGAAAAAATACGTGTGATATATTTTTTGACGGACTAATTAGATTTCTTCAGGACAAGCCTATTGTCGACATAGAATACTACCTTTACATAGAGTATCGGTCTAAGGGCAAACTTAGCCAACAAAATTGACCGTGATTAGCACATCTAATGTTCTAAACCACGTTCAAGAGTTGCCAGAGTCACCATTGTTGAGGAATATTCACACGTCTACTTGTTCATTCATGTAGAGTCGAGGACTTTAATTGATAAGCCACTTTCACTACTTTCCAATTTTGCACTTTTATACATTCACGAGTACGAACATTACCTTATTATTATTATATTGAGGAGCTCGTAGCTAAGTCGATCTTTAGATTAAGCCGTGCTTGCCTAGGTTGGTCTGTGGATGGGTGACCACCCTTACATACCGAGTTTCCTCCGTGCCTCTAAAAGCACGTTAAGCTGTTGGTCCCGGCTGTCATTTGTAGATCTTTGACAGTCGTTACAGGTACTCAGTGGGCCAAAAAGTCTGACAACCAGTCTTACCAAGTGGTATCGTAATACCCAGTACTAACTGGGTTATGGAGGTCCGATAGGCAGTCGCTCCATTTAAAATACTGGTATTCAGCTGCATCCGGTTGGACTGGGAGCTGACCCCAACATAGTTGGGAAAAGGCTAGGCAGAGAGAGAGTACGAATATTACCGACTAAACCCGATTTACAATATACGGTTAAAATAAGAATGTGTGGCAAGTGGCTCATCAATTACAGTCCTCGACTGTACATCAGACTTAACGTCATTTTTCTTTATTTTTGGCTGACTATAATACTAACTGTTTACATAACACCTTTTCTTTTCAGCCGTTATACACAAAACGCTAATTAATTATTTCAAAAGCAACTGTATTCATCTTATTAGATAGTTACATGTTTAAGCTGTTTATAATTGACAATATCACCTCACTAGCTATTAATATTACTGAAAGGAGTCTATTTAGTGCAGTATTTAATTATGTGTAGGTATTTAATGCTATTGTAAAAGTTTGATCTATGTACATTGCAAACACAATCAAAATGTAACGTTCATCTATGAATCTAGCATTCACCGATATAGTTTTTACAGGATTTTCCATTGGCACTATGACTTTTAGCCATGAGTAAAGCATCATTTTAGATGAATTAGAGTTGTTGAGAATCGAGTTGGGCGGCGCGGCGGCGCCAGCGTGCGATTGAGGAGACCTATGCCGCAGTGCTGTAGGCTGATGAGGAATGACTTTTAGTATTCCAGTATAGTTGTTGGAATTGAATAGTGTCTTTGTTGTATGAATTTCATGTGTAGTACGAGTAGCCTAAGCGAAGGATTTAATTATCAGAAAGTATTTATTTACAGGTTATTTTAATTAATGTTTGTCGTTGTTTATAACTATCTCGTTTTGCAAACAGGTGCAGGATATTCTGTTTAGATCTGCAGATTCGCAAGCTCACGACTGTCACAGCCGTAATATTAATTAAATTGGTTGGGGCTCTTTGCGGGTATGCGACACTAATTAAATTAAAATATATCTCACACCGACGCGACAGAATTTATGTGATGCCAATTTTGTCGCGCCGGTAGGTACCTACCTATGAGGGACGCACGTTCCCCGAAAACCGTGTTTGAAGTTTCGTCTAATGTGTGCATAATGAAACGCCGCTACAGAAACTTTGAGTACTTAAACTAAATGAACTTTGCATAATAACTTCGCTGAACTGGATTTTCCTTAAGTGCCATGAATTAATCAGCACCTGACTTCCGTCTGTATTGTCTTTCAACGCCTCTGAGGAGAACCTAACCAGATTATGTTATTGGTTTTCTGAACTCGCAAAACTCCATTAACTCTGGAGATGTACACATTAGTTCGATTAGATTAGTTTTGCCATCAAATTGAATAATATGTTAGACGGCAAATTAGATCTTTATAACCAATACGGAAGGTACAGACAACAAAAAGTACTACTGTAGAAAGTTTTTAATGGACTCTGTTTAAATATACATGGCAGAGTTTCTATTTAAATCCCGAAAAAGGTCCTCGTACGAGCTGTGTACTCTCCGATACAAACTGTCCCAAATCAACATACCCACCGTTAGATTTTGGATCCTTTACGGTAGTCAATGCTCAGGCCATATTCTCAATGAATGACTTTTACACAAAAATAAATCTCCGAAAAGGTATTTCGATTTTTAAAAATACGAAATACCACCGAACACAAAAGAACCTATAAATATTTCTAAAAAAAAACATCAAAGCATAGTAACCAAATACCTTTGTGAAAATCAGAAGAGAGATATTTTTTGGGCGCTGCTGCCGTGTCAATACGGGTCACGTTTTTATGAAAAGAGCTCCGATTACTTTTGATTTTCACACTGGCACGTAAACCATATAAACTCAAGCCTCTTCAGATCACATAAGTTCATATTATAATAATAGGATAATGAATTAAATCTGTCTGGCAGAGAGCCTTGTCTGGGCTCACTTTGCACAATTCATAGATTACGTCTGGTATTAAATATAAAACGAACGCTTTGAGTTCAGCCAGCATGAATTAGTACAGATAGTTCAGGGCTGAGTACATAGATAAGCTAACCGGTGAAAGCCTTACAGTTTTACTACTTTGGAATTCAGGATTTAGTTCTTTGGTGTTTTGATGAGTCGCAAGAAATTTGACTGTTTTGAAAATGTTATCTTTCTAGTGCAACTAGATTTTAGTGCTATTTGTAGGCGGTGGAATTTCGGACGCATTGATGCAATTTCTTTCATACGGTAAAATAATTTCTATATAAGTTTGTGTTGAATTACAGAATTGTGGTTTTTAGAGAAATGATTACTTTCATAATGAATTAGTATTGCAGTTAGCGTATGATTATTTTGATTAATTCCATGACCGTTGAGCTAATAACTCTCACCAATGCATTGTTTGCCCAGTCTTTTCACAAGTTTATTGCAGTCAGCTTCCAGTCTAACCGGATGCACTATACCAATATTTAAGAAGGAGCTATAAATAATTTGTCAGCAATTTTAGTCTTGTTAATTTACAAAAAAACTGAACATTTATTTTTTTAATGTACTCACTCATATTCATGAATAAAATGATTCTTAAAATTGGTAAAAAATACAGAGTTAAAAATATTTCAAAATGCGGTTTAACACTCACAATCATATCGACTCATCCGTAGAATAATGTCCGATCTGTAGGGTTGATAGTTTTCAGTAGAGGTTAGAGAAGTTGTTGACTTGTGTAACTCTTTTTTTTTTTTTTTTTTATTTATTTATTAATCAAACATTGTAAGTAAAATTATAAACTAAGCCCCACAAAACCGTTGTAATGGTTTGACTGGGGTGGGGTCGGTGAGTCTCTTGACACTCATACATAAACACTACACTAACAAGATGGAATAAATTTCCGACTACATATTTTTGTTAGTATTCAGTATTAGTAACAATGGTGCTTAGGTACTAAGTTAGTATTGTTAATATAACCATATATAATATATAACTTACACTAGCACATATCTAAATAATATTTTTTTAATTTACTTCTAAATCTATTTTTATTTGTTTCACTCCTTATGCCTGCTGGCAGACTGTTCAATATATATGGTATTCGTTTTTTTAGGGTTCTGTCACCAAAGTAATTGGTGACTCTGGGTACATTGAATCTGCCAGCAGCCATAGATCGACTATTGTGGCTGTTGAATACGTGAGTTAAGCTATGCTCTTGGGTACCTTGGTGGTTAACTGCTAAAAGGTATTTATGTTTATAAGTGATAGGTAGAATTTTACATATTTTAAATAGTTTCCTATAATCTCCTTTACAACTGTTTTTAGTTTTTTTAGTAACAAGTAGTTTTAAGAATCGAATTTGAAGAGCTTCTAATTTATCCAAGTTAGTTTTGAATGTTAATCCATAGCTGTCAAGAGCATAACTTATGAGTTATGCTCTTGACAGCTATGGATTAACATCTATTGAATCGATTGAATCTACTAATGACATATAAATACATCTTAATACACTAATAGGAACTTTAAAGCTTAGGTGGTACATTTTACTTAATAATATTCTTAGTTTACTTGAAATATAGTCTACGTGTTGGGACCAAGAAAAGTTCTCATCTATTTTCATGCCAAGGTAGGTTACACAGTCGACTCTTTCAATAGGTTTACATTTACAGTCCAGTAAGTTATTATGGTGACATATATATTCATGGGTAAATAAAGGTGGAGTCGGACTATGAGGTCGTAAGTATGGCGAATGAATTAACAATAATTTAGTTTTACTAGCATTTAATATAATGCCATTGTCGTGCGACCATTTAACAACCGCGTCTATATCTTGTTGAACTAGCTGGTAGGTATCGTTTAAGTTAGTTCCGGAACGAAGTATGCACAAGTCATCTGCAAACATATACGCTGAACAATGCTGTAGCACTCGGCACAAGCTGTTGACATGCATTAGGTAACAAATTGGTCCACATCCCGAGCCCTGCGCCACCCCACTCCGCACCTCGACCCTGTCACTAAGCGCATCCTCCACCTTTACACGGTAGGAGCGCGTGGTGAGGTAATCACGGAACCATGGGTTCAGTGGTTCTCTCACCCCGCACTCCTCCATTGCATTTAGAATGGTGTCAAATTGCAAAGTGTCGAATGCTTTTTTGTAATCAAAAAATATTGTAATAACAAACTTTTTATCATCTAGGTAACTGTTAATTTCATCTGTGAATTTTGTAAGCAATGTATTTGCACTTTTCCCTTTTAAAAAACCGTGTTGACGCTCGTTAATGATGTTATTTTTTTGTAGATAGTTACTTAGTTGGTTGACAATACACTTTTCTATGATTTTATCTATACTAGATAAAATTGATATAGGTCTGAAGTTTGATACCTTTTTACGATCACCTTTTTTGTGAATTGGGCGAACTATTGCCTCTTTAAGCTTATTAGGAAATTTATAGTTCTTGACAGTTAGGTTTATTAGTTTAGCTAAAACGGGGCTCACTTTATCAATAACTATTTTAAGGTCGGACATTCGAACAAGATCGCTACCCGGTGATTTATCTGTATTCATGTTTTTTATTATGTTTTTTACATATTCAGAGCTTACTGGTTGCCACCTCATGGACAAGTCCGTGGCTTTTACATAGGTCTGCCTGTCCAACCAAATCTCATGACACTTATGTTTTATATCTTCTATTTCTTTACTGAAGGTAGACGCAAATTTATTGCTTATGTCTGTAATGCTTCCTTGTCCGTCCATGTTTGATAAAATTAATTCATCTACCGATTGTTTATTGTTTCCCATCATAGTATTTATCCTTTCCCATATCTTTTTAATATTTTTATTACACTCTAATATTCTATTTTTATCATAAATATTTTTACTTTTACTAATCGCTTTTTGGCATTTATTTCTAAATTTGGTATAATTAAGTCTCTTTAGCATATTCTTTGGCTCATTACTCCACAACTCAAATAATCTGTCTTTTTCGTTTATCATAGACTTCAACCTACTATCAATCCATTTTTTGTTGTTCCTGTTACTCGTCGAAATACGTTTAATTACGTAACAGTCATTATAAATATCCACGAATATTTGTTTAAATGCATTATATAATTTAACAGGGCATTCCAATGACATGAGGTGGTCAAAATCAGTGCTTAATAATTTCTCCCGAACTTTGTTATTGTCGAGGACGCGCCTAGAAGTCACGAGTCGTGGCGGCGACGGTTGCGCATCGCTCGGGCTGCGAGCCCGCGACGACTGCGTCGACGGTGCGCGTCTCCACTGCACGTTGGCCGTAACGAAATAGTGATCTGATATTTTTTATTTTATTACAGCTGAATGCATGATGGCGTTATTTGCTCGAATATAAATATGATCGAGACAAGATTGGACTAGTTTTCCCGACACAATTTCCTTTCTAGTGACATCATTTATGCACTTTGTGAATCCATGTTCGGATAATAGATTTTCGTACGATATTACAAATTTGTCATGACAATTTAACAAGTTTATGTTTATGTCCCCGCAGAAAACCACTTTAGAATCTATGGGTATTTTTTCAATAAGTTTCCGAAAGTCATCTATAAATTGGTTTAAATTAGTCTGTTTATTTATTCGCGGGGGTCTGTATATTGCTATTAAATATATTTTCTCGTTATTGAACTGGAGTGTTATGGAGACGCACTCCGCCGAACGCATTCCTGTGGACTGTGTCAACTCACACGTTCGCGCGCCTAGTCCCTCGCGCGTGTACACCAATACCCCTCCACCGCTTCGGTCAGCTCGCGTAAACGTATTTAGATTATAACCCTTTATTGAAAACAATGACACTAAGGCGTGGTTAATATTAGGTTCGGTTAGCACAATTACGTCATTTTTTTCTATACAGGAATTTATAGTTAAAAGAAGTTCACTGAAGTGTTTTTTAAGGGAGCGAATATTAACATGTAGAATACATAGTCCTTCATTGTATACAATTGAACTCATCCAATTACTCAAGTCATTAGCATAGGTATAGTTTACTGTATTATCAGCTATGACGTCAAAATAATTGAAATCAGCGAATTTTGTGTATTACGAATAGTCACGATTAAGAACAGTTTATTTTAATTCACTTTGATAACTGACACAGTTCGTTTTCACTTCTTATCCATATTGTATTGTCGCCATCCTTCCTCTTCGCCAGTATTTTTCCATTTGTCACCCATATATACTTGTATACTCCTTTGAGTTGTCTTTTTGCGTTCCACAGCAGTGTCTTCGTAGCTTTAGTTAGGTCTTCATTGATAAATATTTTGTTTGTAGTCGATCCGCCGGTAAAGATGCTGCTATTTAACTCGATCAGTTTGCGACGATTGGCTAACCAGTCCTCCCTTGATTCAATGCCTGACGCCTTGAAGCCAACCACTATTGAAGATTGTTTATTTTCTTGTTTGGAATTTTTGTTCCGTTTTACCCATTCTATATCATTGCTTTTAACACCCATCTCATCTCCAATTTTGGTCACGATCTCTCTTAAGTTTTCGCCAGGTATGTATTCGACGCCTACAATTTCGAGGTTTTGTTTAAGCGATGATTGCTCAGCGTCTTGAAGTTTTTGCTCAAGTGCAATGTTGCATTTCTCCAAATACACACATCTGTTGTTAATATTGGTCACAGTTTTTTCAAGCTTCGATATTTTTCCTTTAGATTCTTCGTGTTCAAATAATAGTGTATCGTACTTATCTGATAATACGCTAATGCTTTGTTGTATTGTGTCTAAATGCTTCTTAAGTCCGGGTATGGCACTGACCTTTTTTTGAATGTCTTTTAATATTTTCTCAGAGTCTTGTACCTCTTCCTCTACTTCTTCTTCATCAGAGCCCTCGTCTTCACAGTTGTTACAGTAGATCCTGTTTTTTCCCGCCTTCATGTCTGCAGCTAAACCTTTCACGCAGCTCCTATGAAAAGTTCCTTGACAGGAACCTTGGCACATAAAGTGGGCTCCTTTTTTCGATAGTACTTTCTTACACTTTTGACACTCCATTGTATATTACTTTATTTATTATTGTTTTCCGTGTTAAATTTTATTGTTTATTGTAACAAGTAGGTATTACGAGTTTATTATAAGTCCGTGAATATTAGGTAAGTAGGTACGCGATAGCGAACTGCGGGTTGGTTGAACAGTTGTTTATGCAAAGGTTTTTTAGAAGTTTTTTGCTTATGATTCACTTTTAGGTCAGAGTTTTGAAAAACTAAAACGACCACTGCACAGTACAGTTCGATAGCTTTAGTATGATATATGACACTTTAGATTTTAATCAGTTTTTACCACTTTTTCTAATTAATTTAATCAGAGAGTGAAACAAAACGTGCCACCGCGTGGGCCGCTTCGCGAGACGCACTCACCTCTTAAACGGTGAGACTTAACATTTAGATTTTTTGGTATGTTGTAACAACGCCCAAGCCTAGTTAAATGCTATATAGCGTTTATTTCTTATCCTTTTATTTCACGAGATAGTGAGTCCCATATCAACATAGGACGTTTTATGGCGTAAGTGCGGGGGTCCGTTATGAACATTATACGTTGTTTTACGGAGACGTCTGAATTAATTGACGCTCTATATTAACATGGGTCATTTTTTGTTGGAAATACCCATCCCTTTATAAGTCCTTTGTGAATAACCACCTTGAAATGTTTACCATAATGTTAGCCAAATTATGACTACCTTGGAATATAACTGAATAAAAAATTAAATTAATAAATAAAATCATTTATTAATGAAAAAAAAACTCAAAATAGATAGCAAAAAGTATTAGATGGCATCACTTTGAACAGCAATCACATCACAGTTAGGTACGGACTTAAAATTAGCAGTCTAAAACTTATAGATCTATGCACCTATTAGAACAATGCGCGCGCGCATGAAGTATTTTAAACTTAGCACTATTATAAAATCAACTATTTTTTTATTTTTTATTAAAAATTACGTTTAGTCTTTAATATTTTTACCAATCAGAAGCATCGTGACCTAGACGAGGTATTATACGTCTCAACAACAATCAAACTACGTATACCTCTGCCTTGATGGCTTAATAGTTAAAACTTAAAATAGTAATTAAATGACATAACGTATCACAGCATGGCTGCATGGTAACTAGGTAACCTACATGACTACAGCATGTACTTCATCATAACGACGGAAAATACGTTTATGAAGATATTTAAACTTCGCACTAGTTAATTGAAAATAAAGCATAATTATAACAACCAGCCTTCATAGTATTATCGAGAGATATATAGACGTGGGGAGCACATAATATATAGACGTGGGGGAGCACATAATATGTACTTAGCAGCAATTAAATTGTACGTAGGCAAACATTAAATTACTTAGTTGAGTTCTCATTATAATTAACATTGTTTCGCTAAATCTACTGATTATAAACTACAAAAAGAAAAAAAAGCAACAAAAAAGAAAAAAGAAAATTATTATTTGGATAGGTCATCATCGGATTCTTCAGAATAATCAACAGTGGTGTGATGTAGCAAAGAGTTAAAGTATGGATAATACTCTAAGGGAATTACTTCTGAGCGGCATATATCCATTAAGTCTTTATAGTTAGCAACAGGAACCACACTAGGTTCAGAATATGCAGGTAGTTTAGTTCGTACCGAGGTCCTCGTGTTAAGAAGTTCGTGCAGACGGTAGTGTGATTCTAACTAATTGTTTTCTAGATATGACCTGACTCAACCTGATTAAAATATTTTAGTGATTCGCGGTCATTAAAATATTATAATCAGGTTGAGTCAGGTCATATCTAGAAAACAATTAGTTAGAATCACACTACCGTCTGCATGAACTTCTCGAATGTTACTTCAGTTAATCTTTTTGCCCTTAATAATGTCTTTCATCCAGACCTTGTTATTAGCAAGACATTTAAAGTCAAATACTTCATTCTGGGTTACGTTGCGGACAACATAGGGTTCTCCTTCGTTCTTGGCCGATCTAAATATAAAGACTTAATGGATATGTGCCGCTCAGAAGTAATTCCTTTAGAGTATCATCCATACTTTAACTCTTTGCTACATCACACCACTGTTGATGTTTCTGAAGAATCGGATGATGACCTATCGGAATAATTATTTTCTTTTTGTGGTTTATAATCTTTTGGGCGCCTCTGTCGTTTTCTAGTTGTTTTAGAAGTCACGGTGCGATCGCTTGAGTGAGAAGTAGCAGGCGAATTCATGGTGCGAAATGGCGACGACGAAATCACAGAGAAACTGTTCAAATGATTCGGGCAGAATGTGCTATCGCAGATCGAATGGACGTTAGTAGGAGACGGCATAGGAGTTGGCACTGACGGTTCCAAATTAACCGGGGTAGATCTGTGGTGAGAAACTTCTAACTCTTCAATCTGTATTAATGGTGAATTTTCGAAACGAGAAGGCACATCCAAAAAAAAATGTACTAGGTTGATTTCGGTAAGCATTCTCGGCAGATGGATCAGACATGACATTCGGTATTGAGCCGTCGCAGGTAATTTCTTTGGTCGCACTTCTCGCCATATTATATGTCAGCTAGTTCCTGAATGATTTCTTCTGCATTAGAAGGCAAAGGAAACGTTTGTCGTATCATGGCGTTGTCATCAACATTCACAACTGTAATTTAAAAAAAAAACTGTAACTTATTATAGGTATTCATAGAATAATATTTATATTAAGAGAAATATACCTAGCAATTAATCAAACAAATCTCAAATAAAAAATCTTTATATTTAACGATATTTTTAATTGAACAACGTCTTAGCTGATTTCATTATCCCAGTAACAACGTCCCATCTTAATATCGAACCCACAAATCGTTTCAAAGGTTCCGAAGAAAAACGTCCCATGTTTACAAAAGACGCTTAGAAGTTCAATAATGTTCGTATTAAATTGCCTTATTATTTCATAAGACCTGTACTTTTTACTATTTATTATTACAGAAAGAATGATTACCTTGTGAATATGCATAAAGCCAATCGTATTTTCGCACCAAAAATGCGTTTCTGTACCTCTCCGTCAAAAAACGTCCTATATAAAAATCGATCGCCCACAACTGTTTACTGAGCCAAAAAAGCAATATAGACATTATGTTCATTAATTTATGAACTGTATAGTGTGTATCACGAAATAGTATAACTGAAATCGTCAACCCCCTTCTTCCAACAAACAGCGGCCGAACTGACGAACGGACGGGGCGCCCGCGCCACCACCACTCTCCGCGCGCCGTCCCTTGGTCACTTCATGCGTTTTTACGCGGAGATAATGTCAGATTGAACGTTATTCGATTCTATATTTCCGAAACTAAATAAGATACGAAAATTCTAAAAACGCACATCTGTAGAGTTCGTATTCCTTAACTCGTCTAGCTATTTAACTCGTTTTTGCTCCATGATCACATCCGACTCTGTTCTACGGATAAGTCGATATTGTGATGGTGATTATCATATTACCACAGTGTCTCAAGACGAAAGTCTATGACCAGTGTGTGTTGCCAGTGATTACATACGGGACCGAAACGTGGTCGCTCACAATGGGCCTCAATTCAAAAAGCTTAAAGTCACCCAAAGGGCAATAGAGAGGGCTATGCTCGGAGTTTCATTGCGCGATCGAATCAGGAATGTAGATATCCGCAAGAGAACCAAGGTTACCGACGTAGCCCGAAGAATTGCCAAACTTTAGTGGCAGTGGGCAGGGCACATTTCTCGCAGAACGGATGGCCGATGGGGTCGAAAAGTTCAGGAGTGGCGACCGCAAACCGGAAGACGTTGCGTTGGAAGACCTCCCACTAGGTGGACCGATGACCTGGTGAAGGTTGCGGGAATCCGCTGGATGCGAGTCGCACGGGACCGGTGAATATGGCGACACTTGGAGGAGGCCTATGGCCAACAGTGGACGTCTTTCGGCTGAAATGATGATGATGATGAATCTTATTTAATATTCAAACGCCAAGCCATGCGAATAAAACCAAGTTATATTTTTCCGAATGAAGACTACAGGAATGTAAATCTTTGACTTTGATTATAACGTAAACTAAAGCTAAAGCAAAGCGTTTCTCCCTAGGCACAATTCTATGAAGGCACTCAATATACCAATCTATAGGTAATCAGTAGGTATCTGTAGGCTGTAGGCAGCATTTCAGAACGTCTTACGTATCGGCAGTCTGTCTGTTCATCTACGTTCAATAATTGAGAAATTCTGGTACTGGTAATGTATTTGATGGTAGAATTTACCTACCTAATATGTGTGTGGTTGTTTAGTAATCTGAAGGATGAATGGATTTATCCAGTGTACTGTTAGTTGGTATTAGGTTCCTATGTGGTACTTATTTCGTAACTAGTTTTTTATGTGACATTCCATTCTCCAACATTCTGTTGATCTGAGAGGCCACCACATTCAATGGAATAAGATCGATAGCGTCAGAGATCATCATAATCTGCCTAGCCTTTTCCCAACTATGTTGGGGTCGGCTTCCAGTCTAACCGGATGCAGCAGTATTTTACATGGAGCGACTGCCTATCTGACCTCCACAACCCATTTAGTACTGGGTAATACGATATCCCTTGGTAAGACTGGTTGTCAGACTTTTTGGGCCACTGACTACCTGTAACGGCTGTCAAAGATCTGCAAATGACAGCCGGGACCAACAGCTTAACGTGCTTTCCGAAGCACGGAGGAAACTCGGTATGTACTCGATAGCGTCAGAGAAGCGAGTTAAAAAAACATAGCAAACAAATATTACTTTATTATATTCTACACAACATAACATAAGATCACGCCTGTAAACCCCGAAAGGTTAGGCAGAAGTGTATCTATTAGTAGATACACCCACATTTCGCCAGTTATGTTTAAGTCCCATGTAATAGAGGGCGAGCCTATTGTCATCAACAGGTCAACGATCCAGATTATGTGGCTGCTACTGAGAAATTCCTGATAGAATAACCCAATAACACTTTGCCCGAACTGGTAATGGAACCCCCAGGACCTATTCTATTCTATTGCTAAGCTGATAGAAAAAAAAAACACTCCAAGCTGCTGAAAACACAAAGATTACCAACAATCCTCCAGAAGTGACCAACACGTACTACTTACTACTACTGGTACTTATACTGCTACTGGTACTTATTTATCTATTTACTGACTGTAATTAGATTAATGAAGCCTATTAGTAGTTCATTAATAATTAGGTAGATACTAAACATGAAACGTGTCAATCTATTGGCAGGACTCCAAGTTTTGAACTAACAACAAACCGCTGGTCGCACAAACGAAATGTAATTTCCGAAACTGTCCCACAATCATTCGTATGAAATCTAGATTTAACAGGAACAAAGTGAAAGAAACTTCTAATGGATTCAATGAAATGAGCCAACTTTTACAAAGAAGATAGAACAATGACAATATTTACTTAAGACTTAAAAGTTTAGTAGATGAACAACTTCATCCTGTTATACTTAGGTAATATTAGTCATTTTGTTCTTCAATTACTTTAATGTTACTTAGATCAAAGTGTAACTTCAAACATGCTTTTTTATTTTGTTTTAAAAGAACATCAATAAAGTTCGTTTTGGGTTTGGGCGCAGTCTGGTAAAAATAATAATTTAATTATTCTTTCAATAAAATTTTGCTCCACTTTTTAAGATCGGCCCCTAATTGAATCAAATTAAGTTCTTTGTGAACAAACATTTTTAAACAACACAATAACGTTGAAAGACGTCTCAAGAAGAACATCGCCTGAATAATAGTTGCTATTCTTCGAAGAAATAACAAATTGAACGACAGCCACATGTACATGTACATGTACTTATAAGTAGATCTTAAAACACGAGGCATTGGGTTGAAATTCACAAAGCTGCGTAATTTTCAAGAGAATTCAGGCATTATAAGCAACGAATCGTACGAAACCCCGACAAAATGGAGTTTAGAGTGCAAATTGAATGACAAAAGCTTGCTCCGTCAAATCAAGACGGAGAACGGTGTCAGTTGTGTCTTAATGCAGTTGATGAAATTGCTTTGGAAAAAGAGACCCGACGCTAATTTGGAAACTGGCACCCGACGAAAAATGCTCAAGTAACAAACGAGCGCCCGATTTCACTCCGCCAGATTACAGCTATGTCTGAAAAATTGCATTAGCAAAGATGACTAAACTTTAGTCGCTGTTTTCTTTTATTTTATTTTATCAAATAGGAACCGAAAAGAAGCCGAAAAGTTCTGGAGTGTATAGTATTATGCTATACTTACGCTTCATATTCACCATTCATAATACTATTCATCATCCTTTTTATTTGTTTATATTTCTACACTCAGCAAATCGATCTAAATACGATTCATTTACTTAAAAATAGCTGAAATAAAAATAATATTAAAATTTTCATGTTGTGAGACTTACGTCAAGCGTCAAATTGTCAAACTCTCAGTTTCTGCTTAGTCTATGATATTTACTTTTTGGTTTGTAAAATTTAAATTATTTTTATCAATATGTGTTTAGCCATTATATTTTGTAGATTATTACGATTGTTTACTAAATAACTTAATATTAAATTATATTATAAAATTCTTTACGCACTCATGGATATGTCCTGGCCGACTACACTTGTCAGTTGAGATGATGGCCACACTAAGAAAACTAAGATTTGAAAGAAGAAGACTACTTTGAAAAACGAGCTGACGGACGGCGGAAACAAGGAGTACTTTGATATATACAAAAAGTCTACTATTGGATCTGATTTGATGAGTATGAGAGAGCAGCTTGGTTTTCGCTGTGAGATTCTTAAACTGCCCAGGAGATCCAGCTAAAGATTCTCCTGGGACTTCTACTCCCGATGTTCGGAGGCTAATACGTGCCTGTCCGTCTACTGGTCTCGCAGGGCTGTCCTACGTCTGGCCCTGAGTTCTGCACTGCCTTGCTGCAGAGCTGTCCTGGTGAACTCTGAGATCTGCGCTGCCGCCGTTTCTACTGCTTCAGAGCTGAACTTCAAGGTTGCTCCGGTTTCGACCTGCTACCCTGACGCCTGCTCACGTGATTCCTAACTGTGAACTATAAAACTATAGAGTGCGTGGTAGGTAGGTTTTTTTATGTAACTAGCTGTGTCTTTGCCTATTAAATTTAATTGAACAAGTCTGCTTATCCTTTTATTTTAATAGGATCAAGTAGATTTGTTACAAGTGGCGACCGCGAACCGGAAAACGTTGCGTTGGAAGGCCTCCTACTAGGTGGACCGATAACCTGGTGCAGGTTGCGGGAATCCACTGGATGCGAGTCGCACGGGACCCGTCAATGTGGTGACACTTGGGGGAGGCCTATGTCCAGCAGTGGACGTCTTTCGGCTGAAATAATGATGATGATGATGAACAAGAAACAGCTACATTATGCGATACTACAAATATAATTACATAGATGGAAGGGACACCGATGCCGAAACGGTTAACACGTATTTCAGTACCTACATCACATTTTGCACATCGAAAGTTTTCATCATCGGTGGGGTTAATTTTTTTATTTTTTAGGGTCGCCCAAAATGTTATTGGATGTTTCCATGAAGAATTTCTAAATAGCAGCTATAGAGTCTGGGTTTTGTGCCCGGTTGATGGAAATAGGCTCACCCCCTTTTACATGGGACCTAAACATAACTGTTGAAATATGGGTGTACTTATAAGTACACCTCCGCTTATGCCTTCGGAGATAAGAGTAAAATACGAAACGAAAAACATGCCATGACGGTGCTTAACTTACTTACTTCAATATATTACTTACGTCGTCGTAACAGATCTAAATAGACTGGCACTCCATTGTAATAACCCATATGAAAGTGGAATAACTGACATCCAGTTTCATAATATTTTTGCATTTACGTTTTTTTAGAATAGAAGAAGGAATGTGTTATTTTTTGTTGAAGTGAAAACGGCATGGAAAGTGTCATTTGTCTTGGTATGGAGATGTTATGAAGAGGGATGAAACGCATGTGACTAAAAGAGTGATGGATATGAATGTTGATGGATGGAGAGAGAGTGGTAGTCCAAAAGAAAATAAATAAATAATCTTTATTTTCAAAAAGAGCCAAATACAATTTGTCCTTCTCAATCAAAACATAAAAACGCTAATATGAAATACAACACTATGCATTATTTGAGACAGAGTGAACGACTGTCTGTGCTAGTATAAACTGTGTTACAGACACAGGCAAAAGATGTATGGATTTTGTGAGGAATGATACGAAGGAAAAACGAGTAAATGATAGCGTGACGATTGACAGGGGAGAATTGAAGAAGAAAACGTATTGCGCTGGCCCCAAATAGAAAGAAATAAGGGCATAATGATGATGATTATGATGACATGGAATAAAATACTATAAATACAACATATTTTTAGAGGGCTTTGTCTACAGAATGATAGATATTAAGATGTTAGTGTCCCAAAGCAATCAGTGATTGACAAGATAACTCCGAGACGAAAATTCAATGAACAATAATAGCGCTTGTGTTATCGGCAAAAACTACAAGTTAAGTATCATATGAAAAGTATTTCAGATGATACTAAACTTGTAGTTTTTGCCGATGACACAAGCGCTATTATAGCTAACGACAATATAGAAAATTTAGAAAAGAACATTAATTTTATCCTATGTGCTCTTGAGAAATGGTTCACTATGAATGATCTAAAACTAAATCTAAAAAAGACACAATGTTTATTATTTAAATCGACCGTGAAGAACAAAGATACTATCAAAGTACATTTATTAGGGAATAAAGTGGATATTGTAGACAATTTAAAAATTTTGGGGGTACAAATAGATGCAGTTTGAAATTGGAAGAAGGAATTGGAAGTGGTCACTAACAGAGTAGTGCTTGCTATGCTCTCGGGAGTCTTAGAGATGAATTAACCATTGCTCACCTCTGAATGCTATATTTTGCACTCATATAGTCTTGACTTAGATACAGCATAAAGTTCTGGGGCAACAGCTACCAATACAACATTAATGCTGCTTTCGTTTTACAGAAAAGGGCCTTGAAAACTATGCTTCGCATTGAACATGCTCGTCTAGATAGTCAGCAGTTGTCACACTAAAAGAATGACTCAAGGAAAACGGAAAGCTTATGTTATTTACAATAGAATATTCTGGAAAGTATCGTGGATCTTTACTAACTGGTTTGAAGAGGTCAAATAGTGAGTCGATTCATGTAAAATACTGGTAGGTATTTAGTTCAGCTGCAACCAGTTAGACTCCGACCGACCCGAAAACCGAACCGACCGAAAATCGACCGGAAGCCGACCCCAACTTAGTTGGGAAAGGGCTAGGCAGATGATGAAGTCATCTCACTGTAGAACAAAGGACTGTTCTGCCAAGTTGTTCGGTCTTTCTTGAGGCTTTCTGAAAATATAACCCCAAAGACTAGAAGTTCGGGTCGGTTCTGTGGTTTGGTCATCGATCTCCTTGTCCCTTTTCCCTGATCAAGACTTTCTCCAGACTACCAAGGTTTTCGTATGATGTACGAGTAGTCGAAGTAGCTAAAGCTAAATTTGCTTATATCTCGAAAAGTCTTTCTACTAGTGTTACAATACTATTACCTGGTGGTATCGTTTAACTCTAAAACACCCACCGTACCGTACCACCAGGGTTACGGTGGGTCTGCAGTTACACCTTGTATAGTCTAGGTACTGGTAGGATTTTACATGAGGAACGATGGGCGCAAGTCGAGTTTGGAACTATGGTGGAGAGGTGCTTATGGGTGTTCAATTCCTTGGGTAGGAGGTCATTGGCACAGTATGAATATACAAAAGACATTGTAATTTACTAAACATGACCCAAATTAAATAAAAAAGCTTACCAACAAATTCACGATCTACCAAATCCACGTAGCTCTTATTGACTTGGGACTACATTTAACATATTGACTGGGGACCTGAACTCTTGCCAACTCCTAAACAATCCGTTGAAAACGTTTGCGGTACAAAATTGTGTACTTAACAGATACCTAACTATGTACGTGTATAATGTACGAAACGACCTCTATTTGTTACAATTTTTGTTCGAATCGACAGTTTTCAGCAGAATTTACCGGCCACGTTCAAAAGTCGTAGGAGGGTTTAAGGCTAGGTTTACACTAGGCTCAGTCCTTGTTTACGGAATCGGTATCATGCATGTCCACTACAGGGTTGAAAATGATAACGAAACTGCATCCGTTACGATGTGGTGATCAATAAAAACAACAGCTGTTAATTTCCGGTCAGATGTATTGTTTATTTAAAGCTCCGTTGTATTTAAAAAACAAGAACAGTTTTCCAAACAAATTCTTAGTATTTGTATAAAACAAAACGCTTTTGAAATGAATGAACAAAATCTAAAAGCTTAAATGAACGTAGCACCGTTCGTGTTTTATAGTGGAAAACTTGGACAATTTGTCGAGTACACCGCCAAACTTTGACTATTTGTTATCACTTTTTGGGATTTAAATACTTGGGCATACTTTGGAATCGTAAATCAAAAACAAAAAGGTTTTTGTTCCTGGTTTTTAGAAGTACCTTGTTTTATTCATGCTGAATGTTCAAGTTCATATTTTGTAGGTACATACATATATACAGTGTGAAACATAACAACATGCAAGACCTCCCGTGTGATCTCTTAGAGCATGGAAATTAAAACATAAAAAAAAAGTTATGAATTTCCAAAACTCATAGAACAAATTGGTTCAGTTTTATGATTCGATAGATCACGATTAATGACGATCATGATTTTTTTATTGATTATGGTGACATAATAAACGCAAGAACTCCCGTGTGGCTATACAAGGTGTAAACCTTGTAGTGGTAGGATTATACATTCCAAGAGGAATTGGCAGCAATATCTAAGAGGCTTATCAACTCAGAACATCATACCATGATCACCAATTCTAGCGCAGTTCTGGTGTAGGACAAAGCATCGGCCAAACAAATACAAATAAATTGTAGGCGCTGCTCCAGACACGGTTACTTTCATACAAATACTAAAGTACCTGTCTAGTGTCCGCAACCGGTCCATTTGTCCATCACGGTTCGGTTGATCCTAACCTCAGAAAACCCTGCGTCGTTCGCCAATAACTATCTATATAACTTACATTTCTAAACTTAGAAATATACTAGTGAACATGACTCTTTTGAAGGAATGTTTGAGGAATGTAATTTTGTTTTTTTTTTTTTTTTGTATTATAAATTATTAACATTTATAATTATTGAATTCTACGCATCCTTATAAACTTATAAGGACTAGAATTCAATAAAAAAAAATATATATTATCAAAACTTCAACTTCCTTAAAAACAATGTCACCGAAGTTTTCACAAACCCGTCGTCTGTTCTGTACCAAAGACAAATTGTAGAACCATCGATAAACTAAGTTTAGGAGGTTGTCGAAACGACTCATGCTGGCGGAAGCCCAATAAAACAACTGAAATTAGAACAAATGAACTGAAATGTGGTAACTGTCACACGAGGACAGAGGAGGAGGAGGAGGAGGAGGAGGAGGAGGTATCTAATAGACCCGCTGCAAAGCTGAAAGGCACTTATTCTCAATTGCGATCATTTTTCTATTTTAGACCATACCTCGTTAACCGGTTTTTTTTTTTTCGTAGTTACTTAGTTTGATGTCCAGAATTACACCTTGTATTTTAGGAATTTATATTGGAAACTGGGAAGGTACACATGGTGACACAAGTACAATGAGAGATCCGCATAAACTGGTTTTGTATAGCTTGATTAGTCGTCGTGCGTACGAAACGCACATTGTTAACAACAAACTTCCCGGTTATTATGTGGCTTCTCAACTAACGATTAGTTCCTCAAACTTACTCAATGTATGTAATATGTAGGTGGAATTAATAGAGCAAGCCTTTTCCGGTATTTACATTTCTAGGACGGAAACTTAAATAAAATGTTATTCTGAAGTTTAGCCAGATACTATAGAACTCATCAAGAAACCAATTAACAAAAATTATATAGATCGGACTAACTTACCTAGTGACGTCCGATCCTTAATTATGTGAAGTAATCTCGTCCTCATTTAGTACTTGTAGTTTGCACTTCTTGCTAACTCGCTATCACATTTTTTAAAGATGAATCGATTTCATCAAAACCAAAATGTTATCTGTGGTCCGGTCTTGGCGCGCTCGTTCTTGGCATCTGTCAACTCATTCTTTCAAAGCATTATGATCGGGACTTCGAGAAGATAACCGATACGGTTATCTATCGTAGTCCCGATACATTAGTCAACACAACTTTTGAAAAGGGGTGTAGATAAGACACTTTAAAACACATATAAGTAGGCTGATCTTCTGGGAAGGGTTGGGATACAATGAGGACGAGATTACTTCACATAATTAAGGATCGGACGTCACTAGGTAAGTTAGTCCGATCTATATAATTATGCTCCGTAATCTCGTCCTCATTTAGTACTTGTAGATGTTCAAAGAAGTTGTGTTGGTAATATAATCAACATCTTTTAATCATTGAACAATGCAACCTAACATAGGTACTATTCAGAGTATTATTACTTAGGTACCAATTACACATTTATTTAAATTAAAGGTAACATAACATAAATCTTCTCTAACACTAGTATCAACCAGTCTCATAATAATCTTATAAAGAGCTTAATTACTTTAATCAGACAGTTACCATTGACATTAAATGGTAATCAACCAACAATAACAAGCAGTGTGTTCTATAGTATAGAGCCTAGAACACACTGCTTGTGCAAAAGCATTAGAATCACTAACTGTAACAGTAGTTCTCATAATAAAAGCAAGCAAAAGTTGAGGAACTTGTGGTCCAACCAGCTGCTTTTCTTATAACTTCCAATATTAATACCCACTTCATAGGCTTTTCATGCAGAAGCGTGCCTTGTGCTGTGTGATATGAATTTGGGAGTATTTATTATTGAGTATTAATTTAGTTAAAATTTGTTTTATCCACCTACTAGTAGTTGCAGTAGCGGCGGCATGATATGGTTTTCTTATACTTAGTTATAATTAGTTATTTACAATCTTATCTTATATTTTTTCTTAATATCTAGATAGAACAAAAGGGTAGTAGCAGGACACAGACAAATTCTCCTTAAAAAATGGTAGTATCAAATTGGGTTGATATCTACCAGGTTCAGAGGTTTTAATCATTTTTGGATTTTTTATATTAGTAATTATCCTGATTATAAGAAATTTTATCAGTATACTTATGAGAGACAAGGTTTGAATTCTGTGTGCAGTCATAAGGGCTACTATGGTAACTAACTTTTTGGTAATTAGTTCTATACTAAGGGTTTCATTAGGAAATAGTTCAAATTAGACAAATAATTCAAAACAATACTGAGATCCCATACTACTTCATATTTGGGGTTCTTAGGTCTTAACCTAAATAACATATTGGTATTGAGTGAGTTATTTATGATAGTTCCTCGTTAAAATTTTAGTCAGTAAAGATATCACAGTGGGAACTAAGTCTAAGAGAGGGTCAATATCTTGGTTCTGACAATAGGAAATCCCTTGATTCAGAGCAGACTCATATCGGTTTTATGATGAGGTTCCATTATTATTATTTCAGAAATAACCATGGGCTCAAATAAGGGAAACCATGGTTGTGAGGGCCACCAAGGTACTACAACAATGCTTGTTGCCCCTTCCCTTTTTATTTTCTATAGCATCTTACTAATAAGTGCAAATGGTGGGAATGTATAAAAGAAATTACCATACCATTTAACAGTGCATGATATATAATTCTGACAATTAGTGTTATTAGTGTTAAACTTGTTTGCAAACAGATCAATCTGAGGATAAACAATTATAGTATTGTAGGCTACATCACATAACTTCCATTCAATTTCTGTTTGGATGCCTAGATTCTAGATCTGCGATAGTGTTTTCTTTAGAACTGATATAAGATGCATAGATCCAAATGTGTCTTTCCTCACACCGTTGCCACAACTTTCTGGCTAAATTATTAACGTGGGTAAAACCAGTGCCACCCATTTTATTGATATAGGATATGGCAGTTGTGTTATCTATTTAATTCTAAGTAAACTTTCACAGTGTCTGAGTGTGCTTGCAAATGTTTTGAGCCCTATAAATGCTGCTAATAGTTCAAGGTAATTTATATGAAACTTTTTATCATCAGTTATCCAATGCCCATGGCTTCTGACATCATTACATACCAGACCCCAGCCAGTTTGTCAAGCATCAGAAAATATTTCTAGAACAAAGTCAAATAGTTTTTACTGTTGTAGGTTGTTAGAATGAGACAACTACCAATCTAGTCCTATCCTAATTCCTTTTGTGATAAGTAGCAGACCCTTGTAATTTTCATTGTTGTTTTGTTACTTTCCATAACCTTGGTGTAAGGCCAACCATATTCCACTGCTAGGCAAGCAGCAGCAAGGATACCTATCAACTGAGCAAATTCTACTATTTTGCATATCCTCTTAGATTTAAAATTATTTAATAAGTTAGGGATAAAATTTTATCTATCTTTTTCTGACGAAGTGAGATATTAAACTGAACTGAATCTAACAGAAATCCTATATACTGACAGCATTGTCTGGGTTCTAAGGCACTCTTTCTAGTATTGAAACATACCCTAGATTTTTTAAGAAAAAACTTAGTATATGAATAACCAAGGCACAAAATATCACCAAGATATTCTATAGAAAAGTAACCCCAATGGCCTCAGTGACACATAACTGGCTTCATAATCTTTGTGAATACATATAATGCTATGCTAAGCCCAAATGGAAGGCATGTAAACTCAAATGTATCTTGAAACTGAAACCGGAGAAATCTAGCATATTTTTTATGGGTAAGAAATATTTAAGCATATTTCAAATCTATAGTTGCCATAAATCAACCTGGGGTCATGAGTTTGGTTGCTGTCCTTAAGTCTTCAAGTTTGAAGTGATGTGTATCAATATATTTATTAAGTTTTTTGAAATTTAATATAAATCCAAGTGCCATCTGATTTTGGATGCAAAAATATGCTGGATAAAAATTGATTATCTGCGGATAAACATCATTATAATACACGTAATTGTAGGAGTTTATTAATTTCCATAAAATTAGATTGCTTTCTTTCTGACTGAAGTTATTGTTTTTAGGAATGGAAGTTTGAACTGGAATTTCATAAAAGTGTAAGTAGTTTATAACCCTTGATCCAATCATTGTATTGTTGGATACCTAGGTGGTAACATTATTCCAGACTTCAGTGAAATACTGCAATCTACCAGTGAGCTAGACGCATTCCTGTCCCCGACGTCACGGCTGGCGCCTCTGTGGTATCAATTCTCGTCCTGACTTTTTTTTTTTTTTTTTGCTTTAAACGTGTCCTGTAGGTTATCCCCGAACAGGTACTCAGATATTGGAGTCTGCCCCAACTAGCTCCTTCATTTCCTTAGTTAGGCCAGACAGGAACAGGGGGCGTCTGGTGATGCAGTTACATGATAAATGCGACAAAGTAGTCTGGCTGCATCACTTGAAAGAGTTAAAATTTGATCACTACTCTCTCGGTTGGCGATTAGATTGTTTAACACTTTGTCTATTGATGGATTGGCAGCAGCCGAGGTGATCTGCTGCCCCCTGATTCGTTGGTCCCTTTTCAATCCACCATCCTCAGTGCGGCTGCCACTTATTCATTTAGTTTTGGCGGGTACAACAAGCTGCCGTTACAATTATTGCTGACCATCTCGTGGCCAGACTGCCGTGAAGTTCTATAGGTATCTTTGTGGGCTACGCCCCCTCATCTCAGCCTCTTTCTGATTTCGGTCAGTGGGTCGTCTTAGAGGCGGATATTAATATTCAATAAAGTTATTATAGAATAATATATATATATATATTTTTTTTTTTTTCAAATAATTTGAAATTAAAAATGTTAATCATTTTTAAATATTCCTTCATTAGGTGATATAGGACAAATGTCTGTACTCAGAAGTGGCGGTTATGGGGAATAGCTGTCGCGACGAGTCAGGCTGCGTCGGGTTTTATAGCGTGTCTCACAACTTCGGTCGCAATAACCACGGCTTTCCGTCGTGTTCGACTGGAGCGGGCTTCATACTCGTCTACAAAGAATAATTAAAGTTAAGCCTCTGCCTGGTCGAGTTTAAATCCATGGCTAACCTCTCGTGATAGCTCAAGGGATGCAGTAGGGACGAGATTGTGAACAACTGAATGTGTACATCATCGGCTGACCTCTCGTGGAAGCTCTTGTGATGTCGTTCTATTGTAGGATGGCTTAGATCATCGGCTGACCTCTCGTGAAAGCTCTTGTGATGTCGTTCTATTGTAGGATGGCTTAGATCATCGGCTAACCTCTCGTGAAAGCTCTTGTGATGTTGTTCTATTGTAGGATGGCTTAGATCATCGGCTAACCTCTCGTGAAAGCTCTTGTGATGTCGTTCTATTGTAGGATGGCTTAGATCATCGGCTAACCTCTCGTGAAAGCTCTAGTGATGTCTTACTAATTTATTGGCACAGTTGGTGTTTTCATGGTTAACCTCTCGTGAAAACTCTAGAGGCATATGCGAACAACTGAACGTGTACACCATCGGCTGACCTCTCGTGAAAGCTCTAGTGATGTCTTACTAATTTATTGGCACAGTTGGTGTTCTCATGGTTAACCTCTCGTGAAAACTCTAGAGGCATATGCGAACAACTGAACGTGTACACCATCGGCTGACCTCTCGTGAAAGCTCTTGTGATGTCGTTCTATTGTTATATGGCTAAGATCATCGGCTAACCTCTCGTGAAAGCTTTAATGATGTCTTATAGGTTGGCACAATTGGTGTTCTTATGGTTAACCTCTCGTGAAAACCCTAGAGACATGTGCATCTTAGGCCAGGGTGCCAGGTACTTCTAGGAAAAGACGAGTGTATAGGTACATAAACAAAAAAGCTTACCAGTTTCGATGATGACTCCGTTTTCGCTTGTTCGACCGATTTTCTAGTTCCCGCAGACGTTCGTTGAGTTCTCTCATATCTTCGTCTCGTTTTCTTCGATGTTTTTCCATCTCGGTTTTGTAATTACAAAATTTTCGGAACTTTAATAACGGAAACGTGACCTGCGCGCTTCACAAAAAAGTACAATGAGTTGACAGATGCCAAGAACGAGCGCGCCAAGACCGGACCACAGATAACATTTTCGTTTTGATGAAATCGATTCATCTTTAAAAAATGTGATAGCGAGTTAGCAAGAAGTGCAAACTACAAGTACTAAATGAGGACGAGATTACGGAGCATAATTATAAATTACTAGCTGTCCCACGCAACTTCGTCTGCGTCACATAAAAGAGAAACAGCTCACAAAAGGAATACATTTTTCCCCGTTTTTGCAATACTTTTCATTTATGCTCCGCTCCTTTTGATCGCAGCGTGATGTTATATAGCCTATAGCCTTCCTCGATAAATGGACTACCCAACACTGAAAGAATCATTCAAATCGGACCAGTAGTTCCAGAGATTAGCGCGTTCAAACAAACAAACAAACAAACTCTTCAGCTTTATAATATTAGTATAGATTTAACCCTTTTTGGTTGTATACCACACAAATTCTTGTCATTATTTTTTTTTACATTGTAACTATAAGTTATTTAGAACCATCTCTGTCATCAACATAGGTCAAGAATAAAAAAAACGTATTAATGGAGCATACTCATAAACTACTCAACTACGAATCTTGTAAATCGGTTCAGTAATCACGGAGTAATCTCAGTACAGAATTAGAGTTACCTAAGAACTTTCGACTGAGTGAACCGATTTTATTTTATTTTTTATTTGAAAGCTGGTGGTTCCCGTGTGGTCCCATTTAATTATTGTGAACATCTGATGCTGATCTTCGGAGATATACAATGGAACTCTTCAAAAATAAACGGCAAATCTGATTGCTGTAATCGCTTGGATGTTTATTGTTGATACATCATGACGTAACATCTCGCCTGTATGCTCTAAGGGGGTACACAGATGTGTACAATACACCCAGATTTCGACAGTTAGGTATGTTTAGTTCTATTTATTGGGGATAAGACTATTACCATGACATATATTGACAATCATATATTCATGGCAAATATTTGTTTGGGAAGAACCAAAAACGGAAAAATAAAAAACTTTTTTGTAAAAAAATAAAACTTACTTCAAAAAACACAAAAAAGAGTAAAATAAGTTTAGCTTCAGAAGTCGTTGGCAAAAAAGAACTAAATCAAACAAACAAGTCACCGACTTCTGAAGCTAAAGTTATTTTACTCTTTTTTGTGTTTTTTGAAGGCGGTTTTATTTTTTGCAAAGGCTTTTGTATTTTTAAAGTCAGTTATAAATCAAACTCAAAACTCAAACTCAAAGCATTTATTTCAATTAGACCATTACGGCACTTTTGAAAGTCAAAATTACAAAAAAGAAAATCAAAGCTACAGTCCCAGTCACAAGGCATAATAACTTGAGAAAGTACTGTAGTTGCCCATTCCCTAGCGTAGATCTCTATGGAGAAGAATGGGCAAGAAACTCCATGGACACTCTTTTAAAATCAAAATATTGTTACAAAATCTTGGTTACATCATTAATTTTGAGATTATACATTTATGTGAGAACGATGTAGAAAGACGTGCACACTAAGAGCATCCAGAGTGAAAGATTAGATTAAAAATGTATGAATAAAGTAATTAAAATGAACCTTGGCAGCTAAGAGATGACCAGTCCCAACTGACAGCGCCCGTTCACAGACATGACGCATGTACCGGCGCCATTCAACTCAACCATATTGAAGGGAACTAAATGACCCGACACACCCGCCACCATCAGCGAGACATTCAAGTGAGCATGACATTCTCTCAGTCACCAAGGCATATTCAAGTCAATGAAAGATAAATAAATGTAAATGGTGGCTGAACAGTACAAAGTACTCACACATGTGCTATGCAATTATATAATACTAAGAACTGGAATCTATACAATGCAAGTATATTTTTACAATCTTCTGCAGCTTCCACAATACATTAACATGGGAATCAATTCTTCATCTTCTTCTTTACGTGTCGATGGACTCAAATAATGCCCGACCAGTACAAACAATTAGTTTGCCCCCCCCCACCTATGGTTGTGGAGCAGGACCAGCATTTAGCCAAGCATTTTTATCATCAATGTAATCCCCCAACTTATAATATGCTTGCCTACATAGTGTGCGTTTTATACAAGATTTAAATTTCGTCTCATTCAGTTGAAGAATGTGGGGAGGTATTTTATTGTAACATTTCAAACAGTACCCCATGAAAGATGAATCCACTTTAGCAAGCCTGAAACCTGGCTGAACTAGTTGGTCCCTATTTCTAGTGTTATAGTGGTGTCTGTCCCCTCTCTTACTGAATAAATGCCGATTTTTTCTAACGTACATGATGTTTTCATAGATGTATTGACAAGGTACTGTCATGATATTAACTTCCTTAAACAGTTCTCTTAGAGAATCGCGTCTACGTAATTCATAAATGGCTCTGATGGCTCTTTTCTGCAGAATAAATATAGACTCGATGTCTGCAGCCCGTCCCCATAGTAAAATACCGTATGACATAATACTATGAAAATAACTAAAATAGACCAGCCTCGCGGTATCAACATCAGTAAATTGACGGATTTTTCTAACAGCATATGCTGCTGAGCTTAGCCGTCCTGCAAGAGATGTTAGATGAGGACCCCATTGTAACCTTGAGTCGAGCGTGATTCCCAAGAAAACCGTTTTATCGACAAATTCTAGTTTCTCTTGATTCAATATTATGTCACAATCACTACTTTTGACATTTGGTAGAGCAAATCTAATGCATTTAGTTTTTTTCCCATTTAGTACTAAATTATTAGCGGTAAACCAATCGTGAACCTGCAGTAGGGCGTTATTTACGTCATCAAGATTAGTGGCACGTCTGTTTATTTTAAATATTAAAGAAGTATCGTCAGCAAACAACACCATATGCGGATGGTTGTTAAATAGATGGGGTAGGTCATTAATATATACTAAAAAGAGGAAGGGACCCAATATCGAACCTTGTGGTACACCCATTTTTACTTTTAAACCCATTGAGTTGACTCCATTTATTTGTACCTGCTGCTGTCTATCATTCAAATACGATTTTATTAACCCGTATGCTCCCGGCCGTGCCTCCAGAGGCACGGTGCATTGTTATTTTAATTGTGTCTGTAATTGCGGGTATTGAAGTGTTAAACTGAGCGCAAGTTTACCTAAACCATAATGCTGAAGTTTCAAGATCAGGGTTTCGTGATTTACGCAATCAAATGCCTTCGAAAGGTCACAAAAGATTCCTATGGCATCTTGTGCCTCTTCCCACGCAGTAAATATGTGTTTTAATAAAGTGACACCGGCGTCAGTTGTACAACGTCCTTTGGTGAAACCATACTGTTGCCCGTGTAATATTTTATTAGTGTTAAAATGGTTAAGCATTTGATTGAGCATTATCTTTTCAAACACCTTGCTGAAAACCGGCAACACGGATACGGGCCTATAGTTATTGGTGTCTTTACTGTCCCCGGATTTAAAAAGCGGTATTACCTTACTGAATTTCATTAGATCCGGGAAGACCCCTTGATCCACGCACAAATTAAATATTGAGGCTAAATACGGCGCTACAGCCTCAATAATTGAGGTACAAGCTTTGATAGACATACCCCATAGATCTTCCGTTAATTTGATCTTAATTTGCTTAAAACCTTTTATGACTGATATGGGGTTTATATGCTGAAATTTAAATTCATTTGGACAGGCTGAAACGTTCGCTTTCAATAAATCAATAGAGAGCAAGGGAGAGGAATTTAAGGTTTCTGTAGTTTTAAGTGGGATACTGGTAAAGAAATTTACAAATTCTTGAGCAACTTCATTGTTGGAGCTCACAAGGCCACGCGATGTCTTTAGTGTGAAGTCATTACCTTGTTTTTTATTTCTATTTGTTTCACTGTTGATGATTTTCCAAACCGTTTTTATTTTGTTGTCGGCTGATTTAATCTTGTTGATAATGAATAAGGATTTGGCTACCTTGCAAGTGTTTTTAAAAATTTTCGAGTAAGTAGCAACATATTTATTAAAAGCTTCAGTGTTGATGTAAGGCTTAAGGCCGTACAGCTTAAACAATCGTTCCCTACTTTTCCGAATACCCTGTGTTGCCCAGTCACTGAAAATAAACTTTGGGCCAATAGTTTTAGATTTCTTTTTTAAAGTATTATTAAATTCAGTGTGCACTACCGAAAAGAATTCTTCATAAAATACATTTGCATTGTTTCTAATATGACCCGGTATACTTAACTTGCTAATTAAATTATTATTAAATTTGTCTAGATTGCTGGGTGTTATTTGCCTAGTTTGTATCTGAATTCTTTGTAATTGTCTATTGTACGCGAAAGTAACCGTCTGACCACTATGATCTGAAGGCAGGTAATTTACGATGGATTTATTTATGTAATCGCAGCAACAAAAAACATTATCGATACATGTAGCAGTATTTGTCGTAATTCGAGTTGGTTCTGAAAACACATTTGACAAGTTAAATGATTTAAAGAGACTTAAGAATCTACTGCTATTCACATTATTCTCTATGATATTGACATTAAAGTCACCACAGATAATTATTGGTTTATTACCAGTTACAAGTTTTGCCAAAGCATCTTCCATTACTGACTCAAAGATAGAATAGTTCAGGTAATTAGTCTGTAAACGCACACTATTACATGCTTATCTAGCTCAACACAAGACAATTAAATGCTATGTTCAACCGATAGATCGACTATATCATTACGAGACTTAGATTTAATACAAATTTTTACTAGGATTAATGAACCCCCACGCATCTTAGATTTTCGGTTAAAGCAACTGCTCACATTGTAATTCTCATAATTTATTTGCATTACTTCATTATCTTTCATCCAATGTTCATTCAGTAAAACAGATAATATCAAACTTAGTTTTTTCTAAAAATAGTTCTATTTCTAGTTCTTTGGAAGAAAGTCCCTGAATATTCTGGTGAAACAATTTTAAGGAATTCTGCTCAGCCCCTTTTTTACAGTTATTTGATTGAGAGCCAGAAGATACCTCGAAGTTGACGAGATTAACTATATTGTCACTCGTACCTTCTATTGTCTTATTGACTAGTTTAAATCTAAGCTAATACTATTTGTATAATTACAATTAGTATAATTACTAATTTCCGTAGACCTATTTACAAAAAACTGCGACATACCACATATGTCTGAGTTTATATTAAAAGCTAATAGCCGAGCTATTTGACGTCTAAAACTAATAGGCAAGTACGCATGGTTTCTGGTTGACTTCAATTTCTGAACGAAACTGTTAGTGTCGAAAAATGTCAACCTGTCACTATAATGACTAACTAGAAAATGCAAATGATTATTTATGCCATGGATATAATGGTTTTGCTTGCTAGACAATTTCTTAAAGTACGGGAAGGAGCACAGAATTACTCTCTTACAATTTAGTTTTAATAGTTGAGTGACATTGTCCGTGACATCATCAAGTTTAACGTTAGAACTGTTACCTACAAGTACAGTTATAATGGTATTAGGATCAAATTCCTTCCGAGTTATTGATGTTATTATCTAGTTGTAAGAAGCCTGAGGAGTACAATAATTTAGAGAAGAATGACTCAGATTGTTACTAATTAACTTGCCTAACCCTTTTCCTATACTATCTGAGAACAAAATGGAGCAGCAACTGTGTGTATTACAAGAAGGGGGAGAACTACTGTCTATTTGACCTACCTGTGATGAACCATGTACAATATCTGGTGAATTTTGAATGGAGATATAGTCCGGAACACTGCTCAGCCGGGTCGGGTTCTCCGTTACCTCGGGTAGGAGAGTGTCCGGGCTGGATTCACTTTGTGATGTACATTGAGTTTTGTTGAAGGTCATCGTGTCTACACAGTCTGCATTACTATTACCGCTATCAACTAATTCGTTTGCAGCAAGGATATGTTCCTTAATTTGTTTTTGAGAATTTACATACATAGAATAACATGACTGTAGTTGACGCTCTAAAACTTGAATTTCAGACTGTAAGTTTTGAGTGTCTATTTCATAAAACTTCTTACTATCCTCTAATTTAATTTGATAATTATTCAACTTTTTTATGAGGAAAACACGTTCTTTTATTAGTTGAATATTTTTGGAACTGTGTTTTTGTTGTTTTTTAAATTTCTTGCATTTTTCATTGTTTTGCATATTTCTTTATTTTATTTTGGCTTACTTTATAACTACTACAATTATATTTCAGAATAGAATCTTCAGTAAGATCTATTGTTGTTAAGAAATGTGGGTTGCAATTTGAATTTAATAATTCATTATATAGGTGATCTGTTTCCCTAACCTGAGTACATTCTCTTTCTTTCTGAAACTCAATAATTTGTTTGTTGGCATGAAGCAGTTCAACTTCTAAGTCCCTAACCTTACATAAAGCCATTTCATAATGGTTACTGCAGTCGTTGAAACCATCTGTGACCACCCACAGATTGTCCCGTTCCTCAACAACATCCATGTATTGTTGGTGCAGGTCCACTAGCTCCCGTTTCAGGCTTGTGTTTTTGTGAAAGACCTTCTCGATTTCAACCTCATGTTCCTCTCTATCCAATAACAGCTGTTGACATTTGCTGTTTGCTTCCTTAAGTTCATCAAGGGCCGTTCTCAACTTAGCCTGTAACTCCTGGGTAGTTGCCTTACGGGTCATCACAGGCATGGTTTCAGAGAATAGAACTGAAAGTAGAAATACAAAGAATGGTGAGAACTAATTGGATGGACAAAATTAGGAAAGCTAGAAATGAAAGAAGAAAATGAGAATAGACTGGAATGTGATTAATAAATTGGTAACTGTGGTAGGCTTATGAGTCTTACAACTTTAATAAGATTATTAAATTAAGTTAAACTTTAAATTGATTTCATGTCTTTAACTTTTTTATGAAGTGGGTAGGACTCTTGGTTTTAAAAAAATATTGGACTTATTTGAATAATAATGCCAAAAATGATTAAAGAATAACCAACGTACTTTTTTGTTGTGTATTTAGTTAATTAAATATATAGATAGCAAGTACATTTACTTATTACAAACTACACAACTACATAACTAACAAGTGCTAACTGACACAGAACCTAACTTCAACTACAAAAGAGTGCCAGATTAGTCAGAATAATGAACTTAGTGCTACAGAGCTTTTAATTGGTTGATATGAGCTACTTATTAGACATTAAAAGGAAACAATTATACTCCCTAGATAGATCCGCAGGTACATCAGCTGTTCGTGTTATAGGTTACCGGTTGAGTTAGGAAACCAAACACTACGTGTTACAGTGTATTTTTCCGTGAAAACAATAATCTTGGGTATTAATACACTTAATAGACATTTAATTATAATAATACAAGTTTTTTACACTAAAATATTAATTAAATCTAATTTAAAATTACGGAGCTAAATTTTGACATGTCACTCAACCAGTGTTGCCACTCACCAGAATACCTTATCTATAACGAAAAGAGAAAATAATTTATTTCGCGGCCAGCATATGTCCTAATTAAACAAGTCAACAAATTCTAAGTTTAGAATCATACAAATAAGCGTGGAAAGCTCAATTTATTGAAATTGTTTCGCTATCTTGTAACTTAGGAAAACAGCAATTATTTATTTACGGTAATAACCTTCGTATTTTAAAGCCTAGAAACAGAGCTCGTGGCTAAATAATAACAGCCGCTCGGGTCGATCGTTAGGATAAGCCGTGCTTGCCTAGGTTGGTCTGTGGATGGGTGACCACCCGTTGCATACCGAGTTTCCTCCGTGCCTCGGAGAGCATGTAAAGCCGTTGGTCCCGGCTGTCACTTGTAGATCTTTGACAGTCGTTAGGTAGTCAGAGGCCCAAAAAGTCTGACAACCAGTCTTACAAAGGGGTATCGTATAGCCCTGCACTAACTGAGTTGTGGAGGTCAGATAGGCAGTCGCTTCATGTAAAATACTAGTATTCAGCTGCATCCGGTTAAACTGGAAGCCGACCCCAACATAGTTGGGAAAAGGCTAGGCAGATGATGATGATTTTAAAGCCTAGAAACATTGTATTATTTCTAAATTATTACAGAAAAGTTACTTATCATCGTTGAAGTTCTAATACCATTTACATCATTTTAAGCGGTTTTAACATCTAGATTTTTGATGCCGTTTGCTAGAAAATCGGAAGACGCGTTGTTTCAGCCAATCCCAGAAACGAGCAACGCCTCTATATTATTTGAAGTGAACACAAGTTAAAATGGTACGTACTATTACATGGTATAATTGTGCAGATTTCAAATCAATCACTGTAAATTTGCTATATTTGACTTACCTGCACCTCTAGCTAAGTTACAAACGTTTTGTATCGATTCTCTTTCTACAATCGTAAACGCCTTAAGCGATTTTAGAAAGCGCTAAATTGGTAGCCAAGTTGACACGACCGAGTCGATCGCTCGTTCTCTAATGTCTGTAGAAAAAACCTACACTTTAGTCTATGGTGAGCGTTCATACCAAAGAGTTTAGCGGTCAACATTAGAAACGATAACATTCTATTCTATCATTTTGAACGATGTAAACTTGTCTACGATGTTTCTATTCGTTTGTGCTGATCACGTGATTTAACGTAGAGATGATGTCATTCCCATTCATTTGAATAGTGTTCTATTAGCGTTAACGATTGTAGATTGTCAACTTGGCTAGGGGTGCTGTTCTTAGAACTTCAACGAACGACGCGACGTTATGTTCCATGCAATAATAGGATGCCCGTTTACTTACTTGTAACCTTTCGTCTAACTAAACGTATTAAGTGTATCTGTGCTTCCGTGCTACCTAAATAAATAGATAAAGATACTTTACTGTTTGTGTACACAAAAACAAAGAAGAAGAAAAATGCCATTGTAAAATCGACTACATGAAAAAAATACAAAAGCGAAAGAAATCATTCATAATGCCGTTAAATCACTGACGAGGGGTTTAAAAAAAAGCCTTATTATGATTGCCAGCTCATCAGTCGTAGATCACTCTTTGTACGATAAAAATCGGATCAGGAATTGAAAATTCTTCGCCTCCAGTCTCCAATGAAACGGGACCGTACTATTGAAAACTGCGAGTAGGCAACCAAGTTAGATTGGCTTTAAATCTGAAATGCTTTTCAATTTGCAGCAGTAACTGATGCCTTTTGAATTCATTCTTCTTAAACTTCTATAAAGTATGAAAAACTTTGAAAATTATGAACGTAAATTTTTAGATTGGACACGTATGCAAAATGTTATTTAAAATTATTTTTGTGAGAAAGAGTTTCTAATTAAAAGTTTTTTTTTACCTAGGTTTTATTACAGCACAGCTGAAAATCTACTTTGGAATAATAAATTACCATTTCAAGATTTCAACAAATTTATTTTATGAATTCAGTACCTAATTTTTAGAAAGTTTTAACATCAGATGTTAAGGGCCTATACTCCTCAAATGCCTTAGCATGATCCTCTGGTACGCCTAAAATACTGCAGCATTAATTTTGCAATAAATATATGGTATAGTTGAGGATTAATCCTAAGTCCTATCTGTGACGATCACGATTCCATAATTTTATCTCTATAGAAAAAAAATCCAAAGTTACCTCCAAATCGAACAATAAACCGCTGGTATTCAAAAAGTACTTCAAATTAGATCATGAAACTTTGCATACTAACTGAACTAACTATAAAGCTGGTCTTATGTGTTTTTTTTTTAATCCAATCAATAGATTTTTTGTAAATCGCAAAAAAAACACTCATTTCGCACTATTCGGCCGCGTCATTAGTGACTGACGTAACAACCGCTTTGAAGTGCAAGTTGATTAGCACTTTATTCTAACAGTATTTCAAACGAAGTTTGAACCACCAAAAATAGACTTGCTAATTTTAGGGTTAGAAGGGCCCAGAACGAAAAAAGTTGCCAATGATGGGTGATTTCAGTATGTCATACAAAGATGACCGGTACAAGAAATTATTTCAGGAACGTTATGGGAATCCAATACAATTGGTTTGATTTATGTCCTCATAGGTACGCAATGAAAGCATTTTTTCTAAAATAACACTATCATTTGACTTCATTATCAAATTATCAATGAAAACCTCATTCAAAACCAAATTTCCCAGAAAATTTCGGCGTCACTTAATAATTTAGAAACTGTGACCTTCCCTTTACTTAGTAAATTAATATTCTTAATAACATAAAACCGTATAAATAGATAAACATCTATATGTATTGACACACACCCCACCAAACGTCACCCCATCTGAGGTCGCCACTGCGACTACTTGTAACGGTCAAGGTATTATTCCTTCAAGTCAGTTTTATATAAATTCCCAGTAAACGATTCCCCTTTTAAGTTATCAATATATACGTATTATATCCATCCCATTCACAACTCAAACTACTCGTTTATTTCATTCATTATTTATATTATTTAAATACATATATAATATAATATATTTTATATATATATATATATATTTATATATATATATTTCATAATTTATTTACAAACTAAATTCAT
Source organism: Xestia xanthographa (assembly GCA_905147715.2). Classification (NCBI taxonomy): domain Eukaryota; kingdom Metazoa; phylum Arthropoda; class Insecta; order Lepidoptera; family Noctuidae; genus Xestia; species Xestia xanthographa. The sequence goes on along the minus strand of LR990659.1, from coordinate 18,106,505 downwards.
TAAATTTTGTAACTTTTCCATCACAATATAATATTCAAACACCAGTTTGTGTTGGAACAAATTTCTCGACTAAATATTTAAGTTTGTGAAAAAGTTTATCTATTCGATTTTAATTAAGTTCTCACAAAATCGTCAAAACTGTACTTGAAACAGGGATAATTATTTAGTTGTTTAACTTTATGAATTAAGTGCTAATTAGATAAAAAACTGTGGCAAATTAATTTTGGGTTAATTAAGGTTACTTATGGAAATTTCTGTAGGATATTTTTTTTTTATATTACCCAGTACTAACTGGGTTTTGGAGGTCAGATAGGCAGTCGCTATATGTAAAATACTGGTAATCAGCTGCAGTGTAACAAATCTACTTGCTCCTATTGAAAATAAATGGATAAGCAGACTTGTTCAATTAAATTTTAATTAGGGAAAGATAAAAAATACAGCTAGTTATAAAAAACCTACCTAGCACGCCTCTCTATAGTTCTATAGTTCACACACTTAGATGGATTGGAATTCGCTCAGCACTGTAGGAACGGGAACAGGCGTCAGGGTAGCAGGTCGATACCAGAGCAACTTCGAGGTTCAGCTCTGAAGTAGTAGAGGTGGCGGCAGTGCAGATCTCAGAGTCCACCGCGCGACAGCTCTGTAGTAAGGCAATGTAGAACTCAGGGCCAGACGTAGGATAGATTTGCGAGACAAGTAGAAAGTCAGGCATGTAGTTAGCTTTCGAATATCGGGAGTAAAAGTCCCAGGAGAATCTTTAGCTGGATCCCCTGGGTAGTTTAATTATTTGACAGCGAAAACCAAGCTGTTATCTGATGTTCATCAGATCAGATCCCAGAGTAGACTTTTTCTTAGCCGTCCGTCAGCTCGTTTCTCCAAAGTAGTCTTCCTTTTTCAAATATCCTTTTTCTTAGTGTGGTCATCATCTCATCTGACAAGTGTAGCCGGCCAGGACATATCCATGAGTGCGTAAAGAATTTTATAATATAATTTAATATTAATTTATTTAGTATACAATCGTAATAATCTACAAAATATAATGGCTAAACACATATTGATAAAAATAATTTAAATTTTACAAACCAAAAAGTAAATATCATAGACTAACTAAACCAGAAAGAAATAAAAGTAACTGACAGTTTGACAATTTCGCGTGACTTAAGTGTGAAAATTATAAGTTAATTTTTATTTCAGCTATTTTTAAGTAAATGAATTGTATTTAGATCGATTTGCCGAGTGTAGATATATATACAAATAAAAAGGATGATAAATAGTATTATGAATGGTGATTATGAAGCGTAAGTATAGCATAATACTATATACCGGTTAGAATGGAAGCCGACCCCAACATAGTTGGGAAAAGGCTAGGCAGATGATGATCTGTTTTTTTATATTTATTTGTTTAGTTCATAGCAACAGGATTGCCCTTTGCGAAAATTTATGGATTGAAAAACAAACGACTTTGAAGAAAAAAACTCAGAAGTATGAGTGAATTGCAACTCCACCTACCCCATCGGAAATGAATATATTGTTATAGGTTATAGTGTGGTCATTGGAAGACCAGTTCCAAGATGCTGGTTACAACAAATAAAAACGTCTAAATATCTGGTTTCAGAACCTTTTGTTCAAAGGAAATTCTAAGAATACTATTTAACCATCGATAAGTGCCTCATTGGTCTAGTGCTCGCAATAACTACTTCTAAGCATGGGGTCCAAGGTTCGATTCCCATGTCAGGCAAAATGTAATTTAGTTATTCCATCCCGTGTACCACGAAATCTGAATTTGTACACGGTTGACGTCAATGCTCGCCCATAATGGATAACTGGCAAGATTTGAGTGTCGGGTACACCCAAATTATGCCAACCCTTCGAAAATTATGGGCGTGATGTTATGTTATCAAGAGTTCTCAACTCATCATCATCATCAGCCTATTAATGTATCCACTGCTGGAACACAGGCCTCCTCTCTATGAGAGGGAATGGGCTATAATCCCCTACGCGGGCCGAGTGCGGATTGTTAGATGTCACATGTCTTCGAATTTTTTGGTTCTAGGACATGCCGGTTTACTCACGATGTTTTCCTTCACCTTTTTGAAAGAAGCGGTGATAAAATAAATTACACAAAGTAACGCGCCTGCCTAGGAACCCACGACTTATTGTTCGTAAGTCGGGGTCGCTACCACTGGGCCACCGCTGTTCTCAACTGTGTGACAAGAATTACATAGATACTTCAAATTATCAATGTGTTGGCTAATTTCTGGCGCAATCCGGTCAACGATGTTACTATCCGGAAAAGACCTGAAAATAATATCTTAGATGATTTATGTTTGGAGGAAACCTCTATCCTTCCAAGAAAATGTAAACTAATCAAAACAAAAGACTTTTCCGTTGACTGATGGACATGTCGGTCTTCGTTAGGGAACTTTTAGGAGCTACCTCGAAAGTATTGGGTTACTCGCTCTCTTCAACGTCTCGAACAAAATAAAGTAAAATTAGAAAAACCGGACAAGTGCGAGTTAAACTCGCGCACCGAGGGTTCTGTACAAGTTTGGGGGTATTTTGTTATTACACTTCATATTTACGGTTACCAGATTTTTGCCTTTACATATGCTGTAAGAAATTGCGAAATTCCATGATGATAGGTCAGGGTTTCTCAAACTTCTGGCTCCACGTACCCCCATTCACCACTTTGGGTGAGAATTCAGGACATTCTTCCTGTCTAGCTGCCCAAAAATCTATCAATATCTATCGCACGCGCCTGCCAGTCACCCAGCCGCCATTATGTTAATTTAGTCGCGAACCGTATATCTTCATGTGGCGAACCCCTAGGGGTTCGCGAACTACAACTTTGAGTAACCCTGTTCTAGGTCAACGAGGAGTGCCCTATGTATTTGATTTCCTTGTGAAATCGCAAAATATGCGACATAAACCGTCATATGTTATGATCACATTGACTTACAAGTTTGAGCACTTCACTGTTTTAAAATACTCGAGACTGCTACCTTGAGTATTTGATATTAATTTTAGCTTGATACCACCACGCGTTCCTGAGAAAAGGGGTCTTGACAGACCGACAACAAAGTAATCCTATAATCGACCAAAGTATGGAACCTAAAATGGTAGGAATATTGCTCTAAGTATAATGTAGAATATTTCCATGCTTAACCAAAATTTTGGATGGTCAAAAAGAAGAAAAACTTTAATTGTACTCTACAAAAAATTACATCAACAACTTTTACCTGAGAACCATGTAAACGGCAGTCTTATCGTTAAAACAGCTACAGTAACAGTAGATAATAACAAAGATAAAACTCGAAGCAAACAACAAACTAATCCCATATTTTATTTTAATACACCCAAGGATGCAAATCTAAATAAAGCTTCCATCTTGGAAACGACTCCTAATTCTGAGCAAATCGCTCTAGATGGCAAGATAGCGCACAAATTCAATTTGCAGCCAATAGACGAAAACTTACGGCGTCATCCATTTCAATTGCCTACATTCTATGAAAATTTAAACCAATTTCACCAAAAGCCAAGCATCGGTAACCATAATTTCGCTAATTGAACGTCTACGAATACCCAACTTCCCGTTCCTGAGTATGTTACTTAATAGTTACAGTTCAGGTCAAGAGAATTTGTGTGAAACGTGAGGCAAATTAGAGAAATAGCTTACGTTGTTTGCTGAATATTAATTAACAAAACTTCAGAGGTAGGGGCCTATATCGTGCTCCAGTTTGACTTGCTTCATAACAAGCTACGTGTGAACAAAGTGATGGAGCATGCTTGCAATTTCACTCTAGAATTTACTTGGAGATGGGCAATTACTTTAAGCTTTAATAATGTCTTGAAACAGAACGGGCTGGGTTGGAAATTGCAAAGCACATGCATAGACAATATTAATAGATAACCTCTATTGTTTGCATAGATTACCTCAATCTATCCCATTTGTCTATAATTATTTATTTGTATGTAGAGGGATTAGTTCAGATTGATCCGAAAGTCGATTTACTTGTACTGGTTGAAAAAACACGATTCTCAGTTGTTCAAAGGACATGATAGTAAGCCACTTTGCAGATTATCTCCACTAAAAGGCGAGACCCAACATTGACTTTTATTTTAACCTTGTCTGCTCCCAGATAATCACAAAAGAAACAAAAGATGAAGAAGCGAAAGTGAGTATGAAAAACTAAAAAAAAATAAAGAAAAAACAACATCGGAAATGAGAAAAGATAAAAGGAGCGTTGTTTTGACGTTGAGTTAGCTAAGAATAGAATCTATTTTACCGCAAACATTGGCTGTTGGATCTTAATTAAAAAGAAGTATTGGGATTTTCAAACCACCTCTGATTAAGTTGACGTTTTCAATCTGACGCCCGAAATTTTTCAGTTAGAAATTTTGGATCTCGATAAAATTGATTTCAGAAATTCCTTTTTTGTCTTTGAGGTTTTGCCTCCTAACTTCTATTATGGTGGTATTCTACATTTGATTGTAAATATTATTTCAAGTTAATTTTGTTTAAAAATATAACTAGAAAGTAGGTTATTCCTATTAAGGCCAATATGAAATCCAATAACAAGAAAATGCCGTAACGTGCCTTTGCGAAAATTGCACCAAGTAAGAACATGTTAATCAGCAGAAACGAAGGAAATTGTGCAAAAGCCAAAAATTACTCTCTAAATGTTCGTGTCCCAAAACATCTGCAGTTCCCCGGAACCTTTAAATATGAGAGTCAACGCTTCAGGAAGTGTTCACGATCTTATCTTAAGTATCTCGAAAATGGCGAGTCGGTGGATTAAATAAAGGAGAGATTAGGGCAAGCTGCGAAAATTGCCTTGATGCGAAAACATGATAATGGGTCGTTTGTATTAGGAGGTACCTATACCGTTCACATGTTTGTCATATCACGTCTTCTACTGTATACATAATTATACAAACATAAACTCACATCTTCTACTGTACCTATACATAATTATACAAACATAAACTCAAAGCATGAGTTTGTTTGTATAATTCCAACGGGGTAGGCAAAATGTAGAGAACGTCACCTCCTACCTCCTACGATTCTAACACTCCTTTTGCTTTTTCCGCTTTCATGCATGCCCATCACGAGTAGTTACCACGCACTTGACGAATGATCAGAAAAGGATTCACATCCACCTTGTAAAATTAAATACGTTTTTTCGTCGTTTTTTAACACGTCTACTCTCTATCGAAAATATTTTTTTTTAAGAAACATTGCTCAGAAGAAACATGTGAAATTTCTCCTCATATAAGTTCATTATGTATTAAAATCAAAGCATTTATTTCAAGTAAGCCAGTTACAGGCACTTTTAAATTGTCGAAACAAAGATGAAAATTAAAATTTTGCTATACAGTCCCAGTTAAAAGACATAAAGTATTAGTAGACATAGTATTTGAATAATTTCCTCTTCCTCTGATATTTCATTATATAGACCTATGTTAGCATAAGACGAATATAACCCAAACACTTGACTGAAACTTGGGCAACCAATTCAGAACTCAGCCGACAAAACGATTGGTTCACCAACTGCTGCTGGTGCTGCACTAAAATCCACATTTATATTCCTTGATAACGTATCCAGACATATCGAACAGTCATTGTAACTGACATTGCGCTCCGGGATTTGCATATTCAAACACATAGCTGTTTCAATAGCTCCACCTGCACTATACTATAGTGAATTTCGTATGGGCGAGAAAACAACATAGAACGAAACAAGTGCTTTGAAACTTAGGTTGAGGCTAGACGGGTGCAAACCCCGCGTATTTTGAAGCACTCAAAGTAAGTCGGTGAAATCTGGTTGCCGAATGCTTTCACACAATATTAAAGCACCTCACTCGAGGTTAAATGCGACGACTCAGGTGCACGGGTAATTTTGAGCGACGTTAATTTCATTGTGTTACGTTATTCTGGCATTAGAGTGTAGTTCATTTTAACCTGCCAGATAGTTAGTGGCCAAAATAGAGGTGAACTGGGTAAAAGCTAGCACTGACTATTGTACGGTTAAACTGACTAAATAGTAGCGGTTCGTTCAAAAGCTTTCATACTTATCCATACCCAGCATGAACGTGTGAAAATGGGCTAACGCGCACATTTAAACATAGCAAGTTCTTTCATTGGTTTCACTGTAGCCACAGCGATAACATGCAGACGTTCAAATTCTAAAACAGCGTTTGGCTTGCAGCTGATCGTTCGAAGAAATGTTTAATGTAAATTAGGTGTAATTCTGACCAGTGCGATGCAGATTTGGATAATGGTGCTGATTTTACTATGGAATATGTATACTTGGGCCATTGTTTTAAATTCTTCTCAAAAACAAATAAACTAGTATGATGGTAAAATCTGAACGAGGTACCTGATAACCCAGCAACCTCCAAAGCTGACAGACCTGGAATAGGCGCATCAAAAAACAATCCTGCTTAAAAACACGCGCAACTTATCACTCTCCTTTTCTGGCGCATTCGGTTAGACAAAGACAATTATACTTCATTTTTAGGTTTACTAGGTAGTGAACAAAAGAATAAGCACTGTTTCCAAATTGACATATGAACTTATTGCTCCTGCAGCTGATACTAAGTTATTGAGTGGCTGAGTAAAACTTGAAATGTTCGAGTCACCGGTGATTTAGTTCCTCTTGCCGTCGATAGCACTTTGCAGGCAAGACGTATGCTTGGCTACTTCAATGTTTGAAGAGATTTTCAAGTGCTTTTTAAATTTTCATGGATACCTGGACAGTCGACGGGATATTTGTTGATTTATTTGTCTTTTGAATTCTTTGAAAAGAAATCCTTACTTATAAAATGTTTGCCTATGCTTTACACATTAAAAATGAGTAGTAAGTTTGCTCACTTTGCTTGCTCACTATACCCCGCCATCCCCTTCGAACCTAACCTGTCCATATAAAATCAGAAGTAAGGTTCCGTAGAAAAATAAACATTTTGTGGCTTAACCTATTAAACCCCATAAAAATGTGATAAAACTACGAAGTTATTAAGAAAATCTTATGTTTAATTTATTTATTTAGTACGGTACCCAATAAATAAATCAAATTTCTAATAATGTAAGTACCTAGGTAGTAAGTAGGCAGTGAGTATAACAAACAAAACATAAAAAGCCAATTAACATACGGCGGCATGCAAGAAAAACCCTTCGAAGACTAAATATCAACATTGGAAACAGATGCCCACATTTGTGTGCAACTGTTTTAAAACGCCAACAAAATCGTGTCGGATAATTTAAACAAAGTGCACTTATGCAATCCGAACCAATGTAATGCACGCCTGATTTCCTCTAAAAACCTATATCACTACTTATCTGCAGCACTTTGCATTAAACTGTTTGTATCGAGAGCCGCAATACATGTCCCGTACGGCCCACTTGTGTCCGATCGATCTACATAATTACTGCCAAACTAAAACCAACCCTAACTTTCGTCTCTAAAGTTGAATATTGCTCCAGCAAGGAGTCCAATGGCGAGTGTTTCCGATAAAAATGTTTTAAGCTCAAGAGGATGCTTCATACGCATTCGCCTACACTTTCTTTGAAACGGGAACATTATTTCGAGGTCTTAAAAGTTGGGTGCTTGCGTCAAGTACTTTTCAATGGAACTGATCGGGATATATTTAGATGGGGGACCAATGTATGTCACTAGGATAGGTGTACACATTTTTTCAGTGTTAGAAAAAATACTTTTATTATAACCCTTCTTGTATCAGTTGTTCTTCTCTTAGAACTTGTCTCTGTAAGACCTGGGTCATCTTCAAAAGGATGCCAACCCATCCTGGCAACCTTTATTTGGGTGATCTATATTGAGTCATCACAAGTATCAGATGCCTGGACAACTTGACTTTCTATTAGAAATAACTATGGTAGGAAACTGAACAATATACAAGCTCTGTCAAACTTGTTGAAACTCGTTTAAGAAATACGAACCGATTTTCACAGACCTACAGGCGACCCCGTAATGCGAGTTATTCTGAAAAAGGGAAACAGAATATTTTGATTTCATTACGATACATTTAAAACTTCTCGAGGCCAAAACACACAAACACTTTGTTCCGTATCAGCTTTGAACTAACTCTATTGAAACAAAAACAGCTTCATTTGCAAGATTCTGTACACACAGTTCCTATTGTCACCCGCTTTCCATCCTAAAGACTTTCGCAAGACATTTGCTGAAAACTTGTTCAGCGACATACTCGCTTTAATTTCCTGATCATGCAAATAAGTTGTCCTACTTAGGCACGCTAAACTTAGTAAACACTTTTGTTTAGGAAAGAGGCTGGAGCTGGCCTTTGTGATCGTTTAAATAAGTAGGATACTGACTGGTAAGCATTAGGAGCAAAAGTTTTGATGAAGGACTAAAGAGAAACCATTAAGAGCCTATATACTACCTCAGATTAGCAACTCTATTTGTGGTGGTTCAAACTTCGTTTGTAATACTGTTAGAATAACGTTCTAATCAGCTTGCACTACAAAGCGGTAGTTACGTCAGTCACTGCGGCCGAATAGTGCGAAATGAGTGGTTTTTATTCATTATAAAATCAAACTTTCGTCTTTTGGAAAAAAATAAAAAACATAAAACCTGCTTTATAGTTAGTTCAGTTAGTATGCAAAGTTTCATGATCTAATTTGAAGTACTTTTTGAATACCAGCGGTTTATTGTTCGATTTGGAGGTAACTTTGGGATTTTTTTCTATCAAGAAAATTTAATGAAATCATGTTTTCGCCAAACATTAATCCTCAACTTTACCATATATTTATTACAAAATTAATGCTGCAGTATTTTAGGCGTAACGGAGGATCATGCTAAGACATTTGAGGTAGTATAGGCCCTTAAGGATTGTTTTAGGCTGTGTTCTGATTAAAATGATCGCGCGAATACGCAACCGTTGCGTTCATTTTTAGGGTTCCGTACCAGAAGGGTAACCAAATGGACCCTATAACTAAGCCTCCACTGTCTGTGCTCCACACCATCCGTCCGTCTGTCTGTCTGGCAGAGGGCTGTATCTCATGATCTGTATTAAGTGGACAGTTAAATTTTATACAGATGTATATTTCTGTTGACGCTATAACAACAAAGAATAAATTAAAGGGGGCTCCCCTACTACAATGGTACGGAATCCTTCATGCACGAGTCCGACTCGCTATTGGCCGGTTTTTTCAATTGCGCATAGTGCGCAGGGTTCCTTCTGGTTTTCCGACCAAGTAACGGTCATTTAAACACGGCGATCGTTTATTCGTACAATGCTTTAGTTAGAACGCGGAGTTAAGGATTTTCAAACGATGGGTAGTTATTTGGGCAAGTACATCGTACACTGCAGGTTACATACACTGAGCATAAATCTCTAGCGCACGCTACATGCACCGTGTTTAAGCCCCATTAAACGCTCAGAAACGCTATGATGCCAGCTTTTACTGCTGTCACACAACCTGATAAATGTCTACTGAACAAAAGCGTCGGCTAGATAAAATAACAAAGCCTAAAGACATAACTCACCACCTCACATGGCCAGCCAAGCGTTATTAGCATCATAATTCCTAAGATATTATTCAGAACTCTTCAAATGAAAATCTTCAGAGAAAAACAATTTGAATCTGAGCGTTGAGCGTGGTCGGGAAGGCGCGGCCACATATCACGCTGTTTGGGAGCGAGCCAACGTACTCGCGACCCGGTCGACTTCGTGTCACTATTTATTATGTACCGGACCAATCTTTGTTTTACGTTTTATGTGTTCAAGCCATACTCCCGTTTCGAAACCGCTTGTTTATTTACGCACCTTCAGATTTATAGCTCTTATAGTTTTGTGTGAATTGGACTGTACGATGAATATTTATGGGGTCGCGAAACATTTTTCATTCTTGTGGTTGAATATTTTATTGTTCGAGAGAATATTTAATAGGCCTTTTTACACGTCAATAAACAATTGTTTAAATATATTGCATACCCTTGTCTTGTTATGGAAAACACTTGTTCGGGTAAATTGCTTTCGTTTCCATCAACTTAACATAATTCTCGGAACCCCACTGACAAACCGCATTCAGTGTTAATACAGGGTAAATCAATTAACATCAATATCAGTAATTCATCAAAGCGTTCAAAATTATAAACGAAAGAGTCGGAAAGACGGTTTAAAATTTTAAAGTCGCCAAATTATTTACTGTTCCTACAATGAGTTGTCGCCCGGGAATTACCGGAAATTTAGGCCCATGTTTTAATTTTGTCCTTTTACCGTCCCATAATGTAAAATTGAATTACCTTCAGTATTTTTTCAGTTTTTATAGTTATAAAATCACACAATGCACGCTTATTAACCTTCGCCATGACACCTATACCCGCGTACGGTCTGACAGACCGAAAGTTTGGAACTCAATTTCGATTCTTTTTATAAATTCTTATTCTTTATTGCACACAAAATTAAAAAAAAAATATACACACAAATTAAAATATATAGCTTATGTAATAAAAAGCAATGGCGATAAGCAATGGCGAGCTTAACCCAGAATTGGGTTTTCTTACAGCAAACCGTATTTCTGTTGCGAGATTTGCAGAAGAGGATATACGTATACTTATGTGCACAAACTATACAGTTAAAAACTTAAATTAACTTATTTTATACACTTTATACGATTTTAAATTACTTATACGGCGATATTATATTCTATAGGAGTACACTACGAAGTATCAGTAGAAATAATAATTTACCGACAACATACTGATCATTTGCTGAGTCCTTTTACTGTAGTAAGTATCTGAAAAATTGTTAAATTTTCGTAAGAGATTATGAAATGTTAGCCTATATGATTTTTTCTTAACATACTTTGAAACCTAAAATATACTTATGAGCTATAATAAACACAAAAAATACACACATTTCATAATTTAAGTTTCAGTACAAAATCACAGAATACAAATCTTAACTTATAATACCCGTATTCGATTCATCTAATTTATTATAGATAGCTCATACTGTATTTGTGCTATTTGCACAAAGGTACTTTTCGTCCTGAAATAATCGAAGTAACTAATCATGCAGCTAACGGGAAGTACAAAATGCCATCATTAAGTGTAAATTAAAAAAACACGACAGAGTATTCTATCGGTCTCACAGACCAACGTGGGTTATGGAAGGTTATAAGACATCAGAAATTATGTAGGTACCTACTGTTTGTTATCATGTGAAAGTAAGTTTTCAATGTACGATCTTGATTTTCCTGTAATATAGAGAACACACAGTTTTCATAGCACGGAAAATTTCTAAAGAAAGTGCATATTTTAAAATATTACTAAACATTTTCATTAATCCATTTCTCATGAAACAAAATCGCATAATAACGAATCCAATAATCTCACTGGTGGCACACAACAAGAAACCAATGAGCCAAAACTCACTGCATTGCGATAATAAACCCAGTGAAATGGAATGACCAATCTCATCGTCAAATAGGTTTACCTTGAATAATTTACAAGTTTTTATTGACTCCCATGAACAGTGTTTTATGAGAAAAGTTTTTCAGCGTGTATTTCCCGCTGGCTTTTTATATTGATTGTGTAGTAGGTTGTTAGTTTTTCATTTGATATGATTCCTGAAACTGAAAATTCAAATGATTTAGAGTCGACGTAGGATACGGAGACGTGCGATTTTCCGAGTACTGGGAGTTAAATCCCTTTGTGATTTGTTGGAGAATTGATTATCTTCTTCGACTTCGTCAGTGTAAACAAAAACATGTTCCCAATTTTTACATTCAGAAATTTAATAAATTTTTATAGAGGAAAGATTTGATTTTTTGTTTGTTTGTTTGTGTGTTTGTTACGATTTAACTCTAAAACTACTCGACCGATTTTAAAAATTCTTTCACCGTTAGTCTTTACTGAGTAACATATATTTATCCGCGTACTCCCACGGGAACGGGAACTACGTGGGTGAAACCGCGTGACGTCCGCTAGTTTAAAATATAACCAAACTTACTCACGTTTTATGTAAACATTTGAAGCAGTGTGAAAGCTTGAAATATAACTTTATTGCAAAATGTTTTCGTACCGCCATCGCCATTGAGCAAAACACGAATGGTCCAAAATATAAATTGCTGTTTGAGCTAAAACTTTGCACATGTCATAAATAAACCGCGACTTAACAAATATTTCTATAATAATTTTATAACCACACTATAATTTACGCAAGTGTTAACTTTTGCCGACACAATTTTACAAAAAGAACTAGTTCAGGTTGAAAACTTGAAATAAACATGACCTTTTATACAGTACCTGCTCATAGTCAAATGAGTCTGAATCTCGGGTCATCAAACTTTAGAATTAATTAATTTATTTATTTAATAATATAGGTTCACCAACAGCTGTACATACATAGGTTTCACAGTCTTGGACTTACACAGTTTAACAGAATCAATTTTTCCGAAATTTTCTGTTATTAACTAATCTCTATTGTTTTACAACAAATTTAACCATCTACCAGTATCAAAGAATCGATAGTGTAAATTACATGTGTGATTAAAATTATGCACACATTTCCGAACACGCTTTCCACGAAAACTTTAACCTTTCACCGCTGTGTAGCAACTACAATTAATGTTTCCCTTCCATTTCACAAAACGGCATTCAAACTTCACTGTACGTAGGCTGTATGTAGCTTTATCCTGTTTGTTTTATCTGTGGCCTCTATGACAACAGTCTGGGTTGAGAGTTGAGTCTGGGTTTGCTTTTCATTACGCAAGAGAATCTCATTTCGTTCGTAATTAAACAGGACAAGTTATGTGCGTTCTGGTTTGCACACGACAACAATTATGTTTGTAAATATTATATTTTGTAGTCATTTATAAGTGACTCGTGTCGGGTTTAGAAACAGAGGTATTTATACTACAATCATGTAGTCTTTTCATCAAGACAAAACGATACGTAAATTCCTTGTATTAATGAAATCGGTTATTAGTGTCAGCCGTAGTCGATCAATGACAAACGGAAAAGTTCGATGTGTGATGTGTATTCGATGTGATTGTATGTCGATAAACCAAAATATTTCTCACTAGTTCACATAATTTAACTCACAAAATTTCTTACCACTTAGTTTATTTTGACGAAAAACAACAATTTTGACCTAATACCAAAATAGCGGTCCACATAAAATTTTAAAGAATACTGCAACTTTTTTTCTATTTATCGTGTTTACCATTATCAAACCCATCCACATACTGTATCCCTTATCCTACACTTGAACCAAGTAATAATATTTTATGAAAGCATCTTCCTCGATGCAGTAATGGCCGTCGTGTCTACTTAATGGACTCGTTACCCCGAGATTAACTGTTGCTAGGAAATTGGGTCTTTACTTCTAATGGATAGATCTTGAAAACGCGGAGTTTGCATCTTCCAACTGAGATGCGGACGAAGCGTTCTAACGAATAATTGGATGATGCAGAGGCAATGCTGTAATTGCTGTTTTATAGACTGACAGTTTGACTGGAGATTTTAGATTTAAAATGGTTGCAGCAAATCGTGACTGGGATTTTCAGGATGATTAAGAAGAAGACTCGATCGACGATTTTTTTATGTCGTGTCAATTTGGAGCTGGCTGTTCTTTCATTTTGGTGTCTGAACGATTTCGTTTCTGAACTTTGATTTTCTCAGAGTTTTATTTACTCGTTCATATGAAAGCGATGATTTGTGTATAAGTGACGGTATGTTGTGTCATGCTTATGTGAACAAAACGTTAGAAAAATATGTATGTAGTTTCAATTAATTTGGGGGAAAATATTGTGAAATCGTGTTCCTTTCATATGCCTGACCATGACCTGGTATGACATGGTCAGGACGAAGACTCATAACCCCGACAGTACGCCCAAGTAGGGAAATAATAAAAAAAAAGATTTCGTCAGAATGCCTACTTTCGCACTATGATGACTTTCAAGTAATCGGTAGCTCAGTGCTAATATTTTGAAACCACCATACATTAGATCGCAAGTAGCCTATTTAAAAAAAAAACCGGCCAAGAGCGTGTCGGGCCACTCTTAGTGTAGGGTTCCGTAGTTTCCCGTCCGTCACAATAAGTGTTCCCACTTATGAGTTTAAAGAATCAGACAAAAAGAAACAGTTCAGAAATCAGACAAAAAGTTGTACAAAATAATTTCTGGAAAATTATTTTGTACAACTTTTTGTCTTTTTTGTACAAAAACTGTTGTTTCCATCAAGTTCAATGATGATGTGATTTTCCTAGAAAGTCCTTATAAAGTTCTACTTTTCAGATTTTTTTTTTCATATTTTCTAAACTTATGGTTCAAAAGTTAGAGGGGGGGGGACACATTGTTTTTTACTTTTGGAGCGATTATTTCCGAAATTGTTGACATTATCAAAAAATGATTTTAGGAAACCCCAATTCATTTTTAAATACCTTTCCAACAATATATCACACGTTAGGGTTGAAATTAAAAAAAAATCACTTCCCACTTTACATATAGGGGGGCTACCCTAATAAAACATTTTCTTCCAATTTTTATTTTACCACTTTGTTGGCGTGATTGATATACATATTGGTATCAAATTTCAGCTTTCTAGTGCTAACGGTCACAGAGGTTAAGCGAGGACGGACGGACAGACATGGCGAAACTATAAGGGTTCCTAGTTGACTACGGAACCCTAAAAAAAACCACACCGTCGAAGCCGTTGGCAAACGAAAGTCAAAAATAAAAACTTATTACTTCCACAAGAGTACCAAGCACATTTTGTATCATTTCAGTGTTATTACTCAAGTAGGCTCGACATTACGTTGTCTCATTTGTGTTGCAGCCCAAATCCGAATATTGCCGCGATGTTTCTGTAAGATAAGCTCATTTCTTATCACGCGGGGTATGAGAGTAACATATGAAGCCATTACTGTCGCTCTGAGGAATTTGTCATTGAGTAGAATGATTTCATGTGTAGGCAAACGTGTGGGTGGTAGAGGATGGGAGTAGTAAGTGATAGCTCAAACAACAACAATTGTTAATCAAAGTGAGTAAGCCTACGGTACGTTTTGGTTCTTCAGTGAGCCTGGCACGATTGAGGAGTAAATGTCAATGCCAATAACTTGAAAATTGAAAATATGTACTCGTTTCACACTTTATATTTATTTAGCTAAAATACTTTTTCTATGGTCTATAGGTACGTGATACTGGAGTTGTGATAATCACAATTGTGATAATTTTAATATAACATGTCACTCTGCCCTCACAAATTAATTTCTGAAACTACTTACCCAATTTCAATGAAATTTTGTCAATATTGTTGGTTGGTTCCAACTCTAGTTTACTAATTTTCGATATAAAAATCGTATTTTTTTTTTCAGATGGAATTAAAATATAAAATTGATATTAAAAGGCGCTGGGCTTGTCGCCTAGCGTATAGGTCGTGGTCAGGCAAGCGGGCATTTCACAACTATGATTCTAACACAATATTGTCATTAGCAGACAATATCAATTCTTTTTATTTCACTACGGTTTAAAAGAGACTACACTACTACACTACAACAGCCCATAACGTCCACTGCTGGTCATAAGCCTCTCCCATGATGGAAGGAATTTGCCGTAATCTCCACGCTTAGCAGGCGGATTGGATATCGCAGTGATGAAAGACCAACAGAAAACGCTGCTGCCCATTCTCTGGTCTACGGAGGCGCAAGGTGTTCTGCCTCAGACATTAGTCGCCTTATACGACACCTGTGAGTGTAATGGGTTGGTTCTATTCTACTCTGCCGGATACCACACGGCTCGTTATAAAAGAGAGCGTGCTGCCAATCACGTCGCCGATGCTGCCACGTGGGACAGCATTCCCGCTCTATTTCTTGCTTTTGCAAATGGAGGTTCTGAGCAACAGAAAAGGATAGGATCATGGAAAAGTGCGATTCCATGCTGCTAGATGAGGATCCATTCTTAGACGGCTTTAACGACGAAAATCGAACCATTTCCTTTCTAATGATAGCAGTCCTTTGCCAGAGACCGCAGGACATTTACATTTCACAAAAGCAAATGATAAATGTTATTCTTTGTTTATAAAAAACTTTTTTTTTTGCAAACAAAGCTAAAACATCATCATCATCAGCCTATTAATGTTCCCACTGCTGGGACACAGGCCTCCTCTCTATGAGAGGGAATGGGCTATAATCCACCACGCGGGCCCAGTGCGGATTGGTAGATGTCACATGTCTTCGAATTTTTTGGTTCTAGGACATGCCGGTTTCCTCACGATGTTTTCCTTTACCGTTTTGAGAGCAGCTGTGATGAAATAAATTACACAAAGTAATGCGCCTGACTGGGTTCGAACCCACGACTTACTGTTCGTAAGTCGGGGCCGCCACCACTGGGCCACCGCTGCTCACCATCAACACGAACATAACGTTACATCATCATAACGAACTGTTATTCGGATTTCTAATAATGTTAAATAAACATTATCCAGTGGAACTTTTATAATCTTCATCACATTGGTAAAGACTCGTGAAATGCGGATATAAAAATACTTCAAAGGAATCTTTGATCGAGAAAGGAATTTGTAAAATGAGTAATATGGGATGGGATGATGTCTTTGCCGAGTAGTAAGGATTTTGATTTTTTTTTTCGTTGTTCTGTTTCTCGTAATTATTTTCTTCACCAGTGGTTGATAAAATAATTATGTACCTATATACCTACATTAAAACGTTACACCAGCGAATAGGAAAAAAAAACCGGCCAAGTGCGAGTCGGACTCGCGCACGAAGGGTTCCGTACCATTATCTATACATTAGACAAAACGGCAAAAAAAATCACATTTGTTGTATGGGAGCCCCCCTTAAATGGTATCCAACATGAAAGTAAAGTATTTCCTTCGCCAAATCCTAGGCTAGATGTTTATATAATGTTTCTATAAAATGTCATAAAGATCGCGTCACCGGTTTAGGCGTGAAAAGGTAACAGACATATAGTTAGAGTTACTTTCGCATTTTTTAAATTAGCCTCTTCTGTCCCACAGCTGGTCAAAGACCTCCTCATTCCTCTCCCGGTATTTTTCTCTGACCTATTAGTCAGGAACGAGTCCAAATCGTCACGCCAATGTTTCTTGGGCCAGCCTCGGTGACGACGACTGTCTTCAAGCACCCACTATGTGATGATTCTGGCCCATCTGTCCTGACCCGTTCTGGAAATGTGACCCGCCTACATTACTTTCCCCTTTCGCATTTACAAGTATTAATTTAAAGTACCCTAGCATTGTCGGCAGACGAATTCAAAGTAAAGTATTCAATATTATGTATTAGTTAGAGGAAAACGTATATATATATAGGAATAGGGATTTGGCAATATCTGCCCACGCCATACATTTTCTACGAAATCCATTATTAAATATTCGACAAAGAATTATCTGCCTTACACGTGGCTTATGCCGAAAGCCATTTTTATTAGAAATGGGCGTTTTATTAATACATCGCTTTGATAAATCAGAATACAACAAGTTTGAGTAACATTCCATATTTTGTATCAATAATTCAATTC
Source organism: Xestia xanthographa (assembly GCA_905147715.2). Classification (NCBI taxonomy): domain Eukaryota; kingdom Metazoa; phylum Arthropoda; class Insecta; order Lepidoptera; family Noctuidae; genus Xestia; species Xestia xanthographa. The sequence continues at coordinate 18,088,969 of LR990659.1, read as the reverse complement.
AGCGTTTATGAGGAGCCCGTGGCTAAATAATAACAACCGCTCGGTTCCAGCTTTTGGTTATGCCGTGCTTGCCTAGGTTGGTTTGTGGATGGGTGACCACCCATTACATACCGGGTTTCCTCCGTGCCTCAGAAAGCACGTTAAGCTGTTGGACCCGGCTGTCATTTGCAGATCTTTGACAGTCGTTACAGGTAGGTAGTGACCCAAAAAGTCTGCCAACCAGTCTTACCAAGGGGTACGAGTATCGTATTACCCAGTACTAACTAGGTTGTGGAGTTCAAATTGGCAGTCGTTCCATGTAAAGTACAGGTATTCAGCTGCTTCCGGTTAAACTGGAAGCCCACCCCAACATAGTTGGGAAAAGGCTAGGCAGATGATGAATTCAATTCAGAGTCCAAATCAAATTAATGTTTCGGTTGAATCACGCTTTAATTAATTATTCGAAATTGTTATTTCGAATAATTCATTAAAGTGTGATGATACTATTACGGGCAATAATACTGATCTTTATATTGTACATTTAATATTTACTCTAGGCAGTGAAATCGTAGCAATGTCATCGTAATCTGAAGCAAAAATGACGGTAAATTGTCTCGTTCGTCTAGTGGTCGCAAGCGCGACTAATGAGCATGAGGTCCTGGGTTCGATTCCCGGGTCGTGCAAAGTGTTATTGGATTTTTCCATCAATAATTTCTCAGGAGCTGCCACGGTGTCTGGAATTGTGCTTGTCTGACGGTAATAGGCCCACCTTCTATTACATGGGACTTAAACATAACTGGCGAAATGTGGTTGTTCTATTAGGTACAATCGTGGTCTTTTCCGCCTAAACAGTTATTTTTTTTCACTTAAATCATGCGCAGGTGCCGAGCCACGCCCTCTTAAAGTTTGGGCCTATTAGGAAAGCGACAACTCTGGCGCGCAAAATAACAATAACTCTTGTTTGGCGTGCGTCGTCAGTGCGCTCGGCCGGTTCGGTATCTTTTCATTCATTATTTCTATACAAAGTCAACGGGGCGGTGCCGGTGCTAGAGAGCGTTTCTATGTTGCGAGTGCGAGCAAAAATTAGCTTAGTGGTGATCAGGCGGGAGTGTCCTCGATAGTACACTTCTGCCTAACCCTTTGGCAGATTTACAGGCCTTAAGTTTTGTTATGTTATGTTACATCATCACTATAGGCAGCCTTGTTCCTCTCAGTGCTGATTCTCTTCCCTTTTCATAATCTACCATGCTCTATACACCACAAATTTTTAATTGGTACAAATACGAAAAGGGCTTTCTAATGAAGGTCTTATTGTTCCGTCGCTTCCGCGGACAAGTGCCACACGATCGCACAAAGACAGTGCTCGAGTGTAGTGTGTTTTACTAACATAGTTTTAAGTTTATACACTTGATAATTATATATGTTAGTATGTAATAAGGTATTTATCTGTGGGCCAAAGTAGCCTGAAAATAAAGGATTTATTATTATTATGTAAAGTCTCAATACATAATATTGATAAACTGCAAAGTTATTAGTGTTCGTTTATATCAAAAATGTCACTCAATTTATAGAAATATTGTACAGGCCATTCATAATAATATTCATTAATCGTTTTCTCTTATTTTCGCGTTTGCGTGGTCATTTTCTAGTAGCAATTGTTATGAATAATTGATTCAGCTAAGAGTTCACCAATTATGAAAAATTTTCAAACAAATTTGGGATATCGTTTTTTTACTTTTGACTACATAAATTAATATGATCAGTAAATGATACGGATAGACCCCCATTTCTTTGTACTAATTAAAAATTTGTGGTGTATTATAATGAAAACACCCTTAGATATAGGATTTTATTTTAAATAAATAAATGTGGTCTGCTTTAAAATACAACTTTTCAGTAAACAGTTAAATATTCATGCGACAAAATCGACTCGGTAATGAGTTAAATGTTTCGGATCGTTGCGCATTTTTAATAAAGCAGTTCGGACGAAGTCAACCATGTGTAGACACCTTTACAAAAACAAATGCCTGATCTATAGTTTTTCACTTAGTGTTATTTAATGATTTATTTATTTATTTACTAAGGTTCACCTATAGCACATACATACACTTACATAAACTAAATCATACGGTAATATTCTAATATATATACCAATTAAAGGTAAACTCAACATTGACAACAAAGACGCCAGAATACCGCTTAGTTGCTAATTTAAGAGCCTGTATTTGCTGTTTTGGTGATATTGGGCGATCTAGATCTCGGTAACTATAAGACCTAAGAGTTCGCTATTTGGACACCATTAAACTTGGACTTATAATCATTAAATCTGTTGAAGCGAAAACACGTTTGGATAAAATAATCCCGATAGAAAAAACATACAAAAAAGACTCGTTTTGCACATATTTTGAGGTGGATCTCTGAAACCCTAAGGAATTTAATGATGATTTTTAGCCTAATAGATAGGTAACAATATTATCTTAAATCGTGTTGACTTAATTTTTTATTTTTCTACTTGGTTTTCTCGTAATTAGCAATACGTGATTTGGCGCTTACGTTATTTTATTCTAAGCGAGCACGCACTCTTTCTATCCCTTGTTTTGCACGCGGTAGTAATAGCGCTATCCTTTTCAACCATTCCCTTCAGTAACGAACGGGCCATCCCAGAGTGAGGACGTATGACTTTGCTGCGCGTGGTCACGTGTTCTACGTAAATTATATTCCGGAGATTGTACATCGACTACCATATTTTGATCTGAAAAGTTTTTTTTTTATATTTTCATTTTATAAACAAAGAACTTTGCTTGTTTACTGAGATTGTTAAAATTTTGTTCAGCTTCAATACTAATGTTATGATGACGGCGTAAAGTTTGTATTTACGAAAATTCTTTATTTTTTTTTTAATTATTTTATCGCCGAGTGTCAAAGGCTATTTGCAGGACGTTCCCTTGGGATAGTTTTAGACCATAATGCGAGCGAAGTCTCAGGAAAAAGTGAGTTAAAAAAGCCGGTGCTTTCTAAACCTCAAGGATTTTTAGACAAAATGGCCAAAGAAGGTATCTCTGGTAACAAACTGAAAGGGGTTTGAATTTTGTGGCCAGTCTAACTTCCGCCATTTTTTTTTTTTTTTTCAAAGTTGCGGCTACGCGTGTAGCCTATATTAATAGATAGCTGGTATCAATACAAACAAGTTTTGTATGAGATAAAATGTCACGTTTCCGATTGATGAGCTATTAAAAGTTAAAATCCATTTACTGATAGCATCTTCAATACAACTTTGATTTGATCAGACACGCATAAAACGTATATTAATCGATGGCATCAATACAAACAAGTTTTTTCTGACACAAAATCTTTTAAAGCGTCACGTTTCCGAGATTTAAGCTATCAAAGTTGTACTGGTAGCGATCACAACGCTATATATATTCGAAAACGTAGCTAACGTTGCTGTCTCAGACATAATTAATGTGTAAATGGACCACCATGAATGGACTTTAGCTTTGATAGCTCATATTTCTGAAACGTGACGCTTTAGAAGATTATGTACCCATCAAAATTTGCTTGTATAATGTCGCAGCCAATTCGTATAACACGCCGTTTCACATGATGGCGCGCCGGATTGAAAAACGCCGTCGTTATGTAATACGGCGCCCTCACGTTCAGCCGGATTGTGGTGGGGCGATACGTTCGATAAGCGGCGTCCAACGTTTAGCCGTATTGTCAGCAATTCCGATACCTCAAATAACCTACTAAAATTGTCCTAAAAGTCTTGCTAGCTGGCATGAGGAGTGTAGGGCGAAGGCCGGTGGAGCGACGACGACATTTGTGACAAAAAGACATGGATTTGTGAAATTTGTGTGGATGTGGAATGTAAAATGCGAGCGTAGCGAGCGCGCGTCATGGAGTCGTAGCAGGTTCTAAATTAGCTTATATCTCGAAAAAGGTGGTCCTATCGCAAAAATAATGAAAAATTCACCTCCCTTTTAGAAACCCCGTGCCACGTAATTCTCAACATGTAGGTAAAAAAAAAATGAAGAAAAATCGAAAAAAAAAAGGAAAAAAAAAAACTGAAAATCGGGAAAAGCGGCCATTTCATTGTGACATCGTTGTCGATTGTGACGCCATGTTTCTTGTTATGATCATGCAGCGCCACTTGCGGTGATAAATGGAACTAAAACTTTCAAAGCGGTATCGACGATGCGCCAGTTTGTATAACGGCGGCACGATATTACGCCGCTTTGACGAACGCGAAGAGCTCATTCAATGCGGCGTACTTTATTTCAGCCGAATTGTAATCCAGCTGAACGTGAGGACGCCGTATTACATAACGGCGGCGTTTTTCAACCATACATAATAACGGCGCGCCATACATAATAATGGCGCGTCATACATACGAATTGCCTACGACATTAATATGACCATTTTCTTTCTTTCTTTTCACTTAGTTTTTAACTAATGTCTGACAGTTTCGGTACTTTATGCGGGTTACAAGTTGAACACAACAATTTTTTTTTTTAGGGATCATCCTGACTAATAAAATATGATTCTGTTTAGTCCGTCCATTAGATTATCGAAAAATATTGGGTACATGTTTTTTGTTTTATCAAATTAATAAAATTGACGAAGATAAAACGCGTCAAAGATAAAGAGAGGCTTGTGACGTCGAAAACTGTACTCAAATGTGACGTCACATGAGTTTTCGACGCACTGTATCGTCTTCATTTTTAGATTACGTGAAAAAATAAAAAAAACTGTGTACAATATTTTTTGCAAATCTTTCTGACGTTAATTTTTTGTTTGTCATCTACATTACCCTATTGTATTGTTGATGAGTCGACGTACACGATAACTGTCAAATGTTTGCAATGGATAGACAGCGGGTCTAAAATGGCCGCTTTAGCAGAATCCACGCAGAATCTTAGCATGAATCACGTTAAAAAATTAAAATGGACTTTATGGTTATGATCATAAAGTCCATTTTAAGAATTTTAAATTTTTAACGTGATTCATATTACGATTCTGCTAAAGCGGCCATTTTAGACCCCCAGGTCCCCTCAAATGTGTACGGTTCTTTCCTCAAAATCATCTTAGATATTAATCTGCGTGGATCTAATTTATTATGACTTAACCATCATAACATCACGCCTTTAATCCCCGAAGGTATAGGCAGCAATGCACCTAACAGTACAGTACACCCACATTTCGCCAGTTCTGTGGAAATCCCATGTAACAGGGGCCGAGCCTATTGCCATCGACCGGGCACAAATCCTGACTCCATGGCTGCTACTGAGAAATTCCTGATGGAAAATCCAATAAGACGACATATTGATTGTGATAAGCACACAAATTCATGACTTTTATTTCTAAACCGTACTTACTACTTAATATGTTACTTAAAAATAACTCAAAGATCAAAATGGTTTAAGGTGAATGCTTCGACCAGCCCGCGAAATTCAAATTTTCTTACGTTTTTGGCAAATTGCAAGCCAGTGCAAGGTTGTATGTTGATTAAAATATTGGACGCGATTGTAAGACGTATGTAGTTACAGAATTATAACCATCAAAACCATCAATACAACCCTCCAAGTTCATAAAGGTCTAGCAATGACTTTGACCTTGAAAAAATGGTTTCTCGACCTTTATGAACTTGGAGGGTTGTATTGATGGTTTTGATGATTATAATTCTGTAACTACATACGTCTTACAATCGCGTCCAATATTTTAATCAACATACAACCTAGCACTGGCCTGCAATTAGACAAAAACGTAAGAAAATTTGAATTTCGCGGGCTACCCTGGAGCATCAGCCTTAAGCGATCACTACACTCGATCTTAACCCGTGTGTGCATGAACAATGCACACAAACATAGGATCGCAACGAATTTGCCTAAACTCTAGCGAGTGGATTTTATACTGCGGGCTCTTAAGTCTAGGTGTACAATCTATTCTGAAAAGAAAATGGGATGATAGTTTTTAAAATGAGTAAATAGTGATTAAAATTAAAGGTACGTATTATACTTATCATTTCCATGAAACGACCACACTGACAGGCAGTTTTCAAATAATATTTCCACTAAAATGAAAATGTTTTTATTTTCCTTGCTGATATTTTTAATTAATTTCAAGCCTTACAAAGAATATTAATTCTTGAACAATTGTGAAGTCACTCGACACTTTTCTTTTATAGTCCTATCGTAAAGTAAAATTATTATATCATTTGTTTTTCTTCCATCAGATCTCCAGTTCCAATATTATACATTCAAATTGCCAAGTCCATAAAAACCTGAAACACTTTTACATAAAATTACATTACGAGAGCGCCATCTTGAAATCTCTTTAACTACAAATCACGTCGTTCACTATTTCACACCGGGAGACAGGTTTTTAATCCATTTATCACTAAAATTAAATTCCAGATTTGTATGGAGCGAATGGTGTGGTGTAATGTGCCTTTGGTCACGGACTAGGCGACTGGCTCCTCGCCAAGAGTGTGCCATGGCAATAGGATGCAGCGTCAAACAAATATGGGCTAAGATGCTGTCGGAATTCATATTACGACTCCTAGAGTAGAGAGCAGTTTTGGAGATTGCAACTTTTGGAGGACGAAAACGCTGCAGATGTTTTGTGGGCGAAGTTTGTTGCGAGTAACCGATGGAACTTGTGCAGATACGTAGCTATATGTGCAGTTGTTTATCTGTGTTGTATAACGTCTCTTGCTGAATGGTTTTGCGGGTTTCATAGTACCTTAATTACTTTATCTAAAAAAAAAATCTAAGAAATATTAGTTTACACACTTCTCAAAGCATAACAATATTAAATATGGTGGAGAGGGGTTCCTTCTATCTGGCAGAATCTTGATGCTCCGAAATTTATTTGGCATAACACACTAGGCATAATCTTCTTTAAACGAATATTTTTAAGGCATAAAAAATATTTAATATAGTTATTGTTTGGCCGAATGTTTGTATGTCCGAATTTACAATGGCATACTTTTAAGATGGCATAATTTTATTTGGCATAATTACCTTTGGCAATGTTCAAATTCCGCATAATTTCGTTTAGAATAACGTTTATTTAGAGCGGCCATTATTTGGTACAATTTCACTTGGCATACTATAAAGATGGCAGAATTCCATTTGGAATAATTTTATTTGGCATATTGCCATTTATATAAGATAGCATTTTTAAACTTAAATTAGAATTAAAGTATTGTCTTAAAAAGACAAAATGTTGCGCTAAAAAAGTTAGTGACTGAAACGAATCGCTCCAAAACCGACTCCACGTAGTCTTGTCTGCCCTACCCCTAGAGTGTAATTTAAATCCGCGTAGGCGCGGAGGGGTGAGGCGGCCCGTGAGCTGAGGAGCAGGTGGTTTTAACGCTCGCCGCCGTGGCTGAGGCTGGCCGGCGAAGCCGGCCAGCAAGCCGAAGCTGCGGTGGTGAGCGTAAAACACATCTGCGACGATAAGCTCGCGTGGGACCGCCGGAACCCTGCAGCGCCGGAGCCGTGACAGAAACCATGCCTGCATGTTGCATGCTTGCTTGCATGTTGCATGTTTGCTTGCATGCTGCATGTTGGCTGCATGCATGGTGTATGCTAGTTTGCATGTTTGCATACTGCATGCTTGTTTGCATATTTGCATACTGCATGCTTGCTGCATGCATGATGTATGCTTGCCTGATCAGAAATATGCAGCAATTAACATTATCGTCGTATGTTTGTGGCGAAAAAAATTATGTTTAATAAATTTTACTAAATTGGTAAGAAATACAAAATTATTCTAACTATGAATTTTTTGTTATGTGATAGATGAGGCTTTCCATTATTATGCATAATGAAATGTATGCCAAAAGATGATTCTAACTTTAAACTTTCTGTAATATGATAGTTCTGCCTTTTAATGACTATCGATATGAAATGTATGCCAAAAGATGATTCTGACTGTAAACTTTCTGCGAAAAGATGGTTCTACTTTTAATTCTTATGCATAAAGAATGTATGCATAAAGATGATTCTGACTTACAAAATTATGAGTTTTGAATGTATGATAAATGAGTGTCTGCCAAACGATTTTCTGCGAAATGAAGTTTATGCTATCTACTGTTATGCAAAGTAATATTATGACAGAAAAAGTTCTGCTATAAAGGGTAGACCCGGTGGAGAGTTAGACTATTGATAGGACACTTTTTATACCGTTTTATCTTACCAATTTTTCTGTTTTACGTTTTTTGTATACGTAGTAAACAACGACCTATTGTCGGGCCTACGCTGTCCGCCCATACTTAAATACTAATGCTATAACAAAATAATATTGTAATACCTACGTAATAATTTGAAAAGAGTAACCATGGAGTTTTTTGCCGGTTCTTCTCCATGGAAATGACCAACGCGAACCGTGCACCTATTTCGACGTTTTATAAGTGCCCATCTAAAATAAAATATTTTGATTTTGACCAATAGTCCCATAACGAGGGTTAATTTCCAAATACGACGCGGGTCAAACCGCGGGCAAGACAAGCGCTAGTCCTTGATAAAATATTGGTAGTTTTTTTTTTAACATTCACATGTACCAAATTGAGTTGAATCTTTCAAGAAAATCATATTAATATTCCTGACACGAACGTTTTTCTTGTACGTTATCACTTATCACGTTATTTCTTCAAAGAGAGACTGTCAGTTTAAAGTACCTGCAATTTTTCTCTTATAGTATTTTATGGCACCATACTAAAACCATTTTATCAGCGTGTCTTTGTTACTACTAAGTCGTAGACCTGAAAACGGCTTTTTAGGTTTTTTTTTAGTTTCACGTATGCTTGAAATTGCTATAAAGAACGGTTAAAGAAATAACCGTCTCAATAAGAGTCTAACCAAGGTGATAGATTAATTATTAGCAACATCCAAAGTTTAATATTGTGTTTACAAGTACCTCGGTCTGTATAACATTGATTCTTAAACCTGTTGTTTAGTGCGCACAAAAAAAAAATTAAATTGTATATAATAATAGCTTGGTGATAACCTAATGTGTAATCCACCCACAAGCGAAGGTTTGCACGTTCGATTTTATATTAGTAGTAAAAGTTCATCCAAACCGCAGTTAACTTTTGTGGAGCAACACTTTGCAACACGGTAACATTAGAGGTCTTTTGTGGCTACTTGTTACTTTTTGTTGAATGTTACTCATCGCGGCCATACCGCTAATAACATAAAAATAAAACAAAGAGTAACCTTCAGCAACAAGCGAGTTGCACAGCATTTTTTGGTTCTATGCTATAATTATGTAACATGCTCTAACAATATATTCAATTATTACCACGTGTTGACTATTTTAAAAAGTTAGGCAACATTACTTAACACTTTCTAACACGCCAACATGTTTTTTTGTAAGCCTGTTTGAATGTCCCACTGCTGGGCAAAGGCCTCCCCGTTCTCCTTCAAAACCTCTCTGTCCTGTGCGATATCTGGCCGAACATGGCCCCGCAAACGAGATCAGATCGTCACACCACCTTAATAATGTTCTGCCGCGACGGCGATTTCGTCCGACAGGCGTCCAATGAGTGACGATCATTGCCCATCTCTCTGGGCGCATTTGTGCTAACTGGCTAGCCCACTCCCACTTCGGCTTAGCTGTTTTTACTCCAACATCTGCAACTTGAGTAATGGAGTGCAGGGTAGAGTTTCTTACGCGATCTGTCCGCCTAACACCTATGCAACATTATATACTAACAATAAATAACTGTTTGCTATCGGATGTTGCTCAGTACCACTTGGAAATGTTGTTCTACAAAAAGTAACTGCGGTGTGGATGCACCATGAGACAATATCTCTTTATAACACATTTGCTCGTAAAGGGTATCTTATTTCACCCATTTCAATATCGTAATGTATCTCATTACGTACTTGTACAGTAATGTAAATGCTCCGTCTAAAACGAACGGTACTTTTTTAAATCTTAGCAAAGAGTTTTTATGTCAGAAAAGTGGTCAATATTTTATGAATAAAATTAACTGTGGGAGATGAGATATAATAAATAAACATTTAATTCTTTAATTTAATTAATTTTGACAATAAATTACAACCATTTATCTGTAACAAAAACACAAAAATATTAATTTACTTTATTAGTAATACTGGCTGTTTTGTGTCTTTGCCTTAAAGAAATGCGCTGATGCGCGCATCTTTAATTTGTGAACAAGTAAAAGATTTATTCGTTTAAAAAAGTCCCGAGTTTTATTTATTTCCTCGCAAATATACGCTATAAAACGTCGTATGACATACCGTGCGCTTTGATAATTACAGCCTCTGCTTTGTTATAGCCCTCGCCTACGGCTCGGGCTAGCAATATCGCCTCTGCTGTAATTTTCAACTTACCGCACTTATATCATAATGTACTATTACAGTTTACCTTCTCCGAATCCTAATAACCTCGTCTGACATTCGTGGTCGTTGACATTTGCAATTGTCACGGTTGGCAGCGCCGAATTGAAGTGTCTGAGTGCTTTAATATTGAGTAACATCTGCAATAGATGAAATTATTAAATGTTTAGGGCTACAAATGAAAAATAGATTGGATGTTTTCATTTTCTTGGTCAATATGTAACAGTAAGATTAGCCATGACACAAAACAGCCAAAAGTGGAGAGATTTTTTTTAACATGTAAAAGGACATTTTTGAAAACTTTCCTCTAATTCACTAAGGAACGACCGCAGTTATTGACGCGAAATGGGCTTTAGCCTTACCAGAGAATGGGCAGCAGCGTTCTCTGTGCTTTTGTAACAACCGCACTGCGATCGCCAACCCGCCTGCCAAGCGTGGCGATTATGGCAAAAACCTCCCTTTGGGGGAGGCCTATGTCCAGCAGTGGACGTCTTTCGGCTGAAATGATGATTATGATAGCCTGTCAGAAAGAGTTCAATGTAATAATAGGCTTGTCTTCTGAAAAAATCGAATTATTGCGTCAGTTATATTTTCAAAAAATATTTGACCCGTTTTTCTTTTGTCACGTAAACCAAAATTGACGAAGATACGATTTTAAAATTCTCAATACGTCATGCCGTGGTATAATTTTTAGTGCGTTCTGACGTCACGAGCCCCTACTTCCGAGTTTTGTTGCGTTTTATATTTGTCTATATTCATTGATTAACAAAAACAAAAAATACGTGTCCATTTTTTTCCAATGCTCGAACTGACCGGACTAAAATAGATTAATTTAAATTGGCAATTTATTGATGGTGAAAACTATAGTCTGCGCTAGTTAAGTAGGAAATAAAGGTCAGTAACCCGCATACATTTATTCAAATACATAATTCCGAAAACAGTAATAATGACATAAACTTGTCCCGAAAATACCTTTATCGTGATTGTTGACTTTTTCTAGTAATAAAAAATGATTCATAATGTATTGTCGAGGTACATAAGCAGAGAAATTAAGGAAAGAGCAATGACCTTTAATTCCTACTTATCTGGCGCAGACTATAGCCTATTTGTTTATGCTGTCATTATCATCTTCGAGCTTTTGGGGTCGGCGCAACACATTTTTTTCTTCTATTTTTAATAATTTGTTCATTCTATATGAACATGAATTTGGATTGATCGGATGGCCGATGGGGCCGAAAAGTTCTGGAGTGGCGACCGCGAACCGGAAGACGTTGCGTTGGAAGGCCTCCCACTAGGTGAACCGATGACCTGGTGAAGGTTGCAGGAATCCGCTGGATGCGAGTCGCACGGGACCGGTCAATGTGGCGACACTTGGGGGAGGCCTATGTCCAGCAGTGGACGTCCTTCGGCTGAAATGATGATGATGATGATGAACATGAATTCCATAAAAATGTGTTAGGGTCTGTGTTTATCATCATCTTCCACATACCGACTTAACACACTTCTTGCCCGCTTAGCATGAACCCCGTAGACACGAAAGAGCAGTGCAAGTACGTAGGAACCTCGATAAATTTGACAGTTATTCTCGACAAAATGAGTTTTTATCTTTGTTCTAAACTGATTTTGTCGAGAATGACTGTCAGATTTATCGAATCGATACCTACGTACTTGCACGGGAAAAACAACAAATCTTTTGTTCATCTGTCATTGAATCGACAAAATGACAGATGAACAAAAGATTTGTCGATTCTCTTTCGTGTCTTGGTATAGGCCTCTTAATGTTTGTGCCTGCCTCAGCCAGGTTTTACCCGTGTTGGCAACAATGTCGTCTGCCCATATCAAAACTTTTCGAATCTGTCACAGCTATAGTCCACCTGCCATCATAGCGCCCTACTAGGTGTCTTATTTAATGAGAGGTTTTCTTTTTGAGGTTTTAATAAAAACATAGTTTCCAAGAACTCTATAGATGCCGTTGAACTGACTACGTTACTTGGTGCCAAAGCTAAAACGTCACATACGCTCGTTGACTGACACTTTCATTTGCTTAAGCTTCCGAATATAACCTAGTTTTCTCGCGCTTTGTTAAAATCAGTATTTTTAGGTTCCGTTCCTTGCAGTAACTTACCAAGTTCAGCGCCATCTATCCAGCGACTAGGGAAGAGCTAAAAAGAAAATCTCTCTGTTCCATTTGAGTTCTGAGAAAATTTTCGTACGTCTTCGGATTTCAAATTTTGGAAATTGGTCTACGAGTTTTATGAAAAAAAAAACAGCATCTAACTAAGAAGAAGATCAAAAGTCTACGTGACCCTCTAAAGGGTCGGGGGGCTTTCGCTTGCCTTTCAAATTCTCATACATAGTGACTGCCCCGCAATTTGTCAATCTTTACACCCTTGTCAGTTTCTGCCAGCATTCACCACCTGTAGCTAAAGCTTTCCTCTTACAGGCTTTGATACGCTTTTTCTGGAATTAAATCTGAATTGCTAATTGGTATTAGAGTGGTATCGATTCCGCTTTTTTTTTCGTATTTCTTTTAAGCATCTTGCTTCCCTGTTTAGGAAAACTCTGTGCATTGCTTAGCACAGTTGCCAATCGGTTTAACTAACGATACTTAACGTTCAGTTTTATTCATATATTTCATTTCATTATAGTTTTACTTAACTTCATGACTGAGGTGGGTTAAGTGGCTGGGTGAAGTTCCCTCAGTCATGATTATCGTCTGCTTAGTCATACATTTTCCGAGTCTTTAACGTCTCCCTTTCTTTACGCAGTGTTTATGAATAAAATATTCAAACACACAAAGTTTTTTTTTCTTTATTGTTTTTGGGGGTTTTATCCACACAAATACGTCAACCCCATTGTATCTTAAAAATATGTCTGCGCGCGGTAGTCGCTGTAAGTAAAACGTGACTGTGTGTGCATTCGGTTTCGCTTCGTGTGGAGCTAACCTGGCTCTTTAGTCAACTGATCCCGCTCATTTGGGACCCGCGGGATGAGTTTACTAAATCATTATATTTACCTATGCCATTTTTTTATTCACTATACTAAAAAACAAAAAAACTAGAAACATCATAAGGGATTCACTACTGGCAAACTACAGAGTTGTTTCTCTAGAATCGATGTACAAATGATCAAGACACAGAGTTAGGTACAACGAAGTCACTTTCAACCAAATTGAAGACATGTTCTATCTATACATTATGGCGATTACTAGACATACCTAATTATAACCATCAGAAACTTAAGCTTTAATCCAAACAATGAAACTATAATTTCGAATCATCTAAAACAATCAAAGCTGACTAACCCTTTAAATATTAACTCAAAACTATTCGAAACTGCATTCTCAGCTCACCCCTCTCGTGCTCACGTATATGTTCCAACAATTATTCGCGTCGGCGGATTCGATTTAGGGAAAGCTTCCATGACTTGGCATACATACAAGGACTTCGGTATTCGTGTATCCCACCCCTCCTCCGAAATACACCTGAGCACCGTGGGAATGAAATTAAACTTTCTTTCTTTTCGAAACGTTAGAAAAATTGGGTGTTACTATGGATTTGTGTCAGATTTCTTTTCTTATGGGGTTCACCGGGAACTGTACTAGGAAAACGTCTAGTTTTTACGTAGGCTTCAAACACAAACTCTCTTCCTTGAATTTAAATCCTGAGGTCTTACTATAATTACTTGATACGTGGTAAAATATAGCAAAACACTGTACATTACTGCACACATTTAAGCAACGCACGGAATCCACATCACCTCACCTTGTCATCGCTCCGAGGACACGACGTAAGCTCGGTGAAATGTCATAGATTGAATCCTGGGCCCCGAGTCTCGACAGAGATAACGACAAAATCGTTAACTTTCGATTGCTAATTACTCACGAAAGAATTCGGTTGCAATAACGATGCTTGCGGGAAATGCAAGTCTCTAAATCCAAGATGCGATTCTCGCAAGAATCATTATTGCAACTTAATTTATTATTTAGTAATTAACAATCAAACGATAGCGATTTTGTCGTTATCTCTATCGAGACTGGGTCTGATTAGTTCGAATGGCCATGTCGATCTCGTTAAGTGCGTATACGAATGCGTTGACCTTATTAATACTCCTAACGTTAAGTGTATGTCAAGCACTCCTGTTACCCTTCTTCACAATAAACCTCAAGTATCTACTTAATAAACATAAAAAATCTTATTACGTCGACTATGTAGATTGTAGTGCACTTAACTCTTTTTTTGTGAATAAAGCGTCAAGACGAGCGGACCTCTTCTCATAAAAAAGTCCACGCTAAGTATCTATTCAAATAGTTTGAGTGTAGATGAAAGACCTCTGTGAATAATATGAATATTACTATATTATCCTAGTTGTTGCCTGCGAGCTATGTTTGCGTGAAATTATTATAAAAATATTACTATATTTGGATTTAGTGAACAATTCCAAGGATTTTAATTTTTTTGCAAAGAAACCTAATTCTTTTTCTAAAGTAAAAGTAGTCTAAGTTATTCCTTATCCCGTTAAATTAGTCGAAAGCAGATTAGCCGAAACAAACAGACAGCTATATATATATATTTTTTTATATTAAAAATAAAAGCCATATTGCAAAATTCACAATAGGCTTCGAAAAAACCAATTGAGATTTGAACAAAAAAGCGCTGAAGTTTCAACATAATTCTGAATGTATTCATAACAAAAGTTGGATAGAAACGATCGTTTAAATGCAAAATTTTATCAAATCGAGTGTACGCAGAACACAACGAGCATAAGGCCCGGGCTTCACC
This sequence comes from Xestia xanthographa, assembly GCA_905147715.2. Lineage (NCBI taxonomy): Eukaryota > Metazoa > Arthropoda > Insecta > Lepidoptera > Noctuidae > Xestia > Xestia xanthographa. The sequence goes on along the minus strand of LR990659.1, from coordinate 18,073,839 downwards.
AAAGCGGAGACGAGCGGAGTGGAGAGGAAATATGCGGAAAAGCCAATCGATAACATTGGTTGAAGTTAAATCGCTTTTTTTCTAGTCTCTCTTGTGATTTTTCAATACTTGCACAGCTCATAGCTAGCAATATGTGGGTGTACTATTATATAGGATCTATAACCTTAGGGCATATTGTAATATTTTTTAATTTTTATTCGGAACAATATAGGAACCATTTTTGTTAGTACACACATAAGACTTATACACTAGGATTAGTAGGTAACAAATTAAAGAAGAAATAACAAAGAGAAGCATATTAAAGGCCGGTTATTGAATCATGTACTTACGAGGCATTTCATGCGGACAATGATTCCGCGAGATGCCGCAGTACAGGAGCTCTCGGGTCCTCGGCCACGACTTTCAGGATGCTATTGCTACTCCCCCGAATCCTCCTCACAAGCGATGCCACCTTTTTCCTGATGATGGCATGGAAACCATCTGTACGCGATTGGGCAAACATCCCTGAGGCACTACAGAAACGAGGGAGTCTCAACATCATCCTGAGAAAATTGTTATGTTGGACGCGCAAGGCATCTAGCGTCCCCCGCGAAAAGCTGAACCACAGACTTCCCGTGTACAGGCCTTGACAGTAGGTACGCTTTAAACAAGGTTATCTTGATCTGATCGGTACAACGAAAAAATTTGCGTGCCAAATGCTCCCGCGGACCGCCAACGCCCTGCGTTCCCTCTCCACATCATCATCGTCCTTAATGTCGTCGACAAGATATGGCCCAGATATTTAAACTTGGTCACCTGCTTTATAGTAGCGCCGTTCAATGTAATTGAAGGAATGTAGTCTGGGCATTTGCTTCCGGCCTTAAAGACCATGAACTCTGTTTTTCTGTTATTGTTATGTTATGTTTAATAACTGAGTTTTAACCCCGTTCTCCGCTCAGCTTCCTCTCGCTCATCTTTGGCAAAGAGGCAGCCTAATGCCCGGACTCCACCAAAGCGGAGAAGAGCAGAGCGCAGAGATTGTGTAAGATTCGACAGGAGAGACGAGAATCGCAATAAAGATTTCAATCGACGTGGTTTCCGCACGTCTCCTCTCCAGTCCGCTTGTGTCTACTTCGGTGGAGTCCCGGCCTAAGTGCTAAAATATCACACGAACGCCATTTATTCCGGTGCAGTGTGTTTGTGAAAATTCAAGAGATACACGTACAAAACTTAGGTAGTGTTGTGCGTCCATTTTGAAAATTTATGCCAGTTGTTGGAACTACAAAAATATCTGGACACCTCTAGCAAGTGCTGTGCTATTATTTAGTTTAGACGTAAACGCTTATAAATTTACGGTAAAATGCTTTGTGATTTAAATAGTTTTTTGCAAGGATAAAAGTTGGTTTTAGTGGACTGTTTTCATTGTTATTTCTAACTTCCGACCTTCAAAAAAAAACGTTGATGTATACCTTTTTGTTAAAGTACAGTTACAGGTAATGTTCTCGAATGAAACGTAACATAACGCCTGCATTCCCCGAAGGGTGCAGCAGAGATGTAGGTACCTAATAGTACACCCTCATTTTGTCAGTTATATTTAAATCCCACGTAATAGGGGGCGATTTGTTCTGTATGGTGTCTGACCTAAAGAATAGCACCATCCCATATCTTCCCGTGGGTGTCGTAAGAGGCGTCTAAGGGACTTACCGGAGAATGGGCAGCAGCGTTCTCTGTGCTTTTGTAACAACCGCACTGCGATCGCCAACCCGCCTGCCAAGCGTGGCGATTACGGCAAAAACCCCCCTTTGGGGGAGGCCTATGTCCAGCAGTGGACGTCTTTCGGCTGAAATGATGAGGGGGCGAGCCTATTGCCAACCAGGCGCAATTCCAGAAACATGCCTCATTATTATTATAAAAAAACACGTTAACACCAGTATTCGCTAGTTCTAGTTACGTAATCGCGGCAAGGCTCAAATAAAAATCTACGTTTTTTGTCTCTGCGAAGACTGTGATCACTCAAAGGCAACGGAACCCATTTCTCGAGCCCGACCCTCATAAGAAGTATATACTTTTTCTTTTCCTTCCACTCCAGCGCCCAGTTATAATTATTATTCCAAGAAAGAAATATTTTCAAGCAGTTTTTGTATTACTTACGTCCCAGAGAACATGTTTCAAGATTAGGTACTAGGGCGACATAAAAGATTAATGGTTTAGACGACCTCAATTACAGTCTGGTATTCCTAAAGTATTTACTGGAGGTTTTAAGTAACATCAATCCTTCATGCTGAACAGATTTTTATCTATTTTATCCAATAAATCGTAATATTTTCTGAACTGGATTTGTTTAATGGAACGTGATTGGTACTTCATTATTTTGCTCCAGTTATGGATTTAAAAGAAAATAATTCTACATTCAAAACATTTGAGTTCTTATTTGAATAAAACTGGGCACATTACCAGCTGGCAGCGGCGAGGATTAGTTTTTGATGCCCTTTTATAGTTTGTTGTTAATTTATTTATTTTAATTATTTATTATTTTTTTTATTAATGTACCTTTAAAGTTACTTTACTTATTAATTAACAATTTTTTTTTTTAAAGGAAAAAAACCTGAAGATTAAACCTGAAAACCAGCAAAAAAGAACATTACAGCAGATTGTAAGGAAATAGTACTGAAATTCACGTACCTACTACAAAAAAAATACACCTACATAACAGACCAATATATAAAGAACAAATACATTAATGACAGGCGGTCATAATCCGATACTTTGCCTCGCAATAGGCAAAGTATAAATAATAATATTTTTGGAGAAACGTTTAACTTTGCTGATTTCACGAAGGTTCTAGGGGTCTAGGAAAGTTCATTGAAAAAAAAAATTTTCTTCATACTCAAGTTTCTAGGAAAAGGGCCGAAAGATAAAAAAAACTATTAGAAACAAAAAAAACTATTAGAAACACTTCCTCTTTGGTGCTTCCATTTAACCTGAAAAAAAAATGGTCAAAACGCTACACTAGGTATACATTAGAAAACAAAATTTTAATGTAAACGGGTGTTTATCCGAATTTTACATTTAATATAAGCCCGACGTTGGGCCGCCGACTAGGTAATTATTAATAATTTCTTGCCTGTAATGAGTCGGGGTAGACCAGACTTATCTGATCATAAGATATAACCTATACAAATAAATAAAAAGGTGTCTGTTTGTAATATCAAAATAACAGCTTTTTACTCAATTTTTTAATTATGAAAGTTACTTTTTTTTTTGTTAACCTGTGCTGTCCACTGCTGGACAAAGGCCTCCCCAATGGGGTAGATCACACACCAATCAATTGAGATACTTTTTAAGAGCTGTCACAACGCGGTTCTCTCGTAGATTTTATATGGCAATAGCCAACTGTGACGTCACTGTTTTTCCAACTCAATGACTCAACTATTTATTGATTTCAAAGCAACTAAAAATCTAATTTGGCAATTAATTGAAAATAAATCAGGTTTTCAGGCCCAAAATAAAGTGTTTTTTTAGAGATTGGTGTCTTAGAATTATTTTTTTACGGTGTCATCTACCCTATTTCTTCTATACTGTGCTCTTTTCTCGTGCCTTCTCGAACCAAACCTCGCGGTACGCGTCCAAATCGTCTCACCACCTCTTTCTGGGCTGGCTTCGGCGGCGCCGTCCACCTTCCGGCATCCATCTTCCACCGTGTGGAAACCCAGTGGTCATCGTGTTTGCGACTGACGTGACCCGCTCAATCCCATTTTAGCCTAATATCTGCTGCATATATAGATCTACTTTTAACAAAAACACCTTTTTTTTCTTCTGTTTTTTGGTCTGCTTGTTTGTCTGTTTGTTTCGGATAATCTCCTTTTACTGGCAGATATTCTGATATATTATATAGATGTTCCGTGTGGTGTCGGACGTAAAGAATAACACCATCCCATATCTTCCCGTGGGTGTCGTAAGAGGCGACTAAGGGACTTACCAGAGAATGGGCAGCAGCGCTCTCTGTGTCTTATGTAAGAACTGCACTCACTGCGATCGCCAACCCGCTTGCCAAGCGTGGCGATTATGGCAAAACCCCCCCATGAATAGCGCAACAAAGAAATGGCCCCTAGTGCCCGGCAGCCCGTCTACCCTCGACTACGGCAGCGGTCAAGGCTACGGCGTGGCAAGGGGTGCGAAGAATCTCCGGAAGGGATCCGGCTGCCAATACCAACGACTGGACCTGGCAACATATAACACGCGCACACTCCGGACCGACGAGAAGATAGCGGAACTAGAAGAGGAATTGAGCAGGCTGCGATGGAGTATTGTGGGATTATCTGAAGTCCGAAGAGAGGGGGAGGACACGATAATCCTGAAATCCGGCAACCTGCTCTATTTCCAAGAGGGTGACCGGCAGTCCCAGGGTGGTGTTGGGTTTATCGTCCACAAGTCCCTTGTGAACAACGTGGTGAAGATCGAGAGTGTGTCGACCAGGGTGGCGTACCTTATACTCAGAATATCCTCAAGATATTCGCTGAAGGTCATACAGGTCTACGCCCCGACCTCGGCACACCCCGACGACGAAGTGGAGACCATGTATGAGGATATATCTAAAGCCATGCATGGTTCCAAAACTCACTTCACAGTTGTCATGGGGGACTTCAACGCGAAACTGGGCAAACGAGACGGGGATGAGCTGCAGGTGGGGCAATTTGGAGTTGGACATCGGAATCGCCGGGGTCACCAACTGGCTAGTTTTATGGAGAAGGAGGGCCTCTATATGATGAACTCCTTCTTCAGAAAGCGTGAGCACAGGAAGTGGACCTGGCAGAGCCCCGATGGTGCAACTAGAAATGAGATCGACTTCATCATGTCAACCAAGAAGCAAATGTTCAATGATGTCTCTGTGATCAATTCGGTGAAAACCGGGAGCGATCACCGCATGGTAAGAGGCACATTGAACATCAATATCAAGCTTGAAAGGTATCGACTGATGAAGTCTACGCTCCGTCCAGCACAGATCCAAATCCAAAACCCCGAGAGCTTTCAGCTTGAACTCCAGAACCGTTTCGAGTGCCTAGGAAGCTCAGTGGACGAATACAACGATGGGTTCGTGGAAACTGTCCATACGACCGGGTCTAAGTTCTTCAAGGCGCGTCGTACAGATCAAAACAAGAGGCTCTCCGATCACACTCTCAAGCTCATGAAGGAGCGGCGTGAGATGATCTTGCAGTCTTCAGACGAGGCGTGTAAATACCGGCAGCTCAATAGACGGATCTCTAAATCCTTGAAGAGCGACCTCCGCCGCTTTAATACCGAGCGTATTAAAGACGCGATTGAGCGGAATAAAGGCTCCAAGGTATTTGCAAGGGATCTGGCTATTGGGCAGAGCCAGCTCACGAAACTGAAGACCGACGATGGTAGGATCTTATCCGCCAAACCGGAGCTTCTGAGGGAGATCGAGAGCTTCTATGGACAGTTGTACACGTCAACCAGTAAACCCGTCGTAGATCTAGCCAACGACCCAAGAGCTAGACTGACCCGACACTATACCGAAGACATCCCGGACGTCAGCCTGTACGAGATTAGGATGGCTCTGAAGCAGCTCAAAAACAACAAGGCACCGGGTGATGACGGAATTACGGCCGAACTCCTGAAGGCGGGTGGAAAACCGGTACTTAAGGCCCTTCAGAAGCTGTTTAATTCCGTCATACTTGAGGGAAAAACGCCACAGGCATGGTGCAGGGGTGTGGTGGTGCTCTTCTTCAAAAAGGGTGACAATGCCCGGCTGAAGAATTATAGGCCCATCTCACTTCTAAGCCATGTCTACAAGTTGTTTTCTAGAGTCATCACGAATCGTCTCGCGCGCAGGTTTGACGATTTCCAGCCACTCGAACAAGCCGGTTTCCGAAAAGGCTTTAGCACCGTGGACCACATACATACGCTGCGGCAAGTTATACAGAAGACCGAAGAGTATAACCTGCCTCTCTGTTTAGCGTTTGTGGACTACGAGAAAGCCTTCGATTCGATCGAGACCTGGGCTGTACTGCAGTCTCTCCAACGGTGCCAAATCGATTATCGGTACATCGAGGTGTTGAAGTGTTTGTACAAAAACGCCACCATGTCAGTCCGACTTCAGGACCAAGCCTCGAAACCTATCCTCCTGCAGCGAGGTGTGAGACAGGGAGACGTCATATCTCCGAAACTGTTCACCGCTGCACTGGAGGATGTCTTCAAGGTTCTGGACTGGAGAGGGCTAGGCATCAACGTCAATGGCGAGTACATCACTCACCTTCGGTTTGCCGATGATATAGTGGTAATGGCTGAGACCATGGAAGACCTCAGTACAATGCTCGATGACCTCAGTAGAGCTTCTGGAAGAGTGGGTCTAAAAATGAACATGGACAAGACTAAGGTCATGTTGAATGCCCATGTCACACCCACTCCTATCAAGATCGGAGACTCTACTCTCGAAGTTGTAGACGATTATGTGTACCTGGGACAAACGGTCCAGTTAGGTAGGTCTAACTTCGAGAAAGAGGTCAATCGTCGAATCCGACTCGGTTGGGCAGCGTTCGGGAAATTGCGCGGTATCTTCTCGTCCAACCTACCGCAGTGTCTCAAGACGAAAGTCTATGACCAGTGTGTGTTGCCAGTGATTACATACGGGACCGAAACGTGGTCGCTCACAATGGGCCTCATCAGAAAGCTTAAAGTCACCCAAAGGGCAATGGAGAGGGCTATGCTCGGAGTTTCCTTGCGCGATCGAATCAGAAATGAAGACATCCGCAAGAGAACAAAGGTTACCGACGTAGCCCGAAGAATTGCCAAACTTAAGTGGCAGTGGGCAGGGCACATTGCTCGCAGAACGGATGGCCGATGGGGCCGAAAAGTTCTGGAGTGGCGACCGCGAACCGGAAGACGTTGCGTTGGAAGGCCTCCCACTAGGTGGACCGATGACCTGGTGAAGGTTGCAGGAATCCGCTGGATGCGAGTCGCACGGGACCGGTCAATGTGGCGACACTTGGGGGAGGCCTATGTCCAGCAGTGGACGTCTTTCGGCTGAAATGATGATGATGATGACTGGCAGATAGCTGATGTTATAGGGTCTAACTTAAGCCACTACAACAGCTGGTCTATACTAATATTATAAAGAGGTAACATTTGTTTGTAAGTTTGTATGTTTGTAAGTTTGTATGCAGGGGGTAATCTCTGGAAGTAATGAACCAATTTTAAAAATTGTTTCACTGGTAGAAAGCTACATTATTCGTGAGTGCTATAGGCTATATTTTATTTCCGTACTCCCACGAGAAAGGGAACTACGCGGGTGAAACCGCGGGACGTCAGCTAGTATTAAATAAATAGATATACAAGCACCCTCAACTCCACTAAGCATTCATTTATTATGTTGGCATGTCCTACTTTCATTTGTTTACAGCTAAACTCACTCAAACTTACATCAGATACTCATACTACTATAAATTTAAATGACACAACTCCAACAGTATTGTCCTCAATCACACAATGGGTAGTCCTCATCCGATTCGTGTGAGGTACTTGAGCCTACCCGCTCTTGGCGATATGAGTACGTGCGCCGAATTTCGGCGGAATGTCGCCATGTCGCCGGGAACAAACGTAAAGTTATGGGCACAACGAGACTGCTCGCAGCGTGACACCAGAAATACTAGCGTGCACCGATTTTGCAGAACGAAAAGGCGAATTTAGTGCTATCTGAGTTTCTGTGATTTCGGATGCGTCTGTTTCTGTATTTCTAATGGGTTTGTGTTTTGGGAGATGTGAGTGTAATTTAGTGAGGTATTTATCATTTTGAAAGCAGGACATTGTAGACTACGATATGATATTACAGACTTGGACAAAAAACTTTATTTTTACCATAGCAACACTACAGTGTTTGTCTCTGCATCGCCCAAACGGTGACTGGTAGAAAATATCTGTGGCATTATATTCGGCTCTATACGTTTGTTTGTATAGTGTTAAATTTATACATTAAAAAAATGTCACAATACGACTTGATCTTCAAATACTTGCTGTTCATCCTTTTCTGGTATTTCAATGTGACTCTTGAAGTACTTATAAGCAATATCTCAGGACAGCATTTTTACAACCCTTGTACTTAATATTTAATAGACGGAAAGCTTTTCAATCTTGAATCCTTCCTGCCATGTTCGTGTACGAAATAAAACAACACCGTTTTAAAAAAATATTTATAATTCTAAAGAACAGCCACTGCTGCCTTATGGGTGTAAAAAACCTCTTAACGAAACCGAAAAGCACTTGTTTTCCCCATCATTGCGATCATTTTTTCATTTTACACCATCCCTGGGAAGCTTCTAATTACGGAGATATTGGGAGTCAAAGTTCCAACTTTTTGACAAGTTTTTTTTTATGCAAGATTTTATTGTAAGATTTTTACTTTGATCACCTTCACAAGCCCCGTACTATTCAATCTATCCATTAGCACAACGTTTTAAGTGCGTTACATTGAGTTCTACCACAAAACATGATTTTACACCCCAAAAAAAAAGTCGTTTCCCAGCAGTAATTTTTGCGTAAAGTTACTTAGTTTGATGTACAGAATGCTTGGTTGACGGCTTCGTGAGGTTGTTTACACCCTGTAGAAGTGTAGAAAATACTTACATAAACTCTCACCTTTTTCTCATGGGGGAAGGCAGAAACTTCAGAACGCCAATAGGGAATATGCATACATTTTCTTTTTTTAATTTCGATACGGAATGTTAAAAATCTATAAAAATAATGACTAAAAGCGAAAACAAGACATAAATCGGCCAAACAACACAAAAGTTATAACCATTTAAACTTTTGTTTCTATCTCTTTCTAGATAAACAGAATTTAGTATGGATTTTGTACGTCGATGTAGCGAATGACGTCATTCGCTATATCGAATCTCTCTGTCTAATCAGCAGTTTCAAATGCTTATAACTTAGTATTTTTTATAGATATTAAAAAAATAATTTTACTTTGCTATTTCTGATGTTATTACGCTTTGTTTAGAGTACTAAAAAAAAACCATGCATATACCCTATTGCTACGACCCTTACATGCTCCTTTCCTTTTGCCTCGTCATACATCTTGTCGTACACGCACGCCGATTGCGAGTACTACGCACTTGACCTTGGTACCTTGGTATCTTGGTACCTTGGTATTGTTCGTCGTTTCGTTGAGCTCCTTGAGTTATAAGTCGAGCTGGACAGGTCCACTCAAATCTGTATAGTTCTTTCTTCAAAAGACCATCTCAGACACTAATCTGCATAGTCCTCAGGTGAATTGAGCATGATTGTCTGGACTTTAAAAGAGACTATGACCTCTGAGTTTGTTTCGGCTGTTTCTTCTCAGAGTAGTCAGGTACGAAACACCGGCCCCATACAGTTTTAAAAAATGACGTGTAAAGGTGTTTGTAAAAACATACTTGCAAAATAAACATCATTTATCATTTACCTTTCTGAAAACCTTTCTTTAGAAAACAGTTCTTTTAAAACTAAATTTACAAACTAGCACTCAGTACACCTCAATATTAACATCAACTATCTCCAAGAAGTGCCTCTGCCTATATTAACTTTGATACCTAGTAGCAGTCGTAGGTATCAAGTTATCGACCTAGCGATAACGAAGTACTTACGGTATTCCAACATCTGCCCAATTTTCTCAACTGAAACTTAGTACTGATAACTCAAAACCGATATTGGCTTTCTTGAAGGGTAATTAATTATAATTATTGGGAAGGAGTTGCAAAACTTTACGATGGCGTGAATTTGAATAATTTGAAAAAATCGAGAGCCTACCTGAATACCTGAACAGATTTTTTTGTAAAAAGCTTCAGTTAAAACAAGCCTGTCTTTTCTAACTTTGCTGTACAAATGCATCTTTGTTAGACCAATCACTAGCAGTGATTTCATCAAGGTCCAGATTTCTTTATGATCATTTGCTTAAGCAATAATTACACTTTGTATTAGTCCCATCAACATCATCATATGCCTAGCCTTTTCCCAACTATGTTGGGGTCTGCTTCCAGTCTAACCGGATGCAGCTAAATACCAGTATTTTACATGGAGCAACTGCCTATCTGACCTCCACAAACCAGTTAGTACTGGGTAATACGATACCCCTTGGTAAGACTGGTCAGACTTTTTGGGCCACTGACTATCTGTAACGACTGTCAAAGATCTTCAAATGACAGCCAGGACCAACGGCTTAACGTATTTACCAAGGCACGGAGGAAACTCGGTATGTAATGGGTTACCCATCCACGGACCAACCTAGACAAGCTCGGCTTAACCTAAAGATTGACATTTGACATTGGATTTATAATATGGCGACCGCGTACATTCATAAAATCATGTTTTTTCCATTAAGGATAAACAGAAATTACAGATCGCCAACTGCGACAATCGTATCGTATCTAATCCTTTTATAATGTTAACGTTAGTACCATGGCTCATACATATTACGGTCATACACGCACAGCGCACACCCGGTTGCTACATCTTACCTGAAATTTCAGAAGAACGTACGGCGTACCCTTCTGCAATACATAATTATCACAGACTTAATGAAATTATTATGTCTTAAGAGGCTAAGTCACACTCACCAAATTGAATTTGTAGCCGATAACAAACACAAATACTACCACAAGATTTCCCATTATCTCACCTTGATTTAGCCTCAAATTCATGTCTCCGTAATCTGGTACCCCAGGCTTCCACCTCGCTTGTCAGTTACCTGAAGATGATTAATGAGTTCTGAGTTCAGTTCAGTGGAAGCCGTAGAGTATGAACCAGCCAATGAAATGTGCCTGCCAAATAATAACGAAAATTAATCCTAGATATTGAACTGGCTAAAAATTCTAGACATTTTCTTTGTGAAAGCAAGCAAGGTCGTTATTTGCAAGATTGTGTTCGTAATTAGTTAGGAATAGGTTTGAGGCTTTGCTGAGTAATTTACTTTGATATTTTATAAATCGTAGCTTTACTAATTTGGACTTTCATGATTAAAACCTCACGCTTTTATATTCGCGAAGGGTTTGACAGAATAATACCTATAATAAAATTTTGGTCCCACAAGGCACACCTAATGGGACACCCAATATACATAATACCAGCATTATGCAGTTATGCACTATACCAACCGGGCATACAGACTATACTTAGATCTTTATAAAAACCTGCTCACACAAAAATCTGCAATATTACCTTTTCCAAAGTTTCAGTAGCAGTGACGAGATACGATTTCACGAAGCAAAATGTGCATGATACTAAAATTACCCTTTCCCGTTACACGAAACATTAACATTGACCCAGAAAACTGTATGAACTTATTTCTTTCTTTGTAATAGTTTTAACGTGGCTTCGGCCATAAAAACACCACATGTTGGGTGCAAGTGACGTACGTTCTGTGATATTGCACTAATATAGCTCCTGAATCCTGAATTGCAGTGTGTACCTACGGGTGGTTGTACAACCACGAAAATATTTTTTTACGATAAGCAAGATTAGTTTGAAAATTACAGTTTGAAAAAGTGACAAAATATTGTGCTAGCCGCTTAAATTTTGAACGGGTTTTCGTTTCACCAGTGTAAATTTGTACGAGTACATTATATCATTGTGCGGTTACGTTTCATGTTTATCTTTGTCATGTCTTGAGAAGTGGAAACAATGTTGCAACTTTGCAAGATTTTGGTGATAAAATGTGAATAAACAAATGTCTGGTGAGTTTATACATTATAGGGATGTTAGTTGGGCGGCAGTAATAATGCTGCCCAATTTCTTGAGGACACCTGAAATCATGGGTCTTGGGCTCTATGGGTCTTTGTTACCTGAAATAAATGGTTTATTATTTTTATTATAACAATTGTTAAAGTAACGCGGAATGGCTACTGCTCTTCAGAGGGACCACGGTCACTATGAGGATAGAGTATCAAAGTTCCGATTGACTAATGAGAAAATTTTGGTAACAAGGTGATTATCAAAAAAATCTTCATTTTTTGGCGCCGTTTTTTCATTCAAACTAAACCGCTTTTTAAGCTATTGAGCATGTAACTATGTAGTTAAAACTTTTTAATACAATGTCATACCAAAAATTCCATACTCAAAATGGACCCGAACCTGTACTCAAGTACTACTTAAGTATACGTATAGATTTGAGTGCATGGCATATTAATTAACATAACATCACGCCTGTAATCCCTGAAGAGTTAGGCAGAAGTGTACCTAATAGTACAACCAGAATTCGCCAGTTTTGTTTAAGTGCCATTTAATGGGGGCGAGCCTATTGCCGTCAACTGGACGCAAATCCAGACTGCGTGCCCTGTTACTGAGAAATTCCTTATGGACAAACCCAATTACAATTTGCCCGACCCGGGAATCGAACCCAGGACCTCAAGCTCAGCAGTTGTGCTTGCGTCCACTAAACCTACGAGGCAGCCATATCAGAGGCATGTTTTGTGTTATTTCCTGAATTCACTTCTTAATAAATTTGATTACATTTTTAAATATTAATTAAGAAAAACATTTATAAAACATCACTATTACTACATATTATGTTTAAATATAAAAAAATGAAAATTAAATTTCGCTTTTCCTGCATGCCAATGACATTTAATGTCATCAAACTAACGCCTGATTCAATAACTTATCTAAATGAAGTAACAAACTTCAAATAATTTCACGTGAGAGTAACGCTGTCACTGCAGGATATACACATGATTAATGACTGAACTTGCCACCCGGTCGGAAACTTTTGATGGACGAGGAAATGTTTCCGTCTTGGCCCAAGTTGACTTGCGGCAAGTTTTTCATTATTAAGTTTGCTTTGTAATTATTTTGTTGACACTGTATTTGGGTTTCTGGTTTTAATATATTCTGTGTTTTGAGCAGACGGTGTTTTGATTAAACGTTCTTACTATTTTTTTTACACTAAAGGAATTATCTTCGATTAAGGCCCTTCTAACCCTAAAATTAGCAACTCTATTTGTGGTGGTTCAAACTTTTTTTGAAAAACTATTAGAATAAAGTTCTAATCAGCTTGCACTACAAAGCGGTTGTCACGTCAGTCACTGCGGCCGAATAGTGCGAAATGAGTGGTTTTTTGCGATTTACAAAAAATCTATTGATTGGACTAAAAAAATAAAACACATAAGACCTGTTTTATATTTAGTTCAGTTAGTATGCAAAGTTTCATGATCTAATTTGAAGTACTTTTTGAATACCAGCGGTTTATTGTTCGAGTTAGAGGTCACTTTGGATTTTTTTTCTATCGATAAAAGTTTATGGAATCGTGTTTTCGTCAATACTTTCTCGAACCCGACATTGGGAAGCACCGAGATGTGGTGTGGTGCTCAGTGGATAAGAGCCTCACCCAGCTCTCCTTGGCTAACGAGAACTGGTGCAAACTTGTGATATTGGATACTAAACCCCATAGATTACGGCAGAGCAAGGAGCTACACGGGCGCTTTTTCCGGGCCTTACATGGGCCTGATGTAGACTTTTTTGCGTCCGTATCCTGGTTACGATTAGGTGATCTCTTTGGGGAAACCTAAAGTTTCGTCTATGCGATTATGGATGAAGTTATCATGACGAATAATTATCGGAAATACATTGTCAAGGACATGCCACCGTCTAAATTAATAACCGGCAATAAATAATTAAATGTAGGTCGTATAGCACAACTATACTTTTATTTAAAATTATAATAGGGGGTAAAGAGCAATATTACTTTTCGAACGAGGATGTCTATGACAATTTGCAAAATTACGATCTTACACCCAAAATCTTCAACCAGAATTGGTTTAAACAACTTGCCAATTATTGTGGTGGCAGCATTATGTTCCTTATGCCCCTGATCTTTAAAGAAATTGTGTTTACGTAACGAAAATTGTGAGGTAGCATTCGACATTTTTTTGCGAATTTCGTCACGTCGATTACACAGATCGATAGAGAATCAAAAACTGAGTAAGAATATGTAAAAATGTCAAAATGCCCAAAATGTGCTATACGCCCTTTGACCCCAGAGGTATCGATATGGTGTGGGTATTAACCTTACAGACTAACATACATATTATTTATAAAAACCACAAAAACCTAATTACACTAATGAACACGAAGAGACGGCGTCATGTTGCGCTGCGTGGTGTCGCGTAGCCTCCCGCGGAATCGCCGATTATTTACACCCTTCGGCCAAAACTCTTCCTTGAGGAAGGTCTTGATATAATGAGTCGGAACTGGCACCACGAACGACTTAAAATTCGTGTTAATTCATTTTTTCCGTACCCAAGCAGAAACCTTAGAATGCCTCCTGCTACGATCCTTGGACATAAAATACACCTGAAAATATCCGTAAGTACCCTGATGCTTTTAAATCAAAGTACCTGGGTTTATGAACAGGGTTACCTACAGGGGTTTATAGTAAGTCCCTCATTCTAAAAGACAGTTTTGAATGTACATGTACAATGTACAGTCATGTGATTCTCACAAACAGGAATCTGCTTCTATCACAGTACTTGCTAATAATATTATCGAAGATCCATTCAGGATCATCAACACTCACACTACCAGGCATGCATGAAGCCTTATTGATTAGCTAACTGCACATGGATATGTGCAGTTAGGTATCCACCGAATTGAGAGCCGAGCAAGAGTGTAGGTAAGAGAAAACTGTACAGCTATCCTTTTTTTTTCTTTCGGTTGGGAAATCATCAAATGACTCCTCCCGCTCTGGGCGGAGCAGGAGGGAGTGTCAGAATTTTACTGACTAAAACGCAACCATGTTCCTTCATTGCCCTTTGTGTCCCGGGGCCACGGTATCTCTTTCGAACAGTCCCGCAGCCCGACAGTCCCGCAGCCCTGTAATAGTTATCCTTGCATGTATATGCAGAGCAACCTGTAGAGCAACTGCCCAGGAATAACCGATCGTGTGGCTGGTCGCATGCGCAGGTTCTCAGTTGTTTTATGACACTCGGGGATAATGTAGGTAGCTTCACATGGCTCCGGCCCATTACTGAAAGAATTTCCGGAATCAGATCAGTAATTCCAAAGATTACTCCTACCAAACTTACAAACTTTAGCCCATTATGCAGAATTAACTGCTTATAAAAACGAATGCGGAAATAGTGTTTTGGTTGGAATGACTGATTTGTTTGTGTTTGTCACAGGTGCTTGTTTACCCTGAACAGGATCAACTTATCAGAGTTTGGAATAGCTTATTATTACGGAACTTAAATTCCGGGATTTTATTGGATTATCCAGATGTTACCTTACTCCTTTGAGTTTTAGCAAATTTGAAACTATCCTATTCCGATCTCTGGTAATCTCCATTAGATCATAGATAAGTCTTTAAAATTCGATCCTCAAAAATGTGATCTTCAAAGACAGCACTTCTTACGCGGGTTTTCATCGAGAGACTATTTTTATTTTTCCCTAACGATGAGATGAGAGTTATTTGAAAGAAATAAAAACTCCTTTTTAGGGTTCCGTACCCAAAGGGTAAAAACGGAACCCTATTACTAAGACTTCGCTGTCTGTCCGTCTGTCTGTCCGTCTGTCCGCCTGTCTGTCACCAGGCTGTATCTCATGAACCGTGACAGCTAGACAGTTGAAATTTTCACAGATGATGTATTTCTGTTGCCGCTATAACAACAAATACTAAAAACAGAATAAAATTAATGTTTAAGGGGGGCTCCCATACAACAAACGTGATTTTTTTGCCGTTTTGTCTAATGTATAGATAATGGTACGGAACCCTTCGTGTGCGAGTCCGACTCGCACTTGGCCGGTTTTTTTTTTACCTTCTCGTTCAGGTTCGTTGAAGATAACTTTTTATTAAAGGCCAACTAAATACAACTTTATTAAGGAACTCAGTTTGAAGGTTAATTAAGTAAATATGTCTAAGATGTCTAAAAAGGTGTTCTTTGTTACAAAAATATCCTTATTTTTGATCACTGGTAAAATCTCTTGTTATTTTTAGTTGAGTTTCAGGAGGAGCTTGTGGCTAAAGAGGAGCTCATGTCTAAAGAGGAGCTTGTGGCTAAATAATAACAGCCGCTCAGTTCAATCTTTAGGTTAACCCGCGCTTGGCTAGGTTGGTCCGTGGATGGGTGACCGCCTATTACATACCGTTTTCCTCTATGCCTCGGAAAGCACGTTAAGCCGCTGGTCCCGGCTGTCATTTGTAGATCTTTGACAGTCGTTACAGGGTAGTCAGTGGCCCGAAAGTCTGACAACCAGTCTTACCAAGGGGTATCGTATTACTCAGTACTAACTGGATTGTGGAGGTCAGATAGGCAGTCATTCCATGTAAAGTACTGGTATTCAGCTGCATTCCGTTAGACTGGAAGCCGACCCCAACATAGTTGGGAAAAGGCTAGGCAGTTTATGATTTTTAATTGAGTTTCAGGTGAAATTAATGATCTTGGTAGGTGTCTGGTATTTTTATATTAATATCTACAAACTTATTTAGGTTTTCTTGGAATTTTTTATCGTTCAGTTATTTTGAAAGGGCATTTTATTTTTTGGAAATAAATTACGTTTTAGTACCTACATTCTTCTTTAGTCAGAATTTCAAGCTCAAAGGGCACTGCACCCTTCGAAAAAAATCTTTTTACAAACCTGTGACAAAAAGTAACAGGCATTGGTTTTTTTTTTAAATAAAATCCTTGCCCCACACTTGAAATTTGTTCTGTATCGTGGGTGCGTTCATAAACATTTAAACTCACAGACACAAACAGCCATACAGGGTTAGTTTTAAATGACTAGCCAAAATTTAAAATTCAGATCTAGATAGCAAATCAAGAGTGTATTTTAAATATTATTGTCAAAAAATATAAAATAAAATAATAGCATTCATTTGAATTGTCCTAAGAATTTCCTGAATCATAAACCAAGTGGGAATCTATGCACTTGTGCTGTTGTAATTAATATCCACACGTTTGCTTTTTAGTGGTGGACAGGAATTAATTTGTATTTAAAAAAAAAAAAAAGTTTTTTTTATTATATCTAAAATATTATCGATTCTAAACCATTTCTGAAAATTTGGTCGGTCATTGAAAACTAACCCTGTATATATACCAGGTATATGTATCAGGAATACATTGCGTACCAGCAATCCAATTCCAGCGACGATCATTGCATTTCTATTTCCCAATAAACGGTAGGTACGATCCTTTCGTATGCAGCAGTCACCTTTTACCGTCTGTAGATTAGAAAATTCAATTTGCTACAGGGACCCTCTCCATGTACGACAAACATGTGAGCCACGATCGAAAGCGTACTCCACGAATGCGAGTGTAATCGATATTTATAAAACGATTCCGATTTTATACATTTGCATTTTGATATCGATGACTTTTCAATTTTGTGTCGAGTGCTGAATGGGCCAGGTTTTATATTTTTGCTTTTAATGGAACGCTTGGTTATTTGCAAAATTATGTACTTTATGTTTTCGTATTTATTTGAGATGTACAGTAACAGTCAGAAGTCGACTGCCAATCTCGCAACACAATGGCAAAGCAATATTGGTGGTACTTATGACCTTCTTCTATAAGAACGTTTGACAACACTTACACATTAGCAACTTGTTGCCCGCTTAAGATTGTTATTACAAATTTCAATGAGTTGTGTAAGTGATACGGTGGCCAAATTGGTTGTTAGCGTTGGAACATCACTCACACGGATAAATATGCGTATGTGTGTATAGGCGCCGCCGCCCGTATAGCGCAAACGATAATGTGCATTGCGGTGGAAGTGGAATTTTGACCTTTGACTGTACCTATTCAGTCTGATTTGAGAGTTTGGTAACATCATAATATTACACCTGTAATCCCGGAATGGTTAGGCAGAGGTGTATTTAATAGTACACCCAAATTTGCCAGTTAGGGTAAAACCAGGAGAGATGGACCACTTTCTCATATTAAAAGCACAATAAATAAACAAAAAAAATGGTTTATTTTATCATTTCATGAACATGCTAACACAGAAACATCAATTCTTATTCTACAAACACAATATCTTTTACATACCTTCGTTTTTAAAACACTTATACAAAAAAAATCACGGTTTCAAAACCTTTTAATTCGATTTTTTTTTATTTTACAAGCAAAAATTGAACGGTCTTGTTTTATTTATTTATTTATTTAACGGTTTATGTACACACTAAATACAGAAAAGAAGAAAGGAATGGAAAAATAGGTACAAAGGGTGTTTTCTATTCATAGCAAACAGGTTAACAAGTGAGTTTGGTAGAAATTACAATGGTCCGTCTCACCCGCTGGTCCATCTCTCCTGGTTTTACCCTATTAGTAAGTCCCATTTAAAGCGCAGGCCACACCGCCAGCTAGCGGGCGGGCGAGCGAAGCGAACGAGGCCCTTTTCATACTTCGTTCGGCTTTTTCGGTAGCTCGCGGTGTGAACCGAAGTATGTAAAGAGGTGAAACGATGTTCGCCTGCCCGCCCGCTAGCTGGCGGTGTGGCCTGCGCTTAATAGGGGACAGGCCTATTGCTATCGACTTCGTGGCTGCTACTGAGAAGATTGAGAGATATCAAGTCTTTTTACCGACTGCCAAGTAAGGGATAAACCTCTGTCAATATTGTTAATATTAAGGGAATGAGCGAGATACCTCCAACACAGGTTTTATTAAATTACCTACTGGGGATGTCTCATCTAAATAATACATGTAACTGTTTGGGACAAATAAACATTATGCATTTTAATTTTTCTTAATATAAGTATTAAACTCCCAAAATTCAGTAGCAACAGATGATGAATGATTACAAGTTGACCCATGCTATATTCAGTCAAGTTTCCATCAAACGGACGTGTGGATACCATGACGGAAACGGACGCTGGCCTGTGAGACACTTCAGTCCGTCAGACTCCGGAATCCGCACACAAGTTCCTAAGTTGCCTGTAGGTAGGTATACACAACGACTCATAAAGCTATACATTTCCAATATAACATGGCCTCGCGATGTATAGGTTTCACGTACAATGAGAGATCGAGTGACTAGACTAAAGTCTGAACGGACCAAAATGATTGGTAAACTGGACTGACTGTTGTCCTGCGTACTACTGCGGTCTTTGACGGTCAACCACTTTTCAACGGCCGTCAGTGAACGCGGTAGTACCCCCACAACCAATTTGACCGACCCTTGACTAATTTAATAATATATTTAGGGTTCCGTACCTCAGTTGGCAAAAACTGTTCCCTTATAGGATCACTTTGTTGTCCATCTGTCTGTCTGTCCGTGTGTCAAGACCCTTTTCTCAGAAACGCTAGGAGATATCAAGCTGAAATTAATATCAAATACTCAGGTCTGCTACCCCTTTGGCAGTGTACAAATCAAACTTGTAGGTCAACGCGATCAAAGATATGACCGTTTGTGTCGCATATTTTAGGATTTGACAAGGGAAGGCCTACGCAGACCGGGACGGCATGGCAAGGGTTTAAAATTTTTGACAATGAATATTCAAACGAATACGACCGTGGCGCGTCTTTTAATGCAAATCCCATTCGATGCCACGGCATCATTTTAAAGCATAGCAATTTATGTCGTATTTCAATATCAACAACAACAACGGCCCATAACTGTTGGACATAAGCCTCTCCCATGATGGGAGGAATTTGCCGTAATCTCCACGCTTGGCAGGCGGATTGGAGATCGCAGTGATGAAAGACTAACAGTAAACGCTGCTGCCCATTCTCTGGTCTACGGAGGCGCAAGGTGTTCTACCTCAGACATTAGTCGCCTTATACGACACCCGTGAGTGTAATGGGTTGGTTCTATTCTACTCTGTCAGATACCACACGGCTCCGGGATTTCATTTCATGTTTGAATGTCCATTGGTAAAAAATTAAATCCCATGTCAGGTGTGCGTAGGCCTTTAGAATACTTCCCGTTGACCTAGAATCATGAAAGGCAAGATGTAATGCCTTACAGCACATGTAAAGGAAAAAAAACTTAAAACCGTAAATATTAAGTTTAATAACAAAATACCTACAAGTTTATACGGAACCCTCGGTCCGCAAGTCCAACTCGCACTTGGCCGGTTTTTATTCTGCTTACCAGTGAGCTAGTCAAAATATTATATGCTCTTCGACGTAAAATCGGTCGTCCTACTTTCAAATTAAAATACGTTTTCTGGTTGTCAATACTGCAAATTGCAATGGATTGGACAGCTCAATAGATTTGACGATCGAACGTGACACCATTTCCTGAATTCTATTTCATATCTGAAAATTAAAAAAACGAGCACGTAACCACTCTTCTGAGTACACTTTAAATCGTTATTGTGCTAATCTTAAAATTAATATTCTAGCACTTGTTTTAAAAGTCGTAGGTACAGATACATACACATAGAACATGAACATAGCATAATCAGCCGGACAGCCGTGACGGAGGTAGCTCTTGCATAAATAACTTGCTTAACTGAAGAAGTGGTGCTGTATTTGAAAGTGAAGACCAACTGGACTCTGAGGGTCGAAAGGTTAGAATCGCGCCGTAACATTAACTTTAAATCTTTCGTGGTACGAGTTCCAACCCACCATCTGCAGACCTGCATGAAGGAGGACTTTTGGCCGAAGGGTGTCGTATATCGATGTTTCTGAGGACGGTTATGCGACACCACGCAGCGAAACACGACGCCGACAACGTTACGTGTATAGTTTTAGTTTCTCATGGTTTTAAATATGTATTAGTTTATTGTTATTAGATGTTAATTTGTGTATTTTATCTATGGGCCTTAGTAGCCTGATAATAAAATGATTATGATTAAGTATGATAAATATTTTTATGAACAAAAATAAACTCTGTGCGTGAACCGGTTATTATAGGCTGATCAACCCTATACCGGTACCGATACCGGTTAACTTTACTCTGGGGTTTTTCACCTAACCCTAAAAAATAACCTGATTAAAAAATCCGATAGAAACGAGCCGATAAAACCCGATTAAAACGGGTATTTTTTTCGGTCCCTGAATAATTCTCAGAAGTAAAATGCCGGATGGGGTGAGAACTTAAGACACACAAGTAAGTTCGTCCCAATAGACCACCACTCCCCAGGAAAAAAAATTCCAGAATCACGTTGACACCAACTCATCATCTGCCTCACTAGCCTTTTCCCAACTATGTTGGGGTCGTCTTCCAGTTTCATCGGATGCAGCTGAATACCAGTATTTTACATGGAGCGACTGTCTATCTGACCTCCACAACCCAGTTAGTACCGGGTAATACGATACCCCTTGGTAAGACTGGTTGTCAGACCTTTTGGGCCACTGACTACCTAACGACTGTCAAAGATCTACAAATGACAGCGGGGACCAACGGCTTAGCTTGCTTTCCGAGGCACGGAGGAAACTCGGTATGTAATGGGCAGTCACCCATCAACGAACCAACCTAGGCAAGCACGGCTTAACCTAACCATCGACCCGAGCGGCTGTTATTATTTAGCCACGAGCTCCTCTACGTTGACACCAAATAGTTCTATATTTGGTGTCAACGCAGAGGAGCTCGTGGCTAAATAATAACAGCCGCTCGGGTCAAAATGTAATATGGCTTGAGCTGCTTGGGACTGCAATTCAATTCAATGCACAAGTCCAACTAACAACTTACTCCAAGATACCGACTAACTGCATAGTTTGGGGATCACTGGCAACTAACACCACTGTAGCCACCACTGTAGCGCTGCACCACACACATGTAACCAAGTTGAAGGTAATATTTGAAGCCCCTTATAAAATTGTGTTTAACCTCTCTAGGTACCTGCTTGATTATTATCTGTATATTAAGGATTTTTTTAGGAATCCGTACCCAAATGGTAAAAACGGGATCCTATTACTATTAAGACTCCACTGTCCGTCCATCTGTCCGTCTGTCTGTCACCAGGCTGTATCTCATGAACCGTGATAGCTAGACAGTTGAATTTTTCACAGACTATGTATTTCTGTTATTGTTGTTTCTGTCAACAAATACTAAAAACAGAAATATATACAATAAATAGGTATTTAAGGGGGGTTCCCATACAACAAACGTAACTTTTTTTTCTCATTTTGTCTAATTTTGTATAAGATAATGGTACGGAACCCTTCGTGCGCGAGTCCGACACGCACTTGGCTGGTTTTTAGGGTTCCATACCCAAAGGGTAAAAACGGAACCCTATTACTAAGACTTCGCTGTCTGTCCGTCTGTCCATCTGTCCGTCTATCCGTCTGTCCATCTGTCCGTCTGTCCGTCTGTCTGTCACCAGGCTGTATCTCATGAACCGTGACAGCTAGACAGTTGAAATTTTCACAGATGATGTATTTCTGTTGCCGCTATAACAACAAATACTAAAAACAGACTAAAATTAATATTTAAGGGGGGCTCCCATACAACAAACGTGATTTTTTTGCCGTTTTGTCTAATGTATAGATAATGGTACGGAACCCTTCGTGCGCGAGTCCGACTCGCACTTGGCCGGTTTTCTATTTCGCGCTCTATTTCTAATTATGTATTTGAATAAATATAATCACTGGATTAAACAAACAAAAACATATCTATACTAATATGTATGTAGGTATATTTGTTTGTACCAAAAAAGCACCGAAACTACTAATAATAATAAAAATTCTTTATTTCAATAAATTGACAACATTGTTACAGACATCTTATAGATTAAACATACAGATTATGTCCTACAGATAGGTCCCCTGGCTCCCAAACTAGGTTCTCACCTGTGACTTGGGAGACAGTGTTTCTCCATTAAAAAGGCATTATGTATGTCATAGCCTCATAGGTAACCAAAAATGTAGCGAAAAAAGAAGAAAAGAAAATTAACAAAAAGCAATTTCCAAAATCGAAAACAAACCAAAAATCTATTAATAACAAAAGCACAATCATTGTAAAACATGAAGTGCATGATAGTGTGTTGTCAGACGGTGTGTGTGTCTGTGTGAGTGAGTGTATCTGTGTGGGTGCTACTGGACCAGTTTAACCATTTTTTCATGCTAAAATAACAGAAAGCGAAAGCTAAAATAACAGAAAGTAACAAAGTCTATAATTTAGGTAATTTTTACTATACTATCTACTTTCAATAACAATTAGAGATCCTTACGAAAATAGCAATAACTCTACGGCAGACATAACAGCAGACATAACGGCAGGTCACTAGTTAATTAGTTAATTAATAAGGTCAAAATTATAGGATTATACGAATTAAACAAAGAAAAAATCGAAAGCAGGCTCGACTCGCAACCACAAATAAACACAACAACGATATAACCACGTCAACCAGTGGTTAATTTAAACATAACACTCACCATTAACAAACATTATTTCAAAACAGTGGTTATCCAATAATCATATTTATACAATATACGTCTTATACGTCAAAATATACGTCATATTATCACTAAACGCAACCAACCCTTAACATGCCATGAATATAATTACTCAAGAGTGATTCCAAGCCCCACTTCCGTCTAGCAAGTGTCTTGGGATCACTCTGGGACTACGACGTCAAACTAAATAATGAATGGATTAACCATGGTATTTGGCGAACGATCGATTGAGGGTTGAATGTAGGTTGAGTCTTGTCTCATGTTAATTTGAGGGTTAAAATTGAATTTTCGAGGTAAACCATTTTAGTGTGTGGCTTTTTAGTGTTAATTACTTAATTTTGTGAAATAAATCACTGGTGTAGATTCTGTTGTGCACAAACTAAACTTAATTTAGGCTATTGCTATCTTTTACTAAAACGCAGTGCGAGAAAAGGGCGGCTATAGCTATGAACTAAGTTAGAGATGTCAAACTAGTTTATGCCTTGCGCTTCACCGTGTTTTTAGTCGACATGTGTTGATACTTGCACTCTTCATTTGTATGGAAATTTGACATCTATAAATTACTTCCATCTCTTTCTCGTCATATTAGAGAGAAAAATAGAGCAATAGCCTAAATTAAGTTTAGTTTGTGCACAACAGAATCGACACCAAGGTCTATGCATCATGTTTAGTGATTATTTTATGATTTTCGCACCACACCACACCACACCACACCACACCACACCTATCCATAACATCACACCTGTATTCCTCGAAGGGTTAGGCAGAGGTGTATCGAATAGTACACCCACATTTCGCCAGCTATGTTTATGTCCCATGTAATAGGGGGCCAGCCTATTGCCATCAACCGGGCACAAATCCAGACTCCGTGGCTGCTACTGAGAAATTCCTCATGGAAAAACCCATTACCACTTTGCCCGACCCGGGAATCGAACCCAGGACCTCATGCTCGCTTGCGACCTTAGACCAACGAGGCGGTCAAAAATATTACTACCACCTTAACCACAAAGCAATATCCAGGGTTAGGTCTTAAGTTAGAGTTAAGCCATGTATTAATATTACACACTTAGCCACATAACTCATGTACGTTTACTTCTTCACAAAATTAACTAAGTTATTCTTCTACATACATTTTCTCTCACAATATATCTTTATTTTTCACTTCCTGCAGCATTTTTATACCAAAATAGAAAAATGTTATCCCAAATAAGCTTATAAAGCTTACAGCTAAGGAAACCAAGCAAAACTTTTAAACCAGGATAAACAGTTTATTCGGAATGCGGATATGGGTAGCCATCGATACCGGTTCGCGTGACTCGGTATCGGTATCCAAAATATATAATGTTGCCGTTAAAATCGGATCCCATTAAGGAATTATTAATAGACCGTTATTAACAGATGTTGCTTGCTGCCATTATCGTAATAATAATGGTGTATTAAACAGTGAAAAGTATTTTCAGAAGCTATTGCGATGTTTCTTTTGAAACATTTACGAAGGGTTAATGGTTCGCAGTATTAATTATGGGTCGGTATTTTTATTTATTCATTTTCTTTTATGCAATGAATTGTAACTTTAGATTTTTAGATGCAACACTAACTCGAAACCACGCCACTCAATATGGCGGTTGGTAGGCATTTCAAACGCGGGCTCGCGGAACGAAGCAGCTTTGTTCGTTTTCACTAACCCCAAAAACAAGGTGTAAACGTACCGTAGTTGTAGATCTTTAACAATCCATAAGTAGTCAGAGGCCCAAAAAGTCTGACAACCAGTCATACGAAGGGGTATCTAATTACCCGGTACTAACTGGGTTGTGGAGGTCAGATAGGCAGTCGCTCCATGTAAAATACTGGTATTCAGCTGCATCCGGTTTGACTGGAAGCCGACCCCAACATAGTTGGGAAAAGGCTAGGCAGATGATGATGAAGATAAGATTTTGTATACGGCTTTCTAACAGTAGTAATCTTTATATTCATGCAGACAGATTGTGTGATCACACTAAACCCTATTGCTGATATTTTGTCCTTATCCACGGGTTACGCGTTTGCAAATTCACCGTATTTTCTATCATATTTTCGGTTCCCATCTAGAGGTCACTATAGATTTTGATTCGTCCTTTGAAATCTCACACTTTCCAAATCAAACTTGCGTCATGTTTTTCATTCGGTGGCAATTCGTGTACAGCAAACATGGTTAGTATCTAGTCAAAGGACTTTAGTAATTGGATGCAGTGATGAACTTAGATACCTAAGTACCGCAAGCTAGACATCCCAGGAGTAGAAAGTTATATAATTCTGTTAAGTCGCCACAGCTTGGATTACGTAGTAATTACTGTTGTTAATTTGATTGTGAAGGTTGGTTCTGCTTGGTTCGTGCCCCTTAAGTACCATTTACCCGGTTGCCAGTGATTATTTTTTATTTTACCGAGGTGGAGGGAATTGCGGAGCGCTGCGTAGATCGCAATCTCAAATGTTTTATGCTTTGTTTACGATACGAGATACGGAAGTCAAAAATAAAGTGTTTGGACCAAAAAATCAAACGAAAATTGTATTTATCTCGGTCCCTTAGTTCTGAGTGTCGGGATCCATCGGCATCGTGTGGGTTTCTCGTTCCGGAGTTCATTTTTCATTTTCAAATATCTTAATTTACAGCATCACAGAACACATTTGATCATAGCCTTAGGGCTGATTGCAAATACAAGAAGATATCTTTATTTACCATCAAATAACACTAACAAAATGAACTTACCCTAAGCTACATTGACAAACTAAAGTAAAGACACTTTATTAGGCTGGCAATTCGCGTTTCAAAGCTAGTTCAAAAGATAGTTTAAACTGGTGTTCTGGAGTGGCGTTAGAAGTGTCCACCGTGGTCTTTTCTTGAGTCTTTCTGAAAATATAAATGTCAAAGACTGTGGGATCGGGTTTATCTATCGTTTTGGTCGTCAGCCTCTTGATCCATTTGCATTTACTAAAGTTCTATCCAAAAATCTTCGATTATTTCCAAAAAATCGTGTTCAAAATAAACAAAATTGAGGAACATTAACCGTTTAAGCTTCGCGGTGCAAAAACACACGTCTGGTAAATTTATCGGAGCACAAGTTACGTAACATTGCCGGAAAAGTGACGGCAATTAAATGGAACTGGCATTAATTCGAGTAATTGCTGCTCAACCGCTGTGCACACCGAAATATTAACTCGCGAGATGTTACTGGGTGACAATAATTGTTGGTCTGTTTGGCTCGTTAGGTGTGTTGCCGCAGTCTCGTTAGAGATACGAGTAGCAGCCTCAATGAAAGCTTTGGAGATATATTATATTGTGTTTTTCTGCATCGATTAGTAATATCAGCAGCTGTTGCTGGTTTTTGATTGAACTCATAATCCTCTCAATCATTATCATCTCTTCATCTTCCTGTTTTTATCCCATGTTACTTGGGGTTGTCAATTTCCCCTTAATATACTCCTAAAATTCCTGCCTGGAATATAAGCTCCGACCTATATATCGCTGCCCTAGTTCAACAGTAAGTGTTGGATCTTTGCTCATCTTTTGAGGGTAGATGATTTATGTTTTGTCATCTGCTTTTTACGACTACCGTCGTTTTAAATCGTGGCCGAGACTCGTGCAACCTCCGCGCGATGCGGTGGAGCTAGTTGGCTTGCGTGATCAGACAGTATCGGTCACGTCTCATCTTTTTTGAGAAACTATTCCGTGAATAAGTCAAGTTTAACTCATTTTCTACACTGCCGTGCAGTATTTATTGTGTGAGACGTTCTCGCAGTGCTGTGCCAATTTAGATGGTGTTTTGGAACGTTCTGTGCCCTCGCTCGCCTCCGCTTTCGATACCAGGACCCCTTGCCGTGCAAGGCTCTCGTGAAGAAACGTACGTGTGGAAGTTTGAGGTAGGTGGCATACTGGATTATCTACCTACTTACGCGAGCAAAGATCCACTTTCTAAACTTTACCTAAATAGGTTGATACAGCAATTTTTTTATTAATTAATGGTCCTTCAAAAAAAACCCAATTACTTACCAGCCTTCTACAGTCATACTCAACATTTTTGGCCATTCGAGCCGGATATAATTAACTTATTATACCATTTCATTGCATATTTAAAATCTAAAAATGTCGCAATCAGAAGTAACTGCTCCGATTGCTCCAATTCCTACTAAAAAGGAATTAGAAACTATTCGTAACATAAACAAATGTCTTGCTAAAAAGCAACGTATTTATTCTCAATTGCAACAAGTGTTTGATTTATCCAATAAAATTGAGAACCATCCTTCCCTCAAGGAAATGTTCCTATTGCGTGCCTCAGAGATAACATCACTACGTGAATCATTCGAAAGTATTTGTATGGAAATATATGAAATGCGATTAATTTTAACGCCTGAAGCTCAGTTCTCAGATAGCGATTTGGTTAGCTTCGATGACTTGTTCTTTCGCGTCAAGTTGTGCGCTTCGAAGCACACAACCAAAATGGCGGACGTTCCACCATGCAGTCACGTAGACACGAAAGATAAAAATGGCGACATTCGACCACGTTTACCGAAGCTCGAGTTGTTCACATTTGATGGGAATATTGAGAACTTCACCACGTTTTATGAAACATTTTGCTCTTTGGTGCACAATCAAACGGGTATTTCAAGCATAGATAAATTTCATTATTTGTTGTCATGCACAAAAGGGTCCGCACTTAGCATTGTAAAAAGTGTGCCGATTACTTCGAGTAATTACGACGTAGTGTGGCAGTCCTTACTTGATAAATATCAAGACAATAGGATGCTCGTAGGTAAATACCTAGATAAGATGCTCAACTTTCCCGCGCTCAAATCGGAATCTCCAGTCAATTTAAATCATTTTATTGAGACCTTCGATCATTCTTATCGCGCTATAAATGCTTTAAATATCGAACACTTATCTAGCTATGTACTGTGTCATATAGCATTGAGGGGATTAGACCCCAACACAAGAAAAACATTCGAACAAAGTATCGATCAAAAAACCATACCTACCTATGATCAGTTGATGTCCCATGTACATAATCAAATAAAAATATTGGAACATTCTCAATCTCATTCTAGTTCTACTGTTCCGCAAGGTAGGAATCTTACTCTGAACACATGCAATAAAAAGTCGAGTGAAACCATTAATAGGAAGGCATTTTCTTCGCAGACGCAATCTAACAATAAGCCGAAGAGTTTTGATTGTTTACATTGTGGTCAAAATCATATGATTTTTCGTTGTGTACAATTCCGTGAATTGACTCCTGCGCAACGAGTCAGCCGTGCTGACCAGTTGAAATTGTGCCACAACTGCCTCAAGCAAAACCACTCGTCTTCCGATTGCCAAAGCGAATTTAAATGTTTTACGTGTAATCAGCGTCACCATGTATTACTGCATCTTGACTGTAAAGGCAGTCCTGCTACGCGATCCATTCCTGCGCATAATAACAACGCAGAGCCGACAGCTGTAGGTACGCACACAATGCACGCTAAAACATCGCACTCGTCCAGCGGCAACAATATAAAGAGTTATATGGTCCTACTGGGTACGGCTATAGTTAATGTTATAGATTCGTTTGGTAATCCGCAAGCTTGTCGCGTACTTATCGACTCAGGCGCTCAATCGAATTTTATTACTTTGAATTGTTTAGAACGGCTAGGGTTGTCGCGTCAAAAATGTCCTTTTAATATTTTTGGTTTAGCCGGAAGTAGTGTCAAAAACTTTGGCATGACTTCGTGCACTATTAAGCCAAGACATTGCGATAACCCATCGTTTAATATCGATGCTATAATTTTACAACAGATCACTTCCCTGCCTACGATGGAAATTTCCGAAGAAGTTTCTATGCACTACAAAAACCTTTTGTTAGCAGATCCCTACTTCTATAAAAAATCTTCTGTAGATATTATTCTTGCAGGTGACATATTCCCTGACATTTATGACGGTAATAAAATTATTGTCGGCCCTACACTACCCACTGCACTCAGTAGTGTTTTCGGGTTCGTATTGTGTGGGAAAGTTGAAGTACCGTGTACTTCCGATGATGTCACTAATATTGCAACGTCTTGCAATTTCGTGTCGTACACTAGTGATAGTGACACCATCAACAATCAATTGAAATCATTTTGGGAAATAGAGGAGTCACCGTGTGACAACCCTATCAGCCCAGATGACAAGCTTGCCGAGGAGATATACTCCGAGCGTCATTATAGGGACGACAGTGGTAGGTATGTTTCGCCTATCCTTATGGACCCGAAGTGCGCCGCCCTCGGCGAGTCTTATAACCACGCCGTGCGTAGGTTACACCACCTGGAGCGACGTTTCGCTCGATTGCCCGACTTACGTTCACCCTACGTAGATTTCATGCGCGAGTATGAACAGTTAGGCCATATGAAACCGTATGTAGGTACAGAACCGAGTAGGTATATCATACCACACCACTGTGTGGTGAAGGCATCCAGTACCACCACGCCTCTGCGAGTGGTATTTGATGGCTCAGCGGCTACTTCAAGCGGTGTGTCACTTAATGACACATTACTTACAGGCAGAAAACTCCATCATGACATTTTGAAAATTATTTTCAACTTTCGTTTGTATGACGTTTGTTTTACCGCTGACATAGCTAAATTCTATAGGAATGTCCTAATTCATCCTGCTGAGCGTACTTATCAGCACATTCTTTGGAGGGAATCGCCTTCGCATGAAATAAAAACCTACGAACTTCTTACAAATACCTACGGGTTGCGATCGTCTGGTTTTATCGCTGTTCGCTCGTTGCAACAGCTGGCGAGTGATGAGGGCAAGCGATATCCTCAAGCTGCTGATATCCTCATGCAAGGATGTTTTGTTGATGACGTTTTGTGGTCAACACAGAACCTCTCAGACGCCTGTACGTTACAGGACGAGCTCGTAGCTCTGTTGAAGTTAGGCTGTTTTGATCTTCGTAAATGGGCGAGTAATTCCCCTGAATTACTGTCTAGAATCGGTGCCGATCAGGCAGTGGCCATAAACTTCAGTGATGATGACACCGTGTGCTCATCGCTGAAGGTTTTAGGTCTTAAGTGGCTGCCGACCGTCGATTGTTTCTCTTTCGATTATAACATGACAGATAGCACCTACACAAAACGGTCAGTGCTAAAACTGCTTGCTAGCATTTTTGATCCGGTTGGTTTTTTATCTCCATGTACATTTCTAGCTAAATGCATCATGCAAGATTTGTGGAAGCTCAGTCTCGGTTGGGATGACCCACTTCCGGTTGATTTGCGTGACAAGTGGTCGGTCTTCATCGCGTCATTGTCAAGTCTGTCATCAATAACAATCGAACGACATATGTTAATACCTAAATTCTGCGGCGTACATTTAATTGCTTTTTGTGACGCATCGACCCGTGGTTATGCGGCATGCATATATGTACGTAGTGTTGACCCAAACAATAAAGTGAAAACTAGATTGCTTATCAGTAAAAGTAAAGTCGCGCCGATCAAGCCATGACTGTCGATACCTAGACTCGAGCTTATGGCTGCTGTATTGTTGTCAAAACTGGTTTTATTCGTTCAACAAAATATTAAAAACATAAACTTTCAGGTTACTGCGTTGACGGATTCCAGTGTCGCACTCGCATGGTTACTGACCCCTCCCTACAAACTTAAAACTTTTGTTTCAAGTCGTGTCTCTCAAGTAGTGGAGGTGGTTCCGTCGAACAGCTGGTATCACGTGCGGAGCGAAAACAACGCCGCTGACGTTTGTTCGCGCGGCGCCATGCCCACTCAGCTCGTAGCTGATTATGAAATCTGGCTGCATGGTCCCGCATGGCTATCTGATGACGTTCATCAATGGCCAATCAGTACTTTTTACGTCACTGAAAAAACTGATATTTTAGAACTAAAGACAAACGTTGATACATTTTCCTGTGCATCTCAAAATGTACCTAACGATTTTTCAGAAACGTTTTTTGAAAAATACTCTTCGTTCAACAGGTTGCAACGTATCGTCGCTTGGTGTTTGCGATTTGCTAAAAATTGTAGGTTACCTAAGAACGAGCGTTCTGTTGGTCCGGTCTCAACTCACGAGTTGAATGCGTCCCATGACGTTATTATAAAATGTACACAAGATACCTACTTTAGTAGCGAAATCACTCAAATAAAAAACAATAAATTTGTTTCGTCACTCAGGAAACTATCACCCTTCGTCGATGCCCATGGTTTCCTCAGGGTGGGGGGTAGAATCTCGCTGGCAGACTTACCCTACAATAGCAGGCACCCCTTGTTGCTACCTAAAAAATGTCACATAACAACTTTAATAATAAAACATTTTCACAATGTGTACCTACATGTAGGACCTCGTTCATTACAAGGAATTTTGTGCAAACGATATTGGATCGTATCCGCTCGCAGTCATTGAGCTATTACTACTACGTATAGAGAAGACAGCGCGAACAAAATCTGTGCTCCGTTCAAACTCAGCCAGCTGGCTACAACCCACTCAGTCGCTTGCTCGCTCTTGAGCGCTTTAAGTCTTGTTTGTTATTTAAGCAATAAAACGTGAAAATTCAACAAATATGGTTACGTGTGTGTTACGATATTACACTAATAATTCAAGCAACACGGAAAACTGCAAAGGAATAACTTTCCATCGGTAAGTAACTAGATAATCATTTTTAAAATGTAATTCGAGCAAAATATTTAGCGGACGCCATTTTGCGTCATTTGTCATAGACTAAAAATTTAAGAAGTGACATTGGCTGTGTAACAAGTCGTGGTAGATAGTATTACCTGACGTATATTTTTATAGTGGAAAATAATAATCTTACACATTTAGAAAACAATAGACTGTGGTTATTAATTGAAGGAAGGTAAATTCATGAAAGAAGAAAATCAATTAGCTACGTACCTAATTGTTTTTTTTTAATTGTTTGGTTTTAATTGAATAATTGTTTGTACAAGTAAAGGCCTGAAATAAAATTATTATTTATTTAGGAATACAATACAATTTGTTTAAGAATGAGACTTCCCATAACCCTGACTGAAACAGTTAGGTATATATGCCAGAATATATTATTTGTTCCGCAGAGTAAAGTCAGTTTATACCTAAAATAAATATCTAAATATATAAAAGAAGAAACTGACTGACTCATCTATCAACGCACAGCCCAAACCGCTGGGTCTACAGATTCCAAATTTTGCAAGTAGGTTCCTTATGTGGTCTAGAGGTGCACTAAGAAAGGATTTTTCAAAATTCATCCCCTAAAGGGGTTAAACGGGGCTCCAAAGTTTGTATGGGGAAACAAGATTAGTTAGACTATTTTATTCGAAACTTCACAGGAGTGCTCCTATTGATAAATGAGTAGAAACGGGTTTCAGGTTTTTTCAGAATTCAACCCCTAAGAGGGGGAAATGGGGTGGCAAAGTATAAAAATCAATGCACAGCCCAAACCGCTGAGTCTAGAGATTCCAAATTTGGCAAGTAGGTTCCTTATGTGGTCTAGGGGTGCATTAAGAAAGGATTTTTCAAAATTCAACCCCTAAGGGGGTTAAACGGGAATCCAAAGTATGTATGGGTAAAACAAGATTAGTTAGACTATTTTATTCGAAACTTCACAGGAGTGCTCCTATTGATAAATGAGTAGAAACGGGTTTCAGGTTTTTTCAGAATTCAACCCCTAAGAGGGGGAAATGGGGTGGCAAAGTATAAAAATCAATGCACAGCCCAAACCGCTGAGTCTAGAGATTCCAAATTTGGCAAGTAGGTTCCTTATGTGGTCTAGAGGTGCACTAAGAAAGGATTTTTCAAAATTCAACCCCTAAGGGGGTTAAACGGGAATCCAAAGTTTGTATGGGTAAAACAAGATTAGTTAGACTATTTTATTCGAAACTTCACAGGAGTGCTCCTATTGATAAATGAGTAGAAACGGGTTTCAGGTTTTTTCAGAATTCAACCCCTAAGAGGGGGAAATGGGGTGGCAAAGTATAAAAATCAATGCACAGCCCAAACCGCTGAGTCTAGAGATTCCAAATTTGGCAAGTAGGTTCCTTATGTGGTCTAGGGGTGCATTGAGAAAGGATTTTTCAAAATTCAACCCCTAAGGGGGTTAAACGGGAATCCAAAGTATGTATGGGTAAAACAAGATTAGTTAGACTATTTTATTCGAAACTTCACAGGAGTGCTCCTATTGATAAATGAGTAGAAACGGGTTTCAGGTTTTTTCAGAATTCAACCCCTAAGAGGGGGAAATGGGGTGGCAAAGTATAAAAATCAATGCACAGCCCAAACCGCTGAGTCTAGAGATTCCAAATTTGGCAAGTAGGTTCCTTATGTGGTCTAGGGGTGCATTAAGAAAGGATTTTTCAAAATTCAACCCCTAAGGGGGTTAAACGGGAATCCAAAGTTTGCATGGGTAAAACAAGATTAGTTAGACTATTTTATTCGAAACTTCACAGGAGTGCTCCTATCGATAAATGAGTTAACGTTTGTGTTTCAGTTTTTTTTCAGAATTCAACTAAAGGGTGAAATGGGGTAACAAAGCCTGAAATTCAACATAGGTATTGTTTTTATGGTGAATTGGGTCGGGTGTATTACAAAAACAACGATTTTAAGATTTAATGTTGCAGACCTGAAATACTACCATTCCCTGTTGGGGTGCGATGGGGTTGAAATGTCTAAAAATCAATATGGGTGTCGATACCGAGATTATCAGGGGTGCTGATTACGAAAATGGCATTTATTTTGAGATCCAGATGATAATAATTGCGATTACGATGATGATGATTGTGATAATGATGACGATGTTTGTGATGATGATGATTTTGATTACGATGATAATGATTGTGATTACGATGATGATGATTGTGATAATGATGATTGTGATAACGATGATAATGATTGTGATTACAATCATAATAAGTGTGATAACGATGATGGTGATTGTGATAGTGATTGTGATTGTAATGGTGATTGTGACAGTGACGGTGATTGTAATAGTGTCGGTGATTGTTATGGTGATAGCGATGGTTGTGATAACGAGCACGGAGATTGTGATGATGATGATTGTGATTAAGATGATAATGATTGTGATTACGATGATAATGATTGTGATAACGATGATGGTGATTGTGATAACGATGATGGTGATTGCGATAGTGATTTTGATGGTGATGGTGATTGTGATGGTGATGGTGATTGTGATTGGGATTGTGACAGTGATGGTGATTGTAATAATGATGTAGATTATTGTGATTACTATGATAATGATTGTGATAACGAGGGTAGTGATTGTGATGGTGATGGTGATTGTGATGGTGATGGTGATTGTGATTTTGATTGTGATAGTGTTGGTAATTGTGATAATGATGGTGATTATGATAATGATTGTGAATGAGATAGTGATGGCGATTGTGATCATGATGATTGTGATTAAGATGATAGTGATTGTGATTACGATGATAACGATTGTGATTACGATTATAATGATTGTGATGACGAGGATGGAGATTGTGATGATCATGATTGTGAATATGATGATAATGGTTGTGATTACGATGATAGTAATTGTGATAATGATGATAGCGATTGTGATTACGATGACAATGATTGTGATAACGATGATGGTGTTTGTGATACTGATATTGATGGTGATTGTGATAGTGATGGTGATTGTGATTTTGATTGTGATAGTGTTGGTAATTGTGATAATGATGGTGATTGTGATAATGATTGTGAATGAGATAGTGATGGCGATTGTGATCATGATGATTGTGATTAAGATGATAGTGATTGTGATTACGATGATAAAGATTGTGATTACGATTATAATGATTGTGATGACGAAGATGGAGATTGTGATGATGATGATTATGATATGATGATAGCGATTGTGATTACGATGATAATGATTGTGATAACGATGATGGTTTTTGTGATATTGATTTTGATGGGGATTGTGATGGTGATTGTGATGGTGATTGAGATAGTGATGGTGATGGTGAGTGTGATAATGACTGTGATTACGATGATAATTATTGTGATAACGATAATGGTGATTGTGATAGTTATTTTGATGGTGATTGTGATGGTGATGGTGATTGTGATAGTGATTGTGATAGCGATAGTGATGGGGATTGTGATGGTGATTGTGATTGTGATAGTGATGGTGATTGTGATTGTTATGGTGATTGTGATAATGATTGTGGTAATTATGGTGGTTGTGTTAATGATGATAATTGGTGATAATGATGGTGACTGTGATAGTAATGGCGATGGGGATTGTGATAGTGATTGTGATTGTGATAGTGATAGTGATGGTGATTGTGATAATGATGGCTGTTGCGATAGTGATGGTGATTGTGATAATAATAATTGTGATGATTATGAAATGTGGCACATAGATAGTTTATAACCTGGATTAACATGGAGGACACTATTATCCCTTTAGTATGATCCAGTGGGACAGTTACCGAACTTCACGCGGGCGAAGCCGCGGGCAACAGCTAGTTATAACAAAAATTGTAAGTCAAACAATGTGCACGTAAGGGGTACCCAATGAAATAAGCAGAATATAAAACAAAGTGTCGCCTCTTAACGGTGACATCGCATCTATGACTCATTAGCCGCCCCCCGCGCGCCCCGCAATGCCGCGCTTGTTGCACAAATTTTGTTCGCGCTGTCTTCTCTATACGTAGTAGTAATAGCTCAATGCTCGCAGTATGATTCGTAGTGTGTTGTCTAAATGCATCGTATGTTTTAAATGCAACCCTACTTCAATACAACCGTACATGGGTACGTTACCCGCTGAAAGATTAAAACCTAATAAGGTTTTTGATCATGTCGGTTGCGATTTAGGTGGGCCGTTTCACATAAAAGCGAGTTTGAATCGTAATGCAAAAATTCTAAAGTGCTACATGTGCCTGTTTGTTTGCTTTTCCACAAAGGCTGTACACATTGAGGTCTTCAGCGACTTATCAGCTGATTGTTTTCTAGCAACTCTTGACCGGTTCGTAGCGCGACGCGGTCTGTGCTCGTGCCTACATTCCGATAACGGCACGAACTTTGTCGCCGCTGCGAAACAATTGAAAGAAGTTTGCAATTTTTTTAATGAAAATGACGTTTTAATCGCCGACGGTTGCGCAACTCGTTCTATTGAATGGAAAAATATTCCTCCTACGGCAGCTTCGATGGGCGGACTGTGGGAAGCCGGTATCAAGTCGGCCAAGCGCCATCTCCTCCGTGCAGTAGGTGACAAGGCACTTACATTTGAAGAGCTCACCACTGTCTTCTGTAAAATCGAAGCCGTAATGAACTCGCGTCCTTTGTGCCCGTTATCTAACAATCCTGATGAATTCGAATTTTTATCGCCTGGACACTTTTTAGTAGGTCAAAGCTTACTCGCCGTGCCCGAGTACGGTCTTCAAGACGTAGCTACGAACCGACTGTCACGTTGGCAGTGTTTGCAGAAAATCTCCCAAACGTTTTGGAAGAAGTGGTCTGACGACTACCTGCATACTTTGCAGCAGAGAGCAAAGTGGTTCACCTCGCCTCCTAATATTAAAATCGGTGATCTAGTTCTCATCAAATCTGAACTGATTCGTCCGCTAAACTGGGTTCGGGCCAGAGTGGAGCGTCTCCATGAAGGTCCAGATAAAATCATCCGCGTCGTTACTCTGAGAACGCAAAAGGGAATCACTAAAAGACCTGTTAATAAGGTTTGCCCTTTTCCATATTCTAATTAAATATTTACAAAACTTGTAGCTTAGATTTTAATTATTATTTTTTCTTAATTTTAAATTTTTGTTTATACTTTCTTATTTTTGCCCGTTTCAAGGCAATTTTCCTACTGCCTACCAGTTGCAATAGCAATATTATTTTATATTTTTAACTGAAATTATCATGATAATTTCGGTGGGGGGTATGTTGGATCTTTGCTCATCTTTTGAGGGTAGATGATTTATGTTTTGTCATCTGCTTTTTGCGACTACCGTCGTTTTGAATCGTGGCCGAGACTCGTGCAACCTCCGCGCGATGCGGTGGAGCTAGTTGGCTTGCGTGATCAGACAGTATCGGTCACGTCTCATCTTTTTTGAGAAACTATTCCGTGAATAAGTCAAGTTTAACTCATTTTCTACACTGCCGTGCAGTATTTATTGTGTGAGACGTTCTCGCAGTGCTGTGCCAATTTAGATGGTGTTTTGGAACGTTCTGTGCCCTCGCTCGCCTCCGCTTTCGATACCAGGACCCCTTGCCGTGCAAGGCTCTCGTGAAGAAACGTACGTGTGGAAGTTTGAGGTAGGTGGCATACTGGATTATCTACCTACTTACGCGAGCAAAGATCCACTTTCTAAACTTTACCTAAATAGGTTGATACAGCAATTTTTTTATTAATTAATGGTCCTTCAAAAAAAACCCAATTACTTACCAGCCTTCTACAGTCATACTCAACAGTAAGATATCTTAAAAAAACTCAAAATTGAGATAAGTTTTGTTTCATGTGAAAAATTTGCTCTTCTGTCCGTTTCAACAAACGGATATTTGTAAAACGCAACCAAAGTGCCTAAAATTCAATGTCTCACTGAGACATTTAAGCATATTTTTACCGACCTTTAGTTCAAGATTCTGACATCTTAAGATATTTATAAAGTCAGGAAGATTTTTACTTTTCTTTTATTTCAACACTAAGACTTCTTCAAATGTCCTTATATGAAATTATAAAAACATTTCTATGTTGAGACATCTTAAAAAATTGTCCCAGTGTTTAACTAAAATATCGTTAAATTCTATTTCTTTCTAGGACATTTTAAAATAACCTACCGACGTATGCCAAATTGGGCACCTGATTTAACGGCACCTGAGGTAATGGCACCTGAGGTATTCCACATACGGCACCTATCAATATTTTTCGCAGGTGGCCCTAAGTGGAATAGTTTATGATTTAAAATTTTATTCCACAAACGGCACCTACGGATCATTCTAAACTGATTTTTCGTTCCGTTCGTCGAATGTCGCGCGACACTCAAGCGTGGGCGCACTTCCAATACAATGCGTGCAACCGTTCGTTCCATTGCCACAAAGAGAAGTTCCTACATTCTATGACAAATCAAAGTTAAACTTCATTTATTTCACTGTATGTGATATAATTAATAAATATGGAATTTGTTATGCTTGGCACGAAGGTATTGCCAAAAAAAGAGGAGCCAACGAAATAGGAATTAATTCACTATTGATATTAATTAATTTTAAATTATTTTAAATTTTATTATAAAACTAAATTTTGGCTGCTATACAGACTTACTTAATTGTGTCATTATTCACATACCTAAATAACATTATAGCACTGACTGATTATTATAATAGTTAAACTGACTTGTGCAATAATAATAATAAGATTTTAACTGATAATATGAGACTGATTTGTGCAATTATGATACAAGGTAATAAATAATACATTACAAGCAAACTAATTTCTCAGTTTTAAATTCATTTTCGTATCCCTTTCCCAAACATTTCCGCGGATTTAGTCGGACAACTTACATTTTCAAATATCGATGTGCTGTAATACTAAGATATCATTAAATTATGTCGATCTCTGTTTCTTTATCATAAATTTGGAAGCTTGGCTGACTAAATCTTTAGTATTTCTTAAACAAAACAAAAAATAATAACTCTATGAGTTACAATATAGATATAATTCATAATAAACCATTTTAGAGACAACATTAAAATCATAAAACATTTTTTATTTAGTCTAAGTTCAATGTAAGGTTATCTTACTATTAAAAGCCTTAAAACCATTATACAAAATATTTTATTCATATTGAAATATAAATAACTCCATAACACATTAAACTAAGCCATAGTTTTAAAAAATCAACCACATTTCAATTAACAACGAGTGAATGAATGACACTAAAATCATAAAAGTATGAATAACTCAAAACATACTTTGTTCAACATATCTTACTGTTGAACTAGGGCAGCGATATTTTAGAATCGGAAACGGAAAAGAGAGTTTTCCGTCAGAAGATAGATATTATACGGTCTCATCAACCGTACATTTACTTTGCGAACGCAGCAACCTACTTGGATGTCGTGCGTCACAAATATTACGCTATAATTGTACCTTTTCACGCAAGGCAGAGTGATTCAGACGACAACTGTGGAACTAGCCACTTGTCAAGAGAAAGAATCACTACCACTTTTAACTACTATAACTTCTACTTTCCAATATAACTTTCTGATAGTGTACGGTGCCTACAACCATTGCCCCCTACAGATATACCAATTAAATTAATAATAATGCATGGAATTTACAAGGCTCATTTTAGCATAGTAAATGACATCTCTGACTTACACGAGCTTGAAATCAAATAAGTAAGGTAACTATCCGTAAGGCCTTAAAAAAACAATAACTAACCTCTTAACATAATATTTTTAAAAGGCCCGTTTGCCCATACAGTGACCGTAAGCATGTTTCGAGAACATTCCCCGAGGACTCGCTCGTGACTGGGACAAAGAGCTTGGAATCTGGAGCACAACAATTTTTAAAACTTTTCCCCGCAAATATCTTCTTTGTGAGCGGGATCGGAGAATCGAGCGTGGGATTTTATTGAGAAACTACGGTTAGTTTGCCTGCTGCTTATTGTTTCTTTTTAAAAAGTTCCCCTGAGAGACTTGCGAGTCAATATATTCGCGTTTGTAGCGATCTCGTGGGATTCGAGAATTGTGTACTTAAGAGAAATATTTCAAAAATCTATTGCAAAGAAGCCATTGATGAGAAATAGTAACGAATTTGCTCAGAGCTTTTAGAGATTAGTCTCAATGAAAAGACTAATTCGCTTGGGGAATTCTTTTTATCTCATCTAAAAAAAATACATTAGTGGAATATCCCTTACAACTTGGGAGTTTCGTTTCCATTCATTAAAGTTTCATACTTTATCTTTTTCTCAAGTGGATACTGGAAAAATGTCTTGTATTTTTTTGTTAAATTGAATGTCCACTTTAATTCTAACGCGTCCAACGTCTAACGCTTTCAGTAAAGAATTGTAATTCTACACTTTTTCTATCTTGAATTTAATCAAATTGCGAAATTGGAGCTATTCTTTTATTAAATAAGGCTAGTTTTTATTTAAAATATAGATTGTCAGTTTATTGATAAATTTTGTTTATTTTACAAGAAGGTTCTTACAAACACTTTTACACGTATTTTTTTAAAACCAGATGAGGCCGGTGTTTCGTACCTGACTACTCTGAGAAGAAACAGCCGAAACACATTAAGAGGTCATAGTCTCTTTTGAAGTCCAGACATAATCTTGCTCAATTCACATGAGGATTAAGCAGATTAAGTGTCTGAAGAAAGAACCACACAGATTTGAGTAGACCTGTCTAGTCAGTGCAAGCATTTGTCAGTTATCGTGTAGCTCGACTTATAACTCAAGGAGCTCAACGAAACGATGCACATTACCAAAGAAAGGACATTTGGGTAGGTCGCCTAAAGTACACAAACTGCCAGACAGTTGTGGGAAAAAACAAACAAAAAATAAAAATGTGACCCACATGGTAGACATTCACAATTATCAAATAATATTAATAATAAGTACTTTTACAAAAAACCGGCCAAGTGCGAGTCGGACTCGCACACGAAGGGTTCCGTACCATTGACTATATTTAGTATTTGTTGTTATAGCGGCAACAGAAATACATCATCTGAGAAAATTTCAACTGTCTAGCTGTCACGGTTCATGAGATACAGCCTGGTGACAGACAGATGGACAGACCGACAGACGGACAGACAGACGGACAGACAGCGAAGTCAGAAGTAATAGCGTTCCGATTTTAGGGTTCCCTTTGGGTACGGAACCCTAAAAATCAATAAATGTCACAATGATAATAAAAAAAGTAAATTTTAAAGTGACTTCTTTGACCTATAAAAAACAATAACATCGCATACCTACATCAAAAAACTACATGGTGGCTGAAACGGGTATGCTGTTTGTACTTTCGTTGAACTCAAAATTTTTACACGATAGTACCTACAATTCTCATGATTTATTTGATTTATAATTGTAGCAAAAAGTTTACCCACTACACAGGTTATTCATCTCTTGTTCCTGGGTGGGGGTTTTGTTTTAAAACCTAGACAAACCTCAGTCTGTATTTGTGCTGGATTTTAATAAGTCTGCTCTTTATTACATGAGACAAATGAAATAATGGAGAAGGTACTATAGGACACACTGCCTTACCTTTCGGAGATTTAAAATCATAAAATGAAAGTATTTATTTCAAGTGGGCCAGTTACGGCACTTTTGAATTGTGGAAACGAAGACAACAATAAATTGAAGCTGCAGTCCCAATCACATGGCATAATAACTTCAAACACTGTTTTAAGATTTCACGATTTAAAACCAAAACCTTAATATCTTGCTAAAGTGCTGTATTTGCCCGTTCCAAAGATCTGTGTGGAGAAGAACGGTCTAGAAACTCCAACGACACTCTTTTAAATCATAATATTGTTACAAAACTTTGGTTACATCATTTATGTTCAGATGGTACATTATGTGAGAACGATGTAGCAAGATGTGAACGTTGAAAGTGTCTATAGTAAACACAACAAAGACAACTCAATTTATCTTTACAGGCGTGTTGATAAGTCATTTAACAACAAACCTATTCAAATCAATTTGAACAGCGTATCTTAGGACCAAATACTTTTTACGCTCCCAACAGCCTTTGAGTCATAAAAATTCGTGAGACATCTTCGGATAAACAACATCGTCGCGTAATATAAAATTGAGTCAAGATCTCTTAAAAAAATAAAAGACAATTTTAAATATTGTTCTTAATTCCTTTGTTTTCTATTCAAAGGCGGTTTTATTCAATACCTACGGCTTAAGAAATAGCGGATTAGATTACACCGTTTGATTTCAGAAGATTTTATTTTAGTTTTCTTCTGCTTAGAATTTTTCTAAGAGGTTTTATTTTTAGAAAATTTTAGGCTTAGTTTTTCTGACCGTGAAGAACTAACCAGACATAATTATGAAATCTTTCTAATAACGAATTGTATCTTACAACAATCGACTGTAGGTATATGATTTCACTGCAAAACAAACAGATATTGAATCAAAGGCTCATTTCGCACTATTATGAATAAAATAATTTGTATTCATCATTGTGTACAAAATAAACAAACACAAACAATCACCTACGCAGATTGCATGAAATGATTCATTAATGAAAACAGTTGCACTAAATAAAATTGTTTTATAATTGTTGTTGTTCGTTGATTGTTGTACAAAAGTGGAGCCATCAGAGTACCTAGGAAAAGTAACATTCTATCAGCAATAAACATGACTTA
This sequence comes from Xestia xanthographa, assembly GCA_905147715.2. NCBI lineage: Eukaryota > Metazoa > Arthropoda > Insecta > Lepidoptera > Noctuidae > Xestia > Xestia xanthographa. The sequence continues at coordinate 18,031,199 of LR990659.1, read as the reverse complement.
AAAGTAAAAAATGATTTATATTCACATAAACAACCAAAAATCTTATTATGCCAATCCTGTTGCATGTCGTTGTAAAAAAATAATTAGATGCAATTGTTGCTTTTCTAGGCTCTCTGTTTTCGAGTCGTGTTGAGCCTCGCGCAAAACCAAAATACAAATTATGTTATGAAACAGCAACAAGAACAGCGTTTCACTTTGGATAGGGTACTTAAACAGGGTGGTGCTAGGACTCATCAATACTCCCCTCTGAATAATCTTACCTTTAATTTTGAGGTAACAAAAAAAATATTTAGGTCCGTCACATCACCATCTCAGGTCTAGTTGAAACCGGGGTTGCGGAACTGTTTGAAAGAGATACCGTGGACCCGGAACACAAAGGGCAATGAAGGAACATGGATGGGTCTGACACTCTCTCCTGCTCCGCCCAGAGCGGGAGGAGTCATTTGATGATTTCCCATCCGAAAAAAAAAAAAAAAGTTTAGTTGAAAACCAGTGTCGGGCGCTAGCTGCTCGGCAGTTTGCTAAACTGGGCCTATTTGGCAACACCGTGAGGTGAGAGACACAATGTTTTCTTTTCTTTTCTGTTTTGATTTAAGTATTTTTACATTCTGTTGTGTCCACTTGTGGCATGTGCCAAATAAAAATGTTTTCTTTCTTTCTTTTTCTTTAACAACAGCTGACATAAAAGTTTAAGAAAAGAAGAACAATATCTACAGTGTACAATGCTCGCTCAGTAAAGCAGGAACCAATTACACAGACTCGAATGCAAGTAGGGCGCTGACAATCTCACTAGCTATAAAAATAAATGTCCTACATTTACTCTTCACGAAACTACGCAGATGCGTAGAGGAAAAACTCCTTGTACCATACCTTTTTCATTCTAGGCTTTCTTAGCATACCCTTTGTTGAATGTAATTGGTCGTATGGTTATTATGAACGCACAAACAGAACATAATTATACCTTATTAGTTTCAGCAATTGCTTTCTTCGCCATTACTATTTCCACCCTTCGCTTAATCGTCATTATGCCTAGCCTTTTCCCAACTATGTTGGGGTCGGCTTCCATTCTAACCGTATGCAGCTGAATACCAGTATTTTTAGAGCGACTGCCTATCTGAATTCCAAAACTCAGTTAATACTGAGTATTTTCGAGCCACTGATAGTGTAACGACTGTCGAAGATCTACAAATGACAGTCGGGACCAACAATTTCATGTGCTTTCCGAGGCACAGAAGGAATTTGGTACGTAATGGGTGAACCCATTCACGGACCAACCTAGGCAAGTAGGGCTTACCCTGATGATCAACCCGAGTAGCTGTTATTATTTAGCCACGAGCTCCTCCACCCACTGCTTAATATTCTCAGCAAAACATTTTTAATTTAGGTGACAAGTTCCATGTTATTTCATCGCATAGTACCCTTGTTCCAATAGCCTGTGAGCTTGAACTATTTTTCGTAAAGTTCTCGACTATATTCCTGGTACAGTGTAAAAGGAGTTCCGTAAAGTGCACTAAGTCACTAGCCGACCAAAACCGATCTAGTTCGTAAAGTACATACGTACTCTTGCGAACTACGAACTTTTACTTCTTATTAGGATGTACTGGCAACATGAAACTACCGTACCTATCGGTTTTGTGGGTGGGTCGACCATGCATGTGGATGTGGTAAAGCTGCCTTGTTTCCGTGGGCTTCGTGAAAGCATAAACGAAAACGGGGATTGGCAGTAAACCCTCCTTGTCCCACCCGTGAGTGTCAGCGTACATTTCCTTGCCACCATATTGAAATGATGTATGAGAAACACTACTTACCACTACTACTACTTTCCACTACTTACTACTTTGAGAATTTCTTGTTCTAAAGTGATAAATTGGCCATCTTCAAACTGTTACATTATCATATACTGCCTCGTTGTTGGTCTCCAGTTTGAACATGAAGTTTTGGGTTCAATTTCCAATTTGACATAAGTGTTATTGAATTTATCGGTCAATACAGTACCAGCTCGAATTTTAGATTGGTTTCGTAGATTCGATTCTCGCCCCATATTACATGTGACTTAAACATAACTGGTGTAATGTGTGTGTATAAAAGGAATACCTCTACCTAACCCTTCGGAGAAACACGGGCATGATGTTATACTAGCAAAGAAAGCCGCATTAAATTCAAAGTAAACCTAACAAGTAAACAAAACGGTTCACTTTCCATCATCTATTCACAACGGAAAGCCGCGGCGTGCCGCAAGTGCTCAGTCGGTCCGGACGTGCCTCGCAAATCTTTGGATTAGAAAGAAATTAATGAACGCGAAAAAAAACGAAAAGTCATTTTCGCACAAAAATATCCAAGTTAAGACGATGACGCTCACAAAATACGCAAACAAATCAGAAAGAAAAACGTGACGTAAAAAAGAAAATGCCAAATCAATATTTTCAATATCCTCTAGGTATACTTTTAGATAATACTTAAGGAAATATCAGAGATCACTTCTGGCTCTTCAAAGGCGCCTTGCGGTCCTATAGGGCATAATAATATTTCGGGGTTCTTACTCCTATAGCCTTTTATTCGAGAAAATTTAATATTACGGGACATGAAGATGATATTTAGCGCTATTGAAAGGATAAAAGCTTCACAGTTATGTCTCGCAAATGGCGCTAACTGTATGTGTGGAAGTATTGATAAAGATAATGCTCGTAATTGTTAAGCTCTTCTATATTTACTTTCGTTGCGTCGACTTGAATATTAAATTCCTGTGGGTCGAGAGGTGGATCTGAGAGAAACGTAGAATGCTGAAAATATTTTAAAGAGGTAAAGTTTGGATGAATGGGGTAATCTTCGAAACTACTGCTACGATTGCGAAAATTCTTTCTAATGGGAAGCTAAATTATTCTCGAGTGTCATGGAATAAAGGTGTGTATGTGGATAATAAATAATAGCTATATTTAAAACGTTTTCGTGGGATACGTTTCAATCATAACGCTAACAAATTCGCGAGTGAAAACGAATAGTACTAACTACTACCTATTAATTGTTTCTTTTTTTGATTCTCATCACGACCTAATTTTAGGTTTAAGGTTAGTCTAAAAACAAACGAGAACAAGCAAGAAACGCCGAGGCTAGACGAGGCAATACTATATACACTCTGGCAGTCGTCTTGCCTCAAAGTGTCTCTGCAAGGTTATACAACCAATTTTATGTAACATAAAAAATATCATACATACAACCGTTGTAAATATTAAATTTATATCGACTCTCGAGAACTCTATAAATATGCAAACAATTTAAAATAGGTTTACGTTAAAACACTAACATATTTATTCATAGCCTGTTGAAGTATATCAACGAACATTTTGAAATAATTTAATGTAGGATGTTAATTGCTGAATTCAACAAAACACCCAGATTTATTTTTCAAAATACTTCATACTTATTAATTTCATAAGAAATCCTTCTTAGATCATAATTAAAATCTTGATCTTTTGATACCAGTTAAGGACCAGTTTTCAAGGTTACTCAAGGTCAAGCTTTCAATGCAAACTTAAATGCCCTTGAAGAAAATACTTAATCATTTGTGTGAATATCTAATTATTCAAAACCACAAATAAATCTTTCTTCAAAAATAAATAATTGTTTTCCATATTTTTGTTTCGACTTCGCCCGAAGCGACGAAGTTCTTGACGAAATGACTGAAGTGTGATTGCAAATTATTTCTTGTTCTTAATGTTTCTAAATGAGGTTCATTTTGTAAATGACTGATGAATCAAGTCGCCTCCGGGCAATTGCAATCATTCTTGAGGTGGGAAAACGTAAACTTGTTGATTTAATTAATAATGTTATATTGGGTTTTCAGTATCATCCATCAGTAATGAACAGTAAATAAGACGCTTGATTAAACAATATTTCATCTTTGACTGTCGTTGTGTGTTTGTTATTCTCATTAAGCAGTTGGTTAATGAGAATAAGAAACTCACAACGACAGATGAGGCAGATGATGATGATGAATAGTTATTTCCTCAATGTCCTTTTCCTAAATATGTTAGGGTCGGCTTTCAGTCTACCCGGGTGCAGCTAAATAAAGAAACCCTGGGTTATTTTATTATAATTATTCTTGTTTAGTTCTCTCAGTCATGTTGTTTGAAGTGATTTTAATCTAAAAACCAAACCTCTGAAATCTGTTTTTACCTGCTTCTTGATTATTAGGTTTTAATATTAATAATTTTGTATCATGAATTATTTTATTTTATTATTTGCATTTCAATTTGCAGTATTAATGTTAACGATTCTGAAAATTACGTGTGATAAGAGATGCTTATCGAGTCCGTCTTTCTATTTTTGTGAATTCGCGATGGCTATTTTTAAGGGGTAACAGCTGATTTTATTGTATTCCATCTTCATTTTGAACCAAAGATAAGCGAAAAAACCGTACATTTAGACTTTTGACAGTCGTTATCGCCATGTCACTTTGTTTAGATCTCTTGGAAGATCAGGCGATCGACGAATTAGTATTCATCGTTTATGTTTTATTAGTATCCGCCGTGTGGTATCTGGTAGAGTACAATAGAACCAACCCATTACACTCACGGGTGTCGTATAAGGCGAGGCCTCCGTAGACCAGAGAATGAGCAGCAGCGTTTTCTGTTAGTCTTTCATCACTGCGATCTCCAATCCGCCTGCCAAGCATGGAGATTACGGCAATTTCTTCCCATCATGGGAAAGGCTTATGTCCAGTAGTGGACGTTATGGGCTGTTGTTGTTGTTGTTTATGGGGAAGCGTTTGATAATAATTACATCAACGAGTTAATAATTTCAAAGACTACATTTTCATGAAAGTTTGGATGGCTCTATCGTAGTTACAGTGTACAAGTAATAACTTCTGTCTCCGTGTTGTTACATGGACATTCTGACGACTGAGGTGACTACTCATCCGCAAAATATTTCATTCGCGTATGAAACGTACCCTTTCAAAATTGTAAGGCGACGAATCATCCGTAACTTTGGATGAGTCAGCGAGTATTATCATAATAGTTAACAATTTGGATATATTGACTGAATAAAACCGGCCAAGTGCGAGTTCGGATCTCGCACCGAAGGTTCCGTATAAACTTGTAGGTATTTTGTTATTAAACTACTTAATTATTCACAGTTTTCAGTTTTTTTTCTTTTAAATGTGCTGTAAGACCTTGCTAAATTTCATGATTCTAGGTCAACGGGAAGTACGCTATAAATGATTCCCTTGAGAGTGTTTAAATATCCGGCTTTTGCGATATAAACGGCCGTATCTTTTTACCCGACTGCGGCGAAGCCCACAAGGAGGGTTATGTGTTTGCCCTATATTTATTGCGGTGGTACAGCCCTATGTGGAGTGTAAGGCATGTGATCGTCTATATATCGTCAAGTGCATAGAGTAATTTTAGAATCAACTGAGAGATACCATTGTTAACAGATAGGTAATTATTGCCTCTTTAGTCTTTATCGTCGTCTGCATTTATGTTTATCCTAGTACATAGCATGGTCGGACAAAGTATAGCCACTGGATCTCTGACTAGGTTCACCTTAGGTTATAGTTAACCTACCGTGTCTCTTGACCTTGATAGATTAACTCTACTAATTAAGAAAGAACAATTATTATATTAGATTACTTCAATTTAATTAAGTCAAACATTGGTTTTATCAAATATCACCAACAACTTGACTCCTTATTTCCTAGTGCAACTAAGAATGAGTGTTCCAGTTAGTTGAACACAGGTGAACTTTACTTTGTAGCGATACTATGGTATCTGCACTGATCAAGCCAAATGAGTGAGCGTCGGGGGAATTTCCTAGGGCCTGGCTCAAGGCCTGCCTTACGGCAGTTATTGGAGGTTTATAGACCTTCCCTTATGTACCTAGCCCGCTGCGAAGCGATCATAATCATAGGTGTGCTAAGCATCTTTTTACTTCCTGATAAGATATCTGATATATATATTTTTATATATTTTCAAACTACGGAATTTAACTGGGTGGCCACCCAAACAAATCAGGGATCGGTCTGAGAGGAGAGTGTGATTGACGCCCCCATGTAGCCTTCCATATAATAATATGTACTAATCCATGTGATATAATAAAAGGATAATAGCTGTAATAATAGAGGTCTTTGAAACTAATCGATTGAACTATATCTGTCACCATCGTATCTCTGGGCCTCCTAACATGATTCTATTGTCTACTGGGTAAAGATTGATGTCTCGAGCTCCCGTCGGGTATTGTAGTACAGATGGTCCCTGTTTCTCATCGTGGTGAATGGGGAATTTAATTCAGATTTAGAGTACAATTTTAATATCCGAATAGCTTATCTGAAGGATAAGCCATTCCCTCTCTAAAATCTCCTTCTCTCTCTACTTTGATCTCGTAATTAATAGTAGAACTAGTCTGGTTGTGCTATATTGATTTTATCAAGATGTAAGTCGAAATTCTGTGTTGAGTTACTGTCTTTAATAGACGGGTTGCAAAAGTGTACCTATACAAATGTTTAGAGTATATTAGGATCTGAAAGGGCAATGTAATTAAAGGTCATAACTTATTCTATAAAGAAAACCAAGTGTATAGTTTCGTTAATCAAATTCATTTATTTAATACAATCAGTGTTGATTCAGGGGAGGATAGGCAAGTAGTCAGAAATCTAGCTAACAGCTAACAGACGTTTTAAAAGATCCAAATGGGACATCATGGTTTCAGTTATTATAAAGTACGATGCATCACATCAACACAATTTACTTGTACTATTTACTCAGAGTATATATTTAATTAATGAAAGATCAAGTTCTATTATTTTATTGGTTTAGAACTATGATCTGTCCCAGTCATTATTTACTCAATTTGGGTATCCAATGCAATTTATGGCGATATAAGGAATACTTATCAATATCTAGAGTTACATTACTTTCGCTCGTTTGAGTTCATTTCTGTATTTCATATCTTTCTCAGAGATGACTCCTTTCTCATGACCTCCCGTGAGCTTACCGACTATGAGACAGGTTCTCATTTATTTTGCCTTCCTGCCCATCATCACGAAACTGGTGTGTGAATTAACTCTAAGTCCAACACTAGTGGAGTTAGAGCCGATATTTGGGTTCCTATGGCCTTGAAATAATAACGGAAAAATCCAAATATCGAAACAGAAAAAAACCGTTATTTTGCCAACAAACTTAAAATAAACACAATTTGCATATATATATACAGGGTGGAATTTTGTAATGCCACCTGGAGGAAAAGTACTCTTAATACTGCAGATAGAAAATTTTACTCAAAGGAAACATTCCTTTTTTTTTTTTTAAAAATTAATCTGCATTCAAAGATTTTGAAAATTCACGTGCCACACTCGGAAATCGAACCGGCTAAATTGAAAAAAAATAACACCCTGTACTTTTATGGCACCAATCGATAGAGTCAATCATAAAGATCAAATCCCTCTAACAAACATGATAAATTAAATGAAAGGAAAACCATGAAATCTTAACTTATAAATTCAATGGGACAACATAAAGCACTTTTACTCAAAGGTCCGATCCGATTACTTATGTTAGAACCTAATATACAATTATCTTTTGACTACATTTATTTTATTGATTAAAATGAGAAGAAGTATTTAGATAGGAAGATAACAATTTGCACAAACAAACACGTGCAAATTGAAATCTTTCTTCTTCAATTGTAAAGGTCCATCCTTTGAATAAAATTGCTTTATCGTAATAAATTTATCCCATTGAATTTATAAGTTAAGATTTCATGGTTTTCCTTTCATTTAATTTATCATGTTTGTTAGAGGGATTTGATCTTTATGATTGACTTTATCGATTGGTGCCATAAAAGTACAGGGTATTATTTTTTTTCAATTTAGCCGGTTCGATTCCCGAGTGTGGCACGTGAATTTTCAAAATCTTTGAATGCAGATTAATTTCTTTTTAAAAATAAAGGAATGTTTCCTTTGAGTAAAATTTTCTATCTGCAGTATTAAGAGTACTTTCCCTCCAGGTGGCATTACAAAATTCCACCCAGTATAATATTCACGGTTATACGTACAAGTTACACAAAGACGGCTCAAACAGTTCTCCTCAAACCATCCTTAGAAAGACACACATATTAATGGAAGAAATTCATTATAAAATTTAGCTGAAATTATCTATTAGTCGTCCAATCAAATTTACATTAGGGACTGATTACGTCCGTTCTCATGATAGAGACGACTTTACATCTTTGGATAGTCTTGATAACGACACACACAACCCTCATTTCTCCGGTCTCGTCTATAATGTCCATGCATCCTTTTATCAGGACAATTATGATAATCACCCCACTTAAGAATGCCTCGATGTAATAACCCCGGAAAATTGGATGTAAATACTCTATGTTTAATTTCTCGAAGTTTGGAGGAGGATCGGGATACTGAGAGAGTTTTTAAATTTACTTATAGGATTTATATAGATTGGAGGTTGTGGGTGTCGACCCCGTTAATTATTGTAACTCACGTGACTTGATTGAATTTTACTCACGAACAATTCACTATCGTGAATAGTTGAACGTAATGAGAGACGCACTGAGCTTATAATTTTAGATTTAACACCACTTTTTACAAAACAAAAGATGTTGCAACACTGCTTCTAGCAAAGCGAATCGTCAGCTCTCTCGAAGCGTCACGTGAGGGGTTTACTATCCAACCCAACTCCAGCCGTCTTAAGTCCCGCCTTTCAGTGCTCTGTAATTTTAAAAATAAACCTTGAGAAAAAATATTGCAAGTTCATTATTGGTCGATACTTCGGTGTGGGTGCGGCTCTCTCCAAAATTCCTAGTAAAGGTTAAGGCTGCAGTCTTGCAAAATTCACTCGCTGCGAATTATTTGCGCAACAAACTATATTTTTTTTTAAACAAACGGATGAAATAACACGAAATATTATTATTGCACATAAGTAACCATAATATAAGTAATAGCAAGTTATTTTTTTTAAGTTCATTTATGTGGATTATGTTAGGTAAATCAAGCGTTAAATACAGGTATTTCGTGCCCAACATCATTTCGAGTTGTGTTTGTGCGCTTAGTTTATGGCAATAAAGAATTAATTTACAAATCTGTTCAGCGCATAATGAACTCAACATTCTCTTCTTCAAAATGCGCTGATTAGTTTTTTCTAATTATCTTTAATTTTTTTAATTCAGAGGTCACAATTTCATCAAAATTCTCTGTTTTTATCTCTTAAAAAACGTGTTGTTTCATAAAAAACTATGCATCGTAAGTATGTAATAGAAGCGTTTTACCTACCAATAAAACGCATATTAATTTACTTACCTTATTCAAGCTTATTTAATTTGAGATAGGCACTACGTTTCCCGCCATCTATATCCGTCTCTTTCTTTCTGTATCCGTCCCTTTCTAACCCCACCACCTGGCAGAGTGGGGGCGCACTGAGTGAGCCGCCATCATTTTGCCTCATTGAGTCGAAAATCACCAGGCAGACTCTAAAACATAAGCTTCGAATAAGGTAAGTAAATTAATATGCGTTTTATTGGTAGGTAAAACGCTTCTATTAATTTGACTTGACCGTTATTCGAAGCTTATTTAATTTGAGACCTGTTTGTTATCGCCTGGTGGTGGTGAGTAGCGACACAGACGCCAATGTGAATGACTTGATAAATGTTAAAACTGGTTATATTGACCGTTTGTATGAAATAAAAGCATCTTGGATTTTGCCTTTTTATTAAAGAAACTAAAAAATCGCTTATTTGTGTTAACATGATTTTGATTTAATTAAGTAATTGTTTCAACTTAATTCTAACTAACAACTGAATAATTGATTAATCACAATGTCAGAATCAACATTAGATCAACAACATCACTCAACAGGATTAAATAACATAGTTATAGATGTACTTGAAGATGAGGGTAGAACTATCCATTTATAGAATTTACAAAAAGTATTTTGGGACTTCCTATTTCCTCTCGCGAGAATGTCTTCTAACGGGAAATTGTCTAGCCAGTTTTTTGAGGCAACGGCAGAGCGGAAACTCCCAGGTGTTGCAGTTATACACGCATCTTTAAGTGCCCACCCTGATATGATTGTCTTTGAAGCGGCTTTTGCTTCACCTCTTGTGGAAATGAACAGGTTATGAATCTTAGCCGAATGTCTGCGAATTTTTAACAATTCAATTGTTCTATTAATCCAATAAACTGGATTCAAATTATTAATTATTAATTTCCAACCTGATTGCCTGTGATCCGAAGAATCAGTCTTTGAACCAAAAACAGGCCACAAGGTGATAGAGTTACTACTTTGAATACAATGCTCCGAATCAGTTCTTAATAAAGTCAATTCTCCGATCTGAGCATAAGAGTAATAATGTAGCAGTGTGTCTTTGTACTTGAAAAATATTGTCGTGTGTTAAATTATAAAGATTTAGGTATGCAGTTAAGCTATCTATGTTCCAAATCGGTGGTTTAGATTTAACTGGTTTCTCTAATGCTATGGATTTTAAAACCTGTTTTACTAAAATATGAGAACTAATTTGGCCAGCAATGTCTGGATTGCAAAGAGTTGAAGTTACAGATTTGTGCAACAGAATCGTATTATATGATAAATTATTAACCAGATGAAGGTCCGACAGGAATCTGGCTACTTCTCTACCGCTAGGATTATGAGGATTAATTTGGTGTTGTTCAGACCAGATTAACCATTTTTTCCAAGCAACATCATAAGTTTTTAGTGTGGAAAGCCACCAAGACTTCTTCAGTAGTTTTATTTGGTTATCATTCCAATCTTTTAGGGTCTCTGCCCACCCCCACATTTCCATACTTCGAGAATCATGTCCTGTGTCCTCGGAGGTGGAAGACCCGTCGACACGTCTATTAAGACTTGATTGAGATTCCGAAGTGTGAATGGGGCTGCCAACGCTCGGGCCTTCAGATCTGCCCGCCAATATACTCGATCCCAATGCGGAACTACTAGCAAGTATATCCCGTGAGCACTGTTCAAATGGGATAGCACTTTGGGAATCAAATAAGGTGGCGGGAAAATCCATGCCAGTTGAAAATTCCACTGTCGGGAGAACGCATCGTGAAACAACGCTTGGTGATCGTTCAGATCCAGAGACGCATAATTCACTACGACGTGTGCTCGACTGGAGGCAAAGAGGTCTATTAGGGGGATGCCCTATTTGGAAAACACTTTCTCTGTGGCTTTGGCTAAGAGATGCCATTCCGGATTGACCCGAAGTCTCGACAAATGGTCCGCATGACCGTTGTACATCCCGGGAATATGAAAAATATTCACGTGAATTTGGTATTCTTCCAGAATTTGAAAAACTTGGTATGTTAGATCCATCAGTGGTGTGGATCTCGTGCCCCCTTCGTGTCGGAGATATGCGATAACAGTTTTGTTGTCGCACTGAATTAATACTGTACTCCGGAGCAGGAGCTGACACTGATCTTGTAACACTTTTAGGATGGCATGCATTTCTTTTTGGTTGCAGTGCAACTGTTTTTCGTGATCTGCCCACAACCCTGTCAACGACAGATTGTCTAGTCGAGCTCCCAATGCTATGTCGGAGGCATCGGTTGTTAGGTAATGGGTTGGCGGGGGTACATGAATGGCTGAAGGGCGTTTGCAGTTCTGAAGCCACCGTATTATGTTGTCCCTGGCTTGGATAGGAATCAGATGCCATTTCTGGTCTGATCTCAACATTTTGTTGAGGAGGTCCAATAAAGCCCGATAATTGAGTCGGCCCCTTGGGACAGTGAAACTCGCAAAATTCAGAAGTCCGACCAGACTCTGAACCTCCTTGAGCATTGTAAGCTCCTTGTCTGGCATTTGGGACAGCTTGGCAATCAGCGACGTCAGTTTCTCTTGGGGGAGTTGCTTCTGATTTGTCCAGGCATTCCACTGAACGCCCAGATACGCCAATGTTTTTGACGGAGTCAACACGGATTTCTCGTAATTTATGATCCAGCCAGTCTTGAGAGTCTGAATGACAATATTTACATGTTCCCTTAGGCTTTCCTCGCGTTGATGAGCAATCAGGAAGTCGTCCAAATACACCAGTATTCGTATTCCTCGTTTTCTGAGCATTTGGGCAATCCAATTCGTCACTGATGCGAAAGTCTTGGGGGGTCCATATTGGCTCACCTAAAGTTCTTTACCCGAAATTGTTCTTCCTAATGATTTGTAATCCGAATGATCACTCTTGCTAAAATTTTTCATCCTAACGTTTTCATTCATACTATTTGTAGTGCTACCGGCGATGTTCATAACACTCATGTTTCCGAAAATTGTAATTAATAATATCATTAATGTGAATATATTTAATCTCCTACTGTTTATTATCCTAACGCTTTTATCCCTAAACATAATTACCATAATATTTTCACTCATACTCAGAAAGAAACATTTACCAAGTGTAATAAAAAATATACATGGGTAGAAGATGATATTTATAGTTTTAATTCGAGGGTATGACTATTATTTGAGGGTATGCTCTACATAACGTACTTATTACTATAACTATACCTGAGATAATTATGTCTGAAAAACCAACTGTTTAGAATGACTAAAGGTCGTTTCACTGATTTTTGTCTTAAATTAATGAAATTCAGGTCAGAGTGTCTCTCTTGCATCCAAGTCGAGGAAGACCCAGTTGACGGAGCCCCGCTGCGCGGGGCTCCTACTTCTGAATGGTTTATAAAAAAATAACCACGAAGAGTATGGCGGGGTCTATTCGCTCGCTTCGCTCGCTCATTCGACCCCGCCATACCCTTCTAACCTAATCTATCCGTGTCGGGGTGCCCCAAGTCGGCCTAGGCAAAACTAGTTTGTCATCAACCACCTCATTAAAATTTGTTGCTCAATTTACTAAATTTGGTGATCAATTGATATTTTAGGTGATAGATGTTAGTGGTCACAAAGTTAATTTTGGTGGTCATTATATTTCCCCCCCTATTATTTTGTATGGTACTATTATTCTTATAATAGTAAAGAAGAAAATAAAGTTACGCAAAATTAGTGTATATAATACTGATTATTATGAATAAAAAGAAATCTAAACAAAAAAGATATGACTTTGAATAATAGTGTAAAAGATGGTTATGTTGAGAAAATATAGGAAAACAAATAAAAGTATAATAGATGTTTATTGCTACTGACATTATGAAGTTGAATGCTTCGGAATTATGAACATTAGAGACAGAGTAGTTAGGAATTGAAAAATGTTAGGAAGAACATTTTCGGATTTCCAATTATCGGAGTTGAAAATTTAGGTGAACTTTGGCGCACCCAGTCTTGGGTGCAGTACTTAGACCAAAGGGTAAACATGTCATTTCCAATAGCTCTTTTCGATAGACTAGGCGCAGGAATCTTTTGTGGCTGCGAGCTACTCGAACGTGAAAGTACGCTTGTGAGAGATCTATTTTGCACAGCCAGTCTCTTTGTTGTAGGAAGTCTGGCACACGAGAAACATTCACTAATTTGAATTTGGTCGTTATGACGTATTGATTGAGGGCCCTCAGGTTGAAAATGGACCGAGCAGAGCCGTCGCTCTTGAGAACTAAAAACATTGATGAGAGGAAACTTGGAGACAGATGTGCTCGTTCGAGGACCCCTTGATCCTTCATTTTGTCGATGACAGTGGTCATCTCTACTGAGCAAGGAACTATCATACCTTTTTTATGTTCCTTGGATGGATCGTTGGTGATCTTTGACGAAAGGGTTTGCGATACCCCGATATTATCCTGAGAATGACATTTGGAGCTCCAAATTGTTCCCACTGAATTAAAAAATTTGCTAGACGGCCTGCTTTGAACTGCATCATGTCAATATTTTCGACGTTTGACGTCTCTGTTGTGCTCGTTTCTGCCCAGATTTGGATTGATTTCGATGCTTGGGTTGATTTCTCGAAGAACCTCGTCCACGAAAAAGCCCCCGATTATTCGGTGCGCCCGAATGAGAGCCATGTCCATGATAGTGAGAGTTATAACCACCCTGCGAGGGTGGTGCAGTTTGACAACAGCCTTGCACATAGCATGACCCATGTTGACAACCCTGCGAGGGTCTTTTTCGGGTTGCGTACTCCTGCGAGGAGACGTTAGTTTTGTGTGTCTCTACCTGCGAGGTAGAGTTGATAGACTTCTTTAGCGGCCAAAAACATTTTCGCACTCCACCCGCTTTTTCTAACGCGGCTGTAAAATTTTCTGCGTTGAACAAGTTTGTGCATGTAGGAGGAATCTTCCTAAGCGTAGATTTCACTAATGGGTCCTTTACCTGTTTGATTACACAGTCTCGGCGCATTTGCAATATCTCTGCGCGATGGCCACAAACAAGCTGTAACAAATCTGAGGAAGTTGTTTGAAAATCACTGCAATTTATAAGTTCTGTTAACTTATTATTAATAACCTCATAATCTGGGGTTATTAGATTTAATTTATTTATTATCTTTAGACCACTGGGCAAAATCAAGCAGTACTTTCTGAAGAGACTCCTTTTGCTTTAAAATGCACATTGTTAAGGCTGCAAAGGCTTTATCAGCGTATATCAAGTGGCGGGGAGACTGGAAGGCTGCAACTTCTTCATTTATCTCAATATCCGTAAAACCCGGTTTGTGATTATACGCTTTTTGAGTTTCGGAATATCTGATTTCGTTCCAATTACTAGTATCCCAATGTTGAAGATCACATAGCAGTTTTAAATGGAGTTCAGAACTCTTGGGCATAGAAGGTTCTTTTAATTTAGTTTGAATATTAAAAATAACTTCATTAGGCGCGTCGTTAATCGACGCGTTATCATCTAAGTCTTCGTAAAGATTACGACTAACACCAGAAATTATAGACATGGAATCGTTATAGTTGTGATCACTACTTTGAACTTGACGCTCATTATCACGAGCATATAAAGATTTACGAAGATCACGTACCTCCTTTGATAATTTTCGATACTCCTGTTTTGAATGTCTTCCTTTTCTCCCCCTCTTCTTTTTTTCATGACGGCTCCGTCGACGCTTTGGGGAACTTGATGAAGACGAAGATGAACTGCTGTGGGAACTATTACTGCTTAAACTTGAGCTCCTAGACCGTAACTTACGCTGCATAGCAGATGGTCCTGGTAATGGTTCGGTCACTTCATTTTGTATATAATTATTACCATCAGCCATTCTAAAACAGGAAGGAGGCTTTAGAACAACACTAACGGTATAAGCCGTTAAAAATAAAAGTTCTAATAAAAGCTCAAATAAAAAGTGGGTATGTGACTACACACACAATTTAAGCAAATAAAATATACGCTCTAAAAAACCGATGAAAACATTTAAAATCATATACGAACGGAAAAATAAACCGTTAATAAAAACATGTGACTACACACTGAGTATGGTCACAGTATTCAGTATAGATTGTAGGTACGAATTGTACTCTACCTAGTGTACATCACTGCGTTTTAACAACAGAAAATTACTCACGTGTAGTTTTGTGGGTATTTTTAATTAGCACCACACTATCACTGTTATGCACCACACGTAAGACACAAAAACAATTTTTCGAAATTCTAAAATTTAATAGGTACACTTATTATTTTTAAAATAGCAATTTTAAAATAAATTTAAATATTGTGCAACGTTATTGTTAACACAACCGTACGCGGCGGGAAACATGACGCCAATGAGGCAAAATGATAGCGGCTCACTCAGTGCGCCCCCACTCTGCCAGGTGGTGGGGTTAGAAAGGGACGGATACAGAAAGAAAGAGACGGATATAGATGGCGGGAAACGTAGTGCCTATCTCAAATTAAATAAGCTTCGAATAACGGTCAAGTCAAATTAATAATTACATTATTTTGATACCAAGAGTTCAATAAAGCAAATACAAAAAAAAAATTGCACCTAAATCACCTTACTCTAACAATAATAATAATCTCAAAACAGACCACAAAAAAAGAGTCTTTAAACAAGAATTGCAAGGGATTTCTTGTAGGTCTTTTGAGATTATTATTATTGTTAGAGTAAGGAGATTTAGGTGCAATTTTTTTTTCATTTGCTTTACTGAACTCTTGGCATCAAAATAATGTAATTATTACATACTTACGATGCATAGTTTTTATGAAACAACCCGTTTTTTAAGAGATTAAAACAGAGAATTTTGATGAAATTGTGACCTCTGAATTAAGAAAATGAAAGATAATTAGAAAAAACTAATCAGCGCATTTTGAAGACGAGAATGTTGAGCTCATTATGCGCTGAACAGATTTGTAAATAAATTCTTTATTGCCATAAACTAAGCGCACAAACACAACTCGAAATGATGTTGGGCACGAAAGACCTGTATTTAACACTTGATTTACCTAACATAATCCACTTAAATGAACTTAAAAAAAAAACTAGCTATCTAAATATATAAAAGAAGAAACTGACTGACTCATTATAAAACACATATAAACGGGTATTTTCGCGAATTTTTACCTTTAATATTTGCCCGACGTTTCGACCGGATTGCACCAGCCGTGGTCGCGGGAAGACTGAAGTATTGGAGGTACCGCCACAGCAAAGCGAAGGTGTTTATTCAACTACCCTCACTTGATCTTCATAAATGTTAATTAGGGCCGGTTCATACTAGGACAGCACACTACACTAACAGTGTCCGCATACTGAGATGATATTTATGTATGTGTGATGTATGTATGTATGTTTATATGTGTTTTATAATCTGTTTTGATCGTGAAAGTTTAAAAAAGACAACTGACTGACTGACTGACTGACTGACTGACTGACTCATCTATCAACGCACAGCCCAAACCGCTGGGTCTACAGATTCCAAATTTAGCAAGTAGGTTCCTTATGTGGTCTAGGGGTGCACCAAGAAAGGATTTTTAAAAATTCACCCCCTAAGGGGGTTAAACGGGGCTCCAAAGTTTGTATGGGGAAACAAGATTAGTTAGACTATTTTATTCGAAACTTCACAGGAGTGCTCCTATTGATAAATGAGTAGAAACGGGTTTCAGGGTTTTTAGAATTCAACCCCTAAGAGGGGGAAATGGGGTGGCAAAGTATAAAAATCAATGAACAGCCCAAACCGCTGAGTCTAGAAATTCCAAATTTGGCACATTGGTTCCTTATGTGGTTTAGGGGTGCACTAAGAAAGGATTTTTCAAAATTCACCCCCTAAGGGGGTTAAACGGGGCTCCAAAGTTTGTATGGGGAAACAAAATTAGTTACACTATTTTATTCGAAACTTCACAGGAGTGCTCCTATTGATAAGTGAGTAGAAACGGGTCTCAGGTTTTTTCAGAATTCAACCCCTAAGAGGGGGAAATGGGGTGGCAAAGTATAACAATCACTGCACAGCCCAAACCGCTGGGTCTACAGATTCCAAATTTGGCAAGTAGGTTCCTTATGTGATCTAGGGGTGCACTAAGAAAGGATTTTTCAAAATTCAACCCCTAAAGGAGTTAAACGGGAATCCAAAGTTTGTATGGGTAAAACAAGATTAGTTAGACTATTTTATTCGAAACTTCACAGGAGTGCTCCTATTGATAAATGAGTAGAACCGGGTTTCAGGTTTTTTCAGAATTCAACCCCTAAGAGGGGGAAATGGGGTGGCAAAGTATAAAAATCAATGCACAGCCCAAACCGCTGAGTCTAGAGATTCCAAATTTGGCACAAAGGTTCTTTATGAGGTTTAGGGGTGCATTAAGAAAGGATTTTTCAAAATTCACCCCCTTAGGGGTTGGAACGGGAGTCCAAAGATTACGTGGGGAAATAAGATTAGTTAGACTACTTTATTCGAAACTTAACAGTACTCCTATCGATAAATGAGTTAACGTTTGTGTTTCAGTTTTTTTTCAGAATTCAACCCCTAAAGGGGGAAATGGGGTAACAGAGCCTGAAATTCAACATAGGTATTGTTTTTATGGTGAATTGGGTCGGGTGTATTACAAAAACAACGATTTTAAGATTTAATGTGGCAGACCTGAAATACTACCATTCCCTGTTGGGGTGCGATGGGGTTGAAATGT
This sequence comes from Xestia xanthographa, assembly GCA_905147715.2. Lineage (NCBI taxonomy): Eukaryota > Metazoa > Arthropoda > Insecta > Lepidoptera > Noctuidae > Xestia > Xestia xanthographa. The sequence continues at coordinate 18,013,194 of LR990659.1, read as the reverse complement.
CTAAAAATCAATATGGGTGTCTATACCGAGATAATCAGAGGTGCTGATTACGAAAATGGCATTTATTTTGAGATCCAGATGATAATTATTGTGATTACGATGATGATGATTGTGATAATGATGACGATGATTGTGATGATGATGATTTTGATTACGATGATAATGATTGTGATTACGATGATGATGATTGTGATAATGATGATTGTGATGGTGATGATAGCGATTGTGATTATGATGATAATGATTGTGATAACGATGATGGTGATTGTGATAGTGATTTTGATGGTGATTGTGATGGTGATGATGATTGTGATAGTTATTCTGAGAGCGGTGGTGATTGTGATGGTGATAGCTATGGAGATTGTGATGGTGATTGTGATTGTGATGGTGATGGTGATTGTGATGGTGATTGTGATTGTGATGGTGATTGTGATTGTGATGGTGATGGTGATTGTGATGGTGATTGTGATTGTGATGGTGATTGTGATGGTGATTGTGATGGTGATTGTGATGGTGATTCTGATGGTGATTGTGATGGTGATGGTGATTGTGATGGTGATTGTGAAAGTGGCAGTGATTGTGATGGTGATAGCGATGGTGGTTGCGATTTTGATTGTGAAAGTGATGGTGATTGTAATATTGAAGTAGATTATTGTGATTACTATGATAATGATTGTGATAACGAGGGTAGTGATTGTGATGGTGATTGTGATGGTGATTTTGATTGTGATAGTGTTGGTGATTGTGATAATGATGGTGATTGTGATAATGATTGTGGTTGAGATAGTGATGGCGATTGTGATCATGATGATTGTGATTAAGATGATAGTGATTGTGATTACGATGATAATAATTGTGATTACGATTATGATGATTGCGATGATGAGGATGGAGATTGTGATGATGATGATTGAACACGATGATAATGGTTGTGATTACGATGATAGTGATTGTGATAATGATGATAGCGATTGTGATTACGATGATAATGATTGTGATAACGATGATGGTGATTGTGATACGGATTTTGATGGTGATTGTGATGGTGATGATGATTGTGATAGTTATTCTGAGAGTGGTGGTGATTGTGATGGTGATAGCGATGGTGATTGTGATGGTGATTGTGATGGTGATTGTGATGGTGATTGTGATGGTGATTGTGATGGTGATTGTGATGGTGATTGTGATGGTGATTGTGATGGTAATTGTGATGGTCATTGTGATGGTGATTGTGATGGTGATAGTGATGTTGGTTGTGATGGTGATTGTGATTATGATGGTGATTGTGATGGTGATTGTGATGGTGATTGTGATGGTGATGATAGCGATTGTGATTACGATGATAATTATTGTGATAACGATGATGGTGATTGTGATAGTTATTTTGATGGTGATTGTGATGGTGATGATGATTGTGATAGTTATTCTGAGAGCGGTGGTGATTGTGATGGTGATAGCTATGGAGATTGTGATGGTGATTGTGATTGTGATGGTGATGGTGATTGTGATGGTGATTGTGATTGTGATGGTGATTGTGATTGTGATGGTGATGGTGATTGTGATGGTGATTGTGATTGTGATGGTGATTGTGATGGTGATTGTGATGGTGATTGTGATGGTGATTCTGATGGTGATTGTGATGGTGATGGTGATTGTGATGGTGATTGTGAAAGTGGCAGTGATTGTAATATTGAAGTAGATTATTGTGATTACTATGATAATGATTGTGATAACGAGGGTAGTGATTGTGATGGTGATTGTGATGGTGATTTTGATTGTGATAGTGTTGGTGATTGTGATAATGATGGTGATTGTGATAATGATTGTGGTTGAGATAGTGATGGCGATTGTGATCATGATGATTGTGATTAAGATGATAGTGATTGTGATAACGATGATGGTGATTGTGATACGGATTTTGATGGTGATTGTGATGGTGATGATGATTGTGATAGTTATTCTGAGAGTGGTGGTGATTGTGATGGTGATAGCGATGGTGATTGTGATGGTGATTGTGATGGTGATTGTGATGGTGATTGTGATGGTGATTGTGATGGTGACTGTGATGGTGATTGTGATGGTGATTGTGATGGTCATTGTGATGGTGATGGTGATGGTGATAGTGATGTTGGTTGTGATGGTGATTGTGATTATGATGGTGATTGTGATGGTGATTGTGATGGTGATGATAGCGATTGTGATTACGATGATAATTATTGTGATAACGATGATGGTGATTGTGATAGTTATTTTGATGGTGATTGTGATGGTGATGGTGATTGTGATAGCGATAGTGATGGGGATTGTGATGGTGATTGGGATTGTGATAGTGATGGTGATTGTGATTGTTATGGTGATTGTGATGTTGTTTGTGATGGTGATTGTGATGGTGATTGAGATAGTGATGGTGATGGTGAGTGTGATAATGACTGTGTTTACGATGATAATTATTGTGATAACGATGATGGTGATTGTGATAGTTATTTTGATGGTGATTGTGATGGTGATGGTGATGGTGATTGTGATAGTGATTGTGATAGCGATAGTGATGGGGATTGTGATGATGATTGTGATTGTGATAGTGATGGTGATTGTGATTGTTATGGTGATTGTGATAATGATTGTGGTAATTATGGTAGTTGTGTTAATGATGATAATTGGTGATAATGATGGTGACTGTGATAGTGATGGTGATGGGGATTGTGATGGTGATTGTGATTGTGATAGTGATAGCGATGGTGATTGTGATAATGATGGCGGTTGTGATAGTGATGGTGATTGTGATAATAATAATTGTGATGATTTTGAAATGTGGCACATAGATAGTTTATAACCTCGATTAACATGGAGGACACTATTATCCCTTTAGTATGATTCAGTGGGACAGTTACCGAACATCACGCGGGCGAAGCCGCGGGCAACAGCTAGTTACTTATATTATGGTTACATATGTGCAATAATAATATTTCGTGTTATGTCATCCGTTTGTTTAAAAATAAATATACTTTGTTGCGCAAATAATTCGCAGCGAGCGAGTGAATTTTACAAGACTCCAGCCTTAACATTGACAGATTTATGTCGTGCAGTCAGCGCCCCGCAGAGGTTCTCTTAATAACATATTTTCAAAATCTTTGGTAATTTGAGACATGGTAACACTTTTTCAAACTTCGCGGTCTTCTGAAAAGTATCTGTTTTGCATATAACTCTTTTTACTATACACCCACCTGAGCTGTAACAACATATAATTATTTATTAGTTTCACTTCAAACAAACAAACATCGAAAGATTATCTAATAAAATGTTTCGACTTGCTATGTCATTCCCTCTAAAAACTATTGTGGAGTCTCCTTGTACATAACAACAAAATACTTACCAATATTTGGCCCACCAACTGACTCAGATGGCACTGTAACAACAAATAATCTATACTATAATATTTAAATATATTTATATATTTTATATATAATATTATAAAGCTGCAGTGTTTGTTTGTTTGTTTGAACACGCTAATCTCTGGAACTACTGGTCCGATTTGAATGATTCTTTCAGTGTTGGGTAGTTCATTTATCGAGAAAGGCCATAACATCACGCTGCGACTAAAAGAAGCGGAGCATAAATGAAAAATATTGCAAAAACGGGGAAAAATGTATTCCTTTTGTGAGCTGTTTCTCTTTTATGTGACGCAGACGAAATTGCGTGGGTCAGCTAGTTATTTATAAATTTTACTTCAAACAAACATGCATCGGAATATTATTTAATGAAATGTTTTGACTTGCTAAGGTATTCTCTCCACAATAACACACCACACACACACCTATTACCTCCACATAACTATTTGCGAAGACTCAATGTACATAACGTCAAAATACTTACCAACAACTGGACCAACGGCTTGCCCATCACTATCTGTAACAACAAATAATTATTTACTAGTTTTACTTCAAACAAACATACATCAAAGGATTATCTAGTGAAATGTTTCGACTATCAAGTCTTCTAAAAACTATTGAGAAGTCTCCTTGTACATAACAACAAAATACTTACCAATATTTGGCACACCAACTGACTCAGATGACACTGTAACGACAAATAATTATTTACAAGTTTTACTTCAAACAAACATGCATCGGAATATTATCTAATGAAATATTTCAACTTGCTATGTTATTCTCTCTAATATTTTATTAATACTTTCAATTAAATGACACATTGTCATTCACAACAGCTGTAACAACAAATATTAGTTCATTAGTTTTACTTTAGAATCAAAGCTTCTATTGTTTTTATTAGAGAAACTACTCAACGGTTTCGTATTTAATGGTTTTAAAATCTATTTAGCAATATCTTGACCTGAGGTACTTACGAATAACATCTGCATATGCTTGTGTAATGTTACACATCTGAAACAAATAATAATAATAAATTAGTGTTTTATTAGTGAAATTTGAGTGTTACTATTAGGTTCACCTCTGCCTAACCCTTTGGAGATTATAGGCGTGACGTAATTTTTAGTGTTTTATTATTCCGTTAGTTTTTTTTTTACCCCCAACTAACAGAAGGGGTTTGAAGTGTAAATCTACGAGTCTGTCTGTGGCGTCATAGGTCCTACACGGAAGAATCGATTTTGATTAAGCTTTTTTTTTTTTCAATTGGAAGGTGTTTTTACTGATACTGATAGTATTCTTAGCTATGTTTCAAGGAAATCTGCTCAGCCGTTTGCAGATCATCAACTCTTTCTGGGGTTCTGTAACTCAAAAGGTAAAAAATGGAATCCTTTTAAGATCACTTTCTTGTCCGTCTGTCTGTTTGTCCGTTTGTCTGTCCGTTTGTCTGTCCATCTGTATGTCCGACTGACCGTTTGTCACCATCGATTTTCTTAGAAACGGGTGGACCTAGCAAGAAAATGAACGTTAAATTTAGGATCTGGGACACTTGCGCGAACACATTTGCGCGAAAAGACAAATGCGCGCATGGACTTTTGCGCGATTGGACTTATGCGCGAATGGACTTTTGCGCGCCAAGACACTTGCGCGAATGGACTTTTGAGCGAAAGGACACTTACGCGAATGGACACTTGCGCGACTGGACTTTTGCGAGACTTAATGGCCACTGGGGTTCACTCTGTAGAGTAAACATAACATCACGCCTGTTATTTATACTTGAAGGTGGTTTTTTTTTTGGTTTTGCCATCATGGGTGTCACTTCCATGGTTTTTAGGGTCACTGATAACGAAAATGAGGTCAAAATGAAAATCCAAGATGGCGCCCAGAAATTTTTTCGGTTGTTTCGTTTTGGGTGTCCTTTTCATGGTTTTTGGGGTTGCTGATTACGAAAATGAGGTCATAATGAAAATTAAAGATGGCGCCAAGAAAAAAATCGGTTTTTCAGTCATGGGTGTCGTTTGCATGGTTTTTGGGGTTGCTTATCACGAAAATGAGGTCAAAACGAAAATTCCAGATGGCGCTGGGGATTTTTTTTGAATTTCTGTCATGGGTGTCGTTTTCATGGTTTTTGGGGTTGCTTATCACCAAAATGAGGTCAAAATGAAAATCCATGATGGCCCCAGGAATTTTTTTAGTTTTTTGTGTCATGGTTGTCGTTTTCATGGTTTTCGAGGTCAAAATGAAAATCCAATGTGGCGCCGAGGCAAATTTTTGATTTTTCCATCATAGCTGTCATTTTCATGGTTTTCGGGGTCGCTGATTACAAAAATGAGGTCAAAATGAACTCCAAGATGGCGCCGAGGAAAATCTTTGATTTTTCAGTCATGGGTGTCGTTTTCATGGTTTACGAGGTCGCTGATTACATAAATGAGGTCATATTGAAAATCCAAGATAGCGCCCAGGAATTTTTTTAGTTTATTCTGTCATGGTGGTTGTCATTTTCATGTTTTTCGATGTCGCTAATTACGAAAATGAGGTTCTGTTGTGTCCTACTACGCTACAAAGCAGAGGCCTGCCTTCCTTTTCCAAATGTTAATCTTTTTTGTTTTAATTCAATAAAACAAAAAAATGTTTTATTAAACGTGCATTCAAAATAAATACCAATTATAATAAAATAGAATATTTTAAATATTGTATTTCCTTCATAATATTTCCTATAAAATATTAAGTATTTAGCAAGTATAGTGTGAATTATAGTGTAGATGTATTGAATTAACGCAAATTAAGTGTAATAAATTCATTTGTGAAACTGACAGTTACCGGTTCGAAGGAATCTTGCATTGTCATCTTAATAACAGGTACAATACAAATTATTTTACTTGGTAGTACATTGTTTACGTTTTAATTATTTGCTTTCTTTTAACTGGATCACTTTTCATTACGGCTACCTGTTGATGCCGATGACCTTTGAAACGTAAACATAACCCTGTTTGGTTCGGTGACAGAAGTTCTTTTTGTCGAACTAAATTTCATTTTACCTTTCAATTAATCGTTTCTTATACAATTCTACCGTACCTATCTTCTCCTATCTTGTCTCTATTCTACTATATCATGATTATGACACGGAGTGCCCGCGTTCGGCTCGAAGAGTCCAAACTTAGTCAGGCTTTGAGCGAACCAAAGGCGTGTAAGGAGTCCTGTAACCAGCTAAACAGGGAAATAGATGACAATGAAAGGGTGCTCTCTGAAGCTCATGAAAGGAATAATAAGTTAAAAATGGAAATGGCTCAGTTATATACTCAATTCACTGATGCCATAGAAGACCGGGATAGGCTGCAAGTCATTGTGGACGCGTTCAGCCAGTGTAGCACAGAGTATGAACAAACTCTCAGTCACAAACATCAGTTACAACAACAGCTACATGAGACCAGAATTCAAATATCAGAACTCGAGACAACCAATCACAACATCACAGCCTCATTGAACCAAAGTCTGTTCAGTGAATTGGTGCCTATTGCTCCGTCAATGCTTTCTAATACATGCCAACCTTACACTATAGATCTGACAGGTTATGACGAACTAAAGTCAATTAAGTCAGTGCGAGTAATGACTAGTAAGAATAAACTAAAAAAAAAAAAAAAAAAATAATCAAATACATTGTTAAAACTAAGAAAATGGTAAAAAAGCAAAAGTTTTTCATTAAAAATGTAAAACTAAATAGGAAAGGTTGAACCTTATAAAACAATTAGATAATTATGTATTCTTTTAATTTAGATAAAAGTAATAGGAAGTACCAAATTGACGCAGAGAACTTGCGGTGTGAAATTGACCACCTACAACAGAAATAAACTTTACTCAATACTAAATATACAGCCTCTGAAAACCAAATGAGGGAATATGTATTGGCTATGAATGAGCTGGTAAGTACAGAAACTAACTACTGTGAGCATTGTCCACCACCATCTGTAGAACCCACACCGGCCCATTCATTGTCTCATGGTGATACAACCATACCGCAATCCTGTGTTAGTTTACCTTTAGAAATTAATAATTGCTCAGCTAAACAGATTGTCAACAAAGAAATTGTAATTTTCTCTGATAAAATTGGAAAGGATTTAGGCCACTTGTTGACATATAAATATCCGGGACATTCTATTATGAACTTTTGTATGACTGGTTGTTCCTTTTATGACATCATGAGGAAAATAATTAATTACAACTTCAACCAGGATTCTATACTTATAATATTTGTTGGTAATAGGGGTACTGTGAATAAAGGAGAATTACTCCAATATTATAGATCATTATGTGACCTGAGAAAAATTGTAATGTTCACATTTCCATATATTAAAAGTTTGCCACAGGAAGAAAATTACTTTAGATATCTTCTATATACATATAATAAATCTGTAGAAAAATCGTTTTTGTACATCTAAAATATTTAAAAAAAATGCCAGGGTGTGAAAGGATAACCAACAGAACTCATTTCCGGCATTTTTGGATTTTTTGTCTGTTTATTTGTTTGTGTTTCGATGATCAAGCATCACGTTAAATTTACGAAACCAATGTAGACAACTTTTATACATAAAAAATGTGCGTATCTTGAGGTATTATTTAGTTTTTGTTTCATCGTAATCGGTTAATTATATCAAAAGATATGTGAATTTAAAGTGTTTAAGAAGAAATAATCATCAAATGTAAGATGCAGCGACATCTATAGTACTAAAATGGTAATAATGACAAAAAATGAGCTCACCAGATAACTTTTAGATCGACTGACCGGCTTTAAAAAAAGTTATTATAGATTATGGCACTCTAGATTAGTCTACATGATGCTGCTTTGAAAATTTACATAGCATGATTTCCGTGCATGTGCATGATATTTTAGCAGTTTAATATCTTGGTGATAGATGGCGTTGTTCATTTCACTCCATTTTCTGAATCGCGGTGTTAAGATTTTCCGTGAAGGAATTTGCCACGAGTTTGGTTGTTTAACTGACGAAACAAAACGGAGGAAGTTCTCAATTCGACGCGTATTTTTTTATGTTTGATTGTATGATCAGTGATCACGCATAACGTTTTACAGAGAAGTCTAATAAGATAAGCATGCTCCTTTTTTTTGTGAAAAGCGTAGGTTGAAAAATCGTGTTTGGGTTAATTTCCTGCACCTTTGGTGAGAACTTTCAATAGCTGGAGTATGACTCTCATCGAGTGTCTAAGGATGAAGACGGTAAGGCTGTCGTGTCAAGCCCTTATTTGGAAAAACATAAGTAGGTAGGTAGATTAAAGTTAAGTATATTAAATTGTTGCCCACTTGAATAAAAAAAAATCCGCGATAGCATAGGTAATAAGTCTATCTTTTAAGGTTGACTTACACTCTCTCTCACATGTGACGCAGACGAAGTTGCGCAGGTCAGTTAGTAATATAAATAAAACATTGCATAATCTGTCATTTAATAGTAATGTATTTAATTTAATTGACATTAACAATTATATTGGTGAAAATTTTTATTTGACAAAATTAGAAAAAACCAGCCAAGTGCGAGTCGGACTCGCGCACAAAGGGTTCCGTACCATTATTATCAAAAAATCACGTTTGTTGTATGGGAGCCCCCCTTAAATATTAATTTTATTCTGTTTTTAGTATTTGATGTTATAGCGGCAACAGAAATACATCATCTGTGAAAATTTCAACTGTCTAGCTGTCACGGTTCATGAGATACAGCCTGGTGACAGACAGACGGACAGACAGTGAAGTCTTAGTAATAGGGTTCCGGTTTTACCCTTTGGGTACGGAACCCTAAAAGATAGCAGCTGTCTACAAGATATCTATCATCTTGTAGACAGGTGCTATCTTTCAAACTATTGGAAAAGACGGGTAGCTGAGTCGCTATTACCTATAATTTTTTCTATTACAGCCAAGAATTTGGCTGATCAAGTTGCCTCTGTTGAACAATGCAATACTCAATTAAATCACTGTGCCAATAGTTTGATCATAATGAATGAATCAGTCAATCATTTAAATTAGAAAATGGGACAACAGAGGCGACCTCTTGCAATATTATAAGGAAGCCAGATAATAAATCAGGCGAATGTTTTGAGAGTTTTTAAGTATCAACCTGGTTCTTTAAAATATTCAAGGATTTTTGAACAAAGAATTAGAAGTAGAACTATTCCTGAATTGTAACAATATAGATATTCTTTGTGTAACGGAGCATTGGCTCAAATGTCATCAATGAATTTTAAATTTTAGTAATCACCAGGTTGGTAGCTCATTCAGCAGGGTAAATGCTATACATGGCGGCGCATTAATCTTAGTAAATAATCATCTTAAATTTAAAGACCGCAAGGATATTGTCAGCCTATCTGTTGAGCGAACAGTTCAAATAGCCTGTATATACATAATTGGAGCAGTTTATTATATTAAGTGTGTATAGACCTCCTTCAGGGATGTATGATTGTTTTGAAAAGGTAATGGATGAAGTGTTGCATCAAATCTGTAGTTCTAAGAAGTCAGTAATCATTTGTGGTGATTTTAATATTAATTTGTTAGAAAATTCTGGGTTAAGTACAAAAATTATAAGCCTGTTTCTGTCATACAATCTTGAAAACAAATTTCTCGAGCCTACCAGAACAACCCCAACTAGTGCCACTTGCATTACACTGATATTATACCCACCCAAAAAGCAATTATTAACTTAATAGATTCAGATCATTGTGGGCAATTGATCACAATTCCTAATGTAAACCAGACAGTCACTAAAAAGGATATCATTGTTAATCCAAAAAGTAAAAATCGCCTGGAAATTTTTAAAACTAAACTTTTATCTAAACTACCACTTTTGTCAGCCAATGATGATCCAAATCAACAATATAACGGTTTTTTCAGTATGTATTGCACACAATTTGAAAACACATTTGTCCCTAAGACAATATCTGTAACGCTTCTTTCAGCGACTGGGCCACCATTGGTATTCATAAGAGTCAAAAACGACTTTATGAGCTGTATGAAGAGCGGACTTATAAAAACACTGTAGAATTTAATTTGTATGTTAAGAATTATTCTATTATTTTAAAAAGTTTGTTTCATAGCAAAGTCACGTTACTTGAGTTCAAAAATTTAAAATAGTACCTAGTAATGTAATTAAAATGACATCGAACATTATTAATAGCGAAATGGGAAAGTCTTGCAACCGAAATAGTGACTACAGCCTTGCTATTGGCGATAATATTTTGAATTCAGACACTCAAGTTGCCACAGCCTTTGAAAATTTATTTGCGGATATTCCCGTATCGACTACTAAATCGCTCAACTCGTCAGCTGCTGCTGCCGAGTCTTTACTTAGGGAAAACGTTTCAGTCTGTGATTCCGAATTTAATTTTCAATATGTCACCTGTAAAGATATAATTAAAACTTTTCACACCTTAAATGTTAAAAAGACCGCCGATCTATGGGGTCATTCTGTGGACGTTGCTAAATCCATTATAAACATTGTAGCTCCTTCATTAGCTGTAATATTTAATGATTGTATTGACCATGGTGAGTTTCCTGATTTAATGAAATATAGTAAAATAATACCATTCTTTAAATCAGGTAGTACATCAGACCCCACTAATTATAGACCCATTTCAGTATTACCCACCTTAAGTAAAATTAAAAAAGAAAAATTTAGGCACAGATGCAAAGTTTTTTCAATAAACATAAGTTATTGCATTAAAAACAGTTTGGTTTCACAAGGGGTCGTTCAACTACTGATGAACGTTGAACTTTTAGGACACATTTATAATGCCTGGGAGGACAAATGCGATGCTTTGGGCATTTTTTGCAATTTATCTAAAGCTTTCGATTGCGTTCTTCAATACATTAATCAGAAACTACACAACTACGGAATCCGTAACGCCTCTCTGGATCTTCTTATTTCATATTTGATTAAATAGGATTCAGAGAGTTGATGTTAACGGGAAGCGAGATCTCTTCCCGTTAAAATCAACTCTCTGAATCCGTAGTAAGAATGGGGGTACCACAGGGCTCAATTTTTGGTCCATTTTTGTTTCTTATTTACATAAATGACTTGCCTCACCTCATAAAGGATACTCATGACATAGTATTGTTTGCAGAGGACACTTCTCTTTTATTTAAACTCAAACGTCAGCAGTTAGTTACGGATGATGTTAATAGCGCCCTGGCAAAAGTCGTTTATTGGTTTAATGTTAATAACCTACGCCTAAATGAGAAAAAAACGAAATGTATTAAGTTTACGATACCCCAAGTAAGACAAGTGCAAACTACTGTACTAATTAATGATGAAGAGTTGAAACCGGAGGATAGCACAGTGTTCCTAGGCATAACTTTGGATGCCAAGCTTCAGTGGGGCCCGCATATAGACAAATTGTCAAAAAAACTTAGCTCTGCAGCATACGCCGTTAGAAGAATTCCTGAGTTAACTGATTTAGAGACACCCCGTTTAGTTTACTTTAGTTATTTCCATAGCGTGATGTCTTACGGTATTCTCTTGTGGGGCAATGCCGCCGATATTCAGACAATATTTGTTTTGCAAAAAAGGGCAATTCGTTCAATTTATAAATTAAGTCCCAGATACTCCCTTAGACAAAAATTTAAAGAGATTAATGTTCTTACTGTACCTTCTCAGTTTATTTATGAAAACCTTTTGTACGCACACAAAAATATTAATTTGTTTAAAAAATACAGTGATATCCACAACATAAATACGAGGAACAAACACAAATTTGTTGTTCCTGCAACGAGGCTCAAAAAAAATAGGGGGTACGTTCAGATGCCAATGTATACGTTTTACAACAAACTTCCGAGCCAAATTCAAGCACTAAGCCTAAATAAATTCAAATCGTTTATAAAACGGAAGCTGTGCCTGAAAGCCTACTATCACGTTAATCACTATCTCGAAGATAAAAAGGCTTGGGATTAAGCTGCTCCAATGAAATTTGCTCTGTGAATGTCGAAGCTTCGGACTTCGCTTGTTTATTATTTATTCCTTTCTTATCCTTTTTTTTTCCTTTTTTATACAATCTGACATTTAATTTTTTGACATGTATTTTATTATTTTTTATACACTCTGACATTTAATGTTTTGACATTTGTATTTTACTATTTTTTTACTTTTTTTTATTATTTTATTTGACATTTACTGATTTGACATGAATACTTATTTTGGTAAGTATTTTACTTTTTTTTATCATTATTGTGACTTTTAATGATTTTTATTTACATTCTTTTTGAATAGAACTTGTTATGCGTTTTATATGATTATTGTGAATGTGGGGACCATGTGGGTCACATATAAATTTTTTGTTTATTTTTTCCCACAACTGTCTGGCAGTTTGAGTACTCTAAGCGACCTACCCAAATGTCCTTTCTTTGGTATTGTTCGTAGTTTCGTTGAGCTCCTTGAGTTATAAGTCGAGCTACACGTAACTGACAAATGCTTGCACTGACTGGACAGGTCCACTCAAATCTGTATGGTTCTTTCTTCAAAAGACCATCTCAGACACTAATCTGCATAGTCCTCATGTGAATTGAGCAAGATTGTCTGGACTTTAAAAGAGACTATGACCTCTGAGTTTGTTTCGGCTGTTTCTTCTCAGAGTAGTCAGGTACGAATTTGCGTGTCCCGTGTGGAGCCGTTCAGCCCATGCAAAGTTAGTGGATACAGCTCTGAATGAAACGTGCTGGATTATCACTGGTTGCCTTAAACCGACCCCGGTACAGATGCTGTACCCACTGGCAGGAATAGTGCCACCAGAAGTTTGCAGGACAGTGGCAAGCTCTAGCGAAAGAGCCAAAATGGTTTCAGATACACGACACCCTTTACATCTGAATACCCTCGTGTCGCAAAGGCTGAAAAGCCGAAACAGCTTTCTGAAGCGTGTCACCCCTCTCAGTGGCGAGCGCTCCACGGAAAGACTAAAGCTGTGGCGCAGTAGTGCATCCTTACCAATCCCATTCGTTCCACCTGCTGAAAATCTCCCACCTGGACATGAGTTGCCATGGCTGACTTGGAAGACATTAAATAGACTTCGGACACTTAGGTTGGCCGCAGCAAGGAAAACCTGTTTAGGTGGAGATTCATTAATGACTCTTCCCTGGAGTGTAAATGTGGTGCTGTTCCACAAACGAAGGGGCACTTATTATCGTGTCCTGTGTGTCCTGTTGTTTGTTCATTACAGGAACTGATGGACCCTACCAAAAGCGCCAAACTAGTAGCTCAGTTCTGGGCCGACACAATTTAGATTGCCATCGACACGCTAAGAAGAAGAAGAATCAAGTAAGAATAATACTCAACGAAATGATAATCAACTGACTTTAGAAAGAAAGAAAAATATATTTGTCGGATCAGGTCATGAGTACGGACGGGCGAAAGTATCGAAAGCGCGCCAGTGGTGACATCACGCGACCTACTTACCAGTATACCCCACCATGGCGGCTTCTACAGAGTCCTGATGTTAACAACACGCGGCGAGGCGGACATTCTATGTCTGATCGTAGCGGAGTTAAGAAATCTTGAAACTGTACCCGAATCAGTGTTAATGTGTCAAAGTGTAATGTCAATTAATTTGTTAGACTCAATGTATCTGTTTGAAATGAGTTACCATGGAGTTTCTTGCCGGTTCTTCTCCATGGAAACTACCATGCCGAACCGTGCAATGTGAAATAAAATAGTGTATCGCATCCAGTGTATTTTCATAGCACGAAACCCGTCTTCTGCCCACATAAGCTCGAGCCTAGCGAATAAATTCCTGGCAAACCCGACATATTTATTTATCACAGGGACATGACGTGCATAAAAAAATGAAAACAAAAACAATAAACATAACAAACATTCCAAGTATTACCAAACGGAACATAAACAAAAAGTAAAGGAGACAATTTTTTTGTTTGGAAAACAGGCCCCCACATAAATTGTAGCAGATATTAAGGAAACGTATATAGATTTCTTTTTTATAATCTCTACATTACAGTCTTAATATTAGCTAAGCCATGTGTAACCGGAATGATGAGAAATCCGAAAATGAAAACGTGAATCCAGAGAGATTTCAAAAGACTATACATACAGCGGACATTGGGACTAATGTCATACAATAATTTAGATGTCGTATGTCAGTAGCGCTATCTAGTTAGGAATAGAAAAAACACAAATATATATATATATATATATTTATTTAATTCAGCTATTACACGGTAGATCCCACTAGTACCCACCTATGATGGGGTGCTACAGTTTAGGATGGCATCAAACTATCGATAAATCTTATCGATAACGCTTGGTAAGATTAATTAAATATTTGTATTATATTGAGACTGCCTCGTTAGTCCAGTGGCCGCAAACGCGACTGTTGAGCATGATGGGTTCGATTACCAGGTCGGGTAAAGTGTTATTGGGTTTTTCCATCAGGAATATCTCAATATCAGCCGTGGAGTCTGGATTTGTACCCGATTGATAACAATAGGCCCACTATTACATGTGACATTAGGCAGATGTCCCACCGCCAACGATGAGCGAGAAGCGAGTATGTAGTTCTGATAGTTTTGTAGTTGGGCTATAAACGAGTGTGCGAGTGCGACGGGCGATTAATCGCACCGCTCGCTCGGAGCGGCTTGTCCTGCACAACACTGCACGTGCTACGCACTTGTTCCCTTCCCGACAACAATGATACCGGTGAGCATGTGATAGCTTTTATAAGTAATTTTAAAGAAATATACGCGAACCAATAACATTTATTCCCATATTGACACTTGAATGACATAACATGATTACCAGAACAGTAAAATTACGTTTTTGATACTTATTATTTACGACTTAACGTGAAAAAATATCGATAGCAAGAATCGATAAACAAACAACTCTCAGTAGAGAAGTAGTGGTACAGCTACTGAGCAACAGAGGACGCTTATTACAATTTATGTAAATGTATTCGCACATTGCGTTGAAATCTTACTGCGCAATTGACACAACGACCAGCAGATACCATTTTCATAAAATAGTTTTTAATAAATGCGAAAAAATCGCAGAAACAGTTTCACGAAAATCGAAATAAACAGAAAGAGTAAATGTCAAATGAAGTTGTCTGTCAAGTGTCAACCACCAAAAAGACGTATTTACGACGTTCCGTGCCATGATGATTTTCTATACCATCTAAAAGATTTTAGCGGAAACCTTTAAAAATAGCATTATAAAGCTCACAGTTTTATATTATTTCTTTTTATATTATATTCTATTTCTATTATAATTAAAGCACATTCACATTCAGTGGTCACCCATGAAAAGAAAAACGTACGGAAAACAGCATACTTATTTAAATATTTGATTAATTAGAAAAATAAAACAAACAGTACTTAAACGTAAAACAATCATAAGAAACAAAATAAACATTACTTACAAAAATATAAAGGTATCTAAGCAGGCTAAACAAAACAAACATAAAAAACATGGCGTATGTTTTGTCTCGCTCCCTCCCTTCCTGCGCATCGCCATCGCTTGCGCACGCTCAGCCGATCATACGACACAGGGTTGGATTTTGTACTATAATTATAGTATTTATACTCTAATTTCGCCTTTTGTACTATATACTATCCACATCTAAGGATAGTACGCCAAAATACTATAATTTAAAATTTGCTCCCGAATGCTTAGTTTTACGTCATATGAATATTTAGACGCCATTTTATTGTCTGTTGACGCCATCAAAAGCGGTAGCAAAAGTGGGAATTGTACTGATTTTATTCCTACTGAGGATATTATGTTGATGAGATTAAATGCCAAGGATGAAGATAGAAATATTCTAGAACTGACAAACTTAGAAGAGGAAAAACAAAAAAAAGGAAGAACATGACGAACACAACTCATGACGCAAAACTATTTTTTTTATTATTTTGACCTCATTTTCGTAATCAGCGACCCCAAAAACCATGACAACGATACCTATGACGGAAAACCGAATTTTGTTGTGAGCGCCATCTTGGATTATCATATTGATCTCATTTTCATAATCAGCGATCACGTAAACCATGAAAACGACACCCATGATGGAAAACCATAAATTTTCCTTGACGCCATCTTGGATTTTCATTTCGACCTTGTTTTCGTAATCAGTGACCCCGTAAACCATGAAAACGACACCCATGATGGAAAAACCACAAATTTTCCTCGGCGCCATCTTGGATTTTCATTGTGACCTCATTTTAGTAATCAGCGACCACGTTAACCATAAAAACGACACCCATGACGGAAAATCAAAATTTTTCCTGGGTGCCATCTTTGATTTTAATTTTGACCTGATTTTCGTAATCAGCAAAACAAAAGACCATGAAAGGACACCCATGATGGAAAAACCCAAAATTTTCCTCAGCGCCATCTTGGATTTTCATTTTGACCTCATTTTTGTAATCAACGACCACGTTAACCATGAAAACGACACCCATGACGGAAAACCAAAATTTTTCCTGGATGCCATCTTTGATTTTAATTTTGACCTGATTTTCGTAATCAGCAAAACAAAAGACCATGAAAGGACACCCATGATGGAAAAACCAAAAATTTTCCTCAGCGCCATCTTGGATTTTCATTTTGACATCATTTTTAGGGTTCCGTACCCAAAGGGTAAAAACGGAACCCTATTACTAAGACTTCGCAGTCTGTCCGTCTGTCCGTCTGTCCGTCTGTCCATCTGTCTGTCACCAGGCTGTATCTCATGAACCGTGACAGCTAGACAGTTGAAATTTTCACAGATGATGTATTTCTGTTGCCGCTATAACAACAAATACTAAAAACAGAATAAAATTAATATTTAAGGGGGGCTCCCATACAACAAACGTGATTTTTTTGCTTGATTTTTGATTGTTTTGTCTAATGTATAGATAATGGTACGGAACCCTTCGTGCGCGAGTCCGACTCGCACTTGGCCGGTTTTTGTACCCATGACGGAAATTCAAAAAATTTGCGCAGCGCCATCTTGGATTTTTATTTTGACCTCATTTTCGTAATCTGCGACCCCGAAAACCATGAAAATGACACCCATGATGGAAAAACCAAAAATTTTCCTCCGCGCCATCTTTGGTTTTCATTTTGACCTCATTTTCGTAATCAGCAACCCCAAAAACCATGAAAAGGACACCCATGACGGAAAAACCGAAAATTTTCCTGGGCGCCATCTTGGATTTTCATTTTGACCTCTTTTTTGTAATCAGTGACCTCGAAAACCATGAAAATGACACCCGTGACGGGAAAACCAAAAATTTTTCTGGGCGCCATAGTGGATTTTCTTTTTACCTCATTTCGTTATCAGTGACCCCTAAACCATGAAAATGACGTCCATGACAGAAAACCCAAAAAAAAACACATTCAAGTATAAATAACAGGCGTGATGTTGTGTTTAGTCTACGTACAGAGTGAACCTCAGTGGCCATTAAGTTGCGCAAAACTGCAGTCGCGCAACTGTCCTGGCGCGCAAAAGTACGTTGGCGCAAAAGTCCAATAGCGCAAAAGTCCATGCGCGCATTTGTCTTTTCGCGCAAATGGGTTCGCGCAAGTGTCCTTCGCGCTAATGTCTTTCGCGCAAGTGTCTTGATACCTTAAATTTATACCAAGAAAGAAAGAAAAGTATTTATTGAACTCACACAGGACAAACAGAAACAAAAAGATAGAATGGAAATGACAAAATTATATGAAAAAGTAAACAAGAGAAAAAATAAAAATAAACAATCAAAATGGTCCTGTGCAAGGCTCCTATCTCAGCAAAGTGCTGTGACATTTAAAAAAAAAGTCACAGCGCTGGTATTCTGCCACCGAACAGCGTCCGGGTACCCTACATACCCAGGAGGTGCGTACCCCCAACCGCGTCCGGGTACCTTAATTCCCCATTAACATTTATAAAATACCCCGTCAATTAATCATTTAATAATCGAAAAAACGGGCTTTATTCGTGAATAGGCTGCTTTACTTCCCATCTCTACAATATTCCTCAACTCTATACCAAAAACCATAGCTATCATCCGTCAACAAGTGTCACAATGAAAGTAACAAACTTACGTCAACGGAGCGCGCCATTTTTTACGTCATCGTTTTAGCGTTAGTGTCACACTTCAAGTAATTACGAGTTATGTGTTTGTTATTGGAAAACAGTGTTATACCTTAAAATGTTCGTGAGAAGTTGTGCTATCGTATTATGATAACACAAATTAGGTTCCGAATCGCAAAATTGCAGTATTTCGCCTGTGAAAATGCAGTAGTTATATGTACCTACAGTGATTGTTTAGTGTGAAGAAATACGTGATTTAGTGATTAAAACGTGTGTGAAATGGGAAAACTAGTGTTTAATTAGTGAGGTGATTAGATTGCTCAACTATCTACACCAAAAAACAAAAAATTCGCAAATCGTTAGCGCGGTGGGAGCGGTTCGTTGCGAAAAATATACGCTTTTGGCGCTATCGACGCTGCAAAGTGGATAGGGCCCAGAGTGATGCCACGAATATAAATTTATAATACAAAATAATAATAATAAACAAATAAAAATATTTAATGTGTAATTTATATAAGAAAGAATAAAAATATAATGTTATGTACACCCCAACGTCACCACGGTTTGTCTATGCATGATTGCATGGCAACACTAACAGAGACGCGGGCGCAGACAATTGGATAGAGTATAGTAATATGTCATCTGTGTCAGCGAAGAAAAACCAAAACAATAAATCAATACTACTTTAAATATAAACAGAAAGTGTGCAGTGATCGTATAACAATTTATCTTGTGGCTGTCAATAAAATTTAAGTATAAGTGGACAAAAAGTAAGTATTACCAAGTAGTGCGTAAGTTACCGAAAGGAAAAAGTGACATCGACTGACCTAATCATAGCTAACAGCATTTTAAGTGCAACTAGGTATCGAGGATTCACTGCCAGACACTAGAATGTATACGTAATGTATTATCCACAATGCAAAATAAATAACACTAGTAGTAATAAATATACCAGATGCTCCGGTCACCAATGCGAGCTGCGTGCAGAACAAAGTAAGTTAATCAGCGGTATCCTTTTGTTGTTCGAGTAAATATCGTTTGAATTTTATTCTAAAAGTACCAACTGTTTGTAGAGCACGAAAAGATGGCGGGAGGTCGTTCCAGCAGCGACTGGCAGCAAATTTGAAACTACCACGGAATGCAGCAGTTCTGTGGGAGGAGGCCAACATCAGGTATGATGATGCTCTAGCTTTTATTTTGTTAATATCACGCGACCAAGACCGTTTTTTGTATAAATTATTTGGCTTTTTTGTGAGAATAGTGCCAAAAAGTAGGGTAGCCAGGTGAAGCTTTCTCCGCGCTGACATTCTTATCAAATTACCCTTATTCAAAAATGGAGTGATGTGGGTTCTTGGCGGCATTATAGCAGAACCTTGCACACGCATTCTGTACCCGCTGGATTAGCTTCTGACTTCTACCGAGAATGCAAGCCCCATACACAGTGTCAGCGTAGTTTAGCTTCACAAAGCATGAATCGCATATCCACACTTATGTAAGGACGGACACGATACAAAAGCTTGATTCTGTAGAAGAAGTTGCGCACGGCTTCCAGAATATGCGTTTCAAAGTTCAGCTGTCCATCAAAAACTACCCCAAGGTTACGAGCTTCCCTTTCAATACCACAACCATCAATCCTGAGGTCCAGGTTGCAAGTTAGCATTTTGTTAAGAAAAACTCTGGATCCCATCACAAGATATTTGGACTCAGTTGGATTAAGAACCAGGGAGTTTCTTCTGGACCAATCAGAGATTCTTTCCAGATCCTCATTTATGCTTTTTACTGTTTCAGCAGTGTCCTGAGCGCAGAAAGAGAGGTACATCTGCAGATCATCAGCGTACAGATGAAACCTGGTGTTGATCAAACATTTGATAATGTCAGCACTGTACAAGATAAAATGGAGTGGGCCAAGGATCGATCCCTGCGGTACACCCCGGCTCACGCGCTTTGGAATAGAGGACATAGTATCTCCATTGTCACTTGACACCTGACGAATTGCGAGAGATTAGTGAGGTAACTCTCAAACCATTTTACTGTTTCGACGTTACAACCATAATAAGACAGTTTGGCGAGAAAAAGCGAGCTGTTGATCGAGTCAAAAGCACATGAAAAATCTAGAAGGACAAGGAAGGTTCTCTTGCCCTGGTCTCTGGCCTCAAGGATGTTCCCAACCACATCCAGTAGGACTGTTGTGGGGCTGTGGCCTCTATGAAATCCGGATTGTGCCTGAGGTAAAATACCATTGTTCTCCAGATATGCTGGTTAGAGACAACCCTTTCCAAAATTTAAATAATTAATAATTTAATAATACCAGATACTGAAGTCTACAGTCACTTTTAGGTGTATAAAAATCAAGGTCCCGAGTCAACACGATAAAATGGTATGGTCAAATCGAGATTTTCGCGAAAATTTGTAAGTACTATGGGGGTCTTTTCCACCTGAACATTTTAAAATTTTTTCGCTTAAATCATGCGGAGGCGCCGAGCCACGCCCCCTTAAAGTTTGGGCCTATTAGGAAAGCGTCAACTTTGGCGCACAAAATAACAATAACTCTCGTTTGGCGTGCTTCGTCAATGCGCTCGGCCGATTCGGTATCTTTTCATTAATTTTTTCTACACAAAGTCAACGGGGCGGGGCTAGAGAGCGTTTTTATGTTGCGAGTGCAAGCAAAAATGAGCTTAATGGTGGTCAGGCGGGAGTGTCTTCGATAGTACCAATAGCCGTTTCATGGCATCGAACAACAAAGTTTAGTTTGTCTTTTAAAAAGTTTGTACGGAAAGGGTTCCGTACAAACTGTGCGCGAGTCCGACTCGCTCTTGGCCGGTCTTTTAAGGTGATTTAAAGTTGGAGGTCTGATCCATACTCAAACTTTACACTTTACAGAAAGTAACTCAAAACATTTTGCATTGTGACCTTGAAAACTAGTATTTGAAAAAAAACTTGGAACTTATCTACATTCCCAGGTCCATACCTGGGAATGTAGATAAGTTCCAAGTTATAGTTTTATACCATTATAAAACAACAAAATGATCGCAATGACGGGAAGAACAAGTGCCTTTCGGCTTCACGAAGGGACTATTTGCACCCTTTAGATTAGTTAAAAGTGGGAATTAAATATTCATAGTTAAGTACTTACTGCAAGTATCGCCAAAACCACAGTTACAATATTAGCCTGCATTTTCAAATAAACAAAAAACAATAAAAATAAATTAACGACCTTTTCTCTTCAGTTAAGTTATAAGCGAATTATAGTAAAAATTGTTGCAACCTCCCTTTTTATACCTTACTACTCAGTGAAAATAACATCATAACATGTTTTTTTTCTATTCACCAGTAAAAGTAAACAGTAATATAATAACTTAATTAATTCAAAACAACCTACAATTAATTCAAAAACTGACAATTGAATTCAGTCATCATGCAGACAAATAACTTTTGTAATAAAACAGATGTGGCAGTTGATATTGAAATATTTATTTACTTAGATATATTGTTGCAGAATTAAATAGTTAATTAAAACAATAGTAAAATGACACTAGTTGTCCGCTTTATTACGTCATAGAAAACAATATTGCGTTTATTGAACGATTATGACTTGCTCTTGCTTGCGGTTCGCGCGCGTGTCCTACCAAGATCATAATGTATCCTATGTTTTACCAAGTTCGAAATCCAATCTGCAATTGCTTCGTAAACAAGTAAATTGACCGATTTACTTTTGCATCCAACACAACACACATACACACACACAAATAAGATTAGTGAGGATTCCTTCGACTTCTACCTCAATGTGGACCGCCTCATTGTAGAAAAGACCATTATTGCAAGTGCTATTACTTAGATAAGGTCTTGTGAGTCTTGGGTTCGATTCCTAGATCGGGCAACTTTTTAATGGACTTCTACTGGATTTTTCCATGTCTTCGGTATCTGGGTTTGTGCACCGTTAATGACAGTAGGCTCGCCCCCTATTACACGAGACTAAAACATAACTGGCGAAATGTGGGTGTGGCTTTAGGGTTCCGTACCCAAAGGGTAAAAATGGGACCCTATTACTAAGACTCCGACTGTCCGTGTGACCGTCTGTCCATCTGTCCGTATGTCCGTCTGTCTGTCACCAGGCTGTATCTCATGAACCGTGATAGCTAGACAGTTAAAATTTTTGCAGATGATGAATTTCGGTTGCCCCGTTATCAACAAACACTAAAAACAGAATAAAATAGATATTTTTAGGGGGGCTCCCGTACAATAAACGTGTTTTTTTTGCCGTTTTTTGCTTGATGTTAATAACGGCAACAAGTAGACGCTTGAAATATTCACAGAATATTTAATAATTTATGTGGGGCTCCCATACAAAAACGGTATGTAATGGTACGGAACCCTGTCAGCGTAGCGTGCTACGCTGACGACACGCTGGTGCTGGCACAGGGGAGGTCGCACGAGGCGGCGGCCGAAGCAATGACACGCGGGGTTGCGATAGTCGTTGAGAGGATCCGGCAACTGGGTCTCGAGGTGGCACTGCACAAGTCCGAGGCCATGTGCTTTCATGGGCCTCGGAATGCGCCACCGACGGGATTCCTACTGACGGTAGGAGGGGTATCCATCGGCGTCGAGTCGACGTTGAAGTACCTGGGACTTGTTCTTGACAGCCGGTGGAACTTCATGGAACATTTCCGACGTTTGGCCCCCAAACTGGAGAGGACTGGGGCTGTCTTCAGGCGGCTTCTGCCCAATCTGGGGGGGCCAAACGCCTTCTGCCGGAGGCTCTACGCGGGAGTCGTGCGGTCCATGGCCCTTTACGGGGCCCCGGTGTGGGCGCGTTCATTGAGGCGGCGAGCCGCCCACTACCTGAACGCGCCCCAAAAGGTGGTAGCCGTAAGGCTGGCCCGGGGCTACCGCACGATTGCCCGCGAGGTGGCGAGCCTCCTTGCCGGATTGCCGCCATGGGATCTGGAGGCGATAGTCCTCGCGCGCCTGCATGAATGGCGCGCGGAGGCGCTACGCCGGGGGGAAACTCCGCTGCAGCGACAAATTGTCGCTCAGCGGACAGACTTCCGGCGGGATCTCATGGCGACATGGAGAGAGCGACTGTCGCAACCCCGCGCAGGGCACGCCACGATAGTGGCGATAAGTCCCCTCTTTGAGGAGTGGCTTGAGAGACGCCACGGCGTCCTCACCTTCCGCCTGACGCAGGTCCTCACCGGACACGGAGTGTTCGGGAGGTTCCTGCACCGAATCGGGCGGGAGGAAACGCCCGGGTGTTTCCATTGTGAGGATCGACCGGAGGACACGGTGGAGCACATGGTGGAGGTGTGTCCCGCGTGGGCGGAGCACCGCCGTGTCCTCAAACTCAAACTCAAAGCATTTATTTCAATTAGACCATTACGGCACTTTTGAAAGTAAAAATTACAAAAAAGAAAATCAAAGCTACAGTCCCAGTCACAAGGCATAATAACTTGAGAAAGTACTGTAGTTGCCCATTTCCTAGCGTAGATCTCTATGGAGAAGAATGGGCAAGAAACTTCATGGACACTCTTTTAAAATCAAAATATTGTTACAAAATCTTGGTTACATCATTAATTTTGAGATTATACATATATGTGAGAACGATGTAGAAAGACGTGCACACTAAGAGCATCCAGAGTGAAAGATTAGATTAAAAATGTATGAATAAAGTAATTAAAATGAACCTTGGCAGCTAAGAGATGACCAGTCCCAACTGACAGCGCCCGTTCACAGACATGACGCATGTACCGGCGCCATTCAACTCAACCATATTGAAGGGAATTAAATGACCCGACACACCCGCCACCATCAGCGAGACATTTAAGTGAGCATGACATTCTCTCAGTCACCAAGGCATATTCAAGTCAATGAAAGATAAATAAATGTAAATGGTGGCTGAACAGTACAAAGTACTCACACATGTGCTATGCAATTATATAATACTAAGAACTGGAATCTATACAATGCAAGTATATTTTTACAATCTTCTGCAGCTTCCACAATACATTAACATGGGAATCAATTCTTCATCTTCTTCTTTACGTGTCGATGGACTCAAATAATGCCCGACCAGTACAAACAATTAGTTTGCCCCCCCCACCTATGGTTGTGGAGCAGGACCAGCATTTAGCCAAGCATTTTTATCATCAATGTAATCCCCCAACTTATAATATGCTTGCCTACATAGTGTGCGTTTTATACAAGATTTAAATTTCGTCTCATTCAGTTGAAGAATGTGGGGAGGTATTTTATTGTAACATTTCAAACAGTACCCCATGAAAGATGAATCCACTTTAGCAAGCCTGAAACCTGGCTGAACTAGTTGGTCCCTATTTCTAGTGTTATAGTGGTGTCTGTCCCCTCTCTTACTGAATAAATGCCGATTTTTTCTAACGTACATGATGTTTTCAAAGATGTATTGACAAGGTACTGTCATGATATTAATTTCCTTAAACAGTTCTCTTAGAGAATCACGTCTACGTAATTCATAAATGGCTCTGATGGCTCTTTTCTGCAGAATAAATATAGACTCGATGTCTGCAGCCCGTCCCCATAGTAAAATACCGTATGACATAATACTATGAAAATAACTAAAATAGACCAGCCTCGCGGTATCAACATCAGTAAATTGACGGATTTTTCTAACAGCATATGCTGCTGAGCTTAGCCGTCCTGCAAGAGATGTTAGATGAGGACCCCATTGTAACCTTGAGTCGAGCGTGATTCCCAAGAAAACCGTTTTATCGACAAATTCTAGTTTCTCTTGATTCAATATTATGTCACAATCACTACTTTTGACATTTGGTAGAGCAAATCTAATGCATTTAGTTTTTTTCCCATTTAGTACTAAATTATTAGCGGTAAACCAATCGTGGACCTGCAGTAGGGCGTTATTTATGTCATCAAGATTAGTGGCACGTCTGTTTATTTTAAATATTAAAGAAGTATCGTCAGCAAACAACACCATTTGCGGATGGTTGTTAAATAGATGGGGTAGGTCATTAATATATACTAAAAAGAGGAAGGGACCCAATATCGAACCTTGTGGTACACCCATTTTTACTTTTAAACCCATTGAGTTGACTCCATTTATTTGTACCTGCTGCTGTCTATCATTCAAATACGATTTTATTAAACTGAGCGCAAGTTTACCTAAACCGTAATGCTGAAGTTTCAAGATCAGGGTTTCGTGATTTACGCAATCAAATGCCTTCGAAAGGTCACAAAAGATTCCTATGGCATCTTGTGCCTCTTCCCACGCAGTAAATATGTGTTTTAATAAAGTGACACCGGCGTCAGTTGTACAACGTCCTTTGGTGAAACCATACTGTTGCTCGTGTAATATTTTATTAGTGTTAAAATGGTTAAGCATTTGATTGAGCATTATCTTTTCAAACACCTTGCTGAAAACCGGCAACACGGATACGGGCCTATAGTTATTGGTGTCTTTACTGTCCCCGGATTTAAAAAGCGGTATTACCTTACTGAATTTCATTAGGTCCGGGAAGACCCCTTGATCCACGCACAAATTAAATATTGAGGCTAAATACGGCGCTACAGTCTCAATAATTGAGGTACAAGCTTTGATAGACATACCCCATAGATCTTCCGTTAATTTGATCTTAATTTGCTTAAAACCTTTTATGACTGTTATGGGGTTTATATGCTGAAATTTAAATTCATTTGGACAGGTGAAACGTTCGCTTTCAATAAATCAATAGAGAGCAAGGGAGAGGAATTTAAGGTTTCTGTAGTTTTAAGTGGGATACTGGTAAAGAAATTTACAAATTCTTGAGCAACTTCATTGTTGGTTGGAGCTCACAAGGATGTCTCTAGTGTGAAGTCATTACCTTGTTTTTTATTTCTATTTGTTTCACTGTTGATGATTTTCCAAACCGTTTTTATTTTGTTGTCGGCTGATTTAATCTTGTTGCTAATGAATAAGGATTTGGCTACCTTGCAAGTGTTTTTAAAAATTTTCGAGTAAGTAGCAACATATTTATTAAAAGCTTCAGTGTTGATGTAAGGCTTAAGGCCGTACAGCTCAAACAATCTTTCCCTACTTTTCCGAATACCCTGTGTTGCCCAGTCACTGAAAATAAACTTTGGGCCAATAGTTTTAGATTTCTTTTTTAAAGTATTATTAAATTCAGTGTGCACTACCGAAAAGAATTCTTCATAAAATACATTTGCATTGTTTTTAATATGACCCGGTATACTTAACTTGCTAATTAAATTATTATTAAATTTGTCTAGATTGCTGGGTGTTATTTGTCTAGTTTGTATCTGAATTCTTTGTAATAGGCATGATGACAGTAATTGAAAATTACTAAAATATCGTATTTAATTAATAAGACTTGAATTGTGGAATACGAAACACGCATTATTTTTATTATTAAGAGCGGGATTGGTAAATTATACGATAATTAAAATCTACAAAATTCCTATGTCCGCCATATTAAGTTGAACACCAATCACAGCGCATGACGTCACTTTTGATAACACGCGGGAAATTTAGGTAGACAAATGGTCGGAATTCTGTGGTTTTGTGATTTATCTTATGATACACGGATCATGGAACAAGGGTATAGTAAGGCAAACAGTGCTAATCGATGTGATGATGTTGGGAGTTTTTTTTGCAACAAATACTTTTGTTCAGCAGAATTTAGAAATGTAAAAACTTTCATGTAAAGTACAATGATATTATGTTGTGAGCGCCCAATCGTGCTACGAATTTAGATAAAAATTGTAAAAATGCCATCGTCCGTGTTCAAAAAGTGTACCAATTATGATACCAAAGTAAATAAAACACAAGGGATCTCATACCACATGTAACTGCGCAATATACTTTGATTTATTAATATTTTTCATTTATATTCCTATTCTGATAATGGAGGATAAAAAAAGAAAGAGATGGGAAACGCATTTTTGTCGTGAGTACGACAAGGAAGCTTGTACTACAGACATAGAACAACACTATCTGTCTCTTTTTTTCTTATTGGTTTTATCGAGCTATCTCTTTTGTATCATTTGAAATGTAGAACGAATGAAAAGTGTGTTGTCGCTGCTGCGCGGAACACTTTTTTCGGTGGTTTTGTAGGTGTATTTGGTGTATAACATATCTTTTTATTATAATATCATTGTGTACATACCTTTTAATACTACAACACATTTTATAAATGTAATAATCTATGTAATCATTTTAAAATCACAATATTTTGAGTATTATAACAAACCAAATAGGTTTAGTAGCATGATAAAAGTATGTGTTTGACATGCACTTTTGTAATATTGTTTTTAAATTGAACCGTAAGTATGTTTATTTGTTTCGTTTCTTTGTTTATGGTCTTCCAGGGCACCCTATGGCGATGACGCTGTAAGCTACGTACAACTTAAACGCGAAGGAAATCTGTGCACAGTGATAGGAAAAATCTGCTCAGAACATAAAGTGCATGCCAAGTTGTATGCAGTAACTTTATTAATAGATGAACAGCAAGAGACAGTAAATTCAGTAGAAGGTCATGATTGTGTAGCTGCACTAGGAGGCTGCAAATATGCCATAGCTTTTCTGATGTGGATGCATCGCAGAAGCGTAGAGTCATCCTGTACATCTATCGAGTGTTATTGGATTAAATCCAAACTTTCCAGAGTTGGGACTACCTACGAACATAAATAAGTTATTTGGTGTTTGTATTCTTTGTATTGATGTGTTCCCACACTGCGGGACCGTACAACACCTGTACTTTTTAATAATCGCAATTCGCAAATTATTAATTTGTATCTAGACGTACGAAACCTCTAGCTTTGCTGTGTTGATGTTTTGCACTAGTCAGGTCTGACGTCACCAGCGACGCCATGACACTGGCGAGCATTTCGGTGGGAATTTTAAATCGAAAAACTAAAATGTTTTTTTTTAACCATTAAACCTTAACTGTGGCCAAAAATATGAAATTGATTTTAAATAATGTACGTTTTCGAACATTTTATGACAGTTTTTCAGAATTTATCATCATGCCTATTGTCTATTGTACGCGAAAGTAACCGTCTGACCACTATGATCTGAAGGCAGGTAATTTACGATGGATTTATTTATGTAATCGCAGCAACAAAAAACATTATCGATACATGTAGCAGTATTTGTCGTAATTCGAGTTGGTTCTGAAAACACATTTGACAAGTTAAATGATTTAAAGAGACTTAAGAATCTACTGCTATTCACATTATTCTCTATGATATTGACATTAAAGTCACCACAGATAATTATTGGTTTATTACCAGTTACAAGTTTTGCCAAAGCATCTTCCATTACTGACTCAAAGATAGAATAGTTCAGGTAAATAGGGGGTCTGTAAACGCACACTATTACATGCTTATCTAGCTCAACACAAGACAATTCAATGCTATGTTCAACCGATAGATCGACTATATCATTACGAGACTTAGATTTAATACAATTTTTTACTAGGATTAATGAACCCCCACGCATCTTAGATTTTCGGTTAAAGCAACTGCTCACATTGTAATTCTCATAATTTATTTGCATTACTTCATAATCTTTCATCCAATGTTCAGTAAAACAGATAATATCAAACTTAGTTTTTTCTAAAAATAGTTCTATTTCTAGTTCTTTGGAAGAAAGTCCCTGAATATTCTGGTGAAACAATTTTAAGGAATTCTGCTCAGCCCCTTTTTTACAGTTATTTGATTGAGAGCTAGAAGATACCTCGAAGTTGACGAGATTAACTAAATTGTCACTCGTACCTTCTATTGTCTTATTGACTAGTTTAAATCTAAGCTAATACTATTTGTATAATTACAATTAGTAAAATAAATACTAATTTCCGTAGACCTATTTACAAAAAACTGCGACATACCACATATGTCTGAGTTTATATTAAAAGCTAATAGCCGAGCTATTTGACGTCTAAAACTAATAGGCAAGTACGCATGGTTTATGGTTGACTTCAATTTCTGAACGAAACTGTTAGTGTCGAAAAATGTCAACCTGTCACTATAATGACTAACTAGAAAATGCAAATGATTATTTATGCCATGGATATAATGGTTTTGCTTGCTAGACAATTTCTTAAAGTACGGGAAGGAGCACAGAATTACTCTCTTACAATTTAGTTTTAATAGTTGAGTGACATTGTCCGTGATATCATCAAGTTTAACGTTAGAACTGTTACCTACAAGTACAGTTATAATGGTATTAGGATCAAATTCCTTCCGAGTTATTGATGTTATTATCTGGTTGTAAGAAGCCTGAGGAGTACAATAATTTAGAGAAGAATGACTCAGATTGTTACTAATTAACTTGCCTAACCCTTTTCCTATACTATCTGAGAACAAAATGGAGCAGCAACTGTGTGTATTACAAGAAGGGGGAGAACTACTATCTATTTGACCTACCTGTGATGAACCTTGTACAATATCTGGTGAATTTTGAATGGAGATACAATCCGGAACACTGCTCAGCCGGGTCGGGTTCTCCGTTACCTCGGGTAGGAGAGTGTCCGGGCTGGATTCACTTTGTGATGTACATTGAGTGTTGTTGAAGGTCATCGTGTCTACACAGTCTGCATTACTATTACCGCTATCAACTAATTCGTTTGCAGCAAGGTTATGTTCCTTAATTTGTTTTTGAGAATTTACATACATAGAATAACATGACTGTAGTTGACGCTCTAAAACTTGAATTTCAGACTGTAAGTTTTGAGTGTCTATTTCATAAAACTTCTTACTATCCTCTAATTTAATTTGATAATTATTCAACTTTTTTATGAGGAAAACACGTTCTTTTATTAGTTGAATATTTTTGGAACTGTGTTTTTGTTGTTTTTTAAATTTCTTGCATTTTTTTATAATTCTATTTAGTTTTGCATATTTCTTTATTTTATTTTGGCTTACTTTATAACTTCAACAATTATATTTCAGAATAGAATCTTCAGTAAGATCTATTGTTGTTAAGAAATGTGGGTTGCAATTTGAATTTAATAATTCATTATATAGGTGATCTGTTTCCCTAACCTGAGTACATTCTCTTTCTTTCTGAAACTCAATAATTTGTTTGTTGGCATGAAGCAGTTCAACTTCTAAGTCCCTAACCTTACATAAAGCCATTTCATAATGGTTACTGCAGTCGTTGAAACCATCTGTGACCACCCGCAGATTGTCCCGTTCCTCAACAACATCCATGTATTGTTGGTGCAGGTCCACTAGCTCCCGTTTCAGGCTTGTGTTTTTGTGAAAGACCTTCTCGATTTCAACCTCATGTTCCTCTCTATCCAATAACAGCTGTTGACATTTGCTGTTTGCTTCCTTAAGTTCATCAAGGGCCGTTCTCAACTTAGCCTGTAACTCCTGGGTAGTTGCCTTACGGGTCATCACAGGCATGGTTTCAGGGAATAGAACTGAAAGTAGAAATACAAAGAATGGTGAGAACTAATTGGATGGACAAAATTAGGAAAGCTAGAAATGAAAGAAGAAAATGAGAATAGACTGGAATGTGATTAATAAATTGGTAACTGTGGTAGGCTTATGAGTCTTACACAAAAAACTTTAATAAGATTATTAAATTAAGTTAAACTTTAAATTGATTTCATGTCTTTAACTTTTTTATGAAGTGGGTAGGACTCTTGGTTTAAAATTATTGGACTTATTTGAATAATAATGCCAAAAATTATTAAAGAATAACCAACGTACTTTTTTGTTGTGTATTTAGTTAATTAAATATATAGATAGCAAGTACATTTACTTATTACAAACTACACAACTACTTAGCTAACAAGTGCTAACTGACACAGAACCTAACTTCAACTACAAAAGAGTGCCAGATTAGTCAGAATAATGAACTTAGTGCTACAGAGCTTTTAATTGGTTAATATGAGCTACTTATTAGACATTAAAAGGAAACAATTATACTCCCCAGATAGATCCGCAGGTACATCAGCTGTTCGTGGCGGCGGCGACCTCTCGCGTCCGGCCCTGGTGCAAGCCATGGTCCGGAGCGAGACGGAATGGGATGCCGTCACCTCCTTCTGCGAAGCAGTAATGCTAGAGAAGGAGGTGGCGGAACGTGAGAGGGAGCGAACCTCTCAACGTCCCGGCCGCCGCGGGAGACGCCCCGGGCATCGGGGGCCACCACCACGTGGCCCCCGGCCACCGTAGGACGGACCTGTGGACGGTGGGCTATGGGCTAGCTCGCCGTCCGTCCGTCTCATGATGAGGTGTGCGGGAGCGGGGGATTGATAATGAAATACGGGTGTACGCCACGAGTGATTTATTACGACTGCCTTAAGCTAATACATGAGTAAATATGTATACTACTTACATACCTAACACACTACACCACAGGGGTACAAGAAGAAAAAAAAAAATGTCATACAATAGAAAACTTTTTTTTTTTTTTTAAACTAACAAACACTAGTTAATATAATTATGTAAGACAGTGTTATTATAAAAGTTGTTTATCATTAAAATACATTATTTTTTAAACATTTTTGTTCTATTTTTGTGTACAATTTCTGCTTTATTGTTTTTCATAATTTTTACATTAGGTTCCATATCTTCAATGACAATAAATGGACCATTGTACAAGGTATCCAATTTATTTGCAGTTTCATTTTTTAACAATATTAAATCACCTTTCTCATATCGCACTTGGTTTATGTTTGTATCATACATAGATTTTCTCATTTGTTTATTCTTTATCAAATTATTTCGCGCATCTCTGTGTGCTACTTGTAAACGATATCTTAATTCTAAACTATAATTATCTGGGTTATATAAAGGTTCTATACTATTACTTATTCTACTCGGAATGTCACAGGGTTTTCCAAAAACTAATTCATAAGGGGCATATTTTGTAGAAGAATGTACAGTGTTATTAAAAGTGAAGGACCATAAGGGTAGCCAGTGGCTCTAAGTTTCTGGGAAATTATCGCATTGTATTCTTAAGAATGCACCTAAATGTTTATGTGTATTTTCGAGTGAACCAATTGACTCGTGATGATATGAAGTTGAGTTTAATTTTTCAATTCCTAAAAGCGTGCAGACTTCTGTCATAGTAGATGACATGAACTCAGTGCCTTTATCTGTGGCTATAGTTTTTGGGATTCCGAATCTTAAAATAAATTGATTAACAAATGCTCTCGCAACAGTGATTGTTTCCTTATTTTGAAGAGGATAAGCCTCAACAAATTTACTTAATTCGCACTGCAAAGTAAGTATATAATTATTACCATCCATATCTTTATCTAAAGGACCTACTAAATCTAAAAATACTTTCTCGAAAGCATATGAAGCTGTGGTTGTTATTACCATCGGCTCCTTGGTTGTTTGCGAATATTTAGATTTTTGACATTTTTCGCATTTATTTACAAAATTTCTTACGTCCTTTTCCATTTCTGGCCAGAAGTATTTCCTCTTAATGTTATTAATCATTCTACGCACGCCTGCGTGACCACTAGTGGGTAGTAAGTGATAGTCGTTAATAATAAATCTCTTATCATTTTCATTATCTATTTTTTCTACCCCTCGTAAAATACATATCCGTGGACCGGTCCATATATCCTTACTTTTAATTTCTTCTATTAGTTCTTTTATGAATAACGCGTTATTTTCTCTTTTAATTATACATATTTCGTCGACGTTAATATTTTTACTCAATTGACTTAATTTCTCCACAAAAACGTCTCGCGTGTATTGTGCCTTGAAATCAAGATTTATGTATAGGACTTTCTTGTTTTGGGAGAATGCGAAACACTCGGTTTCTACATCTATACCCACTTGTTTTCTAATTCTATTTAACTCTTGTCCTTCTATTAAAATTATTTCTATCGCATTACTCGGCATCCGTAATAATTCCACGATTCTCGGTTGATCAGGCCGATAGTCTGTGTCATTATTAGTGATTGGAGTGTCCCTTCTATCTTTAACTTCTTCTGATTTCTTTTTCTGAGCTCTAGTCATTACATTAAGTATTTTGTCATTTATACATTTTAATTCGTCGGAACTTATAGATATTCTCGACAACGCGTCTGCTACGGCGTTTTCTTTTCCTTTAATATACACAACGTTAAAATCGTATTCTTCTAATGTTAATCGGAACTTTATTAATCTGCTTGTT
The DNA here is from genome assembly GCA_905147715.2 of Xestia xanthographa. Lineage (NCBI taxonomy): Eukaryota > Metazoa > Arthropoda > Insecta > Lepidoptera > Noctuidae > Xestia > Xestia xanthographa. Next base: position 17,979,633 of record LR990659.1, on the reverse strand, counting down.
GGATCTTTCATTCCAAACAAATATAACAATGGTTTGTGGTCTGTCATGATTGTAAACTTTTTACCTAAAAGATATGGCCTAAAATATTTTACTCCCCATACTATCGCAAGTAACTCCTTTTGTATAGTTGGGTAATTTTTTTCTGCTTTATTTAAAGGTCGACTTGCATAAGCGACTGGCCACATATCTTTATTACAAAGTACTGCTCCTACTGCAATGCCTGAAGCATCTGTTTGTAAAATGAACTCGTTTTCGTCCGAAAAGTCTGGGTATTGTAAAACGGGGGGTGATATTAATGCTTTTTTCATGATTTTAAACGAATTTTCGCATTGTTCTGACCATATAAAAGGGACATCTTTTCGACATAAGTTATTTAGAGGTGCGGTTATTTCAGCGAAGTTTTTTATGAACTTTCTGTAGTAATTGCAGAATGCGACAAAACGTTTTACTTCTTCCGTGCTTTTTGGTGTAGGGTATTCTTCGACAATTTTTATTTTAGCTTTATCTGGACTAATTCCATCTGCCGACACTGTGTGACCTAAGTATAATAGTTCTTTTTTTAAAAAATTACATTTGTTGGGGTTTAATTTTAGGTTAACTTTTCTAAGACGCTCAAAAACATCTATTAAATTTTTATTGTGACCTTCAAAATTACGTCCAAAAATTACAAGGTCATCTAGGTATATAAAACACTTCTCATACGTTAAACCCGACATGGCAATAGTCATTACCCTTGAAAAAGAACTCGGGCTGGTTTTAAGACCCATTGGCATCCGTTTCATCTGGTATTGTCCAGTATTAGTTGTAAAGGCAGTTACTTTACGTGACTCGGGGTTCAAAGTCACTTGATAGTATGATTGACTAAGATCTAAATGAGTAAAATAAACGGCTCCAGAGAGAGACTCTAAAATATCAGTGATATTCGGTAATGGAAATTTGTCGTCTTGTATTACTTCATTTAATTTTCGATAATCTATTACTAGTCTCCATTTTTTGCTATCGTCATTTGACTTTTTTGGCACGAGTAAAATGGGACTAGACCACTCACTTTGAGCTTCCTCTATTATGTCATCCTGTAACATTTGTTTAATTTGCTTGTTTATTTCAGGTTTTTGACTATTTGGCAATCTGTATGGCTTTGTATAAACGGGACTAGCATCCGGTTTTAAATAAATATTATGTCTATATGATTTAGTTGTTGTGAGCTTATCACCCGGTAGGTAAAAGATATCATTGTACTTAGTACAAATTGCTTCTATCGTCCCACGCTCAGCTGGATGTAAATGATCCAATTTTAATAATGGTAACAAGGTATCTGCTCTCTCAGCGTTTGATTTACATGTATTAAACTGACATATTTGGTAATCATTTAATGAATGCAACTCTGGTTCAAAAGTAGGTATGGTAATTGATTCTTCTTTAGTATTTAATATCTTAACGGGGATAATATTATTTACTGGCTTTACTATTAACGCAGCTAAAAATACATCCTCTTGTAGTTGTTGTGGTAAAACGACACAATCATAATTTACTTTATTATTATTTTTTATTGGTATGTAATGAATGGATTCACTTCTCGCAGGAATTGTTAAGTAACTATACGAAATAGTAGGTGACGCATATAGTGGTATAATATGTTTGTATTCGGTATGTATGATTAATGTATCATTTTCTAAATCTATATGTGAATTATATTTCGATAAAAAGTCTAATCCTAGAATTCCATCCGATTTACACGGTAATTCATTAAACAAATAAAATTTATGATTAAAACAACTACTTTCATTACGCAATGTAAGATAAACATAACCCTCCGAATAAGTTTTGCCACCGATACCATTTATTACAATGTTGTCCTCATACAAAGGAGTGTGTTCCAATAACACCTTCTTAGAAACGGCGGAAATGGACGCGCCGGTGTCAAGTAACCATGAACACCTGGTATTGTTAATGTTTAAATGAACGTACCTAGCATTTTTGTTACACGTTAAAATGTTATATGATTTAGGACCGAAAAAACTGATTTTTGTTATCTGTTTTTTCGTTCTCTGTTTTTTCGTTTGTTGTTTGGGGGTTTTCGTCCACTTGGCCTGGATACATTTTTTGTTGATTATGTCTATGTTGCGTACCCCTACCACGATTATATCTGGTATAGTTATGATTATTTCCAAAATTTGAAAAATGGTTTCCTCTTGCGCGTGTGTATCCACCACGGGGATTACCATTAAATCTTTGTTGGTTAGTATTGTTATTATATCTGTGACCCGTATTATAGTTTCCACGGTAATGAAAACCTTGGTTATTATAATTGTTTCGGCCACCTCTATTGAAACGATTATTAAACCTGTTGTTTGGCTTACCTCTTGCGCTGAAAATACCATTGGAAGTTGAGGGCTGTCCCAGCTCCTCGTCCTCAGCAGCACGCACCGCGTCTTTCAACTCCGAGTAGTTTCGTGCTGAAATGATAGTGCTTAAACGTTTATATCTTAATCCATCAGAGAATCTTTTAATCGCGAGTTTCTCATTGATAGGTCTCAGTATCTCGCATGCCTTTTCGTTACCGTCAGCTTGGGCAATTGTGAGGTCTATAAATAATTCTGATATTTTATTTCCATATTCACTAATGGACATATTATTTTGACTTAAATTATTCAATTGACAAAGTATGGAATTTGCTGACTTTTTTGTTAGTAAATAAGTTTTTATATCTTGTATAAGGCTCGTTATGTTATCATATTCGCATTTTAATTTTAATTTCGCAGTTTTAGTTAATCTTGTTTTCAAAACGAAAGAAATTAACATTTTTTCCTGATCAGGATCCTTGAGACAGCTGTTGTATAGTTCTACAGCGTCTATAATTTTTTCTGTAGTACCTTCTGAACCATCCATTACAGGTATTAAGGATGTTGCAGTTTTTATTTCAAACTTCTCCATGTTTATAATAATTGTTTCTATCTCACCTTGAGGATTATATGACAAGATTTTATCATAAATAACATCTATTCTCTCCTTCAACACTTCGTAAACATACTCAGCTAATTCTAACGAACTTTTTTGTTCTGAAAATATACTTATAATAGTTTTATACGATGAATATATCTCTTCTGCTTTTGTTATTTTTTCCCTTACTTTGTCTATATATTGTTGCCTTTTACTTGGGCCTAACTTTCTTTAACTAATTTGAATATCAGTTAATTCACTTAAAATTATTTCTAAATCTTTTTCCATGGAGTGTAAAATTAAAACATACTTACAGTTAAAATGAAGAAATGTGCTTAGTTGGGTGGTCCTTACGTGTGTAGTTTATCGATTTTGCCCAATATATTCTATTCCATGTGACATTCCGTTATATTTAAGCTGTAAATTGGTGTAAGATACAAGTTACAAAATTACGATAAATTAGTAATAATTTGCATGGACACATTATATAGGTAGGTACTTATTAGTTCATTAAAAGTTCTCTAAAATCGGAACAACTAAAGTCTCTATGTCCTAGTTGGATGATGCAACACTGCTAGATGATTTTTTTTTTCACTTAATATGCTTAACGTTATACGAAGCGAATTTACACTTTATTTATTTATTCATTTAGTGTTATTGTTTATTTATTTTGTTTAATTTTATTTTTTAATTTTTTTTCACTGTGGCGCACTAATACACAATATACACGATTCACACTTTTTCGTTTTCTTCTTCACGTTCTCGTCTTCCCGACAACCGCAAACGCATTCTTCTTATAAACTCCGACTCTACATGCTTCCCGATCCATTTCTTTTGCCTGGCCTTCAGTTTTTTCCATATTATTATGATGGCGGCAACGGCGAAAATTGTTAAGGCCGACGCCAACAATATATTGTTCATCTGTATATGCGATTCTACTGTAGTATTACTTCCTCCTGCATTTTGGGCAATTATTACCTCCTTGTCTTCTGTTTTCGAATATGTTTTTCCCATTTTATTTTATTATTATTTTTCGCCAATGTACGTGACCACTTGAGTCAAAGTCTTCCAAGTTATCCATTTTTTATAACGTTGATATCTAAACGCTCTAACTTAGTGCACCGAGGCACACAGGAATCCGCTGAATTGCAGAATTCGCCCGATACGCGACACCCGGCTCCGGTACGTAGGTGCCTACACCGCGGCGCTCGCGCATGGCAGGGTCGCCATGAGGTGTGCGGGAGCGGGGGATTGATAATGAAATACGGGTGTACGCCACGAGTGATTTATTACGACTGCCTTAAGCTAATACATGAGTAAATATGTATACTACTTACATACCTAACACACTACAATGACGACAGGCCGTGTCGACGGCGCGTTCGTGTTCCACGCGCGCCTCAAAGAGAGTCAGCAAAAAGGAAGGGGTCCGTAAGGACCGATGCCTGCCGGGGTTGCGGGACAGTTCGAAAGAGATACCGCGGCCCCGGAACACAAAGGGCGATGAAGGAACATGGATGGGTTTTAGTCAGTAAAATTCTGACACTCCCTCCTGCTCCGCCCAGAGCGGGAGGAGTTATTTGATGATTTCCCATCAAAAAAAAAAAAAGAAAATGGTACGGAACCCTTCGTGCGTGAGTCCGACTCGCACTTGACCGGTTTTTTAGTACAACTCTGCCAGCCAACTCTTCGGAAATTACAGGCGTTATATTATGTAGTATAGTTTTATGAATATTTCTTTGACGGTCTTTCGTATAGAGACGTTTTCGACTTTCGTGTTACTCTCTTAAATGATTGCTGGGAAACGACGATTTTTTTTTTTGGGTGAAAAATCTCGTTCCACAGTAGGACTCAATGTAACGTATTCAAAACATTGTGCTTGTACGAGGGTCGTGGCCTTAAGTAGTTTTTAAGTACCTATTGTATAAGATTAAAATCTTTACTGATACTATTTTTTTTAAACTTGTGAAAAAGTTGGGACTTTGACCCCAGATATCTCCCTAACTAGAAGACCCCCAGGTATAGCCAGGAACAAAAAAAAGTCTTCGTTAACTTTGTTTTCGTATTTACACCCATTATATTACACTGCCCTGTAAAAATAAGCATCACACTTTTAAAATTTCAATTTTTATTTACTCTAAAAGTTATAGATTTAAAATAAAAAACGTTTTATAGCAATTTTTATCAGCTTTATTAGTTTTTGTGTACAAAATTAAACTCTTTTTCGAGACATTCCTGTTTCGAAAGTATACCTTGTCATCTTGTGTGCTTAAAAAGTTATTGCAATTTTAAAAGTGTGATACTTATTTATGCAGGCCAGTGTATTTTTATGACAAGAACCAAGATCGTATTTAAATTTAAACAGGTGGTTATATTTAACCATCTGTTTAAATTTAAATACGATCTCGATCGATCGGTTCGTAAGTTTTTTCTAAGTTTGTATAGATCTCATCATCGATGTTCTTATTGCCAAAGATAGATGATGATTTCCGAAGTGCATACTTTTCCTTGGTGATCTGGACAAGTGTACATTACTAGTATTTATATTTACTTACCAACTTATTAATAAGTTCACCTACTGTTACGTGACACTTAAATATAACTGTCGAAATGTGGGTGTACTATTAGGCACACCTCTTTCTAGCCCTTCGGGGATTACAGGCGTGATGTTATGTTGCTAGCTTTTGCCCCCACCTTTGCCCATGCTGAAGCTGACAGTTATCCCACGAGAATGTACTGTCGCGGTGAAAAGAATTCTATCTCCTATCCCATGACATGGTGTATCCTGTGCCTAGGCCAAATATGTTCAGCCTGTAATGCGTGAAAACGTTACAAAAACATGATTTCTTACTTTTCATTTATACTAATTAGTACCGATACAAGTATAGGTTTTATAACTCAATCGCGCTCTGGGAAGTAGTTACATAATAATATGTAACAAAGAGTATAGGTACTCTTAACAAAAAGCTAGCCAATAAAATATATTTTGAAAGACGCCAGTGCCAGTTTTGTTTAAGTCCTATGTACTATGGGGCGAGCTCATCCCATAAACCGGGCCAACGAGGTCTAGCCACGATACATTTATATCTTATATAGCCAGTCTATGCTTATCGACCTTTAGAGCTTGGACAAGTTGAACTTCATAGTCGCGAATGTTGGAGTGAGGATGATAAGGAGCCGAGCAATGCAGTAACAAATGCCCACGTGTGTCAAACGACGTTTTGACGTGATAACGTCTGATAAATCGATGAACACCGGCTACACGCACGAAAAAGTGTCACACCGTTCCGTGCGCCAGTCGATCAACGCCCAAACCCTTAGACCTAGAAAACTGAAATTTTGTTAAATAAGATGTACAATGTCCATACATTTGTCTAGGTTGGCAATACTGTTTTTTTTTTTGTTTTTTATCGCTAAGTTGCTATTGGCTATGATTCCTGTCTATGCTTTTTAAGGTTCCGTACCCAAAGGGTAAAAACGGAACCCTATTACTAAGACTTCGCTGTCTGTCCGTCTGTCTGTCCGTCTGTCCGTCTGTTCGTCTGTCTGTCACCAGGCTGTATCTCCTGAACCGTGACAGCTACAAATTGTGAAATTTTCACAGATGATGTATTTCTGTTGCCGCTATAACAACAAATACTAAATATAGTCAATGGTACGGAACCCTTCGTGTGCGAGTCCGACTCGCACTTGGCCGGTTTTTTTCTTCTATGTCACATACTTGTAAGGTGCAGTGTTCGGATAAAATAAAACAGCTTGATTAGTAAAAGCTCTGCATTTCATTCAAAATAACTTCAGGTTATGGACGACGCCGACGTGACAATTAGTGTCCTTTTTTTTTTTCGGATGGGAAATCATCAAATAACTCCTCCCGCGTTATAATCTATCTATGTGAAAAATTTCATAATCATCACAATTTTTTATTATCATCACAATCACCATCACTATCACAACCACCATTATTATTACAATCACCATCACTATCACATCCACCATCATTATCACAATCACCATCATTATCACAATCACCCTCACTATCACAACCACCATCATTATCACAATCAGCATCACAATCACAATCACTATCACAATCACAATCACCATCACAGTCCCCATTACCACCGCTATCACCATCATAATCACCGTCACTATTACAATCACCATCACCATCACAATTACTATCAAAGTCACTATCATAATCACCATCATCGTTATCACCATCATTATCATCGTTATCACCATCACTATCACACACCATCACAATCGCAATCACCATCACAATCACCATCACAATCATGGTCACAATTACTATCATCATTTTAACAATCATTATTATCGTAATCACAACCCTTATCATTGTAATCACAATCATCATCATCACAATCTCCATCCTGGCCATCACAATCATGATCATCGTAATCACAATCATTATCATCGTAATCTCAATCATTTTCATCATAATCACAATCATCATGATCGCAAATTCACAATCGCCATCACTATCACAACCACAATCATTATCACAATCACCATCACAATCACCATCACTATCACTATCACTATCAGAATCACAATCACAATCACAATCACAATTATAATCACCATCACAATCACAATCACCATCACAATCACCATCACAATCACTATCACAATCACTAACCTCGTTATCACAATCATTATCATCGTAATCACGATCATCTTCATCATTATCACAATCACCATCACTGTCACAATCACAATCACCATCACCATCGCTATCACCATCAGAATCACCGTCACTATTACAATCACTAACACAATCACAATCACCATCACAATCACTATCAAAATCACTATCACAATCACCATCATCATTATCACAATCATTATCATCTTTATCACAATCATCTTCATCATTATCACAATTACCAACACTGGGACAATCACAATCAAAACCACTGTTACTATCACAACCACTATCACCATCACCATCACCATCACCATCAAAATCAGTTTCACAATCACCATCATCGTTATCACAATCATTATCATCTTAATCACAATCATCATTATCACAATCATCATCGTAATCACAACTATTATCATCGTAATCACAATCATCATCATCATAATCATCAGCATCATCATCACAATCATCATCATCGTTATCACAATCATCACAATAAATCAACAATAACCCTGTATAGAAGTCGAATCCGCCATCTTCTGGATCTCAAAATAAATGCCATTTTCGTAATCAGCGCCCTTGACAATCTCGGTATCGACACCCATATTGATTTTTAGACATTTCAACCCCATCGCACCCCAACGGAATGATTGTATTTCAGGTGCGCCACATTAAATCTTAAAATCTTTGTTTTTGTAATACACCCGACCCAATTCATTATAAAAACAATACCTATGGTGAATTTCAGGCTTTGTTACCCCATTTCCCCCTTTAGGGGTAGAATTCTGAAAAAAACCTGAAAGACAAAAATGTTTACTCATTTATCGATAGGAGCACTCCTGTCAAGTTTCTAATTAAATAGTCTAACTAATCTTGTTTCCCCATACAAACTTTGGAGCCCCGTTTAACCCCCTTAGGGGATGAATTTTGAAAAATCCGTTCTTAGTGCACCCTTAGACCACATAAGGAACCTACTTGCCAAATTTGGAATCTGTAGACCCAGCGGTTTGGGCTGTGCGTTGATAGATGAGTCAGTCAGTCAGTCAGTCAGTCAGTTTCTTCTTTTATATATTTAGATAGATAAAGAGGAAAGATTTTTCTGTTTTGTTTGATTGTACCGAAACTTCGAAACTATTGAACTGATATTAACCATTATTTTTTTACTAATAGAATGCTAAATTATCAAGAAGTAACTTTTATGGAGGTTAAAATTAATAAAAAAATTGAGATCAAAACGTACACGAGTGAAACCGCGGTTTGTAGTAATAAATAAAAAGTTAGGAGATTGTCTTCAGCGTTATTATCCATACCACAGTAACTGTATAGAGATGACCTGTAGGTAGGCTCGGACGTGGCCTTGAATTCAATGCCTACTGTCGATCAGAGGGCTAAGGTTACTACTATCGGGTATACTGTGAGGAAAATAAAGGCATGTAATATTCAAATCAATATTTATTATAAAATAAAAATCTTCTTAATGATGTATTGGCTTGTAAAAAATATTTCAGTCTGATTCGACACGTTTGAAATTCCTTATTGTTTAATTTTATAATCTGAAATATTCTCATTCTTATGAAAAGATTTAACAAATACCGTTTGGGAAAACCGAAAAAAAAAAACTTTTTCGCTAACACCACAATAAAATTGACACTGACGACACAGCAAACACACACGGTAAATTCTAGTGACGCGGCGCGTGCGACAGATTATTCTAATCTATGCGTGCGACTGCACGCGACAACAGTCTGTTCGCACCTTGAAGTATCCTTACGGGCGGGGAAGGGGCACGCAGTAAAATACGTCAGGGTTTCGAGCGTTTCTTAGAAGCCGACCTAATGGTCATCTTTATACCCTACTGTGTCCATACTTTTGTTGTCTAAATTCAAATCTGTGTTTTCTAAATTCGTTCATTTCCTTGTAGTTCCGTTATCATATACTATATTTTATGAGGCAATAACTAGTGCTAATATCTACATACTAATAATTATTTACATATCTAGAATCTTAATCGATTTCTAACGGTAATACAGTGTCTGCACTTAGACAACCAGGACCAACAGCTTACCGTGCTGCCCGAGGCATGGAGGAAACTCGGTATGTAGTGGATGGTCACTTGTGATAAAAACTTTTTTGCAAAAAATAAAACCAACTTCAAAAAAAACAAAAAACTGAAAAATAACTTCAGCTTCAGAAGTCGATGACTTTTGTGATTGATTTAGTTGTTTTGTCACCGACTTCTGAAGCTAAAGTTATTTTTCAGTTTATTGTTTTTTTTAAAGTTGGTTTTATTTTTTGCAAAAAAGATTTAATTTTTCCATCTTTAGTTGTAATGTATCCTATAATACAAATATTTGCTGTGCAAAATTCAATATGAAGTAAGCCCAACAAAAGGTAACTGCTGTAAATCGTTGAGAAATTCCGTCAACTGTCTATGGTCGACATCATCAGACCTGTAATGGCACTTATAACCCATATGGGTGCAATGTTCTGATCAATAGAAATGAAGTAAGTCCAAACACAAGGTAGCTACTGTAAAAAATTGAGGAGTTCCCTTGACTGTTCTTCGTCTTCATCATCAGACCCCTAATGACAGTTATAACCCATCTAGGTGTAAAGTTCTCATCAATACAAATTAGTCAAGCCCAAACACCAGGTAATTGCTTTAAATCGTTGAGGAGTTCCCTCGACCGTCTTTCGGATCCATCATTAGCTCGACTCCAGACCTGCATTGAATAGTAGTGCTTTAAAATAATTAGTGAAAAAAAAGAACAAACGCAATAGTCACCAGTACGATTTTCGAAGGTTCCCCTTGATTTCTCTGGGATGCCATCATCAGATGCTGGTTTCCTTACCATGGTACCACCCTTAAAATATTTACTTTCCAACAAAAAAATAATCATCTAAATCGGTTCATAAACGACGAAGTTATCCGCGAACACTCATAAAAAAAATATATACGGTCGAATTGTGAAACCTCCTTTTTTAGAAGTCGGTTAAAAAAATCAAAACATTTATTTCAAGTAGGCCAGTTACAGGCACTTTTGAGTTGTCGAAACAAAAATGAAAATAAAATGTTATTGCCACAGTCCCATCACGAGATATAAAAACTGTGAAAGTACTATAATTGCCCATTCCCTAGCGTAGATCTCTATGGAGAAGAACAGGCAAGAAACTCCATGGACACTCTTTTATATACATACCTAACTTCTTTTTTTTTCTGCTAACAATAGTTCTTGTAGTAACGAAACGGCCAAGCTACATGTTTTGACTAAGGTGTAGTTTGTGAAGTTAGAACTTGTAGAGTTAGGGCGTGTAGAGTTAGAAGCTTGGCTCTACATGAGATCTGATAACTTTTTGACAGTGCGAGTCATAAGGTCACGTCTTGGCAACATTTTACATGAAAATGTTTTTGGTGGGATTTAATTTTTTTTGTAAGTTGCATTTTTTTTATTTTGGGTGTATTTCTTGCACCTCTGAGACGCCAGAAGTCTAGGAGGATTGTAAATCTTTGTCTGGCGTTGGAGGTAGTTGGTGGCCCGAAAGTTTGACAATCAGTCTTACAAAGGGGTATCGTATTACCCTATATAGTCTAAGATCCCTTGAAGAACGACCTTCATCGAGCTGGTTATTGGATGAAAAGTGTTTTATTTCAAATTAAATATGTCAAAAAATATATTGCAAATGAGTTGTCTAAAAAATTTCAGTCCAGAATATGATTAATTATCAATTTATTTTTTAAATATATTTTTTAACTTTTCTCTGGTTTGCTTAATAGACAAATTCCATACCAATTGAAGAATATATACAAACGTTAGGTTGACCGGTTAACCTAACGTTTGCATATTCTATAGGCTATAGAATATGCAAAAGTTATGCAGCCTAGAGAATGTGCAAATGTTAGGTTAACCTAACGTTTGCATATTTTACAGGTTTCATACTTTCGATTGGTATGGAATTCGTCTATAAGCCAAACCAGTGAAATGTTGAAAAAAAAAAAAAAAAAAAAAATCTGGACTGAAATTTTTTAGACAACCCGTTTGCAATATATTTTTTGACATATTTAATTTGAAATAAAACACTTTTCATCCAATAACCAGCTCGGTGAAGGTCGTTCTTAAAGGGATCTTATACTAATACTAACTGTGTTGAGGGGGACAGATAGACAGTCGCTTTATGTAAAATACTGGTATTCAGCTGCATTTAGTAAGATTGAAAGCCGACCCCAATATAGTTCGGTAAAGGCAAGACAGATGAGCTTCTTAGAAGATCAGACGATTCGCGAATTTGTATTCATCGTTTATGGGAAAGCGTTTGATAATATATGAACGAGTTATTAATTTCAAAGACTTCTCTTTCACAAAAATTTGGATGGCTCTGTCGTAGTTACAGTGGAAGTGGTAACTTCTGTCTCCGTGATGTTACATGGACATTCTGTCGTATCAATAGATGGCTCTGTTGAAGATTTAGTGGTGGTGGCCTTTATCGTAGCGAGTCATTCATTCAGATAGCGTCATCAATCAGATGACATGCGTTTCGCCGGTCGGCAGTACAGTAATATATTTTTTTCACTTGTAATCTGTTATCTAAATGTCGGATTGTCAGGATTTATTCCGTTAGGCTCAGGCATTATGTGGGCAGAAGATGGGTTTCGTGGAATGAAAACACACTGGATGCGATACACTGTTTATAACTTACTAACAAATTACTTGAAATAACAGTTTAACACAATAACACTCAATTTGTTGTTTAGTACACTGATTTTTATCTAACTTTGGTTACAAAATAATAAGGATGCTCACAATATTAAACGATTTAAAATCAAATTAATTAACATGGAATGTAGTGAGGTCAGTTGGAGCGCGATCACGATCGACCGTTAGCTCCGTCCGCCATAGCATGAATCCCCCGCTCAAACAAAGTGGAATGAATAGTTGGCACGTCCGTCCCCGCCAACTCGACGAGCTGCCATCTATCGGCCGTCGTTCGTAATCGCGTCACAACAAAACACACTCAGCAATACTAAGCAATACTAAAATATTTGAACTAAACGACAATTATTGCTTGACATTCCACTATCTTTCACCTTCAAAAAGTACACTCTGCGACATATATACGTAGATTGTGTTGTTGTAGTTGTATTGTTTCGTATTATCATAATAGTTAACAATTTGGATACATTGACTAAAAAAAACCAGCCAAGTGCGAGTTTGGCTCGCGCACCGTGGGTTCCGTACTTGTTGGTATTTCTTTATTAAACTTCATATTTAGAGATTTTTTTCTTTATAATATAATTATATGCAGTAGGACATTGCTTCTTGCCAAATTTCATGATTCTAGGTCAACAGCAAGAACCTTATTCTTAAATGATTCCTTTGACAGTGTCGAAATATCCATTTTTGCGGTATAAACGGCCGTATTTTTTTTATAACATTAACGCAAAAGTTTTTTTTTAGTAGTATATGGTTTTAATTAGTGTCCGACCGAAACAGGATTTTCAGCCGAAACCGAAACCGAAATGTATATACATAGAGAAACTGCCTATCTGTCTCTCTCTCTGTCTATCTATATATCCCCAACCCAGTTAGTACTGGGTAATACGATACCTCTTGGTAAGACTGGTTATCAGACTTTTTGGGCCACTGACTACCTACCTGTAAATAATAAAAAAGAAAGGAAAATTTCAAAAAAAATGGTTGCATATTTACAAATGGAAAAAATGAACGATGAAATGGGAACGATGTTTCCTATTTCACGCTCTCCTCAAAAATTAGCTATTGTGACTGTTCCTAAATTACCCTAGGCTGATAAAATGTTCGTTTTTCCTAATTCATGCTAATAGGTATTAGTATTTTAGTCAGTTTCCCCCGGTGGGGAAAAGGTCGTGCCCCGCCATCCGCACGACCCTGTAGGCTTCGTCTCTGACTGGTCGGCCTCCCACTGACTATGATAAATGAATCCCTTAACATACAGCAGTCCAATGCCTCGTATCATAATTAGATCTAGGAAAGGATTGAAAGATATAGTAATTCAGACTATGGGATTCATAGTTATTGAAATATATTGAAAGTGGTTTCAAAAGTGTAAAACATAACTGGGAGATGCTAGGTATATTCATATGGCAACCAATAGTCTTCGTTAATAACCCTTACGCTAGCGTAATAGGTACTTGGTCATTCGTGACTCACACGATATTCCACATCAACACAAACACCTGGTGCACTCAGAGCAACACTTCCATAAGTGACGTAGGCGGCTTTTCAGCGGCAAAACGTCGACATCATGCTCCTAGTGAACACTGTCCCTAGCAGTTCTTTCGAACTGGTGAACGTGACAAGGCGGCTTTTCAGCGGCAGAACGTCAATCATAATGCTATCCAGTAGTCATGGTCCCTAACAGTCCTAAGACTGGTTATAAAATACATGTGGTATCAAACCATTCCAATCCCAGCCCATGGATAATGCTCTCGTTTCGTACAACTAGTGCTTCTGCAAGACACGTGCTTGTGTCAGCCTGACCGAATCATTTGTCGGAGATAAGAACATCATTATTATTCTAGAATCACTACATGGTTGTCCATAATAGAATTGAGAATCAAATCTCTAAAGGCAAGTTGGCTGAACTGATGGTTTGAACTAATGAATACATAATTCAAGAATTACCAGATGATAGAGTTGATAAATCAAAACTCAATAACCATTTTGCAATAGAGTTGGGAATCAACTCTATTGAAACCCTATAGACAGCCCCATAAACGCCCAACCCTTCACCACTTCCTAGTGTTGGAGCTGAGTAGAAGAAATGGTGCAACAAATTCCCCAGCAACACGATTCTGTCTGTTTAGTTTGAAAAACTTTAATTACACCATCAGCCTAGGATAATTATTGTAATAGTGAATGGGTGAGTCCTTTGACTCACCCATTCACCGACAACAAACACACACACATACTAGATTAGTCTAATTAGGGCTCTCAACCCAACTATATGTAACTTATTCAATCACTTTCACACTCTTGCGCCAACAGCAACACACTTAAACCTAGAATCGTGGTAGTTTACCAAGTTCACCTAACTTAACTAGACTAGATATCGTCCGGTCCCTATAGCAGTCTCACACTGACTGCCTCGAGCCCACCACATTGTCATGACCACACTTACTTGCGATTTCTTTTAACCATCGGGATCTCAGCCTCTTTTTGCATGAACTTTTCTCAGAAATCCCGCGCTTCGCTGGTTGAAGCTTTTTGTGAATCTTTCAATTGTTTTAAGGGTCCATCAGGCCAAAAACCCATAGCCAGAGCAAACACGTGTTACTTTGCCATTCAGAGCCGCTCGTAAAAATAGGATATTATAACGTTTCTATAGAATTCTTTGAAATATTTCTTTTGGCCGGTTCTTATCGTGTGTTTACAAGAGGACGGAACGTTACGTTATAATTAATTACGGTACCCTGTCCCGTCGTCAAACCATAAAATAGAAATTTAATGGATTTGTAAGTGGCAGATGTGTGTTGTTTTTAAAATAAGAATCAAGACTAAGATATTTGCTTAATAATTAAAGGCATGAGACAGACAGTCACACTATCTTGCAAATAACTCTTTTTATTCAGCACCCGTCCAAACTGTAACAACAAATAATTATTTATTAATTTATTTCAAATAAACATACATTGTAAATGTTTCGACTTGCTATGTCATTCCCTATAAAAACTATTGTGCTAAAAACTACTTGTATATAACAACAAAATACTTACCAATATTTGGCACACCAACTGACTCAGATGGCACTGTAACAACAAATAATTATTTATAAGTTTTACTTCAAACAAACATGCATCGGAATATTATCTAATGAAATGTTTCGACTTGCTATGGTATTCTCTCCAATAACTATTTGCGAAGACTCAATGTACAGTGTCGACCAAAAGTCGATAGGCAATCTCACAAAGCAATAGCTTGACGTTTAGTTTGACTTACGACCTTCTACTTTCAAGAAAATAGACATTGTCATCTACAAGTAAATGTAGTCCAAAATTTCAACATTGAAATATAAGTCAAGATGGCCTAGTGGTTAGGCGCGTCCACATCTAAGAGTGAATCAGTAAGCCGTGAGTTCAAATCTCACGTTGTTACTTTTAGACTTTTTGTAAGTGTTTACTCGATTGGAAGTAATGGGACAGAAAAATATTCTCGCTTTGTTCACACATTTCATAAAGTTAGAAGAAGGTAGATCATAGAAAAATAAGTCAAGAATTTATATTTCTGTGAGGTAAACCTGAGTTTTATGAATAACCTGAGAAATGAACGTTGTCGTTTGGTTGTGTTAAATATGGTTATTGACGTGTGGTTTAATAAATAGCGGTATTGTTGTTGGTATTTCTCAAAATGCAGGCAAATATTGATATTGAGGCGAGGGCGACTAATATTATCGTGCTGCATAAAAGTGGTCTTAATAGAACACAAATATCTGAAGAAACCGGACTAATGTGAGTATTATATTTATGAATTATTGTAACAAAGTTTTATTAAAAATGAAAGCCTATGTATAAATAAAACATGCGGGGAAAATGGAAAACTGAATTTATTGCAATTCACAGTATTTTAGAAATCACAATTAGACTTGCCGGTCCATCTGAGAGCAAAAATCAGAGAGAACATAATCTAGAACAGTTGCTAGCCATCAAATATTAATAGTGTTGCAAGTTAAATGTTACTAAAACGAGTAATTATTTCGGAATCGATTTAAACTGATATAAAAATGTTTATTTTATTATTTATGTTGAATTTACTTTAACATAGTTGGGGCCGGCAAGTTGGTTAAAAAACAACTTAGTAATTAAACTTTAACTTAATGAATGAACTAACTTAAATTATATGATAAATCCACATAAGTGTTTTGCTTATTTCTATAAAGGTAATGGACAAAGTTTTCTCAAAGAGCGAGTATAGATTTTGCTACCTATTTTACAATCGGCTACCCTGACCTTACCATCGGGCCCAGTGTAAATTTTTACAATTCTGGCCATAGGCCATGATAGTGGAGGCACATTATCTTGTTTAACAATTACTAAATCCCCTACATTTAAATTGGGATGTGTTTGATGCCACTTGGGCCTGTTTTGTAACAATGTTAGATAGTCCCTTGACCAAGCCTTCCAAAAGTCTTGTTTAATCTTGGAGCACATATTCCAGAACTTAAGCCTGTTTATGGGTACTGCTGAAAAATCTAATTCAGGATAGGAGGTCAAGGAGCTACCTATTAAAAAATGACCAGGCGTTAAAAAACTAAGATCAGAAATGTCTGAGCTCATAGGCAGCAGGGGACGAGAGTTCATCACTGCTTCTATCTCTGTTATAATGGTATAAAGACCTTCAAACGTTAAACATAAACTTCCTATAATTCTTTTAAAGTGATATTTAAAGCTCTTGACGCCTGCCTCCCAGAGTCCTCCAAACTCAGGAGAATAACTCGGAATAAAGTTAAATTTAATCATATTTGTAGCACAAAAATGCTCTACAGAATCCCTGTGAGCTTTCGAATGAAATAAATCATACAGACCCTTCAATTGATTAGAGGCTCCTTTAAAAGTTTTTGCATTATCAGAAAAAATCTGAGTAGGCATGCCACGCCTTGCAATAAATCTTTTGAGACATCCCAAAAAGGTCTCAGTAGTGAGGTCACTAACAAGTTCTATGTGAACCGCTTTGACAGCAAAACAAACAAACAGCGCGACGTAGCATTTAGTCACAAGAGGTCTTCGAATTCTCGCAGACTTCATGCTGAATGGACCACAGAAATCTACACCTACGACCTCAAATGGTCTTGCTGACGTGAGCCTTTCTTTGGGGAGAGAACCCATCAGTTGTTTAGCCGCTGCAGCCTTTAAACGTGAGCACTTCATACACCTGTGTAGTACTTTTTTGACCTCTCGATGCCCACTGACAAGCCAGTAGCGCTGGGATAGTGAACTCAATATTATCTTGGGTCCCGCATGCAGCAGACGCATATGTTCCCTTTCTATTAATAATCTTGATACATGACAAGCCTTCGGTAAGATTATTGGGGGCATTTTGTCATATGGTATATTATTTGCATTTTGTAAGCGGCCACCGACCCGTAGTATGTTTTCATTGTCCCAAAATGGATGAAGATTGGATATACCAGACTTTAAAACTTTGTCGTTTAAAATTGAAACTATTTCTTTAGGAAAATACTTTTTCTGGGTACATTTTATAATGACCAATAAGGCCTTTTGTAACTCCTTGGGAGTTAGCACACCTGTGAGTCTGTTATTTAAAATCAATGTATTATTTTTAAATCTAAGCATATACGCTATAACTCTTTGTAATTTATTTCGATTTGAGAAATTTTTAAAGATATCAAACAATTCTGACTGGTCGACCATAGATGGGTTTGCTACAGTAGCTGCCGACACAGTTGGAGGTGGAATAGGTAAATTGCAATGAGCATAAAATGGATGTATATAGTCCTTACTGGATAGCTCCGCGGGGCCCTCCCACCACAGCCTGATGGACTGCAATTTTTGTGGCTCAACTCCTCAAGACAGCAGATTAGCAGGATTATCTGAGGTTTTTACAAATGACCACTCGACTTCACTTGTCAATTCATGTATTTGTTTGACTCTATTTGCAACATATGCATTGGAATTAATATTGGTTGACTTAATCCATGCCAACACGATTTGTGAGTCACTATACAGGTATTCTTTAATGAGAATCGTGACAACAATAGGTTGTTCACTCTGTGGGTTAGTTGGGCTAATAATAGAGCGGCATTCAGTTCAAGCTTAGGAATGGTTAAGGCTTTATTTAGCGGAGCAAGACGAGACTTTGAACTGACCCGTCTTTTTTCAAAATTCTTAAATATAGGCAGCAACCAAATGCCTTTTGTGATGCATCTGCATAGCCTACTAGCTCTATGAATAGTGTGCCACAAGAATTGACACAACGCGGAACAGTGACAGTACCCATCTTGTTTAAGTTGGTTAAAAATGTATGCCAAATGTCCAACAAGCTCTGAGGTAACATAGCATCCCATCCTAAATTGACAGACCATAATTGCTGCATAAAAAGCTTAGCAACCACAATTATAGGTCCTATTAAACCAAGCGGATCAAATATTTTGCCGACAAAGCTAAGTACCTGTCTCTTAGTGTACATGCCATCTTTAAATGGTGGACTTGTAAAACTAAACTGATCTACAATATTATTGTATTTTAAGCCCCATGTTTTTACAATGTTATTTTTATCAAATTCAATGTTATCATCAAAATATTTATGTTCAATAGGAACATCTTCTAGCACTTGAGGAACATTTGAAGACCATTTGTGTAACTTGAAGTTTCCCAATTGTAAAAGTTCTACTAATTGTGCCTTGAGATCATGCAGGGACTCTGTACTGTCAGAGCCACATAGTACATCATCTACGTAAGTATTCGAGAACATAGCCTCTGCTGCAAG
Organism: Xestia xanthographa; assembly: GCA_905147715.2. Classification (NCBI taxonomy): domain Eukaryota; kingdom Metazoa; phylum Arthropoda; class Insecta; order Lepidoptera; family Noctuidae; genus Xestia; species Xestia xanthographa. The sequence continues at coordinate 17,960,550 of LR990659.1, read as the reverse complement.
CGGATACCTCTTTCCATACCTATGGGCCAACTCTATTAGGCATCGGGTTGCCAAAAATGTAGATGCTTTTAACCCATATGTAATTGTCTGCAGCTGTAAACAACTGATAGGCTTGCATGGATCATCTCTCCAAAGAATGTTTTGGAGGCAGGCTTGCTTTGGATTTATCCTCACGCAGCGGAACATCTTGGCAATGTCACAAATTAAAGTAAAAAGGTACGTACGGAACAGGAGCAGGATATCAAATAGTTCTTTTTGTACAACTGGTCCATTCAACATGACATCGTTGAGGGAGACTCTACCTTTTGACTTCATGCTACCATCGAATACCACACGCAGCTTGGTTGTTCTGCTGTCTTCATTGATCACAGCATGATGAGCTAAAAAATAAACATGTCCATTAGTCACTTCATATTCACTAATGTCGACCTCTTTGGCATGTCCCAAGGCAACATATTCTTCAATAAATTGTTTATATTTATCCAAGTACAAATGATTTCTTTTGAATTTCTTTTCCAGTGTCAAAAATCTTTGGTGGGCGACTGAAAAGGAATCTCCAAGCTGTAGTTGTTCTAAGTCACAGACAAGTGGCATATCAACTTGAAATATATTATTTTCAATTTTAACTGAGCTTTGAAAGGTAGCCTCAGCCTTTTTATACTCATTAGACAACTTATCAGCTGGTTCAGGGACTTTTTCAGTGAGCCAAAATCGCTCCATTACATTTTCCAGTTTTTTGGAATCACAGACAGCCAGATTTGAAACATAATTGTTACCAACATTACATATATTTATAGTACCCCCAAGAACATATCCGAATAAAGTTCTCTGCAAAACAGGACCATTTGTAATTTTTATATTTCCATATAACAAAATACTGAAGTATATGTCGGCACCTAAAAGCAAAGAAATTTCTTCAGGAAGATTAAACTTATCATCAGACAAAATTATATTTTTAGGTAAATTAAGTTGTGAGATATCAATACATTGCTGGGGTAATTTTGTGATTATAGAATCCACGACATGGCATTTTGCATTTAATTGAGTTTTTGACACTGGGGAATGCAAATTTACATTTACAAAATGACTGATTTTTTGTGTTTATTTGTAACACCAATAATATGTGTTTCTTCTTTATTGTATGCCAAACCCAAAGCCTTCACAAGGGAGTTTTTGATGAGTGACACCTGACTACCTGAGTCAAGCAGTGCCCTGACATAGACTTCATGGCCTGCAATATTAAATAATTTTACCTTCACAGTTGGCAATACAACATTGTTACTTAGCGCTATACTGGAGTATGCAACAGCCTCCTTTCCCTCTATTTCCTTGCCTACATGCAGAAGAGTATTGTGCTTCTCCTTACAAACTTGACAGGTAAAGTGAAATTTACATTTGCCATTATGTGAGTTTAGACATGTAGAATATAGGTTGTTTATAGAAACAAATTTCCGACGGTCATCTACGGAAGCTGTTTTAAAGGAAGGGCAATTGTAAAGTTTGTGGGAGTTATTACCCTTGCAAAAAGTACATAATTTTGCATTATTAGAAGTAGCAACATTGGTTACCTTATTTGACTTCTTTGAAATGGCTTCATGGGAGCCGCAGTCCTCAAGCGCCATAGCACGCTTTTCAAGGAAAGCTGTAAATTCTTCCATCGTTGGTAATACTTCAGGGTTCCTGTCAAGTTGATAGGCTCTGTTTGTAAATGTGTCTAGTTTCCTAGATAATATAGAAATAAGAAGCATATCCCACGCCTTTGTGGGTTGCTTTAAATTTTGTAAAGCATATAGCTGCTGCTTAATTTCAGTAATTAAAGACCTTATAGAGGCCGCAGTGGTTTTTTTTTTTGTTGACGTAGTAGGTAGGTACCAAATTTTCCAAGGAGAATCGAAGTAGGTACTTACGAATTTTCACTTTCTTTTACAGGCACTTCTAGATTGAATTCGATTTTATAGAAATACGAACCAACACGATGACTGTAATAATTATGATGAATAGTATTTTCTGGACTGTAGGTATCTTGAAAACAAGTAATGGGTCGATGGTTTCTTCGTGCTCCTTCAGAGCTGCCCAAGTGCGAAATTGCTTGATTGATAAGCTTGATTCTGCACGAAGACCTGCCCGGGCCGTTGGAGTAGGAAGATGTGCACGCGAAGTAGATATAGCTGCGCTTCACGAACAAAACGTCGTTGCCACGAACCACGGAGAATAGTTTCACGAAGTCCTCGTTACACTAATCGAAGGACCACACGCGCATGTATAAATAAAACATGCGGGGAAAATGGAAAACTGAATTTATTGCAATTCACAGTATTTTAGAAATCACAATTAGACTTGCCGGTCCGTCTGAGAGCAAAAATCAGAGAGAACATAATCTAGAACAGTTGCTAGCCATCAAATATTAATAGTGTTCCAAGTTAAATGTTACTAAAACGAGTAGTTATTTCGGAATCGATTTAAACTGATATAAAAATGTTTATTTTATTATTTATGTTGAATTTACTTTAACAGCCTACTTTGTTATTGTTTATTTATTTGGTGACTTAGGGATTAATACATTGATTTTAAATCCATCATGAGGCATAAAAGATAAATAATTAGTGTTAATTATTGGATTTATAAACGCAGAGTGAATGATAACTTCAGTATTTTATTATAGCTGCCTAACATAATTTTTTTGTTTTTTGTTTTAGAGGAATACTGTGAGTCAGATCAAAAGGCCTTGCTAGTCGACAATGAAGTGGAAAGCCGTCGCTTATTATCGATGCGCAGCCACGACATAATATATGGTTGGCGAATAAGCAACAAATGGTTTCACGCCTACGAGACACTTTGTGGAATTATTTGACACCTCATCGCAAACTGTTCGCCGTGCCCTCCACGCTGAAGGCTTGTATCACGAAGACCAGCTAAGGAGCCCTTCTTGACAGAAAGAGTTATAGAAGAACGATTACGTTTCGCACGGGATTATTTAGATTTTTACTGGAATACTACCATGAGAAGACTCAAAAAACTGACTTTTTAAATAAAGTCAAAAGGGTAGGCTTTTTTTTATGGCGCAAGAATAACACTCTGCTGGTCTGACAAAAACATAATCCCTAATACAGACTCATGTCGAATTATGGTTAATATGTGGGGATCATGTGGGGATGGATAAGTGCAGCAGGGCCAGGAGAACTGGCTTTTATTCCTCCACGCGCCAACAGTTCTACTTAATTATGTAGAAGTATTAGAAGAAGTCATGCTACAAAATTAATCCCTAGATGCTTTAGTTTTAATTAGATGTGTAACAAAATATTTAGTGAATAATAACTTATCCGTAATTATATTAATGATCTTAAATTGAGGTTTAGTTTCAATCTTCTTTTCTTCGGGAAAATGAACACTTAAACTATAACCTCAATACGAGTCATTTATTGTGACGTCACAAAAAAATATATTCATAAAGTCTAAATTATATTAGTTTATTATATTAGTTTTCAATAAACTCTGCTGATTACCGATACCTATAATAAGTGAGTATCAACTATATGTTATATTTGTGTGATTAGAATATATCCTTTCCTTGTCACTTAAGTATGTTATGATGAATTGAAAGAAAGAAATACCGTATACAATAAAAAATCTTATGATCGGTTACAAGAGAACTTTTTTACATCTAGGTAGGAATGTGACGTTACAATTATCATGAAAGTTTGTTAATTTTATAAATAAATAAAATGAATAAACATTTTTGTTATCATTCACCACGACTTTTTTATTTCCACCTTCCAACACCGAACAGCTAAAATAATAAATAAATAGTTGAATAATAATACTATGTTTTTTTTTTACTAATATTTAACTTATTCTTATAAAAAATAAATAATGAACCAAAAACTAATGTTACCAAGAAACAAAAGCCCCACACGTTGTTAACAGGATTCGAACTCGGATCTCTTTGATCGTGAATCCTACTGATTACCCCAACAGCTATCAACACATGGTAAATATAGCTATCCAATGGTAAGAACGGGTCGCTACACAAATAAGGTTTGCTGCGTGTATAATAAAAGAAACGGAAATATATTCTTATGTTTCGTGGAGTGTGACGCGCGACATGCGATTGGGCGAACTCTGTGGCTGTGGTGTGCGTACTGTATTGAGACCACTTATACATACAGACGCACGGACGCTCGACCGTGCGTTCACAGCAATACAATCCTTAGCGTGCCTCAGCACCTATAAACGCTTACTGTACATAACGTCAAAATACTTACCAACAACTGGACTACCGGCTTGCCCATCACTATCTGTAACAACAAATAATTATTTACTAGGTTTACTTCAAACAAACATACTTCGAAGGATTATCTAGTGAAATGTTTCGACTTGCTTTGTTATTTATTCTCTCTAATATTTTATAAATACTTACAATTAATTATTGCTCTTTGAAAATGCACTTGTAAGACTGTGCTGACAAATGTCTTACAACGATTCTTTATACACATCTATAAGAGCACGTCCTAAGTGTTAGTATTCTTTTAGTACAAAACGCCTTTTATCATGCTTTTATAAGATGTACTGTCATAGTCTAGACACATGTAAGTCTGCTGTAACACCTTAGTTCTTAAATCAGCATATCCGCAAGAGAAAATTGCTAGTTGGGTATATACTTCCCCCCTTAAAGAATAACAAACAAATCCTTAAACAAAAATAATCATAAACGTTAAGGGTAGTTAGTCACCATGGCAAACTACTCTGCTATAAAAATAATTGGTCACCTCATTAGAGTCTACAGTATTTGCCATGATGACGCCACGATAAAACACATGCACACACTACAGCTGCTCTTCTGGCTCGCAGGCACCGTATCCATTTACACCAATTTATAATAATAATAATATATTTATTTGCGTAAAACATGTATAAAAAGGTCAGACATGTTTTGCCAAGATTAAAAATAGCATGCAAATATTTGTAATCACAATTTCCTTGGCAAAATTAATATTATATTACAACAACGCTATTTTTGTTCTAGGAATTGTTTTAGACTATAGAAGTTATTGTTAATAAATTAACCATTCCTGCAATTTATTCTTAAAAGTATATCTCAAGTGTAGCATTTTCAGATCACTAGGTAATTTGTTGTAAATTCGTACACACATAGTTAAGCAGCTTTTATTGTACTTAGCAAGCCTGGGAGCACTGTTAAGTACGAGTCTGTGAGGATCTCGTCGGCTTCGAGGATTGACATCGTTTGCTACTTTAAATAATTCCTTATGTTTCCATACAAACATGCATATTTCATTAATATATAGACAAGGTAGCGGTAACAAGCCAAGTTTCTTAAATACTGGCTGACATGATTCCTCAGGATGAAGTCCGTATAGAGCCTTAATGCATTTTTTTTGAGCAACTAATGTTCTGATGCACGCATGATGACGCCACGATAAAACACATGCACACACTACTCTTCTGGCTCGCAGATACCGTATCCATTTACACCAAAGCTTTTATTATTAATAAATATTTTATTGTGTTATCGAGAACTATTGGTATAAATGAAAAGTAAGAAATCATGTTTTTATAACGTTTTCACGCATTAAAGGCTGAACTGGCCTAGGCACAAGATACACCATTTGTCATGGGATAGGAGATAGAATTATTTTCACTGCGATGGTACATTCTTGTGGGATAACTTTCAGCCTCAGCGGGCAAAGCTGCGGGTAGAAGCTAGTAACATAACATCACGCCTGTAATCCTCGAAGGGTTAGGCAGAGGTGTATACCTAATAGTACACCCTAGTTTTATTAAAGTGTCATGTAACAGGAGGAAACGAACTTATTAAAAAGTTAGTAAGTCAATATAAATACTAGTAGTGTACACTTGTCCAGATCACCAAAGAAAAGTATGCACTTTGGAAATCAGCATGTGTCTATGACAATAAGAACACAAACAAAATACACAAACAAACAAATACAAAAAAATAAATATACAAACTTATTTTGTAATTGTGTGTAATTTAACCATCCATTTAAATTTTAAATAAGATCTTGGTTCTTGTCATGAAAATAATAGGTATAATGGGTGTAAATATTATATCCTCAACGAATATTTTTTCTGTTCTTGACATGGTCAGGTATGGACCTGGGAATCTTCTGTATAAGGAGATATCTGGGGTCATAGTTCCAACTTTTTCACAAGTGTTTTTTTTTAAATAGTATCAGTAAAGTTTTTATCTTATACACTAGGTGCTTAAAGGCCACGACTCTCGTACTATTCAATGCATCCATCAAAACAATATTTTGAATGCGTTACATTGAGTCCTACCGTGGAACGAGATTTTTCACCCAAAAAAAAGTCATTACCCAGCAATCATACCATTATTATATTACAACATTAGACAAAACGGCCCGAGACAAAACGGCGGGAGCCCCACTTCAATATTTTATTTTTGTTTAACTATTTATTTTTATAGTAAATATTAAACTCAATATTCTATGAATATTTAAAGTGTCTACCTGGTGCCGTTATTAATATCGAGCAAAAAACGGAAAAATCAACTTCGTTGTATGAGAGCCCCCCTTAAATATTTATTTTATTCTGTTTTTAGTACTTGTTGATAAAGCGCCAACCGAAATTCATCATCTGTGAAAATTTTAACTGTCTAGCTATCACGGTTCATGAGATACAGTCTGGTGACAGACAGACGGACAGATGGTCACGCGGACTGTCGGAGTCTTAGTAATAGCACAGTAGTATTATGATACAGTATTCCGACTTCATAGAAACGGACGAAACGCGAGCTATACCTACGCGCCTCGATCTAAGGGTGCACTTGGGGCGCAGACAGTCACGGCTGTACCGCAGTGTCGAACGGACGGTGTGTTGTTTTTTTAACAATAACCGCGCGATTTTTTCTCTAAAAATCAGTTAATGTGACGAGTAGGAAATATTGTGCTGTTTTTGGTTGTATGAATTCGTCAATAACGCATCCAGACATAATTAAGTTTTTTTAAATTACCTGGAAACTCTGAAAGGTAAGACTATAAAATAATTTTACTTACTAGTAGGTAGGTACATAATGTGTGTCTTTTTAATGCATAAGTATTTCCTTTTATCTCACGAAAAAAAAGGTGTTTGGATTAATAAATAAAGCGAATAGAGTAACGGAAAGTTATTGAGACGAGTGAAATAGGTAGTTATATGCGGTTCTGAATGAATCATGATACGGTAGGTACCTACCTACTTACGCTTGTGTTAAAACTTCGGTGCCTATACTTTAAAATTTAACAATAAAGCATTTCGTACGACTCAGTCGAGGCGCAAATATTTTTCGGTCGCAAATTTATAAGCCCGATTTGTTTTTCGAACAAAAACATGTTTTTTTAATTAAATCTACCAATAAAAAAACAACACGCATTTTTATTGAACACTTCCTATTCAATATACAAAGTATTTAATTTATTTATATAAAAAAGATATTTACAATCACAAAACTAAATAGAAACAGAAAGTAGGCAAATGTAATTAAAATGCTAGAGACGGGCAGCCCTAACGCATGTTTACGTACCGCGCGGCTGTAGGCATTTATTTCTATCATGCGGCCGAGTTACACTACTGTATCATAATATTACCGTGGTAATAGGGTCCCGTTTTTACCCTTTGGGTACGGAACCCTAAAGCGTACACCCACATTTCGCCAGTTATGTTTTAGGCCCGTATTATTAAACGTCCCTCAACACCGTGCTTAAGTACGTTATCATTTGATACGCCATTATGACGTCATCAGCATCTCAAGATTGTTGCTAATTAATAGACACGTAAGTACAGTATCTCAGTAACCAAGATCAGCTCCTCACCTAGCTATAATTGAGGGCTTGACCTCGTGAACGATGATGTCACATTGACCGAAGTTTTGAATGAGACTTCTCGCATTTCGTTATTGCTATGTCAAAAGATGTAAAACTTTTGATTTAAAGACATTTATTTCATTAAATCTTCAATGAATAGCGATACTACACGTTTTATTTTTAGTTGCTACCCAAGAAAGCGGTAAATTTTTAAAAAGGTTGTGTAAGTATATTATTCCGAATGCGACATAATTGTATACTAGGTACTTACTTAACTCAATAGGCGTAAAAAACAAAACGCAATGTAGCGTCAGGGTAAAAAAAAAGGAACGCCAAACATAAACATCTGTTTGTTTATCAGCTCGAATATCTCCTCGAGGTATTTTGTGTGCAGAAGGGCTAATAGTTTTGATACTCTGGTTTATGATATTAGAAACCGTAGGTTGTGATAAATGTATTAGGTCACAACAAACAAGCTGAAATATAAATTAATTAAGTACATAAGATTTATTATATCACTAGCTGTTGCCCGCGGCTTCGCCCGCGTGAAGATCGGTAACTGTCCCACTAGATCATACTAAAGGGATAATAGTGTCCTCCATGTTAATCCAGGTTATAAACTATCTATGTGCCACATTTCATAATCATCACAATTATTATTATCACAATCACCATCACTATCACAACCGCCATCATTATCACAATCACCATCACTATCACTATCACAATCACAATCAGCATCACAATCTCCATCACCATCACTATCACAGGCCCCATCATTATCACCAATTATCATCATTAACACATCCACCATAATTACCACAATTATTATCACAATCACCATCACAATCACCATAACAATCACAATCACAATCACTATCACAATCACCATCACAATCCCCATCACTATCGCTATCACAATCACTATCACAATCACCATCATCGTTATCACAATAATTATCATCGTAATCACAGTCATTATCACACTCACCATCACCATCACTATCTTAATTACCATCACAATCACCATCACAATCACCATAACAATCACAGTCACCATCACTATCACAATCACAATCACCATCACAATCCCCATCACTGTCGCTATCACAATCACTATCACAATCACCATCACCATCACAATCACCATCAAAATAACTATCACAATAATCACCATCAATATCACAATAATTATCATCGTAATTACTGTCATTATCACACTCACCATCACTATCACAATCACCATCACAATCACCATCACAATCACAATCACCATCACCATCACAATCACCATCACAATCACCATCACAACTACCATCACAATCACCATCACAATCACCATCACAATCACCATCATACGATACGGATACGGTCACGGTACGGCCTACGGCGCATATCAGCTGTTCGTGTCTGCACAATTATAAAATAAACAGTCACTAAATTCTGTGTAAATTTCGTGTTTACGTTATCGCGGTAGTGTTACTTACGTATGTTATCGTTTGTAAGCCTATATTACAGCAGTTCGGTAGTGTAAATCCATAAAACAAATACAATTTTATTGTTACATTTTAAACTTTGAAGTTATTTGGAAGTTTTTAGTGCCACCGTTACCTCCAAAAAGTGTCACAACTTGACAATTTAGTGTTGACACCACAGATTAACACATCAGTGTATTTAATCGACTCGTTACCGTCTCTAAACAGGCGCCATCTAGCGTCGCCGGCCAGTTACACGTGAAGGAGAGGTGTGCGCCATCTGGCTGCGTGTAGCCGTATTACTATGGTAAAGTGTGCAGCCTGCGGAAAGTTTTTAGCGGCAAAAGGGGGCGCTACGTGTAGCAACTCCACCTGCCACAATCGCTATCACCTCGCTTGCTTGTTATTGCCCGACCCTACATCGATTAGTAGCGACTGGCTGTGCCCTGAGTGCAAACGTAAGTTGCCAAGGAGAGACAACAGCGCCACGCCTGTCAGGGACCTAGGTAGTGGGCCCTCTGAAGTTCCAGCAGAAACATCCCTGGCGGCAGCATCTTCAGTTGCGGGGCAAGTCCAGGGCGATATGCTAAGGTCACCACCTACCGCCGGGACTCAGGCTCTGGGCACTCTCACCAAGCCTCCGAGTGCGGTAGCTAAGGTGCGTTCTAGTGCTAGGAGCGAACAGGGTACTGATGGAGAGCCTTCGCCGGATACTCAGCCGACCCTCCGTGAGGAAATAAGACTCTTCCGTTCAGAGCTGCGGGAGGTTAGGGATGAGATGAGGGAATTTCGCCGCGAGATGGCCGGCCTGCACGCGTCCTTGGGAGTCTGTACTGAGCGTGTTGACAGCCTGGAGGCCAGGATTGAGGCTCTTGAATGTAGGCAAAGTGCTGCAGTGCCAGATGGCAAAGTAGGCCAGCTCGAGCAGGTGGTTCTGCAATTGCAGCTCGAGCTCAACGACCGCGAGCAGGACTCACTGGGCTCCGATCTGGAGATTGCTAACATCCCGGAGATTCCCGGTGAGAATGTACTGCACACCGTCGGGCTGGTGGCGGCGAAGCTTGGGGTGACTATTGACGAACGAGACATTGTGTTCGCGCAACGGGCGGGCCTGCGGGTCGAACGGGAGGTACAGACTAGCTCTGCGTGCGGTGCAAGTCCGGTAGGCGGAGGGAGCCCAGTTGGAGCAGCGGCAGCGACTGCGCGTGGGCGGCGTATCGTGGTGCGCCTGGCACGGCGCGCACTGCGCGACGACCTGCTGCAGAGCGCGCGCGTGCGGCGTGGTGCCACCACGGCGGACTTGGGACTTCCCGCACCCGCGCGTCGCTTCTATCTGAATGAGAGGCTAACCAAAGCAAACAGGTACTTGTTTTACCGTGTGCGTGAAGCTGGCAGCCGTCTCGGGTGGAGGTATACCTGGACAAAGTTCGGCCGCATCTTGGCTAAGCAGGGTGACGGGAAGCCTACCCACTGCATCCGCTCAGAGAAGGACTTTGCGCGGGTTTTTGGTGTTGAGGAGCATGCGGAAAAGGAAGTTTAATACCCTTGGAAAGCACTTTAATTTAGTAATTGTTATTTTAAAACCTTACCTTTTTATACATCATGTTTTGATTTGGATTAATATTTTAAGTTTGTTTTGTGCGAGGCCGGCTATTTTACTGTCTCAGTATGCTCTGGTTTCCTCTAGTGGCCCAGCTGGTTGGTCGGAGATTATCTGTGTACATTTTATATATATGAATATCACACTTCCACTCACTATTTTGACACTTTTGATCGCTTATCTTGTAATATATTTATCTTTACGGTCTTTTTATACTATAACACTCTGGCTGACTTTGTATATTGTTGCAATATTTACAATACTTCACTTTAATTTTATACAAATTACACTTAACACTATTTTTTTTCACTATCTATATATCTCGAATTATTATATTGTTCTGAAAAAATCTCTACTACATAATACTACCGATACGATCTACATTACACAATCCTGCTACACCACTATTTATAAAATTCAATAAGACAAGAAATTTAAAAGTTGGATTATTTAATGCGGGGTCACTTGGTTCGCGCCATGAGGAGTTCCTTGTCGCTATGGAGAACCTCTCGGTGGACATCATGGCAATAAATGAGACCTGGCTCAAACAGGGGGAAGAGGGCCGTGCGCCGGCAGTCCCGGGCTACCGGCTGCGGCACGTGCCGCGCGCGCGCATGGTGCGCGGTGGGCGCGGGGGCGGCGTGGGCTTCTACGTGCGCCGCGGGCTGTTCGCGCGCACCGTGCCGCACCCGCCGGCACCGCAGGTCGAGCAGATGTGGCTCAGGCTTAACATCAACTCGCAATCAGTTGTTGTCGGTACTGCATACAGGCCGCCGTGGCTCGATGTCAATGTCTTCCTGGATGCGGTTACTGATTCGATCTCCTCCTTTGCAAATGCGGACAAGGTTGTCTTGCTGGGCGACTTCAATATTAACATTTTAAACCAAACTGACAATAAAACTAAATTATTGAACAATTTTACACATTGCTGCAAACTTAAACAAATTATTACGGAGCCAACCCATTTCACAGATCATAGTGAAACCCTAATAGATGTTGTGTGTACTGATGCCCGTGTGTGTGGGGTCTCTGTATCACACATACCGGAGCTAGGTCACCATGCAGTTATATCTGTTGAATTAAACTTTAAATTAGAGAAGCCTCCCCCTCATTGGGTTACTTATAGGCCACTCAAAGACATCCTCCCAGATTTTTTTAATGACGACTTAAATAAAATAAACTGGGAATATATTGAAAGTCTGGAAGACGTTAACTCCATGGTTGCCATGTTTAATCAGTACATTTTGACATTGTTTGATTTGCATGCTCCCCTTAAAAAAGTATTAATTAAAGAGAAATCTTATCCCTGGATAACAGACACTGTCAGGGAAATGATGAGGCTGCGTGACAAATAGGTACCACACGAAGTCTAAAACCACAAAAACTGAGCATCACATTCAATCGTACAAACAGATGAAATACCTTGTTAGAGCTGCTTTCGAAAGTGAGAAGTGCGCATATTTTAAAACATACATTAATAATAATATCAAACAGCCTAAAAAGCTATGGAGTCATATTAAATCAACTGTAGCCACTTCCAAAAAACCTGACCATGGACTGCCACCTTTTTGTAATAACCCAGAATCAATTAATCAGCACTTTTTGGATGTGCCAGGCAGTGGTAATGTTGCTACTGCAGATTTGACGTATTTTGAGCACCACAGGTACGGTAACACTCATTTCCAGCTTGAGCCAGTCCAGAAGGATGAGGTGATGAAGATCTTGCGTAGTCTGAAGTCGAACGCGCAGGGCTCTGACCGCATTTCTCTGGAGATGCTGATATTGACACTTCCTCGAACACTTGCAGTTATCACAGCTATCATCAACAGGTCTATAGCCACCTCTTCTTTTCCTGATCTGTGGAAAATGGCAATAGTTAGACCAATTCCTAAAGTATCGAACCCCACTAGTGTAAAAGACCTTCGTCCGATAAGCCTACTGCCATGTCTGTCCAAAATTCTGGAGAGAGTTGTGTCTGACCAACTCAGGACATATCTTGAGATAAATGGCATTTTACCAGTAGCTCAATCCGGTTTTAGAAAGGCTCATAGCACGGCGACAGCTCTTCTGGATGTCGTCGGTAACATACTTGAGGCCAGAGACCAGGGTATGGGAGCCCTGCTCGTCCTACTGGATTTTTCACGTGCGTTTGACTCTATCAACACTTCACTTCTTCTCTCCAAACTGTCTTATTATGGATGTGATGTCGAAACAGTCAAATGGTTTGAGAGTTACCTTAAGAATCGATCACAGTTCGTGCAGGTGACAAGTGACAGCGGAGAAACCATGTCCTCTGGTCCGAGGGGCGTGGACAGGGGCGTGCCGCAGGGATCGATCCTGGGCCCGCTTCTCTTCATTTTGTACACTGCTGACATCACCAACTGTCTGATCAACTCGAAGTTCCACCTTTACGCAGATGATCTACAGTTGTACCTCTCCTTCCGCTCCCAGGATACTGCTGAAACTGTTAGCAGAATAAATGAGGACTTAGACAGGATTTCATGTTGGTCCCGAAGGAACTCCTTGGTCCTGAATCCAAGTAAATCCAAGTTTATTGTTATGGGATCTAGGGATTTCCTGAACAGAATGCTTGCTTGCAATCTGGACCTCAAGATTGATGGTTGTGCTGTGGAAAGGGTTCTGGAAGCTCGTAATCTTGGGGTAGTATTTGACGGGCAGCTGCATTTCGAAACTCACATATTGGAGGCAGTGCGCAACTGTTTCTACCGACTCAAGCTTTTATATCGTGTACGTCCCTACATAAGTGTGGATATGCGTGTCATGCTATGTGAGTCACTTGTTCTATCCAAGCTGAATTACGCTGACACTGTGTATGGGACGTGTATTCTTGGTAGAAGCGAAAAGCTTATCCAGCGGGTGCAGAATGCCTGTGCAAGATTCTGCTACAATGTTCCACCTCGCTCCCACATCACACCATTTTTAAATAAGGGTAATTTGATGAGAATGTCAGCACGCAGAAAGCTTCACCTGGCTACCCTTCTCTTTGGCACTATTCTCACAAGGAAACCTGATTATTTATATAATAAACTGACTTGGTCGCGCGATGTTAACAGAATTAAAACTAGGGCTTCATCATACCTCTTGTTGGCCGGATCCCACAAAACTGCTGCATTTCGTGGAAGCTTTAAATTCGCTGCGTCCCGCTGCTGGAACGACTTGCCACCGCCTTTCCGTGCTATAAGAACAGTAGGTACCTTTAGATATAAATATAAACCACACTTGCTACAATTACAAAAAGAAACCAATTTTACTTACCCTAGGACTGCATGAAGCTAGTATTGGTATCGTAACGGAGTTTTTGCCTGGATCACTACCATGTAGGTACACAACACCAACACCGATGCACTTTAAATAAGTATAGTATTTTTACACCATAATCCATATTATGACGACCTTCTGACTACCTTTTCTGTCGTAATAGTAAATACGCATGGCTTTGAAGTATTATAGGTACTCATTTCGTATTTGTTAAACTTTACTTTATTGTTCCGGATGTTTTTCTTGTTGTTTTCATAGGTTGTGCCTCAAAAAACACCTTGACAGTTGACCGACATTGACAGCCAGCTGTCATAGTGTCATAATGTCCGACTGCGCTCGCGTCCCTTCGCTTGTCATGGACCATAGACAATAGTCTGTAGCGTTGACAAGCGAAGTCGGAACGTTCGGTGCTGCAATTTTCATTTATGTACTCAGTTTTGTGTGTTTAGTAGTGTTTATTTTATATAATAAGTTTTATTTTATGTATTAATTTATTTTGTGTCCATAGGTGTGACCGTGACATCACAGTGGGCCCTATCAGAAAACCAGCGTTGCGGTATTTGTTTTCATTTATCGCAGCATCATGCTGAGATAGGAGCCTTTTTGGCCTCGCACAGGTTTTCTTTTTGATTTAGTTTTAGATTCTTTTTATTGTTTAGTTTTAGATTCTTTATTTTTGTTTTTTTTTTTTAATATTATTTTTGTATTTCCTGTGCTTGTCCAAAATAAATATTTTTCTTTTTCTTTCTTTCTTTCTTTCATCACAATCACCATCACAATCACCATCACAATCACCATCACAATCACCATCACAATCACCATTTATTTATATATTTAGAAAAAACATTTTAAGCTGACAGTTTTATACCAAAACGCTTAAAAGCTAACAATAATCATAGTTATAATATTACAAATAGCATTTTATAATTATTACAATAATTCAGAAAACAAATTCTGAACAACAACCATCACAATCACAATCACAATCACCATCACAATCACCATCACAATCACCATCACAATCACCATCACAATCACAGTCACCATCATCATCACAATCACCATCACAATCACCATCACAATCACCATCATTATCACCATCACAATCACTATCACAATCACCATCACCATCACAATCACCATCAGAATCACCATCATAATCACCATCACAATCACCATCACAATCACCATCACAATCAACATCACAATCACCATCACAATCACCATTTATTTATTTATTTAGAAAAAACATTTTAAGCTGACAGTTTTATACCAAAACGCTTAAAGCTAACAATAATCATAGTTATAATATTACAAATAGCATTTTATAATTATTACAATAATTCAAAAAACAAATTCTGAACAACAACCATCACAATTACAATCACCATCACAATCACCATCACAATCAGTCACCATCATCATCACAATCACCATCACAATCACCATCACAATCACAGTCGCCATCATCATCACAATCACCATCACAATCACCATCATTATCACCATCACAATCACCATCACAATCACCATCACCATCACAATCACCATCAGAATCACCATCATAGTCACCATCACAATCACAATCACCATCACAATCAACATCACAATCACCATCACAATCACCATCACAATCACCATCACAATCACCATTTATTTATTTATTTAGAAAAAACATTTTAAGCTGACAGTTTTATACCAAAACGCTTAAAAGCTAACAATAATCATAGTTATAATATTACAAATAGCATTTTATAATTATTACAATAATTCAGAAAACAAATTCTGAACAATCACAATCACCATCACAATCACAGTCACCATCATCATCACAATCACCATCACAATCACCATCACAATCACCATCATTATCACCATCACAATCACCATCACAATCACCATCACAATCACCATCACAATCACCATCACAATCACCATCAGAATCACCATCATAATCACCATCACAATCACCATCACAATCAACATCACAATCACCATCACAATCACCATCACAATCACCATCACAATCACCATTACAATCACCACCACAATCACCATCACAATCACCATCGCTATCACCATCACAATCACCACCACTCTCAGAATAACTATCACAATTATCATCACCATCACAATCACTATCAAAATCAGTATCACAATCACCATCATCGTTATCACAATCATTGTCATCGTAATCAAAATCGCTATCATCATCATCACAATCACTATCATCGTAATCACAACCATTATCATCGTTTTCACAATCATCATCATCACAATCTCCATCCTCGTCATCACAAAAATTATAATCGTAATCACAATAATTATCATCGTAATCACAATCACTATCATCTTAATCACAATCATCATGATCACAATCGCCATCACTATCTCAACCACAATCATTATCACAATCACCGTCACAATCACTACCCTCGTTATCACAATCAAAATCACAATCACCATCACCATCACAATCACCATCACAATCACTACCCTCGTTATCACAATCATTGTCATCGTAATCACAATCACTATCATCTTAATCACAATCATCATGATCACAATCGCCATCACTATCTCAACCACAATCATTATCACAATCGCCGTCAAAATCACTACCCTCGTTATCACAATCAAAATCACAATCACCATCACCATCACCATCACAATCACCATCACCATCACAATCACCATCACAATCACTACCCTTGTTATCACAATAATCTACATCATTATTACAATCACCATCACTGTCACAATCACAATCACCATCACCATCGCTATCACCATCACAATCACTGCCACTTTCATAATCACCATCACAATCACAATCACCATCACAATCACCATTAAAATCACTATCACAATCACCATCATCGTTATCACAATCATTATCATCGTAATCACAATCATTATCATCTTAATCACAATCATCATCATCACAATCTCCGTACTTGTTATCACAACCATCGCTATCACCATCACAATCACTGACACTATCACAATCACCGTCACTGTCACAATCACAATTACAATCACAATCACTATCACAATCACCATCATCGTTATCACACTTATTATCATTGTAATCACAATCATTATTATCGTTATCACAATCATCATTATCACAATCATCATCATCGTAATCACAGTCATTATCATCTGGATCACAAAATAAATGTCATTTTCGACATCAACACCCCTGATAATCTCGGTTTCGACACCCATATTGATTTTTAGACATTTCAACCCCATCGCACCCCAACAGGGAATGGTAGTATTTCAGGTCTGCCACATTAAATCTTAAAATAGTTGTTTTTGTAATACACCCGACCCAATTCACCATAAAAACAATACCTATGTTGAATTTCAGGCTTTGTTACCCCATTTCCCCCTTTAAGGGTTGAATTCTGAAAAAAAAACTGAAACACAAACGTTAACTCATTTATCGATAGGAGTCAATAACTCCTGTTAAGTTTCGAATAAAGTAGTCTAACTAATCTTGTTTCCCCACGTAATCTTTGGACTCCCAATCCAACCCATAAGGGGGTGAATTTTGAAAAATCCTTTCTTAATGCACCCCTAAACCTCATAAAGAACCTTTTTGCCAAATTTGGAATCTTTAGACTCAGCGGTTCGGGCAGTGAATTGATTTTTATACTTTGCCACCCCATTTCCCCCTTTTAGGGGTTGAATTCTGAAAAACCCTGAAACCCGTTTCTACTCATTTATCAATAGGAGCACTCCTGTGAAGTTTCGAATAAAATAGTCTAACTAATCTTGTTTTACCCATACAAACTTTGGATTCCCATTTAACCCCCTCAGGGGTTGAATTTTGAAAAATCCTTTCTTAGTGCACCCCTAGACCACATAAGGAACCTACTTGCCAAATTTAGAATCTCTAGACTCAGCGGTTTGGGCTGTGCATTGATTTTTATACTTTGCCACCCCATTTCCTCCTCTTAGGGGTTGAATTCTGAAAAAACCTGAAACCCGTTTCTACTCATTTATCAATAGGAGCACTCCTGTGAAGTTTCGAATAAAATAGTCTAACTAATCTTGTTTCCCCATACAAACTTTGGAGCCCCGTTTAACCCCTTTAGGGGATGAATTTTTGATGGTGATTGTGATGGTGATTATGATGGTGATTCTGATGGTGATTGTGATGGTGATTGTGATGGTGATTGTGATGGTGATTGTGATGGTGATTGTGATGGTGATTGTGATGGTGATAATGATGGTGATTGTGATGGTGATTGTGATGGTGATTGTGATGGTGATTGTGATGATGATGGTGACTGTGATTGTGATGGTGATTGTGATTGTGATGGTTGTTGTTCAGAATTTGTTTTCTGAATTATTGTAATAATTATAAAATGCTATTTGTAATATTATAACTATGATTATTGTTAGCTTTTAAGCGTTTAGGTATAAAACTGTCAGCTTAAAATGTTTTTTCTAAATAAATAAATAAATGGTGATTGTGATGGTGATTGTGATGGTGATTGTGATGGTGATTGTGATGGTGATTGTGATGTTGATTGTGATGGTGATTGTGATGGTGATTGTGATGGTGACTATGATGGTGATTCTGATGGTGATTGTGATGGTGATGGTGATTGTGATGGTGATTGTGATGGTGATAATGATGGTGATTGTGATGGTGATTGTGATGGTGATTGTGATGATGATGGTGACTGTGATTGTGATGGTTATTGTGATGGTGATTGTGATGATGATGGTGACTGTGATTGTGATGGTGATTGTGATGGTGATTGTAATTGTGATGGTTGTTGTTCAGAATTTGTTTTTTGAATTATTGTAATAATTATAAAATGCTATTTGTAATATTATAACTATGATTATTGTTAGCTTTAAGCGTTTTGGTATAAAACTGTCAGCTTAAAATGTTTTTTCTAAATAAATAAATAAATGGTGATTGTGATGGTGATTGTGATGGTGATTGTGATGGTGATTGTGATGGTGATTGTGATGGTGATTGTGATGGTGATTGTGATGGTGACTATGATGGTGATTCTGATGGTGATTGTGATGGTGATGGTGATTGTGATGGTGATTGTGATGGTGATAATGATGGTGATTGTGATGGTGATAATGATGGTGATTGTGATGGTGATTGTGATGGTGATTGTGATGATGATGGTGACTGTGATTGTGATGGTGATTGTGATGGTGATTGTGATGATGATGGTGACTGTGATTGTGATGGTGATTGTGATGGTGATTGTAATTGTGATGGTTGTTGTTCAGAATTTGTTTTTTGAATTATTGTAATAATTATAAAATGCTATTTGTAATATTATAACTATGATTATTGTTAGCTTTAAGCGTTTTGGTATAAAACTGTCAGCTTAAAATGTTTTTTCTAAATAAATAAATAAATGGTGATTGTGATTGTGATGGTGATTGTGATGGTGATTGTGATGTTGATTGTGATGGTGATTGTGATGGTGATTGTGATGGTGATTATGATGGTGATTCTGATGGTGATTGTGATGGTGATGGTGATTGTGATGGTGATTGTGATGGTGATAATGATGGTGATTGTGATGGTGATTGTGATGGTGATTGTGATGGTGATTGTGATGATGATGGTGACTGTGATTGTGATGGTGATTGTGATGGTGATTGTGATGGTGATTGTGATGGTGATTGTGATGGTGATTGTGATGGTGATTGTGATGGTGATTGTGATGGTGATGGTGATTGTGATTGTGATTGTGATGGTTGTTGTTCAGAATTTATTTTCTGAATTATTGTAATAATTATAAAATGCTATTTGTAATATTATAACTATGATTATTGTTAGCTTTTAAGCGTTTTGGTATAAAACTGTCAGCTTAAAATGTTTTTTCTAAATAAATAAATAAATGGTGATTGTGATGGTGATTGTGATGGTGATTGTGATGGTGATTGTGATGGTGATTGTGATGGTGATTGTGATGGTGATTGTGATGGTGATTGTGATTGTGATGGTGATTGTAATGGTAGTTGTGATGGTGATTGTGATGGTGATTGTGATGGTGATGTTGATTGTGATTGTGATGGTGATTGTGATGGTGATTGTGATAGTGATGGTGAGTGTGATAATGACAGTAATTACGATGATAATTATTGTGATATTGATGGTGATGATTGTGATAGTTATTTTGATGGTGATTGTGATGGTGATGGTGATTGTGATAGTGATTGTCATAGCGACAGTGATGGGGATTGTGATGGTGATTGTGATTGTGATAGTGATGGTGACTGTGATTGTTATGGTGATTGTGATGGTAATAAAATGGTTTGAGAGTTACCTCACTAATCGCTCGCAATTCGTCAGGTGTCAAGTGACAATGGAGATACTACGTCCTCTAATCCAAAGCGCATGAGCCGGGGTGTACCGCAGGGATCGATCCTTGGCCCACTACTTTTCATCTTGTACAGTGCTGACATTATCAAATGTTTGATCAACACCAGGTTCCATCTGTACGCTGATGATCTGCAGATGTACCTCTCTTTATCCAACTAAGTCCAAATATCTTGTGATGCGATCTAGAGTTTTCTTAACAAAATGCTACCTTGCAACCTGGACCTCAGGATTGATGGTTGTGGTATTGAAAGGGTTCTGGAAGCTCGTAATCTTGGGGTAGTGTTTGATGGACAGCTGAACTTTAAAACGCACATTTTGGAAGCCGTGCGCAACTGCTTCTACAGACTCAAGCTTTTGTATCGTGTCCGTCCTTACATAAGTGTGGATATGTAGTCATGCTTTGTGAATCACTAGTCCTATCCAAGCTAAACTACGCTGACACTGTGTATGGGGCTTGCATTCTCGGTAGAAGTCAGAAGCTAATCCAGCAGGTACAGAATGCGTGTGCAAGGTTCTGCTATAATACCGCCAAGAACCCACATCACTCCATTTTTAATAAGAGTAATTTGATAAGAATGTCAGCGCGAAGAAAGCTTCACCTGGCTACCCTACTTTTTGGCACTATTCTCACAAAAAAGCCAGATTATTTATACAAAAAACTGTATTGGTCGCGTCATATTAACAAAATAAAAACTAGAACATCATCATGCCTGATGTTGGCCTCCTCCCACAGAACTGCCGCATTCCGTGGTAGTTTCAAATTTGCTGCCAGTCGCTGCTGGAACGACCTCCCGCCACCTTTTTGTGCTCTAAAAACAGTTGGTACTTTTAGAATCAAATTCAAACGATATTTACTCGAACAACAAAAGGATACCGCTGATTAACTTACTTTGTTCTGCACGCAGCTCACATTGGTGACCGGAGCATCTGGTATATTTATTACTACTAGTATTATTTATCTTGCATTGTGGATAATACATTACATTCTAGTGTCTGGCAGTGAATCCTCGATACCTAGTTGCACTTAAAATGCTGTTAGCTATGATTAGGTCTGTCGATGTCACTTTTTCCTTTCGGTAATATACGCACTACTTGGTAATAATTATGTTTTGTCCACTTTTACTTAAATTTTATTGACAGCCACAAGAGAAATTGTTATAAATGATCACTGCACACTTTCTGTTTATATTTAAAGTAGTATTGATTTATTGTTTTGGTTTTTCTTTGCTGACAAAGATGACATATTACTATACTGTATCACAGATAATATAATACTTCGTACAGATACCCAATCCCTTACAAAGAAATGACACCTCCCTAAGTCTGGTTATTGAACTGGTTATTTTTTGTTTTCCATTGCTTCAACAGATTGCAGCACCAGCGTCTCACTAATTGCCACAAACTGGAGTTTTACAACGCCATCTACCATCACATGACCTAGATAGATACAAAATGGCATCGATTTTACTAGATGGCGCTGTTTTTATATAGATTCTCACCAACGCACCATGATCCGTGCCTTCAAGGACGAGTAGGTAATAATAATACAAAAAACCGGCCAAGTGCGAGTCGGACTCGCGGACAAAGGGTTCTGTACCATTATGTATACAACATTAGACAAAACGGCAGAAAAACACGTTTGTTGTGTGAGAGCCTCCCATAAATATTTCACGTTCGTTCTATGTGGCCCCTCTGAAATATTAATTTTATTCTGTTTTTTTTTTTGTATTTTTTGTTATAACGTCAACAGAAATACATCACTTGTGAACATTTCAACTGTCTAGCTATCACGGTTCATGACATACAGCCTGGTGATAAATAGACGGACGGACGAACAGTGGAGTCTTAGTAATAGGGTCCCATTTTTACCCTTTGGGTACGGAACCCTAAAGCCACACCCACATTTCACCAGTTATGTTTTAGTCTCATGTAATAGGGGGCGAGCCTACTGTCATTAACGGTGCACAAAACCCAGATACCGAGGACATGGAAAAATCCAGTAGTAGTCCATTAAAAAGTTGCCTGATCTAGGAATCGCACCCAAGACTCACAAGACCTTATCTAAGTAATAGATAACCTTTAGGTACGGACGGTGTTTTTGAGTATTTCAATGCATACGGAGCCCTTTTACATTTCGACGTTACGCAAATTTAGGTATTTTACGCATCGAGCGGGCGGCGACGAACTCAAGCGATGCATTAATTCATATCTATTCACTCGCTTGCACTAAGATATTGCGAATATGGCGACGAAACGATCTTGATCCTCTGTAATACAAGTTTTCAGTGAACGGAAAAACTTTTGATATGATATTTTTATGTTATTTAATATTATTATAATTCGTATTATTATATTTTTCATTACTTATAGTGTTGATACATAAAAATTCTAATTGTGACGCAGTAACCAAGCGTTGATAACCAACATCTGTAACATAGTACGTGATATATTTTAAAGGAGAATAAAGTCCGCGATATTCGTAAGTGAGCGGCCAGACAGAAAAGACGCAAGACAAGGGCGGGGCGCGGACCCGTCGCAGACAGGGCGCCGTCACAACTTTTTTCATCCCATCTATTCGAAAAGGACGACTTGGTTCGCCTTTAAGTGCACCCAAAGGTGGTGTTTTCTATAAGAAACTTTTAGCGGGCAGTAATGAGTTTTTAATCCTCTTTATAGATGTTCCAAATTCAAAAAGTGCGCCGCAAAGATAATTGCGGCGCACTTTTTGAATTTGGAACATCTTAGTGTTCAGCGCCGAAAGAAATCGAACGCAAATATTGTTTGAATAAAGACTGGCTGGTACGACGGCCCAGTCGCGCCGCCGCCGGCCGCCACGCTGACTGAATAAAAAAAAAAAATTAAATTAAAAACGCGCGAACTACAGACCGCGTTTTCGTCAATTTTCATGAATTGTTAGAAATTCATGGTTTTGTTTTGAAAAATGAGTTCTTCAAGTGACAGTGAATAAAAAACACAATAAAGTGAAAAATAACTTTAGATCTTCAGAAGTCGGTGACCTTTGTTTGATTCATTTAGTTTTTTTTTGTGAAGTCGGTTTTATTTTTTGCAAAAAAGTTTTTTTATTTTCCATTTTTAGTTGTAATATCCTATCCAAATATTAGATATGCATTTATTTTACATGTTGAAATTAGACCACACGACTGAAGTAAAAATGTTCATAAAATGAAAACTACTGGGCCAAACTATGTTACATTTTTATAGGACCAAATGGCAACTATTCCACATCTAAATAAAGAATAATCACGTCATTCGGCTCATAAAAAAACAGTCGAATTACCTCCTCCTTTTTGGATTCGGTTAAAATTATGAGGCGCCTTTTATTTTCTCATAGTGGGTGATGAAAAGTAGAGTGTATCACTCGGGCGCAAAATATATTTTTGGCTCGGGCGACGTACTTTGAATCCCTCGCTACGTTCAGGATTCTATTAAAAAATCCCTCGCTACGCTCGGGATTCTACTCTAGAATCCCTCACTTCGCTCTGGATTCAAAAAAGCGCCCTCGCCGTAAAAATATTATTTTGCTCCCTTATGATACAATCTACTATTAACATAAATAGATAGAACACGGACGCGTCGCAGACCGGGCGCCGTCACGACTTTTTATGGCGCAAGATGCACAATGGCGAGCGGGCGAGCGCGAGCGCTGTGAGAACCTGCCGTCCGCGCCCTTTCCGCTCCCCCGCTTGCGCCCGTGCAGGCCCGCGCCGTGCCCGCGCCCTGTCCTTTCTATATGTTTTCCAATAGGGCGCCGACGAGTTAACGTCGTGACGGCGTCCCGTCTTTTCTGTATGTTTTACGTCGCGACGGCTGTATACATTTTATATGCAAGTAGATTAAACGGGCACCGCGACTGCGACGGGTCCGTGCCTTGCGTCTGTTCTGTGTGGCCGGTGCCTTACATTTTAACGTTTCAATTACTGCTACATTTTAAATACGCGGTTAGAAACGAACGCGTTGAAAACGAACGTGTTTTCCAAGCAATCAGGTTTTAAATAGGTAAAAGGATAATTTAGCTTCAGAAATTTCTGCTCCCTAGGCAGACAAATATCTTTGTCCAACTTTTATGTGTACCTACGTAAATAAATAAATAGTACCTACGGGTAAAACCTGTTTAAATAAATAATTATTTTATTTGGTGCTGTCAGTTACCATATTTTTCAACGATAAAACTGCAGTCGTAGTTTACGATGCAAGACGCACACCACGATAATACCGACACAAAGAAACGCCAGGGTATCCCGCGAAATTTTATTTTGCAATGCAATGCACATGTCAGTGTCAGCCTGTTAATGTTGAACAAAATATGTATGACACTGTTTTAAGCTTTCACGGTTTAAAACTAAACTTACATTGTCACATACGGGATATCTTCGTGCGCGTAGCAAAAGACAAAGAAAGAGGTTAGACAGATTTGTCTGCTCTTAACAATTTATTTTCCATCCACCCGCCTTCTCCAGTCAACCCGCGATCATGGCGCTTGCAACAGCGTCGAAATATCGGGAGCTCAAAACAATTTATTATCACGGAAGATATCCCGTAAGTGACAATATAAGTTTAAAATATGTATGATTCGCGACCGTATGTATTTACAGAATTATCATCATCATCATCATTATCATCATCATCAGCCTATTAATGTTCCCACTGCTAGGACACAGGCCTCCTCTCTATGAGAGGGAATGGGCTATAATCCATCACGCTGGCCCAGTGCGGATTGGTAGATGTCACATGTCTTCGAATTTTTTGGTTCTAGGACATGCCGGTTTCCTCACGATGTTTTCCTTCACCGTTTTGGGAGCAGAGGGTCTAAAATGGCCGCTTTAGCAGAATCGTACTAAGAATAACGTAAAAAATTAAAATTCTTAAAAAAAATGTTTATGAAAATTAAGTCCATTTTAAGAATTTAAATTTTTCATAATAATAACGATCACGTTAAAAACAATTCATGTGGTGATGAAATAAATTACACAAAGTAATGCGCCTGTCTGGGTTCGAACCCATGACTTACTGTTCTTAAGTCGGGGCCGCCACCACTGGGCCACCGCTGCTTACAGAATTTTATTATAATTAATGATAAAACGAACTTACCTGTACGTGAAGTTCTATCATAATTATGCGAGCTGCTCAATTCGAAGCGATTAATATTGACTTGTAGTACTGTTTCGTATTTCTCGGCCATTACCACGAATATTTTAGAGACAATAATAAGAATCTAAAAATTAAAAGTAATTTTTTTATTAAAAAACAAAAATCATTAATTCACTCCCACTCATGGCCGACCCGATCTCTTCGATCACACGCCATTTTATTCTCATTAAGTTTAAAGCATTTCCTGAAACACACATGGATTAGTTATGTATCACTGACAATATAGGAAAATAGATCTTGGTAATTGCGGGAGGGTTACACTAACGGGTGGGTTGTCATATTAATCGCTTCGAATTGAGCAGCTCGCATAATTATGATAGAACTTCACGTACAGGTAAGTTCGTTTTATCATCTGATTCAATTTACACGAAACTTTAGAACCAATGTAACAAATACACAAGTAACCTAATACATAATTCATATAAGAGTCTTACTGATACATTCTAATCAGATTTCAACTAGATTGTAACAAAAAACTCGTATACGGCGAACTGTCATTTTATTGTCATTGACCTCGATTTGAAAACACTTGAAATCTATATAAATATGAATATTATGCTTCGAATACATGAAAATAATGAATTATCATTATTACTTACCTTGTTTTTGCTGTTTCCAAGACCATATTTCATTTTAGAACAGTCAAATTCACATTTCCAATTGTTCACTCCTTGTTGACAAAAAATCGTTCCGACCAAAATTTTGTTGGCTCACAAAATAATTTTGGTTCATTGTTCTACCTAAATATCTTGCTACAAAGTAGCATTATATAATAATAAGGTAATAAACATTCACTTCACAACGTTTTCAAGCACATAACTAAACAAAAACATAATAAATCCCTTGCGTGGCCCGCAATGTTTACCTAAACTGACGTTTCAACGACAATGACGCGTTTCTTTTTTTTTCTTTTAGAGTTGCCCATTCAAAGTTACTAATGTTTGGCATCGTTCGAATCGACTACTGTCAGGCACCAGAGGTAAAAATTGCCTAACGATTTAGAACCGTATGTTAAGTAAAAATAAGGTTTGAATTTGCTGATACGAGGTGGGACGTTTTCGTCCCGGCGGGACTCAACGGAGTTTTCCGATCGGTTGGAATTCCACCCGGTCGGGACTTTAGAGGTTAATTATGCTTACGCTGCTCAATTCTCGCGATTAATATTGACTTGTAGATGTTTAAAGATGCTCGAGATCTATATTTTACATACCTATTTGTCATTCTAAAATTATGATTTAACCTTTTAACAAAAGGAAATAATTAGACTAGTATTCTCAAAACATGTATTTAGCAAATGTTATATTTTAGCAAATATAATCTAAATATATAAAAGAAGAAACTGACTGACTGACTGACTGACTGACTGACTGACTGACTGACTCATCTATCAACGCACAGCCCAAACCACTGGGTCTACAGAGTTCAAATTTGGCAAGTAGGTTTCTTATGTGGTCTAGGGGTGCACTAAGAAAGGATTTCCCAAAATTCATCCCCTAAGGGGGTTAAACGGGGCTCCAAAGTTTGTATGGGGAAACAAGATTAGTTAGACTATTTTATTCGAAACTTCACAGGAGTGCTCCTATTGATAAATGAGTAGAAACGGGTTTCAGGTTTTTTCAGAATTCAACCCCTAAGAGGGGTAAATGGGGTAGCAAAGTATAAAAATCAATGCACAGCCCAAACCACGAGTCTAGAGATTCCAAATTTGGCACATAGGTTCTTTATGGGGTTTAGGGGTGCATTAAGAAAGGATTTTTCAAAATTAACCCCCTCTAAGGGGTTGAAACGGGGGTCCAAAGATTACATGAGGAAAAAAGATTAGTTAGATTAGTTTATTCGAAACTTAACAGGAGTACTCCTATCGATAAATGAGTTAACATTTGTGTTTCAGGTTTTTTCAGAATTCAACCCCTAAAGGGAGAAATGGGGTAACAACGCCTGAAATTCAACATAAGTATTGTCTGTATGGTGAATTGGGTCGGATGTATTACAAAAACAACGATTTTAAGATTTAATGTGGCGGACCTGAATTACCATCATTCCCTGTTGGGGTGCGATGGGGTGGAAATGTCTAAAAATCAATATGGGTGTCGAAACCGAGATTATCAGGGGTGCTGATGTCGAAAATGGCATTTATTTTGAGATCCAGAAGATGGCCGATTCAAATTCTATACAGGGTTATTGTTGATTTATTGTGATGATTGTGATAACGATGATGATGATTGTTATAATGATGATGATGATGATTGTGATTACGATGATAATAATTGTGATTACGATGATAATAATTGTGATTACGATGATGATTGTGATAATGATCATGATGATTTTGATTACGATGATAATGAGTTTGATAACGATGATGGTGATTGTGATAGTGATTGTGATAGTGATGGCGATTGTGATAGTGACGGTGATAGTGATGGTGATTGTGATGGTGATAGCGATGGTTGTGATAACGAGGATAAAGATTGTGATGATGATGATTATGATTAAGATGATAATGATTTTGATTACGATGATAATGATTGTGATAACGAAGATGGTGATTGTGATAGTGATTTTGATAGTGACGGTGATTGTGATGGTGATAGCGATGGTGTTCGTGATTGTGACAGTGATGGTGATTGTAATAATGATGAAGATGATTGTGATTACGATGATAATGATTGTGTTAACGAGGTTAGTGATTGTGATAATGATTGTAATAACGAGGTTAGTGATTGTGATAATGATTGTGAAACGAGGTTAGTGATTGTGATAATGATTGTGATGGTGATAGTGATTGTGATAGTGATAGTAATGGTGATTGTGATTGTGATTGTGATAGTGATTGTGATAGTGATTGTGATAGTGATTGTGATAGTGATTGTAATAGTGATTGTGATCGAGATTGTGATGGTGATTGTGATGGTGATTGTGATGGTGATGGTGATGGTGATTGTGATAGTGATGGTGATTGTGATGGTGATTGTGATGGTGATTGTGATGGTGATTGTGATTACGATGATGGTGATTGTGATTGTGATAGTGATGGTGATTGTTATTACGATGATAATGATTGTGATTACGGTGATGGTAATTGTGATAGTGACGGTGATTGTGATGGTGATAGCGATGGTGATGGGGAATGTGATGGTGATTGTGATAATTATTGTGATGGTGATTGTGATGATGATTGTGATAATGATTGTGATAATAATGGTGGTTGTGATAGTGATGGTGATTGTGATAATGATGGTGACTTTGATAGTGATGGTGAATGTGATAATGATTGTGATAATGATAGTGTTTGTAATAGTGATGGTGGTTGTGATAGTGAAGGTGATTGTGATGATAATAATAAATTGTGATTACGGTGATATTGGTTGTGATTATGATGATAATGATTGTTAAAATGATGATAGTTATTGTGATCATGATAGCGATTAAGATTGTGATGATGATTGTGATGATGATTGTGATGGTGATTGTGATGGTGATTGTGATGGTGATTGTGATGGTGATAGTGATTGTGATGGTGATTGTGATAGTGATGGAGATTGTGATTGTGATAGTGATTGTGATAATGATTGTGATAATGATGGTGGTTGTGATAGTGAAGGTGATTGTTATAATGATTGTGATAATGATGGTGGTTGTAATAGTGATGGTGGTTGTGATGATAATAATAAATTGTGATGATTATGAAATTTGGCACATAGATAGTTTATAACCTGGATTAAGATAGTGATTTTGTAGGACACTATTTATCTCTTTAGTATGATTCAGTGGGACAGTTACCGAACTGCACGCGGGCGAAGCCGCGGGCAACAGCTAGTCTAAATATATAAAAGAAGAAACTGACTGACTGACTGACTGACTGACTGACTGACTCATCTATCAACGCACAGCCCAAACCGCTGGGTCTACAGATTCCAAATTTGGCAAGTAGGTTCCTTATGTGGTCTAGGGGTGCACTAAGAAAGGATTTTTCAAAATTCATCCCCTAAGGGGGTTAAACGGGGCTCCAAAGTTTGTATGGGGAAACAAGATTAGTTAGACTGTTTTATTCGAAACTTTACAGGAGTGCTCCTATTGATAAATGAGTAGAAACGGGTTTCAGGTTTTTTCAGAATTCAACCCCTAAGAGGAGGAAATGGGGTGGCAAAGTATAAAAATCAATGCACAGCCCAAACCGCTGAGTCTAGAGATTCCAAATTGGGCAAGTAGGTTCCTTATGTGGTCTAGGGGTGCACTAAGAAAGGATTTTTCAAAATTCAACCCCTAAGGGGATTAAACGGGAATCTAAAGTTTGTATGGGTAAAACAAGATTAGTTAGACTATTTTATTCGAAACTTCACAGGAGTGCTCCTATTGATAATTGAGTAGAAACGGGTTTCAGTTTTTTTCAGAATTCAACCCCTAAGAGGGGGAAATAGGGTGGCAAAGTATAAAAATCAATGCCGGGCCCAAACCGCTGAGTCTAAAGATTACAAATTTGGCAAGTAGGTTCCTTATGTGGTCTAGGGGTGCACTAAGAAAGGATTTTTCAAAATTCAACCCCTAAGGGGATTAAACGGGAATCTAAAGTTTGTATGGGTAAAACAAGATTAGTTAGACTATTTTATTCGAAACTTCACAGGAGTGCTCCTATTGATAAATGAGTAGAAACGGGTTTCAGGTTTTTACAGAATTCAACCCCTAAGAGGGGGAAATGGGGTGGCAAAGTATAAAAATCAATGCACAGCCCAAACCGCTGAATCTAGAGATTCCAAATTTGGCACAAAGGTTCTTTATGAGGTTTAGGGGTGCATTAAGAAAGGATTTTTCAAAATTCACCCCCTTAGGGGTTGGAACGGGAGTCCAAAGATTACGTGGGGAAATAAGATTTGTTAGACTACTTCATTCGAAACTTAACAGGAGTACTCCTATCGATAAATGAATTAACGTTTGTTTCAGTTTTTTTTTTCAGTATTCAACCCCTAAAGGGAGAAATGGGGTAACAAAGCCTGAAATTCAACATAGTTATTATTTTTATGGTGAATTGGGTCGGGTGTATTACAAAAACAACGATTTTAAGATTTAATGTGGCAGACCTGAAATACTACTATTCCCTGTTGGGGTGCGATGGGGTTGAAATGTCTAAAAATCAATATGGGTGTCGATACCGAGATTATCAGGGGTGCTGATTACGAAAATGGCATTTATTTTGAGATCCAGATGATAATGATTGTGATTACGATGATGATGATTGTGATGATGATGATTTTGATTACGATGATAATGATTGTGATTACGATGATGATGATTGTGATTATGATGATTGTGATAACGATGATAATGATTGTGATTACAATGATAATAAGTGTGATAACGATGATGGTGATTGTGATAGTGATTGTGATTGTAATGGTGATTGTGACAGTGACGGTGATTGTGATAGTGTCGGTGATTGTGATGGTGATAGCGATGGTTGTGATAACGAGGACGGAGATTGTGATGATGATGATTGTGATTAAGATGATAATGATTGTGATTACGATGATAATGATTGTGATAACGATGATGGTGATTGTGATAGTGATTTTGATGATGACTGTGATGGTGATAGTGATTGTGATGGTGATTGTGAAAGTGGCAGTGATTGTGATGGTGATAGCGATGGTGATTGTGATTGTGATTGTGACAGTGATGGTGATTGTTATAATCATGTAGATTATTGTGATTACAATGATAATGATTGTGATAACGAGGGTAGTGATTGTGATGGTGATTGTGATGGTGATGGTGATTATGATGGTGATTGTGATTTTGATTGTGATAGTGTTGGTGATTGTGATAATGATGGTGATTGTGATAATGATTGTGGTTGAGATAGTGATGGCGATTGTGATCATGATGATTGTAATTAAGATGATAGTGATTGGGATTACGATGATAATGATTATGATTACGATTATAATGATTGTGATGACGAGGATGGAGATTGTGATGATGATGATTGTGAATACGATGATAATGGTAGTGATTACGATGATAGTGATTGTGATAATGATGATAG
The DNA here is from genome assembly GCA_905147715.2 of Xestia xanthographa. Lineage (NCBI taxonomy): Eukaryota > Metazoa > Arthropoda > Insecta > Lepidoptera > Noctuidae > Xestia > Xestia xanthographa. Next base: position 17,928,767 of record LR990659.1, on the reverse strand, counting down.
CGATTGTGATTACAATGATAATGATTGTGATAACGATGATGGTGATTGTGATACTGATTTTGATGATGATTGTGATGGTGATGATGATTGTGATAGTTATTCTGAGAGTGGTGTTGATTGTGATGGTGATAGCGATGGTGATTGTGATGGTGATTGCGATGGTAATTGTGATAGTGATTGTGATGGTGATTGTGATGGTGATTGTGATGGTGATTGTGATGGTGATTGTGATGGTGATTGTGATGGTGATTGTGATGGTGATTGTGATGGTGATTGTGATGGTGATTGTGATGGTGATTGTGATGGTGATTGTGATGGTGATTGTGATGGTGATTGTGATGGTGATTGTGATGGTGATTGTGATGGTGATTGTGATGGTGATTGTGATGGTGATTGTGATGGTGGTTGTGATGGTGGTTGTGATGGTGATGGTGATTGTGATGGTGATTGTGATGGTGATTGTGATGGTGATTGTGATGGTGATTGTGATGGTGATTGTGATGGTGATTGTGATGGTGATTGTGATGGTGATTGTGATGGTTATTGTGATGGTGATTGTGATGGTGATTGTGATGGTGATTGTGATGGTGATTGTGATGGTGATGGTGATGGTGATTGTGATAGTGATTGTGATAGCGATAGTGATGGGGATTGTGATGGTGATTGTGATTGTGATAGTGATGGTGATTGTGATTGTTATGGTGGTTGTGATGGTGATTGTGATAATGATTGTGGTAATTATGGTGGTTGTGTTAATGATGATAATTGGTGATTATGATGGTGACTGTGATAGTGATGGTGATGGGGATTGTGATGGTGATTGTGATTGTGATTGTGATTGTGATAGTGATAGTGATGGAGATTGTGATAATGATGGCGGTTGTGATAGTGATGGTGATTGTGATAATAATAATTGTGATGATTATGAAATGTGGCACATAGATAGTTTATAACCTGGATTAACATGAAGGACACTATTATCCATTTAGTATGATCCAGTGGGACAGTTACCGAACTTCACGCGGGCGAAGCCGCGGGCAACAGCTAGTAGTAAATACACAACAAAAAACAAAAAAGGCAATCATCATTTTCTCATTGATAACATAATAACATAAGTTATTTTATTTTTCTTATGTTTGAAGTATAGAACGACCAAAAGAATCATCTTGATGAGTTATAATAATATCTCGTTTGTAAAATCTGGCAAAAACGGATGAAGAAATGCTCCACCCTGCGGTTTTCCTAATCGTATCCACATTCACGCCAACAGCTTTCGCTTTTGACGTTGATGCATGCCGCGTGCTGTGCGAGCTATATACACTTGTGTCAATACCGCTTTTGTGGAGCATGTCTTTTATCCAGTGACTTAACGTTTGAGTCGTTACTTTTGTGTGAGGTTTCCTATAGCTAACAAACAAATCGTCAGACACCCGAACCGAATTAGTTTTATTTTTATAACATAACAAAGTCAAACTCAAACTCAAACTCAAACTCAAAGCATTTATTTCAATTAGACCATTACGGCACTTTTGAAAGTCAAAAATACAAAAAAGAAAATCAAAGCTACAGTCCCAGTCACAAGGCATAATAACTTGAGAAAGTACTGTAGTTGCCCATTCCCTAGCGTAGATCTCTATGGAGAAGAATGGGCAAGAAACTCCATGGACACTCTTTTAAAATCAAAATATTGTTACAAAATCTTGGTTACATCATTAATTTTGAGATTATACATAAATGTGAGAACGATGTAGAAAGACGTGCACACTAAGAGCATCCAGAGTGAAAGATTAGATTAAAAATGTATGAATAAAGTAATTAAAATGAACCTTGGCAGCTAAGAGATGACCAGTCCCAACTGACAGCGCCCGTTCACAGACATGACGCATGTACCGGCGCCATTCAACTCAACCATATTGAAGGGAACTAAATGACCCGACACACCCGCCACCATCAGCGAGACATTTAAGTGAGCATGACATTCTCTCAGTCACCAAGGCATATTCAAGTCAATGAAAGATAAATAAATGTAAATGGTGGCTGAACAGTACAAAGTACTCACACATGTGCTATGCAATTATATAATACTAAGAACTGGAATCTATACAATGCAAGTATATTTTTACAATCTTCTGCAGCTTCCACAATACATTAACATGGGAATCAATTCTTCATCTTCTTCTTTACGTGTCGATGGACTCAAATAATGCCCGTCCAGTACAAACAATTAGTTTGCCCCCCTCCCCCCCACCTATGGTTGTGGAGCAGGACCAGCATTTAGCCAAGCATTTTTATCATCAATGTAATCCCCCAACTTATAATATGCTTGCCTACATAGTGTGCGTTTTATACAAGATTTAAATTTCGTCTCATTCAGTTGAAGAATGTGGGGAGGTATTTTATTGTAACATTTCAAACAGTACCCCATGAAAGATGAATCCACTTTAGCAAGCCTGAAACCTGGCTGAACTAGTTGGTCCCTATTTCTAGTGTTATAGTGGTGTCTGTCCCCTCTCTTACTGAATAAATGCCGTTTTTTTCTAACGTACATGATGTTTTCATAGATGTATTGACAAGGTACTGTCATGATATTAATTTCCTTAAACAGTTCTCTTAGAGAATCGCGTCCACGTAATTCATAAATGGCTCTGATGGCTCTTTTCTGCAGAATAAATATAGACTCGATGTCTGCAGCCCGTCCCCATAGTAAAATACCGTATGACATAATACTATGAAAATAACTAAAATAGACCAGCCTCGCGGTATCAACATCAGTAAATTGACGGATTTTTCTAACAGCATATGCTGCTGAGCTTAGCCGTCCTGCAAGAGATGTTAGATGAGGACCCCATTGTAACCTTGAGTCGAGCGTGATTCCCAAGAAAACCGTTTTATCGACAAATTCTAGTTTCTCTTGATTCAATATTATGTCACAATCACTACTTTTGACATTTGGTAGAGCAAATCTAATGCATTTAGTTTTTTTCCCATTTAGTACTAAATTATTAGCGGTAAACCAATCGTGGACCTGCAGTAGGGCGTTATTTACGTCATCAAGATTAGTGGCACGTCTGTTTATTTTAAATATTAAAGAAGTATCGTCAGCAAACAACACCATATGCGGATGGTTGTTAAATAGATGGGGTAGGTCATTAATATATACTAAAAAGAGGAAGGGACCCAATATCGAACCTTGTGGTACACCCATTTTTACTTTTAAACCCATTGAGTTGACTCCATTTATTTGTACCTGCTGCTGTCTATCATTCAAATACGATTTTATTAAACTGAGCGCAAGTTTACCTAAACCGTAATGCTGAAGTTTCAAGATCAGGGTTTCGTGATTTACGCAATCAAATGCCTTCGAAAGGTCACAAAAGATTCCTATGGCATCTTGTGCCTCTTCCCACGCAGTAAATATGTGTTTTAATAAAGTGACACCGGCGTCAGTTGTACAACGTCCTTTGGTGAAACCATACTGTTGCTCGTGTAATATTTTATTAGTGTTAAAATGGTTAAGCATTTGATTGAGCATTATCTTTTCAAACACCTTGCTGAAAACCGGCAACACGGATACGGGCCTATAGTTATTGGTGTCTTTACTGTCCCCGGATTTAAAAAGCGGTATTACCTTACTGAATTTCATTAGATCCGGGAAGACCCCTTGATCCACGCACAAATTAAATATTGAGGCTAAATACGGCGCTACAGTCTCAATAATTGAGGTACAAGCTTTGATAGACATACCCCATAGATCTTCCGTTAATTTGATCTTGATTTGCCTAAAACCTTTTATGACTGTTATGGGGTTTATATGCTGAAATTTAAATTCATTTGGACAGGCTGAAACGTTCGCTTTCAATAAATCAATAGAGAGCAAGGGAGAGGAATTTAAGGTTTCTGTAGTTTTAAGTGGGATACTGGTAAAGAAATTTACAAATTCTTGAGCAACTTCATTGTTGGAGCTCACAAGGCCACGCGATGTCTCTAGTGTGAAGTCATTACCTTGTTTTTTATTTCTATTTGTTTCACTGTTGATGATTTTCCAAACCGTTTTTATTTTGTTGTCGGCTGATTTAATCTTGTTGCTAATGAATAAGGATTTGGCTACCTTGCAAGTGTTTTTAAAAATTTTCGAGTAAGTAGCAACATATTTATTAAAAGCTTCAGTGTTGATGTAAGGCTTAAGGCCGTACAGCTCAAACAATCGTTCCCTACTTTTCCGAATACCCTGTGTTGCCCAGTCACTGAAAATAAACTTTGGGCCAATAGTTTTAGATTTCTTTTTTAAAGTATTATTAAATTCGGTGTGCACTACCGAAAAGAATTCTTCATAAAATACATTTGCATTGTTTCTAATATGACCCGGTATACCTAACTTGCTAATTAAATTATTATTAAATTTGTCTAGATTGCTGGGTGTTATTTGTCTAGTTTGTATCTGAATTCTTTGTAATTGTCTATTGTACGCGAAAGTAACCGTCTGACCACTATGATCTGAAGGCAGGTAATTTACGATGGATTTATTTATGTAATCGCAGCAACAAAAAACATTATCGATACATGTAGCAGTATTTGTCGTAATTCGGGTTGGTTCTGAAAACACATTTGACAAGTTAAATGATTTAAAGAGACTTAAGAATCTACTGCTATTCACATTATTCTCTATGATATTGACATTAAAGTCACCACAGATAATTATTGGTTTATTACCAGTTACAATTTTTGCCAAAGCATCTTCCATTACTGACTCAAAGATAGAATAGTTCAGGTAATTAGGGGGTCTGTAAACGCACACTATTACATGCTTATCTAGCTCAACACAAGACAATTCAATGCTATGTTCAACCGATAGATCGACTATATCATTACGAGACTTAAATTTAATACAATTTTTTACTAGGATTAATGAACCCCCACGCATCTTAGATTTTCGGTTAAAGCAACTGCTCACATTGTAATTCTCATAATTTATTTGCATTACTTCATAATCTTTCATCCAATGTTCAGTAAAACAGATAATATCAAACTTAGTTTTTTCTAAAAATAGTTCTATTTCTAGTTCTTTGGAAGAAAGTCCCTGAATATTCTGGTGAAACAATTTTAAGGAATTCTGCTCAGCCCCTTTTTTACAGTTATTTGATTGAGAGCTAGAAGATACCTCGAAGTTGACGAGATTAACTAAATTGTCACTCGTACCTTCTATTGTCTTAGTGACTAGTTTAAATCTAAGCTAATACTATTTGTATAATTACAATTAGTATAATTACTAATTTCCGTAGACCTATTTACAAAAAACTGCGACATACCACATATGTCTGAGTTTATATTAAAAGCTAATAGCCGAGCTATTTGACGTCTAAAACTAATAGGCAAGTACGCATGGTTTCTGGTTGACTTCAATTTCTGAACGAAACTGTTAGTGTCGAAAAATGTCAACCTGTCACTATAGTGACTAACTAGAAAATGCAAATGATTATTTAAGGCATGGATATTATGGTTTTGCTTGCTAGACAATTTCGTAAAGTACGGGAACGAGCACAGAATTACTCTCTTACAATTTAGTTTTAATAGTTGAGTGACATTGTCCGTGATATCATCAAGTTTAACGTTAGAACTGTTACCTACAAGTACAGTTATAATGGTATTAGGATCAAATTCCTTCCGAGTTATTGATGTTATTATCTGGTTGTAAGAAGCCTGAGGAGTACAATAATTTAGAGAAGAATGACTCAGATTGTTACTAATTAACTTGCCTAACCCTTTTCCTATACTATCTGAGAACAAAATGGAGCAACAACTGTGTGTATTACAAGAAGGGGGAGAACTACTATCTATTTGACCTACCTGTGATGAACCTTGTACAATATCTGGTGAATTTTGAATGGAGATACAGTCCGGAACACTGCTCAGCCGGGTCGGGTTCTCCGTTACCTCGGGTAGGAGAGTGTCCGGGCTGGATTCACTTTGTGATGTACATTGAGTGTTGTTGAAGGTCATCGTGTCTACACAGTATGCATTACTATTACCGCTATCAACTAATTCGTTTGCAGCAAGGATATGTTCCTTAATTTGTTTTTGAGAATTTACATACATAGAATAACATGACTTTAGTTGACGCTCTAAAACTTGAATTTCAGACTGTAAGTTTTGAGTGTCTATTTCATAAAACTTCTTACTATCCTCTAATTTAATTTGATAATTATTCAACTTTTTTATGAGGAAAACACGTTCTTTTATTAGTTGAATATTTTTGGAACTGTGTTTTTGTTGTTTTTTAAATTTCTTGCATTTTTTTATAATTCTATTTAGTTTTGCATATTTCTTTATTTTATTTTGGCTTACTTTATAACTACTACAATTATATTTCAGAATAGAATCTTCAGTAAGATCTATTGTTGTTAAGAAATGTGGGTTGCAATTTGAATTTAATAATTGATTATATAGGTGATCTGTTTCCCTAACCTGAGTACATTCTCTTTCTTTCTGAAACTCAATAATTTGTTTGTTGGCATGAAGCAGTTCAACTTCTAAGTCCCTAACCTTACATAAAGCCATTTCATAATGGTTACTGCAGTCGTTGAAACCATCTGTGACCACCCGCAGATTGTCCCGTTCCTGAACAACATCCATGTATTGTTGGTGCAGGTCCACTAGCTCCCGTTTCAGGCTTGTGTTTTTGTGAACGACCTTCTCGATTTCAACCTCATGTTCCTCTCTATCCAATAACAGCTGTTGACATTTGCTGTTTGCTTCCTTAAGTTCATCAAGGGCCGTTCTCAACTTAGCCTGTAACTCCTGGGTAGTTGCCTTACGGGTCATCACAGGCATGGTTTCAGGGAACACCATTCTTTGTACTTCTACTTTCAGTTCTAAAAGTAGAAGTACAAAGAATGGTGAGAACTAATTGAATGGACAAAATTAGGAAAGCTAGAAATGAAAGAAGAAAATGAGAATAGACTGGAATATGTGATTAATAAATTGGTAATTGTGGTAGGCTTATGAGTCTTACACAAAATACTTTAATAAGATTAGTAAGTAAGTAAGTAAGTAAGTATATTTATTCGCATAAAATGTGGTAATACAGGGTGTTATAAAATGTTATAGAGCACACATTCCGCCATAACAATAGCATGCAAATTTACGACATATTTTTTACATAAGAACATTAAAATGAACAAAGTAGGTAACACAAACACATAATGGAAGTACCTACAACATACATAAATCTTATTAGAAGCATTAAACAAAATAATAATACTGAAAACACCTAAATATACCTACACTGAAATTATATTTAACACACCATCTTTAAACAAAATAATAAAGAATATTAAAAACACGCACAACACATAATAAAAAGACACCCTATGTACATAAATAAACCATCAAACAAAATTATACTAAAACCTTAAAATAATACCATAAATAAAATGAATACCTACATAAAAACAGTTTGTAAAATTATAACATCATAAAATTAGCAATAACAAAATTAATAGTTATTTATGCAACTGTTGTATAATGAGGGGTATTAAAACACGAATGTGGGTTTATCACACGAGGCGAAGCCGAGTGTGATAATAGTATCACATGAGTGTTTTAATACCTAATTATGTACAGTTGCATACAAGACTTTATCTACATCCATGATATGTTTCCTCCATAAAAGGTTCTGGAACCATCGAGTGTTGCAGTGTTCTAAGAAGTCTATGTAAATTCATGGAAAGTTTAATTGCTTGTATTTAATACAAACAAACCGTGTATAGGTAGTAATATAATTATTTACATTTTGGATTGTTCAATTATCAAAATTCACAAAGCTTGTATCACTCATTTTTGTAAACAACAAAGTACATAATGCAATACTAATATCCAAATGTCGAACAAAAATGGCGGGATACGACGTGAATTCGAATCCTATAAGTATTTTTTTTAATTACGGCGCTGTGGTAGTGAATCACACGTGCTAGACGTTCGATTCACTACCACATTCGATGTTCTTTTTTTAAAACGAGTTGCATAATGAAATTCAGTACAACATTATAACACCCGTTTGGGTGTTATAATGGTTATTATGACACTGGCTGTTTTAATGTTGGCCATAAGCTAACTGTTTCAGATACCTTTATAGAGGATTTATAGCATGGGTGTAGATAAAACTTATAATGCATTTCTAAAGTGGTAGGAATGCGAAGAGTATTTTTTGAGGAACTCGTTGATAGTATAAAAATTTTCTTTTATTAACCACTTCCGTAACTTAAAACAAAATTTGCGATAGGGCAGGTCTACAATTTTTTTAGGTAGCGAATTATAAACCAATGGTGCCATATACACGCAGCTGTGTCTAAACATTTCTATTCTGGGTACCGGTAATTGTAAATTATAGTGAGTGATTTTACGTTTATTTAAGTTATTTTTATTTTGGAAAAGATTCATATTAGTTTTAACAAATTTAGCTATTTCATAGATGTATATGCTAGGGGCGGTCAATAGGTTTTCAGATTTAAATATGGGTCGACAGGATTCAGACCACTGCATATTAAATATAGCACGCAAGCATTTTTTTTGTGCTACTAAAATTCGTGACAGCTCTGCTGTATATCCCCATACAACTATACCATAGCGAATTATGGAACACACATACGCATGATATACCAATAGTGCAGTTTGTTTAGAAGTAGTTTCTTTGACCTTTTTTAAAGCGAATACGAATTTGTTGATCTTTTTACAAATGCTATCAATGTGTTCCTTCCATGTGAGATGTTCGTCAATTATTATGCCTAAAAATTTGGTATTACGAATCTGTTCTATATGTTGATTATTAAAAGTGATGTTTATATCATTGTATGTACTTTTAAATGTTTTGAAATTGATTACTTTTGTTTTCTCTAAATTAATCTTTAATGAATTTTTGTTTAGCCATGACATGATTTCTTGTAATGTGTTATTTATTTCAAAATTTTGAAGGCTTCTATCTTTACATCCTATTATAACAGTCGTATCATCTGCAAATAAAACACAAACATGTTTGCGTACTGCTTGTGGTAGATCATTTATATAAATGAGGAATAGGAGGGGTCCTAAAATACTTCCCTGTGGTACGCCAAGATCATTATTTCTGGGTACAGAATCAAAGTCTTCTATGCTGTTCGTATTATCATTATATTTAGTTATTCTTGTGATCTGTCTTCTATTGCTTAAATATGATTCAAACCATTTTAGGGCCGTTCCTCTTATGCCACTTTTTTCCAATTTGTTGATGAGAATAGAATGGTCAACATAGTCGAACGCTTTACTTAAATCTAGAAAGAGAGCAGTGGAAGAAATTCTATCATTCACCTTATTTACAACAGATTTTACTAACTTGAAAGTCGCCAATGTAGTTGATCGAAATTTCCTGAATCCATGTTGTTCTTCTGCCAGGACATCGTATTTGTTAAAGAATGATAATAACCGTTTTTTCATAACTCTCTCGAAAATTTTTGATAAAATTGGTGTTAATGCTATAGGTCGATAGTTGTTTTTGTCAGTCTTTGAACCTTTTTTATGTAAGGGTTTTATTACAGACATTTTAAGCTTTTCTGGAAAACAACCTTGTTCTATGGATAAATTAATAATGTAAGCTAAAGGTTCTGCGATAAATTGTGCTAAGCGTTTTAAAATATCGGTGGTAATATTGTCGTAGCCGGATGATTTTGTGTTATTTAGCGATTTTATAACATTATAGACTTCAGATGCATTTGTAGGCTCTAGGAAAATACTGTGACTGTTAACATTAATATCTACGTTATTAATAATATCATCATGATCATCGCGATCAGTGCTTACATTATTTTTGACAACGTCTATGAAAAAATTATTAAAAATATTAGCAATGTCAGCTCCAGCTGTGGCTGCCACTTTGTCGTCAACAATTTTGTTAATGTATTCCTTTGCCGTTTGGTTTCCCATATTACGTTTAACAACTTCCCAGGTTGCTTTACATTTATTTTTGGAATATGCAATGTGTTTGAGGTTACATAATGATTGCAAGTTATTAATGCATTTCCTTAACATAATTGCATAAGACTTAAAAGTAGATTTATTTTCATTGGTCCTATTGTTATAATATTTGTATCTTAAAAATCTTTTTGTTTTACAGCTAACTTTTAGTCCTTTTGTTATCCACTTGAGTTTATTAGTTTTATAATAGCTCTTTACCGTAATAATAGGAAAGCATAATTTGTAGAATAAAGATAGTAAGTTATGGAACACATCAAAGGCTTTATCTGTTTCTGTTGTGTCATAAATTTCAGAGAAGGATAGTTGACTTATGTAATAAACAAATTTAATAATATTTTCTTTACTCATATCATTTTTTGTCATAAAATAGTGTCTAGAAATGTTTTCGTTTTCATGCTTAAATTCTACGACTTGAGCAGTATTATGGTCTGACAAACACAAGTTATGTGTTATTCCTATAGCGTTAGGTATGTTACTCAGAATATTGTCTATGCAAGTATTTAATCTTGTCGGCACCTTTATATGACATTCCATGCCATAATTTGAGATGAGTTCATTAAATCTTACAGTGTTACGATCTTTTTCCAGAAGAAAATTTATGTTAAAATCGCCAGCTATTACAACTCTACTTTTTTTACGTTGCAGTTGGAGTAATGTTTTATCAAATTGGTCGAAGAAAATATTTAAATTAGAACTCGGGGTCCTGTAAATACACAGTATTATTAAGCGCATTTTTTTAATTTCAATTGCACAAACTTCATACTGCTTATCAATGCTTAATTCTTTGATATCCCTTAGTTCAATGAATTGAACATTGTTTTTAGTTAATATACACGTACCTCCTCGACGTTGATCTGATCGCGAATAAATTGCACTGAGTTGAAAATTATTGATAACCATGTATTTTTCATCATCCTTTTTTATAAAATGCTCACTTAAACATATAACATCAACATCTGTACCAGATTCTTGCAGGTCATTGATAGCTAATTCTAGATCAGCAATTTTATTTAGAGCTCCAGCTATATTTTGATGAAATATTGAGAATTTGTTTACATTTGAATTTGGGTCATTAACGAAAAAACATCTCTTGGTTGGATTTTTTTGCTGGTGTTCTTAATTTCTTATCATTGTGAAAATAGTAAGGAATGGTACCTTTAAGTGGTTGTAATTTGCTTTTATTATTAACACTAACAGAGCTATCATTCCCAGTGGCTGAGTTAATTGAACTATTTTGAAAATGGGAAGGTATTATTGAGCCCCTACTTGGTATTGGGTTTTTATTAAAAGAAAAGTTGTCAGAAAGATTGGATGCGTTATATTGTTTCATGCATATTTCACTTATTATCTGACTTACAATGTCGTTTCTACTGTTTCCTTCAATGAAAGTACAATTTTTAAAAGTGTTAGTATATATTTTTAGATTATAGTTTAATTTATTTTCGTTTAGAAATGCATTATAGAGTATATTAACTACATAAACGTTACAATTTTTCAACATTTTAAGTGCTGCTGAAATTTCAGTTACTACTTTGATTGGATTTGAATCATTACATCCGCTCATAATAATCACGTTGTCGTTTCTTGTTAACTGTTTAGACAATGTGTAACAGCTGGATAAAACGTCCTCAGTATTTGCATCTGGTTTTCTGATAGCCGATATATTATAGTTTTTCAGAATAAGTTCACTTTTCTTGGCTATCAGCTTTTGGACAATTCCTTTTCCTTGGTTATCTGCTAATAAGAATATCCTTCTGTCTCCAGTTCGATCTAATGTTATTTGCGTCTTTGGTTCATCTATATTCTTGTCTATCACATTGTTTTCACTTATGATGGTTTTTCCTATGAATGAGTTGTCTATCGAAACATCTAATTCTGGTTCATTACTTATTTTGTCTTCATTTGGTTCAACATTAATAGGAACTGTAGTAGGGGTTTGAAAGTCGATTTCCAAATCTAGTTTTCGTATCGAAATATTAGACCTATTTATGTTTGAGTGCTTTGATTTTGTTTTACAAGATAAGGTGTTGCTTCTTAAACTTAAACTTGTAATGTACATATTTTTGTATTGTTCAGTTTTTTGTTTTTCTACTTCAAGTTTTTGTTTCAGGGATTCGTTCTCGTTGTTTAGCGTATCAATTTCTAAAGTAGCACTCTTCAATTGCTCCTTTAAACATTCTATTGTAGTTTGTAGTTCTTTATGTTTTTCACCTCTTACGACGTGTGTGGATAAGTCTATCATACTTTTAGCACTTAAGTCCGATGCCAAACTGTCCATAGACTCACTTGAAAATTGAGAAAGGAATTGCTTTGGACGCCTATTTCTCAGTTTGTAATTGTTGCGTGATTCCATGTTTATAATTCAATAAACTAATATCGAACAAAATAAGTCCGCTACTTGACACTAGATGGCAATAACAGTAATGATTTACTGAATTAGGTGCAGCGACGCGTCCACCAGTTTTATAGAAATGGGTGGAATGTTGTTATTGTTTTTAAATGACAACGTTCAGTTTTCGTATTTCGACTCACTCTTTTTACGATTTTACTACTGCTTCATACTTTATTCTTCATGATTCTTATTTTTTTATTTATGAATTTTATTCAACTTTATTTTGACTATTTTCATTCTAACTGTGAGTACAACCAATTTTATAATTTGTAATATCACAAAAAGACGTGCAGATTGCGAGGCGCGAACATACAACCTCGTACTTGGCAGGTCATGCACCGTGCCACTGTGCTAAACTGTCTACTAAATGACACAGTGAAATTTGTATTCTGTTGGATATAAAATAGAAAAGATCGTTATGATGCGTCTTATTTTGAATTCAAAATGTTTGTATGCGCGCGCAGTTGTAGTTTGAAAATTTAGTCTTTTGTTGTTATTTTGGATTTAAACACTGTATTAATTAACACTTGATAGCGCTTTTATAAGTACACTGTACCATTAACACATTGCTAGTGAATGTAGTTTTCGGAGTTTAACACTTAATTAACATAGTTTTAGCACAGTTTGAGATTAGAATTTTTAACACATTCTAACTTTGTTATAATCGTAAATTAGGTTTTGATAACACTTTCACTTAACGTTTACACTTTATTGTTCATCGTAATACAGAAATATCACTGCTAAATAGACTTTTTCCATTTTTTTGAATAATTTTTACGGAGCTCAATAATTACGTGACGGCAGCGCCATCTGATATATATTATTAAATTAAATTAAACTTTAAATTGATTTCATGTCTATAACTTTTTTATGAAGTGGGTAGGACTCTTGGTTTAAAATTATTGGACTTATTTGAATAATAATGCCAAAAATTATTAAAGAATAACCAACGTACTTTTTTGTTGTGTATTTAGTTAATTAAATATATAGATAGCAAGTACATTTACTTATTACAAACTACACAACTAGATAACTAACAAGTGCTAACTGACATAGAACCTAACTTCAACTACAAAAGAGTGCCAGATTAGTCGGAATAATGAACTTAGTGCTACAGAGCTTTTAATTGGTTAATATGAGCTACTTATTAGACATTAAAAGGAAACAATTATACTCCCCAGATAGATCCGCAGGTACATCAGCTGTTCGTGTAATAGGTTACCGGTCGAGTTAGGAAACCAATCACTACGTGTTACAGTGTATTTTTCCGTGAAAACAATAATCTTGGGTATTAATACACTTAATAGACATTTAATTATAATAATACAAGTTTTTTACACTAAAATATTAATTAAAACTAATTTAAAATTACGGAGCTAAATTTTTCAAGGCTGGACAAATTTCGGGCTTTTCATGAAAATATGGTAGTTTTAATAATGGTTGGTGAGTATTTGGTTTTGAGGTTTTAATAAATTGTGAAATTTTAATTGATATACAATTAGAATCAAAAATTATATTTTTAAGTTCAATTTTGGATAAAGTTTCAACTCTGTGAGCTGTTACAATAGCCAACAACGTAATTAATTTTTTAGATAATAATTCCAGGCTTAACTTTTCATTGGGAAACATTTGTGATAAATAGTTTAAAACAGTGTCAACGTTCCAAGTATATTCGTATTTCGGTTGAGGTGGTCTAGATCTAAACCACCTTTCATGAACCTCGCAATTCTATCATCATTAATACTAGTTGAACCTAAAATACAAGATAAAGCGGATTTGCAACAATTTAGGCTTCCATATTTGTAGCCTGAATTATATAGCTGAGTTAAAAAATAAAGGACATTTGGGACCGATGCTGCTAGATAATCAATATTATTTGTTTGACAGAAACTGAACCACTCTTTAAAGTAACAATCATATTGCTTACGAGTGTTGGGAGCTAATGAATTTATCATTATATCTACGGAAGAGGGGGGGACGCTTCGTTTCAGTAGAGTTTCCCTGATAATATTGCTGCAGCCAGGGTAAGACTTTTGTGCAGACTGTGTTGCGTCCTGGAATCACCCAAAAACAACAATTTACTACTAGGGTTAAAATAAATAACCTTAGAACTGACCAATTTCTTAAAAATAGGGTACCAGGGTTGGGTAGGCCAATTGGGTACAATAACTATGCCTGTAGCTTTGTCTGCAATTATTTTATTTAAAGTTTTAAGAATAATTGAGAATGGTGGGAAAGCGTAAAAGAAATAATCATTCCATGTTATTGTAAAAGCGTCAATACAGAAAGCGTATGGATCAGCTCGCCAAGAGACATATTTTTTGCATTTTGCATTGGATCTACTTGCGAATAAGTCAATATCAGGGACACCAAATGCCTTGGTAATGTCTAAGAAAGCATAAGATGCTAGCTCCCATTCAGTATCAGAATGCGTCTTTCGAGACTCAAAATCAGCGACAGTATTTTGAGATGATTTAACCCGTATGCTCCCGGCCGTGCCTCCAGAGGCACAGTGCATTGTTATTTTAATTGTGTCTGTAATTGCGGGTATTGAAGTGTTAATATATGAGGCATAAAGAAATAAATTTCTTTGTTCACAAAAATCCCAAATTTGTCGAGCAATTTTGTGTAAATGAGGGAACTGGACACTACCCATTCGGTTGATACACGAAATTGCAGTAGTGTTATCTACTCTAAGTAAAACTTGCGTGTCAAAAAGATCTTTAGCAAATATTTTTATGGCAAACAGAGCGGCTAGCAATTCTAATATGTTAATATGATACGATTTTTCTTCATTTGTCCAAAACCCATTTGCTTTTTTATTTAAACAAGATGCGCCCCAACCTGTCAAAGAAGCGTCTGAAAATATTTCGAGATGATAATTTGGAGATCGAATAGGGCATGAAGATTTACTAATATTTTTATACCACCAATCTAAATCATCCTTAATTACATTATGATTAATTTTCATGACTTTTTCATAGTTATGACTATCGCCCAGGTTTATAAATTTTAATCTCTCCAATATTTTAGTGTGTAACCAACCATATTCAATTCCTGGGCAAATAGAAATTAATAAACCTATAAACTTAGCGAAATCTCTAATTTTACACTTTTCAATAGTTCTAAATTTTTCTAATTCTTTTTTGATTTTATCACGTTTCTTTTGTGGAGGTTTCACACAAAATGTTTTCATATCCAATTCAAAACCTAAAAATTTACATCGGTTTTTGGGTATGATTGCACTCTTTTCATAGTTTATAATAAACCCCAAGTTTTGTAAGAGACATAGCGTTTCATTAACATTTTGTGTACATTTGTCAAAAGAAGTATCAATACACAAGATATCGTCCAAATAAACGGTGGATAACCATCTATGCAGCCGTAGGTGTTCCATAACCGGTTTCATGATTTTTGTGAACACCAGTGGACAAGTGTTCAAACCAAATGGTAAGCAATTAAATTCATAACAAGTATTTTTAAACTGAAAACGAAGGTATTTTCTATGATCTGAATGTACCGGTATTAAAAAATAAGCATCTTTTAGATCTACCGTCGCTAAATAGCAATTAGGTGTTACTAGTTTTATTGCGGTTCTTAAGTCTTCCATCTTAAAGTGTGGCGGGTTAATGAACTTATTTAATTTTTTTAAATTTAAAATAAACCTTTTTTCGCCATTTGGTTTGTCCACAAGAAATATACTAGATAAAAAATCTCCACGAACTCTACGGCATATCGATATAGCACCTTTATCAAGTAATTTATCAATTTCAGCCTGAAAGGTTAATACCTCGTATTTATCGTTAGGTATATTTTTAGGATAGTTATCCTGTACAGGAACTGAGGAAAAAGGTATTTTATAACCTTCAATCCAGGACAAAATAGTTTTGTCATGTGTGAGCTTTCGCCATGTGTGTATGAAATATTTTAATCTGCCTGCTGGTTTAATTACCTGCTGGTTTATTGCCCCCTCGGGTTCTTGTAGTAGGCACTGCTGCGGTGTGCACGTGATGACGCAGTCCTGCGCGTCATCTCGTTCCGGTGAGCACTCGACGAGGTACCCGCAGTCCGATGAGCTGTCGACGAC
The DNA here is from genome assembly GCA_905147715.2 of Xestia xanthographa. Taxonomy (NCBI): domain Eukaryota; kingdom Metazoa; phylum Arthropoda; class Insecta; order Lepidoptera; family Noctuidae; genus Xestia; species Xestia xanthographa. The sequence goes on along the minus strand of LR990659.1, from coordinate 17,912,286 downwards.
GTTTTCCGATTCGAATGTTGTGTGTTGGACTGCGGGTGCTTCCAGTTTAAATGATTAGTAGAATTGTTAGGTCTATTATTTCTTATTGGAGGTTTAGGCTTTGCTATATAAGATTTTAAATCTTGGCTAGACTGAGTTATAGCCTTGCTAGCTTTTAAGTTTTCAGGCAGCGACTCCCCGAACAAATGTTTGTCCCGTTTTGACTCTTTTAATGTATCCTTTAATTTATTGTTAAGAGTTGAAATTAAAAAACTTCGCCTAAGCTTTGTATCTATATAGTGTGAGTCGCATAACAAACGGCTGGCATTGCTTATATGCTTTAACACAGTTTGATTGGTATCCGATTTTTCTGAAACCAGGATATCTATTGCATTAGTCAAAGCTGTCAAAACTACACAGAGTTGGCCTTGCCGCGCTGCTAAAGATGCATCTTTTTTCTGCAAGATATCGGATACCGCCACTTTAACTTCGGGATTTAAAATTGGTGCCTTAAATAATTGACAATTACCAGGGGTTGGATATTCTTCTATAATTTTATCTTTTTGATCTTTTTTCAACCCATTTTGTAGGACATGTATTAGCCTTGCCGAGACATCCGGGTATACATTTTTTCCCACAGCAGTTTCCTCTTTAGGAGCATCCCCCAGGAGGGTAAGTATCTCATCGTCCAAATGCTCTGGAGATATGGGCACTTGATAATTTTTATTGCAATCTACCTCAGCAGCAATGCTAGTTGATGGTTGCGGTATTGAACTATCTCCCGCCTCAGATGTGGGGGCTAATATAGACTCATTTGAAGTCTGAGCCACGTTAGGAAGTGCCTCCATATCTCTTTCAGTGTCTGAACATTGGTAATTGTCAACGTTATCATCCATTACCGGGTCTGAAAAGGCAATAAATATGATTGTCATAACCGTGAAGGCAGTGATCCCAAAAATCACTCGCAACACTAGACAATGTAGGTATTACGCTAACCATAAAGTATTTGTGACGGTAACAGTCCCCAAACGTACTGTTCGCATCACTTACTATAATGTAGCAAAAGATCCGTTAGTTAAACGTACAACTTATAGTACATAGGTACAACAATTATAATACCGCACAGTGTCGAATATTATACACCATCTATGATATTATTGTTATGTGAAGGTAACAGTCCCAGTGAGTACTGTTCGCATCACGATTGAGTACCAAACTAGGTTTCGTTGTAAAGCGTCATATGCATTACGTAACGGTAATACTCCCAATAATTTATGCATTGTTCACTTCCGTGAATTATTTTTGCACAATTTGTTAACAATTTAAAACATGTACACATAGGCTGTAAGAATCTATTGTTTTTTCATACGTAAAAGATTACTTATTAGCCATAATAAATAAATAACTGTAGTGTAACAGATAGCACAAACATGTAATTTCAAAAATAGAATCCTGAATTGTATGTAAACACTTACCAGAATTTCCTTCTGTACTTGCAGAACTGGAAGAATAGCGCCGTCGTTTTCGTAATTCACGCTCCAACTTTCTCAATATGCGTTCACTATCCTTATCCCTATGTTTCCGTTTTCTTCCCATGTTTAAAGCTATTAACTTTTAAAAATAATGCACCTATATATTTTAAAAATAATCACTCAAACTAAACACTATTTAATACTATGAACACACTACGTATCTAAATATTAGCATAAACTATTTGACGGGTAACGGCCGGTACTGCACGAAAACAGATAATGAGAATAAAATGGCGTGTGATCGAAGAGATCGGGTCGGCCATGAGTGGGAGTGAATTAATGATTTTTGTTTTTTAATAAAAAAATTACTTTTAATTTTTAGATTCTTATTATTGTCTCTAAAATATTCGTGGTAATGGCCGAGAAATACGAAACAGTACTACAAGTCAATATTAATCGCGAGAATTGAGCAGCGTAAGCATAATAATTAAAATCGTCTATACATTCCCATTGAGTAAATATTTCATGAAAAGATCATTCAATGGGCTTAAATGAATTTAGAGGGTTGTATTGATGATTTTAATGATTACAATTCTTTAACTAGGGACATACCTACATGTTACGGCCGCGAATCATATTTTTTAATTAACAAGGTGACACTGACCTGCAAAAAACGTAAGATAAATTTACTAGTGTGCCATTTGCGCAGCTTTACGTTAGATGTTCCGAGCCGCTATAAAGTTGCCCGTCACTTGCAGCACAGAATAGAAAATAGTACTTACTAGCTTGCAGCCAATAATACTTAAATAGGTATCATTAGTTCATTACCTACTCAAATCGCTTGTAATTTAATTTAGTTACTGCATCAAGGAAATAAAATGAAATAGGTAGGTACCTACTAGAAGTAGGATGAAAAATGGAAATAGGTACAAGCACAGTACTAGGTAGCTACAAACATTGTTTTTGTTTACTTGCTATAATAATTATTATTGAATAGTACAAATAGAATAGTACCTATTCTATTATGCATTTTGCAGTGCACTGCTCGGTCTATTTCTAGCTTGTTATTAACACGACGACTATCGAACTTCTACATTTTTTTTTTATAATTTAGGATTACTTTGGACAAAATTAGCTAAGTACCTACTTCATATTTAAATAAAGAAGGCAAACTTAAAACATTATGCTCAATATAATATTGTTTGAGATATCGATAACCTTTGACAAAACTTAGCCCTATGGCCCTAATATACCTTTTTTACGACGTTGGGGTATACATAAAGTTATATTTTTATTCTCTACCTTATATAAATTACACATTAAATATTTTTATTTGTTTATTATTATTTTGTGTTATAAATTTATATTCGTTAATGACCGTGGCATCACTCTGGGCCCTATCAGAATACCAGCGCTGTGACTTTTTTTTTAAATGTCACAGCACCTTGCTGAGATAGGAGCCTTTTGGCCTTGCACAGGACCATTTTGATTGTTTATTCTTATTTTTTCTCTTGTTTACTTATCTAAATATATAAAAGAAGAAACTGACTGACTGACTGACACATTTATCAACGCACAGCCCAAACCGCTGGGTCTACAGATACCAAATTTGGCATGTAGGTTTCTTATGTAGTCTAGGGGTGCATTAAGAAAGGATTTTTCAAAATTCATCCCCTAAGGGGGTTAAACGGGGCTCCAAAGTTTGTATGGGGAAACAAGATTAGTTAGACTATTTTATTCAAAACTTCACAGGAGTGCTCCAATTAATAAATAAGTAGAAACGGGTTTCAGGATTTTTCAGAATTCAACCCCTAAGAGGGGGAAATGGGGTGACAAAGAATAAAAATCAATGCACAGCCCAAACCATTGAGTCTAGAGATTCCAAATATGGCACATAGGTTCTTTATGAGGTTTAGGGGTGCATTAAGAAAGGATTTTTCAAAACTAACCCCCTGAGGGGTTGAAACGGGGGTAGGCTACTTTATTCGAAACCTAACAGGAGTACTCCTATCGATAAATGAGTTAATATTTGTGTTTCAGGTTTTTTCAGAATTCAACCCCTTAAGGGGGAAATGGGGTAACAAAGCCTGAAATTCAACATAGGTATTGTTTGTATGGTCTATTGGGTCGGGTGTATTACAAAAACAACGATTTTAAGATTTAATGTGGCGGACCTGAATTACCATCATTCTCTGTTGGGGTGCGATGGGGTTGAAATGTCTAAAAATCAATATGGGTGTCGAAACCGAGATTATCAGGGATGCTGATTTCGAAAATGGCATTTATTTTGAGATCCAGAAGATGGGGGATTTGACTTCTATACAGGGTTATTGTTGATTTATTATGATGATTGTGATAACGATGATGATGATTGTTATAATGATGATGATGATGATTGTGATGATGATGATTGTGATTATGATGATAATGATTGTGATTACGATGATGATGATTGTGATTGTAATAGTGATGGCTATTGTGATAGTGACGGTGGTTGTGATGGTGATAGCGATGGTTGTGATAACGAGGATGGAGATTGTGATAATGATGATTATGATTAAGATGATAATGATTGTGATTACGATGATAATGATTGTGATAACGATGATGGTGATTGTGATAGTGATTTTGATGGTTATTGTGATGGTGATGGTGATTGTGATAGTGATTGTGATAGTGACGGTGATTGTGATAGCGATGGTGATTGTGATTGTGACAGTGATGGTGATTGTGATAACGATGAAGATGATTGTGATTACGATGATAATGATTGTGATAACAAGGTTAATGATTTTGATAATGATTGATTGATTGATTTTGATGGTGATAGTAATGGTGATTGTGATAGTGATGGTGATTGTGATAATGATTGTGGTTGTGATAGTGATGGCAATTGTGATCATGATGATTGTGATTAAAATGATAATGATTGACATTACGATGATAATTATTGTGATTACGATGATAATAATTATGATGACGAGAATGGAGATTGTGATGATGATGATTGTGATTACAAAATAGTGGTTGTGATTACGATTGCTAATAATGATGATAGTGATTGTGATTGAAATTGTTATGGTGATTGTAATTGTGATGATGATTGTGATGGTGATTGTGATTGTGATGGTGGTTGTGATTGTGATAGTGATTGTGATGGTGATTGTGAATGTGATAGTGATGGAGATTGTGATTGTGATGGTGATTGTGGTTGTGACAGTGATTGTGATAGTGACGGTGATTGTGATGGTGATAGCGATGGTGATGGTGATTGTGACAGTGATGGTGATAATGATGAAGGTGATTTTGATTACGATAATAATGATTGTGATAGTGATTGTGGTGGTGATTGTAATGGTGATTGTGATTGTGATAGTTATAGTCATTGTGATGATGATTGTGATGGTGATAGCGATGGTGATTGTGTTTATGATGGCAATTGTGATGGTGATGGTGATTGTGATGATGATTGTGATGATGATTGTGATTGTGATAGTGACTGTGATGGTGATTGCGATTGTGATGGTGATTGTGTTGGTGATTGTGATGGTGATAGCGATGGTGATTGTGATTATTATGGTGATTGTGATGGTGATGATGATTGTGATGGTGATTGTGATGATGATTGTGATAGATTGTGATAACGATGGTGGTTGTGATAGTGTTGGTGATTGTGATGGTGATAGCGAAGGTGATTGTGATTATGATGGTGATGGTGATTGTGATGGTGATTGTGATGATGATTGTGATAAGGATGGTGGTTGTGAAAGTGTTGGTGATTGTGATAATGATGGTAACTGTGATAGTGATGGTTATTGTGATAATGATTGTGATAATGATGGTGGTTGTGTTAGTGATGGTGATTGTGATAATGATTGTGATAATGATGGTAGTTGTGATTGTGATGGTGGTTGTGATAGTGATGGTGATTGTGATGATAATAATAAATTGTGATGACTATGAAATTTGGCACATAGATAGTTTACAACCTGGATTAACATGTAGGACACTATTTATCCCTTTAGTATGATTCAGTGGGACAGTTACCGAAATGCACGCGGGCGAAGCCGCGGGCAACAGCTAGTCTAAATATATAAAAGAAGAAACTGACTGACTGACTGACTGACTCATCTATCAACGCACAGCCCAAATCGCTGGGTCTACAGATACCAAATTTGGCATGTAGGTTCCTTATGTAGTTTAGAGGTGCACTAAGAAAGGATTTTTCAAAATTTACCCCCTAAGGGGGTTAAACGGGGCTCCAAAGTTTGTATGGGGAAACAAGATTAGTTAGACTATTTTATTCAAAACTTCACAGGAGTGCTCCTAATAATAAATAAGTAGAAACGGGTTTCAGGATTTTTCAGAATTCACCCCCTAAGAGGGGGAAATGGGGTGACAAAGTCCAAAAATCAATGCACAGCCCAAGCCGCTGAGTCTAGGGATTCCAAATTTGGCACATTGGTTTCTTATGTGGTCTAAAGGTGCACTAAGAAAGGATTTTTCAAAATTCATCACCTAAGGGGGTTAAACGGGGCTCCAAAGTTTGTATGGGGAAACAAGATCAGTTACACTATTTTAATCGAAACTTCACAGGAGTGCTCTTATTGATAAATGAGTAGAAACGGGTTTCAGGTTTTTTCAAAATTCAACCCCTAAGAGGGGTAAGTGGGTGGCAAAGTATAAAAATCAATGCACAGCCCAAACCACTGAGTCTTGAGATTCCAAATTTGGCACATAGGTTTTTTATGGGGTCTAGGGGTGCACTAAGAAAGGATGTTTCAAAATTCATCCCCTAAGGGGGTTAAACGGGGCTCCAAAGTTTGTATGGGGAAACAAGATTAGTTAGACTATTTTATTCGAAACTTCACAGGAGTGCTTCTATTAATAAATGAGTAAAAATGGGTTTCCGGTTTTTTCAAAATTCAACCCCTAAGAACAGCCCAAACCACTGAGTCTAGAGATTCCAAATTTGGCACATAGGTAGGTTTTCTATGGGGTCTAGGGGTGCATTAAGAAAGGATGTTTCAAAATTCATCCCCTAAGGGGGTTAAACGGGGCTCCAAAGTTTGTATGGGGAAACAAGATTAGTTAGACTATTTTATTCGAAACTTCACAGGAGTGCTCCTATTCGATATTTTTTTTTTTTATTGTGGTTGTGATTGTTTTTATTTGTTTATTATTATTTTGTGTTATAAATTTATATTCGTTAATGACCGTGGCATCACTCTTGCCCCTATCAGAATACCAGCGCTGTGACTTTTTTTTTAAATGTCACAGCACCTTGCTGAGATAGGAGCCTTTTGGCCTTGCACAGGACCATTTTGATTGTTTATTTTTATTTTTTCTCTTGTTTACTTATCTAAATATATAAAAGAAGAAACTGACTGACTGACTGACTGACTGATTGACTGACTGACTGACTGACTGACTCATCTATCAACGCACAGCCCAAACCGCTGGGTCTACAGATTCCAAATTTGGCAAGTAGGTTCATTAGGTAGTCTAGGGGTGCACTAAGAAAGGATTTTTCAAAATTCACCCCCTAAGGGGGTTAAACGGGGCTCCAAAGTTTGTATGGGGAAACCAGATTAGTTAGACTATTTTATTCGAAACTTCACAGGGGTGCTCCTATTGACAAATGAGTAGAAACGGGTTTCAGGTTTTTTCAGAATTCAACCCCTAAGAGGGGGAAATGGGGTGGCAAAATATAAAAATCAATGCACAGCCCAAACCGCTGAGTCTAGAGATTCCAAATTTGGCAAGTAGGTTCCTTATGTGGTCTAGGGGTGCACTAAAAAATGATTCCTCAAAATTCATCCCCTAAGGGGGTTAAACGGGGCTCCAAAGTTTGTATGGGGAAACAAGATTAGTTAGACTATTTTATTCGAAACTTCACAGGAGTGCTCCTGTTGATAAATGAGTAGAAACGGGTTTCAGGTTTTTTCAGAATTCAACCCCTAAGAGGGAGAAATGGGGTGGCAAAGTATAAAAATCAATGCACAGCCCAAACCGCTGTCTAGAGATTCCAAATCTGCCACATAGGTTTTTTATGAGGTTTAGGGGTGCACTAAGAAAGGATTTTTCAAAATTCACCCCCTAAGGGGGTTAAACGGGGCTCCAAAGTTTGTATGGGGAAACAAAATTAGTTAGACTATATTATTCGAAATTTCACAGGAGTGCTCCTATTGATAAATGAGTAGAAATGGGTTCAGGGTTTTTCAGAATTCAACCCCTAAGAGGGGGAAATGGGGTGGCAAATCCTGAAATTCAACAAAGGTATTGTTTGTATGGTGAATTGGGTCGGGTGTATTACATAAACAACGATTTTAAAATTTAATGTGGCAGACCTGAAATACCATCATTCCATGTTGGGGTGCGATAGGGTTGAAATGTCTAAAAATCAATATGGGGTGCGATGGGGTTGAAATGTCTAAAAATCAATATGGGTGTCGATACCGAGATTATCAGGGGTGCTGATTACGAAAATGGCATTTATTTTGAGATCCGGAAGATGGCGGATTCGACATCTGTACAGGGTTATTGTTGATTTATTGTGATGATTGTGATAACGATGATGATGATCGTGATAATAATGATGATGATGATTTTTATTACGATGATAATGATTGTGATTACGATGATGATGATTGTGATAATGATAATTGAGATAAGGATGATAATGATTGTGATTACGATGATAATGAGTATGATAACGATCATGGTGATTGTGATAGTGATTTTGATGGTGATTGTGACAGTGATGGTGACATTGATGGTGATTGTGATAGTGACGGTGATTGTGATAGTGATGGTGATGGTGATGGTGATGGTGATTGTGATTGTGATGGTGATTGTGATAGTGATTGTGATAATGATTGTGGTTATGATAATGATTGTGATGATGATGATTGTGATAATGATGAAGATGATTGTGATTACGATGAATTAGATTGTGATAACGAGGATAGTGATTGTGATAACGAGGATAGTGATTGTGATAGTGTTTTTTATGGTGATTGTGATGGTGATTGTGATGGTTATTGTGATGGTGATTGTGATGGTGATTGTGATAGTGAAGGTGATTGTGATGGTGATAGCGATGGTGATGGTGATTGTCATTATGATTGTGACAGTGATGGTGATTGTGATAATGATGAAGATGATTGTGATTACGATGAATACGATTGTGATAACGAGGATAGTGATTGTGATAGTAATTTTTATGGTGATTGTCATTATGATTGCGACAGTGATGGTGATTGTGATGGTGATTGTGATGGTGATTGTGATGGTGATTGTGATGGTGATTGTGATGGTGATTGTGATGGTGATTGTGATGGTGATTGTGATGGTGATTGTGATGGTGATTGTGATGGTGATTGTGATGGTGATTGTGATGGTGATTGTGATGGTGATGGTGATTGTGATGGTGATTGTGATGGTGATGGTGATTGTGATGGTGATTGTGATGGTGATTGTGATGATGATTGTGATGGTGATTGTGATGGTGATTGTGATTGTGATTGTGATGGTGATTGTGATGGTGATTGTGGTTATGATAATGATTGTGATGATGATGATTGTGATTACGATGAATAAGATTGTGATAACGAGGATAGTGATTGTGATAGTGATTTTTATGGTGATTGTGATGGTGATTGTGATGGTTATTGTGATGGTTATTGTGATGGTGATTGTGATAGTGAAGGTGATTGTGATGGTGATAGCGATGGTGATGGTGATTGTCATTATGATTGTGACAGTGATGGTAATTGTGATAATGATGAAGATGATTGTGATTACGATGAATACGATTGTGATAACGAGGATAGTGATTGTGATAGTGATTTTTATGGTGATTGTCATTATGATTGCGACAGTGATGGTGATTGTGATGATGATTGTGATGGTGATTGTGATGGTGATTGTGATGGTGATTGTGATGGTGATTGTGATGGTGATTGTGATGGTGATAGTGATGGTGATTGTGATGGTGATTGTGATTGTGATGGTGATTGTGATGGTGATTGTGATGGTGATTTTGATGGTGATGGTGATTGTGATGGTGATAGTGATAGTGATGGTGATTGTGATGGTGATGTGATGGTCAAAGTGATGGTGATTGTGATGGTGATTGTAATTTTGATTGTGATTGTGATAGTGACGGTGATTGTGATAGTGATGATAGTGATGGTGATTGTGATGTGATGGTGATGGTGATTGTGATTGTGATTGTGATTGTGATTGTGATAGTGATTGTGATAATGATTGTGGTTATGATAATGATTGTGATGATGATGATTGTGATAATGATGAAGATGATTGTGATTACGATGAATAAGATTGTGATAACGAGGATAGTGATTGTGATAGTGATTTAATGGTGATTGTGATGGTGATTGTCATTATGATTGCGACAGTGATGGTGATTGTGATAATGATTGTGATTACGATGAATAAGATTGTGATAACGAGGATAGTGATTGTGATAGTGATTTTTATGGTGATTGTGATGTTAATAATAATTTGTGATGATTGTGAAATTTTGAACATAGATAGTTTATAACCTGGATTAATGTGATTAACTGGTAGGACACTATTTATTATTTTTCAGTGGGACAGTTACCGAACTTCACGCGGGCGAAGCCGCGGGCAACAGCTAGTCTAAATATATAAAAGAAGAAACTGACTGACTGACTGACTGACTGACTCATCTATCACGCACAGCCCAAACCGCTGGGTCTACAGATTCCAAATTTGGCAAGTAGGTTCCGTATGTGGTCTAGGGGTGCACTAAGAAAGAATTTTTCAAAATTCATCCCCTTAAGGGGTTAAACGGGGCTCCAAAGTTTGTATGGGGAAACAAGATTAGTTAGACTATTTTATTCGAAACTTCACAGGAGTGCTCCTATTGATAAATGAGTAGAAACGGGTTTCAGGTTTTTTCAGAATTCAACCCCTAAGAGGGGGAAATGGGGTGGCAAAGTATAAAAGTCAATGCACAGCCCAAACCACTGAGTCTAGAGATTCCAAATTTGGCACATAGGTAGGTTTTCTATGGGGTCTAGGGGTGCATTAAGAAAGGATGTTTCAAAATTCATCCCCTAAGGGGGTTAAATGGGGCTCCAAAGTTTGTATAGTTAGACTATTTTATTCGAAACTTCACAGGAGAGCTTCTATTGATAAATGAGTTAACATTATTTTGTGTTTCAGGTTTTTTCAGGTTTCAACCCCTAAAGGGGGAAATGGGGTAACAAAGCCTGAAATTCAATATAGGTATTGTTTGTATGGTGAATTGGGTTGAGTGCATTAGAAAAACAACGATTTTAAGATTTAATGTCACCTGAATTACCATCATTCCCTGTTGGGGTGCGATGGGGTTGAAATGTCTAAAAATCAATATGGGTGTTGAAACCGAGATTATCAGGTGTGTTGATGTCGAAAATGGCATTTATTTTGAGATCCAGAAGATGGCGGATTCAACTTCTATTCTGGGTTATTGTTAATTTATTGTGATAACGATGATGATGATTGTTATAATGATGATGATGATTGTGATGATTGTGATTACGTTGATAATGATTGTAATTACGATGATGATTGTGATAATGATCATGATGATTGTGATGATGATTTTGATTACGATGATAATGAGTTTGATAACGATGATGGTGATTGTGATAGTGATGGCGATTGTGATAGCGATGGTGATTGTGATGGTGATTGTCATGGTGATTGTGATGGTGATTGTGATGGTGATTGTGATGGTGATAGCGATGGTTGTGATAACAAGAATGGAGATTGTGATGATGATGATTATGATTAAGATGATAATGATTGTGATAGGTAACGATGATGGTGATTGTGATGGTGATGGTGATGGTGATTGTGATAGTGATTGTGACAGTTACGGTGATTGTGATGGTAATTTTGATGGTGATTGTGATGGTGATTGTGATGGTGATTGTGATAGTGACGGTGATTGTGATGGTGATAGCCATGGTGATCGAGATTGTGACAGTGATGGTGATTGTGATAGGTAATGATTGTGGTTGTGGTAGTGATGGCGATTGTGATCATGATTAAGATGATAATGATTGATATTACGATGATAAAGATTGTGCTTACGATGATAATGATTGTGATGACGATGATTGTGATTACGATGAAAGTGGTTGTGATTACGATGATAATGATTGTTAAAATGATGATAGTGATTGTGATGATGATTGTGATGGTGATTGTGATAATGATTGTGATAATGATGGTGGTTGTGATAGTGATGGTGGTTGTGATGAAAATAATAAATTGTGATGATTATGAAATTTGGCACATACATAGTTTATAACCTGGATTAACATGTAGGACACTATTTATCCCTTTAGTATGATTCAGTGGGACAGTTACCGAACTGCACGCGGGCGAAGCCGCGGGCAACAGCTAGTCTAAATATATAAAAGAAGAAACTGACTGACTGACTGACTGACTGACTGACTCATCTATCAACGCACAGCCCAAACTGCTGGGTCTACAGATACCAAATTTGGCATGTAGGTTTCTTATGTAGTCTAGGGGTGCATTAAGAAAGGATTTTTCAAAATTCATCCCCTAAGGGGGTTAAACGGGGCTCCAAAGTTTGTATGGGGAAACAAGATTAGTTAGACTATTTTATTCAAAACTTCACAGGAGTGCTCCTATTAATAAATAAGTAGAAACGGGTTTCAGGATTTTTCAGAATTCAACCCCTAAGAGGGGTAAGTGGGTGGCAAAGTATAAAAATCAATGCACAGCCCAAACCACTGAGTCTAGGGATTCCAAATTTGGCACATAGGTTTTTTATGGGGGCTAGGGGTGCACTAAGAAAGGATGTTTCAAAATTCATCCCCTAAGGGGGTTAAACGGGGCTCCAAAGTTTGTATGGGGAAACAAGATTAGTTAGACTATTTTATTCGAAACTTCACAGGAGTGCTCCTATTGATAAATGAGTAGAAATGGGTTTCAGGTTTTTTCAAAATTCAACCCCTAAGTGGTAGTAGTGGGTGGCAAAGTATAAAAATCAATGCACAGCCCAAACCACTGAGTCTAGAGATTCCAAATTTGGCACATAGGTTCTTTATGGGGTTTAGGGGTGCATAAAGAAAGGATTTTTCAAAATTAACCCCCTAAGGGGTTGAAACGGGGTCCAAAGATTACATGGGGAAATAAGATAATTTAGACTACTTTATTCGAAACTCAACAGGAGTACTCCTATCGATAAATGAGTTAACATTTGTGTTTCAGGTTTTTTTCAGAACTCAACCTCTAAAGGGGGAAATGGGGTAACAAAGCCTGAAATTCAACATAGGTATTGTTTGTATGGTGAGTTGGGTTGGGTGTATTACAAAAACAACGATTTTAAGATTTAATGTGGCGGACCTAAATTACCATCACTCCCTGTTGGGGTGCGATAGGGTTGAAATATCTAAAAATCAATATTGGTGTCGAAACCGAGATTATCAGGGGTGCTGATGTCGAAATTGGCATTTTTTTGAGATCCAGAAGATGGCGGATTCAACCTCTATTCTGGGTTATTGTTGATTTATTGTGATGATTGTGATAACGATGATGATGATTGTTATGATGACGATGACAATTGTGATGATGATGATTGTGATTACGATGATAATGAGTTTGATAACGATGATGGTGATTGTGATAGTGATTGTGATAGTGATGGCGATTGTGATAGTGACGGTGATTGTGATGGTGATAGCGATGGTTGTGATAACGAGGATGGAGATTGTGATGATGATGATTATGATTAAGGTGATAATGATTGTGATTACGATGATAATGATTGTGATAGGTAACGATGGTGGTGATTGTGATAGTGATTTTGATGGTGATTGTGATGGTGATGGTGATGATGATGGTGATTGTGATAGTGGTTGTGATAGTGACGGTGATTGTGATGGTGATAGCGATGGTGATCGTGATTGTGACAGTGATGGTGATTGTGATAATGATGTAGATGATTGTGATAACGATGATAATGATTGTGATAATGAGGTTAGTGATTGTGATAATGATTGTGATGGTGATGTGATGGTGATTGTAATGGTGATAGTGATTGTGATAGTGATAGTAATAGTGATTGTGTTAGTGATAATGATGGTGATTGTGATAATGATTGTGGTTGTGATTGTGATAGTGATGGCGATTGTGATCATGATTATTGTGACTAAGATGATAATGATTGAGATTACGATGATAACGATTGTGATTACGATGATAATGATTGTTGTAATTGTGATGATGATTGTGATGGTGATTGTGATGGTGATTGTGATAACGATGATGGTGATTGTGATTTGATGGTGATGGTGATTGTGATAGTGATTGTGATAGTGACGGTGATTGTGATAGTGATAGCGATGGTGATGGGGATTGTGATTGTGACAATGATGGTGATAATGATGAAGGTGATTGTGATTACGATGATAATGATGGTGATAGTGATTGTGATTGTGATTGTGATGGTGATTGTAATGGTGATGGTATAGGTGATTGATATGCTGATTGTGATTGTGACTGTGATAGTGATAGAGATAGTGATAGTGGTAGTGATAGTGATGGTGATTGTGATTGTGATTGTGATAGTGATAGTGATAGTGATAGTGATGGTGATTGTGATAATGATTGTGGTTGTGATAGTGATGGCGATTGTGATTATGATGTTTGTGATTATGAAAATGATTGAGATTACAATGATAATGATTGTGATGACGAGGATGGAGATTGTGATGATGATGATTGAGATTACGATGATAATGATTGTTAAAATGATGATAGTGATCGTGATAGTGATAGTGATTGTGATCGAGATTGTGATGGTGATTGTGATGGTGATGGTGATTGTGATGGTGATGGTGATGGTCATGGTGATGGTGATTGTGATTACGATGATAATGTCTGTGATAACGATGATGGTGATTGTGATAGTGATTTTGATGGTAATTGTGATGGTGATGGTGATTGTGATAGTGACGGTGATTGTGATGGTGATAGCGATGGTGATGGGGATTGTGATGGTGATGGTGTTTGTGATGGTGATTGTGATGATGATTGTGATAATGATTGTGGTAATGATGGTGGTTGTGATAGTGATGGTGATTGTGATAATGATGGTGATGGTGATTGTGATAGTGACGGTGATTGTGATGGTGATAGCGATGGTGATGGGGATTGTGATGGTGATGGTGATTGTGATGGTGATTGTGATAATGATTGTGATAATGATGGTGGTTGTGATAGTGATCGTGATTGTGATAATGATGGTGGTTTTGATAGTGTTGAGGACAGCGCCATCTGTGCACATCGGGAAGAACTACGAGGGCCTCGCGTCGAAACATTCAACATCTTGAACACACTGCGCACGCGACACTAGCCAAGCAGCAAACTACGTAGCTCATCCAACAACGACGAGATGGCGCTGAACCGCGGATATAAAAGGCTGACGACGACCTCCATGCGACCTCTTTTCTACTCTTCCCTCTGCCGCGACCACAAAACACGAACTGAAGTCTATCCTGTGTGCTTATTTTGTAAATCTCAATAAATTCCTATCACTAGAAGAATAAACCAGTCACTTTGGTCATCATACCTGATTTGCAAAAACCCCATAAAATAAGGAACACACCTTAACAGATAGTGATGGTGATTGTGATAACGATTGTGATAATGATGGTGATTGTGATAGTGATGGTGGTTGTGATAGTGATGGTGATTGTGATGATAATAATAAATTGTGATGATTATGAAATTTGGCACATAGATA
Organism: Xestia xanthographa; assembly: GCA_905147715.2. NCBI lineage: Eukaryota > Metazoa > Arthropoda > Insecta > Lepidoptera > Noctuidae > Xestia > Xestia xanthographa. The sequence continues at coordinate 17,897,016 of LR990659.1, read as the reverse complement.
GTTTATAACCTGGATTAATATGTAGGACACCATTTATCCCTTTAGTATAATTCAGTGGGACAGTTACCGAACTGCACGCGGGCGAAGCCGCGGGCAACAGCTAGTTTTATATAATTTTGTCATTAACTATTCTATCTTTTTGTTCCTGTTTGTTCTGTGTGAGGTCAATAAATACTTTTCTTTCTTTTTTTCTTTCTTGGTATAAATTTAACGTTCATTTTCTTGATAGGTCCACCCGTTTCTAAGAAAAGTGGTGACAGACGGTCAGTCGGACAGACAGATGGACAGACAAACGGACAGACGGACAAGAAAGTGATCTTATAAGGATTCCTTTTTTTTACCTTTGGAGTATCAGAACCCCAGAAAGAGTTGATGATCTGCAAACGGCTGAGCAGATTTCCTTACATAAATACGAGGAACAAACACAAATTTGTTGTTCCTGCAACGAGGCTCAAAAAAATAGGGGGTACGTTCAGATGCCAATGTATACGTTTTTACAATAAACTTCCGAGCCAAATTCAAGCACTAAGCCTAAATAAATTCAAATCGTTTATAAAACGGAAGCTGTGCCTGAAAGCCTACTATCATGTTAATCACTATCTCGAAGATAAAAAGGCTTGGCATTAAGCTGCTCCAATGAAATTTGCTCTGTGAATGTCGAACCTTCGGACTTCACTTGTTTATTATTTATTCCTTTCTTTTCCTTTTTTTATTTTTTCTTTTCCTTTTTTATACACACTGACATTTAATGTTTTGACATGTATTTTATTATTTTTTATACACTCTGACATTTAATGCTTTGACATGTATTTTATTATTTATTACTTTGTTATTATTTTATTTGACATTTACTGATTTGACATGAATACTTATTTTGTTAAGTATTTTACTTTTTTTTTATCTTCATTGTGCCTTTTAATGATTTTTGTGATTTTTATTTACATTCCTTTTGAATAGAACTTGTTATGAATTATATAATATGATTATTGTGAATGTGGGGACCATGTGGGTCACATTTATATTTTTTGTTTATTTTTTCCCACAACTGTCTGACAGTTTGAGTACTCTAAGCGACCTACCCAAATGTCCTTTCTTAGGTATTGTTCGTCGTTTCGTTGAGCTCCTTGAGTTATAAGTCGAGCTACACGTTAACTGACAAATGCTTGCACTGACTGGACAGGTCCACTCAAAACTGTATGGTTCTTTCTTCAAAAGACCATATCAGACACTAATCTGCATAGTCCTCATGTGAATTGAGCAAGATTGTCTGGACTTTAAAAGAGACTATGACCTCTGAGTTTGTTTCGGCTGTTTCTTCTCAGAGTAGTCAGGACGAAACACCAGCCCCATCTAGTTTTAAAAAATGACGTGTAAAAGTGTTTGTAAAAACCTACTTGCAAAATAAACATCATTTATCATTTATCCTTGAAACATGGCTAAGAACACTATCAGTAAAGACACCTTCCAATTGAAAAAAAAAAACTTAATCAAAATCGATTCTTCCGTTTAGGACCTATGATGCCACAGACAGACTCACAGATTTACACTTCAAACGTATAACACCCCTTTTGTTGGTTTGGGGGTTAAAAAAAAAACTAACGGAATAATAAAACACTACAAATTACGACACACCTATAATCTCCAAAGGGTTAGGCAGAGGTGAACCTAATGGTAACACTCACATTTCACTAATAAAACACTAATTTATTATTATTATTTGTTTCAGATGTGTTACATTACACAAGCATATTCAGGTGTTATTTGTAAGTACCTTAGGTCAAGATATTGCTAAATAGATTTTTTTAAGCTATTAAATACGTAACCGTTGAGTAGTTTCTCTGATAAAACCAATAGAAGCTTTGATTTTAAAGTAAAACTAATAAACTAATATTTGTTGTTACAGCTGATGTGAATGCCAGAGCGTCAGTTGTTTGTAAGTATTTTGATGTTATGTACAAGGAGACTCCACAAAATATAGTTATTAGGAAGAATAACATAGCAAGTCGAAACATTTCATTAGATAATCTTTCGATGTATGTTTGTTTGAAGTAAAACTAATAGAAGCATTTTTCCTGATACAAAAAATGTCATATTATGTATCTAGCCTGTCTGAAACCTAGTAAACATGTGAGATAGGCGTTTCGACTTTCTCGGTATTATCGGCATTATTTGGGTCACAGTGATAACAATTTTTATGAATTTTCTCTCCACTGTAGGTAGGTGTGTGTTTGAGTCTATAAAATAGATAGCATTGTCACGCGGACTTCAGTTGTAAACTCACCATGCAGAAATGACTAGGTTTCAGACAGGCTAGATACATAATATGACATTTTTTGTATCAGGAAAAATGCTTCTATTATGTAGTCTGAGCCTGTCTGAAACCTAGTAAACATGTGAGATGTGTTTATTATCGCATGGTGGGGAGAAAATCAACTGTGACCCCATTATTAGGAACAGATATACAAATATTAATATGTGTGTCTTTCTAAGGATGGTTTGAGGAGAACTGTTTGAGCCGTCTTTGTGTAACTTGTACGTATAACCGTGAATATTATATATATGCAAATTGTGTTTATTTTAAGTTTGTTGGCAAAATAACGGGTTTTTTCTGTTTCGATATTTGGATTTTTCTGTTATTATTTCAAGGCCATAGGAACCCAAATATTGGCTCTAACTCCACTAGTGTTGGACTTAGAGTTAATTCACACACCAGTTTCGTGATGATGGGCAGGAAGGCAAAATAAATGAGAACCCGTCTCATAGTCGGTAAGCTCACGGGAGGTCATGAGAAAGGAGTCATCTCTGAGAAAGATATAAAATACAGAAATGAACTCAAACGAGCGAAAGCAATGTATCTCTAGATATTGATAAGTATTCCTTATATCACCATAAATTGCATTGGATACCCAAACTGAGTAAATAATGACTGGGACAGATCATAGTAGTCACAATCAGTACGGAGTTTACATGATGGTGGTGGTAAGTACGACATGATTTGCACATTTTGAGTGTCATGAAGGTTATTGCAACAATGTCAAATACACTCGGCTTAGGGCTACAAGATTTAAGCACTTTAATGTGCATAGCAAAAAGGGTGATAGAGAGTGGCTCACATCTTGAGACCACGTAGCTAAATATGAAAACGCGAATTGCTGTTCAACACTTACCCAGTATGGGGTTACGACGACACAGAATTTACGAAAAGAGTCTCGAGATTTAATTTCTGATGAAAAAAAACGCGTCTTTGGGAGCAGAATATTTCCAAAAAGGATTCGTCATCGCGAATCCGTGACATTTATACTGGCGTGTTTACGCATAGACAAGTACTCACTCCTCGTTCGGATACACGTAACGCGCGTGTTAGCATTTGAGTATATAACTATGCAGATATGTAACTAGATGTATTTAAATATTTAATGTTCGTAACTTATTAGGTATAAAATATAAACAATGGGATTTACTTTATAATAACATTATATTTATCTTGTAGTATATAACAATTAACCGTAGTAGTGTATATAACACAACGTTACGTAGCGATATATCAACCATAACTAATAAACAACACACATAATAACAACATAATAATCACATCATAATAACCACATCATAATAACCACAATCATCTTCATTATCTTGTAATAATGAAGATGATTGTGATTTACCTTTATTATCACAATCGTCGTTTTATCACAATCATCATCATTTTATCACAATCGTCGTTTTATCACAATCATCATCTTATCACAATCATCATTTTATCACAATATTAATCTAACCTAACCTAACCTAAACCTAACCTAACACAATCACCATCGTCGCTATCACAATCACCATCGTCGTTATCACAATCACCATCGTCGTTATCACAATCACCATCATCTTTATCACAATCACCATCATCGTTGTCACAATCACTATCATCGTTATCACAATCACTATCATCGTTATCACGACAAACCAACAATATAATCAGAATAGTATTATCAACCATAATCAAAATAATTTCATACCTTCGATGTTAACGCCTTTAAAGTCGTAGAGCAACTGAGCCCGCTCCAATGAGGCTCCGCTCTTTTATACCCGTTAACAAACAAGTTTGATTCACAAGTGACCGTTGAGTCAAATCAGTGTTTTACTTGTACATAAATAAGTTTGTTATTTAATTAATTCATTTTAACAATTGATTATACAATAATAAAACAGATAATATTTGCATTTATAGGTATTTCAAGTATTTATGTATTTAATTATACTAGACACATAATAATTTCATTTATCTAACACGCGCACAACACTGGTAAAACAGCTAATTTTAGTCGCTTAGTAACTGAACGGCCTAATAAGTATGTATACTCTGTGGCGTTTGTTTTGACATGTAACTTAATTAAAGTGTTGAATAAGTTATGTTTACAAAGTAACGGTAGAAACTTTCCTGAGTTTCTACGACGTTACAACACCCCCCGCTTGGTTAGGGTTTTTACCTCAGTAAAAATCCTTTACTCCTACTATACCTCGCATCTGATTTATAATCATCATCATCATTTATTTATTTGCACAAACATGAGTACAATACATACAAATTGTCAGCATGCAAGAGATGTTAAAATAAGTTTATATACAGATTATAGAGAGATTTACGACCCCTTTTATTCGTCCACATTCATCCATCATATCACCAAATCGTATCCTAACATATTTAACAGACCACCTTAACATGAGGTGAGTCCGCTTCCTAACAAGTACGTAAGAGTATCATGTCCGTAGTTGACGATACTCGCGCAAAATAGACGTGCTAGCAGCTGTAACCGCTTACGAGCAAGTATGCAAAAGTTAAAGAAGTCTACTGGGTTATTATAATTCAAAATGGATTAAGGCTTATTTAAAGAGTATCCAACCGCTCGTGCATAGGCTTATTTAATGAGTTGCAACCGCTCAGATTTATTTAACTGAACTGGATTAAGGCTTATTTAAGGAGTATCCACCCGCTCCTGCAGAGACTTATTTAATAAGTTGCAACCGCTCAGTTATATGAAGTTATAATCTACATATTTATATAAAAAAAAAAAAAATTAACTACATCTATGTATGGACACCTAAACTAACCTACCTATTATTTTAAGTCTTTAAAGTGCCAGGAACCTAAGTGATTTACCCATGTCATGACAGAGACATAAGTTTAATTGGATAAACCATTTCAAAGATCCGACAAGTGTATGGTTCTTTTAAAGGGTGTAAAACACCTCTTAACGAAAATGAAAGGCATTTATTTTCCTTATTATTGCGATCATTTTTTTGTTCTACACCATACCTGGGAACCTTCTAGTTACGGAGATATTGGGGGTCAAAGTTCCAACTTTTTGACAAGTTTTTTTTAAATACAACTTTTTAATGTAAGATTTTTACTTTAAACACCTCCACGACCCCCGTACTATTCAATACATCCATCAGCACAATGTTTTGAGTGCGTTACATTGAGTTCTACCACGAAATGATCTTTCACCCCAAAAAAAAAGTCGTTTCCCAGCAATAATTTTTGCGTAAAGTTACTTAGTTTAATGTACAGAATGCTTGGTTGACAGCTTCGTGATGAGGTATTTTACACCCTGTATACTAAGATTATGAATGTGGTATTATGTGTTAATTAATGTATGTAATTATGTTGTGAGTAAATGAAAAACATTTAATGTTAATGTATTTTTTTATTAGAAAAATAAAATGAAAACAAAACACTGTACTTCTTACTGTACAAAACTTAAACATTTAGGAATCTCTCCGTCAGTCTTATAATTGAAAATATAAACTTTATAAAATCAACTTTTTGTAATATCTATGCTTGTGACTTAACGTCGGTGTGTGCGGTCCTATACACCGTTGCTGTGCTCAACCAATAGTGTTTGTCTAAAGTTCTGAAGTTCCAGCAGCTAAGCGATGACCTGTCGGAGCTAAGGTCATATGTTAAGTTAACCAACGATAGAATGAGTAACTTGGAGGAAAGGATAGTTATTATGGAGACCAAACTGCGGCTCAACCCCAAGTGTCACAATCGTCGAATGTGGACCTTATAAACCAGTTGAGCAACAAACAACCGTGACCAGGACTTGCTCGCAAATGATATCCCAATATCTAATATTCCAGAGATAAGTGGAGAAAACACCACCCATGTTGGTCGCCGCTAAGATTGGTCTCAAAATTGCCGTAAGACACACAATATTATTTTCTATCCTTTTTTTCTGTTTAGTTTTAAGTTTTTTAATTGTATAGTTTTAAGTTTTTATTTTAATCTTGTTTTGTTGTGTGCACTTATGGCATGTGCCAAATAAATGTTTTCTTTCTTTCTTTCATCTTATCTTACTCGGTCATAGCATTAGATTAGAATAGAACGACTATTTTAGACCAATTGTCACTGGAGCAAGTAGCCCAACAGTTTAGTGGCCTCCTTATTAACCAGGGGTCGCAGGTCGAATCCCAGGCATAAAAAATAGAAAATAAAATAAATTAAAGTGAATACCTCTACTTTCTATTTTTTATTATTATTTTTTAATGCTGTTAGATTTCCAAAAATAATAATTAATAATTAATTATTATTATCTGGTTTAACAATGTTTATAGCTGGTATTTCAGCTAATTATGAGTTTGACTTTAAAATATAAATAAATATTTATTATACCTACATTTTTAACAATACATGTTATGGTAACAGGCTTATCCACTATAAATGAAACATAACATTTATTTATCTACTTACAACGGTTGTATTTAAACCAATTACTGTAACTAAAACTAGAACTAAAAGAGTAAGAGATAACATTAAAATATACAAAATAACAAAGTAAAGGTTCACACATTCATAAATTGCTCTCACAATACTTCTGACATGCCAACAAAATCTCTGTCCATCCATCCGCAAACATAGGTAGGTACCTAACTTTCGAAATCTGGGGGTATTGTACAAATCTGCGTACTCCCTCAAAGCATACAGGCGTGATGTTACGTCATAAACAATAAAAATCCAAGTGACAATGACTACAGATTTCCGTCTATTTTTTTAAGAGCTCTATTGTATATCTCCGAAGATCAGCATCAGATCTTGGCCAAATTTAAATGGGACAAAAAAGAAATAAAAAAATAATTTTGAGAATCGGTCCACAAATGGGGGAGAAATCTGCTAACATTCATAATAAATAAAATCGAATTCAAACGCCACCCGTAAATCACTATCAAATCGGAATCCAAAGTCCAATGCCAGGGTCAGTAAAATTTGAAACAAATTCAAAATAATAAACACAAACTATCAATAAAGAAATATCGGTATCCAAAATTCAAGCCAGAGTTCAATGTTATAAAATAGTATACTCGTAATACGACAGCATGACGTGCCGGGCGGTAGCTAACCAAGTGAGCATGTGTGCACCCACAGACACTGCGCACACTCACGCGCTGCGTGCTTCCCCTCTTCCCCACTGACAGGGGTGGCAACTTGTAGCGAAATGCAATATGATTTACAACGAAAACGGGTGCGCGAAATTCTTTATGCAGACCTTTGGGAGTATGGGTATCATGAAAAATCTATTGGATGTATCTGTTCAAAATAAAAATATTTCAACTTTTGAATAAATTATCTATTCTTGTATGGTTTTAGTTTTTCCATTTTCATACTACTTAGGTCATCGATTTACGCCCAAAGATGAGTTAAAATTAGTGTTGAAATATGAAAGTTTCGACGCTCATAACTTCCAAACCAATATTTTTTTTCCAATTCTGCTTCCATACAGGGCTAGATAATGAAAAGACCAGTTGATACAATTTTTAATTTTGAACCTACACCGTCAAACAAACGAGTAATCACCAGATTACGTTTGTATGGAAGAATGACTGACTTGTGCAACCTTAAGCTGGCTGGAGTTGAGTTGGATAAGAGACACCACACGTGACGCTGAAAGAGAGCTGACGATTTGCTTTACTATAAATAGAAGAAGTGTTGCATAATTTGTAATTCCTATCTTTTGTTTTGTAAAAAGTGGTGTTAGATCTAAAATTATAATCTCAGTGCGTCTCTCATTACGTTCAACTATTCGCGATAGTGAATTGTTCGTGAGTAAAATTCAATCAAGTCACGTGAGTTACAATAATTAACGGGGCGACACCCACAACCTCCAATCTATATAAATCCTATATAAGTAAATTTAATAAAACCTCTATCAGTATGGATCCCGATTCTCCCCCAAACTTCGAGAAATTAAACATAGAGTATTTACATCTAATTTTCCCGCTCGTTCCACTAAAATCCCCTAGACCGACTGGTCTAACATGGTCTGGTGGAACATGGAGTGGGGAGTCCCCCAGGGGACTACACAGCACTCCATGTTCCACTACGATACCCTATGCTGGGGATTCTCTAAGTACTACTAAGTCCCTTCTAAATAAAAAACCACTTACAAAACAACAATATGTAATACATATTTTAAAAAAAACTTTTCCACTTATAATATTAAAGTTTGCAATTCTACTTAATTAACTTAAAACTTGCAAGTTGTTTATCCCTGAATTGTTATTTACTTCATCATTTCTAGAAAATGACCGACTGATATTTGCCCATTCAACAATTTCTGTTGTGACTCTTGAATCCACTGATCTTTGAGTACATCTTCTGGTCTTCGTTGTTTAAGCGATTGGGCGGCGCTCTTTTTTTAATGCATCCAAAACATGTACTAGCGTTGGTTTACGGCCAAATTTTTTATTCAGATGGGAATACCAGTTTTCCGCAACATTTGTAGGTCTGTGACGTTCGCACGAAAACTGATCATCTTCTTCTGAAATTCTTCATTTTGTAACCAGAACTTCATGTACTTTTGCAGTTTTTTAGATTTAGAACTATCTAGCAATTCCATCCTTTCTTGTAGTAGGTATATATGGACAACCTTGTATAAGATGAATTGGCAGCAATGGCAATATTCCGCAAAGCAAAACGATACTTCTTGTTACTTTTTGTTTTGTTAAACCGAGTTTTGTTCCCATTTTGTAAACGGCTTTTTTAAAGTGAAAATAGCAAGTCTCCACCTAAGCAGTGGGAAAATTCATGTTGATAGCATTTATGGCTGCTAATTCGGTATCCAAAGTAAATTTGTGTGGGTTTAATGTAGGTAACTGCGACTTTATTGCTGTAAAAGGACATCATAAGATTTATCTTTCTTTTTCGTCATGAATGCGTACAAAAAAGGAATAATACCTATTAGTTTATTTTTGTGTGCTTTCAAAGTCTGCATGACAAACATATAATTGGGCGAATTGTGGCGGACATGATTGGAACGTACCATCAACCAGCACATGTTTTATTTTTGGTAGTAATTTTGGGTCTCTATTTTCTTTGTAACAGAAAACCAAAAAAACATTGTAAATAGGTTTCAATTCAACAATAAGGTTCTCAAGCAATTAGGGGAAGGTTCTCAAGCAATTAGGGGATTCAAAAGGAAATTAGAGTTTTATATGATCCCCTAGGGGATAGCCTAGGGGATCATATAAAACTCTAATTTATGTACGATAGTACTGGAACATAGAGTACTCTGTAGTCCCCTGGGGGACTGGTCAAGGGGATTTTAGTGGAACGAGCGAATTTTCCGGGGTTATTACATCGAGGCATTCTTAAGTGGGGTGATTATCATAATTGTCCTGATAAAAGGATGCATGGACATTAGAGACGAGACCGGAGAAATGAGGGTTGTGTGTGTCGTTATCAAGACTATCCAAAGATTTAAAGTCTTCTCTATCATGAGAACGGACGTAATCAGTCCCTAATGTAAATTTGATTGGACGACTAATAGATAATTTCAGCTAAATTTTATAATGAATTTCTTCCATTAATATGTGTGTCTTTCTAAGGATGGTTTGAGGAGAACTGTTTGAGCCGTCTTTGTGTAACTTGTACGTATAACCGTGAATATTATATATATGCAAATTGTGTTTATTTTAAGTTTGTTGGCAAAATAACGGGTTTTTTCTGTTTCGATATTTGGATTTTTCCGTTATTATTTCAAGGCCATAGGAACCCAAATATCGGCTCTAACTCCACTAGTGTTGGACTTAGAGTTAATTCACACACCAGTTTCGTGATGATGGGCAGGAAGGCAAAATAAATGAGAACCCGTCTCATAGTCGGTAAGCTCACGGGAGGTCATGAGAAAGGAGTCATCTCTGAGAAAGATATAAAATACAGAAATGAACTCAAACGAGCGAAAGCAATGTATCTCTAGATATTGATAAGTATTCCTTATATCACCATAAATTGCATTGGATACCCAAACTGAGTAAATAATGACTGGGACAGATCATAGTAGTCACAATCAGTACGGAGTTTACATGATGGTGGTGGTAAGTACGACATGATTTGCACATTTTGAGTGTCATGAAGGTTATTGCAACAATGTCAAATACACTCGGCTTAGGGCTACAAGATTTAAGCACTTTAATGTGCATAGCAAAAAGGGTGATAGAGAGTGGCTCACATCTTGAGACCACGTAGCTAAATATGAAAACGCGAATTGCTGTTCAACACTTACCCAGTATGGGGTTACGACGACACAGAATTTACGAAAAGAGTCTCGAGATTTAATTTCTGATGAAAAGAAACGCGTCTTTGGGAGCAGAATATTTCCAAAAAGGATTCGTCATCGCGAATCCGTGACATTTATACTGGCGTGTTTACGCATAGACAAGTCCTCACTCCTCGTTCGGATACACGTAACGCGCGTGTTAGCATTTGAGTATATAACTATGCAGATATGTAACTAGATGTATTTAAATATTTAATGTTCGTAACTTATTAGGTATAAAATATAAACAATGGGATTTACTTCATAATAACATTATATTTATCTTGTAGTATATAACAATTAACCGTAGTAGTGTATATAACACAACGTTACGTAGCGATATATCAACCATAACTAATAAACAACACACATAATAACAACATAATAATCACATCATAATAACCACATCATAATAACCACAATCATCTTCATTATCTTGTAATAATGAAGATGATTGTGATTTACCTTTATTATCACAATCGTCGTTTTATCACAATCGTCGTTTTATCACAATCATCATCATTTTATCACAATCGTCGTTTTATCACAATCATCATCTTATCACAATCATCATTTTATCACAATCATCATCATTTTATCACAATATTAATCTAACCTAACCTAACCTAAACCTAACCTAACACAATCACCATCGTCGCTATCACAATCACCATCGTCGTTATCACAATCACCATCGTCGTTATCACAATCACCATCGTCGTTATCACAATCACCATCATCTTTATCACAATCACCATCATCGTTGTCACAATCACTATCATCGTTATCACAATCACTATCATCGTTATCACGACAAACCAACAATATAATCAGAATAGTATTATCAACCATAATCAAAATAATTTCATACCTTCGATGTTAACGCCTTTAAAGTCGTAGAGCAACTGAGCCCGCTCCAATGAGGCTCCGCTCTTTTATACCCGTTAACAAACAAGTTTGATTCACAAGTGACCGTTGAGTCAAATCAGTGTTTTACTTGTACATAAATAAGTTTGTTATTTAATTAATACATTTTAACAATTGATTATACAATATAAAACAGATAATATTTGCATTTATAGGTATTTCAAGTATTTATGTATTTAATTATACTAGACACATAATAATTTCATTTATCTAACACGCGCACAACACTGGTAAAACAGCTAATTTTAGTCGTTTAGTAACTGAACGGCCTAATAAGTATGTATACTCTGTGGCGTTTGTTTTGACATGTAACTTAATTAAAGTGTTGAATAAGTTATGTTTACAAAGTAACGGTAGAAACTTTCCTGAGTTTCTACGACGTTACAACACCCCCCGCTTGGTTAGGGTTTTTACCTCAGTAAAAATCCTTTACTCCTACTATACCTCGCATCTGATTTATAATCATCATCATCATTTATTTATTTGCACAAACATGAGTACAATACATACAAATTGTCAGCATGCAAGAGATGTTAAAATAAGTTTATATACAGATTATAGAGAGATTTACGACCCCTTTTATTCGTCCACATTCATCCATCATATCACCAAATCGTATCCTAACATATTTAACAGACCACCTTAACATGAGGTGAGTCCGCTTCCTAACAAGTACGTAAGAGTATCATGTCCGTAGTTGACGATACTCGCGCAAAATAGACGTGCTAGCAGCTGTAACCGCTTACGAGCAAGTATGCAAAAGTTAAAGAAGTCTACTGGGTTATTATAATTCAAAATGGATTAAGGCTTATTTAAAGAGTATCCAACCGCTCGTGCATAGGCTTATTTAATGAGTTGCAACCGCTCAGATTTATTTAACTGAACTGGATTAAGGCTTATTTAAGGAGTATCCACCCGCTCCTGCAGAGACTTATTTAATAAGTTGCAACCGCTCAGTTATATGAAGTTATAATCTACATATTTATATAAAAAAAAAAAAAAATTAACTACATCTATGTATGGACACCTAAACTAACCTACCTATTATTTTAAGTCTTTAAAGTGCCAGGAACCTAAGTGATTTACCCATGTCATGACAGAGACATCAGTTTAATTGGATAAACCATTTCAAAGATCCGACAAGTGTATGGTTCTTTTAAAGGGTGTAAAACACCTCTTAACGAAAATGAAAGGCATTTATTTCCCTTATTATTGCGATCATTTTTTTGTTCTACACCATACCTGGGAACCTTCTAGTTACGGAGATATTGGGGGTCAAAGTTCCAACTTTTTGACAAGTTTTTTTTAAATACAACTTTTTAATGTAAGATTTTTACTTTAAACACCTCCACGACCCCCGTACTATTCAATACATCCATCAGCACAATGTTTTGAGTGCGTTACATTGAGTTCTACCACGAAATGATCTTTCACCCCAAAAAAAAAGTCGTTTCCCAGCAATAATTTTTGCGTAAAGTTACTTAGTTTAATGTACAGAATGCTTGGTTGACAGCTTCGTGATGAGGTATTTTACACCCTGTATACTAAGATTATGAATGTGGTATTATGTGTTAATTAATGTATGTAATTATGTTGTGAGTAAATGAAAAACATTTAATGTTAATGTATTTTTTATTAGAAAAATAAAATGAAAACAAAACACTGTACTTCTTACTGTACAAAACTTAAACATTTAGGAATCTCTCCGTCAGTCTTATAATTGAAAATATAAACTTTATAAAATCAACTTTTTGTAATATCTATGCTTGTGACTTAACGTCGGTGTGTGCGGTCCTATACACCGTTGCTGTGCTCAACCAATAGTGTTTGTCTAAAGTTCTGAAGTTCCAGCAGCTAAGCGATGACCTGTCGGAGCTAAGGTCATCTGTTAAGTTAACCAACGATAGAATGAGTAACTTGGAGGAAAGGATAGTTATTATGGAGACCAAACTGCGGCTCAACCCCAAGTGTCACAATCGTCGAATGTGGACCTTATAAACCAGTTGAGCAACAAACAACCGTGACCAGGACTTGCTCGCAAATGATATCCCAATATCTAATATTCCAGAGATAAGTGGAGAAAACACCACCCATGTTGGTCGCCGCTAAGATTGGTCTCAAAATTGCCGTAAGACACACAATATTATTTTCTATCCTTTTTTTCTGTTTAGTTTTAAGTTTTTTAATTGTATAGTTTTAAGTTTTTATTTTAATCTTGTTTTGTTGTGTGCACTTATGGCATGTGCCAAATAAATGTTTTCTTTCTTTCTTTCATCTTATCTTACTCGGTCATAGCATTAGATTAGAATAGAACGACTATTTTAGACCAATTGTCACTGGAGCAAGTAGCCCAACAGTTTAGTGGCCTCCTTATTAACCAGGGGTCGCAGGTCGAATCCCAGGCATAAAAAATAGAAAATAAAATAAATTAAAGTGAATACCTCTACTTTCTATTTTTTATTATTATTTTTTAATGCTGTTAGATTTCCAAAAATAATTATCGTGTTTCGCGAGCAATTTTATACACCTTTGCTACCTGATAACTTTCAAAGGAACCGTGATCCAAATTGGGGACATACACAGACAAACTTTTAGGTTTCATAAAACAACGATGGTCTGTCTGATCGTCACGGACTTTTCGTGAGTGTTGCCTTTTGTAACTAGATATTTTGTTTTAATGCTTTATAATTTTTAAATCAGTACAAAATAGATTAATAAACACTTTTGGTGTTTTATTTTAGAATTACAGCGCCCTAAAGGACACCTTTTGTGGTTATCACCCACATTATCACACATTGATGAAGGAGTCAGTTTTCACACATAATCTAACATCGTAACATAACATCACGCCTGTAATCCCCGAAGTGTTAGGTAGAGGTTTACCTAATCGTACCCCTACATTTTGCCAGTTATGTTGAAATCACATGTAATAGAGGCGACCCTATTGCCATCAAGCGGGTACAAAACCAGAGTCCATGGCCGCTACTTAGAAATTCCTGATAGAATAATCCAAAACATTTTGCCCGACCGGGGAATTGAAACCAGGACCTCATGGTTTATAGTTGTTGCACTTGCAACCACTCGAACAACGATGCAGACACAAGAAAACAAAATAATCACAAAAAGTGATTATGTCTTGACTGCAAATTGAACCTGCACCCCTGGTTTACAAGGCGGTCACTAATCCATTCGGGCTACTTGCTTAGGTGACAACTGGTTTAAAATAGTCGTTCTATTCTCGTGCTTGTAATGACAGAGTAAAATAAGATGACATACCGCCGCGTCACCCGCCGCGTTGCCCACCGCGTTGCACCGCGTTGCACGCCGCGTCCCCCGCCGCGTCCGACGCTGCCTCTCAAGCAAACGCGCAGGCAATACAAGCCGACCAATAGATTTACTACTAGGAGCCGACGTATATTCACATATTATAATGGGAGGTATCATCAAAGAAAATGAGTCACTCCCTGTAGCACAACAAACTCAACTTGGGTGGATATTAAGCGGAAATGTCAAATCATATCACTGCAACGTCGTAATGAACAATCTTGAAGACATACAAAGGTTTTGGGCCATTGAAGACATAGCAGATGGCAATATCAACATGTCGAAGGAAGATCATCAGTGCATTCAGCAGTATCAGACAGAAACTTTGCGACGGGAGGATGGCAGATATGTTGTAAGACTACCGCTAAAGCCAGAAATAAAAGAAAATTTGGGAGAATCAAAACTCAAGGCAGTCGCACAATTTTATCAATTGGAAAAGAAGTTTGGAAAAAACCCAAAAATTGCGCAAGATTACAAAGCATTCATCGATGAATACATCAGACTAGGTCACATGCGCTAGTGTACGAGTAAAAACCAGCCAGATTGCATTTTACCTCACCTATGTGTATTGAGGCCCGAATCAACAACAACAGCATTGCGTGTGGTATTTAATGCGTCAGCAAAAACATCGACTGGCTACAGTTTAAATGATTTCATGTACAGTGGCCCAAATCTCCAACAAGACTTACTTACGTTAATATTGAGATGGAGACAACATATGTAGATATGCGATTACAGCGGACATCGAGAAAATGTTCAGACAAATCTACTGTCATGACGATGACCTGCAATATCAAAAAATCATTTGGCGCGACTCACCTCAAGAGAAATTACGTGAATATGAGTTAACAACAGTTACATATGGCACCAAATCAGCACCATTTCTCGCCATGATGACTATAAAGCAAATAGCAGAAGATGAACGCTCAAGCTATCCTGCTGCGGCCGCAGTTGTTGAAACCTGTTTCTACATGGACGACTTGTTGGCAGGACATCATAGCATCGAAGAAGCTAAGCAACTAAAATCAGATCTTATCAAATTACTAAGATCAGGCGGATTTAATTTGAGAAAGTGGTCATCTAATAAATTAGAGGTATTAGATGACGTCACCGCAAACACAGCGCAATCATTTGAATTCAAACATCAAGAGTCAACTAAAACATTGGGGCTACGTTGGCACCCGCTGGACGATCAATTCAAGTTTGAAATGAAGATTGACACAAAATCGACAGCTCCAGCTACTATGAGGTCCTTATTGTCAGATATATCCAAAATATTTGACCCACTAGGCTGGCTGGCTCCTGTCTCGACCAAGCTAAAACTTTTATTCCAAAATGTCTGGTCACTAACTCTACAATGGGACGACAAAGTACCAGCACATGTCAACGAGCAATGGCAGAAGATCAAGAAAGATCTACCAGAAATAGAACATATCAATGTACCGCGATGGCTACAAACACAGCAGAGCACAGAAATTGAACTTCATGGTTTCTGTGACGCATCCACAAAAGCGTATGCTTGCGTAATTTACTGCAGGATCATCAAACAGAACCATCAGAACAATCAACTTCCTGTGACCATAGTTGCAGGAAAATCAAAACTGGTTCCTGTCAATAAAGCGATATCATTACCAAGATTGGAGCTTAAAGCAGCACATTTATTATCACTTTTGATGCAAGTAGTTCAGAATACTTTACAGAACTACAATATCAA
The DNA here is from genome assembly GCA_905147715.2 of Xestia xanthographa. Classification (NCBI taxonomy): domain Eukaryota; kingdom Metazoa; phylum Arthropoda; class Insecta; order Lepidoptera; family Noctuidae; genus Xestia; species Xestia xanthographa. The sequence goes on along the minus strand of LR990659.1, from coordinate 17,880,462 downwards.
GATATACGGATGGTCAGATTCAACAGCGGTCCTGGGCTGGCTTCAGGGAGACCCAAATCGCTGGAAGCCATTTGTGGCAAATAGAGTGAAACAAGTCACTGAAGTAATCCCAATCAAGAACTGGCACTATGTGAAGTCAGCTGAAAATCCAGCTGATTGTGCTAGCCGAGGATGTTCAGCAGAGCAGCTCAAAGAACATTCATTATGGTGGCATGGACCAACGTGGCTATCATCATTTGACGAATATGAACATAAACAACAAACTTATGTTACGCAAGACGAAATGAAAAAATCAGTACAAACAAGCGTCATTCAACAAAATGATGACATTGCTCAAAACATATTAAATCAATGTAGCAATTTCAACAGAGCAACGCGATTTCTAGCTTGGACTTTGCGCGCAATAACAAGTAATCAGCACAAACCAAAGTTTTTAACAATCGGCGAAATGAAGAAATCCAGACATTTCATCATCAAGCAAGTACAACAGTCGGAATTCAGAGATGATATCATCAGTCTTCAGAAACATAAACAAGTCAGCGCAAAAAGTAAGCTGTTGAAGTTGAACCCATTCCTGGATCAAGAAGGCTTACTGAGAGTTGGCGGGAGGATCGCTAATGTGAATATCAGTCAAAATATGAGACACCCTCTCATAATACCTAAAAACTTTCATCTCAGTAACTTACTTATTGACCAAGGACATCAGATGACGATTCATGGCGCAGCTCGAATCACACAAGCTTGGCTGCGTCAACAATATTGGATTCAGGGCGGAAATCGAGCAGTCAAGAAACGCCTTAGAAACTGTGTCAAGTGCAGACGTCACAATCCAATCAAACAAGAGCAGTTAATGGGAGACTTACCTGCAGCACGCAGCAATCCAGCACGACCTTTCTATCACTCAGGGGTTGACTACACTGGCTTTGTCTACGTTAAAACAAACAAAGGCCGAGGAGTAAAGACAACAAAAGGATACATCGCTTTGTTCGTATGCATGGCCACGAAAGCTGTGCATCTGGAATTGGTCTCAGATCCGAGCTCCTTAGCATTTTTATCAGCATTACGCAGAATGTCAGCAAGAAGAGGCACCCCAAAACATATATACAGCGACAATGGTACGAACTTCGTAGGAGCAAGCAGAATTCTAAATGAAGAATTCATCAACATTCAAAAAGTGTTAGACGTGGAATTTTACGAAGCAATCACCGACATGGAGATCAATTGGCACTTTAACGCCCCATCCTGGCCAAGCGCGGGAGGTGTATGGGAAGCAGCTGTGAAGAGCTTAAAGTACCACCTAAAGAGAGTGATTGGCGAACAAAAGCTCACGTTTGAAGAATATTCAACAGTGCTAGCACAAATCGAAGCATGTTTGAACACACGACCATTGTGCGCTATAAGTGAAGATCCAGAAGATTTGGATTACCTCACACCATCCCACTTTCTAGCAAGCGGACCAACCTTGACGTTAATTGAAACGGAGAAAGATTTGCGTACGAGATGGCAACTCACCCAAAAAATCATGATGATTTATGGAAAAGGTGGAGAACGGAATACTTAAGTCAATTGTCAGTGCGTAGCAAATGGCGCCAACTGCACACAATCTTGAAGATCAACGACATTGTCATCATACACGAAGTACAGTTACCATCAGGAAAGTGGGCAATGGGAAGAATCACGCAACTTCATCCCGGAAAAGATGGGTACGTCCGGGTGGTTACTATTCGGACAAAAAATGGATCAATGAAAAGACCAATATCAAAGTTATCATTACTGCCTATAAATTAAAATCAATCAGAAGAACAAGAACATCAAAAATCCGCAAGTAACGTATCAAGTCAACGAAAACAACAATCGTCATCAAAATTATGCAACTTAATTTATACCATACTCATGATTCTTATGGTAATGGTACCTACAGCAAGAGTCGAATACAAGTTCTCAAGCCTGAGCAACAATCAAAGCATCTACTTTGACAAGGTAGCCAACATGCGGCTACAACGCGAAGAATGGAAGCTAATAGTTTACTGCGATATGGCTCCATATTGGCGAGGAATAGATGTACTCAACAAATACATGAATCACCTGGAAAACATATTTTCAACGGATCAAATACCACAATGTGACGTAGTCCGATTACAGTTACGTCATGGGTACGCCGAACTCGAATACTACAACAGCATTTTACTCGGTCAGCAAATGCACCGATTGCGCCGACGCGCGACGTAGAGGCTTTATCAATGGAGTAGGCAAGATCGCACAAAGTTTATTTGGAATATTGGACGAAGATTTTGCCGAAAAATATCAGAAAGATATTGACCTTATCAAGAAGGATCAAAAACATCTTGCCTTATTGTGTAAAAACCAGACATCAATCGTTGAAGCAGAATTGAATGTCATCAAACGAGTAGAAACCGCCTTGCAAAAACAACACAAACTCGTTAATCAATACATAATCAACTGCAACCTGGGAATGAACAAACTGAAAGAGCAGATTCAAAAGACAGACAGCAGAAGTGACTTCACTTTATCAGCCTTGGTGGCAAACATTATGCTGTCAGACCTGAAAAATATCCAGGAAACGCTAGTGGATACAGTGGCAAATATTATTTTCTATGAAAAATTCAACTTTCCCCTCTTAACACCAACACAGCTGAGAGATGAACTTAATACAATAACAGGACAACTTTCAAAGGAGCTGACCATACCCATAAATAACATTCAAACGGATCTAGCAAAGATATATCATTTACTCAAAGTAAAAGCGAGAACAACTAAACAATACATGATTTTTGAAGTTAAGATCCCACTTGTGACTAGAAAAGACTATGAGCTTTACAACCTCATACCAATCCCACTGCAAGGAGCTGAAAGCATGGTTACCTTCACACCTATCGCGCAGCATTTAGCATACACATTCCGATATTGGAAGCCGATTGGGGAAGATGTACGCCTTACGACCAGGACGACTTCATTTGATGACCTCAGACAACAATCTGTGTGTAAAAGATCAAGTTGCAAATCAATGTCAAACCGAAACCAAAGAATGTATAGATCAATGGACGGAATTAAGCATCGTCAACTCATATTTGTATTATTGTAGTGGACAATGCACGGTGCGAGTCATATGTGGGGATCATATTACTGCTGAACGACTCAACAAGGCCGGGGTACTGACACTCGGTGACGGTTGCGTCATCAAAGGTCAAACATTCACGATTTATTCGCACCAAAGCTTAACTAACTCAATCCATACAAAAACAGACGTCATGGATATCGAGATTCCATCTATAAATCACATCATCAATCTGACTATACCATCCTCTGCCGCACTGAACGACACCGAAGAGACTATCAAACGGCAACAGGACTTGGAAGTCATCACTTTCGCCATCAAGAATGCCAGAGCGAAGGAAGTTGAGGCATTGACAGATCAAGTATCTTCCCACGACATCCACCATTACATTGCTATATACACTGTGGTCGCAGTGATCTTAATCAGTATTCTCATCTACGGGTGGCGACGGCTGCGAGCGCACAGGGACACTGTTCAACAGGATCATCAGGAACCAAACGTGCACTATACGACAGCTGCAAGGAGACCACCACAGACCATCGCTACTGTCGACAACAGCCACAGCAGCACACGCATAGTTGACAGGGCGTCATCACCACGTTTTGGAAGTCAATACAGATCAATGTAGTGTTATTTAAGTTATTTTATAAGCAATTATGTTTTATCACTTTGTAACTCATCACGATTCATATCACCCTGTGCACCCTTATCTTCTCCGGGCCTAGAGCATGTACAGTGCAAGCACAGCACAGTTTTCATATCAATATGTCAGCATTTTACCTGCGCCGGGCCGGCTAATTTAGTACACGAATAGCATTCATACCGCGTGCACTCATCTATCATGCAATCATACTTTTATCAATAAATATCAATCAATCGGTATCAGTGTATCAATCAGCATCAACTCAAGGTGTAAGGTCCCTAACCATACAAGCATAAACAAAAATATAAGTATTACTATGATAAAGGTGCTAAGAATCTACCTGCATTAAATCAAGGTGATAATATCATGTTTAAGAAAATGCCTGACAGTAGTTGGGAGCCTGGTGTAATTAAAGAAGTTCTAATAAATTGCCCAAGGTCATATTTGGTAGAAGCTGACAATGGAAAGATATATCGTAGAAATCGTAGCCACATATTATATGTCGAGTCTAGAAATGTTGATTCATTGCCTAAGGCTTCTATAAAGGCTCTGCTAAATAAAGGCACCAAATATTAAAACAAGATCAGTCTTTAACTGTACCAATATCATTATCAAGTATGTATGTCAGAATGTGTCTTCCTAAACCGAGCTGTGAGTGTGACATTCAAGATACAAGTATTAGTCATGATCAATCCATGTCAAATGTACAAATAGATAGTCAAGAGTCTTTGTCAAACATAGAACTAAATAGTCATGAGTCTTTGTCAAATGTAGAACTATTGGAGAGTAGCTCGGTTCATGAAATAGTCTTGTCATCTGAAGAATCCTCCACGGCAGGGGAATTTGAGGATGCTGAATCTGAAGAATAATCCATGACTGATGCATATAGAAATTTTGAATCAGATGCAACCTCTAGATCTGTAGATGAGGATGCTGGACCACAGTCAGATGATACTTTGCTGGAAGATAGTCCTGTATATGTAACTAGAGTTGGTCGCAAAGTATATAGACCTAAGAGATATGATGATTAAAATGTGTCTAATCTAGATACTCAAAATGTTTAATCATTACATACTGGGACTAGGCTACAAAATGATAATTTAGATTGATTTGTTTAATTCTAAATTATATTTGTTTTGATTTTCAAGATTCTGTTAAATTCAAGTTTAGTCTTAAAGAGAAGTGTAAACTTTTTTTTTTTTTTTTTAAATCTTTATTGAAAATTAGAGGATTTGATCAAGCATGATCATGTCATCCCCATAGTTACAGACATCTTAAATATTCACATCTAACTTACCTATATTTATCTTATCTACGTTTTAAAGCACAATCAACCATTTTATATATGAATCTCGCTTCCTCTGATATGGGGATAGCAAGAATACTATTACATACACCAGTGTCGTGTAAGCTAATGCCGTAAGCAAGCCTAAAAGATACCCTTTCAGCTTCGTTCCGAACACATTCCACTAAAATATGAGAAACATCTTCAACCAAATCACAGTCAGTACAATTCTTAGAAGGAACTTTGCCCATTAGGTATGCAAAACTATTCAGTGGGATATGTCCGGAACGCAGCCTCATGGCAGTTACTACGGTGTGTCTAGACAAATCGGAATTAATGAACCAAGGAGAACGTGACAAATTATTTTGGATCGTTTTATACCATATGCCTTTTACTAGAGAGCGCTCATCAAAATATTCCTTCCATATGTTCCTACATTTGACCTTAATTGTATAAAAAACGTCGGTATAATATGGCAAACAGACCATAGGGACACCATCAGATAAGGCTTCTCTAGCGAGATAGTCTGCCTCTTCATTTCCTGCCAAGCCTACGTGTGAAGGTATCCATTGCAATATTATAGAATAATTTTTATTAGCTAATGTTGAGAGTGACTTCAAGATGCTATATGCTATCAGTGTGCCTCGACTATTCGAGGTGCATCGAGCAATGTGTTGTAGTGCACTCTTGGAGTCTGTTAGAACTACGTATTTGCCCGATTGACAGGATTGAATATATGAAAGTGCCTCTGATATTGCTATCAATTCTATCAACATTATGGAGATGTTTGAATCAATACGTAGTTTCACTGAGCTGCTAACTTGAGGGTCATAAATAGCTAATCCGCCACAATTACTTTCCTTCGAACCGTCCGTATAAATTTTATAATACTCTGAATATGCATTTTTAATAAAATTATTACACAATTGTTTTAAGGCCAAAGAATTATAACTTCTTTTAGCGTTACTTACGGCATCTATGTTAAACTTAATTTTAATTGAAATATTCACATTGCTGACCCAGGTATCAAGTGTATACATTTCTAATTGTGTACTAACTTGTACATCAGTATCTTTAAGGTAGCTATGAACTAAAACTAAAATGGGCTTTTCTTTGCACCTCCAATAAGGATTTTGACTAAAAAGATTTAAATCGTCCAAAATTTGCATAATCTTATGGTTAGAAAAGGATTTTGCTTTTAACCAATACTTTCCGGCAAGGTAATATCTTCGTATACTTAAAGGCGGTAGGTGTAGTTCGCACTCCATGACGTGTATAGGTGTCGTTTTAATAAATCCACCTATTACTCGCATACACTGATTTTGTATTTTATCCAGCTTGCTTGTATGTGTCTTACAACTACTACCATAAAGGAAACTTGCATAATCTAGTCTGCTACGAATACACGAGATGTATAGACGCCTTAAATTAGTTGGGTGAATGCCCCAACCTGTCCCCGCTAAAACTTTAAAAACATTAAGCACTTTTGAGGTTCTTACTCTTAATTCATTTATTTGTTTAGACCATCGTAACTTCCTGTCTAACCAAATTCCTAAATATTTTACACAATCAACTAATTCTAAGGAAGTACCACTAACAACTAGAGACAAAGGGTCCCGTACAAATTTATTTTGGAAAATACAAATTTTGCTTTTGAGTGTTGAAATTTCTAAGCCAGCAAGAGAAAGCATGTTGACAAATTGATCTAAAGCTAATTGTAATTGGTGTCTTCCTTCTTCTATATTACTACAGGTGACATACAGCACGAAATCATCTGCGTACTGCGATATAAATACATTATTTATTGACTTGCAAATCTCCATTGTTATGATATTAAATAAAAGTGGGGAAAATGGGTCGCCTTGAGCCAAACCGAAACAACATCTCCTACTTATGTCAGAGTTATTATCTGTCTCAATAAATAAGTTTCTCTCTTTTAAGAAATTCCGTAGGTATGTACATATTTTATTACCTATCCCTATACTATCCAAAATAAATAATAAACGTTCTAAATTTACATTGTTGTATGCATTATCAATGTCAACAAAGCAGGCGATAGTTGACTGTTTTTTAGAAAATCCTAGTTGGATTCTCGACACTAAGGTAGACAAATTATCTAAAATGGAGCGCCCTTTGCGAAAACCAGTAGTATCGGCCGATAACATGTTATTGTGTTCGATAAACCATTCTACTCTTTTAATTAAAATATTATGCAGTATTTTACACACACAGGAAATCATAGAAAGAGGCCGCAATGAAGAGTCAGACTGAGGATCTCAGCCAGGCTTAGGTATAGGTATTATGGTGATATTACGCCACTGCTGGGGAACAAAGCCCGTCGCAAAAATGTTATTATAAAGACTGACTAAAATCAACTTTGCATTACTCGGTAAATTATAAAGCATTGAATAGGAAATGTTATCGCTGCCCGGAGAAGTGTCTTTAGTGCGCAAACATATGTCCAATTCGTGTCGAGAAATCTGTGTCTCAAGCTTAGGGTTATTTGAATTAAATAATTGTTCATCAGTACAAACGAAGTCGGGTGCCAGATTTTGTAGTAATACCAACGCCTTCTCTTTACTAATACCCGATCGGAGTACATAGCATCCCTTAAACCATTTCATTTTCTTCCCTATGACAGTATGAGATGTTGTTCCGTCCAATGAAGTACAGAAGTCTTGAAAACCCTCACTTCTTGCTATACGAAGACGCCTCTGACCTTCCCTAATTTTATCCTGCAACTTGTCCAAATTAAAAGGAGTAGGGTTACGTCGAAATGTTGATAACGCTAACCGTCTTTCGGCCACTAATTTTGATAAGGAACTATTCCAATAAGGTTTCGGAGTGAAATTTTTCTCGGGATCAGAATTAATTTTAATATATGGAATATGAATATCTGCAGCTAAATTAATCAACGCAATAAATGAATCATATGATTTTTGTAAGTCCTCTGTGATAATAAAACCTTGCATAAGCGTTTGTATTAGGTTGCGGTATTGAGGCCAATCAGCCTTTTTATAATTCCTGCGTACCGGCGGCGGTATGGACAACCTATCAACCTGCATTGAAATTTTAATCAAAAGATGATCGCTGCCAAACGTTTCATTAAGTGTGCCCCAATTAAATTTGTATGCTATATCTGAGGAAGCCAATGATATGTCTGGAGAAGATTGCTGTACTGCATTATTGACTAATTTAATACGAGTAGGGCTGCCATCATTCAATGTTACGAGTTCAGTATCTAAAAGTGCGTCATAAATTTGGGTACCTCTCTGATCTAATTTATGCGACCAATTTGTGTGGTGTCCATTAAAATCGCCAAGAATAACTACCTTACTGTGAAAACGGGAAAAAACTTGTTCCCAATCACTTTGGCTCGTGTGACTGACGGGGCACAATATAAGGATAATATTAATCTTAAATATAGGCCACTTTGATAATAATTGTACACTCAATAATATTAACCACTCTAAACAACACTTTAGTACCCCATGCACCTTCTCTTCCATCGTCAATTCCCTTAAAAATATTATTTCTTTTAATCTCACTAATAGCTCGTTCAAGCGAACACTGTCATCCTTTTTCTTTTCACCACCAGCAGCATCAGGAGGGACTGCTGACTCATTACCCATATTCATCGTTGAAGAGTTTATCGGGACCTTCAGGTTACCAGAAGCCTTGTCCCTACTGCGAAAACGTCGAAATCTCGTTGAAGTATTGGCAGAAATGTTTTTATCATCATCTTCTTCATGGACTATGATGTCAGCTTTTACTATTTCTGCAAATGTGGAGGTATCACGTTGTTGGAATTTAATAACCGGTTGTGATTTTATGTTGGTAGGAGGATTACCAGACTGTTCTTGAGAACTACTTTGTTCGGGCAAGGAAGTCGAGGGCGGTACATATACTGTTAATGCTTTCCTATAAGTACAGTTAAATTCTACCATGATTTCTCTCAACCTCTTCTCCTTTAAAAAGGCTGGACATGAAGCTTTATACAAGGCCAAATGGTTTCCACCACAGTTGACACATTTGAAGTTCAGTGTTTCACAGTTCTCATGGTTATCACCGCATTTTGGACAGACTATTTTATTGGAAGGGCATTTCTTTGTAGGGTGACCATATTTCCAGCACTTCGAGCATTGCGATACGGGAAATACGTAAGGAGCAACTTTTATACGTAATCCATGAACATATATGTACTGTGGAATAAAAGACCCTTTAAAACACACCTGTACCGCTTCACTTGGCTGCCAACCCTCTCCCTCTCTGTCTCGACGTTTAAGCCGGTATACAGATATTATTTCCGCGGGTTTATCACACATTATATTTCTCAAAATATCCTCGTCAGATAAATCAAGATCAACATCTTTTATAACGCCATAAGATGTAGTCCTTTCCATGGCCCTGTAGATCTTCCAACCTTTTTCTATGAATTCCGGACATTTTTCGATTTTATCAGCACTCATCTCACTGCTAACCTCGACGCGAATCTTGAACGGGCTAATGTATTTTACTTTGGTGATATCAACTATCCCATAGGCCTTCAGCATCTTAGCTAATGCAAATTGTTTAGGCAACTTCTCATTACTAGATAAATAAATCTCAATGTCCTCCTTCAGTTGTGATTTTAACCTTTTCTCTTTACTTTGGACTAAATTCCATCCCTCATTATCATCGTCATCTCCGCCAAAAATCTCATTCCTATCCCTTTTCTCCCGCTTACTCTGTTGGTCTACTTCCATTCCAGATTGTACTAAGTACTCTTCTCTGTTTAGCTCCTCTTCAGCATCTGATATACTACGCTCACTCAAGGAAATATCGCTCGCCATTATTACTGTATTCACATTCTCTAAATGCGGGGTGTTTACATTCATAAGTATTTAACTACGCTAATGATGTCTTCGTTATCAGTGAGCCGCTCGCACGTCGGCGTCGGTAACGGTACTCCGGTGTGCCGCGCACCGGCTGCGAGATCTGGCGGCGCACACGACTTTAACAAATAATAACGCAAAAATAATATTCAAGTGCGAAACACGCGTCTCCCTCGCACGATTGCCGCGACGAGACTGAAGTGTAAACTTAAAGATAAGTTTTTCTTTAAAGTTTTTTAGAAGTGTATTCAAACTAGTTTTAGTTTTTAAATTTGAATAAATTCAAGTTATGTTTAGTAATTCTTACGATTGTAAACCTAGGATAAGTTTTCTTTAAAGAGGTAAAGTTTGTAAGTTTGGATTTATGGGGTAATCTTCCGAACTATTGCTATAATTGCGAAAATAATTAAGAATCAAACGAACTTACCTGGTGAAGTTTGATTCCAATTATGCGAAGGTCTCAACCGAAGACTTATATTACTTGCAGCAGTACATGAGATGGTGCAATCTTCATCACACGTTTAGATCCTAAACACTAAAAAATAGGATAAAAGGACATATTTTTTATTACATTTTCCTGTTTCACTATCACTGGCCGCCCATGAATCATTATTTCAGAGTAGATTTTTGTGTTATAACATTGCCTTTTGGCCATTGGGTTGAGGGTGGATAGGGCAGTAATCGTCTTCGGTTGAGACCCTCGCATAATTGGAATCAAACTTCACCAGGTAAGTTCGTTTGATTCTTAATTATACTTCGGGTCTCAACCGAAGACGATTACTTATATTACTTGCAGATGTTTAGAGCATTGCAATATTGCAGAGGAAAAAGAAAAAAGAAGAAAAGGCTGTTTAGTATATTAGCTAGCCATAACATGTTAATTATATAAATGCAATTAATCTTTCACATTATGAGTCGATATGATTGACAAAAGTGGTGTCATTCGAGTCTACCACATCTCTAAAATAATACTTAAGACAGATGTTTGAGCAATTGCTCCAGCCCGCGGCCTTACGAACCACCTCCAGGCTGACCCCAGATATGTGCGCGCAGATGTTAATGCCAAGCGAGTACTATGAACACCGATTATGGAAATTTCTATTCCTGTCTTGCAAACCTTTTTTACCAAATGTGCTAATGTTTGAGGGCCTGCTTTTTTATGAGGTTTGCGTACACCGATAAAAATATTTCCTTCAGCGTAGTCATTTCGCAAAGATCTAGTTTTGTATAGCTACGTTTCTATAGCAAATGCTGGACAAATACTGGGGTTTTCACGAACGTACCGTAGTTTGTAGTGGTTGGTATGCCCCGGGCCTCGATGCTTTGATTAAATCATTAATTTTAATTACAATCTCATTTTCTTGTATTGATATATTTTTCAACTTTATAACACTGGTGGTCTGCATTCTTTAGGCAGAAGCGATAGCCAATAATGTACAAATCTTATGTGACAAATTAATTATTATTGTAAGGGCATAAATCGGAAAAGTATTTCAGTACTACGTTTGTATCCCTGTTGAATTGTATTTTGGTTTTGGGGGAGTAAGTCTATAGACACCTTTAAGGAAGTGGCTGAGCCGACCTATGCGTATTTAAACTATTGTAGCTAGACCCCTCCTCAATATATATATATTTTTGGGAACCAGAAGTGAAAATCAAATAAAAAAAAACAATCTTTAATAACCTAAAACTAATTTAATTACAAATAGACTTAAATCAAACAATAATTTAATAAATCATCAAAATTCAAGCAATCACAAGCAAACAGCCGTTAATATTCAAAAATAATAACCACGATAGAACACAAATGTAGACACAAAATATAGCACAAAATAATCACAAAATAATAAACCACTGAAGTAAAAATATGGAACGAACTTACTGTAAAGTAGCGTAGGTACCACCTTACCAGTCGACGACGCAGCAACAAATGTCCTGCGCTCTGTCGAGCGCCCGTTTTTATAAGGATCGGTGGAGGTACCCCTACTACCAACAATAAGTTCGCTTATACGGCCTATCCTGATCGTGCGCCGTCCTCGGCTGCACCAGGAACTTCAGCAGCACTGGCAGGTCCGACGATAGCTTGATCGCCGCCTTCGTCTGAATTGGCATCGTCTGGACTCAGAGCACCAGAAGGACCAGCAGGAACACCAGCGGGACCCACAGGAGGACCTGGAGGCTCACCAGCATCGTCACGGTTGTCGTCATTGCAATCTGTATGAGAAACAAGTGGTTAATTATACGTGGCGACATACACCTTTGCCTATTCTGTCATCCATCACGCATTCAAGGCCCTCATACAAAAATACACTCAACTCAAATTAAAACACTTCGCTTTCAAATGTATGCATACATCTTCACACATCATATCTCACTCATACTCATACTTGAACTTGTACAAGTTCACACGTTAAAAACGTATCAACCAGGACTGCGCCTGCCAGGACAGCGCCTGATGCGTGTTCGTGGAACACGACTTCCGCACGTTAAAAAACGGCAACCAGGACTGCGCCTGCCAGGACAGCGCCTGATGCGCATACATAGTACGCGACTTCCGGGACAACACCCGATGCGCATACATAGTACGCGACTTCCGGGACAACACCCGATGCGCATACATAGTACGCGACTTCCAGAAACCAGGCACTCCATGACGCTAGTCTTGGGAGCACACTGCCTGCATCTGGGCTGCACCAGCCACCCGTTTCAACCAGCAAGGTCAGCACATGCCTCGCACTCATACGCACGCGTACACATCACACGTGCTATCAGAACATAAAGAAAAACATTAAAAGGTTCAGTTGAAACTTACTTTCAAAAAATGCAGCACAACTCTCAGGACACCACTCGCCTTTCCAGGGTACCATGTACTGAGCTGCGGCCTGAGTTGTCTTGCCTCTGGCTCCACTTAACAGTTTCAGCTCGTAACGATCACTTCGTAACACTTTAGTTACGCGGTACGGACCCCTCATGCCAGGGTCGAGCTTCCCAGCTGACTGAGAATACTTTATCACGAACACGTGATCGTTAACCTGAAAAACTCTTGGCGGGTGCCTTAGACGATTTACCCGATCATCTTGACCACTTTGATTCTTGTCAAGAGATGCTTTAGCGGAGCTCCTGCTGAGTTCCCTCATGGCCTCTCGATTCGGACTTGAATTTTCAACGGCAACGTCGCGAATCAGCGCACGAATCACAGGAGTGGTCGCGTTAGTACCAATTAACAAATACAAGGCTGAGTACTGCGTGGTTTTTTGTTTAGTAATATTTAAAACTAATTGAATCTTACATAAACTATCAGACCAAGTGGAATTTTTATTAGCACTCTCGATACGAATCATATTTAGGATAGTCCTCACATACCGCTCGACTTGCCCATTGGAATGATGCATTTCGGGCGTTATGTAATGGATTTCGCATCCCATTTCAATTACCCAACTGGTAAAAGCTGACGCCTCAAACATGCGACCACGGTCACAAACTATTAGTTTGGGTGTCCCAAATAATGATATAGCGCTATTGAAAACTCGTTTCAACTCGTTAGCATCTTGTCTATATATGGGATAGAGTAAACAAAATTTGGTAAAAGAATCGACCAAAACAAGTACAAACTTATATCCGTTGGACTCTGGTAAAGGACCTAATGCATCAACATGAACCGTGTTGAAGGGAATGTCTGATTTTTCCCATGACGTGATGGGCTGACGAGGAGCTCTTGGAACACGTTTCTTGCTAATGCAAACTAGGCAATGGGAAGTATACTTTTTAACAAATTGTTTCAGGCCAGGGAACCAAAAATGTTTTAAAATAAGGTCGTAAGTTTTATCAGCCCCGATGTGCTCGTGCTCATCGTGAAAAACGCGTAGTAAACTGAGCCGGTGTCCTTTAGGGATAAAACATAGTAAACGCGACTCCTCACCAACAGGTGAATAGCGATAGTAGAGCACATCGCCCTGATAAACGTACCGACTAGAGTCCAAGAGACCATCCCTCAGTTTCTCAATGAGATCGACAGTCTCGGAATCAGCTGACTGGGCCATTTGTGCCCAATTCGATGGTCTATCGATGGCATTGACTTGCAACGCTGGCGGGTTTCTGCTTAGATAATCGGCGTGACCCATCATCACACCCTTTCGATATTCAATCTCAAAATTGAAATCTTGCAGATAAATCCACCAGCGTGCAACCCGGGGAAGTAAGTCTTTCTTACGTTCGGTGGCCTTCAAAGCATTGCAATCGGTTATGATTTTGAAAGTTATCCCGATCAAATAATGACGAAAGTGTTGCAGTGCTTTGACGACCGCCAACGTCTCCAATTCGTACGAATGGTATTTTGGCTCCGCGCCCTGGGTTACTTTACTAAAGTAGGCTATCACCCGTTTACCACCGTCCGCGTGTACTTGGATCAGTACAGCACCGTACCCTGCACTGCTAGCATCAGTGTGCAGCTCTGTAGGAAGGTTCGGGTCAAAAATCGCTAGTATGGGCTCGCTAGTTAGACGCTTTATAAGATCTAGCCGGACTTGATCTTGATCAGGTCCCCACACAAATTTTACGTCTTTCTTTGTGAGACGCGAAATACATGCGGTTTTTGTCGCGTAACCTTCAATATAACGCCGAAAGTAACCAGCGAGGCCTAAGAACTGGCGTACTTGTTTGACGTTACTTGGGATAGGCGCATTAACTAGTGCCTCGATTTTGTGCGGGCTCGGCCTAACCTGACCATGACTAATGACGCGACCTAAGTACTCGACCGTGGTGGTGAGAAAGAAACACTTGCGCACGTTAATTGAGAACCCGGCCTCCGTCAAAGTTAACAAGACTTCGCGTAACAGGGTTATGCCATCATCGACTGTCAGACTCAGAATCAACACATCGTCAATATATACTAGAACACTACCTGCTTCTATAAATTTACGCAAGGTGTTATTGATGATACGTTGATACACAGTGGGAGAGTTGCTCAAACCATACGGCATCTTTAAATACTCATAGTGAGCTTCTGGAGTTACAAAGCCTGTCTTACGGATCGAGTTTTCATCAATAGGAATCTGATGGAAACCCGACGCCATATCTAGAGAAGTGAAGAATTTCGAACCCCCGAGCCGATCAATGTGGTCATCAATCAAGGGTAGGGGGTACCTATCCTTGACAGTGATGCGATTCAGTGCGCGAAAGTCTACGCACATTCTGTCTGAGCCATCCTTTTTCTTAACCAAAATGATCGGGCTCGCGTATTCGGAATCAGACTCCCTAATAATCTTTTTGTCCAAAAGATCCTGACATATCTCGCGAACCTTAAGTTTCTCTTGATACGACAAACGATACGGATGGTAAGCTACAGGTACATCACTTGTTAAATTAATGTGCATTTTACCGGTATTTACAGTTGTGGTGGCTGTACCGGATATTAAGAACGGAGAGAATTCGTCAATCACAGCCATCAACGTAACAAGTTCCGCACCTTCGAGAGATGTATTTATTTGATTAGACTCACTAACACTCAAAGCGTTCACTTTTAGTACCTTATCCGGCGTATGAGTCAGGTACTGCCCGTGTTTCGTGCGAATAAACGTAACACCATCGCGATTTAATACGTCAGTCCCTATGATAAAGGGAGTATTCATACATGATGCGGGTACTACGACAAAGTCTACTTCAAGCGTAATATTACTAAACTCGACAGCTAAAGTGATGTATTCGCGGGCAACAATCTCTTTATTGCTTATTCCTTTCAAAGAACAGTTGATTTCTTTACGCGAACCGGAAAAGTAATTTACTACCGCTGACGATATCAGGGACACATTAAGAGCACCACTATCTATGAGGATATCAACTGGTATACCCTGTATCACTGCTGTACTTATGTCGTTATTACTCTTCGCGTTTGAAAGTTCGCTACACAAGTTAACTTTACGTTGACTACTATTCTTACTTTGAGACTCAGATCGAGCCTTAGCGAAACAGTCACTCTCTTTATGCCCTGCTTTCTTACAGAAAGAACAGACGGGTCTGGCATTACTACTACTATCGGCTTTATCATCGACATTACGCTTCTTAGGGCACTTGTCCTTATAGTGTCCTGTTTGTCCGCAATTAAAGCATTTGTTTTCCGACCTGCTAGAACCGTTAAAATTACGTCTTTTAGTCGTATTACTGGATGACGCGGATTTGTTGGTGTTACGGTTATCGGGTTTGCGAACAGGCTTTACGTATGTAGCTAAAAATGAAACGAGGTTTTCTGTTGTTAGATCAGCATTAGTAGCTGCTGCTTGTACCTGTACATCACCGATACCGTGAATCACTATTTGGGTCATAAGCTCTTCGCTTAACCCTTTTACTACACGTAACCTTAATAATGAACGCCGCGCATATTCTGCGTATGACGAAAACTTGTCGGACGTGGTGTTTATAACTTCATGAAGAGTTTGGGCATAATTAATCTTTTGCGGACACAACGACTTAAATTCTCTAGTGAAATTGGACCATGAGCGATCATTTGTAGCCCACTCGTTTAACCACGTTTTCGCGTCACCTTTCAAACAGTGAGCCACACGCGAGAAACACTCGAGATCGTCCCAATGATTGACATTCCTAGCCCTGTCCACTTCGTTACACCACACCTCAAAATTATTTATGGTCGGATCAAAATTAGAAACATAATAGTTGCTAGACTTGCTTCTTGTCAACTGTCCTAACGCATCAACAAGTGCTTGGGTCGTAGAAACATTTTTTTCTAGCGGGGGTGTGCAGTCACGAATTGACGGCGTGATATGCGAAACGGTGTTTTCCTCAATAGCAGTTAGTCGCGACATGATATTACCCAACGCACCTTGTACGGAAACATGAGGGTAGGATCGAGATTTACTACGACGACGACGACTAGTATTTACCGTACGTGACCTAGATTCTTCACGAAAACTATGATTGTCACCATTACGCGAGTGACTGCGACGTGATCGTGAGCGAGTTCTATTACGACGCGAATGCGAAAGAGTTTTATTACGGCGCGAACGTGAACGAGTTCTATCACTGCGCGAACGTGAACGAGTTCTATCACGGCGCGAACGTGTTCTATCGTGAGGCGATCGTGATCCGTGCCTATGGTCTTGTCGCGGTTCACTACGAGGGCTACAGCCATCCCCAGAGTGAGGTGGCGTCCTCGCTAGTTTTTCAAGTGACCTTGACGAACGTGGCATTATTTGAAATCAAGGGCTGTTTGTGTAGGTATCAAGGCAGTAGTTGTGAGCAAATAAGTTCTATCCCACTTCTGATTTTGGGAACCAGAAGTGAAAATCAAATAAAAAAAAACAATCTTTAATAACCTAAAACTAATTTAATTACAAATAGACTTAAATCAAACAATAATTTAATAAATCATCAAAATTCAAGCAATCACAAGCAAACAGCCGTTAATATTCAAAAATAATAACCACGATAGAACACAAATGTAGACACAAAATATAGCACAAAATAATCACAAAATAATAAACCACTGAAGTAAAAATATGGAACGAACTTACTGTAAAGTAGCGTAGGTACCACCTTACCAGTCGACGACGCAGCAACAAATGTCCTGCGCTCTGTCGAGCGCCCGTTTTTATAAGGATCGGTGGAGGTACCCCTACTACCAACAATAAGTTCGCTTATAATATATATATATTTAATATAATTTGGACACTCTTTACAGTAAAGCCAGCAAGATTTATCGAACTATCGTACTGCCTTAAGGGTTGTATTTGCAAAGTTTTTCACTTTCGTAATTAGACAGAAAGGGGGTAAAGCATAAAAGAAAATGTTACACCAAGAAACAGCAAAATGCATCAATAACTTCGGAATACGGATCTAGTTTCCATGAAGCATTTCTACTACATTTGTATTTTTGAGCACTCGCGAAAAAGTCAAACTCATGTTTTCCGAACAATTGCCTTATATGTGAAAAAACACAATCTGAGATTTCCCACTCTGTATCTCTATTAATCCACCGAGATTCTCGATCTGCTATTACGTTGTCGCTAGATTTGATATACGATGCGAATACAAATATATTTCTAGCTTCACACCACTGCCAGATCTTTTGAATTATGTCATTTAAATGCTAAACACCACCCATGCGGTTTGTATAACTTACGGCAGTATATAGTGTTATCAATCCTTAACAAAATTAAGATTTTTTTAAGCCTTTAGTAATCTTTAAGCCATAAAATGCGGCCGTAACCTCAAGTGTGTTTATATGTAAGGACAATTCTATCTCTGACCAATTTCCATTCCCACTTTGACCAATGCATGTTGCACCCCAGCCGGTGTTCGAAGTACCTTATAGTGCCTTGATTTTTGGACATCAACGCGGTAACTTATTCGATATTTCATGCTTGAGGTATAAAACCTAACGATTCTGACACTGCGGCTGTAGTTTTAACATTTAACAAACACTAGTCATACGAGCTACTTATACATATGTCGGAGTTTGTCAGGAATTTATTTCGCTAAGTTCGAGCTTATGTGGGCGGAACACGGGTTTCGTGCTATGAAAACACACTGGATGCGAAACACTATTTTATTTCGCATTGCACGGTTCGGGTAGGTAGTTTCCATGGAGAAGAACCGGCAAGAAACTCCATGGTTACTCTTTTCAAACAGATACACTGAGTCTAACAAATAACTTGACATTACACTTTCACACATTAACACCAGGCACAATGAATCGGGTACAGTTTCAAGACGTCTTAACTCCGCTGCGATCAGACCCAGACTGTCCGCCTCGCCGCGAGGTCTTAACATCAGGACTCTGCAAAAGCCGCCATGGTGGGGAGTAGGTCGCGTGATGTCACCACTGGCGCGCTTTCGATTCATTCGCCCGTCCGTACTCATGACCGGATGCGACACGGCCATCCTGCTTTCACACGTCCTCGTGTGATGGTAACCCTGCAAACAAAAAGTCCACGACAGAAATTTGTTCCACTCGGTCACTCCTGACCAAACTCTAGATTCATCGGGTCGGTAAAAGTAAAGAACTTTACCGCTTAGTTTTAACCAAATCCCCAAAGGGTATAACAGAGTGCACCTTATAGTACACTCACACTGCACCAGTTATGTCCAAGTTCCATGTACTTAATAAGGGGCGAGCTTATTGCCCTCAACTGGGCGCAAATCCAAACTCCGTGGCTGTTACTGAGAAATTCCAGATGGAAAAACCCGATAACACCTTGCTGAACCTGGGAATCGAACCCAAGACCATATGCTCAGCAGTCACACTTGCGACTACTAGACTAACGTGGCAGTTGACTAATAGAAACATGGTTAAATTGGGAATAATCGAAAATAGGTCAACCCTTGGGCCATGTACCATAGTCAATTACAAAACACGAAATTATATTTTCATGAATTAAAAATGACAAAAAATACCGCCAATGACAATGTGGTTTATACATAAGAACTTGCATTTACCTCATTAACGTTTTAATAAGAATATTTTTTTTATCCATGTATACAGGGTGTAAAAGACCTCATCACGAAGCCGTCAACCAAGCATTCTGTACATCAAACTGAGTAACTTTACGCAAAAATTATTGCTGGGAAACGACATTTTTTTTTGGGGTGAAAAATCATGTTTTGTGGTAGAACTCAATGTAACGCACTCAAAACATTGTGCTAGATGGATTGAATAGTACGGGGGTCGTGGAGGTGTTTTAAGCAAAAATCTTACATTAAAAACTTGTATTTAAAAATAAACTTGTCAAAAAGTTGGAACTTTGACCCCCAATACCTCCGTAACTAGAAGGTTCCCAGGTATGGTGTAGAACAAAAAAATGATCGCAATGACAGGAAGAACAAGTGTATTTCGGCTTCGTTAAGACGTGTTTTACACCCTTTATATGTATATATCACGGCAGGGAAACCTTAAAGGAACATTCTGCCCAAATATTGGCGCCATTGTCTTTCAGTCTTTCTCTAACCATCACATCGCCGTGCGATACCTACGATTCTTCATTGTTGGTAGATAGGTAGGTGGGTATTGAAATCACACACATCACTTGACTCAAACACCAAACGTTTATTTCTATTAAACCATTTAGGTACAGAAACTTTAAACTTTCTAAGAGTTGAGTCGTCCATTCGCAAAGTAATATGGTTGAGGAGAAGAATGGACGAAGAAACTCAGCACACTATTTTAAATTGTATTACAGTTCTCAATTTCACAACTTAATTTCGTTCACTTCAATAAACACTTCTAATTACTTAGTATTTCAATTGTTTTGATAATCTTATGCTAACGTGACTGATCGTTGCTGACGCGTCTATCCTGAGTGAGCGGAAGTCCTCCACTCAGTACAGTTTACTAAGTTCATTAAAACTTACAAACAATACTAGAGTAATTCATAATTAATCATTTTAATAGTTATACAATACCAATATCCACTAATGCAAAGCTTTTATCAAGTTAAAGC
Organism: Xestia xanthographa; assembly: GCA_905147715.2. Lineage (NCBI taxonomy): Eukaryota > Metazoa > Arthropoda > Insecta > Lepidoptera > Noctuidae > Xestia > Xestia xanthographa. The sequence goes on along the minus strand of LR990659.1, from coordinate 17,860,136 downwards.
TAATTAGTCGCTTCAATACTTTTTACAACAATATTCGATGTTGCTTATAACCATTTCCGGCAAATCAAAGTATTTAGTACAAAGAACCCCTACGAAGTCTTTCACTAATAAATTGTTCTGTAAAATAATCTTGTTACTTTTTAGTTTGTAATTAAGTTAAAGAAACTGATTTAGTTGTAGTTTAAAATTATAAATTGAACTATTGATCAAATTGTATTCGGCGCCATCTTCCACAATATTGTAGTGTTGCCTCATAAACAAATCTTTAGTGTCAAATGAACAATGATAATGACAAATCCCAATTGTCATAAAATACTTGCTTATCTTAATTTTAACTATAGATCTAGTTAAAGACTTTTGTTTAATAAATTACTATTTGAAACCACAAACTATCTAAAAACTATTTAAGCAAATAGATGGCGCTTAACTCATCTGTCAATTGATGTAGTAATTGTACTATCTATCAGAGATGGCAGGTTTATCACTATTAACATGGATAAGAATAATAGGTGTGTTATTAATTAGATAAAAATCTTGAGAGCCTCTTGCGGTGACATATATAAAAATCTGTGTGTTAGTCTGGCTAAAACTCGAGAACGGCTGGACTGATTTGGCTAATTTTAGTCTTGAATTATTTGTGGAAGTCCAAGGAAGGTTCAAACGGAGAGAAATAGGTTGGTAGGTAGGTTGTAGGTAGGTAGGTATTAGGTAGGTAGGTAGTAGGTACCTACCTACCACCTACCTACCTACTAGTTATCTACCTACCTACCACCTACCTACCTACTACTTACCTACCTACCTACCTACTACCTACCTACCGGTAGGTAGTAGGTAGGTAGGTAGGTAAGTAGTAGGTAGGTAGTAGGTAGGTAGTAGGTAGGTAGTAGGTAGGTAGTAGGTAGGTAGTAGGTAGGTAGTAGGTAGGTAGTAGGTAGGTAGTAGGTAGGTAGTAGGTAGTAGGTAGGTAGTAGGTAGGTAGTAGGTAGGTAGTAGGTAGGTAGTAGGTAGGTAGTAGGTAGGTAGTAGGTAGGTAGTAGGTAGGTAGTAGGTAGGTAGTAGGTAGGTAGTAGGTAGGTAGGTAGTAGGTAGGTAGGTAGTAGGTAGGTAGGTAGTAGGTAGGTAGGTAGTAGGTAGGTAGGTAGTAGGTAGGTAGGTAGTAGGTAGGTAGGTAGTAGGTAGGTAGGTAGTAGGTAGGTAGGTAGTAGGTAGGTAGGTAGTAGGTAGGTAGGTAGTAGGTAGGTAGGTAGTAGGTAGGTAGGTAGTAGGTAGGTAGGTAGTAGGTAGGTAGGTAGTAGGTAGGTAGGTAGTAGGTAGGTAGGTAGTAGGTAGGTAGGTAGTAGGTAGGTAGGTAGTAGGTAGGTAGGTAGTAGGGAGGTAGTACCATAGGTAGGTAGCTCATGTGACGCAGACGAAGTTGCGCGGGTCAGCTAGTAATAAATAAATAATTCCTAAGTAAATATTTCGTTTAACCTCCTTCTAAGTCCTTTACCTAGCTCAAAGGTTTAGATGTAGATAAAGATGTCTGCACAGTTATGTTATGAACGTAATGTATTTAGTATTTATTGTAGTCAAGAACTAACATTGATAACAGTAAATTTTGCATTTCCAGTATTTACTGACTTAAAATTAAATAAACTTAATTAAATATCGATTTATTAATTTCCATGTTGAAACGACCAAGTGGTAGTTAACACAGTTGCCATATTTTAAAGGACAATGTAGATGGGGACTTCTGAATTATCTCGTAAAATAATCATAATAAATAAACAAATTTAAACGTGCGAATTCCGAATGCTACAGGCGGAGTATTAAAAAATAAAAACTATTTACTTATAATGAATTTAATTTAAAGAGAAATTACATGAATTGACTATGGCTAAAACTACGTTCGAGGTTGAAACCGAAGTTACCGTTTTGTTATAATGCCCTGGAAATGGTGGCGTGATGGTTGTTCGTTGCGCCAAGTCAGCATCTCGTGGTCCGTACTCGTGTCCGTTCGTGGCTGATGCTAATGTGTTGTTAGGTGTAATTGAGGTCCGGGGTTGCGGGACTGTTCCGGGGTTGCGGGACTGTTTAAAAGAGATACCGTGGCCCCGGAACACAAACGGCGATGAAGGAACATGGATGGGTTTTAGTCAGTAAAAGTCTGACACTCCCTCCTGCTCCGCCCAGAGCGGGAGGAGTCATTTGATGATATCCCATCCGAAAAAAAAAAAAAGGTGTAATTGAGGTTAACGCATCGTCAGCGATGCCCCTTTGGTACCGTTATGTAACAAGTCAGGATCTCGTGGTCCATTCTCGTGTCCACAGCAGATGCAATGTGTTGTTAGGTGTAAATGAGGTTAACGCATCTTCAGCGATGCATCTGTGATACCGTGGTATAATAACATGCGGTGCGGATGCCTTATTAAATAATAAATAAGTGAAGAAAATTAAAATAGAAAATGGTTTCTTATTAACAAAATGGGCACACTTTTTCCTACTTTGCGCTCTCCTGAAAAGTAGCTGTTTTGCATATAACTGTTTTTACTCTTCTTTCAAACTGTAACAACAAATAATTATTTATAAGTTTCACTTCAAACAAACATACATCGCAATATTATCTAATGAAATGTTTCGACTTGCTATGGTATTCTCTCTACTGTTTGCGAAGTCTCCATGTACATAACATCAAAATACTTACCAACAACTGGACCATCGGCTTGCCCATTGCTATCTGGAACAACAAATAATTATTTATTAGTTTTACTCCAAACAGACATACATCGAAAGATTATCTAATGAAATGTTTCAACTTGCTATGTTATTCTCTCTTATAACTATTTGTGGATTCTTCTTGCAGTACATAACATCAGAATACTTACCAACAATTGTGTTATAGTCTAGCCGAATATAAACTGTAACAACAAATAATTATTTATTAGTTTTACTTCAAACAAACATACGTCGTAAGATTATCTAATGATAAGTTCCGACTTGCTATGTTATTCCCTTTAACAACTATTTGTGGAGTCTCTTTGTACATAACATCAAAATACTGACCAACATTTGCCACACTGGCCGAATATAATAGCACTATAAAAACAAATAATTATTTATAAGTTTTACTTCAAACAAACATTCATCGAAATATTATCTAATGAAATGTTTCCACTTGCTATGGTATTCTCTCCAATAACTATTTGCGCAGTCTCCATGTACATAACCTCAAAATACTTACGAGCAGCTGAAGCAACGGCATGCCCATTAATTGCTGTAACAATAAATAATTATTTACTAGTTTCATTTCAAACAAACATACATCGAAAGTGTCTAATGAAATGTTTCGACTTGCTATGTTGTTCTCTCTAATAACTAATTGTGGAGTCTCCTTGCAGTACTTAGCATCAGAATACTTACCAAGAATTGTCGAATCGGCTAGGTGGATATAACTCTCTGTAACAATAAATAATTATTTATTAGTTTTACTTCAAACAAACATAAATACGTCGCAAGATTATCTAATGAAATGTTCCGACATTGCTATGTTATTCCCTATAATAAATATTTTTGGAGTCTCTTTGTACATAACATCAAAATATTTACCAACATTTGCCACACTGACTGACCATAATGGCACGATAAAACAAATAATGATTTATAAGTTTTACTTCAAACAAACATACATCGACAGATTATCTAATGAAATGTTTCGACTTGTTTGTTTGTTTTTGCTTGCTATGTTATTCTCTCTTATAACTAATTGTGGAGTCTCCTTGCATTACTTAGCATCAGAGTACTTACCAACAGTTGTCGAATCGGATAGCGGGATATAATCTGTAACAACAAATAATTATTTATTAGTTTTACTTCAAACACACATAAATACGTCGTAACATTATCTAATGAAATGTTCCGACATTGCTATGTTATTCCCTATAATAACTATTTGTGGAGTCTCTTTGTACATATCATCAAAATATTTACCAACATTTGCCACACTGGCTGACCATAATGGCACTATAAAAACAAATAATTATTTATAAGTTTTACTTCAAACAAACATACATCGAAAGATTATCTAATAAAATGTTTCGACTTGCTATGTTATTCTCTCTAATAACTATTTGTGTAGCCTACTTGTACATAACATAACTCAGGATGGATGAAATGGTGACAGGTCACTGGAACAACTTGCGACCCACGGAAATAAATACTTACCACCAGTTGACAGATCGAATTTCACAGAGGCTGTAACAACAAATATTAGTTTAATAGTTTTACCTTTTACTTTAAATTCAAAGCTTCAATTGATTTTAACAGAGAAACTACTCAACGATAACGTTAATAGCTTAAAAAATCTATAGCAATATCTTGACGTAGAGTACTTACGAACAACACCTTGATCTGCTTGTGTAATGTAACACATCTGAAACAAATAATACTAAATTAGTGTTTTATTAGTGAAATATGAGTGTTACTATTAGGTTTACCTCAGCCTAACCCTTTGGAGATCATAGGCGTGATGTTATTTGTAGTGTTTTATTATTCCGTTTATTTTTTTTTTTTTAACCCCCGACCAAAAAAGCGGGGGGTTATACGTATGAAATGTAAATCTGTGAGTCTGTCTGTGGCATCATAGGTTCTAAACGGATGAATCCATTTCGACTACGATTTTTTTTTTAATTTTGAGAGTGTTATTAACTATGTTTAAGGAAATCTGCTTAGCCGTTTGCAGATCATCAACTCTTTATTAGTTGATGTAAAGATTGAGGTCTGATCGATACTCAAACTTTACACTGTCAATTATATTACAAAAATATGACCTGATGCGCAGGTTTCACCACGATCATGACCACCTAACCCACAAAACAACCACAAAATAAAATCTACATATTGTCCCTTTTCGTTTAATATCATCGGCATCATCATCTCAGTCGAAACACGTCCAGCTGGACATAGGCCAACCCCAAGTATCGCCACATTGACCGGTCCCGTGCGTCTCGCATCCAGCGGATCCCCGTTTAATATACATAGAATATTTTAATCTAAGCGTCAAGTGTAAGTAATAAATAAAGCGGTAACCCAATGCGATGACGACGCTTGAATTTAAATATTCTACTTATATTAAACGTGAAGAGACAATGTTTAGATATTATTTCATGATATTGTGATATGTTGGCATTTGCCAACCCAAACTGGGCCCGCCTGTTGGATTACAGCCCACACCCTCTCATGAGAGGACGCCTGTGTCGCAACAGTGGGGAAGAAAGAAAAACATTGTTGGAAACTTTAGGAATACAGTCTGATATCCAAAATACAGGGTATAAACGGACCTTTAACAAAGCCGTCAACCAAACATTCGGTATATCAAACTAAGTAACTCTACGCAAAAATAATACCCTGTAATAGCTCTCGGCTGGTAGCCATTAAAGCTGTCTCTGGTAGTCGGTCTATTATTGTATTTTCCGTATATATGCCTATAACAAACTCACCGGAGAACCTGCCTTTGTTTACACAGGTTTTAAGTGAAGTTACTGCGATAATTGCGACGTGTGATGTTGAAAACATATATGTAATGGGTGATTTTAATGCACATCCTCAAGAATTATTTTATGTTAAGTTTTTGTAACGATCAATCCTGGGTCTGTGCTGATACAAAGAAGTTAGGAGATGAACTAAATTACTACACCTTCATTAGCGAGGCTCACGCCTGTAGGAGGTGGTTAGACCATTGTGTGGTGTCTTCGTCAGCCTGGCAGACAATTGTGAGTGTAGGAATTGATGAAGATATTTACGTGTCTGATCACTTACCTATGTATATAACATGTGACTTAGATGTTGTTAGGCAAAAGTTGTTGACCGGGGCTGCACCCCGTAATGCTGCTATTTGGGGCGTCAGAAATAAATCAGAGATCGAAAGATACCATAAGTTGAGTTCTGATAAATTGCGGGAGATAGACTTCCCACAGGAGTTTGTGGTGTGCAGTCATGGGTCATGCAGCTTGGATGATCACAAACTTGTCCTTGATAAGCTGTACAAAAATATTGTTGCTGTTCTTTGTGAGGCAGCGAGGGAATCTAATGAAGCACTCAAGAGACCCAAGCGTGGTAGTCCGTTATATGGGTGGAACAAACATGTGCGAGACGCTCACCGAGAGGCCAGGCGTAGTTTCCAACTTTGGGTTTTGGCTGATCGACCAACCTCTGGGACAGTTTACGATCAAATGCACGAGACGCGTAAAATTGTCAAAAGTCGGCTAAAGACCTAAAGTACTGCCAAAATAGGCAAGATCAATTAAAAATGGACTAGCTGAACAACGGGCGACAAATAATTTCAGTGCATTTTGGAAGTCCACAGGTAAGTTGGAGGCTAGGCCTGGTCTTGCGGCGGAGGTAGGTGGGGTTACTGAGCATACGGAAATCGCTAACTTTAGAGACCATTTCACAATAAAGTCTCTACTTGGCCCCTCAGTATTGGAAATCGGCTTTGTGTCTCATGTCCGGGGGCAGGAGTCACTGCTACGCTTCACCACGAAACAAGTAGCATCAGTGATAAATAGTATGAGTAGGGGCAAATCCCCTGGGCATGATGGGCTTAGCATTGAGCATTTAAAATATGCAGGCATGCATATGCCGAGGGTCCTGTCCTTGTTCTATACGATGTATCTCAGCCATTCGTATCTACCGGCAGACTTAATAACGACCATTGTGGTACCCATCGTAAAGATTAGGACAGGAGACATCTCGGACATAAGCAATTACCGCCCCATCTCTCTTGGAACTATTATGGCCAAAGTGTTGGACAGTATGCTAGACTCTTGTTTGGCGAAACATGTTAAGTTGCACGATGCACAATTTGGGTTTTGCCCTGGGTTATCAACCAAAAGTGCTATTCTAAGTGTCAAACATACTGTCAAATACTACACAGACCGTAAGGTCTTACGGTCAGTGTAGTATTTGATAGTATGTTTGAGAGGTCAAGGAAGCAGGCGTACAGCGGCGTGTACGCCTGCTTCCTTGACCTCTCCAAAACTTTCGATCTCGTTTCTTACGATGTACTTTAGAGCAAATTGAGGAGTAGGGGTATACCGGAGGAACTGCTCATTGTATTGCAGTATTGGTATCGTAGCCAGAAAAACCGTGTTAAATGGTCTAATGCGTTCTCGGAGTCATTTGGGTTGGAGTGCGGGGTGAGGCAGGGTGATCTTTCATCCCCTCGGCTCTTCAATCTATATGTTAATGACCTAATTGTCAAGCTCAGCAGCATGCGTGTCGGATGCAGGGTAAATGGTCTTAGTTGTAACAACATCAGTTATACGGATGACATGGTGCTGCTGGGCCCGTCGCCGGGAGCGATCGTGGAGTTGCTTCATGTATGTGAGACCTTCGCTGCTGCACATGCATCTATAATGCCAAAAAATGTGAATACATGGTGTTTGGGGTCGCTGGTAAGCACCGGAAAAGTACAATCGAACTTTCCATAAACGGTACATCAATAAGTAGAGTCAATAAGTTTAAGTATCTTGGGCATTTTCTTACCGACGACCTCAGTGATCATATTGACATTGAACGGGAGCGTAGGGCACTGGCGGTCAAGGGAAATATGTTGGCACGAAGATTTGCTCGGTGTACTGACCAAGTAAAGGTAACGCTTTTTAAAGCTTATTGTCAGAGATTTTACACCGGTAATCTTTGAGTCAACTACTCGAAAAGATCGCTGGATGTCCTGCGCGTCCAATACAATAATGTTTTTAGGATGCTGTTGCGATTGCCTCATTTTTGCAGTGCCTCTGGCATGTTCGCGGTAACTCATATGGATGGGTTTCATGCCATCATCCGCAAGAAAACAGCCTCGCTCCTGAGCAGAATAAGGGGCAGACACAATAGCATCCTGAAGACGGTGGCGGCTGATACTTCCTCCACCATAATAAGGCAATTTGTGAGAAGACTAATACCCTAGAATTCTGTTGTCCTAGTTATTATTATGGCTATTTACTATGGGTGGTCCTCTTATTAACTCGTGTTTAGTTAAGTTACTAACAATAGTGTTTTAAGTGCAAACCTGTAACTAACCTTTTATGGATCTCTTAGTTGTCCGAAATAAAATGATTTATTATTATTATTAAAAAAATATTGCTGGGAAACGCTTTTTTTGGGTTGAAAATCACGTTTGAGGTACGTTAAAACTCAAAGTAACTCTTAAATCTCTCAAAGTAACTCAAAACATTGTTTTGATGGACGCATTTAATAGTAAACGGGTTATGGAGCCATAAGCCCCCCCATGGGGGGGGGGGGGGGTTATGGAAGTATTTAAAGTAAAGTTATGACCTTCAAAACTAGTATTTAAAAAAAAACTTGTGAAAAAGTTGGAACTTTAAACAACTTACTACTTATTTTAACTTATTACTTATTGTTACTTATTTTAACTTTATATCTCCGTAACTAGTCGGTTTCCAGGTATGTTCCAGTACAAAAAAATGATCGCAATGACGGAGAGATCAAGCGCCTTTCGGCTTCGTGAAGGGTCTATTTACACCCTTTATATCAGTTATAAGTGGAAATTAATTGTTCATATTTCAGTACTTACTGCAAGTATCGCCAAAACCACTGTTACAATATTAGTCTGCATTTTCAAATTAATGAACTTTTCACTTCAGTTAAGTTACAAGCAAATGATAGTAAAAATTGCTTCAACCGCCCTTTTTATACCTCAATACTCAGAGAAATTAACGTCATAACATGTTTTTTTTTTCCTACTAACCAGTAAAAGTGAACAGTAATAAAATAACTTAATTAATTCAAAAACAACCTACAATGCATTAAAAAAACAACTGGCAATTGAATTCAGTCAAAATGCAGACAAATAACTTTTGTTATAAAACAGATGTGGCAGTTGTTATTGAAATATTTATTTACTTAGATATATAGTTGCAGAACTGAATAGCTAATTAAAAAAATAATGTAATGACCTAGTTGTCCGCTTTGTTAGGTCATTGAAAACTAATTGCTTGCGTCATAGAAAACAATATTGCATTTATTGAACGATAACGACTTGCTCTTGCTTACGGTTTGCGCGCGTGTCCTACCAAGATCATAAAGTATCCTATGTTTTACCAAGTTCGAAATCCAATCTGCAATTGCTTTGTGTACAGGTAACTGACAGATTTACTTTTGCATCCAACACAACACACACACACACTCACTAATAAGATAAGTGAGGATTCTCTCGACTTCTACCTCAATGTGGACCGCCTCATTGTAGAAAAGACCATTATTACAAGTGCTATTTATTACCTACTTAGATGAGGTCTTGTGAGCCTTGGGTTCGATTCCTAGATAGGGCAACTTTTTACTGGATTTTTCCATGTCTTCGGTATCTGGATTTGTGCACCGTTAATGACAGTTGATAAGTAAAAGGCTAATGAATTTTAAGTAATTTAATTTAGTTTTATAGAAATAATGTGACCGTTCATAGCACAGTTGAAAAAGTGAGAGGAAAAAATATGGCCACCGGGGTGGTCAACATAAAAAATACTAATTCTAGTGTTGCTATTAAAATACTACTTAATTATTACTATTTTATGTTTTGTATTAAACATAAGTTGGGGCGGGCAAAGTGCACCAACCATAGGTAACTGGATTCGCTAAGTTTAAGTTATAAATTATTTCACTTAGATAGTTATTTGAGAAAATATACATAAAACTTTTGTAAACATAAATATTTAAGTTATTGTCAACACAGAGGGTGTGACACAATTGTACTAAAATATACATAGAACTGTTGTAAACATAAATATTTAAATTATTGTCAACACAGAGGGTGTGACACAATTGTCCTGAATATATTCTTAATTAAAAACTAACTTATTAACTAACTTACTTATTTTTATATCTTTAAATTATCTTAATCTAAATTAACTTAATCTAAATTATCTGTCATGGGTACAAGACATAATTTAGTATATGACCTTAGGTAGACATTATTTTTAGGCCCCATTCTCACTTCTGCTACCCTGACTCTACCATCTAGTCCAGAAATAGTTTTAACAATGCGCCCCATGGGCCAATTTAGAGGAGAGATGTCCTTTTGTTTGACAATAACCAAATCTCCCTCTTTTAAATTATCACTACTATACTTCCATTTGGGTCTGTTTTGTAGGGAAGTTAAATAATCTCTGGACCAGAGTTTCCAAAAATCTTGTTTTATTTTTGTACATAGTTCCCAAAATTTCATTCTATTAATATTTTTCTCGGTCACATCCAACTCTGGGTAGCTTGTAAGTGCAGTTCCTACCAGGAAATGGCCTGGGGTCAGGTAATTTAAATCTGAAACATCACTACTCAGGGGAAGAAGTGGCCTTGAATTTAAAATAGACTCTATTTGTGTGAGTCACAAATAATGAATGAATGTTGAATTCTTCGAATGTCAAAGATACATTACCAATTACTCTCCGGATGTGATGTTTGGCACTTTTCACTCCGGCTTCCCAGAGCCCGCCAAATTCGGGAGAGTAACTAGGTATATACTTGAACCTAATAAGTTTTGAAGAGCAAAAATTCTCTACATTATCTACATGACATTTGGATGAGTGTAATTCATACAATTTTTTTAATTTATTTTCAGCTCCTTTAAAGGTTTTTGCATTGTCACAGTAAATTAAGGATGGCAATTCTCTCCTAGCTATAAAGCGCTGAAGGCATGCCAGGAAAGCTGCAGTAGTCATGTCACTCACCAGTTCAATGTGGACTGCTTTTGTAGCAAAACAAACAAATAATGCGACATAACTCTTTTTTGTTATTGGTTTCCTAATCCGTGCTACTTTAATGTCAAATGGACCGCAAAAATCTACGCCTGTTATTTCAAAGGCTCTACCTGTTGATACTCTATGTGAAGGTAGAGAACCCATTAATTGCTTTGCAGCCACTGCTTTAAGGCGGAAGCATTTGACGCACTTGTGGACAACTTTTTTAACTTCTCTGATACCATTTAACAGCCAAAACCTTTGAGAAAGAGAACTTAATACCAGCTTTGCACCAGCATGTAGTAGTCTTAAATGTTCCTTTATAATGATCAAATTGGTGATGTGGTTAGACTTTGGAAGAATAATCGGGTGCTTTTTTTCATATGACAAGTTGGGTTGCATTTTGGAGGCGACCACCTACCCTTAGAATATTATTGCAGTCTAAGAAGGGGTGCAAACTAGCCATGTGATTTTTAATTTGACTTCCTTTCTCTAACAATTGAATTTCACTTGAAAATGCTTTGTGCTGAACATGTCTTATAATGACTAAGTTAGAAGACTGTAGCTCTTTTGGCATTAGTGAACCAACCAATTTATCATTCGGATTTAAAATGTTATGTTTGAACCGTAAGAGTAGAGTGATGACTCTTTGAAGTTTATTAAAGTCAGAGTATTTTTCAAAAATATCATCTGAAACTTGAGCAGTTTTTTGTTGCAGATTACACAAAATGGCATGGTTAGGTGTGGGGGAATCTTCAATTTCTGAAATTGAGAGAGCAACATGCTGTTCATTATTTTGAATGGAGGTAGCAACATTGTGTTGAAAATGTTTATCTAACAATGAGGATGGACCAAACCACCATAGCTGGTTGTCCTGTAATTTGTGTGGAGCAGTGCCTCTTGATAGTACATCAGCAGGGTTGTTGACCCCTTTGACATGAGACCACATAAAATTTTTAGTTAGGGTCTTAATTTTGTTGACTCTATTGGAGACATAGACACCTTTTGAATTGTGGGAATTTATCCAGGCTAGAACCACCTGGGAGTCGGTGTGTAAAAACACCTTTAAATTTGGGTATCTAATTTGTAGAATTTGGGTGGGTGTACTTTTAAGGGTTCCGTACCCAAAGGGTAAAAACAGGACCGTATTACTAAGACTCCGACTGTCCGTCTATTCGTCTATCCATCTGTCTGTCTGTCCATCTGTCTGTCACCAGGCTGTATCTTATGATGAACCATGATAGGTAGACAGACAAAAACAGAATAGAATAAATATTTAAGTGGGGCTCCCATACAACGAATTCGATTTTTTTGCCGTTTTGTCTAATGTTGTATAGATAATGGTTCGGAACCCTTCGTGCGCGAGTCCGACTCGCACTTGACCGGTTTTTTCAGTACATCTCTGCCTGCCAACTCTTTGGAAATTACAGGCGTTATATTATGTAGAATAGTTTTATGAATATCTCTTAAACTGACTTTCGTATAAAGACGTTTTCTACTTTCGTGTAACTCTCATAAATGATTGCTGGGACACGACTTTTTTGGGGTGAAAAATCTCGTTCTACAGTTGGACTCAATGTAACGCACTCAAAACATTGTGCTGATGGATGCATTGAATAGTACGAGAGTCGAGGCTTTTAGTGGTTTTAAGTACCTAGTGTGTAAAATTAAATACTTTATTGATACTATTATAGTAGTAGTCAGAGGCCCGAAAAGTGTGACAACCAGTCTTACCATAGGGTATCGTATTACCCGGTACTAACTGGGTTATGGAGGTCAGATAGGCAGTCGCTAAATGTAAAATACTGGTATTCAGCAGCATCCGGTAAAACTGGAAGCCGACCCCAACACAGTTGGGAAAAGGCTAGGCAGATGATGACTGATACTATTTAAAAAAAAACTTGTGAAAAAGTGGGGTCTTTGACCCCAGATATCTCCCTAACTAGAAGACCCTCAGGAACAAAAAAAATCTTTGTTAACTTCGTTTTCGTATTTACACCCATTATATTACACTGGCCTGCAAAAATAAGTACCTATCACACTTTTAAAATTTCAATTTTTTCTAAACTCTACAAAAGTTAGACATTTAAAATAAAAAACGTTTTATAGCATTTTTGATCAGCTACATTAGTTTTTATGTACAAAATTAAACTATTTTCGAGTCCTTTTTGTTTTCTTGTGTACCTACTTAAAAAGTTATTGCAATTTTAAAAGTGTGATACTTATTTTTGTAGGCCAGTGTATTTTTATGACAAGAACCAAGATCTTATAATTTAAATGGACGGTTAAATTACACAGTTACAAAACTAAGTTTGTATAGATCTCATCATCGATGTTCTTATTGCCAAAGGTAGATGATGATTTCCGAAGTGCCTTTACTTTTCCTTTGTGATCTGGACAAGTGTACACTACTAGTATTTATATTTACTTACCATCTTTTTGATAAGTTCGTCTCCTGTTACACGACCCTTAAATATAACTGGTGAATTGTGGGTGTACTCAAACTCAAACTCAAAGCATTTATTTTAACTGAAAGAAATCGAGCCAATCAAGCATGACATTTTGCTTGATAGGAAAAAAAAATAATGAATCAATCAAAAACGTATCAAAATGTATTATTCAATATTATTTTGTTCTTACAATAAAGTTAAAATGATCAACTCTTTTCGATATTTTAAACATGGCACACCACAGATTCAATCAAGTTGCATGATAAGTTCTATAATAATTTATTTATTGTTTTTATAATGAGAAAATGATTGTTTATATAACTACAGAACATTTAATACTAAAACCCAAAATATATAAAACAAGTAACCTTTTATTTAATTGAATAATGGCACTTTTTAAATACGAATGTACTCTTGTATGATTGTTTGGTCTGTTGCTCAGTTTGCTCACACACGTTCGTTTGGGAGTCCAGAAAGGAGGGTTTTGGCACTGAGTAAATTAATTAATTTAATTTTAAGTTATTGCGCCAATCCAATAAAACAAAATTCATCAATGACTTTTATTTCATTGTTTGTGTGCTGTGAGGTATGACCGTGCTGCGCGTAACTTATTCCCCGGCGCCAAGTTCCACCTAACCTGTAACGGCTGTAACTTAGTGAACCTAACCTGGAACTGAGTGAACCCTGTGCTGTGAGCTGTGTGCTGTAACCGTGATGCGCGTAACTTATTCTCGGGCGCCAAGTTCCACCTAACCTAGAACTCAGTGAAGCTACTGTGAAGTGCCCTGTAGTGGTTATACACCTGTTTGTGATGGAAGAAGTGTGCGACCCTCTCCAGGCTTGGGGGCTGCCCGAACTACGTGCCACTTTTATCAGTAAGTACCTACTTATCCTTTTGGCAAAGATGATAATATTATTTTGTTATTATTTAATCAATGTAGGATATCCACACACTGATGGTTCGTTTTTCACATTTCACAAGATGCTAAGGTTCACTACAAATAACAAAAGAAAATTAAAAAAAATAGGAACGAGAGCAGCGGTGGCCCAGTGGTGGCGGCCCCGACTTACGAACAGTAAGTCGTGGGTTAAAAACCAAACAGGCGCATTACTTTGTGTAATTTATCTCATCACCACTGCTCTCAAAACGTTGAAGGAAAACATCGTGAGTAAATCGGCATGTCCTAGAATCGAAAATTCGAAGACACGTGACATCTACCAACCCGCACTGGGCCCGCGTGGTGGATTATAGCCCACTCCCTCTCGATAGAGAGGAGGCCTGTGCCCCAGCAGTGGGAACATTAATAGGCTGATGATGATGATGAAAAAAAGAAATAAGTTAAAGAAAAAAAAAATGTTCAATAAGGGGTTCTCTTTTTAGCTCTTCCCTAGTCGCTGGATAGATGGCGCTAAACTTAGTATGACAATGCAAGGAACAGAACTTAAAAAACCTGATTTTAACAAAGCGCGAGTAAACTAGGTTATATTCGGAAGGATAAGCATACGAAAGTATCAGTCAACGAGCGTATGTGACGTGACGCAATGTTTTTTTTTTTCCAAACGTTTTGGCTTTGGCACCATCTATCGTAGTCAGTTCAACGCCATCTATAGAGTTCTTGGAAACTAAGTTTTTTTTTAATACCTCAAAAGGAAAACCTCTCATTGAATGAACATGGCACATGGCCTCCTTGATCTTTAAAAATTGAAGTATCTGTAATTTCAAAATAACAGGTTTTTACTGAATGCAGATGAAAGTACTAGATGCGGTACTTATATTAAAATGTTGTTTTATTTTTTTATTACAAAAATACAAAAAAAAATACAAAAATATTTATTACTTCTCAAACATAGTGTCATACATAAATTGAGGCAGCCCCAGTAAGTTACAATAGTACTTGTGTCGGGGCTGTCTCGCTCTTCCCATAAGTGGTATCCTAATAATGAAAATGAAGTCAAGTAATGGAATAAAAATACAATAAAAAAGAAATAAAATAAAATAAATGATAGTTAATTAATTAATTACTTACTAAAGCAGCTATCCTTGTGTTTTGTGATTGCGTGTGTATTTGTGTGCGTGTGTGTGTGTGTGTATTTGTGTATGTGTGTGTGTGTGTATTTGTATGTGTGTGTGTTTATGCGATATATAATCCAGATAATTATCCAGCATGTTAGCCTACCCTGATCAGAATGTTTTCTGTTTCTTCATATGTTAGAGATCTTAACCAATCACAATCAATCAATCAACAAATCACCATCAATCAAATCATCAAATCATCATCATCAATCAATCTCATCAATCAATCAATCATGATCATTCAATCTTGTTTATTTATGTCTGTTTGTTCCAGCTACGCTCCGAAACGGCAGATAGCTGATTTTATAAGAAGTAACTTAAGCTACTATATCTATTTTGACAAATAGAATTAGCATCCTGTGCAAAAAAAAACCATAGAAATTATTAACAAAATCCGATCGAAACGGGAAGTAATATTTTTATAATAATCGAGGACGAAGGTCACTGGCCATAGCTAGTGTTACATAGAAACCACGTGTCATGTTCACTGAACTGAGTAATTTGTAGTGGGTTTTTTTGTACAGAACCCTCAGTGTGCAAGTCTAACTCGCACTTTTTTTTTGTTTTTCTGTGTAGTTTGATCGCCTATGTTCTGTATATGTTGTGTATGTTGTGTGTGTATTATTGTAATTAATTAATGGTTCTGTTTTGTTTTTTTTACAGACTCTACTGCAACTATTTTAAGAAGATTTTGCGAAATTTGGTCTCTTAAAGTTTGTTGGGACATCGTTAGATAATGGACTTTCTAGAAATCTCCTAGCTGCCGCTATTTGTAAACAAATATTAAAATAATACAAAAAAACTAGTATCACTAAAGAAATATATCACAAGTGGAGTAAACAAAAGATTTTTTTCCAAATGAGAAGTTTACGACGCACTATGTTCCACCATGCGTTACTGCGCAAGGTGTGACATACCAAGCCAGAGCCAAATTGATCAGTCAATTACTTAACTTGAGAAGGAAATATTAATACAGGGTGTAACTGTACTATACATTAAGCCGAAGAAACTACAAACTACTGATGAAGCTGTCAGAATATCACCGCGACCACTACCACTAATAGTGAATGCTGCAAATTCCAGCAACAAAGATAGCGTGACTCAAGAGCAGCTCAGATCCTTGGACATTAGTTCTAGCAAAATGGAAAGGAACTTTACAAAAACGTCATAAAGGATGACTAGTCGAACAATATTTCAAAGATTTTCCTGCCTTACAAAAACCCCATGGTTGGTTCATTGTTAGGTATCTAGTGCTTAAGATACTTAATGTAGAATTCATTAGCTTGATTCAGCTATTTATTATTTTCTGAAATCCAACAAGACGAATACGAATTGTATACATGTGAAGTCTTCCTGACTTCACATGTATACAATTCGTATGGTTTAGATAAACTGATTTGTGGGTGTGCTAGTAGGAATGTAGGAGTCAACTGTTCTGTGTGCAAGCCCTAATATTTTAACTTTTTGTTTTAGCTTGAAGAAGACTTCAACGCTTGTGACCCTGAAGAAAAAACAACTTTTATTTGAATTCCCCGTCAGTGAAGAAAACTTTAATAAAACCTTTAAAACGATGAAAACAATATTTAATACAATTCATTTTAATGAACACTTCTATGTATATGAAGTTTTAGAACCACTAAATTACAGGTTTGTTGTCAAACCACACAGTTTATTGGAATTTTCTATACCCTGTAACGTCGATTGGTGCAATACCAAATAATACCAGCAATGTATCCAATAAATTTTTAGTCACTTTCCGAAGTCCAATCTAATTTGAATACTGTATGGAATTTCCTGATACTTACAGTCAAAGCTCACAGTACTACTGTACAATTATTTAGTTTAAGGTGGAAGCGCCAGGGGAGCCTGCGAAATTCAAATTTTCTTATGGCAGGACAGTGGCAGGCTGTAATTTGAACAGCAAATTGCAAAACGACGTAAGAAAATTTGAATTTCACGGGCTACCCTAGCGCTTCCACCTTAAGGATGTTGATCTCTAAACAAAAATGTTATAATTATAAGACTACTAATGCAGGTGTGACACGGCTATGCCACATAAAGGAAAACTACTTTATATATTGAAAGTAGGAAATTTTGCTAAAAGAAATCTTCATTGTAATTAAAAAAACTGCTTTCCGATTTTTTTGGGTGGGTTGAGGGCCCTGTCGATGCAATCTACTAAAGAAAATGACATAAAAATAATAATTTAGTAAACTGATCCCGCGGGATCCAAATGAGCGGGATCAATTTACTAAAGAGCCTGTCGATTGGTGCCATATACGTACAGTGTTATTTTTTCAGAGTTTAGTGGGTGGGCAAAATGAAGTCATCTTTCACCAAAATGATAAAAGAGAGAATTTTTTTGAAAGAAATGTTTTATAGGTTATTTTTTAATAACCTATGAAAAAATTCCGTGTAGGGGGGATCAGAATGATGTACTGAATACGTGGTAACCGTTTTCGCGTCGATGACCCTTCCACCCCGTATAGTTTTATACAAGATAACTTAATTGGGTTTATCAAGAGAACTTTCACAATTTTATCAAGAGAACTTTGACGATTTTATCAAGAGAACTTTCACGGTTTTATCAAGATACTACAACAGCCCATAACGTCCACTGCTGGACATAAGCCTCCCCCATGATGGGAGGAATTTGCCGTAATCTCCACGCTTGGCAGGCGGATTGGAGATCGCAGTGATGAAAGACTAACAGAAAACGCTGCTGCCCATTCTCTGGTCTACGGACGGTTATCAAGATAACTTGATTGATTTTATCAAGAGAACTTTCACGATTTTATCAAGAGAACTTGCTTGTTGCTTAATCACCATAACTTTTAACTTTTTATGTGCTCGTGAACAAACAAGTTCCTTGAGAGCAACAACTATTTTTTTGATCAATGTTATCAAGTTTTTTTTTCAATGTTGAATTAGACCATTACGGCTCTTTTGAATGTCAAAAATACAAAAAAAAAAATTAACAAAGTTACAGTCCCAGTCACAAGACATAATAACTTGAGAAAGTACTGTAGTTGTCCATTCCTTGGCGTAGATCTCTATAGAGAAGAACGGGGAAGAAACTCCAACTAAAGACGCCAGTGCCAGCTATGTTTAAGTCCTGTGTAATACCCGACAAGCTCATGCCATAAACCGAAATTCCTGATGGAAAAACCTAATAGCACTTTGCCCGACCCGGGAACCCGAACCCAGGACCTCATGCTCAGCAGTCGTACTTTCGACCACTATACCAACGAGCCAGTCGTCTAGCCACGATACATTAATATCTTCTAAAGCCAGACAATGCTTATCGACCTTCAGAGTTTGGTCAATTTAAACTTCTATGGTCGCGAATGATGCTCAGTTTCTTAACTTCAACCATAGGTTCACTATCTATTATATGCTGGTCCTATACGAAACAACCTGAAGTGAGGATGATAAGGAGCCGAGAAATGCAGTTACAAATGCCCACGTGTATCAAACGACGTTTTGACGTGTTAACGTCTTAGTGTACGACCAGAGTGCCCGCTCGAATCGAGCGTGCGGCGGGGCGGGCGTGCAGTATTCATGTCGAACACATGCATTTAAACGTGAGTGGCCTGAGTAGACACCCGCCGCGCAGCAGCTGCAACGTGCGTGCGGCGGCGGTGCGTCGCGTGCGAGTTCAAACCTGTTTGTTTCGTAGCGGCGCGTGGCGAGACGAGCGTGCGCGCGTTGTCGTTTGAAGAAATTATAATATGAATACAAAATAAACCTGAACGCCCCGCCAAACGCTATTGCGCTCAGGCCGTACAGTAACGGTCTCTTAGCAAAATCTCGGAGAGACAGACAGACAGACGGACATGACGAAACTATAAGGGTTTCTTGTCAGGACTACGGAACCCTAAAAATGACAAAAAATACCGCGACTGACAATGTAGTTTATAAAAAAGAACTTGCATTTATCTCATAAACGTTGAATATTTTTTCTACAATAAATAAATAATTCCTATGTAAATATTTCATTTAACCTCCTTCTAAGTCCTGTACCTCGCACAAAGGTTTCGATGTAGATATAGACATCTGCACAGTTATGTTCTCAACGTAATGTATTTAGTATTTATTGTAGTCAAGAACTAACGTTCATAACAGTAATTTTTGCATTCAGTATAGTACATTACTGCAGAATCCAGTAAGTAAGCCTTCCTGGCCAAGTATGAGTTAACCGGACCGAACCGCAGGTGAGGTCCGGTTATATACGAGGCCAGGATGGCTTTCTTACTGGTTGAGGTTTGTATAATACTTTTCTCAAAAATCAAAGAAAGTTTAACAACAAATTCGTTTAAACACAATAATTGTCGCAATTGAATGTGAATCCCGCCAGTCGTTGTTTTTTTTTAATACAAAGTTTGCGTTTAGTTTTGGAAATTGTTCTATTTTTACATTACATGAATGTTTTAGTAAAAAAATGTAAATTATTGTTTTTGAAACTCCATGTTAATTTTAGAATGGAAAGTTTTAATCCAACGTGATTTATAAACTGAAATTACTAAATACAAACATAAAATCCCACACTATACTTCTAACACATTACTAAGTACAAAACGGAACGCATACTTTTTCTGCGTCGCGTTAAGTGTCACAGACTATAAAATGGCTGTAATATATGTATCTCATAAAATGTCATACCAAAAAGAGAGATAGATATATATTGGGAGTATTTGGGAGCCTTTTCTAAGCAGATCCAAAGAGGATGACCTACTGTCCAGTAAGTAAATTACATACTTACTTACTGGACAGTTGGAGATTCCAAATTTAAAATCTTGCTTCTTACTGGACAGTTGTGAATAAGTCTCCGGTAGAGTTCACTTTCTGGATACTTTTTAGAGATGTTATGGCAACATTACATACCATTTTTGAGAAAAATACTTTACTGACATAAAATGTGATGATGATAATTAAATATCGATTTTTTAATTCCCATGTAGAAACGACCAAGTGGTAGTATGGTAGTTAACACAGTTGCCATATTATAAAGGACATTGTAGATGGGGACAACTGCATTATCTCGTAAAATAATAAGAATAAAATAATTTCATTTAAACGTGCGAATTACGGATGCTACAGGCGGAGTATTAAAAAAAACAATTTACATAGATTTAATTTAATTTAACCCTTATGATCCCAGCCGTGCCCAAATGGGCACGGTGCATTGTTATTTTAATTGTGTCTGTAATTGCGGGTATTGAAGTGCAGAGAAATTACATGAATTTACTATGGCTACGTTCGAGGTTGGAACCAAAGTTACCGTTTTGATATATGCCCTGGAAATGGTGGCGTGGTGGTTGTTCGTTGCGCGAAGTCAGCATCTCGTGGTCCATCCTCGTGTCCGTCTGTGGCTGATGCAATGTGTTGTTAGGTGTAATTGAGGTTAACGCATCGTCAGCGATGCCCCTTTGGTACCGCGGTATTACAAGTCAGCATCTCGTGGTCCACCCTCGTGTCCGCGGCAGATGCATTGTGTTGTTAGGTGTAAATGAGGTTAACGCATCTTCAGCGATGCACCTGTGATACTGTGGTATAATAACATGCGGATGCCTTATTCAATAATAAATAAGTGAAGAAAATAAAAAAAAAATGGTTTCTTATTATCAAAATGGGGACACTTTTTCCTATTTCGCGCACTTCTGAAAAGTAGCTATTTTGAAAATAACTCTTTTTACTTAGCACCAGTCCAAACTGTAACAACAAATAATTATTTATTCGTTTTATTTCAAACAAACATACATCGAAAGATTACCTAATGAAATGTTTTGACTTGCTATGTTATTTTCTCTAATAACTATTTATGGAGTCTAAAAACTCACCAACAAAAAAATACAAGATACATCAAACATCATCATCATCATCATGTCAAAATACTTACCAACAAATGACCCATTGGCTAGCCGGACATAAACTGTAACAACAAATAATTATTTGTTAGTTTTACTTCAAACAAACATACGTCGAAAGATTATCTAATGGAATGTTTCGACTTGCTATTGTTAGCGTTGACTAATTAGGTTAATCATTTTAGAAATAATGGGTTACATTTGTATGATTTGATAATGATTTTAGATGAATTTGTTGATTTAAAAGTAATTATGTACAGTCAGTCGGTCAAGTCAAATGATTTAAAATGAGTTAGCAGATCTGAATGATTTAATTGTGTATTAATAATGATTTAATTGATGTTGTATTTTATTATAACTATTTTAAAAGTTAATTTGTTCAATGTAAAAATAATTTTTATTCTTGGAATTTATTGAAAACGCAAGTACTGCGTGCGGGCAACACTTCCGGTAGAAAAAAGATGGCGGCAAGCCTCGAGCGTTCGGACGGGTTGTCAGTCTGTTCGGAGCGCTTGGTAGTGTTGGTCGCATGCGAGCTACGGAGCATATTATCTATAACCACGTGGTTGTAAGCTGTGAATATAAAAGTTAATAAAATTACAAGTGTTGGGTTTACATTGTGAATTGATACGAAAGTCAAAGACTGGTGATTGTAAGTACAGCGGGAGTTTTATTACATATCCGTAGTGGTAAGTACACGCCCAATAATATATATATTTTTTCTTTTGTTCAATGTGCAATCAATTATGTGTGATGAAATGAACTGAGTTTTAATTTTGATAAAATGAAATATTTTCCTTGGAAAAAAATATAAAGAGGGTAGTTTTTTTTTCAAAAAATATGTTCAAACGCTGTGTTACCATGGGTTGCGGGTTTCCATAGGGGGGTGAAAATTTGGTCATTTTTGTGCTACGACGCACCGTTTACGAGATGCCCTCAATCCTAAATTTTCTTCGATTAATTTTTATTTTTGGCCGAATAGCATTAACGCTTATATTTCTGAGTTCCAGACAATGCCACTCTGCAATGATGAGCCTCGACACCTGCGGACGCCTGCTCCACGGAGTCAGTCGCGTCGCGTAGATGAGGCATCGAGAGGAAGTACTGCGAAAGAAAGCCGCCGGCGTAGCAGCGATCGCCAACGAGGTCGCAGCCAGCAGCGCATCCGCCAGCGCAGCAGCAGCCGGCATCGAGGCCGCAGCCACCAGCGCAGCAGCAGCCGGCATCGAGGTCGCAGCCACCATCGCTGCAACAGCCGACATCGAGGCCGCAGCCGCCAGCGCAGCAGCAGCCGGCATCGAGGTCGCAGCCACCAGCGCAGCAGCAGCCGACATCGAGGCCGCAGCCACCAGCGCAGCAGCAGCCAGCAGCGAGGCCGCAGCGGTCCGAGCAGCCAGCAGCGAGGCCGCAGCCGTCCGAGCAGCCAGCAGCGAAGCCGCAGCCGCCTTCGCAGCCGAGGCCGCTCTCGAGAACAAAGCTCGAGGAGTGTCCTGCAGCAGGAGAAGGAACGGGAACGAGAGCGCGAGCGTTTGCGCAAACTAGATAGCAAGGTACCTAAAACTAGTAGCTTATTAACATCTAACCTTGATGCAGCCGATACATCACAACCGATAGGCTCCACTAGCTTAGAATTTACTGCTAAGGACTTAATGAATATGTTATGCACAATTAAAGATTTGTCATCTCAGCCACCAACGACGGCCGGGCCTGCATTCAAACGCGCCGATCACAACAACATTTTGCCGGAATTTAATCAATCACTAAAAAACCAACGAGTAGACATATGGTTAAAAAAGGTTAATGAATGCTCATCTGTTTATGGCTGGGACGACAAAACTGTTGTGCACTTTGCAATGCAGAAACTGCAAGGGTTGGCCAAAACCTGGTATGAGAGCCTGAACACAATTTTGTTTACTTGGCCTGAATGGCAGGAGAAATTGTTAAGTGCTTTCCCTTTTGAGCAAAACTATGGCCAATCCTTGGAGGATATGCTCAGGAGAAAAAGCAAGCACAATGAACCCATTGAAGTATACTTCTACGAGAAGTTAGGCCTTTTAAATCAATGTGACATAACTGGTAAACGAGCCACTGAGTGCATAATACACGGCATTACTGATAAAACGACTAAATCTAGTGCCCTCGCGTTACGTTGTGATCATCCCGATCAATTGTTGAAATTTTTGATGAGCAATAAAGAAAGCCCAGTATTCTCTGAACAGCGAGTTAATAATCTCAGACAAAGATCAGGCCTCGATTTTGTTGCCACCACTAGTACTAACAGACCTCTGAACAGACCGAACAATAACAGCCTATTTTGCTTTAATTGTAAAGAAAAAGGACACCCTTATCTTAAATGTCCTAAGCCCTTGATAAATTGCTCTAAATGTAAAAGAGTAGGTCATACCGCTGAGGGTTGTACGTCTAGACCAGAGGTAGGCAACAAAACTAATTTGTCCATCAATAAGACCATGTGCATATCGGCTGCAGAACCGAACTCTAAATTTAATAAGAAGGTCCTGGTCAACGATTTAACAATAGGCGCATTTGTAGATTTCGGTAGCGAAGTCTCGCTGTTGAGGGAATCCTTGCTTCCAGAGTTAGGCCTTAGCCACGATGGTTTTGAAACTGTGTTAAAAGGTTTCGGGAATAAGTTAGTACGGTCCAGTGGTAAACTAGACGTTAACCTTTGTGTAGACTGCGTTTGTGCTAGGGTCCGTTGCTGCGTCGTTGATGACAGATTTTTGGAGGTGCCTATGTTAATTGGTCAGTCTTATACTGAACAGGTTCACATTGTTGCGTATAAAAGTGCCACTGAACTTAAGTTTCTTGACATTAATAATGAGATCCCGTTTTCGCAAGAAGCTGATATTGGTAGTGCTAGCAATACAGTACGTGTCAAAACAACGAACAATGTGAACCTGAGTGGAAAGGCAACGGTTAGTGTCTGTCGAACCTGCTCGTAACGGCTACGTGTTGTTGGACAGCGGGATAGTAGGTAGACCTAATGAACAGTGTGTAGTGACAGGCGGCGTATATCCAGTCAAGGATGGTGCTATAAACATCTGCATTACTCCGGTATCTCGATCAAGTATCATACAGAAGGGTGCGACGATAGCGCGGGCTTCCATTGTCAGAGTTGTTAATCGTATCATTTCGCCAGCTTCGGAAATATCCACAGAGCCTTCAGAAACTTTTGATTTTGGTCAGGTTCGCGTAGGGTCGTCTGTCAGCAATACTGATAAGGATAGGCTGATCAGCATATTGCAACGATATAAGCATTGTTTTGCATCGTCTCTCAAGGACTTGGGTTGTACGAACATCTGCGAGATGAGCATTGAAGTTAACAATAAGACTCCTATCGTATATCGTCCGTACCGGCTATCTCCTAACGAACGACTTAAAGTGCACGACATGGTCGATGATATGTTGGAGTCTGGCGTGATCAGGGAATCAGTATCGGAATACGCAAGCCCTATTATCCTTGTGCGCAAGAAGGATGGGAATCTTAGACTATGCATAGACTATCGAATGCTCAATTCAGTTACGGTCAAAGAACACTATCCTATGCCGATAATAGAAGATGAGATTGCTAGGTTGTCTGGCCAGGCATGTTTCATATCCTTGGATCTTGCGTCTGGTTATTATCAGGTGCCCATATCAGAGAGCTCAAAACGCACCTAACGTCTTTTGTTACACCGGACGGTCAATACGAGTTTAATCGCATGCCGTTCGGTTTAGCAAATGCTCCTGCCGTTTTCCAGCGTACGATGAACAGGGTGCTAGGTTCCGCAAGATTTTCCAAAGCCACTGCTTACATAGACGATCTTCTGATATATGGGGAAAACATCAACGATTGCTTATTAAAGTTAGAGGATATCTTAAAGTTATTAGAGCAGGCTAACTTGACATTAAATCTTGCTAAATGCGATTTCCTTAAGGACAAAATCGATTATTTAGGTTACGAGATAAGTGCTTCTGGGGTAAGGCCGGGTAGCAAGAAAATTCAATCGGTTGTTGATTTTCCCCGCCCAACTTATGTACATGGCGTGCGTCAATTCCTTGGGCTAGCGAACTACTTCCGCAAGTTTATTCAAAACTTTGCTCAAATAGCACACCCCCTTAGCAAACTTCTGAAGAAGGATGTAACTTGGTCTTGGGAATACGAGCAGGAAGAAGCTTTTAGTACTTTGCAGCAGAGGTTAGTTGAGAGGCCAGTGTTAGCAATATATGACCCCTCGGTTGAGGCTGAGACTGAATTGCACACTGATGCAAGTAGGATCGGTATCGGTGGCATTCTATTGCAACGTTCCTCTAGTGGTGAACCATTTCGCCCTGTGGCCTTTTACAGTCGTCAGACTTCTCCGGAAGAGAAAAACTTCCACTCCTACGAGCTGGAAACTCTTGCCGTAATCTGCTCCCTAAAGAAATTTCGGGTCTATTTGATAGGACAAGACTTCAAAGTCGTTTCAGACTGTAGCGCGTTGCGTACTACTTTTAGTAAGCGGGATTTGATCCCTCAGATCGCTAGGTGGTGGTTGATGTTGCAAGAATTTAACTGTTCCATAGAATATCGACCAGGAACTAAGATGTTGCATGTAGACGCACTGTCCAGAAATCCGGTTTTAAATGACCAGCATATTCAAGTTGATCAATATCCAATGATTATGACAATAACCAAAGACGATTGGTTGCACACATTACAGTTGGGGGATTCTGAACTTAATAGGATTCGAGACATACTTAGCTCCAATTTAGATCCAGAGGGTCTGAAATACATAAAAGATAATTATATGATTAAGGACAACGGGCTGTATAAGTGTCTTGAGGGTGATAAAACTAACATTAGGTGGGCTGTTCCAAAGGGTGCAAGGTGGCAACTGTGTCGCTTAAACCACGATGACATTGGTCATCTTGGGGTGGACAAGACCTTAGAGCGAATCCAAAAGACTTATTGGTTCCCGCGAATGGCTAAATTTATAAAAAAATATGTAGGTGCATGCATTGAGTGTGCTTACTCAAAAAAAGGTAATTACGCGTCTGAAGGGTTGTTGAATCCCATACCAAAAATTGCGGTTCCATTCCACACGCTACATATTGACCACCTTGGACCCTTTGTAAAATCTAAAAAGGGAAATTCTTACTTGTTGGTCGTGATTGATGCCTTTACTAAATTTATTTTTGTTAAACCAGTAAGAAATACCAAATCACTGACAGCTATCAATGTCTTAGAAAATATCTTCGACACTTTTCGGTCTCCAGACCGTATTATCAGTGATAGGGGTACGTGCTTCACATCTCACTTGTTTAAGAAATTTTGCACGGATAAGGGCATTAAGCACGTGCTTAATGCGGTTGCAAGTCCACAGTCTAACGGGCAAGTTGAGCGCTACAACCGCACAATCCTCGATTCTTTAACTGCGCAAAATTTGAGTGGTAATGAGAAAGACTGGGATGCGCAGGTAGGCCGTATTCAATGGGGTCTCGACAATAGCATCCAGAAGACTACAGGTAGGGCTCCGGCTGAAGTTATGTTTGGTACGCAAATGATCAGTGAGGTAGACCCGCGGCTTAATGAATTAAGGCAAGCGACAAGAGATCAAACTGAGACTCACTCCATTCGTGAACAGGTTAAAGATCGGATAGACGAGGAGCAAGTTAAACAAAAGCAAAATTTCGACAAGAATAGGCGTCCCGCGACCAAATACTCGGAGGGTGAACTAGTCAAAATTACGAAAACTGCATTTTCTAATGACGGTCAAAGTAAGAAACTCCTACCGTCATACATTGGTCCTTACCGAGTAGTGTCTGTATTGGGAAATGATCGTTACGAGTTAGCTGCAATTCCCGGGCTAAGCGGTAGTAAAAATAAACGTAAGACAACCGTAGCTGCTAATCGTATGCGTCCATGGGTTCATGTAGCTGCATTAGAACTTAATGAAAGTAATTCTGATGATGAAAATCTTACGAATAGCGATCATGAAGAATGTTAAATAAATCTAATAAGGAATGATTGATTTGATAGGAGAATAATAGCTTTAATTGTTTTATTGTGATGTAGTAAAATAATATACCTAGATTATTTAATTATTTATATTTAATGAGGAGTCACTTTAATTTATTAGATGAAATTTGTAAAATCTTTATGATACTCGCCTTGTTCCTATGAATATGATTTACCTTGATTTATTGTGGATTAATTTTATGTACAAATGTTCCTTGATGGACTATGCAGAATTGGAAGTAAATTGAGCTGTTTAATGGTTTTGGAGCCATCGTCGTGAGAATGGAAGGGTTCACGTTACGATGCCTTCGAAAAAGTTAAATAAAGACGCTGTACGTGAGAATGGAAAAGTTCACGTACAGTTAAAGGGGTGGATTGGTTGCCAATCGGACATGAGAATGGAAGGGTTCATGCTTCGTTGCCAAACAATTCATCTTCCTGTTGATCCTGCGAGAATGGAAGGGTTCGCAGGGTCACAGGTAGTGAAGATCGTAAGAATGGATGGGTTTACGATCAACTGAAATTGAGTAATAATTGAACCATGGGATTGGTCAATTATTGAACCATGGGATTGGTTATTTATTGAACCATGGGATTGGTTTTAGTGTTCACTTGATACGTGTATGAGGACATGCACGTCATCAGGATGGACGAGTGTTAGCGTTGACTAATTAGGTTAATCATTTTAGAAATAATGGGTTACATTTGTATGATTTGATAATGATTTTAGATGAATTTGTTGATTTAAAAGTAATTATGTACAGTCAGTCGGTCAAGTCAAATGATTTAAAATGAGTTAGCAGATCTGAATGATTTAATTGTGTATTAATAATGATTTAATTGATGTTGTATTTTATTATAACTATTTTAAAAGTTAATTTGTTCAATGTAAAAATATTATTATTCTTGGAATTTATTGAAAACGCAAGTACTGCGTGCGGGCAACACTTCCGGTAGAAAAAAGATGGCGGCAAGCCTCGAGCGTTCGGACGGGTTGTCAGTCTGTTCGGAGCGCTTGGTAGTGTTGGTCGCATGCGAGCTACGGAGCATATTATCTATAACCACGTGGTTGTAAGCTGTGAATATAAAAGTTAATAAAATTACAAGTGTTGGGTTTACATTGTGAATTGATACGAAAATCAAAGACTGGTGATTGTAAGTACAGCGGGAGTTTTATTACACTATGGTATGCTTGCTATGCTCTCCAATAACTATTTGCGAAGTTTCCAAGTACAGTCGGGGTCTTTTCAGCCTGACCATTTTTTTTTTTCGCTAAAACATGCGGAGGTGCCGAGCCACGCTCCCTTAAAGTTTGGCCCTATTAGGAAAGCCTCAACTTTGGCGCGCAAAATAACAATAACTCTCGTTTGGCGTGCGTAGTCACTGCGCTCGGCCGATTCGGTATCTTTTCATTCATTATTTCTATACAAAGTCAACGGGACGGGGCTAGAGAGCGTTTCTATGTTGCGAGTGCAAGCAAAAATAAGCTTAGTGGTGGTCAGGCGGGAGTGTCCTTGATAGTACATAACATCAAAATACTTACCAGCAACTGGATAACTGAATTGCCCACCACTACCTGTAACAATAAATAATTATGTATTAGTTTTACTTTAAACAAACATAAATATCGAAAGATTATCTAATGAAATGTTTTGACTTGCTGTGTCATTCTTTCTAATTACTATATTTTGTGGAGTCTCCTTGTACATAACATCAAAATACTTACCAATATTTAACCCATTGAATGACTCAAATGGCACTGTAACAACAAATAATTATTTATTATTTTAACTTCTAACAAACATACGTCGAAAGATTATCTAATGAAATGTTTTGACTTGCTATGTTATTCCTTCTGTACTATCGAGGACACTCCCGCCTGACCACCGCTAAGCTTATTTTTGCTTGCACTCGCAACATAGAAACGCTCTCTAGCCCCGCCCCGCTGACTTTGTATAGAAATAATGAATGAAAAGATACCGAATCGGCCGAGCGCACTGACGACGCACGCCAAACAAGAGGTATTGTTATTTTGCGCGCCAAAGTTGACGCTTTCCTAATAGGCCCAAACTTTAAGGGGGCGTGGCTCGGCGCCTCTGCATGATTTAAGCGAAAAAAAAATTAAACTGGTCAGGCGGAAAAGACCACGATAGTACATTTTAGATGTTGCAAAATGGTGCTGGTGTTGAAAAAAACTTGCGAGACAATTGTAATAAAACCACTGTAGCTCTAGTCAACTCTTTAGTATATTCAAATCAAAGTATTTTATTCCACATAGGACTGGATGGGCACTTCTGAACGTCGACAAGGTTGCACGGTTCGGGTTGGTCGCTTCCATGGAGAAGAACCGGCAAAAAACTCCATGGTTACTCTTTTCAAACTATTTCGTATTACACAATTCTAGATTACTTCACGTATAATACAAAATGCAATAATTATAACACTTATCAGTTATCGGACATAGATTCGACTATTAGTCTTAACACCACAATTTCTTCCAACGTACAGAGCTCTCTCGGCTGAGTGCCATGCTTCCCGCTACAACATTGACGGTTATGCAGTGTTGTCATTTCTCAAATATAAAACGAATTATTAAAATCTTTAAAACCCTACATAATATTAGTTTAGATAAATCACAGCAGATCTTATTATTTAATACATATTTGAAAATCATGAAAATCACAATGGATGAACTTGATTTAATGTAACAAAAATAGGAATTTACTTATAGGTGCGCAATTACAAATATGTGGGCGTGCGCATCGAATCGCGTATGGTGGCAGACTGTCGGGGTTCACACTGACGAGCTCGTCAGAGGGCCCGCGTTACTTAAAAACAAACTTATAACTAGGTAAGTACAATCGACTAACACTTAATATTAACTACAAATGAGGGCGTCGTCAACACCCTCTAAAAACTATTTGTGGAGTCTCCTTGTACATAACATCAAAATAATTACCAATATTTGCCACACCGTCTGACTCAAATGGCACTGTGACATCAAATAATTATTTATAAGTTTTACTCCAAACAAACATACATCGAAATAATATACAGGTGATTTTTTTATCACTTTCCAAAAAAAGTGGGTATAATAAGTGAACGGAGGAGAAACAAATGGCATAATTAGTTTTTTTTTTTTCTTCGAAAATAAAAATTCGAAATTCAAATCATACGCGTATTGCGTATAATTTTAAATTCGATATATATTTTTTTTTCCAAAATTTTTCGTTCTTTGTTCTAATATGAAAAGTTTACTTGAAATTAATAGCGTTTTTTGATGATAGATCAATTTTTTTCTAAGCTTTGGAAAAAATAAAAAATAAACTATGTATGCCAAAAGCTTCTACTCTGTTCACCCAATATACCCAATTTTTTTTAAAGTGATAAAAAAGTCATCCAGTATAATGAAATGTTTCAACTTGCTGTTCTGTATGTTGTAAGTATTTTGATGTTATATACATTACATCAAAATATTTACCAGCAAATGGATCACTGTCTTTCCAATCATCTGTAACAAAACATAATTATTTGTTAGTTTTTCTTCTAACAAACATACATCGAAAAATTATCTACTGAAATGTTTTGACTTGCTATGTTATTCTTTCTAATTACTATATTTTGTGGAGTCTCCTTGTACATAACATCAAAATACTTACAAACAATTGACAAACTGTCTCTCACAATGACTGTAACAACAAATATTAGTTTATTAGTTTTACTTTACCCGTATGGTGTCGGACGTAAAGAATAGCACCATCCCATATCTTCCCGTGGGTGTCGTAAGAGGCGACTAAGGGACTTAACAGAGAATGGGCAGCAGCGTTCTCTGTGCTTTTGTAACAACCGTACTGCGATCGCCAACCCACCTGCCAAGCGTGGCGATTATGGCAAAAACTACCCTTTTGGGGGAGGCCCATGTCCAGCAGTGGACGTCTTTCGGCTGAAATGATGATGATGATGAGTTTTTCTTTAAAATCAAAGCTTCAATTGATTTTATAAGAGAATCTTTTCAACGGTTACGTATTTAATAGCTTAAAAAATCTATTTAGCAAAATCTTGACGTAGAGAGTACTTACGAACAAAACCTAGATCTGCTTGTGTACTGTAACACATCTGAAACAAATTAATTGTAATAAATTAGTGTTTTATTAGTGAATATGTGAGTGTTACTATTAGGTTACTCTGCCTTACCCTTTGGAGATTATAGGCGTGATGTTATTTGCAGTGTTTTATTATTCCATTTATTTTTATTTTTTACCCCCGACCAAAAAGGGGGGTGTTATACGTTTGAAGTGTGAATCTGTAAGTCTGTCTGTGGCATCATAGGTCCTAAACGGTTGAATCGATTTTGATTTTTTTTTTCAATTGTATGGTGTCTTTACAGAGTGTTTTTAGCTATGTTTCAAGGAAATCTGCTCAGCCGTTTGCAGATCATCAACTCTTTTTAGAGTGCCGTACCTCAAAAGGTAAAAAAAGGTCTTTCTTGTCTGTCCGTCTGTCTGTTCGTCTGTCTGTCTGTCCGTCTGTCAGAAACGGGTGGACCTAGCAATTTGAAATTTATACCTCCATTACCCGTTTACTGTTTAAATGTGTTACTGTTTAAAGTAAATGTCATCATCATCATCATTTCAGCCGAAGGACGTCCACCGCTGGACATGGGCCTCCCCTAAAGGGGGGTTTTTGCCATAATCGCCACGCTTGGCAGGCGGGTTGGCGACCGCAGTGCGGTTGTTACAAAAGCACAGAGACCGCTGCTGCCCATTCTCTGGTAAGTCCCTTAGTCGCCTCTTACGAAACCCACGGGAAGATATGGGATGGTGCTATTCTTTACGTCCGACACCATACAGAACCAAGTAAAGTTATGACCTTAATTTGTACACCACATATTGTGGTAGAGTGTATAGAACTTATAAAAATTTTAACATCATACTACACACATCAACACGGTCTAGGGATATTTTTAAAAAAGCGAATTACTATCAATGTGTTCATTATTTATATGACATGTATATATTTAAAAGATACGTTATTTAATATTCTACCATTTTTTAATAATGGTTAAGGTATAGATTAAAATTTCAGGATTTTATGGAAAAAAAAATGAAGCATAGACGGAAACCGTATATGAATGAACTTTTAATTTGTGAGTAAAAACTGAAAAAATAGAAAAATCATTTAATTTGTGTTTATAAACTTGAAGTTAGTAGTCTGAGAAAGCGCCCATGATGTTCATAACACATCGGCAACGATTCGGCATGCTCAGAACAAGGTTATCAATGTCTTGCTGCGGAATATTGTCCCATGTCCTTCTGAGGTGCGCAAAAAGTTGATCTTCTGTAGCCAGATTTTCAGGAACTTCCTTCAGAGCTCTTCTTTGCAGCATATCCCACGCATGCTCAATGGGATTTAGATCTGGCGATTGAGCAGGCCAGTCTAAGGCCCTAACATTATGTGTATGTAACCAAGCTGCTACCGTTCTCGCCGTGTGTGCCCGGGCATTGTCGTGCATGAGCAGGAAATCTTGCCCCATTTGTGTTCTGTGGGGCAAGATTACGGGCCCCAGCACCTGTTGGACGTATCGTTCTGCCGTCATATTGCCCCGCACCCAAACGAGATCCGTCCGTCCTCCAAGACGAATTCCTGCCCAAACCATAATTGTTCCTCCTTGGTATGGGTGAACTTCCTGAGGGTTCTGGAGACGGCTCCATCGTCCAGGAACTCGCCAAACACGCGTCCTTCGTGAATCTGGATGGAAGCCGAACCTGGATTCATCCGTGAACAGCACATTGGACCATTGGTCACGGCCCCAGTCCACGTGGTTCCGAACCCATTCTAATCGTCGTCCACGATTGCCTCTCCGTAAAGGTGGGACCCGGAGTGGTCTACGAGAGCGTAGATTGCTTTCATGCAGTCGCCTTCTTACAGTTTGGTCACTCACAAGCACTTAGTGTTCCACTCGCAGCCTTTGGACCAATTGAGTCGCCGTTGCATTTGGTTGTGCTCGCGCAGTAATTTGCAAAAATCGGTCTTGTCTGGGGGTAGTGATGCGACTTGGCCCCCGGTGCCTCTCCGCTACTTCACCTGTGGCACGATAGCGTGTCCACAATCTTGAAATTACATTTTGATGGGTCCCTATGGCCTCAGCAACATTACGCTGAACAGATCCAGCTTCCAGCATTCCCACAGCTCGTAACATCTCCGCCCTTGTCAAATGTCGGCGTTGCATAGCTACAATACCTCAATTTTAACTTTATCTTTCGTTTAAAAATGAAAAAAAACTGTAACTAAACGTAATTCGTATTGTTTTCTAAATTTCGCACAAATGAAAATTCCCTCTCCTATACATCAAGACATTTTTATGCCACCGAAACAAAAGAATTTTCAAAAATTTGAATTTGGAATTAGTCTGAGATAAATTACAAACAAATCGGTGTATAAAAGATTCCAATGCGGCCAGTACTTTTCGAGTTATTTAATTGAGTATGAAATATCCCTAGACCGTGTTGATGTGTGTATGTAAAACTACATTCTTACAAATAAATAAATTCTTCTAATTCTTAAAAACTAGTATTTGAAAAAAAACTTGTGAAAAAGTTGGAACTATGACCTCCAATATCTCCATAACTAGCAGGTTCCCAGGTATAGTCCAAAACAAAAAAAATATCGTAATGACGGAGAGAACAGGTGCCTTTCGGCTTCGTGAAGGGTCTATTTACACCCTTTATATCTATACTAATATTATAAAGCTGAAGAGTTTGTTTGTTTGTTTGTTTGAACGCGCTAATCTCAGGGACTACTGGTTGGAATTGGAAAATTATTTTAGTGTTGGATAGTCCATTTCTTGAGGAAGGCTATAGGCTATATAACATCACGCTACGACCAACAGTTGCTGAGCAGCGAGGGT
Source organism: Xestia xanthographa (assembly GCA_905147715.2). NCBI lineage: Eukaryota > Metazoa > Arthropoda > Insecta > Lepidoptera > Noctuidae > Xestia > Xestia xanthographa. Next base: position 17,826,113 of record LR990659.1, on the reverse strand, counting down.
GAAACCGCGGGGAACAGCTATAAGCTATATAATGTGACGCAGACGAAGTTGCGCGGGTCAGCTAAGTGGAAATTAAATTATTCATATTTAAGTACTTACTGCAAGTATTGCCAAAACCAAAGCTACAATATTAGCCTGCATTTTCAAAGTAAGGAATTTTTTACTTCAGTTAAGTTACAAGCGAATGAAAGTAAAAATTGTTGCAACCACCCTTTTTATACCTTACTACTCAGAGAAATTAACGTCATAACATGTTTTTTCTCTATTCACCAGTTAAAGTAAACAGTAATATAATAACTTAATTAATTCAAAAACAACCTACAATGAATTCAAAAACAACTGACAATTGAATTCAGTCAACATGCAAGACAAATAACTTTTGTTGTAAAACAGATGTGGCAGTTGTCATTGAAATATTAATTTTCTTAGATATATAGTTGCAGTACTAAATAGTTAATTAAAATAATAGTGTAATGACATAGTTGTCCGCTTTGTTAGGACATTGAAAACATGCTTGCTTGCGTCATAGAAAACAATATTGCATTTATTGAACGGCTATGACCTGCTCTTGCTTGCGGTTCGCGCGCGTGTCCTACCAAGATCATAAAGTATCATATGTTATACCTACCAAAATTCGTCCAATTTGCAATTTCTTCGTGAACAGGTAACTGATAGATTTACTTTTGCATACAACACAACACACACAATACACAAATAAGATTAGTGAGGATTTACTCGACTTCTACCTCAATGTGGACCACCTCATTGTAGAAATTACTTACCATTATTACAGGTGCTACCCTACATAGATGAGGTCTTGTAAGTCTTGGGTGCGATTCCTAGATCAGGCAACTTTTTAATGGACTACTACTTAATTTTTCCATATCTTCAGTATCTGGCTTTGTGCACCGGTAATGACAGCAGCTACTATTGAGTGATTCCTGATGGAAAAACCCAATAGCACTTTGCCCGACCCGGGAATCGTACCCAGGACCTCATGCTCAGCAGTCACACTTGCGACCACTACACCAATGAGGTAGTCGTCTAGCCACGATAAATTAATATCTTATATAGCCAGACTATACTTATCGACCTTCAGAGCTTGGTCAAGTTGCACTTCATGGTCGCGAATGATGCTCAGTTTCTTTACTTCAACCATAGGTCACTATCAATTATTATGTTCGTCCAGTACGGAACAACCTGGAGTGAGGATGATAAGGAGCCGAGAAATGCAGTAACAAATGCCCACGTGTATCAAACTTTTTAGCGTTATAACGTCCTATAAATCGACGAACACCGGCTGCACGCACGAAAAAACGCTCAGCCCAAACCCTTAGACCTAGAAAACTTAAAATTGGCTCAGTGGTTCCCTTTATAATGTAGACAACGAATAAGGAAGGATATTAATATTTATTCATGACAATTAATATTAAATCATGAATCATGATTTTTTTCTGTATCATGAATTATTTTATTTTATTACTAGCTTCTGCCCACGACTACGTACGCGGATCCAGTTGCTTACGGCAGCGACAACGGTGTTGTGAAAATGGAAGATCTGAAACTTCTGATGTCGAATTCTAAGAGCCCGGGGACAGGAAAACAACGGGATGCGCGAGACAATTCGAGACGTTCCAGATCTTTCATTTTTGTAAGTCAACAGGAAATGCCCATCAGGCTTAATCTATACATATAATATATTTTTATAAGTCAACAGGAAATGCCCATCAGACCGAACTGCTTTTGCTAAGACGTCATTCCTATTATGTGTTATAGTGTAGCTGGGCTCTTGGAGTTCCACAACAGGTGTTCCACAACAGGTGTTCCAAATCTTCGATTTTGATAAGTTGAAGTATCCTTACGGGCGGAGGAAGGGGCGCGCAATAAATTACGTAAGCGTTTCGGGTGTTTATTTGAAGCCGACTTACTGGTCCAACTGTGTCCATACTTTTGTTGTCTAAATTAAAATCTGTTTTCTATACTCTTTCATTTCCTTCTATAGTTCCGGCATATACTTTTTATAAGGTATTAGCCTACATACTAATAATTATTTACATAATCAAGAATCTTAATCGATTTCTAACGGTAATACAGTGTCTGCAGTTAGACAACCGGGACTAACGGCTTAACGTGCTGCCCGAGGCATGGAGAAAACTCGGTATGAAGTGGATGGTCACTTGTGATGAAAATCAAAGCATTTATTTCAAGTAGGCCAGTTACAGGCACTTTTGAATTGTAGAAACATCATCTGCCTAGCCTTTTCCCAACTATATTGGGGTCGGCTTCCAGTTTTACCGGATGCAGCTGAATACCAGTATTTTACATGGAGCGACTGCCTATCTGACCTCCACAACCCAGTTATTACCGGGTAATACGATACCCCTTGGTAAGACTGGTTGTCAGACTTTTTGGGCCTCTGACTACCTAACGACTGTCAAAGATCTACAAATGACAGCCGGGACCAACGGCTTAACGTGCTTTCCGAGGCACGGAGGAAACTCGGTATGTAATGGGTGGTCACCCATCCACAGACCAACCTAGGCAAGCACGGCTTAACCTAACGATCGACCCGAGCGGCTGTTATTATTTAGCCACGAGCTCCTCGCGAGAATTGTAGAAACAAAAATGAAAATTAAATGTTATTGCTACAGTCCCATTACAAGACATAAAAACTGTAAAAGTACTGTAGTTGCCCATTCCCTAGCGTAGATCTCTATGGAGAAGAACGGACAAGAAACTCCATGGACACTCTTGAAGATACCTACATACCTAACTTCATTTCTTTTCTGTTAACAATAGTTTTTGTAGTAACGAAACGGCCAGGCCACATTTTTTGACTAAGGTGTAGAGTTTGTGAAGTCGTGTAGAGTTAGAAGCTTGGCTCTATATGAGATCTGATAACTTTTTGACGGTGCGAGTCATATGTTCTCGTCTTGGCAACATTTTACATGAAAATGTATTTGGTGGGATTTCATTTCTTTTTGTAAGTTGATTGTGACAATTTTTTATTTTATTTTGGGTGTATTTCTTGCACCTCAGAGACGCCAGGAGTCTAGGAGGATTGTAAATCTTTGTCAGGCGTTGGAGGTAATTGGAAAATTTGACAACCAGTCTTACCAATGGGTACCTATCGTATTACTCTGTACTAACTGTGTTGTGAGGATCAGATAGGCAGTAGATTAATGTAAAATATTTATATATTTAGTTGCATTTGGTAAGATTGAAAGCCGACCTCGATATAGTTGGGTAAAGGCAAGGCAGATGAGGTCAATTTCCCGTAAATTTAGAGTTTTGACAGTCGTTTTCGCCATGTCACTTTGTCTAGACCTCTTGGAAGATCAGGCGATCGACAAATTTGTATTCATCGTTTATGGGGAAGCGTTTGATAATAATTATATGAACTAGTTATTAATTTCAAAGACTACATCTATTATATCTTTAACTATCTTCTATACATCTATACATATAATAAATCTGTAGAAAAATAGTTTTTGTACTTCGAAAATATTTAAAAAAAAAATTGCCAGGGTGTGAAAGGATAACCAACAGAATTCATTTACAGCATTTTTGGAATTTTTGTCTGTTTGTCTGTTTATCTGTTTGTCTGTTTCGATGATCAAGCATCACGTAAAATACAGATAACTTTTATACATAAAAATTGTGCGTATCTTGAGGTATTATTTAGTTTTTGTTTCATCGTAATCGGTTAATTCTATCAGAAGATATACGAATTTAAAGTGTTCAAGAAGAAATAATCATCAAATGTAAGATGCAGCGACATCTATTGTGCTAGAATGGTACTAATGACTAAAAATGTGCTCACCAGATAACTTTTAAATTGACTGACCAGCTTTATAGTCATCATCATCATCATCAGCCTATTAATGTTCTCACTGCTGGGACACAGGCCTCTCGTTGAGAGGGAATGGGCTATAATCCACCACGCGGGCCCAGTACGGATTGATGTTTTCCTTCACCGTTTTGAGAGCAGCGGTGATGAAATAAATTACACAAAGTTTTTTTTTTTTCGGATGGGAAAGCATCAAATGACTCCTCCCACTCTGGGCGGAGCAGGAGGGGTGTCAGACTTTTACTGACTAAAACCCATCCATGTTCCTTCATCGCCCTTTGTGTTCCGGGGCCACGGTATCTCTTTCGAACAGTCCTGCAACCCCGGCAGGCATCGGCCCTTGCGGACCCCTTCCTATTGCTGACTCTCTTTGAGGCGCGCGTGGAACACGAACGCACCGTCGACACGGCCTGTCGTCATGAGACGGACGGACGGCGAGCCATAGCCCACAGGCCCGCGCCTACGGGGTTGTCTCCCGTGGCGGCCGGGACGCTGAGAGGTTCTCTCCCTCTCCCGTTCCGCCACCTCCTTCTCCAGCATTACTGCTTCGCAGAAGGAGGTGACGGCGTCCCATTTCGTCTCGCTCCGGACCATGGCTGGAACCAGGGCCGGACGCGAAAGGTCGCCGCCGCCAATCACCGCTTCGAGGACACGGCGGTGCTCCGCCCACGCGGGGCACACCTCTACCGTGTGCTCCACCGTGTCCTCCGGTCGATCCTCGCAGTGAAAACACCCGGACGTGTCCTCCCGCCCAATTCAGTGCAGGAACCTCCCGAAACAACCGTGTCCGGTGAGGACCTGCCTCAGGCGGAGGGTGAGGACGCCGTGGCGTCTCTCAAGCCACTCCTCAAAGAGGGGACTTATCACCACTATTGTGGCGTGCCCTGCACGGGGTTGCGACAGTCGCTCTCTCCATGTCTCCATGTAGCCTGCCTGGGTTCGAACCCACGTCTTACTGTTCGTAAGTCGGGGCCTAAAATGACCCATTATATACGAGGTAGTTTTACTACCGAGCTTTAGCGACGACTCACGCAGTAGCGTGATAATGTAAATTTAGTAACTAAAATAGGAGCGAAGCATCAATAATAAATGGTGCAAAAACGGGGAAAATATATTTCTTTTGAAAACTTCTGTTGCGAGCGCTGCATAAACGGTTAAAGTTACGCAACAATCATGTATTATGGAATTGTTCCTCTTAAAAAGTTCAACATAAAATCCGCAATAGCATAATAATGTCTATATTTTAAGGTTCATTCTCTCTGACCCTCTCTCTCTCTCATGTGACGCAGACGAAGTTGCGCGGGTCAGCTAGTACATATAATAAATCTGTAGAAAAATCGTTTTGTACATCCGAAATATTTCGAAAAAAATTGCCAGGGTGGTAAAGAACAAACACAACTAACAAATAGAACTCCTTTGCAGCATTTTTGAAATTTTTGTCTGTTTATCTGTTTGTCTGTTTCGATGATCAAGCATCACGTAAAATATACGAAACCAATATAGATAACTTTTGTACATAAAAATTGAACGTATCTTGAGGTATAATTTAGTTTTTGTTTCATCGTAATCGGTTAATTATATCAGAAGATATATAAATTTAAAGTGTTCAAGAAGAACTAATCATCAAATGTAGGATGCAGTGACATCTATTGTACTAGAATGGTACTAATGACTAAAATGTGCTCACTAGATAACTTTGAAATCGACTGACCAGCTTTATAAAAGTTATTATAGCTTAAATAAGGTACTCTAGATTAGTCTACATGACGCTGCTTTGAAAATTTACATCATGATTTCCGTGCATTATATTTTAGCAGTTTTGGTTCTTGGTCGATAAATGGCGTTGTACATTTCATTCCATTTTCTGAATCGAATGACCCTCGCCCGTGTCAGTTGCCTGAAGATTGGTTTTTTAACCGACGTTACAAAAAGAAGGAAGTTCTCAATTCGACGCGTATATTTTTTATGTATCACCACGCATAACTTTTTACAGAGAAGTCCGATTAACATGGTCCTTTTTTTGTGAAAAGCGTAGGTACATCTCAAAGTTGGTCCCATTTATAATTGAAAAATGGTGTTTGAGCTAATTTCTTGCACCTTTGATGAGAACTTTCGACCTAGCTGGAGTAGTCATACTCCAGCTAGGTCGTTGTCATCGAGTGTCTAAGGATGAAGACGACAACCCCTGGACACCGCATCCCCCGTCGTGATGAGGGCTCTCACGCGCATGATGGCGTCCACCGTAGAGCGCCCCTTGCGGAAACCAAACTGGTTTTCCGCAAGACCCGACCCCGTCCCCGCAAGGTGCTCGGCGAGGCGGTTTCCTTCCGCCGACGCAGGTCCTCACCGGACACGTTTCGGGAGGTTCCTGCACCAGATCAGGTGGGAGGAAACGCCCGGGTGTTTCCACTGCGAGGATCGACCGGAGGACACGGTGGAGGTGTACCGCGCGTAGGCGGAGCACCGCCGTGTCTTCGAAGCGGCGATTGGTGGCGGCGACCTCTCGCATCCGGCCCTGGTTCAAGCCATGGTCCGGAGCGAGACTGAATGGGACGCCGTCACCCCTTTCTGCGAAGCAGTAATGCTAGAGAATAAGGTGACGGAACGTGAGAGGGAGAGAACCTCACAACGTCCCCGCCGCCGGAGACGCCCCGGGCGTCGTCACCGTAGGCGCGGGCCTGTGGACGTTGGGCTATGGGCTAGCTCGCCGTCTCATGACGACAGGCCGTGTCGACGGCGCGTTCGTGTTCCACGCGCGCCTCAAAGAGAGTCAGCAAAAAGGAAGGGGTCCCCAAGGACCGATGTCTGCCAGGGTTGCGGGACTGTTCGAAAGAGATACCGCGGCCCCGGAACACAAAGGGCGATGAAGGAAAATGGATCGGTTTTAGTCAGTATAATTCTTACACTCCCTCCTGCTCCACCCAGAGTGGGAGGAGTCATTTGATGATTTCACATCCAAAAAAAAAGAAAAAAAAAGGCTGTCGAGGCAAGCCCTTTTTTGGAAAAACATAAGTAGATTATTTTAGCGATTAATGCAAATATATCGAAGAAATTAAATTGTTACGCACTTGGATCTATATCTACTAATATTATAAAGCTAAAGAGTTTGTTTGGTTGGTTGAACGCGCTAATTACAGGAACCACTGGTTCGAATTAAAAACAAAACTTTTTTTGTTGAATAGTTATCGAGGACGGCTATAGGTTATCTAACATCACGCTATAATTAAAAGGAGCGGAGCATCAATGATAAATGTTGAAAAAACAAGGAAAATTTATTTCTTTTGAGAGCTTCCTTTGCAGGCGTTGCATAAACGGTTAAAGTTACGCAACAATCATGTTTTAGGGAATTGTTCGTTTTAAAACGTTCTAAAAACAAAACGCGATTGCATTATGTCTATCTTTTAAGGTTGACTCACACTCTCTCTAACCCTCTCTCTCTCATGTGACGCAGACGAAGTTGCGCGGGTCAGCTAGTTTTCATTAAAGTTTGGATGACTGTCGTAGTTACAGTGGAAGTGGTAACTTCTGTCTCCGTGTTGTTACATGGACATTCTGTCGACTTATGTTACTACTCATCCGCAAAATATTTCATACGCGGATGACACGTTACCCTTTAAAAATTGTAAGGCGACGAATCATCCGCAAGTTCGGATGAGTCGTCGCGTATTATCATAATAGTTAACAGTTTCGAAATATTTACGGAAAAAAAACATCAGAATACTTACCAACATTTGTCCCATCGGCTAGCTGGATATAAACTGTAAAAACAAATAATTATTTATTAGTATTACTTCAAACAAACATACGTCGTAAGATTATCTAATGAAATGTTCCGACTTGCTATGTTATTTCCTAACTATTTGTGGAGTCTCTTTGTACATAACATCAAAATAATTACCAACATTTGCCACACTGGCTGACCATAATGGCACTATAAAAACAAATAATTATTTATAAGTTTTACTTCAAACAAACATACATCGAAATATTATCTAATGAAATGTTTCGACTTGCTATGGTATTCTCTCCAATAACTATTTGCGAAGTCTCCATGCACATAACGTCAAAATACTTACAAGTAACTGGAACAGCGGCATGCCCATTACTTTCTGTAACAACAAATAATAATTTATTAGTTTTACTTCAAACAAACATACATCGAAAGATTATCTAATGAAATGTTTCGACTTGCTATGTTATTCTCTCTAATAACTATTTGTGGAGCCTCCTTGTACATAACATCAAAACACTTACCACCAGTTGACAAACCGATTTTCACAAAGGCTGTAACAAAAAATATTAGTTTTACCTTTTACTTTAAATTCAAAGCTTCAATTGATTTTATCGGAGAAACAACTCAACGGTTACGTATTTAAAAGCATAAAAAAAACTATAACAATATCTTGATGTAAATTACTTACGATGAACACCTGGATCTGCTTGTGTAATGTAACACATCTAAAACAAATAATAATAATAAATTAGTTTATTAGTGAAACTAGCGACCCGCCCTGGCTTCGCTCGGGACCAATTTAGAACAAAAAAAGAAGTGCGCTTACTGTAAAATTATTTTGTATTTGTAATGCCTTTGGGTACCTTTATTTTCCAACAATAATTCCATTTTTTTTGGGTGGTAAAATCATTAAATGAGCCCTCCCGCCCTGGGTGGAGCGGAAGGTACTGTCAGACTTACTGACTAAAACACACTGTCTAAGACAACAACAACAACAGCCCATAACGTCCACTGCTGGAAAACAGCCTCTCCCATGATGGGAGGAATTTGGAGTAATCTCCACGCTTGGCAGGTGGATTGGAGATTGCAGTGATGAAAGACTAACAGAAAACGCTGCTGCCCATTCTCAGGTCTACGGAGGCGCAAGGTGTTCTGCCTCAGACATTAGTCGCCTTATACGACACCCGTGTGTGTAATGGGTTGGTTCCATTCTACTCTGCCGGATACCACACGGCTAAGACACCATGTTCTTTTGGTTGCCCTTTGCGTTCCAGGGCCCCGGTACCCTGTTCATACAGTTTCGCGACCCCGGCAGTTGCGATAATTCCTAAGATATTCATTTAAATTGCATAGTGTTTAGGGTAAAAACGTTCTAAAATAGATTTCGAAGATAATAATCTATTTTTTTTGGTTTTGCGCCATAAATAAGCTTATAAAATTATGCATTACTTTTTACGCAAAACTTAAAAGATGAAAATGGCTAAGTGACCAATGAATAAGTGACCAACCGTTACATTGCGACCCCATTTTGTTTCGCTGAGAATGATATTTTCAGTCGCGCGTAATTTTAATTCTGTGATATCTTCTAAATTATTCATTTAAATGATATACTGTAAACAGCCATATTGATCTATATTAAATGCACAATGTATTTAAGGTACTGAATTGGATAAGGATTAATGCTGTATTACTTAAAATCACTTCGTAATTAAGCCATTATTTCTCGTAAAATGTAAATGATAAAAAATGGTTATTGAGGGTTATCCCTAAGAGATAGACATATACCATCGCGGATTTTTTGTAGACCATTTTAAGGTGTACAATACTGTAGTACATTATTTTGATATATCTCGTGAGGTTCAGCCAGCGTATACAATGTATGATCAAAAAAAAAAAAAAATTTTCGACATCACTTTAAAGAACTCTAAAATTATCAGTGTTTCTTTACTATATTATGCATGTTATATAAAAACCTGCCTCTTGAATCACTCTATCTATTAAAAAAACCCGCATTATCTAAGCATACATAGGGACAGACAGACCGCGAGAAGTGACTTTTTTATACTATGTAGTGATAGTGATAGTGATGTGAGTGTTACTTAATAGTAACACTCACATCACTGAACTGTTGAACCTAATGGTTCACCTCTGCCTAACCCTTTGGAGATCATAGGCGTGACGGTATTTGTAGTGTTTTATTATCCGTTTATTCTTCTTTTTTTAACCCCGACCAAAAAAGAGGGGTGTTATACGTTTGAAGTGTGAATCTGTGAGTCTGCCTGTGGCATCATAGGTCCTAAATGGATGAATCGATTTTAATTAAGATTTTTTTTTCAATTGAAATACATCAACTCTTTTTTAGTTAATGCAAAGATTGAGGTCTGATTGATACTCAAACTTTACACTTGTCAGTGATATTACAAAAATATGACCTGATGCGCAGGTGTCACCACGATCATCAGAGGTTGCCTACGCGCGCGGTCAGTGCAGACGTGTTTTTTGTTAATTTATTTTACCCAATTTCTTCTTGGAGTAATAATGTACGCTATAATGACTCTTAATGTAAAACAACAATAAGTACAACTAAGACTAAAGTGCAGTGAAACAGTTGATTTGTGAGCGTGACATCGCGGAGTTCGCGTCAGCCGAGGTACGCTCCTCCTCACCTTGGGGGAAAGAGACGGGCTGCGAAAAAAACATTTTTCATCCTTTTCACACCACGGCGGACGCGGAGTGCACGGCAGTTATTTGCAATTTTGTATATTGAATTGTATTTCTCAATAACCAAAATAATGCCTAGCCCCAAGCCCCGCAGGCTTGCGGCTCAATAATAACGGATCACTACTATATGGAATGTTCTAATGAAAAGTGTAAGAAACATTATGATATAGCATGTCTTGAAGTAAATATAGACGCATTTAAGTCTTATACTGAGGAATATAAAATAACTTGGGTGTGCCCAGAGTGTATCTGCTTAATGCCTAAAAGAGGGAACGTGGATACCCCGGTCATCGTTAAGACACCTGCATTTAAGACTGCCACCACCACCACCACCACCACGCCCATGAATAACATAAATACGCAGCGCGGTAGTCAGGCTAGTTTTTCACCGACAATGGATTCTGATTCAATGCTGCTTGAGGAATTAAGGGAGTTTCGAGCCGAAATGACGGCCCGTATGGACAGCCAGGCTAAAGCGATTAATCTCTTGATGAATCAATTCACCCAAACAAGATCCGATTTAGATAGTATAATAAAACTGATGAGGGTACTGGAAGAAAAAATAGATACTAAACAAACTCAAGATATTAAAAGCGATATAGTCGACAACGGCTCTCCTACATTCTCAGATGTGGCTAGTCAACAGAATAGTTCTAATAACCATACAATGCAGAAAATACCTAAAAATGCCACCACCAAAACACAAAAAGTAAACAAAGGTGGGGCCACGAAGACCGCTGTATTACCGACAACGGAAACGGCTATTATCACTACCTCACCAACAAGCACACCGTATGAACAAGTGGATGTAGAGGAAGGCGATACTGGAATGGGCTGGACAACAGTAATTAGGAAGAAAAATAACAGACCACTTAAAAATGTAGCAGTAGGGACAAATAAGGAACTGAAAGCTATTCAAGCAACGGAAAGAAAAAAACACTTGCATGTGTGGCGACTGCATCCTGAGACTACTATTGAAGCTATAACAGATCATGTTAAAAGTGTATGTGGTCCAGATGTGCAAGTAAATGTTGATAAAAATCAATCATAAAACTAAACGAGACTACTCGTCGTTTATAATAGGAGTGCCTGAAAACTGGTTCCAGAAATTGCATCAGCCAGAAATCTGGCCCATGAATACTGAGTTTAACGAGTGGATTTGGTTTCGAAACTCCACCAAAAACAAATCAAATTAATACCATTGATTTATACTACCAAAATGTTAGAGGTCTTCGAACAAAGCTGAACGACTTCAGAAATAGCTTAGAATTAATGGATGCAGATTTATACGCAATCACGGAATCGGGTTGCAACTCTTCCATACATGACCCGGAATTAATCCCGCCGGGATATCAAATACCTACTTCGCTGCGACCGAGCGGACGGTCGGAAACAGGGAGGAGCGCTTTTAGTGGCCACACATCGGTTCAAGCTGCGACAAGTGTACGTGAGTGACGTATCTATAGACACCTGCGTTTTTTAATTAGTCAATGCAACGGTTTACCTAAATAAACGATTTTTATTTTTGTGCTCTGTGATTTATATTCCGCCTGGTAGTTCTGAGAATGACTATATGGTTCTGTTTGGCATAATAGAGAAATTGTGTACTAAATATAAATAAATAATTGTGTTAGGTGATTTTAATCTTTATTCGTGTCCCATAAATGTGAAGAATTATTATGAATATTTTTTGACCTACTGCGGATTCACTCAAAACAATAATGTATCTAACTGTTTAAATAGACAACTAGATTTGATATTGAGTTCGGGTCTTCGCGAGGTGTCAGTGGTGATGGCGGATGGTTCGCTCGTGCCCGTGGACGCACATCACCCGCCGCTCGCGGCGAGCGTGCGGCTCACGGGCGCTAGCGCCCCGCGCCCCGCGCCCGTCGGCGCCGTCGGCACACGCGCTGCTACTAGACCGCGTTGGAATTTTTATAAAGCGGATTATGAATTGCTATATTCTATGTTAGCGTCTACTGATTGGACCGATATGTTTGTGCAGAGCGATGCGGAAGATATTTTGAATTCCTTTTATGATAAACTTAATAATATTTTAGATGCAAGTGTTCCTAGGAAAATATTTACTGTCAAACAGCGATATATTTACCCCAAATGGTACACGAGTGATATAATAAAAAACTTGAAAATTAAAGCAAGCCTACATAAAATTTATAAAACAACGAAATTAAATACTGATTACGACGAATATTCGAAATATAGATCACTTATTAAAAAATCAATAGAAATTGCACGCAAAGAGCATCAAAATAAGATTCAATGTCAGTTCGCGAAAGACCCTAGTCATTTTGGCAATATATACGATTGCAAAAAAGTACAACGAGTAGACAGGAAATTATAAAGGACGGTCAGTATCTGTCGGATGAGGAGTGTGCTGAGCAGTTCGCGACTTATTTTGAGTCGGTATATAGTAATTCGCCGCCGCGACTAGACCCAGAAGCGGCGGCAGCGGAAGCCGGGAACACTGGTAGTGCATGCGTACAAATTAATACTCTTAGTCTTAGGGACGTTAGAAATGCACTCGACCGCCTCAAGCCAAAGCGATCTGCAGGCCCGGATGGTGTGCCAGCGTTTCTTTTTAAAGATTGTGGTAGGGTACTCGCGGAGCCGTTACTGTATATATTTAACGCATGTCTTCATTCTGCGAAGTTCCCAGCTCGGTGGAAGATTACGCGAGTCATTCCAGTGCCCAAAGGCAGGGCGGGAGTTGACATCAGTGGGTATAGGCCAGTGGCGGTGTTGTCGACGCCGGCAAAGGTGTTCGAGTCTGCCATTCAGCGCTGTATGCAAGAGCAATTGCGCGGACAGTTATCGGATGCGCAGCACGGATTCCGGCCGGGGCGCAGCACTGCTACCAATCTCCTTGATTTCATGGGACGCGTGGTGCCGGCAGTGGATGCTGGAGTTCAGGTGGATGCAGCTTATTTTGACTTCAGAAAAGCTTTTGACACCGTCGACAATGACATCTTACTGCGGAAGCTAGCAGAAGTCGGATGCACCCAGCATCTAGTGCGTTTTTTTGGCAGTTACATGCAAGACAGACAGCAGTATGTGGACTTCAATGGATGTGAATCCAACTTGTATTACACTTGGTCAGGTGTAAGTCAGGGCACCAACTTGGGGCCTTTAGAATTCATTATTATGATAAACAATTTGCCGGAAGTCGTAAGACATGGCGCTTGTTTATTATTTGCTGATGATCTCAAGTTGGTGCTTGAGATTAGGTCCGAGTCTGATTGCAGGCGCCTACAGGAAGACGTCGATCGAATAGTACAATGGAGCCATGAAAACAAATTGTACTTCAACGTATCCAAGTGCTCGTTGATGAGTTTCACTCGTGCTCGTGTACCTCTGCTCTATGAGTACGTGGTGGACGAGGCGCCACTGCAACGAGTCACAGAGGTACGAGACTTGGGTGTTTTCATGACTCCCGATCTGCCATTCCGTGAGCATGTAACCAAGATTTGTAAGAAGGCGTACAGAAACTTAGGATTTGTTCTGAGACAGACACAAAGCTTCACAAACATCACAGCAGTTAGGGTCCTGTATGATGCACTAGTCAGGAGTCATCTGGAACATAGTGTGGTCATATGGGCTCCACATGAAGCTAAGTACTCTGTAATGTTGGAGCGCGTTCAGAACAAGTTCACGCGCCATTTGTACAGGAAATTATATGGGGTATACCCGTTTTACCCACTGATGTATCCCACTCTGTTTGTCCTGGGCATGGTTGGCTATAATCAACTGAATGTCCGACGGGAGTTTACGCTGGTCGCCTACTTGGTGAAGGTGCTTCGTGGAGTGGTGAGTCACCCGGGAGTACTGCAGCATTTGAGTCTGTGCGTGCCGGACCGCTACGTGTGGAGGCGGCGCAGCCCGCCACTGCTACTGGTACCTACAGCCAGAACTAACCTGCTTGCAAAGGCACCCCTTACCAGAGCTATCCGTACCATCAACGAACTTCACACTCAGATTGATATGTTTACATGTTGTTTTAGTGAATTCGCAAGGGTAAAAATAATAATAATAACTTTATTTTTGTACAATGTTTTTCTTAGTCAATAAGTAATGCTATGTTTTTGTGTTTTTATTTTAATTATAATAATGTTATTAGATTTATTTTTTTCTAATTTGGTTGTAAGTACTTATATAATATTAGTTTAAGTTCTTAGCTTTTAAAGGGACAAGCCCGCCACACTGTTCCCAACCACTGTAACTCCTGAAAGCCAGAATCAACAGTGGCGACCACCAGAAAAGCGCCGAGACAATGAAGCTCGACGAAGTCCCAGAGAATGAATTTAACTGTCTTGGATCCCGCAACGAAATTAATCAGAAAAGTATAGCGGAGGAGTAGGAAAATCTGTAATTTCCACTTCCCTCCATATCAGCAGGAGACACAAAGAAACAAGGCCAATAGGCACAAAGGGACGTTCACAACTGGGATAGGCCCAGTTGCCTAGCACCACGGATAAAATATTAACATTAATGGGTCCTAAGTTGTGAGCAGTTATATTTGATTCCAATAATAGGTATGGCAAAAACGCTTGAACGCACGGAAATTTGTTCTAGTTTCTACAAGGTCTGTGTAGTAAATAACTCCGGATGTAACCTGTACACTATCCAACATAATATTGCGTTCATTCTGCCAAAGACTGCACTCCCATAAAATATGATGTGCTGATTGTTCATATTCGCAGTCAGATGTGGAACATTGACAAAGAGGCGAGTCAACAAGCTTGAAGGAAAATAATTTACTCTTAAAGTTACCATGACCGGTGAGAAATTGAGCAACACAGTGATCAACCTCCAGCCATGTCCTGGCCAGCCGTTCACGAACGGATGGAAAGAACTGGTGGAGGTGTCGGCCCTTGATGGAATTATCCCACCTACATTGCCATTCAGACAAAAGTTCCTCCCAGACGTCGGTCTGTGGTTTGAATAATCTAGAAATCTTATCACGGTCACGTAGGGTTAAAAAGTCTGCGTCCGTGGTCTCACGCGCGTTATAGTACATTGCAGCCCGTCGCTGCACTTCAAGATCGACTGGAAGTACACCTGCAAGTACCGGTAAGGCTTCAGTACTAACCGTCCTATACGCTTTGCATAAGAATATCAAAGCCAAACGCTGGCTTTGAAGCAATTTACGTCGTACCGCTCCTATGGTGGCCCTATCGGCCCAAACAGGTGCCCCGTAGCACATAAACCCCAAATAGGTAGCCCCATAAATGGTCTTTAAAGTTAGAAATGACAGACCCCACGTAGATTTGGATATTCTAGTTAAGGCATAAAAGTTCTTTTTAGCTTTTTCACCGACAGTTTTTATATGATCTATGAATGAAAAATTCTTCTCTAAGACCAAACCAAGGTAGCACACGGACTGCTTTCTTTTCACGGGAACGTTATTAAATTTAATACTAGGCCACGATTTAAGATTACCTTTTAAAATTAGTTGATACGTTTTTTGCGGTGCAAAGGTCAGACGGTTTCGATCGCCCCACTGAGATATTAATCGTAGGCAAGTGTCAGCTAAATTCTCGAGTCCAGCCCGAGTACTCGACTGAATGAGCAGCAGGCCGTCGTCCGCGTAACCGGTTAATGAACAGCCGGGTGGGAGAGGAATCGCGAGAAAATCATCGAAACCTAAATTCCACAGATACGGAGCGATTACCGAGCCCTGAGGACATCCCATGGTAAGGGACTTTGACATAGAATGATGTCCGAGTTTGAGTTTCGCGGAACCATTTAAAAAATATGAATAAACAAGATTATATATGTTTTTATAGCAGCCGCGATTCTTCATTTTAAGTAGTAGCATCGGCCACCATGCGTTATCAAAAGCCCCGGAAATATCTAAAAAGATTCCAACCACGTACTTGTGTTCCGAGTTATTAACAATTTTTCTAACAGAAAGTGCCGCGTCTACGGTGGATTTTCCCACGGTGAAACCGAATTGGTTGTTATGAAACTTTGACCCGTCTGGCAGCAAACGTGGAACGATAAGGCGCTCCAGGAGTTTTCCCAAAGATGGCAGTAGGGTTAAGGGCCTGTACGACTTAGGGTCGTCTGGTGGCTTATCACCACTTTTTGGAATTATTCGTATAAAGCCACGTCGCCATACACGAGGAAAAACGCCGTCCGCAATACATCGGTTGAAAACAGATAAAATGGCGTCACCCGCTGTTTTACAAGCTTCTATTATCATCCGATTAGATATTTTATCTTCACCTGATGATTTGTTAAGAGGCAGTTTCCTGACAAGATTAATGAATTCGTCAATGGATGGAAGGTCTGACGTTGGTGATTCAGGTGGCACAGATGCCCACGCTCTGATCTGCTGATGGTAGTCATTGTCATTTACTGGCGAATCATCAGGTATCAGACTATTTAATAGAACTTCGGTTGTTTCCTCAATACCGGTCGTGTGTCTATTATTTACTTTAATGTTCTGGACAAACGCCAGGTCGACTGATCGATTAGCTTTGAACTCGTGATACAAAGGAGACCACGGACCTTCTTTATCTAGTTTTTCTACTATTTTTCGCAGTAAATTACCCTTAGACTTTTCCACTGATGCTCTGTAGCGGGACTTGGCAACTCTAAATGCATTTAAAGCAAAGTTAAGTGGGTCTCCGGTGACCTTTTGTTTTCTAAGCTTGTTTAAATGTCTGCGCGCTCGGCGATAGCTTTTACGCTGCTCAATTAAGTAGTCACACCACCAATCACATCTATGGATGTTGGTCATAGATGCGCGACCAATGGCGATGTCAGCACAGTAAGTGAAGGTGTCTGACATAATTTCAGCACTTTCTTCAGCTGACAGCCCATCACGAGTGAAGTCTTTGGCGTGACACGCAAAAAGCAAGCCAAAGAATTCCCAATTCGCGCCTTTACTTTTATATCTAAAATTACCAGTGATATGAGATGGACCTTGAGTAGACCTCGGAACAAATTCGTACACGATCAGGCGATGATCACTACAAGACGCATCTGGTAGGACACGCCACCTATCCAATCGTACGTCTGCACTAGAAAGTGTGACGTCAATACAAGATTCGCCCATTGGGCTGCAAAAAGTAGGTAGTGCATCAGGGGTATTATGAATTGATAGGTTCATTTCTGCTATAAAATCTTCAACAGCACAACGTCGGTCAAAATCCGTTGACCTAACCTTGCCATACCACAGAGACGATGACGCGTTAACATCAGCGCCAACGATAACTTTACTGCCCGCGAGTGATTGTAAGACGTGACGGAGGTTATGTATATGAGGTGCAACAGGGTCTGAGTATTGAAAGTAACAGCTCACAACGTAAACTTTAAAAGAAACTGATGAGACTTCCGCAACGGCACAGTGGGGCGTCATGAGGTTACGCAAGGACGTTACTGTAAAGTTAGAAGAACGCGCCATGTAAATTCCGGCTCGTGCTTTGCTGTCCAGCTGAACTACTTTGTGACGTAAGTGAGCGTTCTGGTATTGTTCTTGAACAAGTACTATGTCTAAGTTATAATCGATAATTAATTTGTCTAATTCAGAGGTCGCCACCCTATCGTTGTGGAGATTTAATTGTCCTATAGTTAAACTATCCATTATTTTAGTAGTTGGTATTGAGGATTAACTGTTCGAGCTTAAGTTTGTAAGTGGTACACTCTGGGGACCCGCAACGATGGTCAAACGGTTTTTTAAAACGTTTACACGCCACGCAAGTTGGTATGTAATTTAAATTATCCTTGTGCGGGCAGTTATTTGTTTCATGTGCTTCCGAGCAGTTAGCACAGGTAGGTGATTTATTAACGCAGTGTTTCTTAACGTGACCGAACTGCTGGCAATGTAAACAACGAACTACTTCGACATCATCGATGAAACGGCAAGTCGCCCAATCAATAAATAATTTATCTTTGGTGGACACTAAATGTTTTCGAACTGTGGACTCGATTTCAACGCCTATCCACTTGCGACCGTTATCTAAGGAACGCCTACGAATAATTTTAGTTGACTTAATAAAATCATCCTCATTTATTGGCAGCTCGTCTTTAATGTTTTGACGGTATAACGCGTGCAGAAAAGCATTGTCTTCCATTGAGGATGGGACGTCCTTAACTAATATACGAGGCCTTCCGCCTTTCGGTTTTTCAAGTCTTAAGCCGGCGGACCTAATAGCATCGACCGATTGCAATTTTTTTATTTGGTTGTCATTAGCGACACGTAATACAACGCCAGATTTCGCGGTTTTCTTAACGCCTACAATTTGAAATCCGTCGTCACTAGGCTTAATCGCTTTCATAAGCGCTTGTTCAGTCGCGGACGATGACGAGTAATCGGCTAACCGGTCAGCTGTAGGGTACGCGACGACGCACGGAAGGGGAACGCGGGACTCCACGGCTGGCGCAACTTTAGGTAGACGAAGTTTCAAAGAATCCGCATACGAAGATTTGTTACAATCACTAGTATTGACATTATTAGTATTACGATTTAATTTCATTATATCCAATTCGCGTTTCGTATTGGCTAATTTAGTTTCATTGGAGGATGATTTTATGGCTAACAAAGAAACGATGGCCGTTACGCGCTGAGTCATGTCCATGATAGCGGATTTATTTGCGACATTAATGCGGGACCCTTGATCATTAACAAGGTCGTTAATTTTATAAAGAAATGCAGACGCCTGTGAGACTAAATCGCAGTAATTGTCATTGCTCGCAGTACTGACGTTTAATATTGGCGAAGGTTTCTCAATTGAGTCGGATGTGTGAAGCCGTTTTGACCTTTCCTCGGGCGATATGTACGAAGGTGACATTTCGCGAAACAAACGTTTTGTTGAACTAGCGGAGGTCGTCGGCGACCCGGGTGTATGGAATGCATCTCTGCCACGGTCAGGCGGGTCATCATTAATGGATAACATATTATAAATTATGAAATTCAAACAAACTATTAGAACGTAAGAAAAGTAACAGAATTAATGGACGATAAAATTATTTCGAGGTACCCACGCGGAGGGAAGTGAATTCTGTCGACTTAGCTGACTTCTCATCCACAAAATATTTCATCGGTGGATGATACGTTACCCTTTTAAAATTGTAAGGCAACGAATCATCCGCAAGTCCGGATGAGTCGTCGCGTATTATCATAATAGTTAATAATTTCAATACATTGACTGAAAAAAATCGGTTAAGTGCGAGTTCAGCTCTCGCACCGAAGGTTCCGTATAAACTTGTAGGTATTTTGTGATTAAACTACATGTTCACAGTTTTAATTTTTTTCTATTATATGTGCTGTAAGACATTGCTTCTTGCCAAATTTCATGATTCTAGGTCACCGGGAAGTATGCTATAAATGATTCCCTTGAGAGTGTTGAAATATCCGGTTTTTGCGATATAAACGGCCGTATCTTTTTTATAAAATTAACTTGAAGTTAGATTTTTACAGCTTCAAGGGACTGTATACTTTATTTATTTATTTATTAGTAAAGGTTCAGCAACAGCTTCTGTGTATAACAATTAGGTATACATTGGTTTAACAGTCTTGGACTAACACAATTACAGGTTAACCAGCATTCACAAAAATAAGTGTTAGCATATGAGAGATTAAAATTAAAAATTAAAATGAGTGGCTATAGAAATGAAATACAATAGTAGACCCTACATTTAAGCGATTATCTAGCTTACGAAGCAATACAAAGAAAAGAAAAACGTTTGATGTAATTTTACTAACTAATTAAAATTAAAAAAAGACAGATATGTTTAGTAGTGTTAGAATAGATAAAAATGAGATCAGAACTATGAATAAAAAAAAATATTATAACATTGTTAAATATAAAGAAAGAAGTAGTATTTTATGGTAAAAAAAAGGAATCATTAATTAATACTAACATAACAAAATATTGTGTTGCGATTTTCGAGAATCCAGTAATTAGGATTTAAAGATTTTTATGGAATTGTGGTAAATGTCGACATCAGGGGAGGATTTAATAAAAGAATTCATGGAGGAGAAATAGGAATAATAAATAGGAGGAATTCATGGATTCAAGGAGGTGGCGGAACGTGAGATGGAGAGAACTTCTCAACGTCCCGGCCGCCGCGGGAGATGCCCCGGGCGTCGAGGGCCACCACGTGGCCCCCGGCCACCGTAGGCGCGGGCCTGTGGACGGTGAGCTATGGGCTAGCTCGCCGTCTGTCCGTCTCATGACGACAGGCCGTGTCGACGGCGCGTTCGTGTTCCACGCGCGCCTCAAAGAGAGTCAGCAAAAAGGAAGGGGTCCGTAAGGACCGAGGCCTGCCGGGGTTGCGGGACTGTTCGAAAGAGATACCGCGGCCCCTGAACACAAAGGGCGATGAAGGAACATGGATGGGTTTTAGTCAGTAAAAGTCTGACACTCCCTCCTGGTCCGCCCAGAGCGGGAGGAGTCATTTGATGATTTCCCATCCGAAAAAAAAGGGAAGGATTTAATAAAATAATTCATCTCTCTACAGAGTCTATTGAGTGGCGACACTATATATTTTAGAAGGTTTTAATTTCAACTCGGTACCTCCACGCGTTCCCGAGATAAAGGGTCTTGATCACAAAACAGAAAAAACAGTAGAATTAGCATAGCGCTTTATTAAATTATTAGTATCGGAACCAGCGTACCCCAAACTAACACATAAACAAGTTAATTGTATTTCGTAACACTAAGAAAAGCGTGGTGTGATTGGTAATTTAATATTAAATGAAAGTAAGTAATATATTAGTCTTCGTTTATTTGAAAATAAACCATAATCACATGCCAATAGAGTGGTTTATTATCTACTCTGTTTACGTATTAGCTCTTAGGGAATAGTTTCACGAGCAAGTTCTGCTACTCGCCGCTAGATGTCACTACACTAAATGCATTTAATAAACCTTTATTTGTTTTGAAATAAGATTGATATTTCCATAACGAGCTCATTACTATTTTTGTGCTATTCGTCCTTTTCTAGGGTTGTACCACTGTCGTTGCCTTTTTATCGACATTGCGTTTTATTTTCAAATATAATACAAGAGTCGATAAATATTTTTAAATGTCAAAATGAATGAAGTACTTACATATGTTTGAAATCAAGTGTTATACATTTATAATTATACTTATGATTTATAGAAAGAATAATTAAGAATGTATTGTTATGTTAATATTGTCATGTTAAACAACTGATTGATTTCGAAAATTATACTAGTTGATAAAAAGGTAACAGATTAAACTACACGATTTGTTACTACGGGTACCTAGTACCTTCTTTCTATTGACATTTATCATCTTTCTATCATCATTGAATATTGAAGTTTAAAATATCGTTAACTGATTATCGATAACGTCAATCTCTAATTGAGTAGCGGACTGTGACATGTGCGTAGTTGGAATCTGCATATGTTTGAGTTAAAAGAAAGTAGACCCTATGGTGTAAACAATAAAGTCTATTTGTACTTATCTTGTCTGATAAAATAATGTTTTCAAATTTTAATAGAAATAAAGCAAATTAAGACTTACCGATGGTATCATATACCACCATTTGATACATTTTTGGTTCTGCTATCGTTTTTACATTGTATAACAGCACAATAAGTCATTTAAGTATTTTTTTTAAAGGTAGGTTGTGTTTTGTAGAAGTAATTGTCACTGTGACGCTTGTATCTAGACTGATATGCGTGGCGTGTGCGTGGGGGAAACACTTTGCGGAACAGCGCAAAGCGGGGCACGCGCGCCCCGCCCACATATGACTTCTACTGTTTTTTCTGTTCTGTGGTCTTGATAGACAGACGGACCACAAAGTGACCCTATAAGGGATCCGTTTTTTTTTCCTTTTGAGGTACGGAACCCTAAAAATTATCGAAGAGAGAATGTATTTACAGTTTTCAAGAATGGTACCTAAATACTCGTTCGATGGTGTCCAACGTCTGGCTATTATTATGTACGGGGTAATAGAAATTACACAACACGAATTTATATTTGCCTGCATTAAAATGTCAAAAAATACCGCCACTGACAATGTGGTTTATACAGAAGAACTTGCATTTACCTCATACACGTTTTAATAAGAATATATTTTTCCTACAATAAATAAACAATTCTTAAGTAAATATTTCGATTAATTTCCTTCTAGGTCCTGTACCTCGCACACAGGCTTAGATGTAGATAAAGACATCAGCACAGTTATGTTCTGAACGTAATGTATTTAGTATTTATTGTAGTCTAGAATTAACGTTGATAACAGTAAATTTTGCATTTCTAGTATTTACTTAAATCGATTTTTTTATTCCCATGTAGAAACGACCAAGTTGTAGTTAACACAGTTGCCATATTTTAAAGGACAATGTAGATGGGGACAACTGCATTATCTTGTAAAATAATTATAATAAAATAAATTCATTTAGGTATATGTGCGGATGCCTTATTAGATAATAAATAAGTGACGAAAATTTCAAAATATTTGGTTTTATTTGAACAAAATGGTATCAATTTTTCGAATTTTGCGGTCTTCTGAAAACTAGCTGTTTTGCATATAACTCTTTTTACTATACACCCACCCGAGCTGGAAATACAAATAATTATATATTAGTTTTACTTCAAACAAACATACATCGAAAGATTATCTAATGAAATGTTTCGACTTGCTCTATTATTCTCTGTAATAATTATTAGTGGAATCTCCTTGTACATAACATCAAAAAACGTACCACCAATTGTACCATCGACTAGTGAGACATCAGCTGTAACAAAAAATAATTATTTATTAGTTTTAATTCAAACAAACATACATCGAAATAATTTGCGGATTCTCCATGTAGATAACATCAAAATACTTACCAATAATTACTGGCTTACCAGCTGAGTCATCACAATCTGTAACAACAAAGAATTATTTATAAGTTTTACTTCAAACAAACATACATCGAAATATTATCTAAAGAAATGTTTCGACTTGCTATGGTATTCTCTCCAATAACTATTTGCGGATTGTCCATGCACATAACATTAAAATAGTTACCAAAATCTGGCTTACCAGCTTGGTCATCACAATCTGTAACAACAAATAATTATTTATTAGTTTTACTTCAAACAAACATACATCGAAAGATTATCTGATGAAATGTTTCGACTTGCTATGTTATTCTCTGTAATAACTATTTGTGGAGTCTCCTTGTACATAACATCAAAATACTTACCACCAATTGTATCATTCCCTAGCGAGACATTAGCTGTAAAAACAAATTATTATTTATTAGTTTTACTTCAAACAAACATACGTCGAAAGATAATCTAATAAAATGTTTCGAATTGCTATGTTATTCCCTCTAATAACTATTTGTAGAGTCTCCTTGTATAAATAGAACATCAAAATACTTACCAATATTTTCGAGACCGACTGACACTGATGGCTCTGTAAGAACAAAGAATTATTTATAAGTTTTACTTCAAACAAAATACATCGAAAGATTATATAGTGAAATGTTTCGACTTATTATTATTATTTATTTATTTAGTACAGTATTTAAAACCATTAACACTAAATTAAATACCTAATCCTTTTACTCGGTCTTCTCGCAGAACCACAAACATTCCAACAATATCGTCTTCCATTCATCAGCAAACAAGTCCAATCCAGGGTTGGTCTCCACGAGAGCGTTGAGGTTCGTAAGCATACGTGGTACAGGGATTTGGACTTGCTATGGGTTTCTCTCCAATAACTATTTGCGGATTCTCCATGTACATAACATCAACATTCTTATCAAGAACTGGCTTACTGGCTTGGTCAGCACTATCTGTAACAACAAATAATAATTATTAGTTTTACTTCAAATAAAAATACATCGAAAGATTTTCTAATGAAATGTTTCGACTTTCTATGTTATTCTTTTTAATAACTATATTTTGTGGAGTCTCCTTGTACAGTGTCGACCAAAAGTCCATAGGCAATCTCACAAAGCAATAGCTTGACGTTTAGTTTGACTTACGACCTTCTTCTTTCAAGAAAATAGACATTGCCGTCTAGAAGTAATTGTAGTTCAAAATTATAGTTTCGCACGGAATTATGTAGGTTTTGACTGGAATACTACCATGAAGACTTGAAGTAGGTATAAGAAGATGTCATGTCTGTCCGACTTAGAATATTTGTCACGCACAAAACTTAATAATTTGTAATTATAATAAAAACCTAGTCAATAAATATTCTTGTTTTCTAATTACAAATTGTTTAATTTTCACTTCCATATTTTTTTGTTATTATAAATAAATTAGATAAAATACAAAAATAAAAATTCAACAAAATGACAACAAATGTTTTTAAAATGCAAAAGTTAGTGTCAGCGGCGAGATTCCTTCGATCCTACGACATTTGCTTCACCATCCCATTGCTTATACACCTATGCCACAACACCTGTTATTATCAACATGACATTTATGCTTCATATTCTTTGCCTACAAAATAGTCCTAACCGTTTTCAATCACGGCGGCCAATCTTAGCAAAGATTAGCCATACACACACACGTGTGTGTTGACATATTGTGAGACGTGTGGCGAAGTAATACACCAGTTGATAATGATATTTTTCACAATAGTCGATGTTTACTGCTCAATATAAAATATTACAGACGAAACATCAACAAACGATTGAAACTATTCGAATGACTCATTCATAAGCTCTAACAAAAACATCACTTGAGACGACGCACGTGCCCGACGAGTAAACAAAAAAGATTGTGTTGAGAGCGGCCATCTGGCGCGCAGCTGATAAGTGGCGCCGCGCGCTTTGGATGTTTTTCCCGCCAATGCTCTGCGCCCCGCTGAGCGGTTATAAAAAATCTTATTGTCTGTTATAAGAGAACTTTTATATCTAGGTAGGAATGTAACGTTACAATTCTCATGAAAGTTTGTAATAAAACGAATAAACGTTTTTGTTATCATTCAGCACGACTTTTTTATTTCCACCTTCCAACACCGAACAGATAATACACAATCACACAAATAATTAACTAATAATGCTATGTTTTTTTTTTACTAATATTTAACTTCTTATAAAAAATAAATAAGTATGAATCCATTATAAAAAAAAGCTCGACAAGTTTTTGCATAAAACCCAAAAAAATAATTATTTAACCAATAACTACACTAATGTTGCCAAGAAACAAAAACCCCACACGATGTTAAGGTGAATGCTTCGACCAGCCCGCGAAATTCAAATTTTCTTAGGTTTTTGGCAAATTGCAAGCCAGTGCAAGGTTGTATGTTGATTAAAATATTGGACGCGATTGTAAGACGTATGTAGTTACAGAATTATAATAATCAAAACCATCAATACAACCCTCCAAGTTCTTAAAGGTCTAGCAATGACTTTGACCTTGAAAAAATCGTTTCTCGACCTTTATGAACTTGGAGGGTTGTATTGATGGTTTTGATGATTATAATTCTGTAACTACATACGTCTTACAATCGCGTCCAATATTTTAATCAACATACAACCTAGCACTGGCCTGCAATTTGCCAAAAACCTAAGAAAATTTGAATTTCGCGGGCTACCCTGGAGCATCAGCCTTAACGAGATTCGAACTCGTATCTCTTTGATCGTGTATCGAGGTAACGTTTTCGAGCAAGTGTTATTCGATCTAACGTCATTCGATTTCAACTATGGAACTCTAGCTCAACAGCTATCAACGCTTGGTAAAACAACGCGAATTTTAGCTATCCAATGGTAAGAATAGGTCGCCACACAAATAAGATCATGCGTTTGCTGCGTGTATACATAACAAAAGAGACGGAAATATATTTTAAGTGTCGTGGAGTGCGACGCGACGACATGCGATTGGGCGAACTCTGTGGCTGTGGTGTGCGTACTGTATTGAGACCACTTAGGGCTAAGTTCACCGAAAAGATAACAGTCTGATTATCTAAAAACAGCTGTTTAAAACACATTTTCATGTACAAAAATGTGTTTTAAACAGCTGTTTTTAGGTAATCAGACTGTTATCTTTTTGGTGAACTTGGCCCTTACATATACAGACGCACGGACGCTCGCCCATGCGTTCACAGCAATACAATCCTTAGCGTGCTTAAGCACTTATAAACGCTTACTGTATATAACATCAAAATACTTACTAAATGACACACTGGTATCCAGAACAGCTGTAACAACAAATATTAGTTTTATATTTTACTTTAAAATCAATGCTTCTATTGACTTTATAAGAGAAACTACTCAACGGTTGCGTATTTAATAGCTTAAAAAACTGGCTGTCTGTAAAGTCGGTTTACGGACGATAATTTTACGTGACAACGACTTTGAGTGGTAAAATAAACTTTTTATGTCTGTCTCTCTCGCTCTTAGGCGGGACGCGTGCCTCTCACTCGCTCTCATTGTAAGCCGCATAACGTGACCCAGTTTCTTGAAGTGTCACCCGGCAAACCAATTTATAAGACGTTGTCACGTCAAAATCTATTTAGCAATATCTTGACCTAAGGTACTTACGAATAACACCTGCATATGCTTGTGTAATGTAACACATCTAAAACAAATAATAATAATAAATTAGTGTTTTATTAGTGAAATGTGAGTGTTACTATCAGGTTCACCTCTGTCTAACCCTTTGTAGATTATAGGCGTGACGTTATTTGTAGTGTTTTATTATTCTGTTTATTTTTTTAACCCCCGACCAAAAAAGAGGAGTGTTATACGTTTGAAATGTGAATCTGTGAGTCTGTCTGTGGCATCATAGGTCCTAAACGGATGAATCGATTTTGATTAAGTTTTTTTTTTTTTTTCAATTGGAATGTGTATTTACTGAGTGTTCTTAGCTATGTTTCAAGGAAATCTGCTCATCCGTTTGCAGATCATCAACTCTTTTTAGGGTTCCTTATCTCAAAAGGTAAATTTAAAAAGGAATCCTTATAAGATCACTTTCTTGTCCATCTGTCCGTTTGTCTATCCGTCTGTCTGTCCGTCTGTCACCACCGATTTTCTCAGAAACGGGTGGACCTAGCAAGAAAATGCACGTGAAATTTATACCAGATACTGAAGTCTACAGTCCCTGTTAGGTGTATAAAAATCAAGGTTCCCAAAAAGATATGGACAAATCGAGATTTTTGCGAAAACTTGTAAGTACCATATTTATTTTCAATTTTTTTTTGGAATTTTCCTTTTACTTGTGCTACAAGACCTAGCTTTTAACTAAAATTGACAATTGCTAGGTCAACCGGAAATACCCTATAGGTTTTTGGGTCGCAAACAAATATATGTTAATTCCCGTTGACCTAGAATCACGAAATTTGGCGAGAAGCAATGTCTAAACAACGCTCTAGGCCGGTTTTTTAGTTGATGTAAAGTTTGAGGTCTGATCGATACTCAAACTTTACACTTTACTGAAAGTAACTCAAAACATCGCGCTGATGGACGCACTTAACAGTAAACGGATTATGCAGGAGGTGTATAAAGTAAAGTTGTGACCTTAAAAACTAGTATTGGAAAAAAAAAGTAAAGAACTTTGACCTCCAATATCTCCGTAACAAGTAGGTTCCCAGGTATGGTATAAAACAAAAAAAATGATCGCAATGACGGGGAGAACAAGTGCCTTTCGGCTTTGTGATGGGTCTATCTGAACCCTTTAGATTAGTTAAAAGTGGGAATTAAATATTCATCTTTAAGTACTTACTGCAACTTGTATAGCTAAAACCACTGTTACAATATTAGCCTGCATTTTCAATCGACTGATATACGAATGATAGTAAAAATTGTTGCAACCGCCCTTTTTATACCTCACTCTCAGAGAAATTAACGTCATAACATGTTTTTTTTCTATTCACCAGTAAAAGTAAACAGTAATTTAATAACATAATGAATTCGAAAACAACCTACAAAGAATTCAAAAACAACTGACGATAGAATTCAGTCAACATGCAGACAAATAACTTTTGTTATAAAACAGATGTGGCAGTTGTCTTTGAAATATTTATTTATTTAGATATATATTTGTAGAACTAAATAGCTAAATTAAATAATAGTCTAATGACATAGTTGTCTTCTTTGTTAGGACATTGAAAACATGCTGGCTTGCGTCATAGAAAACAATATTGCATTTATTGAACGATAACGACTTGCTCTTGCTTACGGTTTGCGCGCGTGTCCTACCAAGATCATAAAGTATCCCATGTTTTACCAAGTTCGAAATCCAATCTGAAATTGCTTCGTGAACAGGTAACTGTCAGATTTACTTTTGCATCCAACACAACACAAACACACACACAAATAAGATTAGTGAGGATTCCCTCGACTTCTACCTCAATGTGGACTGCCTCATTGTAGAAAAGACCATTATTGCAAGTGCTATTACCTACTTAGATGAGGTCTTGTAAGTCTTGGGTTCGATGCCTAGATCAGACAACTATATAAAGGAGTGCTACTGGATTTTTCCATGTCCTCAGTATCTGGGTTTTTTGATCTGGGTCTTTTAGGTCGCCCCCTATTACATGAGACTAAAACATAACTGGCGAAATGTGGGTGTACGTTTTAGGGTTCCGTACCCAAAGGGTAAAAACGGGACCCTATTACTAAGATTCTGACTGTCCGTGTGACCGTCTGTCCATCTGTCCGTATGTCCGTCTGTCTGTCACCAGGCTGTATCTCAAGAACCGTAATAGCTAGACAGTTAACATTTTCACAGATGATGAATTTCGATTGCCGCTATAACAACAAACACCAAAAACAGAATAAAATAAATATTAAAGGGGGGCTCTCATACAACAAATTTGTTTTTTTTTTTTCGTTTTTTGTTCGATATTAATAACGGCACCAGGAAGACACTTGAATTTTTCACAGAATATTGAGTTTAATATTTACTATAAAAATAAGAAGTTAAATAAAAATAAAATATTTAAGTGGAGCTCCCGCCGTTTTGTCCGGGGCCGTTTTGTCTAATGTTGATATAAATCATTACATATTACAACATTAGACAAAACGCCAAATGCAAACGTACCATTTTACGGAACCCTTCGTGCGCGAGTCCGACTCGCACTTGGCCGGTTTTTGTTGAATATTTTTCAGTCTGACTTTCGTATAGAAACGTTTTCGACTTTCGTGTAACTCTCTTAAATGATTGCTGGGTAACGACTTTTTTTTTGGGTGAAAAATCTCGTTCCACGGTAGGACTCAATGTAACGCACTCAAAATATTGTTCTGATGGATGCATTGAATAGTACGAGATTAAAAACTTTACTGATACTATTTAAAAAAACAACTTGTGAAAATGTTGGAACTTTGACCCCAGATATCTCCTTATCCAGAAGATTTCCAGGTATGGTCAGGAACAAAAAAAAATATTCGTTGAGGATATAATATTTACACCCATTATATTATTTTTATGACAATAACCAAGATCTTATTTAAAATTTAAATGGATGGTTAAATTATACACAATTACAAAACTAAGTTTTTATATTATTTTTTTTGTAGTTGGTGTATTTGTTTGTTTGTGTATTTTGTTTGTGTTCTTATTGCCATAGATAAGTGATTATTTCCAAAGTGGATACTTTTCCTTGGTGTTTTGGATAAGTGTACACTACTAGTATTTATATTTACTTACCAACTTTTTAATAAGTTTGTTTCCTCTTGCTAGCTTAAATACAATTGGGGTGTACTATTAGATATACACCCCTGCCTAACCCTTCGGGGATTACAGGCATGACGTTATGTTACTAGGCGATTTTATCTCCTATCCCATCATGACATGGTGTATCCGGTGCCTAGGCCAAATATGTTCAGCCTATAATGCGTGAAAACGTTACAAAAACATGATTTCTTACTTTTAATTTTTAGAGTTCCGTACCCAAAGGGTAAAAACGGAACCCTATTACTAAGACTTCGCTGTCTGTCCGTCTGTCTGTCCGTCTGTCCGTCTGTCCATCTGTCTGTCACCAGGCTGTATCTCATGAACCGTGACAGCTAGACAGTTGAAATTTTCACAGATGATGTATTTCTGTTGCCGCTATAATAACAAATACTAAAAACAGAATAAAATTAATATTTAAGGGGGGCTCCCATACAACAAACGTGATTTTTTTATAATAATTGGTACGGAACCCTTCGTGCGCGAGTCCGACTCGCACTTGGCCGGTTTTTTACCAATAGTTCTCGATAACACAATAAAATATTTATTAACAATATAAGCTTTGGTGTAAATTGATAAAGTGCCTGTGAGCCAGAAGAGTAGTGTGTGCATGTGTTTTATCGTGGCATCATCATGCGTGCATCAGAACATTTGGTGCTAAAAAAAAATGTATTAGGGGCTCTATACGGACTTCATCCTGAAGAATCATGTCAGCCAGTATTTAAGAAACTTGGCTTGTTACCGCTACCTTGTCTATATATTAATGAAATATGCATGTTTGTATGGAAACATAAGGAATTATTTAAAGCAGCAAACGATGTAAATCCTCGAAGCCGACGAGATCCTCACAGAATCGTACTTAACAGTGCTCCCAGGCTTGCTAAGTACAATAAAAGCTGCTTAACTATGTGTGTACGAATTTACAACAAATTACCTAGTGATCTGAAAATGCTACACTTGAGATATCCTTTTAAGAATAAATTGCATGAATGGTTAATTAACAATAAATTCTATAGTCTAAAACAATTCCTAGAACGAAAATAGCGTTGTTGTAACATAATATTAATTTTGCTAAGGAAATTGTGATTACAAATATTTGCATGCTATTTTTAATCTTGGCAAAACATGTCTGTCCCATTTTATACTGTAAGACCTTTTTATACCATGTTTTATGCAAATAAATATATTATTATTATTATAAATTGGGGTAAATGGATACGGTGCCTGCGAGCCAGAAGAGCAGCTGTAGTGTGTGCATGTGTTTTATCGTGGCGTCATTATGGCAAATACTGTAGACTCTAATGAGGTGACCAATTATTTTTATAGCAGAGTAGTTTGCCATGGTGACTAACTACCCTTAACGTTTATGATTATTTTTGTTTAAGGATTTATTTGTTATTCTTAAAGGGGGGAGGTATATAGGAACTGCAGTTAAGCAATAATGCAAACGAGGCAAAATGTAAGGTCCCCTCGCATACAGTCGAGCGGCCAGTCGTCTCCACCACGCCGCGCCACAGTATAACATTGTGTGCTATCGATATAATATAATAAGAAACGACACTGTTACATAACTCCTGATCTATAAATAGACTTTTATTGGACTTCGTGATTTCATTTATATCCTTCTCCAACCATCTACCAAAGGTTCCAACACGTGTGAATTCCGGATGATTACATCCGGAATTCACTCTGCCTATTAAGGCAGAGTATTAAAAAAAACTATTTATTTATAATGAATTTAATTTAAAGAGGAAATGACATGAATTGGCTAAAGGCTCTAACAACGTTCGAGGTTGGAACCGAAGTGACAGTTTTGACATATGCCCTGGAAATGGTGGCGTGATGGTTGTTCGTTGCGCGAAGTCAGCATCTCGTGGTCCGTCCTCGTGTCCGTCCGTGGCTGATGCAATGTGTTGTTAGGTGTAATTGAGGTTAACGCATCGTCAGCAATGCTCCTTTTATACCGTGGTATAATAACATGCGGATGCCTTATTAAATAATAAATAAGTGAAGAAAATTAAAAAAAATGATTTCTTATTAATAAAATGGGATAACTTTTTCCTATTTCACGCTCTCTTGAAAGTAGCTGTTTTGCAAATAAATCTTTTTACTCTTCTCTCAAACTGTAACAAAAAAATATTATTTATTAGTTAAACAAACATTCATCGAGATATTGTCTAATGAAATGTTTCGACTTGCTATGGTATTCTCGCCAATAACTATTTGCGAAGTCTTCATTTACATAACATCAAAATACTTACCAACAACCGGACCAATGGTTTGCCCATTACTATCTGTAAAAACAAATAATGATTTATTAGTTTTACTTCCAATAGGCATACATCGAAAGATTATCTAATTAAATGTTTCGACTTGCTATGTTATTCTCTCTAATAACTATTTGTGGAGCCCCTTGTACATAACATCAAAATACTTACCAACAACTGGACCAACGGTTTGCCCATTACTATCTGTAAAAACAAATAATTATTTATTAGTTTTACTTCAAACGAACATATGTCGTAAGATTATCTAATATAACGTTCCGACTTGCTATGTTATTCCCTCTAATAACTATTGTGGAGTCTCTTTGTACATAACATTAAAATACTTACCAGTCTTTACGTCACTGCCTATCCAGAATTGCACTATAACAACAAATAATTATTTATTAGTTTAACTTAAAACAAACATACATCGAAATATTATCTAATGAAATGTTTCGACTTGCTATGGTATTCTCTCCAATAACTATTTCAGAAGTCTCCGTGTACATATCATCAAAATACTTACCAGCAGGTGGTTCACCGTATTGCCAATCACCATCTGTTACAACAAATTATTATTTATTAGTTTTACTTCAAACAAACATACATCGAAAGATTATCTAATGAAATGTTTAGACTTTCTATGTTATTCTCTCTAACAACTTTTTATGGAGCCTCCTTGTACATAACATCAAAATACTTACCACCGATTGACCCACCGACATTCAAAGCAGCTGTAACAACAAATATTAGTTTATTAGTTTTACTTTAAATCCAACGCATCAATAGATTTTATCAGAGAAACTACTCAACTGTTATGTATTTAACAGCTTAAAAAATATATAACAATATCTTGACGTAGAGTACTTACGAGCAACACCTGGATATGCTTGTGTAATGTAACACATCTAAAACAAATAATAATCATAAATTAGTGTTTTATTATATTAAATTTGAGTGTTACTATTAGGTTCACCTCTGTTTGGAGATCATATGCGTAACGTTATTGTAGCGTTTTATTATTCCGTTTATTCTTCTTTTTTTAACCCCCGACTAAAAAAGAGGGGTGTTATACGTTTGAAGTGTCAATCTGTGAGTCTGTCTGTGTATCATAGGTCCTTAACGGTTGAATCGATTTTAATTCAGTTTTTTTTTTCAATTGAAATACATCAACTCTTTTTTAGTTAATGCAAAGATTGAGGTCTGATCAATACTCAAACTTTACACTTGTCAATGATATTACAAAAATATGACCTGATGCGCAGGTGTCACCACGATCATGTAGAATACATAACCCACAAAACAACCACAAAATAATATTTAAATATTGTCCCTTTGCGTTTAATATCATCGTCATCATCATTTCAGTCGAAAGACGTCCTGCTGGACATAGGCCTCCCCCAAGTGTCGCCACATTGACCGGTCCCGTGCGACTCGCATCCAGCGGATCCCCGTTTAATATACATACTTACAAAATTTTAATCCAAGCGTCAAGCTAAAGTGATAAACAAAGCGGTCACCCAATGCGATGACGACGCTTGAATTTAAATATTCTACTTATATTAAACGTGAAGAGACAATGTTTAGATATTATTTCATGGATAGGTATTTACCATGATTGTGGCATTTACCAACCCGAACTGGGCCCGCGTGCTGGAATACAGCCCACACCCTTTCATGAGAGGAGAAGGGAAGCAAGAAAAAAAAATGTTGAAAACATTAGGAATACGGTCTGATATCCAAAATACAGGATGTAAATGCACCCTTCCCGAAGCCTTCAACTAAGAATTCTGTACATCAAACTAAGTAACTCTACGCAAAAAATTATTGCTGGGAAGCGCTTTTTTTTTGGGTTGAATATCACGTTTTAGCTACGGTAAAACTCAAAGTAACTCTTAAAGTCTCTCAAAGTAACTCAAAACATTGTGTTGATGAACGCATTCAATAGTAAACGGGTTATGGATGTATAGTAAATTTATGACCCTAAAAAACTAGTATTTAAGAAAAAAACTTGTGAAAAACTTGGAACTTTGACCTTCAATATCTCCGCAACTACTTAGTCGCGGTTTCCAGGTATGATTCAGTACAAAAAAAAAATTGCAATTACGGGGAGAACAATAAAGCGCCTTTCGGCTTCGTGAAGAGTCTATTTACACCCTTTATATTAATTATAAGTGGAAAATAATTATTTATATTTAAGTAGTTACTTACTGCAAGTATCGCCAAAACCACTGTTACAATATTAGTCTGCATTTTCAAAGTAAGGAACTTTTCACTTCAGTTAAGTTACAAGCGAATGATAGTAAAAATCGTTGCAACCGCCCTTTTTATACCTCACTACTCAGAGAAATTAACGTCATAACATGTTTTTTTTTCTATTCACCAGTAAAAGTAAACAGTAATATAATTACTTAATTAATTCAAAAACAACCTACAGTGAATTAAAAAACAACTGACAATTGAATTCAGTCAACATGCAAGACAAATAACTTTTGTTATTAAACAGATGTGGCAGTTGTCATTGAAATATTTATTTACTTAGATATTATATTGTTGCAAAACTAAATAGTTAATTAAAATAATAGGGTAATGACATAGTTGTCCAATTTGTCAGGTCATTGAAAACATGCTTGCTTGCGTCATAGTAAATAATATTGCATTTATTGAATTATTATAAACAAGATATATACCAAGATCATAAAGTATCCTATGTTTTCACCAAGTTCGAAATCCAATCTGCGATAGGCTTGTGTCCCGAAAAAATCTAATTAGTCCGTCAGTTAGATTATCAAAAAAATTGTGACCCGTATTTTTTCTTTTGTTACGTAAACCAAAATTGACTAAGAAACGACGCTTTTAAAATTTTCAATACGTCACGCCGTGCTATAATTTTTAGTGCGTTATGACGTCACGAGCCCCCAATCTCGAGTTTTGATGCGTTTTTTTTTGTCAATATTCATTGATTTACAAAAACAAAAATACGTGTTTATTATATTCCAATACTCTAACTGACAGACTAAATAGATTTGCAATTTATTGATGGTGGCACTTAGCCTATTTCTTCGTGTACAGGTAACTGACAGATTTACTTTTGCATACAACACAACACACATACACACACACACTAATAAGATTCAAATTCAAATTCAAATTCAAAATTGTTTATTTGTGACACATAGGTAAAAATAAAAGGTACATGGTGTTATCAAGTAAAAATATGTCTCACTATGTGTTGCCTTGCAAGGCGTACAAATAATATTTACACTTATGTAGTGTAAGGTAGTTTTTAAGAGTATAAAAACTGAAATTTAAAAGCTAAAACTAACGTTCTTACAGCTAACTACCTACCTAATATTAAATCTTTAATAAAATATACATAGAACAAACAAAAACAATTTTAAAATATACAACATTAAAAAATAAAATAAAACAATCGAACTAAAGCTACTAAAAGTAATATAAACATAAAATAAAAACAGTAATTATTATTTTTCTTCCAGGTATTCATTGACCGAATAATAGGCTTTTTGAATTAAGAATTTATAGAGTGTTTTTTTGAATGTATTTAAATCTCTTGATGCTCTTATTGATTTAGGTATTTTATTAAATATTTTTGGTGCCATTCCTAGGAAACTTTTTGAGTAAAGGGCTGTTTGATGGGATTTAGACTTTAGTGCACCTTGTTGGCGTTTAGAGGATACGGTTTCAAATTGGTTAGGGTTATTTTTAATAAATATGGCAACTTCATAAATGTAAAGGGACGGGAGTGTTAATAATTTTAGATTAATAAAAAATGGTTTGCAACTGTCGGTGTTTTGGATCATGCATATTGCACGAACACATTTTTTTTGGGCTTTAAAGACCGCTTCCCTATCTGTATTATTACCCCAGAATATTACTCCATATCGCAGTGTTGTGGAGACATATGCATGGTATGCGGTAAGAACGGTACTGCGATTCGCGACTTTATTTAAATTGTGCAGGGCATAACAATATTGATTCAGTTTTTTTATTAAATGCTCAATGTGTGTTTTCCATGTCATGTGTCGATCTAACCAAAGCCCTAGAAATTTTGTGTGGTCAATTTTAACAATGTTGTTATGCTCATATTTAACATTTGGATTTATAGGATTGGTTCGCTGGTTAAAATGGATGACATGTGTTTTTCCGATATTAATTTTTAGGTTATTATCAGTTAACCATTTAATAATTAAACTTAAGCTATTATTAATATCACTTTCATATTTTTCTAAGTTTCTTCCTGTAAATATTGTAGTACAGTCATCAGCAAATAGAGTCATGGGATGTTCTATAGTTAAGGGTATATCATTTATATAACATAGGAATAACAACGGACCTAGTACACTGCCTTGGGGTACACCGTAATATATAAATCTTTGTTTTGATAGGTAGGTTTCTTCTGTTTTGGTTTTAGGGCATACTTTTGTTATTTTAGTTATTTGTTTTCTATTGACTAGGTATGACTTAATTAACTCTAGGACATTACCCCTGATTCCAAGCTTATTTAATTTTATGAGTAGGATTGTGTGATCTACAAAATCGAACGCCTTCGTCATGTCCATGAATAACGCTGAAACCGGGATTTTGTTGTCCATGTTTGTAATAATTTTATTTATTAGTTCATAGATGGCCATATTAATATTTTTGTGCTTTCTGAAACCATACTGTTCTTTAGTTAGAAGATTGTGTTTTTCAAGGAATGAATAAAGGCTGTTATAAATTACTTTTTCAATTATTTTAGAAAATACTGGTACAAGAGCAATAGGTCTATAATTTTTCATATTTTGTGGATTTTCTTTTTTATGAAGAGGTTTTATAATAGATAATTTTAAATCTTCAGGGAATTTTCCACTATCTATACACAGGTTTACAATATAGCTAAGAACTGGAGAGATTTCTATAACTACGTTTTTTATTACATGTGTAACAATTTCATCATAACCACAACTGTTGGTATTTTTAAGAGCAATAATAATTTTATGTATATCATGTGGTACAGTCGGTGCTAAGAACATTGAATTAGGGTTGGAGTTAATAAATGTAAATGTGTAATCGTTATTGTGGTTATGTTTGTTGATTGGTTGAACTTGGTTAATGAAATAGTTATTAAACAATTCGGCAATCCCATTTGGTTCTGTGATGTATTCATTGTTATCTGTAAGTATTTTAGATTAGTGAGGATTCCCTCGACTTATACCTCAATGTGGACCGCCTGGGTGTTTAGTCGCCTCATTGTAGAAAAGACCATTATTGTAAGTGCTATTATTGACTTAGATGAGGTCTTGTGAGTCTTGGGTTCGATTCCTAGATCGGGCAACTTTTTAATGGACTACTACTGGATTTGTCCACATCTTCGGTATCTACGGGACTCTATTACTGAGACTCCGACTGTCCGTCTGTCCGTCTGTCCGTCTGTCCGTGTGTCCGTCTGTACGTATGTCCGTCTGTCTATCTGTCCCTCTGTCCGTCTGTCCATCTGTCCATCACCAGGCTGTATCTCATAAACCGTGATAGCTAGACAGTTAAAATGTTTACAGATGATGTATTTCGGTTGCCGCTATAACAATAAATACTAAGAATAGAATAAAATAAATATTTAAGGGAGGCTCCCATACAAAAAACGTGATTTTTTGCCGTTTTGCCCAATGTTGTATAGATAATGGTACGGAACACTTCGTGCGCGAGTCCGACTCGCACTTGGCCAGTTTTTTCAGTACATCTCTTCCTACCTCTTCGAAAATTATAGGCATTATATTATGTAGTGACATAGTTTTGTGAATATTTTTAGACCGTGTTACTCTCATAAATAATTGCTAGGAAACGACTTTTTTTGGGTGAAAAATCTCGTTTCACGGTAGGACTCAATCTAACACACTTAAACGCAGTTCAGCATGTAATGGGTGAAAACGTTACAAAAACATGTTTTTTTTTCTTTAATTTTAAAGGTTTTGAATAAAAGTGCTTTATCGTATTGAATTTATCCCATTGAATTTATAAGTTAAGATTGTATGGTTTTTCTTTCATTTAGTTTATCATGTTTATTAGAAGGATTTAATATTTATGATGGGTCAGAGCCCATTCGTCCCCTAAGATTCGCACCCTGTGCCCACTCGTCCCCTGGAACTTTTGAGGGGCCCATTCGTCCCCTGAAGAATATTTATTTTTATTCATTCTTCTAATATAAGTACATGTATATGTATATACTGCAGCTTGGTAGTCCTGGTACAGTCGCGCAGAAAAGGGTAAAATAAAAAATATAGTAATTCGGTAGATATCATGTTTATTTCAAATAAGATTAAGTTTAATAAAATGCCTCTAGGCTCTAAGCATTAAGTCAGTCTTCAAAATAATTAATCAACTTTTGGTTTCTTGTACATTTGTAAATATTTAGCAAAATATATGATAACTATAATAGAGGAGCTCGTGGCTAAATAATAACAGCCGCTCGGATCGATCGTTAGGTCAAGCCGTCATTGCCTAGGTTGGTCTGTGGATGGGTGACCGCCCATTACCGCCGTGCCTCGGAAAGCACGTTAAGCTGTTGGTCCCGGCCGTCTAGATCTTTGACAGTCGTTACAGGTAGTCAGTGGCCCAAAAAGTCTGACAACCAGTCTTACCAAGGGGTATCGTATTACCCAGTACTAACTGGGTTGTGGAGGTCAGATAGGCAGTCGCTCCATGTAAAATACTGGTATTCAGCTGCATCCGGTTAGACTGGAAGCCGACCCCAACATAGTTGGGAAAAGGCTAGGCAGATGATGATATGATAACTATAATATTTTTATGCAGTAAAATAAAACTGTAACTATTTAAATAAAATACCAGTAATAACTGAATTTTAGATTAATTTACATCCAGTGTACAAACAAATAACCAAATATCAATACCAATATAACACAAATAACAATTAATTGTTAGTACTTTGTACAGTCAAAGAGATCTACAAAACAATGCAATATCACAATAACTTTGTATAAAAGTAATATAAAAAGTTAAATCAGTCTTTATCAACTATGTAAAACCAAAATTTTTACTAATTACAAATACACATGCAAAATCACAATGTCCTAGAAACTAACAAAATACAACTCTTTTACAAAAGCCACCCTTGATTGACCATCATATAAATCAACATTAAATATAAAATATGAAAAAAAATAGTCACAACACATATTTAATCAGTCAGAACACATATCAACAGTAAATAATCACTTCTTATTTTTTTGTATATTTACCAACTACATACATGTAAAATCATAATAACTTAAATCTAAAAAATTATAACAGTACAAAAAAAATACTAAAATCACAGTAATTATTGAAGACTAGATAAATCAACATATTTTTTTTTGTATATTAACCAACTACATGCAAAATCATAATAACTTAAATCTAACAAACTATAACTACAATAACAAAAAATTACTAAAATCACAATAATTATTGAAGATTAAACAAATCAACATTATTTTAGTATAAACTAATCTTATATTTGTTTTTTCAATTTAAATTTAAAAAAATCTATAATAAATAGTGAAGTATAAATTCTATAATTCTGTGAATTACCATCAATAATAATTCAAATTCAAATTCAAATTCATTTTATTAGCTTGCAACAGAATACTGACAGGATTAACAGCGGGTCCCAAACTAGGCACAGCCTGTATCTTGGTGACCCAGTACTAATCACCTAATACTAATCATATTCCAGGATTCAAATGAGATAATTCGATTCAATTATGTTAAAAATAATATTATTATAATATTAACAGTATTGTTTATTTCGTTAGGCGAACTTCATTTAATAAAAGACCAAAAACACATTGAACAGTCTCGTATTCGCAGTCACTTTCAAGAACCAATATGTCATCGAGGCTGCCATAACATACAAACAAAACACCTTATCTATTTTGTAACCCGTTTTTATAACAAGCCATTCGTGAGACGAGAGACAATATTACAGCGTAAGCCTATCGTCAGGTTATATTATTATCATGACGGATTATCATTGATCATAGCTCTTTTTTTAAAGATCTGTTATGATTTATTAAATTAATTCCGTTAATAAACAGTTCACAAGTGTACTATGTTAACCGTTTCTTATGTAAAATATAGCTAATTTTATCTCAGGGGACCAATAGGCACCTGAATAGGTGCCGAATCTTTAACTTATATTGTATATATATTAGAGGGGACGAATGGGTACCTTAAAAATAATATTTTTTGTTAAAATATTAATTGGTCCCCTACCAGGAGACCAATGGGCACCTATATAGGGGCCGAATCCACAACTTTTATTCTGGGGTACGAATTTTAGGGGACGAATGGGCTCTGACCCTTTATGATTTACCCTATCGATTGGTGCCATAAAAGTACAGGATGTTATTTTTTTTTTGGAATTTAGCCGGTTCGATTCCCGAGTGTGGCACGCGAATTTTCAAAATATTTGAATGCGGATTAATTTATTTTAAAAAATAAAGGAATGTTTCCTTTGAGGAAAAGTTGGCAGACTTGTCCCACAATTAATTTGTTGGTTTTCTTCATGTATGTTTTTATTTTTTATTTTTACCTTTCCTCACTTTGTATAATTTGTTGTATGCATGTATATAAGTAATTATTATTATAATAATATTTTATTCTTCAAAATTTTCTGTTCTGTTGCACCTACTGTTTTGTCTCTGCATCACCCTAAGGTAGACTGGTAGAAAATGCCCAAGGCATTAAGTCCGCCTTTGTACATTTTGTGCATAAAGTTTTAATAAATAAATAAATAAATAAAATTTGCTATCTCCGGTATTTAGAGTACTTTCCCTCCAGGTGGCATGCAAAATTCCACCCTGTATATACTCTTATCTTTATCTTAACTTAAACTTTAACGTTAGCTAGTAAAATATATTTGAAAGACGCCAGTACCAGTTATGTTTAAGTCCATGGAGCGAACTCATGCCATAAACCGGGCACGAATCCAGAATCCGTAGCTGTTATTGAGAGATTCCTGATGGAAAATTCCAATAGCACTTTGCCCGACCCGGGAATCGAACCCAGGACCTCGTGCTCAGCAGTCACGCTTGCGACCACTACACCAATGAGGTAGTCGTCTAGCTACGATACATTAATATCTTGTAGAGCCAGACTATGCTTATCGATCTTCAGAGCTTGGACAAGTTGAACTTCATGGTCGCGAATGATGCTCAGTTTCTTTACTTCAACCATAGGTTCACTATCTATTATTATATGTTCGTCCAGTACGAAACAACCTGGAGTGAGGATGATAGGGAGCCGAGAAATGCAGTAACAAATGTCCACGTGTATCAATCGACGTTTTGACGTTATAACGTCTTATAAATCGATGACCACCGGCTGCACGCACGAAAAATTGTCACACCGTTCCGTGCGCCAGTCGATCAACGCTCAGCCCAAACCCTTAGATCTAGAAAACTTAAATTTGGCACAGTGGTTCCCTGTATAATTTAGACAAGAAATTAGGAAGTATTTATCGAAATTCAACCACTAAGGGAGTTAAATAGGGGATAAAAGTTTGTATGAAAGTCCGTCAGTTTCAAAGTTCGGGTCATAAAATTATGTGTTTAGGCTGATGATAGAAAATTAATTTATGTGTGTTTCAGCGTTTTTGATAATTCCACCCCCAAAGAGTTAAAAAGGGGATGAAGTTGTGAATCATCATCATCATCATCATATCAGCCGAAAAACGTCCACTGCTGGACATAAACCTCCCCAAAGTGTCGCCACACTGACCGGTCCCGTGCGACTCGTATCCAACGGATTCCCTCAACCTTCACCAGGTCA
Source organism: Xestia xanthographa (assembly GCA_905147715.2). Taxonomy (NCBI): domain Eukaryota; kingdom Metazoa; phylum Arthropoda; class Insecta; order Lepidoptera; family Noctuidae; genus Xestia; species Xestia xanthographa. Next base: position 17,784,092 of record LR990659.1, on the reverse strand, counting down.
TCGGTCCACCTAGTGGGAGGTCTTCCAACGCAACGTCTTCCGGTTCGCGGTCGCCACTCCAGAACTTTTGGGCCTCATCGGCCATCCGTTCTGAGAGCAATGTGCCCTGCCCACTGCCACTTAAGTTTGGCAATTCTTCGGGCTACGTTGGTGACCCTGGTTGTCTTGCGGATATTGTCTTCATTTCTGTTTCGATCATGCAAAGAAACTCCGAGCATAGCCCTCTCCATTGCCCTTTGGGTCACCTTCGGTTTGCCGACGATATAATGGTCATGGTTGAGACCATGGACGACCTCAGTACAATGCTCGATGACCTCAGTCGAGCTTCCGAAAGAGTGGGGCTAAAAATGAACATGGACAAAACCAAGGTCATGTTGAATGCCCATGTAACACCCACTCCTATCAAAATCGGAGACACTACACTCGAAGCTGTGGACGATTATGTGTACCTGGGACAAACGGTCCAGTTAGGTAGGTCTAACTTCGAGAAAGAGGTCAATCGTCGAATCCGACTCGGCTAGGCAGCGTTCGGGAAGCTGCGCGGCATCTTCTCGTCCAACGTACCGCAGTATCTCAAGACGAAAGTCTATGACCAGTGTGTGTTGCCAGTGATTATATACGGGACCGAAACGTGGTCGCTCACAATGGGCCTTATCAGAAATTGTGAATGGAAAGCCCCTTAATTTTCGTAGTAAAAATAACAAATTTATTATCTAGGCGTATGCTTGGAAGCTAATGCAAGGGTGTAGTTAGAATTTCAAAAGGGGAATTAAATTTTGTTTTTTTTTAGTTAAAATCACTAATATCATGAAAAATGACGTTAACACGTAAACCTAAAATTATCACCCTTATACCGACTTTACTGACAACCATTTTCTTTCAATACACTTACAAAGAAATAAAATTATAGAAAAATCTGTATTTTTGTAATTAAGTAATTACTAAGAAGCTGTTATTTAATTTACCTTTTTTCGCATTTTTCCTTTGTAGGTTCCATTAATACTATGCAAGGAACATCTTACAAGTTTATAAAGCCCGCATTAAAATACACAAAGTTATTTGAAATCAATATTTATTCATGAAAAATATTTATTCAAAAATTCTGTATCACGAATTATTTTATTTTATTATTAATTGCATTTCAATTTCCCCTATTAATTTTAACGATTCTGTAAAAACTTTTGAAAATTACGCGTGCTAAAATACGCTTATCGAATCCGTCTTTCTATATGATTGCGAATTGGCGATGGCTATTTTATTGGCAAACAGATTCTGGCCATTCAGATAAAGATAAAGATTCATTGATTTGCAAAAACATGTGTAGATAATATACATGGAATGATGTTTACTATAGGTGTTACAGGATATTCTTTGGCACAACATGTTTGACCAATGGCTGGTGTACATATAAGATCGGAAGACCATTAGGTTTCAAAAAAAAAAAAAAAAGCATACAAAGTTAAATAATCAAAAAATAAATAAACACAAAGTTAAATAAACAAAAAAATAACAATTAACATTAAAATTAAATAAAAAACAATTGGTCAATATTCATGCGATACAAAATAAATATAATAGATTCAGTCAGTAGGTAATTAGGTATATCAGAGCGATTTGTCATATATCAGAATTTTTGAAAAAACAAAACTTTAACGAATATCAGAGAATTCCACCGTATTATCACCAACCAAAATTATATTCAACCATAGTATTAATGATGACCCAACAGCTGATTTTATTGAATTCCAATTTTACTTTGAACCAAAAAGGTAAGAAAGAGGAAATACCTCCTTTGTGCGAAATCAAAACTTTTTGTTTACCTACACAATCCCAAAGGCAGACATTTACAACTTTTTCGAAAAAACACTTCGCTTAGGTTTGGGCCCAAATAGCCAAAGACAGAGATGAATAGAAAGAGGGAAGGAGGGAGGGCCTTAGCCCTGCAGTGGATCACATCAGGCTCATTATCTATCTATCTAAATATATAAAAGAAGAAACTGACTGACTGACTGACTGACTGACTGATTGACTGACTGACTGACTGACTGACTGACTGACTCATCTATCAACGCACAGCCCAAACCGCTGGGTCTACAGATTCTAAATTTGGCAAGTAGGTTCCTTATGTGGTCTAGGGGTGCACTAAGAAAGGATTTTTCAAAATTCATCCCCTAAAGGGGTTAAACGGGGCTCCAAAGTTTGTATGGGGAAACAAGATTAGTTAGACTATTTTATTCGAAACTTCACAGGAGTGCTCCTATTGATAAATGAGTAGAAACGGGTTTCAGGTTTTTTCAGAATTCAACCCCTAAGAGGGGGAAATGGGGTGGCAAAGTATAAAAATCAATGCACAGCCCAAACCGCTGAGTCTAGAGATTCCAAATTTGGCAAGTAGGTTCCTTATGTGGTCTAGGGGTGCACTAAGAAAGGAATTTCAAAATTCAACCCCTAAGGGGATTAAACGGGAATCTAAAGTTTGTATGGGTAAAACAAGATTAGTTAGTCTATTTTATTCGAAACTTCACAGGAGTGCTCCTATTGATAAATGAGTAGAAACGGGTTTCAGGTTTTTTCAGAATTCAACCCCTAAGAGGGCGAAATGGGGTGGCAAAGTATAAAAATCAATGCACAGCCCAAACCGCTGAGTCTAGAGATTCCAAATTTGGCACAAAGTTTCTTTATGAGGTTTAGGGGTGCATTAGGAAAGGATTTTTCAAAATTTACTCCCTAAGGGGTTGAAACGGGGGTCCAAAGATTACATGGGGAAATAAGATTAGTTAGACTACTTTATTCGAAACTTAACAGGAGTACTCCTATCGATAAATGAGTTAACGTTTGTGTTTCAGTTTTTTTTCAGAATTCAACCCCTAAAGGGGGAAATGGGGTAACAAAGCCTGAAATTCAACATAGTTATTATTTTTATGGTGAATTGGGTCGGGTGTATTACAAAAACAACGATTTTAAGATTTAATGTGCCAGACCTGAAATACTACCATTCCCTGTTGGGGTGCGATGGGGTTGAAATGTCTAAAAATCAATATGGGTGTCGATACCGAGATTATCAGGGGTGCTGATTATGAAAATGGCATTTATTTTGAGATCCAGATGATAATGATTGTGATTACGATGATTATGATTGTGATAATGATAACGATGATTGTGATGATGATGATTGTGATTACGATGATGATGATTGTGATTATGATGATTGTGATAACGATGATAATGATTGTGATTACAACGATAATAAGTGTGATAACGATGATGGTGATTGTGATAGTGATTGTGATTGTAATGGTGATTGTGACAGTGACGGTGATTGTGATAGTGTCGGTGATTGTGATGGTGATAGCGATGGTTGTGATAACGAGGACGGAGATTGTGATGATGATGATTGTGATTAAGATGATAATGATTGTTATTACGATGATAATGATTGTGATAAAGATGATGGTGATTGTAATAGTGATTTTAATGGTGATTGTGATGGTGATGGTGATTGTGATGGTGATTGTGAAAGTGGCAGTGATTGTGATGGTGATAGCGATGGTGATTGTGATTGTGACAGTGATGGTGATTGTTATAATGATGTAGATTATTGTGATTACTATGATAATGATTGTGATAACGAGGGTAGTGATTGTGATGGTGATTGTGATGGTGATGGTGATTGTGATGGTGATGGTGATTGTGATTTTGATTGTGATAGTGTTGGTGATTGTGATAATGATGGTGATTGTGATAATGATTGTGGTTGAGATAGTGATGGCGATTGTGATCATGATGATTGTGATTAAGATGATAGTGATTGGGATTACGATGATAATCATTGTGATTACGATTATAATGATTGTGATGACGAGGATGGAGATTGTGATGATGATGATTGTGAATACGATGATAATGGTTGTGATTACGATGATAGTGATTGTGATAATGATGATAGCGATTGTGATTACGATGATAATGATTGTGATAACGATGATGGTTATTGTGATGGTGATGATGATTGTGATAGTTATTCTGAGAGTGGTGGTGATTGTGATGGTGATAGCGATGGTGATTGTGATGGTGATTGTGATGGTCATTGGGATGGTGATTGTGATGGTGATTGTGATGGTGAATGTGATGGTGATTGTGATGGTGATTGTGATGGTGAATGTGATGGTGATTGTGATGGTGATTGTGATGGTGATTGTGATGGTGATTGTGAATTGTGATGGTGATTGTGATGGTTATTGTGATGGTGATGGTGATTGTGATGGTGATTGTGATGGTGATTGTGATGGTGATTGTGATGGTGATTGTGATGGTGATTGTGACGGTGATTGTAATGGTGATTGTGATGGTGATGGTGATGGTGATGGTGATGGTGATTGTGATAGTGATTGTGATAGCGATAGTGATGGGGATTGTGATGGTAATTGTGATTGTGATTGTGATGGTGATTGTGATGGTGAATGTGATGGTGATTGTGATGGTGATTGTGATGGTGAATGTGATGGTGATTGTGATGGTGATTGTGATGGTGATTGTGATGGTGATTGTGAATTGTGATGGTGATTGTGATGGTTATTGTGATGGTGATAGTTATTTTGATGGTGATTGTGATGGTGATTGTGATAGTGATTGTGATTGTGATAGTGATGGTGATTGTGATTGTTATGGTGATTGTAATGGGGATTGTGATGGTGAATGTGATGGTGATTGAGATAGTGATGGTGATGGTGAGTGTGATAAAGACTGTGATTACGATGATAATTATTGTGATAACGATGATGGTGATTGTGATAGTTATTTTGTTGGTGATTGTGATGGTGATGGTGATGGTGATTGTGATAGTGATTGTGATAGCGATAGTGATGGGGATTGTGATGGTAATTGTGATTGTGATAGTGATGGTGATTGTGATTGTTATGGTGGTTGTGATGGTGATTGTGATAATGATTGTGGTAATTATGGTGGTTGTGTTAATGATGATAATTGGTGATAATGATGGTGACTGTGATAGTGATGGTGATGGGGATTTTGATGGTGATTGTGATTGTGATAGTGATAGTGATGGAGATTGTGATAATGATGGCGGTTGTGATAGTGATGGTGATTGTGATAATACTAATTGTGATGATTATGAAATGTGGCACATAGATAGTTTATAACCTGGATTAACATGGAGGCCACTATTATCCCTTTAGTATGATCCAGTGGGACAGTTACCGAACTTCACGCGGGCGAAGCCGCGGGCAACAGCTAGTCTAAATATATAAAAGAAGAAACTGACTGACTGACTGACTGACTGACTGACTGACTGACTGACTGACTGACTCATCTATCAACGCACAGCCCAAAGCGCTGGGTTTACAGATTCCAAATTTGGCAAGTAGGTTCCTTATGTGGTCTAGGGGTGCACTAAGAAAGGATTTTTCAAAATTCATCCCCTAAAGGGGTTAAACGGGGCTCCAAAGTTTGTATGGGGAAACAAGATTAGTTAGACTATTTTATTCGAAACTTCACAGGAGTGCTCCTATTAATAAATGAGTAGAAACGGGTTTCAGGTTTTTTCAGAATTCAACCCCTAAGAGGGGGAAATGGGGTGGCAAAGTATAAAAATCAATGCACAGCCCAAACCGCTGAGTCTAGAGATTCCAAATTTGGCAAGTAGGTTCCTTAATGTGGTCTAGGGGTGCACTAAGAAAGGATTTTTCAAAATTCAACCCCTAAGGGGTTTAAACGGGAATCCAAAGTTTGTATGGGTAAAACAAGATTAGTTAGACTATTTTATTCGGAACTTCACAGGAGTGCTCCTATTGATAAATGAGTAGAAACGGGTTTCAGGTTTTTTCAGAATTCAACCCCTAAGAGGGGGAAATGGGGTAACAAAGCCTGAAATTCAACATAGGTGTTTCATCCACCAAGTTTCTGAACGCACCTTTTTGACGTTTGACAGATTACGTTTCAGTTGTCTGTGCGATGACGTTTGCTTGTCTGTGCCATATTGGTTTGGAAAAAACTTGCTTCCGTGGTCTTGTATTTTTTGATGCACGCGGCTGTCGTGTAATTATTGATTGAAACCTTGAGTTATTGTAATCCGATACAATCTTGATCGGTGTTTGTTATTTTGTTGATAATTGAGTGAAAATTGAGAAATCTCGCCATTTTGGGTCGTGTCCGCGAGTGATTTGTAGGTTATGTAGCTGGCCTTTGTGTTTTATTGGGACGCCGGTAATTTCCTAAATTCCGTGCTGGACTATTGTACATCCCCGATTGGGTTAGCAAACCGGGATAAAATTCAGTTGGACATTGGTGAAAAGTGCCACGTGTGGGATCTGAAGGTTTGATCCGGAAGTCGACGGTACGCGCTGTGGGCGTCCTTTGGAACCGTCGAATCTTACATAACTTCACATACACCACACAAACCACATTTATACTTACACCCAACCCAGATAAGACGTGACCAGGGACTACGCCACATCTCCGGTTCCAACGTGATGGGTAAGTTATATCTAATAGTTGAATAGTTGTTTTCACTTGTCGATTGGACAAATATTGTTTTGATTAGGGCTCCGCGTAATCGCGGACATCGTGAGTCAGTTTGTGCAGTCTCACACAATAGGTATTGTTTTTATGGTGAATTGGGTCGGGTGTATTACAAAAACAACGATTTTAAGATTTAATGTGGCAGACCTGAAATACTACCATTCCCTGTTGGGGTGCGATGGGGTTGAAATGTCTAAAAATCAATATGGGTGTTGAAGCGTGGGAATATGGAACCCTAATAGGTTTGAACAAAATTCACCAACACTTTCATAAAAAATAATTTATTAAAAATAGGTCGCGGATTACTAAGGCCCGTCATAGGTTTTTTCGACATATGGAGGTAGGCGCGTCAAGTACTGCCCTGGCTTGCGCGTAGCTGTATGGACGCTGGAGCCGAGGAGCAGGATGCAGGACCCGCAGGGTAGGTGGTAGCGTGCCGGATGCCCGATGGCCGTAGAGGCGTCGTTGGATGCCGGATGCCGGTGGAACCGACTCGTCAGCTGCGAGTGTCGGCACCAGGTGACGCAGCAACGGCACACACGGGTTAAACCCGGTGGAAGAAAATCCCGAACTTTGGTCCCTGGAATTTATGTCCAGTGGTAAGCGTAGGGTTCTCTGCTTATCCTCTCCTGACGGTGACCACAGCAGCGTAAGCGTAAGCGTAGGGATGGGTACTATTGCGCTTAGGGCGTATGTGTGTAGAGGTCACCTTCAGAAGCGGAGTTTACAGAGAAAAAAAGAAAAGAAAAAAAAAAAGGTGTGAAGCACTTTTAAATTAATATTTACACATACCTACATAAAACATTGATGTAGCAATTAAGGTTTGAGTACAATAATTGAAATAGTAGCTAAAATGATGTCTATGAAAAAGATGATGAAATAATTTTGCACATCATTGACCTTGACATGACATTTAGAAACAAGCACTGCGTGAATTTGTCAACACTTAGCCACTTACCCGATATGGGGAATTACACACTGAAGTTATGGTTCCTTTATAGAACTTTTCAAAAAAAATAAAATTATTAAAAAAGTTTTGGAAATTATCAGTAGTCAAAATCAAAAGTCTAATTCGCGAGGCTGCGCATATGCGTCTAATACATGTGTAGACTGCCCGCGTGTGGATGACGACTGGCCTCTGCAGGTATGCTAGCGTGGTTGCCACTCGCGGCGCGCGGAGAATGATGGAGTGGGAAAAAAACTGGTTTTAAGAACGCGAGCGAGTGAGACAAAAGTACAGGCGCGATCAGGTGATTTGGTCGGCTGGAAAACGATATTAAAATGACTTCTGATTTATTTGTTTACGTTTTATCAAATTATGAACTCACAACGTTACAGTGTCGATGCCGAGATTATCAGGGGTGGTGATTACGAAAATGGCATGTATTTTGAGATCCAGATGATAATGATTGTGATTACGATGATGATGATTGTGATGATGATGATTTTGATTACGATGATAATGATTGTGATTACGATGATGATGATTGTGATAATGATGATTGTGATAACGATGATAATGATTGTGATTACAATGATAATAAGTGTGATAACGATGATGGTGATTGTGATAGTGATTGTGATTGTAATGGTGATTGTGACAGTGACGGTGATTGTGATAGTGTCGGTGATTGTGATGGTGATAGCGATGGTTGTGATAACGAGGACGGAGATTGTGATGATGATGATTGTGATTAAGATGATAATGATTGTGATTACGATGATAATGATTGTGATAACGATGATAGTGATTGTGATGGTGATTGTGGTGGTGATTGTGATGGTGATTGTGATGGTGATGGTAATGGTGATTGTGATGGTGATTGTGATGGTGATTGTGATGGTGATTGTGATGGTGATTGTGATGGTGATTGTGATGGTGATTGTGATGGTGGTTGTGATGGTGGTTGTGATGGTGATTGTGATTGTGATTGTGATGGTGATTGTGATGGTGATTGTGATGGTGATTGTGATGGTGATTGTGATGGTGATTGTGATGGTGATTGTGATGGTGATTGTGATGGTGATTGTGATGGTGATTGTGATGGTGATGGTTATTGTGATGGTGATTGTGATGGTGATGGTGATTGTGATAGTGATGGTGATTGTGATGGTGATTGTGATGGTGATTGAGATAGTGATGGTGATGGTGAGTGTGATAATGACTGTGATTACGATTATAATTATTGTGATAACGATGATGGTGGTTGTGATGGTGATTGTGATGGTGATTGTGATGGTGATTGTAATGGTGATTGTGATGGTGATAGTGATTGTGATGGTGATTGTGATGGTGATTGTGATAGTGATGGTGATTGTGATGGTGATTGAGATAGTGATGGTGATGGTGAGTGTGATAATGACTGTGATTACGATGATAATTATTGTGATAACGATGATGGTGATTGTGATAGTTATTTTGATGGTGATTGTGATGGTGATGGTGATTGTGATGGTGATGGTGATTGTGATAGTGATTGTGATAACGATACTAATGGGGATTGTGATGGTGATTGTGATTGTGATAGTGATGGTGATTGTGATTGTTATGGTGATTGTGATGGTGATTGTGATAATGATTGTGGTAATTATGGTGGTTTTGTTAATGATGATAATTGGTGATAATGATGGTGACTGTGATAGTGATGGTGATGGGGATTGTGATGGTGATTGTGATTGTGATAGTGATAGTGATTGTGATTATGATGGCGGTTGTGATAGTGATGGTGATTGTGATAATAATAATTGTGATGATTATGAAATGTGGCACATAGATAGTTTATAACCTGGATTAACATGGAGGACACTATTATCCCTTTAGTATGATCCAGTGGGACAGTTACCGAACTTCACGCGGGCGAAGCCGCGGGCAACAGCTAGTCTAAATATATAAAAGAAGAAACTGACTGACTGACTGACTGACTGATTGACTGACTGACTGACTGACTGACTGACTGACTGACTCATCTATCAACGCACAGCCCAAACCGCTGGGTCTACAGATTCCAAATTTGGCAAGTAGGTTCCTTATGTGGTCTAGGGGTGCACTAAGAAAGGATTTTTCAAAATTCATCCCCTAAAGGGGTTAAACGGGGCTCCAAAGTTTGTATGGGGAAACAAGATTAGTTTGACTATTTTATTCGAAACTTCACAGGAGTGCTCCTATTGATAAATGAGTAGAAACGGGTTTCAGGTTTTTTCAGAATTCAACCCCTAAGAGGGGGAAATGGGGTGGCGAAGTATAAAAATCAATGCACAGCCCAAACCGCTGAGTCTAGAGATTCCAAATTTGGCACAAAGGTTCTTTATGAGGTTTAGGGGTGCATTAAGAAAGGATTTTTCAACATTCACCCCCTTAGGGGTTGGAACGGGAGTCCAAAGATTACGTGGGGAAATAAGATTAGTTAGACTACTTTATTCGAAACTTAACAGGAGTACTCCTATCGATAAATGAGTTAACGTTTGTGTTTCAGTTTTTTTTTCAGAATTCAACCCCTAAAGAGGGAAATGGGGTAACAAAGCCTGAACTTCAACATAGGTATTGTTTTTATGGTGAATTGGGTCGGGTGTATTACAAAAACAACTATTTTAAGATTTAATGTGGCAGACCTGAAATACTACCATTCCCTGTTGGGGTGCGATGGGGTTGAAATGTCTAAAAATCAATATGGGTATCGATACCGAGATTATCAGGGGTGCTGATTACGAAAATGGCTTTATTTTGAGATCCAGATGATAATGATTGTGATTACGATGATGATGATTGTGATAATGATGATTGTGATAACGATGATAATGATTGTGATTACAATGATAATAAGTGTGATAACGATGATGGTGATTGTGATGATGGTGATTGTGATAGTGATTGTGATTGTAATGGTGATTGTGACAGTGACGGTGTTTGTGATAGTGTCGGTGATTGTGATGGTGATAGCGATGGTTGTGATAACGAGGACGGAGATTGTGATGATGATGATTGTGATTAAGATGATAATGATTGTGATTACGATGATAATGATTGTGATAATGATGATGGTGATTGTGATAGTGATTTTGATGGTGATTGTGATGGTGATTGTGAAAGTGGCAGTGATTGTGATGGTGATAGCGATGGTGATGGTGATTGTGACAGTGATGGTGATTGTAATAATGATGAAGATTATTGTGATTACTATGACAATGATTGTGATAACGAGGGTAGTGATTGTGATGGTGATCGTGATGGTGATGGTGATTGTGATGGTGATGGTGATTGTGATGGTGATGGTGGTTGTGATGGTGATGGTGATTGTGATTTTGATTGTGATAGTGTTGGTGATTGTGATAATGATGGTGATTGTGATAATGATTGTGGTTGAGATAGTGATGGCGATTGTGATCATGATGATTGTGATTAAGATGATAGTGATTGTGATTACGATGATAATGATTGTGATTACGATTATAATGATTGTGATGACGAGGATGGAGATTGTGATTATGATGATTGTGAATACGATGATAATGGTTGAGATAACGATGATAGTGATTGTGATAATGATGATAGCGATTGTGATTACGATGTTAATGATTGTGATAACGATGATGGTGATTGTGATACTGATTTTGATGATGATTGTGATGGTGATGATGATTGTGATAGTTATTCTGAGAGTGGTGGTGATTGTGATGGTGATAGCGATGGTGATTGTGATGGTGATTGTGATGGTAATTGTGATGGTGATTGTGATGGTGATTGTGATGGTCATTGTGATGGTGATTGTGATTATGATGGTGATTCTGATGGTGATTGTGATGGTTATTGTGATGGTGATTGTGATGGTGATTGTGATGGTCATTGTGATGGTGATTGTGATGGTGATTGTGATGGTGATTGTGGTGGTGATTGTGATGGTGATTGTGATGATGATGGTGATTGTGATGGTGACTGTGATTATGATGGTGATTGTGATGGTGATTGTGATGGTGATTGTGATGGTGATTGTGATGGTGATTGTGATGGTGATTGTGATGGTGATTGTGATGGTGATTGTGATGGTCATTGTGATGGTGATTATGATAGTGATTGTGATGGTGATTGTGATGGTGATTGTGATGGTGATTGTGATGGTGATTGTGATGGTGATTGTGATGGTGATTGTGATGGTGATTGTGATGGTGATTTAGATAGTGATGGTGAGTGTGATAATTACTGTGATTACAATGATAATTATTGTGATAACGACGATGGTGATTGTGGTAGTTATTTTGATGGTGATTGTGATGGTGATGGTGATTATGATAGTGATTGTGATAGCGATAGTGATGGGGATTGTGATGGTGATTGTGATTGTGATAGTGATAGTGATGGTGATTGTGATTGTTATGGTGATTGTGATGGTGATTGAGATAGTGATGGTGATGGTGAGTGTGATAATGACTGTGATTACGATGATAATTATTGTGATAACGATGATGGTGATTGTGATAGTTATTTTGATGGTGATTGTGATGGTGATGGTGATTGTGATAATGACTGTGATTACTTAGATAATTATTGTGATAACGATGATGGTGATTGTGATAGTTATTTTGATGGTGATTGTGATGGTGATGGTGATTGTGAAAGTGATTGTGATAGCGATAGTGATGGGGATTGTGATGGTGATTGTGATAGTGATGGTGATGGGGATTGTGATGGTGATTGTGATAGTGATGGTGATTGTGACAGTGATGGCGATTGTGATAATGATGAAGATGATGGCTGCTGGCCGTGCCTGCTGCCAGAACCAACCTGCTGTCAAAAACACCCCTCACCCGTACAATATGTGTGCTAAACGAAGTGCATGAACGAATTGACATATTTTCGTGCAATCTGAGTGAATTCGCAAGAGTTTTGTTGAATTTTGTGAGTTATAGCTAAATATTAATATGCTGTGTTGTCTGATTTTATATATATAATATGTATAGGTTAAGATTTGTATAGGTTAAGATTTTAAACCAGCTTAGAAGAGAAAAAAAACTGTATAGGTACAAATAATTTTATTCGTTTAGTTTATTGTTTTAGTGTTGTTTTGTACATATTTTTTAAGTTTAGTTTTTAAGTAGCCGTAAGTTGTTTTACTATTTATGTGGTGTGTGCTCGCTAACCACTATCGTATTGGGGACACCTGTAAAGATAGTGTGTAAGTTAATAATAAATAAATAAATAAATAAATAAATGATTGTGATTACTATGATAATGATTGTGATAACGGGGATAGTGATTTTGATAGTGATTGTGACGGTGATGGTGATTGTGATTGTGATTGTGATAGTGTTAGTGATTGTGATAATGATGGTAATTGTGATAATGATTGTGGTTGTGATAGTGATGGCGATTGTGATCATGATGATTGTGATTAAGATTGTAGTGATTGTGATTACGATTATAATGATTGTTGTGAGAGTGGCGGTGATTGTGATGGTAATAGCGATGGTGAATGTGATGGTGATTGTGATGGTGACTAAGATAGTGATGGTGATTGTGATAGTGATGGTGATCGGTGATAATGATGGTGACTGTGATAGTGATGGTGATTGTAATAATGATGGTGGTTGTGATAGTGATTGTGATGATAATAATTAAAATTAAAATAGTTTATAACCTGGATTAACATGTAGGATACTATTTATCCCTTTAGTATGATCCCGTGGGACAGTAACCGAACTTCACGCGGGCGAAGCCGCGGGCAACAGCTAGTAATCTATATTTTTAGACTATAATATTATAAAGAGAAAAGATTTTTCTGTTTTGTTTGATTGTACCGAAACTTCGAAACTATTGAACTGATATTAACCATTATTTTTTTAAGTAACTTTTATAGAGGTTAAAATTAATAAAAAAATAGAGATCAAAACGTACACGAGTGAAACCGCGGTTTCTAGTAATAAATAAAAAGTTAGAAGATTGTCTTCAGCGTTATTATCCATACCACAGTATAGAGATGACCTGTAGGTAGGCTCGGACGTGGCCTTGAATTCAATGACTACTGTCGATCAGAGGGCTAAGGTTGCTACTATCGGGTATACTGTGTGGAAAATAAAAGCATGTAATATTCAAATCAATATTTATTAAAAAATTAAAATCTTCTAAATTATGTATTGGCTTGTAAAAAATATTTCCGTCTGATTCGACACGTTCGAAATTCCTTATTGTTTAAATTTATAATATGAAATATTCTCATTCTTATGAAAAGATTTAAAAAATACCGTTTGGGGAAACGGAAAAAATAATATTTATTACGCTAACACCACAGCAAAATTGACACTGACGACACACGGCAAATTCCAGTGACGAGGCGCGGTGCGACTGCGCGCGACAACCAGTCAGTGCACACCTTGAAGTATCCTCACGGGCGGGGGAAGGGGCGCGCAGTAAATTACGTCAGCGTTACGGGCGTTTCTTTGAAGCCGACTAGTCATCTTTATACCTACTGTGTCCATACTTTTGTTGTCTAAATTAAAATCTGTGTTTTCTAAATTCTTTCATTTCCTCTATAGTTCCGGCATATACTTTTTATAAGGTATTAGCCGGTGCTAATACCTACATACTAATAATTATTTACATAATTTAGCTAGAATCTTAATCGATTTCTAACGGTAATACAGTGTTTGCAGTTAGACAACCGGGACCAACGGCTTAACGTGCTGCCCGAGGCATGGAGGAAACTCGGTATGTAGTGGATGGTCACTTGTGATGAAAATCAAACCATTTTTTCAAGTAGGCCAGTTACAGGCACTTTTGCACTGTCGAAACAAAAATGAAAATTAAATGTTATTGCTACAGTCCCATCATAAGACATAAAAAAAAAAATTAAAAATCCGACTGCGTAAAAAATTACTAATAACTTTAAATAAAAAAAACTGAAAATAATAAAACAAGTTCAGGAGACCGGACATATTGACTGCAACATAATTATGTGAGTTTTTTCCCTGTAATAAGCATGCAAACAAGCATACACCATACATGCAGCAAGCATGCAGCATACAAACAAGCATACACCATGTCTGCAGCATGCAAGCAAGCATGCAGTATACAACATGCAGCAGGCATGGTTTCTGTAACGGCTCCGGCACTGCGGGTCTCCAGCGGTCCCTCGCAAGCTTATCGTCGTAGATGTGCTTTACGCTCACCACCGCAGCTTCGAATTCAAGCTCAATTCAAGCCTCAGCTGCGGCAGCGAGCGTTAAAACCACCTGCTCCTCAACTCGCAGGCCGCCTAACCCCTCCGCGCCTACGCGATTTTAAATTACACTTTAGGGGTAGGGCAGACAAGACTACGTGGAGTCGGTATTGCAGCGATTCGTTTCTGTCACTTACTTTTGTAGCACAACTTAATGAATTTTAAATTCAAAATAAATACGTAAATATAATTACAATTTGATTCCGGTATTTATATTATTTGTATGCCTAAATACTATTATGCTAATAGTCATTATGCCTAGTAGCATTATGCAAAATTCAATTTATGCGAAAACTAATTAGCCTTCAAGATGATTATGCCAACATAAACAATATGGAAAAAAAAATTGGCAAAGTATTGTTATGGCAAAACAAATTATGCCAAAACAGTTATGCCAAAGATATTAGGAAAAAGAAGTTTATGCAAAAAGAAGGGATACCATTTTGACTAAGGTGTAGAGTTTGTGAAGTTAGAACTTGTAAGAGTTAGGGCGTGTGAAGTTAGAAGCTTGGATCTACATGAGATCTGATAACGTTTTAACAGTGCGAGTCATAATATGGTCTCGTCTTGGCAACATTTTACTTGAAAACGTTTTTGGTGGGATTTCATTTCTTTTTGTAGGTTGCTTGTGACAATTTTATTTTATTTTGGGTGTATTTCTTGCACCTTAGAGACGCCAGGAGTCTAGGAGGATTGTTAATCTTTGTCAGACGTTGAAGGTAATTGGAAAATTTTACAACTAGTCTTACCAGTCTTACCAATCTTACCTATCGTATTATCCTGTACTAACTGTGTTGTGAGGATCAGATAGGCAGGAGCTTAATTAATGTAAAATATTGATATTCAGTTGCATTTGGTAAAATTGAAAGCAAACCTCAATATAGTTGGGTAAAGGCAAGGCAGATAAGGTCAATTTCCCGTAAATTTAGAGTTTTGACAGTCGTTATCGCCATGTCACTTTGTCTAGACCTCTTGGAAGATCAGGCGATCGACAAATTTGTATTCATCGTTTATGGGGAAGCTTTTGATAATAATTATATGAACTAGTTATTAATTTCAAAGACTACATTTTCATTAAAGTTTGGATGGGTCTGCCGTAGTTACTGTGGAAGTGGTAACTTCTGTCTCCGTGTTGTTACATGGACATTCTATCGACTTAGGTGACTACTCATCCGCAAAATATTTCATACGCGGATGACACGTTACCGCAAAGGAATCATCCGCAAGTTCGGATGAGTCGTCACGTATTATCATAATAGTTATCAATTTGGATATATTGACTGAAAAAAAACCGGCCAAGTGCGAGTTGGGCTCGCGTACCGAGGGTTCCGTATAAACGTGTAGGTATTTTGTTAATAAACTACATATTCACAGTTTTCAGATTTTTTTCATATTAATGTGCTGTAAGACATTGCTTCTTGCCAAATTTCATGATTCTAGGTCAACGGGAAGTACGCTATAAATGATTCCCTTGAGAGTGTCGAAATACCCGGTTTTTGTGATATAAACGGCCGTTTCATTTTTATAACGTTAACTTGAGAAGTTTGATTTTTTTCACAGTTTCAAGGGACTGTAGACTTGAGTACCTATTTATGGTTTTAATTTTAACTGGATACCTCCACGAGTTCCCGAGATAAAGAGTCTTGACAGACAGTCGGACAGACGGACCACAAAGTGATCTTATAAGGGTTCCGTTTTTTCCTTTTGATGTACGGAACCCTAAAAGTAATCGAAGAGATAATTAATTTACTGTTTTCAAGAATAGTACCTATACACTCGTTCGATGGGGTCCAACGTCTGGGGATTATTATGTATGTAAGGGGTAATAGAAATTATACAAGACGAAATTATCGATTTCAAAACGTGTTTGCATGAATTAAAACCGGCCAAGAGCGTGTCGGGCCACGTACAGTGTATGGTTCCGTAGTAGCCTGTTATCACAATATAGCACGATCCCATTGATACAGCGCCATCTAGCGGCAGCTTTGTGAAACTTATGATAATTTATTATCTTTTTTTAGTTTAAATTGTTTTTCAATACAAGTCTTTAACTGTTTTAAACAAGCAACTACTTCATCTTAGTCACTTTATAGGATTTATTCTAAGGATTTTATATTTGGTACAAAATTATCCAACACTCAAGTTTAACGACTATTACTGCTAAACTAATAAAGTTATCTTAACCACTATAATCATCATCATCATCAGCCTATTAATGTTCCCACTGCTGGGACACGGCCTCCTCTCTATGAGAGGGAATGGGCTATATAATCCACCACGCGGGCCCAGTGCGGATTGGTATACCACTTAACCACTATAGTTTTCCTATAAATTTCATAAAATGTCACCTAATATCATCATGATTTTTTCCAGATATTTCAAGCCATTAATTTAGCTTTTAGAGGGGGCCACACTGGAACAAAAATTTTCACTTTACAGTTTAATATTTCGTAAATGGAGCATTAAATCAAAAAGTAATGTTAGCAATCCCTAAGTCATTTTAAAAGACCTATTCAGCGATGGGTTCCTTCTATCTGGCAGAATCTTAATGCTCCGAAATTTATTTGGCATAACACACTTGGCATAATCTTCTTTAAACTTAATATTTTTAAGGCATAAAAAATACTTAACATAATTATTAATTTGCCGAATGTTTGTATGTCCGAATTTACAATGGCATAATAATAATATATTTATTCAAATATATAATTGGCATGAAAAATACAAGTTAAATCTAAAAAATAATATTGGTATAACGGAGTTCAATACCTGTACTAGGTTAAGTTAAACCTGTATCACAGGCGGCATGTTTCTCATAAATACTATTTGGACAATGGATTTCTTAACAATATAAAACATAATAGTGAAATAAGTTAGTGTGGGATAATATATTATGATATACCTAATGTACTTTAACGCTATTATAAGATACGAACAACAAATAAATTAAGGTCACACATGTATATAAATCTAAGGAAAACAGTTTGTAGCACTTATTTGCTAATACTAATATGATTGTCAGCAGTATGAATCAAGTAAACATTGCAAAAAACACCGTCAAGGTATTTTTGTTGCGGGCGACAATTTGCTTAGACAGCGAAAGATTAACGGATGGCTGGCTTGGAGTATGACGCACTAAGTGCCCTCATAATCGACGGAGTTTATGTATCTATGTTCCGCTATTTTTCTAGCAGGACATTCAGCGTCTCCCGTTTTGTGGTCACTGGGCTTTTTAAAGCGGGTGCAAGTCGCGCAACTCGGAGTGTCAGCTTTCTTCGCGCATTCGGACATCGTATGACCTACGCCACCGCAGTGGCCACATGCGGAAAATAGTTCTCTGCAAGATTTAGCTGCATGGCCATACTGCTGGCATTTATAGCACTTCGTAACTAACGTGAAGTCCCTGACAGGACATGATATCCAATTTACAAAAATCCTAGTTTGAGGTATTAAAATTTTCCGTATGTTGGCCACAACTTCAATAACGTAGTTACAGGTCGCAGCTTCTCTCTTCCCAGATTTGTGGCTAAATATTATCAAGGTCAAAAAGGATTCTAGGGACATCGCTGGTAACTTGTCGGCTATATTTTGCTCGGAAATGCATTTGAAGACCTCATTTTCAGCCAAGGAAGTCGGCACTCCTACAACCACGATCCTAGGTTTGCGCTTGTTGGGTTCGTTGGCAGTAAGTCCAGATGTAGAGAGCTGGACTGCGTTTTTCAGCTTATCGGCGTCTTGTTTCTTCTCGGCACTTATTATTACGCCACCATTTTTCGTTTTTCGGACACCACGTACTTACAGCTTCATTTGCTCGGGCCATATGATTTTCTGGGTTCCCTATCCATTTGCATAAAATTTTAAGACCTAATATAACTTGGCATACTTTTGTTACTACTAATAATATTTTCGCATAACATTATTTACGCATAACAGCTTGCGCATATTTTTTTTAAGCATAATTTATCTAATCATAATAATGATTAAGCATAACATTGTTAGGCATAAATTGATTTACGCATAATGATACTAAAACATAATTTTTATGGGTTCCTTCTATCTGGCATAATCTTGATGCTCCGAAATTTATTTGGCATAACACACTTGGCATAATCTTCTTTAAACGAATATTTCTAAGGCATAAAAAATATTTAATATAGTTATTGTTTGGCCGAATGTTTGTATTTCCGAATTTACAATGGCATACTTTTAAGATGGCAGAATTTTATTTGGCATAATTACCTTTGGCAATGTTCAAATTTCGCACAATTTCACTTGGCATATTACGAAGATGGCAGAATTTAATTTGGAATAATTTTATTTGGCATTATTGCCATTTCTATAAAATAGCATTTTTAACCAAAAATTTAAATATTGTCTCAAAAAGTCAATATGATGGGCTACAAAAGTTAGTGACAGAAACGAATCGCTCCAAAACCGACTTTACGTAGTCTTGTCTGCCCTACCCCTAGAGTGTAATTTAAAATTGCGTAGGCGCGGAGGGGCGAGGCGGCCCGCGAGTTGAGGAGCAGGTTGTTGTAACACTCGCCGCCGCTGCTGAGGCTGGCCGGCGCAGCCGGCCAGCAAGCCGAAGCTGCGGTGGTGAGCGTTAAACACATCTGCGACGATCAGCTCGCGTGGGACCGCCGGAGCTCCGCAGCGTCGGAGCCGTGCCATAAACCATGCCTGCTGCATGTTGCATGCTTGCTTGCATGCTGCATGCTTGCTTGCATGAATGGTGTATGCTTGCTGCATGAATGGTGTATGCTGGTTTGCATGTTTGCATATTGTATGCTGGTTTGCATGTTTGCATACTGCATGCTTGTTTGCATACTGCATGCTTGTTTGCACACTGCATGCTTGCTGCATGCAAGATGTATGCTTGTTTGCACACTGCATGCTTGCTGCATGCAAGATGTATGCTTGTTTGCATGTTTGCCTCCTGCTTACAGGAAAATAAAAATCACATGTTCACATTCAACTGTTTTAATGAATTTTCTGTGATGTGGATGTGATAGATGAGTCTTTCCATTGTTAAACAATAACAAATGTATGCCAAAAGATGATTCTAACTGTAAACTTTCTGAGATATGATAGTTCTGCTTTTAGTGACTATCGATATAAAATTTATGCCAAAAGATGATTCTGGCTGTGAACTTTCTGCGCTAAGATGGTTCTACTTTTAATTCTTATGCATATGAAATTAATGCCTAAAGATGATTCCGACTTACAAAATTATGAGTTTTGAATGTATGATAAATGAGTGTCTGCCAAACGATTTTCTGCGAAATGAAGTTTATGCTACCCGCTGTTATGCAAAGTAATATTATGACATAAAAAGTTCTGCTATAAAGGGTGGACCCAATTTTTATAGGCATTACAAAGAAGCATAATCCTAAAATGTTAGACATACCCTAATTGGATATACCAATTTATTTTGACGATTGGAAAAAAACCATCTCTGCGAAGCAGGTAATACATAACATATTTGTTTTGAACATAGTTGATTGTGAACGTATGTGAATTTTTTCCCTGTAAGAAGCATGCAAACAAGCATACACCATGCATGCAGCAAACATGCAGCTTGCAAACATTTAAACAAGCATACACCATGCATGCAGCAAGCATGCAGCAAGCATAAAGCAAGCATGCGTGCAGCAAGCATCAAGCAAGCATGCGTTCAGCAAGCATGCAGCATGCAAGCAAGCATGCAGTATGCAACATGCAGCAGGCAAGGTGTCTGTCACGGCTCCGGCGCTGCGGGGCTCCGGCGGTCCCACGCGAGCTTATCGTCGCAGATGTGTTTTACGCTCACCACCGCAGCTTCGGCTTGCTGGCCGGCCCCGCCGGCCAGCCTCAGCTACGGCGGCGAGCGTTAAAACCACCTGCTCCTCAACTCGCAGGCCGCCTCGCCCCTCCGCGCCTACGCGGGCTTAGATTACACTCTAGGGGTAGGGCAGACAAGACTACGTGGAGTCGGTTTTGCAGCTATTCGTTTCTGTCACTAACTTTTGTAGCACAACTTAATGAATTTTTAATTCAAAATAAATACGTAAAAATAACTCAAATTTGATTCCGATATTTGTATTATTTGTATGCGTAAATACTATTATGCTAATAGTAATTATGCCTAGTAACATTATGCAAAATTCAATTTATGCCAAAACAAATTAGCCTTCAAGATGATTATGCCAACATAACCAGTATGCCAAAAAAAATTTTGGCAAAGTATTATTATGGCAAAACAAATTATCCCAAAACAATTATGCCAAAGTATATTAGGAAAAAGAAGATTATGCAAAAAAAAGGGATCCCGATTTTCTGCACCAGTTCTTTGGTTTCGTCACTGGTTTTTAACATATCATTTGGATAGATGGCAACAGAACTTAAGTTATTGGGTCGAACGAAATGGTTTGATCCCCTTTTCACCATATCGGCAAAAGAAGCATTTCCCGCAGAACTAGAATCCCGTATGGTCTGCTTGAGCTCCGAGATATGTTCTGTAAGGTCGCGCTGTTGTTTAAGGGCATCGATCTTGTTATCCGCGTGAATAGCTTTTTGCTTTAGCGACTGGTATAGGACTGCCATTTGAGACGTACCAGATTCGACTTTACGGCAAAGGTTTGAAATTTTCATCTTCTGCTCGGTGTTGAGTTTCCCGTCCATGGCAATAGAGCAAACTTCATCCAGGTACTGCTGGATCTGGGACATCCATCCTTGGATTTCGGGCGTTGAAGCAATGACAACGGCCGTGGCCAACTGTGACGGCGAGCTGGAGGGTTGCACTGGCCCCTTTCGATTACAAGGGCTGTTTTCCATTTTGTTAGTTTTATCAAACTTTACTATTTCATGTCCATTATTCACTAAAACTACACACTAAGCAAGAATAGTTTATGCATTACGATAGTAATACCTGCACGAAAGTAGGTCAATATTATTAAAGTAAGTAATAATTAAATATTGCTAATGAGCACGTCTGTCCGCTGCGAGTGCACGAATCGCAACTATAATGAATCAATCGCAACTATGGCATACTTTTAAGATGGCAGAATTTTATTTGGCATAATTGGGATCCTGCCGTTTTGCCGAAAAGATTTTAACAAAATTTCATTACCCAAAAAAATTTTACCAACCTTTTTTTATACCATTGCAATATTTCGAATGATTTTAGTACGCATATTTTTATTTGGTCAAATTTTTACTTGGCAAAATATTACCAAGTATAATGTCATTATGGCATTTGGTCTTTAATCAAATGGTTTATTACAGCAAACAATCTTCAGACAATATACGTTTGGTGAAACGATTTGTTAAGACAAAAAATATTAAGGCAAAAATAATATGTTTTGGGAATTATATTATAATTAAAATATGCAATTTTATTTTAATAATCATTTGTACAATTTTTTTTTTTTGCAATGGACATTAGCAATTTTATTTCGGAGTATCCAGAAAAAAAGATATTGTTTTGAGTAGGTTACCCGGAACTCAAGTATTTAGATTAGGTTAATTTCTTCTTTAAACAAAATGGGTAGGTTAGGTTAGGTTAAAACTGTGACCTCCCACGCCAGAAACGACTTGCATTAATAGAAAAAAGAGATTGTGTTTAGTACGTTACCCGGAACTGAACTATTTAGATTAGGATAATTACTTTTTTTTAAATGGTTAGGTTAGGTTAAAACTGTGACCTCAAGATATTTGGTGCCACTTGAAAGACTGAATAGGAAAGGAAGAATTGAAAACTGACGATACTAAATATTTGGCTCATTTGATTTTGCTTAAAAACTGTTATTTTAACTGAAATATTTGACTAAATAAAAAATGTTAAAAGTTCTATTTGGTAAACAAGTTATAGTTTAAACGTTCATTTCCCAAACATTAGGTTTGCGTTACATTTTTTTGTGAATAGATTTTTTGCTTAGTAATCATCATCATCATCTTCCTGCCCTTATCCCATGTTACTTGGGGTCGGCGCAACATGTTTTTTTCTTCCATTCTCCCCTGTCAACCGTCACACAGTCATTTACACCTTTTTCATTCATATCATTCCTTACACAATCCATCCATCGTTTCTTTGGTCTTCCTCTCCCCCTCCATCCATCAACATTTATATTCATCACTCTTTTAGTCACATGCGATTCTTCCCTCCTCATCACATGCCCATACCAAGATAGTCGATTCCCTTTCAACTTTTCTGTAACTGGCGCAACTTTCAGACTTCCTCTAATATACTCATTCCTTATTTTATCTATTCTTGTCACACCACACATCCACCTCAACATTCTCATCTCCGCTACATGCAATCTTTTTTCATCCATCTTCTTCACAGCCCAGCATTCCGATCCATACAGTACGACAGGTCTAATCACGGACTTGTATATTTTCCCCTTTAACTTGAGGGGCATCCGTGGGTCGCAAGTTGTTCCAGTGCCCTGTCGCCATTTCATCCATCCTGAGTTGATCCGATGCGTTACGTCACGGTCTACTTCACCATCCCCTTGGACAAGCGACCCGAGGTACCGGAAATCGGAACAGATATTGCATTTTTGCTTAGTAATCATTTTGCAAATTAAATTATGCGAAACATTTTTTGGGAAGTGAAAATTTGTCAAATTCCTTTCGGTCAAACAAGGGAGACCCTTCACTTGGCATATTATGAAGATGGCAGAATTTCATTTAAAATAATTTTATTTGGCATTATTACCATTTCTATAAAATAACATTTTTAGCCTTAAATTATAATTAAAATATTGTCTTAAAAAGGCAAAACGTTACACTAAAAAAGTTAGTGACAGAAACGAATCGCTCCAAAACCGACTCCACGTAGCCTTGTCTGCCCTACCCCTAGCTAGAGTGTAATTTAAATTCGCGTAGGCGCAGAGGGGTGAGGCGGCCCGCGAGCTGAGGAGCAGGTGGTTTTAACGCTCGCCGCCGTAGTTGAGGTGAAGCTGCTGGTGAGCGTAAAACACATCTGCGACGATAAGCTTGTGTGGGACCGCCGGAACCCCGCAGTGCCGAAGCCGTGACAGAAACCATGCCTGCTGCATGTTGCATGCTTGCATGTTGCATGTATGCTTGCATGTTGCATGCTTGCTTGCATGTTGCATGCTTGCTTGCATGCTGCATGCTGGCTGCAAGCATGGTGTATGCTGGTTTGCGTGTTTGCATACTGCATGCTTGTTTGCATGTTTGCATACTGCATCCTTGTTTGCATACTGCATGCTTGCTGCATGCATGATGTATGCTTGCCTGGTCAGAAATATGCAGCAATTAACATTATCGTCGCATGTTTGTGGTGAAAAAAAAATGTTTAATCAATTTTATTATTATGGTAAGAAATACAAAATTATTCTAACTATGAATTTTCTGTAATGTGATAGATGAGTTTTCCATTATTGTGCATAATGAAATGTATGCCAAAAAATGATTCTAACTATAAACTTTCTGAGTTACGATAGTTCTATCTTTTAATGATTATTGATATGAAATTTATGCCAAAAGATGATTCTGACTGTGAACTTTCTGCAATAAGATGGTTCTACTTTTAATTCTTATGCATATGAAATTTATGCCTAAACATGATTCTGACTTACAAAATTATGAGTTTTTAATGTATGATAAATGAGTGTCTGCCAAAAGATTTTCTGCGAAATGAAGTTTATGCTATCCCCTGTTATGCAAAGTAATATTATGACATAAAAAGTTCTGCTATAAAGGGTAGACCCATTCAGCGATACCCCACACGATGGGGTAGACGACGAAAACAAAAATTATCCCCACATCACATGTATACTGCCCTAAAACAAAAAATAAAATAATAAAATATTTTAAGCATATTTTTTGTACAATAGATAAATAATTCCTAAGTAAATATTTCGTTTAACGTCCTTCTAAGTCCTGTACCTCGCACAAAGGTATAGAAATATGTAAATAAAAGACATCTGCACAATTATGTCCTGAACGTAATGTATTTAGTATTGTTACGAGCTGGGTATGGGATAAATTAGTTACTACCGATTGAACAATTGACGACCCGAATGGCGCAGCGGTAGTGAGGGTTACGTTCTTAGGGTCCCGGGTTCGAATCCCGGTCGGAGCAAATGTTTGTGTGATGAGCATGGACAATTGTTTCCGAGTCATGGATGTTTATTATGTATAATAAGTATGTATTTACAAACAAAAAAAAAAGTATCTATGTAGTATATCAACTATCTGGTGTCCACGACACAAGCCTCGTTGCTTAGTGTGGCACTAGATGGCGCTGTGTGTAATGTCCAGCAATATTTATTTATGATTTATTTATTTAATTGAATAACTTTATTAATCACAAAACAGTTAAAACTCAATCACAAATAGACTACTGATTTACTGATTCACTTAGATATCGCACTTCTAGTTCCGATTCGTTGTTTAGCCAAAATCAGACTGACTGCTCTCGCAAACACGTCGGCTATTTAAATGGCGACCGATCCGTCGAGAAAGATCCACAACTTTCTCGAATGTTCTAGCTAGCCAATTCCATAGTAGGTCATTGTCCTTCCACAACTTGTACAAAAGAAAGAAGTAGGTACCTTATGGCCTCGGCGTACGGGCGAAATTATAATGACAATTTCCTGATGTATTTTTCAGTTGGTTGCGAATTTGTATCTACTTAACTTCAAAACTAATAATAATGGAAAGCACTCAAAGTTTCAACGCAAATATACTGTAATCACATGCTTTCTCGAATGTTCTCGTAGGTACGAAGAAACAGTATTTATTGCAGTCAAGATTTTTTTTTGATAACAATAAATTTTGCATTTCCAGTATTTATTGACATAAAACAAAATAAACTTAATTAAATATCGATTTTTTAAATAGCAGTCCGGTCTCGGCCGTGAACGCGAGCGCAAGCTAGGTCACGCATCTCGTTTGTAAAAATGGATAACGTATCTAAGAGGCTTAAATGTGCGAGTTGTAACATTGTGATAAGTGAGGTGTTAGCTTTTATCCAAAATAAACAGGATGTTATGGACGAGCAAAGCCTCGTGCAAATATGTGAGAGTGCTTTTAGTACGGAGGACATTCAATCAGCGAAGTCACTACTCTTTGAATCACTGAGCAAGCGGGCGACGACTCGAAAGCGGCAAGGAAGAACCTTACGAGACTTGGAGGACATCATCTGCTTGTTTAAGGAGACAGATCCTGAAGAGATTCCGATTTTTGTGGCCAGAAAGTTAGAAAAACTACCGCCCGTAACATTCGATCATATCGATGTTACAGTGTTACTCAAAAAGATAGTTTTACTTGAGAAAAACATGCAAGATTTTCAATATCATTATGCTACTAAAAGTGAACTAAATGATCGGATTAACGAATATTTTAAAACTTCGTCTTTTATAAATCAGGAGAGAAATGTTAACACAATGAGAGGAGGAGGTAGATTTAAAATGTTCGACAGTGGGCCGATGGCATTACCTACATTATGCGGTGATGAATCAGCGGTCGAGCGCGATGCGAACTACCCATCTCTTTCCCCCGCGCAGCTACCGCCTCCTGCGTCGCCTCCGGCCGCGGCGAGCGAGCCAAAGTCAGGTGTGACTAAGACAGATGGATGCGTACTATCAACAGCTGATCGAGAGGAGTCGTCGCGTACATACTGTGCGCCGCAACCACTGGCGCCAATTAACGAAGTAGTTAATGAATGTAAACAAATGAATGTTACTATTGCGAAGCGTCCCTCGTTTTCTGAGGTTATTCAGAAGGACGGTGAATGGAAAGTATTAAATAATAATGAGGAGTGGACCGTGGTGCAGAAGCGAAGACATAAAAATCGGTTTACTAGTCAGAGAGGGAGTGCGGTTGTTGATGTTGAGGAGAAAAGTGGACAGTTTAGAGCGGCGGATACGAAAGTGCCACTATTTATAACTAATGTGCATAAGGCGGTGTCAGAGCAGGCTATTATAAAATACGTGTATGAAAAAACACGAGAGCGAGTTACACTAATTAAAATTAAAATGAAACAGGAAAGAGACTATAATGCATATAAGCTTTTTGTAACAAAGCATAGGATTGTAGGATTGATACATTTTTAGATTACACGTTGTGGCCATCTGGTGTATCATTTAGACGTTTTGTGCACTTTCCTATGAGGCGAGTAAACAAAGATGAAAATATTGATAACAAAAATGGACAGCCTTAGTAAGATAGTAAGCTTTAATTGCAAATCACTCAAGAGATCTATGGAAGGAATAAGAACATTGTGTCGGTCGGCGGACGTGATAGCCCTTCAAGAGACGTGGTTGCTGCCACACGATCTGCCGTTGCTCAGCACGGTTGATGACGGCTTCGGGTGCACCGGGACGTCGGCTGTCGACACTTCGGCGGGCCTTTTGAGCGGGAGGCCATACGGTGGCGTCGCGTTACTGTAGCGTAAAAGTGCGTTTGAGACAGTGTTGCCGATTGAGTGTAATAATGTGCGAGTGTGCGCGGTCAGAATAACCGTAAGTACTAGATCTGTAGTTGTGTTCAGTCTGTACATGCCAACAAACTCGAATGATAATCTTCCGGAGTTTACAGCCTGTCTTAGTACTATTCGCTCAATAATAGAAGTAGAGGAGAATAAAGGAGTTGAGGCTTTTTATATCATAGGAGACTATAATGCACATCCGAATAAGTTGTTTTATAACGAAATTATACATTTTTGTTCAGATCAAAGATGGGTCTGTGTAGATGTGGAGATGTGTGACAGTGAAACCTACACTTTTATAAGTGAATCACATGGTTGTAATAGATGGTTGGACCACTGCATCGTCACTGAGTCTGCGCAACAATCAGTAGTTAGTGTCACAGTAAAATATGATTTGTATTGGTCCGACCATTTCCCGATTGTGATTGAATGTGACTTGCTTAAAATAAACTGTAAAATTGTAGACAACATGCCTAAGAATAATCTTGTTAATCGTGTTGTGTGGGGCGAGAGGACGTCTGAGCAGATTAGCGAGTACCACGACCTCTGTCACTCTAAGCTGAGACTTATAGATTGTACCATTGGATTGAGTACCAGAACAAACTACAACTACTAGAAGAGCCTTCGACTACTAGAAGAGCCTTCAACTACTGGAACTAACTACAACTACTGAAAGAGCCTTCAACTACTGGAACTAACTACAACTACTGGAAGAGCCTTCGTCTACTGGAAGAGCCTTCAACTACTGGAACTAACTACAACTACTGAAAGATTCTTCGACTGCGGGAAGAGCCTTCAACTACTTGGAACTAACTACAACTACGGAAAAAACCTTCGACGATATCTCAAACAGTCTTCAACGACAATTGGAATCTCCGGAACTTTTTGAAAAGGTATTTTTTGAACTACAAGGAAGCTATCATCAATAATCAAGATGCATACAGCTCAGCACAGTTCAGCTATCGCTACAATCAACATGTTTTGAAAATATCAAAACATTATGCGCCAACTATAACAAGGATAGCAAAACCAGAAAAACAAATGAATACTTGAACAAGCGGATGTCCTCGTTAGAAGCTCAATGGATGGATTTCAATGCACGGCATACATTGCTGTTGCAAGAAATTGAAGACAGGAACATAAACTATTTTGTGGAAGATGTCTACGGTAAGACAAAGACCATGTACGAAACAACTAAAACAGACATTCTAAAAATGTTGCAAACTACTGAAGAAAATGTCAAATTCAACTTGACAGACTTATCGAGAGAAGAACCTGATGAGAAGACCAAGACTTTGCTAACTAAACAGGAATGCAACTTCAAAGCCATCGATCGGGCTATGGCAAAAATTGATTTTGATGCCTTAGCTGAAAAATGGGAACTTGACGATCACTTGTCAATCTTGAAGTCAAAGTGGGAAGCGATTGACAATACTCATTGGGAACTGGAAGCCTTACTGAAAGGTACGAAACATACGTACTATGACCAGTTCAACAGCATGGAGGATAAATATGACGAAACAAGGAAACGTCTGAAAAGCAAGATGTGGTCCACCGCTCATCACCAACATTCAGCACCAAGAATCGAGATCCCAGAATTTTCTGGACACTACAGCAAATGGATATCTTTCAAAGATCTGTTCCTGGAAACCATTCATAAAAACCCGACATTGAATAAAGCTCAAAAAATGCAGCATCTGAAGACCAGGCTGAAAGGTGAAGCAGAAAGGCTGGTGCAACACTTGAGCATCAGCGCCGACAACTACACTTCGTGTTGGGAGATACTAACTCAACGCTACGACAACCGATGACTGCAATTCTAATCGTACATGAACACTATGTTGCAGTTGCCTGTCATACAGAAGCCAGACGCTTACAACTTAAAGAAGCTGCATGACGTAACAACGGAATGTCTAAATGGTTTAACAAACATTGGTTTTGATATAACCAGTTGGGATCCGATGATTGTCCATCTGATGTCACAGAAACTAGACTGCGGGAGCTACAATGAATACATAAAAACTTTGCCCGATAACAGAGAGGTGCCAACACTACAGGAATTTATGTTATACTTAGAAAACCAGTTTATGGCGTTTGAAACCATGAAGACTTCAAAGAAAGACATACAGAGTTCAGAGAAGTCAGCTGGAACTGAAAAACATGTACATCGAAAAAACTTCGATCATAAGAAGTGGGTTCCAAAAACTTACCACACTTCATACGGGCAGTGCCCTCTTTGCAAAAACAATCATGTTTTAATGCGATGTCAACAGTTTATTGACTTGGATACAAAGCAAAGAAACAGCACAGTTGCAAAATTGCGACTATGCAAAAACTGTTTGTTTAGTCACGAAAACCAAACTTGCAACTCTACAAAAACGTGTAAGGAATGTAATATGAAGCATCATACGCTCCTACATTACAAAAATTTCAATAAAAATACACCTTCGACGAGCAATGAAAACCAACGCTCCGGTCAACGACCTTTGAGGGAAACTGAAACGCCAAGTTCGAATCATCTATCAGCCAGAGAGATGGAAGTCTTACTGACAACCGTCCAAATCAAGGTTAAATCGGTAGATGGGACTTACGTAACTCTTCGTGCGCTCATAGATCAGGGCTCACAAGTTAACTTAATAACTGAAAATGCAGCACAACTGCTAAAGCTGCCAAGAAACAAACTAACTGCGAAGATATCTGGAGTTGGAACTGTATCAGGCGATTGTAGGGGACGCCTTACAATAACATGCAAATCAATCCATTCCGAATATACTTTCAACACTGAAGCATTGATTATGAAGAAACTGATCAATAAACTACCAAACAACACATTCAAACGACCAGAGTGGTCGCATTTGCAAAACTTAAAACTAGCGGACTCTGATTTTAACATTTCAAGGTCTATTGACATACTACTTGGAGCTGACGTATACGCTGAAATTATACAAGATGGAATATTAAGAGGCGCACCAAATTCACCCGTTGCGCAACAGACACAGCTGGGATGGATTTTGTGTGGAAAACTAGAAACTTTAAACTGTCACGTCACACTACTCGACTTGACTGAAATAACTAAATTTTGGGAATGTGAAGACGTCACCAAAACAAACACTGACCGATCTCAAGAGGATCAATGTGAAACTTACTACAAAGAAACTACTCGCCGTGGTTCAGATGGAAGATACATTGTGAAGATGCCTTTACGTCCGGATTATGAAAATAAGATCGGAACATCGAAGACGATCGCAGTATCACAATTGCTGCAATTAGAAAAAAGGTTTAAAACAAATGGCCGACTTGAAAAGTTATACAAAGAGTTCCTTAGGGAATACCTGGAGTTGGGCCATATGAAACCAGCACTACCCATGACACCTTCAACTACTGAATGTTTCTTACCACATCACGGAGTACTGCGGGAAGAGTCTACTACCACGAAACTTAGAGTTGTCTTCAATGCATCTCAGAAAACTAAAACGGGATACAGCCTGAACGGCCTACAAGAAAAGGGCCCCAACCTACAAAAAGATATCCAAGAACTAATCATAAAATGGAGAACTTACAAATACGCCTTTACAGCTGACATCGAGAAAATGTACCGATGTATCTGGCTGTCTGAGGATCAACAACATTTGCAGAAAATTATTTGGCGAAATACGCCGTCAGAGAAGCTGCAAGAGTACCAACTTTGCACCGTCACTTATGGGACAAAATGCGCACCGTGGCTAGCCATGAGAACCATCAAGCAACTGGCATACGATGATGGCTATAAATACCCCATGGCTGCCAAAGTACTACTGAACGAAGCATACGTCGATGACGTTATAAGCGGCCACAACTCACTGGAAGCGGCCCAGGAACTCCAGACATCTCTTATCGATATGTTAAAGGGGGCCGGGATGAACTTACGCAAGTGGTCCAGCAATGATCCTGCATTGTTACAAAACTTAAGTGATGATCAGATTTCACGCAAAATTACTTTTGACTTCAAGCAAGAGGAATCCATGAAAACCCTAGGACTAGGTTGGAATCCGCACGCCGACACTTTTGTGTTTAACTGGAAATATGAAGAAAAATGTCGACCAGAATTGACTAAAAGGCGACTGCTTTCGGAAATTTCACAACTTTATGATCCGCTGGGTTGGCTCTCACCCATAACTATTGCGGCAAAGATTATATTTCAAGAAGTATGGGTCAACAAACTTGAGTGGGATGATCAGTTACCGTCACACATAGCAGATAAGTGGCTAAAACTTAGAGCTGACATACCCAATGTAAAACACATAAAAATCAAGCGCTGGATCGGTTCAACGAACCAAAAGATCGAACTATTTGGATTCTGCGACGCCAGCGAAAAGGCTTATTCCTGCGTGGTTTACAGCTGCGTCAGAGATGAACATAACAAGCCAAAAATAACATTACTTGCTGCTAAAACAAGAGTAGCACCGTTATCACAAACAATCACATTACCGAAACTTGAACTTTGCGGCGCGCTCTTACTATCGCAACTCATCGAAAAAATCAGAGAAGCTTTGAATGGTTTCGATATAACTACGAGCGTTTGGTGCGATTCCCAAGTGGTCCTGGCATGGATACAGGGGGATACATCTAAAAGAGAAAAATATGTCGCCAACCGAGTTGCAAAAATAAGACAAATCATACCAGCCGAGCAATGGCGTTATGTGAAGTCGCAAGATAACCCTGCAGACTGTGCATCGGGAGGATTGTTACCAACCAAGCTAACAACATTCAGTCTGTGGTGGGAAGGTCCTACATTTCTGAATACCTTCCAAGAACAAAGTCGTGAAGAAAACGTAACATGCACTTTTACAACTAACATAGGCACCGTTTACCAAGCGAAATCAAACTCTATGAACAAAGAGACAAATAATTGTATTCATAACTTATTAACTAATTGCAGTTCATTGACCAAAGCGATCAGAATTGTAGCATGGATACAACGATTTATCGCAAACGCACGTAACTACACGAAACGTGAAACCAGATGCCTCACTTTGTGCGAATTAAACAATGCAAATGAACAAATAATAAAATATGTGCAACAAACGGAAATTACACAAGAATGTAACATTTTCAAACTCAAACCATACTTGGACAACAACGGCTTAATCCGAGTCGGGGGTCGACTGAACCATTCCAGTTTACCGTTTGATATGAAGAATCCCATCATTCTACCTAAGGGTGGGCGACTTACTGAGTTGGTGATCCGTCAAGCTCACCTAACGACTTTACACGGAGGAGCCAGACTAACTTTAGCGCACATCCGGCAACGGTACTGGATCATTGGCGGGAACAGAGCGGTGAAAGCTGAACTACGGCGCTGTGTGCGCTGCCATCGCTACAACCCGTCGGAGTTAAACCAACTCATGGCAGAACTGCCACCACAACGAGTAACACCTTCGCGCCCGTTTACTCACACGGGAGTTGACTTCACGGGACACGTCGAAGTCAGACTCAACAAAGGAAGAGGAGTTCGAACTTCAAAGGGTTACATATGCATATTCGTATGTATGGTGACAAAGGCTGTGCACATCGAACTTGCATCGGACTTAAGTACTGAAACTTTCATAGCAGCCTTCCAGAGAATGTGCTCCAGGCGCGGTACACCAGGTCACGTCTACTCGGACTGTGGTACGAATTTCATAGGCGCAGCAAGGTTGCTTCAGAAAGAGTTTGAAGACTTCAAGCAAATCTTGTCGCCAAACTTCTTCAATAAAATCGCAGACATGGGAGTACAATGGCATTTTAATGCGCCCGCTTGGCCGACTGCTGGTGGACTAGGGGAAGCAGCGGTCAAGTCGATGAAGTATCACCTTCGTCGAGTGCTAGGAGACCAAAAACTGACGTACGAGGAATTTGCCACCCTGCTTGCGAAGATAGAAGCGTGCATGAACTTCAGGCCGCTTTGCCAACTTACTGAAGACCCCGAAGAATTTTATAACTACCTGACACCGGGTCACTTTTTAACGGGGGGACCAACAATGTCTTTGCCACGAGCCGACTACACTGATGAAAACTACATAGATCTCCGCCGACGATGGCAGTTAACTGAACATATGTTCCAACAATTTTGGAAGAATTGGTCAAGTGACTATCTTACTCAACTACAAACGCACAGCAAATGGAACAATCCCAAGAAAAACCTCAGCGAGGGGGACGTCCAGGAAAATGGGCTATGGGACGGGTGCTAGAACTTCACCCCGGAGCGGACGGATACGTTCGAGTGACAACCCTAAAAACCCAAAACGGTGTCATTAAACGACCTATAGTAAAACTATCGGCGTTACCCATCGACACAAACTGCAATAAAAATTATGAAGAACTTAAAACTGATTTACAAAAGGCTGAGAAACCTACCACAACAAAACACTCAGGAACAAAATGTCTTACAAACATTTTAATGTTTCTTTTCACTTTGTTGATACTTGTGAATGGATCATATGGTTCGCAACTAAGGTCAGGCACTCAAATTACCAACCTGGAACCCGAGCGACCGATTTATTATGACACCATAGGCAAAATAGAACTCATTCACGATGAATGGACTTTGCTTACGTATTACAACTTAACAAACTATTGGCAGGGCGTTCAACATATTGAAAAATACATATATGGTGTAAATGACCTTTTCCAGAAGATCCATCAAAGTTATTGCCAAGCGACGGTGGATCAACTTACCCACGAGATGGAACTACTCAACTTCTACAACACAATGCTGCTGGCTCCCCACAAACATTTATCTACGCGCAAGAAGCGCGGCTTTATCGACGGAGTAGGCATGATAGCAAACAGCTTATTCGGTGTCTTGGACCAGAGGTTTGCTGACAAATACCACAAGGACATTGATGCCATACAACACAACGAAAACTATTTGCTTGAACTCGCAAAAAAACAAACATCGATCATGCAACTACAAAATGACGTTTTGAAGAAAAACGATGAAAATATCAAGCTTCAATGCAAGATGATAGAACACTTCATGGAAGAAACTAAGACGAATCTGGGCAGCATTGAAACAGAAATACAAATAATGATGGCCACAAGTTACTTCAACTCCGCTTCGCTCACAGCATCGCTACTACTACGAAATCTTAAGGAAATTCAAACTATGCTCCTGAACACTCTAACTAATGTCTACAGTGGACATATGGACGTGCACTTGATATCACCAGTGAGTCTAGTAAAGCAACTGGAAGACATATCCGGCAGACTGCCGAGGACTCTATCATTACCGACAGAAAATATCAGAGAAGATATCAAGGAACTTTACAAGTTACTGTACGTAAAAGCACGAATAACGAAAAACTACTTTATGTTCGAAGTTCACATTCCTTTAATTTCGAATGAGGTCTTCACCTACTATCGGGCTATCGCGATACCATTCAAGGCGGAGTCAAATTACACATTGATACAGTTATCTTCGGAATACATTGCTGTGAACTTTGAGAAGAATTCTTACATCTCACTAACAGATAAAGACTTTAAGCAATGCATCAAACGACAAAAAGATAACTTTATTTGTAACGCACCACCATACCAGTGTTCAACTTACAAAACAAGAATGCACCTTGCGAAGCAAAACTACTGGGTCATCGTGCAACTACGTCACCGTGTGACGTTTACAGCATGTCATGCGAGGAAGTATGGATCAAATTGCAAGAATCAAACAGCTGGTTGGTTGTTTGTTGTGTACGTACTATTTGTGAAAACGACGTAATATCGCAAACTATCACATCAGCGGCTATAGTAACTTTGAGTCAAGGATGCGTATTGCGGTCAAAAGAACTCACCATCACTTCGCACAATCAATACAACAGCAACCTCAACGTTAACTATGACATGCATGTACCGAACCTGAATTCACCAATAAACAACGTTGTCAACGTTACACTCCACAACGCGCCACACGAACTCTTCACTCTTAAGAAAAACGACTTCGAGGAAATTGACAAAAAGCTGCGGTTCCAACAAGAGAACGAGCCGAAACTACCATCCACTATCACGGACCATGACGTTCACCAATATGCAATTTGTTATATTTTACTAACAATTGCTGTCATCACTTTCCTGTGGATCATAACAAGGAAATACTGCACACTGCTCAAGAGGCGATTTCCGAGGAAGACAAATAAAAGGCAAACGCATGAGGACATCGAACTTCAACCAATGGGATCTCGACAGCAGACTGCCAGAGAAAAAAACCAGCAGGCGCCCACAGACGACTGCCACGCTCAAACTCAAGGACAGCGAGACAACATTGCCTTTACTTTTGATTGATTGTTTACCTATTTACTTTTACTTTAATGTTTGACTTTGTACAGGCGTTTATTTCTCTCTCTTTACTCATCTTAGCGTCTTTAGGGGGTTGCCAATATGTACGGTCTCATCGCCGCACATTTTTCTGCTTACTCGGTAACCTACTTTAGGCCAACGATGCGCGTCATAATTTAGCATAATAAAACTACATGACTAACGATTTAAAACATAGTGACATTATAACTGGGTAGCTATCAACAACTAAGAGAAATAATCGCCTTCTACTATATTATTGTACCATACTCTTACCTAAAATAAACTTAACACTTAGTGCATCTTAATGGAACGCGTTTCTCTAAACTAAAACCTTCACGACAAATCGGTGTACGGAGTTAACTACTGCAGCCCGTACATAGATATTCCTCAGGAGCTGAGTAATTGTTGTGATAAGTTCTGTGATCACAGAGAACATTGTTCAGCTCTTGATGAAATGTATTCTAATATTGTGAATATACTGGTACAGGCCGCTGTACAATCCTATAAGATAAAGTGTCGGAGGAAGGGTGGCTATATCGCGGGGTGGAACAAGCATGTCGCAGACGCTCACCGCGAGGCACGGCTTAAATTCCAGGTGTGGACAATGGCTGGTCGCCCAGCCAGTGGCCCTGTATTTCGTGATATGGTGGAGGCGAGGAGACATTTTAAAGCTAAACTCAAGTGGTGTCAGAACAGGCAAGATCAGCTTAAAATGAATCTCCTTGCTTTCAACCACGCTAACAAAGACTTCAGGCATTTTTGGAAACATACAAATAAAATGAATGTGCGGCCGAGTCTCCCGGTGAGTGTCGGTGGTATTACTGGCCACAAGAATATTGCTGATGCTTTTAGGGACCACTTTTCGGTGCAGTCACTCTTAGGCTCTCAGGGAGCAAGCGGTGCTGAGACAATTGAGACCGAGCGGAACACGAAAGTACCAGCCAAGAGTGTGGCTGCAATTATTTCCAGAATGCAACGTGGGAAGTCGCCGGGTCACGATGGCCTCAGCATCGAACATTTTAAACATGCGGAAGTCCATCTGCCTAGAGTTTTGTCGCTATTTTTCACTCTTTGCCTTGGTCATTCATATTTACCGGAACCACTTATGCGGACGATAGTAGTCCCCATTGTTAAAAACAAAACTGGTGACACATCCGACATGAACAACTATCGACCCATCTCGCTAGCCACCACCATGGCCAAGGTGCTTGACGGTCTGGTGAAAGGCTGCCTCTCGGAATATGTTAAAGTGCACGACGCCCAGTTCGGATTTAAGGCGGGCGTGTCTATGGAGAGTGCCATACTCAGCCTGAAGCACACCGTCAAGTACTACACCACGAGGAGGACGCCGGTATACGCGTGTTTCCTTGATTTGTCGAAAGCTTTCGATCTTGTCTCCTATAATGTGCTGTGGGACAAGTTGAGGGGCACGGGTGTGCCGGCGGAGTACACTGCCCTTCTCCGATACTGGTATGCTCACCAGAAAAATCGGGTGAGCTGGGTCGGTACTCTGTCGGATGAGTATCAAATGGAATGTGGTGTGAGGCAGGGGGGGTTAAGCTCGCCCTTGTTATTTAATTTATATATAAATGAACTTATAGAGCGGCTGAGCAGCACACATGTCGGCTGCCATATAGACGGTATATGTGTTAATAACATAAGTTACGCGGACGACATGGTGTTGCTCAGTCCATCTATGAGCGGACTGAGGACGCTACTCACGATATGCGAGACATATGCGGGGGTGCACGGCCTTAAATACAACTCAAAAAAGAGTGAGGTGTTGGTGTTTACGGCACCTAAACAACAGCCCCGTCGTGTACCTCCAGTATATCTCAACGGCGTAGTACTCAATGTGGTGAATAGTTTTAAATACCTTGGGCATGTTGTCACCAGTGACCTACGCGATGATGGCGACATAGAGCGTGAGCGCAGGGCGTTGTCGGTGAGGAGCAATATGCTCGCCCGTAGGTTTGCTCGCTGCACGGCAGACGTCAAAGTTAGTTTATTTAAGGCGTTCTGTCAGTCCTTCTACACGAGCGGCCTGTGGGTGTCATTACGGGCCGAGCCTACAACGTCCTGCGCGTACAATACAACAACGCTTTTAGGATGCTGTTGCGGTTGCCGCGACGTTGCAGTGCATCAGGAATGTTTGCTGCAGCTCATACGGATGGCTTTCACGCCATCATGCGTAAGAAAGCAGCTTCCTTATAGCAACGCTTGCGTAGCACTGGGAACAGCATCCTAAAAATGATTGTTGGCAGAGTGGACTGTCCCATCCAAAGACATTGGGTCAAAATAAGTATAGGTTTATGTTAAATTGAATTAAGGACTACTAATAACACTAACATAGCATATAAGCACAATCTGTTACTAACCACTAACAACGTATGGACTATTATAGGTCTGAAATAAAGTTTTTTTTTTTTTTTTATTTATTTAAATCCCATGTTGAAACGACCAAGCGGTAGTTAACACAGTTGCCATATTTTAAAGGACAATAATTAAGATGGAGACAACTGAATTATCTCGTGAAATAATGATAAAATAAATTCATTTAAACGTGCGAATTACGAATGCTACAGGTGGTCTATTAAAAAAAAAAACAATATACTCATAATTAATTTAATTTAAAGAGAAATTACATGAATATTGACTATGGCTGAAACTACGTAAAACCTATGAATGATACTACCAGTTCCTTGGACTTAAGTCTATTGGGTGACACAATATACGCGCAAGATGAAGGTAAAACACCCCAATCTATTACACAAACAGAACTTACATTTCGCGAATTTATGAACGTTGACCTGATGGGCTACATTGAGGAAACCTATAGGATTGGCAAACGAAGCTCGAAAAACCGCCCATTAGTGATAGAAATATTAAGCAAAAGGATGGTAACGTATCTCAAGGAAAATAGCAACGTATTTCAAGGAACTAGACTATTTTTATCAGAATTCTTAGATGATGAAGCACGAAGAGAAAGGAAATTGCTGCGCGAAGAAATGTTGAAAGCAAGAAGGCAAGGACTTCATGCAGTAATCCGCGATAATCAACTAATAATTGATGGAAAAATAACTAATAAAATAGATAATACACCCGCCAACCAAATGAACACAAATAAATGGAATACACAAGCAGACCTATCATCCTCTAAAAACAATAACAATTTTTTTCGCCGCTACACTAACACAGGAGACAGAAACATGTAAGAAATAGACTGTTCTCAATCACTGTATATAATTTATTTTCTGGTTCACAACCACTAGATAGTAACTCGAGACAACCTTCGACGTCTGTATCCGCAAAAGTAATGACCGTTGCAACGAATATTTTTTACCAACTGACATAACGGTGTTGCCACCTTAAAATGAACGAATGATCTATTAAATAATTAAGTATTCGATTATTGTCTATGATGTTATGGTATTAATGAATCGATAATTAGTTATGCTAACATTCGGCTAATCCTGACGTCAAACGCGGCCTCGCGTTTTACAATTTTTAAAATCAGAGGAAGAAAATACATAATTACATTTATAACA
Source organism: Xestia xanthographa (assembly GCA_905147715.2). Taxonomy (NCBI): domain Eukaryota; kingdom Metazoa; phylum Arthropoda; class Insecta; order Lepidoptera; family Noctuidae; genus Xestia; species Xestia xanthographa. Next base: position 17,745,045 of record LR990659.1, on the reverse strand, counting down.
AACATTGCGTTATTTAATATCCATAACTGATGTATGACTCACTCTTATAACTAACATCACTAGGCACTCTCACCAATAGCGACTCACTCTTATAACTAACATCGCATATAAGCACTCTCACCTATAGCGACTCACTCTTATAACTAACATCGCATATAGGCACTCTCACCAATAGCGACTCACTCTTATAACTAACATCTCATATAGGCACTCACCAATAGTGACTCACTCTTATAACTAACATCTCATATAGGCACTCACCAATAGTGACTTACTCTTATAGTTAACACCGATAGGTACTCTCACCAATAGCGACTCACTCTTAGAAAATAATATCTCATAAATACATTCTCATAATTATTCATTTCATTCACTTTTACTCACTCATAAATCTTTTTATAATAGAAACATAATATTTGTCAATTTCATTTTACACATGAACTATACCCATAATAAATAAATAGTAAATACCAAAATCAATTGACTTTACTTCATTCTCTCATACAATCAGAATCACTATTATGCTCTCTCCAGTTAATTTTACATAAAACTCAATATTTCTCTACTATTCATTTTCTCTATTAAACAAATATCATAATATTATTTTAAAGCCTTTAGGATTACCATAAATCATTACATATTTTACAACCATGATTTCATAATCATCATCATACAATCCTTGCATTCACTAATATTAGAAGAGACAATCATAAATAATACCATTAAATACATAATTTTATATCTACTCTGAATCACTCGATATCGCATCGTGGTTAAAAACAAGCCAAGGGTGTAATTTGTCGACAGCGAAAACCGATCTATAGGGTTTGCAACCTTTTTTCCTAGTAATAGGAGTGTCCTCTATTTCGTAACGATCGTTACCAATAACTTTAGAAATCCTAAACGGCCCTACACATTTAGGTAATAATTTACGACTCTGTCCAGGTTCAGTGCGGATATCTTTTTCGACACGAACTAAATCGCCTATTTTATACTGAGTAGGTTTTTTATGTGATTTGTCAAAACGCTCTTTTTGTTCCTGTTGATTAATTTGAATTCGCGATTCTGCATCCGATCTAATTTCCTCACGATCTACCGGCGTATGGGATTCTGAGACAAGCGTATTCATGAAACCGTCCGAAACACCTGTAGTCTGAATGCCAAACAGAATTTCTGAGGGGGTACGACCGGTTGACTTATTTATCGTGTTATTTAAGGACCACTGTATTTGCGGTAACCGCAAATCCCACTCGTTTTCTGGTCTATTATGGTTTGCGGTCGTTATAGCATCAACTATAGTCCGGTTGTACCTCTCAACTTGACCATTAGACCTAGGAGAGGCTACCGCATTTAAAATATGTTTGATTCCCCTTTCATTTACAAAATCGGAGAATTCCTTGCTGGTAAAACTAGTACCTCTGTCAGATATCAACCTACGGGGTACTCCAAAAAGAGAGAAATATTCTGTAAATACCTGAATACTAGTACTACTTTTAACATTCTTGACTGGTTTTATAAATATGAATTTTGTGAAAGCGTCGATGATTACTAAGATGTGACAATTTTTCTTTTTACTGACTGGAAATGGCCCACAGTGATCAGTATGCAGGGTATCAAATGGTTTATTAATTTTTGGTATAGGATGTAACTCCCCTTCTTTGGCACCAGTGGGTATTTTATTGTGAGCGCAGCTGAGGCAGGAACTGCAATATTTTTTAATAAATCTTCGCATCTTTTTAAACCAATAAACTTGATTAACTCTACTATAAGTTTTATCAAAACTGAAGTGACCGACATCGTCGTGATTCATACGAACTATTTGCCACCTAACAGATTTTGGAACTACCCACTTCAAATTAACATCATTATTTTTGTCACTTGTTATTCTGTATAAACGACCATTTTTTATTGTATAGTTCTTATGAATCTCTACAACGTCTTTAGTATTTGTGTCACTTAGAATATTCATAATTCGTTGTATTTCTGAATCCTGTTCCTGCACTGTACGCAACCAGGCATCATCATCTATTGCCATAATATCAACAACTCTAATCTCATCCTGGCATTCAGAAATACCAGGATTGCGAGACAGTGCATCAACGTGACTCATTTTAACACCATCACGATGCTCCACAATAAAATCATATTCCTGCATCAATATGTACCAACGCGCTACTCTAGGTATGAGATCTTTTTTTATCATTGTACTCCTTATAGCGGCACAGTCAGTAACAACTTTAAATGTTTTGCCTAAGACATAAACTCTAAATCTGTTTAAGGCACAAACCACTGCTAAAGTCTCCAATTCGTATGAGTGAAGTTTGCTTTCGTCGGGAGTCGTTTGACGACTGTAATACACTATAGGATGTAACATATCATGATTAACACGTTGCATTAAAATTGCTCCAATGCCAACTTTACTAGCGTCAGCATGAATTTCTAGCTCAGCCTGGGGATCGTATAATGCTAAAACAGGTCTTGTAGTTAATTTTGATTTTAATTCATTGAATGCCGTTAATTGAGGTTCATCAAAAGTCCAAGGAGTATTTTTCTTTGTAAGAATTGTCAAAGGTTTTGCTATCATTGAATAATTTTGTATAAATCTTCTAAAGTAGCTTGTAAGCCCAACAAACTGTCTAACCTCATGAACATTTTTGGGGATGGCGAAATCCATTACAGCTTTAATTTTTGCGACACCAGGACGGATTCCATCAGAACTAATCTCGTAGCCCAGATAATTTATACGAGTTTGAAAGAAATCACATTTTTCCAAATTAAGTGTTAGATGAGAAGATCTTAACAATTGAAAAACCCTCTCCAGCTTATCTAAACCCTCTTCAATTGACTGTGATGTCACTAATAAGTCATCCATGTACGCCAGTGCTAAATTTTGTTTACCCCTAAGCATAGAATTAATCGTACGTTGAAAAACACTAGGTGCATTTGAAAGCCCAAATGGCATTCTCTCAAACTCATACAATCCATCAGGTGTCACAAATGCTGTAAATCGCTTACTATTTTCATCCATTGGTACCTGATAGTACCCTGAAAATAGGTCTAGACTTATGAAGTACCTACTACCTCCTAATCTATCTAATTGATCCTCAATACGAGGTAACGGATATTTATCTTTTAGTGTCTTTCGATTAAGAGATCTATAATCAATACATAGCCGTTTATCACCATTCTTCTTATTTACTAGTATCACAGGACTTGAATAGTCCGAAGTACTCTCACGAATGATACCAATAGTCAACAACTCTTCTATAATTTTATTTAAATGCTCACGTTCACTTTGTGATATTCTATATGGATTATACACCACCGGTCTGTTATCCGTTAATGTAATGTCCATTTTTGTTAAGTTAGTTTTACCCAATTCTGCCAAATTAATTGCAAAACAGTCCCTATACTTTTGTAATAGTTCAAACAATTTTTGTTTTTGTTTCTCTGTCATATCTGTGCTAATTTTTACGTGTGATAATGGTAATGGTTCATAGGTTGTAGTTTCCGTCATTATGCCTATATATTCACAACTCACTTCCTGATATATTTGGCCCCGTACTAATAACATACCTTTAGGAATCTTTAGATCATTGTGTGATAAGTTTGTTAATAGTAAATATCCCTTACCCACTTGAAATTCAAAAAGACCAGAACAAACAACATATTCATTATTATGTAAAATTCGAAGATCACACTGCACAAACAAGCCACCTGTGTAATTACCATCAGCAATAACATCGATTGGCATCGTGGTCTTAGGTTTTATGATTTCATCTTTGTTAGCGAAGACTTTAACCTTTAAATTATTTTCATTACGAAAATCTGGTATTTGCATAAAAACCAGCTCATCTGCTGTTTTCAATAGTATAACATTTGGTTTTTCCGTAAAAGACTGCCCTACTAAAATTGGTGTCTTTAAGTAATGATCTTCTACGATTAAAATTTCAGTTTCAGCTTTTACGGAACCAATCTCTAACATAACCATAGATTTTCCTATTGGCCTGACTAAAGAATTACCAAACCCCTGTAACATTGGTAAATCACTGGTATCCCAATTAGCTAATATGAGCTTTGCCTTCGATTCTCGTATAAGAGTACATTTACTGCCTAGATCAATGTATGCCTGCAAACTAATGTCATTTACTTTAACAGTTTTATAATATTTTTCATTATTGGACTCACTATTATTAATACACATGACAGTCTTACTTTGTTCTGTAACATTATTACTTTTACTAGTTTCATCACTATTAATGGCGTTCTTTTTACGACAGTCCCTTGTTTCATGTCCTAATTTAAAGCAAAAGTTACACTTTTTGATAGGTTTATTACATTTTAAACTTATGTGACCTATTTCATTACAGTTAAAGCACCGGACTGTGTCTGAAATATTATTTTTTGTTTGTTCGTTTGTCATCTTATTAGGCTGTTTAAGCGACGCTGTGTTCCGGTTTCGGAAGTTAGAATTTGGTGCATTATTTTCATGTTGAGACACAGTACGCAAATAGTTTAGGATTTGTTCCGGTTCCTTGAACATACACGTACCTGCCCCCATTCGTACAAATTTATCATCAATGCCGTGTATAAGACAACCGACTGCTTTAGTTCCCGTTATCTCACATTTATTTATTAATGCCATTTTATCATAATAATAATGTTCTAACGACTGGCCAAATCTACATCGAAGTTTTAACATTGTAGTTAACAAATCTCCGTAATTTTCGTTGGAAGGAAAAGCTAATTTTAATTTTTGGGTCCACTCATTCCAACTATATAAAACTGAGGGTAGACCCTGGTACCACTTTTTCGCTAAACCAGTCAATTTAGGAAGTGCATAATGACATACCTGACGATCATTCCAGGAATAAATCTGCGCACATTCACTAACCTTGTTTATCCAGTTTTCTATTGTCTGACTATTATCATTTGGGTCGAATTCGGGTACAACACTAAAAGAAACAGGAAAATTGTTTTGACCCCAGAAATTAGGAACAGGGGGGGTCGTAAAATGACTAATAGGTTCATTGACCGTGGGGATGTGCACTGTAGAACTACTACTATTAGCTGGAACAGGTTCGTATTGTTTATTTAACGCACTAGAAATGTCCGATACGATTAAATGATTCGGAATTGGCAATGGAGGAGTTTTAGTTAATTCACGGTTGACGCTTCTCAGAGAAGACCCTTGTACTTGACGTTTAGAACGCGCTTGTCTCTTACTATGTCTTTTATAACTATGGCTATGTTTACGAATATGACGTCTTTTTTTATGTCGCGATCTACGATGATGGTCGCCACTGTCGCTAGAGGTTGTGTTTACAGACGTACTGTCTTCACTAGTATCACGTCGCCTCCGTTTCGAATTGCCCATTGTCGATACACACCGGTTTTGAGTGATTCAAAGAAAATATAATATAGCACGATTTAGATTAACCATAGAAACATAAAGAAAAGACAATAATTATTCAAAATCAAACAATGAGGGTATTAGATTACTACTCTACTACTTATGATTATTACTATTACTAATATCTACTAACGATATCGGCTAATACATTATAACACTTACACCCGTCACTAATTAATATGTAATAAAAAAAAAATGTTAATCACAAAATCGTCTTCACTTTGATATTAATTTTGTTTTGTTTGCACACAGTTCCACCATAAATTTATTTATATTATATAAAACTACAAAGCCACTGACTCACTGATTGACATGTCGTTTCTCGGAATGGGTGAGAGATGGGTTAGGGGAATGTTTAGCATAAATGTAGAATACCATAAAGTGAGTAGAGGAAAATTATAGAGGAGATTCAAATCCAAGATGGCGGCCGAGTCCATTTCCGGTTTCGGTGGGGAAAAGACTTGGACAAGTTTCGACTCATAGGTCCTATTCAAAATTTAGAATGATTTAGAAAAAAAGTAAAAAAAAAAAAAAAAACAAGATGGCGGCTGCGCTGGGACGTTTTGAAATCTTCGACTTTTTGCACTAAACTTTGACGAATTGTGTTGTTCAACCGATTTCAAAACTTGGCAACACCAAGTACACCAGTCGGTGGCCTATATCCTTGAGATTTCAGAAAAATTGTGGCTTTTCAGAAAAACAAAATGGCGAACAGTGTGGCGGCCATCTTGTAAAAAATTGTAATTTTCGGCTTTTTTTTAAATCCATTTTTAGGGTAGTTGGCAACATCCGACGGGTTCGAGTTGTACCGAGCGGTTGTGTGTTTTGTTGAAGAGTGTTGCCTGGTTTGAAAAATTTCCCCATTTTTTGGGTAGTTTCCCAGATTTCTCCCAAAAACATGAAAAGTAGAAATAACGATATTTTGAATGGAGACTTTGACTAGCTGGCAACGTTGGGGTACCCCAAATGACATTTGACCATTTTGGTTCATTTCAGTTGGCAACCCCAAAAAATATTGAATATTTTAATTTTTGGGACTTTTTGACTTTGGCGAGTTCTTTTGTTCTACCAAACTCAAAAGTTGGCAACACCACGTACAGCGATCGGTACCCTACATCCTTGAAATTTCAGGAAAATTATGACTTTTCAGAAAAAACAAGATGGCGGACGCTGTGGCGGCCATTTTGTAAAAACTTGAAATTTCGGCTTTTTTCAAATCTATTTTTCGTGCAGTTGGCAACATCTGAAGGGTTCGAGTTGTACTGATCGGTTATGTGTTTTGTTGAGTAGTGTTGCCTGGTGCAAAAAATTTCCCCATTTCTAGGGTACTTTACCAGATTTTCTCCGAAAACGTGAAAAGTAGAAATAACGATATTTTGAGTAGAGACTTTAACTAGCCGGCAACATTGGGGTGCCCCGAATGACATTTGACCATTTTCATCACTTTGAGCTGGCAACCCCAAGAGCCATTGGGGTTCGCATTTTCGGGTCAGACCCGAATTTGGCGAGTTCTTTTGTTCTATCAAACTCAAAAGTTGGAGACACCATGCACACCGGTTGGTAGCCTATATTCTTGAAATTTCAGGAAAATTATGACTTTTCAGAAAAACAAGATGGCGGACAGTGGGGCGGCCATCTTGTAAAAATGACAAAAAATCCCAATTTTCGACACGATAAATGGGACAGCTGGCATCCCCCCACTGGATTGTGTTGTATGAACTGGTTGTGTGTATTGCCGAGGAGTGTTGCTTGGTGCAAAACTTCTCCCCACTTTTGGGGTAATTTTGACCAAAAACATGAAAAGTAGAAATGACGTTCTTTTAAATGGAAATTTTGCATAACCACCAAGAATGGGGTGCCCGAAATGACTTTTGAGCATTTTCATCACTCTCAGCTGGCAACCCCGAGAGCCATTCGCGCTTGAATCTTCGGGTCGGACCCGACTTTGGCAAGTTCTTTTGTTCTACCAAAGTCAACGTACAGCCACCGTGTTTTTACTGACAGGTAGCTTATATCCTGGTTACTTTAGAAAAATTGTGACATTTCAGAAATTCAATATGGCGGCTGTGCCACTTCCGGTTTCCAAAACCTTGTCTGATTGGGGTCGTTCAAGCAGTTCATCCCACTGAGGGGTATTAGTTTGTAATGGTTTTTTGCTTCCACGTGTGGGGTAAAAGTGCCAAACTCCACCTTTTTGCCCCCCCTTCTACCCCCTCCCTATCTCGTTACACGGAAACTAAGAGACCCATGTTCTGTTTTTTTACGGATTCGTATAGAGGAGGCTTGGAAAAGTAAAAACCATTGTTTAAAGTTGTCCCTCTTGACCCCCTTCTCTACCCCTGTAGGCGTATCTCGAAAAATAAGAGGCCATGTTTTTTTTTTTTCAGATTCATAAAAAGAGGCCCAGAGTTAGTAAAACTAATTTTTCAATACCCTCTCTCCCCCCTTGAGCCCCTCTCTCCACCCCTTTTTATACAACTGAAAAATCTTTTGATTTTTACCTAAAACTATTGAGGGGCGTTGAAATTTGTATACCTTCCCCTCCCCGCCCCAACCTCCCCTAAAATTGAAAGGGCTGTAACTTCATAACGGTTAGAGATAGCAATTAGGTGTTTAAAAAAATTATATAATAGGCGTCGAAACTTGTCCGGTCTCCGATGGTGGTACGGCAACGATAGCTTTCCGATGGTAGGTAGGTCCTGAATGGAGCAAACCTGCGAGATCGAGTGAAGCGAAGGAGGAGGTGGCGAGCGAAGCGAGCGCCGGGCGACTTCCATTGCGTAACCAAGGTTGAGTGGGTGAAGCGTAACTCAGGGGTGACTATGTACATTCCGAAAAAATATTTTCTCAAAAAAAGAAAGGGCTGTAACTTTATAACGCTTAGAGATAGCCATTAGGTGTTTGAACAAATATTATAGTAAGTGTCAAAATCTGTCCGGTAGTGGTAGGGATAAGGTCAAGATAGTTTATTGGTCTGAGTTTATAATGAAGGTTTTAGATTGTTTTAGCGGATCTTAAGGGTTCTTAGACTGCTTCATACTGATTTAGGGGTTCCTAAAGACTTGGATGAATTTCGACTCATAGGTCCCATACAAACTTTTTGTACTAAACTTTGACGAATTATTTTGTTCTACCGATTTAAAACGTTAACACCACTTACACCAGTCGTTGGCCTATAACCTTGAAATTTGGTTGAGGAGTGTTGCCTGGTGCAAAAATTCTCTTCACTTTTGGGGTAATTTTACCAGATTTTCCCCGAAAACATGAAAAGTAGAAATGACGACATTTTAAATGGAAATTTTGGGTAACCACCAAGAATCGGGTGCCCAAAATGACTCATGACCATTTTCATCACTCACAGCTGGCAACCCCGAGAGGCATTGGGGCTTGAATTTTCGGGTTAGACCCGAATTTGGCGAATTCTTTTGTTTTACCAAACTCAAAAGTTGGCAACACCAGGTGCACCGGTCGGTAGCCGATATCATTGAGATTTCAGGAAAATTATGACTTTTCAGAAAAACAAGATGGCGAACCGTGTGGCAGCCACCTTCTAAAAATGACGAAAATCCCAATTTTTGACACGATAAATGGGACAGCTAGCATCCCCCGACTGCATTGTGTTGCATAAACTGGTTGTGTGTTTCGTCAAGGAGTATTGCCTGGTGCAATAATTCTCCCCACTTTTGGGGTAATTTTTCTAGATTTTCCCCAAAAACATGAAAAGTAGAATTAACGATATTTTGAAAGTAGACTTTTACTAGCCGGTAACAAAGGGGTCCCCCAAATGACTTTTGATCATTTTCATCACTCTCAGCTGGCAACCCCAATTGCCATAGGGGCTTGAATTTTCGGGTCAGACCCGACTTTGGCGAGTTCTTTTGTTCTACGAAAGTCAAAAGTTGGCAACACCAAGTAAACCGTTCGGTAGCCTATATCATTGAAATTTCGGAAAAATTATGACTTTTCAGGAAAACAAGATGGCGGACCATGTGGCGGCCATCTTGGAAAAATGACGAAAAATCCCAATTTTCGACACGATAAATGGGACAGCTGGCATCCCCCGACTGGATTGTGTTGTATGAACTGGTTGTTTATTTCGTTGAGGAGTGTTGCCTGGTGCAAAGTTTTTCCCCATTTTTAGGGTCTTTTCTCAGATTCTCCCCAATACATGAAAAGTAGAAATAATGATATTTTGAATGGAGACTTTGACCAGCCGGCAACATTGGGGTCCCCAAAATGTTATTTGACCATTTTCATCACGTTCAGCTGGCAACCCCGAGACCAATTGGCGCTTAAATTAACAGGGTCAGACCCGATTTTGTCGAATTCTTTCGTTCTACCAAAGTCAACGGACAGCCACCGTGTTTTTACACGCAGGTAGCTTGTATCCTGGTTACTTTAGAAAAATTGTGACATTTTAGAAATTCAAGATGGCGGCCGTGCCGTTTCCTGTTTTCGAAACCTTGTTCGAATACCACTCACTGACATTATTGTTCTCCCGGACGGTGGACAGGGAGAGGGGTATATTTTGACAGATTCGTAATCAAGTTACTCTCACGAGTAGGGAAAATGTGCCAAACCACTTTTTGTCCCCCTTCCCACCCCTCCCTATCGTATCTCGGAAACTGAGAGACCCGTGTTTTGTTTTTTTACTGATTCGTATAGAGGAGGCTTGGGGAAGTATAAAACATTTTTCAATGTTTCCCCCTTGCCCCCCTTCTCCCCCCCTTTAGGCGGATCTTGGAAGTTCAGAGAATTGAAACTTTTTTTTCAGATTCATATAAAGGAGCAATGCGTTAGTCAGAATCATTTTTCACAAAACCCCCCTCTCCCCCCCTTCACCCCTCCCACCCATCGTATCTCGGAAACTAGGACATGTAGCGGTTTTGTTTTTATTGTTACCTAAAACTATTGAAGGGCGTTGAAATTTTTACACTCTCCCCTCCCGTCCCCAAACTCCCCTAAAATTTGAAGGGCTGTAATTTCATAACAGTTAGAGATAGCCATTAGGTGCTTGAACAAATATTATAGTAGGCGTCGAAACCTGTCCGGTGGTGGTACCGGTAAAGCGAATGGAGGAGCGAGCGAGCGTAGCGAACCGGTGACCCCCGTAGCGTAGGGATAAGGTCACGATAGCTTTCCGGTGGTAGGTAGGTCCTGAGTGGAGCGGAGGGGAGAGGGAGGTGGCGAGCGAAGCGAGCCGGCGACCTCCATAGTCGTTATGCTACGGAGGTCGCCGGCTCGCTTCACTCGCCACCTGTTTTTTTCACGCGGCCTTTGGTTAAGTGGGTGAAGCGTAACTCAGAGATGACTGATGAGATGACTGACATACGGAAAGAATATTTTGAATTCTAATTTTTAATTTCGCGCCACGCCAAAACGCTCCGCAACTAACTATATAAGTACTACGCACGCATACGTATTCGTATTGATTCTGACCTAAAACTATTGAGGGACATTGAAATGTTGAATACCCTACCCTCCCCTCCCCAACCTCCCCTAAAATTGAAAGGGCTGTAACTTTATTATGGTCAGATATAGACATTAGGTGTTGGAACCAATATAATAGCAGGCGTCGAAACCTGTCTGGTGGTGGCAGAGATAAGTTCACGATAGCTTTCCGGTGGTAGGTACTTTAGGGTAATGTTTTTTTAATGGGCAAATGTCTAAGTTTTTAAATAAGGTTTTAGATTGTTTAAGGCAATCTTAAGGGTTCTTAGACTGCTTCATAATAATTTAGGGGTTCCTTAGGGTTTAGGATTTTTGTACAGCTGTAATGGTAAAGGTTTTCAAAATGTTTAAAAAGTTCAATAATTATTTTTAAAAGCTTCATACGGATTTTCAAAATTTTATAAGGGTAAGGGATACTTCTCAATAACACGAAACCGAACCGAACCGAATAGAATGATATATATGTTACGGGCAACATGATTAACTGGGCATTATTAATAAGGACCGGCCATTATTAATAATGCCCAAGAGCGATGGGCAAAGTGATTAATTTATCACTTTGACCGGCCATTATTAATGATGCCCGAAGGCCCGTGGTCTATGTAATAAGTCAGTGTTTGAGATAGCATCATTGTTTTCTTTAATACTTTCCCTGCATAGGTCGACCACCATGATTGGTCCGAATTAGTATTACAACTTTATGTCCCAGAAGTCCGAATTTGGGACATGAGGAGCGTAGGCCGAAGGCCGGCGGAGCTCCGACGACATGGCTGACGGGAGATAGGGCGGCAGCTTTTTTTTTTAGACCGCCCGATCCGACCATCTGTTTAGTGTAATTTCTATTTTTACATGATGACAGTGTTTGATAAGTAAAATTTTTATCAAAATAAAAGTAGGTAACTACTGATGTTATTACATTTTTGATTGTTTATTAAAACTATTGAGGGGCGTTGTAATTTGTATACCTTCCCCTCTCCACCCCAACCTCCTCTAAAATTGAAAGAGCTGTAACTTCGTAACGGTTAGTCTTCGGTGACCCCCGTAGCATAGGGATAACGATACGGGGGTCACGATAGCTTTCCGGTTGGAGTTAGGTCCTGAGTGAAGCGAACCTGCGAGACCGAGTGGAGTAAAGCGAAACGTAGCGTCCGTAGTCCGTAGCGTAACGAAGGTTGTGGTTGAAGTGTTACTCGGGGCGACGACCAGCAAACTTTAGGGTAATGTTTTCTTTAATGGGAAAAGGTCTGAGTTTTTAAATAAGGTTTTAAATTATATTTAGATTGTATTTTTTTTTACTTTAATTTCTTTATTTTATTGAATTAGTTTTTAGTAAAGCGAGGGGCGAACCCCGTAGCGTAGGGATAAGGTCACGATAGCTTTCCAGTGGTAGGTAGGTCCGTAGCGTAACGATGGTTGAGTGGGTGAAGCGTACCTCAAGGGGGCGACGATAAAAAGAGAGTCAGCAATAGGAAGGGGTCCGCAAAGGCCGATGCCTGCCGGGGTTGCAGGACTGTTCGAAAGAGATACCGTGGCCCCGAAACACACAGGGCGATGAAGGAGCATGGATGGGTTCTTAAAGGTTTTCATATTGATTTGGAGGTTCCTTAGGGTTTTCGTACTGCTGTAAGGGTGCTCATAAAGGTTTAAAAAATATTCAAAAGTATTTTACAAAATTTTCTAAGGGCTCTAATGAATTTTCCAATTCATTGAGGATTCTTAAGGATTCTCAAAATTTTATAAGGGTAAGGAATACTTCTCAATAACACGAAACCGAACCGAATAGAATGATGTATATTTATGTTACGGGCAACGTGATTAACTGGGCATTATTAATAAGAACTGGCCATTATTAATAATGCCCGACGGCCCGCGGTCTATGTAATAAGTCAGTGTTTGAGATAGCATCATCGGTCTAAATTTTAAAGTTTAAAAGTTGTTTGCTTTAATACTTGTCCTTCATAGGTCGACCACCATGATTGGTCCGAATTAGTATTACAACTTTATGTCCCAGAAGTCCGAATTTGGGACATGAGGAGCGTAGGCCGAAGGCCGGCGGAGCTCCGACGACATGGCTGACGGGAGATATGGCGGCAGCTTTTTTTTTTAGACCGCCCGATCCGACCATCTGTTTAGTGTAATTTCTATTTTTACATGATGACATAGTGTTTGATAAGTAATATTTTTATCAAAATAAAAGGAGGTAACTACTGATGTTATTTTATTTTTAACTGTTTAATTTTAACTACTATGTTCAATAGTTTATTTTTTGTTAACTTTTCATGAAAATTTTGTAAGTTTAATTTCATTGAATAAACAAAAACACTACAGTTCACCTATTTTATTACTTTGCCCATGATAGGGTGGGCATAATTCAAAACGGCCGGGAAAAGTGATGTGAGTGCTGTTTTTATCACATTGCCCAATTAAGTCGGGCATTATGAATACAGACCGGCCATTATTAATAGTGCCCGGACTTATCAAATTGCCCGTAATATATATACAGCTTAATCAAGTGGAAACCTTTCGGGTCCTTTTGGGCTTTAGTTGGCTTTCAACAGAGTTTGAAAAGTTTTTAGAGTAGACATTTATGCTACATTTAGGGGTTTCAAAGGTGAAAAATCTACCAGCACAAGCACGCGAGGTGCTTGCACCTCGCGCAACACGCAAATACTAGTTATACTATATAAAGCTCGATTACCACTCACTCACTGACTCACTGACAGAATTGTTCTCCCTGATGGTGGATGGGGAGGTGGGTATATTTTGACAGATTCGTAAACAAGTAACACCCGCGAGTATTGGAAAAGTGCCAAAGCTCCCCTTTTCACCCCCCTTCCTCCCCCTACCTATCGTATCTCGGAAACAAAGAGACTTGGAACAATTTTTTTTCAGATTCGTATAGAGGAGGCTCGGGAAAAAAAAATCAGTTTTCAAAATTGACCCCTTTTTCCCCCTTCTCCCCCCTTTAGGCGGATCTCGGAAGTTGAGAGACTTGGAACATTTTTTTTTTCAGATTCGTAAGAAGAGGCCTAGAGTTAGTCAAAATCATTTTTCAAAACTCCCCACTCTCCCCCCCTTCACCCCTCCCCCCATCGTATCTCGGAAACTAGGACACGTAGCGGCTTTTTTATTTTTACTATAAATTATTATTAAGGAGCGTTTAAATTTGTATACGGAGGGTATCCTCTGCTCCCCAACCTCCCCTAAAAATAAAAGGCCTATAACTTCGTAACGGTCAGAGATAGCCATTATGTGTTTGAACAAATTTTATAGTAGGCGTCGAAACCTGTCTGGTGGTAGGTAGGTTCTGAGTGGAGCGCACCTGCGAGACCAAGTGGAGAGAAGGGAGGAGGTGGCGAGCGAAGCGAGCCGGCGACCTCCGTAGCGTAACGAAGGTCGAGTGGGTGAAGCGTAACTCAGGGGCGACGACAAGCAACTTTAGGGTTATGTTTTTTTAATGGGTCTCAGATTTTAAGTAAGGTTTTATACTTTTACATTATTAGGTTTTTTTAAAAAAAAAATTTTATAATGTTTTAGGGGTTCTTAAGGGTTTTCATACTGATTTTGGGGTAGTTGTAACGGATTTTCCAATTATTTTAAGGATTCCTATGGATTCTCAAAATTTTATGATGGTAAGGAATACTTCTCAAGAACACGACAACACGCGAGCTGCGCGCAGCTCGCGCACCTACGCAAATACTAGTCATAATATATTATGTCAAACAATCTATGTTGACTATGTTTAATTTGAGTCAGGCTGACAGGCAACAAATCAGACTTCTCAATACTTTTAACTCGACAATAAGTGGTGAATTTGACAATTAAACCACGCTCTGCTACCAGATGTGTGAGACTGCACAAACAGACTCACGATGTCCGCGATTACGCGGAGCCCTAATCAAAATAATATTTGTCCAATCGACAAAGGGAAAACACCTATTAGATACACTTACCATCACGTTGGTACTGGTGATGTGACGTAGTCCCTGGTCACGTCGTATCTGGGTGGGGTGTAAGTGTAAATGTGCTTGTGTTGTGTATGTAAAGTCATGTAGATTCGACGGTAACCAAAGGACGCCCCACAGCGCGTACCGTCGACTCCCTGGTCAAACCTTCTGATCACACACGTGGCACTTTTCATCATTGTCCAACTGAATTTTATCCTGGTTTGCTAACCCAATCGGGGATGTACAATAGTCCAGCACTGAATTTAGGAAGTTACCGGCGTCCAAATGACAAAGGCCGGCTACATAACCAACAAATTACTCGCGGTCACGACCCAAAGTGGCGAGATCTCTCAATTTTCACTCAATTATCAACAAAATATCAAACACCGATCAAGATGGTATCGGATTAACATTAACTCAAAGTTTCAATCAATAATTACACGAAAACAGCGTGCATCAAAAAAACAAGGCAGCGGAACCAAAATTTCTTCCCAATCAATCTCGCACTGACAAGCAAACGTCATCGCACTGACAACTGAAACGTCATCTGTCAAACGTCAAAAAAGGTGCGTTCAGAAACTTGGTGGATGAAACAATACATATAAACATCCATGACTCGGAAACAAATGTCCATGCTCATCACACAAACATTTGCTCCGACCGGGATTCGAACCCGGGACCCTAAGAACGTAAGGCAGCCTACCACCGCTGCGCCAATCGGGTCGTCATAATGTACGTTAAAACTCAAAATAACTGTAAAAGTTTCTCAAAGTAACTCAAAACATTGTGCTGATGGACGCATTTAATAGTAAACGGGCTAAAAAGGTCTTTAAAATAAAGTTATGACCTTAAAAATTAGTATTTGAAAAAAACTTGTGAAAAAGTTATAACTTTGACCTACAATATCTCCGTAACTAGTAGGTTCTCAGATATGGTACAGAACAAATAAATGATCGTAATGAGGGGGAGAAAAAGTGCCTTTCGGCTTCGTGAAGGGTCTATTTACACCCTTTATATTAGTTAAAAGTGGGAATTAATTGTTCATATCTATGTAGCTACTTATCCCGTGTGGTCCCGGGTTAAGAATGTGGCCACCCCATCTCATCCCGTTGGTGTCGTAAGAGGCAACTAAGGGAGCATAAGACCCAGTGCATACCATAAAGCACCTTGGGTTCCCGAATGGTGACGGGTAAATCACCAACAACAGCATTCCCAAAGAGGGTGAGTGTCAGGCAGGCGGCCGACTGTAAAACTAAAGCCACATCCCTTTGCAACATGACTAGTGAAAATGAAAACGTGTTGCGCCGACCCCAAGTAACATGGGATATGGGCAGGAAGATGATGATTTAAGTAGCTACTTACTGCAAGTATCGCCAAAACCACTGTTACAATATTAGTCTGCATTTTCAAAATAAGGAACTTTTCACAGTTAAATTACAAATGAATGATAGTAAAAATTGTTGCAACCGCCCTTTTTATACCTCACTACTCAAAGGAATTATTGTCATAACATGTTTTTTTCCTATTCACCAGTAAAAGTAAACAACAATATAATAACTTAATTAATTCAAAAAGAACCTGTATTGTTTAAAAAAAACAACTGACAATTGAATTCAGTCATCATGCAGACAAATAACTTTTGTTATAAAACAGATGTGAGTCAATTTCAACAACTCGATTTTTTACCTAATTTCCATGGACATTTTCATTTTCAGGTTTTAAAAAAAACTTTAATAATAAAGCGCAACATATCCACATTATATATACATTTTCTAAAAGGTGATATTATAATTAAATTAATTAGAGAGTTATTTGAGCCACCGAAATTGGCGAGCCACAGAAATTTTATTATTGCCACCGAAATTGTATTGGTGACACAGAAATTCTGCGTTTGCACCGAAATTGTGAATTATTATATATATATAAATTGTTTTTTAATAATATGTAAAGAAAGATAAGGTTTAATGAAAAAACTGATATAATACGAATATCGTCGTTAATATATATCGTCGTCATTATGTAATGAACACCTGCATGTAACCCATGTATCACAAACAAACGATTTGATTTGATCATTTTAATAAGCATTCAAGAAAAATACGACGTGGTGTACTACTACTCATTTGATGATTTCCCAGCCGAAAAAAAAAAAATAACCCCCGGGGGGTAATAAACCCCCCCAGATTGGCCAGGAGCCGCCTGAAGGCAGTCCATTCCAGTTTGGGGGCCAAACGTCGGAAGTGCTCCACGAAGTTCCACCGGCTATCGAGGACGAGTCCTAGGTACTTCAAAGTCGACTAGACCACACGACGAAGGTAGGTCGGCACCCGGTGATACCGGAGTGCCTCCCTAATGCAGCTCCAGGGCATGGGTGTTGAAGGCATTGGCGATGTTGAGAGACACCGCCAAGACAACCCTACCCCGGGAAACCGCATCCCCCATCGTGAGGGCTCTCACGTGCATGATGGCGTCCAACGTAGAGTGCCCCTTGCGGAAACCAAACTGGTGTTCCGCAAGATCCAGCCCTGTCCCCGCAAAGTGCTCGGCGAGGCGGTTTGCAATTACTCTTTCAAAGAGCTTACCCACCTCGTCTAGCAGCACCACGAGCCAGTATGCGGACGGAGAGTCCGCAGGGCGCCCCGGCTTCCGAATGAGGACCAGCTTTCTCGTCTTCCAAAGAAGCGGGAACTGGCCTCTCCAAGCATGCGCTTAGGAGCCCCTCTAGTCGGGGCCCGAGAGCCTCCGAGGCCAGGACCCAGGCTTTGCCAGGCAAGCCGTCGGGTCCCGGGGCGGTATTTTTGGCACTGAGCATACGTACCGCCACTCTCAGGTCTACCCCAGTCACGGAGCGTTTTCGTCGTCGTCCTGTTGGTCCGCTTCCAGCATCGCAGGCGGTGGAGCCATAGGCGGGGGGGGGGATGTTCCCCTCGTGAAGGGCGAATGCTCACCACATCCTCCAAGAGCTCAGGCTGGAGACTCTGCGTCAGTCGGGGGGCCCAGGTGCGGAGTTTATCCCGCACCATCTTGTAAGGGCGCCCCCACGGATCTCTGTCGAGAGTCGCCAGCATCTCCTCGCGGGCCAGTGATCTGGCCCACGAGGTGCTGGGGACTCGACACCTGCGCACGTCGCAGATGTTGGGCATGGCCTCCTGGAACCACCCTGCTTCATTGTCAACGTCGGCAGGCCTGCCCGGTGATGTCACCCAGGCCTGCATGATCGAGGCTTCCAGGAGGAGCTCCCGGAGGATGCAACCCTCAAAGTTCATTTAATCCAATTGTTAAATACCTGATGGTATTTAGGGGTGGCTGGCTGACCTGAAGGTACACTAGCGGAATCGAAAATAAAACCACTGTGTACTGAACTCTCTTGATAGTTGATTTTATTCTCATAAAAAATTAAAAGTGTTTGCTTATGTACTAATCGAGGTAACGAAACCATATCGACTTTTATTTCGACTACAACGCCATCTATCGAGCATGCCGGAAGCTTTACAAATAATTAAGTCTTAAACACCAATTGAAAGACTTTTTCAAGAAATAGTTATACAATTTTATTTTAATGTTGGGGGCTAAGGACCTAGTTCTGTCAAAGTAATTTCGGCATAACAAGTATTGATTCTTTTCAAAAATCTTCATTATCACTAATACAATAATTGATTTGTACAATTTCTGTGGAGTCGTGTAATTTCCGTGGGCACCCAGATGCCACGGAAATCACAGAAATTGGCCCACAGAAATTGGAAACGTGGCTATTTTTTTTTAATTACAAGAAACTATAAAGGCTATGACTATTATTTTCTATAACTATAAATGTGTACCAAAGGCTACTTAGCATGCATAAAAGTGATACCTTTATTTCTTGCAAAAATCCTTTTAAAACGTGATCACCGAACTTGCAAAATTTTGTTCCGAGTAAACTGAAATCACGTACTTACATTTTTGGCGGAAAGACCTGGCGATATGGTGCACTACCATTCTTACTGCGCGTAAGAGCACGACTGTCTCTTGCCGAGCAGAAATTTATTATTCGTTTAAACTCATTGGTGGAAGCTCAGGACGGTGAAACAAAATTACCATAGAAATTAGTAATTTCGCTTGGACAAAACTACCGTTGACATGTACTCATTAACTTTGAGTCTAAACATTCAAAACTAATTAACTTCTTATAGGTTAATCATTACTTAACGCAATCAAAATACTTTTTCTTGTATATGTTGGAGATTGTCTTCCTGAGAGGTAAATGCTGTGTATGAAAGTGATTGTGGACAAGACACAGAAATTGATAATTCGTCATTTACCGATTTTTTTCATAAAAAGTAATAGTCTTATAAATATAATTTAAGTGGCTTCATTTAGATTCATGTCTGTTTAATTCTGAGAAAAAAAATCGTTGTATTATCTGTAAAGCAGCACTGCATTTTCAGCCTAGACGCGTAAATTTTTCGCCTGAGAAATTCACTCATGTGTCAGTTGTCATTGAAATATCTAATTACTTAGATATATTGTTGCAAAACTAAATAGTTAATTAAAATAATAGTGTAATGACATAGTTGTCCGCTTTGTTAGGACATTGAAAACATGCTTGCATGCGTCATAGAAAAAAATATTGCGTTTATTGTACGATTATGATATGCCCTTGATTGCGGTTCGCGCGCGTGTCCTACGTTTTACCAAGTTTGAAATCCAATCTGCAATAGGCTTGTGTCCTGTATAATTCTAAAAATCTAATTAGTCCGTCAGTTAGATTATCAAAAAATATTTAATGCGTATTTTTTCTTTTGTTACGTAAACCAAAATTGACGAAGATGCGACGCTTTTAAAATTCTCAATACGTCACGCCATGCTAATTTTTAGTGCGTTGTGTGTGACGTCATGAGCTCCCACTCTCGATGATGTATTTTGGTTGCTGCTATAGCAACAAATACTAAAAACAATATGGAATCAATATTTAAGCGTGGCTCCCATACAACAAACGTGTTTTTTTGCCGTTTTGTCTAATGTTGTATAGATAATGGTGCGCGAGTCCGACTCGCACTTGGCCGGTTTTTAGGGTTCCGTACCCAAAGGGTAAAAACGGAACCCTATTACTAAGACTTCGCTGTCTGTCCGTCTGTCCTTCTGTCCGTCTGTCTGTCACCAGGCTGTATCTCATGAACCGTGACAGCTAGACAGTTGAAATTTTCACAGATGATGTATTTCTGTTGCCGCTATAACAACAAATACTAAAAACAGAAAAATTAATATTTAAGGGGGGCTCCCATACAACAAACGTGTTTTTTTTATAATAATTGGTACGGAACCCTTCGTGCGCGAATCCGATTCGCACTTGGCCGGTTTTTTCAGTACATCTCCGCCTACCTCTTCGGAACCTACAGGTGTTATATTATGTAGTATAGATTTATGAATATTTCTTAGTCTGACTTTCGTATAGACACGTTTTCGACTTTCGTGTAACTCTCATAAATGATTGCTGGGAAACGACTTTTTTTTGGGTCAAAAATCTCGTTCCACGGTAGGACTCAATGTAACGCACGTAAAACATTGTGCTGATGGATGCATTGAATAGTACGAGGGTTTACGTGGTTTTTAAGTACCTAGTGTATAAGATTAAAAACTTTACTGATATTATTTTTTTAAAACTTGTGAACCCAGGACCTCATGCTCAGCAGTCGCGCTTGCGACCACTACACCAACGAGGAAGTCGTCTAGCCACGATACATTAATATCTGATACAGCCAGACTATGTTTATCGACCTTCAGAGCCTTGTCAAGTTGAACTTCATGGTCGCGAATGTTGTGATAACGTCATTTTTCATGATATTAGTGATTATAACTTGAAAAACAAAATTTCATCCCCTTTTTCAACCTTGAGGATTTAAATTGTAACAACACGGTTGCGTTACCTTCCAACCATACGATTAGATAATAAATTTTGTGATTTTACTACGAAAATTAAGAACTTTCCATACACAACTTCATCCCCTTTTTTCAAATGGACTTGCCCAATGCACCCGGATCTAGCGAACAAAGGGCCTATTTGGCCAATCAGAGGGTTTGTTTACGCTAGTAGATATAACTTTGTCATACTAACATAGATGAATTTACCTACTAACGTGTGGTTTTTACTTATTAATTCCTCTTCTTACGTAATATTACTGCCTATACAACTTAATTAACTATGTATTATTATCATAATAACCTTACCTTACTTATATATATATACTACTACTACTACTATTACTTATTTATATAATAGCCTTACTTATATAGCCTACATAGGGCCAGTGTATCCACTGGCCCTATGTAGGCTATATAAGTAAGGTTACTTATTCATACAATTATACACAATAATATCATTTTCACTCAAATCTACCTACAATTAAGTTATATTGAGCAGTAAATAGTATGTTATCTTACATACCGTGAATATTCAGATAATATGTTATTACTCTATTGAATCTACCCTATTTTCTAACAAACGTATGCATTAAATCAAGCCTCTTTACATGGTTTGTTATGCATGTGTTATTATTTCAACTATGTGTTACAAGATAACTACTACCTAGGTGCCTGATTGCTACAGAGATACCTAACTGCTACATAAGTACCTACTTATTTACTAAAATAATGCACACATTACTGTGCTTCGCCTACAATTCCAAAACAAAAAAGTTACAAAGTTATTCATGACAAATATTAAACCTTAAATCGGCTCCGGCCCATCTCGTAACTTTCCCACTTCGACAACTAAATAAAAGACGTGCGAAACAAGTGACAAAGTGTGCCAACTCGTAACTATTTTAATCTTCATACATTGAATCCCATTTCGTCAACCATAAATTTCAACTGTTTTTTGTACTGTACAGTCAGCTCCCAAAGTTACAAGGGAACCATTTGTTGATGTTGCTATTTTTTGTCTCTCTCTGGCACACTAAAGTTTGTTACAACAGTACTCAATTTTGAATTTGAACAGAAAGTAGGTACTAGGAGAAAAGAATCAAGAAGGAGATGTTGGTGCCGCTGAAATCGTATTTTTAGTGAATACCCAACAATAAGTACTAGGAGAACAGAATCATGAAGATGTTAGTCCCACCGTTTACAATACTACCAGTCTACCGACTACCTACTACCAGACTTACAAAAGGGGATCGGGATATCATGTTACCCAGTTACTGGATTATTGTGGAGATCAGTTAAGCCGACTCTCCAACTAAAAAACTGGTATTCTGCGGAATCTAGTTAGACAAAATGATGACGCTTGTAACAAATTTATTTTAAGCGTAAGTATAGCATAATACTATACGCTACGGTACCTATACTCTCAAAAAAGTTATGGTACAGGTAGTGTAGGCCGTACGAAATAAATATTAATAATGGTCGCTAATATCAGTATATGAGTGATTTTCTCAAACATAATGTTAAGGCGGCGCGGCTGAAAATCATATCTTAAACTAAACGTACAATAAAGTGTTTTTTTTTTTTTAAAGAAGGCGTACTTATCTTGATCAAGCCGTCAGTATCAGTAGTATCGTCAGTAGTTTATGAGTTTATTCATTACAAACATACAAAAATACAAATTTTTCCTCTTTATAATATGATAAGTGTAGATGTTGATAAGATAGAAAGAAATAAATAAGCAGTAATTGTGATTTTTCTTAGTAGTTCTCCTGAGTACTAACTGTACTTGCCGAACAAAAAGTTTACCGAATGGGATATTTTGATCTTCATACATTGAATATGTATGAAGATCAAAATAGTTACGAAATGGGATTCAATGTATGAAGATTAAAATAGTTACGAGTTGGCACACTTTGTCACTTGTTTCGCACGTCTTTTGTTTAGTTGTCGAAATGGGAAAGTTACGAGATGGGCCGGAGCCATTAAATCATTATTTCTGGATCATTAATTATTTTATTTTTAATTGCATTAACAATTTGCACTATTAATTTTAACGATTCTGAGAAAAACTTTTGAAAATTACGCGTGAAAAGATACGCTTATCGAATCGGTCTTTCTATATTTTCCAATTTGCGATGGCTATTTTTAACGGTACTTATTATTTGCAAACAGATTTCGGCTATTCAGAATCATTAAAAAAAAAACCGGCCAAGTGCGAGTCGGACTCGCGCACGAAGGGTTCCGTACAAATTATTATAAAAAAATCACGTTTGTTGTATGGGAGCCCCCCTTAAATATTAATTTTATTCTGTTTTTAGTATTTGTTGTTATAGCGGCAACAGAGATACATCATCTGTGAAAATTTCAAGTGTCTAGCTGTCACGGTTTATGAGATACAGCCTGGTGACAGACAGACGGACAGACGGACAGACGGACAGACAACGAAGTCTTAGTAATAGGGTTCCGTTTTTACCCTTTGGGTACGGAACCCTAAAAACAAAAGTTTAGCGAATATCAGAGAATTCCAGCGTATTATCAACAACCAAAATGATATTCAACCATAATATTAAAAATTAGCCAAGTTCGTGTTGGGCCACGCGCAATGTAGGGTTCCGTAGTAGCCTGTTATATTTTATTTTTAAGTCTTTTGCTACCCTAAATAAAAATAAATATTTTATTACTTTGTTGGCGTAATTAATATACACACCCCTACAAAATTACAGCTTTCTAGTATTAACGGTCTCTTAGCAAAGCCTCGGACAGGCAGACAGATGGACATGGTGAAACTATAAGGGTTCCTTGTCAGGACTACGGAACCCTAAAAACGACCAACAGCTGATTTTATTGAATTATATCTTTACTTTGAACCAAAAAGTTAAGCGGAAAAACCTCCTTTGTGCGAAATCAAAACTTTTTATAGTTTGTTGTTAGTTTATTTATTTTAGTTTATTTAATACTTAGTTTTTAATTAATTATGTAAATATTTACTCGATTTTTTTTTTTAAGTAATAATAAAGTTACATTTACACAATCCCATAGACAGGTCAGAAATTTACAACTATTTCGTAATAACACTTCGCTTATGGCCTTTATTGCCAACTTTAGCTAGTACGTGTTCCCGCATTCTTTAAGAGCCACTAACCCGTAAAGAGTTAACGTCTGAAACAGGTACCAACCCTATCTAAATCGGACGTGACTTGTCCTCCACTGAACGGAATATAAATTTTAAATCATAAAGAAATCTGATCAGGTTTCGAGTTGGAATAATAAAACGGCTATTAAGGCTAGGTTTTGATATAATCGATGGCTAAAGCTGTCTTTTTGTCCGCATAAGATTTTGTCGTTCGTAAAGCTTTGAACAACGACATCATCGTCATCATCTGCCTAGCTTTTTCCCAACTACGTAGGGGTCGGCTTGCTACGTAGGGGAGTCTTGCCGGATGTAGTTGAATACAAGTATTTTACATGGAGCGACTGCCTATCTGACCTCTACAACCCTATTAGTAGGTAACCCTGTTATTTAGTTTTAGATTCTTTTTATTTTCTTTTTAAATATTATTTTTGTAATTCCGGTGCTTGTCCCAAATAAATATTTTTCTTTCTTTCTTTCTTTCTTTAGTACTGGGTAATACGATACCCCTTGGTCAGACTGATTTTCAGACTTTTTGGGTCATTGACTGCCTGTAACAACCGTAAATGGTCCTCAAACGACAGCCAGGACCAAAGACTACGTACTTTCCGAAGCACGGAAGAAACTTGATATGTAATGGGTACCAACCATATACCAACCTAGACAAGCACGGTTTAACCTAAAGATGGACCCGAGCGACATTACAGCTATAAACTGAAATAGGTCAGCATCTATACCAACATACGTCTCCATCACGTGATAAAATTCGGTGTTCAATATAAGGATAAAAACAAAAACAAACGGTCAATTTGATTGAGAGATACCCAAGGGATCAATTTTCAATTATTTGTGTAACAAGCACGCGGCCATATTGTTGGATATTTGGTGGGAAAATGTCTTGAAAAATTACTCCACATTCCGGTCCCTCCCATCCTGCCTTTATTACATCAATATCCTGGGTCCGGCGGCGGGGCTATTCGTTTTAGGATAACGCCAGACTGGGCAAGTATAAACGTTTTGATTAATCTAGATTTCATTATCGAGCCTTTGTTTCAGAATCAAAAAAATACATAATTATTATGTCAAAAACTTTACAATAAATAGTGTAATAATATTTTGGTCCTTCGAGTCAACAAGGGTCTCTAAGGACCACATTATCAACACTCTTAGCTGTCACTTCACAATAAAATTAATCAACAGCCATTTCCCTTATAACTGCAATAAATTTGATTATAACGTTATCCTTTATTCTTATAGACTCCGTGCTGTTAGAATCTTCAGTCCAGTGCACAAGAGCTTAGAGCAAAACAGAATCTGTTAATAGATCCGGGGACGCCAACGGGTCAATTTGTTACTGCCACTACAGCGGTCTAGCTTCAACACCAGAATTCAAGGTTTTATTGGTTGGCTTATTCGTCCCGTCGCTGTGTAACATAAATAATATTTTTTAGAACGGACAGTTTAGTTTGGTGTAGCTAATTTTTTTTATTCAGTTGCAACATCGTTAACGGGTTTTTAATTGACAATTTGTTACTGTCCTCGTTTGTTTTATATACGAGCTTTGTGCTTGTGTTTCTCTCGATTTATTTTCTGTTTCCAACAAAATGTGTACTCACTCGTGGATTAAAAGGAATTTTACAAAAAGGAGACCCACAGAGAATGGAATTTTTGCCGCGTTTAAAGACGGTAGCACTTATAGTAATTGTGGCACTGAAAGTGCGTTAAGCGCGCAATTTCTGTCACGGATGTCAGTTTCATTACGCTGATGTGAAGTCTCGTAATGCGAATAACTGGTGATACGAGATTTGCAGGCAAAGTGTTCACAGTGGCTGTCTCGAGTAGCGGTCACCGAGGTATCTCCATGCTCTACGAGGATAGCCGACATCGTCTTGACTGGACTTATTTAACCACGTTAATCTTGTGAAACAACACACATCACCGTTACTCTAGAGCAGCCTTACTCAAAGTGTGTTAAGGCTCCGTGGAGCCTCTGTAGGGGCTCCACGAAAATACTGTGCATAATTAAAAAATATACCAAAGAAAAATACACTGTAATGTATGAAACATAAAAAACAGTTTCATACTCCTGTAAACGAGCAATCCTTGTATATAAATTGTATATTATAATCTGAATCTCGGAAACGGCACCAACGATTTTCATGACATTTAGTATGCAGGGGGTTTCGGGGGTGATAAATCGATCTAGCTAGGTTTCATTTTTATAAAATGTCGTTTACCAAAAGAAAAACCGAGCAAAGCTCAGTCATTCAGCTCATTAAGTAATTAGACAAATGATTATTTGATTACTAATAAAGAATAAGTTATAATAATATTTGCGTACTTATTCCTTTATTCATTTGTTAAGAAACGATTAAAAGGAAAAACACGCACACATAAACTTTTTTCAATTATTTTAGGCAACAAACGTATGGCTCCGTCGAATATTTAGGTTTCCAAAAGGGTTTCGTTGATAAAAAAGTTTGAGAACCGCTGCTTCTAGAGCATAGGCAAAGTTCAAAGTTTAGCAAGCTCAGCAATGAGGCGTAATGATCTGACGCCTTCTCAAGTAGCAAGCAACAAAGTTAAGCGTAAACCACGCGAATCAAATTATAGGCGTGTTTGCAACTACAACAGCCTTAACTACGTACTTAATTACACACTATTTAAACTTTGACGGTAGAGATCAGGCAGCCATGTTGTTTTCTGAACCTAAAGCTGCGTACTGACAGGGAATAGATATGTGAGCGTTTTAAAATTAACCAAAATTAAATCCGATTTTACTAACTTTCAGGGTTTCTATAATGCCTATAACAATGACAGTCCTCAGTTTGGGTTTGTGCTCATTTGATGGCAATATATATACGAGCAAACCCGTACAATAGCATAATTATGTATCAATTGTATGCTGACATCGACGCACAGCGAATGAATAAAATATACAATTTTAAGTCAACAATCAGTAGTCGCATAGCACCGTTGGGCTAACAATAAAATGACTCATTCGCCGCGAGTCTATCAGTTATCAGTTTGGGTGTTCTTTCAATACACAAATTCAATCAATCATTCTATCAGTCTATCATTTAAATGTACCTTACCCGTACAGGCTCCCTCCCCATTTTCATGCTACAGATAATATGTTTTAACGCAACAGGCGTAATAGTGTAATACCCAGGATCTGCATAACCCTTCAGTAAAATGTATGCTTGATATTATCAACAAAACTGGGTTCACATTGCAACATTTTCATCAACCTCTGCAGAATAGCAGATTGATTTGATTCATCGTAATCAGCCGTTACTGCTCAAAGTCATGAAGCAAACAAATTAATCCATAAAGGAAAGGTATTTTCTAACTTGTTTAATACAGCCCGACCTCAATAACTATTATACTGAAATTTGTCTTATTAGCCTTACCATTTGTAACATCAGGCAAAAAGGGATGTTCGGTAACGACCAGCTGTTGGCAGACCGGTGGTCCAGCAAATGGTATAAAAACAATACAAAAACGGCCCAGAATTGTTTCAGCATTTGTTTCCGCATTCCTGGCCATTAAGCACCGTGCATGCTTACATTTTTTCCAACGCAACGCACAATTTTATTCGAAAAATATTTTGAATAACATGACATCGCGCCTGTATTTCTCGAAGGGTTAAGCAGTGGTGTACCATAGTGCACCCACATTTAAGTCTCATGTGAGCGAGCCTATTGGCTGGCTACTATTAAGCCAATCGCCAGTTCAGAGTATGCTTGAGTCCCATACATATTATAGAAGCGAGCCTTTTGTCACTAACCATACTCACAAATCCAAAGACACTAAAAAAAACTTGATGGAAAAACCCCTCACTTTCCCAACCTGGGCATCGAACCCAGATCCTCACGCTCAGCAATTGCGACTACTAGACCAGTGCGGCAGTTAATAATAATAATGTTACCATTCCGCATGACAAGAACCTCGTGAAAGCTGAGAAAGAGAAACAAATAAAATATCTTGGCTTAGCTCACGAGGTTCGCGACATGTGGAATATGAACTCGGTTATCATTGTGCCGATTGTCGTGACGGCCAATGGCTTTAGAGCCAAGAGCTTCGATGACCATCTATCGAAGCTCTCTTTAGGCGGTTGGATCAAGGGCCTGATTCAGAAGGCAGTACTCCTTTGTGAGGGCTCGCATTGTGAGGAGGTTCCTATCTCTGGAGCCCTATATAACCACCGGTGGCTTGGACCCTGCTCCCGACACCAGCAGACTACTATTTTTTTATATGTTTAAATGATTTTTTAAGAAATATTTAAAAATGTAAATAATAAGATGTTAGATGAATAAAGGAGATAATAATAATACCAGCCTATTAATGTCCCACTGCTGGGCAAAATCCTCTTCTCATACAGACAAGGCAACACGCTTTCCTCACGATGTTTTTCCTACACCGATGACTGTGAAAAATATTTATTTAATTAAATAAAGGAACAAATTCATAATGGATTTGTTTATCATTGGATGTACAGGTGAGTGAGCTGAAATTGAGTGTTGTTTTGTTGGTCTAGTATGGAGTGCCTGTGTGTAAACGATCATAATGGACGCTTAATTGTATCAAATCTTTTTTGTGTTATAGAAATAAACTTTTTTATCAATTTCGGTTTAACATTTTGCTGTTTTTCATTACAGTAAGTTAGCTTATTTTCCTAATATATTGTTTTGTTGGTCTAGTATGGAGTGCCTGTGTGTAAACGATCATAATGGACGCTTAATTGTATCAAATCTTTTTTGTGTTATAGAAATAAACTTTTTTATCAATTTCGGTTTAACATTTTGCTGTTTTTCATTACAGTAAGTTAGCTTATTTTCCTAATATATTGTTTTGTGCTTGTGGTGTTTACCATAAGTAATCGTAGCACTGTAACAAAATACTATGTTTGTAAAAATATTTAGTTGCAATAAATACTGCAGTAGAAAATGTATTAATTTGTTTATTGCGTAATGTTCATAAAGTGATAAGGGAGTATGACTAGCTAAAGAATAACATGACCATGTTTGGGAGCAGCAAGTATGATTATTAAAATCATACAGGTTGTAAACAATCTCATCACGAAGCCGTCAACCCAGCATTCTGTACATCAAACTAAGTAACTTTACGCAAAAAATATTGCTGGGTAACAACTTTTTTTTTTGGGGTGAAAAGTCATGTTTTGTGGTAGAACTCAATGTAACGCACTCAACACATTGTGCTGATGGATGGATTGAATAGTACGGGGGTCTTAATAATATAATAATAATATATTTATTCAAATTTAGAATTGGCACGAAAAATACAAGTTAAATCTTAAACATAATGTTGGTATAACAGAGTTCGGTACTAGGTTAAACCTGTATCACAGGTGGCATTTTTCTAATAAATACTATTTGGACAATGGATTTCTTAACAATATAAAACATAATAGTGAAATAAGTTAGTGTGGGTTAATATATTATGATATACCTAATGTACTTAAACGCTATTATAAGATACGAACAACAAATAATAATTAAGGTCACACATGTATATAAATCTAAGGAAAACAGTTTGTAGCACTTATTTGCTAATACTAATATGATTGTCAGCAGTATGAAACAAGTACACATTGCAAAAAACACCGTCAAGGTATTTTTGTTGCGGGCGACAATTTGCTTAGTCAGCGAAAGATTAACAGATGGCTGGCTTGGAGTATGACGCACTAGGTGCCCTCATAATCGACGGAGTTTATGTATCTATGTTCCGCTATTTTTCTGGCAGGGCATTCAGCATCTCCCGTTTTGTGGTCACTGGGCAAGTTGCGCAACTCGGAGTGTCAGCTTTCTTCGCGCATTCGGACATCGTATGACCTACGCCACCGCAGTGACCACATGCGGAAAATAGTTCTTTGCAAGATTTGGCTGCATGGCCATACTGCTGGCATTTATAGCACCTCGTAACTAACGTGAAGTCCCTGACAGGACATGATGTCCAATTTATAAAAATCCTAGTTTGAGGTATTAAAATTTTCCGTATGTTGGCCGCAACTTCAATAACGTAGTTACAGGTCGTAGCCTCTCTCTTCCCAGATTTGTGGCTCAATTTTATCAAGGTCAAAAAGGATTCTAGGGACATCGCTGGCAACTTTTCGACTATATTTTGCTCGAAAATGCACTGGAAGACCTCATTTTCAGCCAAGGAAGTCGGCACTCCTACAACCACGATCCGAGGTTTGCGCTTGTTGGGTTCGTCGGCGGTAAGTCCAGATGTTGAGAGCTGGACTGCGTTTTTCAGCTTATCGGCGTCTTGTTTCGTCTCGGTACTTATTATTACGCCACCATTTTTCGTTTTTTGGACACCACGTACTTGCAGCTTCATTTGCTCGGGCCGTATGATTTTCTGCACCAGTTCTATGGTTTCGTCACTGGTTTTTAACATATCATTTGGATAGATGGCGAAAGAACTTAAGTTATTGGGTCGAACGAAATAGTTTGATCCCCTTTTCACCATATCGGCAAAAGAAGCATTTCCCGCAGAACTAGAATCCCGTATAGTCTGCTTGAGCTCCGAGATATGTTCTGTAAGGTCGCGCTGTTGTTTAAGGGCATCGATCTTGTTATCCGCGTGAATAGCTTTTTGCTTTAGCGACTGGTATAGGACTGCCATTTGTGACGTACCAGATTCGACTTTACGGCAAAGGTTTTAAATCTTCATCTTCTGCTCGGTGTTGAGTTTCCCATCCATGGCAATAGAGCAAACTTCATCCAGGTATATCCATCCTTGTATTTCAGGCGTTGAAGCAATAACAACGGCCGTGGCCGACAGCGACGGCGAGCTGGAGGGTTGCACTGGCCCCTTTCGTTTACAGGGGCTGTTTTCCATTTTGTTAGTTTTATCAAACTTCACTATTTCGGGTCCATTATTCACTAAAACTACACACTAAGCAAGAATAGTTTATGCATTACGATAGTAATACCTGCACGAAAGTAGGTCAATATTATAGCTATTATATATTATTATATATTATGATATTAGCTTGCTCGGCGATTCGCTAAATGTAACAATCAAGTTAAAGTCACTCTGTTCAATGCGTACTGTCGGTCGCTTTACACTGGACACCTCTGGTACAAGCACACACAACGCGCGTATAATACCCTACGTGTGCAATACAACAACGCATTTAGATGTATATTTGGGCTACCGTGGAGGTGTAGTGCGTCCGGAATGTTTGCGGAGAACAGAGTAGATGATTTCTATGCCGTGTTAAGAAAAGCGAGGGCCTCCTTTATGAGCCGTGTACATGATTCTGACAATGGAATATTGAGAGCCATCTACGAAGCTAATTATTTCTTTGTATATGGCTGCTAATATTCCTGCTCACAATTTTAATACATATTTTTATTTATTATTAATTTTAATTGCATTTTATTCTAATTGTATCTTCAGTATGGGTGTCTTGCCTGAATTAAATGAATTTTATTTATTTATTTATTATTAAAGTAAGTAATAATTAAATATTGCTAATGAGCACGTCTGTCCGCTGCGAGTGCACAGAATGCCATCAATCTTGGAGGTGTTCAAAGTAAAAATCACATTTAAAAAAATAAAAATAAAATAAGTTTATTGCGTATCAATTTGGGTTACATAACATGTCGAGGAGTCTCCATTTAGACATAGAAAATGCCTGTAGTTGAAGGCTCCGCTCATTCCCTTACCTCTTATAGATACAAAATCAATAGGCAATTAACAAATAGAGAAAAAAGTAAAAATAAAAATCTAAAAAATTAAACAAAGTACGATAAATTGTATAAGCGTGTGTGCGCCCGTGGGTCTGTGTGTGTGTGTATGTGTGTGTGTGTGTGCGTGTGTGAGTGTGTGTGTGAGAGAGAGATTTTGAGAGAGACATTAAAAACATGTATTTAAAAAAAAAACTTGTCAGAAAGTTGGAACTTTGACCCCCAATATCTCCGAACTAGAAGGTTCCCAGGTATGGTGAAGAACAAAAAAAACATCGGGGAGAATAAGTGCCTTTCGGATTCGTTAAGAGGTATTTTACACCCTTTATACTTTCAAAAGTTGCTAAGTGCATATTGGTGCTCGTATATTATTGAAAAGTGATTGATTAATTACTAAGTAATGACATTACGCCCAGGTAACGATTTTAATACACAAATTTCAATAACTTTAATATTGATCTCTCTCTCAATAACACTTAATAAGTAAAAGTTTCAGTCCTGAACGAAGTTAAATTCAGTTTATGCCAATCAAGCCGAGATTCCGGGACTACATTAATCATCTTAACGACATCATAACTCTTGTGGAAGTTATATTTGATGGGCTGTTTTATTTCGCTGTGCTTCAGTTTTTCTAGAACTTTTTTCCACTACCGTAGACCCTGTCAGCCAGCATCTTCTTTAGTTATGTTCGAAATTTAACAAAATATGCTTGAATAAACATAAAAAAGAGGACTGCAAAATAGGTAACGGTATGATAGATTTGATTGATGATTGATTGATATGATTCTGAGCAGCGGTGGCCCAGTGGTGGCGGCCCCGACTTACGAACAGTAAGTCGTGGGTTCGAACCCAGACAGGCGCATTACTGTGTGTAATTTATTTCATCACCACTGCTCTCAAAACGGTGAAGGAAAACATCGTGAGGAAACCGGCATGTCCTAGAACCAAAAAATTCGGAGACATATGACATCTACCAATCCGCACTGGGCCCGCGTGGTGGATTAATAGCCCATTCCCTCTCATAGAGAGGAGGCCTGTGTCCCAGCAGTGGGAACATTAATAGGCTGATGATGATGATGATAGATTTTGTATAATGGATGTGAAAATGAAGCCGAAAAACACGACTTGTTCTCTCCATTATTGCAATATTTTTCTGTTCTAGACCATACCTGGAAATTCTTAGTCACAGGGTACATTGGAGGCCAAAAGTTCCAAGTTTTTCCACAAGATTTTTTTTATTACCAATATCGTAACTTTCTAATACTGAGAGAAAAAATGAACTTGATCACCCCGCTTTTACAATGCGGGTTGGCAATGTTAGACCGAGGTCAAGGGATTCCTCACGATGTTCGTTGGTCCACTGACTAACTGTAAAGGGAAGTGTCTAAGTAGAAAGTACTAAGAAAATAAGTGTAACTTCGAAAAAGTCACATTGGTCATCTGCTGGGTTTGAACTCGCAACTTGGGGCGTAAGAAGCGGATCAGATAAGAAACATGCTACCATGTCAATAAGTTCATAATGAATATTAAAAGTAAAACACCCAGTGACGAAGTCCCCCAAGGAACAAAATAATCCTATAAAACGAGCTTTTATGTTTAATTCCAGTGCAAAATGCTGGGGAATTTGTTGGACCTAGCAATATGTTTCGCGACGACACGCGACATATCCAATTTTCCGGCACTACTGGTCGCACAATGGTCCGGCTCCCTTTGTTGCTGGGATACTGCACTTGTGTAGCTTCGACATGGAAATTACGTAAATATACATAACTAACCATAACCTAATAGTAGATGGAATGAGTTATATAACGGTGTGTAATTAATATACACACTCGTTCCATCAAGTCAAAGACCATTTTTAGGGTTTCGTACCCAAAGGGTAAAAACGGAACCCTATTACTAAGACTTCGCTGTCTGTCCGTCTGTCTGTCCGTCTGTCTGTCACCAAGCTGTATCTCATGAACCATGACAGCTAGACAGTTGAAATTTTCACAGATGATGTATTTCTGTTGCCGCTATAACAACAAATACTAAATATAGTCAATGGTACGGAACCCTTCGTGTACGAGTCCGACTCGCACTTGGCCGGTTTTTTAAATTCGATAATTCGTAAATGTTCTTCTGTTAATAAAACATCTTGCTAAAAGTATTTAGTGGTTTATTTCAGTTAATGATGTGTTTCATAGCCAAGCCCCCAGATAAGAGAGCTTACTCGTGTTGTCGTCGTCTTACTTTATGTCATCTGTCAAACTTACAGTGACATTTACACTTGGCATTACTAATACAAATGAAGCAGTCGAAAAAAAAAACATTTAATTATGTTGTACTTGCGGCATTTTTAAAGAAACTTCTAAAATGGTAATGCTATTTTACACTTAAAGTACTTACAGGATAATATCCGTGATTTTCTTTTTAAAAAAAGTGAAATACCCTGAAAGTGTATTTTGTTTGATGATTGTATTACTTGTTCTAATAATTCGAGGAGGAAATCCAATATGAGCACTAAAATGTAATAATTAAGAGCTAAAATATAATTCTTGGTCTTAGAAATATTTTTAATCAAGCAAAGAGAAGATGAATATTATAAATTTAGGCTTCTTAGGAACATAAAAATAAAAAAAATATTTCCTTGTAAATGGCCTCGAATATAAAAGGGTCACTGCTTATTAATCTATTGTAGACCGAGGGTATCCATTTTATTTTAGTAATCATTTCGGTGCGTATCCCTGGCGTACCAAGACAATTAAATCTTTGGTAATTAAAGGAGTATTTATTTCAGATTATGGCTTCATAATCTTCATCGTATTACGTAAACAGAGACGGGAGTTTTAGTCCGAAGTTACTGGATTACAATCGTACCCGATGGGGTTTCCCATTGGTGAACAGACGAACTTCCATACAAACTTGTAACCCCTTTTGGGGGCTGAATTTCCAGAAATTCTATAGAACCATCGTTATATAGGGTGGAAAGTTACCACCCCCTTAATCCGTCAGGGGCGTAAGGCTGCCCGTCACTCTAAAACAAAATGTCATGTTTCTAGATAAAATGGGTTGGGTTGTGTGAAAAATGATATAGGTCAATGCCATTTTATAAAGTATATAGTACCTATGACCACTTTAAGTTCAAGGTGGCGTTGCTTGAAAATTTGCATCGATGTGTCAAACTTGATACATTTATTTTAGTTCTGTGTTTTCAGATTTGCTTACAAAAACCAATATGGGCTTCAGCGTCCTTTGTTAATGCCAATGAATTGAGTACTTGTAGAGTCGTAATAGTTACACCCTATAAATTTGTCTAGCGAATGCTACTGTAAAAGCATAGCTCACTATCCCACTGTGTCCTCTAAACCAAACGAATGAACGCTAGTTCTTAAATTTATTAGCCTGAAACCCACTAAAACAATGACAGTGAACAAATTGTTAGCGTCCTATTTCACCAGTTGATTGTTCAGACGTCAAATCTTCTGTAACAATGTTATTAACAACAACGTCCAAGCTATAAATTAAACCAGCAACAATCCAGCCACTGAACTAATCCAATGCTGCAAGCGAGAAAATATTTATGTCCCTTTCCGTCACCTCATTGTTAGAAAAAGACAGATGTAATGCCACCATTTCTATTTTCCTTTTCCAACAGCTCAAGTATTCACCATCCGTTTTACTTTGAATGAAGCTCCTTAATCGGACTTTAAATAGACGAAACAAAGAAAAGCCAGCGTTCTAAAAATAAAAAATAAACTTATCCGTTTCATTTTATCAACATTGTCACTCAAATTGGATTGTAATTTTTTCAAAATCTTTTAAAGCACGATAATTATTTTACCTCTTCGTACCAACTTCGTAATTTACGACTTGATCTAAATTGAAGTGAGGTTGGGTACCTAAACTACACTCCCCATGTAGGGTAAACGGGTACTAAATTGAAAGTTTTGTAGGACCTACTTACATGCCCTGAAATTGGGTACCTTTTAAGTGAAAATGATTACTCAAAATACTTTTTTTTTACCGAGAAAACTTAAACAAAGAAAACTCTCAACATTAGAATGGGATCTTAGGTACAGCTTACATTAAAACATTTTCAATACATGATAGATTCTACCAGCTTAGCAAGACCCAATTCATCTTACTAATATCACTCGCAATTCCTGAAATGTAACAATAGGTTTGGAACATACGTGCTCCATTCTGCTTCGTCATACGTCTGATTCAGCAGTTCTGCGATTCCCAAATAGTACGCGCTACAGACTTAGCTGTACAAAGTTAGATTGAACGTCTAGTGTAAGCCTTATTGCTCCTTTGTATATAAAAACTGTATGATAGAATAAGAATGTATCAAAAAGAATACCTACAACAGTCCGTTCATAAATAATACTTAATATTAGAGATTCTACCCTTGGGCATCAATCGAAGGTTCTGTCTCGTAACTACCATCTTCTTTTCCGAGAATTTGATTAACTTTCGCCCGACCACACGTATTTATTTTTCTTCCTGTCGCTTCTACTTTGTGTTTCAATAAATAGGAATATTCTATTGGGAATTGCGGTTGTTTTTCATGTGTGTTCATAAGCTAAATATCGTATATATTGATATTTATTCTATCGTCGCGTATTCTGCCCACCAGAGACTAAAGAGCAGTAACAGCCCTTTTGTGATTTTTCGTTTTATTAGTGATTCTGAAAGCGGGTTTCTTAAGCTTTCTATTGAATTAACTTACTTATTTCTAAGACTATTAGAATGGTTTTTATTTAACAGTTTTCACTTACTGCAAACGAAAAAAATTAACAATTTGGCGTGATTTCCCAACTAAAATACAGTATAAATTATACTGCAGATTAAATTTTAAGGTTTCATAACTAAAATGCAGTAAGCAATATAATTTTACAGTTCTTTAGATAGTTTTATATTTCTGGAAAAAAATTAAAAAAAAAATTAATACGCAGTAAAATTTACCGCCATACAAGCTATTTTTACTGCAAATTAAGAAAATACAATTTATTGTCACGAACTCCCAACTAAAATGCAGTAAAATCAAAGCTTGTCGCATTTTAGTTGTGAATACTTAACATTCTTTTATCATTATAAACTGACTAACACGCAGTAAAATACAGCATTACTGCAGATTAGTTTGGATAGCATAATGACACAGATATGATTATTCCTAGCTAAAGTGCAGTTAATGTTTTAAACATAAAGATACATTATGTTATATATGTTAATATTAAGAGAAAACTGTCAAAGGAGGTTGTGCATTCTGCGCAGGGTCCTTTATTAATTAGATGTTTTTTTTTTATTTTTGATATGTAAATTTTACATAAGTGAGTTGAATTATTGTGATTAAATAATAAGAAATAAACGGTCTTTAAAATGTGAACTAGCTATTTTTCTTACTGCACTAGTAAATTGAACACTTTTTTCTTAAAAAACTAACTAAAATGCAGTATTTTTTTGACCTTACTGCATGTTAGTTGGGTTTCTTGACAAAATAACTGATCCAAACGCAGTAATAGGGCTTTTTGCTGCATTTTACTAAGTTTAAAATGGTATTTTTTACAAAAAAGGCTATGCAGTAATAGGCACCAAAAAGAATAAATGGCCATAATAAATTCAGTTATTAAGATATATTTTTTTTTATTGCTTTAACGTGTGAACCTATGCCTTTACAACCTTTCTGCATTCAAATTTTTTTGCTTATACATTCTGTTGATTTTTTAAAATCAATTCTTAACTTTAAATGCGTTTTACTCGAAATCGTGATTTTGCTGTTACTGCACTTTAGTGTATGGTGGGCAGTATTACGTATGATATATTGGCGTATTTGTTTACCTTCGAGACGGTAACCCCGGTCTGATGCGGTTAT
Organism: Xestia xanthographa; assembly: GCA_905147715.2. NCBI lineage: Eukaryota > Metazoa > Arthropoda > Insecta > Lepidoptera > Noctuidae > Xestia > Xestia xanthographa. The sequence goes on along the minus strand of LR990659.1, from coordinate 17,707,628 downwards.
CATCTAGGATTATACGGATCGTCTGATGATTTATCTAGCTTTGCTTTACCATTCTTTATGATCTACATGATACACTGTTATAACAATTTGTTTTTTACCAAAGTATACAATATTTGTTTGGTATTTTGTGTAAACGACGTTTAGACAAGTAATTTCCTTTTGATTTGTTTTTTGTCAATAACAGAGATTACATAAATACTTTATTTTAGCTTTTTGAATTGTAGGTAAATGAATTCAAAAAAATATTGTTTGTTGTGTCACGCCAACACAGGCGTGTAGGTCACACATACAGCAGTGTGTAACTCAGCGTTACCACAATATAGATACGGTTTTTGTTGTAAAAACAGGACTTTTTAAAATAACATTTAAAATATTTTTATCTCTGGTCCTGCCACTCGAAGCTAAACAAACCGCAGTCCCAAAACAAAAAACAACAAACGCAAAATCAATAAAACATAAGCCTGTTTGTCGACGCTCGGAATAATCTATTATCCGTAAATCCAAAGTAATCCGTACTTAAAAGAAAAATACTGAGCTTCAGTTTGAAATCATTAGCAAGTATAATTTAGAGCTAACTTTAAGTTCTGTGACCTCCTAGTTACCGAGTCAGAGTGAGTACTTTGACGCTTTGTAAATTAAAGCAGTTTTTCAGAGTAACCCGTTTCTTGCACACAAATTGCTGGCTGGAGTATAACAGTAATATAAAGTTTCACGACCGTCCCGAAGTCCCGTAAGCAAAGCTATTTAGCCGACTCACTTGCATGCAATTGAAAAGCGTCACCGTCAAGGTTTGGATAGAGTACAAAGATAACATTTGGAACTGAATGGACATGAAATAGTGAACATGAAGTGCGAGGTTGAATACAGCTTCTTCTTTATAGTGTGGTTAGTGCCTAACCTGGTGTTAGAGTTTTTATGCCACCCATGAGCCTCTGACTTGGCTTTACATCATCATCATCAGCCTATTAATGTTCCCACTGCTGGGACACGGGTCTCCTCTCTATGAGAGGGAATGGGCTATAATCCACCACGCGGGCCCAGTGCGGATTGGTAGATGTCACATGTCTCCGATTTTTTTGGCTTTACATGCCGTTAAGAAATACTTATCTCTCAGGCATGCTGGTTTCCTCACGATGTTTTCCTTCACCAAAGTAAACTGTGATAATTATACAATACGCACATGAATCCGAAAAATCAGGGGCTTTGGGTTCGAACTCGAGACCTATGTCACACAACTAGGCTATCACTGCTATCATCAATATCTATTAAGACTTATGTATACTGATATTATCCATTCGGGTATTTCTACATGTACCTATTCTGTGTTAAACTTATATTGTCACTTACGGGATATCTTCCGTGATTGTTCATTGTTTTGAGCTCCCAATATTTCGACGCTGTTGCAAGCGCTATGATCGCGGGTTGATTCGTGACTGACGACTGACTAACGTTAATCGTGGTTTAGTCAACCCGCAATCATGGCACTTGCAACAGCGTCGAAATATCGGGAGCTTAAAACAATGAACAATCACGGAAGATATCGCGTAAGCGACAATATAAGTTTAGTTTTAAACCGTAAATGCTTAAAACAGTATTCTTTGTTACTACTAAATCTCGGAACAAACTATATCTCAAAGAAGTTTCTACAAAATCACCAAAAGAGTAAAATTGATATTGAAGTCCCCCGTCAATCTCTAACGTAATATTAAAAGAAATTTCAAAAGGTATAAAAGTTAAGTTTGCCCCAGAGAAAGGTAAAAGGGAATATAAATGTGCGGAAAGTTAAACCAATGTCAATCAGGGGGCGACCGTTGAAGACCCGTTTGGGACATTAAATCAATAGAAAGTTTTATAACAGGTGTATGTAGGTACTGTTCTGACTTTTGGGTCCAAATGTGGGTGTGTCAATAAATGGGTACTTTTGTACATAAATTGTAGAATGACTCGCAATATATTTGTGTTTTGACTTTACTTTATACAGGGTGCCTCGTAGGTCTAATGGTCGCAAGCACGACTGCTGAGAATGAGGTCCTGGGTTCGATTCCCGGGTCGGGCAGTCTTTAGATTTTTCCATCAGCAATTTCTCAGTAGCAGCCACGGAGTCTGAATTTGCGCCCGATTGATGGCAATAGGCCCTTTTACATGGAACTTTAACATAACTGGCGAAATATAGGTGTACTATTTTAGGTACACTTCTGCAAAATGACACGCGTGAAACTGACCTAAATTAAGTTAAATTATAAATCGTTAAAAATTCTTAATTTAAATTACCTTCAATATTTTCGTAACCACAAAGTATGACCTAGTACTAAAATGAAGCATAATAAATAAATATATATAAATAGGTATTGCTGAATATTACACACTAAGCAACGAGGCTTGTGTCGTGGACACCAGATAATAAAATAATAATAATCCTGGAAAAACTTGAAAACTTCATTTAGTGTCTTTTTACATTGGTTTTTATGACATTTAGACTAAGAGTTCTATTATTGTTTTAAGTTTAACCAAATATTAATTAATTTGATTGGACTTGGCACATTTAATTTTAATATCGGTCCTTAAGAAAATTAAAACCAACGTCAAAGAATTCATTATAGGACTGAAACCTCTTTGTAATCTTCTCAATATGACCCAAACCCTCTGTTATTTGATATTAAATATGGAATTTCATTAACGAGCTATTAAAATTCGTAATTTATGAAAAAATATTAACATTTTTATCCATAATAAACGTTATTCCACGTTCCACGGTTAATTAGTTAATATTAGGATATTTTTATCTTTCTTAACATGTAAGTAGATCGCTAAAAGCGAAGAATATTACCTAGAATATTTTAGGTAAAATCTTTATCTAGTATACAATAAAACAACCATGCACTCGGCTTCAACAGAAGGAGTTCGTGGCTAGATAATAACAGCTGCTCGGATCAATCTTTGTCAATGTTAAGCCGCACTTGCCAAGGTTAGTTTGTCGATGGGTGACCACCCATTACATAACGAGTTTCCCCCGTGCCTCGGAAAGCACGTTAAGCGGGCACGGGTATCGTATTACCCAGTACTAACTGGGTTGTGGAGGTCAGATAGGCAGTCGCTCCATGTAAAATACTGGTATTCAGCTGCATCCGGTTAGTCTGGAAGCCGACCCCAACATAGTTGGGAAAAGGCTAGGCAGATGATGATGCACTTCGGCAATCTTCATGATCTGAATCAGCATGAACGTCGCCTCGTCGCTACCGAAGCTCAGAAGATTGCTCTGGGAGATCTGTAGTCTTCAGCTCGTGAGCTTGCCGCTTGAGAACTTGCCCCGTTTGATCAATCAAAGACAGAACTCATCATCATCATAATTTCAGCCAAATCCACTGCTGGACATAAGTCTTCCCCAAGTGTCGCCACATTGACCAGTCCCTTGCGTCTCACATGCAGCGGATCTCCACAACCTTTACCAGGACAGGACTCATCATCATCATCACCATCATCATTTCAAAAGACGACCACTGCTGGACATAGGCCTCCCCCAAGTGTCGCCACATTGACCGGTGTCCGTGCGACTCGCATCCAGCGCATTCCCGCAACCTTCACCAGGTCATCGGTCCACCTAGTGGGAGGCCTCCCAACGCAACGTCTTCCGGTTCGCAGTCGCCACTCCTGAACTTTTCGGCCCCATCGGTCATCCGTTCTGCGAGCAATGTGCCCTGCCCACTGCCACTTAAGTTTGGCAATTCTTCACTCATAATGTCACGAAATAAATATGGAGCCCTGAAACATTCCTCATTTGTAAAAAACAAGACGAAATAAGCCACCTCCTTACTAAATCAACACTTTTTATTTTACCTTTAACCGTAGTAACAGCACACAGTATCTACATCCTGTGTACATAATGCGAGTTAATTTAAATTCATTAATTCGCTACCTACTTGTTCCGACTCCGAATAAGTACTACTAATTAGTGACAGCTGTAATCAGATTTAGTTGGATGACTGTCGCACAAAGGCATACCGCTGCGAATACCGGTGCGCAAAGCGCATATCTAATGAAGACAAATTTAGGGTACCAACTTACAGCGAGCTAGTTTAGTATATTTTATGTTTAGGTGTCCAGGTCACTGAGGTATTGGCGTCGATTCTGTTGTACACAAACTAAACTTAATTTAGGCTATTGCTATATTTTACTAAAAGGCAGTGCGAGAAAAGGACGGCTATAGCTATAAGCTAAGTTAGAGATGTCAAACTTGTCTATGGCCTTGCACTTCACCGTGTTTTAGTCGACATGTTTTACGTGCACTCTTCATTTGTATGGAAATATTAGTTCAAATTAAATTTGATAGCTCTAAATTATGTCCGTCTCTTTCTCGTTTTATTAAAGAGAAAACTATAGCAATAGCCTACATTAAGTTTAGTTTGTGCACAACACAATCGACACCATTGTCTTGTATTTTGACCTTTCAAGAACAGACATTTATATGCGACTATACTACTGTCCATAACCCGACTTCACCCACTGCTGGGTATAGGTCTATCTTTGCTTGAGCCAAGCTCCACGTTCTTGTGCCTTTCTCATCCAGGAAATACTTGCGACGGCAACAATATCGGCTGTCAGTAATGCATTAGGATTTTCTAAATGGAGTGCAGATATTACGTAATTCATTCATGCATAATTTTACATTTAAAAAATATGGAATGCTCGGCAAGTTCAAAGGTATGATGTATTCACCGAGACCCACTCATCATCATCATCAGCCTATTAATGTTCCCACTGCTGGGACACAGGCCTCCTCTCTATGAGAGGGAATGGGACCCACTCGATGTATTATATTCTGAACACTCCATCAGAGAAAGATAAGTCCCAGCAGTGAAAAGTCGAACAGATTGATGAGAGGAATATTTAAACATTTATTTACAACCCTAAAAAGTTATTCGCAAAGGATATTGTAAAAGGAGTAAGATATCTGAAAACAAAGCCAGACAAGAAATAAATCAATGACTGTCTGTCAGTGTCCCCATTAGGTACGTAACAAACTTTGAATTTATTACAATCGGACGATTTCCATTGCTATGCATGTTGGGAAAACACGTCTGTTCAACAAAGTAGATAACGCAATGAATGTTGTTGAACTGTCAAAGGCATTGCCATTTTAAGTATACCCCGCTAGTATTCAGTACTTTGTTTGACATTTACATTACCTAAAATCGTCACGAAACGTTAACATCAGAATCACATTTACAAAGGTTCTCGTTTACCCACAACAATACCTAGTCCTCGACTCTATTGATGTAAAGTATTCAAAACACGTGAATTTCCAATCAATTAATGCTAGTTTTCACAAACATCAGACGACATGAACGCCTAAATATTGCTCTGTTGGAACCTCGTCTCTCGGCGCTGATCTGAGCGTTGAAAATTCACTAAACCGCCATTATTTTGGTGTTGCATAGTATTCATGAAAACGAAGCGTAGACAAGGTGAAACAGTTTCGGTAACTCATTGCACGTGTTGCGGTATTTCGCTTTCAGAGAGTTCAATAAATAAGAACTAGTTCTAAATTAAGTTGCTTTCTTCTTTAAAGTTTAGGCAAATAAACTCGACTTATTCCGATCTCTGGTAATGACTAACGCCAAGTTCGATCTCAAGTTAATCTACGCTTACCGAGGTCGATCTTACCATTGGTGACCGTCCATTACATATTAAGGGCTGTATATCCCTCCAATGGCTTATCATGATCCTTCGTTTCGCCTAAAATACTGCAGCATTAATTTTTAAATAAATATATGTTAAAATTGAGGGTTAATGCTAAGTCCTATGTGTGACGAAAACACGACTCCATAAACTTTATTCGATAGAAAAAAAAATCAAAGTTACCTCCAAATCGAACAATAAACCGCTGGTATTCAAAAATAACTTCAAATTAGATCATGAAACTTTGGATACTAACTGAACTAACTATAAAACAGGTCTTATGTGTTTTACTAGCTGTTGCCCGCGGCTTCGCCCGCGTGCAGTTCGGTAAATGTCCCACTGAATCATAATATAGGGATAAATAGTGTCCTACATGTTAATCCAAGTCATAAACTATCTATGTGCCAAATTTTATAATCATCACAATTTATTATTATCATCACAATCACCATCTCAATCACCATCACAATCACAATCACCTACACAATCCCCATCACCATCGCTATCACCATCACAATCACCGTCACTATCACAATAACCATCACCATCACAATTACCATCAAAATCACTATCACAATCACCATCATCGTTATCACAACCTTTATCATCGTAATCACAATCATTATCACAATCACCATCACTATCACTATCACTATCACTATCACTATCATTACCACAGTCACAATCACCATCACAATCACCATCACAATCACCATCACAATCACAATCACAATCACCATCACAATCACTATCACCACCACAATCACCATCACAATCACCATCACAATCACAATCACAATCACAATCACAATCACAATCACAATCACCATCACTATCACAATTACCATCACAATCACCATTCAATCACCATCACAATCACCATCACAATCACCATCGCTATCACAATCACCATTACAATCACCATTACAATCACCATCACCATCACAATCACTTACCTCGTTATCACAATCATTGTTATCGTAATCACAATCGTCTTCATCATTATCACAATCACCATCACTGTCACAATCACAATCACTATTACCATCGCTATCACCATCACAATCACCGTCACTATCACAATCACTATCACAATCATCATCATCGTTATCACAATCATTATCATCGTGATCACAATCATTATCATCTTAATCACAATCATTATCACAATCTCCATCCCCGTTATCACAACCATCGCCATCACCATCACAATTACCATCAAAATCACTATCACAATCACCATCATCGTTATCACAACCTTTATCATCGTAATCACAATCATTATCACAATCACCATCACTATCACTATCACTATCACTATCACTATCACAGTCACAATCACTATCACAGTCACAATCACCATCACAATCACCATCACAATCACCATCACAATCACCATCACAATGAACATCACAATCACCATTCAATCACCATCACTATCACAATCACCATCGCTATCACAATCACAATCACTGTCACAATCACAATCACCATTACCATCGCTATCACCATCACAATCACCGTCACTATCACAATCACTATCACAATCACCATCACAATGACCATCAAAATCACTATCACAATCACCATCATCGTTATCACAATCATTATCATCGTGATCTCAATCATTATCATCTTAATCACAATCATCATCATAACAATCTCCATCCCCGTTATCACAACCATCGCTATCGCCATCACAATCACCGTCACTATCACAATCACCATCACTAAAACAATCACTATATTAAACACCATCATCGTTATCAAAGTAATTATCATAGTAATCACAATCATTATCATCGTTATCACAATCATCATTATCACAACCTTCATCATCGTAATCACACTCATTATCATCGTAATCTAAATCACCATCACAATCATCATCATCATTATCACAATCATCACCATCGTTATCACAATCATCACAATAGATCGACAATAACCCTGTATAGTGTGACGGAAAGGGTGTCCGTGGGGGTAAATAAAAGAAAACCACGGACCCAGGTCAACATAAAAAAATATAATTATTAATAAACTAAACGGGTGTGGGTAGGTTTATGGTCACGAGTCTCTCCAAGCCCGCACGGGGGGTTTGCACGGAACTCTCCTGGCTCAGCCCGGCGTGACGATGACCGTAGCGGTGTGCCACGCTGCAGACGCCAGGTAGGGTGACGGACGGCAGATGATCGCGCCGACCGTAGAATTTCGACGCGGCCACGCAGGTAAAAGGTACCCGCTGCGGAGCCCGCGGCAAATTGGATGCCGGTAAAACGGTTGTCAGCCGTAATCTTGAACGTCAGCCGTAATCTTGAACCCTGGAAAATAACGTCCAGCGTGTCACGGAATGGCTAGCAGTCATCCCCGCTGATTGTGACACCAAGGCAAAAGCAAAGCGAGAAATACCCGTGCGCCAATGAAGGTGATGTGTGGTAGTCACAATCAGTACGGAGTTTACATGATGGTGGTGGTAAGCACGACATGATTTGCACATTATGAGTGTCATGAAAAATGTCAAACACACTCGGCTGAAGGCTACATGATTTAAGCATTTGAATGTGCATAGCAAAAACGGTGATAGAAAGTGGCTCACATCTTGAGACAACGTAGCTAGTGATACACAAAATATGAAAACGTGAATTGCTGTTCAACACTTACCCAGTATGGGGTTTACGCAGACACAAAACGGAAAGAGTTAGGTTACTAACAAAAATTAAAGCTGCCTGCTTTAAGCCCGAATATTCTAGATCACGAATACTTCTAGAAATTTAATTTCCGATGAGAGAACGCGTCTAGTCACTGGGAGCAGAATATTTCCAAAAAGGACACGTCACCGCGAGTCCGTGACATTTATACTGGCGTGTTTACGCATAGACAAGTCTTCACTCATTCGATCAGATACACGTAACGCGCGCACAGCACTGGTAAAAACAGCTAATTTTAGTCGTTTAGTAACTGAACGGCCCAATGAGTATGTATACTCTATGGCGTTTGTTTTGACATTTAAATTAATTAAAGTGTTGAATAGGTTATGTTTACAAAGTAACGGTAGAAACTATTCTGAGTTTCTACAACGTTACAAGTCGAAGAAGTCGAATCCCTCTTCTGGATCTCAAAATAAATGCCATTTTCGTAATCAGCACCCCTGATAATCTCGGTATCGACACCCATATTGATTTTTAGACATTTCAACCCCATCGCACGCCAACAGGGAATGATGGTATTTCAGGTCCACCACATTAAATCTTAAAATCGTTGTTTTTGTTATACACTCAACCCAATTCACCATACCTATGTTGAATTTCAGGCTTTGTTACCCCATTTTCCCCTTTAGGGGTTGAATTCTGAAAAACCCTGAAACAAAAATGTTAACTCATTTATCGATAGGAGATCCGAGGCGATCCTGGTAAGTTTCGAATAAAGTAGTCTAACTAATCTTATTTATCTTTGGACCCCCGTTTCAACCCCTTAGGGGGTGAATTTTGAGAAATCCTTTCTTAATGTACCCCTAAATCTCATAAAGAACCTATGTGCCAAATTTGGAATCTCTAGGCTTAGCGGTTTAGGCTGTGCATTGATTTTTATACTTTGCCACCCCATTTTCCCCTCTTAGGGGTTGAATTCTGAAAAAACCTGAAACCCGTTTCTACTCATTTATCTAATCTTGTTTCCCCATACAAACTTTGGAACCCCGTTTAACCCCCTTAGGGGATGAATTTTGAAAAATCGTTTCTTACTGCACCCCTAGACCCCATAAAAAACCTATATGCCAAATTTGGAATCTCTAGACTCAATGGTTTGGGCTGTGCATTGATTTTTATACTTTGCCACCCCATTTCCCCCTCTTAGGGGTTGAATTCTGAAAAAACCTGAAACCCGTTTCTACTCATTTATCAATAGGAGCACTCCTGTGAAGTTTCGTATAAAATAGTCTAACTAATCTTGTTTCCCCATACAAACTTTGGAACCCCGTTTAACCCCCTTAGGGGATGAATTTTGAAAAATCGTTTCTTACAAAAACAAATCTTTGAAAAATCTGAATTCTGAAAAATCCTGAAACCCGTTTCTACTCATTTATTAATAGGAGCACTCCTGTGAAGTTTCGAATAAAATAGTCTAACTAATCTTGTTTCCCCATACAAACTTTGGAGCCCTGTTTAACCCCCTTAGGGGGTGAATTTTGAAAAATCCTTTCTTAGTGCACCCCTAGACCACATAAGGAACCTACTTGCCAAATTTGAAATCTGTATACCCAGCGGTTTGGGCTGTGCGTTGATAGATGAGTCAGTCAGTCAGTCAGTCAGTTTCTTCTTTTATATATTGAGATTTTTTTAGTCCAATCTAAAGATTTTTTGTAAATCGCAAAAACCACTCATTTCGCACTATTCGGCCGCAGTGACTGACGTAACAACCGCTTTGTAGTGCCAGCTGATTAGAACGTTATTCTAACAGTATTTCAAACGAAGTTCGAACCACCACAAATAGAGTTGCTAATTTTAGGGGATTTTTTTTGCTTTTTTTTAAATGCACGCTGTACGTCCCGGCTGTACTGTTCCAAGAGCATAAAAATCAGTACGGGTGGTTAGAACTACCTAAATTTGACAATTTGTCTCAGGTGTATCTACCACGTTACCAAGTATCTGGCCGGTAACCAAATGCCTGGCAAGTATCCGGAGATGATGAGATATACCTACAGTCACGACATCGAAGGCATCCAGTAAGTTCGGATAATGGGACAACAGCTCAGTGTAGTTACGAAAAAGCTTCATCATCATCATCATCATCATTTCAGCTGAAAGACGTCCACTGCTGGACATGGGCCTCCCCCAAACGGGGGTTTTTGCCATAATCGCTACGCTTGGCAGGCGGGTTGGCGATCGCAGTACGGTTATTACAAAAACACAGAGAACGCTGCTGCCCATTCTCTGGTAATCACTTAGTCGCCTCTTACGACACCCACGGGAAGATATGGGATGGTGCTATTCTTTACGTTCGACACCATAAATACAAAAAAAAGCTACATGGCTACGTACGAAAAAGCTAAGTAGGCGATAACTTAATATGACATACAATGTGTCGCATTCACGATTTACATATTTTTATTCTTATCTCTTTAAAACCGGTATCTCGATAAATCGATTCGATTTTAGTACAATTGCCTGCAATTAATTTAACGTTGATCATTATGGATCAATTAACCCACACACTGACGACCGCCAATGACGATTAACTTCAATGACGCCGTTTGACGTCAATTACAATATTATAATATTGCGGATGATTTGCGACATTTGTTTCATATAAATAACTGTAAATAATGCTTTTGAAAAGCATTATTTTACTAATTGTAAACATAACTGATAATTTTGAACATTAATTTGAGTATTATGTACCTACCAACGTTTTCTACGAGACAAGCCTAATTGGACTTCCGATACGCTTTAATTACGAACTGCCATAAAAACATTCATCCTCTGTTTAATCTCATATTGTGACACCCTATGTATAATGCTTACTTTTTTATACCATGTTCGTATGGTGTACATAGTAAAGAGTATTATATCGATACATATTTATTTTAATGCACATCTTAAAAGAAACCATTATACAAAACTGCATGCCTCTCAATTTTTAATTCAACCAACTATATATATATTTTTTAATATTCGTCGAGATTACAGCTATTATTGATATTTTACTGTCGACTATACAAAAGTTCCTTTTTCAAATTAATTGCCGGTTAAATTGCAGTTCCGAAAACAATTGAAAGCTGGACAAAACTCCACAAACGATAACCTACACCAGTCTTCAATTTAGCGTAATACAAAGTTCTAACTCCAATCGTTTTCTTAGAACCTTAGAACCTTGTCTCTTTGTAACACAATGATAAATGTAAATCGATTCGTAAGCGATGAATCATTCCGAAATTAGCCGCTTATTTGTGATCAATATAAGGGCCGTGATAAATGGCTAAGTGTAATGAATATTGTAGTGATTTCGTCTTCCTTTTGTCTGGGATACCGTCGTTATACCGGTGTTATATTAGTCTGTCGGTTGTTTGCAGTTTCTTCTGTTTCCTTTTGAATGGAATTCACATTTACATACAAAACACTTTAAAAGCAATGCCACTCGTCCAGGCCCTCAGAATGATGTGTGCGGTCACATTTCCCAACAGCATACGCAGGCAAATTAATTCACAGACGGTATGAGAAAATACATTTGAATAAAATCATATTTGTTTTAGTAGCCTGTACTGTCCCACTGCTGGGCAAAGGCCTCCCCCAACTCCTTCCATGTGCTCTTTTCTCGTGCCTCCTTGAACCAGCCTTCTCGGTACGCGTCCAGTAGGCCTATTATGTATCTTTCTGATATCCAGTGACTATCAAGCTTCGGTTGTACACCGAACTTTGATGACAACCGACAATGTCATAATATTGGTATAACGTATCGCCCTGAGTTGATATCAATTTACGGTGACTAACAGCCCGGGTACGGTGTAACGTCTTTCATGAAAGCCACTTCAAACTCAGTTGTCATCAATTTGTTGTCCAATATGCTTACATAATCGAAATAATATAAGTATCGATACGAAAGCGTCTGTCAAAATGAGTTACGGTGACTATCAGCCACGATGTCAACCAATGACATCATATTTGATCGCGACTGGTCATATATATTAAGAAACTAACCTTTTGACAGTTAATTGATGGACACTGAGCCCAGTTACTATCATTTCGAGCTGTCAACAGAGATACGTAATAGCCCTACAAATCATCTGTCTACCTCTTTCTGGGCCAATATGATAAAATTAAAATAAAATAAAAATAACCTAAAGTAACTAAAACTGAAAATATCGTCAAAAACTCACAGACTGTAAAATACAATTTCAGTTTACTCAAAACTTAAAAGAAAATACCAAACAAATCTTACTGTAGAGCTACCAAACAAAACACTAAGAATAATATGCATAAAATACCTGAAAATTACTGCCTAAAGAAAAATAAACAAAATCTATCTTAACCAGAAAGAATCTTCCGGCTGCGGCATCCCGGGAAAGCTTAAAAGGTTGTCTGAATTTTAAGCCTCTTAGAGCGGAAAATATCCTGAAAATTTTAAGATAACAGAGGTCTCCGTTTGTTGTTTAATTACTGAAAATACTTTGGCTTTTTGTCTTCGAACCGTCTCGGTATTACATGCAATAAATTTTCATGAAAATTCCGATTGTAAAAAAAATAAAAAAAGGTCCAAAGATTTAGGACGCAGTGTGGGTTCAATAAACGCTTTCTTTATTTACAATAAGTTAGGAACATCTCCTTTTAAGTATAATATTATCATTACCACATTATTACCAATTTAATCAGTAAGACCAACGTCGCTGTACATAAACTATATACAGGATTTAGCGTACCACCTACTGTTATGAAAAATTGCGAATGCCCATCGACTCCGGGGTATGACATTTTTTTTTATGTTATAGAGCTTGGGGTCCCCCACCCGTAGATACAGGATTATCCATTAATTACGCTGCATCCTGTATGTGATTGTTCAAAAATATAAAAAGAAAACTACTTACTTACCTAACAGCCTGTTACAAGTGTAACAGGCTGTTATGTAAGTAAGTAGTTTTCTTTATAGTAACTCACACCAATAGTAACCAATCAAGAAATTGGTTACTATTGGTGTGAGTGACTATAGTAAATCTCTCAATCAGTGTACCTCTTGGCAAAGGCCACTTCTAGCTGCGTTCATTATCACGAGCTACTCTGCTCCAGTTAGGACCTACAGTGAGTTTTAGTTCGCTTCCCTATCTCCTTAGTTGTTTTCCTCTACTTCCTTTACTGTTTCTAGGATACCAGTCTGTTATTAATTTACACCACTTCTTCTGCTTTCATCATCGTCATCATCATTTCAGCCGAAATACGTCCACTACTGGACATAGGCCTACCCCAAGACACTCCGTTTGACAAATTATATACTAAAACCTTCCTCTTGAATCACTCTATCTATTAAAAAATCTGCATCAAAATCCGTTGCGTATAGTTTTAAAGATCTAAGCATACATAAGGACAAACAGACGCGGCGGGGGACTTTGTTTTATAATATGTACCTAGTGATTAAGAATGTTGGACATAAAAAAATTATTCAGCCTCTGACTATATTGAAAAAGCCACTTTGAAGCTTCGTGCAAAGATATACTTTAAAAATTCCACCCGGTCGTACTCCAATTCTAGTCTAGCCGTAAAAACTATAAATTACAAAAGGAAAACGTTTACTGGAAAGTTTAACGATGTCTAGGAGAACCTTCTAGAAAAGAAATAACCCTATTTTAGATGAAATAGTTACACTTATACGGTCTACTACTATACAAGAGCAATACGCATTACTTAAACGTCGACATTATAAAATACGTTTAGTATATCGATGAAGATAATAGTGGAATTGAGGTATGAATATTAAAAATTGTTCCTTGAACATGTATTTGTATTGACATGTTTATCTGTCAGGGTAAAATGAATATGATTTCATAGAAGACTTAAAAATAGCTAAATATTAAATGACGTTGATCAAAAAATAAGTATCACCAATCAAAATAACACAGGCTACCCAGAGGCCTTGTCTAACAATGCGACAATCGCGCGGACACGCGACCATCTTTTTCTTTTAGTTTTACGAACCCAAATCCGTGATAGCGTCGACAGAGGGCGCGCCTTCCAGTCTTTGAAACAGATGAGTTATATTAGGCCGCTTCAATCCAAGATTAGATTTTTACAGAAATCAGTGAATCAACTGTAATAATATGGTGAGAGAGCGCCATAATATGAACGCGACAATAGCATATTCGCCCGTCCTATCATTTTGATTAGGTCACAGAGTGCCTCGTGAGTTCGTAACTCATCCATTTGTTTCTAATCTTACCTACCTATTTGTAATTGATTTCCCAGCAGACTTCATTTCAATCTAAAATTCCTAAACATAATACAGATGAGGCCATAGAAATAAGTTTTTGAACAATACCGTTATCTACTTTACGAAATATAATAGATTAGGTATACATAATTTTAATACGAAACCTTGTAAGATCTAAGGCTTTGCTACCCAGTCTAAGTTCAAAGTAAATTAAGATCTCTCTACGGATAAGCTCAAGTGGAAATTCGATATTACCTATTCGTGTGTTTAATTTTAGATTATATCGTGTTTCACATTAGATCTCAGTTTCTGCAGTAGTAATAATTAATAATTAGTGAGTAAATCAGCAAGCTATATGGTAACAGGGCCGTCTGCCGATGGCTTGCCTGCCAACATCTAAAAGGTGTTAATAGACTTAACGAAGCCGAAAAGCACTTGTTCTCCTCGTCACCGCGATCATTTTTTTGTTCTAGACCTGGGAACCTTTTACTACTCAATACACCCATCAGCACAATGTGTTGAATGCGTTACATTGTGTTTTACCATAAAATGTGATGTTTCACCCCAAAAAAAAGAAGTTTCCCAGAAAAAAAAATTGCGCAGAGTTACTCAGCTCAGTTGAATGTACAGAATGCTTGGCTGATGGCTTCGTGAAGGGTCTGTTTACACCCTGTTTACATCGTGAGGAAACCGCGGTCAGGAAAAGTCATAAAAAAGTCTTAACAGGCATGTGATATCTACCAGCCCGCACTGGACTTGCGTGGTGGAGTACCTACGACTCATTCCTTCTTACTTGTGTTCCAAAACGTTTTATGCCCATATTTAGGAAACTTTTTATAAGGGCGAAAGTAAATAAATTAGGCAACAAATTTACAAAGTAGATGTGAGTGGCAACACCGGGAGGGGTCGCCCTTAAAGGGCATACACTGACCTTGTTGGTGAGGTTCTTGAGAAAGGTCAAGTGCGTAGTAGTCGCAACCGGCGTGCGTGTATGACCAGCACCCCTAGCCAAGTTGACAATCTACAATCGTTAACGCTAGTAGAAAACTATTCAAATGAATACGAATGACATCATCTCAACGTTAAATCACGTGATCAACACAATCATCATCTGCCTAGCCTTTTCCCAACTATGTTGGGGTCGGCTTCCAGTTTTACCGGATGCAGCTGAATACCAGTATTTTACATGGAGCGACTGCCTATCTGACCTCCACAACCCAATTAGTACCGGGTAATACGACGTCGGGTCGTTTGTGTTCACGTGATTAACACAAACGAATAGAAAATTCGTAGACAAGTCAAAATGATAGAATAGAATGTTATCGTTTCTACAATGTTGATCGCTACTCTGTGGTAGGAACGCTCACCATAGACTAAAGTGTAGGTTTTTTCTACAGACATTAGAGAACGAGCGATTGAATCAGTCGTGTCAACTTGGCTACCAATTTAGCGCTTTCTACAATCGCTTACGCCGAGGCGTTTACGATTGTAGAAAGAGAATCGATACGAAACGTTTGTAACTTGGCTAGGCCTGCAGATGTATGAACGTGATCGAGGCAAAAGGAGTTTGTAAGGTTAGTTGTTGGCGTAATATGGTTGCGCCTTGGGAAAAAGGCGTGAGATTATGTATGTATTGTAAGTGCATAAATCTATCAATTTTCTAGAAAACGTAACAACCTCGTACAAGACCGTCGTCGTAACGATAAAGTACGAATTTCACTGGTCACTGCTCTTCTAATAGCCTGCGTAATCTAGATCTAGCCTCAAACCCAACCTAAGTTTCTAAGCTACGTTATAAGCTGCCTCTATTTAACTTCACAAACTTAGGAGCAATTATGTTGTTAAGAGCTTACGCTATGTTTCTGATTTGCTTGGCATGTTTCATTACAACGTTCTAGGCTTCCCATGGTATTTTGTAGTTTGAGGGCTCGACTGTAAATTATGGTATGGTATAAATAACTGCAGTAGGAAGTTCCTTGTTGAGGCCGATGATAACGCTGAACATGTGGCTTAATTCTAGTCGCAATTCATAAAAATTTGCAATCATTCTAAAAAAAAAAAAGGTTTATTTGTTAAGACATGGTACATATAGATATTACAATATTGGTTCCAGCATATCCTGCCATAATATGGCATTCAAATATTTTTATACAAAAACAAAGCTTATGTCACTAACCCAGAATCAGAATGTTTATTTGTTAAAGTAGGTGTTAAAGAGTGCTTGAGATGGCGTTTAGAAATATTATCATACATTTAGATTAAGTTAAACGTGCAGAAAATACCATTATCCCTTAATACTATCACAACAATAATGTCAAAGCAATTTAACTTGTTCCACAAATCTAACAATGAAAAAGAAGAAGTGAAAACTCGAATCATTCTTTCTTGAAGGGATCAATTCGTAATGTATAATTTTCATAGTTTTACACAACAAGAACAGAACTTAGATTTAGGATCTTACACGGAAATTTTATAAAACAGAGAATCAAGACAGTCATAATTTCACCTTACCCCATGACCCTAAATAGGTACCTATATATGGTAATATTTAAGCTGCCAGAGTAGGTAATAAACAGGGCACGACAAGGTTTTGGTATTTTACGTGAGATGACTGACATGACCTCAATAACCACAATATTTGGAGACACATTTTTGTTGCTTCAGGCTGCCACATACTGTACTATAAATAGCATCACGATCACTATAAATGGTGATTTTGCCAAAATGATTTACTCTTCAAATGAAACGATAGTAAGTACCTGCTGAAAATTACCATCTTATATAGGACATGCCTTTGTGACTGTTCCTAAATTACCCTAGGCTGATAAATATTTCGTTTTTCCTAATTCATGCTAATATTAGTATTTTGGTCAGTTTCCCCCGGAGGGGAAAGGGTCGCGCCCCGCCATCCGCACGACCCTGTAGGCTTCGTCCCTGACTGGTCGGCCTCCCACTGACAAGAGGACTGATTCCCAATTTAGGGCTACCCTGTCCCGTCCTTTGAGGCAAATGGACAGGGGTGGAATTCAAGGTGAAGTTAATATTGGGAATTCACAGTTAGACATGAATACATGAATAATAACAAATCTTAAAAGGCAAAACATCAATAAGGTATGAAGCTAATAAGACAAGAGGGCGCAAATATATGATATATGATGAAAGGTTGGTAGGGAAACGTTACGCTTGCGCTTAAGAAATTATTATTGATTAGTTCGTTACGTTACTTTATTTAATTCCAAACTAGAAGCCGCTTTGCAAACGCAAACAAGCCCATGTCATTAACATGGAGCCGTTTTACAACGTTTGCCCGGCGTACGTGTAATGTTACACCTATGCGCATAGTCCTACTAAGGACTGTGCTACGAACGCTAACAACACACGTTCCATAAGCACTGTAAAAGTGTTTGTAAAAACCTACTTGCAAAATAAACATCACTTATCATTTATCACTATTTACATGTCTTTCACAATACTAAAGCAATGGGTTGTGAGGCCATTACCATTGAGGAAGACAAGTTTTTGTATTTCTACCTACTCGCGTACTCTTGTTAATAATTACCCTTACGGCCGTCTACCCCATTTACTATACATAACACAATTTGCACAAGCGCACCGTAGACTTAGTCTGTAGCAGAACATATTGCAATTGTTATCGTTGAGTTACGCCTGAAGTGGTAATTGTTTCGTCACTTCTCACTTATTTAATCTTCCCCATGTTGAGTTTCCGTGTCTCGCTAAATTGTGACGATTCAGAATACGGCCTACAAGAACGGCCTGGGTTTGGTTTTAACGAGACACAGTTCCTAGCGCTCATTTGAACGGTAGCTACCAATTCAGTTTGTGAAACTTTGTGATGCCTAACCCAAACTCCCAGCAGTGTACGCCAAAGATCTCAACGCAATTTTCTGAGCTAGACTTTTACAGGAAGCAGTATTCATCAGCAGCGTTTGATTGATTTGTAACACAAGTACAAGCTGGCATTATAATACTCAATAATATAATTTATTTTAATAAATCTGTAGATATTATGGTGCTGTCTGCACCACCGAACAAAGTAGTTTGTTCTAATCAAAATGCGAATATTACGGTTCGACCGCTCATTTGTAGTGAGTCTGATATTAGTCAATATTCGTCATTGGTCAGGTGTCAGGCGGCTGTCGCCGTCGCCCTAAAATCAAACGCAGCTTCTGAATATTTGCTTAGGTATGGAATAAAGTGGACACATAATAACACATGAGATAATAATATACATTTTGATGACGTAAAGCAATAGCTCCGTCATGCTGAAATAAATGATTATTATCAGCCCTTCCGCGCTACCATCAAACGGCATTTTAAGCTAGGATTTAATTATAGTAATACTTACCAAGTGTTTATTGAAGATGGTCAATCTATAGCTCACACATTACCAGTTTCGCCTCCATCCGCCAACGCCAACCTTCTCTGCCGTCTCCCTCACGCCTCGTAGTCACACACTTTGACTAGCCTTATTACCACTAATTATATTTAGCTTATAAATATTAACTGACGTGTGCATCTTGGTACCAAGATTACGCTAACTTCACGATCTTAATCTAGGACGTCCTAGTGCTGTAACGACGCATACTAGGTTAGACTAACCAGGGCTTTTAACCCAACTATATTCAACCTATACAAACATCGCACTCTCGCGCCAACATACTTAAACTTAAGACTCGTAGTATTTTACCACGTCCTCCTAACTTAACTCAAATATATATCGTCCGGACTCTCTCGCCGTGTAAACTCGACTGCCAGCAAACCACCCTTCTCCGCGATTTCTCGTAACTATCCCCACGCATCGTACCTGCCTCGACCGTCTTCAGCCTCCTTACGCAGAATTCTCTTATCGCCCTTGTTTTTGTATCGACGACGCCGACGTCGCGATTGTTTAAAATATTTCTAAAAGCACTGCCGGGTAAATTACTAACACATGTGGCACTCGTCCGTGTGGTGTCGGACGTAAAGAATAACACCATCCCATATCTTCCCGTGGGTGTCGTAAGAGGCGACTAAGGGACTTACCAGAGAATGGGCAGCAGCGCTCTCTGTGTCTTATGTAAGAACTGCACTCACTGCGATCGCCAACCCGCTTGCCAAGCGTGGCGATTATGGCAAAACTCCCCCATGAATAGCGCAACAAAGAAATGGCCCCTAGTGCCCGGCAGCCCGTCTACCCTTGACTACGGCAGCGGTCAAGGCTACGGCGTGGCAAGGGGTGCGAAGAATCTCCGGAAGGGATCCGGCTGCCAATACCAACGACTGGACCTGGCAACATATAACACGCGCACACTCCGGACCGACGAGAAGATAGCGGAACTAGAAGAGGAATTGAGCAGGCTGCGATGGAGTATTGTGGGATTATCTGAAGTCCGAAGAGAGGGGGAGGACACGATAATCCTGAAATCCGGCAACCTGCTCTATTTCCAAGAGGGTGACCGGCAATCCCAGGGTGGTGTTGGGTTTATCGTCCACAAGTCCCTTGTGAACAACGTGGTGAAGATCGAGAGTGTGTCGACCAGGGTGGCGTACCTTATACTCAGAATATCCTCAAGATATTCGCTGAAGGTCATACAGGTCTACGCCCCGACCTCGGCACACCCCGACGACGAAGTGGAGACCATGTATGAGGATATATCTAAAGCCATGCATGGTTCCAAAACTCACTTCACAGTTGTCATGGGGGACTTCAACGCGAAACTGGGCAAACGAGACGGGGATGAGCTGCAGGTGGGTCAATTTGGAGTTGGACATCGGAATCGCCGGGGTCACCAACTGGCTAGTTTTATGGAGAAGGAGGGCCTCTATATGATGAACTCCTTCTTCAGAAAGCGTGAGCACAGGAAGTGGACCTGGCAGAGCCCCGATGGTGCAACTAGAAATGAGATCGACTTCATCATGTCAACCAAGAAGCAAATGTTCAATGATGTCTCTGTGATCAATTCGGTGAAAACCGGGAGCGATCACCGCATGGTAAGAGGCACATTGAACATCAATATCAAGCTTGAAAGGTATCGACTGATGAAGTCTACGCTCCGTCCAGCACAGATCCAAATCCAAAACCCCGAGAGCTTTCAGCTTGAACTCCAGAACCGTTTCGAGTGCCTAGGAAGCTCAGTGGACGAATACAACGATGGGTTCGTGGAAACTGTCCATACGACCGGGTCTAAGTTCTTCAAGGCGCGTCGTACAGATCAGAACAAGAGGCTCTCCGATCACACTCTCAAGCTCATGAAGGAGCGGCGTGAGATGATCCTGCAGTCTTCAGACGAGGCGTGTAAATACCGGCAGCTCAATAGACGGATCTCTAAATCCTTGAAGAGCTACCTCCGCCGCTTTAATACCGAGCGTATTAAAGACGCGATTGAGCGGAATAAAGGCTCCAAGGTATTTGCAAGGGATCTGGCTATTGGGCAGAGCCAGCTCACGAAACTGAAGACCGACGATGGTAGGATCTTATCCGCCAAACCGGAGCTTCTGAGGGAGATCGAGAGCTTCTATGGACAGTTGTATACGTCAACCAGTAAACCCGTCGTAGATCTAGCCAACGACCCAAGAGCTAGACTGACCCGACACTATACCGATGACATCCCGGACGTCAGCCTGTACGAGATTAGGATGGCTCTGAAGCAGCTCAAAAACAACAAGGCACCGGGTGATGACGGAATTACAGCCGAACTCCTGAAGGCGGGTGGAAAACCGGTACTTAAGGCCCTTCAGAAGCTGTTTAATTCCGTCATACTTGAGGGAAAAACGCCACAGGCATGGTGCAGGAGTGTGGTGGTGCTCTTCTTCAAAAAGGGTGACAATGCCCGGCTGAAGAATTATAGGCCCATCTCACTTCTAAGCCATGTCTACAAGTTGTTTTCTAGAGTCATCACGAATCGTCTCGCGCGCAGGTTTGACGATTTCCAGCCACTCGAACAAGCCGGTTTCCGAAAAGGCTTTAGCACCGTGGACCACATACATACGCTGCGGCAAGTTATACAGAAGACCGAAGAGTATAACCTGCCTCTCTGTTTAGCGTTTGTGGACTACGAGAAAGCCTTCGATTCGATCGAGACCTGGGCTGTACTGCAGTCTCTCCAACGGTGCCAAATCGATTATCGGTACATCGAGGTGTTGAAGTGTTTGTACAAAAACGCCACCATGTCAGTCCGACTTCAGGACCAAGCCTCGAAACCTATCCTCCTGCAGCGAGGTGTGAGACAGGGAGACGTCATATCTCCGAAACTGTTCACCGCTGCACTGGAGGATGTCTTCAAGGTTCTGGACTGGAGAGGGCTAGGCATCAACGTCAATGGCGAGTACATCACTCACCTTCGGTTTGCCGATGATATAGTGGTAATGGCTGAGACCATGGAGGACCTCAGTACAATGCTCGATGACCTCAGTAGAGCTTCCGGAAGAGTGGGTCTAAAAATGAACATGGACAAGACTAAGGTCATGTTGAATGCCCATGTCACACCCACTCCTATCAAAATCGGAGACTCTACTCTCGAAGTTGTAGACGATTATGTGTACCTGGGACAAACGGTCCAGTTAGGTAGGTCTAACTTCGAGAAAGAGGTCAATCGTCGAATCCGACTCGGTTGGGCAGCGTTCGGGAAATTGCGCGGTATCTTCTCGTCCAACCTACCACAGTGTCTCAAGACGAAAGTCTATGACCAGTGTGTGTTGCCAGTGATTACATACGGGACCGAAACGTGGTCGCTCACAATGGGCCTTATCAGAAAGCTTAAAGTCACCCAAAGGGCAATGGAGAGGGCTATGCTCGGAGTTTCCTTGCGCGATCGAATCAGAAATGAAGACATCCGCAAGAGAACAAAGGTTGCCGACGTAGCCCGAAGAATTGCCAAACTTAAGTGGCAGTGGGCAGGGCACATTGCTCGCAGAACGGATGGCCGATGGGGCCGAAAAGTTCTGGAGTGGCGACCGCGAACCGGAAGACGTTGCGTTGGAAGGCCTCCCACTAGGTGGGCCGATGACCTGGTGAAGGTTGCAGGAATCCGCTGGATGCGAGTCGCATGGGACCGGTCAATGTGGCGACACTTGGGGGAGGCCTATGTCCAGCAGTGGACGTCTTTCGGCTGAAATGATGATGAAAATGTGGCACTCGTACACAAAGATGTTTTTAGAAATCGGAATGTGCCAGAATTTATTTGTTCGTAGTCTCTTAAGAGTTTACAAATTCAAGAAGGACAGTTATTTATTATCGCCGTCAGGCTACAAGCCATAAAATATATTTTTTATGGATTTGTAAGTGGCAGATGTCGTGAGTTTGCTTTAAAATAAGAATCAAGACTAAGATATTTGCTGATTAATTAAGTGTACATGGCAGGTAGTCACACCTTGGAAGTCATTAAGCAGAGTCTAAGTTCCAGACCCAGTTTTGCCGAAGGAAACGATGCGCAGGTGGAGATTTTTAAATGACTCTGCACTGGAGTGTAAATGTGGTACTGTTCCACAAACGATGGGGCACTGATGGATGCTACTGAAGCCGCTAGCTCTTAGGCCAATTTTGGGCCCACTCAAGTTAAATTGCAATCGACACGCTTTAAAATAGAAGTAGGTTTAACGATAAAATTATTATTAAAGCAACCGAACTTAAGACGTTTCTGCAAAATAATGAGGCTAACAATGAAGTAGATATAATGCTTACATTCTAAAAATAGAAACCCAGCCTAAGGCTATGTAATTACAGCACGATAGATAAACTAATTGACACAAAAACAATTCGGAAAATCGGCACAAGAAATGGTAGAGAATGATGTTATCTAAAGCTTACTCGTCCTATCGGATTTGCTGAAATAGTAGTATTTACTGTTCCACTTAAAATCAATCCATACGTCCAATTCCGAGAATGTCTCTTTACTGTTAATTAAGTAAGGATTACAAGATTGTCTGTCATATTAAGGGAGAGTAGGTACGTGAGCAAACTATCGTGTCTATTATTATAAAAAATCATATCCATTTGCAAAATTGTTTCACTATTTTTATCCCAATTTATGTAGGGTTGACACTGCATATCTTCTTCTTTCATATTTCTCTTTTACTCGTCATCTCAGTCACCTCCTTTCTAGTCGTATCATCTTTCACACACTCCATCCATTTATAGAGAGCGAGAGATAGAGCTTATTCAATCTATCATCCTCTGGTATGACTTTAATTTATAAATAAAACACTAACTGTGGAAATTGTTGACGCCACCACCACTCTCTCTTTTTAATATCATAATAACATAAAAAGCTAGAAAGAAGTTTGCAGTTTAAACTTAAATTAAATAGGGTGGACACTTTTTAACACGACTACAATGGCGTTTATTTCATGTTCATGACGCACACGGTACTTAATTTTTACGTAGTTACCTTAACGTTCTACGTAATCTTTACTTAACAGTCCATTAACCTTAATAAACATCTAAGGGCAACGTGGTAAGCGCAATTTTGTAACCCCTCAATGTATTCATAAGGCTTCACACAAGCCAAAGACAATTACGGAAGACCAACAATCCACTCAAAGTCCGTTATCTCAAATCAATTATGCATAGTACTAAAGCCTGATACCTCCTGATAATTATTAATGGGAGTATGGGCCGACACGTCACCCTTATTTGCATCGTAGATCATAGTGAATATATGATAATTACGCTTCCTACCGCCTCGAGATTTATTCTTGTCGTCACTTTGATAGAGGACCCGAACTTCGATCGAGTGATGACGGTAAAGAAGTTTGGGACACGGTTTGTGTCTTAGAACTGTCTGAAGTTGGAGTTGTCACGGGAGATATATCGTGACGGATGGTTTCTTACCCTTTAGTGGTATTTGCACGTGGGTTCGTCCGAGTAAAGGTTGGATGTTACTCCACGGGAACTACACGACGGGGATGAAAGGTAACAAACAGACATATTTACTTTTACATTTATAATATTAGTAGGAATGGATTGGTAGCTTAGAGGAGCTCGTGGCTAAATAACAGCCACTCGGGTCGATCGTTAAGTTAAGCCGTGCTTGCCTAGGTTGGTCTGTGAATGGGTGACCACCCATTAAATACCGAGTTTCCTCCGTGCCCCGGAAAGCACGTTAAGCCGATGGTCCCGGCTGTCATTTGTAGATCTTTGACAATCGTTAGGTAGTCAGAGGCCCAAAAAGTCTGACAACCAGTTTACCAAGGGGTATTACGCGGTACTAACTGGGTTGTGGAGGTCAGATAGGCAGTCGCTCCATGTAAAATGCTGGTATTCAGCTGCATCCGGTAAAACTGGAAGCTGACCCCAACATAGTTGGGAAAAGGCTAGGCAGTTGATGGATTGTTAGCTTACTAAAACATCTACTAAGGCAAACCTCAAATTACAAGCTTAGTGCTAGCTAGCTTAAGCTACAATACCTGAGAGTAATAAATTACATAGACTGCCTTCGTTTTTAACAGTCCAAGTCACAGCGATAATCAGCTCAAACTACTACATAAAATTAACCTAAAGACTTCTGGAAGTCTTGTTAGATAAATACCTCATTTCATCGGTTACTATTATTAAGTATAGAAGCAAGCGAGACGAACCTGTGAAATCTTTATAACCACCAAAATTACCCTTATTTCCTAAGAAAATAAGAGTAATTTTACATTACAGTGTTGATCTTTTGGAACTTGTTACTCTTCTGAGTACCATACTAATGCGGTACTCATTAAAGAACGTTCTCTATTTGACGGAGCGCATCAGAGGGCATCGAAGCGCATTTTGCAGTGAAATAAACGCTATGACGCGCTCCGTCAAGTGTGAAACCTACATTACACGCGCTAGTGGGGTTATATTTGCTTGATAAATTAGTCGGTTAATTTTAGATATTACTAGATGAACTACAACTGCTTCATTGGTGTAGTAGTCGCAAGTGGTATTGCAGAGGATGAGGTCCTGGATTCGTTGCCTAGGTCGGGCAGTGTTATTGGTTTTTTTTTCCACCAACAGCCCGGATATTTGGTTACCGGTTATTCCCACGGTTATGACACCGTGGGAATAACCGGTGAAATTTTGGTGTATATTTTATACAAAAGGTCGCTTTGCATCCTAGTCAAATTCAAGGAGGTATCTATAGATTCTCGACCCGAATCGATAATAAAATGGGTAGGTTTTATTTTTCTTTTTTACGGAAATCGGTAAGTATAAACCACCCGTATTAAAACGCAGCCCGTCTGTAACTGGCCCTATAACCACGCCTTCACACACACAAATAAACGCACACAGATACATGTCGCGTGATGGCTGATTCTTCTATTAGGTACCTTCGTGGTTTTCTGAAATACAGTCATATTAAACAATTTAAAATAGGAACTTTATTAATTACTAGCTGATGCCCGCGGCTTCACCCGCCCGCAAATTATATATTAAAAACTTCCTCTTGAATCACTATATCTATTAAAAAATCCGCACTCCATATCCAAATCCGCTGCGATCTAAGCATGAATAGAGACAGACGCGGCGGGCGACTTTGTTTTATAATATGTTGTGATTTGACCGGGTATCGTAATTTAAATTAATTATTTATGTAGGTTTTTTGTGACAAGATCCTAAATTTTGACTAGGTGCAAAATTACACCTTGTAGATGCTACCGAGTTCAATGACGGTCAGCAACATTGCATCCTTATGCCCTAAGAAATAAGATTGAAAAGTGGTCGACCGTCAGTGAACTCGGTAATACATGGTACCAGAATCGTACCATGTATTACAGAGTTAAGTTAGTTACCTAAGCCTTCGGGAATAACAGAAGAGATGTTATATATGAACTAAACATGAACTTTATTAAAGTCCAGCAGTGCACCCGGCTTACATGGTTTTGACTTCACAAATCAATGGAAACTTGAATTCATACAGTATTCCACAGAGCCTGAAGACGTCTCGGCGGCCACTGATAACTTAGTAAGGTACTTACTGGTCTAACTTTATCCCAACTCGGCTTTACTCTAATACTGAGTTCATACAAAATATCTAATACTAGATTCGAATTACACACTTTTACACATTAATTCTGGAGCTCCTTGTACTAAACTTTGCACCAAAATCCAAACAAAAAAATACGCGTAGCATCAACAACAACAACAGCCCATGACATCCACTGCTGGACATAAGCCTCTCTTATGATGGGAGGAATTTGTCGTAATCTCCACGCTTGGCTGGCGGATTGGAGATCGCAGTGATGAAAGATTAACAAAAAACGCTGCTGCCCATTCTCTGGTCTACGGAGGCGCAAGGTGTTCTGCCTCAGACATTGGTCGCCTTATACGACACCCGTGAGTGTAATGGGTTGGTTCTATTCAACTCTGCCGGATACCACACGGCTAATCATCATCAACAGTAGCATCAACATAAATACTTAAATAATTATTTTATCGGAAAATTATCTTCAGCTAAACTCAATTGAATTCCAGTCAACAATGAACTATTTAGGACCTCAAAGCATCGGGATAACGAACGAAAAGCTATTGCAGACACATCGTACGATTACTTCACACACGATAATCAAAAGGGTTTCCTCTTGACTATTGCTACAGACAATCCAACCACTAGAACGCTCAAGTCATGATTTATCAATGCAATATTGTACGGGCACTGAGAACCGGCTAAAACAATAACGTCATAACTCAATATAGACGAAGGACTACTTCTAATCGTATTTGGTTGTGGTTAGAGTTGAATATCGAAGGGTGATGAGGACTGTTTAAGTTATTTTTGGTATAATGTCGGTCTTTGCCCAGACCTAAACGGAAACACATGGTATATAACTTCGCTGCAAACACTAACATATGCTGTCTAAACTATTCTGATGGCGGCTTACGATTAAATTAGTAATTAATCTTAATTGGGGTGGATAAACTTGTAACAACATGTCTGTGGGGTTGGTTTTAACAGTTTTTTTTTTGCCTGAATTTAGCTTGTTGTCCAAAACTGAACTTATTCGAAATAACTGGCTGTTTGTGTATGTGACTTTTAATCTTTGTAAATGCATCTACGATACAGCAGAAATTCATAGTGAGGGGCAAAAAAAAATGCTGTGTCGATAGTTTTTCCTTCAAATTATTAGGTGATTTGAAACTGTCGTCATAAAGGAGAAGCAAAAAACCGACTTAAAAAAAAAAACACAAAAAGAAAAACACGAAAAAAAAAACAAAAAGAAAGAAAAACACAAAAAAGTTAAAAATAACTTTAGCTTCAAAAGCCGGTGATAAAAACACCAAATCAATCAAACAAAGGTCTAGCTTGAGAAGTCAGTGACAAAAACATTAAACCAATCAAACAAAGGTCAAACAAAGGCCGACTTCTGAAGTTTGACCGACAGCGAATATATAAACCTCCTCCTTTTTTGAAGTCTGTTAATAAAATCGATATTTATGGTTTAAACGCGCAGGTAAATAAACGTAATATCAACGATTGAAGGGTTTTTGTTTTTGTTTCGTTCTTGTTTTTGTTTGTTTTTATTATCGTCCCTGTAGTATTTTCCTGTGGAATGATTTCCGGCTTCTACATGGCAGAAAACGAAAGCCAAGGGCTAAATGATGCTGCCGCCACTGCCGCTGTCGCCGCCGCAGAGGGGCCCTCGCAGGGGGCCAGGGAGGAAGCGGTAATGGAGTGCCAATAACGGCCCCATTACGCTTCCTCCAAGCGAACATCAACCACTGCGCCTGCGCTCAGGATCTGTTGCTCCAGAGCATGGCGCAGTGGTTGATTAACATCGCTGTGGTCGCTGAGCCGTATTTTGTCCTGCCCAGGGAAGACTGGGTGGCGGACCTTAGCGGCTCAGTGACCATAGTGTCGTCGGCCGCCGCCGGTACCCCGACCCTTGAAGATGTAAGGAGGGGTCGGGGGTGCGTAGCAGCCCGGTTCGGGGAGATCGTAGTGGTGGGAGTCTACTTCTCCCCGAGCCGAACTCTCGCCGAGTTCCACAACTCTCTCGCAGAGTTGAGTGTTGTCGTCGGAAACCATTCCCTCCCTGTGGTTGTCCTCGGGGACTTCAATGCCAAAAATTTGGCTTGGGGTTCTCGTTGTACAGACGTGCGGGGAAGGATAGTGGAAGACTGGGCCCTGGAGAAGGGCCTGATCGTCCTAAATCGGGGTTCTGTCCCTACGTGTGTGCGGATGCGGGGCGAGTCGGTGGTGGACATTTCGTTCGCTAGCCCCGCTCTCTCGCCACGTGTCATTGACTGGCGTGTCATGGAGGGGGTGGAGACCTATTCCGACCACCGGTACATCCGGTTCGACGTCTCCACCCAGACCCCAAGCGCGCCGGTCCAACAGGCCCTGAGTGGTCCGCGTTGGGCGCTGAAGCAGCTGGACCGGGAGCTCCTCCTGGAAGCCTCGATCGTGCAGGCCTGGGTGACATCACCGGACAGGCCTGCCGACGTTAACAATGAGGCAGGGTGGTTCCAGGAGGCCATGTCTGACATCTGTGACGTGGCAATGCCCCGTGTTCGGCCAAGAAGCGCCCGGCGTCAGGTGTACTGGTGGTCGCGTGAGCTGACATCTCTGCGCGAGCGTGCGTGGCTGCACGACACCTGTACGCCAGGCATCGCAGGCTCCGCATCCGCCCACCGGATGCGGCAGCCATTGAGGCGGAGCTTTATGACGGGTACAGAGCGGCGAAGACCGCCCTCCGCGAAGCGGTCCTGCGGGCCATGGATCAGGCCCGCGAGGAGTTGCTGGGGACTCTCGACAGAGATCCGTGGGGGCGCCCTTACAAGTTGGTGCGGGACAAACTCCGCCCCTGGGCCCCCCCACTGACGCAGAGTCTCCGGCCTGAGCTCGTGGAGGACGTGGTGAGCACTCTGTTCCCTTCGCGAGAGGAACACCCACCCCCGCCTATGGCTCCGCCGCCTGCGATGCTGGAAGCGGACCAACAGGACGACGACGACAACGCTCCGGAAGTGACTGGGGTAGACCTGAGAGTGGCGGTACGCAGGCTCAGTGCCAAAAATACCGCCCCGGGACCCGACGGCTTGCCTGGCAAAGCCTGGGTCCTGGCCTCGGAGGCTCTCGGGCCCCGACTAGAGGGGCTCCTTAGCGCATGCTTGGAGAGAGGCCAGTTCCCGCTTCGTTGGAAGACGGGAAAGCTGGTCCTCATTCGGAAGCCGGGGCGCCCTGCGGACTCTCCGTCCGCATACCGGCCCGTGGTGCTGCTCGACGAGGTGGGCAAGCTCTTTGAAAGAGTAATTGCAAACCGCCTCGCCGAGCACCTTGCGGGGACTGGGCCGGACCTTGCGGAACACCAGTTCGGTTTCCGCAAGGGGCGCTCAACGGTGGACGCCATCATGCTCGTGAGAGCCCTCACGACGGGGGATGCGGTGTCCAGAGGTGGGGTTGTCTTGGCGGTGTCTCTCGACATCGCCAACGCCTTCAACTCCATGCCCTGGAGCTGCATTAGGGAGGCACTCCGGTATCACCGGGTGCCGACCTACCTCCGTCGAGTGGTCGGGGACTACCTGACGGACAGGGCAGTCATTTACCCTGGTCGCAGCGGAGAATGGAACCGGCGAGAGATGTCGTGCGGTGTTCCGCAGGGATCGGTCCTAGGGCCGTCCTTGTGGAACATCGGGTACGACTGGGTGCTGCGCGCCGACCTCCCTAGCGGTGTCAGCGTGGTTTGCTACGCAGACGACACTCTGGTGCTAGCACAGGGGGGGTCGCACGAGACGGCGGCCGAAGTGATGACACGCGGGGTTGCGATAGTCGTTGAGAGGATCCGGCAATTGGGTCTCGAGGTGGCATTGCACAAGTCCGAGGCCATGTGCTTTCATGGGCCTCGGAATGCGCCACCTCCGGGATCCTCACTGACGGTAGGAGGGGTATCCATCGGCGTTGAGTCGACGTTGAAGTACTTGGGACTTGTCCTTGACAGCCGGTGGAACTTCGTAGAACATTTCCGACGTTTGGCCCCCAAACTGGAACGGACTGGGGCTGCCTTCAGGCGGCTCCTGCCCAATCTGGGGGGGCCGAACGCCTCCTGCCGGAGGCTCTACGCGGGAGTCGTGCGGTCAATGGCCCTTTACGGGGCCCCGGTGTGGGCGCGTTCATTGAGGCTGCGAGCCGCCCACTATTTGAACGCGCCCCAAAAGGTAGTAGCCGTAAGGCTGGCCCGGGGGTACCGTACGATCTCCCGCGAGGCGGCGAGCCTCCTTGCCGGATTGCCACCATGGGATCTAGAGGCGATAGTCCTCGCGCGCCTACATGAATGGCGCGCGGAGGCGCTACGCCGGGGGGAAACTCCGCTGCCGCGACAAATTGTCGCTCAGCGGACAGACTTCCGGCGGGATCTCATGGCGACATGGAGAGAGCGACTGTCGCAACCCCGTGCAGGGCACGCCACGATAGTGGCGGTAAGTCCCCTCTTTGAGGAGTGGCTTGAGAGACGCCACGGCGTCCTCACCTTCCGCCTGACGCAGGTCCTCACCGGACACGGAGTGTTCGGGAGGTTCCTGCACCGAATCGGGCGGGAGGAAACGCCCGGGTGCTTCCATTGTGAGGATCGACCGGAGGACACGGTGGAACACACGGTGGAACACACTGTGGAGGTGTGCCCCGCGTGGGCGGAGCACCGCTGTGTCCTCGAAGCAGCGATCGGCGGCGGCGACCTCTTGCGTCCGGCCCTGGTGCAAGCCATGGTCCGGAGCGAGACGGAATGGGACGCCGTCACCTCCTTCTGCGAAGCAGTAATGCTAGAGAAGGAGGTGGCGGAACGTGAGAGGGAGAGAACCTCTCAACGTCCCGGCCGCCGCGGGAGACGCCCCGGGCGTCGGGGGCCACCACCACGTGGCCCCCGGCCACCGTAGGCGCGGGCCTGTGGACGGTGGGCTATGGGCTAGCTCGCCGTCCGTCCGTCTCATGACGACAGGCCGTGTCGACGGCGCGTTCGTGTTCCACGCGCGCCTCAAAGAGAGTCAGCAAACGGGAAGGGGTCCGCAGGGACTGATGCCTGCCGGGGTCGCGGGACTGTTCGAAAGAGATACCGTGGCCCCGGAACACAAAGGGCGATGAAGGAACATGGATGGGTTTTAGTCAGTAAAAGTCTGACACTCCCTCCTGCTCCGCCCAGAGCGGGAGGGGTTATTTGATGATTTCCCATCCGAAAAAAAAAAAAAAAAAAAAAAAAGGGCTAAATGATAAGTTGTGATAGAGTTATAATGATTTTATTGATATAATGCTATAGCTAATTGATACAGTGATCACTTATGATGATAGAATGATTTTACGATATCGAAATGCTACGATATTATGATAATGAGTACACGCGGCGAAGACCGAACGCGAACTGAAGTAAATTGGGCACGCGGTACAAAACTGCTTATTTAACGTAAAAAGATATATGATTTGAACGGGTGGACCGTACACTATATCGACTTGGAATAATAGTTAATGTCATGGTAAAAGATTAAACTTGATCAGGTTTGAAGCACCAGTAACTAACCTAGACGCGTATCTTTAGTCGTTCGTCTCGTCTTAATGGAGGTCTTTACATTGTTCTTTACAACACGCAATGACAAGTACATTTTAACAGTGAACGTGCCAGTACTAACCAGTAACCCTGTATACTCCACTCTTGTATTTTGTATACTATACAGTGTCCTGTACCAAATCTGATAAACACACAGCTTATTGACACACTCAGTTACTCCTCTGTTTACTTCAAGACAGAGGCCAGGTCAGCTATAGACATAAACCTACAATACATACACATAGGGTCGAGAATTTCAGTCTTTCAATTAGGAGCCGAAATATAGATTGGATTGCCGCATAATTTTGCACGTAGACAGGTTCATTGGAGCGGTAATGAAGATATAGGCAACGAAAACGACGCCGGGATAGTACGTGCCAATAAACATTGGTGATATTTAAACATAGTCCTACAGTAAGAAACAATTTGAACAAAGAAAATAAAAATAAAAGTTTAAAAGTCTACGTATTTATTTAAATAACAAATTTTAATATACTGGACAGCAATATTACCTTTATGATCATGCTGACTTAGGGTAACATCTGAAAAAATAAGTAAAAGTATTTTACATTGAGCGACTGCGTATCTGACCTCCACACCGGTAACTGGTAACGATACCCCTTGGTAAGACTGGTTGACAGACTGTCGGGCTCCTGCCTACTCGTAACGACCGTCAAAGATCTACAAATTACAGCTAGGCTTGCTTCCGAAAACTGGGTATGTAATGGTGATCACCCATGAAAAATCGACCTAAGCAGGCACTGTTTAACCTTGGAGATCGACCAGTACGGTTATTATGATTCAGTCACGAACTTCTACCTATTACAGAGGAGCTTCGTACCACCATAAACAACCCGGACGTGGTCACACGGTGAGGTGGTGGGGGGTTCTACAGACAGAACTTTTATACTTAGGTCATGTAGTTTCAAAAGATGGAGTTTCACCTGACCCTGAAAAAATAAAAATAATTAAAGAATACCCAGTACCTAACAATGTAGATGAGCTAAGACGATTTGTTGCATTTTGTAATTATTATAGGAAATTCATTGATAAATTTGCAGATATAACCATTCCGTTGAATAATCTTTTACGTAAAAATGTACCATTTGTATGGACATCCGAATGTGTGCAATCATTTCAAATTCTAAAAAACGCACTGATGTCACCACCAATCTTGGAATACCCAGATTTCTCTAATAAAAATGAATTTATTTTGCAAACAGATGCATCAAATATATCAGTAGGAGCAGTTTTGTGTAACAAAAATATGAAACCAATATCATACTCAAGTAGACCATTAAACAAAGCTGAGAAAAATTACCCAACCATACAAAAAGAGCTAACAGCAATAGTATGGGGAGTAAAATACTTTAGACCATATCTTTTTGGAAGGAAATTCACTATTATGACGGATCACAAACCTTTATTATATCTATTCGGAATGAAAGATCCTTCAAGTAGACTTTTAAAATTCAGATTAGCTTTAGAAGAGTATGACTTCAATATAACTTATATAAAAGGTAAAAATAACGTAGTAGCGGACGCACTATCGCGTATAACAATCACTTCAGATGAATTAAAAGAGATGAATGAAAAGAGCATGATTGTAATGACGAGAGGACAAAAATTGAGGGAACAGG
Organism: Xestia xanthographa; assembly: GCA_905147715.2. NCBI lineage: Eukaryota > Metazoa > Arthropoda > Insecta > Lepidoptera > Noctuidae > Xestia > Xestia xanthographa. Next base: position 17,673,909 of record LR990659.1, on the reverse strand, counting down.
AAATGAGAGAAAGAGAAAAGAACAAGGAATTGGTAATCCCTAGTAAAGCCACAGATGAAAGGTGTGATCAGCCCAGAGTCGTGGAAATATTGAGGATTCCAAATGGCTCAGTTGAAATGACATTTGTTAAGGGAAAGGAAATAAAACAATTAAAGAAACATAACGATATAGTCGAAAATGAATGTTTTATATTTGTACAAAGAAAAAATATTAAATACATAGACCATGATTTTCATTCACAATTTACGCGAGCCGAATTTGTGGAAAAATTGTGTGATTTTTGTAAAACAATAAAAGAAAACGAGATTTGCTTAATAAAAAGAGAAGAAAACGCGTTATTTATAAAAGAACTACTGAACGAAGTAAACAAATCAAGTAAATATGAAGGCCCAACAATACACATATTACGAGGTATTAAAAGAGTAGAGACACAAGACGAAAAAGAATTCATTTTAAATGACTATCACCTATTACCTACTGCTGGTCATGCAGGGGTACGTAGAATGATAAATAATATCAGGCGATCATTTTACTGGCCAGAATTAGAACGAGATGTAAGACAATTTATTAAAAAATGTGATAAATGTCAAATAATGAAATATGGTCGTAATACTATTCAGCCTATGGTTGTCACAACAACGGCGACCTCGGCTTTTCAAAAAATATTCTTAGATATAGTGGGCCCATTAGATAAGGATTTAGAAGGTAATTCATATATATTAAGTATACAGTGTGACTTAAGTAAGTTCGTAGAGGTATACCCATTACCTAATAAGGAAAGTAAAACAGTAGCTAGAGCATTAACTAATAACTTTATATTAAGGTTCGGTATTCCAAATACAATATTAACAGACAGAGGCACCGAATTCATGTCTTCTACGATGACAGAAGTATGCAAATTACTAGGCATAGAAAAACTCAATTCTACATCTTACCATCATCAAACTATAGGATCGGTAGAAAACTCTCATAAACACCTAGGAGCTTATTTGCGAACTCAATGTGACAAATATCCAGAAGCTTGGAGTCACTGGTTACCATACTGGTCTTTTACTTATAACAATACACTCCACACTATTACAAAGTATACACCATATGAATTAGTATTTGGTAAACCTAGTTTTAACCATGTTCCATGTCGAGTTAGCACTACAGTAGAACCATTGTATAACCCGAATGATTATTGTTTAGAACTTAAGTATAGATTACAGTTAGCATGTAAGGATGCAAGAGAAAATGTAATTAAGAGCAAACAATTAAGAAAATGTAATTTTGACAAGAAAACAAATTCAATAACTTATAAAAAGGTGATAAATTATTAATTAGAAATGAAAATGCAAGTAAATTAAATCAATTGTTTGAAGGACCATATACTGTTATAGAAGATTTAGAACCAAATGTAAAGATAGACAAAAATTGATGTAGTACATAAAAACAGAACAAAATTATATACATAACAAAAATTGTTTTCATATATTTCAAAATATTACTAATTAAGTTAATGTAAGCTTATATTACTAATTAAGTATGTAAAAAAAAAATGTAATCATTATTTTTTTTTTCAATAGAACCCCCCATATGTGGAGTGGTACCTAGTAGTATACGTATATTATAGCATAAGGCATTATTGATAACTGTATTATTAGAGAGTTAGTAATAAAAGGAACGTTGCACTGAACACACGCATATCATTTGTCGCCTCCGGAACCCCCCACACCTCACACGGTCAGCAAGACAAGTCCGTGCAACCAACCGTAGAGTGCACACAGAACAGTTCTGGTGTAACCCACAACACTATCATCCGTCACCCTAGTAACGTACACCAGCGAACTGATTCGACAGACCATTAAACCAGGGGGTACAATCATAGATTAGGAAAAATAGAAGCGCCACTCTCAAATTTCTAATGCGTGCGATGATGCCGTCGAAAATCGAAATAATCTCCGCACCTGCCTCTGCCTGCGCTCTGCTAAGCCAAATCGAGTTTGAAAAGTCAACGCCAAAGCATTCATATTTAAAATTAAACTTTTTACAGAAGTTTTTTTGAATTGTCAAGAAGTCGGTTTGTAAAAGACCCGTTGCTAAAACAGATTTCATGGAGAAGAACGGCCAAGATAACCCTGACTTTGTTGAACATATCTAACGCCCGAATTCTAGGCATTTCAAACGCGTTCGCAGCTGGAGAATCACTTCTATTGATTCTTATTCTATGACACAACCGAACTATTTGGATCACGATTTATGTACCAGGCCGAACCTACAACCAGACTATCTGTTTCTAGTGTTAGTTATTAGGTAACGTGCTTGCTGTGCCTTAGTAATCTGAGTGCTACTTGAAGGGCTAAAGTTTGCCGGTAATAGGAAGATTTGGTCGTCTATAACAGGAATGGATAAAACACAGTACTATGATTATAAAAAGCTAACAAGCTCAAAATCCTACTATTATAAATACCAAAGTTTGTGAGGATTTATTTAATTAATAATATAGGTTCACCAACAGCTTCTGCGTACAGCATTTAGGTATACATAGGTTTTATAGTCTTGGACTTACACAGTTGCCAATTACAGGTTAACCAGCATTCACAAAAATAAGTGTTAGCATAAGAGATTAAAATTTAAAAAAAAGAGTGGCTTTAAACATGAAATACAATAGTAGACCTCATTTAAGAGACATTTAGGAAACATTTAAGAGACATTTAAGAGATTATCTAGCTTACAAAACATAATACAAAGAAATAGAAAAACGTATGTTGTAATTTTACTAACTAATCAAATAAAAAAAACCGGCCAAGTGCGAGTCGGACTTTTTTAGTATTTGTTGTTATAGCGGCAACAGAAATACATCATCTGTGAAAATTTCAACTGTCTAGCTGTCACGGTTCATGAGATACAGCCTGGTGACAGACAGACGGACAGACAGCGAAGTCTTAGTAATAGGGTTCCGTTTTTACCCTTTGGGTACGGAAACCTAAAAAGACTTACAAAGAAGAAGAATTACAATTAAAATAAAAAACCGGCCAAGTGCGAGTCGGACTCGCGCACGAAGGGTTCCGTACCATTATTATCAAAAAAGGGCAAAAAAATCACGTTTGTTGTATGGGAGCCCCCCTTAAATATTAATTTTATTCTGTTTTAAGTATTTGTTGTTATAGCGGCTACAGAAATACATCATCTGTGAAAATTCAACTGTCTAGCTGTCACGGTTCATGAGATACAGCCTGGTGACAGACAGACGGACAGACAGCGAAGTCTTAGTAATAGGGTTCCGTTTTTACCCTTTGGGTACGGAACCCTAAAAAAGACCAAGGATAAAATAAATAAAAATAAATATCGCTGGACATTACACACAGCGCCATCTAGTGCCACACTAAGCAACGAGGCTTGTGTCGTGGACACCAGATAGTTGATATACTACATAGATACTTTTTGTTTGTAAATACATACTTATTATACACTAGCTTCTGCCCGCGACTTCGTACGCGGATCCTGTTGCTTATGCCAGCGACAACGGGGTCGTCAAAATCGAAGATCTGAAACGTCTGATGTCGAATTTTAAGAGCCCGGGGACGGGAATACAACGGGATGCGCGAGACGATTCGAGACGTTCTAGATCTTTCATTTTTGTAAGTCAACAGGAAATGCCCATCAGACTAAACATTTTTATAAGTCAACAGGAAATGCCCATCAGACCAAACAACACTTGCTAAGACGTCATTCCTATGTGTTATGGTGTAGCTGGGCTCTTGGAGTTCCACAACAGGTGTTCAAGACCTTCGAGGTGTTCCAGATCTTCAAATTTATTCTCACAGCAGAAAATGCTCATCACGTAGAACAATTTTTGCTATGGTACCATTTTTCTATCTCTTATAGTTCAGCCGGTCTGTTGCGGTTCTGCATCAGGTGTTTGTTTCCAAGATAAAAGTCAACAGGAAATGCCCATCAGACCAAACAACACTTGCTAAGACGTCATTCCTATGTGTTATGGTGTAGCTGGGCTCTTGGAGATTCACATCAGGTGTTCCAGCTCTTCGATTTTTATTAGTCAACAGAGAGTGCTCATCAGATTGAACAACTTTTGCTAAAACGTCATTCCTATATATATGTTAGTGTAGCTGGGCTCTTGGAGATCCACATCAGGTGTTCCAGATCTTCGATTTTTATTAGTAAACAGAGAGTGCTCATCAGATTGAACAACTTTTGCTAAAACGTCATTCCTATATACAGGGTGGAATTTTGTAATGCCACCTGGAGGGAAAGTACTCTTAATACTGCAGATAGAAAATTTTACTCAAAGGAAACATTCCTTTATTTTTGAATAGAAAGCAAACTGCATTCAAAGATTTTGAAAATTCGCGTGCCACACTCGGGAATCGAACCGGCTAAATTAAAAAAAAATAACACCCTGTACTTTTATGCCACCAATCGATAGGGTCAATCATAAGGATCAAATCTCCATAACAAACATTATAAATTAAATGAAAGGAAAACCATAAAATCTTAACTTATAAATTCAATAGAATAACATAGAGCACTTTTACTCAAAAGTCCATCCAATTACTTATGTTAGAACCTAATATAAAATTATCTTTTGACGACATTTATTGATTAAAATGACGAAGACCTATTTAGATAGGAAGATTGCAATTTGCACAAACAATACGTGCAAATTGCAATCCTTTTTCTTCAATTGTCCTTTGAATACAAGTGCTTTACGTATTGAATTTATCCCATTGAATTTATAACTTTAGATTTCATGGTTTTCCTTTCATTTAATTTATAATGTTTGTTAGACAGATTTGATCTTTATGATTGACCCTATCGAATGGTGCTATAAAAGCACAGGTTGTTATTTTTTTTAAATTTAGCCGGTTCGATTCCCGAGTGTGGCACGAAAATTTTCAAAATCTTTGAATGCAGATTAATTTCTTTTTAAAAATAAAGGAATGTTTCCTTTGAGTAAAATTTTCTATCTGCAGTATTAAGAGTACTTTCCTTCCAGGTGGCATTACAAAATTCCACCCTGTATATGTTAGTGTAGCTGGGCTCTTAAAGTTCCACATCAGGTGTTCCAGATCTTCAAATTTATTCTCTCAACAGAAAATGCCCATCACGTGGAACAATTTTTGCTATGATACTATTTTTGTATCTCTTATAGTTCAGCTGGTCTGTTGTGGTTCTGCATCAGGTGTTCAAGTTTCCAAGATAAATTATAGCCTATATCTTGTCCAGACTTAAAACCTATACAACAACAAAAAAATCATTCAAATCCGTCCAGTAGTTCCGAAGATTAGCGTGTACAAACAAACAGACCCACAGACAAACAGACACACAGACAAACAGACAAACAGACAGATTTTTTTTTTGGATTCGTGCTCTATTGCTGTTTCTAAACCCCCTCAATTATTTCTTTTTTAATATATTCAATGTACAGACACAGTTTTTTTACTGTTTTATTATATGTAATAATATGTAATAATAATAATATATTTATTAATATATATATTCACCCCGCTCTCCTTGGCTAAAGAGAACTGGCGCAAACCTCCAGTGCTTGACACTAACGATCGCAGGGAGGTATGGCAGAGTAAGGAGCTTCACGGACGCTTTTTCCGGGCCCTCCATGGGCCCGATGTAGACCTATCAGCGTCCGTAGCCTGGCTACGTTCCGGGGACCTATTCGGAGAAACTGAAGGTTTTGTCTGTGCAATAATGGATGAAGTTATGATGACGAATAACTACCGGAGATTTATTGTGAAGGATGGCACGGTTGACATATGTCGGGCATGCCACCGTCCAGGCGAATCAATCCGTCACATTATCTCCGGGTGTTCTCGTCTAGCTAACGGAGAGTACCTGCATAGACACAACCTTGTAGCCAGGATTATCCATCAGCAACTTGCTCTAAAATACAACCTTGTGGAATCGGAAGTGCCTTACTATAGGTATGTGCCCGACCCAGTTCTCGATAATGGCTGTATCACGTTGTACTGGGATCAATCCATCATCACTGACAGGACTATTGTAGCCAATAAGCCTGATATAGTGGTGGTGGATCGATCAGAGCGGCGCGCAATGATTGTTGACATAACGGTCCCACATGATGAGAACCTCGTGAAAGCCGAGAAAGATAAACAAATCAAGTATCTTGACTTGGCTCGCGAGGTTGTTGACATGTGGGAAGTGGACTCAGCAATCATTGTGCCGATAGTCGTATCAGCCCATGGCTTAATTGCCAAGAGCCTCGATCAATACCTGAGGAGGCTCTCGTTAGGCAGCTGGATCAAGGGCTTGATTCAGAAAGCGGTACTCCTGGACACGGCTCGTATTGTTAGGAGGTTCCTCTCTCTGGAGCCCTGACCGCCGGTAGCTTGGACCCTGTCCCGATACCGGTGGGCTACAATTTTTTATATTTTTAAATGTTTTTTATATATTTTTTAATTAATATTTAAAAATTTAACAAATTTGTTCATAAGAGCAAACAATTAAGAAAATGTAATTTTGACAAGAAAACAAATTCAATAACTTATACAAAAGGTGATAAATTATTAATTAGAAATGAAAATGCAAGTAAATTAAATCAATTGTTTGAAGGACCATATACTGTTATAGAAGATTTAGAACCAAATGTAAAGATAGATAAAAATGGAAAAATTGATGTAGTACATAAAAACAGAACAAAATTATATACATAACAAAAATTGTTTTCATATATTTCAAAATATTACTAATTAAGTTAATGTAAGCTTATATTACTAATTAAGTATGTAAAAAAAAAAAAAATGTAATCATTATTTTTTTTTTTCAATAGAACCCCCCATATGTGGAGTGGTACCTAGTAGTATACGTATATTATAGCATAAGGCATTATTGATAACTGTATTATTAGAGAGTTAGTAATAAAAGCAACGTTGCACTGAACACACGCATATCATTTGTCGCCTCCGGAACCCCCCACACCTCACACGGTCAGCAAGACAAGTCCGTGCAACCAACCGCAGAGTGCACACAGAACAGTTTTGGTGTAACCCACAACACTATCATCCGTCACCCTAGTAGCGTACACCAGCGAACTGATTCGACAGACCATTAAACCAGGGGGTACAATCATAGATTAGGAAAAATAGAAGCGCCACTCTCAAATTTCTAATGCGTGCGATGATGCCGTCGAAAATCGAAATAATCTCCGTACCTGCCTCTGCCTGCGCTCTGCTAAGCCAAATCGAGTTTGAAAAGTCAACGCCAAAGCATTCATATTTAAAATTAAACTTTTTACACAAGTTTTTTTGAATTGTCAAGAAGTCGGTTTGTAAAAGACCCGTTGCTAAAACAGATTTCATGGAGAAGAACGGCCAAGATAACCCTGACTTTGTTGAACATATCTAACGCCCGAATTCTAGGCATTTCAAACGCGTTCGCAGCTGGAGAATCACTTCTATTGATTCTTATTCTATGACACAACCGAACTATTTGGATCACGATTTATGTACCAGGCCGAACCTACAACCAGACTATCTGTTTCTAGTGTTAGTTATTAGGTAACGTGCTTGCTGTGCCTTAGTAATCTGGGTGCTAGTTGAAGATTTAATGTGTGCCGGTAATAGGAAGATTTGGTCGTCTATAACAGGAATGGATAAAACACAGCACTATGATTATAAATAGCTAACAAGTTCAAAATCCTACTATTATAAATACCAAAGTTTGTAAGGATTTATTTAATTAATAATATAGGTTCACCAACAGCTTCTGCGTACAACATTTAGGTATACATAGGTTTTATAGTCTTGGACTTACACAGTTACCAATTACAGGTTAACCAGCATTCACAAAAATAAGTGTTAGCATAAGAGATTAAAAAAAAAAAAGAGTGACTTTAAACATGAAATACAATAGTAGACCTCATTTAAGAGACATTTAGGAAACATTTAAGAGACATTTAAGAGATTATCTAGCTTACGAAACATAATAGAAAAAAAAAGAAAAACGTATGTTGTAATTTTACTAACTAATCAAATAAGAAAAACCGGCCAAGTGCGAGTCGGACTTTTTTAGTATTTGTTGTTATAGCGGCCACAGAAATACATCATCTGTGAAAATTTCAACTGTCTAGCTGTCACGGTTCATGAGATACAGCCTGGTGACAGACAGACGGACAGACAGCGAAGTCTTAGTAATAGGGTTCCGTTTTAACCCTTTGGGTACGGAACCCTAAAAAGACTTACAAAGAAGAAGAATTACAATTAAAATTAAAAACCGGCCAAGTGCGAGTCGGACTCGCGCACGAAGGGTTCCGTACCATTATTATCAAAAAAGGGCAAAAAAATCACGTTTGTTGTATGGGAAATTAATATTTAAGGGGGGCCCTTAAATATTAATTTTATTCTGTTTTAAGTATTTGTTGTTATAGCGGCAACAGAAATACATCATCTGTGAAAATTTTAACTGTCTAGCTGTCACGGTTCATGAGATACAGCCTGGTGACAGACAGACGGACAGACAGACGGACAGACAGCGAAGTCTTAGTAATAGGGTTCCGTTTTTACCCTTTGGGTACGGAACCCTAAAAAAGACCAAGGATAAAATAAATAAATATCGCTGGACATTACACACAGCGTCATCTAGTGCCACACTAAGCAACGAGGCTTGTGTCGTGGACACCAGATAGTTGATATACTACATAGATACTTTTTGTTTGTAAATACATACTTATTATACATATCACGGCAGGGAAAGCCTAGAGGAACACTCTGCCCATATATTGGCGACATCCGCCACCAATCCGCCTTTGTCTTTCAGTCTCTACTTCTCTAGCCATCACATCGCCGTGCGACACCTACAATTCTTCATTGTTGGTAGAGGCAGGTGGGTATTTGAAATCACACACAGCACTTGGCTCAAATTCCAAACGTTTATTTCTATGAAACCATTTAGGTACAGAAACTGATTAATTTATAACGTTCACTTCATTAAACACTTATAATTACATAGTATTTCAATTGTTTTTGCTAATCGTAGGATAACGTGACTGCCCGTTGCTCAAGCGTCCATTCTTCCGTGTGGGCGGAAGTCCTCCACACAGTACAGGTAACTCATTACATAATAAGTTCATTAAAACTTACAAACAATACTAGAGTAATTCATAATTAATCATTTTAATAATTAAACAATACCAATATTCACAAATGCAAAGGTTTTATCAAGTTAAAGCTAATTAGTCGCTTCAATACTTTTTACAACAATATTCAATCTTTTAAAACCATTTCCGGCAAATCAAAGTATTTAGTACAAAGAACACCTACGAAGTCTTTCACTAATAAATCGTTCTGTAAAATAATCTTGTTACTTTTTAGTTTGTAATTTAGTTAGATAATCTGATTTAATTGTAGTTTCAAATTATTAATTGATTTATTGATCAAATCGTATTCGGCCTGTAGTGTTGCCTCATAAAAATCTTGTATCAAAATGAACAATAATAATTTACAAATCCAATGTCATAAAATACTTGCTTATCATAATTTTAACTATAGATTTAGCTAAAGACTTACTGAGTCTTTAGCTAGACTTTTGTTTAATTACTATTTGAAACCACGAACTATCTAAGTGCTAGTTACGCCAATAGATGGCGCTTAACTCATTTGTCAAGTGATGTAATAACTGTACCACGAAGCAGAGATGGCAGGTTCATGGAATAGAATTATGAATGTTAATAATTAGATTAAATCTTAGCAGATAGAGCCTCTTGCGGCGACATACATATAAACATCCATGACTCGGAAACAAATGTCCATGCTCATCACACAAACATTTGCTCTGACCGGGATTCGAACCCGGGACCCTAAGAACGTAAGGCAGCCTCACTACCGCTGCGCCATTCGGGTCGGATGGATGGATTTGGATGAAATTTGGCACACAGATAGTTTATAACTTAGATTAAGAAGGGCTATCACATAATATTTCTTGTATTTGAGTGTTTTAAGAATCTAACACTCAAATACAAGAAAAAAACCGGCCAAGTGCGAGTCGGACTTGCGCACGAAGGGTTCCGTACCATTATCTATACATTAGACAAAACGGCAAAAAAATCACGTTTGTTGTATGGGAGCCCCCCTTAAATATTAATTTTATTCTGTTTTTAGTATTTGTTGTTATAGCGGCAACAGAAATACATCATCTGTGAAAATTTCAACTGTCTAGCTGTCACGGTTCATGAGATACAGCCTGGTGACAGACAGACGGACAGACAGACGGACAGACAGCGAAGTCTTAGTAATAGGGTTCCGTTTTTACCCTTTGGGTACGGAACCCTAAAAATTGATTTTTATTTTGAGCGCTCCCAGAAAAATAATCAAATTTTCTCAGGAACTTTTTTTTTTTCAAATTTTGTGGTCATAATATCTAAACCATAATCTAAAATGCCCGGGAAAGTTTGATTATTTCTCTAGGGAGCGCTCAAAATAAAAATCATTTTTTTCTTGTATTTGAGTGATAGGCTCTTAAAACACTCAAAAACAAGAAAAATTGTAATAGCCCGCTTAACACAAAAAAATAATATCCCTGTAGTACGATCCCATGCGATATTACCGAATTCCACGCGAGCGAAGCCGCGTTAGCCGTGTGGTATCCGGCAGAGTACAATAGAACCAACCCATTACACTCACGGGTGTATAAGGCGACTAATGTCTGAGGCAGAACACCTTGCGCCTCCGTAGACCAGAGAATGGGCAGCAGCGTTTTCTGTTAGTCTTTCATCACTGCGATCTCCAATCCGCCTGCCAAGCGTGGAGATTACGGCAAATGCCTGCCATCATGGGAGAGGCTTATGTCCAGCAGTGGACGTTATGGGCTGTTGTTGTTGTGGAAGCCGCGGGCATAAGCTAGTCAGGATATAAAATTAGTATCAAGATAAAATTAACAGGTACCGGAGTAGTTGGACCGGAGATAATTATTAAAGAGATACCTCTCCAATATTCATGTTAATTGTTTATAATTTTATCTGAAAATAATCGCCCTTGAACGCGAATCTACGTTGTGATTCTACTCATAAACCCAGTTAATTTCAAGCCTAATAAAGTTAGGAATTTCAGCGATTCAACCCGATTCATCAACGTCAGACGATCCTGATATAAAATTTCGATAGGAATCTTCTCCTGTACAATTTCCTAGGACTTTATTTAGAGCAAACTGTAAGAAAATTCAATTACTGAATGTTTAAAGTAACAGGTGCGAGTGACGGTTCAAAGATATTGCCTCTACTTAGACATTTTTAGGGGCATTTTCTTAATCAGGCCCTCGTGTGGGGAAATGAGTTCGCGTGAATATACGAGCGCGCTCACTTCGCTTAGCAGGGGTTCCCACTATCTTATCTTACATGTAATTTTGCACACTTGATATAAAACTACGTTTAGTTAAACCTTCATTAACTGTAATGGTTAGTTTAACTGTTTTCATTAAAGTAGTCTGGATTTATGTGCGTTTTATTTTTTACACATTCTGAAACTTTGTAATTTTGTATCGTCCGCCCGTTTCAACTTTAAATTGAACTCTTTTGATATAATATTTAACACAGACTGCTGGTAGTCAGCCTAATACTTTTTTACTTGTAAAAGTTACTTCCTGTCAGAAAAAAATGAAGGTAACTGAAAAACCGACCATACTTAACACCACGTGCCGTGAACGACGGGAAAGCAATCGCAAACATAAAATTTAACGACGTACCCCAAACGTATTTTATAGCTTATATTTAACCGCAGGAACAAAAAAAATGGGGACCTCAGTTGCTAATATTTTGGTACGCATTTTCACTTAAGATAAGCGCCCTGGACCGTATTTCACGAGATTAAGTCATCCCCCACCACCTCCCTTTGTTTTAATCCGCAACAGATCCTGAGATAAATCGACCATAACTGGCTTGAAATCTTAGGCAACGCTTGTTCACAATGAAACGATAAATAGCACCGTACTGTTGTTTTTACACTGATTTCACGATTGCCTGTACGATTATTACGAGTTGTTGTAACAACTTCATTGTTGTTGTGGATACAAATTGTGATTTTAGTTTTATCTAGCAGGCCATCTTTATTAGAATGTGTTTACTTAAACATAAACGCAAAGAAAACATTAATCAAATTACCTTGTTCATTTCTGTGTCACTCTAAAACTTTGTATAATATGACAAAATTATTAAAATACTTAAACTAATTCGTTATATTCGTTTATTTAATACCAGCGGACGTCACGCGGTTTCACCCACGTAGTTCCCGTCCCCATGGGAGTATGGGGATAAAATATAGTCTATGTTACTCAGGGTGAATGTAGCTTTCTAATGATGAAAGAATTTTTGAAATCGGCGCAGCAGTTTTTGAGTTTATTCATTATAAACATACAAACAAAAATACAAATCTGTCCTCTTTATAATATTAGTGTAGATTAGTGTAGATAAGGATAGAGTGTTACATATTTTAAATGATTGAATACTGTTTTTTTTTTTAAGGAACATTAAAAAAAAATTGTACCTTTGTACAAATTAATTACATTTTTACATTACACTGTATTCTTCCTTTATTATTTATCTCTATAAATAAAAAAAGGAAGAATACAGTGTCAAAAATAAACGAAATTTTCTCTGACCGTATTTCCTATTGAGTAACCGAATCAAAGAGCCCGCAAAAACCCCTGCAAATATTTAAAATCCACTTCAGACTCGCAAATACGAATTATCACCGCAATTCGATCGCAGTGCAAGGCGAAGTTGCACCATGGGCGGATACCGAGGAAGCATTTTGACAGTGGATTTATAGCTCTCCGGCTTTAAATATTAACGTACTATAGAAACTGTTCGTGCATTAATTCTATCCCTTTTAGTATAGGACTAGCTGTTTTCCTTCGCGTGAAATTATTATTAAAATAATAACTTTTTTATTTGCCGGATATCGGATTTGGTTAACAATTTCAAGGGTTTTCATTTTTACACGGAACCCTAATTTATTTTTTAATAAAAGTACTCTACTATACCATGTTACTCCTTATAACATCAGCTATCTGCTAGTCAAATCCCCGTCAAAATTGGTCCAGCGGTTTTGGAGATTACTCTGTACGATGAGCACGAACGCATACCTAGATCACATACAGTGAGTAAGCGCATCTAACTAACCGTACCCATTACTTATGCCTCTGCCTTTTTTATTTAATTTCGCTCTTTTTATTTAGACTCTACCTTTTTTTTTCGGATGGGAAATCATCAAATGACTCCTCCCGCTCTGGACGGAGCAGGAGAGAGTGTCAGACTTTTACTGACTAAAATCCATCCATGTTCCTTCATCGCCCTTTGTGTTCCGGGGCCACGGTATCTCTTTCGAACAGTCCCGCAACCCCGGCAGGATTTAGACTCTACCTTCAATACTATCAGCACCACTCCTGGATGGCAAGAGGCGCCAAGATACTAAATGGAAAAAACAAAAGCTAGTGAAAAAAAAGAAGCCGCTTTTTGATAGGCGCCAAAGTCTTGCATGAATTGCCAAGGACGAAAAAAATACAGGTTTTTTTTATTAGCCTAGGGTGCCATATTCAGATATCGCTTCATCCTAAAACTAACCTTAAGCTGGCACTGTGTTCTATTCTATAGTTTTGGCTTACAGACTAAACCATTAGAATAAAATAAGGTTTTTATGGTCGTCGTATATAATGGGCGGTTAAAGAGCGTTTGATTTTTTTTGTTTGCGGTAATAGCGGAATCAATTCAATCAATCAATTATCCAATTTGGAAAGGGACGAAACTGGCAAATGCTGCAAAATATGGTCAGGATAATTGGTGCCATTCAACGTGGTAACACTCCCGCTTCTGGGCACGTTCCCGGACAATGACTAAAGAATAAGAGTTCCCGGATGACGGCGATGTGGAGGACCACTTTGACACCTAAGTGTCCTATTATCGTCGTTGTATTTAGTTTTAGTCTTAATTTATTCTTTTTTGGAAATATTTAGTTTGTATATTGATTTAGTGAAGTCTTTAACAAAATAAATGCATTTGTCAGGATAAACTTTTTCTGTTCTGAAAAAAAAACTTGCGGTAACTATCAAAAGATAGCTTTGTGACAGTGGTAATAAGAGTTATGTCAAATCGTTACGGACCGACCAGCAACCAGTCCGCAATTTGTCCGAGTTGCCTTCCGATCCTTTATAGTGGCTGTACTTCAGTGAGTCAGAAAAAAATAACGACAAAATACGCCTGTACGTGACCTCTATAACATCCTAGAACAGCTCACAACAGCTTAAAATATTTCACACTATCAACCTCAAAACTCTTTTCAACTCAATTTCCAACCCTACTAACTTAAGTTTTAATTAACTGTTGTCATTTCACGCCTTTGCCGTGTATTTTCGGGCTCGACCACGAATTGGCTACCCGCTGCGACAAAGAGAATATTATTAGGGAAATAGGACGCCGCTTGCAACCGCACTTATAACACGGTGACGGAGAAGGCTTGATTGGTTTTTGCCTATGGGTATCTACTTACAAATAATTATTATATAAACATTTTTATGTGACACAATCATTCGGACGGCCATCTCATCATCATCGTCATCATCATTTCAGCCGTAAGACCTCCACATGTTGGACATAGGCCTCCCCCAAGTGTCACCACATTGACCTGACCCGTGCGTTTCGCATCCAGCCGATCCCCGCAACTTTCACCAGGTCATTGGTCCAACTAGTGAGAGGCTTTCCAACGCAACGTCTGCGTACCCCCTCAGAGCATACAGGCGTGATGTTATGTTACGATGTTGTGAAAATAATAAACATCTAAGCTACTGCAGCAATCACGACCGATTTGCAGTCTCTAATTGTATAATTATCTCCGAAGATCGGCATCAGAAACCACCGCGAAGTGATTTAAAAAAAAAAACATCTAAATGGGTTTACAATTGGCGAAGATATCGCTGAACATGCACAAAAAAAACGAATTGATAACCTCGTCTTTTAAGGAGTCGGTTAAAAAGAATAAGTATTTCCGTGTCTTTCCAATATTGCCCAAAACATCCATCCATCATTTGATCCATCTCGTAAAAGTTGATTGGTGCAGCAGCTTGCTGAGCTTGACAACAGCAGCCCACTTTACTAAAGGCATCTGTAAAATTCTCATAGTTTTATGGTTATTAGCTCATAATACTGTATTGTAGTCCCTGATTAGATTTCAGACCAACCCATTTGGATTTGACCAATAAGCGAACGTGTCGTGTTACCAAAATTCGGAATAAAGGCGATTGAAATTCAGCGCGCGTTATATTGCCAGAATTTGGAGCTCAAATCCATCGCAGTGGACTCCGAAACTGGGGGTAAAATGATTTTAAATTCGTCATCAGTGCAGATGGACACGTGGGGCCATGACACTGATGGAAACCTATTTCCATGTACAGTCACGAGCGCCAATATACTTTCCTGAATTTAATAGCAATTTTTGCAAGAAATAACGACTGTAACTTGAAGAAAGATTCTTTTTCATTCATAATAATGTATTCTAAAATACTGTGTTCGTAATCACATGAAATTTTAATCAGAACAGTAAGCGAAAAAAACTTTCAAAATTGTTAAGTGTTTAAATACTGGTGCTCGTGACTGTGCAATCCTATATCGGATAGATTGTGTATCTGGTATCTAGAAAGAGGTGCAATCCGAAAAGATACTTTTTTCTCACATAACTCGAAAAGGATGCATGGAAGGGGCTATCAACAATTTAGAATGGATTTTTAAGGACTACGTGAGTCTACGTGACATCGCAACCAATGGCTGAAACTTGAATTCGTCAGTTTGAAAACATGAAAAACTTCAAATTTTCGTCTTTTGGAAAAAATAAAAAGTTTTTAATTTTTTCCAAAAGACGAAAATTTGATTTCATAAAGAATAAAAATCACTCATTTCGCACTATTCGGCCTGCAGTGACTGGCGTAACAACGCTTTGTAGTGCAAGCTGATTAAATTTATTATTCTAACAATATTTCAAACGAAGTTTAAACCACCAGAAATAGAGTTGCCAATTTAATTTTGTTGCTATTTTGCTCTTACTTTTAAATGGACCGATTTTAACACTTCAATACCCGCAATTACAGACACAGTTAAAATAACAATGCACCGTGCCTCTGGAGGCACGGCCGGGAGCATACGGGTTAATGGCCAAACACACTTTATGGAATCTATGAAAATTGTGCAAACTGTAGCCAGTGAACCTTTAGGTTTCCATTGTTTTGTTATGTCTCTCGACTGTCGCCTTACATCCTCATCCCTGCTCCAAATATGACAAGTAAATATTTGGTTCATAATGAACAAATGTTTATGTTGGAAGACTTTGAATATTGATTTTCGATACTTTAATTAAGGAGCCACGTGTACGGGGTAGGCACGTTTCACGTTGGCATATTTCTTGGAATCCTTGAACTAGGTAGGTACTGTAGAGGTTAAAGGTTTTATCTGGAACCGACCTCCACAGTACTAAACTAAAAACATTGTTGCTCTTAGCACGTACACACGTACTACGCTCATTATTTAAAAGACTAGAATAAAAAATAGGTACCTTGCTCATTTGCAAATAATAATAGTTTGTTTCAAAATATTTTCACATTTTATTTTTTTCTGAATTTTCTTCTTAGCCAAAAAGTTTATTTATATCACTGTCAATTTAGAACTTTTACGTGAATTATCAACAAGCTTTTTATTTAACTTGAGATCTTCAGAAAATATTATATCGACAATAACGTTAGATTTATTAATGACTTTTGTTACATGGAAAAAGTTTGTGGTCAAGATTGTAAAAAGCAATTTAATAACATAATATAATATCACGCCTTTACAGGCGAGGTGATGATGATGATCATCATTTCAGCCGAAAGACGTCCACTGCTGGACATAGGCCTCCCCCAAGTGTCGCCATATTGAACGGTCCCGTGCGACTCGCATCCAGCGGATTCCCGTAACCTTCACCAGGTCATCAGTCCACCTAGTGGGAGGCCTTCCAACGCAACGTCTTCCGGTTCGCGGTCGCCACTCCAAAACTTTTCGGCTCCATCGGCCATCCGTTCTGCGAGCAATGTGCCCTGCCCACTGCCACTTAAGTTTGGCAATTCTTCGGGCTACGTCGGTAACCTTGGTTCCCCCCGGTAACCTTGGTTCCCCCCGGTAACCTTGGTTCCCCGAAGGGTTAGGCAGAGTCATTTATGTTTTTAAGCCCTAAGTAATAGGGGCGAGCCTATTGCCATCAGCAACTTAGTAATATTAGGAATTTTATTAATAAAAATCTCCAGTACTTTCTAGTCTGTCTATAAGTGTGCAAATAAACATCGGAAAACGTTAGTTTTTGAAGAATTTTGGTATGAAACCGCATCCTTTTGCTATTTAAAATAATTACCCAATCATAAAATAAACACCAGCTTTCAAAACAATCAACTTCCAAATTAATATTTCTGAAACATTTTAATTCCTTAATAATTCTTTACCGGAAATAATTTCGTTAACGGCCGAAACTCAAGCTAACAAATCAACCGAGTAATATATATCGACAATTTATAATGACTTTACTAACTTTAAAAGGTATCCGTTAACTTCGTACCTACGCAAACATTTCATCAAAGTACGAAGTTTCTTGTAAATTGGATAACTGACAAATGTTGTTTAATGGAAATTAATTCTGTTGTACTCAATTTAATTTGCCAAATAATTATTTACACTTGTTCAATTACGTAATGCCCCGAGTTTGGAAATCACTTTCCTCTAGCTAAGTTAATACGTGTTACGATTGGTTTGAGTATTTAATTACTTATTGCTTAAAATTTAATAAACACTAACTTAAACATAATTATCATAGTTTTGGTGAATTACGTTTCAAAACTCATTACAAATTATTTAAACAAACAAAATGTTAACAAATTGTTATTCAATTCAATTATTTATTTATTCGAGCAGCATAACTCATAGTGTTAGTAACAATTTCACTTATAACTATGTTAGTAAACTAAAGTATATTCAAATCATGAAATTAACCTAAAATTAAAAAGGGGCACATCGTTACTATGCTGCAGGTCCAGCAGAAATTTTGCAGCACCGGTTAAAGATCGCGCAGTCCAGTCGGCCAGAGATCATTTTTAGGATGGCGCTGCTTCGCACCCTGCGTACCAGGGCTGCGCATCTCTTACGCATTACTGTATAGAAGCAATCTACGCGGGCTTCTGCAAACATCCCTGAAGCACTACTATTCGACTACGCTCTAGGTACATAACATAACATCACGCCTGTAATAACTAAAGGGTAAGACAGATGTGTACCTAATAGTACACCAACATTTCGCCAGTTATGTTTAAGTCCCATATAATAGGGGGCGAGCCTATTGTCATCAACGGGGCGCAAATCCAGACTCCGCTACGCTCAATTTAATTCCAAATTGCTTACCATATTTAATCTGCAAAATCAGTCTCAACTCACTTGCGAGATAAGTAAGTATGTAATAACTTTTTCGCGGAAAATTCTTACCATTATCGTACAAATATTGTGATCCTAAGAACGTTAACGTTACGTGAACGTGAAAGTTAAACCTTTTTCTGTTCAACAGGAAAATGATTAGCTAATATCTTTTTTTTACATATTATGAACCCAAAACTTTGTTCACAGTGCCAGGATGCCATAAACTTTTTAAATAAGGAAAAAAAACAAATGTTATTTAAAAAGCGAACTCGAAGTCACGTATCTCCAATACCGTTCGGATACTTTTTTTGTGTGAAAGAATTCTTAAAAGGAGTTTTTACCCGACGAGTCTACTTACTCCCTTGAGATTAAAGTAGGCTTAGTATTTTCTGTGTTGTTATATGGGACCCCGAAAATACCGTTTTAAAAAAAACACTTGTTTATCGGAAAGAAATAGTAAAAGTTTAATTTGGGGATTGACCTTGTACAATAATTTAAAGAACTGGCAGACACGGAAACGAGATGGTCACGGTATGGCGATCGGAAGAAGACTAGTGCCCCGCGGCTGCGGGAGGCAATACCGCCTTTAAAATGATGACATGATAATTAAGAGAAAACCCTAGTAATCAATTATTATTGATTACTAAGAGTTTCCTCTAGCATTGGGAAATCGTAACAGCCCCCCGATTTAGAGTAAACTACACCTTTTAAAGTGAAGTTTAAGTTTAATAAACGTGAGTCAGCCGATTCGAAGAGAGGGCCCCGTGTTTATGTTTGAGGGTTGAATGTCATCTAATTCAATGTCATTATTTTCAGGACTTCTAGTTTCTTTAGATTTCATTAGTCTCTTGTGTATGCCAGTTGTATACACCTTATATATAATAAAGAACACAATAGAAATTATAATTACAATGGTAATACCTGAATAATATTTTTGATATAAAACAATATGTGGTTTTTCAATTATATTGTTAAGGCTTTTCAGGATTTCAGGATTATCATAAGCTAAGGAATCTAAGTTAACATTCTTAAGATTAACTACAGGTAAGTTTGATACAATATTATTATACGCTACAATATTACAACATGAATCATTTAAAATATTAAAATTAGAAACAATAGTTTTCAACTGAACCTTACGATTTTCATGCGGAGTTAAACGAGTGTCCTTGCAATAGGCAACACATTCAGAAGGTAAGTACAATATACCATTTCCACTAAATTCTATTTCAGTAGATTGGGAGTTATTACATTCAATACTTATTTTAGTTTTTTCTGTCATTACATATAACCACCTATTATGGCGTAGTGGCTGCCAGATGCTAATGTGACCATGAATAAATTTGGTTTCACAAATCGAAGGAATTGAGGTAAGTACCTTTGTAATAATTTCCGTTTCACAGGAAGGCGTCGCAGAAGAGGAGTACAATATTGATGTTTCACAAAGGTAATGGTAATTATTAATTATTTTACAATAGTCGAGGTTATCTAATTTACAGTACATTGACCTATCTCTGTTTATACCAATAT
Source organism: Xestia xanthographa (assembly GCA_905147715.2). Taxonomy (NCBI): domain Eukaryota; kingdom Metazoa; phylum Arthropoda; class Insecta; order Lepidoptera; family Noctuidae; genus Xestia; species Xestia xanthographa. The sequence continues at coordinate 17,653,937 of LR990659.1, read as the reverse complement.
ATTTGGATGATGGAATGATGGTCGAGTATGACTCTGGATTATTTTTATCATGAGGAACCGGTGAAGGTAAGTTATGATATATATTTAATTGTATAGGGTTAATGAGAGGAATTTTAACAGTAAATACCACTTTTTCTTTACTAAAGTAACTAGATATTTCCGATATATTTAAAATAGTATGCATATTGTCGAGTTTTAAAGGAACTGGAAATTGTTTAGATTCGGGTAAGAATCTGTAATTATCGATTAATTCGGTGTAAAGTTCTTTAGGTGTTAGGATAGTGGGGTACAAAACATTAGATTTGCTAAACATGATAGAGTTAATCAAGTCTTCGAGTTTGAAGGACAAGGCTAGGAGACTATTTTCTATCATGGAAGTTATTTCCAGCATGCGAGACCTAATACTTAATTCTCTTGAAGCATGAGTCAGAATTGGAATATCTTGGGACAATCCATCAATTGCATTTTTCAGATGCTTTTCATTTAGATCAATTATGGACAGAGTTTCATTGAAAGATCTAAGGGAAGAAGTAGTGACTAATATATTTTCTTTCATTAGAAGAGCTAGTTTCTTTTGGTCTGTTTCTACTTCTCTAATGGCATTGTCGTATCGGATGGCATCGTCTTCATCCATTGTGCCGAATAGTTTCTTTGATAAAGTGCCTACGAATCCTAGAAGTGCAGACCTTCTCGACTGACGAGATGTTAGGTGAAAGATAGCCTCATTATCATGGGCTATGTCATTATAACGAGTGTTCAATGGTTCAAAGAGATTTGTACATTCCAAATAATCAAAGACTTTACCATTGTCACATACTTGCTTGGATTTATCGAGAATAAGACGAAGGTTTAGAATATGTGGATTAATAAAGGATACATCATAAGGAATAACTATACTAAGGTGACTATCAAATAAACTTAAGGAACCTAAAGGGTCGAAGTAGATGCCAGGACTGTTCGTCAAGGACGTAATGAACTCCTGACCCAGCGCAGAATTACTGTAATAGAATATAATTAAAATTAGTATTAAGTATATAACTAGGACTACGTTATAGATCTAGGAGCTAGTTTGACTTCGTCATAGTGATGTGTCACATGACGTCTATTTATGAGTAAAGTTAAAGTACTTCTGCCATTGATCTTTATTACTTTATACGGGCCTTTCCAAATTGGCGAAAGGGCCTTACGCAGACGTACATGATTTTTGAGATACACGTAATCTCCGACTTTATACTGAACAGGTCGCGAATGGTTGTCATAATACTGTTTAGATCTTTCTTTAGATCGTTGGATGTTTTCGATGGCTTTTTCGCGTGAAAGTTTTAGGCGATGATGCAGGGACTTCAGATATTCTGGATATGTAAGGTCTGATTGTAATTCATAGACGGAGTCCGGGATAAAAGGCTTTTGACCGAAGAGAAGCTCGTATGGTGTAAAGTTAGTAGTGGAATGAGTAGAAGTGTTGTATGCCAACATAGCAGTATAGACATATTTATGCCAATCAGAATGATTTTCATTGACATAAGATTTAAGGTATTCCTTGAGTGTGGAGTGACTGCGTTCAAGCGCACCTTGAGTTTGAGGATGGTATGGGGAAGACCAGATTTGTTTAATTTTCAGGAAGTTGCAGGTTCTTTTAAATAAATCTGCGGTGAAGTTTGTGCCTTGGTCAGTTAAAATAGACTTCGGGATGCCGAAAACAGAAATAAAGTGCACCAGACACTCACATGTTTCTTCTGCAGTCGCATTAGTGATAGGGTAAGCAAGGGAATATTTGGTGAGGTCATCCTGTAATGTAACAATGAACTTGAGCTTAGTAAGGCCAGCTTCCGGAAGAGGACCCACAAGGTCGAGGCTGAGTCGTTCAAATGGTTTAGTGGAAGTGGTAGTTATTTGCATCGGTGATTTATTAATTTGTCTTAGGGCTTTATTACTTTGGCATTGGGAGCAATTTTTTACATATGTTTCGATATCTGACCGCATGTTTTTCCAGAAATACCTTTCTTTTATTCTGTGAAACATTCGCGTAGATCCTAAATGTCCGGCAATCGGAATGTCATGGTTTTCGCGTAGTATTTTAGGTATCTCTGAGGGTGTAGGGTAAATAATAGTATTATGATAAATATAAATTGATACTTGAGTATTGTTAAAGATATAGCAGAACATGTTGTATATTTTTGCCCAGATGTGTTTGTCGAAAGGATTTTGGAAATCAGTAATGGCTAAGTTTAGGTTGGGGTCAGTAGGATTATGTAATAAGTCGGATCGAAGATTTAGTATACTTTTATAAATGTCTTCATAAGAACTGTTATGAAAGTGATATACTTTAGTGAATAGGAAATATATTAATTTTCCTTTATGATCGAAAGAGATAAAAGAGTAGAGAGTTCTTTCCCTATCTAATAGTTCCTTGGAGTTTTCAAGGTTGCTCAAGATTTCTTCTACGTGGGGATTGGATTCATCGAGATCAATGGAAGTAGGTATGACAATGATTTTGCAGTTAGTTTTCAGGATGCTTTCGTTGTGTTCTATGATTTTAGCATTACTATTAAAGTCTTTGTTGCTCATTGTTTTCAGGAATTTGCTATAATTATCGTCACGAAGGGGATTTGTTGTGAGATTCGGGGAATTGTTAGATGAAGTAGAAGGATCATCGATTTCTGGTGGTGAATCATTGTTTTCTAAAAGGTCTACTGAAGGTAATTTATCGTCAAAGTCTAGGGAACCAGGAGGTAGTTGGATATCAAGATCCTCGAGAGTTAGAGGGCTGAATGGAGGTGATGAAGCATCTGCGTTTTGGTTAGAAGTAGATGGAATAGGATCACAGTCTGATGGTTGAATTGGATTTACAGGATATCGGGATAAGGCGTCAGCAGCGGCATTAAGTTTCCCTTTCTGATAATCGATTTCGTAATCGTACTCCATTAGTTTCAGGCGCCACCTTTGTAATTTACTACTAGGATCTTTATGATTAAACAACCACTTTAATGGCCTATGATCAGTAATGATCAGGAATTTTCGTCCATAGAGATATGGGCGAAAGGTTTTACAACCGAACAAAATAGCAAGGAGTTCTTTTTCAGTGGTATTGTAGTTAGATGCACTCTTGTTGAGGGTCCGAGAGGCATAGGCTATTGGCCTATCTTTACCAACTGGACCTTGACTAAGTACGGCACCGATGGCATAATTAGAAGCATCACACGTTAAAATAAAAGGGGCAGAGAAATCTGGATAAATGAGGATGGGAGCAGAGGTAAGTTTGTGCTTAAGTTCGTCAAAGGCGACTTGTTGTTGATTTTCCCAAAGGAAGGGAACATCCTTTTTTAAAAGTTGAGTTAGAGGTTTTGCAATTTTCGAGAAGTTAGCAATGAAACGGCGATAGTAAGATACAAGTCCGAGGAAGGACTTAATGTCCTTCGGAGATTTGGGAGTAGGAAATTGGGTTACTGCTCTTATCTTTTCAGGGTTAGGTTTTACACCATCTTTAGTTATTTGATGGCCAAGATATGCGACTTCACGTCGGAGAAACTCGCACTTGTCGGGTTGAAGTTTTAGATTGTAATCTCTAAGCCTTTGGAATACTGATGAAAGATTATCGATGTGAGAATTCAAATCATGAGAATATATTACTATGTCATCAAGATATACAAAACACCGTATACCTTGGAGGCCTGTGAGGGCTGTATTCATTAATCGTTGGAAAGTAGCGGGTGCATTTTTTAAGCCAAATGGCATTCTTGTAAATTGGTAATGTCCTTGAGGTACACTAAACGCTGTTTTAGGAGCGTCTTCTTCATTAATTAAGATCTGATGGAATCCAGATGCGAGGTCAAGGGTCGAGAAGTATTTACTCTGACCCAACTGATCTAAAATTTCGGATATCTGCGGTATGGGGTAGCTATCACCAATGGTGACATCATTAAGTTTTCGGTAGTCGATAACTATACGCCATTTTTGTTGTCCGGATGCATCAATCTTTTTTGGAACAATCCAAATTGGAGAAGACCATGGAGACTCTGAATGTTTTATGATTCCTTGGTCGAGCATTTGGTCAATTTGTTTATTGACTTCTTGTTTGTGTACCTCTGGGAACCGATATGATTTTACATTAATTGGATTTTGATCGCTCGTCTTTATGTTATGCTTAAGTGCATTCGTGTGAGACAGTTTATCACCGGGGATAAAGAATATATCTGAGTATTCAGAACAAACATCGTGAAGAGCATTTGCTTCTTCAGGATTGAGGTGAGAGATTCTAAGGAGGTTTAATACTTCTTGTGTTCGGATGTAAGAGTTGGTATTTTTGAGATGGCAAACTGTATGAGCGTCTACTGTATCAATAGGATTGATTAAAGAACTTATGGGAATTAGTGTGATATCTAGATTTGACTTTAAGGTTATAGGAGTTTCAGAAGTATTTATTACTGATAAATTAATTCTTTTGTTTTCTTTGACTGCAACTAAGCAATTAGCAATTAGTAAATCTTCGTGATAGCATTGATCTAGTACGAGCCCTTCTTTCACCTCAGGGTTGGAGACGGAGCATTCTATGACAGCTTCAGACCTGGGAGGAATTATATAAGTTGGTTCATTGAAATGTAATTTTATTTCGTATTTACCTATTTTCAAGGTTTCGCGAGTGTAGTCAATTGTGCAGCCAAAGGCGATTAGCATATCAGTGCCAATTATACCATCATAAGGTAAGTGGATTCGGGGTATTATGTGGAATCTATGCGTGATACTATTTTTATCATCTACTTTTAATTTCAGCTAAAAATGACCCATGGTTGGTGAAGCTTGATCAATGGGATCAATGCCTTTCAAAAAGATTATTTCTGTTGAGATATCAACTGGTATTTGTATAGAAGATCGTTTCAGTAGGCTTACAGTTGCGCCAGAATCTACGAGAAGAGATAAGGTAGTATCTGACACTGAGGAATAGACAAGGATGTGAGGTAAGCGTTTCTTAAATGGACCAATATTAATTTCATAGATTTTTGTTTCAGGTATTGGAGGATCTGATTTATGTTCGGCGGGAGCAGAGGATTCAACGGGAGCAGAGGATACAGCGGGAGTAGAGGATGCAACGGGAGCAGAGGATACAGCGGGAGCAGAGGATACAGCGGGAGCAGAGGATTCAACGGGAGCAGAGGATACAACGGGAGCAGAGGATACAGCGGGAGCAGAGGATACAACGGGAGCAGAGGATACAGCGGAGGCAGAGGATACAGCGGATGCAGAGGATGTAGGGGATACAGTGGATGTAGGAGATACAGAGGATGCAGAGGATACAGTGTTGCGATTTATTCGCGAGTCCCTATTTTTAGGGGATACAGAGGATACAGTGTTGCGATTTATTCGCGAGTCCCTATTTATAGGGGATACAGAGGATACAGTGTTGCGATTTGTTCGCGAGTCCCTATTCTTAGGGGATACAGAGGATACAGCGGATATAGTATTGGTGTCTTTGATATGGCATTGTTTGGTAATTTGAAGTGTGGGTCTCACGAGACACCGCCGTGAGCCCTTTATTCGTTTAAATCGTCGTTTGATTTAACCTGAGTATTTTCCATATAGTCATAGCCTTCGTCATTATTTACCATGTGAATTTGACCTTGATTATTTTGGTAACGCCTTGGAAATTGTCTTTGATTATTTTGGTCTCTGAAACGATTATTATTGAACTCTCGTTTTCTGCATTCTTCAATGGTATGGCCAACATTTTTACAATACCGGCACACCGGAGGACCTGAAGTAGATGGTCTCTGATTATTGGGGTCATTTGGGTAACTTTGCTGTTGGTTTCGGTTTTGTTGGAATCGGCGTTGAGGCCAACGTCCTTGATTGGGTGAGTTAGTATTGGTTGCTGACGCTGAACGCTTAGAAATGGTCTGAATAATCTTTTCTTCGGACATAGCGAAGCCAATGGCTTCGTTTAATGTTTCAGGGTCACGGCATCTTACTACAGTCGACAATCTAGAGTTTAAGCCACTGATAAATGTATGCAATGCCAGGTCTTGCATTGCAGCGACACGGCCAGCCAGTTCGCCTTTCTTTTTTGTAGGGATTGAGATATTAATTTCAGTTAACAGTTTGGCTAGGCATGTTTCTACGCGTAGTGCGAATTGGTTAACATTTTCGCTGTTAGATTGACAGCAATCTTGGAGGTCCGAGAGTAGTGCAGCGTAATGTTTTTTCTCGCCGAATTGATTTTTTAGGAATTCCTCTAGCTGTTGCCAGGTTTCAAATTCTTTGATTGAGCACGCACTTTCAGCACGGCCTTCGAGTTGACTCAAAATGTATTTTAATACTATATTTTGCTGAAGCGATGATGCAAGGCTTATTGCATTTCTGCAATTATTTAAAAATGCATTCAGTTTTTCGCGGTTTCCGTCGAATTTATTTATAAATTTGCTAATGAAGTTCATGTCTATTTCCTTTGTGGACATGTCACTAGACTCGTCTTTAGGCATGGTAGACAAAACAAAAGATAGCGCGCAAGGTACGGAGAATTCGCGATAAGAAAGGAATGTTGCACTAGTCTCGGAGCTTCGGAACTTTATGATTAGGAATAGTACAAATGGACAATTTAATTAACTGAATGTTATATAGCACTTTAGAATTTGAAATAGTTTGGAATTATGGTGAAACTTGCAGTTTAAGACACTTGCACTATTTTCACAACACGGAAACGGTAGGTACTTACAGGAACACTGCGACTATGACGGCACCACGAATCATTTCGTAGCCAGGCGAGATCACCCAAGGTGAGTGATAGATGTTCGGAGTATGCCCACCAGGGCACGTGAGGGTCTGACTGATGAGACCAGCAGGATACGGCGTGAGGGTCTGATGAGACCAGCAGGATACAGCGTGAGGGTCTTATGAGACCAGCAGGATACGGCGACACGGAGGTGATATTGGATAGCACTTTTCACTGACACGATCACGACACGATTTGAGGCGTTCCGAGGATTTAATTTTTTAAAAATCCCTTAAGCTGCCACCAATGTTATATGGGACCCCGAAAATACCGTTTTAAAAAAAACACTTGTTTATCGGAAAGAAATAGTAAAAGTTTAATTTGGGGATTGACCTTGTACAATAATTTAAAGAACTGGCAGACACGGAAACGAGATGGTCACGGTATGGCGATCGGAAGAAGACTAGTGCCCCGCGGCTGCGGGAGGCAATACCGCCTTTAAAATGATGACATGATAATTAAGAGAAAACCCTAGTAATCAATTATTATTGATTACTAAGAGTTTCCTCTAGCATTGGGAAATCGTAACAGTACGTGCATACAGTTTGTTGAACTGAGAAAAAAATGCTAAGCTAAAATATTTTAATAGTGTCGCAATGTTGAAAATATTAAGTTTTGTACAATACTTCATATATTAAGTTACATTTAAGTTAGGAATTTGAATGGTTTACATGTTTTAAAAAAATGCTATCCATTCTAAAACCAATTTCGAAAAAAGCATAGCATTGCTCAGGTACATTTGATTTTAATCTTTTAACTTTATGGCTTTAAACAATATTTGAAGTCTAAAAAATAAAAATCTAAAGACGTGACATGACTTCAGATAAACTACCAAAAGATGCCTGTAACTTCATCCTTCGCATGTTTTCACCAGTTTTTATTCAAGTGACTGATGCTCGAATTTACGTCTTATTTATCGTTCGCTCACTTTCCGTCGATAGTAAAAGAAATGGAGGTATACATTACGTTTTATAGATGACATCGAAAGTTCGTCAAGGGCTTGATATGTGGCTATGTATGGCTCGTAAAGAAATATTGTCGTATTTTTTGATTAAGTTGTTTTTTTGTGTGTTTTAAATATTTTATCTACACCCATGCTATAAATCCTCTATAAAAGTATCTGAAACAGTTAGCTTATGGCCAACATTAAAACAGCCAGTGTCTTATTAACCATTATAACACCCAAACGGGTGTTATAATGTTGTACTTACTAAATTTCATTATGCAACTGCAACTCATTTAAAAAAAAGAACGTTGTCTAGCACGTGCGATTCACTACCACAGAGCCGTAATTAAAAAAAAACTTATAGGTTAATTCGAATTCACGTCGTATCCCGCCATGTTTGTTCGATATTATTATTGCATTATGTACTCTGTTGTTTAAAAAAATTAGTGATACAAGCTTTGTGCATTTTAATATTTGTACAATCCAAAATGTAAATAATTATATTATTACTTATACATGGTTTGTTTGTATTACCTAAATACTCAGCAATTAAACTATCCATGAATTTACGTAGACTTCTTGCAACACTACAACACCCTATGGTTTCTTTTATATATAGGATTCATATCATGGATGTAGATAAAGTCTTGTATGCAACTGTACATAATTAGGTATTAAAACACTCATGTGATACTATTATCACACTCGGCTTCGCCTCGTGTGATAAACCCACATTCGTGTTTTAATACCCCTCATTATACAACAGTTGCATAAATAACTATTATGATCCGAAAATGTCTTATTTGTACAATAGTGTCAGTAAATTATTCGTTTTATGCTAAATACATTTTCCAACTCATATGGTCTAAATAACATACGAATTTAGGTAAACCTAAATTATCTAAATTCGTATTAGATCTATGCACCACATACAATCTACATAATGAATAAGGAAATGCCTTCTTGAGCTGCCATGAAATCAGCGTAGTTCTGTAACAAAATAATTATTTTGTGGATGCTGAAAAAAATGTTAAGTTCACACTATTTTGGAACGGAGAATCAATCGTTTTTTGTTAAAACTAACTGGGAAGTAGCATCTGTTTGTGCCGACTGTAGAAAATATGATAATTTAGTTAATTTAATTAATTAATAGCCAATTACCCCTAAAAGCTGTATTTACCTGCATTTATATCACTCCGTATTTTGTTGCAATATACGCAGCCATAAGTTCTCTCTAGGGAACGCTACAATAAATTAAAAACATACACAAATAAATGTTAACCTCCTACATATATATAGTCCAGCTCTTTGTTCAGATAAAATGAAACTATTGAACCTTTTTTTCAGTATTTCTGTGTTTCGTTAATTGACCGCCGGCTTTACACGTGAACCGTCCTATTTTGTAAATATATTGCTCACCAGAGAACAATGTAGTGACACAAACTGAATAATTGGTTATTTTGTATTTGTTGAGACTGGTTCATTTGTCTTTTGGTTGAGAACGTGAGATAAACGATATTTATTTCTGTAGCAAACCTATTGTACTAACACTTGAACACGTTTCTTTTTAATCTAGATAAAAGCCCTAGCACGAGCGTGCGGTATATATGCACGTAAAGTAAATATATACATTTTTAATTAAAAAAAATATTATCCTATATCATTTTTACAACAAGCGCAATCAGTATTATCCATAAAATATGAATAAATTATTAAAACTCAAATATATGACATGTGAAACGAGTTTTTTTAATGTTAAAATCGTCTTTTAATGTCACAGAAAAAAATGTAAAAACCGTCAAATTGTAATCCATCTATGGAGATTGTAAACTCTCGAAAGATTGTCAACCGAACGTACTACTTACAATATAACGCATTATTTTTCTTTAGAAATAATATAATTTAGTCTATCGAAGTGAAACCGTAAAATTATGAAATGCATCCGACGGAACTCAAATCGCGCGCTGATTGGTTAAACGGAAAATATATGTAATTTAGGTTTTTTTTTATTTGTTTTTTTTTATTCATTAACACATACATGTTAACTTATTATACATTCAAACGGTATCAGGTGGCGTCGAAGAAAATTTTCAGTTTTTCCATCATAGGTATCGTTTTCATGATTTCTGAGGTCGCTGATAACGAAAATCAAGTCAAATGAAAATCCAAGATGGCGCCATTGACTTTTTTTGGATTTTCCGTCATGGGTGTCGTTTTCGTGGTTTTGACCCTGGCGCCATCTTGGATTTTCATTTTGACCTCAGTTTCGTTATCATCGACGCCAAAATCCACGAAAACGACACAATTGAGTGGATCTGTCCAGTCAGTGTACTCACTTTATTTTGTTATTTGTTTTTCGCAAGTTTTAAAACCATCCGTCCCAAGCGATATCATATTACCTAGTAATTGGGTTGTGCAGGTCTGATAGAGTTATTACTATTATTTATTTTTATTCCAAAGTAGTAAGTAATCATATAAACTAAGCCCCACAAAACCGTTGCAAGCTCTATATAAAATACCGGACAAAATTCAGCTGCAATTGCGTAGAAGCCGACTCCAATATAGTTGGGAAAAATTAGGCAAATTATGATGATGATTTATTTTCTCGATATTAAATCAAAACATTTATTGCTAATGCCCTACTATTCTTGGTCCTAAAAAAGTATTTAACTACTTTATCAAAGTAAGTCTTAAATCTCATATTTTTTGTACAACAAGCGGGTATCAAATTACCTTTAATTAATTCCAGCGTATTTCATACAATGCAAAATAATAAAATATGAGAACCTTAGAAAGTTATATACTGAGTTATCTGTAATACTACATCTCACTCAGTAGATTGAAATAAATTTATATTAAGTTGTCGACACATAAAATTGACCGAGAAACTTCAATATATTGCTCACGCTCACGCTGCAAACTTAGGTAATGAAAATTTTACTTTGCTTTCAAGTATAGGAAAACCTTAACTTAGTTCTAGTAAGAACTTCGAGAACTAACCATATACACTTAACTTCATAATTTCCTCATACGTATGGGGAAATTCATTCAGACTCTTTACATCGGTGAAGGACAAAATGCAAAAAATATATTTGCTAGATTTACCGTCACCGTACTTAGGCTACGTGAAAGTGCTACACAGCAATGAGTGTGCTCATATTTCCCGCATGAATTCGGTTTATCAGTGTGGGTCAGCAAAACAATGCTATTTAAAAATTGTCAATGTGACATGAAACGTGACCTCGTGATCTTTGTGTTGTGGTCAAGTGAAACAACGCTTAAAATCTTTGCAATATAATATAATATTTTTCGGCTTTGAAAAGCATTATAGGGCAATACGCAAAAGCAGACAATATGACCAATAATAAACAATAGGTATATGTAGCAATATGGTTTTTATCAATCAATCAATCAATCGTTTTTTTACCAGGCATTTTAAGGCCCATAGATAAAATACACAAAATTACATTACAACATAAAAAATAGCCAACATAAAATACCTATAACTTATAAACTATGAACTAAACTGAAACTATGGCACACGAAGTGGCGGCGTCGTGTTACGCTGCGCAGTGTCACGTAGCCTGCCGCGAAAACGTCGGTAGACTACACACTTCGGCCAAAACTCTACCTTGAGAAATTTGTCGAGATGTTGTGTCGGAACTCGCACCACAAACGACTTGAAGTTGGTGTTGTGACGCGGCTCCAACTTCTCGACCCTCAAGGTCCAGCTGGTCTTCACCATCATGCACTCTACGTTCTCCTCAACCATCGTGGAGTGATGCAGTCGGGACACATACAGCAACGTCGTTAGTATCGCTGGACGCAGCAGCATATCCATATTATGCATATTGGGAAATCGAAATCTAAGGGTTCTTTCCGTTGACCTGAAATCATGAAATTTGGCAAGAAGCAATGTCTTACAGCACATGTAAGGAAACCATCTGAAAATCGTAAATATGCAGTTTAATAACAAAATACCTACAAGTTTATACGAAACCCTCGGTGCACAAACATAGTTCACCAAAGAACAATGCAGTCGCCAAACACAGATGCTACAACAATCCCATATACGACAATGTCTAAATTAAGCTGGCTCGTAATCCAAGAAAATCTGGCCCAAGATCTTGATCAAATCACTCAATTCGCTTGGCAGAAAGCCAAATACCATAAGCCAGCTGATTTACTACTATGTCATGAGGTTAGAGTAAATAAGTAATTTCGTCAGATTCTCGGTGTCGAAATATAAAATCGATATTGTTTGCTGAATGAAATGGAGTACCTCATAAATCTTGGTTGTACTACTATTTATGGCGCCTGTAGATTATTGCCAATGTTGGCCACGCGTCAACCTCCATTAAAAGGTTTAATAACTGCCTTTATGGAGCTACTATGTCAATGCGACGGCTGAAGTGTCGCCAACATGGTATGTGCTAAAGCCAGGAAATATCAAATACAAAATATGTCGTGCATAATTTCAATGTATTTTTAAGAACGTCGGAATGGATCGTAACTACTCGTAGCAGCTCGTAGCAATTTTGCTACGAGCTGCTACGAAGCCCACGCTTCCGTGATATTTGTGTTCCGTTGACTTGGTTTTGCTATGTTTTTCATTTGGAAATTTAAATAATATAGTAGTGGAAAATACGTTATTCTATTCACAGGTTTGTGCCAAGATTTTGTAGTAAATGTCTGTATGCTCACTTGCTCAGGTGTATCGATAGTTCGTATTTTATGTTATTGTTTCTAATAATCATGACCCGCAATCACAGACACATTATAAGCAACCTAACTGGTTACATAAAAACTGCCTTTTTGGTCTAGTAGTCACAAGCACGACAGCTAAGCTTGAGGTCCTGGGTTCGATTTCCAGGTCGGGCAGTGTTATTGGGTTTTTCCATCAGGAATTTCTGAGTAGCAGCCATGAAATTTAGATGTGCCCGGTTGATGGCAATAGGCTGGCCCTCTATTACATCATAGGGCTTAAACATAACTGGCCAAAGGTGAGTGTGCTATTAGGTACACCTCTGCCTAATTCTTCGAAGATTACAGGCGTGATGTTATGTTACCGCCCATCAACTGAATGTTTTCTTCATTAAAACAAAATGTGTAAATCAACGCAACTCCATACTTTTACAAAGTTCGTCGCAACATCACCACAAATGTTCGACTCCATGATATTGCTGTCATTGGAAATATTGAATTAATTTTGTAACTCGATAACGGGTGCAATAAATATTCGTTTCCGAACGCCCGATCGCTTCTCGCCTGCTTTATAGCCAAACATAAACTTTGCAGTTGGCAACATCGAAAATCGACCAGTGAATATATTACGATTATTAATATTCGATTACGTATGGCAATATTTATTGAAGGAACGGTACAAATGGAAGATTTCCTCTCTTGTGCTTATAACAACATAATATTTATTACAACAATCTTGATGGCAACACTGTCGCACTGTTTTTCTTTGTCGTTCAGTTAACGAGCTCATCTTATTATTATGTTACGTATTTAACGAGAATATTGACTTGTTATTGTTTCACAGGGAAAAACTCTCATTGTTTATCTACGATGACGTCCCGCGGTTTCACCCGCGTAGTTCCCGTTCCCGTGGGAGTACGGGAATAAAATATCACCTATAGCACTCACGAATAATGTAGCTTTCTACCAGTGAAACAATTTTTAAAATTGGTTCATTACTTCCGGAGATTACCCCCTACATACAAACTTACAAACATACAAACTTACAAACAAATGTTACCTCTTTATAATATTAAGTATAGATAAGAGACGTACAACGTTAAAATGAGCTTAGTTGAACAACTTTTAAAACGCAAGAACAATTGGTATTCCCCTCGGAACTCAAATAATTACGAAATCTCAGCGAAAAGTCACGAACTGTAGGTGTTTTAAGCGGTTTCTACCTCATAAAGCCAAGTGTTAGTATTAGTGCATTAGTACCGAGTACCTACCGTAATACTGGGGAATAGCACCATGTGGAGCTTCCCGCACTTTTTTTACGGAAGAAAGAATTGCTGGAAGTATGAAAGAGCCATTGAGAAGTTCGGTTTTTGACTTAGTAAACCAGCGCAGCTATCAGATTTGACTGTAATGAAGAGAATGGTGAGGTTGGACCCACGTAATTTAAAAATCAATTGGAGCGCCGTTCACGGTCTAGTTTATTTTAATTATAGTAAAGAGTTTATCAGAGGTCTATATAAAAAATATTAAGTTTGTTAATGATTTTAATGTATATAAAAATAAGTCATCGTGCGGTTTCCGAAAGCAACGTTTGACATTTACCTTCTTACAACTGAGAAATGGAACGTCAGTGTCAAATTTATCTGTAGACATAGTCTGCGGATCATTTCATTGTTTGTTTATGTACGTGGAATACGGATAAATGCTATTTTATGCCACTCTACTACTAAATAATAACCAATAAGTCCGTGCCTTAAGTTAGGTTATAATCTTTTACCTTTCAAATCTTTTTTCTCCCAAATTCTATAACCTACTTTCCATTTGCTTTTTAGGGTTCCGTACCCAAAGGGTAAAAACGGAACCCTATTACTAAGACTTCGCTGTCTGTCCGTCTGTCCGTCTGTCCGTCTGTCTGTCACCAGGCTGTATCTCATGAACCGTGACAGCTAGACAGTTGAAATTTTCACAGATGATGTATTTCTGTTGCCGCTATAACAACAAATACTAAAAACAGAATAAAAATTAATATTTAAGGGGGGCTCCCATACAACAAACGCGTGTGCGAGTCCGACTCGCACTTGGCCGGTTTTTTTTTACCTTTTGTCTAATTTTGTATAGATAAGGTACGGAACCCTTCGTGCGCGAGTCCAACTCGCACTTGGCCGGTTTTTTGGGGTCGGGTGGCTTTCGGGACCAGGACCGCGGTCCCGGATTCCCCTTAAAAATTTTTGAGTGGTATTTTGGGACCACAAGAAAACAAAAGTTAGAGTACAGTAAGCTGAAATAATATTGTGATCAACAATTAGTTGACAAAAATCAAAATAAATAATATTTTCGTTCTGCAACTCGTCCCACGTTTCTTTTTGCGTGGAACTTTAAACTTTATCAACGTTAGGTATTAGTTAAGACGACAAGATTATAACAACATTTTTTTTAAGATTTTGTTATTCAAACAAATTGATAAGTTAGCTTAGAAAAAGTACTAGGCTAACATAAATTAAAGAAGGTAATTCCATCTTCTACGAAAATTTTTGGTTTTTCCATCATGGGTGTCGTTTCCATGGTTTTTGGAGTCGCTGATAACGAAAATGAGGTCAACATGAAAATCCAAGATGGCGCTGAGGTTAATTTTCGGTTTTTCCATCATGGGTGTCGTTTCCATGTGGGTTTCCATAAAATGGGGTCAAAATGAAAATCCAAGATGGTGCCGACGAAAACTTTTGGTTTTTCCATCATGGGTGTCGTTTCCATGGCTTTTTGGGTCGCTGATAACAAAAAAAAAGTAACGCAAACCAACCCCCTATAACCCATTTGTTGCTTAGGAGGCTCTCATTGCGCGGCTGGGTCAAGGGCTTGATTCAGAAAGCAGTACTCCTAGAAACGGATCTTCTCTCTGGAGCGCTGACCACCGGCAGCTCGGACCCTGTTCCCGATGCTATTTTAAAAAAAAAATGTTTTTATTTATATTGTTTTTTTTGGGATATAAATATATTACACTACACACTACTACATCAGCCCATAACGTCCACTGCTGGACATAAGCCTCTCCCATGATGGGAGGAATTTGCCGTAATCTCCACGCTTGGCAGGCGGTTTGGAGATCGCAGTGATGAATAACTAACAGAAAACGCTGCTGCCCATTCTCTGGTCTACGGAGGCGCAAGGTGTTCTGCCTCACACATTAGTCGCCTTATACGACACCCGTGAGTGTAATGGGTTGGTTCTATTCTACTCTGCCGGATACCACACGGCTAAAAAAAAAAAAAAAAAAAAAAAAAAAAAAAATATATATATATATATGTCGCATCCGGTCATGAGCACGGACGGGCGAATGAATCGAAAGCGCGCCAGTGGTGACATCACGCGACCTACTCCCCACCATGGCGGCTTTTACAGAGTCCTGATGTTAACACTTCGTGGCGGGGCGGACAGTCTGGGTCTGACCGCAGCGGAGTGAAGACGTCTTGAAACTGTACACGATTCATTGTGCCTAGTGTTAATGTGTGAAAGTGTAATGTCAAGTTATTTGTTAGACTCAGTGTATCTGTTTGAAAAGAGTAACCATGGAGTTTCTTGCCGGTTCTTCTCCATGGAAACAACCTACCCGAACCGAGCAATGTGAAATAAAAGAGTGTTTCGCATCCAATGTGTTTTCATAGCACGAAACCCGTGTTCTGCCCACATAAGCTCGAACTTAGCGAAATAAATTCCTGACAAACCCCGACATCAGAATTGGGATAAAATCGTGCTAATGAAATCATGTCGCGGGGACAGTGTTAATAACAATCAGTGTCAACTGTGTAAAAACCGGAAAGTGCCGAAAAAGTTCGTGAGAAAAATGGACAAGAAAGAAGGTAGACCGATTAGTGTGCTAATAAACACCCACCCGCAATAACTTTAGTTTATCCGTAATCATGGTGCTTGCAACAGCGCCGAAATAAAACAGACTGTAAACAAGTGATATTTACCATGTGAAAAACAATGACAATCAGTGACGGTTACTTTTTGAAACGCAAAACAAAGACTTTGTATCGTTTAGACTTTGTATCGTTTACAAATTCTTAAAACCTAACCAGTGAATAGCAAGATAGTGTTGTGGTATGTCGTGAAACCAGTGTAAAGAATTGTTCAGTGCCAAATTCGTGTACGTTGTACGTCATTTACGTGAGTAGTAACAAACAAAAGAAAAATATGCGCACTGACGCCGGTTACAAGATACGTTAGAAATTTTCATTGTAACTACCAATCAAGTGTCGCGCATGCGGCAAACAAGGACAAACAAGCGGATTTTCGGACGAAGACGACCGCCGTCAAGAAGCCGTTGCCTGTGCCGACTGCTACAGGCGTTGCGCGGCGACCGTAGGCCAGCAGCAGCTCACTGATGTGCTTCAAGTGTGGCACGCCGGGCCACATCGCCAGTCGCTGCGCAGCAGGCCAGCGCTGGTCCAGTGCTGCTGTACTGGTCGAGAAGTGAGTCGACCTTTGCATCATCGAGCCGGAACATGAAAGTACTTTGGTGAGTCGTTTTCATTTTGTTATGACTCTGGAGCAGAGTGCCAATTCTGTTTAATCTGTCTAAGAGTGAGCATATTTATCCTGTCGTTGCTATAACTGGTGTAGTTCAAGGTTCGGTAAATGGTAATTCGAAGATTTTAGCCTGTGTTAGAAAGATCCCCGATCACAAAGTTCCTCGAGAATTAGATGTCATAGTTGATGACAGTGGTAGTGAGACCAAATCTGATTAAGAAAGGCTTGTACACTCATACTCGAAACTTTAGACCGCACCACATGAGTGACATGTGGCGATGGGTCAGGTAGACCGCACCTCATGAGTAACATGATGGCGATGGGTCTGTTATCTGTTGGACCGCACCTCATGAGTAACATGATAGTGATGGGTCTGTTATGAGTTAGACCGCACCTCGTGAGTAACACGTGATGATGGGTCTGTTGGACCGCACCTCATGAGTAACATGTGGCGATGGGTCTGTAGGAAATCGTTGGTGCGATTTCTGTCTGTGTTGGTGCACAGAGCGCTTATGACAGTTTTATGAGTTGAGTTTGGTACTCTCTTATATCTCCTAAAAATTTTTGTCCGAAAATCATTATCCATAAAACGTTTGCTATAAACTTCAGTAACCATAATGTTCAAAATCCCGAAATTTTGTTTTACTTAATTATATTTATTTCTAAAACTGTTCTTTCATAATATCCAATACTATAATAACTGAATCTTCTAATTTTACATGCCATAAAGTCAAATGTCCTAAGTATTTTATTACATAATGTGTATTATTCCGAAAGTTCAAAGAAGTATAATGAAATTTTTGGTCCTAAAACATTTGCTAAAAATTAGGTTTTAGTGGCAGAAACGAATCGCTGTAAATCCGACCCCACGCAGTCTTGTCTGCCCTACCCCTAGAGTGTAATTTAAAATCGCGTAGGCGCGGAGGGGCGAGGCGGCCCGCGAGTTGAGGAGCAGGTGGTTGTAACACTCGCCGCCGCTGCTGAGGCTGGCCGGCGAAGCCGGCCAGCAAGCCGAAGCTGCGGTGGTGAGCGTTAAACACATCTGCGACGATAAGCTCGCGTGGGACCGCCGGAGCTCCGCAGCGCCGGAGCCGTGACAGAAACCATGCCTGCTGCATGTTGCTTGCTCGCTTGCATGCTGCATGCTTGCTTGCATACTGTATGCGTGCTTGCATGGTTGCTGCAAGCTTGTTGCATGCTTGCTGCATGCTGCTTGCTCGCTTGCATGGTTGCTTGCATACTGTATGCGTGCTTGCATGGTTGCTGTAAGCTTGTTGCATGCTTGCTGCATGCTTGCTGAATGCTTGCTGCATGCTTGCTGCATGCTTGCTGCATGCTTGCTGCCTGCTTGCTGCATGTTTGTTTGCATGTTTGCATACTTATTACAGGGAAAAATAAAATAATTATGTTCACACTCAACTGTTTTATAATGATTGACGGTTTGATTGATTGATTTTCTGCCTTTTAGTGACTACTTATATGAAATGTATGCCAAAACAAAAGAAGATTCTAACTATGAACTTTCTGCGATATGATGGTTCTACTTTTTAATTCTTACAAATTTCATAAGAGCAATATTGTATAAAAATGTATTGTGTTGTGTTGAGAGAAGTTCATAGCATAGCAAAAGCTAAGTAATACTTTACTGTAGGTACCCGTAATTACAGACACAATTAAAATAACAATGTTCTGTTCCCTTTTGGGAACGTCTGGGAACATACCGGTTTGTTTTAAAAATATTATTAAGATCTAAACATTTTTTTTTTAAATTTAGGATTTATAACTATTATTGAAAACGATTTTAAGTGTTTTGTATATTATTGATTGTAATATTTATGACAAACGGGTTTAGAGCATATTGTATTTAGGGATTTCAATTTTATGGCATGTGATATTATGTGATATTAAGTTCGGGTAAGTTATCATTCGGACAAATGATGATTAGGACAAAAAAGTTATGGCACTTTAAATTATGAATAAAAAAGTTAGGTAATACAATAGAGAACCGTTGAGTTTGCATTGCCTAAGAATTATGGTAAAAGTAACAGAATTGTTAGAATTCCTGTGTTGTAACTTTTTTTTGATCGGACCTTTTCCAATGTTGATCGGACTTTTTCCAATGTTGATCGGACCTTTTGCAATGAGAGAGCAGGCATCGCGCAATATAGTTGAAAGTTCCAATTATGACAGACTGCGAAAAATAACTGACGTTGACATGCTCGTAGGTGACAATGACGAGACTAGCCATGACGAAAATGATAACGCTGACGAGACTAGTTAAATATCAAGTAGTCCACTTAACATTTTGAGTACCCAGCATAGTAAGAGTTTTCTTATAATCTCATTTTCTAAACTAAACTAACTATGATGATTTTAATTGTTTTGATTTTAATGGATCCACTGTTTACAACTACAATGCTTTCGATGGACTGAAAGCATACCCGATGGACTGGGTATTGTTGTGGCCGCATCAGAAGCGCCGGAGCATGTAAGAGGTGCACGTTGACTGCTTTTTCTGTGCAGTATACTCTTTGCGAGGAGTAGCACTTACGCGGCTGAGATGGTTAGCTTCTGACGATGGGTTCACATTTTACGTTGTGACTTGCCGATGGACTGGCAATTGAGTGTAGAGTCACGTGTAGAGTCACGTGTAGAGTCACGTGTAGAGTCACGTGTAGAGTCACGTGTAGAGTCACGTGTAGAGTCACGTGTAGAGTCACGTGTAGAGTCACGTGTAGAGTCACGTGTAGAGTCACGTGTAGAGTCACGTGTAGAGTCACGTGTAGAGTCACGTGTAGAGACACGCGTAGAGACACGCGTAGAGACACGCGTAGAGACACGCGTAGAGACACGCGTAGAGACACGCGTAGAGACACGCGTAGAGACACGCGCAGAGACACGCGCAGAGACACGCGCAGATACACGCGCAGAGACACGCGCAGAGACACGCGCAGAGACACGCGCAGAGACACGCGCAGAGACACGCGCAGAGACACGCGCAGAGACACGCGTAGAGACGCGTAGTGACGCGTAGTGACGCGTAGTGACGCGTAGTGACGCGTAGTGACATGTAGAGTGACATGTAGAGTGACATGTAGAGTGAGATGTAGAGTGAGATGTAGAGTGACATGTAGAGTGACATGTAGAGTGACATGTAGAGTGACGTGTAGAGTGACGTGTAGAGTGACATGTAGAGTCTAATTTTCCGACGAGTTTATTATTCTGACACCAGATACACTTTGCAATTATTAAATTGTAATTGCCAGTGTGAATATGCTCACGACCGTGTACGTGCTATGCCAGATTGCTATGTTCCGTTGGAATTGAATACTAATTTGGAAGTACCTGGAAGTGCCGATGACGGCAAAAGTAAGTAGATATAGCAGTGTTAACCTATCATGTGACAAATTGTCTGTGTGACAATCAGTCTGTGTGACAATCAGTCTGTGTGACAATCAGTCTGTGTGACAATCAGTCTGTGTGACAATCAGTCTGTGTGACAATCAGTCTGTGTGACAATCAGTCTGTGTGACAATCAGTCTGTGTGACAATCAGTCTGTGTGACAATCAGTCTGTGTGACAATCAGTCTGTGTGACAATCAGTCTGTGTGACAATCAGTCTGTGTGACAATCAGTCTGTGTGACAATCAGTCTGTGTGACAATCAGTCTGTGTGACAATCAGTCTGTGTGACAATCAGTCTGTGTGACAATCAGTCTGTGTGACAATCAGTCTGTGTGACAATCAGTCTGTGTGACAATCAGTCTGTGTGACAATCAGTCTGTGTGACAATCAGTCTGTGTGACAATCAGTCTGTGTGACAATCTGTTTGTCTGTGTGATTATCAGTCTGTGTGACGAACCGTATGTGTGACGAACCGTATGTGTGACAAAATGTTTGTGTTAACCCATTGATATTACTATCCCTCTATGAGATAATTAGATATGTCTGAATGACAACCATTTTGGGTGATGTTGATTAAAGAAAGAATAGGGCCAGAATGGCCGAGCTTGAGTGTACTACTTACCGTAATTTTGCTCTTTACAGATAGTTCCGATGACGAGACACACGAGGACGTGTGAAGGCGCAGGACGGCCGTGACGGCGCGTTCATATTATTTTACGTATTTTTTGTGTTTTATTTAATTTGTGTAGTCACTGGGTGATGCACATGGCAGATCCATTTAATGGATGTGAAAGCAATGCGATTGCTGGTCGGCTGGAGAGCCGTAGCGTTAGAGGTTTTACTCGAGGGTTTCTGTAAGCTTGGTAGTTTTTAATGCTGTAGAGTTCTAAAAGTTGATTCGAACGACTGTTACATGGCCCAAGGGTTGACCTATTTTCAATTATTCCCAATTAACCGTGTTTGATTTAATCAACTGCCTCGTTGGTATAGTGATGGCAAGCGTGACTGCTGAGCATGAGGTCCTGGGTTCGATTCCCAGGTCGGGCAAAGTGTTATTGAGTTTTTCCATCAGAAATTTCTCAGTAACAGCCACGGTGTCTGGATTTGCGCCGGTTGATGACTAGCGAACTGTGAGTGTACTATTAAGTACACCTCTGTTAAACCCTTTGGGGATTACAGATGGGATGTTATGAGTTTGGTCAGGAGTGACCGAGTGGAACAAATTTCTGTCGTGGACTTTTTGCTTGCAGGGTAAACATCACACGAGGACGTGTGCAAGCAGGATGGCCGTGTCGCATCCGGTCATGAGCACGGACGGGCGAATGAATCGAAAGCGCGCCAGTGGTGACATCACGCGACCTACTCCCCACCATGGCGGCTTTTACAGAGTCCTGATGTTAACACTTCGTGGCGGGGCGGACAGTCTGGGTCTGACCGCAGCGGAGTGAAGACGTCTTGAAACTGTACACGATTCATTGTGCCTAGTGTTAATGTGTGAAAGTGTAATGTCAAGTTATTTGTTAGACTCAGTGTATCTGTTTGAAAAGAGTAACCATGGAGTTTCTTGCCGGTTCTTCTCCATGGAAACAACCTACCCGAACCGAGCAATGTGAAATAAAAGAGTGTTTCGCATCCAATGTGTTTTCATAGCACGAAACCCGTGTTCTGCCCACATAAGCTCGAACTTAGCGAAATAAATTCCTGACAAACCCCGATATATATATAAATATACATATTATAATTATATAATTTTTAATATTTAAAAATGTGAACCTAAGCCAAAATAACAATATTTTTTATTGTTATTTTTTGAAAAAAAAACAGTCCCAATCGTTCAGAGTTCGATGATCGAGTTTTCGGTTCCAGAACGACCTAAACCCAAAATAAGGGTAAGGGGGCAATTCATTCACTTCGAAACTGGGACCAGAGGCACTACTCCCTAACGCTTCGTCGTTCGGGACGAACGGAACGTTCATTCGGATCTATCGATCTCTCTTACGAGAGAGATCGATAGATCGAGAGATCTGCAAACGTGCGCGCGAGAGATGGATAGATCCGAATATTTGGTCGAAGCCTTAGGGAGTAGTGCCTCAGGGTCCAGTTGCCCCTTTTAAAAATGCATAGTGGTTAACTGGACCAACATCTGTTTTTTGCTCCAAACTTAAAATGAAATAGACACCTTACGTCTTTGCTTTTAAAAAAACTGCTTCTATGGCTAGCATACCAATGTATTGGCTTCCGTACGTTTTTTCAAGGGTGACCACTGAAAACCAGCGCTGTGCTGTGGGGCTCCCCATAGCACAGCATCATGCTGAGTGGTTTAACCTGTTTGTCGCACTCACGACGTGCTAGATGTCAACTTCTTTGTTTTTTTCTTGTTTCTGTTATATTTTAAACGTCTTAGAAGCTTTGTACCTATGTTATGCACGTCACATGCCTGCGGCAAATAAATATTTTTTTCTTTCTTTCATGATGGAAAAACCAAAAAAATTTCATCGGCGCCATCTTGGATTTTCATTTTGACCTCATTTTCGTTATCAGCAACCCAAAAAACCATGGAAACGACACCCATGATGGAAAAACCAAAAAATTTTCGTCGGCGCCATCTTGGATTTTCATTTTGACCCCATTTTAGTTATCAGCGATCCAAAAAACCATGAAAACGACACCCATGATGGAAAATCCAAAAAAATTCCTAGGCGCCATCTTGGATTTTCATTTTGACCCCATTTTAGTTATCAGCTATCCAAAAAACCATGAAAACGACGTCCATGATGGAAAAACCGAAAATTTTCGTCGGCGTCATCTTGGATTTTCATTTTCACCTCATTTTCGTTATCAGCGACCCAGAGAACCATGGAAACGACACCCATAATGGAAAAACCGAAAATTTTAGTCGGCGACATCTTGGATTTTCATTTTACCTTCATTTTCATTATCAGCGACCCAAAAAAACCATGGAAAACGACACCCATGACGGAAAAACCAAAAAAATGTCACCTTCAAGTAACAACAAGCGTGATGTTATGTTTCTTTAAAGAGTAAACCCCAGTGGCCATCAAAAGTCCAGTCGCACAAGTGTCCATTCGCACATATTATTATGTCTTTTAGCGCAAGTGCGTTCGCGGAAGTGTCCTTTGCTAAAATGTCTTTTGCGCAAGTGTCCTGATACAGAGCTCAAGGTGGAATGCAATAAAATAATACTTTCTTGGATTCATGCACGCCTAGTACTTTTCGTAAGGTTACTAACTAGGCCTATAACTAGTATCTAGACAATGTTGTGATGATTAAATATTTTATAGGTAAAAAAAATTCCACACTGACATTTTTACTACTGATTATACTTTTTTTCATACGTGGGACGAGTTGCTGAACGAAAATATTACTCATTTTGATTTTCATCAACTCGTCCTAAATGGGCCGTAGGCATGTGGGACCAGTTGATGAACGACTCAATACGAAATATGTTTGGTTGACCGTACTTTCCCAAGACATAACTTTGTTTTGTTTTCTTGTGGTCCCAAAATACCACTAAAAAATATTTAGGGGGATTCCGGGACCGTGGTCCTGGTCCCGAAAGCCCCCCGACCCGTTTTTTGTTAGTCTTATGTCGTTTTTAGGGTTCCGTACCCAAAGGGTAAAAACGGGACCCTAGTACTAAGACTCCACTGTCCGTCTGTCTGTCACCAGGCTGTATATCATGAACCGTGGTAGCTAGACAGTTGAAATTTTCACGGAATGTGTATTTCTGTTACCATTATAACAAATACTAAAAACAGAATAAAATAAATATTTAAGGGAAATATTTATATTTAAAAAAATTACGATTTGTATTCCATACAAATCGTAATTTTTTTAAATATATTAAAAAAAATAATAATAAAAATAATAATAAAAAAATAATATATTTTTTTGCTCGATATTAATAATGGCAACAGGTACCCGCTTGAAGTATTCACAGAATATTTAGTTATATATTCATATTAAAAATTAAATTAAAATAAATAAATATTCAAGGGGCTCTCATACAACAAACGTGATTTTTTTAATGTTGTACAGATAATGGTACGGAACCCTTCGTGAGGGAGTCCGACTCGCACTTGGCCGGTTTTTATCGAGGTAGTATGATCTCGTGGGAAAATTAGAGAACTCCAAGCGGGCGAAGCCGCAGGCCATAAGTATATTTTACATACAGATTTAATAATATACTAGCTGACCCGCGCAACTTCGTCTGCGTCACATGAGCTGCCTACCT
Source organism: Xestia xanthographa (assembly GCA_905147715.2). Taxonomy (NCBI): domain Eukaryota; kingdom Metazoa; phylum Arthropoda; class Insecta; order Lepidoptera; family Noctuidae; genus Xestia; species Xestia xanthographa. Next base: position 17,629,338 of record LR990659.1, on the reverse strand, counting down.
ACCTACTACCTACCTACTACCTACCTACTGCCTACCTACTGCCTACCTACTGCCTACCTACTGCCTACCTACTGCCTACCTACTGCCTACCTACTGCCTACCTACTACCTACCTACTACCTACCTACTACCTACGTTATTTATTTTTTTAAAAATACAGACAAAAGTTTATTCACCCTTTTTTTTTTTTTTTCATTGTTTTTAAAATGTATTCTGCTATTCTGGGCGGAGACAACACCAACGAAACAAAAACCATGAAAATTGATCCAGCAGATCTCGAGTTATAAGTGATGTAACAAACCCGTCTTTCTTTTATATATCGATGGCCCCACCGAATAAACGTGCAAGAGTTCTTACACGTTTTTTTTTTTTTTTCATTTTTCATTTCTTTTGCCGATCCTGCACCTACTTAATTTTTTTTATGAATTTTAGACTCAAAACACGCCTATTATAATAGTTAATTTCTTTATTCTACGGAAATAATTAATTTAAAAAATACAGGAATAATAGTATAAGCTTCTTTTACATGCTTTTTGAGTCGCCAAGTACACAAGAATAAACATGTTAAAACCTACAGACGTTTGGAAAGATTTGGGATTGTTTTCGAATTTGGGTAATGCCTTCTTACACGTTTATTCGTGTAGAAATGCATGAATTTTTTTTTACTAATGTTATATTCCACAAAATGAAAGTTTGAGTATAATTAAGTTATTAAAATTAAAGTATTGCATTGTCTCTTACTATAATTATTTTTTTCTAACAATTGTGTTAAAGATTTAAACATTAATATTCTTTGAAAATTAGTTTGAGTTTATAGCTAGTAACGGTAAATAAACAATTGTATACGCGATAAATTCTATTGCAATCGTACGTAACGTTAGAAAGGGGTACGGGGGGTAAGATGCAAGTGAAATTAAGTGAATAGCTCGGAAGGTCAGTCTTGTTGTGATTCTATGCGCGCTAGTAGGTACCTACGTAATTTTGTTACGAGCATTTACATTCGATTAAAATTGTTATTATAGTCAATCAAATTGTTGTTTTGTAATTAAGTATAACAATGAGAAAGTATTGGGATGCTTCTAGTTGCTGCAAAAGGATATTAGAATTAGCGAACTGCCAATGAAATAAAGGTAAGGGAAATAGAGGGATGCGAACTGTCAACGAAATGAAGGAGCGGCGTGAAATAATCCTGCATATAAATATTACGAATACCGGACCGAGCTCAATAGACGGATCTCTAAATCCTTGAAGAGCGACCTCCGCCGCTTTAATACCGAGCGTATTAAAGACGCGATTGAGCGGAACAAAGGTTCCAAGGTATTTACAAGAGATCTGGCTTTTGGGCAGAGCCAGCTCACGAAACTGGTACTCCCTTATATCTCCTAAAAATTTTTGTCCGAAAATCATTATCCATAAAACGTTTGCTATAAACTTCAGTTACCATAATGTTCAAAATCCCGAAATTTTGTTTTACATAATTATCTTTATTTCTAAAACTGTTCTGTCATAATATCAAATACTATAATAATTGAATCTTCTAATTGTATATGCCATAAAGTCAAAAATCCTAAGTATTATATTCTATAATGTGTATTATTCCTAATGTCCATATAAGTGTAATAAATTTTTTGGTCCTAAAACATTTGCTAAAAATTAGGTTTTAGTGACAGAAACGAATCGCTGTAAATCCGACCCCACGTAGTCTTGTCTGCCCTACCCCGAGAGTGTAATTTAAAATCGCGTAGGCGCGGAGGGGCGAGGCGGCCCGCGAGTTGAGGAGCAGGTGGTTGTAACACTCGCCGCCGCTGCTGAGGCTGGCCGGCAAAGCCGGCCAGCAAGCCGAAGCTGCGGTGGTGAGCGTTAAACACATCTGCGACGATAAGCTCGCGTGGGACCGCCGGAGCTCCGCAGCGCCGGAGCCATGACAGAAACCATGCCTGCTGCATGTTGCTTGCTCGCTTGCATGCTGCATGCTTGCTGGCATACTGTATGCGTGCTTGCATGGTTGCTGCAAGCTTGTTGCATGCTTGCTGCATGCTGCTTGCTCGCTTGCATGGTTGCTTGCATACTGTATGCGTGCTTGCATGGTTGCTGCAAGCTTGTTGCATGCTTGCTGCATGCTTGCTGAATGCTTGCTGCATGCTTGCTGCATGCTTGCTGCATGTTTGTTTGCATGTTTGCATACTTATTACAGGTAAAAATAAAATCCACATAATTATGTTCACACTCAAGTGTTTTATAATGACTGACGGTTTGATTGATTTATTTTCTGCCTTTTAGTGACTACTTATATGAAATGTATGCCAAAACAAAAGAAGATTCTAACTATGAACTTTCTGCGATATGATGGTTTTACTTTTTAATTCTTATAAATTTCATAAGAGCAATATTGTATAAAAATGTGTTGTGTTGAGAGAAGTTCATAGCATAGCAAAAGCTAAGTAATACTTACTTTACTGTAGGTACCCGTAATTACTGACACAATTAAAATAACAATGTTCTGTTCCCTTTTGGGAACGTCTGGGAACATACCGGTTTGTTTTAAAAATATTATTAAGATCTAAACTTTTTTTTTTATTTAGGATTTTTAACTATTATTGAAAACGATTTTAAGTGTTTTGTATATTATTGATTGTAATATTTATGACAAACGAGTTTAGAGCATATTGTATTTAGGGATTTCAATTTTATGGCATGTGATATTATGTGATATTAAGTTCAGGTAAGTTATCATTCGGACAAATGATGATTAGGACAAAAAAAGTTATGGCACTTTAAATTATGTGTAAAAAAGTTAGGTAATACAATAGAGAACCCACGAAACTAAAGACCGACGATGGCAGGATCTTATCCGCCAAATCGGAGCTTCTCAGGGAGATCGAGAGCTTCTATGGGCAGTTGTACACGTCAACCAGTAACCCGTTGTAGATCTAGCAAACGACCCAAGAGCTAGACTGACCTGACACTATACATCCCAGAAGACATCCCGGACGTCAGCCTGTATGAGATTAGGATGGCTCTGAAACGAATTAAAAACAACAAGGCACCGGGTGATGACTGCAGCCGAACTCCTGAAGGCGGGTGGAAAACCGGTACTTAAGGCCCTTCAGAAGCTGTTTAATTCCGTCATACTCGAGAGGAAATCGCCCACAGGCATGGTATTACAGGGGTGTGGTTGTATTATTCCTCAAGAGGGGGGGCAATGCCCGGCTGAAGAATTATAGGCCAAGCCATGTCTATCAGTTGTTTTCAAGAGTCATCACGAATCGTCTCGCGCGCAGGTTTGACGATTTTCAGCCTCCCGAACAAGCCGGTTTCTGAAAAGGCTTTAGCACCGTGGACCACAAACATACGCTGCGGCAGGTTATACCGAAGACCGAAGACCTGCCTCTCTGCTTAGCGTTTGTGGACTACGAAAATGTTTCGATTCGATCGAAACCTGGGCTGTACTGCAGTCGCTCCAGTTGTACCAAATCGACTACCTACTGTACAGCGAGGTGTTGAAGTGTTTGTACAAAAACGCCACCATGTAAGTCTGACTTCAGGACCAAGCCTCGGAACCTATCCTCCTGCAGCGAGGTGTGAGACAGGGAGACTTCATATCTCCGAAACTGTTCACCGCTGCAATGGAGGATGTCTTCAAGGTTCTGGACTAGAGCTAGGCATCAACGTCAATAGCGAGTGCATCACTCACCTTCGGTTTGCCGATGATATAGTGGTCATGGCTGAGACCATGGAGGACCTCAGTACAATGCTCGATGACCTCAGTAGAGCTTCCAGAAGACTGGGTCATGCCAAGGTCATGTTGAATGTCCATGTAGGTAACACCCACTCCTCTCAAGATCGGAGACACTACACGCGAAGTTGTACACTATTATGTGTACCTAGGACAAACGGTCCAGTTAGGTAGGTCTAACTTCGAGAAAAAGGTCAATCGTCGAATCCGACCCGGCTGGGCAGCGTTCGGGAAGCTGCGCAGCTTCTCGTCCAACTTACCGCAGTATCTCAAGACGAAAGTCTATGCGCACTGAGTGTTGCCAGTGATTACATACGGGACCGAAACGTGGTCGCTTACAATGGGCCTTATCAGAAGGCTGAAAGTCACCCAAATGGAGAAGACTATGCTCGGAGTTTCCTTGCCTGACCGAATCAGAAATGAAGACATGCTGAAGGTTACTGACGTAGCCCGAAAAATTGCCAAACTTAAATGGCAGTGGGCAGAGCACATTGCTCGCAGAACGGATACCTGGCTCAGGTTACAGGAATCCGTTGGATGCGAGTCGCACGGGACCGGTCAATGTGGCGACACTTGGGGGAGGCCTATGTCTTTCGGCTGAAATGATGATGAATGACTCCGATTCATGCAATGGGCAAAATCGTAACCGTTTTGTGTTTGCCATGTTCTCTTTAGCGTCGAAGAAATTTAACATCAAAATAACTCATCGATTTTTAGAGAAGGGTCATAGCCAATCGGAAAGTTACTCTATGCATGCTGCTATCGAGCGTTCAAAGAAAAGAGATACTGTATACACTCCCGATTAAATGTATTACTTGATAGATAATGCTAAAGTTACTGCGCAGGAAGACGAATTACGAGAGGTGCAAATCATTATAAGGACTAACTTAAGAAGGCGGCGAGGACAACCTACAGATGCTGAAAGCTTAAAACTGGCGTACACTGGACCTGATTTAAGGACTTGATAAGTCTGTGTGATTCAAGAGCAATACCAAACCATTATCACAGTTTTTTTTTTTTTAAACTAGTACTGCCATTGAAAAACTCCATCTCGGTCTCCAATGAAAGTGAGGAAGAGGATTAGGGATTTTAATAGTGCAATTCGTTTTTTAGGGTTCCGTACCCGAAGGGTAAAAACGGAACCCTATTACTAAGACATCGCTGTCTGTCCGTCTGTCCGTCTGTCTGTCACCAGGCTGTATCTCATGAATCGTGACAGCTAGACAGTTGAAATTTTCACAGATGATGTATTTCTGTTGCCTCTATAACAACAAATACTAAAAACAGAATAAAATTAATATTTAAGGGGGGCTCCCATACAACAAACGTGATTTTTTTGCCGTTTTGTCTAATGTATAGATAATGGTACGGAACCCTTCGTGCGCGAGTCCGACTCGCACTTGGCCGGTTTTTTTTTAAATAAAGATGAATAATACTTCGTTTTCACGTGGTTATATACGTTATTATGTTTTTTAATTCTATTTATATCTTTATTTTATTTCATCCTTTTACAGAATTATTTAAATCATTAGACCATGCATTAACAAAGATGTATTACATAAATGAAAACTGATCTTAATAACACTAATATAAATGCATACGATCTTTCCAATAATTAATAGCAGAACAATATACTGTAAAGAAGCGTGTAAATAGTTATAGCTGGGCTCAAAAATACACTTGATTTACGGAGAATAATAGTGTAATATTACAGTACGTTTTATTCGGTGTGTATTATTACACGAATAAACGTGTAATGACATATTACTGTGACCTAGTCATGCAAATTTCACAAGAGTAAAAAAATTAAATAGTTTTTCATGAATTGCCTGAAGCTCGTCGATGATTTGAAAAAAGTAAATATCCAAATCTATAGTTTATTTTTTTACCTATAATTCGATAATACATTATTTATACCTATTTACAAAATTATGAGCGTTATTAAACTTTGAACGTTTTTATTTTTTGCTGAAAAGTTGTCATTTTTCTCTTACACGTTTATTCGATGCAACTGTTGTATAATGAGGGGTATTAAAACACGAATGTGGGTTTATCACACGAGGCGAAGCCGAGTGTGATAATAGTATCACATGAGTGTTTTAATACCTAATTATGTACAGTTGCATACAAGACTTTATCTACATCCATGAAAAGAATCCTCCATAAAAGGTTCTGAAACCTTTTGTAGTGTTGTAAGAAGTCTATGTAAATTCATGGAAAGTTAATTGCTGAGTATTTATTACAAAGAAACCATGTATAGGTAATAATATAATTACTTACATGTTGGATTGTACTATTATTAAAATGCACAAAGCTTGTATCACTCATTTTTGTAAACAACAAAGTACATAATGCAATACTAATATCCAAATATCGAACAAAAATGGCGGGATACGACGTGAATTCGAATTAACTTAAGTTTTTTTTTTAATTACGGCGCTGTGGTATGGAATCGCACGTGCCAGACAATGTTCTTTTTTTAAAACGAGTTGCATAATGAAATTCAGTACAACATTATAACACCCGTTTGGGTGTTATAATGGTTATTATGACACTGGCTGTTTTAATGTTGGCCATAAGCTAACTGTTTCAGATACTTTTATAGAGGATTTATAACATGGGTGTAGATAAAGGGTGTAAAACACCTCTTAACGAAGCCAAAATGCACTTGTTCTCCCGTCATTGCGATATTTTTTTTGTTCTACACCATACCTGGGAACCTTCCAGTTACGGAGATATTGAGGGTTAAAGTTACAACTTTTTGACAAGTTTTTTTTTTTTAATACGAGTTTTTAATGTAAGATTTTTACTTTAAACACCTCCACGACCCCCGTACTATTCAATCCATCCATCAGCACAGTGTTTTGAGTGCGTTACATTGAGTTCTACCACAAAACATGATTTTTTACCCCAAAAAAAAAGTCGTTTTCCAGCAATAATTTTTGCGTAAAGTTTCTTAGTTTGATGTACAGAATACTTGGTTGACGGCTTCGTGATGAGGTCTTTTACACCCTGTATACCATTAAAAAATCTCGTAAGTGGATCCTATAAAATATGATTATTATCACCTCCAAATCTTGAAAATATATTACACAATACAAAAAGTAGGCCCCAAACGGCACTTATAAACGCCTAACATTTTGTAAGGCTGCGAATTTCTATCAAAAATCCAATTATTCTCAAGATCGCTATTCACCGTTGTGCCTATTGAAACCGTCACGACAGAGTAGATTATAAGGTAGGCAGGCAGGCTATTTACTTAACCCGAAGATCGAATAAAGGCACAGTTCCATTGCTGCCCGAGGCGTCCAGTCCACGAGTACTTTGCTGTGAATGTAAACGACCACCACATTCAATCCGATGCGTGGCAAGCAAACAAATTAATTGGATCAGCACCCGAGCACCGAATCGGCCACCATGGCTCACGCACAATGGTCCACTTCAAGGACTAAGTGCGGAAACCTAAACCCCATGATTGATAGATAGACCCGTGCACCTGCATAACCTCTCGTCCACATCCTACACAGCAGTGGAATTAAGCCTTTTAAAACGTTACAACTAAAAGTTCAAGGTCGCTATATTTTACGACGTCGTAAAAAGCGTTGGCAAAATACTCTACAAGCTGTCGACATAAGGATAGAACCTTAACGGTTGTCAACTGAGGCCCGAGCCTTTTATTCTTTGTCGTAAAAGTTGACTCTCAATACATTATAATAGGTAATGTGAGAAGAACGGGGAGGAAATAGGTGAGTTTCCGCTTTGGTTTACAATACTTTGTAATTTGTTGGGAAATAGGGCTAGAATGCCGTAAAAATAACTGAAGATATTGATGATGTTAGTTCGGTAAATTGGTTTCATCATTAGCCTATTAATGTTCCCACTGCTGGGACACCAGGCCTCCTCTCTATGAGAGGGAATGGGCTATAATCCACCACGTGGGCCAAGTGCGGATTGGTAGATGTCTTATGTCTTAGAATTTTTGGTTCTAGGACATGCCGGATTCCTCACAAAAAAAATAAAATCGAAATTGGTTTATATCCATTTAAATGTCTAAAAATATTTTGGTAAAAACCGGAGAAGGATGCAGAGTGCCTTCGTAATAATAAATTTAAAAAAATCATAAAAATAAATTAAATTTTATAGGGGGCTCCCCGCCCCCTATAAAATTTAATTTATTCTTTCGATTTTTTGTTACAGCGGCAACAAAAATATATATTCTGTGAAAACTTCAACTCTCTACCTAATACGGATCATGAGATACAACCCTCTGATATACCTACTGACTGACGGACAGATCTCGGAGGCTTAGTAATAGGGTCCCGTTGACCGGGGACCCTAAGGGTACGGAACCCTAAAAAGTAGATGAGGTTGGTGCTTTTTATTCGACAATTCTAAAAACAAACTCAAAGATCACAGTAGATTTAAGTAGGCAAACCATAATTTATTGGGTATCATTTAAGCTATCACCAATTTAATTAGTTTTGCGTTCCTTAAATAATAGGGTTTGCCCTCAAAATAGTAGATTTGTCACCAAAATGAAGTCACCAAACATTATAAAATCAATTCCACAATAAATCACCTAAAATCATGAAGATATAGGGTCTAGTACCAAATAAATGTTTTTGTATGTAATATAAAAGGTTTGTACTAATAAGTATTTAAGCAAACTAATTTAAAGAGATCACCAATAAATCATATATTATTATGTCACTAGAAAATTTTATACAGTTCTAAAAAAATGTAGGGTTGTCGTTATCATCGTTTCAACCAAAAGAGTCTACTACTTAACTTACTTAACTTAATTTTAGACCACTAGAAAATGAATTGTTATGCTCTTGCATCCGAGTCGAAGGAGACCTGCTGGATTGCTTATAAAAAAATAACCACGAAGGGTATGGCGGGGTCTATTCGCTCGCTTCGCAAGTCGGCCTAGGCAAAACTAGTTTGTCATCAACCACCTCATTAAAATTATAAATTGATGTATTAAATTGGTAACGAATACTATTATTTTAATAACTGAACAAAATAAAATGTAATACTGTATTGGTCACAAAATAACAAATAAAAACGAGTCGCAGTCAGGGATCGATAATCGATTTATTTGGTGACAGATCTACCATTCTGAGCACAAAGCTATTATTTATGTAATAAAACTATTATTATAAGGACGAAGTTTATATTAATGTAATGCACTACGATGTTATTGGTAATCCATCTCTTATTTTACACATATATTAATATTAATTTGATAATTGGAACCTGGGAACACTTTTTGTTTATCTGAGAACGAACATATTTCGTGGCGATAGATCTATTTATTAGGTGGTACAACTTGATGACAAATATAAATTTTGGTGACAAGAAATATAGTCCCCTAATTTATTTAAATTTTCAGACAAGATCTTTATTACAACATTGACATTTTTATTAAAATTCATCAAAACAAACTTGTTACAATGAATAAGTGGAACCTAACAACGTAGGTAACCTACTTTAGTAAGCTTTCAGCTTTGCCTTCGCAGTTCATGTAAAGTAAGTGACGTAATTTAAAACCTCTTGTGAATGTCTTCTCGACTGGTACTAGCCGTCTAGACAACATTAATGGTAAGAAGATTGAAGAATTTAATTGTGAGAATTATTTGTGATTGCGATTGATTGGTTGTTTGAAGTTTGGTTAGAAGATTTTTCCCGGTCATAAACTCTAACTTCAATAACCTCGTATATTATTGTCATCAAGTCATCATATTCCTGCGCTTGTTCCTATTTATTTGAAGCAGCATATATGTTTCTTCCATACACATTTATCAGCCTCATCTACTCAGTATTCACCCTCATCGTAACCACATCCTAAACAAAACAAATGCAGAGATGGACAAAGGGACTTGTCCCTCGAAAAAATACGGAAAAAGTTGGACGATTTGCTAGCACATTACACACGCGTGTATAATGCATGAGTAGATCTCAAGTATCAAGTATCAACGAGTGGGTTGCGTTGGCTTCGTGACGAACGTTATAAGTGATGTCGTTTATCACCGCCTGTGCATCTCTGTTGTCCTGGTACACAGAGGGATTGGAGCGAATTGAATGATATATATGATTTTTAAGAATTTGATTATAATAAAACGGGAATATTAAATGCGCTGCTTTTAGAAACAGAAAAAAGTAGGTTAAGGTACTGATTATAGTTATTTATGCAACTGTTGTATAATGAGGGGTATTAAAACACGAATGTGTGTTTAATAGTATCACATGTTTGTTGATAATAGTATCACATGAGTGTTTTAATACCTAATTATGTACAGTTGCATAAAAGACTTTATCTACATCCATGATATGAATCCTCCATAAAAGGTTCTGAAACCATAGGGTGTGGCAGTGTTGTAAGAAGTCTATGTAAATTCATGGAAAGTTTAATATCTGAGTATTTAATACAAACAAACCATGTATAGGTAATAATATAATTATTTACATTTTGGATTGTACAATTATTAAAATTCACATAGCTTGTATCACTCATTTTTGTAAACAACAAAGTATACATAGTGCAATACTAATATCCAAATATCGAACAAAAATGGCGGGATACGACGTGAATTCGAATTAACCTATAAGTTTTTTTTAATTACGGTGCTTTGGTAGTGAATCGCACGTGCTAGACAATGTTCTTTTTTTAAAACGAGTTGCATAATGAAATTCAGTACAACATTATAACACCCGTTTGGGTGTTATAATGGTTATTATGACACTGGCTGTTTTAATGTTGGCCATAAGCTAACTGTTTCAGATACTTAGCTTAGGATTAGCTTAGCTTAGGATTTATAGCATGGGTGTAGATAAAAATAAATAGAAAATCATTTTCGTTTTCCATATAAATCCTGCAAAACAAATATTAGAATTTAAGTGAGTGCCAAGATTTAAGCACCAATTATTGCATGACAAAATAAAAAAGACTCAATTTAGCAAGTTCAATGAAAAAGGTTGTTCACAATTTATCTATTGAATAGCCAAAAAGGTGTAACAACAATATTGTTGAATTCAAATCTATAAAACGCTCCATTGAAACTTTGCACAAACGGAAAGTATTATTGAACAGCGGAACAAATATAAAATATAGACGCAGTATACAGACGCGAACAAAGAGGGCTTATCTTCGAGCTTAACAAAGCACAGTTTTGTTCTTAAATCGGTGCGGGCGGGGAAGAATCGAAAAATAATGATTTACGCACTAACTTAGTAAATCACGCACGTTCGCTTGTATTCTGTTTGGGTCAATATTGATTTATTATACGCCGTCTGTCGAGTACGAAATTATGAGTTTGATTTCCAGACTGAGTTATTTTTCTTTTAGAAAAAAATACATTCAGTTTTGGTTGGTGCCTTTTAAGCAGTTGAATATTTCTCTTTTAATAGGAAATCTCCAACATTCAGTCCTACATTACCGTTACATACCTATAGGGTGGCCACAATTCTTAGAATTATGTAAGTGTATCGTCGTATATCGTCTTTAACTACGATTCTAATATTAATAACTAGCTGACCCGCGCAGCTTCGTCTGCGTCACATGAGAGAGACCGTCTCTGGGTTAGAGAGAGTGTGAGTCAACCTTAAAATATAGACATGCAATTGCAATTTTTTTTTAGAAAGTGTTAAAAGTAACAATTCCCTTATACATGATTGTTGCGTAACTTTAACTGTTTATGCAGCGCTCGCAACGAAAGTTCTCAAATAAGTACATTTTCCCTGTTTTTGCAACAAATCTTTGACGCTCCACTCCTTTTAGTTGTAGCGAGATGTTAGATAACCTATAGCCGTCCTCGTTAAATGACAATATATATAGTATTATTAATCTTATTATTATTATATTACCGTATAGATTTTCATTTTGACTTCATTTTCATTATCAGCGACCCCAAAAACCACGAAAACGACACCCATGAAGAAAAACTGAAAATTTTCCTCGCCGCTATCTTGGATTTTCATTTTAACCTCATTTTCATTGTCAGCGACTCCAAAAACCACGAAAACGACACCCGTAAAGAAAACACTGAAAATGTTCGTTGTCGCCATCTGGAATTTTCATTTTGACCTCATTTTCATTATCACCAACCAAAAACCACGAAAATGACACCCATGAAGATAAATATAATTATAACTAATACTACTACAACAGCCCATAACGTCCACTGCTGGACATAAGCCTCTCCCATGACGGGAAGAATTTTCCGTAATCTCCACGCTTGGCAGGCGGATTGGAGATCGCAGTGATGTAAGACTAACAGAAAACGCTGCTGCCCATTCTCTGGTCTACGGAGGCGCAAGGTGAGAACACCTCAGACATTAGTCGCCTTATACGACACCCGTGAGTGTAATGGATTGGTTCTATTCTACTCTGCCAAATAATAGTATAATATAATATTTATTATTATTATTAACCACGAAGGGTATGGCGGGCTCTATTCGCTCGCTTCGCTCAATCACTCGACCCCACCATACCCTTCTTGTGTAGTACCTCCTACTACACACACACACACACAGCATACGGCATTTTCTTACGTGACGATTTCCACTAAATTTCACTCGTATTAAGCCGCGATAAGGAACTACGTTCCAAAAAATATACATATTGAATTGAGAACTTACTTCTTTTTGTTTCGTCGGTTAAAATCTTGAGGTAACTGACACGGGCGTGGGTCATTCGATTCAGAAAATGGAGTGAAATGAATAACGCCATCTATCGACTACTGCTAAAATATAATGCACGACGATTGCACGGAAATCGTGCTATGTACATTTTCAAAGCAGCATCATGTAGAGTAAACTAATCTACAGTACCGCAGCATAGGCTATAATAACTTTTTTAGCCGATCAGTCGATTTAAAAGTTATCTGAGACTGGACAGAGATTTCTAACGACAAAATCGCTAACTTTTGGTTGCTAATTACCAACGAATAAATTCGGTTGCAATAGCAATTTTTTCGTTATCTCTGTCGAGACTGTCGGCCCTTTTAGTCATTAGTACCATCTTAGTACAATAGATGTCGCTGCATCTTACACTTGATGATTAGTTCTTCTTGAACACTTTAAATTCATATATCTTTTGATAAAATTAACTGATTACGATGAAACAAAAACTAAGTAACACCTCAAGATACGCACAATCCCTAGGTATAAAAGTTATCTACATTGATTCCGTAAATTTTACGTGATGCTTGATCATCGAAACAGACAAACAGACAAACAGACAAAAATTACAAAAATTCTGGAAATGAGTTCTGTTGGTTATCCCTTCACACCCGGGCAATTTTTTTTTAATATTTTCAATGTACAAAAATTATTTTTCTACAGATTTATTATATGCATATAGATATAGATGACATATTTTCTATCAGAAACTCACACATTTCCAAGAAAACTGTTCAAGGAACAAACAGCTGTTAGTGGCAAACATTGTCACATTTTATTATTGCTTTTATTTTTATAATAAACCCTGGTGTACAAATTACGTTCGGCTGCAGGAGGGTGTAAAAGGAAACCGATATAATTTGCTTAAAGCTATTTAATTAATAAAAAATATTACAATTAAGTCGATAAAACTAGGACGCGTGACAATTGTTCGATGTGAGAATCAAGAGTGGTCCACGCAATCGAAAATGTTGAGATGGCGACGGTGCCGGCGACAACGGGTGCTTTGTATTAATCATGGTCTTCAGATTTCAACGTGGCGCAAGTACGACACAATAGGGCTCTTTGTATTAGTCATGCTCTTCAGAGTTTAAGGTGACGCAAGTGCTACATAACATCTCCCTCCACGAGATCGACAACTATTTGAAAACTCTAGTCGAAAATAGTGTCGATGGCGAAGCTGGATTAATCTCGGTGTTGCAGGCTTCCTTATCCTTAATATCGATTTCATCAGTGGCTTTCTGTAGTTGGTTCAATCTGCGACGACGAAGTATAACGATGATAATGAGTACACATGCACCGAATAGTAGAATGTATACCGGTATGGTAGTGTGGTATATAGCTTCTGTGTTCGACGACTGTAGCGTTACAGATTCTTGTAGAGTGATTTCAGAGTTACTTGAATGCAAACTCCCAATGTCAATGGTATCTGGTTTTATAGTTTTATTTGGTACATTATCCAAATTTTCCTTTATAATTGGTAAAATGTTGGTCGTCTAGCTGCTCCATAGCTTCAGAAGACAGGTTGACTGATGTTAAATTACAGGATTCATTAATTTCTGTTGAAATAAAAGCTGCTGGATACAGTCCGATTGTTTGCCATGGTGGTGACTTAAATCATTTCGCAAAGGTGACCGTGACTATACTTCGGACATTCTGTCTCTATGTACAATAGATCTTTTTCGTGGACCGCTAAGAAAGGATAAGCTGTAATTAGGACCTTATTGTCATGATTAGGAGCCAAGGACAATTTATATAGAATATAGTTAGTAGGATAAAGCATCGGAAATTTTATAACTATCACTATTTTATTCTCATTGTAATAATATCCTAGTCTAATTATGTCAAAATATATCTAGAAACTGATCCTTATTATATAACATACATAACCTATTTATCATGTCCTTACATAGCATAGTTTAATATAGAATAATGAATACTTCTAACCTTAATAAATACCAATAAATTTTGAAATTTGTCAAGTTCTTAGTAACTGTGCGAAATGAGCATATTAATTGGTATCTGTTTCATATCTACTATTGTTGGTTAAAATGGATTTGATAATTTTCTCGATTTTAGTTTGGTTTTCTACTGTAATGTTTGAACTACGTGAAACCCACTGCTTACTTAAACTCATTTGGTGATTTATTTCAGCAACAAAATTATTTTCATTCTGCAAGATTGCAATGGCATTATCGTATTTTAGTGCATCAGTAAAAAATATTATATAAATTACCTGAAATGCTCTTTATTATTGAACCAAGACCATCTATGAGACTTCTTTTAACACGCTTTACCTCAAGTGTTTCTAACTGTTCCGATATTTCTTCTAACTTAGTATCCAGGATATTTAACGTGGTGTTCATAGAAAAGTCGCGACATATTACTCAATTCTGTCGTAAGATTTTGCAATGAGAGGTTTTCCTTTTGAGGTTTTAAAAAAAAACTTAGTTTCCAAGAACTCTATAGATGGCGTTGAACTTACTATGCCAAAGCCAAAACGCTTGAAAAAAAACATTGTGTCACGTCACATACTCTCGTTGACTGACACTTTCATTTGCTTAACCTTCCGTATATAACCAACATTTCTCGCGCTTTGTTAAAATCAGTTTTTTTAGGTTCCGTTCCTTGCATTATCATACGTACCCCTAGCGCCATCTATCCAGCGACTAGGGAAGAGCTAAAAAGAAAATCCCTCATTGCTCGTTAACCATCTCTAAGCTATAACGCATATCATGGAGGTTTATAATTTGTAGAAAGGAAAGAATTGAGAGAAATGTGAAATTATTCTTCTGCATTCCAAGTTGAAGGGCAAAATACCTGGTCCATCGTTAAGACTGTCTAGCGTTATCTCGTCCGCTGGGGCCAGGGTCAGGACTAGTATTATTTTCAGTATCTTGTAACAAACGAGCACTATTAGGCACCCGTTTTAGGCGTGATTTAGGCACGGTGCCTCTTTTCTTTTTGGTATAGATATGAATAGGCAAATCCGCTAATACCGTATCTTGAGTATATCGAGCTGCTAACTTTTGCCTATGGGATAAAGGATTCCTAATAAAAACTTGTTGCTCTGGTTCGTAATTTTCTTCGGGTTCACGATTTTTATTAACATTTTCAGTAATTTCAGTGCGGCGATGAAGTGAAGTGTCGTTGAGAATATCGTATACTTTTGACATTCGTCTTCGGTGTTCCTGGATATATTGTTGTAAAAGATGTTCTGATAGATTTATATCATAAGGATCCCGGGGATCAAAATGACCGGTAATTATATCGATTGGCCTACATTTTGTAAAACTGTGTATTGAGCTGTTATATGCCAATATAGCATAAGTAATAAGATTAGCAATTGATTCTCTTCGCTGTTCTAATTTTAATATACGCAAATGTTCTAACAGTGTAGAATTAACTCGTTCTACCATTCCATTTTCATTGGGTGTATTAGGACAGGTTTTATGATGTTGAACTTTGTGCAATCTAGTAAATTCGGAAAATATTTGATTGTTGAATTCCGGACCATTGTCTGTTACAATAGTTAAAGGCACTCCGTGATGAGTAAAAAACTTTAGTAAAGCTTGTACGACACTAATAGCTGTAGCATCTCTCAAGAAGTATGCTTGACCATACTTAGAGAACGCATCTATAATTATAAGATACTTATTCATTTCGATACTAAGTAGATCTAAATGTACAACCTCAAAAGGCTTTGTAGGTGGAGGTACAATTTGTAACCTAGGTCTAACTGGATTGCGATCATACTTAGCTTGTCCGCATATTTGACATTCATTGATATACTTCGTTACATGCTCTTTCATATTTGGCCAATAATATCTATGTGATAATGCTAGATAACACTCGTTGATGCCTCTATGATTGGTTTTGCCTTCATGATATTTCTTTATAATTTCCTGTTGCTTGAAATAATCTTTAACATTTTCTACTTCGGTTTTGGTGAGTACTAATTTCATTGCAGAATTTTTAAAATATTTTTGAATTAAAGGTATTATAGAATACATTTCTAATGTAGGATTTATTAAAATACCTGTCTTTACTTTTGGATTAACGTATTCTTTAATTGCGCTAATTATGTCTTGTTCTAAACAAGATTTTGAAATTTGTATGACAGTTTTAGTATGTGTTTCAAATGGTTTAGAAACACTAGGCTTGCTTTTTATATCTCCTACAACATTTAGATAAATTTGTTGATTAAACTTATTAAGGGGGTCGTCGGAAATAGGGATTTCTAATATGGGACTTTCTAAATCACTATGGGCGCTCAAAGTTCTAGAATCCGCGCTTTCAGTTCTAGAATCTGAGTCTGAAGGTGCACCTTGTGACGTGTTAACTACTAACGAACTAGCCTCTTCATGATAAATTTCTATTCGTGATAAAGCATCTGCATTAGTGTTATGCTTTCCTTGCTTATAGACAACTGTAAAATCAAATTCACTTAGCCGTAATCTCCAACGGGTTAAACGGGAATTCGGCTCTTTAATACTCATTACCCATTGTAAAGGACGGTGGTCAGTCACTATTTTAAATTTACGTCCAAATAAATATGGCCTGAAATACTTGGTTGCCCAGACTATAGCCAATAACTCCTTTTCAATAGTGCTATAATTTATTTCACTAGAGTTGAGCGTACGCGAGGCATAAGCTATGGGTTTTTCAGAGCCAATAGACCCTTGTGAAAGAACTGCTCCAATTGCCAAATTTGAAGCGTCCGTAGTGAGTATAAATTCTTTTTTAAAGTCAGGGTATTGAAGAATTGGATCATTGACCAGAAGGGTCTTACATTTTTCAAAGCATTCGACATAATTTTGATCAAGTGTAATTTTACAGCCTTTCTTTAAGCTTTGAGTCAAAGGTTTGGTTATTTTAGCAAAATCGGGAATAAATTTTCTATAATAACCAAGAAGTCCTAAAAATCTCTTAATTTCTGTAGGGGTTTTAGGTAAGGGATATTTTTGTATTGCTGAAATTTTATCTGGATTAGGCTTTATTCCATCTTTGCTTATAATATGTCCTAGATAAGCTGTTTCTAATTTAAGGAACTCAGATTTGTCCATTTGTATTTTAAAGTTAGATTCGCGTAATCTTTTAAAAACTTTTTCTAGGTTGACTATGTGCTCTTGCAATGATGTACTAAAAACTATTATATCATCTAGGTATACTAGACAAATGGTATTCTGGAGTTCTCGCAACACGTTATCCATTACTCTTTGAAATGTGGATGGACTATTTTTAAGTCCCATGGGCATTCTTAGAAATTCAAAATGCCCGTGTTCTACACTTATTGCTGTTTTTGTAATATCTTGGGGGTCCATTTCAACTTGATAAAATCCACTAGCTAGGTCTAGCGTAGTAAAATACTGGCAGTTACCTAATTTGTCTAAGACATCAGCTATATTGGGGATTGGGTATTTATCATCTATAGTTTTCTCATTAAGTTTCCTGAAATCTACTACAATACGCCACTTCGCCTTTCTTTCACTGCGTCAGCTTTCTTAGCTACCACCCAAATAGGAGAACTCCAAGCAGAATTTGAAGGTCTTATTATACCTTGTTCTAACATTTTACCTATCTGTTCTTGTACTTCCTGTCTATGAATATATGGATATCTATAACTCTTTGTATAGACTGGAGCTTCATCTGTGGTTTTAATTGAATGTTTGATTTTATTTGTGAATGTTAATTGTTCACCTTCAATATAAAATACGTCTGCATATTGCGAGCACAATGATTCTAGGTTAATGCGTTCCTCTTCATTTAAATGGTCAGTACGAAGGCGCGATAGCACGTCTTTTTCGCGTTGCTTTTGCTGTTTAGTGCGCGTGCACTCGACATTATGAACTTCTGCAGGCACTGCATGATCCATTGAAAAGATTATGTCATTTTTACTTGGATTCTGTACTTCTAATATACCCCTACTCTGTTTAACCGTAGTAAAGCATTCACGTATGATACAATTTGAAATAGATTGTTCAGGAATATAAGCATCTCCATCGCGAACGTTAATCGGAATCTTTATTAACTTAGATGAACCTGCTGGAATAATATTCTCATATAAATTAGTATTACGTGAATCATAGATTCTAATAGGGTTTGAAGCGAACTTAGTTGTGAATAATTTATTTTTATAATCTATTGTAGCTTCCCATTTTTCCAGTAGATCGGTACCAATTAGTCCATCAAAGTAATCGTGGAACTTATAAATATCAAATGAAACTGTACTCGAATCATTAAATTCATTAAAAATAGGTAAAGTAATTGAATAGTCGTTTCTAGTTTTAGCATGAACACTGTGCACTTCGAATGGAGAATAATTTAATGGAAAATCACTAAAGTATTTTTCGACAGCATTAGGACATAGAAATGACTGGTTCGCACCTGTATCTATTAAAAGCTTAAGAGGGGGTGACGCTATTTGAACATATGGAAGGTACCGTTGAGTTTGGAGATTAATTTCTATTTTAATTTGTCGGATTTCAGAGTTTTCTGAAAATCCTGCTCCTTTGATTCTTTTGGCGTCCTCTTTTATGCTTTCGGACGGTTGGGGATATTCTACACGTTCTTGAGGAGATGGTTGATATTGATAGTACACGTTTTCTGGGAATTCATAGTAATTGTAATAAGTTCCATCATAATCGGCAAGGTAATCATTGAACGAAGGATCATTATAACAATCACTGAAATGCATCTCTCGACTCTTGAAATAATTATTGGGTGGAGGATTAATTCTGTTATCAGGTAAAAAACGGTCATTACGATTTTGCAGATATATGGTATTCGTTTCTTCATGAACAAACTCTAGTGCTTGTTCTATACTTTGAGGGCGCATACAACGCACACGTGATCCTACAGGATCTTTTAATCCGCGCACAAACGCCTGGAGCGTTAATTTCTTATATAAATCTCTTTTAGCGTCTATGGTAGTTTTTAAGGTGTCGTGTAAGGAAACATACGTCATTATTGTACTAAAAAGATTCTGACAACGCTCATAGAACTCTTGCGGAGTGTTATAGCCCTGTGTTAAAAGAGATAAATCGCTATAAAGAGCGGTCTCGGCTCTATGGTCAGCAAAATTATTTATTAATGCTTTACGGATGCCATCCCAATCACTTGCTATACCATTTGAGTTGATTAAGCGAGCAGCAGACCCTACAATTTTATTTAATATGCCATTAATAAGTGCAGAGTTAATTAACTCGGAACCACCTTGCACATTATAATATTCTTTAACTAAATGATCACACATATTAATAAACCTAGTCAACACATTCGGGTTCCCGTCAAAGTCGGGTACCAACCATAATGCTTTATAAATGATATCTAAATCTAAAGACATTTTTCCAGAAAACGATTCTGTATCCTCGTTTAATAATATATCTAAATTAAAATCTCTTCTAGAGTCTATCACTATTTCTCTACTACTACTTCTAACTATTCTAGTATTCCTGGATTTTCGTAGAAAGAAAATTTTGGAAAGTTATATTAGTACGGGCTAGGATAAGCGGTCACTAGAAATAATCTAATGTACTTACATGAACATTATATCAGCCCCTTTACGTAATCAATGTCTGGATTCCTCGATACAGCACGACGTGTAGATTCTGGATACTCTGGAACGACTGGATAGCCGTACGGGCGGCTTAACGATGATTGATAACGATGATGATTTGATTGCGTAAATCTTTGTTTTTACGCGAAACCGACCGCGAGTATCCTACCTCGACTGCGCCAATTACGTTCGGCTGCAGGAGGGTGTAAAAGGAAACCGATATAATTTGCTTAAAGCTATTTAATTAATAAAAAATATTACAATTAAGTCGATAAAACTAGGACGCGTGACAATTGTTCGATGTGAGAATCAAGAGTGGTCCACGCAATCGAAAATGTTGAGATGGCGACGGTGCCGGCGACAACGGGTGCTTTGTATTAATCATGGTCTTCAGATTTCAACGTGGCGCAAGTACGACACAATAGGGCTCTTTGTATTAGTCATGCTCTTCAGAGTTTAAGGTGACGCAAGTGCTACATAACATACAGAAAAATAGTAAAACAAAGCTTAAGAATAACAGTCTATTAATGTTGAGATTTACTCTAGTAGTGAGTTGGGCCTCAAAATATATAAGCTGAAATAAGTAATCAAGAACTGAGTTCCGAATGGTTGCATTGGAGTTCGTAACCAGCTTAAATAACTTTAATTTTTCGTGTTATGCTTTAAATGCTAAACATCACATTAAAGCGCCGCATATTAAATTCATTGCACCAAAACACATCACGAAACTGAAACGTAAAACAACTGAACAATGTAACTTTTCCTTTACCCATAAACATAATGTGCCACTTACGCGGCTAACGTATTGCCAGATTCGTTGTAATTCGTGTTTTTGCCCACAATTCCCCCACAGCGGGCACTATTTGCATTGTGCCCGGATAAATTCCCACAGAAGCACATAAAAACATGTAGGTAACACGTTTAGTAATAAATAAAAAATGTCTGTGCTTCTAAACGGTTGTACGCGCTGCTGGGTAGTTTGTTTGTCCATTTTTATTGTGCATGCTATGGAGTCGTAGTTTCGTACGTAAAAAGAATAGATTTACTAACGTCCGGTTACACTACATATTACTTACACGTTTTTTAGCGTGCAAAGAACCACAAGATATGGTGATTGTTTTCAAAGTAATTTGTATTTCTATAACGATGTTCAATAGAACTGACGTAAGCTTTTCGGTTGTTTTATGCCAATCCAATTTTGAATTATCTCTCGACGATATCTATCGTTATCGTTAAGAGTCCTATTACATTTTTTTCGCAGTTTTTTGATTTTTACTCCCTGGATCAAATTTTTTCGATCGGCGTACACGAGTCGATAATAATAGCGATCTCCGGATGATTGTCGTTTGTTACTGACGAAAATTAGAAACGAGACTGACATGAGACTGAGGAGCAACTTGAATTGACGCAGAATTATAGTACTTCAATTTTATTTATTGTAATTTTGTCTTATTATATTGACAAACGAAAATTAATGAAACGTATTCATTGTAGATCGAGGTTTTATATCATATTAATTTATTTGATAAAATTTAGTTTATTTGGAATATAACGGACGCTCAATCAAGACATTTAGGGCATAAATTACGCTTTCTTTACGATTTTATCCGAGAAAACTCAAGGAATTTAAAGAAATTCTAGAACTCCAATAAACAAGTAAAACATTCAACTTATATTTCAGTAATTTTAGCTTTTATAAGAATTGAATATACAATGTGAATTTGAGCGTCAAAGTTCCATCGCCGACGGTTTTTCTTACAACCTGAGTTCGTAAAATATTTATAGTAAATTACACGAAAAGAAAAATGAAAATGTGTAACTTGAACTTACAAGAAAGAGAATGGCACTATCGTTATTCTTAAGCAAATAATTAAAATATCTTACTTTTGCTGAGAATTACTGCGTCAAAAATCATGAATTTGCGAATAAAATGTAATAGGACTCTTAAGCACGCTAAGCCGTTGGTCCCGGCTGTCATTTGTAGATCTTTGACAGTCGTTCCGGACGTCAACCAGTCTTTCCAAGGGGTACCGTATTACCCAGTACTAACTGGGTAGTAGAGAACAGATAAGCAGCCGCTCCTAGTTACTGGTATTCAACTGGATCCGGTTAAACCGGGACCCGACCCAATATAGTTGATAAAATAACTATCACACACTAAACCTAACTATCACTGATCATTCTGGTTGCATTGGACATTGAGGCAATGACACAAGATTTCGGTAATGATAGATAATCGAGTAAGCCCATATTCAGCATACCAAAGTGACAAATCTATAACTTTCATGGCGCTACGCATAAGTGACTTACCGTGTGGGAAATGAACTATGTTGGACCGATACAAAAAGTACAAGTCGAGCAATTTCAGCACAATCCCATTCGTGCACCAAAAATTTAAATCAACGTGCGTTAGGATTCCAGTTTTAGAATTTTATTTACCTAACATGGTTTAGTTTGCGTCTAATATTTTCTGGAATCCTGGTGGAATGGTCTGGTTCGCCGTAGTTGCAATATACTGGCTGCAAGATCAACAGGTTGAATTTGAACAAACAAACTATCCACTGAACTTTTATTATGCATGTTTTAAAACTGTTTAGAGAGCAGTGAATAAAAGAGTGGAAAATAAAAGTGCTGCAAAAATTTGTTGTGTATAGTTTGATTTGTATTGCCATCTAGCGTGCACAATTCCAAACTCCGTGGCTATTACTGAGATATTACTGATGGAAAAACCCAATAATAGATTCCCAGGTCAGGTAAAGACCTGACCTGGGAATCGAACCCAACACCAAACGCTCAGCACTCGCGTCTGCTATCACTAGAGCAGTGTTTTTCAACCTGCCGGTCCCCCTGTGGCTTCGCGTAGGAGTTCTTTGTGGGGGTCGCAAGAGGTCGCGAAAACTACCTCAATAAACAAAACAATGAAGCCTACTTTAAATAGGATATAAATATTTGTATGTTCATAAAAATTAACAAAATAAAAACCTACTAGCTGTTGCCCGCGGCTTCGCCCGCGTGAAGTTCGGTAACTGTCCCACTGGATCATACTAAAGGGATAATAGTGTCCTCCATGTTAATCCAGGTTATAAACTATCTATGTACCGCATTTCATAATCATCACAATTATTATTATTACAATCACCATCACTATCACAACCGCCATCATTATCACAATCACCATCACTATCACTGTCACAATCACAATCACCATCACAATCCCCATCACCATCACTATCACAGTCACCATCATTATCACCAATTATCATCATTAACACAACCACCATAATTACCACAATCATTATCACAATCACCGTCACAATCACCATAACAATCACTAACACAATCACAATCACCATCACTATCCCCATCACTATCGCTATCACAATTACTATCACCATCACAATCACCATCACAATCACCATCAAAATAACTATCACAATCACCACACCATCATCGTTATCACAATAATTATCATCGTAATCACAGTAATTATCACACTCACCATCACCATCACTATCACAATCACTATCACAATCACCATCACAATCATCATCAAAATAACTATCACAATCACCATCATCGTTATCTCAATAATTATCATCGTAATCACAGTCATTTTCACACTCACCATCACTATCTCAATCACCATCACAATCACCATCACAATCACAATCACAATCACCATCACAATCACCATCACAATCACCATCACTATCACCATCACAATCACCATCACAATCACCATCACAATCACCATCACAATCACCATCACAATCACCATCACAATCACCATCACAATCACCATCACAATCACCATCACAATCACCATCACAATCACCATCACAATCACCATCACAATCACCATCACAATCACCATCACAATCACCATCACAATCATCAACACAATCACCATCACAATCACCATCACAATCACCATCACCATTACAATCACAATCACCATTACAATCAAAATCACCATCACAATCACCATCACAATCACCATCACAATCATCAACACAATCACCATCACAATCACCATCACAATCACCATCACAATCACCATCACCATTACAATCACAATCATCATTACAATCAAAATCACCATCACAATCACCATCACAATCACCATCACAATCACCATCACAATCACCATCACCATCACAATCACCATCACAATCACCATCACAATCACCATCACAATCACCATCACCATCACAATCACCATCACAATCACCATCACCATTACAATCACAATCACAATCACTATCACAATCACCATCATCGTTATCACACTTATTATCATTGTAATCACAATCATTATCATCGTTATCACAATCATCATTATCACAATCATCATCATCGTAATCACAATCATTATAATCGTAATCAAAATCATCATCATCACAATCATCGTCATCATCATCACAATCATCATCATCGTAATCACAATCATTGGATAAAAAGTAAAGATGTCCTTTCCCAAGGTTCCATCTATCTCTATACCAAAATTCATTTAGTAGGCATATACGATACATAACTGCACCCTGCGTTATCTATCACTCGCATAATTACGGGATCGGGATCGGGATAAAAGGTTGCCTTTGTCCTTTTCCAAGGTTCCATCTATCTCTATACCAAAATTCATTTAGTAGGGATATACGATACACAACTGCACTCTGCGTTTCCACCCGTATAATTCCGGGATCGGGATCGGGATCTGGATAAAAAGTACCCTATGTCCTTTCCCAAGGTTCCATCTATCTCTATACCAAAATTCATCAAAATCGGTTCAGCGGTTTAGGCGTGAAAAGGTAACAGACAGACAGACAGACAGAGTTACTTTCGCATTTATAATATTATTATTATATAGTAGGGAAGTAGGGAATAGTAGGGAATAGTAGGGAATAGTAGGGATAATATTTCAAACGAAATCTTAGTCTTTAAATTCGACATTTTAGAAATAATTACAGAAAATTGGAAATTTTCAAAAAATACTTGAATTATGCATTACATCGACAACAATTAACAAAGAAACAGACCAAATAAGCGTTTAATGTATGCACGTAGGTCTCACTATTACGCTACAATATATTATGAATTCGGCAATTTTAAAGTTATTCATAAACGAAAAAAAATATTCCAAAGGAAATCTGTACTTCTATACTAATATTATAAAGCTGTAGTGTTTGTTTGTTTGTTTGAACGCGCTAATCTCTGGAACTACTGGTCCGATTTGAATGATTCTTTCAGTGTTGGGTAGTCCATTTATCGAGGAAGGCTATAGGCTATATAACATCACGCTGCGACCAAAAGGAGCGGAGCACAAATGAAAAATATATAATATATATATAGTAGGGATTACCTCATCCATGTTATTGATGAGGTTTCGCTTGTTTGTCATTAACTAATTTCGCCCATGTCGTTTTCCCTTTATCTTCCGACTTCCATGTGGGTGTAGACGCGGCCAAAAGCTGCTACGCCCTAAGTTACCCGCATTGAACACTAAGAATTAAAAAGCTCACCCAAAACAAATTAAGAATTTCGGTGCGCAAGTCTTCAACCGAAAATTCCACAGTTCAAACCCGATTGCTACTCACAGTTCCGACTAGGTATATTCATCATGTTAATTATAGACACTTCATTATAACGCCTCGCTGACTTCACCCGCTCCTTTCTTTTTAAACAAACTCAATTGCGAAATTCTTTTCCTTAGCACTAAATCTCTTCGTTAATTTAGATCTAGGCGGGAGTTTTGGAGTCATTCTAGTCGGTAACGATCCGCCTTCAGGGTTCTTTGTACCCGAGGTGCAAGACCGGATATTTCTCTTTAAGATGTTCCTACTTAATGTTCTTATAGAGCTTCGGAAAATTTGCATTAAGTGTTAGGAGGAACCCGACCCAAGGATTGCTTCAGTGCGCTCGAACAACGTCCCTTTTGTTCATATTATCCCGTTTTTATTGTACTGTAATTATGTTTTTCACAAAAGGGTTGAAAAACTGGCTGGTTTCTTTATAGGATCATATGCCTGCCTAATATAGAAAGGAATCCCTTTGCGCCATAACTTACTTTGGTGCATACGTGCATACCTGACGAGTTGAGAAAAACGAGCGCAATAACTTGAGCCCTTATTCGGCGTCCTTGTACCATCGGCTTTCATAACCCTCCCTTGTACAAGCTTATGAGATTCCTGAATAAATTTTTGAATAAACACGTTCAGATTAGGTCGGTCTCTCGCAGGGTTTCATATGTTTTTCTCATGATTATAAATTGATAAACTGCAAATGATAATCCTTTTTCTCACTATTCATCATCAGTACATTATTACGAAAAATCTATGGGTACTTATCCTGCAATGGTCATCACCTGATAGCTATAACGATGATAATACTTTGATAGATATAGCGATGATAATTTTTCCATTATTTACTTCGAATTTGAATACATAACAAAACACAATATGACGCCTGTTAAGCAGAAGTGTACCTAACAGTACACCCACATTTCGCTAGTTATGTTTAAGTCCCAAGTAATAGGGGGCGAGCCTATTCCCATCAACCTGAAACGGGAAATTCCTAATGCAAACACCCAACAGCACTTTGCCAGACTCGGGAATCGAAACCAGGACGTTACGCTCAGCAGTCGCGACCAACTACTTCCACTCGGGTCGGGGGGCTTTCGGGACCAGGACCACGGTCCCGGATTCCCCCTAAATATTTTTTTGTGGTATTTTGGGACCACAAGAAAACAAAACATCGACCAGTTTAGTAAAGCAAAATTCAAATACCTAAACAAAAAAAGTTTAATGTGCTTAGAACCCCTTTTTTTTGTTCAAATACTCGTTTCTAAGGACGCGACTAATTATTTGGCGATTTGTGTCTTCAGTCCGGAAATACGTAAGCACATTTCTTTAACAAGGTCCGCTTAGGGAGTTAATGAATCGAATAATTTGTTACAACGTAAACTAATGTTCTATCGGCTTTAATTCCTTTTTTCAGGGAACGTTAGGTACTCTTGTTCGGGTAGAAAATCCTTTGACATTTTTTGTAGGTTTAGTGACTTTCGAGCGTATTAACTTAAATAAAAAAGGTTGCTTAAAAATATTTGAATAATAGGTATCAAACTTTTAATAATCTTCATCCATAATGCATTTTACAATAAATTTACACTCCAAAGTCTGTGTACTAGACCAAAAAAACCGTTTAATATTAAATAAGTTCTCCAACAAAACACGATTTCAATTGAGGCGAAGCTCGTAAAAGGTTTTAATTTAAAATCAATTAACATTCCAAATTAATTCAAATTAATTTTCAAGCTATCATCGTATGACCGTACTAATAGTGGTTTTTCGGCAAATTGAGTACAAAACCACGACCTAGCCCCAACCAACTAAAACGAAATAATAGTTAAGTGAATTTAATAAAGGACAGATTGAAACCGAAACTTCCTCGAAATTATCGTGTTTTTTAAGAGACCGAGATCAATTTAACCTCTTGACTTTTAAAA
Organism: Xestia xanthographa; assembly: GCA_905147715.2. Lineage (NCBI taxonomy): Eukaryota > Metazoa > Arthropoda > Insecta > Lepidoptera > Noctuidae > Xestia > Xestia xanthographa. The sequence continues at coordinate 17,601,862 of LR990659.1, read as the reverse complement.
CAGCAGCAGAACTGGTGGCCTACCATGACGTCTTAAAGCAGGACTGTTTTAATCTTATTACAGAGTGAGAAAGAGATGGCGCTAGACGTCCTCTATAGCTCCGTCACTTTCTCACACTGGAGTGACATTAAAACAATCCTGCTTTAAGAAGTCATGGTAACCCCCCTAGGGCCCGCGTGGTAAATTATGTGCAACTCCCGTTTTCTGAGAGACACAGAAAGCCTGTTTCCCTACAGTGGGAACGATTTAGACGCCTAAAGCCACAATGTTTACTACTGCTGGGAATGTCCAAATGAAACCCCATTTACCATACTTCTGTTCGAAGTTCATGGCGGCTCGGAAGTTAGCTGCGAGTGACATTCTGCGCATTATACAGTCAAGACGATGAATCTTCTACGCCCCGCCGATACCCAAAATCGTGCTCTGCGAAGCTTTATTCCGAGCCCCCACAGATTGAACCGATGTACCTGCGCAGACAGTCAATCGCAGCTAACTTCCAAGCCACCATAAAGTTTGAATAAAACTATCCATAGGGGAAAACTGACCAAAATACTAATATTAGCATGAATTAGGAAAAACGAAAATTTTATCAGCTTAGGGTAATTTAGGAACAGTCACATGTTTATTAATATGATTATGATAAGATAAGATTTCTTTATTTGTTTAAACATTGTATACATACAAGAGCATGCAAGATGTTACATTGGTTTAGTCCACAATGTTTAGCCGTAAGTAACGGCGTACAAATATTTCCATAACATTGAAAAAATAAATAAATTAACAATAAGAAATGATTTAAAAATTAAATAGGGCACATGCATAGTTTATAATTTAACAACCTTATAAATTAAAAAAAATATATACTTAAAGCGGAAAATAAGTAGCGGACGTCACGCGGTTTGACCCGCGTAGTTCCCGTTCCGGTGGGAGTACGGGGATAAAATATAGCCCATATTACTCAAGGTGAATGAAGCTTTCTAACGGTGAAAGAATTTTTGAAATCTGCGCAATAGTTTTTGAGTTTATTCGTTACAAACATACACACACACAAAAATACAAATCTTTCCTGTTTATAATATTAGTAGATGTAGATTATGAATGCGAAAATAACTCCGTTTGTTTGTTCCCTTTTCACGACTAAGCGGCTGATCGGATCGTAATGAAATTTGACAAGGAGGTAGATTATATCCAGAGGAAGTACCTACATATTATGTTCGAATTCTTTCTCATAAATAAACATCAAAATTTCCACGGGAACGAAGTTGCGGGTAACAGCTAGTACAAAAAAAAGCGACGTAACGAGTTATGATTATAAGAATTAATAACCGCAATCTGCGAGTGATGCATCGGACCTTATATTCAACAACTAACATTCAAATGTCTTCTAAAACTAGTATTCAGAAATCATTAACCTTCGTGAATACCAACCCAATAATGTATTACTAACCCTAGATTGTATAAATCGGCCTAATAGCGACAAGGGTCGAGATGAAACGGTCTACGAAGACATTTCTCTAATAGATATACAGTCGGTATATAACCTCAAGGGCACATTTTGAAGTCAGCCCTTCATCGACGTTATAATGCAGTATCACTGTGATCACAGTGTGAGCATAGATCAAGAATGTGTAGAAGCGAAACTTTTTATCCAACACATTTTAAATGCCTTCTCGCGTAGAACTGGTTGTTATTTCGTTTTTCATCGAAGAACTTCGCGAAATTAACAACCCTATTTTAGGCAGTACACGGTCGTAGTGACGAGTAAATAAATAAAATTAACCATCATTATCATCAGCCTATTATGTTCCCACTGCTGGGACACGGCCTCCTCTCAATGAGAGGGATAAAATAAATAACACCTTTATTTTCAGGCAACTTTGGCCCATAGATAAATACCTTACATACTAACATACATGTGATAAAATACAAAATGTGTTATTATAAAGGACCGTAGAACTACGTTAGTATCACTTCACTTGTGCACTATGTCACCGTGCGTTCATGTGGCACTTGCCCATGGAAGCGACGGAACATCACTCCCTACGGCCAAAAGTCCTCCTCTAAGACGAGGTGCAGATAACACGTCGGCATTCGCACCACGAACGCCTTAAAGTTGACGCAAAATCAGCAATTTCTCAGTAGCAGCCTTGTGTTTGGATGTGAGCCCGGTTGATGGCATTAGGCTCACGTTTATTACAAGGGACTTAAACACAACGGGTGATATGACATGTAAGCGTACTATAATAAGTACGCCTTTACCTTATCTAGCACGGAAAAAACGTTTGAGGTTTACAAAAAAGTAAGTGTCTCATCTACACAGTTCTCTTAATCTTTGGCATAAGATCCTAATATCATGCTCTACTCAACCCGTCGAACAATATTAGGTTGAGTAATAACTAATCTAGGGACGAAGTACTCCTTTGAAGACTTAACACCCTGATGTATTTACTTGGTCATTAGTTACGTTATGTTAGGATTAAGAAGGTGGATTGAAATGTTACATTACTAAGCTCAGTCTTAATTGATGGAAGAGTTATGTATGTCATGAACTTTTGAATTTTGCTAAGTGTATACTTGTGTTTGCTTGTACTGTACTTGTGTGAGTACGTACTTTTGGAACAATTGTGAATTATTTGTGTCTTCGATACTAGGGTTAGTACAATATAATAAAAAACCAGCCAAGCGCGAGTAAGACTCGGGCAGGAAGGGTTCGGTACCATTATCTATACAAAATTAGAAAAAACGGCAAAAAATCACGTTTGTTGTATGGGAGCACCCCTTAAATATTTATTTAATTTTAATTTAAGTATTTATTTTTAAAATGAATATACACTTAAATATTCTGTGAATATTTCAAGTGTCTACCTGTTGCCATTATTAATATCGAGCAAAAAACGGCAAAAAAAGTCACGTTTGTTGTATGGGAGCCCCCCATAAATATTTAAATATTTATAAGGTGGTGCGCCGCGCGGAGAGGCAGTGAGCACCACTCGTCCGCGCGGTCGAGCGGACAGAGGCCTAACACTAGTTTTGACGTTTTTCGTAACGCAATCGTTCTTCGAATTTTGAATCGAAAATACAATTATCCTACATCATTTTAGTCTTTTTTTTTGCAATAAGCACAATCAGTACCATACAAGTATATGAATATATTATGTATTCTTAAAATTATGAAAATAATATATGTGAAACGAGTTATTTTTTTTATCGAAGTATTTACGTGACGGTAAACGTCAAAACTCGTGCTAGAGCCTCTGATTTCGAACAAGCCAATGCGACGTGAGATCCGCGTCACCTTCTGACCGCGTGAACGAGCTTTGCCTTGTGAGAATCGCCTAATCCCATACCCAATAGTGTAACTTTTTGTCGGAACAGAAACCACAGTTTTATTTATTTCGTTCATAAATCTCCGTCATAATTTGACACATACGGAGCGGAATCAGGTCAAGTTATTTGGGTAACGGGGTCACACCGACAATATTATTATAACTAATAAGGGATATCATTAACCCTCGGTTTTGCTTCAAGTGCCTCTTACATTTATGTGTGGCGAAATAAATTAATGATACCCAGTAAGCTAATAGTGATGGTCATTTTGTAACTTAAATATGAACAAAACGGTTAATACAATTATTCTATAGGCTTTTGTAAATAATTCATAATGTAATTCTTACGTTATTTAGGTAGCAGAAGTCAAAAGACATAAAGTCTTATAACCGGTCAACCAAGGGGTTACCAAGTCCTGCCGGGGTTGCGGGACTGTTCGAAAGAGATACCGTGGCCCCGGAACACAAAGGGCGATGAAGAAACATGGATGGGTTTTAGTCAGTAAAAGTCTGACACTCCCTCCTGCTCCGCCCAGAGCGGGAGGAGTCATTTGATGATTTCCCATCCGAAAAAAAAGGGGTTACCAAGTAAATACTTGGTCGTGAAAGTCAGATAGCCAGTCCATGAAAAATACTCGAATTCAGCTGCATCCAATTAGAATAGAAGCCGATCCCAACAACGTTGACAGAAGGCTAGGCAGATGATGATTGTAACCATTGTAATACATACTCGTATCATCATTCATCATCATCATTTCAGCCGCAAGACGTCCACTGCTGGACATAGGCCTCCCCCAAGTGTTCACCACATTGACCCGACGCGTGCGACTCGCATCCAGTAGATTCCCGCAGCCTTCACCAGGTCATTATTTCATTTGCAAGGATAATATGGCAAGAAGAAATGAGATGACGAGTAATAATAAAGAAGTATAGAAGAAGAAGACATGGTGCACCGACCCCAAATCAATTGGGATAAGGGCAAGATAATGATGATGGTGATGTGCCATTCATAGTATAACAGAGCAACAGCTTAAATTATAACAGAGCAACAGCTTAAATTATAACAGAGCAACAGCTTAAATTATAACAGAGCAACAGCTTAAATTATAACAGAGCAACAGCTTAAATTATATTTAAAGACGATTTTTGTGCCAACAAACTACCGGTGAAAATAGAATTCCGCAAAAGATGACAGCAAACAAATAATTCCAGGGGTGGCAAAAGCTTCATATTTACCTACGCACACCTGACTCGAAAGAGGTTTATAAATTCACCCCTTAAATATACATACGTGGGAATTGACTTTTTGTGATTTTCTCGTAAACTACTGTCGCAATATCGACGAATAAGATGACATTCAATTTTCAGCAATGAGGTTTCCGGATTTGTGAGACGGTTTGTTTGAAAAGTATCGTTTTGGGTGCATTCTTTTTTTGAAAATCTATGAAAAGTGTAATAAGTAAGGCCGTTAAAAGCTCATTGTAGATGGCGCGCTAGGTCCCAATCTGACCAATCAAGTCAAGCTATTTTGAAATAAAATGACATACTTACCAGATTTTCTGTCAATGACGATGCTTGAAACCAGCCATGCTAACGTCATTAGTTTCACAGTTACCATGCCCGTTAGTACTAAGTACGTGTGTGTTTTGGTTAAAAACCCTGAAAAAAAACTTGAAAGAAGAGAAAATAAGTAGTAGTAAAAAGTACATTGGTGTTTTTGTTACTAAATTATGCCATGAATACCTAAATATATATACTAGTTTGACGAGTTTTTAATTTGATTATTCGCATAAAAAACTCGTATAAAATCATTATCATTAAATCAATTTATTCTCATTCGAAGAAGAACGTAAGAATAACGAAGCCATATCATACCCAGTGACAACACACAAAACAAAAAATATACCAAGTAAAAACCAACTTCAATACTTTATTTTTTTCCTCAACACAACGTCCTTAATTTTAATTAGGGCGCACATTCAAGTTAACGTGTCATTTACTCGCTCCTACAAAAAATACAACTTGGTCATTTTCATACCATTATCCTTTATTAGTTTAGGGTCCTACTAATATTGACGAGACACCTGTCTCTTATTAGGAAAACGTTCGCCAGGTTCAATATTATTCCTCGTTCAGGGTGACTTCGTCCATGAAAGTATCGGAATTAAAGGAAAATAGTGACTGTATTGGCTTATCCTAGTTTGACTTTTAGATTAGTTCATTCGAGTTCACTACCCCAAAAATTTGGCTAGGAGAGTTTGTTCAACATTAAACCTTATGCAAGTGAGAATTCAGTGCTAAAAAGCATGTTCCCTGTGCTCTTTTATCGACCCAATGTCCTTTATGTTTTGTTAAAAAATATATCTGTATACCATGATGTGTCAATCGTACCTACAACCCCGTGTAGGTAATCCATCCGTTTCAACGGGTAATAAAATATCATTTAAAAAAATATAACTATAGATATCGTTTCCAAATGTTTTTACCTATGAACATACCTAAATCAATCGAATTAACCACTACCGCATCATGTTTACAACTTAATTGTTATAAATTTCACAAATATTAATTTTTTTCATCACTATAAGATAATAAGACATTTTTGTTTGGATCACAAAGTCACTCACATATAAAAGTAAAAAAAATCATTCATCATCATCATCATTTCAGCCGAAAGACGTCCACTGCTGGACATAGGCCTCCCCCAAATGTCGCCACATTGACCGGTTAAAAAAAATAACCTGCTTAAATTAAAATCACAAAACAATTGAAGATCAGCTCAGCCCCAATCTATCACGACCGCGTATCTAGGTGTAAGAACTTTAGCGGGGATCGTCAATCTTATACGACATTTAATTCCGTCCTCCGGTACTCACTTACGGGAACAATATTGTATTTGTTGCCAAACATAAAAGTTTAGTTGGTTCCCATTTTTCTCTTCCGACCTAAAAAGCAAGGAGGTACTTAGATAAATTCCGTCTGTTTCTGTGTAAATATTATTCGGCTCAGGTCCCCGGTAGAGAATTGACATCGTTTTTCTCGCAACTTAAACCGTTGGACGTTTTAGTCTTTTAGCAACAAAGTTTAGGCTGAAAAATGTTGCCGAGTGGATTGGAATTTTATTTATCCACTTTATTTTTAGCGTTTCATCTGTGGCATTTTTGTTTTGTTTGAACCCATTATCCCATAGAATGGCTCATACAAAGTGGCCAGTCACTTTAAGTTCATTATCTAATAGAGATTGCCCGAAGTAATTCCCATTATTCCTAGACAACTAAATCGATTTCCACGGTAAGACTTTTTATACATTTTTTGTAGGTACTTTTCATAATAAAACTGTTATTTTATATTTTTACAGGAGCTCTTGGCTAAATAATAACAGCCGCTGACTGCCTAGGTTGGTCTAAGGATGGGTGACCACCCATTACATACCGAGTTTCCTCCGTGCCTCGGAAAGCACGTTAAGCCGTTAATCCTGGCTGTCATTTCTAGATCTTTGACAGTCTTTAGGTAGTCAGAGGCCCAAAAAGTCTGACAACCAGTCTTACCAAGGGGTATCGTATTACCCGGTACTAATTGGGTTGTGGAGGTTAGATAGGCAGTCGCTTCATGTAAAATACTGGTATTTAGCTGGTATTTAGGCAGATGATTTTATATTTTTACAAATTATAATTAAACTATATAAAAACATATATTATTTACTATATATATTATTTAAAAACAATTGGACTTGCAAATGCATTCGTTAGTTGAACCCTAGAAAACATTTTATACGGTCTGAAAAAGTTTGGTGCTAAAGTTTGAAGTACTTTTCGTATTGCTAAACTAAGTTCTCCTATTTTATTTTCATTTTTATACATTAATCGTGACTGACCTGACGGCTTGTTGTATTGATACAGACGACATTGACGCGAATACAGCCAATCAGTGGCGGACAACACAGAATAGCTCATTAGAAACACCCAACTAAGTGCTAAGAGATTCATAGTGATCGCTTGTCACTTATACCTATTTATAAGACCTTTCCTCGACGGACTTTTATTTCGTTTTCCTTTTAATTTGTACTAATTGCATTAAACACACGTATGTTCTGTATGGTGTCGGACGTAAAGAATAGCACCATCCCATATCTCCCCGTGGGTGTCGTAAGAGGCGACTAAGGGACTTATTAGAGGATGAGCAGCGTTCTCTGTGGTTTTGTAACAACCGTACTGCGATCGCCAACACGCCTGCCAAGCGTGGCGATTATGGCAAAAAACCCTCTTTGAGGGAGGCCCATGTCCAGCAGTGGACGTCTTTCGGCTGAAATGATGATGATGCATTAAACACATACCATCACGCCTGTAATCCCCAAAGGGTTTGGCAGAGGTGTACCTAGTAGTACACCCACATTAGACAGTTATGTTCATGTAATAGGGGGCAAGCCTATTGCCAACAACCGGGCGCAAATCCAGACTATATGGAAGCTACTGAGAAATTTCTTATTGAAAAACCCAATAACACTTTGCCCGACCTGGGTAACGAACCCAGGACCTCAGACTCAGCAGTCGCGTTTGCGTCCACTAGACCTATAAAGCAGTCACACTAATTACACGTGCTTATTTTCAGCTTTACCTACATTTACTGAGGACCACCAGATTTAGCAAAATGTAACGGCAAAAAAATCACTTTTGATTGCCAAAGTTAGTAAATGTCCACCAAAATCAATCCCCATTTTATCGTGAAATGAGGACCAATATTTATTTTTTTTAGTTAATGCCAACCAAAAATTGAACTGTTATATTTACATTACTCCTACTTCTGAACGGTTTATAAAAAAATAACCACGAAGGGTATGACGGGGTCCATTCACTCGCTTCACTCGCTCATTTGACCCCGCCTTACCCATCTAACCTAATCTATCAGTGTCGGGGTGTCCCAAGGCAAAACTAGTTTGTCATCAACCACCTCATGTATTTCATCTCATTAAAAGTTGGTGCTTAATTTACTAAATTTGGTGATCAATTGATATTTTAGGTAATAGATGTTAGTGGTCACAAAGTTATTTTTGGTGGTCATTTTTGGTGGTCATTTTCCCCCATTGAAAATCATGGGTTAAAGAGCCTTAAATATTTGAAATCCAGCCAAAACTTTCTTTCAAGAAAGCATAAACAAAGGAAGCCTTTCAAATTAATCATAATCTTCCTGCCCTTATCCCATGTTACTTGTGGTCGGCGCAACACGTTTTCTTCTTCCATTCTCCTCTGTCAACCGTAACGCAATTATTTACACCTTTTTCCCTCATATCATTCCTCACACAATCCATCCATCTTTTCCTTGGCCTTCCTCTCGCTCTCCATCCATCCACATTTATATTCATCACTCTTTTAGTCACATGCGATTCTTCCCTCCTCATCACATGCCCATACCAAGATAGTCGATTCCCTTTCACCTTTTCTGTAACTGGCGCAAATTTCAAACTTCCTCTAATATACTCATTCCTTATTTTATCCATTCTTGTCACACCACACATCCACCTCAACATTCTCATCTCCGCTACATGCAATCTTTTTTCATCCATCTTCTTCACAGCCCAACATTCCGATCCATACAGTACGACAGGTCTAATCACGGACTTGTATATTTTCCCTTTAACTTGAGGGCCATCCGTGGGTCGCAAGTTTTTCAAATTAATGCTTTCGAAAATTAATCAACATTGTAAACATAAACAGAAAAGCAAACCTTTCATAACATTTTATCAATGTAAAGCTGCAGTCTTTCGTAACAAAAAGTAGAAAAACCGCAAGTAAATATTGTAACAGATGGCGAACCGCGGCGTACCTACAGTGAATGAAGTACATAAGTTAAAATAGGCATGATACCTACTAACCTAGTTTGCACTCCCACAACTCTTTTCTGCCAATATTTAATATTTACTTAAAACTAAGCATATTTTTATGTTTAACTAGCTTCTGCCAGCGGCTTCGCTGGCGTTAAGGCGATTACAGTAGCTAAATTGGCAACTCTATTTGTGGTGGTTCAACCTTCGTTTGAACCACCACAAATAAAAACTGAAAAACTGTTAGAATAACGTTCTAATCAGCTTGCACTACAAAGAGGTTGTTACATCAGTCACTGCAGGCCGAATAGTGCGAATTGAGTGGTTTTTTGCGATTTACAAAATATCTATTGATTGAACTAAAAAATAAAACATTATCATGCTAATATGTTGCTTATAGAATTATTTGCCAAAAAATCAGAATGATCGCATGAATTTTAAGTATGGTTTTTAATCGTTAAAAGAAATGTTTAATGATAAAATTTGCTGTATTATGTTTTCAAAACACTATCGTACTAGCATATATCCTGAAGAATATCATATATTTTACTGGTTTTGTTTATTGCAGTGAATCATATGCTTTTTTGCATTATAAAACTCGCGTTTATCTCCTGTAATCGCCTTAAGTTTGATAATTTTCCCATGGGATCTTAGTACCGGGAAAAAAAGTATATATATTATGTTTTAATCCAGGTTATAAACTATCAGTGTGCAAAATTTCATTCAAATCCGTTCAGTGGTCACAAACATTCGCAATTATCATATTAGTACTAAGTAGGATAATAATAACAGCCGCTCGTGGCTAAATAATAACAGCCCCTCGGGTCGATCGTTAGATTAAGCCGTGCTTGCCTAGGTTGGTCTGTGAATGGGTGACCACCCATTACATACCGAGTTTCCTCCGTGCCTCGGAAAGCACGTTAAGCCGTTGGTCCCGGCTGTCATTTGCAGATCTTTGACAGTCGTTAGGTAGTCAGAGGCCCAAAAAGTCTGACAACCAGTCTTACCAAGGGGTATCGTATTACCCGGTACCAACTGGGTTGTGGAGGTCAGATAGGCAGTCGCTCCACGTAAAATACTGGTATTCAGCTGCATCCGGTTAGACTGGAAGCCGACCCCAACAAAGATGGGAAAAGGCTAGGCAGATAATGAGGAAGTAGGATAATAAAACAAGTCTTCATAATGAATAATAAAAATTCCAAAAGTTAGATTAATTTTGAGTTCCTCCGTACTAAAAGTTCTTTGCGAAAACTATAAACACTAAAAATCTCATGTGATTTTCTCTTCTCTGTGATTTTCAATTATTCTTTCTATATTCCAACGTGAGTGCCCGAATGAGACGGTTTGAGACATAAGGCTTGAAATAATTCAAGAGCCTCGAGTCGCAATGTTTCACCACATCCTACATCGCCTTCGTATGTCGTTCCGTCGGAATAAAGCGCCGAATAAAATGGAGACGGAAAGTTTTCATTTATGTATACTACTGAGAGTTCCTTGGCTGAGTTTTTCGTAAAGTTTCACGTTACACTGATATTCGCTGTGGACAAACCGTTTCGTTTGCAATAAAACAAATAAAAATCCACACATCAAAAGTGTCTAGGGATCAAGCATTTTTATGCGGATTTCTTGAGATTGAGATGTGGCTTTGTAATAAATTTATGATTTTATAAATTTATATGGATCCTTTTTGGTGCATTTCATAATTTGAATCAGGAACTCTCAATCAAATTCGAGTAAAAGATGAAAATAAGCTGTCAATATTTTCCCTATAAAAACATACAACGCATTGAAGACATTATTAGTGCTACTGTTTCCCTACTACTGATTAAAACCAACGTTATTATGGAGCGGCGACGTCATTTAAGCAGGGAAGAAATGCTCAGAGCCGTGGGAATGATAGAAGCTGGTTCCCGGCAACGTACTGTAGCTTTAGCTCTGAATACAAGTGAGAGTGTTATCAGTCGACTTTGGACACGTTACCGAAGCACTGGTACCGTGGCTGAGCGCCATGGAGGACGGTATCGCTGCACCACACGGAGACAAGACCGATACATTCAAATCTTAACTCGAAGAGCTCCAACAATAACCGCCATGATGTTAGCCGTGAGGCTTCATCACTCTTCAGGGAACTTAATTAGCGACCAAACAGTCAGAAACCGCTTGCATGAAGTGAACCTTCATTCCCGAAGACCGCTACGGGTACCACCTATAGCAATGCACAATCGTAGGATTCGATATCAATGGGCTCTTGAACACAGAAATTGGGCAGAAGAACAATGGCGTTTCGTGTGCTTTTCTGATGAGTCTCCTTTTGGTATGAGACCGGATACAAGACGTATATGACACTGGAGAACCCCTGGACGCCAACAGCGATTAAAATCCTGCCAGGAAGTCCATCCTTATAGTGGTGGAACCATCATGGTATGGGCGGGTATTTGGATCGGCGGAAGAACTGAGTTGATTTGGATCAGAGGCAACCTCAACGCTCAAATTTATGCTGAGACGATTGTATCAGACGTCATCATTCCTCTACAAGTGCAAATCGGTCCCTTATTTCAGTTAATGCATGATAATGCACGACCGCACACCGCAAGAGTTGTAAGACAGACTCTCGCCGCAGCTAACATCAATGTCCTGCCCTGGCCTGCTCAGTCGCCAGACTTGAACCCGATTGAGCATGCATGGGATATGCTACAGAGAAGAGCTCTGCCGAATATGGAGGGTATCCAGTCGCAAGAAGACCTTTTTTTGTTGTTGCAACGAACATGGGCGGCCATTCCACAGCGTGATTTGGATGAACTCATTTTGAGTATGCCAAACCGATGTTCTTGTGTTGTTAGTGTTCGCGGTAGAAACACGGATTATTAATTGTTTAAGTTACCCAATAAAATTTTAAAGAAAACTGTGTTTTCAGTCATTTTTTCGAACTTTAATGTTAGTGGTTCAAATGTCAAAAATCCCTTTATTAGGAAAATGGCAAATTTCTTTATTAATGCAAAGGTGACTTGGTTTATCGTTACTGTGACAAACGAAAACACTTTATTTGATGAATCCTTAAAGAAAAATTTAATAAATATCAATCAGGAGAAAAGTTATTGCAAAAATATATGTTGATCCCTAGATACTTTTGATGTGTGTATATGTAGGCAATCTAGCCGTGTCGTGCTCGTGATATTCTGTAGTTTAATATTGTTTTTTTGTGTGTAATTATCAGGAAACATTATACGTATATTACTATGATTTAAAACCTTATCAGCATTATAATATTTTGTTACGTAATTTATAACCAATTAATACGGGAAGTACTATAATATGTTTTTCGTACAAAATCACATCGAAATACAAAGTCATAATGAAATATTCATACCAAACATAAAGCAAAATATTAAATCACACAGGTAGGTTGTAACGTTGTTAGTTCATAATTGATAAAACGTAAACAAATAAAACAGAAGTCATTTTAATATCGTTTACCAGCCGACCAAATCACCTGATCGCGCCTGTACTTTTGTCTCACTCGCTCGCGTTCCTAAAACCAGTTTTTTTCCCACTCCATCATTCTCCGCGCGCCGCGAGCGTCGACCACGCTCGCATGCCTGCAGAGGCCAGTGGGCATTTTACGCGCGGTCAGTCTACACACATATTAGACGACATATGCGCAGCCTCGCGAATTATACTTTGATTGGACTACTGATAATTTCCAAAACTTTTTTTAATAATTTTACTTTTTAAAAAGTTCTATAAAGGAACCATAACTTCAGTGTGTAATTCCCCATATCGGGTAAGTGGCTAAGTGTTGACAAATTCACGCAGTGCTTGTTTCTAAATGTCATGTCAAGGTCAATGATGTGCAAAATTATTTCATCATCTTTTTCATAGACATCATTTTAGCTACTATTTCAACTATTGTACTCAAACCTTAATTGCTACATCAATGTTTTATGTAGGTATGTGTAAATATTAATTTAAAAGTGCTTCACACCTTTTTTTATTCTCTTTTCTTTTTCTCTGTAAACTCCGCTTCTGAAGGTGACCTCTACACACATACGCCCTAAGCGCAATAGTACCCATCCCTACGCTTGCGCTTACGCTGCTGTGGTCACCGTCAGGAAAGGATAAGCAGAGAACCCTACGCTTACCACTGGACATAAATTCCAGGGACCAAAGTTCGGGATTTTCTTCCTCCGGGGTTAACCCGTGTGTGCCGTTGCTGCGTCACCTGGTGCCGACACTCGCAACTGACGAGTCGGTTCCACCGGCATCCGGCATCCAACGACGGCGACGCCTCTACGGGCATCCGGCACCGCTACCACCTACCCTGCGGGTCCTGCATCCTGCTCCTCGGCTCCAGCGTCCATACAGCTACGCGCAAGCCAGGGCAGTACTTGACGCGCCTACCTCCATATGTCGGAAAAAACCTATGACGGGCCTTAGTAATCCGCGACCTATTTTTAATAAATTAATTTTTATGAAAGTGTTGGTGAATTTTGTTCAAACCTATTAGGGTTCCATATTCCCACGCTTCATTGGCGCCCATATCGTGGTTTTTTCATGGTCATACGTTTTTTTTCTGTTTTATGGAGGTAGTGGTGTTTTTCGGTGTTTTGTGTGTTTTGTGTTTCGTTGTTTTTTGTAATAACGCTTTGTTCTTTTTTTTATTTCGTGTGCAGCAACTGGTGTGAAGAGTTAAGTTTAGTTTTGTTTTTTTAATTTGCCTGATATACAGGGTGTTTTTTTTTTATATATACCGGGTGCTCAACATATTTTTTACTTAGTTTTTTATTTTTTCATGAATACCGTATGTTCAACATTCTTGTAGTAGTAGAGCTTATAGTAACGGCTCGCCCCGGGGAAGTACTACCCTCATTCCTTTTTTTCTTCCGGTAAGCAGTTTTTGCTGTGTGCTGGTTGAAGGGTTTGAGTGCCGGGTGTAAGTACTGGCTAACTTATAGACATTATCATCTTTGTCTTATGTCGACACTTAAATTACTGTAAAGTGTCTACATTTTTTTTTTTTTGGTTTTGTATACAGGGTGATTAAATTTAGTTTTGTATTATTTTAATCTTTGTGAATTTTTTGTTGTTAAACGCCAAAATTAGGATCGTTAGTTTATTTTTATCTTTTTGTAATTTACTTGTACCCTCACACCAGTTGCAAAACATTTTTTTTTATTTTTTACGCTTTTCTTGTTTTTTTGTTGCATCGTAACTAAAGTGTACGTTACAGAAATTTATTAAGTTTTTGAGTGCTTATTAAGTACAGTCATGCTCAAAAACTTGTAACTGTTTTGTTGTACAGTCAGCGCACGATATAAGTTGCAAAAATTTTTTTTTTCATTACATTACATTTTCAACTCAATAACTTTTAACCGTTACTTATTGACGTTGCTAATTCTTAAGTACGGTCAGAAAAAAAGTTTTCTTTTTAACAAAGTTTTTTTTCTCACTCTAGCTAGTTTTATTTAATTCTGCGTACACATTAGTTGCAAATTTTATTATTTTGCATTTTTTTATTTTTTTATTTTTAGTTACCAAATTTCTTAGTTTTTTTTGCTAGCTTTACATAAGTGGAAAAAACAACAATACGTTACTTAAATTTAACTTAAAATTGTAACAGACGGAGTATTTAGTACTTATTTGTTTATTTCACTATACGGAATTGTTCAACACTTACCCACACTTCTAAAAAAAAAAAAAAAAAAAAAAAATTTTTTTTTTTTTCTTCTTTGCAATCAATTTAAATTATTGTTATAATGGCTTATCCCGTGAAGTTCATGTCGCTTCAAAAGTCCGAGTATGAAGTTGCTATTAAGGGTGAATCGCCAGCTGCCACAGTGCAGGAGTTGCGCAAACTAGTAACTAAGTGTGGACCATTATTTCCTACAGAGGAAATTCACACTAGTCTTTTGAACTAACGCACGACCTGAATGGTGTGCTGGATGTTCTTGAGAAGGTTAACGTCATTTTAGAATCGACGTCATTACTGCAATACATTGCTGCGTACTCAAAATTTCCTTAATCATTTATATCTCCGGCTTAGCCGCATTCCATGTGATGATAAATTTAAGGAAGACTATGGGCAATGTGTTACCCTTTTCAGGAAGGCCACAATAAGGCTTACGTACACAAGTCTAGTCTAATAGTAACTTACATAAATTGCTTACTCTAAATATAACTATAACTCTTAGAATTAAAGAACTACCCTATACCTAGTACCTTATTATCAAAAATAAAATCAAATAGCATTTCCTTTTCTCTCCTCTATATTTCGATATATATTATTTTGAATTTTTCACATTTAGTTTTGATTTTACGAATCAAGATTTGCATTCCCTCTCGCATATATTCCACCTTCTATTGGAACACTTATTGGTAAGGTATCTAGTTAGAGAAAAACAAGATACCTATATTTTTATGTTATAGTGCGTCAGTTATGTTGGTATCGTTAGAATACAATAACTGCTGCTAGTTTATGTTAGCGAGAAGTATGAAAGATGACTTATAAAAGGTAAACCTATAGTAACTCAAGTTCTTGATGCGGATTTTTATTCATTTTAAGAGATGACAAAAATCCTTGATTGCGCGCGGGGGTATTGTAACGTTGTTAGTTCATAATTGATAAAACGTAAACAAATAAAACAGAAGTCATTTTAATATCGTTTACCAGCCGACCAAATCACCTGATCGCGCCTGTACTTTTGTCTCACTCGCTCGCGTTCCTAAAACCAGTTTTTTTCCCACTCCATCATTCTCCGCGCGCCGCGAGCGTCGACCACGCTCGCATGCCTGCAGAGGCCAGTGGGCATTTTACGCGCGGTCAGTCTACACACATATTAGACGACATATGCGCAGCCTCGCGAATTATACTTTGATTGGACTACTGATAATTTCCAAAACTTTTTTTAATAATTTTACTTTTTAAAAAGTTCTATAAAGGAACCATAACTTCAGTGTGTAATTCCCCATATCGGGTAAGTGGCTAAGTGTTGACAAATTCACGCAGTGCTTGTTTCTAAATGTCATGTCAAGGTCAATGATGTGCAAAATTATTTCATCATCTTTTTCATAGACATCATTTTAGCTACTATTTCAACTATTGTACTCAAACCTTAATTGCTACATCAATGTTTTATGTAGGTATGTGTAAATATTAATTTAAAAGTGCTTCACACCTTTTTTTATTCTCTTTTCTTTTTCTCTGTAAACTCCGCTTCTGAAGGTGACCTCTACACACATACGCCCTAAGCGCAATAGTACCCATCCCTACGCTTGCGCTTACGCTGCTGTGGTCACCGTCAGGAAAGGATAAGCAGAGAACCCTACGCTTACCACTGGACATAAATTCCAGGGACCAAAGTTCGGGATTTTCTTCCTCCGGGGTTAACCCGTGTGTGCCGTTGCTGCGTCACCTGGTGCCGACACTCGCAACTGACGAGTCGGTTCCACCGGCATCCGGCATCCAACGACGGCGACGCCTCTACGGGCATCCGGCACCGCTACCACCTACCCTGCGGGTCCTGCATCCTGCTCCTCGGCTCCAGCGTCCATACAGCTACGCGCAAGCCAGGGCAGTACTTGACGCGCCTACCTCCATATGTCGGAAAAAACCTATGACGGGCCTTAGTAATCCGCGACCTATTTTTAATAAATTAATTTTTATGAAAGTGTTGGTGAATTTTGTTCAAACCTATTAGGGTTCCATATTCCCACGCTTCAAGGTACATGTTGCGACCTAAGTATATGTGCGTCGTTTGATAATGAAATTTGAACTTGCATCATCGATACTTGCAACATGGAATTAAGATCAAACGCTACCGAAGTTTCGGCGACTACCAAACTTCGTCATGTTCCTCGAATTCAAACTCCTGGATCAAATATCATCTACCGAGTACCGCCATCTTTACTTATATTAGGTTCTCCTGAATTAGGTACCGATGTAAAGGGTTATTGTACATTCGTCATAAAGTTAATTCGCCACGAAAAAAAGTATGTGTAAACTCGCCACAACTCTATTTTCATGAAGGAAAATCCGCCATATTGTTTATTTCCGTACAGATAGCAAAAAAATCAAACAATAAGTAGATTATAACGTTATTTATTTATTTTTAATGGAGAAAGGAATTTCTTGATTACTTGGTACTTTAAAACGACTGGACATTTGAAAAATATGACATTTAATTTTTAATTTAATTTTATATTTTATTCAATTCCAATGCAATAAGTTGACTGTAGAATAATTATTGTGTAATTGTAATTGTAGTTTATCTATCTTTAATATGTATTGACATTGAAGTATGGAAGAAGAAGACATGCTGCGCCGACCTCAAATGAATTGGGATAAGGGCAAGAGAATGATGATGATGATGAATATGTATTGACATTGTCTAATTTTACTATGTACTTAGCATCATTAGTGTCTTCTGTACTTTTGCATGCCTTTTGGTTAAATATGGCTGTTGCTATTATATTTTTATGTCACCGTGTATGTACCCATATTTGCAAAATAAATATCTTATCTTATCTTATCTTAATACTCACAGAAATTCACATATAAATCACAGTTTTACTTACAGCTAAAATATACTTAAAATGTCACTTACGGGATATTTTCCGTGATTATTATTATTATTATTTTTTCGTGATTTTTTATAGTGCACGTAGCAAAAGACAAAGAAAGAGGGTAGACAGATTTGTCTGCTCCTAACAATTTTTCCATCCACCCGCATTCTACAGTTAACCCGCGATCATGGCGCTTGCAACAGCGTCGAAATATCGGGAGCTCAAAATAATAAATAATCACGGAAAATATCCCGTAAGTGACATTTTAAGTGTAGTTATGAACCGTGAAAGCTTAAAACAGAGCTAAAATATACGCTAATATTGTCTGGTTTTGTTCTATTTTAAGGCCGCGTTGTCAAGAACAGCGTAACCTGCGTGACACGCCTAATCCTAAATACGTAAACATGTATTGCAAGTGGCTGATTTGCTTACAACATTACAATTATAAGAAAAAAAATATTTTTTATTTTACAAGTTACTTAAACATTTATTTGTATTCAGTAAGTATGTACATTATTTACAATTTACAAATCTAATAAAATAAACTAAACTAACTAACTTTAACTAAAAACTTAAAAAATGGCGTCTAAAAACTCCTCAACACTGGTAATGTCCCCAAGAGACTGGCGGCTGAATTCAAATAAATGTCTAAGTAATTTGTAAAATAAAAAATAAACTGCGGGTAAAAAAAAAAGAATGCATAGATAATTAAATCACAGTAATAATCACGTTTTTTTTAATGTTAATAAACTAATAATAATATAATAGTTTTACTTACAGTTAAATATATATTTATTGCAATATGTTGATTTGCCTTCAGCTTCTAATCGACTTGTATCTTTACTACTTAACTATCGAAATTTTTTCCACTATTAACCTCTACGAACCCGCATCAGTCAATATTCTAAAGTTTGTTGTAATCCACGGAGTAAATACAAAGAGGAGATGGCCTAATTAGATTTCCTTAGGAAACAACGCGTGACACTTTACGGGGTGAGGGGGTGCTAGATCCCGCCCACTTCTCTATTTTCCATCTACCGGTCAATAGCAAAACTATTCGCTCGTTCTGTCGATTTTGTTTTGTAGTTACGTAACTATTTCACACTAGATGTCACTAAGTGCAGGATGCAACAGGGTCGTACTCAGAATTTTCGTACCGGGGAGTACTGATTTATTTTAAATTAATTTTGCGAACCATCTTGATGCGTATTTTTTTCATTAAAATTGTGATATTATTACTAAAAAAAAAGGTTTCTGATGAATGATGAATGAAGATTATTAGGTTTTCTCTTATACAACATTATTTTTTGTTTACACTAAACCCGAAAAGGGGTCATTGTACTCATCATTTTGAACAACTTTTTTTATGGGACCAACCTTGACATCGCGAAAAAAAATCAGCTGTTCCCTACATTAAAATTTATACTCGTCAAAATGTAGGGAACAGCTGATTTTTTTTTTCCAAGGTTTTTTTTTGTCACTATGAAGTCTTCATCATTAAAATGGCAAGAACAAATTTTAGTATATTTAGTCGGAGACCAGTCTTGTCTATTAATTTTTGTAATCTATTGCTGTCTTAGATTATCTTCGGATGGAAATCTAAAACATACATCATTTAAAATTTAGCTAAATAAACTAGGTGGGCTTTAAGTACTTTAAATAAATAAAATAATTGTAGATAGAATATTTAATTTATAGGAGATTGTATTTTTATGTCCAGCGTATTTAATGTTTTAAGTACTTTCCATTTATGAGACAGCCGCAGCCGCGGGACATTCAGTAAAATAATTGATTTCTAATTACGGCCTTGTCTTTTTGTTGTTTATGTTTGTTGTTCATAGTTGACGATAGATGGCGGCCTGTTTACAAAATGATATGAAAACTACAAAAATAACATTTTGGCCATTAAAGGGTGTTTAGGAATGAATGTTGAACAAATTTCAGTATTAATATTATTAAAATATGTTAGTTCTGGGCTCTACATACCTAAATATTTTTAGTTTCCATGACACCAAGTGTCGCCATCTAGTGTCGGGTAGGATTATGTTTGGAAACGCCGACGCAAGGAGATTTTTCTAGAACTATTTTAATAAATTACGCATAAAATTACTTACAAATGAAATGTGATGCCATCCATAGCATCAGAACGTCTATCCGAGTAATTTTTACAAGACAAAACACAACACTTCATTCTTTTTTTCGTCTAGCGCGAACAATGCTGTAAAATGGGAACGTTCACAAAGTTGTGCACAGGACGAACGCCAACAATACACTGACTAAGGCCACGCCCACATGATGACGTCAGGACCTAGTTGAGAATCACAGTGCACAGTTGCTTAGGCCATCTCCTCTTTGTATTTACTCCGTGGTTGTAATCGTATCCATCTTCAAACAGACTTTATCCAGTAAATATCGCTCCGAAATAAGTTTGACTCAACTTAAGAGCTTCGAATATTTTCTTTTAAATACTATAAAAAATCTTCCACTACTAACCTCTCCGAACCTCCCCCAGTCAAGTCTATCGCTAGTAGTAATAGTACAGGCCTTGAAACAGTATTTACGTCATAAAAATCGTTTTCAAACAGTATACTCCAAAACTTTTTTTTTCTGTTTTACTTCCAACGAATACAATCCACTACTAACGTTTATATGATAAACGGCCGAAAAAACTGATTTTTCGAATTTTGCGGAATGAAACGGAGGGACCTGATTGCCTCGTATATTGCCAACAGCTCTCGATCGTACGGGCTGTATTTCCTCTGCGAAGGGCTGAGGTTCCTCGAAAAGTATGGCAGTGGCTGCCTTTCCGCCTTACTCCGCTGCTGCAGTACGGCTAGAAAAAGATAGATAAAGCGAGCGAGCGAGCGTGTGATAGCATGTGCAGGAACGCAGGAAAAAGAGAGATTTTAGAAATCATTTTCATTACGAGCGCTAAAAACCAATATCTTTGTTTGCTACCAGTAAATTATGTACCTATGAAGACTTGTGACGAATTTACACATAGTTTTTATGCATGTGACGAATATACTTTCAATGTATGGAGTTTACAAAAATGTGACGAATTAACTTTGTGACGAATGTACAATAACCCGATGTAAATACTCACAGAGTGTGACGTAATATTTATTTGTTTATGCTTTCTTGAAAGAAAGTTTTGGGTGGATTTCAAATCCACCCAAACCCATCCCCCATCCCATCCCTCTCTTACCCATGATTTTCAATCAGTAAATGTAGGTAAACCTGAAAATAAGCACGTGCAATTAGTGTGACTTCCTCGTTGGTCTATTTTTCGCAAACGCGACTGCTGAGCATGAGGGCCTGGGTTCGATTCCAAGTTCGTGCAAAATGTTATTGGGTTTTTAAATCAGGAATTTCTTAGTAGCAGCCACGGAGTCTGGATTTGTGCCTCGTTGATGGCAATAGGATCGCCCCCTATTACATAAGACTTAAATATAACTGGCGAAATGTTTGTGTGTTACACCTCTGCAATTTCAAGGGATGTTATGTTATATGAATTACAGAATTACTGTACATAACATCACGTCTGTAATCAACGTAGGGTGAGGCAGAGGTCGCGGGCCTGTGGACGGTGGGCTATGGGCTAGCTCGCCGTCCGTCCGTTTCATGACGACAGGCCGTGTCGACGGCGCAGGAGTGTTCCACGCGCGCCTCAAAAAGAGTCAGCAATAGGAAGGGGTCCGTAAGGACCGATGCCTGCTGGGGTTGCGGGACTGTTCGAAAGAGATACCGTGGCCCCGGAACACAAAGGGCGATGAAGGAACATGGATGGGTTTTAGTCAGTAAAAGTCTGACACTCCCTCCTGCTCCGCCCAAAGCGGGAGGAGTCATTTGATGATTTCCCATACGAAAAAAAAAAAGGGAGAAGCAGAGGTGTAGCTAAAGTACTCCCACATTTCGCTAGTTACGCCACTCGTGGTGTGGAGGCGCTTTTATTGCATTCTAAAAGCTTATCAATATTTGAAAGTGGACCTGCAATCGCATTAGATCACGAAAAGTAGAAGGAGGGAAGGAAGGCCTTTGCCCATCATTGGGACTATATAGCCTTATAATAACCTCTTCTGAAATACATAGCTAAATGTACAATCATCATCAGCCTATTAATTTTCCCACTGCTGGGACACAGACCTCCCCTCTACGAGGGAATGGGCTATAATCCACCACGAGGGCCCAGTGCAGATGTCACATGTCTTCGAATTTTTTGGTTCTAGGACATGCCGGTTTCCTCACGATGTTTTCCTTCACCGTTTTGAGAGCAGTGGTGATGAAATAAATTACACAACGTAATGCGCCTGTCTGGGTTCTATCCCACGACTTACTGTTCGTAAAGGTACCATAATTTAATTAAAATAACCCGAAGATTTGATTTCCTTTACTTTATAAAGTATTGAGACTTCTTGATAAGAGAGAAATGATTGATGAGTTTGGAAAACTTCACTTTATTAGAACGAAAATTGAAAGGAAAATTACTAATTAAGTGTTTGGTTCAATGATGATGATTAATTTCTTGGTAGGTGAGTCTTGTAATTTAAAAAAAAAAAAGTTAAGTAAAATGTCTACATTTTTTAGCACGAACTGTAAGATGTATTTTTTTTTTTTTACAAATAAGTATAAAATAAAAGCCACTCAGCCATTCATAAACGCAAACACATACACACACACATAGACACATACACACACACGCATACACATACACGCATACACACCCTCTCCACACTCACACGCTCACTTACACAGTATATTCTTACACACACGCACGATAGTAATAATCAAATTAATAATATTGAAATACTTACATTGCACCGCATCGCACTTGTAATGGCAGCTCGATCATGGTGGTGACGGAAGTAACTGGTGCTTATAGCATAGGAGTCCTCCTAGTTTAAACCCAATTGCACTTGTCTTGTATCTTGCCACTAAGTTAGACTAATTAAGGTACAATAATTGTAAATTACACAGAACGAATGGCGAAGCGGTAGTGAGGCTGCCTTACGTTCTTAGGGTCCCGGGTTCGAATCCCGGTCGGAGCAAATATTTGTGTGATAAGTATGGCCATTTGTTTCCGAGTTATGGATGTTTATATGTATAATAAGTATGTATTTACAAACAAAAAGTATATATTATGTAGTATATCAACTATATGGTGTCCACGACACAAGCCTAGTTGCTTAGTGTGACACTAGGTGGCGCTGTGTGTAATGTCCAACAATATTTATTTATTTAAAATAGGTTTAAGTCTTGAACAAATAAATATTGTTCATTGTTTATTTACCATGACTACGAGTGAAACAAGAACATTATTTTTAGTCTGTCCGTCTTCTTCGAACTTCTTTCTTTATTTATCGTGTGGTTAGTGACTAACCTGGTGTCAGAGTTTTTAAGCCGCCCATGGGCCTCTGACTTGGCTTAACATGCCGTCGAGAAATATCTCTCAGGCATGCTGGTTTCCTCACGATGTTTTCCTTCACCGAAGCAAGTGATAATTATACAATACACACATGAATCCGAAAAATCAGAGGTGTGTGCCTTGGGTTCGGTTGTACTAAACCATGTAAACTGAGTCGAGACCTGCCTGCCTGATGTGGACCTGCCCTTATACAGGGTGTCCAATCCAGTCCTGTTGCATCTTTCCCCACATGTAAATTTTTCACACATTGCACATTGCTTGCAGAACGGATGGACGATAGGCCGAAAAGTTCTGGAGTGGCGACCGCGAACCGGAAGACGATGCGTTGGAAGATTTCCCACTGATTTTACTGGATAAAAAGGCTATATAAAGGATAAATAGGCCTATTTGTAGATTTTGTTTTGATTATATACGCCTGCTCGCAGAACGGATGGCCGATGGCCGAAAAGTTCTGGAGTGGCGACCGCAAACCGGAAGACGTTCCGTTGGAAGACCTACCACTAGGTGGACCGATGACCTGGTGAAGGTTGCGGAAGTCCGTTGGATGCGAGTCGCATGGGACCGGTCAATGTGGCGATACTTGGGGGAGGCCTATGTCCAGCAGTGGATGTCTTTCGGCTGAAATGATGATGAAATTTTTCAAATCTACACGGTCAAATGTATAGAAAGCCTGTTTTTTTTAATTAACCTAAGAATATATGCTATGTAAGCATATATTTTTTTTTCATCTGTACGTCGAAGTCCTTTTTCACCCTGTAACACGAATGTCACTGGACCCACAGCGATACGAAAGCGCTTGTTATATTCTATTTTTTATTGAGGAAAACCTATTGTTGTTACAGTTGTTCTCACTAGGTTGAATGAACGAGCGTTTTGTGCCAAAATACACGTATGTTCCTATTATGAATGGAATGTAACCAGCAATAGACTGTAGCTTTGTATTGTGAACGGATAAAAACGGGAACAAAAGGTCCCTACTGTTGGGATAATTCGCTTAGAACATGATTTTCCAAACAAAACTGTGTACATCATTCTAAGGCATTTGTTCTCGGCCTTATATTACTGTGTACGTGTATCAAATTACTTGCCGCAGATTTAACAAAGATCTAGTGTTTTTTCTTTTCAGTCTAGAAACAACTGTCATTATACACTGTTTAAGACTTTCACGGTTTCCCCGCATACCTCTTCAGTATTCCCGTGATCATGACGCTTGCAACAGCGTCGAAACATCGGGAGCTCATTAATAAAGAAAATCACGGATATTATCCCGTAAGTACTTTAAGTGTAACTGTCATTATAATTCTCCTTCCCTTCTATAATACTCGTCATGTCAACAGTCACCTTCTTTCAACCCATGTCATCCTTTACACAGTTCATCCATCGTTTCTTTAGTCTTCCTCTACTCTTCCATCTACGTACATTCATACTCAAAATTTTCCTCACTACATTTGCCCCATTCCTCCGTATCACATGTCCATACAACGATAACCCACACAACTTTTCAGTCACCGACGCCACTTTCAGACTTCCTCTTAAGTAATTCCTTATTTTAATTATTCGCGTTACACCACAAATCCCTCGTAACATTTTCATCTCAGCCACATGTCTAGACTGAAAAAATCTTCTTTAGAAAATCGAGCCTTTCTGCATATCCTACTCAAGTAAGTAACGATTGTTTTTCAAGACCTGTTATAAATGCAATATTCAAACACAACAGGTTTATAAATTATCGACCAAAGTTTTCAAAAGCGTCAAAAACATTTTTCAATAAAAAACAGTCTTTGACTTCCTCATCTTACAAAATATTTTGCAAGAACCATTCACAAATGAGACTGCATTAAAAATTGAAGAGGGGTGAGTGTTTTGGAAGCATAATACGTTTTCTAATTTAACGGCAACTGAAGAAAATCGAGAACAGTTGGTGATGTCACGGCAATTAAGGATTAATCCATCATTCTGATTCCTTCGCATCACGCAGTGAGATTGACCGAAATATGAACACGGAATCTTTTGTCAGATTTTGTTTCCAATAGCGTCTTTTTTGTTCGTTTGGTGGCTTGGCAGTTGTTTTTTTGTTGTAAGGCATTGTTGGAGAGTAGCTATTGTTGACTGAGTTCAGATGTTGATAGTATCTAGGATCTCGGCTATTTTGTTGTCGTCTGTTTGAACTATTTTATTGTCCTGTGTAAAGGTGTGTATCGTGTATTGGCGTGCCCCCTATTGCTTGTGACTTAAACATTTCTGGCGAAAGGTGGGTGTATTATTGGGTACACCTCGGCCTCTTCCGGGATTACAGGAGTTATGATATGTTTTTGGGTAAAGAATGATAATAGGCGTATGTCCTGAAAATATCTAATTGGTCCGTCAGTTAGATATCACAAAAATTTGACACGTATTTTTTCTTTTGTCACGGGGACCAAAATTGGCGAAGATACGACGCTTTTAAAATTCTCAATAAGTCACGCCGTGCTATACTTTTTAGAGCGTTGTGACGTCACGAGACCCCACTCGTTTTGATGTGTTTTATCTTTGTCAATATTTATTGATTTACAAAAATAAAAAATATCCATTATTCATTCCATTATTTTCGAATACTCTAACTGACAGACTAAATAGATTTGCAATTTATTGATGGTGGAAACTAGCCTATTATGGCAAGAAAGGAGGTGTCTGCAGATGAGATGACGAGTAATAGAGAAGTGTGGATGAAGAAGATATGCTGCGCCGACAAGATTTATGATGTCGACGAAGCAATAGGTGTATCTCAGGATCATAGCCTACCCTGCCACTGCCTACTGTCTTCATTGGAATCAACAGATGATAACATTAATTACTATGCCCAATTATTAAACTAACAGCAAATAAATACGCATCATTTATAAAAAACGCCCTTAACTTTCAATAAAATTGGTCAACGGGATCAGTTGACCAATTAAAAAATTCATTAGGTCGACTGATCCCGCGGGATCAGTCGACCTAATTATTTTTTTAATTGGTCAACTGATTTTTACTAAAGAGCTTTACATTTCAATATTTTTCATATATCGAAATACTTCTGTCTGGAACAGAAAAACACCGAGTGTTGTAATTAAAAACTAACTAAAAGTTTCGTTAATTTAGTGCAGTTTGTTTATTTAGGAGTAATGCAGGAGTCATGCCTGGTTTGGACATGTTGTTTGTGTTCAAACATAACTGGATAAAAGTTCACAAACAATTTTGTGTAAAAATAACTCAGAAAACACTACATCATTCTTTCGAATAAAAATACAAACACTTATTCATAAAACCACGTCGACTGCACAAAAACAGAAACAAATAAAACTTGTTTTTTTTCAAGTTTATTCAGGTTTCTAAAATTTACACGAAAAAATGCCTCGAAACTCATGACTATTATTCTCGTTTGAATAAAAAAAAATCGAATTACAATTTGATGCCAAAATAATTAGTACAATTTTGAGCAAATGTGTAAATAACACACCTGTTTAATAAATATAAATCTAAAAGCGGTGAGATAAGGGTGAGTTTTTGAGTACAGTAAATATGTTGAAAACGGTTTCCAAAATTAACTTCAACACGCCCTTCTGAGAGTCCTCACAAAACCAACTTTCACTTACTTTTGCCACATTTACAAACACAAAACTTATACCTAAACGCAAAACTAATTGAACAAGCTCAAAAACTGAGATTGCAGAGGCAAATTAAATGGGAAAGTTTTTCATGGCACGCGCTTTTCAGAAGCAAACTAAAGCTGGGACTGAAACCGTTCGTTATAAATTACTAGCTTTTCCACATCGGGTTTGCTCGCTCAGGTCGTTAATTATCCGACCGTAACGTACTACCGGAATAAAAATTATCCTCTATACTAACCTAGATTAAGGTCCATCAATGTGTCTATCCAAATTATGCGTGAAAAGGTCATAGACATTCAGGCCGATGGGTAGATAAAGTAACTTTGACATCTTGTCTACTACTATTCATACTACTACTCTTATAAATCAACTATTATAACAATGTCTACTATTATAAATATGTCTACTATTATAAATATGTCTACTTTTATAAATATGTCTACTATTATAAATGCAAAAATAATTATGTTTCTTTGCTTGTTACGTTTTCACGATTAATATAAAAGGTTGAACGGAACGTAACGTTTGGCAAGGAGATATATTATTATCCTGGGCAAGAAAGGCTATCTCTTTTTTACTCATACAAACAAAAATTTCCACGTGAACAAAGTCCTAGGCAACTGCTATTTTACTATTAATGCGAAAGTTTAAAACGTGAAGCTGGACGTAAGCCTGTCGGGGCTGCGGAACTGGTCGAAAGCGATACCGTGGCCCTGAAACACAAAGGGCTAAGAAAAAACATGGATGGGTTTTAGTCAGTAAAAGACCACTCCCTTTCGCTCCGCCCAGAGCAGGAGGGGTCATTTGATAATTACCCATCTGAAAAAAAAAACTCTGGAAGGATAGAGGGATGTTTGTAGTGTGATGGTTTATAACCTTGGATTAACACATAGGATAGACTTTTTATCTTGATAGTATGATCGCGTGGGAGAAGTACTGAACTCCACGCGGGTGAACCCGCGGGCTAAGCTAGTTTATTATATTAGTACGAAAAACTAGGGGCCTGCGTGGTGGATGGTGACTGTAGGTTAGTTCGTTATAAAAGTTATTTCCTTTGAATGAGTGAATGTACCCTAGTTGAGAATTAATATCGATGTTTTTATAGTACGTTTACGAATTCATCAGAAAGTCAATGGCTTTAATTCTATACAACCGCTCTATATGAAAAGGATACAATATCTGGAGGAAGAGAATGGGGTGACAATGAACCTTGAACAAAAGTTTTTCGTTGACATTTACACTATCTCCCCCAAAATCTAAAGGTAAAAAGTTATTTAGTTTAAAAATAATCTTTTTTTACGTAACAAGACTAATCAAGAAACTCCATTTAAGACGCCTTCACACGATTCACAAACAAAGCTACGATCACACGACACTACTTGATTGATAACACCAGTCAAGAACTTGGCCGGATATGCCAAGTGCCAGCCAATTGTGACTCTGTGGCAGTGTAGCGGAAAATGTAATTTTAAATTTGTTCCGTGGTTAATTTAACGGTCTAGTTGGAATTTATGCATAACTTACTGTCGCGGCATTTGATTTAGTTGCTAATTTGGGAGGTTAAGATTGATTTTGCCTGTTTATTATGCCGCTGATGTTACAGACCCGTTATTGTGTTTTGGTTTTGACAAATATTTTAATAAAATCTGCATGAAATGTTGCATAGAACTTGTTTAACGTAACACAAAAAAAAAATGATAAACTATATAATTATGTCCTTATACAGGGTTAAATCAAATTAGCTAGCAAAGCTCAGCAGACGATATGGCGGTGGTACTTCGCGAGCCGTACGCCATTTAATTATTTTGCAAGATCGTATTCTAAAGCTGCCTAAAAAGATATGAAATTCCATTGAGTGTTTTTCTGCTCATCCCTGAACACCATGAGTTGTTGCGAAAAGATTACCCAATCAGGAAGATTGGTGGAGCGTCCCGCAAAGAAGATCCGAACATAGTTCGGGCCATGACTCTAGCATCATTCCTATTCGCTTTTACACCGAATTTCCACAAGAATTAAAGTGATCATGAGATTTTAACGAGGTCCACACAATCCTTTAACCGACGAACATAAACTAGATCACTAAATTTCGTTCTCCGAAGCGTTTCCACACATTAAAGAGCATGCACTTACCGATGTGTCCGCCGGGACAATATATTGTTCTTGTGGCCCGAGGAAGTGCATACTATGTGATTCAGGAGACCTGATGCGGCAGATTATCTGTCCCACGGCTATGTCGTTAGTAACGACCACTAAACGTCTTTTAGACGCTCCAAAATACCACTGACATATGTCTACTTAAAAAAAAATTAGTTGACTGACACACAACACAACAGCCTAAACCTAGAGGCGTAAAATTTTACACAAGAGCTTCTTATAAAACGAAGGTGAGCCCTGAGCAAAGATTATGAATATTCTCCCCCTAAAGGGGTAAAATAGGGTATGAAAGTTTGTATGGAAGTGTGTCTTCCTTGGTGTTGGGACGGTTTATTGACGGATTGTTCATTTCGTAACAATAAAATCAACTGAATCGCGTTAGAAGTTTGAAACAAAAATTCTAAATAACGTACTAATTATGAAACTCCTGCTTTTTCATTCCTAACTTTAAATGCTAACCATAAATTTGATGTAAAAACCTTAGGGTAGTTCTATGCCTCAATGTAAGAGATTCTAATCCATTTATCACTCTTTTTGGACACCCACGAAGTGAGATGCGTTCTGCAATTATTGTAGATGTACTTGATACGAGACCGAGAATCGACAAAAGAAAGGTTAGGCTAGATGAAATGACGTGGCTGCGAGATGAAAGAATCTGCCGAATCGAGTTGAATGGAGCGCAATTAGAGAGGCCTGTGTCCAACAGTGGACAACTGTAGGCTGATCATGAATCATTGCTGGGAACAACACGGTCAGCGTAAAACAAATAAAGAGTTTCCAACCAAAATTTGTCGCGGTCGTATAAATTAATCTTGTCAGGTCTCTGTGCAATATATCAGAATGAGTGTGTCGTAATACACCGCATTACGCGTCGTTTGTACGCGGTTTGTCTGACTGGCTGCCATTTTGAACGTATGCTACTACACTATTCGTTTTATTACGTTTGAATTACGTATGAAATCATTAATTAATTTGATGTGAGTTATTTGCAAGCGACATGTACAGTCACGGACTATAAATGATGAGCCACTTGCCACCATTCGTATTTTAGCCGTGTAATGCAAATCGGGTTTAGTCGGTTATATTCGTACATAGCACAGAGTGACTACATAAAGTTGACGAGTTGCAGGTGTAGCAACCGTAACCTAGCGACAATTGTTTTAGCGTAGCCATAGTAACGTTGGCGTACGGAGAAATTTTATCTTTTCTGACATCGACATTTCAACTGTCACTCTGGCTTCGGATAGATTTTCAGAAAATAATGACTAATTAACAAAGACATTCAAATATTTACGCTTTTACATCTCTTTGGTATTTAATAAGGACTATTTCAAAGGAGGTCAGTATCAAATAGATTGGGATTCACGTCAGCACCATTGTATGGATTTATCATTGACAACTTATAAGTCATTTTTCAACCTCTATGGATAAGACTATTTCCGATTATTAGTAGTGTGTCATTTTGTTTCCGAGCATTCGGTTTGAGTTCGTGTTTAATCGTGCAATCTCGTGAATGTATAAAACTGCAAAATTGGAAATCTTGAAAGTGGCTTATCAATTATAGTCCGTGACTGTACTAATTGCCAGTGCTTACAAAAAAAAACTGTAAATGCAAAATGCTTTTTACTGGAAAACAACCAGAGGACCTACCACCAACGTATTGATGGTGGTAGGTCCTCTGTCATTATCATTACAGCAGAAAGACGTCCACTGCTGAACATAGGCCTCCCCCAAGTGTCGCCACATTAAGCGGTGGCGTGCGTCTCGCATCCAGCGGATCTTCGCAACCTTCACTAAGTCATCGGTCCACCTAGTGGGAAGCCTTGCAATGCAACGTCTTCCGGTTCGCAGTCGCCACTCCATAACCTACCTGATGAAATGTAATCATCATCGCATTCTGTAGTACCAGAGCCATCGCTGGGGCGTCCCAGAGAAAAAAGCTAAAATGACTCAACTCAACTACAGTTTTCGCTTTAAAACTTTTCCCATGAGAACTTCGTTACAATGCTCCTAATCTCAAACGAAAATGTAAAGTAGCATACTTAGCTAATGTTAAAAGAGCCAATTACGAGAAATGGATGCGAGTAGCTGTTTAATGCACGTCGAATAAAGCTAATCTAAATTTTCTTGTTCGAGCTTTAATGGTACACATTTTGTTTTAAAACGATCTATTGTACGTTAAAGCAGAATGCAGGAAAACACTGAATTTTCCCCTTTTGTTTTCCCAAATGCAAGTAGAAAATCCTACTTAAGAGCCTACACTACCTCAAATTAGCAACTCTATTTGTGGTGGTTCAAACTTCATTTGAAATACTCTTAGAATAACGTTCCAATCAGCTTGCACTACAAAGTGGTTGTTACGTCAGTCACTGCAGGCCGCATAGTGCGAAATGAGTGGTTTTTATTCTTTATAAAATCAAATTTTCGTCTTTTGGAAAACATAAAAAACATAAGACCTGCTTTATAGCTAGTTCAGTTAGTATGCAAAGTGATCTAATTTGAAGTACTTCTTGAATACCAGCGGTTTATTGTTCGATTTGGAGGTAACTTTGGATTTTTTTTCTATCGAGAAAAGTTTATGGAATCGTGTTTTCGCCATACGTAGGACTTAACATTAATCCTCAACTTTACCATATATTTATTTCAAAATTAATTCTGCAGTATTTTAGGCGTAACGGAGGATCATGCTAAGCCGTTTGAGGTAGTATAGGCCCTTAAATGCGAAAGTTTGTGAGGATGGATGGATGGACGGATGGATGTTTGTTACTCTTTCACGCAAAAACTACAGGACGGATTTAAATGAAATTAAGCGTTATCTGTACGCTTATAACCTGGATTAACACATTTGATACTATTTACCCCGGTAGTATGATCCCATGGGACAATTATCAAACTCTATACCGGCGAAGCCGGGGGCATATGCTATTTTTGGTGCCAGTTAAGATGAGAATAGCGGTCATTGCCCTTTCCCTAATATCTCTTCGTACGAACCAAAACAAATAAACCATGTATCGTTTTTCATTACAAAAATGTTGAAGATCACGATAGATGACGATTCAAGACTTGAACAGGCTTATTTTTTGGTTTTCAAAGTTAAGAAGTTTAATAACTACAGGTGGGTAAATGACCGCTATCAACTATAGTAGTTTCAAAATAATTCGTTCAATGCTCTAAAACAAAACAAAAGAACGCGGTAGATCGCACCCACCTCTTACCTATTCTTACTTATTGTGAATCGTATTGAAAACGATTCAGTTACGTACCTCGTAGAGATTTTTATTAAATCAAATGTACTCCGTGAGCTGTTTATAAGAAAACACTATTCTGTAGCGGATAGGTTCGACATAATATCCTTATTCCGTATCTCGCCACCACTGGCACGTCGTAAAAGCCGTCTCCTCGTACGTATTCGTATATTACGAGCAATCCCGCCCCCAAGAGAATATTTTTCGTATATTTGCAAATTCTCGTATCAATAATACCGAATTCCGTACCAATACTGCCACGGAGAAACCCGCGCAACACTGACCGCGCTGCATACACACGCTTCCTCGAAACCAAACTTGCGTCAACAAACTACGGGATGACCTACGAGGACACGCCGCAGATCGACGAGCGTGTTAGTCATCTCACGAAATCAATGCTAGACAGCTACCACTCATCCTGCCCCGAGACCACTCCGCCCACAACACCAGGGAAACAACCATGGTGGGGAGCGGATCTGGAACGCAAGCGCGGGAAGGTAAGGTCAGCCCTAAACAGAGCCATGAACACCTGTGCTGATGAGGATTGGGACGCGTACTACGCGGCCAAAAAATGCTACAAAAAATGCATCAGGTTCAGGAGCACCACTGGATGGCGAAAATACTGTGGCAGCATCGAATCCTGCCAACAAGCAAACAGGGTAAGGAAGATCCTGGCCCAGCAGAACACGACTGGGCCCGCTGTTCTCCGCAAACCTGACAACACACTTACCACCTCGCCAGAAGAGGCGATGCGCGTCCTTATTGAAACTCACTTCCCAGGCTGCGCTTTTACACAGGCCATCGACTGGACAGAGGTAACCCAAACACCGTCAGAAAACGACTGGCGCTATGCACACAAAGTCATCACGCTGGAAAAACTCCAGTGGGCGATCCGGTGCTTCCATCCTTTCAAGGCAGCTGGTCCGGACGGAATCTTTCCTGCCTTACTGCAGTGGGGCGGGACCTCTGTCGCGAACAGACTGGTACCCATAATGAGAGCGTGTTTGGCATTCAGATACGTTCCAAAAGGATGGAGGGAAGTGAAAGTCATATTCATTCCTAAGCCAGGTAAGAGTGACTATACCAACGCCAAACACCACCGAGCAATCAGCCTAACCTCCTTTCTCCTTAAAACCATGGAGAAAATGTGCGAAAGAGAGCTGAGGGACGGCGTTTTAAAAACTATCCCACTACATACTAACCAACACGCATACAGCTCGGGTAAGTCCACGGAATCCGCCCTCCATTTAGTGGTCGGCCGGATAGAAGAGGCGATTCATCAGAAGGGCACTTGCCTGGGCACTTTCATAGACATCGAGGGAGCATTCGATAAAACAAACTTTTCCAGCATAAACACCGCGCTCTCTCGTCACGGAGCAGAACAGGTACTGATAGACTGGATTACTAACATGCTAAGTAAACGAGTGGTTCGACTTGAAGGGGAGCAGCAGATGGCCATGATAGCCAGAGGCTGCCCCCAAGGTGGCGTACTATCCCCGCTCCTTTGGAATCTGGTTATAAATGACCTCATTACGAAACTCAACGCGAACCATTTCTACACAATAGGGTATGCCGACGACCTCGCTATCCTCATTTCGGGGAAAGTGACGGGGACAATCTGCGACCTCACTCAACAGGCACTACGCACCGTTGAACGATGGTGCAGAGAGTTCGATCTCTCAGTGAACCCCACGAAAACTGAACTAGTCATGTTTACCCAAAAACGAACACTAGGCCCTTATCGCCTACCCAAACTCTTTGACACAGAACTCCAGTTAGCTAATGAGGTCAAGTATCTGGGAGTCATCCTAGACAGCAAGTTAAACTGGAGCAGCCACTTAGACAATAAAATAAACAGGGCCTGCATTACCTTCTGGCAATGCAGGAGGATGATAGGTAAGAAGTGGGGCTTATCTCCTAAAATTATACTTTGGTTATACAGCGCGGTGATCCGACCTATGATCACGTATGGGGCAGTGGTCTGGTGGCCCCGCACCAAACTAACTACAGCCTCCATCAAACTGCAACGCTTGCAAAGGCATGCCTGCATGGCGATCACAGGCTGCATGAGGACTACTCCGACTGCGGCTCTTGAAGCCATGTTGGGGCTGCCACCGCTACATCTGTTCATACAGCAGGAAGCGACAATGACGGCGGTACGCCTCAAAACACTTCAAATCTGGGGTAAGAGAGAAACACAGCACACCGCGGTACTGGAGGGATTCTACAACGACTTCCCCCTGGCGAAAGCAACAAACGATCGGATACCAAAACAATTCGTATTCGATAAAAAATATAAAATCCAGCTCCATGAGGATCACCGCTGCGAGGGATTAAATCCTGCGGAACTGCGGATCTTCACGGATGGATCTAAAACAGGTACTGGCACTGGTGCTGGAGTCTTCTCGGAGGATCTCAACATCCACATAGCCAAACCTCTGGGGGCCCACAACACGGTATTTCAGGCAGAATGCATGGGCATTTCCCTGGCGGCATCTGCCATCTTAGCCAGGAAGGTTGTGGACCACTCAATTCGTATACTCTCAGACAGCATGGCTGTACTGCTAGCACTGAATAACCACACAGTGAACTCTGGGTTAATACACGAGTGTCACCAACGCCTGAACCAGGTTGGTAATCTCAATAATATAACTATCCAATGGATCAAAGGACACAGCGATTCCCGTGGCAATGATGCGGCGGACGAACTCGCTAGAAGGGGATCGAGCACGGCAGCGGTGGGACCCGAACCTAGCGTACCACTCCCTTTCGGATACCTACGTACACTGGTAAGGAAACGAACTAGCGAACAACACCACAAGCTGTGGCTGGACCACGGCGAGTGTAGGCAGGCCAAGGAAGCACTTCCTGCTATCAATGGCCGCTTCACCAAACGCGCGCTGCGGTTGACCAAACCACAGCTGCGCACAGTTACAGCCGCTGTTACCGGACACGGCTCTTTTAATAAACACCTCTTTGTCTTAGGAGT
This sequence comes from Xestia xanthographa, assembly GCA_905147715.2. Classification (NCBI taxonomy): domain Eukaryota; kingdom Metazoa; phylum Arthropoda; class Insecta; order Lepidoptera; family Noctuidae; genus Xestia; species Xestia xanthographa. Next base: position 17,566,717 of record LR990659.1, on the reverse strand, counting down.
CACAGACAGCCCCCTGTGCCGTGCCTGCATGGAGGAGGACGAGACAGCAGCCCACGTGCTTCTGCACTGCCCAGTGGTTGCAACATACAGGGCAAAGTACTTTGGTAACCCAGGTACTCTCCGCGAGATAGTCAGCAACATTGGGGCGTTGCTGGCGTTTCTCGGGGAATTGGGATGGATAGAATAGTTTCCCACCCGCACGCAAAATACGCGCTTCGACGTGGAGTTGCGGACACCAGCCCGTTATACAATACAATACAATACAATACCGAATTCCGTTCAGATCTAGGGAATTGAGTGGATGGATTTCTTTTGATGTACAAATTTTTGACAAACTAAACGTTTTGGCCCGTTTGCGTTATCACCTGGGGCGTCTGGTGACTTTTGCTTTGAATTAGGTTCGTAGGCACGTGATTGGTGATGGTTTGCTTGTTACCTAATTTGTAAAGGTGATTCTTAGTGCAATTTTATCTTTCGGTCTTTTCACCTGTGTTGATGGTAATAATAATAATCCATTTATTTTAGGTACCAAAGACCCATACATAAATACCTTAACCTAAAAATACATACTAATAACAATTTATTAGTATTAATAAATTAATACTAATTAACTACTACTACTACTACTAATATACTACTACACTACACAGACACACACTACACACATCACACACACATCATCACCACAACACACACACACACTACTACATCACTATCATCTACACTAAGACTCCTACTTTTTACATTTTTTTTTTTTTTGTTTTATTAGTTTTTTTTATGCTGTGTAATCTTTACTTCGATAACCTGATTGGGAAAAATAGCTGTTTTATCATCTGGTTATTTCTTACAGGTACAATATAATGTCTCAATTACTACAGAGATGTGATGACTGTCCCAGTCTAGTGGTCGCAAGTGACTGCTGGACACGAGGACCTGGGTTCGATTCCCGGGTCAGGCAAAGTGTTATTGGGTTTTTCCATAAGGAATTTCTCAGTAGCAGTCACGGATTCTGGATTTGTGCCCGGTTGATGGCAATAGGCCCGCCCCCTATTACATAGGACTTAAGCATTATTGGCGAAATGTACTGCCTAACTCTTCGGAGATTACAAGGCTTGATGTTTTATGTGTGGTAAGAACCTTTTTTGAACAATTATTATTTAATTTCATTCATGAAACATTCACGCACCAACTTTAGTACCTAGTTACTTACAGTTAAGGTCAAAATTCCCATTCAACTGAAATAAATCAAATTCTAAAGCCACATCACAAATAAGCCAGTTTACACCACCCAGACCGACGGGTCGTAAGCTACATTACTGAATTGAAGTAATTTACGCCAATTTGTTGGGCCATTCAAACCCAGGCATTATTAATCGTGTCGTCCTGAAATCAATGAGGCTGACCATTTTGCTCACAGTTCAACTAATAATGGGTAATAGTTAAATTGTTCTAATTCTGTCGATTTGGCACTTTTGGTATTATGTCATCTGAGTAGATGATATATTGGTCTGTATCGGTAGATGTGAGACTTGTTTTGAGACTCCGAAAGGCTGCAAAACCCTTTCAAATGTCTTACTATTTCAGTACACCCTATAACATGGCAATTATTTTGAGAAAATGCTGCGTCTCCCAGGACTGTTCACAGGCTGGTTGCGGCACAAGCAATTAGCAATGCACCTACCTATTATAAACCAAATGAGTAATACTAGGTAGTTTCAACCAAATCGGGATTGTTTTACTATTGAAATCGTAAGAACCAAAATAAATTAAATGAATGCATAGAGAATGATAATAGCAGCGAGTCGAACAGTAAGTCGTGGGTTCTAACCCAGACGGACGCATTACTTGGTGTAATTTATTTCATCACCACTGCTCTCATCGTGAGGAAACCGGCATGTCCTAGAACCAAAAAAAATCGAAGACATGTGACATCTACCAATCCGCACTGGGCCTGCGTGGTGGATTATAGCCCATTCCCTCTCATTGAGGGGAGGCCGTGTCCCAGCAGTGGGAACATTCTAAGCTGATGATGATGATGATGATGATAGAGAATGATATCGTCACCAACTTCTGACGCCCACATATATCTAGTACCTACCTAATATTGTTTAGACATAATATTGTTTAGTTTAGTGACATTTTTATATTTTATTGTAAAATGACACCATAATTCAATTTAATCAATTGCGTAATTATTACCTATTCCTTATTATTGTTATTATTTTGTTCCATTTAATTTGACTTGTATTTGTGACCTTATGTGTATTATTATATAGTGTTTATTACTGCTACCTGGACATCATGACGACTTTTGGACATATTTTAAGTGAAATGTGATCTGTTGTGTTATTGACGGGTTTTGACTCAATTTGTTTATTATATTGACTCAACAGCAACCAACATTGTACTTTGCGGTGCCCTGACGGGGTTCATGTGCGGAAACCGACAATAATAATTATTGTGAAATGTGTGATGTGCATGAGAGCAAATAAATAAATAATTTGTCAAAATTCAGAACCCCAAATCACTTTATATCACCGCTTAAACCTCCCTTTATCAGAACCTCTCAATATTACGGCTTTGCCTTGTCAAATTTAGTTCAGGGGGTGGCAACAAACTTTAGTCTTCGGTGTTTCCAGAAAGCAACCTTTGTGTGTGAGAACTGAAAATGCACGTACCTATTATAAATTGTCTTAGCTTAAGGTCAGAATAGACCCCAAAATTTAATTTTTCTTAGGTTTTTTTGCAATTTGGCAGTCAGTTTCAGGCTGTTTGTTAATATGAATATCATTGAATGGCCTGTTCATGAAAAAGTGAAGTTAGAGGGTTGTATTGATGATTTCAATGATTATAACTCGGTAAAACCATATTTGCTATGGTCGCGAATCATATTTTAAACAACATACAACCAGACACTGCCGGACAAACACACAAAAATATTATAATTCACGGGCTACCCTGGCGTCCCTCCCCTAAACGCAAAACTGCGAAGTTGGTACTTCAGAGAAACTACAGAGTGGGTACAACATACAAACAAAATCTCAAGTCATGCAGTCACGTATCGCGAAGCAAGTTACACCTTGCTCTTATTTATTTATTTATTTACTAAGGTTCACCTACAGCACATACATGTACACTTATATAAACTAAATCATACGGTAATCTCGGTTCGGTGCTCTTGAGTATATCTTGATCCTACGAGTACGTGTATTAATTTAATTTGTTCTAGACATTATCTATACTAATATTTAATTATAAAGAGGTAACATTTGTAGATATCCTAGGAATAAGATAACACCCCTGTGTCCGCCATTTCGAAAGTCAGTGCTTGGTGCGAATTCTCCGATACCTAGATTGTGCAAGATCCATAATGGCCACAGTGACTTATTAGATGTACACCACGATAGTATAAATAAATTCCTACGAGCTTTTGTAAATAATCCAATGGCGATTTAATTTGATCCAATTTAATTTAATTTAACTTGTGTTAACTTAATTTAATTTATTTTAATTTAATTTAATTTTAAACATGTTTTTAATTTCTTAGTTTATTCTTTGTATTTTTTTTTGTATTCTCATAATTTTATTTTCTTATCAATTGTGGTCGTTATATTTATTCTTAATCCAATCAACTAATCACAATTTAATCAATTATAATTTTAATCAGTAATTTTACATCCCAATGTCTTTCTCTTTTAGTCTTTGTACAACATTTAATTAATGATTTGATAGTCTTCTTTATTATTGTTTTAATTATTCTTTGTATGTATAAGTTTTCTAATGTTAATATTTTATAATTTGTTATGTTAAACCGTTTTTTGTGCATGTGGTGTTAACCTGTTATTAATCGTTGCACTTGTAAATGTTACTCTAGTCATTAAGTCATAAATGTACAGTGTAAACAATTGTTGGTTAACCTAAATAAATAAATAAATAATTTGTTTGTAAGTTTGTATGTAGGGGGTAATCTCCGGAAGTAACGAACCAATTTTAAAAATTGTTTCACTGGTAGAAAGCTACATTATTCGTGAGTGCTATAGGCTATATTTTATTCCCGTACTCCCACGGGAACGGGAACTACGCGGGTGAAACCGCGGGACGTCAGCTAGTACTGTATAAACAGGAGGCTAACAAGAGTAAGTAGTACAAGATAGTTTCAACGAAATCGAGATCATTTTACCATTGAGATCGTAAGAACCCAAAGAAATTATAAATGAATGACTAGACCATGATATCGTCACTCATCATCATCTGCCTAGCCTTTTCCCAACTATGTTGGGGTCAGCTTCCAGTTTTACCGGATGCAGCTGAATACTAGTATTTTACATGGAGCGACTGCCTATCTGACCCCCACAACCCAGTTAGTACCGGAAATTACGATACTTACCCCTTGGTAAGACTGGTTGTCAGACTTTCGGGCGTCTGACTACCTAACGACCGTCAAAGATCTACAAATGACAGCCGGAACCAACGGCATGATATCGTCACTAACACCCACATATAGCTAGTACCTACCAAACTTATCGAAATTCAGAACCCCAAATCGCTATCTCTTACCGCTAAAACCACCTTATTTAAGAATCTCGTAATATTACGGTTTTGCCCATAGTTTGCAAGAAATTGTTGAAGAGCTCAAAATCTTCTTACGTAGGAAACATGGTATCCGTAGACTTATTTTTCAGTAGTTATTTTACTCAAATGCACATTCCTCCTGAGAATCAGCATCAGTTTCTTGTGTTTTATGTCAAAAGATGTCCTTGTTTTTTTTTTTATCTATAATAAAATAATTTAATCAATTCTAATTTAATATAATTTAGTCTAATTTAATTAATTCTAATTTAATATAATTTAGTCTAATTTAATAAATTCTAATTTAATGTATTCTAATTTAATTTAATCTATGTTATTTATTTTAATTTAAGTAATTAAGTGTAATCTGCATATTTTTCCAAACTATTCTTGTTTCAATTAATGATTTAATTGTATATTTTTCTGCGCATAATGTAGTGCATGCTGTGCTTTTCTGTAAGTGATGAGGCGCTTAGACTTTAGTTTAAATTGTACAAATTATAATGTAACAGTGTACTCATTGTTGAGAAGCCTTATAATAAATAAATAAATAAAATAACAAGAAGCAATGGACCCAACTTTTCAAGAAAACCACCCAACTTTGCAAAGAATTTTTCATGAAAATATCCGTTGATGATACAACCAATATTGGCCGCAAATACTTGCAACATTAACATCCTACAATCTATCCAGATTAGATCGAGCGATGGCATTAACAGAGTTATAAATTATAACGATAACATCAGCAACAAAATCAATGCTCATTGGTTGGAATTTACTTAGTGCTGGCATTTAATTTCGCATATTAAATACTTACAGCTTCATTTCTGGTGATAATGGATATTAAAAGGCCACGTTTTTGCTATGTATTTTGCTGCAGGAATATGGTGGAATTACGACTAATTTAAATATCTGGAGTTTAGTCAATGTTGTAGTGAAAACAAAATAATTCAAAAGAAAACAAGTAGTCTACTGACACTAAAATAATCAGCCCATAACTTCCCACTACTGGTAAACAGACTCTGTAAGAAGAAGTGGGACGTACTCACTACACGGATCTAATGCGGCTGGGACCAGCTATTTAGCACTTTGTAATTTTCTGACTAAAACCTTTACTTTGAAAATTTAAATACATATAGTTTGCCTTATCTCATGTATTTAAATCTAATAGATTAACAATTCCCGTATATCATAATTCTAACAAAAAGGAACCGCATTTAGACGTCTACTTTACCAGTGATTTCTAATCGCAATTAAGATAAGAATGAGTAATTAGTACGTAGAACATAGCAGGCTAATTGCGTACTGTAATCCCATCGATTATTCTGATTCCCTGTCAGCGCCGAATCAAATGACGAACGTCGATACCTAGGCCTTTAGACTTGCCAAGCGGTCTGTGAATACTAATTTCTGTTGCCTGTTATGTATTGCCAGTTAATACAGGGTGTAAAACCTCATCACGAAGCCGTCAACCAAGCATTCTGTACATCAAACTAAGTAACTTTACGCAAAAATTATTGCTGGGAAACGACTTTTTTTTTTGGGGTGAAAAATCATTTTTTGTGGTAGAACTCAATGTAACGCACTCAAAACATTGTGCTGATGGATGGATTGAATAGTACGGGGGTCGTGGAGGTGTTTAAAAATCTTACATTAAAAACTTGTATTTAAAAAGAAACTTGTCAAAAAGTTGGAACTTTGATCCCCAATATCTCCGTAACTAAAAGGTTCCCAGGTATGGTTTAGAACAAAAAAATTATCGCAATGATGAGGAGAATAAGTGCCTTTCATTTTCGTTAAGAGGTGTTTTACACCCTTTATAAAGTTATCTTATATTATAGGAAAATACTGCCAAAGGTGTAGTCAGAAGCCCTAAAATCTTACAAAGTGATATCGTATTACCCTGGGAAGTCTATAATGTCTAAAAAAAATGATAGTAATATGAATTACTTTTCAATTCCTTATCATTTCATAGGCAAATTACAAAAACAAAAGTGAAATTGGGAGGTTTACTCGTTGAAATTGTATGTTTTTCGTTCGTTGCTTGAATATATTGCTTGAATAACAATTATTTGTTACAAATAGTTCGTTTTCTCTACTTAAAGCGAAGCGAATTTTAGATAACATATTTATTTATTTAGTAATGATCATTCTCCCGATACATGTTTAGGAAAAAACTCACGAAGACCTGATTTGGGACCTCTAATTTGTAGATTCTAGTATTGAATATTCCATCAACATTTTTATTCATCTCACAAAATATCCTTTACTTTCATAATGATTTAGGATATTTTTTTCGTTATATGCTTTTTTAAGCAAATTGTATAATTAGCTTAATGTAAGAGGGTTCTTAAGAATTTTAACGTGAGATTCTTATCCTATTATGATTCTGTTAACGCGGGCATTTTAGGCCCCCTGGTATGTGTTAGACTGATTCTAAAATAACCCTAGATAACTAGTTTAAAATATACCTAAACAACAAAATCTTAAGACAACTTGGCACATAATATTGAAACTCACTTTTGAATATAGCCAACTGAGATAAGATACCTAGTTCAATTCAAAGTGACAATTCATAATTAGATTGTAACAACGTGAATTTACTTCGTCTTATTCAAATTCCTTATGCGACCCTTTAATCCTAGTTCTAGGAAGAATACTATACTACAACATTTTCTGCTGGTCTGTTGGACAAAGGTCCCTCTGTTATTGTCATCAATATGTCCGGAAGGTATTTAAATATCCTGACCTTGCTAACATTCATAGGCCCAAGCTGTAATGTGAAAAATTTCTACCATTCTTTTGTTCCTGTATATTGGCGAGGGAAATAAAGATAGGGATTTCTTTTAGTTATGAAATTTCGTGATGGTCGAGAGGTGAAGCCATGTCTCTTAAACACGAGGTACGAGGTTGTGGTTTCAATCTGAATTTTTCAATTCATAACATGAACTTTCTGTTTCTAAGTTTATCTTGGACATCACTGATATCGTGAAGGAAAGCATCATGTCATTTTGTCCATCAGAAATCGCCAATCCACCAAGTTTGATCATACATGAAGATCAAAATTCACTCATCAACATACATACGAGTATAATAAGGTATCAAATGTTGCCGACATCTTACAACTCCAACATTGATCTACTTGAAGTTGACTACTATTTCAAATTCACGAACACGAGTACCGATAGGTTAGTTTCGCGTTACTGGATCTCTGCACTGAATAGAGCTAATATTACCACCTATTTATAGATTTTATATTTAAACTAGCCGTGCCCGCTGCTTCACCCGCGTGGATTTCGGTTATCGCGACCAAAAGTAATGCTCCCAGACGGCTTATTTTTTCCGACACCTCCAACAAATATCATTATATTTTAGCCAATGTATACAAAAACCTGACAAATTATATACTAAAACCTTCCTCGAGAACCACTCTATCCATTGGTGGAAACAACATGAAAATCGGTGCAGAAGTTTTTGAGTTTATCGCGAACAGACAGACAGACAGACGCGGCGAAAGACTTTGTTTTGTAATATGTAGTGATTACTTGCTTGGTAAATGACGTTAACGATTCAATAAGATAAAACTAATTGATATTGTACCTCATTCAATTTAATTTCTTCCATTCAAAGACAGGCGTCAGTTAAAACTTACTAATGAGTACATGAATTTGTAACACAATGTTTACTTTTACATTCATTAGGTCGTATATAACTTAGAAAGATTGTAAAATTTTCCCACTACAGGAAAACATCGCTTCTTAACGAATATTTTTTTCATTGAATGGTATTTAATGAACTTAAAGGGGTTGTATTGGTGATTTGAATGATAGATAATAAAGGTGAACGCAGACCTAGCCGCACCGCAGTCGCCGCATTCCAATTCTTCGTATAAAGTTCTATGCAATCTGTGTCTGTGTGCAATCTGTGTCTATGGCTGTGTGCGAGATTGCATTGAAGAATTCAAATGCGGCGACTTCGGTGCGGCTAGGTCTGCGTTCACCTTAATTCTGCAAATACATACCTGTTACGGCCGTGAATCAAATATTTTGTTCAAAATACTGCCTGACACTTACCTGCAATTAAAAAAGAACGTAATCAAATTTGAATTTCGCGGACTACCCTGGCGCTTCCACCTTAAATTTAAGAGGAATAAAACCAGTTCCATAAAATAAAACCCTACTAACTAAGTTCGAGAATTTAAGATTCAATAAAACGTATAATTTGTTACTCCAAAGGTTTTCACCCTTTTAATGTCGAGAATAAAACATTTCAACATCTGACCAAGCAGAGTACTTAACGGGGGTGCTACGTTCCGATTTATAGTCCATAAAACGTTTCAACAAGCTGCAGGGGTTGCGTCGTTGACATTTATAGTTAGTCACTCCCCAGGGACCTACCACTTGTAATCTTCGATATTCCTAGTTTCGTTCGTGATCTGTTCGCGATCGTGGACGGAATATGAATGGTGTGAAAAATTGATCGGGGTGCAAGTAGTGGGTAGTTGTGGGAGTAAAATAAAGCTGTTGCGAATAACGTTGTGTCGTCTTCGTATTACTTCATCCTTCTTTCTTGATTGTAAATACTTAAAATTATCGTTACTTTGCACTTAATTTAGCTTAGCGTTATTTCCATAACTGTCACACAACCGTCAAACAGCAAGTACAAGAACATATCAAAGCACATGCTAAGGAACGTTTATAGGTCGCGGCTTAAGTTTTTATTGAGTTAATCACTATCTGCTGCCTGGTCAGATTATGTATTAAACGCTGCTGAAACCAATATTGGCCAAAAATAATTTAAACAGTACGTGTTTTTAGGGTTCCGTACCCAAAGGGTAAAAACGGAACCCTATTACTAAGACTTCGCTGTCTGTCCGTCTGTCCGTCTGTCTGTCACCAGGCTGTATCTCATGAACCGTGACAGCTAGACAGTTGAAATTTTCACAGATGATGTATTTCTGTTGCCGCTATAACAACAAATACTAAAAACAGAATAAAATTAATATTTAAGGGGGGCTCCCATACAACAAACGTAATTTTTTGATAATAATGGTACGGAACCCTTTGTGCGCGAGTCCGACTCGCACTTGGCCGGTTTTTTTTCTTACACCCTTCATTCAATTCAGCAGAGCACATGTGAAATTCTCACCTACATTCATAAAATTAATATTTAAGGGGGCTCCCATACAACAAACGTAATTTTTTGATAATAATGGTACGGAACCCTTTGTGCGCGAGTCCGACTCGCACTTGGCCGGTTTTTTTTCTTACACCCTTCATTCAATTCAGCAGAGCACATGTGAAATTCTCACCTACATTCATTTTCATTCATAAGAACTATATAACATACTCTATGTACCTAATCTAAAGTGTTTACAGCTATAAGTTTCAATTACCCCGGTCATGTTTAATGTCCAACATGTCGGATATAATAGCGCTACCTGTACTTACATGTTGCTTGGCCATTACACACATTACGCATTTACTCCGAAAAGGGACGGATATGTTTTTTCAGGAAATGTAAAACTCGAACTTCGTTTAAATTCCTGGTATCCCTTAGTAACCCACAAACTTAATGCGATTAAATAAATTAAAACGTAACATTAACGTACGAATAAAAGGATCCTTAAAAGCGGGGGACTCCTAAATTGACCTCCTTTTTAGGGTTCCGTACCCAAAGGGTAAAAACGGAACCCTTTTACTAAGACTTCACTGTCTGTCCGTCTGTCCGTCTGTCCGTCTGTCCGTCTGTCCGTCTGTCTGTCACCAGGCTGTATCTCATGAACCGTGACAGCTAGACAGTTGAAATTTTCACAGATGATGTATTTCTGTTGCCGCTATAACAACAAATACTAAAAACAGAATAAAATTAATATTTAAGGGGGGCTCCCATACAACAAACGTGATTTTTTTATAATAATTGGTACGGAACCCTTCGTGCGCGAGTCCGACTCGCACTTGGCCGGTTTTTATTGCTTCCTCATTTTGGTTTCGAAATTAAATACCTTTTGGCTTCACATACAAACAACCCATAGACAAACATAAAAAATGTATTAAGAAACATTTCGACCGGAAATTCTTCAAAAATCCGTAGAATCATGAAATTTTCGGTAATAAAAAAATATATTAAACTCCGCATTAGTCCGTTGTAAAATTTTATCTGTCGACTTCTCCCGATTTCCTTGTTGCCATAAAATTTATAAGACTTTCTTGACTTTCATGTTATTGCCAGAGAATCCTGTTGAACTTTTGTGTTGGAAATGTTGGAAATCACAGTGCTATATAGCTTAAACGTAGGAAATAAAAATATATAGTCCGTGATATCGCTCTGCTACGTACCATTGTAGAAAAGTCTATTCCAGACAAACTAAGATACCTACATACGTCTAGATAGAACGGACGCGAATGCTCCGTTAAAACGTTGAGCTTAAACGGTTAAACCTTTTACATGCCAAAACATTGTTTCTACCAAAATAATGCTGAAACATTGTTGTTTATTGCCATAATTCATTTCTGACTGAATTACTTTTATTTGAAAACAAAATATGGAAAGCAAAAATCATAAATATATATATATATATATATATATATATATTATTCACAATAAAAAAAAATCAATAAAAATAATTCAATGATAATTCAATATTTTTTTTTTTTTTTTTTTTTTTCATATATACTTATATTATTTGAATTTTAGCTACAATGAGCCTGAATGAGCTTAACTCTACACTATTAATTTGCATGAAATATATAATTATTTTTTGGACTGCCTCGTTGGTCAAGTGGTCGAAATCGCGACTGCTGAGCATGATGTTCTGGGTTCGATTCCCGGGTCGGGCTAATTGTTATTGGGTTTTTCCATTAGGAATTTCTTAGTAGCAGCCACGGAGTCTGTATTTATGCCCAGTTGATGGCAATAGGCTCGCTCCTTATTACTACTAGGGACTTAAACATAACTGGCAAAATATGGATATACTATTAAATACATCTCAGCCTAGCCCTTCGGGGATTGCAGGCGTGAAGCTATGAAATATAAATATTTATTTTATTTATTCAATGAGTTATAACAAACAGCTTTTTGCCACATTCTTTAGTCGTAGTAGAGACTCATTATTTATTTACCCATTATCCTTTATTCCTACCATTACGATTTCACATAAACCTCTCACATATTCCTTTAGAAGCGCGACCCGCTCGAGATGAACCAAGTTGGCAGTTACTGCATTATTGATTGGAGTAGTTCGGAGATAGTTACTGCCTTTTGAGACAGAGTAACGTGTCACGTATCTTTGCGGATTAAGGCAGTGCACAACGGATAGTAACTTTAGGGATAAGTTTTGTTAACTAAGTAAGGGAAAAGTTCGCGAGTTAATGTGTGCTGTCGATTAATATATTAATTTATGTATTGTGTTTTGTTTTTCTGGTTGTTAATGATTCTCCGCTCCTATATATTGTCTGCGCCAGATAAGTAGGAAATAAAGGTCATTAACCCGCATACATTTATTCAAATACATAATTCCGAAAACAGAAATAATGACATAAACTTGTCCCGAAACCACCTTTATTGTGATCCTTGACTTTTTCTAGTAATAAAAAACGTTTCATAATGTATTGTCGGGGTACCTACGCAGAGAAATTAAGGAAAGAGCAATGACCTTTAATTCCTACTTATCTGGCGCAGACTATAGTAAACTTTATTCATCAAAAACTGGCCAAGTGCGAGTCGGACTCGCGCACAAAGGGTTCCGTACCATTTTCTAAACAACAATAGACAATACGCAAATCACGTTTGTTGTATGGGAGCCCCCCTTAAATATTTATTTTATTCTGTTTTTAGTATGTGTTGTTATAGCGGCAACAGAAATACACCATCTGTGAAAATTTCAACTATCTAGCTGTCACGGTTCATGCGATACAGCCTGGTGACAGACAGACGGACCGACGGACAGACAGCGAAGTCTTAGTAATAGGGTTCCGTTTTTACCCTTTGGGTACGGAACCCTAAAAAGTAACATTACAATTGTGATGTAGTTTGTGGCCCACCGAACGGCCACAAACTACACGAGACGTGTAGTTTAGTAAATCTAGTCTTGTCTTCATCGTGATTTTTTCCAAAAATTTATGTATGCATAAGGTAGCTCTACTTTAATACTTTCGGTATCTATTTGGGTACAAATGAATACCGTACTCTTTCGGTATCTATTTGGGTACAAATTAATACCGTACTAGCTTTACCCGCGGCTTCGCCCGCGTGAAGTTCGGTAACTGTCCCACGGGTTCATACTACCCAGGATAAAAAGTATCCTATAATATGTTAATCCAGGTTATAAACTATCTATGTGCCGAATTTCTTTAGTATATGACCAGTGTGTGTTGCCAGTGATTAAACACGGGACCGAAACGTGGTCGCTCACAATGGGCCTCATCAGAAGGCTTAAAGTCACCCAAAGGGCAATAGAGGGGGCTATGCTCGGAGTTTCCTTGCGCGATCGAATCCGAAATGAAGACATCCGCAAGAGAACCAAGGTTACCGACGTAGCCCAAAGAATTGCCAAACTTAAGTGGCAGTGGGCAGGGCATATTGCTCGCAGAACGGATGGCCGATGGAGCCGAAAAGTTCTGGAGTGGCGACCGCGAACTGGAAGACGTTGCGTCCGGAAGGCCTCCCACTAGGTGGACCGATGACCTGGTGAAGGTTGCCGGAATCCGCTGGATTCGAGTCGCACGGGACCGGTCAGTGTGGCGACACTTGGGGGAGGCCTGTGTCCAGCAGTGGACGTCTTTCGGCTGAAATGGTGATGATGATGTGCCGAATTTCATCAAAATCCGTTCAGTAGTTTTGGCGTGAAACAGTAACAAACATCTTTCCATTCTCACAAACATTCGCACTAATCATTAATATTAGATTCACTCACAATAATTTTGTAAGCATACAATCGCCTCTCGATAACGAAACACATTCAAAACCATGTAACAAGAAATGAAACACCAAAATGATTACAGAAATGCAATAAATAAACGAAATAAGTATTATTTCTTTCCACCATTCGGGCATTCGTATTATCACCTAATTCGCAACAATACGTTACGGCCTACAAAGATAAGTGGCAAAGGTGAAAAATATGTTTTTTATTCGTCTCCCTTTGTGTAATCTGTTGGGGGCTTGGGGGCTTGGGAGCTTGGGGGTCCCGGAAGGAGCTAATGAAATGGCTCGATGCTCGTGTGTTGTCGACTGTACATAATATATCGCTGGAGTAACGATATTAACTTGATTTTCTTTGAGTGTTTGTTGTTTTTTTTTTGTTTTTGTTTCGTGGAATTCAATTGTTTTAAATAGGGTCGTTTTTTTGTACCTTAAGTATACTGCCGTAAGTATTGGGATGATTTCAATCATTTGAATAGAGATTGGTGATAGCAATTTCTATATTAATTGCTGACTATTATCTTTCTACATACATAGGAAGTCAATTAACAGATTTAGATGAAATCGCTGGTTTCAATAATCGGTCGTCGCTAAATAATAACAACCGCAAGGGTCGATCATCAGGTTAAGCCATCCTTGCCAAGGTCGGTCGGTGGATGGGTGACCATGCATTACATACCGATTTACCTCCGTGCCTCGGAAAAGCACGTTAAACCGTTGGTCCCGGCTGTCATTTGTACAGATCTTTGACATGTCGTTACAAGTAGTCAATGACCTTATAGTCTGACAACCAATCTCACTAAGGGGTATCGTATAACCCAGTACCAACTGGGTCGTGGAGGTAAAATACTGGTCTCCAGCTGTGTCGGGTTAGACTGGAAGCCGATCCCAACATAGATAGGAAAAGTCTCGGTTTCGGAGTCTCCTAATACAGGCTTTTTCTTTGCTTAAAAGGAGGCTCCAATCATCAACTTGTTGTTCTGATTTGGTTTAAAAAAAAAAAATTGTTTATTTCTATAAACAATTTTTTTTTTTTTTTTTTTTTAATTGTTTATAAGTTTTGTTTTGTTTTTTTTATTTGTTTATAAGTCGGCACATCATCTGCCAAGCCTTTTTGGCTTGGCAGATGATGTGCCTACTTCAAAAGTTAATTGTATGCTAATCAAATGTGCTTGTGTATAATCAAATATTCGATAGACGCCTGAGAAGGAAAAAACAACAAAAACTAATTAAACTGAAAACAAATTTTCGCTTCCTGAATTTCAACACGAGTACCCTCATCCATAAACTTCAAGCCTAAATTCCCGAATAGATCTATTATTATCTATTTCAAGGAAAGGCGACTCAACTAAACAAGTTGAATACGGTACAAAGCTAAGCCCAAACAGTCCCGACTTTATAAGGCAACAATAGGACAAACAAGTCGAAATACCCTCTACCACAATGGCCATCCGGACTCCGGTAGGCTTAGGCTTAACACAAAACTAACATTAGCATTCACAAATTGAGATAATAATGTACAAAGATGGGTTTCTTTAATTCACTTATAAATGCTAAGCGCCAGTACTAAGCGCCAGATGTACTGTTTTATAAGCGCATTTGGAAAAGTAACGATGTTTTCTTGAGATGAAATGACACTTTAATTTTTGGGTTTGAATTTTAGAAGTGAGATCTCTCTTAATTTAAATTTTGATAACGGTCAGCTGAGTCATAAAACGCAGTAACTGGGTTGTATACATACATAGTTTTGGTATGTACAGTTGAAAGGTCAACGTACACTTCTAAGTATAATTGCAAAATTTTTGAATGTAATTTTGAACTTTGTGAAAGAGTGTGCTTTCAACACTGGTACACTCTTTGACAGCTTTTTTTTATCTTTTTCTCTCTGCTCTGTGGCATCGTAGGTACTGTATGTTGTCTTACTTGTTTATTTTAAAATAAAGTTAATTAGTAATAAAACAGTATAACAGGAGGAGCTCGTTGCTAAATAATAACAGCCGCTCGGATCGACATTTAGGTTAAGCCGTGCTTACCTAAGTTGGTCTGTGGATGGGTGACCACCCTTACTTACCGAGTTTCCTCCGTGCCTCGGAAAGCACGTTAAGCCGTTGGTCCCGGCTGACATTTGTCCATCTTTGACAGTCGTTACAGGGGCTCCGGCAGTCAGTGGCTCAAAAAGTCTGACAACCAGTCTTACCAAAGTGGTATCGTATTACCCAGTACTTACTGGGTTGTGGAGGTCAGATAGCCAACCGCTCCATGTAAAATAATGGTACTCAGCTGCATCCGGTTAGACTGGAAGCCGACCCTAAAATAATTGGGAAAAGGCTAGGCAGATGATGAGTAATAAAACAGTATAGTTGTGATTTGTCTAAACCTATCAAAAATATTGAATTTACGCGGGCGAAGCCGCGGGTGGAAGCTAGTATTCATTAGTTTAACAGCTCCTAGCTGGTGCCAGGTTAACCCAGATCATCGGTTTAGGTACTTAGTGAATATTTCAAAAATTCAGTTCACTTTCATGAAGACACAAAAAATCACCCTAATAGTCCTTAAGGGCATAAGAAGACTTACTTTTTACCTTATTTAAATGAGTCTAAGCCTTCGTGCTCCGAACATTTGCGTGCATAAAATTATTCGGACCATTTTCACGTCTCTTAGCACTAAGTCTGTAATCACACCGGGTTAGTTTTTGCTAAAGAACCAATTTGAATGTAAATTTTTAATTAGTCAGTTTTGTATTTTGAATATTTTTTTTAACGTGAAACATTCAATTTTCTATAGTCATTTAGTTTTTCAAAGCTTGTTGATAATAAGAATCATTTTTCTTCACCATTTTTAGAGCCGTGTTGCTGTAAATCATTATTTACGCGGCAGTTTCTAGTGAGCCCCTTTTGCTTATTAGCTTTGATTAAGGTCTATTTTCGATGTAGATATAACTAAAACCTTATACATAATACAAAATCTTTCTAAATTGAAAAAAGCTCGTTTACGTTCGTGCTCGACGGCCGCGGCATCGTCAATAGTTACTACTTTACGAACGATGCCATAAAAAAGTTTGCTAAACACGTAAAGGTAAATGATCCGTATCTAAGTATACCTTAACTTACCATCAAAACAGAATTGGGGCGTTCGAAAACATATTTTCTGTAAACACGAACGAACTCCCTATTTTATGTGATGGTAGGTTTGCTAACAATACAATAGCCTACCTTACTAAAAGAAGCTACTTCTGCGTATAAGGTAGGAGACCGATATGAGGATGGCAGATATACTGGTGACCTTTTTTTTTTATAGCATGTACTGACCCACTGCTGGGCAAAGGCCTCGCCCAATTCCTTCCACGTGCTCTTTTTCCGTGCCTCCTTGAACCAGCCTTCGCGGTAAGCGTCTATATCGCCGTCTCTTTCATTTTTTTTTTCTAGCCTGCTCTGTCCCACTCCTGGGCAAAGGCCTCCCTCCACACCTTTCACTTCTCGCAAACCGACGCGTCCTCCTTCCAGTTCGGACGGAACCTGTCTAGTTCGTCTCGCCATCTCCTTCGTGGCCTGCCGCGACCCCGCCTCACTATGTCAGAGCACCAATTTCCTGTTATTTTGGCCCACAGTTGGTCCGGCATGCGGCAGACATGTCCTGCCTAAACCCATTTGAGTTGGGCAGGCTTTTGAGCCACGTCAGCTATATTTGTTTTGGAGCGCAGTATTGTGTTTCGAACACGATCCGTTAATTTAACACCTAGTATACTGCGCTCCATTGCTCGTTGGCAAACCTTGAGTTTGGACTTCTGAATGTTTGTCAAATACCAAGTCTTTGCACCATATGTTTCTTTAGACAGAGTTAATTAATGGAGCATGTACACGACCCCTTCCTTCACCAACACCTTTTAAAACTCAATACAACAAACTTAATTCACATAACGTTACGCCTGCAATCCCCAAGGGTTTGGCAGAAGTGTACCTTATAGTGCAACCACATTTCAACAGTTAATGTTCGCTTCATGTGAAATACTGGTATTCAGCTGCATCCGGTAAGACTGGAAGCCGACCCCAACATAGTAGGGAAAAGGCTAGGCAGATGATGATTTCACCAGTTAATGTTTAAGTTCCATGTAATAAGGGGCGAGCCTATTACCGTCAACTGGGAACAAATCCAGACTCCGCGACTGATACTGACAAACTAATTGAAAAACCCAATAACAATTTGTCCGACACGAGAATCTAACTCAGACCTCATGCTCAGCAGTCACGATTGCAACTACTAGACCAACGAGGCAGTGAAACTTAATAGCAACTTAGTACCAGGAAATATTGTCATTTTACACGGAGCACACCAACTTAACAAAAAGAAGTATAAATTCGTACCTTCATAACAAAACACGTTGTTATAAAAAGTCAGTTTATTTTTAAGAAAAACAATCCTTCGCTTGAAACCACACTTTATTTATAGGTATGTGTTGCAAAAACAGGAAACCGGTCTATTGCCGCGATCCGCCACATTTTTCACGTTCAGTGTCGATTTCCGGGCTATTTCGTAGTTGGATAGTTTACAGTAAGCAACACGGACGAAATTAATCTTTGTAGAATACTTATATCGTAGAAATAGAGGCGAGTTTTGTTTGTATGGCCATTGAAATGGTAATCACTTTTGTGATTGATTCACGATTCATACTTCGGAAAGATTTATTGGCTTTTACGAGCACCTTCTCATAGAGAGAATGTATGTTTCCCAGCATTAAGACAGTTATGGACTGAAATGATGAAATTATGTTTATTTTTGCAAGCAGGTTTTTACAAACACTTTTACACGTCATTTTTTAAAAACTAGATGGAGCCGGTGTTTCGTACCTCGTAAACTCAGAGGTCATAGTCTCTTTTGAAGTCCAGACATAATCTTGCTCAATTCACATGAGGACTATGCAGATTAGTGTCTGAGATGGTCTTTTGAAGAAAGAAACACACAGATTTGAGTGAACCTGTCCAGTCACTGCAAGCATTTGTCAGTTATCGTGTAGCTCGACTTATAACTCAAGGAGCTCAACGAAAAAAAACTGAGGATGTGTTACCCCCATTTCTGTCGTATATTAAGAAAACTGCTCTATTTAGTAACTAATATTTAAAGTATACTTTAAGACAAATCCAGAATATAGTTTATCTGAGTACCAAACTATTGAGCTAAACAAAACTGTGTCAGTATCAAATAAATCAATCAACTTTGATACATACGACCACAGTATCCAACCATACATCTTATATAATCTGGCCACAAAATACCATTATCTAGTACAAACCGCCTCAAAACTTAATTCTGTCCAAAATAAGCGAACAACAGATAATCTCGGTAGTGTGACTTTGCAAACCTATTGTCCCTTAGAGACGGGTCCTACATGACTAGGGTTACCTATCTCCAAGTTTGTTGAATACATAATTCCGGGATTTAAGCGACACGTCAGGATTTTTTGGGAAAAAATCAAAAAGTTAAATCATGATATTCATGTTCCTATAATTGCTTGGAGTCGGCGCAACACGTTTTATTCTTCCATTATGTGTCAACCGTCACGTAATCATATATTTATTTTTCTTTAATATCGTTTCTCACAATCCATTCTTCTTTTCTTTACCCTTTCTCTCTCTCTCCAATACGGAGAATATTGGAGAGAGTGAGGAAGGCACAACAAAACAAAATTCATCCCTAATTAGTCAAATAAAAATTGTAATCTTAAAAAACATTAATAAACAGACTCTGCAAATAAATAAGACATAATAAGCAAGTTGAATTTGGCAATGTTACATCCATAATACCGAAGAACCGATGACTGTCTAGGTAGACACCGTGTTTTTGAGTGGACACCACGGATCGGGAAACAAATAAAGGTAATGTAAGACGACGTCAGCCTAGGTGGATTGATTTACTTTTCAGGGTGACTGGTAGCAGCTGAATGAGGAAAGCTAAGGATCAAACTAAAGGTATGGGATTGAAAGCTTAGGACTATCGATGATTTGTTTTTTGTCAAGACTTTTCAAATCTTGAAATGTGGAAGTGAAAGACTAGTGGTGTGATCGACTGACTGCCAAGTCATAGGGCTCAAGTTCGAACCCAAGACACGCATCTCTGACTTTTCGGATTCATGTGGTTATTGTATAATTATCACTTGCTTCGTTGAAGGATCATCGTGAGGAAACCAGCATGCCTGAGAGATATTTTCTCGATAGCATGTAAAGCCAAGTCAGAGGCCCATGGGCGGCATTACAACTCTGAAACCAGGTTAGGAACTAACACGATAAAGAAAGAAGAAATCTCGAAATGATAACCCTATATACAACGGAATTCTGATCTTGTCCGTCAAAGTGGCCTGTTATTTATGAACGAGTCTATTAAGCCCGCCCGTAATTAAGTCCAGATCCCAGACAAGTAACGTTTGCCTTGGGACGAATACAAATTTGTAACGTGTCGCCATTTCATAAATAGTGCGACAGTTAGGGACGAATAAAGCGGGAACTTTATGGCTTAGATTTAATTTTGTAAGTAGAAGGAGGACTGAAATGTGGCCTGGTTTCAGTCCTTGAACTTACTAGGTTACATTATGAAATGGCCTTCAACTGTTTCGATTATAAAAGTAATGCCTAAGGTTTCTCTGGTCTAAAACGGATCGTGTTATTGCTGTCGTTACTTTTTAAAAGGCCCAGCTGAACCTTTGGAAGGATTCTAGACGTAATCTTAACTGTTAACGTTTCTAAAGGATAAAACTCCAATGTTCTCAGTTATAGAAAGTACATTTAGATACGGACGAAAATACAAGAGCAATAAATGTATCTAATTTATTACAGTCATAAGGCTTCTATTAGAGGAAATGTTGCCATACATAATGTATTACTAATAACACAAAGCAATTGCCTTATCACGGTGCTAGCTAGCCGCCATGTTTGCCCATCCCCGGGCCCCATCATCAATCCTAGCGATCATCATTATTTGTAGCGAGCGATGGGGAAGAGCCGTTCCATTTTGAACGTTATCCTTTCCTGGAAATGTACTCATTCAATACACAAGCACAAATATTAGAGTACTTGTAACACTTAATGCAATTTCAGTTGCAAATGGAGCTTTCAATTAACCGAGAATTACTCTTATTTTTGGTTCAACGAATTGTAAAAGGCTTCAAAGAGAGACACACTGAATATCAACATTTATTTCTTCAACATTTTTGTTCAGCGATTCCTGTTACATTGTAATACTAATCTTATTATTCCACTACACAGGCGCAGTATAATCTCCACGTCAGCATCTACACGGCTGACATCCGACGTTCGTGTACGCCAACATGAATCCCGAAGCCGGTCCCCGAAGATTCGAACGAATAAATCAGTCACTTGATTTGTACAGAGATTGCAGAGGTTTTGTCTCACAAACGCTCTGGAAAAATTACCAAGTCAAGTGGAAATGTGCCTGAATTATTCGACAAGGGACCCGCAAAAATATGATATGTTATATTTTGATTGGGACCCCAACACTTACCATTTCTATTTGCTATTTCATTCATACTGAAGTGCACGTTTCTATCGAAGTGTTAAATAGGAAATCCAGTCACAATCCGAAGGCTCATTTCTATATTTTTATACGGAACTCAGGAAATCGTTTCCGCTTGAATCTGTTTTAAATGTATGCAGGTCACGTCCTCTGTAAAGCAGGTTAGGGTCTGATAACTAAATCAAATTTATTCGCAGGAACATTTCAGGCGCTGCAAAACACCCGAAATTTTATAAGATGTTTCAAGTGGAGTTTGACAACTTTTAATCAGATAAGATTATGGAGTTGTATGTAAACATGGAACATTATTTGTGTGTTCTCGCAGTAAGAGTGGAACTGCGATTGCCGATAACAACTTGTGCCGAACATACAGACGAAACAAAGTAGATAACAGTTTGGTAGCAGCAGTAACAATATCGCCTTCAACTTTCTGTATAAAAGGAACGGTTATTAGTTTCGTGTTACGTGTGTAATTTGCAAGCAATTTGTTTTTATTAGGCGCGTCAATGTTACTTTGTCTGTTGGAGAAAGTGATGCATTTAATTGAATTAATAGGACTAAGTTTCTAAAAGTAACTTCGAAGGGAATAAGGCAAGCACTGGTTGGCACAAGAACGTGAAGCTTCGCACAAGGAAAGGAAGGCCTATACCCAGTAGTGGATGAAGTCAGGTACAAGAACATGCACAGATAACAGGTAAATCATTTTAAATGTTTTTTTATTCAACAATAAAATAAATCATGTGTAGGTTTGTAACGTTACATTTTCCTGGATAGGATCCACAAAACTGTAAGGTCACTGAGCACTCACCTACCTAACTTTCAGTCTGGAGGGGAGCACTATTAAAAGAAATAAAGGGGACGAGTTATAAGAATTTATTAACAAAGATAATCTAAAGGCTGGAGCTACTTAATTACTAATTCCAGTGAAGCTGGCGGAAAGTACTGAAGATGAAACGCAGAATGGAATAAATAACTGAAGAACGTCCGTCTTCAGACTGTGGAGGAGGACCGAGGAACCATCAAATCTCAGGCCGTAGAGAAGGGCCGAGGGCATCTGTCTTCAGACGGTGGTGGACGGCCGAGGACCGTCAATCCTCAGACCGTAGGAGGAGGGCCGAGGGCATCCGTCTTCAGACGGTGGTGGACGGCCGAGGACCGTCAATCCTCAGGCCGTAGGAGGAGGGCCGAGGAGCATCAAATCTTCATCAGGCTTGTGTAGCTCAAGCATCAAGGTTTCCAGGTGTTCTTGGTGAGGGTGTGGCACGGAGAGAGGCCGACTTAAAACTGAAGAATAAGGGAACTGCCCTTTTACATATATTTTTATGGAGCTTCTTAGAGGTGTTCCTGCTCTCAGCTCTGAACGTAGACTGCCCATTCCACCACCAGGCTCCTGTCAACTCCACATAATTTACATTTTAAAATTAGAAAATTATTAAAAAGAAAATCGAATGAGGTCGATGTGATTTACCTATACAACCTACAAATAGCTCCAGCAATAAATTAAAAATAAAACTAGGGTTGCCACTAACTGACATCACAAAAGTAAACAAAGATTTAATAAAGATAAAAACTTAAATAACATAAATTACAAGGTAAAAAGGCCAAAACCGTTGCTAAGCCTCCAAGAAATGACCATGAAGCTACCTAGGGAGGACGAATGCTTAAATTTTCAGGTTAATAATATCCAAAAATGTAAGTAAAAAAACATGTAAAAGACATACACATTACAGGTTTTCCACTGCAATGTACAATGGTTAAAAGCAAAACACAACTTCATGAAACTTTTTACCGTATAATATTTTAAAAAGGCACTTGTAACAAGCAATAATGCTAAGAAATGCATCCAATTTTATACAAAAAACCGGTAATAAGCTCGTTAGGTATTCCGCTATGCTATCTCGAATTAATTCCGGGCACGATGCAATTTCGAGGAGCCTTCATGATAGAGTAGTGCAATAGTCCGTGCAACGGGAATTGTTCTAAGTATTTTAATATCAAAAAGACAATGGGAACATTTTCAATGTGCTAGCCACGTGGAAGTAAGATTAAAACCGGGATTTAGTAAATATGATTTCGTCTCAATTTTACATGCTCCAGTATATTTTAGTGTCGAGGTATTATTAATGGTGTTTTAGTATACAAAAATGCAGCTTGAGTAGGTTGAATAGAGAGTGCATTAGAATAGCATCTGAAAATAGCGATAACTGAACACCATCCTGACTTTCTGAGCAGTGTGTCTTACTACCACTTTGCTAACTTCTATTCTTACCACGGAATATGCTATTTTTATAATGATTTTTAGTATATTACGCCATACCTAAAAATACACTACGCCGTAGCCAAATGTGTACTACGCCGTAGCCAAATACGTACCACGGCGTAGCCAGATACGTGCTACGCCGTAGCCAGATACGTGCTACGCCGTAGCCCGTCTTTGATCATAACTTCATAAAGCTCTTCTTAATCTCTCCAGAATTGCTACCACAATATTTTATGAGCACTTTAGTCTTTGTGAAGCAATAAAGTAGTACACAGTTTATGACCTGATAAAACCAGAAGCTAGCCAGCAACAAAGTATGTGGGTCAAGATAAAACAAAACTATTTGTTTAATCGTATGAAAGGTTTCCTCTTCGCGTTTGTTTTTGCCTACTATTGCGCGACCCTTTTTTGTAATCCGACAAAATGTTTATCGATTCGTATAATCCCTTCAGGAAGTGAAGCTGAATAATTTAATTTAATCCAGAATGTACTGATAACAAAGAACCGTTTAGGGATAGTAATGGTGGCCTTAAAAACGGCGTTTCTGCTCGGTTGTGGTGGCCATGGCTCTCATAGTATAGTCTTTAATTGTATATTAAAACTGTTTTGTGGCCAGGAGTCCTGCTTATCAATATTATTAACCTCCTTTCTTGCATCCGCTTTTTGTTACCTGGCCTCACCTGGCTCCCTATGTCACTACAAGTATCTGCAAGTATGTGGGCGACCCCCACGACCACGACCACTCTGACAAGAATGAACGACTAAGAAAAGAAGAGAGAAGTTTTTCTCGAAAGGTAAATAGTTTTTTTTTTGGCAAAAAAGTTTTTATTATTCACTTTTTGTGGTTCACATGAACTGGTGTAAACAATAGACAGACATGAGATTTCAGCAATCCCAGTCCAGTTGCTACCATTTATTGAGGAGTTCCGTTGCCTATCTCCGAAGTTCTTCATCAGATCTTTACAAATTAAATTGGGACCACTTCGAGAAAGTACTCTCCCAAAAACTACCCAAATCGCTTTGATTTTGCCTATAAAACTTGAAGAGTTCTCTCTATTTCTCCAGAATCCCATCATCAGATCCTGACTTGATGATTATGGGACCATATGGGAAGTATACCCTTTCAAACAAAAAAAAATCCAAACCCGTCCAGCTATCTTCGAGTAATCGGGGAACATACATAAAAAAAATAAAAAAGGTTCCGACGAATTGAGTACCTCCTCCTTTTTGAAGTCGGTTAAAAATTAGGCACACAGGTAGACCATAAACTGTATTAAGTGGTAAGATTGTTTTATCCAGGCAGTACGTCACCGTGGATCAGCAAACGCTAGTAACCAAAAAATCTTAATCCTAGAGCTAACAACCAAATTATTGTGTCCAGTCCACAAATTATACTTAGCCGACCGTTTTAGTAATATCCCCGCAATGATGTGCACAATACGTCGACGGTAGCGTCCGTTCAAGTTAATAGCCACTTAAATTCAGTGAGCACAGCAACAAAATTACGAAATGTTCGCAAGTACGCGGCTCGGACTTAATGTAGTATTTCATGCGACATACTGGATGGCACCGGTTGGGCTGGATTTGAGGCATTTAGATTGAGTTTAAGGTTTCTGAAATGGTTAAAGGGTTTTTTATTAATGTAATGAAATCGAAACCAAAATGTACTGGAGTTCCATAAAATCTTAAAAACTTAGTCTAATGAAATGATAAATGTTTTAAAAAAATCTAAATATAGGTAATGTTATAAAGGTGAACTGTACCTTTTGTTAAATACACGTGATTTTTTATCAAAATGTTAAAGATATTGTCAAAAAGGTTTAATGAAATGTTAAATGAATTGTTTTGTAAGAAATGTGATTGTTAAGGTAAATAAAGGCTAAATAATAATAATAATAAGGTTTCTGACTACCTCGTGGGTTTAGATGTAGTTAGTGCTTCTGTTGCACAGCATGAACATGACGTCCTAGGTTCGATTTGCAGGTCGGTCGAAGTGTTACCTATTGGATTTAGCCCGGAGACTGATTGATGGCAATAGAGCCGCTACCTATTACATAAGACTCTGCCTAACCTTTTGGTGGTTGCAGGTGTCCGTTTAACTTAATCGCCACTTAAATTGAGTGAGCACAGCAACAAAATTACGAACTGTTCGCAAATTACCAGCTTGGACGTTATGCAGTGTTACGTCCAACATATTGGATGCTTGGTCTAGATTTGAGTCATTTAGATTGAGTTGTTTTCTTTTGACAATGTCATAAATATGGCATGTCTATACTGTTCCCATTGCTGGGACGCATTTCGCCTCGCTGTAAGAGGTAGTGGGACGTAATCCACTCGACTCCAGTGCGGATTGGTAGACATAACATGTCTTCGATTTTTTGGTTCTAGGACATGCCAGTTTCCTTCAACGTTTTGAGAACAATGCGCCTGTCTGGGTTCTAAGCTATGACCTACCTATCGTAAGTTGGGACTGTTACCAATGGATAACGACTACTTGATCCCAAAGGGCCACAACAGGTTATGGAAAACTCCATAGGAGTTTTGATATCAAACGTATTCTTAATTTACAAGCATACGAAGGCAAGCAGACGGAAAAGCGACCGAAAAAGTAAAACCTGGATCTGGTGTCCTAAAATACAGGCCTAGGCTCAGTGTAGGCACGTCTCCCACAAACAAGATACTTTTTCCTGTAACTATTTTACATCATAAGCAGTCCTGATTATCTTAATTTGTGGAAGAGAAATAAACAAGTTTTTATTATTATTATTTTTTTCTTTCTTTTTTCGTATATTTAGTGCCTAACTGGTGTCAGAGTTTTTATTTATTTATTTAGAAAAAACATTTTAAGCTGACAGTTTTATACCGAAACGCTGAAAAGCTAACAATAATCATAATTATAATATTACAAATAGCCAATAGCTAATTTGCAATAGTATATTTTTAGGGTTCCGTACCCAAAGGGTAAAAACGGAACCCTATTACTAAGACTTCGCTGTCTGTCCGTCTGTCTGTCCGTCTGTCCGTCTGTCCGTCTGTCCGTCTGTCCGTCGGTCTGTCACCAGGCTGTATCTCATGAACCGTGACAGCAAGACAGTTGAAATTTTCACAGATGATGTTGCCGATGTTGCCGCTATAGCAACAAATACTAAATATAGTCAATGGTACGGAACCCTTCGTGTGCGAGTCCGACTCGCACTTGGCCGGTTTTATGCCATATATGCGCCTCTGGATTTACATGCCGCCGACGCTCGCGATGTTTTCCTTTACCAAAGAAAAAGAAAAATGAATTTATTGATAAACAAAATCGATTCAAAATTGGTAGGTCTTTTCCATCAGTGATCCCGTTAACCGGTTTTTATACTTACACAAATCTGTTGCGATTGGTTCTCTAACAAAATCATAAACAGGAAAGTTTCGCCTTATGGCTTGAAGCCCCACCCTTATAGGGAACGTGCACAACGACGGTGCTGCCAACTGGCGTCGCCAATCCGAATCTTGTGCTCTATTAATGCTTGACATTGACTTTTCTAACAAGTAAACAGAATTAATTTTATAGTAAAAATTAATTAACTAATCATAATGCATTGTTGCATTTCTGGATGTAGGTACCAATACATCCAGAAAAATGAAAATAAATCAATTAGCGTAAAATTCTATTACTTTCCAAAGAATAGTACTATCATACCATGTTTTGGTGAAAAACGCAAAAAACCGGCCAAGTGCGAGTCGGACTCGCGCACGAAGGGTTCCGTACCATTATCTATACATTAGACAAAACGGCAAAAAAATCACGTTTGTTGTATGGGAGCCCCCCTTAAATATTAATTTTATTCTGTTTTTAGTATTTGTTGTTATAGCGGCAACAGAAATACATCATCTGTGAAAATTTCAACTGTCTAGCTGTCACGGTTCATGAGATACAGCCTGGTGACAGACAGATGGACAGACGGACAGACAGCGAAGTCTTAGTAATAGGGTTCCGTTTTTACCCTTTGGGTACGGAACCCTAAAAACTTAGATTTTGGATGACATAACCTACAGTTTTACAGTTTAACTCTTTGGGTACGGAACCCTAAAAATGGATAAACGCAGTAAAGAAAAATATTTGAAAACAACTTGTTTTTGTTACACTCTGCATTGAAAAGGCCCTCAAAATCAACCGTCCATGCAAACATACCAGAACCATTTATACTTAAGAATCAAACGAACTTACCTGGTGAAGTTTGATTCCAATTATGCGAGGGTCTCAACCGAAGACGATTACTTATTTACTTGCAGCAGTACATGAGATGGTGCTATCTTCATCACACGTTTAGATCCTAAACACTAAAAAATAGGATTAAAGGACATATTTTTTATTACAATTTCCTGTTTCACCACTGGCAACACCGTACGCCCTTGAATCATTATTTCAGAGTAGATTTTTGTGTTATAACATTGCCTTTTGGCCATTGGGTTGAGGGGGGACAGGGCAGTAATCGTCTTCGGTTGAGACCCTCGCATAATTGGAATCAAACTTCACCAGGTAAGTTCGTTTGATTCTTAATTATACTTCGGGTCTCAACCGAAGACGATTACTTATTTACTTGCAGATGTTTAGAGCATTGCAATATTGTAGAGGAAAAAGAAAAAATAAATAAAAAGCTGTTTAGTGTATTAACTAGCCTTAACATGTTAATTATACAAATGCAATTAATCTTCCGCATTATGAGCCGATATAATTGACAAAAGTGGTGTCATTCGAATCTACCGCATCTTTAAAATAATACCTAAGAAAGATGTTTGAGCAATTGCTCCAGCCCGCGGCCTTACGAACCACCTCCAGGCTGACCCCAGATCTGTGTGCGCAGATGTAAATGCCGAGCGAGTACTATGAGCACCGATTATGGAAATTTACATTCCTGTCTTGCAAACCTTTTTTACCCAATGTGCTAATGTTTGAGGGCCTGCTTTTTTATGAGGTTTGGGTACACCGATAAAAATATTTCCTTCAGCGTAGTCATTTCGCAAAGATCTAGTTTTGTGTAGGTAGGTTTCTATAGCAAATGCTTGACAAATACTGGGGTTTTTACGAATGTACGGTAGTTTGTTAAGTGGTTGGTATGTCCCGGGCCTCGATGTTTTGATTAAATCATTTATTTTAATTATAATCTCATTTTCTTGTATTGATATATTTTTCAACTTTATAGCACTGGTGGTCTGCATTCTTTGGGCAGAAGCGATAGCCAATAATGTACAAGTCTTATGTGACAAATTAATTATTATTGTAAGGGCATCAATCGGAAAGGTATTTCAGTACTACGTTTGTATCCCATGTTGAATTGTATTTTGGTTTTGGGAGAGTAAGTTTATAGACACCTTTAAGGAAGCGGCTGAGCAGACCTATGCGTATTTAAACTATCGTAGCTAGACCCCTCCTCAATATATATATATATATATTTTATGATATAATTTGGACACTCTTTACAATAAAGCCACCAAGATTTATCGAACTATTGAACTGCCTTGTTATGGGTTTTTGACATTCGTAGTTAGACAGAAAGGGGCATAAAAGAAATTGTTACACCAAAAAACAGTAAATGCATCAATAACTTCGGAATACGGATCTAATTTCCATGATGTATTTCTACTACATTTGTATTTTTGAGCGCTCGCGAAAAAGTCAAACTTATGTTTTCCGAACAATTGACTTAGGTATATCTGAAAAAACACAATCTGGGATTTCCCACTCTGTATCTATATTAATCTGCCGAGATTCTCGATCTGCTATTACGTTGTCGCTAGACTTGATATACGATGCGAATACAAATATATTTCTAGCTTCACACCACTGCCAGATCTTTCGAGTTATGTCATTTAAATGCTAAACACCACCCATGCGGTTTATATAACATATAGCAGTGGTGTTATCAATCCTTAACAAAGTTGAGATTTTTTAAGCCTTTAGTAATCTTAAGCCATAAAATGCGGCCGTAACCTCAAGTGTGTTTATATGTAAGGACAATTCTATCTCTGACCAATTTCCATTCCCACTGTGACCACTGCATGTTGCACCCCAGCCGGTGTTCAAAGTACCTTATAGTGCTTTGATTTTTGGACATCAACTCGGTAACTTATTCGATATTTCATGCTTGAGGTATAAAACCTAACCATTCTAACACTACGGCTGTAGTTTTAACATTTAACAAACACTCGTCATACGAGCTACTTATACATAAAAAATCATCGAGGTAGTTTACTGATTTTAATACTAAAATGCGTAAATATTTCAGAACGGGTTTGAGTAATTTTGTGAAAACAAATGGTGTAGTGCAAAGGCCGAACGAAAGAACATTTAATTCGTATAACTGAGACTTCCATCTAAACCTTAATTTTTCCCGGTCATCATCATTTATGGAAATTAAAAAATAAGCATCCTTAATGTCTATTGTTGCCATAAAGTAGTAACGATTTAACAATTTTAGTGCAGTGCGATAGTCCTCCATCTTAAAATTTTCAATCTCAACAGATATAAATTTTAGTTCTCTTAAATTTAAAATAAACCTATGGGTTCCGTTCGACTTGGGCACTGTAAATATTGGTGAAATAAATTGTCCTTGGCAAGATGTACATGTTTAAATAAATCGCGAACGTATAAAGTCTGACATAAATTTGTCAATGATTTGACTTTGTGACTGCGAATTACATGCATTGTTAAGGGGCTCAGCAATTTGTATAGGTTCTTCACTTAAAGGAATTTTATATCCCTGAACCCATTGTAAAATAGTGTCATCTTCAGTGAGCTCGCACTATTTATCATAAAAGTTTGATAAACGGCCAGCAATAAGTCTAATATCGCCTTCTTGCCTGATACCGCGAGCTGTTGGCATGACGACGTCACTGGGTTGCTTCCAGACGTGTTGGCCCCTCGACGGTCTGCGTGATGCGCGGCTCGACCGCTGGTGATATACGTAGCGGCGCCCCCCTCGAGTTTAAAGCACCCCGAGATTGTATAACGGTCGATGTCCAATACATAGGCCGTTGACTTTTTAATTTTATTTCTGATCCACTCTTAGTTATAGCTTTTGACAACTTACTATGCTCAGGTAAGTCGAAACCGAATAGCTGTTCATCTATGTTTGTGTTTCTGACAGTATCTTTGATATTTTAATTTAAAGTACTTAAAGCCGCATATTATAGTCGTGTTTGAGACTCTTTATAGTGACTATCGCATATGAGTGTACCGGGATCACTCAACGATTTTATTAGTCAATTCAAAACACGTCCTATTACGGAGAGACCACAACCAAGCTGATTTTGTTTATTTTTGACCGAAAAAGTCTTTTTTAATGTCTAACACCAAAAGGGCTGCCTTGATTTCTAAATTCAGTTTTGAAGCTCTCATAGTTGGACAGTGTTCTGGTGGTAAATAAAATTTAATTAACTCCACCTGTGTACCTTTGGACAAACCGTTTGGCATAATATGGCTTTTACTAAAAGGCAGTGCGGGAAAAGGGCGGCTATAGCTATGAACTAAGTTGGAGATATCAAACTAGTTTATGCTTTGCGCTTCACCGTGTTTTAGTCGACATGTTTTACGTGCACCCTTTATTTGTATGGAAATATTAGTTCCAAATAAATTTGACAGCTCTAAATTACGTCCGTCTCTTTCTTGTTTTATTAGCGAGAAAAAGATAGCAATAGCCTAAATAAAGTTTAGTTTGTGCACAACAGAATGACACCATTGTGTAACTTGCTTAAAATATAGCGAAGTATACTTAATTTCGACATGATTTTCATGGAGTACGTTGCCTCAACACTAATAGTGGAGTAGATACCTCAATCCTCAACACGATTTACGTGGAGCAAAGTTATCCTCAACACTCATAGTGGAGTGGGTACCTAAATCCTTGACACGATTTACGTGGAGCAAAGTTATCCTCAACACTAATACTGGAGTAGGTACCTAAATCCTCAACACGATTTACGTGGAGCAAAATTATCCTCAACACTCATAGTGGAGTAGGTACCTAAATCCTCAACACGATTTACGTGGAGCAAAGTTATACTCTACACTTATAGTGGAGTAGGTAGGTACCTACCTAAATCCTCAACACGATTTACGTGGAGCAAAGTTATCCTCAACACTCATAGTGGAGTAGGTACTTAAATCCTCAACACGATTTACGTGGAGCAAAGTTATACTCTACACTTATAGTGGAGTAGGTACCTAAATCCTCAACACGATTTACGTGGAGCAAAGTTATCCTCAACACTCATAGTGGAGTAGGTACTTAAATCCTCAACACGATTTACGTGGAGCAAAGTTATACTCTACACTAATAGTGGAGTAGGTACCTAAATCCTCAACACGATTTACGTGTAGCAAAATTATCCTCAACACTCATAGTGGAGTAGGTACCTAAATCCCCAACAGGATTTACGTGGGGCAAAGTTATCCTCAATACTCATAGTGGAGTAGGTACCTCATTCTTCAACACGATTTACGTGGAGAAAAGTTATCCTCAACACTCATAGTGGAGTAGGTACCTAAATCCTCAACATGATTTACGTGGAGCAAAGTTATCCTCAACACTCATAGTGGAGTATGGTGCATAGATCCTCAACACGATTCACGTGGAGAAAAGTTATCCTCAACACTCATAGTGGAGTATGGTGCATAGATCCTCAACACGATTCACGTGGAGCCAACTTATAGTGCAGTAAGTACTTATATCCTCAACTCGGTTTACGTGGAGTAAGTATTCTCAACACGACTTTCGTGTTATAAAGTTTTCCACAACACTTATAGTGGAGTCTCATCTCGACACGATTTTTCGTGTATATTAATAGTTTTAAAGTGCGTTTGTGTCTATCATCGCGCTGTACAGTTCGACATTTGTTTACCGTACTAATAAGATACTTCTGATTCATAACAACAAGTTTTTTACATTACATATTGTTTGTATTCGCAAATGTTTTATATAGGCGCCATAGTCTGCACAAAACACCTAATCTTAATGTATAATGCTTTTAGAATAAGATCTGAATGTCATTTATCTATTGTGTTTATGTTAAAAAAAGAAATTTCTAAATCAAAAATCAATAGTGGACAATAAGTCCAACACCAATATTACCACGGAATAAAAGATCAAAACGCGATAACAATCTCGTCAACACAAGTTTTATTTTGCATAGTTTATGTAGGTGTACGTTTTACATTATTACGCTATGAAACATTTCGAATAGCCAACAAACACTCCTTAGAAATTTTTATGATTTTGAAGACCGCGAGTGAATGAGGGTAGGTCGTTAAAATTTTAATCGATATTTTTCTTGTACTTAAACAATATAATTACTTATGTATTTTAAATTCTGTTGTTATGTAAAATAATATTAAATTACCTGGTATACTGTTCATATCCGTGGATATCATAATATCGGTTGTACGACCTATCAGTTTCCACCGACTCCGACGCTGACGAAGACAAAGGCCGTCGTATTTAGACTCAAATTTTCTCACTTTTCGCAAAATACTATCATAATCACTTTCTTTTGACCTTGAACTCTTTCTTTTTCCCATTTTAAACACGCGCAGTGAAACTTCGTGTGAATCCGTTAACACAAAAACACGTAATGATTCAAGGGCGTACGGTGTTGCCAGTGGTGAAACAGGAAATTGTAATAAAAAATATGTCCTTTAATCCTATTTTTTAGTGTTTAGGATCTAAACGTGTGATGAAGATAGCACCATCTCATGTACTGCTGCAAGTAAATAAGTAATCGTCTTCGGTTGAGACCCGAAGTATAATTCACCATACACGTGTTCTACTAGACCGCACTAAAGTTCACACCGAATATCCCTCAACAGTTAATCAAAGACTCCACATGTACTCATAATATAAACATGGTTACCCACAATAACGTTTTTAGTTGGCTGCACTCCTTTGGTTTTTTAAGTTTTGTATCTAAATGCTACGGACTGCATTTTATTGATTGCTTCATCAAATGATTGTGAACTAATTGATTTATTAGAGCCTGGAGATACTGTTCTCGCTGATAAAGGATTCCCTTCCATTATAACATGTGTTGAAAATAAGAAAGCTATCTTAGTTATGCCAGCCACCATGTCTTCATACACCACAATTTTCATCAGAAAGTAAACGAAAGATATAAAATTCATATTATTAAACATTTATATTACGCTGACGATCGTTATTGATAGACCGGAACTTATATTTTATACCTTTTAGCATATTCAAAAATAATATAATTGATGAGACAATTTTGTCTAAGTAAATTGAAAGCACGATGAGAAGCGGTAAGTTTCCTTTTCTGTCCGCATAGTGTCTCTTTTGTCGATTAGTGCGGCAGCACTAACTATAGGTGGCAACCTATAGTTCCTGCACGTTCCCTATTATAGTGAAAAATGTAATGGGCACCCCTGAACCCCAGTAAAGGGTGTTCTGTTCGACGAATTTATGACTATGGTTACCCCTTAACGTTGCCAGATATCTGATTATCTTAAAATCTCTATTTATAAACTTTTAATGCATTGTTTGGTTGTTTGTAATGCTTGTGTCTAATGTTTTAAGTGGTAAGAATTTTTTTTTAAACAGGTGGCAACGCATAAACCTGTATTAATCAATGCTAGTATTATCATAAACACGACTTCAAAAATCGTCATGTTTTCGAAATACATGTTATCAAAATTCGAATGTGAATGAACACTGATGGCTCAATCAGAACAACTTTGAGCTTAATAATAATAATAATGGTCAATGGCTTAATAGCCAAGAGCCTCGACCAACATCTTAGGAGGCTCTCGCTTGGCAGGTGGATCAAGGGCTTGATTCAGAAAGCAGTACTTCTGGACACGGCACGTATTGTTAGGAGGTTCCTCTCTCAAAAGCCCTGACCGCCGGCGGCTCGGACCCTGTTCCCAGCGCTGGTGGGCTACTATTTTTTATATTTTTTAACGTAATTTTTATAGTGTTTTGTATAGAAATATTTAAAAATGTAAAAAATATGTAAAATAATGAATAAAGGCAATAATAATGATTATTATTATTATTATAAGCCTACATTGTCCCACTGCAGGGCAAAGGCCTCCCTTCCCTCCTTCCACATTTCGCGATCTAGTGCGATTGTAGGCCAATCCTTTGCGAAAGAGTCTTAAGATGCATAAAACCTGTTTCAATCAACAGCTGCCATCAATACAAACAATTATTGCGTAAAACAAAATCTTCTAAACCGTCACATTTCCAAAATATAAGCTATCAAAAATGTGCTGATACCAAAGATTGTAACTTTGATGGTGTGACTGCATGTCTCATGCCTTTAATTATCAAGCAAATATCTTAGGGTTGATTCTTATTTTAAAAACAACACGCATCTGCCACTTAAAAATCCATTAAATTTCTATTTTATGGTTTGACGACGGGACCATAATTATAACGAGGCGTTCCGTCCTCTTGTAAACACACGATAAGAACCGGCCAAAAGAAATATTTCAAAGAATTCTTTAGAAACGTTAAAATATCCTATTTTTACGAGCGGCTCTGAATGGCAGAGCAACACGTGTTCGCAATATACTCTGGTTTTTACTAGACAGACCCTTAAAACAATTGAAAGATTCACAAAAAGCTTTAACCAGCGAAGCGCGGGATTTCTGAGAAAGGTTCAGGCAAAAAGAGGCTGAGATACCGATGGTGAGGAGAAATCGCGGAGAAGGGTGGTTTGCTCAAGGCAGTCGGTGTAAGACCGCTATAGGGACCGGACGATATTTAGTCTAGTTAAGTTAGGTGGACTTGGTAAAATACCACGAGTCTAGATTTAAGTGTGTTGGCGCAAGAGTGTGATAGTGATTGAATAAGTTATATATCGTTGGGTTGAGAGCCCTAATTAGACTAATCTAGTATGTGTGTGTGTTTGTTGTCGGTGACTGGGTGAGTCCTTTATTACAATAATTATCCTAGGCTGATGGTGTAATTAAAGTTCTTCAAACTAAACAGACAGAATTGTGTTGCTGGGGAGTTTGTTCCACCATTTCTTCTCCTCAGCTCCAACACTAGGAAGTGGTGAAGGGTTGGGCGTTTTTGGGGCTGTCTATAGGGTTTCAATAGAGTTGATTTCCAACTCTATTGAAAAATGGTTATTGAGTTTTGATTTATCAACTCTATCATCTGGCAATTCTTGAATTATGTATTCATTAGTTCTAACCATCAGTTCAGCCAACTTGCCTTTTGAGATTTGATTCTCAATTCTATTATGGACAACCATATAGTGATTCTAGAATAATAATTATGTTCTTATCTCCGACAAATGATTCGGTCAGGCTGACACAAGCACGTGTTTTACAGAAGCACTAGTTGTACGAAACGAGCGCATGATCCATGGGGTGGGATTGGAATGGTTTGATACCACATCTATTTTATAACCAGTCTTAGGACTGTTAGGGCCCATGACTACTGGATAGCATGGTGATTGACGTTCTGCCGCTGAAAAGCCGCCTTGTCACGTTCACCAGTTCGAAAGAACTGCTAGGGACAGTGTTCACTAGGAGCATGATGTCGACGTTTTGCCGCTGAAAAGCCGCCTACGTCACTTATGGAAGTGTTGCTCTGAGTGCACCAGGTGTTGATGTGGAATATCGTGTGAGTCACGAATGACCAAATACCTATTACGCTAGCGTAAGGGTTATTAACGAAGACTATTGGTTGCCATATGAATATACCTAGCATCTTCCAGTTATGTTTTACACTTTTAAAACCACTTTCAATATATTTCAATAACTATGAATCCCATAGTCTGAATTACTATATCTTTCAATCCTTTCCTTGATCGAATTATGATACGAGGCATTGGACTGCTGTATGTTAAGGGATTCATTATCATAGTCAGTGGGAGGCCGACCAGTCAGGGACGAAGCCTACAGGGTCGTGCGGATGGCGGGGCACGACCTTTTCCCCTTCGGGGGAAACTGACCAAAATACTAATACTAGCATGAATTGGGAAAAACGAAAATTTTATCAGCCTAGGGTAATTTAGGAACAGTCACATGTGGTGGCCGTGACCAGGATTCTCGTCATTAAATGTACTGATTCACTTCAGTGCAACGAGAAAGAACAATGAATGGGTTACTATAATAAAAACACAACGTAATTTTATGGTTCTAGGAATTGTGAGAGACGGCTTGACTAGAGTTACAACGGCTACAATAACTTATTAATATGTTTAATTAGATAATGATTTAGTTATCGTGATTGAACTCTTCAACCACAGGTACCTAGTGGGTTCAAGTCCCGCATGATTTATCAGTTGATATAATAATATGTACCTATATTCCATTGTCATGGATTTTGGGTTCGATTCCCGCCTGGCGCAATAGTTGCTAAGTAATTAGATTCCTGTGTCACGGCTAGTGGGTTCAATTCCCATATGCTATACGTGGAGGTACCTAGTTATAAGTAGGTAACAATTTGCAAGATTGTTGCTTTTGTTCTACTTCAACGGTAATGATGGGTTCGACTCCCTGTTAACGCAAGTGTCGTGTCCTAATAGTACACAAACAGATTTAAATACATGTTTACAATTGGAAGTTTTGTATTGATATGAGTATGAGTGGTAGTGAGTAGAGTAGTATGAGTATATTAATAGTGCTTAGATACTGAGGAGCATGAAGCTTACAAGAGAGTTAATTAATTAAGCGTTACTTTAACCTATTTTATCATAGGAAGTTAACCTAAAACTATTCAACTTTTAGCGTGTCATATAGTTGGACAAATACTCGTGTGGATTTATTTCAAATTCCAGGATATTTCAATCTTCACTCGGCTGTCACTAGACTTTACTTGTGCGTTGCGCTCGGGTCAAAGAGTCGTCAAATACAGCTGGCATCGGCTGACTTCAACGGCAGCTGTAGCGTGGCGCTATTAACGAAGCTAAGTTTCACTTTTACGAGTAACAGACGCGATAGTTGACCGTAGCCACATGCAATTTCTTTGTTATCGCAAACATAACTGTATTATAGTTTTGAGCTATAGGTCTATAAAAAACCTTTCTATTCAGTTCCAATATTGTTACCTGATAGACAATATTCTTGCTTATTTTTTTAATATTCAAGTGAGGACAACACAAAACTGTGTTGTGTAACGTGGTTACAACCTAATGGGCCAATAGTTGATGGGGTAACCTAATGTGCCTACATTTCAAAGTTAAGGTCAAGTTTCTTATTTGCTTAATGAAGTTACACGAAATGTATTGTGATTTAAATGTTAACAAAGCACATATTCAAAATATCAATGTGTAATAATATTTATTTCAAATTGTTTATCATTGATTTTCTAATACAACTTTCCAAACTCTAATTGGATTTCAGAACTGCTCTTTCCTCTTAAAATCGGAGGGGGGTGTCTAATTGGAATAAAGTCTAATATGTCTATGTGCGCACTATTTCAGCTACTCCTGGATACGACTACGAGCAGCTGACTAAGCTGACTCCGCGTTAAGGTGCATTGGGAGAGGCCTCTGTCCAGCGGCAGCTGCATAAGGCTGAGTTTAGAACGAGGGAGCACCGCAGGTAGCGTCGCTCGATAGCACAAATACTCTTATAAGAGACTCTGGTATGTAAAACTAAATTATTAGCATGCACAGGTCTTTTGAAATTACTCGAAACGTGGTAAATGACAAGAGTATTTTGAGGGACAATAAGTTCAAATACAAGAATTATGTATGGATTAAAGATACTTCTGCGAAACTAAGCCAAATTATAATAGCAGACGAAGTATCTTACAAGACCAATGTTGCAGTTGGAAACATATAGTAATCTGATTAGGCAAACATAGCAGATGGGACCTTTGAATTTTATAGTTATATCATGGACAGGCACGGTTTATTCTATTGTGAAAGCTCATCCGCTGTACTGTGTCTCACGTCTGATTTTCAGAGGGGGGAATGTGACTGCATGTCTCATGCCTTTAATTATCAAGCAAATATCTTAGGGTTGATTCTTATTTTAAAAACAACACGCATCTGCCACTTAAAAATCCATTAAATTTCTATTTTATGGTTTGACGACGGGACCATAATTATAACGAGGCGTTCCGTCCTCTTGTAAACACACGATAAGAACCGGCCAAAAGAAATATTTCAAAGAATTCTTTAGAAACGTTAAAATATCCTATTTTTACGAGCGGCTCTGAATGGCAGAGCGACACGTGTTCGCAATATACTCTGGTTTTTACTAGACAGACCCTTAAAACAATTGAAAGATTCACAAAAAGCTTTAACCAGCGAAGCGCGGGATTTCTGAGAAAGGTTCAGGCAAAAAGAGGCTGAGATACCGATGGTGAGGAGAAATCGCGGAGAAGGGTGGTTTGCTCAAGGCAGTCGGTGTAAGACCGCTATAGGGACCGGACGATATTTAGTCTAGTTAAGTTAGGTGGACTTGGTAAAATACCACGAGTCTAGATTTAAGTGTGTTGGCGCAAGAGTGTGATAGTGATTGAATAAGTTATATATCGTTGGGTTGAGAGCCCTAATTAGACTAATCTAGTATGTGTGTGTGTTTGTTGTCGGTGACTGGGTGAGTCCTTTATTACAATAATTATCCTAGGCTGATGGTGTAATTAAAGTTCTTCAAACTAAACAGACAGAATTGTGTTGCTGGGGAGTTTGTTCCACCATTTCTTCTCCTCAGCTCCAACACTAGGAAGTGGTGAAGGGTTGGGCGTTTTTGGGGCTGTCTATAGGGTTTCAATAGAGTTGATTTCCAACTCTATTGAAAAATGGTTATTGAGTTTTGATTTATCAACTCTATCATCTGGCAATTCTTGAATTATGTATTCATTAGTTCTAACCATCAGTTCAGCCAACTTGCCTTTTGAGATTTGATTCTCAATTCTATTATGGACAACCATATAGTGATTCTAGAATAATAATTATGTTCTTATCTCCGACAAATGATTCGGTCAGGCTGACACAAGCACGTGTTTTACAGAAGCACTAGTTGTACGAAACGAGCGCATGATCCATGGGGTGGGATTGGAATGGTTTGATACCACATCTATTTTATAACCAGTCTTAGGACTGTTAGGGCCCATGACTACTGGATAGCATGGTGATTGACGTTCTGCCGCTGAAAAGCCGCCTTGTCACGTTCACCAGTTCGAAAGAACTGCTAGGGACAGTGTTCACTAGGAGCATGATGTCGACGTTTTGCCGCTGAAAAGCCGCCTACGTCACTTATGGAAGTGTTGCTCTGAGTGCACCAGGTGTTGATGTGGAATATCGTGTGAGTCACGAATGACCAAATACCTATTACGCTAGCGTAAGGGTTATTAACGAAGACTATTGGTTGCCATATGAATATACCTAGCATCTTCCAGTTATGTTTTACACTTTTAAAACCACTTTCAATATATTTCAATAACTATGAATCCCATAGTCTGAATTACTATATCTTTCAATCCTTTCCTTGATCGAATTATGATACGAGGCATTGGACTGCTGTATGTTAAGGGATTCATTATCATAGTCAGTGGGAGGCCGACCAGTCAGGGACGAAGCCTACAGGGTCGTGCGGATGGCGGGGCACGACCTTTTCCCCTTCGGGGGAAACTGACCAAAATACTAATACTAGCATGAATTGGGAAAAACGAAAATTTTATCAGCCTAGGGTAATTTAGGAACAGTCACAATGGCTAAAGTTTGCTTAAATCTAATAATGATAAAAAATAAAGCAAAAAACACTTAACATTGTAAATATAGGAGACAAAGAATAAGCAGCTCATAGAAAATACAATAATTATTTCCAAGCGGGTGAACTTTTCTTAAAGACTTCCAGTATCTTTGTCTGAATGCAACTAAAACCTCCTCGCCATGGCACATTAAACGCGCCTGAACTTTCTACCTTAGTTTATTATTGTTTTTGCTAGAAATGTATACCATGTTTTGAGAAAAAGAAACAAAGAACTCCTTACCATTTCGAATTTCGTATATTTCCTTGACCAAGTTCACTACTAACCTACTGTATGCTGTTAAGGTTCTTTAGGCCTAAAATAAGAACTATTTTTATGATAGGACCGTCATAACAAGTATGTATATATGTTTTATGACCAAAGAGTTTCATTACTCAAAACCAACTGCTTTTCAAATTGAAAACTTAAATCATCTCAAAATATGTAGATATTACCCATCCCAGGCAAACAAACATCTATTGACTTAAACACCTACTTAAAGTAATAAATAGTGTCTATTATGCCGGATCCCAATAACAGATTTCGCCAAGCATAAATCGCAGACAACCCGACCGTTATTCAGCTCCCGGTATATTGCCTGTGGAATAAAGCTACGAATTTT
This sequence comes from Xestia xanthographa, assembly GCA_905147715.2. Lineage (NCBI taxonomy): Eukaryota > Metazoa > Arthropoda > Insecta > Lepidoptera > Noctuidae > Xestia > Xestia xanthographa. The sequence goes on along the minus strand of LR990659.1, from coordinate 17,526,105 downwards.
CAAACCATGCAAAATGATCTCTCACACCTTGAAATAAGGTACAGGTTAACTGCAGCTGAAAATCTGTAGTTTTTAACGTGCACTTTCATAAATCGCATGCCGTGAGCATCACGACGCACACAAAACAAGTCTCACAAATTGCCTCCTGACATTTCGACGTAAAAAGTTGTGAAAATGACTTATAGCTCCGGTTTTATTTAAGGTCGCGGTATGAAAATGCTGTGGCTGTGCAATTGTCGCCATCAAACAGTGCAGTTGGCAGCCTGCCTGCTTCGAGCATTTGAAATTCGAATAAACGCTGATCCGCAGATTTTTGGTTGCCAGTACTCGACCTCGTTGTTCTATGATTCAGAAAATAGAAGGCATGGGAATAAATGAGCATCTAACACAGTTTGCGGTTTTGGTGTCACTGCAGTAATAATGTTTTAATGTCCGGGTATAATAGATGTCACTGCAGAAGAGGGTATATTAGATGTCACTGCAGAAGACCTGCAGGTCATTTTTCTTAACTAACTCAAGGCAGTCTTATACCTGGATTACCTACATTACGACAGACTACAAACCAAGCTCTTGTTGTACTCTCTATACCCCACAAGATATCTAGTGTGCTTCGTGTTTTTTTGAGCTCATCTGTAGCATAATCTCCTAGGCCGAGAAATATTCGTAATCTTAGTGCAAAAATATATTCGTACTTGTGAAGTGTACCTGTGTGTATCTTACAAACTAGAGGCTTACTTATTTTTTTAAATCCCGTACTGTAATAGGGAATATGCACGTATTTTTTTCTTCACGTAAATCAATAAAATACAGTACCATCAACCCAAGAAAAGTATTAAAAGTTAAGTTCAACTACTGCTTGTAGCTTAAAAATAACATTAAACTCCCGCAATTTTCTACGACAGTTCAAACGTTGCGCATCAAACGTTGCTCATCATGGCCGCAACAGTTCAAGCTGTCGCAGCCATGATGTGACGTCATTTACCACAATCTGCCTTGTTTACATCTAATTTTATGCCTACTATAATAGAATAATTTTACTAATTTTATGTGCTCTAATCAAGTAAAAATTGCAATAACAATATTATAATAAAATCTTAGTTAAACTTTAAGCACTTTTTAAATAAAATTGATATAGATATGACATAGACTTTGACGTCACTACCGGCGTTATCGAGGACGACTCGTTTTGAGAGTGCGTTCCGTTTCACCAGAAACATGCTATATAAAACAGTAAATTGTAAAATAAGTGACGTATTAGCCACTTAAACAAGTGTACCACAATGTTTTTTATGGATCAATACAAGGCATTTTTAATAAATAAAAAGAGTTTTGTATTTCATGCATATTCCCTATTGATTAAAGTACAGTTATTTATAAAACGACAACAAACATTGAAAAAATAGAGCTAAAACAAATAATCAATATTCAAACTTCAGATACCAGTCCACAAACAGCGATCTGTTATACCTTGTGACGGCGACAAAATAGAAAAACCGGCCAAGTGCGAGTCGGACTCGCGCAGAAAGGGTTCCGTACCATTATTATCAAAAAAAGGGCAAAAAAATCACGTTTGTTGTATGGGAGCCCCCCTTAAATATTAATTTTATTCTGTTTTTAGTATTTGTTGTTATAGCGGCAACAGAAATACATCATTTGTGAAAAATTCAACTGTCTAGCTGTCACCGTTCATGAGATACAGCCTGGTGACAGACAGACGGACAGACGGACAGACGGACAGACGGACAGACGGACAGACAGCGAAGTCTTAGTAATAGGGTTCCGTTTTTACCCTTTGGGTACGGAACCCTAAAAACCGGCCAAGTGCGAGTCGGACTCGCACACGAAGGGTTCCGTACCATTGACTATATTTAGTATTTGTTGTTATAGCGGCAACAGAAATACATCATCTGTGAAAATTTCAACTGTCTAGCTGTCACGGTTCATGAGATACAGCCTGGTGACAGACAGACGGACAGACGGATAGACAGCGAAGTCTTAGTAATAGGGTTCCGTTTTTACCCTTTGGGTACGGAACCCTAAAAACAACGTTCCGTGCGTCCAATCAAAATGTTTCCTAGAACCAACATTTTTCTTTTAGCCAGTTTTATACTGCTACAAACATTTTTCAATAGTGTCATGCGACAGAGTTATCTTCTCAAACTTCGAAAATGTATCTCGCAAATGATCGCATTGAAATATTTTGAAACATAAAATTTTTAAGATTCCCGCCGAGATTTTACGAGTCGAGATTACCATTTTTATTTATGACCTTATCCTGGGAAGGTATTACAGATAAATAAAGACGCGTTTATGGAGCAGGATCAAACAATAAACATAAAATGGAAGAACGATTTAGACGAGGTGCTTAATCTGATCAATCTGTTCATAGATTGAACAAAAAGGTCACACTGAAAAAAGAAAGTAGTTGCCACAATCAAGATTTTGTTTAGATTGACTAAGTAACTTGTTTGCATCTGAGCCTATCAAGCACAATGATCACAGCTACTACTTTTATTTGATTGAGATTTGAAACGGGATCTTGATTGGAGTTATCACAAAACCTATTTGTAGCAATCAAGTCAAAACATAGTTGCTTCAACCAAGATTAGTCATATACACGCACACATACACAATAAGTTGATTGCCTTAAACAAGATGATGTGATTGCTTTTATCAAGTTACTTGCTTGGATTCATAAAGTTTCTTTTTTTCTTGATTTACTTGTTTGCTCTAACTAAATAGCAGTTTGTAGTGTTTGTCTTTAATAAGTTTAAATGATAAATTTGACCTAGTACCCATAAACATAGTAACGTAACGTAACGTAGTATCTATAAACTCTAAAACTCTGATGTTATCAAGCAGCTTGTTTGGCCTAAACAAGTAGCTTGTTCACCCAAGTAGCTTGTTCACCCTTATAAAGTGGCTTGTTCTTGTCTCTCAAGCCACTCCTCAAAGGGGGGACTTATCGCCACTATTGTGGCGTGCCCTTAGGGGGAACACCTTACGTGATAGTTGTAATTAAGTTGTCATGTAGTATGTTTGTATAATGTGTTTGATAAACACAACCAAGGAACTTATTTAGCCCAAATATTTAGCGCAAGATTTGATCAAGTTGTATGAGTAATACAATTAATTGCAATGATAGATGCTATCAAGTCAATTCAACTTAATTCTGAACTCAACTTAGTTTCAATGATCTTTATTGAAGTAAACAAAATGCTTGATTGATACAACTAACTTACTTTGTTACAGGTAACATTATTCTACAATGATGTCATGATAGGGGTAATCGAGAAACTTGTTTGAGCGTTCAATCATTTGAACTAGTATTGCTGCAATCATGTCGAGATGATTAACTTAACTAAGATTTTGATTAATCTAAACAAGATATCGTTAATCAAGCTAAAAAGTCACTTGATTGTAGTGCATTTTTTTTCAGTGTACAATACCACAGAGAAAACAGTTATTTTAATGCCAATGAGCTGCGGACCAAAGTAACCGGGCAGAGAGTGTCACAGCAGACCTTGTCGAAGTTGGAGAAACGAACTGGACAGAACCAACAAACAGTGCCCCACTTTAGCCCTGGATCGAAAGAACTTGAAGTCACGGAGGCCTTTGTCTGCCAGCTTACAGTAATTGTTCGGATGTTGTATCTGAAAAATAACCCTAAAATACAGTTTTAGCCTAACTGCCTAACTAGCGGACAGAATCTATCTGGACACAATGTCAGTCTTTTGTTTTTATCGTTTGTTTGCGAGAATTCTCAGTGAAAACTGAAGTAGTTTCGTCATCAATCTAACAATACCGTTTGCCCAATCAGTAACACCATTAAAATTATCCCAATACTGTTATTTTACATCTTTATTGCTTTAGGAGTTTAGGATATCAATAAACCAGTAAGTATTGAAATAATATTCGGATTTATTTCAGTTATTGTTCAACCAGCCGTAAATTATTATAAATTGTTTATTGCATTGATGAAAAGGGTTCTTACTTGAATCTAAACAAAATATTTTGCAACAACTTACTTATAGAAACGAGTTTCCCAAAACTTATGTAGTTCTCTAATTTAAAAAGACTGTCTCTTTGGTATAGTGGTCGCAAGCGCGATTACTGGAGCACGAAGTCCTGGGTTCGATTTCCAAAATTTCGAAAGTATTAGTTTTTCCATCAGGAATTTCTCAGTAGCAGCCACGGAGTCTAGATTTGTGCCCGGTTGATGGCAATAAGCCCGCCCCCTATTACATGGGACTTATACATAACTGGCAAAGTGTGGGTGTACTAATGAGCTACACCTCTGCCTATCACTTCGAGGATTACAGGCGTGATTGGCGTGGCGTGGATTTCAAGACCCTAACTAAATGAAGAAAAAAAAGTTCTCAACCTAAGGAATTTAAACATGCAACTCAACTGCTACTTAAAATAAAACAATGGTGTCGATTCTGTTGTGCACAAACTAAACTTAATTTAGACTGTTACTATCTTTGTCTCTCTAACAAAACGAGAAAGAGACGGACGACATTTAGAGCTGTCAAAGTCAAATTTAGTTGGAACTAATATTTCCATACAAATGAAAGGTGCACGTAAAAACATGTCGACTATAAGCACAGTGAAGAGCAAGGCATAAACTAGTTTGACATCTCTAACTTAGTTCATAGCTATAGCCGTCCTTTTCTCGCACTGCCTTTTAGTAAAAGATAGCAATAGACTAAATTAAGTTTAGTTTGTAAGTAAACAAACACCATACAAATAAAGGCATTACTCAGGCCATTCCATTCTACAGCAATTTATAGGACCTTATCGGCTTTTCAAATAAAATCGGCTACATATATTTCACAAAGAACATTTCCAGCTATAAAGCTAAATTAATTGTGATAAAAATCAGATAGTCGTGAACCACGTCACGTAAGGGTTGAGAAGGGTGTGTCGGGGACTTCTCGTGTGTCCCATGTCTCGAGACACCTCTTACGTATTATTTCAGAAATCCCTGGTTGTCGTCTTTACCTTAACGTGGTAGTAACTTTGATGCAAGTTAATTACGTTTGTTTACTTGTTTGTTTGCATGGAATGGAATTAGAGTCATTGCGTATGCAATGATTCACCAACACAGTGGTAATCAGAAGTATCATGACCAATAAAATTACGGAAGTGTATCAATCTATATACAAATAAATAAATTGAAGTGGCTTGTGTCTTGAAGTGGGTGACTTAGATTACTTAGGAAAAAGATTAGGTTTACGTGCAAAAAATTGAAAACTCTTGAAATTATTAGTAAAATGAGATTCAAATAAGGAAGTAATATTTCATGCGGACGAAGCTCACGGGCAACAGTTAGTCCTCAATATAATCCTGTATTTCTAAACAGTCAGAGTTGATTTTGCAGGGTATGTCACATTAAAGAGCAAGCCATTGACCAACAAGCGCCCATTCCCCAGTGAAGTTCAAAATAGAATGGGCGTAAAAGTACCCTCGACGACCTCACCTTGGGCTTGTATAATACTGAAGCCGCAAGCTAGCCTCAAACACCACATACTCTGCCTATTTTGATCTAATCAAGGCATTCTGAAAGCGTTTGCCAAAATTCATTCAGTTTTCGATCAGATAAAGCGAGACACTGACAAACGACCGGCCGAACAGAACGGTCGTCGCTCGCGCCCATGCTTACAGGATCCAACCTTCCCCATAAATCTACTTCGAAAAACTCAAATTAATCTTACTAGGGGGATGTTTAGCTATCACTCTAAGATTCCCGGCCGTTCTCCAGCCCCCTAAAGTCACCGTTTGAGCCGTTCGAAGGGAGATTTATTGAATGAAATTGAAAAGTGTCTCGATTATCTGTCAAGGTTTACTTAGCTTGAATTTGTAATCGCTGCCAAGAGGTTGTTCAAAAAGAAGTTTCATTATCATACATACAAAATATCACGTCTGTGATTTCAACGAAGGGAAAAGCAGGAGTGTTCTACAATGCACCCACATTTCACCAGTTATGTTTTAGTCTCATGTAATAGGGGGTGATCCTATTGCCATCAACTGAGCACTGATTCAAACTCCGGGGTCAACTATTAAGAAGTTTTTTATTTTATTTTTAAGCTTTTTAAACCTAAAGGGGTTTTTATCCATACGGATATGCCAACCCTATCGCACCTTATTACCTATTTACATAATGTAGGATATTTACTTACTATGTACCTATTGTACCTATTAGAAAGAGAATCATTGGCTAGATATCTTCACCAAGCCACACAACCTCTTTGCAATCGTCGATGTAGGGCTTGCTAAAATGATTTGGATCAGCCCAACTATTAAGCAGTTCGTTATAATAATAATGATATTCGTTATAGTTCGTTATAATGAAAAAACCCAATAATTCTTTGCCCGACCTGAGAATCGGACCCAGGACCTCATGTTCATCCGTCCCGCTTGCAACCACTAGACCAACTAAGGCATAATGTTAACATGCTTTTTATAAAATTATGCTTATCAGCACAAAATGCTTTGAATGGTGACTGGTGACAGACTTCCAAAAGCAACGCAATATTTCTCGAAATTTTAGCACGAAAACAAAGACCGAGACAGTACTAAACTTCAGTTATTGTTTTCTGAAACAATACGTCTCCTAATTTATATACACCTGCAAGTAACATAATGTTCACTTCAAAATAACTTCAAGTGTGAACACAACACACTGATAATGTCAAAGTTACGAACTTATGACATGGGCCTAAGTTACAACACCTTACCGACTTCGCCGGGTGGTTCGCGTAAACTTCATAAAGTTGTAAAAGTAAATTATGTATAATTATTAACTTCATTCCGCTTAGGTGTGCAAAATGTTGTATTAAGTTACTGGCAACGCTGAAGTTTTAACGTCTCACTTTGTTTAAAGCAACGATTATCGTCCGGAGTGCCTAGTATGTTAAGATGAATAATTGATGTTGTACTGTTGTCAACTATGTTCTCACCAAGTTTGAAACATTACGTCTCTCTGGCTAATTCACGGGATACTTTACGCCATTCTTTTGTATAATTTATGGAATTATGACCTAGTAGGAAAACAAAAGTTTGTTAAGTAGATCAAAAGTTTTAACTCTTTACCATGTGGTCCCTTGCAAATAATGGGCCACCCTTTTGAAAACCTTTGGGTGTACCAGAAAGTTGTCTGATGGTGATGAATAACTTGGGTGCCTGGAGGATGAAAATGCCTAAAATAATAATGTGGAACTAACTAGTGGTAAAAAAATTCAACATTAGTTCCATTATTTTCATATTCTTTCAAAATGGAACTAGTGATTAACAAAAACAACAGTAGTTCCATCATGGAACTGTTAATCTTACTAGTGGAACTAGTGATAAATAATAACCACTAGTTCTATTATTTTCAGATTCTTTCAAAATGGAACTAGTGATTATAAAAAACAACACTAGTTCCATCATGGAACTGTTACTGGTACTAGTGACAATGAAGGAACAGTAATGCCTCCTTGTCCAATTTAAATCAAGAAATCTTATGGGGCACCACCAACTTTGGAATCTCCTTCACTATCATTGATGCTATATTAAGCTCCATAACTCATACTATCTATACTATCTTACTAATATTATAAATACGAAAGTTGGTCTCTCAGTCTGTTACTCTTTCTCGCCTTGATGGGTAAACGGATTTGTAGTCTCATACAAATCCGTTTACCCATCAAGGCGTTCTGCCTTCGATTTCATCATCTGCCTTCCCTTTTACTCAACTGTCTTGGGGTCGGCTTCCAGTCTAACCGGATGCACCTGAATAGCATTTTACATGGAGCGACTGTCTATCTGACCTCCACAACCCTACAACTAAACACCCTGGCTAGACCATTACCTGGATTCTTTTTATCCCAATAGTACCTTTCCGAGGCATATATTAGACTTCCACACGAGCGAAGCTGCGAGCAAAAGCTAGTTTTTTTAACCAAATTTGGGACTTTTACGCGAAAGACATTTGCGCGACTACACTTTTGCGCAACTTTTTCATCATGGGTGTCGTTTTCATGGTTTTCGGGGTCGCTGATAACGAAAATGAGGTCAAAATGTAAATCCAAAATGGCGCCTATGAAAATTTTCAGTTTTTCCTTCATGGGTGTTGTTTTCCTGACTTTGATGATAGAAAAACCAAAAATTTTCCTCGGCACCATCTTGGAATTTCATTTTGACCCCGTAAATCATGAAAATAACACCCATGATGGAAAACTCGCGCAAAAGTCCAGTCCCGCAAGTGTCATGGTGCGCAAAAGTCCGTTCGCGCATAAGTCCAATCGCGCAAAAGTCCATTCGTGCAAAAGTCCATGCGCGCATGTCTTTTCGCGGAAATGGGTTCGCGCAAGTGTCTTTCGCGCAAATGTCTTTCGCGCCTCTTAGCTATTTTGATACCTTTTTAACCCACATCCCAAATAACCATTTGACATTCATGAGATTCAACATAATATTTAAGATGAGACACGACTTTTAACTGGCGTGTTAGTAACAGTAATAAAAGACTCAACGTTGTATGTCCACTGGAAAAGATCCAAATGAATTATGTATTTCCATTTATACATATTTCATGGCGACTATTTTTTACTGTAGGAATGTTAAGAGCACTTTATTATTGAATGGAGTTGCATATTCATATCGTACATTTACTGCAATGTGGTCAAATTAATTTCTTGGGTTTCAAAAGTGAAACACGAATACCTAAATCAATTTTTCATCTTTGAAGTAGGCAATTTGCATCATCATGACGTCATGCCAGCAGTGACAGTCGTGTGACCATCGGACTATTAAGAACCCAAGACACACCTCTGATTTTTCGGATTCATGGTCGTATTGCATAATTATCACTTGCTTCGATAGAGGATAACATCGTGAGCAAACCAGGATGCCTGAGAGATATTTCTCTCACTCAGCATGTAAAGCCAAGTCAAGGGCCCGTGGGCGGCATGAAACTCTGACAGAGTACGATAGGCACTAACCATATGATTTTTGAGGACAGAGGACTAATCTGGTAGCAATGAAAATAATAATAATAATAACTATAATAATACTTAGATTTAACTCTCTTTCTGCGAATATACCGTTGGAACAAGTTGTGTGTTACTTTGTTTTATTAAAGTCTCCATGGTTCCATCCGAATTATAGCTGGCAACACCGTAAGTCAAACATCGGTTGAAAATCATCACTCATAATTTAATTTATTTATAGTGGTTTTGATACAAACATAATTTACAATAGTTATTTTAATAGTCTTTTTAAACCACAAATATCAGTTAATTGAAAAAAAAAACAGCAAGAAATCCAAAACTGAAAACCTAAGAATCTTTCACTATCATCAACATTGACGTCTGTCAAAATCGGAAAAATGAAAATGAAAAACCATGAAAAAACTATGGGAATGAGATGATTTTTTTAACAAATGATGTTTAAATGATTACGAGAGCAGCAGCACGACGCGCACACCTACCAACCCCGGACTCGTCGCTCAGCTCCACCTCGCCGCCGCCGGACCCCAGATCACCAGTGTCACCGGTTGCGGCAGTTGCGTCGAGCTCGAGCGACGAATATTTCTCCCCGCCGACGTCGCCACCACCTGTACGTCGTGCGGGGAGAGGCCGGCCACCGAAGAGCTTGGGGCTTAGGGGCCAACAGGCCCCGAGCCGGGTCCCCGCTACCGGTGGTTGTGTGCAGCGCATGAAATGGACTCAATCCATTAACGAGAACGTCATGCGCGCATACTACGGGTCTACAGAGGGGGGAACTAACCTCACTGCGTACCGTGTTAGGATGCTGTCTCTGTTCCAGGATCTTGAACCAACCGTCAACGTCTCGGCCCAACGACTGTCGGATCAGGTGCGGGTCATCCAACGCAGTCACAGGTTGGACGACGCCGCGCTTGATAGGCTGCGCTCAGAAGTACTGAGCAACCTTACCGTCTTAACTCCGACACAAACCACGGTGCAAGTGTCAGCTATTGACGCAACACCACCGCGGTTGAACCCTGCTGTTGTAGAGGAGGATGATAGGGTTGCCACGGTAAGTAGCCAGTGCAACGACCGATTGAGGAGCGCTCTGGAGAATGCGCTTCATGAATATCGGTCCACTCCTACCGAACTTAGGCCCCGATTACCACGGTTACCCATGCATAAGAAAAATAGGGCTTTGGTGTGTGCCTTGGACTCGCACTCAAGAATATATTCGAGAGTAGCGAGAACCTCGTTGATACACGCTCGATCCTGTTCTGTGGGGCTGTTGCGGCATGTCGTTTAGCTTTAGTTTACTCGACCAAAACCAGCCGTACCAGCCTGGCAGCGCAGGATCGAGCGCCGTATCGACGGGGCCAGGGTACTCATCGGCAAACTATACTGCTTCAGGGAGGGCAATACACGACCACGAGTGATGCGCTTTGTGAGGCGGGCATTCTCGGGGACTGAAATCAGTCCTCAAGAATACATGTCCCGTGTCACAGAGCGCATCGACTTCCTGAAGCAGAAAGTTTATGCATGGGCGAACCGTATTCGGAGGTATAAGAGGCGGGTTGATCGGTATTCACAAAATCGCATGTTCCGGAGCGATGAGAGGTGGGTATACAGAGCTTGGGAGCGACCTAAGCAAAATATGACAGACGTGTGCCGCCCGGATGATGCCGCCACGAGTTCTTTCTGGCGCAGCATCTGGTCGGTACCCGTTTGCCATACTGAGGCTGACTGGATGCGTGATGTTGAGCGAGTGTGTGAACCTATCCCAGAAATGGAGCCAATTTTTATAACACCTTTAGATGTAGCCAGAGCAGTTCGTCCGTTACCGAATTGGAAATCACCGGGACCGGACGGACTGCACAACTTCTGGCTCAAATGGTTTAGTAGTTCGCACACTTGCCTGGCATCGCAATTCCAGTCATCCTTAGAATCCGGGTCCCTACCGCAGTTTTTAACAACAGGCGTTACCCACCTGCTCCATAAGTCAGGTAGTCCTGCGGAACCCAAAAATTATAGACCGATCACGTGTTTGTCGACGATCTACAAGCTTCTTACATCCATTCTGAGAGTGAAAATTAATAAACACATTGACAAAAACTCCATCATGTCAGCCTCTCAGAATGGATGTAAGAGTAATGAGGAGTAGCTCCTTAGTACCGCGGGACCCATTGTCCCGCGGTACTAAGGAGCTACTCCTCATCGACATGGCCATTAGCCAACAGGTTCGTCGATCCCACAAAGATCTGTCGACATGTTGGATAGATTATAAGAAGGCCTACGACTCGGTGCCACATACGTGGCTGATGGGGGTGCTGGAGTTGTACAAAATAGATACAACTCTACGCACCTTCCTTGAATCATGTATGGGGCAATGGAGGACGGTCCTTCGATATCCAGGATGTCGACAGATCCAGGGGAGCGATGATCCTGTATGGATTAAGCGGGGAATATTCCAGGGCGACAGTCTGAGTCCACTTTGGTTCTGTTTAGCCCTGAATCCTCTAAGCACATTGCTTGAGAATTCAGGCCTAGGCTGCCGGTTGAGGAAGGATGGTCAGGTTATATCTCACCTGCTTTACATGGATGATCTGAAACTCTTTGCCCCCAACAAATTGCGACTGATGGAGCTACTGAAGGTAACTGAAACTTTTAGTAACGCCATCGGGATGGAATTTGGTGTGGACAAATGTGCAGTCATGTATGTTGTCTAATCTGCTCAAATAATTATCTTCGAAAATCAACATTGTCATTAGTTTAGTACCGCTATTCCATAACAGATGGCGTTGTGCCGCTACGTCACATTTGTAGATCGCGGTGTTAAGATTTTCGTGCGAGGTATGACCTCCTCGGTACATTATGAATTAAACTTTTGTCTTACTCTGGACACCCTTGTTTTATTTCTTTGCGAGATATTTTTGGGACATTGTACAAAGTGGTCCTTCGCAACCGGATTAAGGACTGGTGTGCATTGTCACTGTTGTGGTGGAGTCAGGTTGAATGGTCAACCTGCTGCGTGAGTGTGACGTCAGCGCGGTCAGTGGTGAGCAGCATCGGCGGATCGTACAAGTTTGGCGCTTAGGCGTATATGTACGAGTGGTACACAACGGTCAGCGCTGGTGCTGATGAACAGTTCGTGTTGGCGTGAGCAGCAGCTGCGGTGCGGGGGGAGAGTACCCCGGGCCCGCATATCATCACGACGAGCTACGCTAAAGTGAGTGACAGTGAAGTGATTGTGTTACGAAGATAATATGTGAGTACTTAATTAATACAGCATTCAGAGTTAATAATTTCAAGCAAATTTAGACCTTATTAACTTAGAAAAAATTAATTAACAATTTGGACTTAGAAAATTTAACGTGTGCATGGACTTAGAATAATTTCAAGAAAAAGTGAACTACGGGGAACCTATGCCCAATTTTGCAGCGAGAAGTATTAAGTTCAAAGACTTGTGATTTTTTACGTGTTGTCCACGAACTTAGCATAGCGTTCCAGAACAGTTTATTTTAAAAGACTGTATAAAAATTCAACATGGAAGCTTTGAGTAATTTACAGTTTAATCTACATTCTGCTATCAGTAGAGCAAGGTCCAACTACACACATCAAAAGTATCTAGGGATCAACATATATTTTTGCAATAACTTTTCTCCTGATTGATATTAATTAAAATTTTCTTTAAGGATTCATCAAATAAAGTGTTTTCGTTTGTCACAGTAACGATAAACCAAGTCACCTTTGCATTAATAAAGAAATTTGCCATTTTCCTAATAAAAGGATTTTTGACATTTGAACCACTAACATTAAAGTTCGAAAAAATGACTGAAAACACAGTTTTCTTTAAAATTTTATTGGGTAACTTAAACAATTAATAATCCGTGTTTCTACCGCGAACACTAACAACACAAGAACATCGGTTTGGCATACTCAAAATGAGTTCATCCAAATCACGCTGTGGAATGGCCGCCCATGTTCGTTGCAACAACAAAAAAAGGTCTTCTTGCGACTGGATACCCTCCATATTCGGCAGAGCTCTTCTCTGTAGCATATCCCATGCATGCTCAATCGGGTTCAAGTCTGGCGACTGAGCAGGCCAGGGCAGGACATTGATGTTAGCTGCGACGAGAGTCTGTCTTACAACTCTTGCGGTGTGCGGTCGTGCATTATCATGCATTAACTGAAATAAGGGACCGATTTGCACTTGTAGAGGAACGATGACGTCTGATACAATCGTCTCAGCATAAATTTGAGCGTTGAGGTTGCCTCTGATCCAAATCAACTCAGTTCTTCCGCCGATCCAAATACCCGCCCATACCATGATGGTTCCACCACTATAAGGATGGACTTCCTGGCAGGATTTTAATCGCTGTTGGCGTCCAGGGGTTCTCCAGTGTCGTATACGTCTTGTATCCGGTCTCATACCAAAACGAGACTCATCAGAAAAGCACACGAAACGCCATTGTTCTTCTGCCCAATTTCTGTGTTCAAGAGCCCATTGATATCGAATCCTACGATTGTGCATTGCTATAGGTGGTACCCGTAGCGGTCTTCGGGAATGAAGGTTCACTTCATGCAAGCGGTTTCTGACTGTTTGGTCGCTAATTAAGTTCCCTGAAGAGTGATGAAGCCTCACGGCTAACATCATGGCGGTTATTGTTGGAGCTCTTCGAGTTAAGATTTGAATGTATCGGTCTTGTCTCCGTGTGGTGCAGCGATACCGTCCTCCATGGCGCTCAGCCACGGTACCAGTGCTTCGGTAACGTGTCCAAAGTCGACTGATAACACTCTGACTTGTATTCAGAGCTAAAGCTACAGTACGTTGCCGGGAACCAGCTTCTATCATTCCCACGGCTCTGAGCATTTCTTCCCTGCTTAAATGACGTCGCCGCTCCATAATAACGTTGGTTTTAATCAGTAGTAGGGAAACAGTAGCACTAATAATGTCTTCAATGCGTTGTATGTTTTTATAGGGAAAATATTGACAGCTTATTTTCATCCTTTACTCGAATTTGATTGAGAGTTCCTGATTCAAATTATGAAATGCACCAAAAAGGATCCATATAAATTTATAAAATCATAAATTTATTACAAAGCCACATCTCAATCTCAAGAAATCCGCATAAAAATGCTTGATCCCTAGACACTTTTGATGTGTGTATAAGAAATCACCTAAGGAGCGAGTAACTAGTTCATACATAGAAGCTAGATTAGAAAATTTAGATGCTAACTGGTCAACATTTTCCGATACCCATATAAAAATTGTATCATCGGTTAAGTCTATTGAATTCGAAAAATCGGATTATTACATTAAAAATACATATGAGACCACGGAAGAATTATTTACTGAATATAAGGCAGAGTTGAGGGAAGCATTGAAGAAAATTGCATGTTCTGATAGTATAAGTAAAGTGTCTGAATCTTCTGCGAAAGGTTCTAAAGAAATATGTACTGTAAAATTGCCAAAGATTGAGTTGCCCACATTTACCGGAAGTTATTCTGAGTGGATTAGTTTTAGAGATTTATTTAAATCCTTAATTCATAACAATGCACAACTAGACGATGTTCAGAAACTGCATTATTTGAAATCACATTTGTCTGGAGAGGCTGAAGGTCTTTTACGGCACATTCCTATTACTAGTAGTAATTATGCAACCTGTTGGACTAAATTAGAGAATCGGTATAATAATAAAAAATATTTAGCGAATTGTATAATGAAACGTTTTATGAGTCAAAAAAACATTGTAACCGAATCCTCCAGCGCAGTTAAGGAACTATTAGATACTTCTAACGAATGTTTACAAGCTTTGAAAAATTTAGGCCTAATGGTTGAGCATTGGGATATTATGGTTCTTTATGTATTGAGTTTAAAACTAGACACTGAGACACGTAAACAATGGGAAATGAAGATTAGTGATTGTTCAGATGACTGGCCTACAATGAATCAGTTTCAAGCTTTCCTTGAACAAAGATTTCGGTCTTTGGAATTTTTAGATAACAAAGGTCAACGTCATCAGACCAATCGTAATGTATCAGTCAAATCGCTCCATGTGTCAACTACATCATGTGTTTGTTGTCAGGATAACCATAAGCTTGCCAACTGTAAAAAGTTCGCCGGTCTCGATATGGATAAGCGTCGTAATTTTGTCCAAACAAATAGGTTATGCTATAACTGTCTAGGAGCAAATCACTCCGTATATGCATGCCGCCAGTCCACCAGATGTCATATATGTAAAAAGAAGCATCATAGTCTTCTTCATCTCAAGGATGTCTCCAAATCAGTTGGTGATAGTAACAAAACTGATCAAGTTGCAGAAAGTAGTGGTTCTGCTGATACAACTTCAACCCAGAGTAATTCCACTAATGTTGTAAGTTGTTTTGCTAATAGTCATAGCCAAATATTATTGGCCACTGCGTTAATTGCAGCGGAATCAAAGAGCGGTACTGCTATTGTGTTAAGATCCCTGTTAGACCAGGGGTCTCAGGCTTCCTTTGTGACGGAGTCCGCAGTCCAGCTCTTAGGTCTTAAAAGAATACCAACTAAAGGTTCAATTTCCGGTATAGGTTGTGATCAAGGCCAATCAATGATTTCATTAAATTCGATGGTCCTCATTAAAGTTAAATCACGCGTTGACCCTAATTTCATTTTCACTGTTAAGGCTTATGTCTTAAAGAAACTAACGAGTATTTTACCGGAAAGGAAGGTCGTGGCAAATGTTATGACGTCAATCTCGTCTTTGGCTTTAGCAGATCCTTCGTTCAATACTCCGAACAAGGTTGATTTGCTTTTAGGTGCCGAAGTTTATAGCCAGATTTTGTTAGAAGGTTTAATCAGAGGTCCACCTGGTCGTCTCATCGCACAAAATACTAGACTAGGATGGATCTTGTCTGGTCAAGTAGGTGAAATCAACCAAAGCGAGACATGCCACAATACCGTAGTTACATTGCATTCCATTCATATAGATGAGAACACACTCCTTAAAAGATTTTGGGAACTAGAATCTGAGCCCAAGGGCGATTACGATAAGGTTTACTTGACCCCAGAAGAACAGAAGTGCGAAGACATATTTAAGGCCACGACTACACGAGACGAATCTGGTCGATATGTTGTGCACATGCCTTTCAGGTCAAGCAATCCTGCTTGTAAATATGGTGGATCGAAAGACATCGCTCTTAAACGCTTTTTAACCTTAGAAAAGCGTTTTCTAAGGAATCCTGAATTCAAAGCTCAGTATTCAGCAGTTATAAATGAGTACATAGCTCTTAATCACATGGATATAGTACAGGATAGGGACAAAGAAGGTTCCGTGTACTTACCTCATCATGCCGTCATCCGTAACGATAAAAGTACAACGAAGTTGCGCATCGTATTCGATGCATCATGTGTAGGTAGCAACGGGGTATCTCTTAATCACGATTTAATGGTGGGGCCTCCTCTACAACCTGAACTTCGTCATGTCATCATGCGTTGGCGTTGTGAACCCATTTGTCTGGTAGCGGACATCGTCAAGATGTACAGACAGATTAAGGTATGCGATGATCACACAGATTTTCAGCGGATATTATGGCGTGAGAATCCAGATGACGAAATTCAAGTGTTACGTCATTTAAGGGTAACGTTCGGAACATCATCGGCGCCTTACCTAGCAGTGAGATCATTGCAGCAGTTAGCTCAGGACGAAGGCGCTGAATTTCCTTTAGCAAAGAACCGTGTTGTTTCCGACTTCTATATGGATGACCTAATGACGGGTTGTCAAACCATAGAGGAAGGAGTAGAAGTATATAAGCAGACATCGGAGTTACTTAAACGTGGAGGTTTCCAGCTCCAAAAATGGGCCAGTAACGATAGAGAATTACTAAAATTGATTGAAGACGGTGAACAAATATCACAAACACAAGGAAACATGGAACTAAAAACAGATGCAATTTCAAAAATATTAGGTTTAACGTGGGACAAAGACAATGACGAGTTCGTTTACACTATTCAGCTTAATGATCTAGATTTACCGGTGACAAAACGTAAGGTTATTTCGGACATAGCGAGACTATTCGATCCCCTTGGATGGTTAGCACCGACAATCATCACTGCAAAGGTGTTTATTCAAAGAATATGGATGACTGGGATCGAATGGGACGCAGAACTACCTGCACTATTGCTGACAGAGTGGCTTGACTTCCGGAAGAGCCTTTGTAACCTCATTAAGTTTCGTCTGCCTCGTTGGATCAACTCGAGAAAGGAGAACAGGATCCTAGAATTGCATGGTTTTTCAGATGCTTCCAATGTAGCATACGCCGCGGTTGTATACGTCCGCATCATTGATAGAGATGGACATATTCACACAGCCTTGGTGACTTCAAAAACCAAGGTTGCTCCTGTTAAACAGGTATCAATCCCGCGATTAGAGCTTTGCGGAGCTGTCCTAGTAGCAAAGCTTCTTCAGGAAGTCGCTTCAACTCTCGAAGTTCCCAAACAGCACTTATATGCGTGGACAGACTCATCCGTCGTATTGGCGTGGTTAAGCAGCCACCCTAGTCGATGGAAAACGTTTATCGCGAACCGTGTTTCCGAAATACTTAACATCATGGATAGAAGTCAGTGGTCACATGTGTCGTCGTCCGAAAATCCAGCAGATTGCGCATCTCGGGGAGCAAGCCCTTCTGAGTGTAACGATATGCAGCTCTGGAAAAGAGGCCCAGTATGGTTACAGAATGAAAAAATAGATTATAAAGGGGGAAATATACAAGTAACTACACTAGAAGAAAGAAAAATGAAAACAAAATGTCATGCAACTGCGGTAGATGGTAATGATAGTCTATTTACTAGATTTTCTAGCTTCAGTAGGTTAGTAAGAGTGATAGCTTACTGTAGAAGGTTTTTAAGAATGAAGGAAATTAAACATAATGAAAACAAAATGACTACTTGGCTAACCACTAAGGAATTAAATGAAGCTATACTTACCTGTATTAAACTCTGCCAACTCCAGTCCTTTAGTGAAGAAATAGAATCTGTAAAAAAAGGCCGTAAATTAAATAAGAGTAGTAAACTTACCTCGTTGAGTCCTTTTCTTGACGATGACGGAATCTTAAGGGTTGGCGGTCGCTTGCACCGGGCTTCTATTGATGAGAATATGAAGCACCACATCTTAATTCCTCATAAATCACACTTCACCAATCTTTTGATTGCCGAGGCTCACGAGAGAACTTTGCATGGCGGGCCGCAATTAATGCTCAATTACTTAAGATCCAAATACTGGATACTCAATGCTAGGAATCTCGTTAGGCAATATGTTCATAAGTGTGTAATTTGTGTTCGACACTCAAAACAAACTCACCAACAAATGATGGGTCAATTACCGAAGGCCAGGGTGTCTGCTCAGAAGCCTTTTCAATGCAGTGGCGTAGATTACGCAGGTCCAATCTGCATCCGAACCTCCAAGGGTCGTGGTCATCACTCCACTAAGGGTTATATATGTTTGTTTATTTGTATGTCCACTCGGGCTATTCACCTCGAAGTTGTCAGTGACATGACTTCTCAGAGTTTTCTTGCGGCTTTTAAGCGCTTTGTAGCCAGACGTGGCCGAGTATTGGACTTGTGGAGTGATAATGGGACAACATTTGTTGGTAGTGCAAAGGAATTGCGACAGCTATTCAACGCTGAAAGGTCGACGGTAGCTTCGGAAATAGCTGATTTCCTATCTATGAATGGTATGACTTGGCATTTCATACCTCCCCATGCTCCAAACTTTGGAGGATTGTGGGAGGCTGGTGTCAAGTCCACGAAGCACCATTTGAAAAGAATTATAGGCACCAGCACATTGACATTTGAAGAAATGACAACTGTGTTGGCTCAAATCGAGGCCTGCCTTAACTCAAGGCCGATCTCTCAGCTTTCTAACAATCCAGAAGACTCGTGTCCTTTGACGCCTGGTCACTTTCTCGTAGGTGAACCTTTGGTAACTGTACCTGATGCTAATTATGAAAATTCATCCATTAGCAATCTGAAGCGGTGGCATCTCACACAAAAAATGCTTCAACATTTCTGGCGTAGGTGGTCATCAGAGTATTTAACTCAATTGCAGCATCGGTATAAATGGACAGATGTTAAGCCTGAACCTGAGATGGAGACATTGTTCTGGTGAAGGAGGATGGTCTTCCACCCGCTAGATGGCTATACGGGGTTATTACAAATAAGCATCCAGGTTTGGACAATATTACTCGCGTTGTAACCATACGGTGTAAAAATAATGAGATTAAAAGGCCTGTGTCTAAATTAATTATTTTACCTGTGAACACTTAGTTGTATAACATCTTTTTGATGTATTTTATATATAGTTTTATTTACGCATTGTTTTACCATTGTTTAACTTTTAACTTTTATTTACTTGAATGAATTTGTATTTTACTGTGTTTAACCGTTGTTTAACTTTTATTTGCATAAGTCATGAACTTGTATCATAGATATAAGGTGCTAGGTTTAAGTTATAGTGGATAGCATCCAACCAATCATATTTTTAAGCTTATACTGTCAGGTTAAGGTTGATGGACAGAGCCGTCCATGGCGGGCGGAATGTCTAATCTGCTCAAATAATTATCTTCGAAAATCAACATTGTCATTAGTTTAGTACCGCTATTCCATAACAGATGGCGTTGTGCCGCTACGTCACATTTGTAGATCGCGGTGTTAAGATTTTCGTGCGAGGTATGACCTCCTCGGTACATTATGAATTAAACTTTTGTCTTACTCTGGACACCCTTGTTTTATTTCTTTGCGAGATATTTTTGGGACATTGTACATATGTAAAGCGAGGGGAGATTATGGAATCCGAGGGACTTCAGCTCTCGGACTCCATACAACTTAGATCTCTTTCCTCATCTGAAACCTATAAGTATTTGGGTATGTCGGAAGCGGTAGGCATTAACATAACTGACATGAAGCAATCGTTGAAGGAGCGCTTCTTCAGTCGCCTGAGGAAGGTATTAAATAGCCTTCTTTCAGGCGGGAACAAGATGCGCGCCTTCAATGGTTGGGTCATGCCGGTTTTAATGTACTCTTTCGGCATACTCAAATGGACTCAGACCGAACTCGACGCCCTGGATAGAAGAGTTCGTACACTGCTGACCGAAAGCCGGATGCATCACCCACGATCATCGGTGATGAGACTGTACATCCCGCGGAAGTGCGGGGGTTGAGGCTTTTTAAACGCGAAGACCCTCCACAACCGCGAGGTGTGCAGTCTCAGAGAATATTTTTTAAAAGCCGAGGTGGGTATGCACCGAGATGTGGTCGCAGTGGACAAGGGACTCACCCCGCTGTCCATGGCTAAAGAGAACTGGCACAAACCTGAGGTACTTACCACCGATAACCGCAAGGAAGTATGGCAAGGCAAAGAGCTTCACGGGCGCTTCTATCGGGCTCTTCATGGGCCCGACGTAGATTTTCTAGCGTCCGTGTCCTGGTTACGTTTCGGCGACCTCTTTGGAGAAACTGAAGGTTTTGTCTGTGCGATTATGGACGAAGTTATGTTGACGAACAACTACCGGAAATATATTATGAAGGACGGGACGATTGACATGTGTCGGGCATGCCATCTTCCGGGTGAGTCCATCAGACATATTATTTCTGGTTGTTCTCGTCTGGCTAACGGCGAGTACTTGCACAGGCACAACCAAGTAGCCAGGATTATACACCAGCAACTTGCCTTGAAATATAAACTTGTGGAATCTGAGGTACCGTACTACAAGTATGTGCCCGACCCAGTTCTCGAAAGTGACCATGTCACGCTGTACTGGGATCGGTCTATCATTACTGACAGGACTGTTGTCGCGAATAAACCTGAAATAGTGATGATAGACCGATCAGCGCGCCGCGTAATGATAATCGATGTTACTATTCCGCATGACGAGAACCTCGTGAAAGCTGAGAAAGAGAAACAAATAAAATATCTCAACTTGGCACACGAGGTTCGCGATATGTGGAATATGAACTCGGTTATCATTGTGCCGATTGTCGTGACGGCCAATGGCCTTATAGCCAAGAGCTTCGATGACCATCTATCGAAGCTCTCTTTAGGCGGTTGGATCAAGGGCCTGATTCAGAAGGCAGTACTCCTCGATACGGCTCGCATTGTGAGGAGGTTCCTGTCTCTGCAGCCCTAACCACCGGTGGCTTGGACCCTGCTCCCGACACCGGCGGACCACTATTTTTTATATTTTTGAATGTATTTTTTAATATAATATTTTTTAAGATACATTTAAAAATATGTAAAGTAAGTAGATGAAATGAATAAAGGAAATAATAATAATAAATCATTTTATTTCAGGCATTGCACGTAATCACATACAGTTCACCCATAGCAGTTACATTAAAAACACGCACAACACTACAAAAGATTTATTGTCGGTATCCACAGGTTTTAATACTATAACATTAACTGATTTCGGGCAATGATGATACTGACGCCCTCTAGCGTGAGCATCAAAAATAGAAAAATGTTTCTACTTTACTGCTTTCGCCATGCTACAACAGAGGGCGGTACTTGTATGTCAGTCACAATGATAAAGAAAGAATCATCATATTTTTCCTTTTCAACCTATACTGGAATGACGACGAAGAGGAGTTCGTGGCTAAATAATAAGAGCCGCTCGGGTCAATCTTTAGGTTAAGCCGTGCTTTTTTTTTTTTTTTAAGGGACAAGCCCGCCACACTGTTCCCAACCACTGTAACTCCTGAAAGCCAGAATCAACAGTGGCGACCACCAGAAAAGCGCCGAGACAATGAAGCTCGACGAAGTCCCAGAGAATGAATTTAACTGTCTTGGATCCCGCAACGAAATTAATCAGAAAAGTATAGCGGAGGAGTAGGAAAATCTGTAATTTCCACTTCCCTCCATATTAGCAGCAGACACAAAGAAACAAGGCCAATAGGCGCAAAGGGACGTTCACAACTGGGATAGGCCCAGTTGCCTAGCACCACGGATAAAATATTAACATTAATGGGTCCTAAGTTGTGAGCAGTTATATTTGATTCCAATAATAGGTATGGCAAAAACGCTTGAACGCACGGAAATTTGTTCTAGTTTCTACAAGGTCTGTGTAGTAAATAACTCCGGATGTAACCTGTACACTATCCAACATAATTAAATATTGCGTTCATTCTGCCAAAGACTGCACTCCCATAAAATATGATGTGCTGATTGTTCATATTCGCAGTCAGATGTGGAACATTGACAAAGAGGCGAGTCAACAAGCTTGAAGGAAAATAATTTACTCTTAAAGTTACCATGACCGGTGAGAAATTGAGCAACACAGTGATCAACCTCCAGCCATGTCCTGGCCAGCCGTTCACGAACGGATGGAAAGAACTGGTGGAGGTGTCGGCCCTTGATGGAATTATCCCACCTACATTGCCATTCAGACAAAAGTTCCTCCCAGACGTCGGTCTGTGGTTTGAATAATCTAGAAATCTTATCACGGTCACGTAGGGTTTAAAAAGTCTGCGTCCGTGGTCTCACGCGCGTTATAGTACATTGCAGCCCGTCGCTGCACTTCAAGATCGACTGGAAGTACACCTGCAAGTACCGGTAAGGCTTCAGTACTAACCGTCCTATACGCTTTGCATAAGAATATCAAAGCCAAACGCTGGCTTTGAAGCAATTTACGTCGTACCGCTCCTATGGTGGCCCTATCGGCCCAAACAGGTGCCCCGTAGCACATACACCTCAAATAGGTAGCCCCATAAATGGTCTTTAAAGTTAGAAATGACAGACCCCACGTAGATTTGGATATTCTAGTTAAGGCATAAAAGTTAAGGCATAAAAGTTCTTTTTAGCCGTGCTTGTCTAGGTTGGTCTGTGGATGGATGACATAATGACATTACATATCGAGTTTCCTCCGTGCCTCGGAGAGCACGTTAAGCTGTTGGTCCCGACTGTCATTTGTAGATCTTTGACAGTCATAACAGGTAGTCAGTGGCCCAATAAGTCTGACAACCAGTCTTACCAAGGGGTATCATATTACCCAGTACTAACTGGGTTGTGGAGGTCAGATAGGCAGTCGCTCCATGTAAAATACTGGTATTCAGCTGTATCCGGTTAGACTGAAAGCCGATCCCAACATAGTTGGGAAAAGGCTAGACAGATGATGACTGGAATGATGACGAAAATATATCCTATAACGTTCCCAATGTTAGGACAAATGCTTCGTCTTTGAACCCATCCTCGTCTCGTAAATCAACGCTGTAACCACTGGGTCACCACTGCTCACCATGAATGACGGTTTATGTACCTAGAAATGCTGCAGAGCATGAGTTCCTGGGTTCAATTCCCCGGTTCAGACAAAGTGTCATTGAGTTTTTCCATTAGGAATTTCTCAGTACAGGTACGGAGTTTAAATTTGTGCCCGGTTGATGCCAATAGGCTCGCCTTCCATGGGACTTAAAACATAGCCGGCAAAATGTGGGTGTAGGGTGGTCTTGTAAATTATGTTATATAAACATATATAATACGTCATTGTATAAACATTTATAAAAATACAATTTGAAAATATATTAGGTTTTAAGTAACAAGTAAAGGTTATAGCTGTGACAAGCGATGCGATAAATTCTACTTTACCATCTTACCAATTTCACGGAGGCGAAGATTTCTGTCGTCGTTAACAGATAAGCCTACACGACGGTATTACTTAAGATGACAGATTTTATTGCTATCTCCGTTTCATTTTTATGACACACAGATTTATTATTCGCACAATGGCTGGAGAACTTACTTATTCTTTTTTGCCTCGCAATGACGTGATCTTGTCCTATTTTTTTGTTTTTAATGTACGACCCGCCCCGGCTTCGCACGGGTGCAATGTGGATACTAATAAGGGTAATTTATACATACAAACCTTCCTCTTCAATCACCCTATTTATTTTTGAAAAATCCGTTCGGCTAGTAGCTAAATTAGTAGGCAAGACGGTGTGGGGGGAGGGTCGGCGATTGCATCAAGCAAAGCGAGGCGCTTGAATTTTATTCTCAACTCCGTAATTTTTTTGCGATTAATCTTAAGGTGTGTCCAAACATAAAGCGGTAATCGCGCGCGGCGGCGCGGCCGAGCTCGGCCTATGCGGCGATTGGAAGACTGCCGTGCGCGACCACACCATGCGAAACTGCGTCTGTTTAGTCCTACTAGAACGCGGTAGAAATGTGTCCTGCAAACGCCACGTGTTGCTGCCGCGCTCTTGCCGCGCAATGTTTGGACACACCTTTATGATATTCGTTTAAATTATGATGGTGTAAAAGAGTAAAATAATGTGCATAAAATGCTTAAAGCCTCTAACTTATTTAAAATGATAAGGATTAATACCGTATTTGTATAAATAGCTTTCTGTTTTTTACCGCTTAATAATTGCCCATTTTTTTAAGTATTAATATGGATACAGTATGTTATCTCTATGAGATAGACATAATATGTCGCGGATTTTTCTGTAGACTTATTATAAGATACACAATTCAACCATACATTATTTTGTTATATCTCAAAGGGTTAAGGCAGCGTTTTCGTTGAAAGCTCCCAGACGGCTACTTTTTCCGACACCTCCAAAAAATATCATATTTATATTTTAGCCAATGTATACAAAAACATGAAAAATTATATACTAAAACCTTCCTCTTGAACTACTCTATCTATTACAAAACCCGCATCAAAATCCGTTGCGCAGTTTTAAAGATCTAAGCATACATAGGGACAGACAGACGCGGCGGGGAACTTTATAATATGTGGTGATAGTGATGACAGTGATAGTGATGTAGTGATAGTGATGTAGTGATAGTGATATAGTGATAGTAATGTAGTGATAGTGATAGTAATAGTGATGATGATAGTGATAGTAATAGTGATGATAGTGATGGTTTGACCTATTATCTGGTTTGGATCACAATGTTGGGTCACAAAAGGGATAAGTGAAAGGCACTTGCATGTGGCTGAGATGAGAATGCTAAAGGGGATGTGGGGTGTTACGCGAATGGAAAAAATAATTAATGAGTACATAAGAGGAAGTCGGAAATTGGTAGTTGTGTGATAATCGGTTGTCGTGGTATGTGCATGTGATGCGAAGGAAAGAGGCAAATATCATGAGGAAAGTACTGAGTATGAATGTGGATGGATATAATAGTAGAGGAAGACCAAAGAAACGATGGATGGACTGTGTAAAGGATGAAATGGCAAGAAAGGAGGTGTCTGATGAGATGACGAGTAATAGAGAAGTTTGGAAGAAGATATGCTGCGCCGACCACAAATGAATTGGGATAAGGGTAAGAGAATGGTGATGATGATGTCAGGTAGGTACTCATGAGACAATACGAGATAATTGAAATCACATTTATCGAAAAAAGATTTTCAACGGCGTGTCAGCCACTCTATCATCATCATCATCACTTCAGCCGAAAGACGTCCACTACTGGACATAGGGTGCGACTCGCATCCAGCGGATTCCCGCAACCTTCACCAGGTCATCGGTCCGGTCGGTTCGTTGGAAGGCCTCCCACTAGGTGGAGCCACTCTATACCCATTACGAAATCCATCAAAACGACTAAACATCTAAAACTCCAATCACGTCAATTTCGCTAACCTATCACAAAGTGTTAACACAGTATCCCAAACCAACGCTTTAGTAAGCTCCTTACCTGACTGAGGAGCCAACAAGCCTCGTAAACTTCAAAGTTTAAACAACCTACCTACTTGCTTTAAATACCTGTTGGTACACTATTGTAGCGGAATAATGTATCTTAGAGCGTTGTCACACTAGCGATTTGTGAACGTAGCCAGTCCACCGCATGTGCCTAGCAGGTTCACTGCATGTGCGTAGCAAGCGCACCGTGCATTCGTAGTGACTTCACAGCGTGTGCGTAGCGAGCTCACTTTGTGTGCATAGCCGGTTCACCGCGTGCGCGTAACAATTTCACCGCGTAGCAAGTACGCCTTATATTCGTAGTAAGTACACCGCATGTGGATAACAAGAGCGAGTTCACTACGTGAGTGAAATAAGTTTCCCGTGTGTGTGCGCAGCGAGTTTACAGCGTGAGTGAAGCCAATGCATTTTACACGCAGCGACCGTGTCGCGTATTCGCAGAAGACACGCTGCAAGCTCAAAAGTTGCCTCACTGGAAACATGCTCGCAAATCGCCAAGTGTTATAGCGCTCTTAGCGTGTTCTAATAATGCTAAGTAGTTTCTTACAATTAATTTTAGTTGTAGACACAATAAATTTCAAGTTTGACGCGATTTGATATTAGTTTGAAACCTGAGGCGTATGCGAGTTAAATTAGAATGAGATGAAATGAAGTTTGATGGTGGAGTTGTGATACGTATTCCATATGTATTACGTTATGTTTAAGTGCTATCTAGGTTTTTCATATGGAAGTCCTGAAAGTGTAACTATTTGGATATTTAACAAAAAAAACGTTAAGCAACATTGTACCTACTTTCTTTGATTTAATATTTATCCAGGAAGTTATGAAGTCTGAATTATCGATAATGTTGTCTAAACTTCACGAAACAATGAATGCAATACTAAGTAGAGAGTTACAGCCCATCAACGCGAAAATTGCCGCCATGGATGACTCTATGAAATTCATGAACGGTCAGTACGAGGACCTATTAAATGTATGATTTAATATTAAAAAAATAAATGTATATATTTTTAAAACCTGCCACCTTTTCCTCCGCATGGCTTTAAAAATGACCGTGCCAGTTGGATCATGCAGCCTTTACGAACGAAAACGTACTCAATAAGACATAAAAAAGAACTATGAGGAGAGATAACTTTATTCCAAATGCGAAAAGGCTTATAACAAGGAAAGTACAATAAAAAAATAATTATAATTTAATATAACAATCATCATCATTTTTCTGAAGTTGTCTCATAATACTTGGGGTCAGTGCAACATGGTACCATTCTATACGATATACCATTAATACTCCTGTTTTTTCATATACTTACAAAATCCATCCACCTTTTCCTCTCCTTCTCCATCCAGCAACATTCATCACTCAAAATTGTTACTAAGCAGTGATTGTATTAAGTACCTACTAATAAAATTAACTATTTTCTTTTAGAATGAGAAGAATGTTTGTATTCTTTTGGGTTCCAATTGATCTTCGGTGTGCTTGCCTTATTTTCTACGGTATTTTCTGGAAAAAAAATTTATTACAATCATTTAAATGGTAAAACGCCTACAAACTGCCAACCGTTCAAAAATGACCTTTTCTACGTATATTTACGTGAACTGGAGCGGGTAAAACCGCGTAACGTCTGCTAGTTTATAATATACTCGTACATACAAAGCGATGGCGAAATAGGTCGGGCTCATTTGATGGATGAAATGGCGACAGAATACGGGAGCAGCCCGAATGATTTGGATACTCCTGCATTTTCCCATATATTTATGTTGGCGCACAAATGGGACAAATGAGAGGCAGTTGGATGCAGCTAAAATGAATTTACCAAGAAGGATGTGTTTTACTACGCGAATCCCCAGTGCGGATCAGGAGAGATATATGGAGTAGAAAGTTCCATAAATATCCCAACCGGTAGCTACAGTTGGAAAAAACTCCAAGTACCAGCGAGATATGTTAGCAGGGATATATGGAACGGGGGGAATCAAAAGTATACAATTTTAAGTAATCATTTTAATTTAATGTTGTTTTCTCAAAACGGTGAAGGAAAAACATCGTGAGGAAACCGGCATGTCCATAGAACCAAAAAATTCGAAGACATGTGACATCTACCAATCCCTACTGGGCCCGCGTGGTGGATTATAGCCCATTCCCTCTCATAGAGAGGAGGCCTGTGTCTCAGTAGTGGGAACATTTAATAGGCTGATTATGATGATGATGATGTTGTTTACGGAGACGCAGGGCGTGAAGCGGCGCGTGCGACGCTGCTTTCAACACCTGTCATCCATGTCATCTGCGGGCTCCGTTGCAAGTAACGCTGCATTTCAAGCAAACGCGTGTGAAATCGCTTCTCCGTAAACAAACGCTCTCGTACGTCGCCATAATATGTTTGAATTTATTGCGGACCGCGACATACAACGCGCCGCGTCTCCATAAATGAGCCCTATTGATTTATGTAATGTTTGCGTTGATAAGATTTTCATATAATAATAAGTATAATTTTATTTTATTATGTTTAATTTAATTGAGCTATGTTAAGTGATGGCCTGAAACACAGGTTCAAATAAACCTAGATCGGGCAGGTCGCTACCAAACATATGAATTGAACATTATCATTACTTGCACCTGTTGAATACTTTGTATTTTTAGTTTACCTACAAGTATTAATGATACCATTGTATGATATAAATAATACTACTGTGCTATTCTATTCTATTCTATTATAAATACCCGGTAATGTTTTAGGTATATCGACTGAGTGAACGGGCGGTGGCCGTGGTGCTACGCAGAGCTCCAGCCTAAAACTCTTCAGTTCCGTAGCCGTTGGCATCAAATCACAACATGGAGCCGTTTTGAACTTGCTGGATACCAAGCGTCCTATCTTCAGTACTGCCTGCCAATAGTAGGAATGATTAGCATTTATACCATACGAAGAATAAATATTAGGAGATAGCGAGACGCACTTATTTAATTTTTAAAGGATTAGCCTACCGTTAAGATCAAGAAAGGTGTAAAGGCTTCTGTCCTGCTGAGACAAAAAGGTTTACTATGTATTTAACATTTACAGGAAACACTAACCTACTAGCAGCCTTGCCGGTGCAAGGCTGCTAGTAAATGACTTGAAACACTTACAGATCGTGTAGGTAGCGGTAATGCTGGGCGGACGTAAATAGGTGTCAAAGTTAATAACACAGATAACGGCACGAACATCTTGATGATATTGAAAGGCATCGCAGCCAGTAGTAATTCTGAAGTGAAATAAATATATTACTTCCACGTGAAAACGCTTCCGTTGTCAATAAAACAAAGATCTATTTTCACTGACCAGGGTACAATCTGCAACTGTACTTCGCGGAAGTCGAGAAAACGGGCTTAACAGTGGGATAAAAGTCCTCTGTCTGTTCCCAAACTCGCAAAATCTGTCCCTCCTTTGGCCCTTCCACGTATACTATCACAGTATCTCCTGTATCCAATGCAAATCCCGTCAACAAACCTGCTTTACTCTCTGTTTGCATCAGTGACTCATTTATTTCAGTGATTTGACGTAATAGTTTCATTATAGCTTCACGATCACTAATAAGACAGTATAATCTAGAATATCTTTCAGCGTTTGACTTAGGTTTACAACCAACGAGACCCATAGATACTTCAATCATCATTTGTGCCTCTAGGATAACGCCTGGTTGAATAAATAAGTCAGATTTAACTTTCGCTCTTATTGCATTTACATCGTTTGTACAAATTTCTTCGCGATCCAGTGGCACAACAGATGTTTGAGGAGGATACAACGGAAACTCTCCTTTGACGAATCCATTAATTTTAGTTAATGCTCTTGCATCAATCTGGGTATGTGCAATAAGAATATCTACAGCTTGATTTGGTATAGGTGGTGGAACACCTCTGCCAACATCACGATCAGCTTTTTCGTATCCAAAAAATGTCATGGTCTTCATTTCCGGTGGAGGTATCCTGATTCCACGGACCTATAATCACAAGTTACACTTAATCGTACATATAAACTGATAATACCATTGTCAGGAAACAAAATAGTCGGTAATTAAAAATAATAGATAGAATACACAATCATAAATCCCAAATTATATACTAGTTGTGTTGTTCAGCTTCCCAGTATAAATGGATGAGTTCAATCTGTATCTGGTTGAGAGAAGTGAAATGTCAATCAAGAAGAGTGGTGTGCGATTGGAGATGTCTACGATCAGCAGTAGTATACTATATGAGATGAGTAGTATACTATTGAATATATGAAATGAAATGATGATAACGATGAAGTGCACACTTACATGAACTTACGCCATTTTCCCATTTGGGTAGGCAGAATGCCACTTGCTACGGTCATACTCCTTTTGCCTCGTCCAACTTCATACTTCTGGCCATATTGAGCTGATATCGATGAATTATCGTAAGTAAATAAATTACCTCAACTCGAAAGGGCTGATCCAAGAACGTAGCCATTAGATTCGATGCCGCAGCACAAGACAATGGTACTGAGTGATGATCATTGAAATTAACCTCAGTTCCAGGTTCATTTGTTGATAAGGACTGTTTCTCTGAATTCCATTTTTCTTCTCTGATCTTCCATCTTGTATAAATGTGTGTAAATCTGTAACATAGGCACTGTTTCGGTTGCACCAAAGGAAGAAGACGATTCCGATATGAATTCAATTTCACTTGTTCTCCCTGTCATTGCGATATTTTTTTTGTTCTGGACCATCGATGGGAACCAAGTTGCGGTTTCAAAGTTCCAACTTTTTCACGAGTTTTGTTTAACGAGATTTTCTAATCTTACAATTTCACTTTAAATTTCTCCATCACCCCCTTGTAACCTACTTATTCAATGTATATATACATATATACATCAGCCAAGACACCAAGCATGCGCTACCAAGCATGAGCTACCAAGCATGAAATACCATGTCAGATTAAACAGAGAAAATTACCTATTTTGATTCAAATATTTTATTGGAATATCCGTAAGATTGCAAACATTTACAAAGAAAATAGGGAAGTCATCTTCCGAAGGCAGATTAGTGCAGCTAATCAATGCTTTCACTTCTCCGAGCTGTGTATGGCACTCCCCTGTTGTTACAAATGGAGTGACTCTTCCAATACCTAAAATTAATATATTTGTATTATTATAAATCGCTCTACGCAGAGTCTAAATTATAATATTCTGCGAACACAAACAAACAAAGCACTTCACAGCACTTGTATTAATTTAATTTAATATCTACTTGGTATTTTTATTAAATAAAAATTTTCAATTTAAACATTTATAATGTTCGCCGGAATTTTGAGAGGTATTTTTTATGTTTATAAAATCGTTTGCCCTGACTATCAACGCACAGCTCAGACCACAGGACGGATCGAGCTAAAATGGCATACAGGTGGCTATTATGACGTAGGCATCTACTAAGAAAGATATTGGAAGGTTTCACCCCTAAGCGGGTGAAATAGGAGTTGAAAGTTTGTGTGCCACCGGGCGAAGCTGGTTCAGGTCGGCTAGTTCCGCATAGGTTTGAGGCATGCGAAGAGTCTAGATCAAAATCTAATGGAGTAGGTTGACTATTACAACTACAAATTGACTTGAAACCTTCAAGTCTCGTTGTGTCGGTGTGTCGACGTGTCGTTGTGTTGACGTGTGTGACGTAACTAACTTTTTAAAAAACGTCATCAAATGTGTGATTTAAATAAACTTGACCTGCCAAGATCCAATCACCGGACAAAGTGATTTCGTAATTATTTTTTTGTGGAATAGACATTTTTCTGGGTTGTTCTTTATTTGAAGGTTTGCTTTTTTCGAAGGGTATTTCCACCGCTTCGACTTCTTCCTTCTTCCGGTAGCGAGGATTTAAGATGACATCTTGGACTTGGTAAATCGCAGCGTCTTGATGCCTTACATCTGTAATGTGAGACCAGTTTCATGAAACATTTTGGACAACATCTGTAGTTACCTACTCAATGATGCGCACAGTGTAGTTCTAAGTACAATGTTTATTTGTTCAAACATTAATTGAAAACATTTCAAATTGGGGATATTCTTTTCATTGCAATGTTCTGAATGTTGTGATGGATGTGTGGAGTGGCAAGAATATAAACAGGGTTATTTGTAAAACACCGACAACCTCTTAGGACTATGTTACCAACATCATAATCAACAACTTTTGTTCTATGACTTTTAAAAATTCATCATATTTTAGTTCATCAGATTTTCATACAAAAATAAAAATATTAAAATTGAACGACTTAAATGTTACGAAGTCTATGCGTAGAAAAAGAAAGCGATAGTATAATAGCGAGGGGAACGGGGTTAGGGTGGGGCGGGGCGCTTGAACTTGACCTATGTACTGCCCTCAGTAGATCGTTCGCATTGATAAGTTTGTTTTTGGTAAATGTATTATGTTTTGTAAGAATAAATAAAAGTGTATAGAACAAAAGTTGTTGTTTATGATGATAGTAATACAGTCCTGCAAGGTTGTCGGTGTTTTAGAAATAACCCTGTATAATTGGCAAAGGAATTAATAACGGAATTGTTCGGCTTAGTATGGGCATGTGATGGGGAGAGATGAAACGCATGTAACTAAAATAATGATAAATGATGATGGAGGGGAATGTCAAAGAAACGATGGACATATTGTGTGGGAAATAATAAATGAAAGAAAAATAAGAGATCGATAACGTGTCAAATAGGAAAGGATAGAAGAAGAAAACGTGTTTCGCCATCCACAAGTATTGTGGGGCGCACAAGAAGATGGTCGAAATACAGGGTTAGTTTTCAATGGCCGGTCAAATTTTCAGAGATGGTTTAGAATCGATAATATTTGTGATTTAATGAAAAAAAAAAAAAACATTTTTTTTTTAAATAAAATATCATTTCTGTCCACCACTAAGAAGCGAACATATGGATATTGCAACAGCACAATTCAGTTCAACAACCTAGATAGGTAGCAGTTAGCACACACATAAATTTGACGGTGCATGCACGCGCACAAGTGCATTGATTCCCACTAGGTTTATGATTTATGAAATTTTTAGGACCTTTTTGAAATTAATGCTATTATTTTATATTTTCGATACTGTTGTTAAAAATGCACTTTTGGTTTGATATCTAGATCTTAATTTTATAACTAAACCTGCATAACACATCCCGATTAAAGTTCTTCGAGTGGAAAACACACACATCTAAATTTGAGGTGAACAAACTAACCATTACCGTCGTAAATTGCAAAATAGAATTACAATGATTTACCTTCAACTGGATACGGCGTCTCCAACAGTCCATCTATAATCGAGGACGGTATATAATTTACAACGCAAAACCATATCATGTCTTCAATATACTTCTTTAAAGGAGCATCCGCCTCTATAACTTGCGCGAACTGTCGACGTTCACCGAACCGCAAAGGAGGCAAGTACACTTCAGTTTTCTCGGATTTGGAACTGAAGCAAGGTGCAAATGTTTTTTTTTAATTGGAAATTCTTTAAAACGGCATTCATTACTGTTTCCCTAGCTAAATCATTGCGTTCTAAATATCTATAATATCTACGGCAGTAGCTAGGTACTCTACGGCTAGGGCAACTCTGCGTTATTATCTTTTCTATACATACGTATATAAAACTAACTGATGCCCGCGGCTTCGCCCGCTTGACAAATTATATACTCTTGAATCACTCTATCTATTAAAAAAACCCGCATCAAAATCCGTTGCGTAGTTTTACAAATCTAAGCATACATAGAGACAGACAGTCCCAGCGGGGGACTTTGTTTTATAATATGTAGTGATTTGTAAACTGTTTTCATACTTAAACTTAGAGCTAAGCGTTCCAGCTCCGGAAGATGGGACTACTGTTGCCACGAAGTCGCGCAGCTGTGTTACTCTCACAGGAATAATGTGACGTATCGAAAACGTCAGCCATCTTCTCTGTAGAAACTGCCAAGTTCTAACCCAACCGCTGTTGTTTCCCGAGAACACCTGTAGAATCATGAAAATACACACAGTTATTGTAAAAAAACGTATTACCTAATATTATATTTTATCAAATGTATAGTAAGCAAATATCTCAAAGAAACAATGGACAGCCATTATTATTATGGCTAGAAAATAGTGATCTAAGAGATAGGTACCTATAAAGATGACGAAAAAGGGGTAACAAACTCAACCCAAACAAATATATCGGGATAAGAACAAGATCATCATTATATTCAGATCATTTAGGTACCGCCCGATATCAACACCATATTCATCCCTTTAGATTCCATTCCCCCACAAAGCACTACGGCAGAAGTACTGGGAAAGATAGAATTACCACGGAAGCGCATAAAATCGGCTCTACCACTATGCTACCCCATCTTGCTAACCTGCTTAACACCATATTCTCGGCGATCTCTTTGTATTTACTACCTACAACACCTACCCAACTCATTTTCTATAGCATCTACCTATACAAAATAGAAATTTAAAAATAAAAGCTTTTTACTGATTGTAAGTACCTATAGGTAATTTGCTTTTGACGGGACTTTTACTGCCAGATAGCTGATGTCATATTATGAATTACCTTAAGCTAAGGGGCCGCCCGCGCCTCCACGAGCGAGAGAATCGCGACGATATTATCGTCCTTGTCACGTTTTTCTATACACTCTCTTTTGGGCCGTCTCCACGAGCAAGAGAATCGCGGTGATATTTTCGTTGAATTGCCGCGATTCGCTCGCTCGAGGAGGCGGCCCCTAAGAAAGAGAAAATTAAAACCCCTGATATGTTAACAAAGTCCAATTCAAATAGGTAAGTAATAATTTCACGCGGATGAATGTCGCGGGCAACCGCTAGTTTTTAAACATAAATATTATCAACACTGCAACATTTGCTGTCACCTTCGCAACATGTGACCATATAACCGCATTTACTTCAAACGTATATCCTGGAAACAATTGGTATAAAAGTCTGACTTCTCGTAGTGGCGGCCCGAGGTCAATCCACCCTTCATTGCAATCGTGCCAGACATCGAGTCCAACCACTTCTAGCACAAAAGTGAGCGTGAAGGCACTTGAGCAGGCTACAGGTGTAGGATGTATATCTCCTTTCAATGCCTTGGTTTTACTAGACATTGGAAGCTTGTTCCCATAAAATATACGTGCAATAAAATGTTTTTAACAAGATTTTAATAAATTATCATCAAAGAGTAAACTATTCATAGGTACCAAAGGTGACACCCACAGACCAGTAATAAATGTCTGTGATAAATGTGGTGAGGTCTGAGGCATGAGGTGCATTGACTTAGAATTTCTTTCTATCTCTATGGGTGAGGTGAGTAGGTGACATTATTTTGACATCGTTCGGTTGATTAAAAATTGTCATTGCTGAGGTTTCAATACGAAAATAAACACTCCTTTTTCAAGTCGCGACTTTTTAAAATGGCCATTTTCAATAACTTACTAACAGGTAACAGCAGGTCGCTATCTCCGTTGGTTTGTCATTTCGGTTACGGGCCGTTAGAAATAAAACGTCACAGAAAAGCTTTCTTTGTTTTTTTTTAAGAATCAAGTGACAGGTACGTAGTAGTATTTCAAGCTAACTTTGTTAATGTAGGCATGTTAACTATCAGTTATACGTAAGTAAGTTGTGGAAAACGACCTATATGAACAACTAGGACGGTAACTAAGTATCTAAATACAGAAATTTATGAAATCACGGGGCTCAAAATGCCAATTTAGCAGAATCATAATATAGTGTTGAAAAATACCTACATAAGTATTTTAAGTAGATTACATATTACTAATATCTGAATTTCGAGGCAAGATGTAAAAATTTTCGAGCTCGCTTCGCTCGCTCTTGCAACCTACTTTCTCTTGGATCTTTACATTGTCGATTATAAGTCGACCAAGTAACACCAATAGGTTGAAACAATTCTAACCTGCATAAGCAAGGTTACAAAAAAATTTCGCGCTCGCCGACCAAGTAACTCTTCTATAAAGGGTCGAAACAATAATTCTAACCTTCACGATCAGAACACATTATAAAACATTATGTAAACGGGTATATATCGAAATTTACCTAAAAAAACCGCGATAAATACCCGTTTACATGTGTTTTAAAATGCAATTCTAACCTGTTCCCTCGCTCTTGGAGCCTTACTTTTTTATGTTTTTAAAATTGTCTTGTAACGTCTCTAACTGAATAAAAGGACCAAAGAAAAGCTAACTTCTCTGAAGTCGAGAGCTCAATTTTTTTTTAATTACCTACTATACTTTTCAAAATTAGTAACTTCTACTTCTATTTAATCAAGTATAGATACTACTGGTAGGTAGTAGATACTAGAAGAAGTTCAGCTGCATCTGTAACTAGCAAACTTTTGTATATCAGCCTATTCTGTCCCACTGCTGGGCAAAGGCCATGGCTTTCCAATCCTGTTTACAATTTGCCCTCTCCGACCAATCCGTCAAGTAACTAGAGTCTCTGTCAAACAAAAGTAGAGACTGAACAAGCGCGGCAAATTTAAAAAATCTCAGCCTAGTAACCCCAAAATTTGTATGACGCACCTGGAATAACCTGAAATAGTAAACTTGTTAGAAATATTATTATTTAAAGCAGGTAACATCAAATAAATACACTAGCGCCATCAACTAGCTCTATGCAGCTCTATGTTTTATATTCTAGTGTCTGTGGTTTCTTTGTCTTTTGTTTTACATTGGTAATAAAACCATTCATTTTTGCTACACCGAATTATATATCGTTTTATTAAAACTTAACCCCTTCAAATCCGTTTTTACTCGCACTTTTCTTTTTCAAAAGCTGCA
Organism: Xestia xanthographa; assembly: GCA_905147715.2. Taxonomy (NCBI): domain Eukaryota; kingdom Metazoa; phylum Arthropoda; class Insecta; order Lepidoptera; family Noctuidae; genus Xestia; species Xestia xanthographa. Next base: position 17,489,665 of record LR990659.1, on the reverse strand, counting down.
GGCGGCCGGCGGCGGCGCCCTTGTTCGACAGCGTCGATATTCCTTTATCTTTTAGCCTCTTCTTTATCAAAATCGCAGCCTAGCATTTCAGACCAACATTCTATTTTAGATGTTTTCTACAGTTGATTCAAAAACATTAGTGGTTTTCATTTCTCTTGAGAGTGGAGGGCCGACCGTCTCTCAAATGCCCGGGCCGGTTTTAGGTCCCAGTCCGGGTCTGGTCGTAGGGCGGCATAATCGGTATTTCACGCGGGCGACGAACTGGTTAGAGGCGGGCCTACCCAGGAGTGGGACAGACCTAAAGCTAACAGTATACGAAAAAAAACACGATTCATATTATTTTATCCCAGTAAGATTCTGCAAAAGCGGCTTTTTTGGGTCTCTTAAAAAAACAGGTTATACCTATATCTGATAAGAAAACATTAATTCTCATTGCTTAATACCTAATCCTAACCCTAAGTCTTGCGACTATAACTTCTTTGTGTTAACTTCGCCAGTCGTGCATCTCGCAAAACAGCGAGTGGATCTAGCATCATATTATTATACCTACATTTAATTGGAGTGGATCCAACTTGATTTTGAGAGCTATTCCATCAGCTAATTGAGCACCGAAACTTGTCAGCACCGCAAAATAAAAAAGCCAAAAACGTTAGGCACTTAAAAAATACCTACTTATTTAAAAAACTTTTCAACTTCGTATTCCTTCGTAATCAACAAGTTAAATTAAGCAGTTTAATGTTCACACCAATGAAACACCGGTTTTCTATACATCTCTATTTCAAGCAAGGTACAAAGGTAGCCAGTGTTGTAGTTGAAGTACAAAAATTATCTGAAATCCTTTTCCAACCACAAACAATCTGTGTCTTAATCTAAGTATCTGGCGGGCAGCCTTCTGATTCGTCGAGTGCCGTCCTGCTCTATGGCGCTCGGCGACGCGACGCTCTCCGGCGCGCAGGAAATTTAAAAATTAGAGCCAAAGGACCTTGCGCGGCTTCATACACTCCCCCTCCAAGTCAGTAACTAGTCCCGAGTCCGACTTAATGCACGACTGCGCGGTCTCCCTCTGCATCTTTTAGGCTGCAGTGGAGCTGTTGAACCTAACAGAGTAGTCTATGTTGACGACGCAGCAGCAATATTGAAAAATGTCCTTTGGCAAGTTTTGAATATTAATGCTTTAAACCAGCGGTCGGAAACGCGCGGCCCGCGGGTCGCATGCGGCCCGAGACTGCTTTGTAAATGAAAGTTTAATTCTTCTAGTTAAATTTTATCAGCGTTCTTTAGGGCTGCCTCGGTGACGACGACAGTTTTCAGACACCCAGTGTGTGACGATTTACAATTGGAAATGTGACCCACCCAGTCCCATTTTAATTTCGCAGATTTATAGCAAACATGTTCTGTATGGTGTCGGACGTAAAGAATAGCACCATCCCATACTTATCTTCCCGTGGGTGTCGTAAGAGGCGACTAAGGGACTTACCAGAGAATGGGCAGCAGCGTTCTCTGTGCTTTTCTAACAACCGTATTGCGATCGCCAACCCGCCTGCCAAGCGTGGCGATTATGGCAAAACCCCCCTTTGGGGGAGGCCCATGTCCAGCAGTGGACGTCTTACGGCTGAAATGATGATCGCAAACATCGGCGATGTCTGTCTTGGACCGTATTGTGGTGTTGCGTATTCGATCGGTGACTTTGATGTTTAAAATTTTTAAACATCAAAGTCACCGATCGAATCGAAGGTTTGCTAAAGAGCGATGGAGCATTTAATGCTCCATCGCTCTTTAGCAAACCTTGAGTTTGGACTTCTGAGCGACCGTCAAAGCCAAGTCTGGGCGCCATAGGTTAGGATAGGCATGTTAGGGTAGGTCACACATTTTTTAGAAGAGTCTTTGTTTAATTAGTTATTGTTTGCCCCTCTTTTCTATAAATTATTTTTAAATTTATTTAAATTATTTTTTCTAAAACATTAAAATGAATGTTTTAGCATTATTTATATCACCCGCGGCCCGCCTTTATCAAAAGTTTTCACTGTGGCCCTTGTCTGCCAAAAGGTTGCCGACCGCTGCTTTAAACGATGAATGGACTGTGTGGAAAGTGATCTAAACTTAATTATGTAGAAAGGAGTTGACTTCAGATGACGACTAATAAAGAAATGAAATAAGAAAGTAGAAGATGTGCTGCGCCGCCGACCCCAAAAAAATTAATGAATAACTGATTGAAGGGTGATTATTTTCAGGTCAGAACATCACAAGGCCATAGAATTTTCCCGAAAACATGAATAATATAAACACTATTTCGACACAAAACACAACAGATATAGAGCTGATTCTGGTGGCACAAATTAATTTTATTTTATTTTATTTTTACTTATTTAATTAACCATCTATGTATACACACACTAAATATTTAAAAGAAGAAAGGAACAGAAAATAGTAAGTACAATTTAAAGTTGCTATAGAAAAAGATAGCAAAAGCCTAAATTAAGTTTAGTTTGTGCACAACAGAATCGACACCAGTGTCATTGCAGTGGCGTAGCTACGGGGGTGGGGGGCACGGCCCCAGGCGGCATACGAAAAGGGGCGGCAGGAAGCGCCAATTTATTCATTTGGCAAATGTAAAAAATATTCGAATTCGCGCGCGCTATGTCATGCCATTCTTGCCATAGAAAACGATATAAATGTTGATATACAGGGTGATTGGTAATTGGGTCAGGCCTTCAAATGGGTGATACCATTATACACCTTATTTGCTACAATATTATGACCGCGATAGCTTATGGTCCAAACTGGGTGTTTTTTGAGAAATCGAACTTTTAAAGTTATTTTGAAAAATTTTCACGTCTCCACCATAAAATGCTGATTGTGAGAAATCTAAGCCGTTCAAGATGTTAAACTGATACTTTTCTGATAGCAGAAAATTACAGCTTTAACTGTCTGCTAGGATATGTTAAAAAAACACCTGAGAGAGACAGATTTTACCTGATCAGCAGGGGTATTCTAAACAATTCGATAAGTTTCCGTGTCGGTAAGGAACCGTATTCGACTATCTCATTTCCGAGCCGAAGAACTGTCAAAACACTATTCACAGATCCGAACGGATACGTTTTTTTCTATCCCATTGACCATTGTGTTTATGGGGAACGCTACAAAATGGTAGTAAATAGATGACCGTGGTAGAAAATTTAAAATAGTAAATAAAATAGGTTTATTTGAATATTTAGTTCCGTTTAAATAAGGAATATACAGCTAGTAACTTAATAGACAGCAAACGATATAAAATGATTTTATTAGTAACCAAAATAAACTTTATTTCATTTCGAATAAACCTGCTTTGTAAACAGCCATCTGTCAAACTGGCAAAGCGGGAAAAGTTTTTTTTTTTTTAAATAAAACTAGTTTTCATAATTCATAAATAACTTTATATATAACTTTGTTTAAAAATGGAAAAAATACTTGCAAGTATTTGATATCAGTATTATACAATTCTTGCTATTTGCTCATTGTCAAACAATAATTAAATTTCTTTGGGGATTACGGCAGATGATTGCGTGTCAGGCAATGATATTTAATTAAACAGATATGTTATGAGCGCGCAATCGTGAAGACTCGAAAACGTGTCAATTGGCCTGTTTTTCCTTTATTCTGCGTCACTGCGTGTATGTGAGCTGGCTCTCCCCCGCGGCACACTTTTTTCGGTGGTTTTGTAGGTGTATAACATATCTGTTTGTTAGAATATCATTGGTGTCAGGGAAATAGGGCCTTATTTCTTCAATGAGGCTAAGGGCCATGTCGGGTGTTAGTCTATAAACCAACTGAAACCACGGGTCGGCAAAAGTATTCGTCATATCCTTTATGAAGAGATAACGTCTCCTGCCTCTGTTGTCCTGCACGCCGACGGTCTCTGGCTCGCACAATCACATACTCCATCTACCAAAGTATCAAATAATGTTAACTAAAATCTAGAACGAATATCACATTTCTGTAAATGCGGATATATCAATGAAATATTGTCAATACAATAATAAAACTTCATTTACTTACTTTAGGCAGTGTTTAAAAAGTTTACAGTCTTTTTACTTCACTGAAATAAGCTGGAAATATGATTTATTTCTTCGTTTTAATTTTGTTCGATATGACTCCCGATAGCAAACAGCTGTCGGAAAGATTCGAGTCTTCAAATCGAATTTGAACTGTCAAAATAATTCGGTTTCGGATTTGTGAATTGCGTTTGGAGGACATCTTCGATATCTTAGACGTTCAATTCGGTACGGAATCGAGTCGAATGGTTATGAATAAGGCTGCTGATCGACCAGGATCCGGCGCATCAAGTCAAATAGCTAACATGACATAGCGGTTACAAGAAAATCTGCAACAAGGAAGCCGTACATCAAAAAAACTGTACTATCCAGTTTAATTAAAATACTACCTTCTCAGCAACAATCGTTGTTTTCAGGTTATTCACTTACTAAAAAAGTATACTGTGGCACCATTCTATGAAACTAATGAGACAAGGAACTCGGTTCTGCAATTTGCACGACAAATGTCACACATTTATTTTGAGAAACCTGCCTCGAAAAACAAGGGAAGTTTCAAGACGTTTTCAGAACATATCCTTTATGGCGTTAATTTTCCAAAGGCAGATGTCTTTTTTGACAAATCGGTTTACGAAGGATACATTCGTTCATGATCTATCAGAAAAGTATCAGTTTAACATCCTGTAGCGCTATTACGTATCTCTGTTGACAGCTCGAAATGATAGTAACTGGGCTCAGTGTCCATCAATTCACTGTCAAAAGGTTTGTTTCGTATTATGTATGACGGATGAGTCGCGATAAAATATGACGTCATTGGTTTTCATCGTGGCTGATAGTCACCGTAACTCATTTTTACAGACGCTTTCGTATCGATGTAAATAAAAATCACAAAAATCATTAAATGTCACAATGATGATAAAAAGTAAAATACTCAATAAAATAAGTATTCATGTCAAATCAGTAAATGTCACATAAAATAATAAAAAAATAAAGTAAAAAATAATAAAATACATTTCAAATCATTCAATGTCAGAGTGTATAAAAGAAAGGAATCAACAATAAACAAGCGAAGTCCGAAATTTCGCCATTTACAGACCAAATTTAATTGGAGCAGCTTAATACCAAGCCTTTGATTAACATGATAGTAGGCTTTCAGGCATTACTTCCGTTTTATGAACGATTTGAATTTATTTAGACTTAGTGCTTGAATATGGCTCGGAAATTTATTGTAAAAACGTATACATTGGCATCTAAACGTACCTACCCCCTATTTTTTTGAGCCTCGTTGCAGGAACAACAAATTTGTGTTTGTTCCTCGTATTTATGTTGTGGATATCACTGTATTTTTTTAAACAAATTAATATTTTTGTGTGCGTACAAAAGGTTTTCATAAATAAACTGAGAGGGCACAGTAAGAATATTAATATCTTTAAATTTTTCTCTGAGGGAGTCCCTGGGTCTTAATTTATAAATTGAACGAATTGCCCTTTTTTGCAAAACAAATATTGTCTGAATATCGGCGGCATTGCCCCACAAGAGAATACCGTACGACATCACGCTATGGAAATAACTAAAGTAAACTAAACGGACTGTCTCTAAATCAGTTAAATCACGAATTTTTCTAACGGCGTATTCTGCAGAGCTAAGTTTTTTCGACAATTTGTCTATATGCGGGCCCTACTGAAGCTTGGCATCCAAAGTTATGCCTAAGAACACTGTGCTCTCTTCCGGTTTCAACTCTTCATCCTTAATTAGTACAGTAGTTTCCACTGGTCTTACATGGGGTATCGTAAACTTATACATTTTGTTTTTTTCTCATTTAGGAGTAGATTATTAACATTAACGACATTAATGACTTTTGCCAGGGCGCTATTAACATCATCCGTAACTAACTGCTGACGTTTATTAGAGAAGTGTCGTCTACAAACAATACTATGGCATGATTATCCTATATGAGGTAAGGTAAGTCATTTATATAAATAAGAAACAAAAATGGACCAAGAATTGAGCCCTGGGGATGTCCACTCAGTGCGATATGTAATACCAAAATTATGACATTCTCGGTTGTCATCAAAGTTCGGTGTGCAACCGAAGCTTGATAGTCACTGGATATCAGAAAGATACGTAATAGGCCTACTGAATGGCGTAGATTTCTCATAATCAGTACTTTATGTTGGAGGTGACATTTTAAATGACAATTTCAAAAAAACTTTTATAGTTCGATTTCTCAAAAACCAACCAGTTTAGACCCCAAGTTATCAGGGTCAATAATTTAAAAATAATAATTAAAAAAAATAAAAAAACCCGACTGCGTAAAAAATAACTAATATTTTTAATTAAAAACAAAAGAATAAAACAAGTTCAGGAGACAGGTCATATTGACTGCAACAGTCGGGACTCTTGTTGGATGTAATGATTTTAGTCTAGATTATTTAATGGGTCGCGACTGTTGCAGTCAATATGACCTGTCTCCTGAACTTGTTTTATTCTTTTGTTTTTAATTAAAATTATTAGTTATTTTTTACGCAGTCGGGTTTTTTTATTATTATTTTATTTATTTTACACTTTTTACTTACTTAGATATACCATTTCAAAATCCTCATGATGAGCCTTTTATCAAGCCGTTCAGGCTGCAGAGCGTGCCAAACATTTGAATTTGGCGCCAGAAATCCGCCATTTTGTTGTTTTATTTATTTTGATATACTCAGTGTCACTCTCACAGTAAATACTAATCTAACGACACCTCTCAAGCTAAAATCCATCCAGCCGTTCAAGCTGCAGAGCGTGCCAAACATTTGAATTTAGCGCCAAAAATTTGCCATTTTGATTTTTTTTTTATTTTGATATACCCAGTGTCACTCTCACAGTAAATACAAATCTAACGACACCTCTCAAGCAAAATCCATCGAGCTGTTGAGGCCACAGAGCGTGCCAATTATACATACATACTCTCAAAAAACATAACCCTCCTTCTAGCGCAGTCGGGTAAAAACAAGGGGCGGCGTATTTCTGGTCAGCCCCAAGCGGCGAAAACCCACGCTACGCCACTGTGTCATTGTTTTCGAATTCATTAAATTATTGATACGTATCTCTATGATAATTATATAAAAACCGTCAATAACAATGACGTAGGTAGGTACTATTTTTACTTTCTAACTGGCCTCTACCCGCGGCTTCTCCCGCGTAAATTCTTTTTCATTTCTCATACTCGGAAAGTAGTGTTTGTTTGATCAGAGCAGCGGGTCGAAAACGATGCTTCCCTCCCTTGGGCGGGAAAGACTCATAGTAATTGCTTCCCTCCCTAGGGCGGGAAAGAATTTTAAAAATAGAACTAAAATTGGTTATTTAGTCGGCTATATTTTTTTTTACATAATTAAGAAAAATATCGATTAAAAAAAAATGTTGCGGTCTTGTGAGTGTATACGGCCAATGTGAATTAAAAAAAATACCTTTTCATCCCATCTATTCGAAAAGGACGACTTGGTTCGCCTTTAAGTGCACCCAAAGGTGGTGTTTTCTATAAGAAACTTTTAGCGGGCAGTAATGAGTTTTTAATCCTCTTTATAGATGTTCCAAATTCAAAAAGTGCGCCGCAATGGGGTGGACAACTTGTGGAACTAATGGCGCTAGCACCGCATGAACCTAACATAGTCATTGGTTGAAAATCTGTCAATGTCATTTTATATTTCAAAATAGTTTGATCCCATTGGTCAGATTGGGTCTAAGCGATGGACCCGCCATCTACAATCAGCTTTGACCAGCCTTCCCCATTATCTTTGCGGCGCACTTTTTGAATTTGGAACATCTTAGTGTTCAGCGCCGAAAGAAATCGAACGCAAATATTGTTTGAATAAAGACTGGCTGGTACGACGGCCCAGTCGCACCACCGCTGCCGGCCGCCGCGCTGACTGAATAAAAAAAACCGGCCAAGTGCGAGTCGGACTCGCGCACGAAGGGTTCCGTACCATTATTATCAAAAAAGGGCAAAAAAATCACGTTTGTTGTATGGGAGCCCCCCTTAAATATTATTTTTATTCTGTTTTTAGTATTTGTTGTTATAACGGCAACAGAAATACATCATCTGTAAAAATTTCAACTGTCTAGCTGTCACGGTTCATGAGATACAGCCTGGTGACAGACAGACGGACAGACAGCGAAGTCTTAGTAATAGGGTTCCGTTTTTACCCTTTGGGTACGGAACCCTAAAAAGAAATTAAATTAAAAACGCGCGAACTACAGACCGCGTTTTCGTCAATTTTCATGAATTGTTAGAAATTCATGGTTTTGTTTTGAAAAATGAGTTCTTCAAGTGACAGTGAATAAAAAACACAATAAAGTGAAAAATAACCTTAGATCTTCAGAAGTCGGTGACCTTTGTTTGATTCATTTAGTTTTTTTTTGTCACCGACTTCTGAAGCTAAAGTTATTTTTAACGTTTTTGTGTTTTGTGAAGTCGGTTTTATTTTTTGCAAAAACGTTTTTTTTATTTTTCCATTTTTAGTTGTAATATCCTATCCAAATATTAGATATGCATTTATTTTACATGTTGAAATTATACCACACAACTGAAGTAAAAATGTTCATAAAATGAAAAGTACTGGGCCAAACTATGTTATATTTTTATAGGACCAAATGGCAACTATTCCGCATCAAACTTTATAATAATCACGTCAATCGGCTCATAAATATCAGCGTAATCGGTGTAAATACATAAAAAAACAGTCGAATTACCTCCTCCTTTTTGATGTCGGTTAAAATTATGAGGCGCCTTTTATTTTCTCATAGTGGGTGATGAAAAGTAGAGTGTATCACTCGGGCGCAAAATATATTTTTGGCTCGGGCGACGTACTTTGAATCCCTCGCTACGTTCAGGATTCTATTAAAGAATCCCTCGCTACGCTCGGGATTCTACTCTAGAATCCCTCACTTCACTCTGGATTCAAAAAAGCGCCCTCGCCGTAAAAATATTATTTTGCTCCCTTATGATACAATCTACTAATTAAAGTGGGATGGCCCGCGGCGGTGACGCGGGCGGTGTGTTCCTTAGTTGAAATTTAAATTAAAAAAGACTATTTATGTATAATTTGGCGGGATACTAACTCTGTACCGAAATTATTTGATTAAAAATGAGTTCAAGCGATTCTGAAATGTCGACCCCCAATTCCGTTAAAGACGAGGCCAATACAGTTATTGAAAATCGTTTGCCAGAAATTTCAAAGGAAATATACTTAAATATTTACAATGATTTTATGAAGTGGCGAACAGACAAGAAAATAAAATCGTTTTCCGAAAGTGTATTTCTTACATACTTCAATGGACTATCTAGCAAAATACAGCCTTCTACGCTATGGAGCAGGTATTCAATGCTCAAGAGTACACTTAGTGTAAAACATAATGTGGATTTGAAAAAATTCCATAATCTCACAGCGTTTTTGAAAGGACAGTCTCAGGGGTTCAAGAGCAAAAAATCTAAGGTTTTCACCTCTTACGAAGTGGAATCATTTTTAAATGAAGCCCCTGACGAGATATATTTGGCAATGAAGGTAAGCTAAACGTTTATCTAAGTAAGGAGAAGTCTTTTACTCTAAAAATGAACATCGTTCTCAACGTCTTTAATCTGATAAGTATTATAGATAAGTTTGTACAAAAAGAGACAATGACACTGACCAGATTGCGTATATTGAGAGTAAAGACGTTGGAACGGCATGCATTTTTAGAGTAAACCTGTTTATTTTACCTACATACCTAAAAGATAAATACTAACAAAATTCTTTGTTCTCACAGGTGGTATTGATACTCGGTATAAGCGGCGCCTGCAGAAGCAGTGAGCTCACAAATCTAACAATTAAAGACTTTGAAAATCATGGTCAGTTATTAGTTGTAAAATTGACTAAAACAAAAACAAATATTGAGCGCACATATTTTGTAGTACGAGAAGAGTTTACACAAACAGTAAAAAAGTATCAAAAGCTTAGACCTACTGACATAAAAACGGATCGTTTTTTTCTTAACTACCAAAAGGGAAAATGCTATAAACAAGTGATCGGTAAAAATAAAATCTCAGTTATGCCAAAGCAGATAGCAACACATTTGAATTTACCAAACTGTGAGCAGTATACCGGGCATTGTTATAGAAGAACAATAATTATAGGTACTACTCATGTTATTACTATCAATAAATATTTTAGAAAAACTACTATTTTTTACTTTCCTTATATTTGAAATGAAAAGTAGAGTGTATAGCACGGGTGAAAGTCATCAATTCCCACTCGGACTATAGCCGCCCTCGCTTCGCTCGTGCGTCTAAATACACGAGGTATTTAGACGCACGAGCGAAGCGAGGGCGGCTATAGTCCGAGTGGGAATTGATTTCTTTCCACCCTTGTATAACAATCTACTATTTTTATATATTATCCTAATAAATTATAGCCTACATGTCATTCTGATGTTTAAACTATATTATTGTAAAGTTTCTTAGAAATCCGTTCAGTAGGTGGTTTTTTTCCCTTGCCTTGCCTGTAAGCCATCAACAATGGATGTTGTGGTCACAATATTATAAAGAGGAAAGATTTATATTTTTGTATGTTTGTAACGAATAAACTAAAACCAACTCATGGACCGATTTCAAAAATTCTTTCACCATTTTATAGCCACGTCTTTACTGAGTAACCTATGCTATATTTTATTCCCGTACTCCCACGGGAACGGGAACTACGCGGGTGAAACCGCGTGACGTGCGCTAGTATTAAATAAAAAAACCGGCCAAGTGCGAGTCGGACTCGCGCACGAAGGGTTCCGTACCAATTATTATAAAAAAATCACGTTTGTTGTATTGGAGCCCCCATTGAATATTAATTTTATTCTGTTTTTAGTATTTGTTGTTATAGCGGCAACCGAAATACATCATCTGTGAAAATTTCAACTGTCTAGCTGTCACGGTTCATGAGATACAGCCTGGTGACAGACAGACGGACAGACAGCGAAGTCTTAGTAATAGGGTTCCGTTTTTACCCTTTGGGTACGGAACCCTAAAAACGTTTTTCGCATCTGTTTAAATTATAATACAATCGCGTATCTACTCACTATGATAAAGCCATTTACTAGTGCCGGTTAAAAAGATTTAGTCGTATTCTAGAAGTGTCAAGTTGCAAAGCAGCATCACTTTCCGAGACTTAACTTAAAGTATTACGATTTGCTTTTGCGATCTAGGTTACATGAAAATCTTAAAATTAAAATTTATGCGACAAAAAATTGCACTACTAGTTCAATTCACGCGGCCTTAGTCGAGTGAAAGGTATTTCCGAAATCGGTTTCGAACATCTCTACGATGTTAAAAAAGTGAGGTTAGAGACCTTAAATCTAAATGTCAAAATACAAAAAAAAACCGGTGTTTATTTACTATTATTTTCTCGTTTCAATAAACGAAAATGTGGTCTTGGAAATTAAGTAGATGTGTTTTAGAAAAAGCTGGGTATGTATATTAACGCGGACGCTATATATTTAAATTTACATTGAAATAATGTATTTATTGTCATCCATTGAAACCTACAGGAATACAGCATTACCTCAATGGGGTTTCCTGATGTCCTCACGATCCATACAAAGCAACGAATTGTCTAAACAAACTAACAAAACTGGCGTGGTCGCTACGCAGTCGTCTCCTTCAACGGTCGATGCCGCCGATGTAGAATTCTTTTCAAAACAAATGGACCACTGGTGGGATCCTGATGGGAAAATGGCTTTACTACACAGCATGAATGTAATAAGGTAAGACTTTAATGCATATACCTTAAAATCATGGAATAAGGTCTCTAATAGTAAACAAGAGTTGGAAAAGTCATCTAATTATTCTTTCCCCACTATCTTGGGGTCGGCGGTGTATTGTATTGTTTAACGGGCTGGTGTGTGCAACTCCACGTCAAAGCGCGTATTTTGCGTACGGGTAGGAAATTCATTCGATCCATCCCAACTCCCCGAGAAAGGCCAGCAGCGCGTTGATGTTGCTGACAATCTCGCGGAGAGTACTTGGGTTACCAATGTACTTTGCCCTGTACCTTGCAGCCGCTGGACAGTGCTGAAGCACGTGGGCTGCTGTCTCGTCTTCCTCCATGCAGGCACATTACAGGGAGCTGTCTGTGACTCTTATGATAAAGAGATGTCTATAAAAAGACCCATGTCCAGTAATGGCGGCTGTAACTGTGCGCAGCAGTAGTTTGGTCAGCCGAAGCGCGCATTCGGTGAAGCGGCTGTCGATAGGAAGTGCTTCCTTGGCCTGCCTGCACTCGCGGTGGTCTAGCCACAGCTTATGGTGTTGTTCACTAGTTCGTTAACTTACCAGTGTGCATAGGTATCTGAAAGGGAATGGTGTGATAGGTTTGGGTCCCCCCGCTGCCATGCTCAATCCCCTTCTAGCAATTTCCAGTGTAACCAGATGCAACTGAATACCAGCATTTTACATGGAGCGACTGCCTATCATACAATCTTATCTGACCTCCACAACCCAGTTACTACTGGGTAATACAATACCCCTTGGCAAGACTGGTAAAAGAAATACAATAATACTTGTTTCTCTATACAATGTACAAGTACTTATGTTACATCACTAGATATAAGTACTAATTGTCTTCATTATTTTGTGGGAGAGCAACAAACAATTTAATTTTTCACTTGAAAACAATCATCATCACTAAACATACAGGGTGCTGTGATTAATTTTCCCTACTTGGTTCACTACGAGCAACAGATAAATTTTAACTCTTTTATTTTTAAATTATTTTATTATTATTATTTACAGGGTCCCTTTCATCAGAGATGGTCTCTTATCTACAGCTACCAAACTTGTTTACCCACTTAAGGGTAAAAAGATTTTAGATGTTGGCTGCGGAGGAGGCATATTATCAGAGGTGAGAAACACAAGACATATCAATGTAATCAAATGATAAATAGAATCAATTAAGTGCACTGTGTTGTTCTTGTGCCAATCAACTGCAGTTATGGAACATTCAGTTTGTAGCTGCAAGGAACAGTATAGTGCATTTTATTGCATTGCAAACTCACATCATCATCTGCCTAGCCTTTTCCCAACTTTTGTTAGGGTCGGCTTCCAGTTTTACCGGATGCAGCTGAATACCAGTATTTTACATGGAGCGACTGCCTATCTGACCTCCACAACCCAGTTAGTACCGGGTAATACGATACCCCTTGGTAAGACTGGTTGTCAGACTTTTTGGGCCTCTGACTACCTAACGACTGTCAAAGATCTACAAATGACAGCCGGGACCAACGGCTTAACGTGCTTTCCGAGGCACGGAGAAAACTCGGTATGTAATAGGCGGTCACCCATCCACAGACCAACCTAGGCAAGCACGGCTTATCCTAACGATCGACCTGAGCGGCTGTTATTATTTAGCTACGAGCTCCTCATTGCAAACTCACATACAAGGTGTAAAAAACAGCGCTCTGCAAACTGACAGGGTGCATTCAGCTCCTTATTCTGAATCATATTCCACTGGAATTTTTCATTTTCAAATTTTATTTTTTTTCTATCATTGTTTTTTCAGTTACTATTCCTTTAATTCAATGTAAAATTACATTTTCTGTACGCAGTCACAGTCCAGCTTACCTTATTGGCTTAATATGGATTGGATTGGATTTGGATTGTGGCAATGGTGTTTTTGACGACCCGAATGGCGCAGCGGTAGTGGGGCTGCCTTACGTTCTTAGGGTCCTGGATTCGAATCCTGGAGCAAATGTTTGTGTGATGAGCATGGACATTTGTTTCCGAGTCGTGGATGTTTATATGTATAACTAGCTGACGTCCCGCGGTTTCACCCGCGTAGTTCCCGTTCCCGTGGGAGTACGGGAATAAAATATAGCCTATAGCACTCACGAATAATGTAGCTTTCTACCAGTGAAAGAATTTTTGAAATCGGTTCATTACTTCCGGAGATTACCCCCTACATACAAACTTACAAACATACAAACTTACAAACAAATGTTACCTCTTTATAATATTAGTATAGATAATAAGTATGTATTTACAAACAAAAAGTATCTATGTAGTATATCAACTATCTGGTGTCCACGACACAAGCCTCGTTGCTTAGTGTGGCACTAGATGGCGCTGTCTGTTAATGTCCAGCGATATTTATTTATTTAATTAGTTAGCCATCAAGCATATAGGCCAACACAGCCGTAGGCTGCAAATGTCAACTGTGTACATATAAGTACTGGCACTTGTATGAGGCTCTTTCACAGCAACCAGCATGCCTGAGAGATATTTCCTATGGCATGTAAAGCTAAGTTAGAGGCCCAAAGGTGGCATACAATTCTGACACCAGGTTAGGCACTAACCACACCATAAAGAAAGACAGCAAGCCAACAACCTTTTAATATAGATTTAAGGTTTCGTACCCAAAGGGTAAAAACGGGACCCTATTACTAAGACTCCACTGTCCGTCTGTCTGTCACCAGGCTGTATCTCATGAACCGTGATAGCTAGACAGTTGAAATTTTCACATAATGATGTATTTCGATTGCCGCTTTATCAACAAAATTAAATACTATAAACAGAATAAAATAAATATTTCAGGGGGTCTCCCATACAACAAACGTGATTTTTTTGCCGTTTTTTGCTCGATATTAATAACGACAAGAGGTAGCTTGAAATTTTCGCAGAATATTTGGTTGTATATTCTCTTTACAAATAAATAGTTAAATTAAAATAAAATAAATATTTAAAGGGGCTGTAACAAACGTGATTTTTTTGCCGTTTGTCTGTTTTATAGATAATGGTAGGTACGGAACGGAACGGACTCGCACTTGGCCGGTTGTTTATTTGTTCACATGGAAGTTTATGACGTCTTTAATAGACGTCACAACTTCCGTAAACAATAATGAGAAAACTGAAACAATTGGAATATAGATGATGAGATTAAAAATTGTATAATTCTGAAGAGATAGATACCTAGGTATAATCAAATTTAACAATTAACAATGAACAAGTGTTATTTTAAAAAACAACACTACCTATCTACCTATTTATAAAATTGCAATATTTTAATTTAAACATAAAATTAAAGATTAGGTAAGTAACTAACTAGCTTGTTATGTCCAATGTCCCACTGCCACTGCTAGGCAAAGCCTCTCTTTTCCATACATTTCTGTATGGAATGAAAGCATTTCTATGTTGCTTTGTCTCTCGTTTGCTAAGAGGAAAGAATGCTCTATTTTATGAACTGCAAACAATTTTGGAATACTACATTTTATGGTCAAGTGTGAGTAGTAAATAAAAATGAGCCTGGATTGGTATGAGATAGATCCGGAGTGTGGCAGAATAGAGGAAAGGCCTAGTAATCAGCGGTGGGTGATTCCGGGCTAAAATGATGTTTATGTAAACGCAGGTAGAACTTGGATTAGACTGGCACAACACCTTGGAGATTGATAGAAGCAAAGAAAGCCCTATACCTGAATACCTACTATAGTTGGTGCCAGTTAAGATGAGAATAGCGGTCATTGACCCCCCTACATTTATCAAACTTAATAACTTTGAAAACAAAAAATAAGCCTGTTCAAGTCTGGAATCGTCATCTATCGTGATCTTCAACATTTTTTGTAATGAAAAACGATACATGGTTTATTTGTTTTGGTTCGTACGAAGAGATATTAGGGAAAGGGCAATGACCGCTATTCTCATCTTAACTGGCACCAACTATAGTCGGTGAAGTCGAGCTGTAGTCCTGTAGATGATCATTCATCATCATCATCATCAGCCTATTAATGCTGGGACACAGGCCTCTCTATGAAAGGGAATGGGCTATAATCCACCACGCGGGCCCAGTGCGGATTGGTATTGGTAGATGTCACATGTCTTCGAATTTTAGTTTTAGGACATGCCGGTTTCCTCACGATGTTTTCCTTCACCGTTTTGAGAGCAGTCTGCAGTGGTGATGAAATAAATTACACAAATTAATGCGCCTGTCTGGGTTCGAACCCACGACTTACTGTTCGTAAGTCGGGGCCGGCACATTGGGCCACCACTGCTCCCAGATGATCATTACACAAACATAACCTAATTAAGTTATTGTAAAATTTAAATTTCAGGCATTAGCAAGGCTTGGAGCATCTGTCACGGGTATCGATGCTAGCCAAGACCTCATCCGTGTCGCCGAGGAACACAAAAGGAGGGACCCTAAAATACAAAAGTTCAGACCAACATACTTTAATTGCACCGTAGAAGTAAGTTTTTATATTTAGTACCAGCTTATGCACACGTGAAGTTCTGTAACTGTCCCACGGGATCTACTACCAGGATAAAAAGTACCTATCCTATACATAAAAGGGTGTAAAAGAGCTCTTAAGGTTGAACTGCGCAACATATTTTCCATACAAATTTCGGGGGGGTATTACTCCACTGTTTGACATGGTACATCTAAAGTTAAACATGATATCGTTTTGTCTCATTATTAATTGTGTCTGTGCGGAAACAGAATAGTAAAATAAAAAGCCATTCAAAAGTTACGAGCTACCAAAGATTCATTTTTATTGCCAATTTTAACGTAACTTGGGCGTAAATTAGTAATAAAAGAAGTGTCAAATTTCCAAAACAAAGTCGGTACCGACACAGCACAATTATCGAAGAATTCAATAAATTTTATTTGATAATGATTTATGCAGTGGTTTTTTCATAAAATTCGATTTCCCAAAAGCCTTTTCATATTTTTTTACGCGCGCCTTTTACTATGAATTTTCGTGCATCTCACTGAATAATGTTTCCCCCGGTGCGGTGCGGGAGGGGGACACGCGATATTGACATGTCCTTCGTTTGATAGAAGAACAAGATCTATATTTCTGTCCTTTTCATTTCATGCATGACGTCAGTGACGTGTCATTTGTTTTTCGCTGAAGTTGAAGGGCCTGTGCATTTTTATTGCATTCCTATAATGTGTGCGTTTGGATGGCGCGACCACGGCATTATTATTTTTTTAAACTATGGCAAGATTTTGTAAAAAAATAATTTAAAATTAAATTCATTAATTAATTAATTTCAATTTTAAATTTCACATTCAGAACAGTTTGAAGGTGATAAACGATACCGTACGTATGCTCCTGAAATGTAAACCTAGGATTTTTTTATATTTTTCGTACAAATTCAATCTGTTATTTACCTAAATTTCAGGTCTCTGCAACGCTTAGTTTTTAAGATTTCCGTGGCCGCGCGGTTCTCCGCGTTTCGATGGCGTGGCCACGTTCAAACCCTTATAATTTTTTAGCCATAACTTTGACAAATGTAAGGTTTTGGGAAATTTGAACCACGTACATACATATTTTTACATTTTTACTAAATCATGGCATAGTAATTTTTAAAAAAAACGCCGTGGTCGCGCCATCGAAACGCACACCCTATAATATGGTGTAGCGACCTACTTATTTAGAAACTTTATATACATAAAACCTTCACGATATAATTTTTACTTTTCTTCTGATCTGTCACTTCTCTGTCTTGTGTTGACTAAATTTATATAGAATTATGAACATTTTAAATTTAATTTAGTTAGTGTACAACAACCACTAAATTGGTGACTCCGACGTGATACGCCCTGAAAAGGAAATCCTAAACTTTATCAGGCCAAGGAAATCCACATGACAATACCACGATGACAATATAAAGCAGTCGTCTGCCGACCACCGTCCAGACTCTGCTGGCTTCACAGCCATTTATTTCTCTCGAGGGATTAGCAGACCTGGCGGAAAGCGTCCAGGACATCGTGACCTCAGGCCAACAATAACAAACAATATAGTTTGTTACATATTGGTGTAACAGGGTGATCGATTATTACCCATCGGTGTAATAGAAGGAAATAGCAGAAACGCTGACTGCAACTGACCTCCATTCCGCGCACTGCAACCTTCGCCGACATGAGATGCGACTCAGCAAATGCGTCACTAAATCATGCCACCCTAATTTCGCAATAGTTTTATGTATCCGCGTAATCAATCATCTCATAGAAATATTTATTCTGGGTACATACATCGACCAATTATCACCTCTCTAGAATGTAGTCCATAATGTAATTATTTTATAATTAAAATTATTTTAAGCAAATTGGCTTTCTCTGCATCCTCCGGCTCCAGCTTACATAATTGGCGCAGTCGGTAGGATACTCGCGGGCCGGTTCGCGAGCGCGATGACTAGATAACGTCTTTATAAACGCGATTCGCGAGTCACCCGGGTGACTTCCAAGGACCATCAACGAGTATCCGAATCTACAAGAGTTGCAGCCAGAGATGTATCCAGACATCGATACTGCAGAGAGACCATCATGCATTTATGTAAGTACTCTAGAATCGTTCTTGAGTTGCTTCCTTTCTATTTTATGTTACATATAATCCTCCAAGATTTTCCATCCCAGGCAATCGCGGAACCCTAGTTTAAATAGAGTAGATATATAGTAGATAATCAAGGTTAGAGTTATTAGATTCGATTAGAAGTCTAGGTTTTAGTGACGTAGGAAGTTCAGATCACTAAAAAAATATGTCATGGATTAAATATATAAGGCCCTGCGCATGATGCCCGAATTCGATAGAAATACGAATTTAACGTGCTCACTAGATTCATTAAACTATGTGTGATCAGTTAGTTGCAACTTACGTATCGCAGGAGGCAGGTAATGAATTTACTAATTTGGCTTTAATAAACGGCATTCTTAATAAAGTCACGGGTCCCACTGCTAGGCTAATTAACACCAACAGTATACCTTAAAACTGGGCAGGCATTTGTAAGGCTCTAGTTTATAACTTTTCCGACCAACGCGATGAGACCTCCACTTTATAACGACATGGCACTTTTGGCTCAGGGGTCCTCTACACCCCAAGAGTATTGCGAAAATCTATTCGGAACTACTATGAAATCTTGCACGAAACAGTGCAAACTACAATAGAATCCAAACGCACCCTTTACCAAAAATTAACCCTCCAGTCTTATCCAAGGGGCCTTAGCAATCCACTTGGTTTACGTATTAGATGTATGCATCCTGAAACAAAGCGGTGCTGCACATTGCTACACACACAAGGAAATCCATCCCCATCAAATTATTTCAAATCCAGGGAGGTGAATTCCAATGAGTGCTATGGTTATCTTTATCAGCCGTATGGTAATCTCGAAACATATCAGTTTGACTACGACGAATACCCCGACTATTATAGCTGCTACTATGATACATCTATATCCCAACAGCCAATGTCTTATTCAGATGTAGGGGCAGTCCCATCAGTAAGCGCCTGCTGCTGAAAGTAAATCTTCATAAATATTTTTAAATATTTTTTTTAGAAGAACCAAAGTACAAACGAACGAAGATATATTTGCAGACACAGCGTTACTTACCACATATTCAAATCTTAGAACCACCTTTAAAATTACTTATAGATCAATCGTTCAGTTGTCCCGAAACTATTAGAAAAAAATATAATCCACACTTGCCTGGAATTACTAATAATTACTCTATCAACTTGCCACGCTTTCAGGAATTTAATGATCAAAATTATTTAACATTTTTCATTTACAACTTTCATGATTTTTTTTATGGG
Source organism: Xestia xanthographa (assembly GCA_905147715.2). Classification (NCBI taxonomy): domain Eukaryota; kingdom Metazoa; phylum Arthropoda; class Insecta; order Lepidoptera; family Noctuidae; genus Xestia; species Xestia xanthographa. The sequence goes on along the minus strand of LR990659.1, from coordinate 17,470,052 downwards.
CTTTTTGATTTTGGCTGTGAATCTAATATTGATCTTTAAAATAATGGACTAGTTACAAAAAAAAAACGCGGCTAACCCTATTGCTATGTAAAATTCACGTAACTGCAATATATATGAGGATATAATTCCGGTTAAAAACCTCTAAATTAGCAAGAGTCCCAGTTAATATAACGAGTATATTAGCTGTAGTAGTTAATATATTAATATAGCTGTAACGTAAACGAATGTATTACTATATCGTTCAAAATAGTCGCGGTTACTTAAAAGTTTTTAGCATAACATCAAATGACTTAATCTTTTCTATGAACGAACCTGTTAAAGCGGAAGTTTTAATATGTAGTGCACGAGTGATTAAACCGCCATCGCCCCGCGTTATACATAGATATAGGTACACGAAAAAAGAAGCGCGGTCCCGTCGCCAAATCACGTCCTAAGAGAACACCGGCAAATTGTTGTAGGATACTACCCCGTATCTCCATACTACTCTAACATATCTCATAATACTCTAACTATCTATTATAATATATATAAATAAGTTAGGAGAATATCTCTTCAACTAGGAAGTTTTGAGCTAAGTCGCAATAAACGTGGTCTCATAGACAGATTAGATTCAGACATCACGAGCATCTCAGGCAAATTTGGATTACCCAGACGCTTTAAAACATAACAATGCCAACCGAGTTCTATAAGGTAACGAAGATAAATTACAGCCAGAAGTTAGAATAAAACTGTTCTATTAATTTAATATCCGCCATCACATTACGTAAATACTTAAAATATATATTAGTTTTCGCATTCCAGTACATAGTAACTCGATTTGTTTACGGAAATTTAGATTGGAGTCAATACTGACACCAAGAAATTTCAAATGGTCAGCTTTTCTAAGTAGGGTAAGAACATGCAGTGTCAGCATACGCGCTACCGGTATGCGCGCAAATGATTTAGGTTAGTAAGCGGTGTGCTAGTATTTTTCATTGTAAATGAAATGTATTTATACGTAGTTTCATCAGCATACAGTGTTAAAAGATTATTCCAGATTATTAGCCAATCAGATACAGATTAAATTATAGACCTCAAACTTCGAGATTAATAGAACAATATAAAAGTTGGATCATATTATAGCTATAAAAATATAGTCATAGTCATGAAGTTCTAATTGCCTTACCTAGAACCTACACCTTACATAAACTTTCCAAAGTACCCAATAAATTTAACCTAGCCCTAATGCCTACCCTACCTTACATAGCAACCCAGGGACCATATTCTATGTACATAGAGACAGAATGTCCGAAGACCGATTCATGGTACCTCTGCGAGGATAAGGTCAACTACAACATTCAAGATAAGCCGGATTGCACTCAACAGCTAATCACGCAACAGAACACCAGCTCATGTAAACTACACCGGTCAGCCTGAAAGAAGAAACCATGGAAAAACTAGACGACATGCACACACACACATACACCCTCAGGTTCCCGATCCCGACAAAAAATACAGGCGTCCTGCGAACAAGAGCAACTTATAGCTATGCAAGAAAGCTACCGAGCCATACCCCAGAACTGCTTTATGAAAACTTCGGAATTTACCTACGACACCGAGCATTGACAATCAGATGAAACTGAAAATAATTAAATTACTTCTAAACCAGAACGACTTACCGAAGAATATAGAAACATGATAAAACTGAACTCCTGAACCTCCAGTAAAGCTCACTCATACCAACTTCGAGAGCATCTATCACACCACCATACCTATACACTCACTTAAGTTATAAGTTATACTTAATATTAAGTGCAAGTGTACTCGGAAGTATGTTAATGCATCGACGATATGCGAGAAAAAGGGTTCAGAAAGTTTGCTCTGCGCAACCAGAAACTGCCCGACAAATCCACGCTGAAGCTGAACCTAGAAGAAATATCCGACCAGAGGAAGTCAGAATCGACGCCAATCATCCAGCAGCAATATTTTCGCCTTCGTTCAAATAGTTGCTGTTCTTCGGGGGGAGGTGTTACTTATTGGTGTAACAGGGTGATCGATTATTACCCATCGGTGTAATAGAAGGAAATAGCAGAAACGCTGACTGCAACTGACCTCCATTCCGCGCACTGCAACCTTCGCCGACATGAGATGCGACTCAGCAAATGCGTCACTAAATCATGCCACCCTAATTTCGCAATAGTTTTATGTATCCGCGTAATCAATCATCTCATAGAAATATTCATTCTTGGTACATACATCGACCAATTATCACCTCTCTAGAATGTAGTCCATAATGTAATTATTTTATAATTAAAATTATTTTAAGCAAATTGGCTTTCTCTGCATCCTCCGGCTCCAGCTTACATAATTAGTTATACAATATTATTGTTGCCACTAATCTCGCGAATTGTGTATTGACGATGGCGTTATAAGTTGATAGTAAAAGTTTTAAAGAAAAAGTTTATTTTATTCTTTTTAGCGCATTTAAATAAAAGGTCAGACGAAAGTATTATATAACTTCGTTTTTGTTCGGAACGGTTCGGAACGCTGAGTGTGTGCGTACGAACTAGACGCGCGTGAAGACTAGCGTCTAACTGCTCATCACTGATACTATCTCTGTCAGGCACGATGCCAGGTGAGACAGCGTGCTTTTTGGCCACGCCCACCAATGAGTTCGAGCCCGTGTGATGTGTCACCTTAACGAAGCTGAAAGGCACTTGTTCTCCCCGTCATTGCTATCATTTTTTTGTTCTACACCATACCTGGAAACCTTCTAGTTACGGAGATATTTGGGGTCAAAGATCAGACTATTTGACAAGTTTTTTTTTTTAAATACAAGTTTTTATTTTAAGTACTTTACTTTTTTTTACTTTATACACCTCCACGAACCTCGTAGGTACTATTCAATCCATCCACCAGCACAATGTTTCGAAATTCGTTAATTTTTGCATAAAATTACTTAGTTTGATGACAGAATGCTTGGTTGACGGCTTCGTGATGAGGTTGTTTACAACCTGTATAATCCGATATCCAGGTTATAAATTATCTATGTGCCTTTCATCCAAATCCGTTCAGTAGTTTTCGCATGAAAGAGTAACAAGCATCCATACATACATACATCCATCCATCCATCCATCCTCACAAACTATCGCACTTATAATATTAGTAAGATTTCAAAATAGCATAAAATAACGTCTTTAATTCCCGAAGGGTTAGGCTGAAGTGTACTTTAAAGAACACCCATGTTTTGCCAGTTATGTTTAAATCCCATGGGGATAATACGACCCGATTAGCGCAGCGGTAGTGAGGCTGCCTTACGTTCTAAGGGTCCCGGGTTCGAATCCCGGTAGGAGCAAATGTTTGTGTGATTAGCATGGACATTAATTGTTTCCTAGTCATGGATGTTTATATGTATAATAAGTATGTATTTACAAACAAAAAGTATCTATGTAGTATATCAACTATCTGGTGTCCACGACACAAACCTCGTTGCTTAGTGTGGCACTAGGTGGCGCTGTGTGTAATGTCCAGCGATATTTATTTATAATAGATGGCGAGCCTATTGCCATCGGGTTTGACACCTAATGTGCACAACGCAAAATGTGGACTTGACGCAAAATGTGCACAACGCAAAATGTGCATTTCGCAAAACGTGCACTTTTCAAAATAGCATTTCTCAAAATGAGCACTTCTCAAAATGAGCACTTCTCAAAATGAGTGTGAATTAAATCACAATGGGTTAAAATAAAAACCGATATTTACTTTTACTTTTGTATGGTTAGCTGTAAACCACCCAAACCAAATAAAATAAAATAATGGTGTCGATTCTGTTGTGCACATAATAAACTTAATTTGGGCTATTGCTATCTTTTACTAAAAGGCAGTGCGAGAAAAAGACGGCTGTATCTATGATCTAAGTTAGAGATGTCAAACTAGTTAATGCCTTGCGCTTCACTGTGTTTTTAGTCGACATGTTTTTACGTGCACACTTCATTTCTAAGGAAATATTCGTTCCAACTAAATTTGACAGCTCTAAATTACGTCCGTCTCTTTCTCTTTTTATTAGAGAGAAAAAGATAGCAATAGCCTAAATTAAGTTTAGTTTGTGCACAACAGAATCGACACCATTGCCTAATAACTATTTCGCACAAATAATAATTGCCCTAAGTAATGTGTTTGTTAAGAAGCGCTGGAAAGTAATATGTTGCCATCATAAAAGCATAGGCAGTTCAAAAAGGTTTTTTGTAGCTTACAACTTAAGTTTTTTTTTTTGTTACTTTTTCAGAAACATACAGAAACGGCTTCAGACCTCTATGATGCTGTAGTGGCTTCAGAAGTCATTGAACACGTAAATAACCAGGAGTTGTTTGTCAAATCCTGCATCAAAGCTTGCAAGCCAGAAGGAAAGATATTCTTCACGACTCCTAACAGGACGAGATTTGCTCAATTTGCACTCATATTCTTCGCTGAAAATATTCTCAAAGCCATACCGCAAGGGGCCCATGAGTTTGAGAAATTTATAACACCTACTGAGCTCACATTTATATTAGAAAGAAGTAAGTACTTAATGGCTATATGATCATCATTATCTTGGCATTATCCCTATCGTTTTTATGCTCACCAGATGGCGCACTGTCGAGTAAGGTCCTGTCAATAATTCTATTTAATACTATAAAGTACCAATAACTTCATAAAAAGTTGATTTTATTACGTTTAACAACATAGTGTAAGCTTTAAATACATATTTACAATATTCTTCCTAAAATTAGCAAGCATGAAACATTTAAAAATCATTCTACCTCCAAGTACTAACAAATAAGATCCTAAGTTGCTACTTAAAATCTTCAAGTCATAATTAATCAGGAATGGCTCAATCTAGAACACAATCGTGAATATTAGTATAAATACGTGATAAAAAAGCACGCAACCCGCGAATACTGTATGACATTTCGGAAGACCTTACTCTACACCAGTGTTTTGGGGGGTCACGAAGCCTCTATAGGGGGTCGGAAGAGGTCGCGAAAACTACCTCAATAAACAAATCAATAAAGATAGATTTAATAAGAAAATGTTAACTAAAGGAATAACCACCCCAACATTTATAACAAAATAAAAACCTATTATTATATTCATCCATCATCATTATTATTCATTTTTTTATTGAGGTTTCGCTTGTTTGTCATTAACTAATTTCTCCCATCGTGGATCCGTTTTTGCTACATTGAGAATTAAATCGAATTCCAAATTTTTTTTAAATGTTTCAATACCTACATAATTATTTATCCGAATCGTAAATTAGGCAAATGCAAAAAAAAATGTATGGATTTAATGTTTGATATTTAATAAAAGTAAATGAAAAAAAAAGCGAAGGGTAGGGGGTCGCCAAATATTTTTTTCATACTATGGGGGTCGTGTCATGAAAAAGGTTGAAAAACACTGCTCTACACGAACGCCTCTAGCGGCGAATTCATGCGCGATAGTCCTCATTCATTTGTGGTCGGCGTAGCATGTCTTCCTCCATACTTCTACTACTATTACTCGTCTTCTCATCAGACACATCCTTTCTTGCCATATCATCCTTTACACAGTCCATTCATCGTTTCTTTGGTCTTCTTCTATTTTTATACCCATTAACATTCTTAATACTAAAAACTTTTCCAAAACGAAAGCCATAAACTCGATCATCGAACTCAAAACGTTTGGGACATTTCTTTTTTTTCAAAAAATAAACATGATTTTTATATAAGTACTTTTTTGTTATTTAAAAACAAAACGAAAATTTAAATTTCTAATAAATTTCATTTTTTTTTATTGTTAAGTATTTAAAAAAAAAAACTGTCCCAATCGTTCCGAGTTCGATGATCGAGTTTATGGCTTTCGGTTCCAGAACGACCTAAAAATAATGGTGTATGTTACCTTTCAATGCGTGTTCACTTTTCAACGTTCAATCCAGCACTGAATTGGCCGTCGACACTGTTTCATACCAGGGAAACTCCTGGAATGAGCGAGTTGGATTGAAAAGTAGAATGCCAACCCACACCTCTTTTCTTTGTGTGTTTTCCTTCATCATCATCATCAGCCTATGTTCCCACTGATGGGACACAGGCCTCCTCTCTATGAGAGGGAATGGGCTATAATCCACCACGCGGGCCCAGTGCGGATTGGTAGAAGTCACATGTCTTCGAATTTTTTGGTTCTAGGACATGCTGGTTTCCTCACGATGTTTTCCTTCACCGTTTTGGGAGGTAATGAAATAAATTACACAAAGTAATGCGCCTGTCTAGGTTCGAACCCACGACTTTCTGTTCGTAAGTCGGTGCCGCCACCACTGGGCCACCGCTGCTCTACGTGTTCTCTCTGCGTGTTTTCCTTATTATTTATTATTATATACTATTGTTTATATTTTACAGATAATTGCCATGTGGACCTGACTTACGGCTTGACTTACAACCCATTATCTCGCAAATGGGACTATTCGTTCTTCACAGACCTAATGTATGCCATGCAAGCTACGAAATTACCGTAGTGAACGTCTAAAGAAGAAAGTATTAAATAAGAAATACTACTAATATACCGGTGACAGTCGGAATTAAGTTGTTTTATGCATTGAAAGTATTGTTACGTGTTCAATAGAGCTTTTTTGTTATAAATTATTGTTTCTTTTTTAAATTGTTTTAACTTGCAAGTTTACACATTTGATGATTATATATTCTATACAAATATATAAAATTGAAGTGTCTGTTTGTAATATCAAAATAACAGCCTTTTACTAAATGCATATGAAAATATATACGGCAGTTGTAACAAAAAAACATTTCTCTTTTTTTCAATTAATGTGTATCTGTCTGTTCCGGATAATCTCCGAAACTGATTTTTACGGTACTTTTACTAGCAGATAGCTGATGTTATAAGGTCTATCTAAGGAGTTTACTTTAGGATAATAGTTAGGGTTCCGTGCAAAATAAAACTGTTAACAGAATCCGATTCAAAAAGGGAAGTAATATTTTTATAATAATTTGACCCGAACGAAGGTCACGGGTAACAGATGCCGTGCTCGAAATGATAGTAACTGGGCTCAGTGTCCATTAAAAAAACTGTCAAAAGGTTAGCTTAATAAAAACGAAGCTAACAAATAACGAATATGTCAGTTTTGATTTCGACTGGTCATACATGACCAGTCGAGATCAAAACTGACATCATTGGTTGTCATCGTGGCTGATAGTCACCGTAACTCATTTTTTGACAGACGCTTTCGTATCGATTCTTCTAATATTGCGATTATGTAAGCATAGTGGACATCAAATTAAATAATTGGCTTTCGTGAAAGACGTTACACCGTACCCGGGCTGTTATTCACCGCAAAGTGATATTCACTCTGTGTAATACGTAATACCAATATTTTGACATTCTCGGTTGTCATCAAAGTTCGGTGTACAACTGAAGCTTGATAGTCACTGGATATCAGAAAGATACGTAATAGGCCTACAGAACGGCGTCTCGATAACATTTTTTTAAGTGTTACTACACATAAAAAAATGTTGAACCAATGGGGAATTTTCCACTGACGTTTGTCACAACGCTTCAGTATATATATCAATAGATGGTGCTGATCAGTTTTTTAATGAATATTTTTTTATGCGGCGTTCTAGTGAAATCCAATGAAAAGAAAAATTACCTACTATGTTTAACAAAGGTTTAAAGGTCAATGGTAAAATATTTTAGCAGGGCAAAAAAAAACTCCTAGACACAATTAAGTCAAACTCATTGTTTATTAAAATGTATTTATTTTTCATTCTTTTTTATTACTAATATTGTTGTATTTAGAGTGAAAACTGTAAAGAACCTTTTTTCTGTCAAACATTTTTGACGTGACAACGTCTTATAAATTGGTTTGCCGGGTGACACTTCAAGAAACTGGGTCACGTTATGCGGCTCACAATGAGAGCGAGTGAGAGGCACGCGTCCCGCCTAAGAGCGAGAGAGACAGACATAAAAAGTTTATTTTACCACTCAAAGTCGTTGTCACGTAAAATTATCGTCCGTAAACCGACTTTACAGACAGCCAGTTTTTTTTAACCTAAAAAATCTACTGTTCTTTTGCATCACTGAACTGAACTACAAGTTTTTGCATGGTTTTTGCTATTGTTCTTCTGAGTGTTTTTGCGTTACGTCTAAACTCCTGGTGCTTCGAGTCGAGCTTAGGTTCCTCCGTACTTCAGTTAAGGCTTTGTGGACATAAAAACGAACCATTTTATTATTTCCAAGATTGATCAGCGCCATCTAGTTCGTTCATAAAAAGCACTGGAAAATTCCCCATTCAAACTTGTTTTTATTAAAGTAGCCTCCGCCACACGGGCGGTTTTTGCGTTTTCGCGTTTCTGTCCCAACACCAAAATGTTCTAAGATCTCATATCGCATTTTGTATTGGAACACAGAAGCGCGCCTGTGTGTCTGGGAGCCTTTATGCCTGGGCCACGAAAACATCGCTTTGGGCGTCATTCGCTACAGGCGTCAAAAATGGATGTGTATTCATTTATACAATATCAACGTTATCCTTGTATAAAGTAGGTTCAATTTGTTTTCACCGCTTTAAGCTGACTTGAAGTGCAGAGCGAAAAAAGCTTTAAGTAAGCGTTTGTTTCGTGGCCCTCGGGTTGAGGATTCAGCATAAAAATCGCAAAAAGCAATAAACAAACTTGTCATGATCCGCTGTCAGTAACAATATTATGACTTTGACATAAATAAATTAAAAATATTCGGAAGAATACGTACAAAATTGCAAATGCTTTGGATACTATGAGATAAACGTTATTTTTCACAGCTTTTAAGGGCGGTAAAAGTGATACCTTGCTACCATGTCACTAACCAAACTCTTAAAAGCTCCGATAAAACTGTTTCGGAAGGAAGTCATTACATTTGTTATCATTCGACGTTATGACCTCGGTGGTAAGTACCTATTCATCATCATTGGCCGGGGGCCACCGTAGGCGCGGGCCTGTGGACGGAAAGCTATGGCCTAGCTCGCCGTCCGTCCGTCTCATGACGACAGGCCGTGTCGACGGTGCGTTCATGTTCTACGCGCACCTAAAGAGAGTCAGCAAAAGGAAGGGGTCCGCAAGGGCCGATGCCTGCCGGGGCTGCGGGACTGATCGAAAAAGATACCGTGGCCCCGGAACACAAAGGGCGATGAAGGAACATGAATGGGTTTTAGTCAGTAAAAGTCTGACACCCCGTCTGAACGATGACTGTACCTACCTAATGCACCACGCGGGCCCAATGCAGATTAGTGAATGGCACCAGGTTCAAGCAGTTGGTGTTAAGATCATCCCGTTCTCGACTAGTAGTTTTATTCCACCGTTTTAAAGGTGGTAGTGATTTAAATCTACTGCACAAAACCAATGCCACCTCGGTTTGAGCCCACCTACAACTTGTAAGTTGGAACTATTACCACTGGGCCACTCCTGCTCGCTTTTTCAAGCATAAGCAGAAAATAAACTTAAAAAAGAAACTGAAGAAACTTGAAAAAAATGTGCTACGCCCACGAGTTTCTTAGCTAACAAAACAATCGTAGGTATATCGGGTTATTTTTATCCTAATTCGAGCAATTCTCTTTCCTTCTATTCTCTAAATATTTAGTTGTAGACGAAAGACTCCGATACATAGCGGTGAGGCCAACTGCTTCGATATCAACGCTACGTCAAAAAGTGTGGCATTTGCTGGACCTGCCCGATTTTTGTGAGGAAATCATCGTGCTCAAGTCGAAACAAGAGAATGTCGTACAACTAGGCGAATTGCGGAATGGCAATGACCCGCAACATCCATACATTCTTGAAGTGTACCCCCCGGGTAATCGTTTGAAAGGTAAGTGGAGATCTGTTTTTTTTAGTTTGTAGGACTTGCAACTTGTCTATAGCTTGGACTTTCCTCAGTAACCGTAGGTACCTAATCGCGAAACCGATTTCCGCATGTCCCCATAATCATTATCATCTGCCTAGACTTTTTCCCAACTACCTACCTATGCACGACAAACGAGAGTTATTGTTATTTTGCGCGCCAAAGTTGCCGCTTTCCTAACAGGCCTATACTTTTAAGGGGGCGTGACTCGGCGACTCCGCATGATTTAAGCGAAAAAGTTTTTAACTGGTCAGGCGGAAAAGACCACGACTGTACATAAGGAATATTCTATTCTATTCTAAAACAATATATGTAGGGTGACTGGATCTGGACCCGCCATAGAAAATTCGCATATTAGAGGAGGTCATTTATATGTATTTTAATATCATCATCATCTGCCTAGCCGTTTCCGAACTATGTTGGGGTCGGTTTCCAGTTTAACCGGATGCAGCTGAATACCAGTATTCTACATCGCCGCGACTGCATAACAGACCTCCACAACGATACCCATTGGTTAGACTGGTTGTCAGACATTCGGGCAACTGACTACCTGTAACGACTGTCAAAGATCTACAATTGTCAGGCGGGACCAACGGTTTAACGTGCTTTCTGTGGCACGGAGGAAACTAACGGGTGGTGTCCCATCCCGGACCAACCTAGGCAAGCGCGGCTTATTCTGAAGATCGACTCGAGCGGCTGTTTAGCCACGAGCTCCTTCAGCATGCCATTCAATTCGATTCTCGGCAATTCTCATACAGCTGCTACCAGCCACCCTGCGCGAAGATGGCCGGTCCATCTAATGCCAGGGTGTGCTTCACGTTTGCCGATATGCGTATCTACTCAACTCAGGAACACGTCTACCCCAACGATCATCGATTTTACGGCTATATGGCTGGCCTATGCACGTTCATCAGTACAATTACTTTCTAATTTTAAAATATGGAAATCTCCGTGCAGGACCATAATCTTCATAAATATTATGAACTTTCCCTTATCGCCACTTCTGTTGAAGTAAGAACTTAGTAAAAATATAAGTGCTAAATTCATACAACATTGCGTATGACGCACATTATTTACTGAACAAATTATCACCTTGAATATTAACTAGTATGTACCGATTACCAAATATTCCACCTCTTTTAGTTACAGCCTCGACTGCGGTTCATAATAATATGCTGACCATGGGCAATGGCGACGAGTACTCACAGTATGAAAATGAAATAAAGACCACCGAAGCGATTTATGAAAACATCGGCCCAAATAATATACAGGATAAGTTGGGTGGTTCTACATGTAAGTCTTGTATCTTCATTTCTTTACTGAGATAGCTACCTTACGAAGTACTCAACTTATTAAACTACCACCCCACTGTCACATATACGTGACAAGCAAGCGCGTGCCCTGTACGTCAAACGACACAAATATGTGACAAAATGATAGGTGAAATTGTGGCTTGGTGCGGAGCCACGCGCGTGCGTTTATTCTCTGGCGGTCGAATGGTTAACCTACATCAAGGCAGCTAGTAGTGTCATGTACCTACTACTTAATATCGTCGACTTATGTCTTTTACATTACATAATAGCAATTTATACATTCGTTCTTTGATAGACTACCGACATCTTGACCCTTAAATGCTGATATTTATGTACCTAGTTAGAAAGTGAAAAGTGTTATTTTGCAGTCGGCCATTTTAAAATATGCGCTTTCCAACGAATACAAAAAGGGCATTACTATTCAGAGGCACGATTGTAATTACAATGTAAGGCTGCGTTCTACTAAGTACCTACATTACCGTGGTCTAGTCATGATTTGACTGACAATGAAATACTTAAATGATTGCTAATTAGAAACTACAAAGCGCCATCATTATGAGATTTCTACTTGAAATGTTCAAGTGTTGTAACGGCGCTTAGTCAAAATCGAAACTAACGCCGCCATTTTGTATTTCTAATAGGTACAATTTCAGACAAAAAATCAGCAAAAAATACAAATGTTTACCAACAACACAACCCTTTTGTCAACATCTCACCAAAAAATCTAGCCCTGTATCACTATATGTATATTAGGTAGTCACCAGCACCAATAATGTATAATTATGTCGCAGCCAATTCGTATAACACGCCGTTTTACATAATGACGCGCCGGATTGAAAAACGGCGCCGTTATGTAATACGGCGTCCTCACTTTCAGCCGGATTACAATTCGGCTGAAATAAAATACGCCGCATTGAATGAGCCCTTCGCGTTCGTCAAAGCGGTGTAATAACGTGCCGCCGTTATACAAACGGGCGCATCGTCGATACGCCGCTTTGAAAGTTAATAATTATGTTCGTAACTACATGAATTTTTAATCAAAACTTAAAGGTTGACAGGTGCTTACAAATTAGTGCTCGTGGCTGTACTGCAGCTGCTAAAGAATATCGCATAACTATCGATTACGTTTTGTTGGTATAACTTTTCCTTATCATTTAAGCGTGGGCCAGACTGTTGTAAACAAGCCCTCCACCGGCGGTTTACAACAGCACGCACTGTTGTAAACTGCCGGAGGAGTCCGATGTGGAGGTGTGTGGAGGACTTGTTTACAACAGTCTGGCATGGGCATTACTCTCAGTCAGGAGTGATATACCCACATAATTATGTTATCTAGCTATATCGTTACATTTTTCAGCACAATCTACAGTAACGCATGAAACACTGGCTTTGAATAAACCCTACATGCCAGATAACAAAATGCTAGGCCAGCACTCCATGCTTTCGGGGTTCAGAAAGTCTGACATATCGTGTCGTATTTCCAGTACGTGTATGTTCCGACTAGGCGGCAAGAAGAGCCGCGAAAACTTTTCAAATATTCTGTTACAAATTCAAGGTGATCTTTCTACATTGAGTAATAAATTGTCGGTGTTAGAGAAGAAGCTGCCGTTGTCGTGAATTTGACGATTTTGAGTAATGCAATACAAGCCCATTTTATATAATTGTGTTTTCTTTTATTTATATTTTTGTTATGCTTGTTGAATTAGTTGGGTAAGCACTATCATACTGTTGATTGAACTCAATTATTTCTACTTTCACGGTCACCTATGGGATATCTTCAGTGATTTTCAATTATTCTGAGCTCCCAATATTTCGATGCTATTGCAAGCGCCACGATCGTGGAATGACTGAAGAATGCGAGTGGATGGTAAATAAATTGTTAGGTGCAGACAAATCTGTCTACCCTTTTTCTTAGTCTTTTGGGCCCGGACGTCATGACCACGGCGGTGCGGTGATTCAAAAGTGTACTCTAACCCTTTGCATTAACTGCCAGGCGGGCGCACCGTACACGGCACCGCACCGCGGCACGATGGCTCACCGCGCGCCGTGGTGTTGTGTCCAGGCCCAAAAAGTATCGCCGAGTCATTGAGTCACGGCAAAATACAATCACAGTATCACTGGGCTTTTGAGCATACTAAAAACTAGATTCACGTACTTGACAATAATAATAATTATTGAAAATCATACATCACAGTATCACTGGGCTTTTGAGCATACTAAAAACTGGATTTACGTACTTGACAATAATAAAAATTATCGAAAATCAAGGAAGATATCCCGTAAGTATTAGTAACAGTGTAAGTTTAGTTAAACCGTGTAAGCTTAACAAATTATTTCTACGAATTATACAAAATAATAGTAAAACAACGTCTTAAATAAATACACCTATATTTCAAAAATAAAATTTAACAATGTAACAGTATTATACATGGTATAAAATTGCGCTAGCTGATTATTATTTACAATTCTCAGTTTTACACTGTTTATGTACAACAATAATACTCTGCCGTCGGAGGTATTATAGGACTAGTTTTACTATTTTAAATTAGTTACTAGTTTTGTGAACAGTATCACCTTGTGAAACATACCGAGTGTTATACCTGACTGTCGTTGCCTCGTCCTTATTATACTAAACACAACCCAAGTTTTACACTAGGTAGGTATTAAACATTTATGTTCTTACGAATTTAGTTAGCCTGATTGTGTTGCAGTGCAATTACATGGTCATTGCTATGCATAATTCATGTATTAAGTAGGTAAAAAAGGTTCAGGCGCTATAGCGATATAAAACGTTACCAAAAATATGTACTATTTTGCTGCATATTAGAAAATCATTAACTAATTATGCCTTGCAAATGTTTCTATTGGTATTTGTCGTATTTAGCCTATTTCTCGTAAATCGCGTCGAAAAAGTTTTCATTTTAAACAGGTAAATACTATTCGAAGCTTAGAGTGACTGTGTTCAGACTTCTAAGCTCGCTGTTGTTTTATAAGAAAGCTTAAAATGTATATTTTGGTATAAACTGTAGAAATATAACAACACTAATGACCAGCCAAACTTGAGGTTTAAAAATGATCTCCTGAAAAAGTTCGACGAATTCTGAAACAAAAATAAGTAAGTTTTAGTAGTGATTAAATATTTTTATATACTTTTTTTTTTAAGTATATCAAAACATTTAATCAATCACATTCTCTGTACTCATATTTCTTACGGGCCGTCTCCACGGGCGACCGAATCGCGGCGATTCAACGTATTTCTATATGAAAATATCGCCGCGATTCTCTCGCTCGTGGAGACGACCCGTAAGAAAAATGAATACAGAGAATAATAGTGAATAACGAATAGGTACGTAAAATAAAAAGTATAGTTTCGAAGATACTGTAATTGCGCCACTGTCTGCAACCTTCAATGAGCGCAAACAAATTTCAAACAAGATCACAACTCAACCTTTTTGACAGTTTCGCAATTTGTTTGAAAGAAGAACTTACCTGATACTCGAGGTTGTACACACTTTGTACGCAACACTGGCTCATTATGACGAATCCGCACATGCGATCTTGCATCCCTAGTGCGTATTCTATGCTACGGATAAGATCGTTTGTTTTCAATATTAGCAACGCCTGCCTATCGACGTGCTCTAGACATTGTGTTACATAGTGCACAATGTTTGGTAACTCATCTTGGAATGTTTTTTTCTGAAAAATAAACAGACAATTTAGCTGAAGATATTCACAAGGTTTTTTTCGTTGAAGGTACTCTGAAGGGCAAGGAATTAATTGGACTGCGTTATGAAACATCGCATCAAACTGCAGTTTAACGAAAATGTACTTTACAGTTTAGCAACTCACATTCAAATTCTATTTCGTTAGGTTTGTCGCTTGATTCGTAATTACTTAACACCGTCCAATATTGATCGAATTTATTTCTGATTTTCAATTTATGAATGAATGACTAATGAATATTAAAGTAATACCGATTCGCAGGCGTCCCAGCACACAAAAGTTGCAACTCAAAAGGAGGAAATGTGATAAGTTAATTTATTTTGTATTTCTAATACTTGCCTCTTCTACCGTTGGTTTAGTCCGACCAATGCCTTTCATGATAGAGTCCCAAGGTCTCCCCGTGACCATACAAGCAAACAATCCATAAAGCTCATTGCGTATTCCCAATTGTTCGGCGTGGATCCTCATCTCATCACGATTCCGATCGATTATCGATAGCCATAGTTTTGAATAATGATACCTGAACTTTTCAGTCAATTGCTGGAAGGAAAAGCAACTAATTCGGATTACCTACGGACGAAGAGCGCCCAAAGCCAAGAAGACGTAACGTAAACATGTGTTAGCCCCAGATATGATGCACGATGAAACGGAAACGAGTGCGCAGTTTTGCCGCGTAAACCCTCGTAGGCAATTTTATGATACACTGAAAACGGGATATTTACAGTGTTTACTATTTGTTTCGAGTTCCCGGTAAAACCTTAATTTCTCATCTAACAACTTACTAGGTAGGTACTGCAGTTGTAACAAAGGAAATGGGATTGCCCGTATTACATCTAGTAGGTAGTAGGTTTGATAGTAACACGGTTCTAAGTCACGAATCACATCACGCACTGGAGTTTGTACGCACTACTTAACGCTGAGAGTTGAAAATTCAACGAAACGTTTATTAGATGCGTTCTATTGGATTTTCAACAACAACAACAACAGCCCATAACGTCCACTGCTGGGGCATAAGCCTCTCCCATGAAGGGAGGAATTTGCCGTAATCTCCACGCTTGGCAGGTGGATTGGAGATCGCAGTGATGAAAGACCAACAGAAAACGCTGCTGCCCATTCTCTGGTCTACGGAGGGGCAAGGTGTTCTGCCTCAGACATTAGTCGCCTTATACGACACCCGTGAGTGTAATGAGTTGGTTTATTCTACTCTGCCGGATACCACAACTAACGGCTTGGATTCTCAATGCTTTGCTAAATAGCAACAGTCGAACATCCAGTGCGCGATAAACACGAGGGCTTACTTCGCGCAGATTTGTCGCTTCGACGGAAGTCTAGGCTATGGGCAATGGGGCACTGCTCTAATGTGTAGGTACCTATTCATAGCTATAGTTTCAGTTCTTCATCAACGAAGAGCCATTTCAGCCGACAAAAAAATATCCGTGAATCATATCTGGCCGTAACCTTGCGTTTAACTTCTAGATTAAGGGCACGTAATTCGCGTCATACTATGGTCAGTCACGAGTTCCAGACTAATTAATATTTATTCATAGGTATAACGCCATGATATACGTCAATTGGTACTTTGCCAACAACACTAAAAAAATCTTCCATACACAACGTCACTCATTTGTTTTTATAGGTGAAGAACATAATAGTTACTAAATAACAAAAACTACATCCACCGTATCGTTTCTTCATTCCAGATACAATTTTGTCTACTTATCTAGAATAACTCTTGTCCTGCTAGCATTTTATTTAGACCTATAAGGTGAAAGCGCCAGGGTAGCCCGCGAAATTCAAATTTTCTTACGTTTTTTGCAATGGGTTGGCTAAGGCAAAGTAAATCTCAGATGGCGCCACCATCGTTGGTCTCAATCTGACCAATGAGGTTAAGCTATTTTAAAATATAAAATGACATCCACATTTTCAACCAATGACGATGTTTGGGTACCAACTATGCTAGCGCCATTAGTTCCAGTGTTAGCCTCCCATCTTTTTGTCCCGCGGATACGGACACGGATATTCGGAACAATTGCAAAGCAAGAGCAAGTTGCAAAAAAGTAAAGAACTTTTAATTTCGCAGGCTACCCTGGCGCTTGCACCTAACTGAATGAAAGACTAACAAAATGGAAACTGAATTGGAGTCAAATGCAACGATTGGTTTACGAAAGCTGCACTACCACATAATAGCTCTAAATTATAAGTAATGTGATATTTTTAAATCTTGTCAATAAATACCTGTATGAAACACTTAGTTACAACTTACAGCATACAAACCGTGGTCCAGCAAGTAGACAGTAACATCCTTATCTTTTGCATCTCTCTTTACAAGTATATTGCCGGGATGTGGGTCGCTGTGCACGAAGCCACTGATAAAGATCATGTGTGAATACAGGTCACCCAGCTTCCTACATAGATCATATCTGTTGATTTTGTGCTCCTAAAAGGGAACAAGTATGGTAATGGTACTTCTTATACAACCTGTTTTTTTTATATCCCATATCAACTGGCATATGAATTATGTTTTAATCATCCTTTTTTTTTTCATTTTCATACAAAATAATTCGGCAAAATTAACGATTATTTACGTAAAACACCCTTAGGTGAAAAATGACAACGTCGCATTTTCTTACCTTTAAATATGAATGATTGGTTTGAATTAAAATTAATTACTCATAAATATCAATTAAACTTAGATACATATTTTATAATTATGATTGATGATATCTCCGAAACTATGCATTTTTGGACCACCTATTCTAGGAGTTTTAGTATTATTTTTACCTATAGAATATAACCCTAGGGTTATGGTATATAAAAAAACAGGTTGTATATGTATAAATTGTACAGGTATAATAAAGATAAATAAAACTCGAAGGCCTTGTGGCTGTCAAAAACAAGCAAACCAGGCAGCTAACTACAACACATTTGAGAGTTTGGAAGTATCTTTCATTTTACAAATTTATTTTCCATCAGTCAATCGTTAATTTTGCCTAGAAAGTGCAACAATCTTAATTTCTTGGCTTGTTACAATATCTCTTTCGTTGACAAGGGAAGATTATATTTACATAAATGAATAATTGCTAACAATACAATTGTCATAAGCAAACAGTCACAATTTATGCAATTTTATCATTTGATTTCTATATTGTGTCTGATGTAATATTATTATATGTTGCAATATAATTTTTTGGTAAGTATCCTAACATATGATTCTCAATTAGGTAATAAAAACCGGCCAAGAGCGTGTCGGGCCACGCTCAGTGTAGGGTTCCGTAGTTTCCCGTCCGTCACAATAAGTGTTCCCACTTATGAGTTTAAAGGTGGGTATCCATTATGTAAAAATGCTTGCATATACAAATACAAACTACAAACTTAGTCCAGAAATTATTTTGTACAACTTTTTGTCTTTTTTGTACAAAAACTGTTGTTTCCATCAAGTTCAAAATGATTTTCCTAGAAAGTCCTTATAAAGTTCTGGTTTTCAGATTTTTTTCATATTTTCTAAATTTATGGTTCAAAAGTTAGAGGGGGGGGGGACATTGTTTTTTACTTTTGGAGCCATTATTTCCGAAATTATTGACACTATCAAAAAATGATTTTAGGAAACCCCTATTCATTTTTAAATACCTTTCCAACAATATATCACACGTTAGGGCTGAAATTTAAAAAAAAAGTCACTTCCCACTTTACATATAGGGGGGCTACCCTAATAAAACATTTTTTTCCAATTTTTATTTTACCACTTTGCCGGCGTGATTGATATATATTGGTACCAAATTTCAGCTTTCTAGTGCTAACGGTCACAGAGATTAAGCGAGGACGGACAGACGGACGGACGGACGGACAGACATGGCGAAACTATAAGGGTTCCTAGTTGACTACGGAACCCTAAAAATGGAAATAGTGGGATTAATGGGTCTGCTACCATACAAAAATATTTCTAGATATTTTCAACCAAGTACCATTATGTAGGTGCAAACAAACACAGGGAGTAATTACATGTTGATAGTTTTATACTTCCTATGATCATTCATGTGCAATACAAAGGTACTTTTTGTGCAAAAGTAGTATTCATACTTACATCAATGTACTTCAAATCATTCACTTGGCCACCATTAACATACTCCATCACTAAAACCCTCTCTGTACTGTAATCCCAGAAAATCTTTGGCACCTTCAACCATGAATAATCCTTAAATAAATTGGCTACTCTTTCAGCATTATGCCCTTCTTGTACAAAATCCAATTCCTTTGCTATATTCCTTTTAGTTTCATCAATTAGCCATTGCATTTCAAAGTCAGGGAACACTTTTGACATAGTGTTGATGATAAATTCCATCCATTTAAGGTCTATCTTGATATTGTCTCTTACAAAGTAATGTTGAACTTTGACTGCAACCTCTGTGCCGTCTTTCAGTTTAGCTCTGTGTACTTGGGCTAGTGATGCTGTTCCTAAAGGTTCTGGGTCAAATTCATCAAACAAATCTTTGGGCTAAAAAGCGAAAAATATTGTGTAACAATTAGATTCAAGTCTAAGATGAGATGGTTTATACATTTAGATGATATAGGTAATATACACTTTTTAGTACTTACATCCTGTTTCAAGTCTTCTCTCATTACTTTATACAGATCTTCCACACTGTTTTGTGGTGCATCTTTGTGCAATATCCTCATTGTTTTCACATATTCATTCGGCAGCAAGTAGTCCAACGCACCTACATGCTGTCCAACTTTTATGTACACACCTTTATTGGCTTTACATAGCTCAAGCAATTTCTCTGCCCCAATTTGATGAGCTTGACTCCTGACCTCCAAATATTCTTTCGAGCTTCTATCCCAATCTTTGCTGTATAGCAAGGATTTATACATTCTCCCGATTCCCACAGCAGTGAGTGCTGTCCTGGAAAGCCTGACGATCGCCAAGGAGTCGTAATCACCATTCTCAAGTTTTACAGCAGCCGTAACTGTGCCGCCGATAGCAACACTACCGTACAGTCCGTACTTAACTACCCGTGTTAGTTTCCTCGAAAACATGTTAACTAAAATTTATTACTCACATATTACTGTTTAAATCACTATTTTCTACTTTTATGCAGTCGACAGCCCATGCAAATAGAACGTGAACAACCAACCAATGTCATTATCACATCATGAAGTCACTGTCACGGTGTCACTGTCACTGTCAGTGTCAGTCAATTCTACGCGAATTTCTATCTCTATGGAAAAGTCTCATCTTGCATCTTGGTGATTCTTTGGGTGAGGTTGGCGTATTTTATATTCTGAAGTTGGCACACTGTACTATGGTGTAGCCATTCTACTTCCTATTATACAGGATGGAATTTTTGAATGCCACCTGGAGGGAAAGTACTCTAAATACTAGAGATAGCAAATTTTACTCAAAGGAAACATTCCTTTATTTTTTTAAAGAAACAAATCTTCATTCACAGATTTTCGATTTTTTTTTTGCCACACTCGGGTATCGAACCCGGGATGGATCGACTAAATTTCAAAAAAATAACATTCTGTCCCTTTTTGACATCAATCGATAGGGTCAATCATATGAATCAAATCTCTCTAACAAACATGATAAATTAAATGAAAGGAAAACCATGAATAAAAGTGCTTTATCTTATTGAATTTATCCCATTGAATTTATAACTGTTCTTTAGATTTAATGGTTTTCCCTTCATTTAATTTATCATGTTTGTTAGAGAGATTTGATCCATATGATTGCACCTATCGATTGATGTAAAAAAGTACAAGATGTTATTTTTTCGAACTTTAGTCGGTTCGATTCCCGAGTGTGGCAAGCGAATTTTCAAAATACTGTGAATGCAGGTTTGTTTCCTTTTAAAAATAAAGGAATGTTCCCTTTGAGTAAAATTTGCTATCTCCAGTATTTCGAGTACTTCCCCTTCAGGTGGCATTGAAAAATTCCACCCTGTATATTACTTTACTCTTTGCATTCTACTCATGTGGTAGTCATATAGCCATGGAGCTAAGGCCAAGGGAATAATCAACCTTTTATACTAGTTACTGCCCGCGACTTTCGTTCGCGTGAAAATATTATTAAAAAAATATGACTTCCCTTTTTTTCTCTTCGAATTTTAATATTATTAAAAAAGTACGCCAACAATACATACATTACATTTAATAATAAAAGTATACAGGCTAGGGGAGATCAACAATAACTGACTTACGCGTTTCTTCGAAGAAAGAATAGACAAAATGACTTTCATTTGTTCATCTGTCATTTTGTCGATTCTTCGTCGACAAAACCCGTTTCCACGGCGAACATGCTACGCGGGCAGGTTCTTAAACTTTGGCAAGGAACCAAAAAACACATCCAAGTAAGGCAATTTTGAATTGAGTTTATTGTATTGATACACATTCGAAATACTAGTATAGAATAGAATTTTAATTGAGAATCCATGACTGAAAACCTATTAGTAAAACTTAGGTACGATTATGTAATGTTAGTAAGCACTGATAAAACAAACAACACAACAAATTATGGATCACTGCTGCGACAAACCACGATCCACATAAACACAGTCCAGGCGAATGGCAATCATGCTTATGATACTTGTCGCGACGTGTAGTTCGCGAAGTAAACAGTTAGCAGAGTCAAATTAATATTGTTAAAGCGAAACGTGTAACAAACTATAGTTGGTGCCAGTTAACATCGGAATAGAGGTCATTGCTCCGACTTTCATCCCGATATCTAAATATTAGCGATACTGTCGCTCCATCCGTACAAATCTGTCGCAAAACTGATATCGCTTGAGTCTCATAATACATCCATAGTGTCCCACATACATAACACAGTGCACAACCCAAAAAAATAAGAAATCGAGCAAACGTACCCTACGAAATTAATTGATTTAAATACTTTTATTTTCGTTTTTAACACTATTTTAACTTACTGAGACAATTTTAATAAAGTAAATATTTTATTATACATCTTAAAATTAGGATCTGAGACTTATGCGCGAAAGACATTTGCGCAAAGAACACTTGTTGCGCGCACCCACTTGCGCGAAAAGACATATGCGCACATGGACTTTTGCGCGAACGAACTTTTGCGCGAATGGACTTATGCGCGAAAGGAATCTTGCGCGAATGGACACTTGCACGATTGGACTCTTGCGCGACTTAATGGCCACTGAGGTTTACTCTGTAGAGTAAACATAACATCACGCCTATTATTACTTGACGGTGTTTTTTTTTGGTTTTTCCGTCATGAGTGTCGTAATGAAAATGAAAATGATTTGTTGAAATCAGATTTAACCAAAGGCACGGTAAATCATTGAATCCATTTCACTATTAGTCATTCAAAAGTGCCTTTGAATGACCTAATTGAAATAAATAATTATTGACCTCATTTTCTTTATCCTTTAACCATGAAAACGAAGGCCATAACGGAAAAACCGAATTTTTTTCTCGGCGCCATCTTGGTTTTTCATTTTAACCTCATTTCGTTATCAACGACCCCGAAAATCATGAAAACGACACCCATGATTAAAAAACCAAAAATTTTCCTCGTCGTCATCTAGGATTTTCGTTTGGACCTCATTTTCATATTCAGGGACCCCTAAAACCATGAAAACGACATCCATGACGGAAATACCAAAAAAATCCTGGACGCCATCTTGGATTTTCATTTTGAACTCATTTTCGTAATCAACGACCCCGAAAACCATCAAAACGACATCCATGACGGAAAAACCAAAAAAATCTTGGACGCCATCTTAGATTTTCATTTTGAGCTCATTTTCGTAATCAACGACCCCGAAAACCATGAAAACGACATCCATGACGGAAAAACCAAAAAAATCTTGGACGCCATCTTGGATTTTCATTTTAAGCTCATTTTCGTAATCAACGACCCCGAAAACCATGAAAACGACATCCATGACGGAAAAACCAAAAAAATCTTGGACGCCATCTTGGATTTTCATTTTGAGCTCATTTTCGTAATCAACGACCCCGAAAACCATGAAAACGACATCCATGACGGAAAAACCAAAAAAATCTTGGACGCCATCTTGGATTTTCATTTTAAGCTCATTTTCGTAATCAACGACCCCGAAAACCATGAAAACGACATCCATGACGGAAAAACCAAAAAAATCTTGGACGCCATCTTGGATTTTCATTTTGAGCTCATTTTCGTAATCAACGACCCCGAAAACCATGAAAACGACATCCATGACGGAAAAACCAAAAAAATCTTGGACGCCATCTTGGATTTTCATTTTGAGCTCATTTTCGTAATCAACGACCCCGAAAACCATGAAAACGACACCCATGACGGAAAAACCATAAGTATCTAAATATAATTATGACATCACAAAAACTATCTCATCACAAAAAAATATAATTCTGATCTTATGCCGTTTTCGTTTTACGAGGTCATCGCGTCAGGTGTGCAGCACATTATGGTCACGGTGCGGAGGCGTTTACGTCACACGTAAATGTATAAGCATAAAATTAGTTTTCTAGCAAAAAATAATAATATATTCGAATTGGAACAACACAAGATTCTCAACCCCTGTATGTCTAGCCGACTGGTATTATGATACTCTAGCGATGTAGCAAAGTATCGCTTATTGGTCGATTTAGGTAACTAGTAAGTGTCGTTATCGCTTTGTGATCAAAAACTTGGTAGGTAGGTGTTAATGACCTCTATTCCGATGTTAACTGGCACCAACTATAGCATTTAAGTTGATCTGCTGGTGGCAACACTGAACCCACAGAGAGATCACCACAGATAAAGAGTATTTATAGTTCATGGTTATGACGTTAAGTAGTCTGTGGCGTTTGCCGGTACTTTGGACTACCTACACCAAATGTGAAGTATTTAATTCAATAAGTATTTACTATTTAGTGCAAAGTAAAGTGATTGGTGTTATGATGGAGGCGTCCAGCATGGTGGCGACTCATCTGAGAGAAATATGAGCTAAGTGGTAGCACTAAGACAATAGTGTAGTGGTTCCCCACCTAGATGCCTAGATTCTAAATTTCCTATCTTTTCCTAAGGTTTCTAAAGCGGCTTTCAGACTACGCTATAATATAATAGCATATAGTATAATTATAGTTCATAGCACAACAATATCGCGCACCATACATTGTTATGGACACGTTCACACTGTACTGTACTATATATTATTGGCTTACTATACGCTATAAAATTGTGCGATGCGCTGAATTCATGCTGTGCTATATCACGCGCTGCGCTCTTCCTCATCCCTCACCCCCGGCCGCCCCGCAAGCGAAACGAGCGACACAACACGTCTGTGCTTGCTATATACTATAAATGCTTGCGATAATATCGCATAATGTGAACGCCAAGCTATATAGTATAGCATTAGGTCCTTCTTTGCTATACTATATAGCACAATACTTAGCGTAGTCTGAAAGCCGCTTTAATGCTTGACATAGACTTTTCTAACAAGTAAACAGAATTAATTTTATAGTGAAAATTAATTAAGTAAAAAAAGTCACAAAAAAGTGGCGTAAACGAAGATGGTGGATGGTCACAATTCTTCGTAATTGAACATGGTATGTAGTTTGTAATTTAATTTTGGCAAAT
Organism: Xestia xanthographa; assembly: GCA_905147715.2. Lineage (NCBI taxonomy): Eukaryota > Metazoa > Arthropoda > Insecta > Lepidoptera > Noctuidae > Xestia > Xestia xanthographa. The sequence goes on along the minus strand of LR990659.1, from coordinate 17,445,551 downwards.
GCCTACCCCATATCCTTCGGTACTTTTCTTCTGCGTCACCTCGGGCCAGTTTTGAAATTAATTAATTAAAATTATTCGCAGCGCACCACAACGTCACGAACTCACGATAACGCGGTCGCATAATGGGACGGGCAACTTGTGGAACTAATGGCGCTAGCAGCGCATGAACCTAACATCGTCATTGGTTGAAAATCTGTCAATGTCATTTTATATTTCAAAATAGTTTGACCTCATTGGTCAGATTGGGTCTAAGCGATAGACGCGCCATCTACAATCAGCTTTGACCAGCCAACCCCATTGGATTTTGCCGAGAAGGCCGTACTTTATTAACGTTTATTATCTCAGTCATTTTTGAAGAAAGGAAAAAAAAGATTATTTTTTCTCGAGTTACCTCTATTTTAGACATGCTGATAATCACAGCCATGTGTTAGAAACTCTTTCTTCGATAGTCTGATTTCCGGAATCGACTATTAATTTTTAGTTATCTAAATCTCTAATTAAATGTAATAATGGTGCCGATTCTCTTGTCACAAATATCTCTAAACTAGACTAAAAATCACTAAAATTTAGTTTGTTCCTGTCAAACGACGTTTCCCATTCTGAAATTGATTAAAGTGACATGACTTAAACAGATTATAGTTTGACAGCATTAAGTTATTCAATTTGGTGTAAATGGCTATTTTGCTATTCTGAAATTGACGTTTTTCACCTAAAATTAAGATTGTCAAACTAAATCAGACTATTTTTAATCGCGATTAAAAAGGTGTGGAATAAAATTAGTTGTCATGAACTAAAATTTTCAAAGTACATTCAGTGATGCCAGATCTACTGATTTAGCAGTAGATCTACCTGATTTTAAAAAAGTCTACTGATCTACTGCCTTGATTGGAAATCTACCTGCTTTTTCAAATCAGATCGTATCATCTAGTTATTGACGTCGTGTCGTGTCATCTGAATAACAATTTCTTCTATTCTGCCTAAATAACATGACATTTTGTTCAACAAGTTTTGTGAATTCGTGGTATTTTTTATCTGTAACGTGGGCAAAACCGACCAATCACTGACGGTACTATATTATATTACCTGTGGTACTACTTACTGGGTCTGCCATTCTGGTAACAAGGCATAAAAACCCAGTGAAAGTATTCAAGCTCAAGTCCTTTTTACCTCATGTGGGTATAACTTTTTTAATCTACTGATTTTTCCTTCGATCTACTGCTAAAACTTTAATTTTTCTACTGATTTCTTTAGATTCCATCTGGCAACACTGAGTACATTTCTCTCGTATTTCTTGAGAGTTTGGATAATTTTGAGGCCAATAAGGAAGCACAACGTGATTGCAGTTGTTGTCGATTCGGTAGAAAGGTAAATGTAGTGTTATTTTATTATATAGGATACAAACAAAATTTATGAAAATTTACCAAGGGATTTTTGTACTGAACATGTATTGCACTTGTTATTAGTTGGAAAAGAAGTAGTAAATTCATTTCTCATACTCAAAGCCACTTCCAGGTTCTGTGTATTAAGAAATAACTATTTTTTAGAAACTTTCAAGAAAGAATAAAAATATTTTAGGTTAGATTATTTTGTGTTCTTTGGCTAATTATCTTGTTTTAATTTATAGATTAGAAGCGTATGATCGAAACCAGAACTTTGGTGCCGACTGCATGGGCCAAGACGACATCGTATACCAGTGTCCACCCTGTGATACATTCAGTGATCTACATGCGGATTCTCCACTTCCCATCACCAGACAGGCAATCCAAGAATATGTTCATAGGTGAATGAATACATTCTAGGAAAAATTACAAAAGGACATGAAGGCGAGATGATTCATATTTTAATGAAATGTTAACTCATTTAATTAACTTTTATGTACATCATTTAGAACCTGCAATTCTAAATAAATATATGTATAAACACTATTTGAAAATAGTAAAAAAGCAGAATTAAAAGTACTCTTTTATTTAATATTTTTCATAATACACTCTCCACGATTAGATTCTTCATTACACTTAGAGTTGAGTAAACTAACTGAGTTTTTTTATAGGATTCGAAACCTGTGTAAAACTTTATGGATTTATCATCCTCTTTGTATCTAGTAATAGACCCGTAGACATACTCCTGGTCAATTTGATTACTTTTAGATAAACACTTAGGTGCACTGTATACATTCGTCTTCACTGTTGTTTAATGTGTTAACTTCTTCTTCGACACCTTTTCTAATGCTGTTGTATACATGGAAGTAAAACTACTGGTTGAAGGTTGCGGTTCTATTTCAAAACTTTCCTGAAATAGTTTTTTCTGCCTTCTTTTCTAATAACGATGCAGTCGGATTTTCTGGTTTAGCTTCAGTGAAACAGAATACCGATGGTACCGCTGTCTTTCTGAAATGATTAAGAAACCACTTAGGTTAACTTATTGTTACTTACCTACCAAGAATGACACAAATTAGTAAGTAATGCAAAGTATGCTATGTTACTGTATTAACTCACCTGTATACTATGAAATACACTCCACACAAACGTGCGGTAAAAACTTTACTTGAATTTTTTTATTGCGTAAGGCAGACTCCCATTGTTTTTTGAGTTTGCTTTCCCTAAGAAACTTTGCCGATAAGGTGGTTTTATTTGTGAGTGTACGATCAGAAGGTGCGGCAAATTAAAAGGCGTGTTCTCAGTTGAAGGTTTACTGAACGACTAACACAAAGATTATATACAGTACAGTGGTTGAGGGCTTAAAGTAAACTTACGAGCTACGTCATACATGACCTAAGACTAAAGATGTATGAGTAATTTGCCTACGCGCTACAATCCTCCCCCCTTAGATTAAACAATACAATTTTAATTTGTACAAAACAACCCAGAAGAATACAAAATTATCTATGAACTAATTAAAATTACAGACGTTAACAATAAACAAATTGAGTGGCGAACAATGTTTACTTATGCTACAACGTTCACACTATGCTACTTAGACTAGAGAGTATATTTTCGTCACATGTTTACACTACACTTGAACTTTGAGGTTTGCACTGCACTCGCGATTTGCTTGTAGGTTGAGCGCGCCAATAGCACGTTGTGTGATCGCGCGGTTGATTTTGTCTCAACGGCGGCTTTGATGCGGCGCTTGTAATAGCACCACCCCACGTAGAGTATAGATAGGGTTACCACTGTGCTGACTAGGATGACTGCGGTTAGCGGTGTTCTGCGCCACGATAGTCATCTTGCTAGCTGGCTGGTATGAGTGCGGCGATAGTGAGCGTTTGTTGAACAGTGACGTTTATTCATAGAGCTGATAAAGGTGTTGACGGAGGCGGCTCACATGTCGAATCTCACGGTCTTCTTAACGACCCGGCCCGATTTCGTTGTAATCGGCGGTGTCGTAGTACTCGGAGTGATGAATGGAGTCTTAACGTTCGCCGGATGTGGGACGGTGTCGGGTGGCGTCGTTGTTTGGGTTTCCTGGCGTGGGACCGACACATTATCAAATTCTAATAGGTAAGCTGGTTTTAGACGATCAAGCGATACTGTGACTTGCCTACCGTTACAGTCTAATGTATAAAATTTTGGATGTCGTTTTATTACTTTATAGGGACCTTCGTAAGGTGGTACCAAAGATCGACGTGCTTCGTTTCTAACAAACACATGAGTGTTACTGGCTAAATCTTTATGAACGAATACACTATTGTTGTTGCTATGTAAACTTGAATGTGAGAGATTGGGAACGGATGACAATGACTTGGTTAACAGTTTGATATAGTCGCTGTCGTTAATATTGGTTGTAGATTTTGAATGAAATAGGTCACCTGGCAGTCTGAGACTACTGCCGTATAAAAATTGTGATGGACTGTATCCCAGATCTAATTTAACTGCCGAGCGCAACCCTAGGAGTACACGAGGTAATTCCCGTAACCATTGTGTGCTATTTGAACATTTTGCCATAATAGCAGCTTTTAAGGTACGGTGAAGTCTTTCGATCATGCCGTTCGCCTTTGGGTTGTATGCAGTTGTGCGAACTCGTTCGATGCCGAGTCTTTTTAATAACTGCCGAAATAAATCTGATTCGAATTGACGACCTTGATCTGAGGTTATACGTATTGGACAACCGAAACGAGCAATCCAATGCTCTACGAACACCTTAGCAACCGTTTCAGCTGTTATATTTTTTACGGGTATAACTTCTGGCCATTTCGTCACCCTGTCGATGATGGTAACGCAATATTTAAAATCCTCTGCCGGTGGCAGTGGTCCTATTATATCGATATGTACATTTTCAAAACGATTTCCTGTGCTGTCAAATTCGCCTATCGGTGTTATTGTGTGGCGTTGAATTTTTGATTTTTGGCAGGGAACACACATTTTAACGAAATTTTTAATGTCAGTATTCATGTTGCTCCAAAAATATCTTGATTTAACTAAGCGTTGAGTGGCTGCGATACCGGGATGACTCACGTTGTGTAAAGTCTTTGTGGCGAGTTCCCGAAACTGTATAGGTAGATAAGGACGTAAGTGGTTTGTTGATGTCTCGCAGGCTATTTCAATATTTGAATCGGGCATTGTTATTAATTTGAATTGGAGTTTGTCATGTTTGCGTAGATTTTGTAATTCCGGATCGCTTTTTTGTAGTTCAGCTAACTTTTGATAATCTACTAGTGATGGCATGATAATTTCATCGATTCGGGATAATGCGTCGGCGACTGTATTTTTGTCACCTTCTATGTACATAATGTTATCACAAAATTGGGAAATGAAGTCTAGTTGTCTTAACCGTCTAGGTGAGTCTGAAGGCGATACCTTTTTAGATAGGGCGAAGGTCAATGGTTTGTGGTCTGTTAGTACTGTTAGCTGTCTGCCTTCTACCATATGGCGGAAGTGTTTAATTGCCATGTATATTGCTAGAAGTTCCCTGTCGTACGTGCTGTATCTTGTTTGGGTATCGGTGAGTTTCTTTGAATAAAATCCTAGAGGTTCTAATTTATCGCCAACTTTCTGATTTAAAGCGGCGCCTACGCAAGTACCGGAAGCGTCTGTCATCAACACTAATGGCACGGTAGCGTCGGGATGCGATAACGTGACTGTATTATTTATGGCTTGTTTACATCGACTGAATGCTTCTAATGCACTTTCGGTCCATGTAATTTCTGTTTTGTCGCATTTTTTTGAATTGTGTAAATACGCGTTTAGTGGTGCTTGAATTTCTGCAGCTTTTGGAATGTTGAGCCTGTAGAAATTCATCATTCCGAGGAAACGTCGAAGTTCCTCTATTGTATTGGGTTGTGGATAATCATTAATAAGTTGCGTTTTGTTTGCGCTCGGTTTTATGCCTTTTGAGTTGATGTGGTAACCGAGGAAGTTTAACTCGGATTTACCGAATTCGCATTTATCTGTGTTGATTGTTAAACCGATATTATTTAATCGTTCTAAAACTATCTCTAAATGTTTTGCATGCATTTTTTTTGAATCTGAAGCTATAATTACGTCATCAAGATAAGGAAATGCAAAGTCAAGATTTTTTAATGCGTTGTTGACTAGCCTTTGAAAATCTTGCGCTGCGTTACGTAACCCAAAGTTCATTCTAGTAAATTCGAATAAACCGAATGGAGTTATGACTGCAGTTTTTGGGATGTCTTCGGGAGCCATTGGTATATTATGGTAAGCTTTCCGAACGTCAATTTTTGAAAATATAGTTTTCCCTTTGAGTAAATATGTGAAATCAAGTAGTCTTGGTAATGGGTATCGGTCGGGAGTAGTTTGTGCGTTAAGTCTACGGTAGTCTCCGCACGGCCTTACTTCACCATTTTTTTTACTAACGCAAACAAGTGGGTTAGCCCAAGGACTATTCGAAGGTCTACAAATACCTAATTGCATCATTCTTTCGAATTCTGCTTTGGCGAGTTTGTATTTCTCCGGATTAAGTGGTCGTACATTTTCATGGACCGGGGGTCCATTAGTGTAAATGTGGTGTTGAACATCATGTTTAGGATGTGTTTTAAAGTTTTCTAATTTGGTGATGTCGGGAAATTTTTGTAATATAAGATGGTATTCGTCGTTTACATCGATTGATCGAATACTCGATTCAGGGCAATTTGTAATATTTGTGGCGCGCGATATTAAAGTGAGTTTGTCTATTAGTTTTCTACCATGTAAATCTACTATTAGTTTGTTAGCAGCAAGGAAGTCAGCGCCTATTATTGAACGTTGTACATCGGCTAGTATGAATTTCCATTGGAATGGGCGACGTAAACCTAAGTTAACGGTGATTGATTTTTCGCCGTATGTTTTGATTTTTGTGCCGTTGGCTGCATATAATATGTAATCTGATGTGGATGCGTTTTGCCTTTTACCGGCTAAAACCGACACATCAGCACCAGTGTCGATAAGAAATCGTGCACCAGTTTTAATATCCGTAACACATAAACGATAGGAATTGTTGACACCGGCGACATTGTGTATTTGACCCGGCGGTGTCTGAATTAGTTTTCCGGGTTCCTTTTATTGCAATTTATTGTGTCGCCGCATTTACGCGCATTTGTGCCATAAGTGAAGTGGTAGAAACACTGGTAATTCGCATCACCTGGTTTCTCTTTTTGACTAAGGTAATTCTCCCTATTTTTATACGTGATTTCGCGACTTTTAGAGCGTGTCGGGGAAGTTCCACGGCTATAACGATTATCACTTCGCGACTCGCGATTCTGATGTTTAATAGAATCGTTTAATTTAGTGCGTAATTCCGAAATTTCTAATTTAATTTGTCTTATCTCATTTACAATGGTTTCGGGAAGTGTTGGGTCTGTACTCGGAGTTATTTTAGAAACCGGGGCTATTTCACATGGTCTGGTATTTTCTAGAATTTTATCAGCTATTTTAGCCAAACCATCGAGTTTTACTTCGTCATTGTCGCATGCGGTTATGACGGCCCTAATTGAATGTGGAAGACGACCTGTCCACAATAACTTAAGAGTGTCGTCTGGGATTTTATTTTTCCCTAAGTCTCGCATTCGCCGTAATAGTTGTGAAGGCTTTTGGTCTCCGAGTTCGATTTCATTTAAGAGCTGGTTCATTTGTTTTGTTTCAGACTCCTCGTAAACCGAAATTAATCTATTTTTTAAAGTTTCAAATTTATTATTCTCAGGCATGTTTTCAAGAATGTCACTAATATCGGGTAATTCGTCAGGTTTCAGCCTAGCTATTAGAAGTTGACTTTTGTGCAGGTCACTTGCCTTTAGGGGATCCACGATGGCGTTGAACTGGTGAAACCACAGTCTTGGTCGATCTTGCCAGAAGTCAGGTATCCTCGGTGTCATCGAAACTGCCGTCATCTGTTGCGGCTCTGGCTGGTCCTGGGTCGTCATGGCTGCAGATTGTTGGAGAGCTGCGGCCTGGCCTGGTAGAGTGAGTCGTTCGTTTTTACGCGCGCGCGATGAATGATGTCTTTGTTAAAAACTTGGAACTCAATACGCGCGCGGACACGTCGGGTGTCACCACTTTGCCGATAAGGTGGTTTTATTTGTGAGTGTACGATCAGAAGGTGCGGCAAATTAAAAGGCGTGTTCTCAGTTGAAGGTTTACTGAACGACTAACACAAAGATTATATACAGTACAGTGGTTGAGGGCTTAAAGTAAACTTACGAGCTACGTCATACATGACCTAAGACTAAAGATGTATGAGTAATTTGCCTACGCGCTACAAAACTAATGAACTCCCCTATTTTTATAATTTAACTCGCTACATTAAGGCATTATTACAATAATTGCGGCAATTAAAACGATAATCAAAAACGATAAACGATTGAAGAAATCCATACGATTTGACAGCTCATAATTCAAAGTAACAAGGTATGGTCGTATTAAGTCCCCATGGCAAAGGAGTTTAATTTTTTATTATTTTTAAAAACCTATCGGTTGATTGATTATTATTTATAAATTTGGGTTGATTTTTTGTTTGTTTGAGATTTCAAGCAAACAAAAATTCAATCATAAGGACATGATGTCCAAAAATGGTAATCAAACATTTTAACCAGGATAATATAATTATGTGGATAGACAAAAACGAACTGTACTAATTATAAAATACATTTTATAGACCTCCAATTTTGAGAAAAGTCGTTTTTTATTTATGTGTGAATTTACACTTATTACTAGTTAAAACGAACAAACCTTTTCCAAACATCATGGTTATTATAGCGAACACACCGAAAAAAGTAACTTGACAATGTCACTGTCAGATATTGACTGAAAGTGTCAGTCATTAGTGTCATTACTCAGGTTTTTTTTTGCAATTCAGATCATTTTCGTTCACTTTCATTCATTTTCGTTTAAGCTCTAGTGCAATCTTAGTCTATGGTTTACTCAACTTGGTGACTGTCAAACTCGAATTTAAGTGTGTCAAAACTTTATTTAAGTTTAGAGAATCTTGTTTTCAGAATAACTTTACAAAACCAACTAACTAAAAATAAGAAATTTTAGTTTTAGTTTAGGTTAGTTCGGTGTACAAGAGAATCGGCACCAATGTAGAACTCTAGAATGGTGCCGATTCTCTTGTGCACATGTGTCTTGTGCACATGTGACATTGTCAAGTTACTTTTGTCGGTGTGTTCGCTTTATTAACCATGATGTTTGGAAAAGGTTTGTTCGTTTTAACTAGTAATAAGTGTAAATTTACACATAAATAAAAAACGACTTTTCTCAAAATTGGAGGTCTTTAAAAATGTATTTTATAATTAGTACAGTTCGTTTTTGTCTATCCACATAATTATATTATCCTGGTTAAAATGTTTGATTGTAAATAACCATTTTTGGACATCATGTCCATATGATTGAATTTTTGTTTGCTTGAAATCTCAAACAAACAAAAAATCAACCCAAATTTATAAATAATAATCAATCAACCGATAGGTTTTTAAAAATAATAAAAAATTAAGCTCCTTTGTCATGGGGACTTAATACGACCATACCTTGTTACTTTGAATTATGAGCTGTCAAATCGTATGGATTACTTCAATCGTTTTTGTTTATCGTTTTAATTGCCGCAATTATTGTAATAATGCCTTAATGTAGCGAGTTAAATTGTAAAAATAGGGGAGTTCATTAGTTTCCTAAGGAAAGCAAACTCAAAAAACAATGGGAGTCTGCCTTACGCAATAGAAAAATTCAAGAAAAGTTTTTACCGCACGTTTGTGTGGAGTGTATTTCATAGTATACAGGTGAGTTAATACAGTAACATAGCATACTTTGCATTACTTACTAATTTGTGTCATTCTTGGTAGGTAAGTAACAATAAGTTAACCTAAGTGGTTTCTTAATCATTTCAGAAAGACAGCGGTACCATCGGTATTCTGTTTCACTGAAGCTAAACCAGACAGCATCGTTATTAGAAAAGAAGGCAGAAAAAACTATTTCAGGAAAGTTTTGAAATAGAACCGCAACCTTCAACCAGTAGTTTTACTTCCATGTATACAACAGCATTAGAAAAGGTGTCGAAGAAGAAGTTAACACATTAAACAACAGTGAAGACGAATGTATACAGTGCACCTAAGTGTTTATCTAAAAGTATTCAAATTGACCACGAGTATGTCTACGGGTCTATTACTAGATACAAAGACGATGATAAATCCATAAAGTTTGACACAGGTTTCGAATACTATAAAAAAATTCAGTTAGTTTACTCAACTCTAAGTGTAATGAAGAATCTAATTGTGGAGAGTGTATTATGAAAAATATTAAATAAAAGAGTACTTTTAATTCTGCTTTTTTACTATTTTCAAATAGTGTTTATACATATATTTATTTAGAATTGCAGGTTCTAAATGATGTACATAAAAGTTAATTAAATGAGTTAACATTTCATTAAAATATGAATCATCTCGCCTTCATGTGCTTTTGTAATTTTTCCTATATGTTCTTTCCTTAGAAGCGTAAATGACAAAATTACAGTATTGTTAGCGGGAGTAATATAGCTGTCCTTGATTGATTGCTTAACACTGGTCTCGTAAATAAGTGTAAATGCCATCAGAGGTAAAGCGGGTGGTCAAAAGATGGCGATATTCATATAAATGCTGTCCTTTACGCTGAGTGTTACAGCTGAAAACAAATAACAAAAAATTATATTCAGAAGCTTTATTTATTATACTGTGATCAGATGAAATAGTATTTTCTTTATAATCACTGTTAGTATGGAGAGCTTTCTAAAAATTTGACCAACAAATGTATTCATTCACCTATGAACATATTCTTGGATTGCCTGTCTGGTGATGGGAAGTGGAGAATCCGCATTTATATCACTGAATGTATCACAGGGTGGACCCTGGTATACGATGTCGTCTTGGCCCATGCAGTCGGCACCAAAGTTCTGGTTTCGATCATACGCTTCTAATCTATAAATAAAAAAAAGATAATTAGCCAAAGAACACAAAATAATCTAACCTAAAATATTTTTATTCTTTCTTGAAAGTTTCTAAAAAATAGTTATTTCATATTACACAGAACCTGGAAGTGGCTTTGAGTATGAGAAATTAATTTACTACTTCTTTTCCAACTACAAGTGCAATACATGTTCAGTACAAAAATCCCTTGGTAAATTTTCATAAATTTTGTTTGTATCCTATATAATAAAATAACACTACATTTACCTTTCTACCGAATCGACAACAACTGCAATCACGTTGTGCTTACTTATTGACCTCAAAATTATCCAAACTCTCAAGAAATACGAGAGAAATGTACTTTGAAAATTTTAGTTCATGACAACTAATTTTATTCCACACCTTTTTAATCGCGATTAAAAATAGTCTGATTTAGTTTGACAATCTTAATTTTAGGTGAAAAACGTCAATTTCAGAATAGCAAAATAGCCATTTACACCAAATTGAATAACTTAGTGCTGTCAAACTATAATCTGTTTAAGTCATGTCACTTTAATCAATTTCAGAATGGGAAACGTCGTTTGACAGGAACAAACTAAATTTCAGTGATTTTTAGTCTAGTTTAGAGATATTTGTGACAAGAGAATCGGCACCAATATCAACAAAGGATCAACAAAACATTTTCCATAAAAATCATTTCAATCGAAAGACGTCCACAACTGGACATCGGCCTTTTCTAAGCCACGTTAGTTGTCGACTGGTCGTGTACCTACTTTTCGCATCGCTGGTAAATATTTGAATGTCTTTGTTTTGCGTTCAATGGTTTCTCGTAGAAGGGTTGGGCCGGGCCTTTTGCACAATTATTTCAACTTCGTTAATTTTTTTGTTAAATGGCAACTTTGATTAGTTGACGCCATCTTTCTTTCGCGTCAGTGTTCCGCTTCCGTTGACAGATTCTTTTCAGACTAAAACCTCAGAAAATGAAGGCTAAAGGAGAGGTGAGTCTCGAAATTTTGAGAAAAATAAGTGATAAATGGATATATAAATGAATAAATGCAGTATAGAAATCCTAATCAATAATGGAAGCGTGAAAACTAGTGGTTAAATAGTGGTAATTTCGATATGAGTGAGGCGTACACGTTGTCGGTGCATTCAGTGAGATTATTTTACGGAATGCTTCATCGTAAAATGCGTTTGTGAATATTTTCTTAGTTGTCGTGCTAAATAATACACAATTCAATATAATTTTCATAACGACACTTGGTGGACACAGATTTATTGACACATATATATGGGTGCTTTTAGGTTATGTCATGTTGTGATGCCGTACGTGCTCTCGGATCTCGTGTTTGATTCAATAAATTGCTCAAGTAAATTGTTAATACAAAGTCAATAACATCACAACTAATATAATACAGCAACGTTTCTCAAAACTTGAGTTGTCTAAAATTCCTATGGTAAGCATGCGCTGATGTGATGTGTAAATATCTATTTCAGTTGAAGGAGTATGAGGTCATCGGCCGCAAGCTCCCTTCGGAGAGCGAGCCCAAGCCCCCTCTATACAAGATGAGGATCTTCTCCCCAGATCCGATTGTCGCTAAGTCCCGTTTCTGGTACTTCTTGCGTCAACTGAAGAAGTTCAAGAAGACCACTGGTGAAATCGTCTCCATTAGGGTGAGTATTTTCATAGTTAAATAATTTTCAGTTTTTATTCATGTGTGGTTCTGACAAATCATCTGATCTTTAATAAATCTCATCTAGTCTTAGACAGAAGTTAATTTTTTTATGCATAGGAAACACCAGCGTCTTCTCTGTGTAGCCTGGTAGTTTGAATGCAAATACAAAACGTATCAACGGACCCTGACTTCAAGAGTCTTTAAAATGTTGAATATTGACACAGTAGTGCATGGCAGCATTGCATTAACATAATTGGCATTGAAAACTGTTGTTTAGTAGAACTTATTGTTCAGATGATCATCATTTGTCTGATCTTGTTATAATTTATTTAGTGTTGTGCAGTATGTTGCTTTCTGATAATCATCTCAAAACAAAAAATATGATACTAGCTGTCCATCTGTGTTCATGGAACCTTTGTCTGTTAACTTATAGTTTTGGTGCCTGCAGTGTCTCCATATAACCCAAATTAAGATTTCTGATTTTCTAGACTTTTACTGTTTCATCTCTGTATTAAAAATAAAATTCATAATTTCCAGGAAATCCCCGAAAGGAGCCCAGTGAAGATCAAGAACTTTGGTATCTGGCTGCGTTATGAGTCCCGCTCCGGTGTACACAACATGTACCGTGAATACCGTGACCTCAGTGTCGGCGGTGCTGTCACTCAGTGCTACCGCGACATGGGTGCGAGGCACAGAGCTCGTGCTCACTCTATCCAGGTAACCTAACACATCACTCCTGTAATTTTTCAGTCCCAAGGAATAGTCGAGAGTAGTAATCAACAGGGCACTAAGACAAACTCGGCTGCTTCTGAGAAATCTGTCTCATTTGTTACTGTTTAAGCTGGAACTTCAATTGACCTGTTTTTAGGGTTCCGTAGCCAAATGGCTTGAACGGAACCCTTATGGATTCATCCTGTCTGTCTGTTCGTATGTCACACCTATTTATGTCCCACACAGTTGAAGGTGTCTTCTATGAACTGCCACACAATAGTGAAGTGAAATTATGAATAAAACATTACACTTCCTTGGTAGTCATGTAAAAAAATAGGGGTGGCTTTTCATACAACATGTAAATTGAGGGCTGAAAAAAATATTGTAAAGTTTCAGTATAATTTCAATGTTTATAACTAGATGGTGTGTCTATCCACAAGACACACCCCCTAGTTATAAACATTGGACTAATTTTTCTTACTCATGAAAAATTATATTAGGGTTCCAATAACACTTACTTTCTTTTATAAGTCAATGGTTGATGTAATATGTGCTTTTAAAGGCATAAAAATTGTATTGTACTCTTTACTTTGAAGTAAGAGGAGGAGAATCCTATAAAATAATATTCTAAAATTCTATAATATATATTTTTTAGAATTTAATATAAAATTTAATTTCATAAATTTTCAACAAAAACTGATTTGATATTGTTTTTGCGATATGGCAATTTTTCATCAAACTACAGCAGTAACCATTTTTAATTTTGCTGTTATGTAAATTAACATAACGATAAATGAGTGTTCAAAGTATGGTTTGGTGCTACGTAACCCTTTGTAAGCGAGTCAGGCTCGTAATTAGCCAGTTTTTTTGTGTGTTATTTTGGCTAGTTCGAATACTTATAGCTTAGTCTCGCTAGTTTATACATGAACAGTATTTTTTGTGTGTACTGTATAGCCTAAACCAGTGGTTCCCAACCTTTCTTGGTCCTGGGATCACTTTGGTGTCTTTATTGTTAGCAGGGGCCATAAGCAGGTCCAAGATAAACATAAACACTGACAGTCATTTAGCAATCATTCAAACGGAAATAGGAATAAGTTAGTAGTTTCTAAAAAAAATTTAGCACGCATCACCTCTAATTAGGTTTGGTTGAGCTTGCATCTTCTGTGCAAGTTAAAAAATACGAATAACATTTTAACCTTTCGTGGACCAAATTCGAGACTCCTGCAGACCATAGTTATATAGGTAACCACTGGTCTAAACTGAAGGCCACACCGCGAGCTGGTAGTGTGAACCAAAGTATGAAAAGAGGTAAAATGACGCTTCGCCCGACTCGCTCGCTAGCTGGCAGTGTGGGCTGCGCTTTAGGCACTAAGCCTGATTAAAAAGCACTTTGATGATCGTACGCAGACATTGCAAGTTTTCATGAGTCTGCACTGCTTAGGAAAGGATTTGGTTGAAAGTATACACACAAGCTTTCATTGTCATTTGAACTGGACATGTTATTTTTCAGAATGTGTATAATTAGTGACCTGATTTGAATTTATCAGATTTTTCTATCTTTGGATTATTAATTTTATTATAAATACGTGGTGAACATCTTTCTCTGTATCGTTGTCTCCTGTCCTCATATATGGTTGCCCCAGTTAATATGGGGTTGGCGCAGCAACTCTTCTTTCATACGTCTACATATCTTGCTAAAATAACATCATCATCTTCAATATTGTAGACTGACACAGGTCAGCGCCACAACAATTGATGCACCATTTATTACTAACTAGCTGATGCCCGCGGCTTCGCCCACCCGCAAATTATATACTAAAACCTTCCTCTTGAATAACTCTATCTTTAAAAAAAAAACCCGCATCAAAATCCGTTGCGTAGTTTTAAAGATCTAAGCTCATACATAGGGACAGACGGACGCGGGCGACAACCCTCATCATTTACTACAACATGATTACCCTTGTTACAGATCATCAAAGTGGAAGTTATCAAGGCGTCAGCATGCCGCAGGCCGCAAGTGAAGCAGTTCCACAACAGCCACATCAGATTCCCGCTGCCCAAGCGCGTGCACCACCACAAACGCCTCAACACCTTCGCATACAAGAGGCCCAGCACCTACTTCCTCTAATTTTATTATGTATGCAATAATAATAACATTAAAATCCACATCCTGATGTGGGAACAAACTTTGGTATTTTATTAATGATTTAACACCAATTCGGCAATAACAACCAGAAGGTTAGACTATAGAGCGAGGCCTCACGATACATGAACGGTGCGGCCGCAATGGGGAAGAAAACTGGAACTAATGGCGCTAGCATAGCTGGTTCCCGTGTGGCTGACTCTGGCAGAGCCACTCACAGGGATTTTAATTTTGATAACACAAAAATTTAGTCGAAATTAGTCGCCAAATATCAGATTTGGTCGGTCACTGGTTCAAAAGATATAAGGGCTTATTGTTGGCCCTGCTGGAGTCAGCCTACCCCAGCAGAGCCACATTAATAACTCAAAAACTAGGGCACCTAGCGAAGATCTGTTTTCTCCCATATTTACTCGCTAATTAGTCGCCAAATATCAGAACTGGTCGGTCACTGGTTCAAAAGATATAAGGGCTTATTGTTGGCCCTGCTGGAGTCAGCCTACCCCAGCAGAGCCACATTAATAACTCAAAAACTAGGGCACCTAGCGAAGATCTGTTTTCTCCCATATTTACTCGCTAATTAGTCGCCAAGTTACAGAATTAATCGGGTCCTAGTTCAGAAGATATAATGAGTTCAATTATTAAGGTATAGTCCAAGACCTAGATCGAAGAGTTCACGAAAAATTGCCAAGAAAAAATATTTCTATTAATATGTGTAATATACTTCTAGTTTTATCGGTCTAAAGTCCTTAGAAATGACCGAGAGAGATAAATTCTCTATTAAATACATGTTAAATGTTTTTAATTATTAAGTTAGAGAGGCTTAAATTTCTTTGAAACCATTAAACCTTGCTCTTGGTCTATTTAGTGTCAAGATGTACAGTCGCATGCAACTGTTTTACTAATTTACAATGTTGAGCTCTAATTTACTTAAGAATAATAAATACGTTAAAATTATCGTACCTATCTTTAGTAAAATGTAATACTTAAACGTTGAAAACGTATTGTAAGTATGTAGGTAAGTATCAACCCATTGCTTGAAATACATTACAAAAAAATACATACTTAAATCAAAGATGTAAATACTTACTATACCTAATATGAGCATTAATGGCTCTAATTAAGGTTTAATAGGTAAGTTTATTTATTGTTCCTTATAAATACAACAAATTGAACTGTATCTAAATGCCGGAAATAATATATAAATCTAAATCAAATTATAAAAATGAATTTCCAAAAAGTTGGTTTGATGTGTGTATTTTGAGGTGATTGTCAGTGTTGCGTTGTGGGTGTGTGTGTATTGTGTCGTGGTAGGCTGTAGAGTTTGTATGGACGGGTTGAGTTTTTATTTTATCTTAATTTAGGTTAGAATAATAAAACTTCATTGTCGAAATATAAAATTATATATTAGTTACCTTAAAATTATTGTACTAACAGAAAATGCAATCTGTGTCTGTGTGCAAACTGTGTCTGTCTATGTGCGAGATTGCATAGAAAAATTAGAATGCGGCAACTGCGGTGCAGCTAAGTATACCTTTGAGCTTGGCGCAAAACGGGCCACCAACCACAGCCACCGGTGGCCAGCGACAAGCAGTTAACACGCTTTTTTATACATTTTGTTGAAACTCGCCGCACACGTGTGGCCGGTAGCGGCCACTTGCTACAGCAGTGTCGGAGATTCGCGATAGCGTGCGACAGCCACCGGTGGCTGTGGTTGGTGGCCCGTTTGCGCCGAGCCTTAGGTATACCTCTGCCTAACCCTTTGGGGATTACAGGCGTGATGATATGTTATGTACCTACGTTTATTTCACTACATAGGTACAAATCTATTGAATTTTAGATATAGGTAATCTAAATTCAATAGATACCGACTAATGAGGTAGGTACCTACTAAATTCACACCCGTAGACACCCCAATTATAGGTAGAAAATTAGATAAGTTACAACTCAGATCAAAATTCTTTGATCTGAGAGTTACAATCATAATGTATGCACTGAAGCACTTAGGTAGGTAGTGTTTTTTTTAAAATTAACTATCCTAATTGTAGCCAAATAATATGGACATCGACGGACTACATTGGTAGGTAGCGCATCAGTATTGGTATCTTAGGACACACACACAAACACGCTAATGACGTGAAAAATCAAGGTAACTTACATAATAATATTAATCTTCACTCATAAGGCGTCCTCTTTTCAAAACACTCTCAAATTGTCCACCACCATGTGACATGTCCAATGCACTTAAAAGCCCGTATTCGTAATTGTTCTTTTAATATTTTACACAAACAAACCTTCTCGCTGTACTCCAGGTGGATGACTAAAGAAAAAAATCTTTAGAGTTTAGAGCAAGTTTGTTAATTTACCTATTTTTTTTTTAATACTTTTAGCGGCGCGAACACCGCCGACGACGCGCCGGTGCTCGCTCTGTTCCCCGTTTTTGTATTTGCGGAATAGGTACATAAAGATAACAACATTCGAGTTCCTAACTATTCTTTAAGTTCCACTTTAAACTGGCCGACTTTAACTTAGGTACGTCACGGGCAACTCGTTTTAAGTAGCTCGTCTGTACACGCGCATCTATCTCTTTCTTACTTATCGTGTAAATGTAACGGAGCGCAGCGATCTATCTGCCAGCGACTAAATGCACACATTTTGTTTGATACCTAAATAATTACATAAATTTATTGTGGATCTTGTTTTTAGGTAATGAATACTGCTTTCCTTTGGTGGGTTGAAGTTATAGAATTCCTCCAGACGTCGTATAGATACACCTGTCTAAAAACTACTTTAAGTATTTTGTACTTGGTTGTACCACTGTATGGGGAAATTGAATTCTTTAATATCTTTTTAATGACACACCGACTGAATCTGTAACTTGGCGACTAATTTCGACTAATTAGCGAGTAAATATGGGAGAAAACAGATCTTCGCTAGGTGCCCTAGTTTTTGAGTTATTAATGTGGCTCTGCTAGGGTAGGCTGACTCCAGCAGGGCCAACAATAAGCCCTTATATCTTTTGAACCAGTGACCGACCAGTTCTGATATTTGGCGACTAATTAGCGAGTAAATATGGGAGAAAACAGATCTTCGATATGTGCCCTAGTTTTTGAGTTATTAATGTGGCTCTGCTGGGGTAGGCTGACTCCAGCAGGGCCAACAATAAGCCCTTATGTCTTTTGAACCAGTGACCGACCAAATCTGATATTTGGCGACTAATTTCGACTAAATAGCGACTAAATTTTTGTGTTATCAAAATTAAAATCCCTGTTGGTGGCTCTGCCAGAGTCAGCCACACCTGGTTCCCAACAGTGGTAATCTCGAGATTTACTTTGCCTTCGCCACCCCATTAATGGGGGCGCCACCGTAGCTGGTCACAATCTGACCAATGAGGTAGTGTGGCTGACACTGGCAGAGCCACCATCAGGGATTTTAATTTTGATAACAAAAATTTAGTCGCCAAATATCAGATTTGGTCGGTCACTGGTTCAAAAGATATAAGGGTTTATAGGTGGCCCTGCTGGAGAGAGCCTACCCCAGCAGAGCCACATTAATATCTCAAAAACTATGGCACCTAGCAAAGATCTGTTTTCTCCCATATTTAGTCGCCAAGTTACAGATTCAGTCGTGTCATTAAAAAGATATTTACCCTTAATCAGGCACAAGGAAGTATTTTCCCACCCCGACAGCCGAGTCATAAATACTTAAATATTTTTAAAATGGAAACTCCCCAGACTATTTTTTACCCAAATATATTCCTAATTAGTTACTGATTTATTTTATTGACAACCCCACTCTTTCAAATGTCAAATATCAACGTCAGAATCAGATTAACGTCACTTGAAAAAACTGCACGTTTTTCATATAATGGAGACATAATTCTGTTAAGTTTCTTCAAGAAAGATTCTGATAAGTAGATATTTGATTCCTTATATTATATTCTGGGTACGTTGTTTATGATATTCAATGCAAAAATGTAATATTTGTGTGGATTTTATTCATTTGAAATATTGTCTTGCAAGCTTGCAAGTGGGAAAATAGTTACAATTGCCCGTTCTTGAACTCCTTAATTCGTCAATATATATAAAATGTAGGGATTTATGTGTGGCTGACTCTGGCAGAGCCACCATCAGGGATTTTAATTTTGATAACACAAAAATTTTGTCGCTAATTAGTCGAAATTAGTCGCCAAATATCAGATTTGGTCGGTCACTGGTTCAAAAGATATAAGGGCTTATTGGTGGCCCTGCTGGAGAGAGCCTACCCCAGCAGAGCCACATTAATAACTCAAAAACTAGGGCACCTAGCGAAGATCTGTTTTCTCCCATATTTACTCGCTAATTAGTCGAAATTAGACGCCAAATTAATATCAGAACTGGTCGGTTACTGGTTCAAAAGATATAAGGGTTTATAGGTGGCCCTGCTGGAGAGAGCTTACCCCAGCAGGGCCACATTTATATCTCAAAAACTAGGGCACCTAGCGAAGGTCTGTTTTCTCCCATATTTACTCGCTAATTAGTCGCCAAGTTAGATTCAGTCGGTGTGTCGTTAAAAAGATATTAAAGAATTCAATTTCCCCATACAGTGGTACAACCAAGTACAAAATACTTAAAGTAGTTTTTAGACAGGTGTATCTATACGATGTCTGGAGGAATTCTATAACTTCAACCCACCAAAGGAAAGCAGTATTCATTACTTAAAAACAAGATCTACAATAAATATATGTAATTATTTAGGTATCGAACAAAATGTTTGCATTTAGTCGCTGGCAGATAGATCGCTGCGCTCCGTTACATTTACACGGTAAGTAAGAAAGAGATAGATGCGCGTGTATAGACGAGCTACTTAGAACTAGTTGCCCGTGACGTGCCTAAGTTAAAGTCGGCCAGTTTAAAGTGGAACTAAAGAATAGTTAGGAACTCGAATGTTGTTATCTTTAGGTAGGTACCTATTCCGCAAATACAAAAACGGGGAACAGCGGGTCTAAAATGGCCGCTATAGCAGAATCCACGCAGAATCTTAGCATGAATCACGTTAAAAAATTAAAATTCTTAAAATGGACTTTATGACTACGAATAGAAAGTCCATTTTAAGAATTTTAAATTTTTAACATGATTCATATTACGATTCTGCTAAAGCGGCCATTTTAGACCCCCAGAGCGAGCACCGGCGCGTCGGCGGTGTTCGCGCCGCTCAAAGTATTAAAAAAAAAATAGAAAGAAAGAAAGAAAGAAAAAAGTTTATTTGACGTCAGATAAAAGCACACACACATATAAAAAAAAAGATACAAAATAAGGAGGAAAAACAGCTGTGTGCCTCACGGCTGCGCCAAAAAGGTCCATTTCAGCATTGCGTGCCAGACAGGTGATGGTGATTCTGTCTGACGCTGGTCTTCCAATGAACCTTGAGGGGTATGAAAGTAACGGAAAACAGTTTCAAACAAAATGTATAGATAAATGGTTACTAATAAATATATAACGAGTAAATTAGCTAAAAGAGTATTTGTGAGTTCGGTTATAGAAGAATGTAAGTAGGTATATTAAGTATCGTATTTTGTTATAAAGTAACACTGGTAACAATAAATAAAAACAGAGATAAGTTCTTTTGGCTTAAATATTTTATAAAGAAAACAAGAGAAAAAAAAAAAAAAAAGGTAGGCAACCCATATTTTAGTTTTAACATAAAACCTGCATGAAATATAATATAAGTAAACTACAAAGAAAATAAATACGTGCACCTATGAGTGCAGGCTAAACAAAAACAAAATGAACCTAAAGTACGTACAAATTAGGACATGGCTGGCGTCTTTCTGTCTCGCTTCCACCCCACCCTCCCGCCACCGTGCGCCCTCGCCTGCGCGCGCGCCGATGAATTACGATACGATACGACCATCACCACATTTCTCCCGTGCACCTGATAACGCGATGACGTACTATGCGTCAAAAAGTCAGAGCGGTGCCGGTGGTGGCTCGGCGCCTCACGAGGCGACCCGTCCCGCTCCCGCGTTACCTACGTAGTTTCCTACCTACTTGTATCTTGGTCGACGCATAATAACGAGTAACGCGTTTTCTTGGGAATCGTGATACCGTCTCGAGCCGCTTGGATAGATATGCTTTGCCGATAGATGAAAAACCTTATGTAAGTGTTTCTTTATACTTAATGTATACGTATATATTATGCTGTTTAAAGGTTTTTTTTTTTGGAAAATTACTTTTAAGTACTTACAAAAATTAAATTTAAAATTTTCTTTTGTTTTTAGGGATCTTATGGATAATGGCAGATCATTCCAGCAGCGAGTGGCGGCATCTTGAAATATCCCCTGCATCGGCTGTGGTATTGACATTAGGGCGGATTGGCCGCGGAACGAGCAGAGTAGCTGTGGAATTCAACTATTCACTATACTTATTATGTTGCTGTGGCACTCAGTGTGTGTCAGGTTCGGTACGTGAAAGAAGATATGGCCAGTGCGTTTATAGCGTTTATATGATTGAAACATTAATTGTGACCATATCCAATTTCTGCTGTGCTGCTAACAAATACTGCCGCAATCGTGATCGGAATGTGTGTATAGTGCCCAGTATTCGTAATGGTGGGGGAATATTATTCCACACTTTAGATGCAGCGTATCGGAAACTACCTCTAAAAGCTGCTGTCCTATGAGACTGTGTCGATAATTGCTGCGCACATAGCCTAGGTGCACAATCTCGTCTACTAGCCATCCAACTTAACTTATCGTACAAATACTTCGGCTTCGTAGTCTTAATAACACCAAAAAGAAGACACGCTAGGTGTAATTTTCGCCTCGACTTCATTTTGAGCATACAGTTTTTGTTCAGATAAGGGGTGACATGACTTCTAGGGGGTACCGAGTAACAGAATCGAGCACACGCATTTTGGACTCTTTGTATGAGCCTATCCGTACGAGCCAGCAAACGTGGGCCGTAAACCGTATCAGCGTAATTTAGTTTAGATAGTACAAGGGTTTCGATCAGCTGTTCGCGAAGCTTTTCAGACAGGTAAGGCCTCATTTTATATAGCAGTTTCAGGCGGTAAAAACAGTTTCTCACAGAGTTAGCGACGTGTTTCTCAAACCTAAGGCTGTTGTCCATACACAACCCTAGGTTCCGCGCCTCATTAACTCGGTCAATAGGCTCGCCCATTAGAGTCAAATTAAGGCTCAAAGGTAGCTTCTTTAACTGCTGCCTCGTACCAAACAACATATACTTGGTTTTTAATGGGTTTAAAGCTAAACAGTTCTCATCTGACCAAGTGGCGATTCTTTCCAGGTCATCATTTAGGTCTTTAATAGCTGAGTCAATAGCGTCGGGCTTAAAGGATAAATATATTTGCACATCGTCAGCATAAATGTGATATTTGCATTTCTGCAGACACTTTATTATGTCCGCACAATACAGAATAAAAATAATCGGACCCAGGATAGATCCCTGAGGAACTCCTCTTTCTATAGAAGCAAGGGCCGAAGACAGGGTAGTACCGTCCGGCAACCGTAATTCTACGAGTTGTTTTCTGTCACTGAGGTAACTGTGGAACCACTGGATTGCATTGTTGTCAAAACCGTAGTATTTTAACTTAGATAGTAACAATGGTACATTTATGCAATCAAATGCACGGGAAAAATCAAGTAGCACCATAAGTGTGCACATACCCTTTGTCGGCGACGAGACCCTATCTCGACACCAGGGTGCAAGTAGTGGCCGTACGTAAAAATGTAAGCGCGAATCTTATAGTTGATTTGTTTAAAACTTGTGATATTAACGTAAAGTTTAGTTTAGGTGAATTCTCATTAGAATCATGCTAAAATCTCATTAGTTTTATGTTAATTTAGCTTCAAATTAATGTTAGACTCTAATAAGACTGATTAGAAAGGAAAATTTTAAGTTAAAAATTGTAAGTCAATACTAATTACGTAACTTGAAAACATGATTTTTTGTTTGATAATATATAATGTTTAAATTAGTGTCAAAAGGTTGGTCTTAACTTAAAACCATTTTCTGTGAAAGAATTATGTAAATCGGTTCAGTAGTTTAGGAAATATAAGGAAAAATGTATAGTGAAAAATTTATACATTGCCAATTTAGCAGTTTATGTTCTAGGAAGTTTTTTATATGTTATATAAGGTGCAATATTATTGTTCTAGATTAAAGTAGACATAATAGGTTATGTAAAAAGGTATAATTTGTAAGGTTTATTTAATAAATAAATATAAATACGGGGTTCCAAAGGTCTCGGCTATAGCGAAAATAGACGCGAAATTAGAATCAAAAATCGCGGTTCTCGTTATGGGCGGACAGGGCCGTATATTAATCGGGGACGACGGCGAACGGTCGTCAGTCGCAGCCCAGCCACCGAGGAAGAAACAACTAGAAGAAAAAGGGAACAAGCCGAAACCTAGGGAACTCCGAACATTAGGATGAAAGAAAAATTGCGTTTTATTCTACGGTTCCTGCCTACCCCTCTTCTCCCCGAGGTCCAGCTCTACTAGGTCGCTAGTACCCGACCATACCCTACGCATTCAGGGGTGCGTGGAGACGTGCGCCACCAGCGAGTACTACAAGGAGCGCTCGTCTACTATTGTGGGAGATTGTCCCAGGTTGACTGGACCCCAGGGTCTGGCCATCCGAAACAGTTGGTCCTCCGATCCGGATCCCTGCAAGAAGACAGAAGAGTTCAGAAGAAAAGAAGAGTCTGAAGACTTCGTTCAAGATGCCGGTAACTAGGAAGCAGAAGGATGCCTCCTCACGCTCCGAGTCCCGTCCTTCCGATAGGGACGCGACAGATGAAAGGTCGGGGTCAGAAGGGGTCACATCAGCGTCCGCGTCATCGGGAACTACAGACACGAACACTTCTACGGGTACCACGACTACAGAGACTACCACAATGACTGAGAACACAGCTGCGACTGCGACCACGACTACAGCGGAGTCAAAGAAAAGTAAGGAAGACACCGCCCAAAAGGAGACGACCAATAAGATCCCAGAAGATGTCCCGGTTAAAGGGGTTAGCGATTTAGACGTAACCTTGAAACCGACGGGGATCAGTCGTCGCGCCAGGTCTACGAAGACCACGAGTTCTTCAGCCAGAAGACGGGAGCTGGAAGCCAAAGAAGAATTGGCACGCCTGGAGCTGAAGCAAGCACAGGCTGCGGCAAACCTAGCTCGTGTTAGATTGGAGTTGGCACAATGTGATGAAGAGGACTCCGTGGATGAAGACCAGGAAGACAGAACAGCACAGGTGCAGAACTGGATCGAGTCGTCTGCATTAGGCGAAGGCAGCAAAGAACAACCAGAGCTACGAGGCCAACAGCCACCGGAATCCCAGAAAGTGAAGCCAGAAGAGAACTCCTCGACCAAAGGAGCTACAATCGAAATTCAAGCTTTAGCAACAGCATTTAAAGAAGCTTTCACCGCAAGAGGAGGACCAGTGGCACAGCCGAAGTACATTCACGAGTTACCCTACTTTGATGGCAACAGCAGCGAGTGGTTGGCCTTCAAAGTCGTCTATGAAGATACAGCACCAATGTTCAGCGAAATTCAAAACATGGCTCGACTAAGAAGAGCACTGAAGGGCAACGCAAGGGAAGCTATCAAGAGTCTGCTATACTCCGAAGCCTCTCCGTTAGAAGTGATGCAAGCCCTTAGAAGAAGATATGGAAGACCTGATGCGCTGGTGCTGGCTGAACTGGATAAGGTCAAGGCACTACCGAAGATTTCTGAAAATCCAAGGGACATATGTGTCTTCGCAAGTCAGATCAACAACAGCGTGGCATCAATCAAAGGGTTGAAGAAGCCTCAATACCTGCATTCACCTGAAATAGTGAAACAAATCATCGAGAAGATACCAACAATCCTCAAGTTCCGGTGGTACGACTTCACTGCAGCATCGGAAGAAGGCGAGTTCTCCGACCTGACATTGGTGTCCAAGTTCCTGAACATAGAAGCAGACAAGTGTGGAGCCTTTGCTACGTCCGAAGAGAAGAGCGGGTACAGAAGAACCAATCGACAAGCAACGCACTCTACGAAAGAAAAGGACAACAAAGGAAGAGATTCAAGACAACAAGATAAGACTTGCCCTACATGTGAAGGTGAACACTTCCTCGTCGAGTGTCCAAAGTTCCAGAAGACGTCGGTGCAAGACCGCTGGGCAATAGTCAAGAAGAGTCACATCTGCTTCAAATGTCTGCAAGGAAAACATCGCAAGGAGAGCTGCAGGAAGCCGCCGTGCAAGGAATGCAAAAGGTGGCATCATCACCTGCTGCATGTGGAGCCGGAAGACAGGACCATAGGGGAAAAAACGGAAGCACCACAAGAAGTAGCAACCGTCGCGGCATCAGTGAATGCAGTCAACAACGCAAGAGCATACCTGAAGATAGTTCCTGTTGAAGTCTTCGGGTCGAAAGGATCAAAGAAGATATTGGCCCTCATGGATGAAGGGTCAACAGTGTCACTTCTGGACGAGAAGGTGGCACAAGAAGTCGGCGCTCAGGGAGACAATGAAGAACTGGTCATCGAGACAGTAGGGGGCAGGCTGATAAGAAAGAAGAACTCTCAGATGCTGGACCTCACAGTAAAAAGGGTTCATCAGGGCAGCAAGAAGATCCTGAGAAGAGTTCGCACAATCGACGAATTGAAGCTTGCGCCGCAGTTCCTAGACAAGAAAAGAATAGAAGAATGTCAACATTTAAAGAAGATCGCCGACTCTCTATATTATAAAGGGGAGTCACCTCAGCTACTCATCGGTCAAGACAACTGGGAGCTGATCGTGACACAAGAAGTAAGAAGAGGGAAACCAGGGGAACCAGTAGCTTCAAGAACGGGGCTTGGATGGGTGCTCCACGGGTCAGACGTCGGAGGCGTGAAAATAGTACACTTTCTTAACACGTGTCTACATATCAACACGCCAGAAGAAGAAATGCATCAAGCCATCAAGGATCATTTCGCGATCGAAGCTCTTGGTGTACAGCCAAGAAGACCTACTACAGACTCGGAAGGAAGAGCACTCACTATCCTGGAGAAGACCTGCAAGAGATTAGAGGATGGACGATTTGAAGCTGGACTTCTGTGGAGAAACGAAGACGAACAGATGCCGGAGAGCTACACGTCTGCAAGAAATCGACTGACTAACATAGAGAAGAAGATCGACAAAGAGCCTCAGTTGAAAGCAGAATACAACAAACAGATCCAGCATCTAATCGACAGCAAGTATGCAGAAGAAGCACCAATTGGACAAGAAGACTCCAAGAAGAAATGGTACCTCCCTCACTTCTCCGTGGTACATCCATTAAAGAAGAAAATAAGGATCGTCTTCGACGCTGCAGCTAAGTCAAAAGGAAGAAGTCTCAACGACGCTCTGCTACCAGGTCCAGATCTACTGCAGTCACTCTTCGGGGTACTATTGCGGTTTCGACAAGGTCCATTAGCAGTGGCAGCCGACATCAAAGAAATGTTCCTGCAAGTTCGCATCAGGCCGGAAGATAGAGATAGCCTGAGGTTCCTGTGGCGCGGGGATCGTCGCGACGTGCTGCCAAAGGAGTATAGGATGACATCAGTTATCTTCGGCGCAACTTCATCTCCAAGCACAGCAATATACGTGAAGAACCGAAACGCAGCGGACTACAAAGAAGAATATCCAGAAGCCGCAAGGGCCATCGAGCTGAACCACTACATGGACGACTACCTGCATAGTTTCCACTCAGAAGAAGACTTCAAGAAAATAACAGCGCAAGTGGACTTCATACACAAGAAGGCGGGCTTCGAACTCAGGGGCTGGGCTGCGAATCGACCAAAGTTACTACAAGGCGTGAAGACTGAAACAACAGAGAAAACAGAAGTAAACCTTGGTGAAAAAGAAGAGAAGACACTGGGGCTACGCTGGTTCACAGAAAGGGACTCCATCGGCTTCAGGGCGAACTTACGAAACACGCCTGAAGAAATAGCAAACGGTTTCAAGATACCTACGAAGAGAGAAGTCACCAGCGCAGTTATGTCAACCTTCGATCCGCTGGGGCTAGCATCACCAGTCCTCGTCCAAGGCAAGAAGCTGCTGCAGAACATATGGCGAAGCGGCGTCGGCTGGGATGAAGAAATAGAAAATAAGGAGTATGAAGATTGGAAAACTTACCTGGAGAAGATGAAGCTGCTCCAAAACCTGCAGGTTCCGAGGTGTCTGGCGCCACATCGCACCGAGGGGGAGCTGCATACGTTCACAGATGCTAGTGAAGCAGCATATGCAGCGGCTGTATATTGGAGGACAGAAGATCAAGATGGAACTTACCACGTCAGCTTAGTGGCGGCGAAAGTAAGAGTCACTCCACTGAAGCCAGTATCGATCCCGAGACTCGAGCTGCAAGCGGCCCTCCTGGGAAGCAGACTGGCACATTCTGTAGAAGAAGAAATGGACCTGAAGATAGCAAAGAAGACGTTTTGGACAGACTCCAGCATAGTACTTTCCTGGATCAAGACTGACCCAAGAACCTTCAAGACGTTCGTGGCTCACCGCTTGGCAGAAATAGAAGATCTCACCAAACCACAGGAATGGAGATGGGTGCCCACGGCGCAGAACCCTGCAGACGATGCGACGCGAGACGTGCCAGAACACTTCAGCTGCAATCACCGATGGTACGCTGGACCAGACTTCCTGAGGAAAGAAGAAGCACACTGGCCTGCGGCAAGAACCTTCAAAAGGGAAGCTACAGGTGAAGAAAAGACTATGGACATCGTAGCAACATCAAGAACCACGCATCCAACACCAGATCCTGAACGGTTCTCTTCATGGAAGAGACTCTGGCGAGCCACAGCGAGAGTACTGCAGTTCATACAACTCTGCAGAACAAGGGAAAAGGTCCACGCCAGCCGAGAAGATCCTGCCTGGAAACCAATGAAAGGAAAAAAGAAGAAGATGATTGAGAAGCAACATCGACCTTCAAAAACAACAGAAAGGAAGTACTTACCAATGGACACAGACCTGCTTCAACGAGCTGAAACTCTACTGTTACAACGAAGTCAAGAGGGAAGCTTCAAAGAAGACATCAAGAGTCTACAGCAAGGAAAACAGATAGAAGCCAGCAGCAAGTTGAAGAAACTCGACATAATACTCGAAGAGGGTCTCCTGCGCATGAAGGGCAAAATCGACGCAATAGAAGGCGTGACCAGAGACTACAAGCGACCCATCGTGCTCGACAGCAAGGACACAACTACGCGACTCATCATGAAAGACTTTCACTGTCGCTTCAATCACGGAAATCACGCGACAGTAATGAACGAGTTGAGACAACGCTTCTGGGTACTAGGGCTGAGATCGGCGATCAAGGCAGTTCAACATCAATGTCAGTGGTGCAAGATGAAGAAAGGAAAACCACAAGAGCTACCGACGGGCAACTTACCTATTGAAAGGTTGATGCACGGAAATCCTCCCTTTACGTGCACTGGAGTCGATTATTTCGGCCCCATGGTCATCACAGTAGCAAGGCGTCAAGAGAAGAGATGGGGTGCCCTGTTCACATGCCTAACAACACGGGCTGTGCACATTGAGCTCACTCCTTCACTCTCCACCGACAGTATGATCATGGCGCTTCGACGATTCGCTGCAAGAAGAGGGATGCCGAAGACAATCTATAGTGACAACGGGACCAACTTCGTCGGTGCCAACAAAGAGCTGCAAGAGACATCAGACATCACGAACCAAGAGGCTCTCACCTTAGAAGCAGAGAAGATTGGCGTGCAGTGGAAGTTCATCCCTCCTGGTGCACCTAACATGGGCGGTGCATGGGAGCGTTTGGTGCGATCAATTAAAACCGCACTAGACGCCACACTCAACGAGAAGCATCCACGAGAGGAGGTACTCCATACCCTCCTGCTTGAGGCCGAGCACATAGTCAACTCTCGGCCTCTCACTCACCTCTCCGAGAATCTTGAAGAAGAAGCACTTACTCCAAACCACTTCCTCATTGGGCGGTCCTGCGGCGCAACTAGAGTCGGCAGCTTCCAAGACGACGAGCTCGTGGGCAGACATACCTGGAAGACTACGCAGCGACTTGCCGATCACTTTTGGCAACGTTGGCTGCGAGAATACCTGCCTACGCTACTGCCGAGGAAGACGAAGGGAAGAACCTGCGCCACAGACCTGCAAGTGGGGGACGTCGTGCTGATCGTCGACCACAGCCTACCGCGATGCACCTGGCCGCGCGGCAGAATCCTGCAGGTGTATCCAGGACCAGATGGGCGAACAAGAATCATCGACGTCGGTACGCGAGGAGGCGTGCTACGAAGACCCAGTTCGAGAGTGGTGCTGTTGGTGCCGGGAGTGTCGCCGAGCCTGGAGGATGGTGCGATGCACGAGGGGGAGACTGTCGGCGACGAGACCCTATCTCGACACCAGGGTGCAAGTAGTGGCCGTACGTAAAAATGTAAGCGCGAATCTTATAGTTGATTTGTTTAAAACTTGTGATATTAACGTAAAGTTTAGTTTAGGTGAATTCTCATTAGAATCATGCTAAAATCTCATTAGTTTTATGTTAATTTAGCTTCAAATTAATGTTAGACTCTAATAAGACTGATTAGAAAGGAAAATTTTAAGTTAAAAATTGTAAGTCAATACTAATTACGTAACTTGAAAACATGATTTTTTGTTTGATAATATATAATGTTTAAATTAGTGTCAAAAGGTTGGTCTTAACTTAAAACCATTTTCTGTGAAAGAATTATGTAAATCGGTTCAGTAGTTTAGGAAATATAAGGAAAAATGTATAGTGAAAAATTTATACATTGCCAATTTAGCAGTTTATGTTCTAGGAAGTTTTTTATATGTTATATAAGGTGCAATATTATTGTTCTAGATTAAAGTAGACATAATAGGTTATGTAAAAAGGTATAATTTGTAAGGTTTATTTAATAAATAAATATAAATACGGGGTTCCAAAGGTCTCGGCTATAGCGAAAATAGACGCGAAATTAGAATCAAAAATCGCGGTTCTCGTTATGGGCGGACAGGGCCGTATATTAATCGGGGACGACGGCGAACGGTCGTCAGTCGCAGCCCAGCCACCGAGGAAGAAACAACTAGAAGAAAAAGGGAACAAGCCGAAACCTAGGGAACTCCGAACATTAGGATGAAAGAAAAATTGCGTTTTATTCTACGGTTCCTGCCTACCCCTCTTCTCCCCGAGGTCCAGCTCTACTAGGTCGCTAGTACCCGACCATACCCTACGCATTCAGGGGTGCGTGGAGACGTGCGCCACCAGCGAGTACTACAAGGAGCGCTCGTCTACTATTGTGGGAGATTGTCCCAGGTTGACTGGACCCCAGGGTCTGGCCATCCGAAACACCCTTATCTTGGGCTGACAAAATATTATCGGTGACGTCCAGCAACGCCGTAGAAGTACTGCGCTGTTTCCTGAATCCAGATTGTAGGTCAGGTAGTATCTCGTTCTGTTCTAAAAACTTAGTTAATTGACGGCATACTACCTTCTCCATTACCTTTGAAAGACAGGGCAGAACACTGACAGGCCGCAAGTCTTTAACCTCAATAGGGTTTGGATTTTTGGGTAGAGGTCTAACTATTGCAATTTTCCATTGGTAGGGAAACTTAGCTGTCCATATCGAGCAATTAATCATGTCAGTGATAGATTCTAAGGTGTATGGCATAGTCAGGGTAAGCATGCTCAAGGTTATATTGTCGTAACCTTCAGCATTAGACTTTAAGTCAGATATGATGCGGGAGACATCATTTTGGTCTACCGGACCAAGTGTGAAAGTAGCTTCACTATATCTGTTGGTCTCATAAAATGATATAAGCGAAATGCTAGCTACTGGGTTTCCAGGGACAGTCAAAAAAGTGTTATTAATAAGGTCCGCGTTTCTAAAATGTGAGGGAAGGTCTAATCTTTGCTTAGAGGGTGCAAACGTGGATTTAATGTTCTTCCACAGTAATTTAGGATTATTAATTTTATTATTTATGTTGTGTTTGAAATATGCAATTTTTTCATGATACAATGAACTTTCAACTAAAGATTTTAATTGTTTGTAGTATTTTTTTTTAATTTCTGATTGCGTACATCTATACTTGCCTAGTGCATTGTCTCGTAATTGCATCATAATTTTGATAGTGTCCGTAATCCAAGGATAGGATAGTTCCTTATTAGAGCAGGTTTTTAGAGGTGCGTGGACATCAAACAAAGATATTATGCAGTGATTAAAAGTATCGACCATCTCATTAATATCGGCTTGTTCAGACACACGCTCAATGTTTGATTGTGTTAAATCCTTAGAGAAACTTTCCAAACATATGTCTTTAATTGGCCTAAATCTAGTTACATAAGGTATAAACTTGTCCCGCTTTATATGAAATTCACTGATTAAAATGGAGTGGCCGGTAATCGAACCAAAGGATTCCACCGTCGTGTATCTAGGCTTTAGGTCTGTGCACAGTAGGTCGATCAGAGTTTCACTCATGGGCGTAGCCACGGTGGGGCAGGGTGGGGCACTTGCCCCACCCTGGCTCTGACCTATAAGGTACCTAACCAAACTAAACTAAAAAAATAAATTATCTAGGTACTAACTACAATACTTAATATCCGTAAGAAAGTTCACACTCGACAGTCGATACAAAAAAAATACGATCAAACCAACAATACCTATTTATGTGTAATTGTTTACTTACTGTACCTGAAAGTACTATCTATAGATTGACTGATTAACAAATTGGAATACGCCCAGGGGCCCTACTTTCTAACGTCCGTCCGTCCGTTCGTCTCTATCCGTCTCTCTCACTCGCACTCATCTGCAGACGTGCGCGAGAGAGACGGGTGGACGGACGGACGTTAAAGAGTAGGGCCTCAGAGCCCAAACGGCTGAAGTTAGAGACACATTTTTGGATGGAAGATTTCGTGGTGTAGGTAGGTGAGCAATAAGAAAGTGTTTTGGATAATTCGAATTATACATACAGATACAGGGTGCCATAGGGTGTAACCTTTTTGTATGAACAAAATTAACCTAGTTTAGACTGCTGCCCCACCCTGAGCCCATGGCTGGCTACGCCCATGGTTTCACTAGTATCTGTAAAGTGAGTCGGCATCGTGACTAGCTGAGAGAGACTCGTGTAATTTAAAAATTCTTGCACCTTTTTAGTTTTAGTCTCGCTAACGTTGAGCATATTTACATTAAAATCGCCGAGCAAAATGTAATGATCACAATGTCCCAGTGAGGTAAAAGTATTTGTGATGGCATCCAAGAAGAGGTCAATGTCAAGCCAAGGTGGTCGATACGCAGTGCCAATGGCAATTTTTTTTCCGCTTAGCGAGATTGTGAGCCACATCTGTTCGACGGAATCGAACTTGGGATCAACCGTGCCAGAACAGATACGCGCGCTCAGGCCCCGGCGCAGATAAAAACCAACACCCCCACCACGCCCCGCTCGAACAGCCGTAGGCCGCGGAGTGTGACGTAGCCGTAGCCGGGGACAATAGGCGCGCGCCCCTCCTCACCCGCCCGAAGCCAAGTCTCGTTTATTGCCATAACATCCAAATTATGCCTGTCCATTGCACAAATCAAATCGTCATGGCCTGTTCCCAGAGACCCTGCGTTGAGGAAGCCAACCTTAAAATATCTACCACTTTTAGGCATCATGGCAATATTGAAAAAAGGCTACTAAACTTATCATTTGTTTTGACCTGTATTGCGTATTTGTTCGAAAATATCTGATAAAAATACTAACATTATTGGCTTGAAAAGAAAAATTGTATAGCTATTTGGATAGGATATTGAATAGTAGATAAATGTAATTATAATATTTAGAAATCTGAATATGTTTGAAATTCGTGCTTGTGATGCTTGTATGTTGGTGTAAATAATGAACATAATACGTTTATGTAGAAACCGGTTAATGAGCCCACTGAGTTGGGCCGCCGTATGACACACAGCTGCGACGATTAACAAAAACAATAGATCACAATAATTGTTGCGCCATGACCATTTAGCGACACACAGTATTGACGCCATGGGTACCTTATAAACTAAAAAACTATAAACTAAAAACACGCAGCAAAAATACATTGAAAACAAAACGGAATTTAAAAAGTTAATGAAAATAATAATAATTAGAAAGAAAAGTTTACCAAAAAAATCGTTAAATTTAGGACAGCATGTGGCCGTCGGTAACCGACAGAGGTGTGGGTTCAAATACGCGCTGGATATCTGCCTCGCAGCTGATTTGGAAAGTGGCGTCTCCGGGTTTGTTACGGGCAAGAATACGGCCTCGTTTACACCACACAAATTGCCACCCGAGTCGTCCCCCAGCCTCTCGCGCCTTCCGAAATAATTCCCGATTTTGCTTGGTAAGACGCTCGTTGACGTAAAATCGCGCTGACGGGCCGGGCATCCCGAGATCAGCAGAAGTCATGCCACGACGTACTCGTGCGGCCTCCAACAACTCGTTGCGAAGATCGCGGCGCGCAAAGCGCACGACGAGAAAGCGCGGGCGGGATTCCACCGGCGTTGGCTGCGTTGCATTTATGCGTCTCCCTCCTAGTCGCTCGGCGCTCACAATATCGCGAGTCTCCACATTTACGCCCATTTTAGACGCCACCAACATAGCCGTATGGACAGGGTTTTCACCACTCGCCTCAGGCAAGTTTGATATTTGTATATCTGTGGCTAGTAGCTCCTGATCGCGAACATTTATGTCACTCCGCAATTGGGCAATTAAATGATGCACATCCGACGACACCTGGGCGTGAACCGGTTTTTGGTTTTCCATAATGGCCACTCTTTCCTCCAAACTGCTCATACGGTCATTTGTGGACTTTAGAGACGATCTCAAATCAGCCAAGTCATTTCGCAGTAACTGAAACTCACTCCGTACTGTGTTGATAAAATCTTCCTTAAACTTCCTCAGCTCGGAGGTGAAGTCTACGGAGAGTTCAGTAGTCGCATCCGAAGCAGTGACGTTAATTGGACTCGTATCCATGAGATTTACCGAGCTCTCATCCAGTGATTCCTTGGTCTGCCCTCGTACTGGCGTTTCGGACCGGTTGTCCCGCACTAGGTTCTTCTTGCACTCCGGGCAGTGCCAGGGAGATGCTATGGGACCTGTTTGGTTCAACCCAGCGCACTGCCGGTGATACCACAACACACATTTGTTGCATTTAGCGGCATCTACCGACGCGAGAAATTTACCGCAGGCTCCGCACTTGACCATCGTAAAATACTCGATCTTGTGTCTTCGATAGATCTACAAGCAGTTTGCCTTGAAAATGATAGATGGCGCTGTTTTCAAAATGTGCGTTACGGCAATTTCTATGGTGTTATGGCAAGATGTGACACCATAAGACGTAAC
Organism: Xestia xanthographa; assembly: GCA_905147715.2. Classification (NCBI taxonomy): domain Eukaryota; kingdom Metazoa; phylum Arthropoda; class Insecta; order Lepidoptera; family Noctuidae; genus Xestia; species Xestia xanthographa. Next base: position 17,411,314 of record LR990659.1, on the reverse strand, counting down.
ACAGTAACTATGCCAAGAAACGCACACACTGAAGCTATGTCACTAAGTATTTTCAGACACTGCGCAAAACGACTGTTATTATTTATACGTATCGGGTAGAAGTTTAGCAGTACCAGAATGGTATGGAGTTTTTGGTGTTTTATTTATTGTACACAGCACTGATTCACAGGATAATAGCGTCACTTGTAAGTTGCAACTTGTTAATGACTTTCACAATAAAGTTTTTGTAAATAAAGTACTTGTTTTTATTTTAAGAACTTGAGATATATTTTGATACTGTCACTCGATAAAAGATCCGATACCCTCCCCCAAAATAGGTAAATTAATGCTCATATTATGTATAGTAAGTATTTACATCTTTGATTTAAGTAAGTATTTTTTTGTAATGTATTTCAAGCAATGGGTTGAAACTTACCTATATACTTACAATACGTTTTCAACGTTTAAGTATTACATTTTACTATAGATATTATACGATAATTTTAACGTATTTATTATTCTAACGTAAATTAGAGCTCAACATTGTAAATTAGTAAAACAGTTGCATGCGACTGTACATCTTGACACTAAATAGACCAAGAGCAAGGTTTAATGGTTTCAAAGAAGTTTAAGCCACTCTAACTTAATAATTAAAAACATTAAACATGTATTTAATAGAGAATTTATCTCTCTCGGTCATTTCTAAGGACATAAGACCGATAAAACTAGAAGTATATTACACATATTAATAGAAATATATTTTCTTGGCAATTTATCGTGAACTCTTCGATCTAGCTCTTGGACTATACCTTAATAATTGAACTCATTATATCTTCTGAACTAGGACCCGATTAAATCTGTAACTTGGCGACTGATTTCGACTAATTAGCGAGTAAATATGGGAGAAAACAGATCTTCGCTAGGTGCCCTAGTTTTTGAGTTATTAATGTGGCTCTGCTGGGGTAGGCTCTCTCCAGCAGGGCCACCAATAAGCCCTTATATCTTTTGAACCAGTGACCGACCAAATCTGATATTTGGCGATTAATTTCGACTAATTAGCGAGTAAATATGGGAGAAAACAGATCTTCGCTAGGTGCCCTAGTTTTTGAGTTATTAATGTGGCTCTGCTGGGGTAGGCTCTCTCCAGCAGGGCCACCAATAAGCCCTTATATCTTTTGAACCAGTGACCGACCAAATCTGATATTTGGCGACTAATTTCGACTAATTAGCAACTAAATTTTTGTGTTATCAAAATAAAAATCCCTGATGGTGGCTCTGCCAGAGTCAGCCACACGAGATTTATGTCTCTCGACTTTTATATTTTTCTTTATGTAATTTTGTTCACACCAACTTCTTGTGCTGCACATGCAAGGTTTCATTATGCCCGCAAGACTGTTTCAAACAATTTCATTTGACTGAATATTTTTTTTTTCACATTGTTTTTATTTTTTATTGAATCCCTCGTTCACACAGATCCCCCACCTCACTTCCAAGTAAACAACTCTGTGCACATTTATTTGAGGATTGAGGAACATAACTTTAAAAGTAAAGTTAGGGAAAGTTACTAGTCTATTAAAATTTATAGACGTAATCGGGCAAAGGGAAATAATTTCCCACTGGGGTTATCCTTAAACGGGCAAAGGGAAACAATTTCCCACACGAAAAACACCTTTTTTTTCAGTTTCAGTAATTTTTATTGTATTTTATGTACACTGCTATTTAACATGGTACAAGAACTTACACTTATACCATGAAAAGTTGTTTTTTTTGTTCGGCCCGATTAAGGGTTAAAGAATTCAATTTCCCCATAGAGTGGTACAACCAAGCACAAAATACTTAAAGTAGTTTTTAGACAGGTGTATCTACGACGTCTGGAGGAATTCTATAACTTCAACCCATCAAAGGAAAGCAGTATTCATTACCTAAAAACAAGATCTACAATAAATATATGTAATTATTTAGGTATCGAACAAAATGTGTGCATTTAGTCGCTGGCAGATAGATCGCTGCGCTCCGTTACATTTACACGGTAAGTAAGAAAGAGATAGATGCGCGTGTACAGTAATAAATAATCACTGTTTGTAGAAATTTATCTAAATATTACTGCAATACTATTACAATGACTGTAACTTCATGTAGATAATTTTGCGTATATAAAACAACGTAGGTAATCGGACTTTAATTTTTTTATTGAGAAACTAACTGACCCACGCAACTTCGTTTGCGTCACATATGAGTGAAAAAGCTCACAAAAGGAATAAATATTTTTTTAAATCGGATCAGTAGTACCGGCGCGGAGATTAGGTACTTACCCGTAACATCCAAATTCACAAACTTTATCTCTTCAGATTATTGATTAAGTATGTATTTGCAAAATTTTCTGTTAGTACAATAATTTTAAGGTAACTAATAAATAATGTTATATTTCGACAACCGAAGTTTTATTATTCTAACCTAAATTAAGAAAAAATAAAAACTCAACCCGTCCATACAAACTCTACTTACCACGACAATACACACACACCCACAACGCAACACTGACAATCACCTCAAAATACACACATCAAACCAACTTTTTGGAAATTCATTTTTAAAACATAATTTGATTTAGATTTATATATTATTTCCGGAATTTAGATACAGTTCAACATGTTGTATTTCTAAATAACAATAAATAAACTTATTTATTAAACCTTAGAGCCGTTAATGCTCATATTAGGTAGGTATTGTAAGTATTTACATCTTTGATTTAAGTACTTATGTATTTTTTTTGTAGTGAATTACAAGCAATGATAGGTTGATACTAACCTACATACTTACAATACGTTTTCAACGTTTAAGTATTAGGTACATTTTACTAAAGATAGGTACGATAATTTAAACGTATTTAGGTATTATTCTAACGTAAATTAGAGCTCAACATTGTAAATCAGTAAAAAAGTTGCATGCGACTGTACATCTTGACACTAAATAGACCAAGAGCAAGGTTTAATGGTTTCAAAGAAGTTTAAGCCACTCTAACATAATAATTAAAAACACTAAACATGCATTTAATAGAGAATTTATCTCTCTCGGTCATTTCTAAGGACTTTAGACCGATAAAACTAGAAGTATATTACACATATTAATAGAAATATTTTTTCTTGGCAAGTTTTCGTGAACTCTTCGATCTAGCTCTTGGACTATACCTTAATAATTGAACTCATTATATCTTCTGAACTAGGACCCGATTAAATCTGTAACTTGGCGACTAATTTCGACTAATTAGCGAGTAAATATGGGAGAAAACAGATCTTCGCTAGGTGCCCTAGTTTTTGAGATATAAATGTGGCCCTGCTGGGGTAAGCTCTCTCCAGCAGGGCCACCTATAAACCGTTATATCTTTTGAACCAGTGACCGACCATTCTGATATTTGGCGACTAATTTCGACTAATTAGCGAGTAAATATGGGAGACAACAGATCTTCGCTAGGTGCCCTAGTTTTTGAGATATTAATGTGGCTCTGCTGGGGTAGGCTCTCTCCAGCAGGGCCACCTATAAACCCTTATATCTTTTGAATTTGAACCAGTGACCGACCAAATCTGATATTTGGCGACTAATTTCGACTAATTAGCGATTAAATTTTTGTGTTATCAAAATTAAAATCCCTGATGGTGGCTCTGCCAGTGTCAGCCACACAATGGCTAATCTATTTTGAAATATAAAATGACATTGGTGTCGATTCTGTAGTGCACAAACTAAACTTAATTTAGGCTATTGCTATCTTTTACTAAAAGGCAGTGCGAGAAAAGGACGGCTATAGCTATGAACTAAGTTAGAGATGTCAAACTAGTTTATGCTTTGGGCTTCACCGTGTTATTAGTCGACATGTTTTTACGTGCACTCTGCATTTGTATAGAATTCCAACTAAATTTGACAGCTCTAAGTTACGTCCGTCTCTTTCTCGTTTTATTAGAGAGAAAAAGAGCAATACCCTAAATTAGTTTAGTTTGTGCACAACAGAATCGACACTATTACCACATTTTCAACCAATAACGATGTTCAAGGGTAGGTACCAACTATGTTAGCGTCATTAGTTCCACAGTTTCTTTCCCGTGTTCTGTGCTTTCCCCATTCGAGCTATAGGGTGCCACACGGACGGTGCGGCACCGCAGTCCAACGCTGTTTACCGCGGTGCGGCGCGGCGCCGCAACGTCAATGACTGTATATCTTAGTGTTTTGTTTTATCTCTTACGAGGCTTAGGTAGGTAATGCAGGTCTTTCTTGGAGCATTATTTGGACAACCATCATCATTCTCTTGCCCTTATCCAACAAGACAACCTTCGACATAAATCGAAATTGCTGTACTGGTCAGATACATGCGACCAGCGGCCGACTAAAGTTGTATCAAAATCCATATCAGTCGTGTTTAGCGGCCAAATAAATTACATAACCTAGTAAACTCATTTCTGTCGTGTTATTTTAAAATGAAACGATTTTTTACTCCGAAACAGCAACCAAGGAGGTAACTTAGCAAAGGTTAATTGTAGTTTTAAAGTTATTTGAGAAAAACACCTTTTTCCGGAGTAACGTACGGTTAAAATGTGTTTTTCTCTAAAACTACAATTCACACAAATTTTGCTACTATTAAACAAATTGCTCCTCATGATACACTAATTATTTTTTATGGTCTCATCTCTCAAATGCACAACATTTTGCCGGGGTAATGCACAGGTTTATGGAAAAAAAAAAATGAACTCTTCAACGTACGCTTCAACTTGAGAGTTTTAATGGGGAGGCTAACTGTGGAACTAATGGCGCTAGCATAGTTGGTATAGTTCGGCTCAAACTTAATGGCGGCTCGGAAGTTAGCTGCAAGTGACGGTCTGCGCATTATACAGACAAAACGATGCGTCATCTGCGCCCCGTTGATACCTAAAATGGTTGTCTGCGCAGCTTTACATTAGATGTTCCGGATCGCTATAAAGTTTAAAGCGTTATTTCTGCGCAGACCGTCACTCGCAGCTAACTTCCGAGCCGCCATTAAGTTTGAACCGAACTATACCCAAACATCGTCATTGAAAATGTGGTGTTGTCATTTTATATTTAAAAATAGCCTGCTATAATAAATTACTGGCCAGTGCTAGGTTGTATGTTGATTAAAATATTATTCGCGGCTGTAAGACATATGTAGTTACAGAATTATAGTCATCAAAATCATTAATACAACCCTCCAAGTTCATAAAGGTGTAAGAACCAAAAAAAAACAGAAAAAAGTAATTTCTACACCTTTGTGAACTCGGACGGTTGTATTGATAATTTTGATGATTATAATTCTGTAATTACATACGTCTTACAGCCGCGATTAATATTGTAATCAACATATGAACTAGCACTGGCCTGCAAATTGTAAAAAACGTAAGAAAATTTGAATTTCGCGGGCTACCCCCCGCGTAGCATGGCAATTCTATCTCTACTCTACAAGACTCGACAAAGCTCTTTTCTATACAACTTGACATGTCTTAATGTCTTGACATGCCCGAGCGTGCGGCGACCCATCGACTCGAGTTTGTACGAAGACAAGACATAGAATGTCTTTCCATAGCAACGGAAAAGTAGCTAGTGACATTGAGGATTTTGCACTCAGCATCTGCGATCTAGAAGTAATATAATAGTTTTTTTTTTTTAATTGTTTGTTGATATTATGTTCATCACCATAACGGAGATCACAGGTTCTCTTGCACACCTCGATCAGGGACGAACAGAACCGGGAAGTGTGGCGGAAGAAAGGGGAGGCCTATACCCAGCAGTGGGTGATTCCGGGCTGATGTGATGATTGATGATGATGTATGCTAGCGACTTGAGAGCACATGAAAGAGCAGCACACCAAAGCACTCGACATCATCATCTGCCTAGCTTTTTCCCAACTATGTTGGGGTCGGCTTCCAGTTTTACCGGTTGCAGCTGAATACCAGTATTTTACATGGAGCGACTGCCTGTCTGACACCCACAACCCAGTTAGTACTGGGTATAATACGATACCCCTTGGTAGGACGTTGTCAGACTTTTTAGGCCTCTTACTACCTAACGACTGTCAAAGATCTACAAATGATAGCCGGGACCAACTGCTAAACGTGCTTTCCGAGGCACGGAGGAAACTCGGTATGTAATGGGTGGTCACCCATCCACAGACCAACCTAGGCAAGCACGGCTTAACCTAACGATCGACCCGAGTGGCTGTTATTATTTAGCCACGAGCTCCTCCAAAGCACTCGATAACCACCCCAGAAAGCCATCGAATGCAGTCGCTGTGGCCGAAATCGGCTAGATGGCATTATCATCAAGGAACTCGTTTTCCAGGATATCGAAAGCCCCGGTTAGAGCTCGTACAGCCTTTCTTATGGCGTAAAAGTGAGGAGATGGTGACGGTAGGACCCCGACATGTTTTTAAAAACAAAATGGCTTGCAAACACAAATTATATTTATAAAAATAATCTTGTCTAGGTCTAATGTGTTGTAGACTTTTTGACATTTGCTGACAAGAAACGATTCCTACAACCAGTGTCAAAAGTAGACAAAAAAATATCGCCATGCTCGGACGTTGTAGACTTTTGTCGCTAAAGGAAAGAAACCTTTCTTTTCCACATGTCAAACATCGCCATGCTTAGGACGATAGAAGTCTTTCTAAAATCTGTCAAATATCTGTCATTTTGTCGATTGTCAGTCGACAAAACCCGTTTCCACGGCGGCCATGCTACGCGGGCTGGAGCATCAGCCTTAATCAGATTCGAGAGACCAATTAGGGCTGCGCCATCTGGAATTTACTTTGCCTCAGCCACCCCATTTCCTCGCATTATTTGTGAGAAAAGTAATTTAAAAGCCTTGGCCACAATAGTGTACGTATAGTATAGGTAAGTACCGTGTGCTTCGGCCCACATTTACACGTTCGTCCATCAATAATGCCTCTGTTGCTGGCCGCTGCAGTAATGTAGGTACTTTATCGGTACTCATCGTAAGAAAGATGACTATTAATTAATTTTAATACATTGTAGCACACAACATGAATAAATACGTTCGATACACCACGATACACTAACAATACTGCGGAGGTGGCGGCACGTTGTCAATCCGGCGGGCACCGCGCCGCAGCGCATCATCAATCAAGCGCGGCGCGCTGCCGATGCCGGGGTGCGATGCCACACGGCCCAACGTATCGCGTGAATGACATGGGTGCCGATTCCCTTGTTCACAAACTAAACTAAATTTAAATTGAATGCATCTTTTTCTTTCTATTTCATTATGAAAAGGACATAAGATTTATTTGTTTAATCCTGTCAAATTAGTCAGCACCTGACGTAATTTGATGTAATTTTAGTAGTAAACTTTTTAATCGCGTCTAAAACTTGTATGGCGCTGATTAATTTGACAGAACATAACTAAAATTTATCTTCTGTCCTTTTCTTAACGCAATTAGAAAGAAAAAGATGCACCGAACTTAAATTTGGTTTAGTTTGTAAACAAGGGAATCGGCACCATGGTCATGGTATAGTGTACCTATTCGTATGTAGTACATCGTGTGGTCGCGCTCTAGTCTCTAATAGCACTAGGATGGCCAGGTCACATCATCAGCGAGAAGGTTCTTGATAGTTGGTAGCTAAGGATTATCAGGTAACTTGCTGTTGCATAACATGCAGTAGGTACTATCGAGGACACTCCCGCCTGGCCACCACTTAGCTTATTTTTGCTTGCACTCGCAACATAGAAACGCTCTCTAGCCCCGCCCCGTTGACTTTGTATAGAAATAATGAATGAAAAGATACCGAATCGGCCGAGCGCACTGACGACGCACGCCAAACGAGAGTTATTATTTTGCGCGCCAAAGTTGAGGCTTTCCTAATAGGCCCAAAGGCGCCTCCGCATGTTTTAAGCGAAAAAAAAAAATTAATACCGGCCGCCGCGGCGGAGCACAGAGCAGCACGGCGGCGACTGGAGCAGTCGCGCGCATGCTTTTGTATAGTAGCTTGAGGGCGCTCCGAGTACCGCGTGCGAATTTATTCTTATATTGACCGTATATCAAGGTTGTTAAGGTTTATATTAAATTGTTGTCTTCAAATGCGCTCCGCTGCGCCTTCAGCGTGGGCATTCACTTCACTTTTTAACAGGCTTCAAAAAAAGGTTTCTCAATTCGACCGTGTTGTATACAGGGTGAAAGTTTTCAATGCCACCTGGAGGGAAAGATACTCTGGAGATAGCAAATTTCACTCAAAGGAAACGTTGGTTCCTTTATTTGTAAAAAGAAACAAATCTGCATTCACAGATTTTCGGAAATTCGCTTGCCACAACTCTGGCATCAGGCCGCAATAAAATATAAAATGTACCTACATTCAATGATATTATATTATCCTCTTTTTACTATATAATATCATTGCCTACATTAATATTTCTAGTTTTGTATTGTTGGGGTTTCACAAGAACTAATGAAACAAGAAGTATTATTTTCGCTTTTTATTACCAATAAGTATCGCATGTTTATAAATAGACTTCTAATAAAAGTACACAGGATCTGAAAATAAAATATCCTAAAAACTATCCTAACATAGGTGTAAATAAAATACAGAGTTCAAATGCATTAAGAATTACGCACTACAGTATACAAACATCAGTATTAAAAACGACACTAAAAGGAGGTACGTGGATTATCATGCTTTAGAAGTATGAAATTATTAAAGTGGGAGTCCATCCAAGTACCACAAAAAATAAAACGCGCCTGACTGTTTACGTTCCTCAGTAATGACCTTCGTCATTATCGATACTTTTTTACGAATAATTGAACGATGTTAAAATTTTGTTACGTCCATAAATAAAATCAATAAAAAAAATTGCATAAAATGTGGCAAATTTACAAACGACCACACTAAATTCAATTTTAATCACATTTCTCCTTATAATCCCAGTCATATAAACTTTCCCTGTATGAATGTCTTTTTACATACTTCCCTCTCCTATTTATAACTACATCCTACTACTTAATAATGTAAAAAATGCATTTAAAAAATATTAATACCTACATAATTAATTAATAAGTTCTTAAAGGACCAAACTGCACCTTAACGACACTACACCAATGTTTGGTACCTAATTAATATGTGGCTGAGATAAATGTCTCGGAACGTTGATCGACGTCGCCCGACTTTTCAATGGACACGTCGCGCTCGCGTGACTTTTGTCACGTGAATATGAGGCTTGATGAAGAACTATGACCGAGGTTAAGGCTGATGCTCAAGGGTAGTCCGCGAAATTTAATTTTCTTACGTTTTTTGCAATTTGCAGGCCAGTGCTAAGTTGTATGTTGATTAAAATATTGTTCGCGACTTTAAGACGTATGTAGTTACAGAATTATAATGATCAAAATCATCAGTACAACCCTCCAAGTTCATAAATGTGCAGGAATGATTTTGACCTTGATAACCTGGCTACCCTGGAGCATTCACCTTAAGGCTGACGCTCCAGGATAGCCCGCGAAATTCAAATTTTCTTACGTTTTTTGCAATTTCATTCCTCGACCTTTATGAACTTGCGAGGGTTATATTGATGATTATAATTCAGTAACTACATACGTCTTACAGTCGCGACTAATATTTAATCAACATACAACCTAGGACTGGCCTGCAAATTGTAAAAAAACGTAAGAAAATTAAGTTTGCGGGCTACCCTGGAGCATCCACCTTAAAGGACCACCTCCACCTACATCTTGTCACAGATACCATAATTAACCTTTTAAACGCCATTGATACATAATTATACGTGACAAGCAAGCGTCGCGAACATCATCATCATCTGCCTAGCCATTTCCCAACTGTGTTGGGGTCGGCTTCCAGTCTAACCGGATGCAGCTCAGCATTTTACATGGAGAGACTGCCTATCTGACCTCCACAACCCTGTAACCTACGTAATGCGTGACGGTTGACAGAGGAGAATGGAAGAAAAAAACGTGTTGCGCCGACCACAAGTAACATGGGAAAAGAGTAGTAAGATAATAAAATGATGTTATCGAGTGGAATTTAATCTAGTGTCGTATGCTAACGGAGAACATTTTATTTCAAGTGTATTTTTGTCACATTTAACACATACCTATCCTCTAAGAGAATTGAGAGATGTATACCCTAATATCTATAAAACAGTTGTTTAGATGTTTGTGACATGATATTACTTAGATGATTTCATAAATGACTAACAATTAGATATATAACTACGAAGATCTTCGCTAATTATTGGAAAAAAACTTAACGAAACACACAATGGGTTCGCTTTTCAAGTGACTATCAACTTTATCTACGTGAAAATAAAGAAGAATTTGTTTTGAAGCGCAGAACGGAAAGCAAATGAGTTTTTTTGGGTCCTAGTTATTCTACGATAGGACTCAAAAGGCCTGATGGAAGATTTTGAAAAGAGAAAATTTCTCGATAAACGATGAAAGAATTCTTTTCGGGAAATTGTGATTCGGCTACGAATAAGAATTTCTCGAAACTAATTCTTTGATCAAAATGTATCGAATCCACATATCTTTTACGATAGGTTAGTAAGATGTCATACTAAACTAAAGGGTGTAAAAAGACTCAACGAAGCCGAAAGACACTTGATCTCTCCGTCATTGCGATATTTTTTTTGTTCTAGACCTTCTAGTTACGGAGATATTTGGGGTCTAATTTCCAACTTTTTCACTAGTTTTTTTTTTTAAATACACGTGTTTAATGAAAATGTTTACATTAAACACCTTCATGAGCCCCTTACTATTCAATTCAATCCATCCATCAGCACACTGTTTTAAGTGCGAGAGTGAGTCCTACCGAAAAACGTGATTTTTCACCCCAAAAATAAAAGGCATTTCCCAGCAAAAATTTGATGCACAGAATGCTTGGTTGACGGCTTCGTGAAGAGTCTGTTTACACCCTGTATAATTTTCCAGCTAAACTTAGTTGGAAATTCAAATTAGAATAATATTCGGCCAATAGCAAAAAAAAAAACTTACTGGTACAAAACAAAGGCGCTGTGAAAGTCACATTGAAAAACATTAATTATAATTTGAGATGTCGTAAACATCTCAAATTATAATTAATGTTTTTCACCTAATCTCTCTGTTACCTAATCTTACAGCTACTTTTGGCTAATCTCCGAAACTGATGGATCGATTTTTACAGAACTTTTACTGGAAGAGAGTTGATGAGTAACTTACATTTAGTTTCAAAAAAGGACTAGAGTTCTGTGCAAAGAAAAATAACATTGTTAAGAAAATCCGATTCTAGGAAGTAATATTTTAATAATAAGTGAAATTATTATAAAAATATTACTTCCTTGACTCGGATGAATGTCGCGGGCAACAGCTAGTGTGAAATAAAAGACAATAAGTAACCTAAACTTAATAAGTTTAGGTTACTTTAGGTTAGTTTAGGTTTAGGCTTTTTTAGCTTAATAAGCTAAAAAAGGAAAAATATATATTTATACCTAAAAATTTAATAAAGACGCTCATTTTGATGAGCTACCATGCATTTATTCTATTTAAATTTAATTACATACACATTACACGTTATTATACATTGGTGTCGATTCTGTTGTGCACAAACTAAACTTAATTTAGGCTATTGCCATCTTTTAATAAAAGGCAGTGCGAGAAAAGGACGGCTATAGCTATGAACTAAGTTAGAGATGTCAAACTAGTGTATGCCTTGCGCTTCACCGTGTTTTTAGTCGACATGTTTTTACATGCACCCTTTATTGTATGGAAATATTAGTTCCAACTAAATTTGACAGCTCTAAATTACGTCCATCTCTTTCTCGTTTTATTCGAGAGAAAAAGATAGCAATAGCCTAAATTAAGTTAAATTTGTGCACAAAAGAATCGACACCATTATACACATATTATAATTAATTAGGTGAATACATAATTATTTAAATCGAGACAAGTACAGTATCCTTTTTAAAAGATCTGGTCTATATGTCCAGTTGTCCACACACACTGAAAATATCACTATTTTCAGCCAAAAAAATCGAATCTAAGCAGACTTTACATGCTAAAAGCCTAATACATTAAAATTTAAATATATATTTAAATTAAAATAGAAACAGTTTTTGGGTGCGAATGTTTTCTCAGTATAAACAATTTAGTTCCGCACCTAGGGGACGCACGTTGGCATCAAACAACATTTATTCTGGCTTGCAAACAATATGAGGCTAACTGTGGAACTAATGGCGCTAGCATAGTTGGTACCCAAATATCGTCATTGGTTGAAAATGTGGTAATGTCATTTTATACAGGTGACTTTTTATCACTTTCACAAAAATATGGTGAACGGAGTAGAAGCAAATGGCATACAGGTTTTTTTTTTTTTACTTCAAAAAATTTCGAAATTCAAATCATACACGTACTGCGTATGATTTGAAATTCGATACTTTTTTATTTCTCTTTTTTTGTTCTATATGAAAGTTTACTTGATTTTAGCTTATATAGAGATTAGCCTAGATTATTTGTAGCGTTTTTTGATGATTTATCAATTTTTTTTCATAGCTGTAGAAAATAAAAACTAAGTACCTATACCATAAGCTTCTACTTCGTTCACCTAATATACCCATTGTTTTTTGAAAGTGATAAAAAAGTCATCCGGCATTTCAAAATAGCTTAACCTCATTGATCAGATTGAGACCAACGATGGTGGCGCTATCTGAGATTTAGTTTGCCTTAGCCACCCCATTAACACAACATAACGCCTATAATCCCCGAAGGATTGGGCAGAGGTGGTTGGCCTTATACTACAACCCACATACGCTAAACGAGCGGAGCAAAACGCACAAGCCGAGCGAGCACTAATTCGCGTAGTGTGTGGAGTTGTGGACCGACATACGAGTCACGAACAAGCGTTTAGCTTGTGCTCGGCTTTACTTCGCCAATAGGGAATATGCATAAATTTTCTTTATTTTCATTTCGATACGGAATGTAAAAATACTATAAAAATAATGCCAAAAAGTGAAATCAAGACCAAAATCGGCCAAACAACACAAAAGTACAATACAACTTTTATTTCCATCTCTTTCTAGATAAACGGAATTTAGTATGGATTTTGTTCGTCGATATGTCGAATGACGTCATGAAAGGTATCGGATCTCTGTCTAATCAGCGATTTCAAATGCTTATAACTTAGTATTTTTTATAAATATTATTTTACTTTGCTATTTCTGACGTTAATACGCTTTGTTTCGAGTGCTAAAAAAAAAACATGCATATACCCTATAGTCAGTTTTTTTGGATCTGCATGCTCGCAGTGGGATCGTGGACATGTTTAGTGACAGATGCGTCGCTCGGGCTAAGACAAGATTGCCTTCTAGATTTTTACTGACTTCGACTATAAAGGGTGTAAGACACCTCTTAACGAAGCCGAAAGGCACTTGTTCTCCCGGTCATTGCGATTTTTTTTTTGTTCTACACCATACCTGGGAACCTTCTAGTTAAGGAGAGTTGGTCAAAGTTCCAACTATTTGACAAGTTTTTTTTTTTAAACCAAGGTAAGTAAAAATCTTACATTAAATGTAAGATTTTTACTTTAAACACCTCCACGACCCCCGTACTATTCAATCCATCCATCAGCACAATGTTTTGAGTACGTTACATTGAGTTCTACCACAAAACATGATTTTTCACCGCAAAAAAAAGTTGTTTCCCAGCAATAACTTTAGCATAAAGTTACTTAGTTTGATGTACAGTATGCTTGGTTGACGGCTTCGTGATGAGGTCTTTTACACCCTGTATTATTAATAATCGCAACACCAGCAGATGCAATAGCAAAATCGTCCATGCTTGACACGAGCACACTGCGGAAAACTACGTTCGAGAACAAAAGGCATGACGACAGTATCAAACAATTGCAAATCTATTCAGTCCGTCAGTTAGAGTATTGGAAAATAGTGGACACGTATTTTTTGTTTTTGTAAATCAATGAATATTGACAAAGATAAAACGCATTAAAACTCAAGAGTGGGGGCTCGTGACGTCAGAACTAGCTAAAAATTATACCACGGCGTGACATATTGAGAACTAGCGGACGTCACGCGTTTTCACCCGCGTAGTTCTCGTTCCCGTGGGAGCACGGGGATTAAAATATAGCCTATGTTACTCAGGATGAATGTAGCTGTCTAATGGTGAAAGATTTTTTTAAATCGGCGCAGTAGTTTTTGAGTTTATTCATTACAAACATACACACACACACATAAAATACGAATCTTTCCTGTTTATAATATTAGTGTAGATTTTAAAAGCGTCATATCTTCGTCAATTTTGGTTTACGTAACAAAAGAAAAACACGGGTCAAATATTTTTTGCTAATCTAACTGACGGACTAATTAGATTTTTTTGTCGTCTACCCTATTATCGTTGTAAAGCCACACAGTGCTCGGTTTGTTTAGCGTAAACGGACTTTTTAGATCTACAGGCTCAAGACTTTAAGTGCCATTTTGGCGGCAGCCCGCTTCGCTTGCGATTTGTTGCCGCCAATACCAAAAACAGTGTGTTGGCGCTCGTTCTTCGTGATTGTAACTCCCACCCTTATCTTTGGGACGTCAGGATTGATAAGTTCCGATTTCCTGAAAAATAAAAGATGATTACTTGTGTTATTATGTATAGATTATTTTTGGATTAGCTTTGTAGATTCCCAGATGCTTGTTAACTCTTTTTTTTACGTTTTTTGTAAAGTGAGTACGACCTATGGGGCCTACGTTGTCCCCCCATACTTAAGTACAGATAGCGCGCGAGTTGAATGCAGAGCATCTCCCCCCGCTACCCGCACGCCCCACCTCACGCGCCTGCAGTGTAGTGCTGTGCACAGGTAGCACTACCGCATTCCTAAGCTCTGCATTCAACTCGCGCGCTATCTGTACTAATGCATGATAATATTATAATACAAAATTATTTGAAAAGAGTAACCATGGAGTTTCTTGCCGGTGCTTCTCTATAGGAAACGACCACCCCGAACCGTGCACCTTTTTCGACGATTTATAATTGCCCGTCTTGGCCTATGTGAAATAAAATACATATTTGATTTACGAAATGGCGGTCGATATAATAAACTAAGGGCCGACACATACATCAGATGTATTTTTGAGAATACTGCAAGAATCTGAATAGAATTAGGAAACATACGTAAATTCCCATTTTTCCCCGTGGGCATAGACAGAGAATCTGCTATCCTAACATACTTCTTTTCTTTCATTCACAACTCCTCATCCATAAATCTGATCTTCATGCTAGTACTACCGACCAACATGACCTTCCTGAAGAAAATCACCAATATACGACGTCTTTCCGAACGATATCGATAAACTTCGACCGGTCATTGTACTCATCATTATGAACAACTTTTACCACGGGACCAAACCCTGAATCGCGAAAAAAAAAATCAGTTGTCTATGGACAGCTGATTAATTGCCTATTGAAAAATAAAATTATGTTCGCATAACACGTCAAAATGTATGCATTTTGCCGTGTTATGCGAACATAATTTTATTTTTTAATTTTGCTGCTGAGATCCTCAAATGCCACAAATACTGTAACCTTATTGGTAACTACAGCTTTCGAGCCGTTTGGGGTCGAAACGCTCGGGTCATGGGGCCCGTGTGCGCGTTTCCTTTATAAGGAAATCTCTCACCGCTGGTCGACACTTCGCGTGACCAGAGGGCTGGCTTTTTCTTTGGCCAAAGAATTTGCATTGCCATTCAACGTGGCAATGCTGCCAGTCTTCTGGGAACGTTTCCGAGTGACAGCGATGCGGAGTACTTTGACGCCTATTGACGTCGTTGTATATATGTAGGTACTTACTTTTAGTTTTTATTTTTTAATTATATATAGTTCTAGTTGTAGTATGTATATAATGTACATATTAATTTTAATGATCCTGTATTTTAGGGAACCGCTGATTTTTTTTTCGCGATTCAGGGTTTGGTCCCATAGTAAAAGTTGTTCATATTGAGTACAATGACAAGTCGAGGTTTATCGATATCGTCCGGAAACACGGTGTATAGGTATAAAAACTCACCCAAACGAAGGACACGCGTGAATCTTCTCGTAGAGTATCCTGACCGGCTGCTGCGGTATGCAGTTGGAGAAGGCGTGTATTTCCTTGTGCATGATGCGGTACACCACCTTCCATACCGCCTGGAGGTCGCCGCCGGTGTCTAGGAATATGGCGCCTACCAACGCCTCGAATATATCGCTGAGGACCTGTGATACCACAAAATTTAGTTATTTCATTATTATTTTCTTGCTGTTGCAAGCGCCATGATGGCCCTTGCAACAGCGTCGAAATATCGGGAACTCAAAACAAATAATAATCACGGAAGATATCCCGTAAGTGACAATATAAGTTTAGTTTTAAACCGTGAAAGCTTAAAACGGTGTTTTAATTATTTATTTTTTTATCTTTTCTTTTTTTGGGCCACTCAGACTCAAAGAGAAGGGGTACAAGTATAGATGCGTAAAGATATACACGAATGCGGCTTAAATAGTGCTCCATTAAAAGATGAGCTGTTAGGGAAAAGTAACGCGTCATTGGTAAAATAGTAGATTTTATGAAAAACTGATAAATGATGTTTATTTTGCAAGTAGGTTTTTACAAACACTTTTACACGTCATTTTTTTTTAAACTAGATGGGGCTGGTCTTTCGTACCTGACTACTCTGAGAAGAAACAGCCGAAACAAACTCAGAGGTCATAGTCTCTTTTGAAGTCCAGACATAATTTTGCTCAATTCACGTGAGGACTATGCAGATTAGTGCCTAAGATGGTCTTTTGAAGAAAGAACCATACAGATTTAAGAGGACCTGTCCAGTCATTGCAAGCATTTGTCAGTTATCGTGTAGCTCGACTTATAACTCAAGGAGCTCAACGAAACTAGAAGACGTCACACGGTTTCACCCACGTAGTTCCCGTTCGAGTACGGGGATAAAATATAGCCTATGTTACTCAGGGTGAATGTAGCTTTCTAATGATGAAAGAATTTTTTAAATCGGCGCAGTAGTTTTTGAGTATATTCATTACAAACATACACACACAACACACATGCAGTTTCAAGGCAAATTTCTACAAGAAAAAAAAATATAGTGCAGTATCAACCTTAGGAACTTCAACATATTCAGCAATATGACATTCTTCCTCGTCTATCAGATAGAGAACATCTTCTACTATCTCATGGCCTCTTTGCTCTTGATGTTCTACAAACATTATGATGGCATTGTCCAAAACTGGATTCAGTTCAGAGCACAGGAATCTGAAAGAAAGTATAGTGTTACAAGGATATGTTGGCGCTTGAATTGCATTGAGAAAACGCCCGTTATTGGTAAACATTTGTGAAATTATTTCGTAAAAAAGTGTTGAAAAATAAAGCACACTAACACCAACCAACCAACCTGCTTAACTTCTTTCTTTTTGATCTTTTAATTTTTAAATGAAATGAAACTAAATATATTTGCTAGAATTGTAGTACATTATAGATGATCGAATTTATTACAGTTGCTCACACAATAGGCTAGTATCCACCATCAATAAATTGTAAATCTATTTAGTCCGTCAGTTAGAGTATTGGAAAATAATGGACACGTATATTTTGGTTTTGTAAATCAATGAACATTGACAATTAATACAAGAGGTGAATCTATAATAAAAATGTCAATAATAAGAATGATAAGTAGAAGAATGTCAATTATTAAGAATATCAATCATTTTTAAATCAATTTGGCCATGCCACAATGGATAATAAATTCCGTGACTATAGTTTTTGCCTGTTAAATAGACGTTTTATGTTACAGATACTTTCCTTTTCGATACCGTAATTGTTCTGTCGTGTTTATCGTTAATTTTCTATTTGACAGTATAACAAATTATTTTAAAAAATGCATTTAGACATGGTAAGTATCGGCCACTAAATAATATTCGCCTGTCGCCGGCCTAAGCAACTTGTTAATACAGCAAATCAGTTTTTTATTGTTTTTTTTTAAGGTCGCTTAATTATTACAAAATTATCGGTTTTTAATTTTGTAAGTAAACTTTTTAATTGAAACTAGGACTAGTATTCGAAAACAATACTTGCTTGATTTTTAAATTAACTTTTATTAAGTTTATATTAAGATAAAAAATATAAAACATAAATAATTTATGTTTTATATTTTTATCTAATAATAAAATAATAATAATACTTAATGTATTCAAAAGTAATTTTATACTATTATTACTTACTTATGCAGACCAAGTTTCACCACGTATGACGCGAATGTGACGTTGTTGACCAGAGCAGATCTTAAGTCGGTCATTTCACCTGGTTTCAGTTCTCCACAATTCTCAAATATATGCGAAGTTATGAGGAAATCGAGTATGGCATCGCCTAGGAACTCCAAACGTTCGTATGAACGAGTCACTCTGTTGCGGATGTACGATGGATGGGAAAGCGCCTAAAAAAGAAGGAAATTAAAGTATTTTCATACATCGGAAATGTCTATTCGGTTCGAACAGCTTCGACTGTCTACACATTTATTATTGGGTACAATTTAAATGCTCACCAAAATAATGTTTAGACCCTAAGACTAAGTCATCATCATCATCATCATTTCAGCCGAAAGACGTCCACTGCTGGACATAGGCCTCCCCCAAGTGTCGCCACATTGACCGGTCCCGTGCGACTCGCATCCAGCGGATTCCCGCAACCTTCACCAGGTCATCAGTCCACCTAGTGGGAGGCCTTCCAACGCAACGTCTTCCGGTTCGCGGTCGCCACTCCAGAACTTTTCGGCCCCATCGGCCATCCGTTCTGCGAGCAATGTGCCCTGCCCACTGCCACTTAAGTTTGGCAATTCTTCGGGCTACGTCGGTAACCTTGGTTCTCTTGCGGATGTCTTCATTTCTGATTCGATCGCGCAAGGAAACTCCGAGCATAGCCCTCTCCATTGCCCTTTGGGTGACTTTAAGCCTTCTGATGAGGCCCATTGTGAGCGACCACGTTTCGGTCCCGTATGTAATCACTGGCAACACACACTGGTCATAGACTTTCGTCTTGAGACACTGCGGTAAGTTGGACGAGAAGATACCGCGCAACTTCCCGAACGCTGCCCAGCCTAGTCGGATTCGACGATTGACCTCTTTCTCGAAGTTAGACCTACCTAACTGGACCGTTTGTCCTAGGACTTGTCCTAAGACTAAGTACCAAGCAAAATATATTAACTTCATATACATTAAATTCACTCTATACCGAGGTGCCTACTAAAGAACAACATTTTAAGTTCTAAAATAAATATACACTCATCAGAATAATTGTACGTTTTGTATTTAATATATTATTTTTGCTTACTAAAATGGATAAATGCTCACCAAATATTGTTTCCCTGAAACAGTAACATTAATACCGAAAATAACATTTCTAAATAGCTAAGTGTATGGCAACCCTATTAGATCGAACCATAAGACTTTTCATGTACTCCGAAACTATAGAACGCCAAGTACATCTTTACATACTCCTTTTGACCGCTCAATTGATCAGAACAGTCAATTAGTCAGTAACTTTATTTCTAGGGCATTACTACCTATTATCTAATAACGGCCGTACAATACGGCCGTTTATATTAACTTAGAAGTTTGATTTTTTCACAGCTTCAAGGGACTGTAGACTTGATTAAATGGTTTTAATTTCAACACAATACCTCCACACGTTCCCGAGATAAATGGTCTTGTTCGACAGACAGACGGACAACAAAGTGATCCTCTAAAGGTTCTTTTATTTCCTTTTGAGGTACGGAACCCGAAAAACAGCGGGTAAAATCGCATCCGCAGGGCGCAGCTTTAAAATACGAATGGATATAAAATGTTACTACATAATTACCTCTAACAAGAAGGACGGGTCTTTGAACTTATAGTTTAGTATAGTCTCCACATCAGGTCTGGAGTACGTTAATAGGAAACCAATGTGTTCTTCGGTCGCTTTTCCCTCTGAGATGACTGTCGACACTTGTCTGTGCAAATATTCCCCAAAGTTATCCTAGAAAAGTTAATTTACATTAGTCACAATCAAATTTAGATATTTGAAATCAATAAAACATTACCATATTAATTTCAAATATCGAAAAAAAAAACCGAAAACTCGAATATCGAAAACTTGAAATAATTTTAAATTTAGAGTAACAAATCTAAATTTAAGTTTTTTTTTTAACACAATGACGTCTTTGCTAACGTGTTTTGACTGAAGTTATTAATAACGTTTCTCATAATAAATAACGTACACAACTATTTATTAATGTTATTAATTTACTTAAAATAGCATCATGTGACGTTATTTATAATTAAGTATGGAATAAAGTGCCTTAATTAACACCTTAGATCCAGTGTTAGTATAATCTTATATAGACTTTTGTTAGTAAATAACAAAATTACAATAAATAAACAATACATTTAATTGGCGACATGGACCGTGCGCACATGTCTAACCAGTGCCTAATGAATGGGCCCATCAATTATATCCGTATCTGCGAGTATAGCAACAAAGAAAAACTGCTAAACAAAAGTGTTTCTAATTTGTTTCTTTTTTAAGTAATTATTTGGTTCTCATCTACCTCTGGAGGTATGACCTTCATCCATTCGATCACTGTGACAGCTCCATGAATTCCGCCGCTTAGTAGGTAGGTACCGATGAGCGCTTCTACGCAATCGGCCACGGCCTGCAAAAGTGGAATAACAACATTATTATACTTAGTTTATTATTACATCCTGATTAAAACTTGTTTACTCTAAACACAGTTTTACAGACAGCGCTAGGATTCGTTAAATTCGTTTCCAGAAAGGGAAAACGGCATTGCGGTTATCCATTAGGATTTTTACAGGAACAACTTGAAGACTGGATTGTGTCCGGTTGATGGCACATACATAATTAGGCTTGCCCTATTAGTTGAGACTTAAACATAACAGGCGAACTGCCGCCCCGGGGAATACTGCAGGTGTTTTCACCAGGCCCATTCGTATCGGAAACAGGGTGCAATTCCGATCAGGGCATTATTGGTCAAGAACGTACACAATATCATCATCATTCTCTTGCCCTTATCCCAATTCATTTGTGGTCGGCGCAGCATGTCTTCTTCTTCCAAACTTCTCTATTTTTCGTCATCTCATCAGACACTTCTTTTCTTGCCATATCATTCTTTAGACAGTCCATCCATCGTTTCTTTGGTCTTCCTCTACTCATATACCCATCCACATTCATAATCAAAGCTTTCCTCACGACATTTTCCTCATCCCTCCGCATCACATGCCCAATGTGAATGTACACAATATAAACAAGGAAAATAAAACTTAAATCTTAACAAGAAAGATAACATTGGATGACTCACGGCCGCGCCAAATAGGCACAGTTCAGCAAAATGCCGGACATCTAGTGCCCTACTACCGGATTGCGAGCGTCTTCAAAGCGGAGCGGGCGCGCAACGAATACGTCACGGGCGTCCAACGGACACACAGCGCTTGCGCAGCGCAACGAAAACTCGATTTTCAAGAGTGCACTTTCACGCTGCTATTCGCGGCGAATTCGTTGCACACCCGCTCCGCTTTGAAGACGCTTGCAATCCGCTAGTGTGATAAGGCCCTAAGGACGAACAACTGAAACTGGTAGGTAGCTCCGCTCTGTCCCCTATCATATGCCCTTGACCTAACTGCCTATCAATGACCTCGTTAGGTAATCAAGCCTCTTCACTGTTACTATAATGTCATTGGACGTAACGATTATCGGCTCAATGATTGCATTAGTTTACATTCCACATGTCAACAACCTCGTGTGGCATGACAAGATGACTCAAGTTCCTACTCGTGTATAATATCTTTATCTATTTTTATTAAACTATAATTCACTTATTTTTCTTACATATTATTTTATATAATATGATTCTGAACCATACAGGGTGTAAAGAACCTCATCACGAAGCCGTCAACCAAGCATTCTGTACATCCAACTAAGTAACTTTAAGCAAAAATTATTGCTGGGAAATTACTTTTTTTTGGGGGGTGAAAAATCAAGTTTTGTGGTAGAACTCAATGTAACGCATCTCTCAAACATTGTGCTGGTGGATGGATTGTATAGTACGAGGGTCGTGGAGGTGTTTAAAGTAAAAATATTGCATTAAAAACTTGTATTTAAAATAAAAACTAGTAAAAAAGTTGGAACTTTGACCCCCAATATCTCCGTAACTAGAAGGTTCCCAGGTATGGTGTAGAACAAAAAAAAAAATGATCGCAATGACGGGGAGAATAAGTGCCTTTCGGCTTCGTTAAGAGGTTTTTTTACACCCTTTTGTACACAGAAAATTTTCATTAGTAATTAAGAAAAAAAAACTGATATTTCCTAATGATGTACTGATTACGTGGTAAGCGTTTGTGCATCGGTGTCCCTTCCAACCTGTATTTATAAATACAAAAAAAAAACATAAAAAAAAATAGTAGCGCATCGGGAAGGTTCAGACTGCCGGTGGTCAGGGCTCCGAAAAGAGGAACCTCCTTACTATACGTGCCAGGTCTAGAAGTACCTACTGCTTCTTGAATCAAGCCCCTTGTCCCAGCCGCGCAATGAGAATCTCTTCGATAGAGAAAGCCTCTTAGAAGGAGAAGAAGTTCAATATGACCGAGGTAGGAATGGCCCCTACAGTAGTAGAGTGCAATTAGACAATACGGTGGAACGAAGTTTATAGTAATCAGATTTTCATGAGGTTTTTTTTTATATTGAGTTCACAGAGGTGAGGAAAAAAATGTTGAAAAAAAAATTCCGGCTCTTTCATATATTTTTTTTAATTTCCTTCTGAATATTTTTTGTTCGTTTATATGAATAACCTGAAATACGACGAATTTATAATTTGTACCTGTGTACATCCAATAATGTTTTGAACGCCACGGTCGGATCTAGCCAACAAATGAAAACGTGCCCATGACACCACCGTCATCGGCTAAAGCGACAACTTTATAACTGCTGTTTAAGAGCCATTTCACAAAATTTCAACGCTCGAGTTTAGGTAAAAGACTGCAGCTTTGTTGATGTGTGTGTAGCTATCCACACTTACACAACACGAACAGTGCAGCGCGAGTGTCGAGACGGACTAAACAAACTTGGGCCGTTATAATCGTAATGCACCTTGGTTTGAGATTTAGGCAAAAAGATAATTTATTTATTCAGTTTTTAATCTATTAAACCCTTCTAAACTAATAAAACATAAATATATGTTATGTAAATATGTTTTTATGTGTATGTTTCTATTACATATTTATTTTTATACTTTTTATTATATTTAGTAGGTAGGTAGGTTGATGAACTAGGTACGTCGATGACTGGTTCCTTAACTAAATACATTAAATTCAAGCGTTTACAGTATTTTTCAGTAACGGGGTTTTTCCATATTCTTACTTTTGATCGGCTGATTAAGCTCTCAGAATTGAAAGATTTTTCAAGGATACCTACTCTGTGTAGGTTTACCTATGATATGTCATGAATTGCATCTATTTGCTTTGTTCATAAACTTCTTCCGTGTCGATGGCCATCTAAATTGATTCCCCTCAAAAATTTACTACGCGTTCCATTAGTAGGTATTTAAAAAAAGAAGTACTAACAAGTTTTAATTAAAATTACCAGTAAGTCAGTTTATTAGTATGTTGTTTTGTAGAAGATGTCAGGAATATACTACGACTTCACGTTCTCATGTAATGTTCCCTGATAATGCCAAAACAATACGCGCTGACGTGAGCGAAGCCGCGGGCACAGCTAGTTGTAACTAAAACAATCAATTTTATTGAATCAGACTTCACACTAGTACCCTGCACGGCGTCTCTTCTAAAAGTATTATCCTCCTCTACTCGATTCACGCGATTTCTCATTCTAAAATGAAAACAAAATAGCTATCAAATTTCTACACCCAAATATTTTTAAAGGAGTGTTAAGTCTTTTCAAACCCTTCAAATTGTAATTACGGTTCTATATTCCATGTTGATATAATTATGTTAAGAAAAGAAAATTTGTATGACAGTTTCAGGTTGTATGTTGAACAAAATAATATGATTCGCGATCGTAGCAAATAATGGGTTTGCGGAGTTATAATCAAATCATCAATGAAATAGTCGTTGGAAAATTTGAATTTCGCGGGCTACCCTTGCGCTTTCACCTTACGTGATCGATAACTATGTATATGAATTGCAAATAAAAATAATATTCACCTTGCTTCTGTTTCTTTAATTCTTTCCTTTTATTGACACAATGATAATACAACCTTTATGCCCCATTCCTAAAACTAAAAATATTTTTCCATTTTTAGTTGTAATATATCCTATACAAATTTTTGCTATACAAATTTCAATTTGAAGTAAGCCCAACAAAAGGTACCTAATTGCTGTAAATCGTTGAGGAATTCGGTCGACTGTCTATGGTCTCCATAATCAGACCTGTAATGGCACTTATAACTCATATGGGTGCAAAGTTCTCATCAATAGAAATGAATTAAGTCCAAACACAAGGTAGCTACTGTAAAACATTGAAGAGTTCCCTTGACAGTCCTTCGTCTTCATCATCAGACCCCTAATGACAGTTATAACCCATCTATTATAGTTCTCATCAATACAAACTAATCAAGCCCAAACACCACGTAATTGCTATAAATCTTTGAGGAGTTCCCTCGACTGTCTTTTGGCTCCATCATTAGATTGACTTCAGACCTGCATTAAATAGTAGTGCTTTAAAATACTTAGTGAAAATATTAACAAACGCACTAGTCACCAGTACGTTTCTCGAAGGTTCCCCTCGATTTCTCTGGGATGCCACCATCAGACCCTGGTTTCCTTATCATGGTACCATCCTTGGAATATCTCCTTTCCAACAAAAAAAGAATCATCTTAATCGGTCCATAAACGACGAAGTTATACGAAAAAAAAACATATATACGGTCGAATTGAGAAACCTCCTTTTTTAGAAGTCGGTTAATAAAACAGAAATATAACAATTAATTTACAAACTACTAAAATAATACTTGTTATTAAACGAAATTCTAACATAATGAAAAAAATACAAAGAGGATCAAAATGTTGTAGTCGTAGTATAAAAAGGCGTTTACGATAGATACGAAAGAAAATCGGGACGCGGAAAAAAATGGCACAGGTCCTTCGTCGATGGGCGCTCGGGCCGTACTAATCGGTGCTCGCTTATGCGTCGTAATTTATTCTAATTTAGAGTGATGTTAAAAATTATTTGTGTCTGATTGAATGAATTGATTTTAATAAAACTTTGGAATTGGTTTAGTAAAAGTACATGGTTTATTTTTACATATTATTTTTAATGTAATTACGCTTTATTCAAACCAAAAAATCACGATAAAATAGCAATATAAAACGTAAAAATTGACCTAAGACTTTATTTTTTTACTAATTAATGTTATTAATTATCGATATTCTAGTACATTATGTGTCAACAAAAGTATATGTCTGATGCTTTGTGTATTTTTTGAGTGAAATTTATAAATATTTATGATAGAATTAGGAGTCTGAAATTGTCTCTGCGAAGATTTTCTAGTAAACTAGTTGTGGGAGATTAATCACTACATAATAAACAAACAAGTTTTTGTAAATGTTTTACATTAAGTGTCAATAAGAAAAACTGATCTATTTTTAACATGTATTAAAAAATGCCAGGGTGTTTTCTAAGATGGTAAATTAGGCGACTAGTCTTAGAAATTTGCGCGAAAACGTGAAATGGCTCTTAATGATAGTACCTAGAATACGAAAGAGTAAATTAAATAAGAGCGATATTTTATTTGAAAAACCGGCCAAGTGCGAGTCGGACTCGCGCACGAAGGGTTCCGTACCATTATTTAAAAAAAATAGACAAAACTGCAAAAAAATCACGTTTATTGTATGGGAGCCCCCCTTAAATATTGATTTAATTCTGTTTTTAGTATTTGTTGTTATAGCGGCAACAGAAATACATCATCTGTGAAAATTTCAACTGTCTAGCTGTCACGGTTCATGAGATACAGCCTGGTGACAGACAGACGGACAGACAGACGGACAGACAGACGGACAGACAGCGAAGTCTTAGTAATAGGGTTCCGTTTTTACCCTTTGGGTACGGAACCCTAAAAATTTAGGACGAAAAGCAATGATTTATTGATTATCGATAAGATGTTGGAATCCCAAGCTTTTTGTAGGTATGTGTGAATCACTGAATTTGTGGTTTGGCGTGCCGATGCGTTTACGTTAAACGCCGATTTGGTCTGTTGTCTTGTTCATTTTTATTGATCAAATGCATAATATATATTTCAAGTTATTTTCTTCAATTATTTCTAAAATACCGAATTCAAAGACTCAGACTTATTTTGTCATTGGTAACTGATACATTTCCACAAATATATGTAACGGTTTTAAACCCGTTACATATGAATTAACTGATAAATAAATTCATAAATGGCACATAATATGTAGCAGGAAGTTTTAATGTTTTCTTTTTCTCGGATCGCCGTCTTAGCAACAAATAAGTAAATTTCAAAGGAAATTAGCAGTCTTTCATCGTATTCCGTAATATTATTTAATCAATAAAAAGTTTTATCAGCCAGTATAGTGACAGCAACACAGTAAAAGTCATAGACCCCTCTAGGCACGTGGAAAACGTATATTATCTTATAAGGCAAACTCGGGCAGCTAGGGCAATTGAATTAATGTCAACGCCCTGTGTAAAAACGGCACGTGTAAGCAAAGCAAATATATATAGTTCCGCATCAAATCGCGAAATGGAGATAATCATTTAGATATTATGTTTATCATGTCCAGGAATTTCTTATTAGCAGTTGGGTGTTTGGATTTGTGCTAGGCTGACGGCAATAGTTCTAGTTTTTTGTTCCTGTCACATCATCTCATCATCTGCCTAGCCTTTTCCCAACTATGTTGGGGTCGGCTGCCAGTCTAACCGGATGCAGCTGAATATTACATGGAGCGACTGCCTATCTGACCTCCACAACCCGGTTAGTACTGGGTAATACGATACCCCTTGGTAAGACTGGTTGTCAGACTTTGGGCCACTGACTACCTGTAACGGCTGTCAAAGATCTTCAATTGACAGCCGGGACCAACTGCTTAACGTGCTTTCCGAGACACGGAAGGGTGGTCACCCATCCACAGACCAACCTAGGCAAGCACGGCTTAACCTAACGATTCCTGTTACATGGGACTTAAACATCTGGTGAAATGTGACTGTACTAAGGGATCACCTCTGCCCAAACCCTTCGGGTTACAGGCATGCATTAGGTACGTATTTAAAAATAACATCTTTGAATAAAATACTGATTGAATATTATTGGCCACGGCCAGTCTGGAAATTATGCGAAAATTGACATAAATCTAGGAGAATGCCAGCATTCATTTGTTTTTATTATAAGAAGCTGTAATGTTTCACTACATGGGACAGGCCAGCGTTTCTTGCGGCGGGCCTACTGGAAGAATGTGTGTATCGCAGGGATATAACGCATACGTGGTGATTAGACAGGTACTCCCTTAATTCTCCTAAAAAAAATTGTCCGAAAATCATTATCCATAAAACGTTTGCTATAAACTTCAGTAACCATAATGTTCAAAATCCCGAAATTTTGTTTTACATAATTATCTTTATTTCTAAAACTGTTCTGTCATAATATCGAATACTATAATAATTGAATCTTCTAATTTTACATGCCATAAAGTCAAATGTCCTAAGTATTTTATTATATAATGAGTATTATTCCGAATGTTCATATAAGTATAATTAAATTTTTGGTCCTAAAACATTTGCTAAAAATTAGGTTTTAGTGACAGAAACGAATCGCTGTAAATCCGACCCCACGTAGTCTTGTCTGCCCTACCCCGAGAGTGTAATTTAAAATCGCGTAGGCGCGGAGGGGTGAGGCGGCCCGCGAGTTGAGGGGCAGGTGGTTGTAACGCTCACCACCGCAGCTTCGGCTTAGTGGATTATCTTCTTCGTGAAACGGACATCCATGCAAAATGTGTACGTTAAAAACTCCTAAAGCGGTAGCGAAACTCCGCCGTCGTAATGCAGGTATCGATATATGATATTTGATGTTTTTGGTTTAGCTCAACTATCATAGGTAGCTAGCTAATTCAATATGACCTCGTAAAGACTCATGACGACTAATAGAGAAATATGGAAGAATAAAACACGCTGCACCGACTCCAAGGATATGGATAAGGGCAATAGAATGATGATTAAATCTCAACTTACCTTATCAGGTACAGCCTGTGAATGAACGTACATCTGCATAGCGTTCTGTGCATGGCCGTTAGGCTCGATCTCCGCGGTACCCCCGCCATCGCCTCCCGTGAATCGCTGCCGTACCATGTTCATGCTCTCCTCTGAAAGTTTGCCATCGAGAGCTTCAGCAACCGGGAACTGTGTGCCAATCAGAAATATCGGCCGGATCTGGAAAGATTTCATCGCTATTAATAATGGGTGCAAAAATACCTTAGACGACGCCGAAAGGCACTATTATCAAGTAGTGCTCTCAGTGGGCAGATCGTTAACCAATAAATTATATTTACAAGTACACTCAGGGCTTCTGGTTATTCTGGGTATAGGTACCTAAGTACTTAATTCAATCGATCAGTGTATCCACCGCCTCATTTGTAAAACTTTAAAAGTGTTTTTTTTTCTATTGTTTTCACTCATGTAATTTGACGTGGTTACTAACACAAATCTGTACTATTATGAAATAAATAGATCATAGCTCAAAGTTGTAACTGATATTCTAAGAGACAATCGATTTTAGAATAGGTAGATGATATAGATGGTTGAATAAAATTAAGTTACAGGACACTGTTTGAAAAATAAATATAGCTGTAGCAATTAAAATAAGCTAAATGAAAGTTTACTTGCTGACAAGCAAGTAAACTAAATTTTGAAGTTTGTGGAAACATTTGGGATACTGCCAATTTCATAAAAGCAGTAGTCAACCTCAAAAACGTATCAATGTGCTTGACTGACTTTCACTTTTCACATTTATTCGTATGGAGACTTGTATCTGATTGTGGTAACTTCATACGTGTACTTGCTGAATGCTGATAATAGTAGTAATACCTTTTTAAGTATAACCGAAGCGATTATGTCAATTCGCATCAATTATCTAGGTAGGTATTTTATCCCCATTACTTTGTACTGCGCTCAATTTATTCTCAATGCAGTGCAATTTTGATACATTACTAGCGGACGTCCCGCGGTTTCACCCGCGTAGTTCCCGTTCCCGTGGGAGTACGGGGATAAAATATAGCCTATGTTACTCAGGGTGAATGTAGCTCCTAAAGGTGAAAGAATTTTTGAAATCGGTCCAGTAGTTTTTGAGCATATTCATTACAAACAAACAAACAAAGTTTTCCTCTTTATAATATTAAGTATAGACGATTAGGATTCCGTATCAACAGAGGGCACCCTTTGAGTAAGTATAGTAGACAAGTAAAAATAATTGATGCTAGAGAGCAAGAGCAATAACTTTATCCACAGATTATAATGACCCACCTTGCAACGCATGCCCTGTCATCTGCGCACCTGATGACCTACTTACTGCATCAGAGAGCGGGGTTCGCGAGGCTGAGTTTTAGGCTAAACACATTTGAACTTTTCGGCATCGACACGCTAAGAAGAAGAAAGAAGTGGACGCTTTCTTTGAAATATTTAGTTGCGTTGTAGAAAAGACACGAATTAGTTTAATAGAAGCTTATTTTTCTATTGCTTAATTTTTTTTTTGTTTTATTAACTCTCACTTCAACATTATACGGCAAAAAATCGTGTACTTCGACTACGTGTGAACATGGGCTATACAAACAAAAGTATTCTATTTCTCGTAGTTATGTGGGTAATTCGAGCAAGATAAGTTAGGATGGATGTGTTAGCATACAAAGCGTATTTTTCATAACTGAATATGCTAAGTAATGCTTTTGATATCATGGCACGCAGTAGGTTGGTGTTGTGAGGCAGAAAAACTAATGCGGGAATATTTCCTTGCTAACAGTTTACGTTGTCTGTCCCAACTTCTCAACAAAATTATTAAAATTTAACTTATTGATGTGATACATCTGTAGGCGCGGGTAAATCCAAAAAATGGCGTGCCGGCCGACGCGTCGCCAACGGTCAAGTTGTCAACCCGGCCCGAACAATCCCGAACATTACCGACCTGTTGAAGCACCATAAGATCTACATATTGGCCACAGTTTACAACAAGCCAGCTGGTCTCGGGGCACATCGCTGGGTTCACATCTCGTGACTTCGAGTTCGATCACAGGATCCCAGCCTAGGATTTTCTTTTTGTAAATCGAGTCATTTTCATTTTATTTATTTTTTATATTTAATGAAAATAAATGATTATTAAATAAACAGTAATATTTTATTTTTTCATTAAGCCATTTAGTTCCTGTCGATGTGAATGTAACGGTAAAAAAATCACTTTTAATTGCCAAAATTAGTAAATGATCACCAAAATTAATCCCCATTTTATCGTCAAATTAGAACCATAAATTTATTTATTACCACCAGTTGAACTGTTATGCTCTTGCATCCGAGTCGAGGGAGACCCGTCGTAAAAATCCGTCGAAAAAAATCGGCCCCAAGTCGGCCTAGGCAAAACCATCATCCGTCAAACCGTCATCAACCACCTCATTAAAATTTTGTGTTCAATTTACTAAATTTGGTGATCGATTGATATTTTAGGTGATAGATGTTAGTGGTCACAAAGTTAGTTTTGGTGGATTATATTTTCCCCCCCAAATAATTTCGATGTTTCACATCTGCCAGGCGTCCCGTGACGGCTCACATTTTTTTTTTTATCTAATAATTTACCTATCCGAATTCTACAGTATTATTTTATTGTATAGGTAGTTTAGAGATAACATGTTATCCAAATACGCAAATTAAATATGTACGTACACAAACATAAACATACTCGTAACAGGGTAACATGAAATTAATTCATTTTTTTTTTCATTTTTCAAGGTCTTTATTAGTACTTAAGGTTTATGAAATTAATTGCTATCTTCTTAGAGGATTTCCTCGTAAACCCCCATATTTTCAAAACGACAATCTAGCAAAAATGAGCCATTGACTTAAATAAACCTTTAGACTCAAAATAACTGATGAAACGGGAAACACTCTTACCTACACGCTAAGGGTGCAATATTAATAAATTAACGACTGTTCAAAACTTCAACAGAACCTAGAATTCGAACTTTTCCAGTTCTACTTACTCGATCGAGATTTTAATTTTATTATCCCGGCGGTTCCTAAGGGGCTATATTATAAATTATTCATTTAACAGTAGGTACGTAAATGTTAACAGTCAATAAGGGCTTAATAAGGTCAAGGCCGGGGGTGCGCCGGTCGGGGGTCGACGCTCGGTGCGGCGAACTCGTTACGTCGGCGTCGGTCGCCGTCGCGAGCGTTTATCACAGATTCACAATATGATTTCGGTGATCACCGGCATCGCACGTGCTGTGTGCGAACAAATCAAATACGTATTTTACGAACTTTTGTAATCGATATAGATTATTTTTAGGGTGTGAAGTGTTTTTAGGTTTTAGCCAGGAGAGGAGTGTACTGTACTGAATAACTTTAAAAGTGAGTCTTAATTTTTTAATAGGTACTTAAATATGGTAAACAATGTATTTAGTGAAAGTGTTTTACACAGCTTCGATAAGGAATCGACCCACATTCGGGTCGAGACTGGAACACACTTAAAGTGTAAATTGCGTTTAAAAATCACCCAAAATCGTAATGTCTACCTACGATATTTTGATTCGCGCCGTCATGTTCAACAGATATTATAATTCTACATCGAAAATGTACCTAACATTTTGGAAGTAGGTACCTACATTGTGTAGGTTATAAAAGTTGTCAGGAAACTTGTTTTTAAATACTATGGACCAACCTGTCTATTCATATGTAAATTGTAAAACTGATTAAATGTTGTTTGATTAATTGGCACAAAATTAGTTTTTGTATAATTATTATTTACAGCATTTTCCTTTCGACTATTTGGGTATACAGGGTCAAACTAAATTAATATGTAAAACCTTAACCTAGGTACCAATTATAATCATTTTACAAGCTATTATTTAACATGCACCCAAACACGGTTCAGTAACTTAGCTCAAGGAACAGAAAACACTGTTTTTTTTTTCTGTTTCGTGGTTAAGGTTTAAGCTTGCGACTGAATTTCTATCCAGTTCCCCCCAACTGCATAGCATGAGCATAATCAGCCTATAATGTTCCCACTGCTGGGACACATGGCCTCCTCTATATGAGAGGGAATGGGCAATCTACATCTACACTATCTATACTATATACTTATATTATTATTTATATATATAATATATTATTATTTATATATATAATATATTATTATTTATATATATAATATATATTAATATTATAAAGCTGCAGTGTTTGTTTGTTTGTTTGAACGCGCTAATCTCTGGAACTACTGGTCCGATTTGAATGATTCTTTCAGTGTTGGGTAGTCCATTTATCGAGGAAGGCTATAGGCTATATAACATCACGCTGCGACCAAAAGGAGCGGAGCATAAATGAAAAATATTGCAAAAACGGGGAAAAATGTATTCCTTTTGTGAGCTGTTTCTCTTTTATGTGACGCAGACGAAGTTGCGTGGGTCAGCTAGTATAATATTATAAAGAGGAAAGATTACTATTTTTGTGTATGTTTGTAACGAATAAACTCAAAAACTTCTGCGTGAATTCAAAAATTCTTTCACCATTAGAAAGCTACATTCACCCTGAGTAACATAGGCTATATTTTATCCCCGTACTCTCACGGGAACGGGAACTACGCGGGTGAAACCGCGTGACGTCCGCTAGTATTATATAATCCACCACGCTGGCCCAGTGCGGGTTGGTAGATGACACATGTCTTCCTCCCAACCGATTGAGCTGAAATTTTACAAACACCTTTGGTTCTGGTGACAATTCATTTTTATGACTGACATGACGTGGTCCTGCAGCTAGGATCGCCGCCTCGCGAGAGAATTCCTCAACGGTTAATAGCACATACACGAAACTTTTGTATACCTCACGTTCAATCTTGATAGATTCTACAGGTAAACCAAATTTTCGGTCAGTGGGTCGTCGTAGTCTTAGGGGCTTCTTTTCATTTTAATAAAAGCTTGTTTTTTTAAATTAAATTTAGTTAAGTAAGGGATTCAGTTATTGATTATAAAAGAATCAGAATTATTTATTTAGAAAAGTATTACAAAAGTGTAAGGACATCTATGTGCAGTAGTATTATTTTTCAAACAATGGTATTATTAGTGCATAAAAGTAAAATATAACTAAAATATATTTAACAGTTGCAAGTAACGATAATGTGGAATTCAAGTGTTGTGTTAGACATGAACACATTATGTTACAGGTGTAATCCAATAAAAACATTACGTATAATCGATAAGTAAATAAAAATGTCCATTCGTAAGGAAAGTTCTTACAAATAAATTTGTCATTATTTATTAAAAATAGATAGAGACACTGACACACCTATTTATCTAAAGGTAAATTTATAATGCATAAATGGAAGTATAATACGTATATACTTATTAATATCTTCATAATTCTACTACTGGTTTGCTTTAATTTACTACTAGGCCAAGCATTTAACTTCATAGGCAAACAACATGTTTCGTTCAATCAATCAATACGTATTAGTATGTATTTATTCAAAACTCAATACTCGAAGTTTCAACATTTTTACATAACGAGTGATATACATAAAATAATAAATTATAAAAACTAGCCCTTCGCCCGCGACTTTGTATAAATAAACACATATAATTTATAGCCTATACAGGGTGTAAAAGACCTCATCACCAAGCCGTCAACCAAGCATTCTGTACATCAAGCTAAATAACTTTACGCAAAAATTATTGCTGCATTGTGCTGATGGATGGATTGAATAGTACAGGGGTCTTAGAGGTATTAAAGTCATGCAAAAAAACTTATATAAAAAAAAACTTATCAAATAGTTGGAACTTCGACCTCCAATATCTCCGTAACTAGAAGTCCCTTCCCAGGTATGGTGTAGAACAAAAAAATGATCGCAATGACGATCAGAGAACAAGTGCCTTTCGGCTTCGTTAAGAGATGTTTTACACCCTTTATATAGCATTTTTAGAATTGGATTATTAGTAGCAGAGATTACCCTCTACATACTTTTTGTTTAACTCTTTATAATATAATATTAGTCTAAGTAGATAACGTTATATACAGTTTTTCTTAAATCAATGTCAAGTTCACATAGATTATTGTAATATAATTTACTAGCTGATGCCCGCGGCTTCGCTCGCCCGCAAATTTTATACTAAAACCTTCCTCTTGAATCACTCTATCTACTAAAAACGCCCGCATCAAAATCCGTTGCGTAGTTTTAAAGATTTAAGCATACATAGGGACAGACAGTCGCGGCGAGGGACTTTGTTTTACTACAGAGTAGAGAGGTCCTTAATAATAGTGATTTGTTTTTGCATGTAATAGTGATTTTTTATTTTATTTTATTAATTTTAATTCATGTTGATTTTTTTATTTTTGCAATTTAAATTTAATTTATTTTAAATTCTCTAAATTGTAGTAAATATCAAAATATGTAATTTTTATTAAGGAATAAACAAGGCTTTATTATTATTATTTATGATGCGTGACCGCAACAAATATGGCCTTCCCTCTAAGCGCATTTAAGGTGACACAGCACACGAGCTCGAACTCATTGGTGGGCGTGGCTAAAAAGCACGCTGTCTCACCTGGCATCGTGCCCGACAGAGATAGTATCAGTGATGAGCAGTTAGACGCTAGTCTTCACGTGCGTCTAGTTCGTACGCACACACTCAGCGTTCCGAACCGTTCCGAACAAAAACGAAGTTATAATACTTTCGTCTGAACTTTTATTTTAATGCGCTAAAAAGAATAAAATAAACTTTTTCTTTAAAACTTTTACTATCAACTTATAACGTCATCGTCACTACACAATTCGCGAGATTAGTGGCAACAATAATATTGTATAACTATATTGTTTGTTATTGTTGGCCTGGGGTCACGATGTCCTGGACGCTTTCCGCCAGGTCTGCTAATCCCTCGAGAGAAATAAATAGCTGTGAAGCCAGCAGAGTCTGGACGTTGGTCGGCAGACGACTGCTTTATATTGTCATCGTGGTACTGTGGATTTCCTTGGCCTGATAAAGTTTAGGATTTCCTTTTCAGGGCGTATCACGTCGGAGTCACCAATTTAGTGGTTGTTGTACACTAACTAAATTAAATTAAAAATGTTCATAATTCTATATCAATTTAGTCAACACAAGACAGAGAAGTGACAGATCAGAAGAAAAGTAAAAATTATATCGTGAAGGTTTTATGTATATAAAGTTTCTAAATAAGTAGGTCGCTACACCATATTATAGGGTGTGCGTTTCGATGGCGCGACCACGGCGTTTTTTTTTTTTAAATAACTATGCCATGATTTTGTAAAAATGATGTATGTACGTGGTTCAAATTTCCCAAAACCTTAAATTTGTCAAAGTTATGGTTAAAAAGTTATAAGGGTTTGAACGTGGCCACGCCATCGAAACGCGGAGAACCGCGCGGCCATGGAAATCTTAAAAACTAAGCGTTGCAGAGACCTGAAATTTAGGTAAATAAAAGATTGAATTTGTAAAAAAAATATAAAAAATCCTAGGTTTATATTTCAGGAGCATACGTATGGTATCGCTTATCACCTTCAAAATGTTACGAATGTGAAATATTTAATTAATTAATGAATTTAATTTTAAATGATGTATTTATTTTTTACAAAATCTTGCCATAGTTTAAAAAAAAAAGAATGCCGTGGTCGCGCCATCGAAACGCACACATTATAGGAGTGCAATAAAAATGCACAGGCCCTTCAACTTCAGCGAAAAACAAATGACACGTCACTGACGTCATGCATGAAATGAAAAGGACAGAAATATAGGTCTTGTTCTTCTATCAAACGAAGGACATGTCAATATGGCGTGTCCCCCTCCCGCACCGCACCGGGGGAAACATTATTCAGTGAGATGCACGAAAATTCATAGTAAAAGGCGCGCGTAAAAAAATATGAAAAGGCTTTTGGGAAATCGAATTTTATGAAAAAACCACTGCATAAATCATTATCAAATAAAATTTATTGAATTCTTCGATAATTTTGCTGTGTCGGTACCGACTTTGTTTTGGAAATTTGACACTTCTTTTATTACTAATTTACGCCCAAAGTTACGTTAAAATTGGCAATAAAAATGAATCTTTGGTAGCTCGTAACTTTTGAATGCCTTTTTATTTTACTATTCTGTTTCCGCACAGACACAATTAATAATGAGACAAAACGATATCATGTTTAACTTTAGATGTACCATGTCAAACAGTGGAGTAATAGTCCCCCGAAATTTGTATGGAAAATATGTTGTGCAGATCAACCTTAATCCCATTGAATGACTTTTTCATGATAGTCATCATGAAAAAGTCATTCAATGGGATTACCGCGTATGATTGTATTTAAATCGAATCGGTGCGAATCATATTTTGTTCAACATGCAGCCTGATATGACAACAACTGACCTGATTGCAAAAACCGTAAGAAAATTTTAATTTCGCGGGCTACCCTCTGGCGTTTCCAACCTAAAGTACCGTTCATCTCTGACTGCAATGCATTTGCAGATTACCCTTTTTCGGACTTATGTAAAAACGAGACAACCTTGAAATATATTACAGTGCATTGAAAAAGCGCTGCAGTCTTTTTGTTATGCATTAAATTTTACACCGAGGTCATGTTCCACGTGTGCTTATGTACCTAAGTACAATTCATCCTAATGTTAATTTTATTTATTTTCAGATGAAGACATTACTTTTATCGACGTTTGTACTCATAGGGGCCATTTTTGTAGGAGTTAAGTATGTGATTAATAAAGTGCCTGACGTACCAGATTTGGATTTTCAAAAATGGTGGGGATCTGGCATAAGGCCCGTAAAGGAAGATGAGTCAATAAGGCCTTTCAAGATCGATTTTAATGATACGGTAAATATAGAAACTGTTTTTGTACTGATCGCAAAAAATCTGCACGTAATAGAACATATTTGAGCAGCAATAATCATCGATTTTTTTTAAAACTCAGCTGAAAGTACTGATATCTTCTTAATAAGCGTGAATCATATTTTATTGCTGACTCACGTCCTTGTCTTCTTCGCCAATTACCAAGTTGCTACTCTCTACTAGGTAAATTGTATTGTAATGTATTACAGATGATTGCAGACTTAAAACAAAGATTAAAAACCAGAAGGAGGTGGACGAAACCCCTAGAAGGTATACAATCTGAGTACGGAATGAACACTGACTACTTAGAAAAGATTCTGACCTACTGGGCTGAGAAGTTTGATTTTAAGAAGAGGGCAGAGCTTTTGAACAGATTTCCTCATTTCAAAACGAAAATCCAGGGATTGGATTTACATTACATACAAGTAAAGCCTAAAGTGAATAAAGGTGTTGAAGTCCTACCACTGCTCATGTTACATGGATGGCCTAGTTCGTCCAAAGAGTTTGTAAAAGTTATTCCAATGCTGACAACACCGAAAGAAGGATATAACTTTGTCTTTGAAGTTGTGGCTGCAGATTTGCCCGGTTACGGATTCTCCGAGGTAAGAAAAATATATTTTCATTGACAAAAACAAGCTGATAAAATAACAACGCAAATATACACAAAATTTTGTAAATTTAATCTAGACCGACATCTTCAAAACAAAGGAAAAGTTAAGAAACGAACGAAGTTAATTTTTCATATATTTATAGATTTTAACGTACTTTGTCAACAAGGAGCAAAGAATTGCCAAAAATGTGCTCATGTACACAAATTATAAAGGGTGTAAAACACCTCTTAACGAAGCCGAAAGGCGCTTGTTCTCCCCGTCATTGCGATCATTTTTTTGTTCTACACCATACCTGGGAACCTTCTAGTTACGGAGATGTTGGTCAAAGTTCCAACTTTGTAACAAGTTTTTTTTTTAACACAAGTTTTTATTGTAAAACTTTAAACACCTCTACGGCCCTCGTACTATTCAATCCAGCCATCAGCACAATGTTTTGAGTGCGTTACATTGATTTCTACCACAAAACATGATTTTTCACCCCAAAAAATAAGTCGTTTCCCAGCAATATTTTTTGCGTAAAGTTACTTAGTTTGATGTACAGAATGCTTGGTTGACGGCTTCGTGATGAGTTTTTTTACACTCTGTATAATACAGGCATTTCCATATTTCGATTCGAGAATAAGTGAACTGAACAAAACGGTATTATGTAAATCCTTGAATCTTGCTGGTCAACTCATGTGTGACATTAGGATTTACGTGTAATTTTTTTTGAACATTTTGTATGTAGGTCGTACCGATCAATCAGTGCAATATCGTGCTTCATTGGTGTTTGTAATGACTAACGATTATTATCACAATATGAATATCATTTATATTTTAGGAACCAGGAACTAAAATAACTTTAAAAGCTTAAAAAAAACAGCATGACGAAGAAGCTAGTTCTCCCGATTCAAATAATGCTCAAACATTGCTAAATGATGTTTATTATGCAAATAAGTTTTTACAAACACATTTACAGGTCATTATTTTAAAAACTAGATGGGGCTGGTGTTTCGTATCTGACTACTCTGAGAAAAAACAGCTGAAACAAACTCAGAGGTCATAATAGTCTCTTTTAAAGTCCAGATATAATCTTGGTGACATTGTTATTTCTTTTTCCAGGGAACCAACAAACCAGGTTTAAACCCAGTGCAGATTGGAATCATGATGCGTAACTTAATGTTGCGATTGGGTTACAAAAAGTTCTACGTTCAAGCAGGAGACTGGGGTTCACAGTGCGCTACACATATGGCAACACTTTTCCCTGAAAACGTTTTGGGGTAAATTACCTTTTTGAAGTAAAAACTTCTTTAGGCGCGTTGAACACTTTTTGGGTGAAGGAAAAACATTGAACTCATCGTCACGTAACGTAACGTGCGGTCACGCTTCGTAGCTGTTCGTAGCACT
Organism: Xestia xanthographa; assembly: GCA_905147715.2. Taxonomy (NCBI): domain Eukaryota; kingdom Metazoa; phylum Arthropoda; class Insecta; order Lepidoptera; family Noctuidae; genus Xestia; species Xestia xanthographa. The sequence goes on along the minus strand of LR990659.1, from coordinate 17,372,198 downwards.
CGTAGCATCCGCTACGGCGTAGCACCACATAGGCATGCGCGGGGCATTACCAGTGATACGACTGGGGCGGGGCCTGTGTACTTTTTGTTTTCACTTCTATCGGCAGTCCCCAAAGACTGCTCCGATTTTTTTATCTGATTGTTACACTTTCTTTTATCACTTTAAAGTCATGATTCAAAAGTGGTGTAAAATTATTTGATATCTTATCTTGCTTTGGTAACATTAATCTTATCATTTACACATGTTTGGGAATAAATGAAATCTAAATACTTAACTATGTACCTACACCTACATATAGTATGTTAATGACTTCTATGTAGGTAGTAACTACAGAAGAGATTCCAAAGTTTATACATTCTGCTGACTAATCATGACCTAAAAGTGGGTAGTCTAGTAACTACAGAAGTGATTCCAAAGTTCATACATAACTTTGGAATGACGTCGTCAGCGTTAGGAGTCATTTTTATTGCATTACCAAATTCCAACATGTGCTTTTTGATTTAGGCATTCATTTAGGTGTGGCCTAGTGTTAATTAAAACGAACATAAGCCAAGACCATCAATGACATAACATTATTCTCCAGAAGGTGAAGGCAAACATAAAGGCACTTGATATAAATCCGGACACGTAAACTAGCCAGTTAGATAACGAATTGTATTTATTCGTTAGTTTAATTTAAAAACTGCAAAGTTGGTCTAGTCGTAAAAAAAATGTAACTGATACTTTTTCACAGATAAGTAACTGAAAACATTAATGATAATATTTCAAACGAAATCTTTGTCTTTAAATTCGACATTTTAGAAATAATTGCAGAATCAAAAAATACTTGAATTATGCATTACATCGACAACAATTAACAAAGAAACAGACCAAATAAGCGTTTAATGTATGCACGTTGGTCTCACTATTACGCTACAATATATTATGAATTCGGCAATTTTAAAGTTATTCATAAACGAAAAAATATATTCCAAAGGAAATTTAAAAATATTTTTTTAAATATTTTATTTCCGCTATCCTAGGAACTAATAACAAAAAAACTCCCATGAAAATCTAACCACTATAAACTTCGTTCCACGTCTAATGGGGAGACACACTGTGGAACTAATGGCGCTAGCATAGCTGGTTCCCAACATCGTCATTGGATGAAAATGTGGTAATGTCATTTTATATTTCAAAATAGCTTAACCTCATTGGTCAGATTGAGACCAGCTATGGTGGCGCCATCTTAGATTATCTTTGCCTGTGTCTCCCCATTGCACTCGACTATAGTGGTTCCTTGGCACCTTTGAATATAACGTTCAGGGTTCAATTCTCAGGTCAGACAAAGTTAGTCTTGTTTTTTATTATATGAAACTAACGGAATGTACTGGTTGGACTGTCAGTCCACCTCTGCCTGACCTTTTTGGGAAAACAGGGGTGATGTTATATTTATGTTGTCTTATTTTTCCAGATATCACTGTAACATGCCCATATCATCAAGAACAATTAGCCACATCAAGATACTGATTGGATCCCTGTTCCCAAGTCTAATTGATTCTGATCGGCCCGAAAGAGTCTACCCCTTGAAGAAGTATTTCAAATATTTAATGAGGGAGACTGGATATTACCATATTCAAGCTACGAAACCAGATACTATTGGTAAGTTTTTTTCGTTAAATAATACCAGTTTATTACTGTTACACTTTCTTAGGGCCAAGTTCACCCAAAAGATAACAGTCTGATTATCTAAAAACAGCTGTTTAAAACCCATTTTTGAACATGAATATGTGTTGTGTTTTAAACAGCTGTTTTTAGATAATCAGACTGTTATCTTTTAGGTGAACTTGGCCCTTACTTTATCGTGTGGCTAGTGCCTAACCTGGTGGCAGAGTTTATATGCCACCCATGGGCCTATGCCGTCGAGAAACATCTCTTAGGCATGCTGATTTCCTCATGATGTTTTCCTTCACCGAAGCAAGTGATAGTGCTTGTTCAAAGCGGATGGGATTATCAGTTTCTTTTTTTTGTTGTTAATGTCAAAACGTTGCCACCCACTAGACAAGCTAACAATTTCTCATATATCGTGGGTCGTTTTACAAACAATTCTCACACAAACATTGGACCCGGAATAACTATCTGAAGGCCACACAAATACATGTTCCATGCGAGATTCAAAGCTGCTTCCTTCATTCGGCACAAAAAAGTGTGTTACTAAGTCTACGTCGGCCAATGTTCTATTAAACAAACAAATCAGACCTTGGCAACGGCATTAGATGAAACTACAATACTGTCACAATAATGTTTCAATATTAATTGGTGTTTGTTTAAAAACATATAAAGATTACAATGTACATCGGTTTTAGTCATAAATAACCAAAACTAGACTTTACTCGACGTCGATAATAATCGCCTCATAATATAATGATGTCAAGTCTTGTATCGTATGAACGGCTGGTGTCCGCAACTCTTACGTCCAAAGCGCGTATTTTAATGTCAACTCATGTGTAATGAGGGCTATCGTTTTTGAGGTCACCAGATGGCGCCACTGTCGAGTAACGTCTTGCCACAATAACTTCATAAAAAATCATTTTATTACGTATAACCACCACATAGTGTAAATTAACAAATAAGATCTTAAAGTGCTACTTAAAATCTTCAAGTCATGATTAATCAGGAATGGCTGTCTAGAACACAATCGTGAGTATTAGTATAGATACGCGTGTGATAAAAAAGCAGGCAACGCGCGAACACTGTATGACATCTGACATTTCGGAAGACCTTACTCTACTCGAACGCCTCTAGCGGCGAATTCATGCGCGATAGCCCCCTTGTGTCATTTAAATTTATTTTTTAAAGGAGTTGCCCTCACCGACTCTCCAGCCGGCTTAGCAGCGTATATGATGGAGAAAATAGCCATGTGCAGTAACAGAGACCAATTGGACACACCCCATGGCGGATTGGAAAGCCTTGACATAGATGATGTGTTGGACACAGTGACCATAACGTGGGTGAATGATTGCATTGTCACTTCTATGAGGCTTTACGCTGAAGGATTAGTTCACCCCGAAATCCAGACTGTTCAAGAGTAAGTAGCTTCGAAGTTATTCAGTCTTTAATTTTTTTGTCTTTCCCGCTCTGTCCTACTCCTGGGCAAAGGCCTCCATCCACTCCTTCCACTTCTCGCGAACCCGCGCGTCCTCCTTCCAGTTCGGACGGAACTTGTCTAGTTCGTCCTGCCATCTCCTTCGTGGCCTGCCAAGACCCCGCCTCAGTGTCAGGGCACCAGTTTCCTGCAATTTTGGCCGTTTATTCCCATCCACCACCCCCAATTCTACCACCCGGGGTGGTGGATGGGAATAACTTGAAGCGTTAACGCGTTTAACATTTATTCCCATCTACCACCCCTGGTAAAAGTGATTTTATGGACTATTTGACTTAATTTTTTAATTTGTTTTTTTTTTTTTTATTTCTTGGACTACCTATTGGGCTTCTTTTTTTTTTGTTTTTTTATTTCTTGGACAATTGGACTTAGTTTTTTTTTTTGTTTCTTGGACTGGTTTTTTTGTTTTTTTTTTTTGGAATACTACTTATTTTTTTTTTGCTTTTGTTTTTTGAACTATTTGACATAGGTATCTTTTTTTATTAATAACTTTTCGTTTTTTGGAGTAGTTAACTTTTTTTTGTTTTTTTTTTTTGGAATACTACATTTTTTTTTTTGCTTTTGTTTTTTGGACTATTTGACTTTTATCTTTTTTTTTTAATAATTTTGTTCTGTTTTTTGGAATAGTTGACTTATTTTTTTTGTTTTTTGGACTGACTTTTTTTTTATTTTGTTTTTTTTTTTTGTGAATACTATACTTATTATTTTTGCTTTTGTTTTTTGGAATACTTGACTTATTTTTTGTGTTTTTGTTATTTTGGGTTATGAATATTTTTTTTCCCTTAACACGGCTTAAATGAGGTCAAAATAAAAATCCAAGATGGTGCTGATGAAAATGTTCGGATTTTTCTTCATGGGTGTCGTTTTCATGGTTTTTGAGGTCGCTGATAATGAAAATGAGGTCAAAATGAAAATCCAAGATGGTGGAAAAACAAAAACAAAAAACATAAGTTAACTATTCCAAAAAAACAAATGCAAAAAAAAAAGTAGTATTCCAAAAAAAAACAATAAAAAAAAGTCAGTCCAAAAAAACAAAACAATAAAAATAATAATAAAAGAGATATAAGTCAAATAGTCCAAAAAACAAAAGCAAAAAAAATAAGTTTAGTATTCCAAAAAAAAAACAAAATAAAAAAAGCCAGTCCAAAAAACAAAAAAAAAAAAAACAAGACGTCCAATAGTCCAAGAAAAAAAAACAAATATAAAACAGAAATCCAATAGTCCAAGAAAACAAAAAAAAATTAAGTCAAATAGTCCTTAAAATCACTTTTACCAGGGGTGGTAGATGGGAATAAATGTTAAACGCGTTAACGCTTCTAGTTATTCCCATCCACCACCCCGGGTGGTAGAATTGGGGGTGGTGGATGGGAATAAACGATTTTGGCCCACAGTTTGTCCGGCATGCGGCATACATGACCTGCCCAGTCCCTTTTCAGTTGGGCAGCCTTTTGAGCCACGTCAGTGGTCTATTGCGTAGTAGACGTATGTATGTGGGATCGATGTTTTGGTTGCTTAAAGCGTTAAAAATGGCTGTATGTGTAATGCTGTCGAAGGCTTTGGAGTAGTCGACAAAAGCTAGATGTAGTGGGAGTTAGTATTCTTGGTATTTTTCTATTATTGGGTTGATTGTATGTAGGTGGTCAGTGTAGTAGAAAGGCCAGGGCGGAAGCCTGCTTTTTCAGGACTTCAGGAGTTTGATGGTTATCTAATTCACCGGATATACGATTTTCTATTATTTTAATGAAAGTTTTATAGAAATGTCATATGAGACTTATGGGCCTCTAATTATTAATGTCTGACTTATAGGGTGATAAGTCAGACATAAATAATTACAGGCCCATTTAAAATAACATAACTATAATTCGAATTTTACTTTTGATGAGTTAACCCTGGCATTGATACATTATAATATTCTTATTTTTAAGTTTGTTTGGGTTCATTACCATAGAAATACCGTTTACTAAATAATGAAAAAAAAAAGACAAAAAAAGACTATTTTTTTTCTGTTACAGAATACCAACCGAAGTACCAACCGCAGCAATCAAATTCCAATACGAAGTCATCTACCAACCGGACTGGGTACTAAAAGACAAGTTCCTGAACCTAGTGAGATCTACCTCTTTCGACTTTGGAGGACATTTCGCCGGTTTGCACACACCTAAGGTGTTGGTAGATGACGTGTTTGCCTCTGTTGAAGAGTTCATTAACTTTCATAGCACAGCTAAAAAATAAATAAATCAGTAAGCATGATTAAGCGCTATTGCAGCAATCTAAAATGTACGTAATTTAGCTGTTATTGACGCGTATGGTAAAAAAGTTTGGTTGTCGCGTATACGCTGTTATTGTTATGTTTTTGTTTGCGTATAATAAAATTGTTTTTCTCAAACATGCTTGGAAATTTGAACATTATGTTGACAACCTTCTTCGAGATAAATCGAAATTGCTGTACTGGCCAGATACATGCAACCAGAGGCCGGCAAAAGTTGTATGAAAATCCATATCTGTCGTGTTTAGCGGCCAAATAAATTACAAACTCATATCTGTCGTGTTATTTAAAAATGGAACGATCTTTTTTTTTCTGAAACTTGGCAACTAAGGAGGTAACTTATCAAAGATTTATTTAAATTTTGAATTGGCTTGCAAATAGAAAGCGGTTTATTAAAAAAAAAAAACAAATGAATTCTTCAACGCGAGATTTTTAAATTTCCTCGCATTATTTGAGAGAAAAGCACTATACAAGGCTTGGCCACAACTAGGCATTGATAGACTTACGTATGTGTGCGTCGGCTTCGCCTCGGCCCACATTTACACGTTCGTCCATCAATGCCTGTTGCTGGCCGCTGCAGTAATGTACTATTTCTCAAACATGCTTGGAAATTTGAGCATTATTTTGACAACCTTCTTCGAGATAAATCAAAATTGCTGTACTGGCCAGATACATGCGACCAGCGGCCGGCTAAAGTTGTATGAAAATCCATATTATCTGTCGTGTTTAGCGGCCAATTATATTACATAGTAAAGTCATATCTGTCGTGTTATTTTAAACAGGAACGATCTTTTACTCTGAAACATGGCAACCAAGGAGGAAACTTATTAAAGGTTTTATTTAAATTTCGAATTGGCTTGCAAATAGAAAGCGGTTTATTGAAAAAGAAAACAAATGAACTCTCCATTTAATTTCCTCGCATTATTTGAGAAAAGTAGCCTTTAGACACTCAGAACAATGATGGCAAAGATTTTACGAATCAGTAAACACTTATTTGCACCTCAAATAATTACAATATGGAGATTTCATTATGTATTTATTAAGTCTAGTTTTATTTCTCTGAATGTTTTGAGGTTCACACTTTTTTGTTGAAGTTTTTAATATATTTGGTGTAAAATGTTTTCTGATTTGCGGTACAAGCAAGACCTAAAATAATTGGGCATGATTGTGTTTATATTATGCTAGCGGACGTCACGCGTTTTCACCCACGTAGTTCCCATTCCCGTGGGAGTACGGGGATAAAGTATAGCCTATGTTACTCAGTAAAGACGTGGCTTTTAATGGTGAAAGAATTTTTAAAATCGGTCGAGTAGTTTTAGGAGTTAAATCGTAACAAACACTCAAACAAAGAAACAAAAAATCTTTCCTCTTTATAATATTATTATTGTTAGTATAGATTTTATTTAAATGTAATTATAGCAACTTTGTCTAGACAGCCAGTTCTTGTCATAAGTTTTTTTGCATTATTGCATGATCACGGCGCACAAAAAGGAGTAATAAATCTTTTGACAGATTATAATGCCATGTAAGTCCGTGAACTTTGAGCTCTTAATAAAATAGCCAAATGATTGAGTTTAGGTACTTAATAAAAAATAAAAAAACCAAGTACCTGCGACCCTACGAGTACGTAATGTTGATTATATAAAGGCATGACTATTTTTAGTTTATTTTAGTTTTTTGTATAACCATTTCCATTTTGTGTAGGATGGGGTATTGCATAATATTTTTAAGGTCGTACCGGTTACTTTCAGACGGACAAGTCTTCGGTAAACCTGCTATCAAATAACATGAACGCTGTTGTGATTGGCTGACAAAAATAACAATAGCCAATTAAATTAGAATCACTCGTCACTAGTTAGCCATGTTTCTTGTTTCCATACATTAATATTGCGAAATTAATTAAGATAGTTGCGAGGTTGTCAAACTTCTTGTTAAATAAGACACGGCCGATTGGTACAAGTCCTTTATTTGCACTGCACATCGGAGGCGTACGCGCATGACACGCAGGTCACTATACTATACTACTTCACTATAGCTACTACTAGTCACTAATCTAACATCCCTCCACCATTATTTCTTGTCTACAATAATACATAACTAGAAGAATAATAAGAATAAAATAGTACATAACTAGAAGAATTTACGATAATTGGCTCTAGCAATATTCCTTAATTTAGGACGAGCTTCCGTATCCGTTCGGAGATCAGGCTTAGGATCAGCTGCCCCAGATCCTAGCCCAACCGTTGCACCCTGTGTTATAATCGAGATCTAGCGGAACTTAATTCAAAAATAATATTTTTTTAAATATTCCTAAAACTCCCTTCATTGCACAGTTATCTATGTATATAACCGATATTTGACCAAATTAATAAGTTAGCAACACCACATAACTCAGGGAAAGTCCCGAAACATGTTTGTGCGTATTAGCACGCGCGATATTGTTTAGTACTGATTTACTACTGAATGCGAACTGGTGTGTTCTTGTCTTTTAAAGTGCTATAAGTGGTAATTTTTATTGTTTGTTATATCATCGAGCATACGTTGAGGGTAGGTTTGAGCCTTTTTTATATTGAATGTTTTAAATACATTAAGTTTTTGTGGTAGTCTTGAATTTTTTTTTTTTTTGTATTAGAGTTGACTTTTAAAAATGTATACATGTGTATACACCCGGAAATCACTGTTATACCATTCTACAGTTAATATTCTTTGAAATTTAGTTGAAATCTCTTGCTCCTGTTTGCCCCGCTCATACATTTTTTTTTGTTTTCTATCAGATTGATACACAATGAAAAGACGCGATATTTTTGATATATGGTTGCAAATTGGACGAAAGGGTCGAAATAACCTTATAATTAATAAAATTCTGAATAATTATGACATATATGACTGTATATCCTCCAATTCAACAGTGCACAATAGAAAACGCCATGCTCTTCCTTCTGAAACAATTGCGCTGCTGAAGGCTCCGAATATGAGTGAAGAAACTTCCTCGACGGAGGAAGACGAGTAGGATGTATTGCAATTTCGTTTTGACTGTTTAAAATATATTAAGAAGTTTATTTAAAATATATCTCCTGTGTATTTAATACTGACCTTGTTAAAAACTAAAAAACTCCTTAGAATAATGTTGCAATATACAAAATAACAACATACTGTTAACATTTTATGTCACTTGAAATTAAAAAATAAAAATTCGCTCAAGAATGAATAAAGTTCCGATGGATCGTAATAATCATACAGTGTGCGTTGGTGCAGCTCTTGGCTCAGCTGTTAGCTCAGCTTCTGTTTCAGCCGCTGGCTCTCTTATCGCTTCTCTAAGCTCTGAGCTTGCCTCGCTCCACTCTTCCTCTTCTCCCGGTGAGTTGCTGCTTTGCTGGCTTGATAGATGATCACCTCGTGGCAAAAGCTGTTCTCCGTCGGTCTTGGAGTCCGAGAGAGCCCAATCCGTGTCGTTGTCCTGCTGTGGTACCTCGTGCGATTTTAATTTATACTAGCGGACGTCCCGCGGTTTCACCCGCGTAGTTCCCGTTCTCGTGGGAGTACGGGGATAAAATATAGCCTATGTTACTCGTGGATAATGTAGCTTTCGAATGGTGAAAGATTTTTTTTTTATCGGTCTAGTAGTTTTTGAGCCTATTCATTACAACCAAACAAACAAAGTTTTCCTCTTTATAATATTAGTATAGATAATTGGTTTTTATGTTTTTTTATAATAACGTTTTTCTCTGGTATATACACGTCGTATAAACTTTTACCAATTGTCTTTTGAACTGTACCCCGTATCCATTTATTGTTACTTCCTTTTACCCATACTGCATCATTGATATCGAAGTTAATTTTTCTACTGCCTTTATAATTTTTTGCTTGTATGATATGCTTTTTGCGCACTTTTGTTTGTAAGTCCTGTGACGATAATAACGACGACGGTGACACCTCAAGCGTGGGCGCCGCCGTCACCACTGAGGTGGAATGCATTTATAATGTTCACATTGTACTTACATAAGTTTATTTAAAGAGCGAGAATTTGAAGTAAATATCTTGCAGTTTGAATTGTAATAGACCTAATAAATAAACGCTATAAATGCAGAAAAATGCGCGTCTGTTGCAATTCTAAGTGCTAATGCTTATTTTATTTTGTGTTTTTTTTATGTTTTTATTTCGACTGACCCCGACTCGGACAGGTTAGGTTAGAAGCGGCCAAGCGTACCCTTCGTGATTATTTTTTATAAACCACTCAGAAATAGGACTTTTTATAAGTATTAGGTAGGTATGTTTATTTTGCGGTTCATTTATTACTTTTACCAACGAGCGAAGTGAACTATTAATAATAACTGCTAAAAGTGATAAATAACTATTTTATATTCACATTTACCAAATCATGAGGTAATTATTAATAATTTTTCAATTAATCACATTTACCGTAACATATAATTATATTTTTCAGTTAGGTATTTCATTTCTATTTTTTTTTTGTCACGTACTTAGAATGTTGAGTATGTGTTACAATACTTTATAATTTACTGAGATTGTAAATTTAAAATTAAATTTGGCTAATACAATGTGCACGACCACTAATCAACCTATGCAAATCCAAATTAAGCTGATCTCTCATTGTACGAGAAGCTGATATAAAGCGAGGTTAGGATATTATACTGGATATGTATAACTTGTTGCGTCACCGAGTGTACATGGCCAGTTAGTTTACAAACTTATAGTTAGACTTCAGATTCGTCTCACCTCTATCTCTAAATCTATCTCTTCGCATCATTCAGGCGCGATGGTATAGATAGCTAATATGACTTAGTTATGTCAAAATCTCTTATTGATTCAGTTTAAAACCTCTAAATAATCACATTGTATTCTAATTTCTAAATGTAGTATGTTACTATGCGATAACACCAGTCCCATATACAGCAAAAGTTCAAAATATATGCATAAAAAATATAAATAAAAAATAATGTTTATTTCAATTGCATAAGGCTTAACAAACATTTGGAGATCACCTTTTAAGGGCCTATACTCTCTCAAATGGCTTAGCATGATCCTCCGTTACGCCTAAAATACTGCAGCATTAATTTTAAGCATTTTGCAGCAATAAATATATGGTAAAGTTGAGGATTAATGCTAAGTATTAAGTGTGACGAAAACACGATTCCATAAACTTTTCTCGATATAAAAAAAATCCAAAGTTACCTCCAAATCGAACAATAAACCGCTGGTATTCAAAAAGTACTTCAAATTAGATCATGAAACTTTGCATACTAATGAACTAACTATAAAGCAGGTCTTGTGTTTTATTTTTTAGTCCAATCAATAGATTTTTTGTATATCACAAAAAACCACTCATTTCGCACTATTCGGCCGCAGTGACTGATGTGACAACCGCTTGGTAGTGCAAGCTGATTAGAACTTTATTTTAACAGTATTTCAAACGAAGTTTGAACCACCACAAATAGAGTTGCTAATTTTAGGGTTAGAAGGGCCTTAAGCAAGGAGATGCATTTGTGTTAGATTACTCCGCTCTTCCGCTTAACATTATAGTGAAAAATTGAAAACAAAAGAAAAGAAAATACAAAAATCCAAAAGGAGCACACATGATGTGTGATGTATGCGAGTGGGTTATTGAGGGTGTGTATGTGTGTGTATGTATGTGTATGTGTGTTTAGCAGAACTAAGCTCAATTAATTGATATATAATAGACTAGCACTTCGCCCGCGACTTCGTCCGCGAAAATAGTGATAGCGCGACTAATTTGCATGATATCAATATAATTTATAGCCTATGTTACGCGGTAAAGATGTAGCTTTCTAATGGTGAAAGTTTTTTTTTAAATCGGTTTAATAGTTCTTAAATCGTAACAAACACACAAACAAATAATCTAATCATTCCTCTTTATAATATTGGTTTAGATAATGTTAATGACTTACTTGTTTTTCGGCAATAAAGTCCTCAACCTCTTGAGGCGCGAAGAATCCCGGTAGCATAAAGTCTTTCCTCGGAGAAAATTGTTCGATTTTCATACGGCCTCCGAGGTTGAACCTCTCTCCGGCGTAGTAAAGGTTCCTAAAAATACATAAAACTTTTAAATCATATCATTATTAACTTCATCCTATACTTATACGTAGATACATACTAAGCGTTTGTACAGTGCATAGTACGCAACTTCGCATCTAATAAAATTTCTAACCCATCTTGTTTTTCAGTTGAATTTTCAAAGACAGCATTCTCTAGGCTTATATAAAAAAAAAAAAAAAAAAATTGCTAAGGCGCTCTTATTATAAGGCTAGGCAGATCATGCGGATGACTCATCATCTGCCTAGCTTTTTCCCAATGTTATTTAAGCGTTAAAACATCCTACGACACTATAACACCCAGGGTTTGTATAGAGCACAACAAATAAAGAAATAAAGTGAGAGTTGTCGTTTATAGTGTCAATTTTGAACAATTAAAGCAGCCCATTGTTAATATTATTATTATTTTAGCCGAAAGACGTCCACTCCTGGACATGCGCCTCCCCAAAAGGGGGGTTTTTGCCATAATCGCCACGTTTGGCGGGCGAGTTGGCGATCGCAGTACGGTTGTTACAAAAGCACAGAGAACGCTGCTGCCCATTCTCTGGTAAGCAGCCCATACGCTGCCTTAATTGTTCAAAATTGACATTTCAACACGAAAAAGCGCAGTGAATTCTATTTGTAATGTGCGATAGTTCGAACCATAAGTATGAATATGAAAGTTATGTAAGATGCTTTTTCCGTTGCTGTGGGAACCGTCCATCCATTTTGCTGTTCTGCGAATCGGCAATAGAAGCGTCTTCAGTTAGATAAACCGTTAGGCTTTTAGACCCAGTTTCCATCGAAGAGGTGAGGAGCTGAGAGAGAGAGACGACAGACACGATATGGATTTGAACGGACCGGATTGGTTGAGTCCCGCACGTCTCCTTTACACTCGTCCCTGCTTTGGTGAAAATCTTACGGTCGCAACGGTCCTGGTTTTATGGCAACACTTAGAAAAGGCCTTTGCCGATCACTGCACTGCCATCAATGAGTTTCGTCATTCAATTAAATAATTATATAAATAATTACCTGTTACTAATCAATCTGCCCTTAATATTAGTAAGCTGTCCTTCGTTTAGGGTCGGAAACTTGTGGTACAAATAGAGGCTCGCAGCGAATTTCAAGAAAGCGTCTCCCAGAGTCTCCACTCGCTCTAGATTGAAAGTATCGTGCGACTTTATGGTTGTGAGAGCGGCTAGAATGTCGCGTAGTTCGGGGCCCTTTCCTGTGGCCGCCGATTTGAGGATTTCTATATTGTCGTTATACCTGTGGAGATTAAATGTTATTAGATTATGAAAGGCTTGATCAAGGTTGTTTATTGATGCGTGATTGCACTGGATGTAAGTCTTAATTAGAATAAATCGCTATATAGACTGCATTTCGGTGGTACTTTGAATTTGACTTGGTTTAGCTCGTTACAGGTTTTTATAATAACTTGAATATGAGCCTTGACTATACTGGTTTTATTGCTACTGAATTGCGGCCTACCTACTACCAGCGTAATTTAAATAGACACTTCAGTCAAAGAGTTATGAATTTTGGCCAAATAATATTATTTTTCCAAATATAAAAAAAAAAAAAAATACGTTAGGAAAAAAGCTTATTCAACGACTATATATTTATGTAAATTGAGTTGACTGCTCTGCCTAGGGGTCTTTAGCGCTCTCTGGTCGATGATACACCAGTTTGCCAGACTCGATCTGCAGCGGTCAATAGAACAGCCGGCTCATACATATCGTAGCGTTCACTAGAAACACTAGTTAATTCAATTCAATTGCTTTATTTCAATCAACAGTTGGATCATATAATAGCATTAGGTACATTACATAAAAAAATATTAGAAAAATAAATAAAAATAAGACAACAAACAACACAGTCAGGGTTTAAAATAAAACAATCAAATTATCAGTAAATAGATGAATTACTTTAAGGGTATGTGCACTCGCTGCCCCCGGATAAGTGAGGACTAGTCTCACGTTACGATTACTAGTATATCACATCTATTGGCTACTGCCGTTCCGAGGCCCTACTATAACGCTTCGTCCGTCTCTCTCGCGCACGTCTGTAGATGAGTGCGAGTGAGAGAGACGGATAGATCCGAATATACAGACGAAGCGTTAGGGAGTAGGGCCTCGGATCAGAGGGCAGTTGTTGTTGTTGCCGGAGTTATTGAGTGACTACGATGACTCTAAACCAGGTATCGGAAAGGTTACCCGTATAGGGGTTATAATCGGGTTATTTTCTAGGGTTAGTGAAAAACCCTGAGGAGGTCGTGGCTAAATCATAACAGCAGCTCGGGTCGTTCTTTAGGTTAGGCCGTACTTGACTAAGTTGGTCTGTGGATGGGTGACCACCCATTACATACCGAGTTTCCTCCGTGCCTCGGAAAGCACGTTAAGCCGTTGGTCCCAGCTGTCATTTGTTGATCTTTGACAGTCGTTACAAGTAGTCAGTGACCAGAAAGTCTGACAACCAGTCTTACCAAAGGGTACCGTATTACCTAGTACTAACTGGGTTGTGGAGGTCAGATAGGCAGTCGCTCCATGTAAAATACAGATATTCAGAAGCCGACCCCAACATACTCGTAGTTGGGAAAAGGCTAGGCAGATGATGATGAGTGAAAAACCCTAAATTAAAAGTTATTTTTCATTTAAATGGTTAACCCATACATCGTAAGGTCGTATCGTATCGTCAACCCGTATAATGGTTGCAGGTCAAACCGGCTAAATTTTTAACCCGATTAATCGGTCCCTGCTCTAAAACTCTAGGCAGAGTATAAGTAACCTAGCATGAAGGGGATGGCGAGGCCTTCGAACCTAACGTGTCCGAACCTAACGTGTCAAGAACAGAATACGATACATACTTTGCGGGCGGAGCCGATATAGCAGCGGCGTGTCCATATACAGAGTGCGGGGACCTGATGTCATGAAACGCCGTGGGCACCTTGTTCACGGGCGCTGACACGAACTCGTCGTAACACTCCACGTCCATCACTGACACTGTTGACATGTTGCGGTCGATGTCGATGGGCTCCATCTTCTCCTGTTGAAAATATGGTAATGTAGATTTAGTTCGCTTATAAGGTAGTGGCCACACTTATCGACGTACAATCGCCTTGAGCCGGTTAGAAAAACTTTTATATTCACGCAAAACACATGAAAAATAAGATAGGTACAGTCGGCCCCGAAAAGGTAACGAGAAAAAAAATAAGTCAAGAAATGAGAAACTAGCTAGAACCCAATAAACTTGTAAAGCAATCCCTTAGCAGCGGGCACGCCAAGAATGTTTTCATTCACCTGATACAAAGTGTAAAATCTCAAATTTTCCCTGAATTTCCAGGTGGCCCCTCGATTTCACGGACTTTTCCTGACCACTTTGATCTTCCCAGACTTTCTCATGACGTCCCAGAATGTGGACATCCTAAATGTAGACGCCCATAATTTATAATAAATTAACCATTAAGTATTGTCGATTAACATTGAAAAATGTAAAAAAAAAAAATAGTTTTTATAGCAGTTATCTAACTCTCCATCTCTGTATACGCTACATAATATGATGTGACGCCATTATACACCTTAAGGCTGTGTTCAAACCAAACGTATAGTCGGCCGCCGACTCCGCAAATGTTTGAAAAACAAAAGCGAATCAGTCGGCGGCTGAAGTAAATCTTTCGTACATTTTGTCCTGGATACTTACAGTCGGCGGCAGACTATACACGTTGGTGTAAACGTAGCCTTAATCGCATACCGCAGAATCCCAATGCCCCGGGGAGACGAAATAAACTTATGATCTGAAACTTCAATACAGAAGTACTTACGTCCCAAGGAAACTCTTTGCTCAGCTTTTTCTGTTGCAGCTGATAGAGGCTTTCCTTCATCGAGAAAATATTCGGGCGTTTTCCGCCATCATCGTCAATGGGGTTATTGATCCTAAAAGGACAAAAAAAAACTCAAAAAGTACTCTATTTCTCATAAAAATTACTGGTATAAAATAATATGGGGACGGTGTCAGCACTATTGTAATATAAATTATGGGCCTCAACTGAAAATCCTTGTTTTCGAAGAGCAAAGAATGAAACAACAGTGAAACGCACATGCGTTTCAATGCTAAAATTATTCCAATGTGAGAGTGAGACAAAGCATGACACTGTACTTATAGCGGACATAATCAAATCCACAAAAAAGCACTTGCGACATTTATGACGCAAATGAACTAAAATCAAAATCCTGCATTGAGAGATATTTGAGTTCTCGGCGAGTTAGGTACATATAGAAAAACCCGATAGCAACTGTCGGGCAGTAGCCTACCAGACACATCACCCGGATCCTCCCTTTCAAACGGGGACGAGAAGCTATACATCATGTTGCGCATGCCCTAAACCTATAAAACCATCCCTTTTTCGGACGGGAATCATGACGTCATATTGGCTTTATATTATGAACCCAGGGCTTATAATGTTGCCGGGGTTGCGGGACTGTTCGAAAGAGATACCTACCGTGGCCCCGGAACACAAAGGGCGATGAAGGAACATGGATGGGTTTTAGTCAGTAAAAGTCTGACACTCCCTCCTGCTCCGCCCAGAGCGGGAGGAGTCATTTGATGATTTCCCATCCGACAAAAAAAAAGCGCTTATAATGTCAACCATTGTATTAAATTGATTAGGGCAGGTACACGGTTACATAGAGCACAACACTCACGTACAGTCAGCAGACTGTACCAATACAAATCAGCAATAAGACGCTAGTTTTTCATACATTATAACTCGACGCTCTCTTTCGGCAGTTGACTATATGCTTAGTATGAACAGTGAATACATACTAATATTAAAAATGCGAAACAACTATCTATCACTTTTTCAGGCTATAACGGCTGATCGAATTTCGAAGAAATTTTCCACTCACGTCGCCCGTGATATAGGATACTTTGTATCTAAGGGTTTCTAAGAATGATTAAAAAATTCCGACTTCCACCCGTGCGAAATCGCGCACAAACCCTAATGTTATAATAAAAACTTACCTGTCTACAGAAGCTATTTGTGTGGGCTCCTCAACTTGCGCCAGAAGTGAGTTTGTAGCAATCTGAATGCTACCTTTAATAGGCTTCCAGTCTTGCCCTGCAAAGAATTACATTTTGAAAAAAATTACAACTACAGGTCTACCGTACCCGACACGTACCCATCCATCACCGTGTGGCACCGTCTCAGTTAAGCTGTGGGCTGTGTAAAATAAATAAAAACTAGACATTCATTCATCTTAAATAGGAAGAGTACACTTGTTTCTGTTCAAAATCGAGTCTTGGACATTACAGCTGAATGCTGCCCCCTCACCGCACCGGGAGCATCTATTTGTAACGCAAAGCTCAAAATCTAATTTTTGTTACATTACTGAAGAATTCTCCGGCGAGGGAGCGCCTTAAAAATACTGAATTATTTTTAATTTGTACAGAGAAGGGCCTAGAATAATATAATCCTTTCTGCCATGACATGTTTAGAGGTTAAATTTGAAATGATGCATACTATTCCAATTTATGTCTTGATGTGAAACATCTTTAGGCGGGGGTAAAACCGAAAAATGGCGTGGCGACGCATGCCGTGGCGACGCGACGCGTCGTCAACTGTCAAGTTGTCAACCCGGCCCGAACAATCCCGAACATTACCGACCTGTTGAGGCAGCATAAGATCTACATATTCGCCAAGGTTTACAACATGCCAGCTGGTCTCGGGGCACAGCGCTGGGTTACAATCTCATGACTTCGAGTTAGATCTCAGCATATGGATTTCATTTTGTGAATGGAGTCATTTTGTTTTTATTTTCTTTTATTTTATGTGTTTGTTTTTATACTGACTTTTTTAAGCAGACTACTTGTACAAAATAATTTCGATTTCACATCTGTGGGCGTTCCGTGACGGCTCACTTTTTTAATATTGACAGCCTTGTAGGATTATAGGTAAGAATACGGTCTACTAGAACATGGACGAAGCAAAAGGAGTATGTAAGAATCGCAACATGCTGACTGAATTACGTGTATATTAAGAGTGCAGAGTGTTTCGTCGGTTATAACCCTGATATACATGTACAGAGTGTTTCTTCGCTTATAACCCTGATATATACAGGGTGTAAAAGACCTCATCACGAAGCCGTCAACCAAGCATTCTGTACATCAAACTAAGTAACTCTACGCAGAAAATATTGCTGGGAAACGACTTTTTTTTTGGGGTGAAAAATCATGTTTTGTGGTAGAACTCAATGTAACGCACTCAAAACATCGTGCTGATGAATGGATTGAATAGAACGGGGGTCGTGGAGGTGTTTAAAGTAAAAATCTTACATTAAAAACTTGTATTTAAAAAAAAAACTTGTCAAAAAGTTGGAACTTTGACCCCCAATATCTCCGTAACTAGACGGTTCCCAGGTATGGTGTAGAACAAAAAAATGATCGAAATGACGAGGAGAACAAGTGCCTTTCGGCTGCGTTAAGAGGTGTCTTACACCCTTTATGTACTATCGCGCTCTACGGTCGACAATTATACACCCTTATTCCCGAGCACGGTAGTATATAATCTTGGCTGAAAGGTCTTCACATGTATGTACGTACAGATGATGGTGAGTAAGTAATGAGATGTTAAGGCATGGCAGGCATGGAGAAGTGAATACTGAATATACACACATCAAAAGTGTCTAGGGATCAAGCATTTTTATGCGGATTTCTTGAGATTGAGATGTGGCTTTGTAATAAATTTATGATTTTATAAATTTATATGGATCCTTTTTGGTGCATTTCATAATTTGAATCAGGAACTCTCAATCAAATTCGAGTAAAAGATGAAAATAAGCTGTCAATATTTTCCCTATAAAAACATACAACGCATTGAAGACATTATTAGTGCTACTGTTTCCCTACTACAAATTAAAACCAACGTTATTATGGAGCGGCGACGTCATTTAAGCAGGGAAGAAATGCTCAGAGCCGTGGGAATGATAGAAGCTGGTTCCCGGCAACGTACTGTAGCTTTAGCTCTGAATACAAGTCAGAGTGTTATCAGTCGACTTTGGACACGTTACCGAAGCACTGGTACCGTGGCTGAGCGCCATGGAGGACGGTATCGCTGCACCACACGGAGACAAGACCGATACATTCAAATCTTAACTCGAAGAGCTCCAACAATAACCGCCATGATGTTAGCCGTGAGGCTTCATCACTCTTCAGGGAACTTAATTAGCGACCAAACAGTCAGAAACCGCTTGCATGAAGTGAACCTTCATTCCCGAAGACCGCTACGGGTACCAATGCACAATCGTAGGATTCGATATCAATGGGCTCTTGAACACAGAAATTGGGCAGAAGAACAATGGCGTTTCGTGTGCTTTTCTGATGAGTCTCGTTTTGGTATGAGACCGGATACAAGACGTATACGACACTGGAGAACCCCTGGACGCCAACAGCGATTAAAATCGTGCCAGGAAGTCCATCCTTATAGTGGTGGAACCATCATGGTATGGGCGGGTATTTGGATCGGCGGAAGAACTGAGTTGATTTGGATCAGAGGCAACCTCAACGCTCAAATTTATGCTGAGACGATTGTATCAGACGTCATCGTTCCTCTACAAGTGCAAATCGGTCCCTTATTTCAGTTAATGCATGATAATGCACGACCGCACACCGCAAGAGTTGTAAGACAGACTCTCGCCGCAGCTAACATCAATGTCCTGCCCTGGCCTGCTCAGTCGCCAGACTTGAACCCGATTGAGCATGCATGGGATATGCTACAGAGAAGAGCTCTGCCGAATATGGAGGGTATCCAGTCGCAAGAAGACCTTTTTTTGTTGTTGCAACGAACATGGGCGGCCATTCCACAGCGTGATTTGGATGAACTCATTTTGAGTATGCCAAACCGATGTTCTTGTGTTGTTAGTGTTCGCGGTAGAAACACGGATTATTAATTGTTTAAGTTACCCAATAAAATTTTAAAGAAAACTGTGTTTTCAGTCATTTTTTCGAACTTTAATGTTAGTGGTTCAAATGTCAAAAATCCTTTTATTAGGAAAATGGCAAATTTCTTTATTAATACAAAGGTGACTTGGTTTATCGTTACTGTGACAAACGAAAACACTTTATTTGATGAATCCTTAAAGAAAATTTTAATTAATATCAATCAGGAGAAAAGTTATTGCAAAAATATATGTTGATCCCTAGATACTTTTGATGTGTGTATTTTGTTTTCAACCCGATTATTCTCAATGTTAAAGCTTAGATTAGCGTGATCACAGTTCGCAGTTGAATTTAGCGTCGCATTTTATATTATGGAATATACAAGAAACACAACACTTTTTTATTATTCCTTAAAATGCGTTGTATTGGCCCATTAAACATTGTGGTACACTTTTTTAATTTTATATTATAACATTTATTTTACAATTTAATATTTTACGTAACGTGTTTTTGGTGAAACGGAACGCAAACTCAAAACGCATCGTCCCTCAATAACACCGGTACTGACGTCAAATACTATGTGTCAAAGAAACACTTATTTAAAAACTACTTGTTTCATAAGATGTCATTGTAATTTGTAATATTGTTATTGCAATATTTGCTTGAATAAAGCACATACATTTAGTAAAATTATTATTATTAAGGGTAAAAAATTAGATGTAAACAAGACAATAGAGGGAAATGACATCAAATAACATAGTTGAACTTAACTTATAATTATTTTCTTGGGTCAGTAACTGTCAGTGTTGTATTTTATTGATTAAGGTGTAGAAAAAAATACATGCATATTCCCTATTAGTTATACCAAGTTAAGCAATGCAAAATGCACTGCGTTGCTACTGAAAATGAGTTTAAAACTTACCTGAAATGTCAGTTTGATTATTGTACTTGCCTTTTTTACGGATTGGGGTACCGTACTGGGTGTCTTCAGTGATTTCTGAGAGTAATTCATGTGCTACCAGTAGCATAAATACCCTGGAAGAGAACAAAGTGCAATTTACTTCACGAGATGTCGTAGACGACGATCGACCGATAATGGTGACGTGTAAGCAGTGATAGTCTAGTGGTATGGTATGACCATCGGACTGTTAAGTCATAGGTCTCGAGTTGGAATCGAAAAAACGCACGGTCTCGGATTAATGTGCGTATTGAATAATTTTTACTTGCTTCGGTGAAGGGAAACATCGTGAGGAAACCAGCATGCCTGCGAGATATTTCTCGACGGCGGGGGCGTGTAAAGCACAATCCGAGGGCCACGGGCGATATAAACAGTCTGACATCAGGTTATTTATTTATTTAACACTTCAAGCACAAAGTACAAAAGCGGCGGCGGGTTAGGCACTAACCACACGATAAAGAAGAAAGAAGACCGAAACTGGTGAAGAATATATAGTGTATGGAACTGATATAGGCTGTTGGAAAGCTTATGTCAATCCTGTTGAAATGGGGATGGCAACTGTGAAACTAATGGCGCTAGCATAGTTTGTTCCAAGCAGCGTCATTGGTAGAAAATCTGGTAATGTCATTTTATATTTCAAAATGGCTTGACCTCATTGGTCAGATTGGGAACAAGCTATGCTAGCGCCATCTGCCTTCAGCTTTCAACGGCCAACCCCATTAGTTGTAATCCTGTAGAAATACGAAGCGCTTTGAAAGCGATCGTGCACATAAACGTCTTTGTAGCTTTTCCGGTAACATAAAAATTATAAAAAAAAGTTTTTATAATCATAAATTCATAATAGCCGTGAGTCGTCCATGGAAGTGTCCAAAGATCATCACAACGTATTTAAAATGGATGACCGACTTTAGAAATTGTTTTAAATTTTAATGTTTACAGTGAACATTTTTTTTGGTGTTGCAAGCGACAGTGTCATGCCGCGATACTGGCGCTTGCAACAGCTTTGAAATAACGGGAGCTCAGAATAATAGATAATCACAGACGCGACAGTAAAAGTTTAAAATAATGTTTCAACTAAAATTTACCTGTGAATGATGCTGGGCAACATAATTGCCTTATACCATAATACGCCGGGGTAGTCGTATTTCACACAGAACTCCGCAACAAATATTTCAGCAAAGCCCCTGTTAGTCTTGTCGTCTCCCTGGGAAGCCGACACCAGTTTCTTCTGCTTGTCCGTCAGGGTGTTAATAGTAGCCGCTCTGGGTAGTAAGCAGTTCATTCTTGAACTTATGTTGCGTACCTACAGACAATGTATCAATTTAAATCGCTAAAGAAGTTTAATAAACCGTCAAAGAGACAGCTGATTGATGCGGTTGAGCTTTAGCAAATTAATAATATGGATATAAACAATACTGGGTGTATTATACGCCCGACCGCTGCAAGTTAATCGAGCTATTTCAGTGTTTCTCTATAGACAGTATACTTGGTTAAGACTTTAAAAGGTATAACACGACCGCAACCAACTACCTTGCCGCCTGTTGCCATTTTGATTGAGTTACGTAGAAAATTGTTCGCTACTGATACTATAACTGTAGTGTCGCTGCGGCATTTCAATGCAATAGGGAATATGCAAGAAATACAAATATAAATACAATAATCTTTTTATTTATTAAAATGCCTTGTATGTTAGTTTCTAAACATCACTTATTTTACAATTTATTATTTTATGAAGCATATTTTTGGTGAGGAGCTCGTGGCTAAATAATAACAGCCGCTCAGGTCAATCTTTAGGTTAAGCCGTGCTTGCCTAGGTTGGTCTGTGGATGGGTGACCACCCATTACATACCGAGTTTCCTCCGTGCCTCGGAAAGCACGTAAAGCAGTTGGTTCCGGCTGTCATTTGTGATCTTTGACAGTCGTTACAGGTAGTCAGTGGCCCAAAAAGTCTGACAACCAGTCTTACCAAGGGGGGTATCGTATTACCCAGTACTAACTGGGTTGTGGAGGTCAGATAGGCAGTCGCTCCATGTAAAACACTGGTATTCAGCTGCATCCGGTTAGACTGGAAGCCGACCCCAATAAAGCTTGGGAAAAGGCTAGGCATATGATATGATGATGTAGCATATTTTTGGTGAAACGGAACGCACTCTCAAAACGCATCGTCCACGATAACGATTGACGTCAAAGTATATGTGTAAAAAAACCACTTTTATTTGAAAAGTACCTAAAGTTTCACTAAGATTTTATTATAATATTGTTATTGCAATTTTTGCTTGAATTGAGCACATCCAATTAATTTATTTTATTAAGGCCAAAAAATTTGATGTAAATAAGGCAGATTGAGGTAAATGATGTCGCATCATGGCCGCGACAGTCACGGACGTTTGAACTGTCGTAGAAAATGCAGGAGTTTAATATTATTTTTGAGCGACAAGCAGTAGTTGAACTTAACTTTTAATACTTTTCTTGGGTTAATAGTACTGTATTTTATTGGTTTTAGTGTAGAAAAATTACGTGCATATTCCCTACTGCACCGCTTTGACGTTGTTTGTGGAGTTACCTTCGGTATTTCATCTTAACTTCAAGCCTTAGGTCCGTATTACAAAAAGTCACTCCAGATTCAAACTTTACTTGAAATTAGTTTCATCGAATCAAATGGCTAGAAATTAGTTTTAAGTAATGCTTGAGTGGAAGATGGGCAGACGACATAGGTGTCGATTCTGTTGTGCACAAACTAAACTTTATTTAGACTTTTGCTATCTTTTTCTTTTTAATAAAAAGAGAAAGAGACGAACGTAATTTAGAGCTTTGAAATTTAATTGAAAAAACTAATATTTCCGTACAAATGAAGGGTGCACGTAGAAAGATGTCGACTAAAAACACGGTGAAGCGCAAGGCATAAACTAGTTTGACATCTCTAACTTAGTTCATAGCTATAGCCGTCCTTTTCTCGAACTGCCTTCTAGTAAAAGATAGCAATAGCCTAAATTAAGTTTAGTTTGTGCACAACAGAATCGACACCATTGAAATTGAATCCTATCTAGGATGAGGGTCGAGAACGTGGAGCTGGGTGAAGCAGTGGGTGTAGTCAGGAGTTGTGGATGATGACGATGAATGCTGTCTCAAGAAGCCGAAAGGCACTTGTTCTCCTCGTCATTGCGATCATTTTTTTGTTTTACACCATTCCTGGTGTACGGAACCGCACATTATTTTTCATACTCACGCGCCGTGCATTCTGTGCATTCTGTGCACTCAGCATTTCGTACCTATCACTAAGCTAATTTGTGTAAGTACATTAAATCAATAAATCAGTGTTCAACGGACTTTCGCGGTGGTCGGTTTTATTTCATCATCATCCCAATAGAATCGCCCCGGTATCATCATTAAGTGCAGGGATCCCCTACATTTATTTTGGTCCTTCGAGCCGGATCATCATCATCCCAATAGAATCGCCCCGGTATCATCATTAAGTGCAGGGATCCCCTACACCTGGGAACCTTCTAGTTACGGAAATATTGGGGGTCAAAGTTCCAACTTTTTGACAAGTTTTTTTTTTCCGACCCCCGTACTATTCAATCTATCCATCAGCACAATGTTTTGAGCGCGTTACATTGAGGTCTACCACAAAACATGATTTTTCACCCCAAAAAAAAAAGTCGTTTCCCAGCAATAATTTTTGCGTAAAGTTACTTAGTTAGATGACCAGAATGCTTGGTTGACGGCTTCGTGATGAGGTCTTTTACACCCTGTATAATATGGGTTTAAGTAATACACACAACACAATACAGTGATGAAAAGACTCCCAAAAAAAAGTCGTATCCCAGCAATAATTTTTGCGTAAAGTTACTTAGTTTGATGACCAGAATGCTTGGTTGACGGCTTCGTGATGAGGTCTTTTACACCCTGTATAATATGGGTTTAAGTAATACACACAACACAATACAGTGATGAAAGACTCACCTCTAATAGAGGCTGTGTTTTGTCGCCTATTACATCCAATTTATATTTGTCGGTGTAATAATCGGCAAATGTCAAATAGGAATCCGAATCAAATTGTGATTGAGGTGTCATGTATTCCAGAACTTTTGACACGATGTACCTGTAAAAAACAGGATTAATGTAAGGGATTAAGTTTCGAAATTATCTTTTTTTTAATAAATTATTTATCCGATAATATTGTTACGTCGTACTCGTACCTACAATTACAAGTAGGTAGGTACGTAGGATGTCTCGAATGATGTAGATATAGGAATTGTCATTGTAATTTCGACTGTACGCCGAGGGCATAAAGTTCCTACTTCTTTATTTTGTATAAGTTGTGAAGGGACAATGACCGACTATGTAATTGTCCAGAATACCTAATTCGAGTAAGTCGTGGATCTTTCTAGAAGGGTTGGTCACCATATAATTAGCGGACATGTTTGCGGGAGCGGCAGTCTGATTTTGGCTACGCAATGAAGCGAATCGAAGTGAACTAATAAGTGCGGTATCTAAGCGAATAGTGATCAGTAGTGTACTTGTGATTGAGTTTGAAGTGTTTTGTGGTTATTAAAGTTATTCAGTTGTTTCATCGGTAGTAATTAATTTATTCCGTACCCAGCTCGTAACAATATCAATTCTCATTTCTATTTTTTTTTCCTCGAACCGCTTTTTTGTTTTAACGCACTTGAATTCAGCCCAAACAAGGTCTTAATTTTTTGGTATTTTCGTAACTATCACTCTAGACCTGTAAAGTGAAATACCAACAACCAAAACTTTATACTTACAAATGTAGGTACTGAAAAATCTTTTTAAGTACGATGTTACTATCATTTTTTTTAAGTTGACACTAATGACATTTATATACGCGCGGCAGCGGCAAATCACGTTCGGGTTAACATGAAGTGACATTGATAATCATTTTTGTTATTATCAAGATAATTATCAATAATAATTATCACTCCGACCGAACCCTGTACAGGATTAATATTTTCAAAACACGAGTCAACATATTCCATGAATAATGGATCAATTCGAGTTAGAAAGAGAGATCATGACTTATAACAACCTCACATTTTCGCAACGGAAAGGCCCTACTCCCTAACGATTTGTCCGTATATTCAGATATATACGTCTCCCTCACTCGCACTCATCTGCAGACGTGTGCGAGAGAGATGCCCTGTTCGGTTTCGTAGATTTTCGTTGTATGACATTTGAATACTATTGAATCGCAGACTCAAACTGAAAATCGTATCCATCGCTCCCTGCGTGCGTACAATCAATGGTTTCAATGGTCTAAAAGCAGGTAACATGTAGGAACTTACCGGTCAGGTAGAACCCTATACCAGGGAGTGACGACACAATTCGCGTAGTTTTCTGGCGTCACTTGAAGGGAGAGCCTCTCCTGTAGAATGAAAATAGTTTTGATTAATAATTAAATTAGAATAACATGTGTATAAGATATGATAGCTCGGACATAAAAGGTTATTTCTTGGCACTTGAGCTTAACAAATATACAGAGTGGAAGGGACAAACGGTTACCACGTGTTTAGTGTTTTTTTTTTTGTTGGCTAGGAAATCTTCCAATGACCCCTCCCGGTCTGGGCGGAGTAGAAGCACGCGGAAGGGGGTGTCAGACTTTTACTGACTGAAACCCATCCATGTTCCTTCATCGCCCTTTGTGTTCCGGGGCCACGGTATCTCTTTCGAACAGTCCCGCAGCCCCGGCAGGCATCAGCCCTTGCGGACCCCTTCCTTTTGCTGACACTTTTAACACTTTCCTTGGGGTTGAGAGTACTGTATTTTATTGATTTCAGTGAAGAAAAAAATACGTGCATATTCTCTATTGATTTTTTGGTTTCAAAACCAATACGACAGGACGCGCGTATGTTTGTGGCGCCTTCCGTACCTATTTACAAACGAACAAAAGCATGCAGCCTATAAAATCTACTCTTGGGATTACACATACACACACACAGCGTCCTCAATGTCAAAGGGAGGGGACTATTATCTACCATGCGAGCTCAGTGCGTGTTAGCGGATGGCACATGTCTTCGATATCTTGGTTCCAGGACATGCCAGTTTCGTCACGGTTATTTCTTAAAAAAATGCGTTTAAATAGATCTTATCGTAGCTTTTACGGAATATTTTAATACCTCACAAGAAGTAGGTTGGACTGGTTGAATGTAGTCATGTGTAGTCATAATATTCCAGTCTATGTCGTATCCGTTGTTTTCCTTTACGGGCACCACGTACATACAGTTGACTTTGCCTTCGAAAACTAGGAACTTTTTGGCAATGCCTAATACTTGATCGAATAGGAAGTGGTGAAATCTGGAATATCAGGTGTTTTAGACATGATGTTTGAAAATTATTAAGTTATCATTCCTGAAAGATTATATTATTTTTCTCTCTGATTATTCATATCTCATTCCTTGAAAAATTGTTGAAATATTCGGAACTTTGATATGCTCAAAATAGCTTCATTGAAGTACACTTTTGAATTTATTCCAAAACTAGTTTTGTGTATTGTCAACTAAAAAAATAATAAAAGTGCACATAACTTTCAAAACACAAAAACAAAACTTACTTTTTAACCAACTCGTACAGTTGCTCATTGAGCTTAATGACGGCATAGTTGACATCTATGGAAGTAGAAACTTCTCCAACAGTCATGAACATAGGGAACTCGCAGAGTTCTGGCAAAGGTCGCTGGGTCAGGAAACCATAGCCTTCGGTTTGCTGAAGGAGGTTATATAACGCTTTCTCGCGAGAATCTTTTGGTTCTTCGAATGCAGTCGCTGATTTTATTATGTGTAGATAGTAGACATCCCCTTCTGGTTCACAGTTGAGGACCGCTGGGAACTGGAAATAGGATTTTTGTTTACATTAGGATTATTTCCGCAAGATAACGAATTTCCATGACTCGATTCGGATCGGCATAGTTATTGACCAATGTCGATCGATATGTATCGATTGCACATGCAATCAATTATACATGTGTGTGTAAAACTTACTTAAATCATTCCATCGCCACCATTCTCAACTATCTATTCTAACATTATGTATTCAAAGATCCTATAAAACTGTTTTCAATCTGATTTGAACTTTTTCCTGTATGACATTCGAGTTGTTGTCTTTGGTTTAAACCATAGTGATTTTCATTTGACAGTTGAAACTTTTATTTAAACCAACCTGTATCCTGTGCTTCCTGACCCGTTTCTTAGTGCCTGGATGTGGCAGATTCTCCTCTTTGGTCCCTAAGTCATCGTCACGGTAGTTCGGAAAACAACTCTTGACATCTGTGTTATCAAAGTCTACTGCCCTGTAATGCGTACACATTAACAAGTTGAGAGGAAGTTGTTGTTCGTAAGAAGTCTACATACAATACAGTAACGGGGCATAAATATTGCACATCGAGATTTAGAAAGGGACAAACTTAAAAGTGACATAGACGGCGCACTATAAAGCCGTTTTTTTTCTCAAACATCAAGTCCATATTACGAAATGAACAACTGACTCGGTTCTACAGCAGTTGTTCAGTTTAAAACATGACCACACTTTCCGGGTACACGCTGAATATTCATTTTTGTATTATCAACTTTATGTAGGTCGGAATAAATTTCCAAATCAGTAACTGGCTCGAAGAGTCTGGGACACGTGTTAGAACTCGTTTTGGAACCATACAGTATGTGCCATATTTACGGCCACGTAATGTAATAATAATAAGGAACATACGTGTAACGGACGGGTAGCATTGTTTGCGCATCCAATTCTCCTGCTTTGTATAGTTTGATACAAGCATTTAGTGCAGCCGATCGTTTGGCCGACTTCAAACTGAATTTAGGATCTCCCTGTAAACGAGAAAGAAAAATAACACTTAGCATTGGCAGTAAAAAAAAACTTCAAATAAATATTATAAGAACTTTGGCAATCAGTATACTGATTAAAGAGACACTTGTAAAAAATGTCCCAGCCAATGAAAAATAGCAGTGTCGCTGAGAACATACTGTCTCGTATGTATGGTACTGTAAGGTTGTCAACCTTAATTTATGCAGACTGATTATTATTTCCTTTAATCGCGATTTTTTTTTTCGTTCTTTTTATTGCAGGCAGCATCAGATTACTATGACATAAAGTCGGCCCCAAAAAGATGTAAACACGGACAAGGAACCATTTTAGTGCCTACAACCATTATTGTGTATACAATGTAAAGCTACAAAACAGTAAACAATTCATTTCACTAAAACCTCCTACACAGGCCGGATACACCTATACTATATATATATATATATATTATATATTTTATATATAATATTATAAACCTGAAGAGTTTGTTTGTTTGTTTGAACGCGCTAATCTCAGGAACTACTGGTTGGAATTGAAAAAGTATTCCTTTTGTTAGCTTTTTCTCTCTTACTAGCTGACCCACGCAACTTCGTCTGCGTCACATAAGAGAGAAAAAGCTAATAAAATGAATACATTTTCCCCGTTTTTGCAACATCTTTCATTTATGCTCTGCTCCTTTTGGTCGTAGCGTGATGTTATATAGCCTATAACGGGTCCACCCTTTATAGCAAAACTTTTTATGTCATAATATTACTTTGCATAACAGCGGATAGCATAAACTTCATTTCGCAGAAAAGCTTTTGGCAGACACTCATTTATCATACATTCAAAACTCATAATTTTGTAAGTCGGAATCATCTTTAGGCATAAATTTCATATGCATAAGAATTAAAAGTAGAACCATCTTAGCGCAGAAAGTTCACAGCCAGAATCATCTTTTGGCATAAATTTTATATCGATAGTCACTAAAAACAGAACTATAATATCTCAGAAAGTTTACAGTTAGAATCATCTTTTGGCATACATTTCTTATGCATAACAATGGAAAGACTCATCTATCATATCCACATCACAGAAAATTCATTAAAACAGTTGATTGTGAACATGTGGTTTTTATTGTGCTGTAAGCAGGAGGCAAACATGCAAACAAGCATACATCTTGCATGCAGCAAGCATGCACTATGCACACAACCATGCAGTATGCAAACAAGCATGCAGTATACAATCATGCAAACCAGCATACAATAATTATGCAAACAAGCAAACCAGCATACACCATTCATGTAGCATGCAAGCAAGCATGCAGCATGCAAGCAAGCATGCAACATGCAGCAGGCATGGTTTCTGTCACGGCTCCGGCGCTGCGGGGCTCCGGCGGTCCCACGCGAGCTTATCGTCGCAGATGTGTTTAACGCTCACCACCGCAGCTTCGGCTTGCTGGCCGGCCAGCAGCGGTGGCGAGTGTTACAACAACCTGCTCCTCAACTCGCGGGACGCCTCGCCCCTCTGCGCCTGCACGATTTTAAATTACACTCTCGGGGTAGGGCAGACAAGACTACGTAAAGTCGGTTTTGGAGCGATTCGTTTCTGTCACTAACTTTTGTAGCCCATCATATTGACTTTTTAAGACAATATTTAAAAGTTTGGTTAAAAATGCTATTTTATAGAAATGGCAATAATGCCAAATAAAATTATTCCAAATGAAATTCTGCCATCTTCGTAATATGCCAAGTGAAATTGTGGGAAATTTGAACATTGCCAAAGGTAATTATGCCAAATAAAATTCTGCCATCTTAAAAGTATGCCATTGTAAATTCGGAAATACAAACATTCGGCCAAACAATAACTATATTAAATATTTTTTATGCCTTAAAAATATTCGTTTAAAGAAGATTATGCCAAGTGTGTTATGCCAAATAAATTTCGGAGCATCAAGATTCTGCCAGATAGAAGGAACCCGCCTATAACCTTCCTCAATAAATGGGCTATCCAACACAAAAATAATTTTTCAATTCCAACCAGTAGTAGTAGTTCCTGAGATTAGCGCGTTCAAACAAACAAACAAACAAACTCTTCAGCTTTATAATATTATAATATAAAGTATAGATGTGACGCAGACGAAGTTGCGTGCGTTGCGTCAGCTAGTAATAATATAAACACCCAATGACAAATAATGGCAGGCGCAATTTTTGTTTGATTTTACCTATCTTACGGAAAATTCATAAAAAATGATTTTACTTAATCAACTTATGGCGTCAATTTTAAACTTATATGACACCTTGCCTTGGACAGGTTAGAATAGTTTCGATCCTTCACATAGGAGTTACTTGGTCGACTTTTAGATAAAACAAGAGAAAGTAGTCTGTAGAGCGAGCGAAGCGAGCTCGATAATTTTAACACTTTACCTACCTTGAACAGGTTAGAATTGTTTCGACCTACTGGAGTTACCTGGGCCTCTTATAAACAAAATCAAGACTCAAGAAAAAGTAGGCTGCAAGAGCGAGAGCAGCGAGCTCGCAATTTCTTTACATCATTGCCTAAGATAATTATGCTATAATTGCATATAAGGCCTCGGGGCAAGGGCTCCTAATTTTTTTTAGGTTCTGTTAATACTGGTCGATTATGCAAAAATCCAATAGGAGTGCCAAACCAAAGGTAGAAAAAAGTAGCCTTTTTGGCAAGTTTTTCCGCAGGGTTAAACAATATTTTAATTAGAGTGATTCCATTTTACGCTACAATTTATTACGTAAAATATAATTCTATGGCATCAGGCAGGAAAAGCTATAACTTTAAAAAATCCTGAGCCTCTAGGGGCAGCTGCCTCCTCCTGGCGACGCCCATGACAAGATATACAACTAGAATGTTTAGTTTCAATTCGGTCAAACTAGTTCAAGTCGGCTGACAACGTATTCGGCCCGGTTCGGCAATTGCACCCATTGCCCCCCACTCCTGTACCCGCGCCTGATTAATGGATCCTTGTTCGTGTTTTTTTGTTTTTTGGGTCTGATTTTATGTCATGGCAATCTGATGCTGCCGAAAAAAAAAATCGCGGACCACCCTTGAGCTTTCCTTTCGTGATGAATTAGATTAGATGAATGCTTACTACTCATGAAGTAACTTACCACGATCTCTTCTTTAATGGGACAGGCGATAGGCATTACTATGGTCACAAGCCTGCGCTCGTACCCATTTTTATCGATTTGCGGTTCCTGTATCCACATTGGTGTTATGACAGTGAACTGATCGTGCGGTAGTACTGAACAGTACCTGTTTAGCAAGCTTATGGCCGAAACAGATGACAAGCGTCCTGAAAACGAACATTACTTACATAAGATTTTCCAATGACCAAGATACCCGCTGAGCCTAGTTTCGGAACGGCTGTTAAATCTGTCAGCATGTTGTTAGTTCTAACTTAACAGTGTTGAATTTGAATATACAGGGTGTAAACAACCTCATCACGAAGCCGTCAACCAAGCATTCTGTACATCAAACTAAGTAACTTTACACAAACAATATTGCTGGGAAACGACTTTTATTTTTGGGTGAAAAATCATGTTTTGTGGTTGAACTCAATGTAACGCACTCAAAACATTGTGCTGACACAAGTTTTTATTGTAAGACTTAAACACCTCTACGGCCCTCGTACTATTCAATCCATCCAGAGGGCCTTATAGGTGTTTAAAATCTTACAATAAAAACTTGTACCTATTCAAAAAAAAAAAAAAAGTTGGAACTTTGACCCCCAATATCTCCGTAACTAGAATGTTCCCAGGAATGGTGTAAAACAAAAATGTGATCGCAATGACGGGGAGAACAAGTGCCTTTCGGCTTCGTTAAGAGGTTATTTACACCCTTCCTAAATGAACTAAGAGCATAATCAAAGAATGATCAGCCTATAATGTTCTCACTGCTGGGACACAGGCCTTCTCTTTAATAGGGCTGTAAACTATGCGGATACAGTTCGGGTTGGTAGTTGTCACATTTCTTCGATTTTTGATTGCAGAATATGCTGCTTTCCTGACGATGTTTCACTTCACCGTCATGAAAGCAGTTGTGATGAAACCAATTACACAAAGTGACGCGCCTACCTAGGTTGGAATCCATGACCTGCAACTCGTTGGGGCTTGGGCCATCACTGCTCTAAGAGCCAGAGTAAGAAAAAATATCCAATCATAATTTTCGGTAGAAAGAAATGGTGGAAACATTATTAACATCATTTTATTATTTGATGTGTGTTAGGTATGGCATTTATTTCATGGATTTCCGCAAAGTAATGCCTCATTCTATAACTTATCATATTTCAGAAGTCTTAAAAACTACATTGGAAGCCTTCCTAGCATATCGGGTTTTACAATTCTATAGATTACAAGTAATTATAAATTGATTCAACATTCCTAGATTGATCTTATCTATAGTCGACCTCGTAGTTGGTTGACCACCCTATGATTGGATTCAGTTGCTTCTCATAAGGATTATTTTTGTTTGAATAATGGTTATACTTCTATTTAAGTTTCAATTCATGTGGAATTTCAAAAATGGTGAAGCAATGAGGCTCTTTTCTAGGCCAGCTTCCACCAAAAACCATAGATGGCGCTGTACATGACTCGGTGTATTTCCTTTTGTTTTCGGTGTCCGGTCGTAGCCAAATGAAGTTTTTACGTGCAGCAGATATCGGTGTCCAAATATTCGGTGCCAGGTTCTATTTTATAGAAATTATAGCCAAAATGAAAAAAGTAAGTTGCAATGAAAAACGCAAATCGAACGAAGAAAGACGAACGCACACAAACAAAGAAGAAACACTTTCAAAAGGCAATGAACGCCAGCTCCATACAGCCAAACAAAAATGTTTACACTAGTCAATGGTACAGCGCCATCTATCGTTTTTTGGTGAAAGCTGGCCTAGAAAAACCTCATTACCAGATGGACTATACTAAATACGCATAAGGAGTCTGTTCATTACTTAGTAATGGTAGTATATTAAATAACTTACCTCCATGTTCTGTAATGTATGGGGGTGAATCTTCATCTTCGTAAAGTAGATTGTGGATTTCGGATGGAGCCGGTTCGTTGCGGTCATCAGTGTTACCGACTAGTATCTGAATCAAATCAAATTATTTATTTAGCAGAAAATGGGTAGCAAATAAAAAAATAGTAAGAAAATAACCTGGAAATCGCTTCCAAGTTATATAAAAAAATAATATTCAGATAACCCAGAATCCGCTTTAAATACAGAATACCATCTTTCAGATTCCGTTTCCCCAATAACTGGGTATGAAGTGTACAGAGCGCTTACTACTATGCGCTACTATAGAAGTTCTGGGATGGATGGAACATCCAACGAAGCACTCAAATCGGCTCCATCACCTTGTTGCCTCCACCTTACAAATCTGTTCAACTTCAACACCATTCTACAAACGGGAAAAGCTCCCAAGACTATGTGCCATTCCAATATAATACTTCTGCATAAAAAAGGCTGTAAAAGCGATATTTTATCGCCCTCTTATCGGCAATTACAGTCCAATCAGCCTAAGATCACACATCTACAAAGCATTTATTATAGTGTTACGTCGTACCCATACCTACAATACAAGTAGCTTCTAATAGTAGGTACCTACAACTAAGTAGGTAGGTAGTAGTAGGCAGAGGCGGCTCGCCCTAAGGAGCGCTGGTGCAGTGAACTCCCTCCCATAAATAATTATAATAAAATTATACTCCTTAATTTCATTACTAATATTACTATTTAAAATCTATCGTAAAAAACTACTGTAAATACCAATAAAATAATTACCTTTACACATTTAATTACCCATCCACATACCCGTGCCGTCATCCCATAACATTTCATAGGTACAAAACGTGCGAAGCGGAGCGCTCACGATTGCGCTCCAATGAAACAAAATTCAGTACATTGCCTAATACGAAATTCAATAGGAGTGAAAGAGAAATTTCGCCACAGTCCTGCGCGTGAAACAACAGATTTTCTATGAAAAAGTAGCCAATTTCGGAGCGCCGCTCACGCGACGTTGCCGGTCGTTCATTTAACCGCCCGCGCCGGCCGCACGACAGCGATTGCGCGCGACGTTGCCACTCTTATATAAACAAACACTAGTCAAGTTCTATGCATGCGCGCGAACGCGAATTCGGGAATTCTCTAATTAATAATCATTTAATACGTGTTGAAATAGCCTGTACTTATCAGTTATTACTTGTGAGTGTTAAAATGGACAATTACAATGTGGAGTTCATTAAAAAATGTGAAAAAACGTTACAAATTCGGCTTGAATTGAAGGCAAAGGGACCACCACGGCCTGAACTTGACCTTACGCAAAAATGTACGTCAAAAAACAAAACATATACGCGTGTGTTTAAATCCGAACAATATGTGAAAACACCGTGGTTGCTGAAAGTATTAAATTATTAATCAGATATCTGATTTTCAGATATCTGATTTTCACAAAAAAGTTATAGATATTTTTGCACACCAAAAAGATAGACGTACTTATGCATTTCCTCTATAAGTATTTTTTTTTTTAATTAATTGTACTTCTTACGCTAAGTATTTAATTGTCTTATTTCAAGTGAACACCCATACAATTTTGTCACGAGCCGCCTCTGGTAGTAGGTATGTATCGAATGATGTAGGTACAAATTCGCAAACTACCTATAAAATACATCAGGAAGTTGTCATTGTAATTTCGACCGTACGCCCAGGGCATAAAGTACCTATTTCTTTCCTGTGTACAAAAGTTGTGGAAGTTTCTCTAAGGACAATGACCTAGTATGAATTGCCTAGAAGATTCTGGGAACTTATGGATCTTTCTCAAACGTTCGGTCGTCGTATAAATAGTCGACGTGTTTGTGGGAGCAGGCAGTATTATTTTGGCTACAGTACGGAGCGAATCGAGGTGATCTAGTAAGTGCGATATCTAAGTGAATAGTGATCAGTAGTGTATTAGTGATTGAGTTTGAAGTGTTTTGTGATTATTAAAGTTATTCAGTTGTTTCATCGGTAGTAATTAATTTATCCCGTACCCAGCTCGTAACAATTTGGTGCCAGAAGTGAGGGATAAATTATGCCAGTTCTACCAAAGGACAACACGGACGGTATCCGTACCAGGAGTCAGCGACAGCAGGACATGGACCAAAGGCGGTTTGGAGACTCTCCGACACAGACACCGGGTGGAGTCCAGCCTACGTCAGTGCCAGTCGCTGGTCCATCCGGAGTTTCTCCAGCATCAGTAGCGCCAGACTTGTCAGCTTTAATGGCGCTGCTGCAGGAGCAGGCTCGCCGTCAAGAGGAGCAGGCTCGCCGTCAAGAGGAGCAGTCTCGCCAGTTACAGGAGCAGTTGCAACGAGATAAGGAGGAGCAGGCTCGCCGCCAAGAGGAGCAGGCTCGCCAGTTACAGGAGCAGTTGCAACGAGATAAGGAGGAGCAGGCTCGCCGTCAAGAGGAGCAGGCTCGCCGTCAAGAGGACCAGGCTCGCCAGTTACAGGAGCAGTTGCAACGAGATAAAGAGGAGCAGGCTCGCTGTCAAGAGGAGCAGGCTCGCCGTCAAGAGGACCAGGCTCGCCAGTTACAAGAGCAGTTGCAACGAGATAAAGAGGAGCAGGCTCGCCGTCAAGAAGAACAGATGATCCTCATAAAGGATCTTCATGCAACTTTCGGCAAAGAGCTCAAGATTATGAAGGACCAGGTACACCAGCACGAGAATCGCATCTCAGAGGCCGAAGTTCAGATCGCTGGAGTGAAGAAGGCTTTGGGAGAACTGAAGTCTGGAGACGTGACTGTGGCTTCAGTAGTTGCTGCACCTTCAGCGCGGGGCTTTAAGGTGCCTCCATTCGACGGAACATCTTCGTGGTCGGCTTATAAAATTCAATTTGAGGCCGTTATGAAGGCGAATGGATGGACAAAATCGCAAGCCATGACCGCGCTCACCTTGGCCCTCCGAGACCAGGCCCTAAACATTCTTGAGGCGCTCGGTAAGGATGTAACCTACGAGCAGCTGCTGGAGGCGTTAGAGTCCAGATACGGCGACGCGCACCTGGAGCACGTATTTCGTGCTAAGTTGAAGGATCGTGTCCAGCGTAGTGCCGAGAACCTACAGCAGTGGGCCCTGGAAGTTGAGACGCTTGTTCGAAAAGCATACCGATCTGCCCCTGCACTCATCACTGGAAATATGGTACAGGTGTTTGTCGACGGAATACGCGACTTGGAAGTTAGAGCCGCCGTGAGACTTGGGCATCATGAGACCCTGAAAGAGGCGTTGGCCCATGCCTTGGAAGTAGAGGCAGCGAGGCAAGACCATCGAACACACCATGTCAAGGAGGTTGTGGCATCACCTGTACGCGACCGTG
Source organism: Xestia xanthographa (assembly GCA_905147715.2). Taxonomy (NCBI): domain Eukaryota; kingdom Metazoa; phylum Arthropoda; class Insecta; order Lepidoptera; family Noctuidae; genus Xestia; species Xestia xanthographa. Next base: position 17,335,665 of record LR990659.1, on the reverse strand, counting down.
CGAGAGGTTACAGCCCTAGCTGCTACACTGGTAGAGAAAGGGATCATGATCAGTCAAGCTGCCCAAAGCAAGTTGTGGCATCACCTGTACGCCAGTGTTCGCAAAGGTACAGCCCTAAGTGTTACAATTGTGGAGAAAGGGGTCACCTTCGGTCAGACTGTAAAAAACGAAGCACACCGAGAGAAGACCAATCTCTGCAGAGAAAAGCGGCTGGAATGACTACCCAGCAACAGTGGAGAAATCAAAGCAAAACAGATGAACTGTCAAGAAGTCCTTTGCCTGAAGATTGGAAGCACAGTTCCAGACAGGAGTCTAAGGAAGTGGTGCCTGTGAGGATTTTAAGAACGGATCTTGGCGATGAATGGAAGGTAACCATACAGCAGGCTCAGCAAAATGACTCGGACATCAAACCGATCTTCGAGTGGATCAAAGCTGGTGCTCCTAAACCCAAGTGGAGTGATGTGGCTGCGATGAGTTCCATCACGAAGAGTTATTGGGCGCAATGGAACAGCTTGGTGATCCAGGATGGAGTCTTGTGCCGTAAATGGGAAAACGCTCGAGGGGACAGCTGTCATCTACAAATGGTTGTCCCTAAAGCTAAGGTACCGGATGTTTTACGGCTGTACCATGATGGATGTTCGGGAGGACATATGGGGGTAAAAAGGACTTTACTAAAAATTCGAGAACGCTTTTACTGGATCCACTGTCGAGATGATGTGGAGGACTGGTGTCGCAAATGTACCAGTTGTGCGGCCGTGAAAGGACCCCAAACACGCAGCAGAGGAGCATTAAAAGTGTACAACGTTGGAGCACCTTGGGAACGGATAGCACTAGACGTTGCGGGACCATTTCCAGAAAGTGAGAGCGGAAACAAGTACTTCTTGGTGGTCATGGATTACTTCACAAAGTGGCCAGAAGTCTTCGCCATTCCTAATCAAGAAGCTACAACTGTCGCAGATAAATTGGTTCAGGAAGTCTTCTGTCGTTTTGGAGTACCCTTAGAAATACACAGCGATCAAGGAAGGAATTTCGAATCGCAAGTATTTCAGGAGACTTGTCGATTAATGGGTACCCACAAAACCAGAACCACCTCTTACCACCCACAATCTGATGGAATGGTGGAACGATTCAACCAAACGTTGGAAAGATATCTGGCAAAAGTCGTGGAAAGCAGACAAAAGGATTGGGACAAGCACATACAGCCGTTTCTTCTGTCCTACCGCAGCGCAGTCCACGAAAGTACGACTGTGACGCCCGCCTTCGCGAACTTTGGAAGGGAATTACGGTTGCCTGCAGATTTAATCACTGGAACTCCCCCTGATGCTCCACGCAGTGTAACAGATTACGCAAATGACTTGCGTAACAAGTTGAATGATGTTTATGAGCATATTAGACAATCCGGCCAACAGATGTCTGAGAAGATGAAGACCCGTTATGACCGGAAGGCAAATAGTAGGGGTTTCGACGAGAGTTCACTGGTGTGGTTGCATAACCCAGTACGGAGCAAAGGAAAGTCTCCGAAATTACAAGCAAACTGGGATGGACCATACCGAGTCGTGACTAGGATCAACGATGTCACCTACCGAATACAGAAGGGTCCACGAGGTGCGCCTAAGATTGTCCATGTAGACCGATTGGCGCGATACTACGGGCCTAATGATGCTCGGGACGAGCATGCCTAAGGAGGGGGCAGTGTTACGTCGTACCCATACCTACAATACAAGTAGCTTCTAATAGTAGGTACCTACAACTAAGTAGGTAGGTAGTAGTAGGTATGTATCGAATGATGTAGGTACAAATTCGCAAACTACCTATAAAATACATCAGGAAGTTGTCATTGTAATTTCGACCGTACGCCCAGGGCATAAAGTACCTATTTCTTTCCTGTGTACAAAAGTTGTGGAAGTTTCTCTAAGGACAATGACCTAGTATGAATTGCCTAGAAGATTCTGGGAACTTATGGATCTTTCTCAAACGTTCGGTCGTCGTATAAATAGTCGACGTGTTTGTGGGAGCAGGCAGTATTATTTTGGCTACAGTACGGAGCGAATCGAGGTGATCTAGTAAGTGCGATATCTAAGTGAATAGTGATCAGTAGTGTATTAGTGATTGAGTTTGAAGTGTTTTGTGATTATTAAAGTTATTCAGTTGTTTCATCGGTAGTAATTAATTTATCCCGTACCCAGCTCGTAACAATAGCAATACATAATCGTATTGACGGAAAGCTGGACAAACATCAGCCACCGGAACAAGCCGGATTTCGCAATAGTTTTACCACAACAGACCTCCTTCACTAAACCAGATTTTAGAAAAAACCACAGAATTGAACAAACCACTATATTTGGCCTTCGTAGATTATACAAAAGCATTCGACAGCATAAAACATCCCGAAATCTTCAGATCCTTGCAAAATTAGAACAAAAACAGGGTGACCTCTCTTACAAATTGTTTACGAGCACACTTGAGGAGGTATTTCAGACACTGGCAACCCCATGGAAGACCAAGGGCGTTGAAGTCGGCAATAAGAGGCTAACTAATCCTAGATTTGCCGATGAATTTGTCCTCTTTGCTCCTAGAGCTATCGAACTAAAGAGCATGCTCCAAGACCTGAACACGGCTAGCCTCAAGGTGGGACTCGCGATGAATCGGTCAAAAACTAAAACTATGACTAATAGTACTAAACGTAGGGTCGAGGTAGATGGGCGGGTAATACTTTATGTAGATGAGTACATCTACTGGCCCAAGTAGTTTCTTTCGAAAACAGGCAGGAAAAGGAAATCGATCACCTAATCGACAATGCCTGGAAAGGCTGGTCACATCACTGGTCCATCAAGGCGCTAATGAAAGGAGATCGCGCAAACTCATCGATATAATTATGTATCCTGCCCGTCCTAACCTACGGTGCTCAGACCTGTAGGACTATCAAGCTTCGGTTGTACACCGAACTTTGATGACAACCGAGAATGTCAAAATATTGGTATTACGTATTAGACAGAGTGGATATCACTTTACGGTGACTAACAGCCCGGGTACGGTGTAACGTCTTTCACGAAAGCCACTTCAAACTCAGCTGACATCAATTTGATGTCCACTATGCTTACATAATCGCAATATTAGAAGAATCGATACGAAAGCGTCTGTCAATGTATTGTATATTGTATTGTATAACGAGCTGGTGTCCGCAAATCCACGTCAAAGCGCGTATTTTGCGTGCGGGTGGGAAGCGTCTGTCAAAATGAGTTACGGTGACTATCAGCCACGATGGGCACCGATGACGTCATACGATCGCGACTGGTCATACATAATACGAAACTAACCTTTTGACAGGTAATTGATGGACACTCAGCCCAGTTACTATCATTTCGAGCTGTGAACAGAGATACGTAATGGCCCTGTTGGTCGCTCACCGTATCACAAAAGTCCCGCCTTGGAGTCTGCCAAAGAGCATTGGAGCGCAGCGTTTTGGGTGTAAAGAGAGCTGGTAAAATACGGAACACTACTCCGCGCTCAAAAACAGGGATCATAGACGTAGGACGCTGCCAGGCTCAAATAGGATTAGGCGGGACACGTAAGCCACATGCATAACGACTGCTGGGCAAGGGTCTCAACACGATGGGTACCAGAGACCCAACTCCCTAACGCTTTGTCCGTATTTACGGATCTATCCGACCCGACCCTCTCACTCGCACTCATCTGCAGACGTGCGCGAGAGAGACGGATAGATCCAAATATACGGACGAAGCGTTAGAGAGTACCCCCTGAGTATGGACAGCGCCAAGTACCGCGGAGCAACGAGGATGCACTAACTAAGAAGGTGTACATTAAAGTTAGTGAAAAAAAAATGTTTACGAGATCGCACTATGGAACAAAATCCAAACAATTTCTTACCCTCTGTATAAGTTGTTCAGTACGTTGGAACTCTTCATAATTGTTCATGAATTTCCTTTCATCGGTTTTGTCTACTAATATAACATAGCTGGATTCAGAACTCCTTGCTCGGCCTAAAATGATGACAAAGTATAATAGAAATGTTAAAGCTTCATATTACCTACTATGCCACAAAGTTGAAAATCGGTTAAGTATAATCAAAACGTGTGAGGGGGACGACCAATAAATATTTGTAAGAAAAACTAAGTCAAAAAAATATCAATAGAAGTTCTTATCACCGAAATACGACATTTTATGTCATTGATGATTCACACCAGAAAACTTACGACTTTAATTTCACGTGCCACAAAGCGTGTTCTGTTGCGTTGGAATTTAATCAATTAAATACATATGGCATAAACAAACCTTTACTCTGTATGTAAGATCGGTACTCCAAGGGCGGGTCGAAACGCAGCACCAGCAAACATTGCGGTATGTCAATTCCTTCTTCTATGACACTTGTCGATATCAAGCAGTTGAGGTCACTGAAACACAAATCACATACTCGTAATGGGGAAGGCTGGTCAAAGCTGATTGTAGATGGCGTGTCCATAGCTTAGTCCCAATCTGACCAATGAGGACAAGCTATTTAAAATTTAAAATGACATTGACAGATTTTCAACCAATGTCGATGCTTGGTACAAGCTATGCTAGCGCCATTAGTTCCACAGTTGCCATACCCATTAGTGTGCGTAAAGTTTTACAAAACAATACAATATTTTATTTACGAATGCAATGCGACTTAAAAGATGATTAGTTTCAATATTCGTTAATTATTTATTTATTTCCCCATTTTACGACTATCTTTATAGGGTTCCCAAATGCGATAGTGTACACAATAACAATATTAAATTTTGTAACTAATCACAAACAATACATTTTTTGTGAACTCACTCAGAGAACAATTGAATAAATGTAAAAATATTATGTGTTTGATGTTGTAACAAATTGATGCGTATGCTTCTAATACACTTCTCAAAAATGACGACGATGCAAGAACGCTCATAGAATAAGAAAATGTATGCAAAACTCACTTATTCCTGAATTTCAGCAAAGCTTGTTGGCTGGACTTCTTGACATAGTATTCCTCTCTCGTGTTTTTCATTGGGTTCACGTTGAATCCCACGACAAAATCATGTTTGAGAAATCCGAATTTCGCTGGATTGGCGTCCCTCACGTCTTTTAGAAGGTTGAACAAAACTTTCGCTCCGAACCTTTGCTTTGTGAATATTATCGCCGATAGAGGTTTCCTTGCTTTGTTTATTTTAAGTGCAACTAGAAAAAAACAAAAGAGTTTGTATTAGTAAGCTACAGAGTAGCACATATATACCCACAATAGGGTATATGCATGATTTATTTTTATCACTCTAAACTAAGCTTAATAACATCAGAAATAGCAATGTGAAATTATTTTTTTAATATCTATAAAAAATACTAAGTTATAAGCATTTGAAACTGCTGATTAGACAGAGAGATCCGATAAAGCGAATGACGTTATTCGCTGCATCAACGTACAAAACCCATACTAATTTCCGTTTATCTAGAAAGAGATAGAAACAAAAGTTTAAATGGTTATAACTTTTGTGTTGTTCGTCCGATTTATGTCTTGTTTTCGCTTTTTGTCATTATTTTTATAGTACTTTAACATTCCGCAACTAAATAAAAAAAATAAAATTCATGCATATTCCCTATTACAGACACAATTAAAATAACAATGCACCGTGCCCAATCGGGCACGGCTTGGGACATAAAGGCCCATTTGAGCGAGCTGCACCGCAACTGTACGCTCCTCCTGCATCATTTACGTACATTTTGCAAAGCTCACTATACAGATTCCGTAAAACGGAACCCTTATAAAATCGTCCGTCTAACTGTGTGTCCGTCCATCAAGCAACGAAGCTTTCGTGGCAGCCGTTATGTGACGACACTTGACGTCTTAGAATAGGGAATATGCATGAAATACAAAACTCTTTTTATTTATGAAAAATGCCTTGTATTGCCGCATTAAAACACTGTGGTACACTTGTTTAAGTTTCTAATGCATCACTTATTTTACAGTATACCGTTTCATGTAGCATGTTTTTGGTGAAACGGAACGCACTCTCAAAACGCATAGTCCTTATAACGCCGGTATTGACGTCAAAGTTCATTGTGTCGAAAAAACACTTATTTGAAAAGTACTTAAAGTTTCACTAAAATTTTATTTTAATATTGAAATTTTTGAATAAAGCACATACAATTAGTAAAATTTTATTAAGGCCAAAAAATTAGATGTAAACAAGGCAGATTGTGGATAATGTCGTCACATCATGGCCGCGACAGCTACGGTCTAACTATCGTAGAAAATTGCAGGAGTTTAATATTATTTTTGTGCGAGAAGCAGTAGTTGAACTCAATTTTAATACTTTTCTTGGGTTGATATTACTGTATTTTATTGAAGAAAAAGTTACGTGCATATTCCCTATTTTCTAGCTTTAGGTATTTACTTTAAGTTTGTTTTTATAAAGTGCAATAAATGAATATAAAAGGTAATCAGGGAAAAATTTACCTCCAGGGGTTTCTAATACAGTTGGATTGTATTCTATCAATATGTTTAACATTAGAAGAACTTTTTCTGATGAAAACTTTATTATCTTGTTGTACCCAGTTTCAGCAGCCATTGCATTTACTAGGACGGCGCGAGCCCTGCGACAATGAAACAAACATATATTTTACAAAATCTTTCTATAATTAATGAGGTTTTGCCCAGCCTTCATGACAAGTTAAGTTACAATAAATTTAAATACAGACTTATTTATTTACTAGCGGCCGTCACGCGGTTTCACCCGCGTAGTTCCCGTTCCCATGGGAGTACGGGGATAAAATATAGCGTATGTTACTCAGGGTGAATGTAGCTTTTTAATGGTGAAAGAATTGTTAAAATCGGCGTAGTAGTTTTTGAGTTTATTCATTACAAACATACACACACACAAAAATAAAAATCTTTTCTCTTTATAATATTAGTGTAGATTATCCTTTATTTACTTTTCTTACAAATACATTTAAATTTTCAATATTTCCAAAAAAAAACAATTTATGGAAAAAAGATATTTACGTAGATATATACGTTTATAATTATGTAGAAATACATATTTGAAAAAAAAATACTCACTGGGTGGAATGTGTTATAGCAAGTTTATAAAGATTTTCCTCGTCCTTATTCGTAGCTTTACGTTTCAAGCGTTCCAATAATATAATATACGCCAGTATGCCCAAAGCGCCACCGTAAATGCCCAATTCTTCTAAGAAATTTATCATTGCACTTATCATATTCTTCACAGCTTTCATAAGCTGTAAAATAAAAGCTTTATTGTATTCTATGGCAAACAAGCATGCGATCTTCACCGCCATCTAAGGATATCTGCAATAACACAGGCCCAGAGCACCAAAAAAAATACATGCCTTTAAAGGCATGTGTTTTTTTTAAGAACCGCCAAAATGGACCCTAATAACTGTTCTTGGCGGTTAGATCCAAAACAGCTTTTTATTATCAGTAGAGACTGCAATATTGTGCAAATGCCTAATTGCATATTATGGCACAATTGGAAATTATAGCTGTTTTTTTGGTGTGTATTTTAGATAAATTCGGACGTATCGTACCAGCATTTTAATAGTTTAATTAGAAAGTAGAAAACCGAGTTATAAAAATATTTTAATAAACAGAACGCTCAACCGCACTTACTGCTGATAACAAGAAAAAATTATAATATCTCGCCAAAAATGCAGTAAATATCAAAATAAAATATTATATTTTACACCTTATTTCAATTTTATGATGCATATTTTGGCACTTTTGTGGCATAGTTTGAGCATTTATGTTGCATATTTCACCAATTTCAAGTTGTATACAATCCGGTCACTAATTTATCACATTATGTATATGAAAATCAATTGATGCCTGATGTGACTTGGATGCAGGCGCGGATACAGGATTTCCTTTAAGGGGGGGCAATTTTTGGAAAATTCAATAAAAAAAATTGATATACTTTTGATAATAAATGAAACTTTACAGAAATCCATGTTAGGGAAGATACAAGGGGGCCGCCAGCTTTTGGGCCGGGGGGGGGGGAGCGTAGCGAGAAATTCTTATAACACCTTGCCTTGGACAGGTTAGAATGGTTTCGAACGTTCATAAAGAAGTTACTTGGTCGAATTTTAGATAAATCCAAGAGAAAGTAGTTTGTAGAGCGAGCTTGAAATTTTTTACAACATTGCCTCAGATAATTATGCTCTAATACCATTCTATGGTATCAGGCAGGAAAAGTTACAACTTTTAAAAATCCTGAGCCTCTAGGGGCAGCTGTCTCCTCCTGGCGACGCCCATGACAAGATATACAACTAGAATATTTAGTTTTAATTCCGTCAAATTAATTCAAGGTTGGCTTATGACGTATTTGGTTCGGTTCGGGGGGGGCTATTTCACCCATTGCCCCCCCCCTGTATCCGCGCCTGCTTAGATGCACCAGTATGTGATGACTAGACACTGCTGCCTGCAGACATAATGTAGGTTGGTCATTGTTCTCAAAGCACGGCATTATTCATGCAGATCCATACCATAATAATCCTAAAGGCTGCGGTTCCACTGAGGCGGAGCGGAGCAGAGCGGAGCGCGATTCACCAATCACATGGCAAGAGTGGAGAAGAAATGTGGATTTCAAGCCATGTGATTAGTGAATCGCGCTCCGCTCCGTCTCAGTGAAACCGCAGCCTAAATAAATTCCCCGCAGCCTAAATAGTTTCCACTGCTGATACATAGTGGGCTATTTATCACACGGGCCTACAAGTTTTTGAACACACATCGGACACACATAATTCTCCTCATTTTTGATTAAATAAATAGCAAGTAGAGTCGCTTTCCATATAATTTAAATTATTTATTTACCTTCTTCGGATCTGTACTAATATCCTTTTGCCAATGCTTTAATTGCACGTTATGTTTCGGCGCAGCCGTAGGCAGTTGAATCTTTAAGATTTGATCATGGGCGACGGTCAACATTCTCACAACTGTCTTAGACACTTCAGTCGGTGGCGGCGTTCTGTAGAACTGAACCATTTCATTTGGATTCGTAGAGTAACTGAAATATGAACATAACATGTATAAATATAATATGACATCTGTATTTTCTGAAGGACTAAGCATGGGTGTACATATTACAATACGGCTATTGATATCTTTTACTAAAAGGCAGTGCGAGAAAAGGACGGCTATAGCTATGAACTAAGTTAGAGATGTCAAACTAGTTTATGCCTTGCGCTTCACCGTGTTTTAGTCGACATGTTTTACGTGCACCCTTCATATATTATTAGTTCCAATTAAATTTGACAGCTCTAAATTACGTCCATCTCTTTCTCGTTTTATTAGAGAGAAAAAGATAGCAATAGCCTAAATTAAGACTAGTTTGTGCACAACAGAATCGACACCACTTTCTTCTTTTTTATCTTTCTTAATCTCTCACGTTAAGAGAAAAAATTGTTTGAATCTAAATCGCTAACTTCGTCAAAACATGATGGTATATACGTGCCTAAAGTACAGGCATCTAATTAAAATACATACTTCAATACTTGGCCCAGCTCATCAACAGTGGCAATAGTTGCGTGAAATGTTATCTCTAATTCGTGTAGTGTTTCTTCCACCTTCGAAGTCTTCACGTTTGCATTGAGAAGAGTTGCCGTTAAACCTTAAAAAAAACATCAACCATCAAATCAGAAAAAAGTACTCATTGGATTACGGTTATCACAGTTTTTATACTTTCCAACTTTCCACTGCAATGACCTGACCTTCAATAGGGTATTTTACTCTATATGAGAAAAAATCTAAAAATATATTATTGAGATAGCTTAAGCAAGAAGCAATCGGAAAACGTTAGTTTTAGTTCATAAAATAGCAAACTAAATTTTAAAATTCAATTCAAAGGTTTCAGCTTTTTTAATGTTTCATAACACCATTATAGTAGTCGTCATGTTATTACGTCATACGGCTATGTAAACATAGAAGTGTCAACTATCAACTTCAAATATCACTGCATTTGTTTACACAGCCAACTGACGTCATGACCACAGAGCAATATGGTGTCCACGCGCGCAACGTTTTCGTCAAACTACGCGCGAAATTTGAAAATGCTAAATTTAAATGCATTTTTATGGCACTTAACGATTGAATACATTTTTTGTGACTTTTGTAGTGGTTAATTAGCACTATAGAATCTAATTGAGACACTTTTCAAAAATGGGTGTAATACCCTTAGTGATACATCGTTCTATCGTAGGCATTAATTAGTCTACAGCTAACGGCACCTCAACACTGGGAGCATTCGCTTATAACGTAATAATATTTATCTACACCCATGCTATAAATCCTCTATAAAAGTATCTGAAACAGTTAGCTTATGGCCAACATTAAAACAGCCAGTGTCATAATAACCATTATAACATCCAAACGGGTGTTATAATGTTGTACTGAATTTCATTATGCAACTCGTTTTAAAAAAAGAACATTGTCGAGCACGTGCGATTCACTACCACAGCGACGTAATTAAAAAAAAAAAAACTTATAGGTTAATTCGAATTCACGTCGTATCCCGCCATCTTTGTTCGATATTTGGATATTAGTATTGCACTAATTTATTGTTTACAAAAATGAGTGATACAAGCTTTGTGCATTTTAATAATTGTACAATCCAAAATGTTAATAATTATATTATTACCTATACATGGTTTGTTTGTATTAAATACTCAGCAATTAAACTTTCCATGAATTTACATAGACTTCTTACAACACTGCAACATCCTATGGTATCAGAACCTTTTATGGAGGATTCATATCATGGATGTAGATAAAGTCTTGTATGCAACTGTACATAATTAGGTATTAAAACACTCATGTGATACTATTATCACACTCGGCTTCGCCTCGTGTGATAAACCCACATTCGTGTTTTAATACCCCTCATTATACAACAGTTGCATAAATAACTATTATCTACACCCATGCTATAAAACCTCTATAAAGGTATCTGAAACAGTTAGCTTATGGCCAACATTAAAACAGCCAGTGTCATAATAACCATTATAACACCCAAACGGGTGTTATAATGTTGTACTGAATTTCATTATGCAACTCGTTTTAAAAAAAGAACATCGAATGTGGTAGTGAATCGAACGTCTAGCACGTGCGATTCACTACCACAGCGCCGTAATTAAAAAAAAAAAAAGGTTAATTCGAATTCACGTCGTATCCCGCCATTTTTGTTCGACATTTGGATATTAGTATTGCATTATGTACTTTGTTGTTTACAAAAATGAGTGACACAAGCTTTGTGAATATTGATAATTGAACAATCCAAAATGTAAATAATTATATTACTACATATACACGGTTTGTTTGTATTAAATACAAGCAATTAAACTTTCCATGAATTTACATAGACTTCTTAGAACACTGCAACACCCTGGTTTCAGAACCTTTTATGGAGGATTCATATCATGGATGTAGATAAAGTCTTGTATGCAACTGTACATAATTAGGTATTAAAACACTCATGTGATACTATTATCACACTCGGCTTCGCCTCGTGTGATAAACCCACATTCGTGTTTTAATACCCCTCATTATACAACAGTTGCATAAATAACTATTAATTCATTTGTTTCTGTATATAATCGAATCTCGGATTGTTACATTACGGGCGAATGCTTTCCTTTAGGTTCGGTATTATCATACCGAACCTAAAGGAAAGCATTCGCCCGTAATGTAACGCAATGTAATGCCCGTAATGTAACGCACGCGTTTGTGCGTCGATGACCTTTTCACTCTATATATTCGGGTCGGACTGATACTTATAGCAGCCCCTAAACTACATACAGATGTTTTAAATATCTTGTATCACGTAGGCCGTTTAGAGTTTAATTTTTGGTTCCAGTAGGACATGGGTTTCCTCACGCTGTTTTCCTTTATCACCTTGAGAGCAGTGGTAACAATAAATTCCAAGTACAGTGCTTGCATGCCTAAGTACTGCTGCTACGACTACTGGGTCACCACTGCTCGTCAAGCTAATTTCAACTATTCTATACTATACAGAGTGATTATTTTAACTTGGAAATTATGGGAAAATTCGAATCAATCAGAGATCACGAAAATTCCATTAGAATTTCTTCCCGTATAATGAAATCATCCTTACACAAACTAGAGTCGACTAGCATACAAAATAAAATGAGTAAATTTCGCTCATTTTATGGACATCTAAATTTTTTTCAACAAAAAGAACTCAAGTTTCCTAAGAAAGTTTTTCGTTATCTCACAAGGATTCGGATTTCGAAATGTTGTTCTAATTAAAAAAAAAACCCTGTATCCTATACCTAGACTATACATACGTTGTTCATATTATTGTTAGTTGTCAAACAAAGAGGAGACGTTTTTGCTCGCAGGAAGTCGTAATCTATTAAATGTTGATACAAAAGTTCACAGGAATCAGCCATCACGAATAATTCAATAATAAATATTCCATATACATACACAAATGTTAGTATTACCAAGAACTCGCGGCTGGTTTTCTTTCGGGCAGTTTGCGAAATGTTTCATAATAATTCGCATGGGATGATCTACAACAGCGTGATGGCATTCGTCGAATATCAACAGGTTTATATCCTCGATCTTGATGAACTGATGTGTCAACATGTCACTTAGAATCTGGCTTGTCATCACGATAACCTGAATAAAAAGCAGTAATGTCAATTTAAATGTATTGTATAGAGAGGTATGGCTATGGAAGAAGAAAAGCGAGGCCTTTGCCTAGCTGCAGTACTATAATAATATATAAACACAATCACGTAAAGCCTATATACTACCTCAAATGGCTTAGCATGATCCTTCGTTACGCCTAAAATACTGCAGCATTAATTTTAAAATAAATATATGGTAAAGTTGAGGATTAATGTTAAGTCATAAGTTTGGCGAAAACACGATTCTATAAAATATTCTCGATAGAAAAAAAAACCAAAGTTACCTCCAAATCGAACAATAAACCGCTGGTTTTCAAAAATTACTTCAAATTGGATCATGAATGAAACTTTGCATACTAACTGAACTAACTGTAAAGCAGGTCTTATGTTTTTGTTTTTTCCAAAAGACGAAAATTTGATTTTATAAAGAATAAAAACCACTCATTTCGCACTATTCGGCCTGCAGTGACTGACGTAACAACCACTTTGTAGTGCAAGCTGATTAGAACGTTATTCTAACAGTATTTCAAACGAAGTAGGAACCACCACAAATAGAGTTGCTAATTTGAGGTAGTATTTAAAATAATAAGTGCAAACCACTTTACAAATCAAATTTTATTAACGTAAACACTCCGCATCACCCGCAATCGGACATGACACCGGGGCGTGACGTCATTGCAGTAGCTCGAGAGGGAAACGCAAAGTTTAAAAAGCCGTGAAACTTTACAACGCTGTAACTTTGGAAATCCTGGCCCGATTTCGATAAAACAAATCAAAAACTATTATTATTTGCACGAGTATGCGCATTAAATGCAGTAACTTTAAGCAGGTACACATTATTCTAAAAAACTAAAATGAAGAAGTGAATAACCTGATTCTTCTCCAGTTCGGCGTCCCATTTGACCTTGTCCCAATAATCCACTCCATCCTCACTGCTGTAAGCGCCGACGCCAGTAACAGCACACAGCTTTTCTATGACTTTCTTCTACAAAAATTAAGGAAAGTTTCAAATACAAACCATTAGTTCTTAAGCCCATCTCTCATTAAATGAACACCTGAGGATGAAAGATATAAAAAAAACAGGTTGTATAATGCTGTGGCGAGCAAGCGACTGAGTGAACTGCATAGACTAATGTATGTATATAATATGAGACGGGACGCGCGCGCACAGCAAGTATGGTTTTAGGCGGGAACTGCATTCAAGAACGGCAATGGAGGAACTGTTTCAATTAGAGACGTTTTGTTTTTTTTTTTAAAAAAAAAAGGAAAATCCAAATAAAAAGAAGACGTGGATGATTCGGCTATAATTATTATAGCCGAGCATTTGGTGGATAGTATGGACGCTACCGAAAGCGCCTAACTAGTAGCTCAGTTCTGGGCCGACTCAATTTAGATTGCCATCGACACGCTAAGAAGAAGATTATAGCCGAATCATCCAAGTCTTCTTTTTTTTTGTTTTTTTTTTTGCGTTAAATGCGTAAAATAAAATATGACGCTCATTGTTGCGACTAGTGAAGTAGCTGCTTCAAGCTCCATTGTGTCTCTCTTTAACCGCTGAACTGGACTTACGCATTTTCGGAAAAAATTGTGTATCGGGTGACTCCTTGAAGAATTAACTCTTAACGGCATTGTAACCTAAATACATATAGGAGTACCCAGATGTGGATGTGGCAGTAGCTTTAGGTCTATGCAAAACATCGATAAAGAACACTAAGACGATTTCAACTGAAGGTGTAATTTGCAGGTGTTTCGATCGGTGTGTTTAAACAACCTACAGTTTTATTGTTTGAGCAGAATTATGCTTTCACAGATCTGCTTTTCTAAAATAGCCACAAACAGCATTTCGTAAGGTTTAGAAGTGAATGAAATAAGTTGTGAATGAGTGCATATCCATGTAGGTAATCGCATGCATTTCAAAACAAAAACGCCTTGTTATGCTTACCATAACACTTCTAGTTTAGGTACAAAAAGAATGAATCATGTTTTATCTTTAGCTTTCTGTACTAGAGCACGTTTTAAACGTTATTTTTGAATTGGTTATTGTTTAGCCGTGTGGTATCCGGCAGGCAGAGTAAAATAGAACCAACCCATTACACTCACGGGTGTCGTATAAGGCGACTAATGTCTGAGGCAGAACACCTTGCGCCTCCGTAGACCTGAGAATGGGCAGCAGCATTTTCTGTTAGTATTTCATCACTGCGATCTCCAATCGGCCTGCCAAGCGTGGAGATTACGGAAAATTCGTCCCATCATGGGAGAGGCTTATTTCCAGGAGTGGACGTTATGGGCTGTTGTTGTTGTTGTTGTATTGTTTAGATGCTTGCTTATCCAATAGTGACGCGGTCGGCGATTTATAGGTCCCATTTGGTTTTCCTACTGTGTTTGGACTGCCCGGGGAGCAACCTATCAATTACTGTATGCCGAGTTCGTGTGGAAGCATTGATGAACCTAAACCCGCAACAATAGATAATTTAATTTTTTTATAGATAATTAATTATAATATGTAACTAACAAAAGAACTTCGTAACTAGATAACTTTATTACTTAAATCATTAGCACTATACTGTGTCATTAGCTAACGAGAGTTTAGTTATGAGGACCTCAAAACGGACATTGTACCTACCTACGAAACTATGCATTGTTAAGACTGATAACCAAATCAGGATTCAAGAAATTTTGCCCAGCTAAGTATACTTAGTTTACGTAAAATGGGATTATTCCACGGTTTCACCCTGCCCCACAAAAACCTTTGTGCCTAAATTAAAACGATTAGTGGGACAAAATGGACTTGGGACCATTTTAAACATTCCGTTTTGTCCCACTGCTGGAACGACTAGGTGGGCCATAGCCGCTTAGCTGAGTAGCTAATCCGTAAGATGAGAAGTTGATGTTTTATTTTCAGATTTTATGTTAATACTGGTGACCATTAATATGGTGCAATCATGAGTGCAATCGTGCAATGAGACGACGCCAAGATGTATAGCGGGCGCGGATAGTAGGTCACGTCACAGTCACGTAATGACACAGGTTAGGACAAGTTACTTCAAGTCCGTCGCCGTCGGTCGTATGATCGTATCTTACGCTGGAACGAAAATGTATTGACGCGCTAAATTTAAAAGCAAGTTAAGTGATGTACCTAATTGGCTGAAACCAATTCAATCAACAATTTCCGTTCCAGAAACTTGGCGTCACCGTCACTATCATAATTCCGCGAAAACATTCCGATAGAGATTATTCCTAAACATGATTTATTTTGTAAAAGGCAGGCATTCTACATACGGGTCTAAAATGGCCGCTTTATCAGAATCGTAATATGAATCACGTTAAAAGTTTGAAATTCTTAAAATGGACTTTATGCTCATTACCATAAAGTCCATTTTAAGAATTTTAAATTTTTAACGTGATTCATACTAAGATTCTGCTAAAGCGGCCATTTTAGACCCCAAGTCCATCATTAGTCAATCATTGTAACATGAACATTACTCCTGTACCTATTAAAGAGGCAGGCAGAGGTATATAAATATAAAACACCCAAACTTAACAAATTGTTAGTTCCTATGGGGATTATGACTGAGCCATTCCTATAGGTCCACTCTATTTCTCAAAGAGTAT
Organism: Xestia xanthographa; assembly: GCA_905147715.2. NCBI lineage: Eukaryota > Metazoa > Arthropoda > Insecta > Lepidoptera > Noctuidae > Xestia > Xestia xanthographa. The sequence continues at coordinate 17,319,369 of LR990659.1, read as the reverse complement.
GTCTACTTAAAAACTTACAATTTTAATTTTAATAGGACACTAATTTGTATAGGTAATTCCAGGTTCCAATTCCAGGTAGTCAATACCATATCTTAGCTACTGATGGCCATTAGCTTCACCCAGGATCGGCCTAATTTATTTAATGTAATAAAGGGTTAATAAAACATTCAATATGATCATACCTGCTGAATAACCAACGGCACAGTGTTGACAAGGAAGAAAGTTCTTTTCCCTCCTTGTCTCCATGGTTTTTGTAGCGATTTTCGAAATTTTTTGATGAGACAGATTGCAATAAATGTCTTCCCAGAACCTGCAAGGGGGTACATGGAAAAAAAAAGTTCCATTTTTAGGTGAAAACAGCAGAGGTAAGAAAATTTGAATTTCACTGGCTGGCCTGGTGCTTTCCCAATAATGTAAATTGTTTTCGAAGAAACTCCTTTGACATGTTGTAAAGTGGCAACTACTTACTGTTTAAAGAATCTCCTGGTCCACATTGAAAAGAGGAATAGCATTATTAAGGAACTTCATCTAGCAGCATGGAATCGCAATTTCCATGCTCCTATCCTTGCTAGAGCGAGAAACAGCATGCTGCAGAACGCATTGTTGATGCTGCTGCATGCAATAGCATTCCTGCTGTTTCTCACTCTAGCAAATGACGGTTCTACTGCATGGCAAAGTGCGATTCCATGCTGCTAGATGAGGTGCAATCGAGAGTAAACTCCTAGTTCATCATTGTGAAAGGAAAGTTAAATATTTTGTTAAATTGGCATTTAATCAGCATCATTGTTGACTTAGAAATTTACAACAGTACATAGCCAGGGCTCAGAGCTTTGCATCAGGGGTCCTAAATTATGGAATGGATGAAACCATAATGAAAGTCACTAAACCAAAAAAAATATGACAGCACCCACCACCCCTTCAGGGGCTCCCTCACTGCCTCTGATCCCATTATTATGTATATTTTGTGACACAGACTATCCTAAAACATTAAAGAGTATCAAACAAAATTAAGAGGATAATGAAACTGTGGGAAAATGGCCAATATAAATGATAATCAGAATACTAATAGTTCATTAGTGGTCTGTGGATTTTAGAAATCCTATTAAAATTCATAATTCTAAATAGTTAAATATCACATGGAATATATCTAAACAAAAATTATTACATTGTTATGTTGCTAAGTCTATGGGTACTTCAATTAATAGCAATATCTGCCAGAGAACTTTTAGCTTATTAAATTTAAACACTAACCTGTTGGTAAGTATATGATTGTGTTATTTTCAGTAGCATATTCTTCTAGCTGAGCTTGATAAGGCCTGGCCTTTAGCTCATCTTTTGAGGTTTCATTTGCTAACGGGTGGACCTCCATGATGTTATCTAATGCAATAAGATTCTTGTTTAAATAGCTTGTTTTTTTTCTTAGTAATGAGCAACCATTTTCTGATTAGACTAGTTTTACTACTCATATAAACAATACTTATTGATTTACGAATCGATAAGAATTAAATTCAAAAAAATATACAGAGATCCTGTAAGAAGTATACAGTAAGAAAATTTCTGAAATGGTAAATTATTTGTATGATGATTGCCTAAAATTAATTATGAAATGCTATCAATACATTAATGAAGATTATCTCGCAATATTCTTAAACAGCCAAGACACGTAAATAGTGAACAAAAATATAAACTGAAAATCAAATCAATTTTTTTTATGTTTTTACTGAAATTCATTCTATGTCATGTAAACCGGCAAATATTCAATTTATCTATGAAACTGTTGTCTTTACCTGGTCCAGTGGATGATGGAATAAGTAAGTATTTCTTCAAAGTTCACAATAACTACGGTCTACCGTGCACTCATAGTCACAACGAGAAAATAATGAAACAAATCACAGAATGAACTAAATTCACAGCCCGACCATCTTTTGTTCAGTATTGACAGCCTAGGGGCTACCATGAAAGAGAGTGAAATTCCCTGACAAGTGTACTATAAAAACTCGCCAATAGAAACACTTTTTTTAAAATTATTGTTTGAATGTTTAAAAAAGTATTTTTCAATACACTTCCTCGAAAACTGGACTTAACGCACTACGATTAGGTACAACATGCAATGTATTTCACACGCGTTCGATTTTTTCCGAATGAAAATTGCCACAGATACCTATCTATAATTAGTCCAAATTGGTTCAATGCCTATAGTCTGAGGTGAATGTTTTTTTAGGGTTCCGTACCCAAAGGGTAAATAATAATAATAATAATAAATCCTTTATTTTCAGGCTACTTTGGCCCATAGATAAATACCTTACAGACTAACATAATATATCATAATAGTACAAAACTTGTGTTAGTAAATAAGACGTAAAACTATGTTAGTAGCACTTCACTTAGACACACTTCACTTGTGTTGACTGTCCAGTGGAACTTGTCCGCGGAAGCGACGGAACACCACGTCCTGCGGCCAAAAGTCTTCCTCCATCACCATGGGCAGATAACAATTCGGTATTCGCACCACGAACGCCTTGAAGTTGACGTTGCGGCGCGACTCCAGTAACTGCACCCTCGGTGTGTACCTCGTCTTCTGGCGCACGTACTCCACGATGTCCTCCGCTTTAGTGGTGTAATGCAAGCGGGAAATGTACACCGGTGTATTCGGTTTGGCAGCACGCAGGCTCACTTTAGGGTCCGCAGGAGCCTTGCCGCAAAGGTTCTTGGTTGTTCGCGAACGGCGCTTCCTCCTCTGCACCATCACGAAACCCTCGTTATCAGCCTTATTCGGTGCCTTTTCAGGCACAGGCTTATTATTAGGAGCATCAGAGGGGCTTGCGGTGACGCTGGCGTAATTCCTCCGTAGGGCTCGAGCAGGGGTCGCCGCGGGGATGCGGGGCGCGCGGGCGGAATGTTCTGCAAGCTCAGCAATCGACGTATGCGCCGGTGTGGAAACTGCTGACGCGGAATTCGCCGACGACGATACATCGTGGCCGGCTCCGCGACACGTGTCAGCGTTAGGCGCATTACCTGCTGACCTAGATACTGCCACACTGTTGCGCAACTCACTAACTTCCTTACGCAAATCGGTGACGATGTTCTGGGATGCATCCAATTTTGCTAGGACATCCGCAAGACTGGCCTTCAAAAAGACAATATCCTTGAGTAGGCTGGTTACATCGACATGGTCAAACGTGACAGGAGGAAGCTTGTTTAGCTCCTTCGCCACAAACGTCGGTACTTCATCGGGATCGGTCTCCTTGAGCAGCGTGATTATATCCTGCAGGCTTCTCTTGGTGCCGTCACGGCGGCGGGACACCATCTGTTCGCGCTTATTCAGCACAGTGAACAGCAACAGCTTGGCGGCAGCTATGTCTGCATACTGCTGCTGTATGTGTGTGTAAAAACGGAACCCTATTACTAAGACTTCGCTGTCTGTCCGTCTGTCCATCTGTCCGTCTGTCCGTCTGTCCGTCTGTCCGTCTGTCTGTCACCAGGCTGTATCTCATGAACCGTGACAGCTAGACAGTTGAAATTTTCACAGATGATGTATTTCTGTTGCCGCTATAACAACAAATACTAAAAACAGAATTAAATCAATATCCTATATATAATATGGGGCCTCCCATACAACAAACGTGATTTTTTTGCAGTTTTGTCTAATGTTTTTAAATAATGGTACGGAACCCTTCGTGCGCGAGTCCGACTCGCACTTGGCCGGTTTTTTTTTAATTTTAGCAAAGCACTGCGTTTCTTTACGGCATAAATATTTTTTGAATATTCAAATTGTGTTTATAAATAGAATATCATAAACATGATTATTTAAAACGAATAGTTACTTTTATACACAAATTAACATTTATTTGGGTTCTGAATTCAAAAATATAAAATAAATCTATTTTTTTAAGCTGTATAACGGCTGCATACCTTTGTCTCATAATATTTATTTGTGTTCTGAATTAAAAAATATAAAATAAATCTATTTTTTATATTAGGCTGTTTAACGGCTTCATACCATTGCCTCTCTTTCAACCTGGCGAAAGCAGAGCGCGAAAAAAAAGAAAATTAAACCTAATCGTAGTTCATTATGAACCAGTTTTCGAGGAAGTGTATTGAAAAATACTTATTTCCCCAAATAATTGGTACATTTATAATATGGCATCTCTGGCGTTTGCCATTTCACGTTTCATTTAACGTGATTTTATTCTACCAAACAGTGCTTCAGATTTTATGTCTTTTTTCATTCAATATTTATTTATAATTATAATTATTTATCAGTATTTTGTGATAAAAACATTATGTTGCACTCTATCATTTTCAGGAACAAATTGTTTTATTTTAGTTATCTTTAGGATTGAAATGGAACGTTCCATTTTATAAAAATGGTATTCCCATACCATAGATAGAGCGGATAAGGACACGTCATGTGCATGCTAAATGCAGCTTGCAATCTTGCATTTCAAGTTACGAAACGACATCACGCCTTTCTTTTTTAAGGTAAGCGTCCACATGTCCGCATCGCATCAAACGGATCATAGTATTCTTTGCATAGAAAATCACACAACTGCGTCCACTGATCCGTACTTATCGTACGGATCGTTCGAATCTGTTCAATAATACTATGATCCGTTTGATGTGATGCGTCCGATGCGGACAGGTGGACGCTTACCTTTATAGATATAGACCTAACCCTTGGTATCGAACGTGGATACATTCGATACCAAGGGTTAGAGCTACGGTAGTTTATTGCCAGTTCAGCTGAATTATTCTATAGGCAATGTCAACAACTTAGATTCTCTGTCGGAACCACTCTTTCCGGATTCGATCCCTCAAAACGACTCGCAAGTAAACCTCGTTCTATAGCTCGCTGAACAACTTTGAATATAAGGACCAGCCGTTCCGTGAGTGTCCACGTTACGACCTTTTTGTAATACCTATGTACATTTATTTTTGTACACTTTGGGGCACATTTTGTCCATCTTTCTTTGTACTTACCAAACTGCAGAGATTACCCGATGGATAAATAATTTCAAATAACTTTGCTATGGGTGGCGAAATCAAAAGGTGATTCGAAACAACAAAAATAGCGTAAATGTTTGTAATTAAGAAAATAAGTAGGTATATAAACATTCCGTCTACGGAACCCTGTTTATTACGTCTTAGACATAGCAAAAACTTATGATAGCAATGCACCAATAATGATGTGATGCATCGTAATGATTTGGTTTTCTCCCAACGCATCGACAAACTGTCAGTCAAGAAAATAATAATTATTGGACAAACACTAATAAAAATAAAAGTTTTACCTGTCGAACTTTTCAGTTTGGTAAAACTTAGCAAACATCGATTACTTTTTTTGCTGTGATGTGGAAGCTGTGTGAGGAGTTTTTCTGACTAGTAAAAAGACAAGGGATTGTTAGTTTTTTTTTTTTTGACAAGGGATTGTGTATTATTTAAAAAAAAGCATTCTGTCAATTTCCTTATTCAGAGTGTCAATCAGTATAAATCTGACGTTTTCAAAAGTGTCAGTTTCTCAGTGTCAAATTCGACAATTAGAAAAGGGAGTTTGCGAATAGAAGATTTTTTGTTTGCTTTACCAATTATGAAACTAAACTCTAAAAAACGGCTGCTGCCCTTATACTCTAGCTTATTACTGATTATGTTTATAAGTGCCGTGTCGCCTGGTGGTAAATTCATCATTTTGTTGTTGTAGGTTATGTATGTGATAACAAGGTAATAACAGTCGTTTATTATTGTTTATTTTACTGTTACAGCTAATGATTTACACTTCTTTGATGGCGTCTCTACAGCGGACGTAATATTTGGTGACGTGTTTTTCGAAATATTAGATCCTCCTGAACTAAGGTACTCATACAGAATCAGACCAGCCAAAGATTTTGGTACACCTTTCGTAAGTATCATTAACTTACTGGATTATGAATTATTGGGAATTGTATTATAGATTGAGTATTAATTAATTTTTGTAATGATTTTTCAGAATGAGAGTGTACAATTCCAGGATGCTCGGTTAGTTCCAACCATACCCCTGCATAGTTGCTCTGATATAGTAAATCATGATGATATTGTGGGACAGATCGCCTTGTCTGAAAGAGGGTAAGTTTTATGTCTATATTTTATTTGCACCATCTATAGAAAACATAGAAAAACCTAATGACTCTTTGCCCTTCCTGGGAATCAAACCCAGGACCTCATGTTTAGCAGTCGTGCTTCCAGAAGTAGGTGACTGTAATGTTACTCCATATCTAACCACGGGATGTTTTTAATCTGTTAATGCTAATTTCTTCATAACCCTGATCTAATATACAGCAAAGAGTCTTCATATCAATAGATTTGTCTTAAAGTTAACATCTGCTATCCTGTCATTGTTATTTTACCTCTGAGTTGACTTTGCAGTACCTTTATTCTGACGGACATAAAGATTATGTCAGAGGTCAAATAGTTGAAAAGACTATCAATTTTGCTTTTGTGGTTATTTTATAAAAATTGGTTTTATTTTAACTTTATCATCATCATCATCATTCTCGTTCCCTTATCCCTAATCGGATAATAAATTGGGATAAGGCTTATCCCAATTTATTTGGGGTTGACACAGCATGTCTTCTTCTTCCATACTTCTCTATAACTTGTCATCTCATCAGTCACAACTTTTCTAAGTATATCATCCTTCAAACAGTCCATCCGTTTCTTTGGTCTTCCTCAACTCTTCCATTCATACTCCTACCTTACAATATACCTCACAAGTTTTACTATAAAGGGTGTAAAACACCTCTTAACGAAGAACGAATGTTCTCCTCGTCATTGCAATCATTTTTTTGTTCTACACCATACCTGGAAACCTTCTAGTTACGGAGATATTGGGGGTCAAAGTTCCAACATTTAGACAAGTTTTTTTTAGGGTTCCGTACCCAAAGGGTAAAAACGGAACCCTATTACTAAGACTTCGCTGTCTGTCCGTCTGTCTGCCCGTCTGACCGTCTGTCCGACTGTCCGTCTGTCTGTCACCAGGCTGTATCTCATGAACCGTGACAGCTAGACAGTTGAAATTTTCACAGATGATGTATTTCTGTTGCCGCTATAACAACAAATACTAAAAACAGAATAAAATTAATATTTAAGGGGGGCTCCCATACAACAAACGTGATTTTTTTGCCCTTTGTTTGATAATAATGGTACGGAACCCTTCGTGCGCGAGTCCGACTCGCACTTTGCCGGTTTTTAAAATACAAGTTTTTAATGTAAGATTTTTACTTTATAAACCTCCACGACCGCCATACTATTCAATTCATCCATCAGCACAATGTTTTGACTGCGTTACATTGGGTTCTACCACAAAAAATGATTTTTCACCCAAAAAAGAAAACCTGTATCCCAGCAATAATTTTAAACCGTAAAGTTACTTAGTTTAGAATGCTTGGTTCACGGCTTCGTGATGAGGTCTTTTACATCCTGTATATTGACATTAAATTCTATATATTTTCAGGGAATGTTCCTTTGTGTTCAAGACGACCAAAGCCCAGCAGGCTGGAGCAAGGGCCATTATTATAACAGAGTCCGTAGACAAATGGGACGATTCTTTAGATCATCTAATAGAGATGGTTGATGATAAGTAAGTTCTTTTACTCCATTATCTTACTTTAGCTTGTTTCTAAATTATTTCTTAGTGCATTTTAATCTATAATAATTTGTACTACAGCAGTAAAATTTTTAATACCTTGTTTAACATTTTTATAGGGTAATAGTTAAATGCTAACACTAATGCTTTTATATAATTTAATTTTGTTGTTATATTGTCATTGTTTAGTAAATTTTTTCAAGTCTGTAAGGTTTCTAAGGGTTTGGCAGAGTTGTACTATGGACCAAACTTTCATTTGGCTACCCTGAGAAGTATTCCTGCTTGCAATACCCGGCCACTATAAACACTTAAAGCTATTTCTCTTCCTTGGTCCTTTTTTTATGAAAATGGGTGATCAAACATCTGTGATCAATAATAAAGCGTGGGTTTTTTTTAAAAGAATTAAGGCGACTACAGAAGCTAAATTAGACTGTATTTGTAGTGGTTTAAACTTCGTTTGAAATACTGTTTGAATAAAGCTCTAATCAGCTTGTACTACAAAGTGGTTGTTACGTCAGTCACTGCGGGTCGAATAGTGCGAAATGAGTGGTTTTTTTGCGATTTACAAAAAATCTATTGATTGGACTAAAAAAATAAACCACTAATGATAGTGGTTTATAAATATGTTGCTTGTAGAATTATTTGCTAAAAAATCAGAATGATCGCATGTATTTTAGTATGGTTTTTACTTGTTAAAAGATTTTTTAGAGATAAGGTCGTCATTTTGTTGGAGTGAAATTAGTTGTATTATGTTTTTAAAACACTATCATACTAGCATAATCATATCCTGAAGAATATGATATATTTTTCTGGTTTTGTTGATTGCAGTGAATCATATGCTTTTTTGCATTATAAAACTCGCGTTTAGCTCCTGTAAATATATAAAGCTTGCATATTTGTTTTACTACTATTGGTCTGTACAAAAAAGTATGTAATATGTACATGTAGGTATAGGTAAAAATGCATAGTATTTGTATTTAGTATTTCTGATTCTATTATCATATTTTTCAGAATGGACCAAGACGTGAACATACCGGCAGCTTTTCTTCTTGGTAGAAGTGGCGCCACAATACTTCGAACATTAAGAAAATTAAAAAAAAGCTATGCAGTAGTCAATCTCCCCATAAACATGACACATGTGCCAATTGGTAAGATGAACCAACCTCCTTGGATTTCATGGTAATTTTGCACTTTCTTCATTAGTTTTACAAAAGTTATTAGTGTTTCACATTTATGTGGTATGTATTTTCATAACTCATACAAAGACTGTTTTGTAGCCATTTGTATGGAAGTAAGATGGATATTTAAATATTTAAAAAAAATATTAGCTAACATTTATTGCACTAGTGATTAATTAAAGCAAATTTCTTTCTTTTTTATGTGTAATGTTCCACTAGTGTAGTAATAAAAAAGAAAGACTTATTTAATTAATTGTCCATATTTCTTTAGCCTTATATTTTGGATTTGAAATTAAGAAATCTCATCAGCTTATTGTTACCTGCCATTGTTTATTTATTTTATTTATTATAATTTGCATTTTGGTTTTTTATGTCTAATGTTGTAAAAAATGTAAACAAATTCAGAGAGATTCGATAAAGTGCTCACAAACCACCAATATGTGAACACTTAGGAACTTTGAAAAGTGATTTTCTACTACTGTCTTGATTACTATTTCATGCATTACAACCATAGCATTCTGGCAACTATTTAGAAATACTCTTAAAATCGCTTTTGAATATACAGGGTGTAAAATACCTCATCACGAAGCCGTCAACCAAGCATTCTGTACATCAAACTAAGTAACTTTACACAAAAATTATTGCTGGGAAACGACTTTTTTTTGGGGTGAAAAATCGTGTTTTGTGGTAGAACTCAATGTAACGCACTCAAAACATTGTGCTGATGGATGGATTGAATAGTACGGGGGTCGTGGAGGTGTTTAAAGTAAAAATCTTACATTTAAAACTTGTATTAAAAAAAAACTCAAAAAGTTGGAACGTTGACCCCCAATATCTCCGTAACTAGAAGGTTCCCAGGTATGGTGTAGAAAAAAAAATGATTGCAATGACGTGGATTCGTTAAGAGGTGTTTTACACCCTTTAGATAAGTGAATACATATTGGTGTTTGTGACTGAACACCCTATTTAGACTTAGTCATTTTCATTCCACTATTTATTGTAATTATTATAATATTGATAAACCTGGGGCCCAACAACCACTTCTTGTAGCAATATTACTTACTTCAGTGTAAATGAGAGTGAGCCTGTGTAGCTCCAAGTCTCTCCCACACTGACGTAAGTTTAAAATAATACAGGCCTTCCATATTACAGAACGTCATTATAGACTCGAGCATTACTTAAAAAGTCGTTTAAGAATAATCAGCCTATAATGTTCCCACTGCTGGGACACAGGCCTCCTGTCTATGTGAGGGAATGGGCTATGGCTCCACCACGCGGCCAAGTGCGGGTTGGTAGATGTCATATGTCTTCGAATTTTTGGTTCTAGGACATGTTTCCTCACGATGTTTTCTTTCACCGTTTTGAGAGCAGCGACGATGAAATAAATTACACAAAGTAATGCGCCTGTCTGGGTTCGAACCCACTACGTACTGCTCGTAAGTCGGGGCCGCCACTACTGTGCCTGGGCCACCACTGCTCTCAAGCTATTTGATTGGTTGAAACTAGTTTTATGTTGTACTTGAGTCTTGAGTGACGTTCTGTAATGCGAGACAAAGAGCTGGTGGTACAGTCGCTCTTAGTAAGATGATCTGAGTGCAGTTTTACAACCAAAATATTAGTACAAATATATTATTTGTGAACCTGTTATCTAGTTATTAGTTGGTACTTTTGTACAATGAGTTTATGGTCCTGTTTTGTGGTTGAAACATAATTATTATTATATGAAACAGTACTGTCAAGTTCAAGATAAAGTCAGATGAAAACATCTTTGAATTTTGATTTTAAGTTATGAAGCGAAAGTTAGGTGGTGTATTATAATTTTTATTAAGTGCGACTAAGCAAGAGCGTTATTTTCTGGATGTTTGAGTATGGATGGATCAACAAGAGAATGCTATATCTCTGTTTACAAAAAAATACTTGGTATATTGAGGAAAGAACAACTACCATTACTCGTTTGTTATAAACTGACCTTAATAATGCTTGGTATAGATTGGTGAAACGTAACATGAAATGTAACACAAATTGAAGCAAAACGCCTGATTGTTGTGTTACACTCATGTGATACTATTATCACACTCGGCCGTGTTTTAATACCCCTCATTATGTAACAGTTGCATAAATAACTATTATATACTATGCCGGGAGCATGGTAGGCCAGAGAGTTTTTCAGCAACAATATTCGCCATGAAAATTAACAAAAAAAAAACAGAAAGTAGCTTCTCAAATATTTGGCGTTCTTTCATCACGCCTTATCTACTCGGCTATAAAGTTTTTATTATGAAAATGCTTGCTGATAAACCCTATAAGTTCCATTACCAGCAGTTTTTTGAAATGATAGTCCATAGCTTTCTGTATTGTATTCTGATGCAGCAGTGGCCCAGTATGGCATGGACCGTGCCACTGTCATAGTTTGTGACAGCTAGTACTTACCTGTATCTTTTGTAAATATCTAATATAGGTAGGTTATTTTTTCACTTATGTACCTATTTAAAAAAAGAAGGATGATTAGAAAGCAAGATTTAGGTTGTTGAACTGTAATATTATTTCTGCCCTATAATTTTATTTAATTACTCGCAAATGTGATGAAAAACATTGTATGTATCACGGGCGGTACGGGAATTACGAACGTCGTCTCAAAAAGCCCTCAGTCTTCGATTTCGGGCTTCTACTAGAGCCTCGATCGTAATTCCTTACTTACCGCCCATAATACACAATGTACTAGTGACTCAAGTAAATCAGGATGGTAGCTATAATTATATCTATGAATAAATAGGGAAACAATTTTATCCAGCCAGAATTATTTTACGTTTTGTTTTAGTCCGTGTTTGACAATAATTGTGATCATATTAAGGGTTTCTAATATTATATAGCATTAAGGTGACGTGCAATGACAGCAAAAATGTAAATATGTATAATTCATCAGTCATAAGTATTGTCTCACATATCTTATGTTAATTTATTTTATAGGACATATCATTTTACCTTCCACGTTAATTTTGAATAAATGAATTCTGTCGAAATTGTGATAAATTCATCTGTATGCAAATTGATGAGAAATTAATAAATTAATTAAATTACATTTAAGATAGTAAGTCAAGTAAGCAAGTGAATTGATTAGCTGAATCTCGACTCAAAAGTATATCGGTTTAAATAAATTTATTTCTCAGAACATAGTCTGCATAAAATGAGATACAAAGTAATAAGTATGATTAAAAATATGTAATAAATTATCTTGTGTTCCCTTTGTAATAATAAACTAGCATTTATTGTCTAGTACTTAGGTGCTACAGCATGCAGAGGAATTGTCACAACTGAGAATCGGAACAGTGTTTACTAGAAATAAGAACTGTTTCAACTTGTCACGAAATGTAAAACACGTTCAGCGATGACCAATCTAATCAAATCAATATTTATTTTTTAAGTGACTGATTTGGCAGTTAATTTTGATATTATCTAAATATCTTACAAGAATAATCTATAGCGTAAAAAAATGAATAGTAAAGATTGCAATGTCACAGTTGGTGTGTAAAATATGTCGTACTGTCGTATTTATGAAAATCCAGTCCTAAATGTCAGTCCTATATATTTTGTGATAACATGTGTAGCTCAAGATTTAGTTCTAAAATACAAATACCTACATAAAAGAGCAGGTCGAAACCTGAATTGACACACTTGTATATAATATTATGATTTGTTGCAGCTGAAATTTGGTGTGAAAATATGCTAGGAAAATAAACCCTGTGATAAATCATATTAGCTGTAAAGCTTAGGTAGCTTTCGTATCTAGTGTATATTTCATTGTCAAATCTATGTCCAATGGAGATGGCCGGTTAAAGCTGAAAGCAGATGGCGCTAGCATAGTTTGTTCCCAATCTGACCAATGAGGTCAAGCCATTTTGAAGTATAAAATGACATTACCAGATTTTCTACCAATGACAATGCTTGGAACAAACTATGTTAGCGCCATTAGTTCCACAGTTGCAATCCCCATTGATGTCATAATCGCTTAAACAAAGGTCTGTGCTTGCTCATGTTAACTCGCGGGCGCGGTAACGTGGCGCGCGTGTACGCGCGTAAGCCAGTACGAGCGCATACGCGCTTCAAAATAATTATGCTAGTCTGAAACTGCTCCACTAGAGAAATGTAAACAATAGTAAATTAGGTGAATTTCAAAATGACGCTATATAAAATGTAAAAAACATTGAAATTGTGACTCAAGCTGAACTTTATGTGTGGCCATTAGTTATTTTTCAAAAACAAGTATTTTTCATTTATAATTTTGGAAATTATCTTGTCTCTCAGACACCAACAACGCCCTATAATAAAGACAGGTTTATTTTCGTCATGATTAAATAATTATGCTAGTCTGAAACTGGTCCACTAGACAAATGTAAACAATAGTAAATTAGGTGAATTTCAAAATGACGCTATATAAAATGTAAAAAACATTGAAATTGTGACTCAAGCTGAACTTTATGTGTGGCCATTAGTTATTTTTCAAAAACAAGTATATTTATTTATAATTTTGGAAATTATCTTGTCTCTCGGACACCAACAACGCCCTATAATAAAGACAGGTTTATTTTCGTCATGATTACCTACCATAATTGATTGTTTTGTTATTTTTATTTTGCTTTTTATGGTTTTGCTAGTCTGCGTAAGTATTTTTTTAGTACGTTTTTGTTACTGTGCTTCGTAGTTTTACTCCAATTATTTATGTGTTTTTAATTTATTCTAAAGCCTTTACATTTATGCGATTCAAGTGGATTATGTGACATACTCAGAACAACAAGGCTTAAAACTAAAATGATTTAACTTGACTTAAAAAAAAAACACTGCTGTTCAATAGTTGGTGTATTCCGATATTAAATTCTGCCTCACTTTGTATTAATATTTGTGTGACAATTAATAGTTACCTTTTGCTTCAGGATTTATGAATAGATAAGTTGATTTGTCGCCAGAGAGTGGTGGCGTGAAAAAGTTGTTCGCTTCGAACATATCTATCGAAGCACTCGGTCAGTGACCTTTTATAATGAGGATCTCATTGTACATAACGACATCTATTATATTACGAAATATTACAATAATCATTTATGGCTTTTGTAATTTATTGTGTGAAGTATTAAAACTCGAATGCTCCAAATAAAACGCCTTGTTATTATTATTGTTAATTTGGTTTCGGCAAGTTCCTTAAACAGGCTTTTCGATGGTAATGGTTCACGTCTAATCAACGATTTTTTACAGGCACCGGGCCTGTAAAAAATCAACATGTAGAACTATTTTCTTAATAAATATACCTACATCTGAAGAATCCTTAAGTGGCGGATCCAATGACCAATTAAAAAAAAACCGGCCAAGAGCGTGTCGGGCCACGCTCAGTGTAGGGTTCCGTAGTTTCCCCTCCGTCACAATAAGTGTTCCCACTTATGAGTTTAAAGGTGGGTATCCATTATGTAAAAATGCTTGCATATACGAATATACTACAAACTTAGTCCAGAAATTATTTTGTACAAAATTTTGTCTTTTTTGTACAAAAACTGTTGTTTCCATCAAGTTCAAAATGATTTTCCTAGAAAGTCCTTATAAAGTTCTACTTTTCAGATTTTTTTCATATTTTCTAAACTTATGGTTTAAAAGTTAGAGGGGGGGGGGACACATTGTTTTTTACTTTTGGAGCGATTATTTCCGAAATAATTGACATTATCAAAAAATTATTTTAGAAAACCCCTATTCATTTTTAAATACCTTTCCAACAATATATCACAAGTTAGGGTTGAAATTAAAAAAAAATCACTTCCCACTTTACATATAGGGGGGCTACCCTAATAAAACATTTTTTTCCAATTTTTATTTTACCACTTTGTCGGCGTGATTAATATACATATTGGTACCAAATTTCAGCTTTCTAGTGCTAACCGTCACAGAGATTAAGCGAGGACGGACGGACGGACAGACATGGCGAAACTATAAGGGTTCCTAGTTGACTACGGAACCCTAAAAACATCCTGCACGATTAATAACAATAATTTCGATCTACTGACCCAAGGAATGAATTAACAGTTAAACGACAGTTAATTTTCTTGATAATGCTATTATGGCACGCAACATTACTGTGGACTATTGACTGAACTAATCCGGATTTATCGTTCATGGACGGTTGCTTATTATGCGTCGAAATACTGCCAAGAGACCGACTTTCGATGAATACCTCACAGACAAATCAACAAGGATTAGTTCGCTTAGGCGCCGCTCTATAATAGGTAGCGCTAGTAGTTCTATAGACTTAGGTATTTATTTCAGAGTTGTTATATTGTTTTTTTAGCAGTTGATAAACATAGATTTTTTTGCAGTCGTTTCAACTGCTAAACAACCAATTGGTCGACTTACCCAGATCGAAATCGAGAATCTTAAAAAGCCATAGTCCTGTTCCCTTTCGGGAACGTCTGGGGTCTGGGAACATACCGGTTAACGCAGAATATTCGAGTTCAAATATTTTATTCGTGACAAAGGTAAAAGTACTAGAAATCTAAAAACCTGAGAAGTAAACACAAATGTGCAAAAACAATTAAGGATTGCAGAAATTGACAAGAAATAGTAGGTACATTTTCTAAATATGTGAAAACAATATAGACAAGTTAATGCCAAACAAAAACTCATAAAAAAAGAACCAAAATTAAAAACGGTGTTATCAATAAAGTTATGTCTCCTTATGTGCTGCCTTGCAAGGCGTACAAATAATATTCACACTAGTGCAGGTTGTAGTTTTTAGGGTGCCGTAGTCCTGGCAAGGAACCCTTTTTCGTTATGTCCGTCTGTCTGTCCGAGGTTTTGCTAAGAGACCGTTAATACTAGAAAGCTGTAATTTCGTAGAGGGGTGTTTATCAGTAACGCCCACAAAGTGGTAAAATAAAATTTTGGTTTTTTTTTTTTTTTTTGGTAGCTCCCCATGTGGAGGGGGGATAATTTTTTCTTCGTCGTCTACCCCGTCGTGTGGGGTATCGTTGAATAGGTCTTTTAAAATGACTTAGGGGTTGGCTAATACTACTTTGCGATTTAATGCTCCATTTACGAAATATTAAACTTTAAAGTTCAATTTTTTGTTCCAGTAGGGCGCCCCCCCTCTAGAAGCTAAACTGCTGGCTTGAAAAATCTGGAAAAATTCATGATGATAGTGCATTTTATGAAATTTAAAGAAAAACTAAAGCGGTTAAGATAACTTCATTAGTTTAGCAGTAATGGTCGTTGCACTTGGGTGTTGAATAATTTTGTACCAAATACAAAATCCTTAGAATAAATCCTATGAAGTGACTAAGATGAAGTAGTTGCTTGTTTATAACGGGTAAAGACTTGCATTGAAAAACAATCTAAACTAAAAAAACATTATAAATTATCACAAGTTTCACAAAGCTGCCGCTAGATGGCGCTGTACCAACGAGTTCGTTCTATATTGTGATAACGGGCTACTACGGAACCCTACACTGCGCGTGGCCCGACACGCACTTGGCCGGTTTTTTATGAGTAAGTATAATAACTGCTGCTAAGTACTAGATTAGCTACCTACTTAATGTTCAGACTCTTAAGAAACTGCTTATCATTCATTACTGCATTACACAACAATGTTCCACTACTCCCATTGTCTCATTAGGTGGAGTAAAACCACAATGGAAAAAAATCGACATTGATACAAAAAGTAACTGCAAAGCAAAAAGCAAAAATGACACATTCGCGTGTCTTGCAGCATGCGATCTGAGTATTACAGGTGTTTCAATATTGAACAAACCCTGATATCTCGTGCAATGAAACATGCAGCTTTTATTATTTTAGTATAATGGAACAAACAGCTGATTTATTTAGTAATAGGTCAAATTGCCGAGCAAGCAGGTGACATAGTGGTTAAAGCGTTTTTTTTTTTTTTTGTTTGAGTAATCATCAAATGACTCCTCCCGCTCTGGGCGGAGCAGGAGGGAGTGTCAGACTTTACTGACTAAAACCCATCCATGTTCCTTCATCGCCATTTGTGTTCCGGGCCCACGGTATCTCTTTCGAACAGTGTCGCAACCCCGGCAGGCATCGGTCCTTACGGACCCCTTCCTTTTTGCTGATTCTCTTTGAGGCGCGCGTGGAACACGAACGCGCCGTCGACACGGCCTGTCTGGCGATCTAGCCCATAGCCCACCGTCCACAGGCCCGCGCTTACGGTGGCCGGGGCGTCTCCCGCGGAGTGGTTAAAGCCTGATAAGATAACGTATTTTTGTTCCTTCCACAGATAAAAGGACTATCGCTAACCCCATTTAATGTGGGTTATTCGCCAACTGGACACGCGTGTGTCCAGTTGGTGAAACTCACAATTAGTATCACTTATTATTTCGTCATCTGGACATGCCAAAATTTTTACGCGTGTCCACATAGTGAAACTTAAATTAAATCACTTTTAAGTTTTCGCCAACTGGACACACGTTCGCATTTTATCTGAATTCATGAGAAAGTACAGTCACGCAGATTGATGTTCTGTATCACAATTATATTCGGCCACGTTCCACTGTTGGGAACGGCTGGTTTTGACAATTTCTAAATAAGAAATAATAATATCAGAAATGGTGAATATTTTACATTGCCGAACATGATTGTTGTTCGCGACGAACGTCACCTAATCAGCATATAGTGTTTTTGTTATAGTAAAACAGTATAGAGTCAGTGTATGGGCAATATAGTGAGAAATAATAAGTGCCTTCAGTGATTAGAATAGTAAAAACCAGTAATTTACATAAGCGCTAGACTCATATAAACTCGCAAGTGGAGTTTATAGTTTAATTTAGAATTTTAGTAAGATCCAGGTAGCCTATATAGGTTGCGACCTAGGCCTGGATATAGTCTTTTTTAATAACTTAGTCCTTCAGGAAAACCACTTTGATGAGAGTATGACAATCTAGCGCAACTATATTCGTCAGTAATAGGAAAATTTGGTCTTACAGAATAACAGTTGAAGGATCGTTACAAGCTGAAAAATACAGACACGACAAAATAAGTAACAGTTTTCGATAGGTCATGTACTCGTCTAGTATATGGGAATTATATACTTACAGTCACAGCAACAGTTTTCGTGTAATTCAGCCTGGAAGATCCTTCAACCAGCCACTGTTGGAAAAGTTGTCTGGTTTTTTGGAAATAATTTCCTAATTACAATAAAGATTATTGTGATTTTAATGTTTGTACATAAATAACTTTATGTAGAAGCCATATCATGTATATAATGTACTTAGATATAAGCACAAAATTGTAATTTTCCGAAAATATGCATGTATCTATAATCAAAATTTTCATTAAAATTTTCCAAAATCAGGAAGCGAATCAGGGTTCTCGTTACAGTAAAGTTCCGGAGTACCTTAGTAAACACAACATTTTTAAGAATTGTAGTCATCAGTACGTCAAATATATTATGAAGAAAAACAGTAAAAAAGTTGTGCGCGAAAAGTCCTGAAGCTCCGAATCGCTTCTTAAATAGTTATGAAAGTTTATCAGTGTATTATTTTCCAGTAAACCCCCCTTCCCTCGTTAGGTTCTACGCCTGAGATTCCGTAGATTGGCTACAGTTAAATAGGTGTAGGACGTCAGCGATGTCTGAGAGCGAAGTATAGCGTATGCGTGCACCCGGTGTAGAAAGGGTATATATAGGCAGACCGCTAGGTACACGTTATACATCCACGCCTTCAGCGGATCACGCCCGTCCGGCACAATTGTGATACAGAAAATCAATCTGCGTGACTGTACTTTCTCATGAATTCAGATAAAATGCGGACGTGTGTCCAGTTGGCGAAAACGTATAAGTGATTTAATTTAAGTTTCACTATGTGAACACGCGTAAAAATTTTGGCGTGTCCAGATGACGAAATAATAAGTGATACTAATTGTGAGTTTCACCAACTGGACACACGTGTGTCCAGTCTCTCGTGTCCAGTTGGTGAACAACCCTTTAATGTGTGTAAAAATACCCGTATCGAAGCCTAAAGGTACCTACTTGTTTTCCTTGTCATTGCGATCATTTTTCAGGAATTTCTCAGTACTAATTTCGGAGTTGTGACTTTTTTCCGGTTGATGGAAAAAGGCTTGACCCCTACTACATCAGACTTGGGCAGAGCTAACTTAATGTGGGTGTATCGACTTATACGTCACCTCTGCCCCGCTCTACCTGAGGCATAAAAACATCTATGTGGCATAAGGCACGTACACGGTACAACCTATACAGGGTGCAGAATCCTATTGATATTCATTAATGATTAGGTACTTACCTACGCAAGTATTATATTATCTGTGCCTACGCGTTATGTGCTCATTATCATTGGTAACGACGCACTAAGTTACACATGGTAAAGTAGGAACCTATAGATAGCCAGTAGGTACCTACTTACTACTAATCGATTGTATAGAAACCTTTTTCTTATAAACCGGCACATTTTATCTGTTAGTTCTTTAATCAGCAACGCGTTAGAAACCGTGTGTTTGTTGGTATATAAGGTAGTATTTGATACGAAGGCTTTACGTAATACCTACCTAACTACAATAAAATTCAGTCTCGCTCACCCCATGCAGACGGAATCAAACATTCAAAGCTATCGACGTTCCTTCCACCAGTTTGTCACGACCTCTTGTTGGCCAGAAATAGGTGTCTACTTGGGCAGATTAGTATTGTCGTTTACACTCGTCTAACTTGAAGATAAATGTGTAGAATTTTTAAAGGCTTTGTTTCACTTGTAAAGGTTGGATATTGTATTAATTATTGTAATTACCTACAACGGTTTTTCGAGATATGTGGATTTAAAAAAACTGATGGTACCTACCTACTTATTTGTAATGAGCCGTTTTTTGCTTGATAGCATTTCTCTAATGTTGTAGGTAGGTACCTAACTTAGATAGACTCCTCACAGAGTGGATTGATGTCCTGGTGGTGGTGATGTTCGAGTGAATTCGCTTGATGTGGGTAGCGACTAGCGCATGACACGTTGCACTATGTTCTTGGGGGACCCTTTATGTCTGCAATTTTTCCGCTGATAATGATAATTTTGTGCCGGTGCTCAATAATTAATAATATCGAGAACCGGTACAACATTTGGTTTCAGTAGGTACCTACTTACTTTTATAGAACGAGTATGTAGTGTTAAGGCGACTACAGGAGCTAAACGCGAGTTTTATTATGCAAAAAAGCATATGATTCACTGCAATAAACAAAACCAGAAAAATATATGATATTCTTCAAGATATAAACTAGTACGATAGTGTTTTGAAAACATAATACAACAAATTGTATTCGATAAAAAAAACATCACAAACTTATCCGTAAAAATTTATTTTAACGAGTAAGAACCATACTAAAATACATGCGATCATTCTGATTTTTTGGCAAATAATTCTACAAGCAACATATTAGCATGATAGTGGTGTCGATTCTGTTGTGCACAAACTAAACTTAATTTAGGCTATTGCTATCTTTTACTAAAAGGTAGTGCGGGAGAAGGACGGCTTTAGCTATGAACTAAGTTAGAGATGTCAAACTAGTTTATGCCTTGCGCTTCACCGTGTTTTAGTCGACATGTTTTTACGTGCGCCCTTCATTTGTATGGAAATATTAGTTCCAACTAAATTTGACAGCTCTAAATTACGTCCGTCTCTTTCTCGTTTTATTCGAGAGAAAAAGATAGCAATAGCCTAGATTAAGTTTAGATTGTGCACAACAGAATCGACACCATTGTTTTATTTTTTTAGTTCAATCAATGGATTTTATATAAATCGCAAAAAAACACTCATTTCGCTCTATTCGGCCGCAGTAACTGACGTAACAACCGCTTTGTAGTGCAAGCTGATTAGAACTTTATACTAACGGTATTTCAAACGAAGTTTGAACCACCATCACCACAAATAGAGTTGCTAATTTAGCTCCTGTAGTCGCCTTAAGGCGGTGGTATCTGCTAACGAGAGGTTTTCTCCATGTAACTCCTCTTTGATGAGTGAATATATATGTTCAAAAAAATATATGTTGCGTAATAGACTGTTAACTTTAATTGGTACAATTGAAATAATTCTAACTTTATTATGTAGTCATAGTCAGATAGTCGTTTTGCAAGTAAAGTATTTTATTTTGCGCGCTTGGACGCTTGATAAATGACTAATTCAGTGATTTGTATTGTGAAGTTTATTTATTTTTCGTGTACCTACCGTGTGTACATAAATGTAATAGTTTTTAGATTTTTAAACTCGTGATATCTTTTGAATGGAATGTCCGAATTGGATAATTTAAAAAGTAATTTAGAGGTATTGAAGCAGTCTTGAATATAAAGTATTTTATTTTGATAAGGATTAATACCACGATACAAATAAAGAGCCTTTTCTAGCGGCGACATTTCAATTCAATTTTCAACCGACTTCCAAAAAGAAGAGGTTCTCAATTCGACTGTATGTTTTTTTTTCAATAAATTAACACTTATTGTGGCATAACTATAATAGTTAGACATATGCTGTTGTGACACTTTCTGTAAATAATGATGTGTTCTGCAAAGTCATAGTACATTATTTTCTTCTATCATCAATACTTTTTGCAGCGTAAAGAATATTTTAGGTATTTTTTTTACACCTTGGGTTACATTATTGGAATTTTAAAGGTAAGGATACCAATTGTTTTGGAAAAAATAATATTTATTATTTTATTCATTAACACATACATTTGTTTTAACAGGTAAAACCCAAGCTAACAAAAGTAGTAAATATAGCCTGTCACCCGAGGATAGTGTAGCTTTCCAACAGTGAAAGCATTTTTCAAATCGGTTTAGTCGTTTCGGAGCCTATTCAATGCCAACAAACAAACAATTAAAATAGTTCGGACCGCGAACCAGCGAATCTAATGCATACCTAGTAGGTAGGTACATTATAGTAACGATAACGATATAGTAACGATGGAATAGCAATACAATCTATAATCTTACAATTTATTTACTTTTGAGAGCATTTCAAATTGAATCTAAGGGCGCGATGGCGCTGCCGTGTGCGTTTCGATGGCGCGACTACGGCGTTTTTTTTTTTTAAAACAAGCCAATATTATGCAAAAATTTGTAAAAAACTATTCCCAATTTGTTAAAGTTATGGTTAAAAAGTTATAAGGGTTTGAACGTGGCCGCGCCATCAAAACGCGGAGAACCACGCGGCCATGGAAATCTTAAAAACTAAGCCTTGCAGAGACTTGAAATTTAGGGAAATAACAGATTGAATTTGTAAAAATATAGAAAAAAATCCTAGGTTTATATTTTAGGAGCTGTAAGACTAAAACCCAATGGCTGCGCCATTGAAACGGTGAAAAACACGTTATCGCCGATATCTCGCTGAAAAAACATCGCAGAGGTGGGATCCTTTTTTTTGCATAATCTTCTTTTTCCTAATATACTTTGGCATAACTGTTTTGGCATAATTTGTTTTGCCATAATAATACCTTGCCAATTTTTTTTTTGGCATACTGTTTATGTTGGCATAATCATCTTGAAGGCTAATTTGTTTTGGCATAAATTGAATTTTGCATAATGTTACTAGGCATAATGACTATTAGCATAATAGTATTTAGGCATACAAATAATATAAATACAAGAATCAAATTTGAGTTATTTTTGTATTTATTTTGAAATAAAAATTCATTATGGCGGTGGTATGCGCGAACGGCCTTGAGGATCTGGGCGGAGCTAAATATTTTCCCCGCGCTCCCCGTTACCTACATTTTTACGCGCGCATAGTGTGACTCGCGCTCTTCGCAGGAGGCCGCGCCGTGTGCGTTTCGATGGCGCGACTACGGGTCCACCCTTTATAGCAGAACTTTTTATGTCATAATAGTACTTTGCATAACAGCGGATAGCATAAACTAAATTTCGCAGAAAATCGTTTGGCAGACACTCATTTATCATACATTCAAAACTCATAATTTTGTAAGGCAGAATCATCTTTAGGCATAAATTTCATATGCATAAGAATTAAAAGTAGAACCATCTTAGCGCAGAAAGTTCACAGCCAGAATCATCTTTTGGCATACATTTTATATCGATAGTCACTAAAAGCAGAACTATCATATCTCAGGAAGTTACAATCATCTTTTAGCATACATTTCTTATGCATAACAATAGAAAGACTCATCTATCACATCCACATCACAGAAAATTCATCAAAACAGTTGATTGTGAACATGTGGTTTTTATTTTCCTGTAAGCAGGAGGCAAACATGCAAACAAGCATACATCTTGCATGCAGCAAGCATGCAGTATGCAAACAAGCATGCAGTATGCAAACAAGCATGCAGTACGTAAACAAGCATGCAGTATGCAAACCAGCATACAATATGCAAACATGCACACCAGCATACACCATTCATGCAGCAAGCATGTAGCATGCAAGCAAGCATGCAGCATGCAAGCAAGCATGCAACATGCAGCAGGCATGGTTTCTGTCACGGCTCCGGCGCTGCGGGGCTCCGGCGGTCCCACGCGAGCTTATCGTCGCAGATGTGTTTAACGCTCACCACCGCAGCTTCGGCTTGCTGGCCGGCTTCGCCGGCCAGCCTCAGCAGCGGCGGCGAGTGTTACAACAACCTGCTCCTTAACTCGCGGGCCGCCTCGCCCCTCCGCGCCTACGCAATTTTAAATTACACTCTAGGGGTAGGGCAGACAAGACTACGTAAAGTCGGTTTTGGAGCGATTCGTTTCTGTCACTAACTTTTGTAGCCCATCATATTATTTTTTAAGACAATATTTAAATGTTTGGTTAAAAATGCTATTTTATAGAAATGGCAATAATGCCAAATACAATCATTCCAAATGAAATTCTGCCATCTTCGTAATATGCCAAATGAAATTGTGCGAAATTTGAACATTGCCAAAGGTAATCATGCTAAATAAAATTCTGCCATCTTAAAAGTATGCCATTGTAAATTCGGAAATACAAACATTCGGCCAAACAATTACTATATTAAATAATTTTTATGCCTTAAAAATATTCGTTTAAAGAAGATTATGCCAAGTGTGTTATGCCAAATAAATTTCGGAGTATCAAGATTCTGCCAGATAGAAGGAACCCCGCGACTACAGCATTTTTGTTTAACTACTACGACAAGATTTTGTAATAATTTGTAAAAGTTGATTCCCAAAACCACGAATTTGTCAAAGTTATGGTTAAAAATTTATAAGGGTTTGAACGTAGCCGCGCCATCGAAACGCGGAGAACCGCGCGGCCACGGAGATCTTTAAAACTAAGCCTTGCAGGGTTCTGTATGGTGTCGGACGTTAAGAATAGCACCATCCCATATCTTCCCGTGGGTGTCGTAAGAGGCGACTAAGGGACTTACCAGAGAATGGGCAGCAGCGTTCTCTGTGTTTTTGTAACAACCGTACTGCGATCGCCAACCCGCCTGCCAAGCGTGGCGATTATGGTAAAAAACCCCCCTTTGGGGGAGGCCCATGTCCAGCAGTGGACGTCTTGCGGCTGAAGTGATGAAATGATGATGAAGCCTTGCAGAGACTTGAAATTCGGGTCAATAACAGATTGAATTTGTAAAAAAATTGTAAAAACATAGAAAAAAATCCTAGGTTTATATTTTAGGAGCTGTAAGACAGCGGTGAAAAACACGTTATCGCTGATACCTCGCTGAAAAAGCATCGCAGAGGTCTGAAGATTTTTGTAAAACAGATTTGAATACGTCGAAATATGTAAAAATACAATGAAAAGTCCTAGGTTTATATTTTAAGAGCTGTAAGGCTAAAATCCCATGGCCGCGCCATAGAAACGGTGAAAAACACGTTATCGCCGATATCTCGCTGAAAAAGCATCGTAGAAGCATGAAGTTTTTTGTAAAACCTATTTATTTATTATATATTTATTTCTTTAACTTTAGTACGGTATCGCTTAGAAAGAGGTCGTGATTATTTATCGAAGAAAGTAACTATTAGCTAGATTTTTTTAAACAATACCTAAATATGTAGAACTAACGATAATAGGAAAAAAATATAATAAGTATAACCCCTGTAATAACGTTTTGAATATTTCGATACGGTGACCATGACTTTGTTTACAGAAAACTTTCCACCTATTGTATTAGAAATTATTTTTCAAGGATTCTAAATTAAATTAAAATTAAAAATCGTATGTTTATTTCTTATAAAATTTATTTTGTTTTTGTATCTTGTTATCTATATCTTATTCAGATTATTAATTTAGATGATTTTTCAGCTAAAAATATAATATATGAAATATCTTAGTGTAAGACAGTAAACAATCAATGATTTATGTGTTTTTTAAAGAAATAAACATGTTTTTGTATCTTATCGTTTCATTTTAATTAAATTTTGAATCCTTGAAAAATAACTTCTAATGCAATAGGTGTAAAGTTTTCTATAAAAAATAAGTCATGGTCAACCTATCGAAATATTCAGAACGTATTGAAGGTTCTAAACGATACCGTACTTACAGTTCCCGAAAACTAGGATTTTTTTGTGTATTTTTACAAATTTTGACAAATTCAAATCTAGATTTGAATTTGTAAAAACATCGCAGAGGTCTGAAGTTTTTTGTAAAACCTAGGTTTTACAAAAAACTACAGACCTCTGCGGGTTCCCTATCCATTTGCATAAAATTTTAAGACCTAATATAACTTGGCATACTTTTGTTACTACTAATTATATTTTTGCATAACATTTTTACGCATTATAACAGCTTACGCATATTTTTTTTAAGCATAATTTATCTAATCATAATTATGATTAAGCATAACATTGTTAGGCATAAATTGATTTACTCATAATGATACTAAAACATATTTTTTATAGGCATAACAAAGAAGCATAATCCTAAAATGTTAGACATACCCTAATTGGATATACCAATTTATTTTGACGATTGGAATAAAACCATCTCTCCGAAGCAGGTAATACATAACATATTTGTTTTGAACATAGTTGATTGTGAACATATGTGAGTTTTTTCCCTGTAAGAAGCATGCAAACAAGCATACACCATGCATGCAGCAAACATGCAGCTTGCAAACATTTGAACAAGCATACACCATGCATGCAGCAAGCATAAAGCAAGCATGCGTGCAGCAAGCATGCAGCAAGCATGCAGCAAGCATGCAGCAATCATGCAGCATGCAAGCAAGCATGCAGCAAGCAAGCATGCAGTATGCAACATGCAGCAGGCAAGGTTTCTGTCACGGCTCCGGCGCTGCGGGGCTCCGGCGGTCCCACGCGAGCTTATCGTCGCAGATGTGTTTAACGCTCACCACCGCAGCTTCGGCTTGCTGGCCGGCTTAGCCGGCCAGCCTCAGCAGCGGCGGCGAGTGTTACAACCACCTGCTCCTCAACTCGCAGGCCGCCTCGCCCCTCCGCGCCTACGCGATTTTAAATTACACTCTAGGGGTAGGGCAGACAAGACTACATGGAGTCGGTTTTGCAGCGATTCGTTTCTGTCACTAACTTTTGTAGTACAACTTAAGATAGTTTTCAATGTTTAACACTAACACCGCCTCCTGCCTGGCTACGACAATGCTTCATAAGTTGTTAACAAAGGTCATGTGAATTTATTTTTCGACATAATTCTGTTAGGAAAGGCAAACATTCGACTGTCGTAATGTCTTTCTAACAACAAACAACTCTACTTATCATTTCCATGTTCAGAATAAAATTGTAAATAGAAAGAAGCTTGTAAAAAGACCCCTTCAAACATAAATATTAGATAGGTACTCCTATGGGGATAACTAACATCAACCAAACAAAGTTTTATGAAAAGTATTTGAATAGGTATTACATACGACGACGTTGACGTTGTTAAATAATCCATCACGAAAAGTCATGACAAGTACCTAAGCATATTATATTAGGTACCTATATACCTATTTCTACATGATTAGAAACACATTTATTACACTATTAGGCAAATAGCTAGGTACATAATTTAACTGAAAA
This sequence comes from Xestia xanthographa, assembly GCA_905147715.2. NCBI lineage: Eukaryota > Metazoa > Arthropoda > Insecta > Lepidoptera > Noctuidae > Xestia > Xestia xanthographa. The sequence continues at coordinate 17,292,598 of LR990659.1, read as the reverse complement.
GTGACTGGCATTGTACCTAGGGGGTATCTACTTATGTAGCAAGCTGTTATATTAACATGTAGGTAGGTAGGTATTCAGACAGAGACAATTTGGTTTAAAAATTTCGCGGGCTACCTTGGAGTTTCCACCTTAAGCCAATGAGGTTGGCCTGTGAAAGCTACAAGCAGATGGCGCTAGCATAGTTTGTTCCCAATCTGACCAATGAGGTCAAGCCATTACATTACCAGATTTTCTACCAATGACGATGCTTGGAACAAACTATGCTAGCGCCTTTAGTTCCACAGTTGCTATTCCCATTGCAGTTGTTGAACGCTAACAGTAGGTACCTACATAACAGCTACATCAGCAAAAACTAGAATAGTCCTATACTCCCTCTACCAGTCAAAAACAACTGTCCTGCTAGAAAAAAATAATTAACAGATGAACACTTTTAATTTAATTAAATCTTATGTAAGTATGTAGGTACAGGTAGGTACATTTTTTTTTTTTCAGAATTGGAGAAAACTCCGAACATGCAAACATACGGGTCGTATCAGAACGTGAACGTTCGTTTTTTGAAGTCGGTAAGAATAAAAAAGAATTTAATTTTAGTCTTTTAATAACTCCAGGTATAGTACCTAGCTATTTGGTAAATAAGTAGGTACTTACATGTTAATAACGAAAGGGCAGTAGACGACATTCGTGTCAGAAATATTGTTGCGTGTTCCGAGCAATAAAAAAGCTAAAACAAGCGAGTGAAAAGTACTGAAGGCGTTATCAAACTAGAACAAATGTAAGTACCTAAACTTTAACTTATTCAGTGTTGTTTGGTACAATCACTTTTTACTGTTTTAAATGAAGATGGTTATCGGTAGGTACACTGCCACTGAAGATAAGTGTAGAAAGACAAAATTACCTTAGCTTTGTGTTGTAAGCACGAAAAATTACATTAATTGAATTTTTCGGGCGTGCTACGTAAGGCTTAGTTTTAAAAGGCAATTCTTTAATTTACGTGCTGACGTGTTTTTGGGTCCAAGTTTCTTTTGTAAGCTTCTGCACGTGGATTACAACACAATATTACGTGAACTCTACATAAACTTTTATATATAACTATGTTTTGCCCGCGGCTACGCTTTAAATATGTAAAGCCGGGGTTAGGTCTACCTATCTTTTGACGTAAAACGTCTTTAAAATCAGTACCATACACGGGTACCATGTCATAAAACCGGACCGTACCTTACCAATTGGCGTAACGAATTGGGTTATATCGTCTGACATTAATATCTACAAAACTATTCATCGTAGAAACATGAATTTAGTGTCATTATTTAGCCCTTATAGTCGCTGCTAAGACCTTGAGTTTGCATCGGGGCCAGGCGGGGCAGCGGGGGAGGGGCACTGCGTAGAATGCGCTCTCGCTGGATTCTAATTTGGTATAACTCACGACTCACACGTGATAGCGCGGTGATTCTTTCGTGTATTTACAGAGTTCGTTTAGACCAATTTGATTCAAATAAAAAATAACCAATAAGTGTTAAAAATTAACAGTTATTGGTTTTCTTTCAATCTTTAACACTAAAAGCGACTCGCTGATATAGACGTTTCACGTTAAAACCAACGGCCGTGTGCACCGACACAGCCCCACCAGATTTTTAGGCTTTGTATTGTACCTACCATAACGAAGTATTAACTACCTGTTTTAATAATAATTTGCAAACTTCATAGCATCATATTGCGCCTGTTATCCCAGAAGGGTTAGGCAGAGGTGTACCTAATAGTACACCCACATTGCGTATTGCGTATACGTTTACGTCTCATGTAATAGGGGGCTAGCCTATTACCATCAACCAGGCACAACTTCAGACTCCGTGGCTGCTACTGAGAAATTCCTGATGGAAAATCCCAATAACAATTTGCCCGACCCGGGAATTGAACCCGCAATTTGAAAATAGTGCGAAATGAGTGGTTTTTTGCGATTTACAAAAAATCTATTGATTGGACTAAAAAAGTAAAACATTAGATGCATAATATGTTGCTTGTAGAATTATTTGCCAAAAAATCAGAATGATTGCATGTATTTTAGTATGGTTTTTACTCGTTATAAGAAATTTGTAGAGAAGTTTCTCGTTATGTTTGTGATTTTTTTTATCGAGTAAAATTAGTTGTATTATGTTTTCAAAACACATCATACTAACATATATCCTGAAGAATATGTGTGAATCATGTGCTTTTTTGCATTATAAAACTCGCGTTTAGCTCTTGTAGTCGCCTTAAAGAATTGAATAAATAATGTGATAAGCTAGCTACAGGTACTTTGATATCTAGACTTAAAATAGGAGTTTCAAACAAATGATAGAAGTTGCAATCGATATTCCTTTGTCTATGACTTGCTATTTGTGGGCTTGGTGGGAATAGACACACATGGCCCAATCAAACGTGTATTCTTCACTTGTGGCTCATTAATAAGCAATTGCCTTTGTACGTCTGTAATTGTAACTGTGGATTAATATTTTAGTACTTTACCATCGATTTTTGCTATTTGTGCGCCTACTCACTAGATAGGTGAAATAGAATTGACTTTATGTGGATATTATTTGACGACGCAGCAACGGCGCTGTATGTTTGTTTCGAAGTTTCTAGAAACCACCGAAGAGGACGAATGAGATTGACACTGGCTGACGAATGTCACTCACTCACTCTAGAGGAGCGTCGCAATCATACCGTCTCAACGATGCCTGGCGGGGTAGCTCAAAGAGTAATAATAGAATACTTATACCGGTTGCCTTCCGACGAAGTGACGACACATCATAAAGGGGAGACGCTGTCGTTACCACGTCCACGACGAACAGCTAAATTTCGGTTCAATCCTGGTGATATTGAAGCAGATGGTCCATTGATTCGATGACTATTTCTGGTGAAGACCAGCCTACGCCAATATATAGAAGTGCATTACAGTGCAAGTGTATTAAGTACATTACATGTCTTCATGTATCTGGATCGGTCTCAGTATAGTAACATCATATCACATAACGTTTAAGATACGTCCATAATATTTGGAAAGTATGACATAAAGGAAAACGGAACATCTGTAGGTACTTATACAGTTATGGGTAGCTGTTGATGGAGAGAAAGTGAAGAATAGAAAAGGCTATCTCTTATGTCCATCGAACTTACCAATACCCATCGAACCTATGATTAGTCGGTGCAATTTTATCAACTCTGAACCTAACATAATTGGGCGAAATGACAGATAGGACAGATTGCAGTTCTTGTCTTTAATTTTATCGTGAAAGCTCGTTTCTTAATGGAGAAAGGAAGGTAAACCGGCTAAACCCTTGTATCTTTCTTTGACCAGTAATGATAAGTCTCTTCCGATCAGTACATCTCCTATCAAAGCGGCACGCTATAGTGGTTGGTTTTTTTAATGTTTGTTGGAATTTTTAATGAAAAAAGTATAGTTAAATCGGTCCAGTTTTGGAGAAATAATCAGGGGACTAAGAAACGTTGTTTTTGTGTACTTTTAATTGGTATTTTCTGCTGTTATCTTTTTGCCCTCTGCGCGAGGTCGTTTGGGCACTGCGCGATAGCAATACATTTTACAAATACCTATTTCTCAATTCTCTCGCCCTTTTTGCTTCCTCTTCATCTCCTAAACTACTTTCTAATAACTAAGTACGTATCACTAATGTTAAGTAATTCGTAAAGTCCATAACCAAGCACCCCACAGCAACTCCACAATAACTTCTCTCGTACCTACCTGCTATCGGGGGTCATCAAGCGACCGATAAAATCTAACCGCAGTTTCAAAGTACCTAAGCTTAACTTAGTACGATCGATACTGACTCCTACAGTACATGCGGGCTCATCGCGTATGCGCATGAGTATCATGTAATTTGAATAGATGCGCCTGAACAGGCTTGAACAAAGGATAATCAACCGGAAGCGATAAACAAACGGGTTTCGTACAAAACGTTGTTGGAAAGAAATGATATGCGTGGTTTTGCTGGTTTTATTCTAATTGTGTGACAGTATAATGAGTGTAGCATGACACTGCTGGAACACGGCTTCTTTCTGCGAAAGGTAGCTGGGCGTAATCCACCACGTCGGCCTTTTTGCAATTTAGTAGTGTTAAGGGTTGGTGGCTGATATTAACTACCCCAGAGCATTAGGTATGATAATGAAACTTATGACGATACTTGTCGAACAGGATTATCTCATCACCACTACATATTATAAAACAAAGTCCTCCGCCGCGTCTGTCTGTCTGTTCGCGATAAACTCAAAAATTACTGCACTGATTTTCATGCTGTTTTCACCAATGGATAGAGTTGTTCACGGGGAAGGTTTTAGTATATAATTTGTCAAGCGGGCGAAGCCGCGGGCATCAGCTAGCTGCTAGTCTATAATAACCTGTGCTGCGGTGCTTTCCAAGCTTGAACAAAAGCCCCCTTCCGTTTCTACTTTTTCCCAGATATAGAGATAGCAGTGATATTCTGAATCTGTTAAGCGATGGAAGCCGGCCCCAACATAGTTGGGACAAAGCTAGGCAGATGAATGATGATGAAAAAGACTGACTGCCAAGTAGGTGTCGAGTTCGATCCCAACGCCCTCTGTTTTTTCGGATCCATGTGCGTATTGTATAATTGTCACTTGCTTCAGTGAAGGAAAACATCGCGGGGAAACCAAACCAGCATGCCTGAGAGATATTTCTCGACGGCATGTAAAGCCAAGTCAGAGGCCCACGGGTGGCATAAAAACTCTGACACCAGGTTAGGCATACTAACCACACGAAAAAGAAAGAAGAGTTTTCTCCAATCGCTTATGCCTTATTTAGTTTTTTTTTTCGGATGGAAAATGATCGAATGATCCCACTCTGGGCGGAGCTGATTAAGGGAGTGTCAGACTTGTACTGACTAAAACCCATCCATGATCATTCTTAGCCCTTTGTGTTTCAGGGCCGCGGTATCTCTTTTGAACAGTCCCGCAGCCCCGGAATCACTAATGCCATAAATCATAGGTAAGTAATACCCATCTGACATACCCCAATGATTTTGCTGTCGCTCACTACATCATTTGAACATCCTTTATAATACCAGGGACAATACTTAAGTAGGTATGTCCGGCGCACCCTGGGCTATCAGTTCCGCTACCAACCTTGCTGTCAGACAAACCTTTGTACCATGGACGGCATATTCTAGCTTCAAATATGGCACGTGCTCCACTGCTCCGATCAGAGTAAAGGGGAACTATAGGTTTTTTTTTCCATCAACATTTCATTCATGGCTAGGCATGATAATCGGAGGGAATTAGCATTTCCTTATATGGAGAACTTAAGCTACAATGGATAGTGCTCATGCGTGGTTACCCCGAGGCGATTTCCTTAGTTGCATCTAAAAACACTCAAGGGAAATATTGGATGGCGAAGCGGCGAATTGATCCAATATTAAAAGCATTTATAATCGTGCTCTAGATGTGAACAGCTTTTGAACAAAATTAGTTTAGCGGTTCGAGAAACAGTTCTCAATATTAGGCTTTAGCGTAAAAACAAGTACCTTTAATCTTGTAATAGCCATCGAATTCGGCCCAGAAAGAGGGAGCGAGATGATCTGCATGTATACGAACTGAGAGGGATCTTTCGAGGAGTCAGGGAAAGCTTTTGTCCAGCAGTGGGAGCATATAGGCAAAACAAAATGTCACCTCATCTCGCGTAGGCATTACATATGCACGTATTGTATATTTATACGTTATTTTACCGTATCACGCTCTAATATTCTCTGCGTTTAGCTTTGTACAACAATGGCGGCAGTCACGCCCGTCGATTTCTCTACTGCGAACAATGTTTATGTAGAAAAAAAACTGTTCGCGCTTCAGTGGTCAAGCGTAACGGACACGGCGTGTGCGCAGTGCTCTATGCCCGCCATCTTGGATGCGCGGATTGGGTTGCGCGGCCAGAGCGCATGCCGCGAACACTTGGAGTTTCATTGACTTGCTGTACTCTACGGTTAATGTTAGTTAATGTAGTTTTTTCCTTATAGTTGTTGAGAGAAAATAGGGGCCAGGTTATTTAATTTTGTAGACTATGTATCTGCATAAAGAATTTTCAACCTGCTGAAGTGCCCGTTCATTATGGATTCTTCTCCTATACTGCCCGTTACCATAAGGTTACCAAGGTTTTTCCAGCCGAAAATGAATTTGACTAAGTAACTGCCAAGGGTCATGAGCATGACCATCATGAGCCTATAGCAGCTCATTGTATTCATTGTAAGTTACTATGCTTTTCTACCACGAAATACAGGACTTAAATACCACAAAATCTTGTCACTAACGTAGGTACTGCGATATCATTTCATATTATTGTTCCTTGCTAAGGGTTTCATAATCCAACAGTACAATACAGGTTATACAGGTGGATTTCGGTCGCAATTAGATATACCTAACATAGATGCATACTTTAGTGCGAGAGCTGAGCTCAACGTAATCCACTTAACCAATTAGTTGAAGTGAGTTAAAAGTGTACAACGTTATGATTGTTTTAAATATTTCATTTTAGAATTAAAAGCTACATACCTAGGTATTTTATAGTATTGCTATGCCTTTTTTTTCTCGTGGAGCGTGTATCGTACCTACTGTTACTAGAGAATACTTTTGTAAAGGTCAATGGCTTGTTGTAAAATTAAGCTATATTAGTCAGCCTTTCAAGGCTCATTGTTTGGTTAATTTCTATTCATCATTTTGGGCCGGGGTTAATGACTGAAAAACCATCCTCTGGTGACGCTGCTGCCTGTCACTTGTTTTTTACGCATTTGCCAGCAGTCCTCTGTGTCAAAAACAAACCTTCAATGGGGCAAGATTATGTTCCAATATTACATACACTGGACGAATTCGTGGGTTCGAACCAGTGATAGGAATAGGTAGTGCTTATTAGCCTAAACTTCGAAGAACAGAGACAAGAATCGGAGACTTCCTTAGACTATATTTTTTCCGGGACATCACGTAAGTACATCAAAAATTAATGTTATTTGGAATAAGTAATTGGTCTATGTTTACCTAAAGTTTGCGACTAGACATAACATAACACAGTCGTTACAACCATCAAAATTTCTGAAAGTTTTCTTTTTAAGAACATTTTGGAAACGACTTCTTCATCATAAAACTATGATACGCTGTCTTAGGTACGTACTCTTAGAATTTACAAAAAAAAACTCGCCGTGGTCGCATAATAAAATATAGTCTAAGGAAGTCTCCGATTCTTTTCTCTGTTCTTCTTCGAAGTTTAGGCTAATAAGCACTACCTATTCCTATCACTGGTTCGAACCCAGACAGGCGCATTACTTTGTGTAATTTATTTCATCACCGCTGCTCTCAAAACGGTGAAGGAAAACATCGTGAGGAAACCGGCATGTCCTAGAACCAAAAAAATTAAAGATTTGTGACATCTACCAATCCACACTGGGCCCGCGTGGTGGATTATAGCCCACTCACTCATAGAGAGGAGGCCTGTGTCCCAGCAGTGGGAACATTAATAGGCTGATGATGATGATGGACGAATTTTTGAAAATACTAACAGTAGATACAGATGCAACTGCTTGAATAACATGGCGAAGCAGCGATGAATCTCATCCAAGCCATGGTAAGGAAGAGCAACCTTTTACCAATTCACTAACAAAAGGAATCAATAAGCACTTTTTTGTTGAGCATTGTAAAACATTAGCTGCGCCCATGATGACCTAGTTGATGCAAGTTTTGCGAATGAACGATAATCTTGCTAATTGACTCCCGGCCCAGCCGAGAGGTTCGGTTCTAATTGTTTGGGTAGCACGCAAACGCGTTCGAGTCAGATTTCTAATTGTTTCTCTTAGCAACCTTTAGTCTCAAGGCTTCTGTAATTTACAATAAACAATGGAACGTAATATCGCGAATGATTGATATTAATATTATGCAGCCTTCATCGGAATCTGATATTCGTTTGTTCTTAAACTGTCTAACACCCGTATATATTAACAATTGTGTAAAAGTAATCCCTCCAAAAACATTTTCATGAAAAATGTTGCCAAGACGCGACCATATGACTCGCACTGTCAAAAAGTTATCAGATCTCATTAAGAGCCAAGCTTCTAACTCTACACGCCTTAACTCTTCAAGGTCTTTGCCATTTTGCTACATTCAGGGCGTAAGGTTAAAAAATTATCCATTGACTGTTTATTACTTTTCTGATATGCAATAGTTCTTGTAGTCACAGTGCGAGTCATATGGTCTCGTCTTGGCAACATTTTACATGAAAATGTTTTTGGTGGGATTTCATTTCTTTTTGTAAGTTGCACGACAATTTTTATTTTTATTTTTTTTGGGGTGTCTTTCTTGCACATCAGAGGCGCCAAGAGTCCCTATATCAATTTTCAGACCTCTAGCTTCAAACTTGCGGAAGTAAAAGCAAACTGCCATCCCCGAGTTGGGGTTGGGGGATAAAAGTTACAAGTTTTATATTATACTAGCTGTTGCCCGCGGCTTCGCCCGCGTGCAGTTCGGTAACTGTCCCACTGAATCATACTAAAGGGATAAATAGTGTCCTACATGTTAATCCAGGTTATAAACAATCTATATGCCAAATTTCATAATCATCACAATTTATTATTATCATCACAATCACCATCACTATCACAACCACCATCACTATCACAACCACCATCATTATCACAAGCATTATCACAATCACCATCACTATCACAGTCACCTTCATTATCACAATCATTATCACAATGGTCATCACAATCACCATCACTATCACCATCACCATCGCAATTCCCATCACCATCGCTATCACCATCACAATCACCGTCACTATCACAATCACCATCACCATCACAATTACCATCAAAATCACTATCACAATCACCATCATCGTTATCACAACCATTATCATCGTAATCACAATCACCATCACTATCACAAACACCAAAACCATCACGACCACAATCACCATCACAATCACCATCACAATCTCGATCACAATCACTATCAAAATCACTATCACAATCACTAACATCAATTTAACAATCATTATGATCGTAATCTCAATCATTATCATAATAATCTCCATCCTCGTCATCACAATCATTATCATCGTAATCTCAATCATTTTCATAATCACAAACATCATGACACAATCGCCATCATGACTATCACAACCACAATCATTATCACAATCACCATCACTTTCACTATCACTATCACAATCACCATCACTACCACTATCACTATCCCTATCACTATCACAATCACCATCACAATCAACTTCACCATCACCATTACAATCACCATCACAATCACAATCACTATCACAATCATTGTCATCGTAATCACAATCATTATCATCGTTATCACAATCACAATCTCCATTACTATCACAATCACAGTCACCATCACCATCACAATCACTATCACCATCACAATCACCATCACAATCATCATCACAATCATAATCACCATCACGATCACAATCACTATCATCATTTTAACAATCATTATCATCGTAATCACAACCACTATCATCGTAATCACAACCATCGTCATTACAATCTCCATCCTCGTCATCACAATCATTATCATCGTAATCACAATCGTTATCGTCGTAATCTCAATCATTATCATCTTAATCACAATAATCATGATCACAATCGACATCACTCTATGAGGCGCGCGTGGAACACGAACGCGCCGTCGACACGGCCTGTCGTCATGAGACGGACGGACGGCGAGCTAGCCCATAGCCCACCGTCCACAGGCCCGCGCCTACGGTGGCCGGGGGCCACGTGGTGGTGGCCCCCGACGCCCGGGGCGTCTCCCGCGGCGGCCGGGACGTTGAGAGGTTCTCTCCCTCTCACGTTCCGCCACCTCCTTCTCTAGCATTACTGCTTCGCAGAAGGAGGTGACGGCGTCCCATTCCGTCTCGCTCCGGACCATGGCTTGCACCAGGGCCGGACGCGAGAGGTCGCCGCCGCCGATCGCCGCTTCGAGGACATGGCGGTGCTCCGCCCACGCGGGGCACACCTCCACCGTGTGTTCCACCGTGTCCTCCGGTCGATCCTCACAATGGAAGCACCCGGGCGTTTCCTCCCGCCCGATTCGGTGCAGGAACCTCCCGAACACTCCGTGTCCGGTGAGGACCTGCGTCAGGCGGAAGGTTAGGACGCCGTGGCGTCTCTCAAGCCACTCCTCAAAGAGGGGACTTATCGCCACTATCGTGGCGTGCCCTCCCGTTTAACCCCCTTAGGGGATGAATTTTGAAAAATCCTTTCTTAGTGCTCCTTTAGACCCCATAAAAAACCAATGTGCCAAATTTGGAATCTCTAGACTCAGCGGTTTGGGCTGTGCATTGATTTTTAGACTTTGTCACCCCATCTACCCCTCTTAGGGGTTGAATTCTGAAAAATCCTGAAACCCGTTTCTACTCATTTATTAATAGGAGCACTCCTGTGAAGTTTCGAATAAAATAGTCTAACTAATCTTGTTTCCCTATACAAACTTTGGGGCCCCGTTTAACCCCCTTAGGGGGTGAATTTTGAAAAATCCTTTCTTAGTGCACCCCTAGACCACATAAGGAATCTACTTGCCAAATTTGGAATCTGTAGACCCAGCGGTTTGGGCTGTGCGTTGATAGATGAGTCAGTCAGTCAGTCAGTCAGTTTCTTCTTTTATATATTTAAGATTTGCTGTTGTCTGTGTACTAATAATAGCTTACATACCAAATTTCAGTTTTCTAGGACATTAGAAAATACCCTAAGTATTTTGATGATCATCAGTCAATGACGAAATCAGGGTTTTTATCTATCTAAATATATAAAAGAAGAAACTGACTGACTGACTGACTGACTGACTGACTCATCTATCAACGCACAGCTCAAACCGCTGGGTCTACAGATTCCAAATTTGGCGTGTAGGTTCCTTATGTAGTCTAGGGGTGCACTAAGAAAGGATTTTTCAAAATTCACCCCTTAAGGGGGTTAAACGGGGCTCCAAAGTTTGTATGGGGAAACAAGATTAGTTAGACTATTTTATTCGAAACTTCACAGGAGTGCTCCTATTTATAAATGAGTAGAAACGGGTTTCAGGATTTTTCAGAATTCAACCCCTAAGAGGGGGAAATGGGGTGACAAAGTCTATAAATCAATGCACAGCCCAAGCCGCTGTGTCTAGAGATTCCAAATTTTGTACATTAGTTCCCTATGTAGTCTAAAGGTGCATTAAGAAAGGATTTTCCAAAATTCATCCCCTAAGGGGGTTAAACGGGGCTCCAAAGTTTGTATGGGGAAACAAGATTAGTTAGACTATTTTATTCGAAACTTCACAGGAGTGCTCCTATTAATAAATGAGTAAAAACGGGTTTCAGGTTTTTTCAGAATTCAACCCCTAAGAGGGGGAAATGGGGTGGCAAAGTATGAAAATCTATGCACAGCCCAAACCACTGAGTCTAGAGATTCCAAATTTGGCACATAGGTTTTTTATGGGGTTTAGAGGTGCATTAAAAAATGATTTTTCAAAATTAACCCGCTAAGGGGTTGAAACGGGGTCCAAAGATTACATGGGGAAATAAGATAAGTTAGACTACTTTATTCGAAACTCAAAAGGAGTACTCCTATCGATAAATGAATTAACATTTTGTGTTTCAGGTTTTTTCAGAATTCAACCCCTAAAGGGGGAAATGGGGTAACAAAGCCTGAAATTCAGCATAGGTATTGTTTGTATGGTGAATTGGGTTGGGTGTATTACAAAAAAAACGATTTTAAGATTTAATGTGGTGGACCTGAATTACCACATTCCCTGTTGGGGTGCGATGGGGTTGAAATGTCTAAAAATCAATATGGGTGTCGAAACCGAGATTATCAGGAGTGCTGATGTCGAAAATGGCATTTATTTAGTGTTAGTAGTAGTTATTGTTGATTTATTGTGATGATTGTGATAACGATGATGATGATTGTTATAATGATGATGATGATTGTGATTACGATGATAATGATTGTGATTACGATGATGATTGTGATAATGATCATGATCATTGTGATGATGATTTTGATTACGATGATAATAAGTTTGATAACGATGATGGTGATTATGATAGTGATTGTGATTGTGATGGTGATTGTGATAGTGACGGTGATTGTGATGGTGATAGCGATGGTTGTGATAACGAGGATGGAGATTGTGATGATGATGATTATGATTAAGATGATAATGATTGTGATGACAATGATAATGATTGTGATAGGTAAAGATGATGGTGATTGTGATAGTGATTTTGATGGTGATTTTGATGGTGATGGCAGATGTGATGGTGATTGTGATAGTGACGGTGATTGTGATGGTGATAGCGATGGTGATCGTGATTGTGACAGTGATGGTGATTGTGATAATGATAAAGATGATTGTGATTACAATGATAATGATTGTGATAACGAGGTTAGTGGTTGTGATAAAGATTGTGATGGTGATTGTGATGGTGATTGTGATGGTGATTGTGATGGTGATAGTGATTGTGATAGTGATGGCAATTGTGATCATGATTATTGTGATTAAGATGATAATGATTGAGATTACGATGATAACGATTGTGATAGGTAAAGATGATGGTGATTGTGATAGTGATTTTGATGGTGATTGTGATGGTGATCGCAGATGTGATGGTGATTGTGATAGTGACGGTGATTGTGATGGTGATAGCGATGGTGATCGTGATTGTGACAGTGATGGTGATTGTGATAATGATAAAGATGATTGTGATTACAATGATAATGATTGTGATAACGAGGTTAGTGGTTGTGATAATGATTGTGATGGTGATTGTGATGGTGATTGTGATGGTGATTGTGATGGTGATAGTGATTGTGATAGTGATGGCAATTGTAATCATGATTATTGTGATTAAGATGATAATGATTGAGATTACGATGATAGTGGTTGTGATTACGATGATAATTATTGTTAAAATGATGATAGTGAGTGTGTTCGTGATGGTGATTGTGATTGTGATAATGATTGTGATGGTAATTGTGATGGTGATTGTGATGGTGATTGTGATGGTGATTGTGATGGTCATTGTGATGGTCATTGTGATGGTGATTGTGATGGTGATTGTGATGGTGATCGCAGATGTGATGGTGATTGTGATAGTGACGGTGATTGTGATGGTGATAGCGATGGTGATCGTGATTGTGACAGTGATGGTGATTGTGATAATGATAAAGATGATTGTGATTACAATGATAATGATTGTGATAACGAGGTTAGTGGTTGTGATAATGATTGTGATGGTGATTGTGATGGTGATAGTGATTGTGATAGTGATGGCAATTGTAATCATGATTATTGTGATTAAGATGATAATGATTGAGATTACGATGATAGTGGTTGTGATTACGATGATAATTATTGTTAAAATGATGATAGTGAGTGTGTTCGTGATGGTGATTGTGATTGTGATAATGATTGTGATGGTAATTGTGATGGTGATTGTGATGGTGATTGTGATGGTGATTGTGATGGTCATTGTGATGGTCATTGTGATGGTGATTGTGATGGTGATTGTGATGGTGATTGTGATGGTGATTGTGATGGTGATTGTGATGGTGATGGTGATTGTGATGGTGACTGTGATGGTGATCATTCCACCATCATTCCCTGTTGGGGTGCGATGGGGTTGAAATGTCTAAAAATCAATATGGGTGTCGAAACCGGCGAGATTATCAGAGGTGCTGATGTCAAAAATGCCATTTATTTTGAGATCCAGACAATGGCGGATTCAACTTCTATACAGGGTTATTGTTGATTTATTGTGATGTCTGTGATAAAGATGATGATGATTGTTATAATGATGATGATGATTGTAATTAAGATGACAATGATTGTGATTACGATGATGATTGTGATAATGATCATGATGATTGTGATTATAATTTTGATTACGATGATAATGAGTTTGATAACGATGATGGTGATTGTGATAGTGATTGTGATTGTGATGGTGATTGTGATAGTGACGGTGATTGTGATGGTGATAGAGATGGTTGTGATAACGAGGATGGAGGTTGTGATGATGATGATTATGATTAAGATGATAATGTTTGTGATGACAATGATAATGATTGTGATAGGTAAAGATGATGGTGATTGTGATAGTGATTTTAATGGTGATTGTGATGGTGATGGCGGATGTGATGGTGATTGTGATAGTGACAGTGATTGTGATGGTGATAGCGATCGTGATTGTGACAGTGATGGTGATTGTGATAATGATGAAGATGATTGTGAATAAGATGATAATGATTGTGAAAACGAGGTTAGTGATTGTGATAATGATTGTTATGGTGATTGTGATGGTGATGGTGATAGTGGTAGTGATTGTGATAGTGATAGTAATGGTGATAGTGATAGTAATGGTGATTGTGATAGTGATGGCGGTTGTGATCATGATTATTGTGATTAAGATGATAATGATTGAGATTACGATGATAACGATTGTGATTACGATGATAATTATTGTGATGACGAGTATGGAGATTGTAATGACGACGATTGTGATTACGATGATAGTGGTTGTGATTACGATGATAATGATTGTTAAAATGAAGATAGTGATTGTGATCGTGATGGTGATTATGATTGTGATGGTGATGGTTATTGTGATTGTGATAGTGATGAAGATTGTGATTGTGATAACGATGATAATGGTTGTGATTACGATTATAATGATTGTGATTACGATGATGATGATTGTTATTACGATGATGATGATTGTGATAACGATGATGGTGATTGTGATTTTGATGGTGATGGTGATTGTTATAGTGATTGTGTTAGTGACGGTGATTGTGATGGTAATAGCGATGGTGATGGGGATTGTGATGGTGATTGTGATGATGATTGTGATAATGATTGTGATAATGATGGTGACTGTGATAGTGATTGTGATAATGATTGTGATAGTGATGGTGGTTGTGATAGTGATGGTGATTGTGATAGTGATGGTGATTGTGATGATAATAATAAATTGTGATAATTATGAAATTTGGCATATAGATAGTTTATAACCTGGATTAACATGTAGGACACTATTTATCCCTTTAGTATGATTCAGTGGGACAGTTACCGAACTGCACGCGGGCGAAGCCGCGGGCAACAGCTAGTATATCAATAAAATCTAAAGTATAAGAGCTTTGCAATTAAAACTTTATGTATTTAATAAGTTCGCTATTGAAAACATATCCCGAGAACTCGAGAATTTTGTTTATCTATCTATCTAAATATATAAAGGAAGAAACTGACTGACTGACTGACTGACTGACTGATTGACTGACTGACTCATCTATCAACGCACAGCCCAAACCGCTGGGTCTACAAATTCCAAATTTGGCAAGTAGGTTCCTTATGTGGTCTAGAGGTGCACTAAGAAAGGATTTTTCAAAATTCACCCCCTAAGGGGGTTAAACGGGGCTCCAAAGTTTGTATGGGGAAACAAGATTAGTTTGACTATTTTATTCGGAACTTCACAGGAGTGTTCCTATTAATAAATGAGTAGAAACGGGTTTCAGGTTTTTTCAGAATTCAACCCCTAAGAGGGGGAAAAGGGGTGACAAAGTCAAAAAATCAATGCACAGCCCAAACAGCTGAGTCTAGAGATTCCAAATTTGGCAGATTGGTTCCTCATGTGCTCTAAGGGTGCACTAAGAAAGGATTTTCCAAAATTTACCCCTTAAGGGGGAGGGGTTAAGCGGGGATCCAAAGTATGTATGGAGAAACAAGATTAGTTTGACTATTTTATTCGAAACTTCACAGGAGTGCTCCTATGGATAAATGAGTAGAAAAGGGTTTCAGGTTTTTTCAGAATTCAACCCCTAAGAGGGGGAAATGGGGTGGAAAAGTATAAAAATCAATGCACAGCCCAATCCGCTGAGTCTAGAGATTCCAAATTTGGCATATAGATTCTTTATGAGGTTTAGGGGTGCATTAAGAAAGGATTTTTCAAAATTCACCTCCTGAGGGGTTGAAACGGGGGTCCAAAGATTACATGGGGAAATAGGATTATTAATACTACATTATTCGAAACTTAACGGGAGTACTCCAATCGATAAATGAGTTAACTTTATTTTGTGTTTCAGGTTTTTTCAGAATTTAACCCCTAAAGAAGAAGAATTTTGGCCGGAGAAGGCAAAACACCGGGAGAGTTGGAAAGAAATGGGGGAGGCCTTTGCCCAGCAGTGGGACAGAATAGGCTAAGTAAAAAAAAAAAAAAAAAAACCTCTAAAGGGGCAAATGGGGTAACAAAGCCTGAAATTCAACATAGGTATTGTTTTTATGGTAAATTGTGTCGGGTGTATTACAAAAACAACGATTTTAAGATTTAATGTGGCAGACCTGAAATACTACCATTCCCTGTTGGGGTCCGATGGGGTTGAAATGTCTAAAAATCAATATGGGTGTCGATACCGAGATTATCAGGGGCGCTGGTTACGAAAATGGCATTTATTTTGAGTTCCAGATGATAATGATCGTGATTACGGTGATGATGATTGTGATAATGATGACGATCATTGTGATGATGATTGCGATAACGATGATAGCGATTGTGATTACAATGATAATGATTGTAAAAACGATGATGGTGATTGTGATAGTGATTTTGATGGTGATTGTGATGGTGATGGTGATTGTGAAAGTGGTGGTGATTGTGATTGTGACAGTGATGGTGATTGTGATAATGATGAAGATGATTGTGATTACTATGATAATGATTGTGATAACGGGGATAGTGATTTTGATAGTGATTGTGATTGTGATTGTGATCGTGTTGGTGATTGTGATAATGATGGTGATTGTGATAATGATTGTGGTTATGATAGTGATGGCGATTGTGATCATGATGATTGTGATTAAGATGATAGTGATTGTGATTATTGTGATAACGATTATAATGATTGTGATGACGAGGATGGAGATTGTGATGATGACGATTGTGATTACGATGATAATGGTTGTGATAACGATGATAGGGATTGTGATTACGATGATAAGGATTGTGATAACGATGATGGTGATTGTGATAGTGATTTTGATGGTGATGGTGATGGTGATTGTGATAGTTATTGTGAGAGTGGCGATGATTGTGATGGTAATAGCAATGGTGATTGTGATGGTGATTGTGATGGTGATTAAGATAGTGATGGTGATTGTGACAGTGATGGTGATTGTGATAATGATGAAGATGATTGTGATTACTATGATAATGATTGTGATAACGGGGATAGTGATTTTGATAGTGATTGTGATTGTGATTGTGATCGTGTTGGTGATTGTGATAATGATGGTGATTGTGATAATGATTGTGGTTATGATAGTAATGGCGATTGTGATCATGATGATTGTGATTAAGATGATAGTGATTGTGATTATTGTGATAACGATTATAATGAATTTGATGACGAGGATGGAGATTGTGATGATGATGATTGTGATTACGATGATAATGGTTGTGATAACGATGATAGGGATTGTGATTACGATGATGATGCCTTTGTGCTCTTCTATCTTAATGTAATGTCCTGTTAAGTATTTTGTGTGTACATAAATAAATAAATAAATAATGATTGTGATAACGATGATGGTGATTGTGATAGTGATTTTGATGGTGATTGTGATGGTGATGGTGATTGTGATAGTTATTGTGAGAGTGGCGATGATTGTGATGGTAATAGTGATGGTGATTGTGATGGTGATTGTGATGGTGATTGTGATGGTGATTGTGACTGTGTTGGTGATTGTGATGGTGATTGTGATAATGATTGTGGTAATTATGGTGATTATGATAGTGATAGTGATTGGTGATAATGATGGTGACTGTGATAGTGATGGTGATTGTAATAATGATGGTGGTTGTGATAGTGATTGTGATGATAATAATTAGATTATGAAACATGACACATAGATAGTTTATAACCTGAATTAACATGTAGGACACTATTATCCCTTTAGTATGATCCAGTGGGGCAGTTACCAAACTTCACGCGAGCGAAGCCGCGGGCAACAGCTAGTCTGGTATAATCCAAACCCAAGTTATAAGGGTTCAAAAAAACGACGAAGCGCTTCGAGAAAAGGTAGGTAGTGGCCTTCCACTTCGGTTGGCTCGTCTTTGCGGGGCACTACCGTGCCCCCGGATAACTTATGATACGATTTTTATTCTGTAGTATTAATTGTTTGAAGTTAGAACTGTCAAAAGTTAGTATTCTTAGCTATGCGTTCTTTGACGGTTCTTACTTCGATGAAATTTTGGTCTATTGCATAAATGGTTGCATAAGTTATACACTCAAGTAATTACTATAAGTTGTTTATAGACCAGGGTCAATATATTTCTCGTTAGAAACAACTTAGATGTGCTAATAAAAATATTATTGTTGAGGAGTTCTGTCGTGAGGAAGCGATCCTGGCTGCAGGATCAAGTCATGTCTGTGATGGCAGGTGGCGTAAAGCTGTGATCGAGTGGCATCCAAGGACTGGAAAGAGAAGGGTTGGTCGTCTGGCGGTGAGATGTGCAGACGAGATTGTTGTATCGCGGGAAAGAGGGAGAGAGAGGCATATACACACCAGTGGGTGAAGTCGAGCTGTGGATGATGATTACTAACTAACAAGCCAAGTTAAATAAAAGCTTTTAATAAAAAGATCAGCTCTATAAAGCGTCATCCCTGTCATTAGTAAGTACCTGTGTGACGGTCACACAGGACGGTCAGGACGGTCACATCACACATCGACCTATGAGTCATATTTAGGTAAACTTTATGATCAATTTTAACATGAAGTAGAATATAACTTCGTAAGTACTTGGTGACGTACTACATACCGGATGACTTTTTATCACTTTCCAAAAAAAAATGGGTGCATTATGTGACTGGAGTAGAAGCTTATAGGATACTTAGTTTTTTTTTTCTTTTTTCCACAGCTTAGAAAAAAATAGATCCATCATCAAATCAAAAAACGTTACTCAAGTAAACTTTTCATATTAGAACAAAGAAAGAGAAATTAAAAAAAAAAAATATCGATTTAGATTTTTTTTGATTATTTTTCGCTAAAAAAAAAAACTAAGTGTGTCATTTGCTTCTACTCCGTTCACCTATTATACCCATTGTTTTTGGAAAATGATAAAATAGTCACCTGTATAATGTGTGTACACTTGTGTCTCCCACAGGGTAAACCAGACATGTACAGCTGCATCACTTTAAGTGCCCCAACGACAACAACTGTCCCATGTGGTATGCTAGTCTATGTTTTAGAAACCTTTCTGAACTTAGGTTATTCAGCAGCCTTATTCATAACCATTCGACTCGATTCCGTACCGAATCGAACGTCTAAGATATCGAAGATGTCCTCCAAACGCAATTCACAAATCCGAAACCGAATAATTTTGACAGTTCAAATTCGATTTAAAGACTCGAATCTTTCCGACAGCTGTTTGCTATCGGGAGTCATATCGAACAAAATTAAAACGAAGAAAAAATCATATTTCCAGCTTATTTCAGTGAAATAAAAAGACTGTAAACTTTTTAAACACTGCCTAAAGTAAGTAAATGAAGTTTTATTATTGTATTGACAATATTTCATTGATATATCCGCATTTACATAAATTTACTGAAATTTGATATTCGTTCTAGATTTTAGTTAACATTATTTGATACTTTGGTAGATGGAGTATGTGATTGTGCGAGCCAGAGACCGTCGGCGTGCAAGACAACAGAGGCAGGAGACGTTATCTCTTCATAAAGGATATGACGAATACTTTTGCCGACCCGCGGTTTCAGTTGGTTTATAGACTAACACCCGACATGGCCCTTAGCCTCATTTAAGAAATAAGGCCCTATTTCCCTGACACGCAATCATCTGCCGTAATCCCCAAAGAAATTTAATTATTGTTTGACAATGAGCAAATAGCAAGAATTGTATAATACTGATATCAAATACTTGCAGTATTTTTTCCTTTTTTAAACAAAGCTATAAAAAGTTATCTATGAATTATGAAAACTATTACTTATAGTTTTATTTAAAAAAAAAAAACACTTTTCCCGCTTTGCCAGTTTGACAGACGGCTGTTTACAAAGCAGGTTTATTCGAAATGAAATAAAGTTTATTTTGGTTACTAATAAAATCATTTTATATCGTTTGCTGTCTATTAAGTTACTAGCTGTATATTCCTTATTTAAACGGAACTAAATATTCAAATAAACCTATTTTATTTACTATTTTAAATTTTCTACCACGGTCATCTATTTACTACCATTTTGTAGCGTTCCCCATAAACACAATGGTCAATGGGATAGAAAAAAACGTATCCGTTCGGATCTGTGAATAGCGTTTTGACAGTTCTTCGGCTCGGAAATGAGATTGTCGAATACGGTTCCTTACCGACACGGAAACTTATCGAATTGTTTAGAATACCCCTGCTGGTCATATTTTGTTTGATATATCGAATCTTTTGTCAAACTTTGAATGTTACTGGTTAATTGCAAATTCTTGAATCGGCTTTGAAACACATAGTTGACGATCAGTTTAACTGGTATGGACAAAATGCGAAGCGGATGCAATTCAGACACTGCACAATGACTGATATTTCACTAGTGTTTGTGTGGAGGTGTGCGTGTCTGCAATTGCATCCGGTTTGACCGAACCTAAAGGTCATGAACAGAGATCAGAATAGGTAATTTTTTTTTACCTAAGGGAGTAAGTATCATGTTGATATTTTCTTTTAAATAAGCATATATATATCATGCCACTGCTTGGCAAAGGTCTCCCCATAGCCTTTCACTCCCCTCTCCGTGCGGTTTTCTACGAACAATCTCTCACAAACGCCTCTACGTCGTCGCCGTCGACGGGCGTCTTCTCCCTCGGCGAGGACGCCCGTCTTCTGGCACCCACTGCGTCATAACTCTGATCCATTGATCCTGATGCATTCTTCTACATATAGACATGGCCAGCCCAATTCCACTTCAACTCAACAATCTTATTGATGTGTATGTGGGCACATCGGCGATTCCAGTTTTTTTTAGCGTATTTTGGTATTGGGAATTCTGTCGCTGAGCTTATTATGTGAATAATACCACTCTCTAATTTAACAGATTTATATCAGCACTTAAAAAATATTCCGGGATTGTATACCTACGGAGGAAGGATCCACATGTTATTTACTTCCTTGAAGTTAAGTCAAATAAACTCCACCTATTCGGATCTCTGGTTATGGAACAAAAAGATAAACAAAGCAGGGTAATATCCGAATGAACCCAACAATAAACATGATCCTTCAACCTAACCCGTTCACAAACAGCTCTCACATTCGATTGCGTAACGTTTTCGTAAATTAACCCAATAATAAAAGTGAACCTTTTCCACGTTGCCAGCTGTGTTCCAACCCCACGTGGTGGCTTCGTGCAATAATAATGTTCTACTAAACCGCGTATAGACAGGTAAACCCGGTTCTCGATTAGGCAGTTTCGGTGTGATCTGAAAATTCTGAAATGTGCTTAACAAAATTGGGTTTTCAGTAAATGATGCAGAGAATTTTTTGTCGCTGTTTACTCCATTTGTACTTTGAAGTGTTTATTTCGGATTTACTCACTCTAGTTGATACTTAGTTACATACTCACTTTGGACTCGAACTCATTTGATTCATCCAGAGCTACCTAAACGATAAGAAGGAGACCTGCTCTATCAAGATGCATAGATCTTCGACTTTGATCGAGTGCTATTTCTATGTGATGTTTAGACAATCCATTTTGTAAATCTTTAACAGTCGTTATTGGTAGTCAGTGGCTCGAAATTCTGACAACCAGTCTTACACAAGGGGTATCGTATTACCCAGTACTAACTGGATTGTGGAGGTCAGATTGGCAATCGCTCCATGCAAAACACTGGTATTTAGCTGCATTCGGTTAGACTGGAAAACAACCCCAAAATAGTTGAGATAAGTCTAGGCAGATGATGATGTTTAGACAAAAAATACTACTATTACTATAACAGAGTAACTATACAAACCGTCATAACGTAAGTTTCCGACATTTAGTCACTAAATACTCACCGTTTCCTAATTCCTTTCGATCTTCAGAGAAAATCTAAAGGACAAGGAAATATGATTCATGCTTCAGCGCTTTAAATGTTACATAGCGTATGTGCTAGCAGTGGTATCTTGATCCCTAGAGGACAGAATTTCATCGCTTGTGTGCCAACGTCTCTTTCGTTAAAACACTGTATTCAAATGTGGTTTACTGACAAGTGTCTCAATGAGAACTAAGGTTTTAACATCGATACAAATGAGAACAGTTTTCCGAAATCGTATTGTAACAGACGCCGAGCTCCATTGTATCACTAGGAGATAACTAGCTAAGATAAGGATTAATAAAGTAAAAAGACAGGCCCGCACAAGGCGGGAAAAAGGTGTAGACTTTATTAAAACCACATACCATGACATACGATTGCCTTATATGGTAGCGAAACTGACGGTTTCATAACAAGCCAAAAACGTTACCATATAAGGTAACAAATCACCATTTCGCGTGTTGTGGGCGGAGCCTCCGACAAGTCGAAACTTGACCGACCCGCAGAAAGATGGGAAAGTCCATTATAGAGGGAACGATTAGCCGAAAGGGGTTGAGTACAACGAGGCCCCGCCACTACTTGCGACATGGTGTTTTGGTATAAAGATAGGCGACTAAAGTCAGTCGACACAGTTTTATATTTTTACAGTGTTCTATTTACAAGTGTCTAGTTTTAAGTGTTTATTGTGAGTCCCACGTGCCCTAAGTATATTATGTTCTTGTGATTATTATGTTCTGACTATTGTTCTTTGTGATTATTGTGTACTTGTGTAAATCAGTTTATGTAGAATAACGTGCCCGCTCTAAAATATAGACGAAGTAATTAAACAGTGTTAAACCATCGAAGAGTTTTAATTGAAAAGGAAATCCCATAGCCACCTAAAGCTATCGAAGAAGGGAACAATAAATAAAAATACAGTCCACCCATAACACGTATTTTTAACAAAATAGTCGATGGTGTAACTTGGACAGATCGTGTTCGAAACACAATATTGCGCTCCAAAACAAATATAGCTGACGTGGCTCAAAAGGCTTTCCACAAATGAGGGTGGGCAGGACGTGTCTGATGCATGCCGGACAAACTGGGCCAAAATAACAGGAAACTGGTGCCCTGATATAGTGAGGCGGGGTCGCGGCAGGCCACGAAGGAGAAGGCGAGATGAACTGGACAAGTTCCGTCAGAACTGGAAGGAGGACGTCGTTAGAAATGGAAAGAGTGGAGGCAGGCCTTTGCTCAGGAGTAAGACAGAGCAGGCTAGAAAAAACAAGTATATGGTAGGATCAGTCTATTTATCTGGATGATTTTCTTTCACTGATTATTCAGTTGACCGTCATTTTCAGACTTGAATATCAGTACAAAAGAAAGAAAGAAACAATAGTAGATTATGCACCGAGGGGCTAAAGTTGTGTCTTATGTCACGGGCGTCATATTGAATCTCGAGCGCAATGAAGGATTCGGGATTTAACTCCCGAGCGCAGCGAGGGAGCTAAGAGTTTAACTCACGAGCGAAGCGAGGGAGTTAATACAAGAATCCTGAATGCAGCGAGGGATTCAAGCTAGCCCAAGGCAAAGACACCTTTAGCCCAGAGGAGGATACTCTACTTTTTACACCTACTGTGAGAAAATAATAGCCATAGTACGAATGCCAAAAGTTCGCGCCTTTATTGCGTCTACCAATAAGTAGCCAAGACACGATCAATTCTATTTTCAAAAAAAAAGTCTCTTCTACGGTTTTTTCGTGTGTGTCTATTTATATCACTCTCATGAAAGTAGCGTTTGTGTAAACTAAGCTTTATACAGGGCTGGTAGAATGGTTTTGGATGATTGGCTGTATGCATTTTGAATTTAGAACGTCATTGGAGACGCTCGTGAAAATAGAGTATTTTTGATAAAATGCGATAAATCGACTGTAAAACAAAATCCACAGCAATCTTAGCGCAGTTTACTTAAATAAATATAAATAAATATAAATTAACTAATGTTACAGCCAATTACTATTATGCAATGATATTCTAACAAACAGATATGTTATACACCTACAAAACCACCGAAAAAAGTGTGCCGCGGGGGAGAGCCAGCTCACATACACGCAGTGACGCAGAATAACGGAAAAACAGGCCAATTGACACGTTTTCGAGTCTTCACGATTGCGCGCTCATAACATATCTGTTTAATTAAATATCATTGCTATTATGGTATTACGGCGCGGTACGGTATTTGTTATTATTAATGCCAGTTTTAATGTTATTCCATTCCTTTTAAAAAATGGTTCGTAGTTATCTAATTATTCTTACAATATTATGTCTTCGAAAACTGGCAGCGATATGAAGAAGCAGTCGTTATGATTTTGTAGGAATTCGAGAATATCATCCACGCGTAGTAAGGGTATCGAGAATAGCTTTCCTCTTTCTGGCACCAAAGGGTGTTTGTTAGTACTATACTGCCAATTTAGCTGAGCATGTGAGATTCCAAATTCAAATCACATTATTGACCAGCGGGTCATAATGAAATCCAGTACAACATTATTGACCGGCTGTGCCCCCGGCCACTAATGACTCACTTTAGGTTAAGGTTGCTTGACATATAATTTGACATTTTCGAGCAGGTGGTGTGAAAAAGTATTTATTGACTCACACAGGATAAACAGAAACAAAAAGATACAATGGAAATTAAAAAAATATATAAAAAAGTTAACAAGAGAAAAAATTAAAAAAAACAATCAAAATGGTCCTATGCAAGGCCAAAAGGCTCCTATCTCAGCAAAGTGTTGTGACAGTGTGTTTTGTTTTAAGTGCTGTGACATTTAAAACAAAAAAAATGTCACAGCGCTGGTATTCTGATAGGGCCCAGAGTGATGCCACGGTCATAAACGAATATAAATTTATAATACAAAATAATAATAATAAATAAATATAAATATTTAATGTGTAATAAGTATAGGTTAAAGAACAGAATAAAAATATACTTTTATGTACACCCCACGTCACCACGGTTTGTCTATGCATGGTTGCATGGCAACACTGACAGAGACGCGTACGCAGACATTTGTTCATAGAAAACCAAACGTACCCAGTACCGTAACCGTAACGTAACCAGTACGTTATACAGCAAACCCTACTAAAAGTATTTGCTAAAACATTCTAGTCCCAATCAGCAAACAATAATAAGTATAAAACCCCGCATAATTTCGTCATAACGAAATTGTAACACACCGGGTTCCCATCCAAATGGACGGAGGTCGTCGGAATCCATTTTTATCTCGAACATTACCAACATGGTTATTCTTCAATATTTATATAAAATGTAAATTGTTCAGGGGCCCTGGGCCGTGACTGTGTGATATACATTAACGTTAGAGACTTGTTTTTTCGTATGAAAATAACGTACCCCTTTGAGGGTACTACGAAGCGTTGACGTTAAATTTTATTCTTTTCTCGGGTTTGTTTAGACATTTTTTTTTCTTTGTAGCAACAAGCTAACCACTTTAAGGGTCGTTTTTTCATAATACAATAGAATTATAAATACGTTTTGCGAGAGTTATCTACAATCTGATTTGTATTCTTCCTGACATCATTCATTTAAAACCATGTTTAATGATCGTGTGCAAATTTAATAAATAAATAAACAATAAAATATAAATAAACATAGTTTTCATACTAGAAACATTGACTGACGACAGAAATCTAAAAATGACGTAATTACGCCTGACGCATTGAAAGCAAAGTGATCAAACTATGATATCATCAAAGTCTATACAGGTAGACACGTTTACCAGTGTCGAAGAAACGAGAATTTTGGTAACATTAATTCTTCTACAACAAAGGAAGCTAGGTGCGGCCGTTTCCCCACCAAAGATCACCAAACACAGGAAGACGCAATAACCCAACACTAATTTAAATATCATAATATATCGTTATTATATAATATTATCGTCGAGTATAAAGTTATACGTGGATTATTATCGTAACTGTACAACAAAGCCCAGTAAGTTCCGATCCATTGGCCGCTCACAAAGAACAATAATCCATTAATTTGAAGACACTTTATGGCTGCCATTAAAACAATGCAATGCGGCTACCGTGCGTAGTACAATATACCCTAATGTTATTGTTCTGTTGCGTGGCTCTCCTAGTTCAGCTCTATGCGTGTAGAGCTGTAGATAGTATTTTACGTGACTCATCACTGCAGTAAAACATTCTCTATCTAGAGTAACAGGCATTTCTGTATGTGTTATACTGCGTATTTTCCAATAAAAAATCGCATTGCGATTAGAAGATCAGGAGAGTTGTTTTAAGAGAGAATAACCCTATATGCATGATTTTTTTTATCACTCCAAACAAAGCGTATTAACATCAGAAATAGCAAAGAGTTTTTTTTTTTTAATATCTATATAAAATACTAAGTTATAAGCATTTGAAACTGCTAATTAGACAGGGAGATCTGATACAGCGAATGACGTCATTCGCTTCATGGACGTACAAAATCCATACTAAATTCCGTTTATCTAGAAAGAGATAGAAACAAAAGTTTAAAAAGTTATAACTTTTGTGTTGTTGTTTATGTCTTGTTTTCGCTTTTTAGGGTTCCGTACCCAAAGGGTAAAAACGGAACCCTATTACTAAGACTTCGCTGTCTGTCCGTCTGTCTGTCCGTCTGTCTGTCACCAGGCTGTATCTCATGAACCGTGACAGCTAGACAGTTGAAATTTTCACAGATGATGTATTTCTGTGTAATATTTAAGGGGGGCTCCCATACAACAAACGTGATTTTTTTGCCGTTTTGTCTAATGTATAGATAATGGTACGGAACCCTTCGTGCGCGAGTCCGACTCGCACTTGGCCGGTTCTTGTCATTATTTTTATAGTACTCATTCCGTATCGAAATAAAAAAAAGAAAATTTATGCATATTCCCTATTCTGTATGCCTCTATTCTCATGCTACAAGATTCGGGTTCAGTTCCCAGGTCGAGCAAAGTGTTATTAGGTTTTTCCATTAGAAATTGCTCAGTCACTTCGGAGTCTAGACCTTCGTTTGATGGTAATAAGCTCGCCCCTATTCCGGTGAAATGTGGGTGTAGGTACTATGAGGAACAACACTACTTAACTCTTCAAAGATTACAAGGCGTGATGTTAAGTATTTTAGTTTTATAAGAATTTTCAATGATTTTTAGCTACTTATTGACAAAACCAATACGAAAGCTAAGTATTGTAGTTGGTTTTCGGTAAATCTACATTATTATGTGTATGCTAGCATTTATATACATGTGACGAATACCGCCTGACCTCTACAACAAAACACAGGGGACACTGGTATGCTAAGGTTACACAACATATCTATCTACACACAGTGTTTATAAGTAAAATATCTTACCCCAGGGGTAAAACTAGGGCGTTTAAATAGTTTATTTATACGTATAACATTGTGCAGTGTTCAAATGTCGCCGTAACCGCTCAGCCTTGAAGTTGTCGCGTTTTTATTGTCCTGTTGATGTTCGTAGGCTTATGGAGTTACGGTGTACGCCTGTAAAGTATTCTTGGAATATCACGAAGGAGTTTATTGGTCATATTTCGTTTTTTATTATAGTTCTAAGTTCTATGTTGGCTTTGGTATAAAAGAGAACGTTGGGAGAGTTTATTAACCTTTGTGTAAAAAGAGAACTGACGAAGACTGCCTCGTGGGTCTAGTGGTCCCAATCGCAACTACTTAGCATGAGGTTCCGGATTGGGGAAATTGCTATTGGGTATTTCCATCAGGAACTTTTCAGTAACAAAAAAAAAAAAACTTAATTTCAGACCTTGATCCATATGATGTTTGTAATACACACTACTTAATATATGGGGGTCATTTATTTGTTGCTTCAGTATGGAGTTGATATTTACATAATTAATTAAAAACTAAGTATTAAATAAACTAAAATAAATAAACTAACAACAAACTATAAAAGGGCATCGAAAAACTCCTCCTCAACGCTGTCAGCTGGTAATGTGCCCAAGAGACTGGCGACGTTGCCACGTTGTATGTCAACACTTAGCCTCTGACCAAGGAAATAAGAATAATAATAATATACTACTTACAATAAGTTATGTTAGTAACAAAAGAAAAACATGTTTTAATTCATATGTCTGCTGCACTCACCAAACGCACCGTGTATATTATGTACATGTACGGTCGAACAAGCTATTTGGTTTACATTTTACAATGTAATTTGTGGGTTAAACTGTAAACCAAATAGCTTGTTCGACCGAACACGTACCCAATGGTAAGACTGGATGTTAGACGGCTTATCACTAATGACTTCCAGAATGTTATTGCTACTCCCACGCACTCTGCGCATCATAGAAGCAGTCTTCTTACGTAGAATATTACTGAAACCGTCAGTACGTGCTTCCGCAAACATAAAGTAACAGCCATAGAGTTTGGATTTGTGCCCCGTTGATGGCAATATTCTCGCCCCCTATTATTACATGGGACTTAAGAGTCCTATTACATTTTTTAGGCAAATTTTTGATTTTTACTTCCTGGATCAAATTATTTCGGTCGGCGTACACGAGTCGATAATAATAGCGATATTTGGACGATTGTCGATTGATATTGACGAATATTAGAGACGAGACTGACATGAGACTGAGGAGCGAGCTGAATTGAGAATTATAGTAGGTACTTTAATTTTATTTATTGTATTTTTGTCTTATTATATTGACAAACGAAAACTAATGAAACTTATTCATTGTAGATCGAAGTTTTATATCATATTAATTTGTTTGATAAAATTGAGTTTATTTGGAATATAATGGACGCTGAATTAAGACATTTATGGCTTAAATTACTATTTCTTTGCGATTTTTTCCGTGAAAACTCAAGGAGTTTAAAGAAATTCTAAAACTACAATAAACAAGTAAAACATTAAACTTATCTTTTAGTAATTTTAGCTTTTATAAGAATTGAATGTAACTATGTGAATTTGAGCGTTAAAGTTCCATCGTCGACGGTTTTTCTTGCAAACTGAGTTCGTAAAATATTTATAGTAAATTGCACGAAAAGAAAAATGAAAATGTGTAACTCCAACTTACAAGAAAGAGAATGGCGCTATCGTTATTTTTAAGCAAATAATTAAAATATTTTACTGTTTCTGAGAATTACTGCGTCAAAAATCATGAATTTACCAAAAAAATGTAATAGGACTCTTAAACATAACTGGCATAATCTGTGTGTTCTATTAGGTTCACCTCTGCCTAATAATAATAATTACAGGCGATAACTTATGTTATGTTTTAGTATGTAAAAAGAGAAATTGAAGCCGGAAAAGTGTCTACATTCAAAATAAAAGACTATAATTATGCTTAGAAACTTAAAAACAAATCGTTTTATAGAATATTAATATTTTGTAGCCAAGCGAGCGATGGTCCCTGGTACAAACAAATGACAGATTTATGCGTGATCCGCGTAGCGTAGCGTATTCTTCGTAGCATGGCGTAGCAGGTAATCTTCCGACTGCTACGCTTGGCGTAGCGTCGTAGTTTTATTTTCGTTTTTTTTGTCGTACATTCTAACGCTATACCGTTAGTATTTTATAGTAAAATAATGTTAGACCGATAGAAGTAAAAGATGCAGATACTTAAGGTACTTAGAACTTTATTATACTAGATAAATAAAGGCTCGGTAATTTTGACTTTCTTTTTTTCATAAGAGTGGCCGATAACATTATCAAGGCTATCCACCCTTCTATTTTCCTGCTTTTTCCTACTTCCTCACATCGCATTTTCCCCTTTAAGTTTTTTGACCTTTTCAGCAGATTTCGTTAGAGAAAGTTGTTTTTCGATTTTTGTAGAGAAATAAAATAATTTGGTGAACTTTTTGCCCTCGACTTTATCGCAAAGATTAGTTTTATTGCTTCTAATTATGCGTTAGAAAGTATTAACTAAAAACGAACGAAGTTATAACAAAAATCTTTATTAATAAAAATCACGCAAAGCCAGGTCATTTACTTTCAGAGAGGTGACCGCAAGAAGTGTTTCTTTTATATTTTTCTTTTATTCAACAAAGAAAACGTTTAAAAACATAAGAAATGCTATAAATTGTCACGCTATGCATACAGAAATAGCGTTTAATAAAGAAAACGTGGTCAGGTCAAGCATACTCCGTTGATCACAATCTTGTAACGCTACGGAAAAGTTTTTCTTACAACTGTACTATGAAGCTAATGTTTTTACTATTAGTTGAACGCGCTACTTCAAGTATGCGGGTTTTTAAATGTAGGTACAGAAATAGAAACAATACGAAGCCTGTAGCTCAGTTTAATTATAATTACTTACTTGTAATTAAAACTACTCTAGCTAGCTAATTAATTAGTGGGAGCAAAACTTACTTAGCTTATGTTACTGTAAAGAATGTTAACTATTAATAGTGTAATTAATTATATTATACTTTAAATAATCAAATGTTACCTTACAGTTGTTTGTGTCATGTCAATGCACCGAGAAGTATCGGTCTCTCACATCATTCTCCTGCCAATTTAAGTTCGTGGCTAAATATGAACAGCAACTCGGGGTGATCTTTAGGTTAAGCCGTGCTTGCCTAGGTTGGGCCGTGGATGGGTGACCACCCATCACTTACCTCGGTAAGTCCCGAGTAAGGGCCCGAGGGCCCCTCGTGTTGCGGAAAGCATGTTACGCTGTAGGTCCCGGCTGACATTTGTAGAACTTTGACTATCGTTACAGGTAGTGAGTGGCCCGTAAGTCTAACATCCAGTCTTACCAAGGGGTACCGTACTTCCCAGTACTAACTGGGATGTAGCCCTAGTAGCATTTTTTGTTGGCATTTAGTTGGGCCACATACCTCTGTATGTGGCCCAACTAAATGCCAACAAAATGCTACTAGGAGGACGTCTGATAGGCAGTCGTTCCATGTTAAATACTGGCATTCAGCTGCATCCGGTAAGACTGGAAGCCGACCCCAATAAATTTGGGAAAAGGCTAGCCAGATGATGATGAGCGGCTTTTTTGTTCAACAAATACCTTCTGCCGAATGGAACGTGCCAACTCAAACAAGTGTGTAACATTCCTAGCCTCAAGCCAACCGATCCCCTGTTTTATCGACACACCCTCTAGCGACTTGTCAAAAGGGGACCCTCTGCGCATGTGCACACCATCTGACAACTCTGACATTTTGAGGCACGCTTAGAAAATCACTGCAAAGCAATATACCCTGAAAACAGAGCAAAATAATAACTGCACTACCATCTAGTTTGTATAAAAGTGCGTCTAACATACCGCTCAGGTTTTCCCCTCACCTTGCCAGTCACAGTGATCAGTAGATACGTAAATTCTGTGCTTGTTTGTAGGCGGTTTCCCAATGTAATCTAAACAGCAAGTCGCCATAGCCCGGACGAAGTATGAAGTGATAATAACATCGAAAGCCAACAGTGATTCTCAAGAATGTTAACAAAAGTGAACTGTACACCGACTCTTCCCGCCCTACCCTGAAAAAACTCTATCATTACCGCGGCTATGGGGCATGGAAACAACATGTACAAGCAAGAAATGACATAACAAAAAACACGATAAATCTACTGTACTGACGAAGATTCATGAGTTAGAATATAAATTAATATCAAACAAATACATATCAGTATTGTGCCTGTAGAATAATATGAATTAATTATATAATATCCCTTATATTTACCTTAAATTTATGAATATTGCATTACTTATACCTAAGAGCACTTTACAATATTTTGGCGATTTTAAATATTAATGAATTATACGGAGAAGAGTATGTTCTAAGTGAAAACTGAACTGAATCTTGAAAATACTACAAATTACCTCTTTTTGGAAGAAGACATCGTTTGGTGAGTAAATCCTATTACTAAAGTAGTACCTGTAATGCTTGATTTCGTAATACACCTAGGTAAATGAAATCTAAATATTATGGCGCTATTTGAATTTGAACTCTCGGAGCTAAACATAAGGTGGAAAATCCAACAGACCGCTTGTATTAAGGCATTCTTTTGGGGCCGCTGAATGTTACTGAAAACGGGTATAAGTAGAACATAGTTGTATAGTATACGAAGATTCCATTCATGTGTTAAATGGATTGCCATAATTATATTAGTATGAGGATTTTCGAATACCTCCTTGTGTTGTGGGTAGGTGATATTTTCGTTGCGAATGTGGAAAACTATAATTTGTAAGCTTAGAACATTGTTAAAAAAAAATTGCAGCGCTCACTGCATTGAGTAATGTCTAAAAGTCACGCTAACATTCATATCAATTTTGAAAGACATTTTTTATGTCTTCCTAACTATAATATATCACTCATCTACGTATATCTAGCTCGGTTTTTAGTTGAATCAAATAGGTACTGGTACTTCATGAAAATTTCAGGAAGAGCAAGGCAGATGGTGAGAGCAACTTTGAAGTTACATTCACCTATTCGACAAGTTAATTTACTTATAGTGGGATAGAGAAATTCATTGAAATGTCACTGTGTTTATAAACTAGGCAACGTAAAGCAAATATTGATAAGTAGGTTAAAAACTACCTTAGGGAGGTACCTACCTACACGGTCACATACGGGCTTCTTACGGAATATCTTCCGTGATTTTCAATGAACGCGGGATGACTAGAGAATACAAGTGAATGGTAAATAAATTATTACTTGCAGAGAAATCTATCCACCCTCTTTCTTAGTCTTTTGCTACGCGCACTACTGGAACTCGATACAAAGTCACGGCAAAACAGCTGGGTTGGGTAACCAGGCTAGGTAACCCTGAATAACCTAGCTGTTTTGCCTTGACTTTGTGACTCTTACAATATACCAGGTTTACTAGTATCACTAGATACTAGTCGCCCTGGTACATTGTAAGTGTGTTTGACCGTGACTCTACATCGAGTGACAATGTAAGTTTAGTTATAGACCCTGAAAGCTTAAAACAGTGTTAGGTATAAATACCCTGCAAACACAACAAAAGCTGGTCATTAGTTAGGCCTCATAATTATATACCTACGCCTCATATTCCAAATCTATCCAATCCTTCATACAGACAACTCCTTCATTTTCTACAAACAACTTAATCAAAGTCTAAAATGGACAACACGCTACAATTAAAGCAGTATTTAAAACCGGTAAAATATAGCTTTCAAAACTGTTATAATATCGCGTTCGCGTTGCGTACATAATGTGTATTTACCAAGTCGTTTCCTTGATGGAGTGAAAATTTGGGGTAGTGACGGGAAGCCTAACAAAGGTGAGGTAAGAAAGACAACATACACAATTCAAATTAGGTTTTTCCGTGAAATCGCCTGCCGCTGTAATTTGGAAAGGTTTGGTGTATCATGCATAGATATGTTTATATACTGCAGTCTAGTGTAGTCGTTTCGATATCGATAAAGCTACATTTTCGTTAATAAATTTAGAAAACCTCTTATAAATGATGTTTGGAAATATGTTTTTACAAACACTTTTAACACATCACATCGTCTTTTACTTTTGAAATTCGAAAAAATTCGAATTCGAAAATTGTTTCGGCTGTTTCATCTCAGAGTAGTCAGTCACTCTGAGATAAAACAGCCGAATACAATTTCAGAGCTCAGTCTCTTTAAGATATAATCTTGGTCAACTCACAGGACTATGTAGATTATGTTATGCATGTATCCGTTCTAAGTAAGTGACAGTCTAAAACTGTTTGGTCAAAAATATTTTTTTTTTCAACTATAAGCCGTTGTGCATCAACTGTGTCCGCTGGGAGTTGTCTTCGGCTTAAATAACTATGTTACTTACTAGCATTTGCTCGCGGTTTCGCCCCCATTATGTACGGAAAATAACCTGTATAACCTGTAGGAATGTTGTAGCAATTTGTATGCCTATGACATGCAGGAATAACGTAGCTTCCCGTTGCTAAAATAATTTTACGAATCAGATCAGTGGTTCCGAAGATTACCCCCTATATTATTATTATTTATTTATTTCAGAGAAATCTCCATATAAGTTGCATTATTATAAATCACAAAACATAAAACATAATAAAAACATAGAAACATAGAATGTTAGTGTGTTAGTAACACAAAAATGTACCTACAAATATGTTAGTATTTTTAGTACCTATATCTAAATTATGCCTATGGCTGTCCTTACCCACTGATTCTGGAAAGGACAGTCAAAACGGGCAGCAATCATATTATCGCAACCAATTTAGTCAACAGTATTTATTGTACATTCGTTCCATATGTTAAAATTTAATGATACTTGTTTGGGTCGGGTTGTCATGCGAAGTAATTACGTCAGTACCTATCGCTCTAACTAATAAAACATTTCAAATAGGTATATGGAGTACGTACCAATCAAAGACATACTTAACATACGTATGTACTCGATAACCTCATAATTAGACCTCCTTATACCTCCTCAGGCCGTCGCGTGTGGAATGAAAAGCATGAACTGTTTCAACTTTTTATAAGATGGGTGGAATGTTCTCGAAGAAGAAATACTTCAACAGCGGTATTTGTGGGTTGACTACGAACATTCGTAGCGGTGTTACTGTTAGTCCAAAGATTTGTCAACGTAATTTACTTGAAAGTCTAAAATAAACAAGGAATTTATAATGTTTTAGTTCGTACACGATGTGGATGAAAGTCAATCTAAGGATTTGAACGTAATTCTGAAAATTTTCTTTCGTACCTGATTTTACGTTTATAAAGTGCAGATGATTTGTTTTAATTCAGTTAATACTATCCTTACGTGACTTCTGAACGTTGAAGCAAAATAGTTACAACAAGAACAATATTCCAATGAATCAATATCTATAAGTAATATCAGCTATCAGGTTTCAAGGCAAGCACCTTGAAACCTTATAGTAACCAGTTACCCTTGGTTTTGACGACAAATACTTATTAACCATTATTTAAAAACATTTTGCATTACCTGCTTTGTCGGGTTAGTGGCCGCAAATACTACTGATGAACATTAGGGCCAGATTTGATTCTTAGGTCTGGCAAAGTGGTTTTGTGGACATTTTCAGTAGCAGCCCGAAGTCTGGGATTTGAGACCAGTTGATGGCAATAGGCTTGCTTCCATAATATGTGGCGATATGTGGGTGTAGCGTTGGTACACCCCTGAATAACCTTTCGTGGAAAAGCAGGCGCTATATTAGTAATAATAAAATTAACGTTACCAATTTTACTAAGTACATACCTAAAGAAAATGTCATCAAGGTTTAAATTAAAAGGAGACATTGGATGATGTATTACATATTCCTTAGATACAATTTCCTTCCTTCAGTTCTAAATTGATAACGATGTGACGCCGCGCGAGTACTTTTACGAGCAAACAAGAACGTTATGTCAATAGCAGAAAACATTAGCTATTTCCCCTATAAAATGTCGACTGGTATGGAAGTATGGAACACACCGGGGCGCGGTTCGCGTGTTCGCAAGCGCTTGCGTCTCCCTCGCATGCTAACGGTACCTAACCTCTATGGTAGCTGCCGACATTTTTCTACATTTTAGTACACAACTAAGCAATTATGGATATTGACGTTCGTGCTTTACTGTATTTAGGCTTTTAAAGAAGAGACTGAGTTCTATGTAACCCAATTAATTCTATACCTACATAGGGATTACTCAGTATACATCAATTCAATGACAAGCTTTTAGTATTCGAGTCTTTAATGAAGATTTTCTGATAAAGTGATAATAATTTTCGTGGAAATATTTCGATGGAATGTGAGGCAATTCGGCGATGACCTATAAGACGGCCTTTTATAACATGAGGCGTCTCTAAGACTGTATAAGGGTACACTAACATAGGTACAGTCACGCACGATCAATAATATGTTTACACTTAGCAAAATCTTGGTATGGGCATGTGATGAGGAGGGAAGAATCGCATGTGACTAAAAGAGTGATGAATATAAATGTGGATGGATGGAGAGCGAGAGGAAGGCCAAGGAAAAGATGGATGGATTGTGTGAGGAATGATATGAGGGAAAAAGGTGTAAATGATTGCGTGACGGTTGACAGAGGAGAATGGAAGAAGAAAACGTGTTGCGCCGACCCCAAGTAACATGGGATAAGGGCAGGAAGATGATGACTTGGCAAAATTCAAAAGCGATTTGTTCGTGAAGTAGAGGTTTCTAATTTTTAATAATATTTCGTAATAACTTCCAAAATACTATATTCGTAAAACCTAAAACGGTAATCAAGATAATAATAGAAGAAAATCAGCCAGTCATCGTTGCTTCGTGTGTACCTACCTACCTACATATAAGTGCTCGATTGTACATAGGGTAGGTAGTTTGTAACTGTATTACAATGATGGATTTGTCGCTTCTGTGACATTTATCTCGTAAGAGCTTATATTGTTTCTTGAAATTGGATGTCTTTTTTTGATCTAGGGAGTCAATAGAGGTCTTCTGTTGTGCCAAAACGATAGAGATAGAGAATTAATAGAGAACTCATTATTTGTTCTCGATATAATTACAAATCATCATCTGTAAAACAGAGTAGATATACAGGGTGTAAAAGACCTCATCACGAAGCCGTCAACCAAGCATTCTGTATATCAAACTAAGTAACTTTACAGCAAAAATTATTGCTGGGAACTTAGTTTTTTTTTTGGGGTGAAAAATCATGTTTTGTGGTAGAACTCAATGTAACGCACTCAAAACATTGTGCTAATGGATGGATTGAATAGTACGGGGGTCGTGGAGGTGTTTAAAGTAAAAATCTTACATTAAAAACTTGTATTTAAAAAAAAAACTTGTCAAAAATTTGGAAATTTGACCCCAATATCTCCGTAACTAGAAGGTTACCAGGTATGGTGTAGAACAAAAAAAATTATCGCCTTTCGGCTTCGTTAAGAGGTGTTTTACACCCTTTATATGCATGCGGTAGATATATGCTAGTCACTTGGAGAGCACACCAATCTCTCGACAACCACCCCAAAAAGCTGTCGAATGTAGTCGCTGCGGCCGAAATCGGCTAGATGGCATCATCTATATCTATACTAATATTATAAAGAGGTAACATTTGTTTGTAAGTTTGTATGTTTGTAAGTTTGTATGTAGGGGGTAATCTCCGGAAGTAATGAACCAATTTTAAAAATTGTTTCACTGGTAGAAAGCTACATTATTCGTGAGTGCTATAGGCTATATTTTATTCCCGTACTCCCACGGAAACGGGAACTACGCGGGTGAAACCGCGGGACGTCAGCTAGTTAAATATAATTTTTTATTGTGCATAACTATTCCATATAAACTTGCAAATTTTGAATGTTTTAAAAGTGACAGTCCTTAAAATTTAGACCCAAAAATCAACTTATTTAAGTACATTTTGTCTTACTTACATCAACATCTTCATGCGTGTTTGAGGTCTTTAACATTTAAACATATCTGCTTATACCGCAAGGGAATTATGCACGATCAGAGAACAAAGAAATATGTAGTATATCTTTATGCACTAGTTGCAAACGCAACGTGAGCTGAATGATTTAACTCAGCCCCGCTATATATGCAGTCAAGCAAGACTTGAGTAATATTATGCGGCAGAACTTTATAACACAATGATGATCTGATTCTCTAGTTTTCTAGATTTTGGCCCTGGCTGGAGGCTTTACATTCGAGGCCCAGTTTTGCAACCCGCAACCTCCTAGCTTGACCTGCGAGATGCCATAGCTAAAACAGCTGTTTCTTTGGACATAGAGTAATATGTTGATGTTTTTTTCAACTTTCTTTAGCCTAGTTCGGCGGAGCAATACTATACGATAGTAATGCTTGATGCTTCTGATCGATTAGCTTGCGGACCTTCTATTACAGTTTTGAACTAAAGGATTTTTTTCAAGACATATTATTTTCCTATTTTCTTTGACTTTGTCAATAAAAATTGATGTTGGTAAATAGTAGAGAAAGTATATCTGTTCTCGACATAGGGGTACCTAATGAAAACAAAAATACACAAAAATCGATATAACAAGAATCGACGCAGAAAGAATGATGATTTATGTAAAGTTTGTCTCACTTTTGATTAGTCTTATATCAGCAGAATACACTTTGAACCCATCTCTGACAGATAGGTCACTGATAGGTGGCGAAATACCCATACATTTGGTTAAATGTATGGGTATTTCGCCACCTATCAGTTTTTCCTGACCTCGGTATCTGGTTAGATACCGAGGTCAGAAAAAACCAGGAAAAGCTTTCAAAGTAAACCTGAACCTCTACGACCCCTCACCGTTCAATCCATGAGCTCACTAAACCAATGAGGCGTTTAAACGATAGCCAAAAAGTACGTACTTCAAGTAGTACAAGAGCGAAGGCGCGATCGTCGATCCTCCGTTACGCTTCAAAGAGCATCCTAATTCTCCGGTTGCGATTTCGAATCCGGCGCGGGCGCATAGCCGTGACGTGCCGACAATTCTATCTATTTGTACAGCGATCATTGCACAAACCATTTCGTTTTCTACTGTCTGATCTAGACTGTTAATTGTTGGTGTTTTTTCGACGGAGTTTGGTGAAAGGAGCGTGGAAAATGGTTTGGTTCTTCATTTTGCTAGGAGTGATTGTATGCTGAGTGTAAGGCTCCAGATTATTTACTGCACAATTGTTATGTAAAGTTTTGGTGGGTGAGTGTTAACTTCAAATTGATGAAGAAAATGATGGAATTAGAGATACAGGGTGTAAAAGACCTCATCACGAAGCCGTAAACCAAGCATTCTGTACATCAAACTAAGTAACTTTACGCAAAAAATATTGCTGGGAAACGACTTTTTTTTTGGGGTGAAAAATCATGTTTTGTGGTAGAACTCAATGTAACGCACTCAAAACATTGTGCTAATGGATGGATTGAATAGTACGGGGGTCGTGGAGGTGTTTAAAGTAAAAATCTTACATTAAAAACTTGTATTAAAAAAAAAAACTTGTCAAAAATTTGGAAATTTGACCCCCAATATCTCCGTAACTAGAAGGTTCCCAGGTATGGTGTAGAACAAAAAAAATTATCGCCTTTCGGCTTCGTTAAGAGGTGTTTTATACCCTTTATTTAGAAAATATAACACGGCAGATTAGTAGAGAAGAGACCATAGACTTAGTATATACTTATTTACTAAGTCTATGGAAGAGACTAACCGTGGTTTGACATACGAAACAGTCTGAGCCTGAAATAGAAATAGTATTTCGTTTAACCTGAAATATGGTATTGCAAATCACATAATTTTAATATTAACAGAATGAAAAGCAAATTACCTAGGTAAATAAAATTATTCAAAAAAAGATACAGTTATAATAAAATGCTTGAAAACGTACGAACAATAAGCGCGCGCGCATCGCACAATAGATCAGCGGGCATGTCGGACGCGATTTCATTTCCTGTGAGCGCGCGCGCCGACCCGTGGGCCAATTTCCGGTGACACTATGTACCAACTGATTGTACCATTATTGAATTGAGGTCGAATTATAAATCAATTCGCGATTTCACCCATCATGCATTGATTAATTTTGTTAAACGATGATTCTTTTGAGTGACGTCAAAAGGTAGGGTGTGACGGAATAGGGAGCTAAGTAATAGTTAGAAGGGAAGTTCCGTTCACTTCCTTTTGTCTAATGACAATCGTAATATCATTGCTCAGGCATGGGGAGAGCCCTCGTTTGTTACCAGGAAACGTAGGTAGGCTTCAAAAATGTATCCTGAAAATGTAACACTGAAGGAAAATCAGGCTTTGGTAAAAGCCATACCTAATAGTTCCGTGTTTCCTTTAACCTTCCCAATCTTGCGCTAAATTTTATAACACCTATACTCGCGTACGGTCTGACAGACCGAAAGTTCAGAACTCCATTACGGGAATTTTTTTTCAAATATTTTTTTGTTTTCGGGGGATATATATCAATAAGTATCGTAAAAATGATAATTTACCGAAAATATACCGATCATTTACTGAGCCTTTTACTGAAGTTTCTGATTAATGGTTATTTTTTTGTAAAGGTTGTAAAATTTTAGCAAAGATACATTTTTTCTTCTAACAAACTTACAATTTCTAAGAGATACCTTATGAGCTATAATAAACACAAATAATTTTAGTAAAAAGTTTCATAATTTAAATTTCAGTACAAAATCACAGAAGATTAATCTTGTAACACCTATATACTCGCGTCGGTCATATGTGCTACTTGCACAAAGACACTATTCGTCCTGAAATGGTCGTAGCAACTAAAAATGCAGCTAACAGGAAATGCAAAATGCCATCACTGATTTTAAAAGAAAAAAATCACAAGCGACTGTTTTATCGGTATCACAGACCACAATGCGCAAGTATAGAAAGGTTAACCTTAAAAAAACCGGCCAAGTGCGAGTCGGACTCGCGCACGAAGGGTTCCGTACCATTATTTAAAAAAATTAGACAAAACTGCAAAAAAATCACGTCTGTTGTATGGGATTTACATTGGGAGGACTTCGCTGTCTGTCCGTCTGTCTGTCACCAGGCTGTATCTCATGAACCGTGACAGCTAGACAGTTGACATTTTCACAGATGATGTATTTCTGTTGCCGCTATAACAACAAATACTAAAAACAGAATAAAATTAATATTTAAGGGGGGCTCCCAT
Source organism: Xestia xanthographa (assembly GCA_905147715.2). Taxonomy (NCBI): domain Eukaryota; kingdom Metazoa; phylum Arthropoda; class Insecta; order Lepidoptera; family Noctuidae; genus Xestia; species Xestia xanthographa. Next base: position 17,251,911 of record LR990659.1, on the reverse strand, counting down.
AACGCCTACAACTCCATGCCCTGGAGCTGCATTAGGGAGGCACTCCGGTATCACCGGGTGCCGACCTACCTCCGTCGAGTGGTCGCGGACTATCTGACGGACAGAGCCGTCATCTACCCCGGTCGCAGCGGAGAATGGAACCGGCGAGAGATGTCGTGCGGTGTTCCGCAGGGATCGGTTCTGGGGCCGTCCTTGTGGAACATCGGTTACAACTGGGTGCTGCGCGCCGACCTCCCTAGCGGTGTCAGCGTGGTTTGCTACGCAGACGACACGCTGGTGCTGGCACAGGGGGGGTCGCACGAGGCGGCGGCCGAAGCGATGACACGCGGGGTTGCGATAGTCGTTGAGAGGATCCGGCAACTGGGTCTCGAGGTGGCACTGCACAAGTCCGAGGCCATGTGCTTTCATGGGCCTCGGAATGCGCCACCTCCGGGATCCTCACTGACGGTAGGAGGGGTATCCATCGGCGTCGAGTCGACGTTAAAGTACCTGGGACTTGTCCTTGACAGCCGGTGGAACTTCGTGGAACATTTCCGACGTTTGGCCCCCAAACTGGAGCGGACTGGGGCTGCCTTCAGGCGGCTCCTGCCCAATCTGGGGGGGCCAAACGCCTCCTGCCGGAGGCTCTACGCGGGAGTCGTGCGGTCAATGGCCCTTTACGGGGCCCCGGTGTGGGCGCGTTCATTGAGGCGGCGAGCCGCCCACTACCTGAACGCGCCCCAAAAGGTGGTAGCCGTAAGGCTGGCCCGGGGCTACCGCACGATCTCTCGCGAGGCGGCGAGCCTCCTTGCCGGATTGCCGCCATGGGATCTGGAGGCAATAGTCCTCGCGCGCCTACATGAATGGCGCGCGGAGGCGCTACGCCGGGGGGAAACTCCGCTGCCGCGGCAAATTGTCGCTCAGCGGACAGACTTCCGGCGGGGTCTCATGGCGACATGGAGAGAGCGACTGTCGCAACCTCGTGCAGGGCACGCCACGATAGTGGCGATAAGTCCCCTCTTTGAGGAGTGGCTTGAGCGACGCCACGGCGTCCTCACCTTCCGCCTGACGCAGGTCCTCACCGGACACGGGGTGTTCGGGAGGTTCCTGCACCGAATCGGGCGGGAGGAAACATCCTCACAGTGGAAGCATCCACTGTGAGGATCGACCGGAGGACACGGTGCAGCACACGGTGGAGGTGTGCCCCGCGTGGGCGGAGCACCGCCGTGTCCTCGAAGCGGCGATCGGCGGCGGCGACCTCTCGCGTCCGGCCCTGGTGCAAGCCATGGTCCGGAGCGAGACGGAATGGGACGCCGTCACCTCCTTCTGCGAAGCAGTAATGCTAGAGAAGGAGGTGGCGGAACGTGAGAGGGAGAGAACCTCTCAACGTCCCGGCCGCCGTGGGAGACGCCCCGGGCGTCGGGGGCCACCACCACGTGGCCCCCGGCCACCGTAGGCGCGGGCCTGTGGACGGTGGGCTATGGGCTAGCTCGCCGTCCGTCCGTCTCATGATGACAGGCCGTGCCGACGGCGCGTTCGTGTTCCACGCGCGCCTCAAAGAGAGTCAGCAAAAGGGAAGGGGTCCGTAAGGACCGATGCCTGCCGGGGTTGCGGGACTATTCGAAAGAGATACCGTGGCCCCGGAACACAAAGGGCGAACATGGATGGGTTTTAGTCAGTAAAAGTCTGACACTCCCTCCTGCTCCGCCCAGAGCGGGAGGAGTTATTTGATGATTTCCCATCCGAAAAAAAAAAAAAAAAAAAAAAAAAAAAAGGGGGGCTCCCATACAACAAACGTGATTTTTTTGCCGTTTTGTCTAATGTATAGATAATGGTACGGAACCCTTCGTGCGCGAGTCCGACTCGCACTTGGCCGGTTTTTTATGTATTATTTACATTCTGTGAAAATTTTAACTGTCTCCTATTACGGATCATGAGATACAGCTCGCTGACAGACAGATGGACGGATGGACGGACGGCCAGCGGAGGCTTAGTACCTAATAGGGTCCCGTTGGTTACCCTTAGGATACGGAGTCCGAAAAAGCAAGTGTTTTAAAACATGTTCCTGTAATTAAGGTTTATGGACTGTTCAGTGCGTGATGAAATAATTGTTAACATTTTTTTTCGTTACAGAGAAGGTTTTCATGACGCATTTTTCTATAATAATTTACTATCTGATATGAGTCACGTAATAAATAAATGGGCAGCTAGCACATTACAGTAAATAAAGGTTAATTTTCATAAATAAAATTGGTTATTATTTTTGTTGCGTGCCGCCGGTATGACAGATTCTGAGATTTGGCGTGTAGCACGCATTCGTGCCGTCTGTCGCACGTTGACGTACGATAAAATGCCATTTGAAAATCGGCCATGCAGTCACAGGTTATATAATACTAGCTGTTGCCCGCGGCTTCGCCCACGTAAAGTTCGGTAATTGTCCCACTGAATCATAATAAAGGAATAAATAGTATCCTACATGTTAATCCAGGTTACAAACTATATATGTGCCAAATTTCATAATCATCACAATTTATTATTATCATCAAAATCACCATCACTACCACAACCACCATCACTACCACAACCACCATCACTACCACAACCACCATCATTATCAGTATCACAATCACAATCACCATCACAATCACTATTACGATCACGATCACGATCACAATCACTATTACGATCACAGTCACAATCACGATCACAATCACGATCACGATCAAGTTCACGATCACGATCCCGATCACGATCACGATCACGATCACAATCACTATCACTATCACAATCACAATCACCATCATCGTTATCACAATCTTTATCATCATAATCGCAATCATTATCATTCTAATCACAATCACCATCATTATCACAATCACCAATATCACCACAATCACCCATCACTATCACAATCACAACCACCATAACAATCACCATCACAATCATCATCACCATCACAATCACGATCACAACCACTATCACAATCTCTTACATCATTATCGCGATCATTATCATCGTAATCACAACCATTATCATCTTAATCACAATCATCATGATTACAATCGCCATCACTATCACAACCACAATCATTATCACAATCACCATCATTAACTCAATCACCCCACCATCACATTCACAATCGCTATCCTCGTTATCACAATCATTATCATCGTAATCACAATCATCTTCGTCATTATCACAATCACCATCACAATCACCATCACCATCACAATCACAATCACCGTCACTATCACAATCACCATCAATATCACTATCACAATCACCATCATCGTTTTCACAATCATTATCGTCGTAATTACAATCATGTTCATCGTAATAACAATCATTATCATCTCAATCACAATCATCATGATCACAATCACCGTCACTATCACAATGACCATCACTAACACAATCACAATCACCATCACCATCACAATCACTCTCACAATAACTATCCTCGTTATCACAATCATTATCATCGTAATCACAATCATCTTCATCATTATCACCGTCACTGTCATAATCACAAGCACCATCGCTATCACCATCACAATCACCGACAATATCACAATCACCATCACCATCACCATCACAATCACAATCAAAATCACTACCACAATCACCATCATCGTTATCACAATCATCATCATCGTAAAACAATCATTATCATCGTAATAAATATCATCATCATCACAATCATTATCACAATCATCATCATCGTAATCACAATCATTATCATCGTGTTCACAATCATCACAATAAATCAACAATAACCCTGTATAGAAGTCGAATCCGCCATCTTCTGGATCTCAAAATAAATGCCATTTTCGTAATCAGCACATCTGATAATCTCGGTATCGATACCCATATTGATTTTTAGACATTTCAACCCCATCGCACCCCAACAGGGAATGATGTTATTTTAGGGCCGCCACATTAAATTATAAAATCGTTGGTTTTGTAATACACCCAACCCAATTCACCATACAAACAATTCCTATGTTGAATTTCAGGCTTTGTTACCCCATTTCCCCCTTTAGGGGTTGAATTCTGAAAAAACCTGAGACACAAACGTTAACTCATATATCGATAGGAGTACTCCTGTTAAGTTTCGAATAAAGTATTCTAACTAATCTTATTTCCCCATGTAATCTTTGGACTCCCGTTCCAACCCCTAAGGGGGTTAATTTTGAAAAATCCTTTCTTTATGCACCCCTAAACCTCATAAATAATCTTTGTGCCAAATTTGGAATCTCTAGACTCAGCGGTTTGGGCTGTGCGTTGATTTTTATACTTTGCCACCCCATTTCCCCCTCTTAGGGGTTGAATTCTGAAAAAACCTGAAACTTGTTTCTACTCATTTCTAAATAGGAGTACTCCTGTGAAGTTTCGAATAAAATAGTCTAACTAATCATGTTTCCCAATTCAAACTCTAGAGCCCCGTTTCACCCCCTTAGGGGGTGAGTTTTCAAAAATCCATTCTTAGTGCAACCCTAGACCACATAAGAAACCTACTTGCCAAATTTGGAATCTGTAGACCCAGCGGTTTGGGCTGTGCATTGATTTTTATACTTTGCCTCCCCATTCCCCCCTCTTAGGGGTTGAATTCTGAAAAACCCTGAAACCCGTTTCTACTCATTTATCAATAGGAGCACTCCTGTGAAGTTTCGAATAAAATAGTCTAACTAATCTTGTTTCCCCATACAAACTTTGGAGCCCCGTTTAACCCCCTTAGGGGGTGAATTTTGAAAAATCCTTTCTTAGTGCACCCCTAGACCACATAAGGAACCTACTCGCCAAATTTGGAATCTGTAGACTTAGCGGTTTGGGCTGTGCGTTGATAGATGAGTCAGTCAGTCAGTCAGTCAGTCAGTCAGTCAGTCAGTCAGTCAGTCAGTTTCTTCTTTTATATATTTAGATTGTACGAGGCAAATAGAGTAGCGAACCGGTGTTGGGAATATGCGGGATTTTTTTTTCCACTTTTTTAGGGGAAAAAACGTTCTTGGACCTATATCGGGTAAATTAAATCCTTTGGGAATTATTTTGGCAGAAGGCAAAATAATGAAGCGACATAAACTGAATCTCGGTGATAAAATGTTGCAAAAATATTATTCTGATAATGTCTTTTTAACAAAGACAAAGTTGCGGAAGCTTTGAATACCATCCACGACTCTGTATAAGTATTAATTAACCTATATTGTGATGGATTTCGTCTCCATTTTTTTTAGTTCTTGTTTGAAAAACAGAATGGATAGACAGTCCCATGCTTTCACATTTATTGTGTGAACCACCAGGATCGGAATTCACTGTCGGCTTCTCTGTTCTTTCTTTCTTCTTTCTTTCACTATAATCTGGATCTGTTCAAAGTTTGCGTGAACCGGTTTCTTCTAAGGCAAGCGTAATTCACCTAGGGCGCATCATTGTTTTACATCAAACGGAAGCCTGTATACCGGATGAATTTTTTATCACTTTCCAAAAAATGGGTATATTAGGTGAACGAAGTACAAGCTTATGCATACCAATTTTTTTTTTCCATTTTTCCGCAGCTTAGAAAAAAACTGATCAATCATCAAAAAACGCTACAAATTTCAGGTAAACTTTTCATATTAGAACAAAGAAAGAGATATTTCGAAAAAAAAATGAAAAATATCGAATTTCAAATCATACGCAATTTAATTTTTTATTTCGTAATAAAATAAAAAAAAGCTAAGTAGGCCATTTGCTTCTACTCCGTTCACCTATTAGGTATACCCTTTTTTTTGGATCCCTGTATAGTACCTGTATAATACACAAAAATGAAATACTTATGGAGTAAAATTTTTTGGAAAAAACAAAAACTTGATCTGGCTAGTCTAGCAACCCTGCAGCGAACAAGTCCTATCTATATATTTCACCTATATTTTTTCCTGAAATGTGTTCACTTTGTTTATTACTGTAGCACTGAAAATATGTGAACATTTTAGCGATATCGGATTGCAGATTAACTCTTTGTATGCAGTACCAATTGTATATTGATGTCGTAATTACCATTGAATTTATTGCATATTTTGAAAGTGTTTTCTTTTTTTTTTATCTGAATGAAATGACTGTTAAATATGGAAATTGAGTTGAATTTGCTGAATGAATGGAAATAAACACTAAATGATTAAATTTTATTGACTGAACCGAAATGCAATTAATTTAATTGTTTTTTTTATCGTTTAGTTTTATTTAGACGGGTCTATCAAATTTCCATAGTACACGACTTATCATAAACTGTCAGTGGTTTTACTTGATTTAAGTTTATTAAGTTCCAAAGTCTGCAAAACAATTTAGTTATCGACGCGACGATGGTCTGTCTTGCGAAACTAAAAAAGGTTATTTGTTATTAATTGTCGCAGAAAAAGTTTCAGTAGGAAAATATAAACCAACAAAACAGGGAATCAACTAAAAAATAACCATTTACTCAGAAAAACTGCTTATGAAATCAATGCTTCTTTCTAGTGATGTTCCGATTAGTTCACATAAATAAATATCGATACAAATATAAATGTACGCAACCAAAGTCGGTTTGTAATAATGCACTAAATACATAATAACCGATTTACTGCAGCAACGATTCGTCGAATTCCCACCAGTAAATATCAACAGAACGTTTCAGGTCAAATTTTACAATTGTTTGAAATTATCGAAGTTTTGTTCCGATCGCAACGTTTAAGTAATACCTACCTACTATTTTTTATAATGACGTCAGCTATGTGAAAGAAATGGTATCCTTGGCATATCGACTTATTAAGTATTAATGTGGGAATGAAAAATGTGCTTCTGATGTACCTTTAAATTAAGGTGTTGGATTCCGTTGCTTGATGGAATTTTGATCACGTCAGTACATCATTCAGAACCACATAGTAACTTTTCATCGGCAATTTATAAATGTTTTGATTTGATTTGAATGTACCACGTAGGCAATTCGGGTCTGTATGGTGTCGGACGTAAAGAATAGCACCATCCCATATCTTCCCGTGGGTGTCGTAAGAGGCGACTAAGGGAGACTTACCAGAGAATGGGCAGCAGCGTTCTCTGTGCTTTTGTAACAACTGCACTGCGATCGCCAACCCGCCTGCCAAGCGTGGCGATTATGGCAAAACCCCCCCTTGGGGCCAGCAGTGGACGTCTTTCGGCTGATATGATGTAGGCAATTTATTCACGACTCAGCATTTAGTTTGTCTTAAAGTGTAAGTACTTTTACTATTTAGTACTTGGAAAAATTGGTCCTTCTGAAGTATTCCTAACCGTCTCTAGATTATCAATATATAATTCATGCGGACAATCTCACGGGCGCTTAGCTGCTATCATTTATTACTGCCTAATCTTGCACTATTACCTACTAATTTGAAATACCGTTTAATGTAATTCATACGCACTCACGCGCACACCACAAAATGTAATCTTATTAATTATTACCAAAATAAACACGCCACAGCATAAAGTATTCAGTGTAGCTTGTCCGCTTTCTTGGTCAGTCTGCGTGAGGAAGGCAGTTACTCTGTGGCCGTTACCGACACAGAATTTGTTATAATAACGGCCGTCCAGGGTAAACTACCTTTTATGGCATCAATTACTAACATAACGCTTGTGTAATTTTACCGAATGTGTGCTTCTGAGGAGTTAGAACGGTCGGAAGGTTCCATAGATAATTGAATATATACAACTAACGTTTGTAATTGCCACAATTATTGTAATTAACGCTTTTTGGAACGAAACTGGGGTATGACGAGCTCTTGGGTTGCGGTTGTGGCATTTTAATCACGTGCAACCTGACTACAAATACCGCACAACAGGTGCAAACAGTAGAACTCGTAGAAAATTCTAAATGAACATAAGTGACAGTAAATTTTAGTACGTACTAATAAAATTAAATGTGAATATGTTATGTAGCTGGCTTGCTACACTTCAATTTATTTAATAGAGCAGTCTCTATTAGCCTAAGTCTACATCTAATATTAATGTTCGACGGCACTACACTGAATTGTGTTATTCAACCTTCAGTTCGACTGCCAGGCCGCGGCACAAACCCTATAATTTGGTAAATACACAGCTAATACTGGCTACCGTACGTCTGTCCTTATACGTTTTTAAATATTAAAACGCGTTCTATTTCCCGCGCGTGTATACATTCGTGTGTGTGTGCATGTGTGTGTGTTGGCGTTGCAATCCACGTTACAGCCAACAAACACATAAAACATACATAATAAGGTACGTTTGTGTTGAGCGCGGTCGGCGCCGCCGCGGCGTGTTGTGGGGCGCGGTTGCCATGACAACGCCCGCACCCCTTTCCCACACCCCCACAGGTTTCAGCTGACCCGCCGACCTCTAGTGACGAGTCGTAACACTGTCAGTGCTATAGGGATGGGCGATGTTACTGTTATCGATTAGTTTGTTTGCCTACGGATTTCGTTTTTTATTTTATTGGTTTGATGTCGTAATGGATTTTCTATTACTATTATGTTGTTCGTACTTAGTTTTTGCACTGAAAACATAAGTCATGATGGACTTTTTTTATTTATGTTAGCTATATCATTCTATTATAATTAGCCTACATTTATAATCATAGAGTTAATGGCGAGTGAGATTGCTTTTAGCGATATGAAATTTCTGTCTTGTTATAAATTTTGGGTATTCTCAGGTAATTCAGGTTTTGTTTTTTGATGAATAAGTATTGAGGAATATTCTTCTTGACAACAGTTCTCTCCGTGATGTATTTTTGAAATCAAGTTTTCGTGTTCACGATTGTGCATTTCCATGTAAATCCTATTTCCAGGCAAACGTAGCAAAAACATTCAACAAACAATTTTGTTACAAAGTAGCACTGAATACGTGTGTAAGCTTCTCATCACACACCTAACATTAACATAACGTCACGCCTGTAATCCCCGAGGGGTTAGGCAGTGGTGTACCTAATAGTACTTTTCTTCTAATAGTAATTGGCCTGTTTTTCCTTTATTCTGCGTCACTGCGTGTATGTGAGCTGGCTCTTCCCCGCGGCACACTTTTTTCGGTGGTTTTGTAGGTGTATAACATATCTGTTTGTTAAAATATCATTGACCTACATTTCGCCACTTAAACACACATAATATATACAAATAACACAACATAACAAGAATTATTTCTAAATGGTTAAGTATACAAAAGTAACATTAACTATCGACTGTTTACCGCTACCCGTTATCGACAGTTTACCGCGCTGTCCCATCCCTACAGGACCAAGTCTAGTCTAGTTCTCGACGTCCTCAGCTTTATGAATACTTCAAGCTTCAGGTGCTTGCACATCGTACACTCTGGGCCAATAAAACGTAATGCCCCAAAAATCCACGGCTTACCGGCTTAGCAAAGAAAATCCTAGTTTGAGGTCATGTTTTAAAAAGTCTTGTTGTATTTCTTCATGCGGCGATGTTGCCCGTGTTTTTAGCAGATCGATACACTCAGTAATCACTTGATTCCGTGTGCGGTATAGCTAAACACAATGCTATTCTATTGTGAGTCGTATGGATTAGTAATAAAAGTATTGAAAAAACATTTCAGGAGCTTAAAATTGAATATTCTTTACTTTGCTTGGAAATAGGTTACTACGGTAGCGATTTGTTATCGGTAACCACGACAGTTATTAAGAATATGTTGCCTGCATGATTCCTAGCAATATTGACTTCGCAATAAGTCGATACATTTTATATTCCATGTGTCCTATGGGGGATAAAAGCACGACACATGCATAATAAAAATTTAATACATTTAAGTACGGTAAGGGGTGATTTTGTCCACCAGTGTAGCACGGCCCGATATTTACTTTCAACGGCAAATGAGAGCCTCACATTAAGATCAAAGGGATAATTATTATGGAGTTGCTCATATTCATGCAAATTTCTTTATGCGTTAATGTTCTTCTGTGTATAATTAATGGAACTATATAGGTTTATCTAGTTGCTTCTCTGCAAAAGCTTTCTGAGATGGTTAAAGTGTGTATGTAAGTGCACCTGCGGGGATTTTGTAGTGCTATAACTATATTAATTACCAAATTAAATAAAAAAGGCATGTTTCAACATTGTGGAAATTCAGTGAAGATAACAGGATTGTTTAAAATTTTTCAGCAGTTTCCAATTCTATACCACTCATCTTAGAAGATGAGGCGTAACGGAAACGTTACTTTTAAAAAACCCGGTCAGCAATGGCATATCAAACCATTAATATCATTGTCATAAAACCAATTTAATTCGCCGCAGAGCACCCTCAAAGATTTTTATACCGGAACGAACAAAAATATTGAAAAATGGTACAACAACAAAGACATTGTTTCCCTCAATGGTTTGTATCTACAACGCAATCGCAGTTGCGTCGCGTTCCACATAAAAAATAAAAAAACCAGTGGCTTTTCAAAGGACTTTTCATATACAAAAGGATAATTTCGCTTTAGTTTCCATTATGTGCGACCGCCATTGTAGTCCGTGGTTTAAACACACCAATTTGCAAATGCGCCGCTTTTAATTTTACCTAATTGACCGTTTTACGGTAGCACCGGAGGCCTTGTGAATGTGCCACGGGCCCACGGCTAGTTTTGTCACCGCACTCAAAGGGTTTGACCGTAAAATGTAGCTCATTATAGTGCGATCCTACGAATCTCGCATTCTACGGGATTAAGCCCAGAGGTTGAGCAACAAGTCGAAATGTTTGCTCTTGTCTCTACGTATCAGATGGTCCCTTTATAGTATGTTTAGAATGTGTAATAAGACCCGTTTCTCACGTAAGGAATAATCATCTTTCATGTCTCTTTTTGAAAAGTTTCAGCACGTAATTCATGAACAAAAATAAAGAATTTAAGTGACATAGAGATGTACCAATGTTACTATTCAACTGACCTTTCATCCTATAAAGCTTATCATCCAGCAAATTCCAAGGCGACATTAGAAATCTTAATTATTCGAAGAAAAGGTCAAAAGCAACTTTAGTATGTAATGTTAACTAGTAAGCTTACGTGCATAGAAGCGGTCATACATACATAAGGTTGATAAACCAGATGGTTATCGTGCTAACAAGTTGTGTCAACACCTAGCTAGCTTAATTAACTCGTTAGACTTAGTTAATGTTCTTGGGCAAGTCGGTAACCTGTCGCTATTATGCTAGGTAGTGATCGTCAAGTTCAATGCAGTTTTTGGTCAAATTTGTTACTTAAACTTGTGCGTTTTGTAGAAATTCTTCACATTCTTCATTGACTTCGTCCATGTTCATCACATCGAATCTGGTCATCCAGGTATGCCGCCTGTTTGTTTTTGGTACTATACGCAACTGCACTTTAACGAAAGCCATGAGGTTATTTGCAGCCTGTATCTATGCAGTAACTTTGAAGATGTCATAAGGGATTTTGTCTATAAAGTCTGGTTCTATTTGGGGGTCCGTATTTTTTTGGAGGAGACAATAGCATCAATTTTAATCGTCACCTAATTCATCGGTCTCTTATACTGTCGTCGTTGTCACTCTAGAAAAGGACTTAGGCAATCCAATCAATCAAGTAGGCTCTCCTTGGCTGAGTTTCATAATGATACTTGTGGTTTCCGGCTTTTTCCTCTGGGTTTAGTAACAGAAACTATAGAACGTCGGCTACGATCCAGACATACCTCTTTCTACGTACAAACTCATTTCTTTCTCATCTTCCTGATAGCTGTCCACTGACTGGCTAATTCTACTTCTAATACTTTCGTTTTCTTCTGGTCAATGTATTTTCGTATCTCTTTCTTCGTATCTCTTTCTTCTTGTCTCCTCCTTTTACTAGGTTTTTTAAAGAAACTTACAGTGTTGAAAATTGGTCACTTCAGTTTGATTCTTTTAAGTTCTTCTACATGGTTACATGCACATTCCTACTCACAAACACGATGACTCCCATGGGGGTTGGTAGCAGGCTCGAAGGCACCTAAAAAGTTACCGTTACCTGCCGGCTTGCCTTCGGGAACAAGGCACTCTGCATTAGATAGAAATTGGAAAACGTCACCCTCTATGATCCTCCATACTCAGATTGCTTGGTTCCAGTTTTTTTAATTCTGTTGTAGCTGTTAGTATAACCACCGCAGACTATGATCATTATCGATCCGTCTAAGCTTACCTTTAGCCTCGCAGGCAAGCTTTTATTTATAACATTTCCCATATTTGCTTTAACGTTTTATCCTTATTGATGCGATGTACCCAATTTATCTATTGACTGATAATGTTATTACAGACGCCCCTCAACTTTTGCGTGAATGTTATCTGTTATAATCTGGACGCTATGCGATATAATATATCCGATAGTGTAGGTTTCGGATCAATAGGATAAGCCGTTACTATAACAACCCCTTATAGATAAACAACATACGTTGAAACTGACTGTGCTTTTCACCTTTCATATTTATGGTATTAATTTTGAATGTGAATTCGTTTGTCTTTGAATTTTTTGAGTTTTATTCGATGACGTTAACATTAAGGTGCCGTAAACGTAACCGTAACGTCTGCTAAGTGCTTTATTTTGCGAGATTACGTATAGGAGAGTTGTACACTAGATATTGTTAAAAGTGGGATAATAATATAACTTATGGTTTGTTGCCAAAGCTAAGCTTTCGACTTATATCCAAAACCTAATGGGATACCTTATTTATTTTTGACTGTAGAACCAGTTAGTAGGTACATACGTTCTATCGTAATATAAATCCTTTTGTTTGAATATAATATGTTTTTTGAAACTACAGCAACGTTATCAATTTTAACAAAAAAAAAAAAACAAAAGCTACTGTATGTCTATTGTATCCTGAAACATGATTTAGTTCCCCTCGGTCGCGATAGAAACCACAAGCAGCAACAGCAAGTAACTATTTATATTTAGGCCGCCTCTAATCTTATTAGGAAACACACTAAAACCCAATACTAATATCCAAAGAGCATAATCGTATTATAACACGTTTTACGTCAACCGGTAACAGGATACAAACAAGATGTATGTGTTGATGTGAATGGAAATATCGATCGTTTACCTAGTTGGAATTATCTAGGAGACCAGATATATTATATAAAATTACTAGCTACTCGCCCCGGCTTCGCACGGCGACACCTATCGGGTCAAAAATGTCAAAATGTTTTTTCAAGTTGGATCAAACTGCACACGGTGTGCAAATTTGATTAAAATCGGTTAAGTAGTTTAGGAGTCCATCGCGGACAAAACAACGTGACACGTAATTTATATATATTAAGACTAGCTGACGTCCCGCGGCGTTTCAACTGCGTAGTTCCCGTTCCCGTGGGAGTACGGGAATAAAATATAGCCTATAGCAATCACGAATAATGTAGCTTTCTACCAGTGAAACAATTTTTAAAATTGGTTCATTACTTGCGGAGATTACCCCCTACATATAAACTTACAAACTTACAAACAAATGTTACACACATCAACACGGTCTAGGGATATTTTAAAAAAAGCGAATTACTATCAATGTGTTAATTATTTATATGACATGTATACATTTAAAAGATACGTTATTTAATATTCTACCATTTTTTAAGGTATAGATTAAAATTTCAGGATTTTATGGAAAAAAAATGAAGCATAGACGGAAACCGTATATGAATGAACTTTTAATTTGTGAGTAAAAACTGAAAAAAATAGAAAAATCATTTAATTTGTGTTTATAAACTTGAAGTTAGTAGTCTGAGAAAGCGCCCATGATGTTCATAACACATCGGCAACGATTCGGCATGCTCAGAACAAGGTTGTCAATGTCTTGCTGCGGAATATTGTCCCATGTCCTTCTGTGGTGCGCAAAAAGTTGATCTTCTGTAGCCAGATTTTCAGGAACTTCCTTCAGAGCTCTTCTTTGCAGCATATCCCACGCATGCTCAATGGGATTTAGATCTGGCGATTGAGCAGGCCAGTCTAAGGCCCTAACATTATGTGTATGTAACCAAGCTGCTACCGTTCTCGCCGTGTGTGCCCGGGCATTGTCGTGCATGAGCAGGAAATCTTGCCCCATTTGTGTTCTGTGGGGCAAGATTACGGGCCCCAGCACCTGTTGGACGTATCGTTCTGCCGTCATATTGCCCCGCACCCAAACGAGATCCGTCCGTCCTCCAAGACGAATTCCTGCCCAAACCATAATTGTTCCTCCTTGGTATGGGTGAACTTCCTGAGGGTTCTGGAGACGGCTCCATCGTCCAGGAACTCGCCAAACACGCGTCCTTCGTGAATCTGGATGGAAGCCGAACCTGGATTCATCCGTGAACAGCACATTGGACCATTGGTCACGGCCCCAGTCCACGTGGTTCCGAACCCATTCTAATCGTCGTCCACGATTGCCTCTCCGTAAAGGTGGGACCCGGAGTGGTCTACGAGAGCGTAGATTGCTTTCATGCAGTCGCCTTCTTACAGTTTGGTCACTCACAAGCACTTGGTGTTCCACTCGCAGCCTTTGGACCAATTGAGTCGCCGTTGCATTTGGTTGTGCTCGCGCAGTAATTTGCAAAAATCGGTCTTGTCTGGGGGTAGTGATGCGACTTGGCCCCCGGTGCCTCTCCGCTACTTCACCTGTGGCACGATAGCGTGTACACAATCTTGAAATTACATTTTGATGGGTCCCTATGGCCTCAGCAACATTACGCTGAACAGATCCAACTTCCAGCATTCCCACAGCTCGTAACATCTCCGCCCTCGTCAAATGTCGGCGTTGCATGGCTACAATACCTCAATTTTAACTTTATTTTTCGTTTAAAAATGAAAAAAAACTGTAACTAAACGTAATTCGTATTGTTTTCTAAATTTCGCACAAATGAAAATTCCCTCTCCTATACATCAAGACATTTTTATGCCACCGAAACAAAAGAATTTTCAAAAATTTGAATTTGGAATTAGTCTGAGATAAATTACAAACAAATCAGTGTATAAAAGATTCCAGTGGGGCCAGTACTTTTCGAGTTATTTAATTGAGTATGAAATATCCCTAGACCGTGTTGATGTGTGTATTAGTATAGATATCCGCGTGAAGTTCTGTAATTATTACACAGGATCGTACTACTGGGATAAAAAGTATCCTATGTGTTAATCCAGGTTATAAGCTATCCGTGTTCTAAATTTCATCAAAATCCGGTCAGTAGTTTTTGCGTGAAAGAGTAACAAATAGTCAGACATCCATACATCCACACAAACTTTCATCATCCATCATCATCATTATTATTATTTTTCATCATTATTTTCTTTAATTTTTCTTTTTTCATCTTTCTTTCGTTTCTTGTATCATTCATTCATTTATTCATTTGCATTTATAATAAAAAATAATAAAGTATCAGATACATAAAACACAATTACTTGCCTAATATTCATTGGCAAGGAGGGATTTAGGAACTAGAAAGAAATCCCGCTCACTGAACCTCTAACTTCTATGTTGTTTCTAAGATCACTGAAAGACTGAACGGGTTTGTGTCCTTTTTTTCGGATGGGAAATCATCAAATGATTCCTCCCGCCCCGGGCGGAGCAGGAGGGAGGGAGTGTCAGACTTTTACTGACTAAAACCCATCCATGTTCCTTCATCGCCCTTTGTGTTCCGGGGCCACGGTATCTCTTTCGAACAGTCCCGCAGCCCGTTTGTGTCCTTCAAGCCTAAACGAAACGGCCATACTGGGATAAAAACGAAATACGGAACCTTAAAAATACATTAGATAAATGGTATTTTTAATGTAATTTGTGGAGTCATTAATATCTTGTAACGTAGTTGCGTTGGCAAATTGTAGCCTTTACCCCGCATTGCGGCTCGGTTTTTTGACATTTATCATATCGCACCGGAATACCGACCCGCCTTGCCTTAATAGGCTTTTTGGAACATACCCAGGTTTCTGTTTGTTACTTGTGTACTACGGTAGGTTACGGTTAAATGTTTCTACTGTACAGTTCTTTTACATACATGATAGTACGTAAACGATTATGTGTGAATGAGTTTCTTTTTTTGCAAGATTTTGATGGCTGCTGTGTCTCGTCTACTTCTGTACCTTCTTCTGTACATTGAATGTTAGTCAGTCAGTTGATTCTTAGGTGAAATTTGAGTTGAATTATCCTCCCGGTTTCTCAATTATTTTATACTCGCATCTACTACGACTCAAAATCAAAACAGATTACTATACCGTTTCCTAGTAGTTAGCTCAATTACTAATATAAACAGAATATTGTATTCCAGCGATACCAGTTTTTCCAGGTAAATGGAAAAAGTGGTAAGTATCAAATAACTAGTGCTTTTTAAAAAATAAAACCGTAAAAACTGAAATAAATTCTAGGAAGCTTTCAGATCTTGTTTATTATTATTTTTAATACTGAAATACTCAATTATGTATTACTTCCATTATGTATAATTGAATGTGCAATCCAATTCAATCATTGCGAATGTAAAGATAGACAAGCGGGAGAACAGTTGCAATATGGCGACGCAACGAAAACGAAAAAACTAATACCATATCTATTGAACAGTCTGCCGGCAGGCCTATGGAGTGAAACAAATAAAAATAGATTTAGAAGTAAATTTATTTATAAATATGTTAAGTGTAAGTTTTAAATTTTTGAGTAAGAAGTATGAATGTCTAGAGACTCACCGACGCCACAGTCAAACCATTGCAACGGTTTTGTGGGGCTTAGTTCTTACTAATTTGGAATAAAAATAAATAAAATAATAAATAAGCGATGCGCAGATTTCTAGTTAATTTTAAAAAACTTTTTTTATATTCTATGATCGATCAATAACACGAATAACGACTTACGATAAACACAAGATTCATGCCTAACTTGTTTACTAGCGACCTCCCCTGCTTCGAACTGTTTTTGAGCGTGACAATAATAATCGAAGATCTCTTTATGCGGTTGGATCAAGGGCCTGTTTCAGAAAGCAGTTCTCCTCGATACGGCTCGCATTGTGAGGAGGTTCCTGTCTCTGCAGCCCTAACCACCGGTGGCTTGGACCCTGCTCCTGACACCGGTGGACTACTATTTTTTATAATTTTAAGTGTTCTTTTTGTATTGTTTTATTTTAAGAAATACTTAAAAATGTAATTAGATAAGAATGTAAATGAATAAACGACATAATAATAATAATATTTATTTCCATCAAGGTAGGTACAAGAATTTCTTACTCTAATAACAATTGAAATCTTACTTTAGATGTTGTACGCTGTCACATAGAATTGTGGGCTTCTTTAACTCCTAAACTAAGTCAAGCTTGTATTATAGGAGTTAATACATCTCTTTAGTGTTTATACGTACTTTTAAAATAAGTTTATTGAACAAATAAATCTTCTGTAATGAATAACCTATAATAGTGCAAGTTGCGTCATAATCCATTGCTTAGTTTTTAGGGTTCCGTACCCAAAGGGTAAAAACGGAACCCTATTACTAAGACTTCGCTGTCTGTCCGTCTGTCCGTCTGTCTTGACAGACCTTACTGCCTTGCAGCCTTGTCTTGTCTTGTCTGTGTTGTTCATGAGATACAACCGTGACAGCTAGACAGTTGAAATTTTCACAGATGATGTATTTCTGTTGCCGCTATAACAACAAATACTAAATATAGTCAATGGTACGGAACCCTTCGTGTGCGAGTCCGACTCGCACTTGGCCTGTTTTTTAGAACAACGCGGTCTCACAAGCAGACACGAAAAATGACTTCAATTTTATAAAATGAACAAAATATACATAGATATCTCTTAAGTTCAGTCGGTACTTTCGACTCAACCCGAAGGAAGGGCGAAGCTCATAGTTGCATTAATAACTTCAACGAGTGGCTTTTTCTTAAGCTCGGATATTAATAGGCTGTTACGAACTAACAAAGTCTAGGAAACTCCACGGTGAACGGTGAACCGCGAAAGTAGAAATATTTCTCCCTCCACCGTTGTACCGCGGTTTACTTTTTCTACAGTCTTGTTTCTATAAAACTATTTTCTTCTACAGTTTTTCTAAGAATTTAATTATAACTACGTCGTATAAAAATAGGTAAAATGAATTTTTAAACGTTTCGTTGGAATTTTTCGTCGTGAAAACATCTGATACCTTGAAAGTCCTTGACAGACTAGGCAGTTTTCCTGGAAAATTCTAACATGTTTGACAAGTGTTTATAGTAAGCAGTGATAGTCTAGTGGTGTAACTGTCGGATTGTCAAGTCATAGATATCAAGTTCGAACCAAACACACACACAGCTCATTTTACGGATTCATGTGCGTATTGTTTAATTATTACTTGCTTAGATGCAGGAAAACATCGTGAGGAAATCAGCATGACTGAGAGATATTTCTCAACGGCATGTAAAACCAAGTCAGAGGACCATGGGCGGCATATTAACTCTGTCACCAGGTTAGGCACCAATCACACTATGAAAAATAAGAAATATTTAAACTACATATCGCTTTCCAATTTGGCGTTATCAATTTAATTTAATATGTCCGTTGTAATTAATAAAGGGAAAGTACATAAGTAGAGTCATTTTTAAAAGAAATCAAGAAGTTAAAACTGCGCGACACCAGAAAATTGTCTCCCCTTGTATCTTCACAACAATTTAGATTACTGAATCCACTTGTCATAAACCCAACTGACGCTTCATAATAAAGCAACCAACAACTTTCTGTTTTTCTTTCATTTCGGGATCAGAGCGGATTCCAAAACAATATTATTTTGGAGACCAGGATTGCAACTTCCAGTCGCGTTGAGTATTTTTACAGTGTTACTGAAAATAGAAAACTAGTTTATAATATTAATATTGCGACTTTTATGCGCTGGGTTATAGTCTAGACTCAAAGCACGCCACATAATCGCTTGATTCTTAAATAAGGGCACGTACTGGTGAGTGGTCCGCTCGTGTGTGTTTGAAACACCATTTGTGTTTGCCATCACGAGTGCTTTTGGAATTTGGGAGTTTGTGCTACGTCGTAGCATCGGCGTAGTCCAAATATGCTACTACGATTGCTAGTGACTCTCGTGTAATAGCTTTGTTCTTTTTTATTTATTCCATAATATTTTTTTTTGTTTTTTCACTAAAATTTAAGTATAAAAGTATATTGTAGTGTGGGAAGTTTTGAGTATGAATGTGGACGGGTATAAGAGTAGAGGAAGACCAAAGAAGCGATGGATGGATTGTGTAAATAATGATATGGCAATAAAGAAAGTGTCTGATGAGATGACGAGTATTAAAGAAGTATGGAAGATGAAACATACTGCACCGACCCCAAATGAATTGGGATAAGGTCAAGAAAATGATGATAACTAAAAGTAAAGTACTGGTGGCCTACCACGACGTCTTAAGAGTCCTATTACACTTTTTTGGTAAATTCATGATTTTTGACGCAGTAATTCTCAGCAGCAGTAAGACATTTTAATTATTTGCTTAAGAATAACGATAGTACCATTCTCTTTCCTGTAAGTTGGAGTTACACATTTTCATTTTTCTTTTCGTGTAATTTACTATAAATATTTTACGAACTCAGTTTGCAAGAAAAACCGTCGACGATGGAACTTTAACGCTCAAATTCACATAGTCACATTCAATTCTTATAGAAGCTAAAATTACTAAAAGGTAAGTTGAATGTTTTACTTGTTTATTGGAGTTTTAGAATTTCTTTAAATTCCTTGAGTTTTCACGGATAAAATCGTAAAGAAATAGTAATTTAAGCCATAAATGTCTTAATTCAGCGTCCATTATATTCCAAATAAACTCAATTTTATCAAACAAATTAATATGATATAAAACTTCGATCTACAATGAATAAGTTTCATTAGTTTTTGTTTGTCAATAAAATAAGACAAAAATACAATAAATAAAATTAAAGTACCTACTATAATTCTCAATTCAGTTCGCTCCTCAGTCTCATGTCAGTCTCGTCTCTAATATTCGTCAATATCATTCGACAATCGTCCAAATATCGCTATTATTATCGACTCGTGTACGCCGACCGAAATAATTTGATCCAGGAAGTAAAAATCAAAAAATTGCCTAAAAAATGTAATAGGACTCTTAAAGCAGGATCGTTTTAATTTTATTCCAGTGAGGGAAAGAGATGGCGCTAGACGTCCTCTATAGTTCCGTCACTTACCCACACTCGAACAAGAATAAAACGATCCTGCTTTAACACGTCATGGTAGGCCACCTGTTCTGAGGATCTCGAAAAAAAAGCGTAAACCTGTAGCTAGTCTGAACACAGCCTTGCTACATACATTACTACCATTACTTTACGAAATTAGGTTACGGCTAAGTTAGTAGCAAAAAGCGTAATTTAAATAGAAATATTCCTTTTTTTTTTTCGCACTTTTTGACTTCAGACTTCAGTGCAACTAACTTTAACCTGCGGCCGCGGCCGGGAATTAAATGGACATTTTGTTAGTACTAACTGAAGAAGTAAACGTTACTGTAGATACTGCTAGCGTAGTTTTCATTTTATCTTGTACTAGCCAGATGATCCGTTATTGCTTTATTTTTCCTTTATTGCTTTATTTTTCCTTTATTGCTTTATTTTTCCTTCATTGCTTTAGTTTTCCTTCATTGCTTTATTTATCCTTTATTCCTTTATTTTTCCTTGTGGTCGCAAGCGCGACTGCTGAGCATGAAGTCCTGGATTCGATTCCCAGGGCAGGCAAAGTGTTATTGTCACGAATATTTCTGCAGACCCAGAGTCTGGATTTGGGCCCGGTTGATGGCTATAGGCTCGCCCCCTCTGCCAACATTTTGGTTGATAGGTAATCAAATTGCTATTCGAAAAAACAAGTCTATATAATCAATTCTCCAAATTTTCCCTAGTTGATAAACAAAACAAGAATTATTTCGAAGCAAGCACAGCCTTGTAATGGGTGTTAAAATAATGTTTCCCCAAGAAACAGTGTTGCCAACATTAATAAAATTCCTCAGTCAAGCAACGCGAAACTTTTTTTTCTCTAGTTTCCTCTGAGCAACTTGAAGAATTTTTTCTCCCCAAGTTAATAAACGCAAGAAGAATTTAATAAGAGCGTCATATTTTGTGTATCACTTTTTTGTTTCGCACGAGATAAGAATATTGTGTAGGGGCTGGACTAGTGGAATTGGGGATTTAATTGTCTCGGAGTCGGTCTTGCAGGAAAACGAAAAACAAAGAGTTGAAAGGAATTTAAAAGTGGTGCGAGCATGCAGTATTGTATATTTTAGTGAGTCACCTGGGGCTGTGTCGAGTGATCATAAAGAAAACATTTTTTGAATACAATAGATGATATTTATTTAATCAAACTTAAAGAATTTTTTTTTTTTTTTACAAACAACTGAAAACAATGAAATAAAATGAGCCATTCAGATCTTAAAATGATTGTGACAACTATCAGGTATTGTGTTCGAAATAATTGATATTATTATGAAATATTATGACGTTACATAAACAAATTAGCGTGTACTAATTGCCCAATATCAGAACTGAAAGATACAAATGCTTGATAAGCTGCGAGGTTGAATCATAAATTGAATGAATTTATTTATTGTTTTGGTATACAGTACTTTAACGAATAATATTAATTTTGTAACGATTTTGAAATGCTAAATTAACTAAGTACAAATAATAATTAAGTACTCAAGTTATGTTTTTATTACTTCAAAAGCTTTTCAGAGCTTTCCACAGATTTGTCAAAGCTCCGGCTTCGCTATTTGAAAATAGGTATAAATGAGGACAAATAGGAGATTTGACTTAATAGGACATTAACATTCGTATATCAGTCTAAAATAATTTGAATTTACAAAGAGCTGTGTCCGTATTTTGGCGTGAACGTCGCTCGTCTAACGGGGATCACATTCGAGAAACTTTTAAAAGCCGGTAAGCCTCGGCTCGCTACGAACGAAATCACAGCCTACTAAAGTATATTTCACCCTTTTGACGACACATTATGTACATTTGCAGCGCGTAACGACATGGGCACGGCTCACAATTTCCATTAAGGCGCGCCGTAATAAGAACAGCCTAAATTTTAAACGGAATGTTCAAAATTCGTCTCTAAGCTCTTGTTGACTGAGTTGAATTCTGGTTGGGGTTTGTACGCGTTTGTATCCTAAGCACACTGTACTGAAGCCGCGCCCCGTGTAACACATATCGAATTAGCAAAAGGACGGTATCTTACTGCAATTAGCTTCAGCATATTAGGAGTGCCCAATTGTCCTCTGTACCTTTTTGGTGTATCAGTGTGCGGGGACTAATTTTGGTTGTGTCTATGTCATGCACGACTACCTGTTTTTTGATGACTAGTTAAAGACACACACACTCATAAATATGTGTGTGTGTGGTAAGTATTCTGTATGATGTATGTTGATGTTCATGCTCTGATACCTCGCTGCAGTCAAATTAAAGCTGATCATAAGTGGATGAAACAGGAACGTTTTACGTACTGTTAACAAGTTGTTTCTTTTGTTATAAAAGGACTTGGCCGTGTTTTTTCTTTTAGACGAAAATCTACTTTAATGTTCCAATTTACTTATATGCTATTGGCCGATTCGGCTTTTGTTTTTCCGTAGCATGTGGCGATTAGCACTATTCACCACCCTACCTAGCTAGTTCTGAGGATCAAAAGTATTATTTTATATTTTGATGCAACAGAATTCGAAATTAAAATAGAAACAACTCATTATTAAAAACTTTCAGGGTCTAAAAATTTTCAGAATGTGTGTTTTGAAATTGTTTATCTTGTTTTATTTGACTTTGCTTTATAACATGTCATTTTGTGCTTTCAATTACGAACAAAAACCTTTTAAAATCAATATTGCTTACCTCCCATAACATACGGCGTGATAATATGTAGCCTAAAGCCTTCCTTGGTTTACAAAGAACATTTTTGCTGAATTTCAATTCAATCTATCCAGTAGTTTCGGCGTGAAGCCGTACCATACACACAGACAAACAGACAAAAATTCTAAAAAGTCACTTTTTGTCATCAGTCTGACTGATACTGATACTGTTAGCCTGCGTCATCCCACTGCTGGGCAAAGGCCTCTCCCCATGACTTCCAGTTTTTTCGATCCAGGGCTAATGTGGACCATTGGTCGTTGGTTTTATCCAGCTCGTCCCGGCATCTTCTACGAGGTCTGCCGCGACGCCTTCTGGCTGTGTCAGGGCTCCAGAAAGTGGCTATTTTGTCCCACAGCTCATTGCTCATGCGGCAGACGTGGCCGGTCCAGTCCCACTTCAGCTTAGCGGCTTTTTGAGCAACGTCAGTAATTTGTGTTTTGGAGCGCAGTGTGGTGTTGCGTACACGGTCGGTTAGTTTGACGCCTAAAATGCTGCGCTCCATTGCACGCTGGCAGACCTTGAGTTTGGACTTTTGATTATTTGTCAAAGACCAAGTCTGGGATCCATAGGTCAAAATGGGAAGAATGCCCATGATTTCTTTTTTTTGATTTCGCTTTAGTGGCAATGGAAGATTTCCCCTCATAAGCTCTTTCATGGACCAGAAGCTCTTCCAGGCATTTTCGGTTCGTCATGTGATTTCCTTGTCTTGTCTGGACTGGAAAGAAACTAAGACGTATGCCACATTGGGCACCCGCTTTAACGGCACCTGATGCAATGGCACCGTAGGTATTCCATTTAGGGCACCTATCAATATTTTTCGCAGATGCAATTAGTGGAATAGTTTATTATATAAATTTTATTCCACAAACGGCACCAACAAATCAGTAGGTACTAGTGTTGGGACGTTTATTTTTTATAGGACGTCAAAATTTAAAATCCGATTAAAATGAGTGGAGGTTAATAACAAAGACAAAATAATTAAATAAAGACAAAATAACAATTAAAATTTAATTTAATTTTTCAAATTTCTTGTCGGTTTGGCTGTTTCAATAAATAAACTATGAATCCTGTTCGCGAAAATCTACCACCAAGTATGTCCTTTGTTCCCACTCGTACCACCGAACTGTACCAGCGGTGGTACTAGTGGGAAATCTCGTTCTCAAAAGTACCACTATTTACTAAGTGGTAGCAAAGACAAGTAGGATATGAGAAACAAGGATAGTAATAGTCTCACAAACTACCAGGAGGTCAGAATCATAAAGAAGTATTATCTACATTGCATACTGCATGATAATTGAAATGTACTACGTACAAAATACATGGATTGATTGTGAGATTCCTAATAACAATAAAAAATACCTCTTTCATGGTTCTGGTCTCCTGGTAGTTTGTGGATACATAAAAAACCCCTAAAGACTATAATCAAACAACTGACGCTTCCAATCATTTTAATCGGATTTTTAATTTTGACGTCTTATAAAAAGTAAACGTCCCAACACTAGTACCTACTGATTTGTAGGTGCCGTTTGTGGAATAAAATTTAAATAATAAAGTATTCCACTAATGGCACCTGCGAAAAATATTGATAGGTGCCCTAAATGGAATACCTCAGGTGCCATTAAAGCGGGTGCCCATGTGGCATACGTCGAAACTAAGTGGCTTTTGTTTTTCTAACAAAAGCCACTTATTTTTTCTCTAAAATTCTCAACGTACGTACAGTTTTTCTTTCGTTTCTGTTTTATTATATGTATAGATTATACGTCTTATTTTATGAAAGCATTTATCTAGGTTGACCTATGCTTTGTGTATAGAAGCGAAGTTCCTTTTTTAAGTTATAGGTTTTGGGGATCATATTGAATCTTTTTCTCTATTGTCACTAAATTAAAAACTATGTACTAGTCCAAAATAAAGAACATGGAGCTTGGCACAAGCAAAGAGATGTACCCAGCAGTGGGTGAAGTCAGTCTGTGGATATGAATCCAAAATGACTAGTTCTGTACTTTTGGCATATAGCGACAATGCAGTAGTGGAACTTTTGCGACCGAATGATGATGAATCTATGTACCAACAATGGCAACAATGATATCCAAACCCCCGCAAAATAGCTTTAAAAAATTCAAATTGACTCTCCCTTAAGTGGATATATTAGTAACGGATTAAGCCGGTATCTGTTTATCCGCCGAGGCACCGACGAGTGTAATTATTTATTAAAATTGTTGCCATACTCGACGCGAGTTGCGACCGTTTCGCTACGTATTAGCTGCTGTGAAATTCTCCGGATGAAATGTAGGAGGTCCATTCATCCGGCCCCATTTTGAGGATGAGATTTTTATTTTACCCACTGAATTATGTATTATGTTTATTACAACGTTAATGTTAATATGCATACGCGGGAAAGTTGTGTGTAACATGTGCGTAGGGTGTGAATTTATTCAAAGCTGTTTTTCTTTTAAAGGGTTTTTTAATTTGTTTAAATTTAAACAGGTCCGGCGAAGTGTTATTGGGTTCTTCTTTCTGGAATTTCTCAGTAGTAACTTGGAGTCTGGATTTGTGCCCAGTTGACGGCAATAGGTTCTTCCCTTAATATGTGCATGAGACTTAAACATAATTTGCGTAATGTGGGTGCACTAAAGGCAATCTCTGTGTACTAAAGGTAAGGCAACTTTTGGGGGATGACCGGCTGCGTAAACTTAGACTAGAAAAAGCAGTATTTCGTTCAGGAAACAACAATTTTTTAAAAACTTCAGCTGTCATTGTTATTACCTAGGATTTTTGCAAACAGTTTTATTAGCATTTTCTGCTTGTGTATTGGTTATGGTAAACTAAAATGGCGTGGTAAAAAGGGAAATAGCAACTTCAATCCTGTTTTCGTTCAATATCTAAATAGGAAATAAGAAAATCTTCTTTAAGGTGAAAGCGTCAAGGTAGCCCGCGAAATTCAAATTTTCTTAAGTTTTTTGCAATTTGCCGACCAGTGCTAGGTTGTATGTTGATTAAAATGTTGTTCGCGATTGTAAGACGTATGTAGTTACAGAATTATAATCATCAAAATCATCAATACAACCCTCCAAGTTCATAAAGGTCTAGCAATGACTTTGACCTTGAAAAAATCGTTCCTCGACTTATATGAACTTAGAGGGTTGTTTTGATGATTTTGATGATTATAATTCTGTAATTACATACGTCTTACAACCGCGAACAGTATTTTAATTAACATACAACTTAACACTGGCCTGAAAATTGCAAAAAACGTAAGAAAATTTGAATTTCGCGGACTGGTTGGAGCATTCACCTTAAGAATTTCTGTGCTCTAGTTTTTTTTTACCAGGATGATGCTTATAAAAGGAAATGCCTACCTAGGTGTCTCCATATATGAAGATATTTTATATGTGAACCAATGTGTTTCTTGGAAAATATAGATAATATTAGTCTAGGATGTTTTTGAAAGGACCAGTGTGTTCTTCAAGTTTGTAATACGGAAGTTTTTTATTGATATAAGAATATATGGTATACGGGGAATGTCTATTTCTGTTTTCTATTCTTACATATTATAAATAAATAAAAAGTCGCTTGCAGTCTTAGTCTGACCTCGTCGTCCTTCTAGGGTTATGCATTGGATTTTGATGTGTAACAAGTTAAAGTGATGACGATTTTATTCTGTAGTTAAGTAATTGCTTGAAGTTAGAACAGTCAAAAGTTAGAATTCTTATATATCTTTGCTTTCTTTGACGGTTCTAAATTCGTTTAAATTCTTTTCTATTGCATAAAAATGTTTGCATAAATTACTTAACCTCAAGTAATTGCAAGTGGTAGGCCTTCCAACGCAACGCAACGCAACGTTGCGTTGGAAGATCTCCCACTAGGTGGACCGATGACCTGGTGAAGGTTGCGGGAATCCGCTGGATGCGAGTCGCACGGGACCGGTCAATGTGGCGACACTTGAGGGAGGCCTATGTCCAGCACTGGACGTCTTTCGGCTGAAATGATGATGAAGTAATTACTTTGACTAGAGTCTAGTCAAAGTAATTACGTAAAGTCTAGTCACTAGACTATAGATACTGGTGTTAGTATTGTAGTATGTTATGTAATCATTTACATTGTTTGTATAGCCACATAAGCTACTAAACGCCGAGTGCTTCGCTCGGTATTCTTGCTAGTCACTTAGATCCAGGCTTAAGGAGTGACTGGAGTGAGTGGAGGGAATGTTTGCTTAGCCTAGAATATCTAGATACGTCTTCAGTTTGGTTGTGTAGTTCTTGATAAGGTTATCAATGCATGTATATTGTCTAGTGGCAGTACTTCCATACAAGCCTAAAAGCTTGGTTTGCCCTTATTACTGTTGATGTTGTTACGGTTACTGAAGAGTCTACTTGCCTTATGAGTGTGCTGTATTGTTGGACTTTAGGCACGTCACTTATTGATCAGTGGGATTTCAGGCACCAAGCTTGGTGATTTTAGGAATTTTCCAGATTTTGTTAATTACTGCGGACATTAGGACCAAGTCTACACTAATATAATAATATTATAAAGTGGAAAGATTTGTATTTTTGTGTGTGTGTATGTTTGTAATGAATAAATACAAAAACTACAGCGCCGATTTAAAAAATTCTTTCACCATTACAAAGCTACATTCACCTTGAGTAACATAGGCTATATTTTATCCCCGTAATCCCACGGGAACGGGAATTACGCGGGTGAAACCGCGTGACGTCCGCTAGTAATGTATAAAACCATAAAAGATAGGGAGCTTTCGTGAAGTTGCCGTGCTGTGAAACTTCACCAATGCTGGGGAATGATGATGACAAATAGAAGTAAAGTATTGTTAGTATTCTTTATTCAAAGATACTGGTAGATGATGATTGTTTGTACCAAGTTGTAGGCGAACATAATGACGCTGTAATCACGAAACCGCTAACTGTACTGATTATGGGTGTACCTGCGAAGTACGGTACAGAATGGACATTTATGGGCCAACCTGTTACACCAGCTCTTAAAATTTAATCACAGCTAATTATACAGGATGTTTAACTGCTTTGATGGTCTAGTGGCCGCAAACTACTGCCGAGTATGAAGTCCTCGGTACGGTTCCTAAGTCGGACAAAATGTTGATGGGTTTTTATATCGATAACTAGCGTACGTCACGCGGTTTCACCCGCGTAGTTCCCATCCCCGTGGGATTACGGATATAAAATATAGCCTATGTTACTCAGTGAAGACGTGGCTTTCTAATGGTGAGAGAATTTTTGAAATCGGCGCAGTAGTTTTTAGGGTTCCGTACCCAAAGGGTAAAAACGGAACCCTATTACTAAGACTTTGCTGTCTGTCCGTCTGTCCGTCTGTCCGTCTGTCTGTCACCAGGCTGTATCTCATGAACCGTGACAGCTAGACAGTTGAAATTTTCACAGAGATGTATTTTTGTTGCCGCTATAACAACAAATACTAAAAACAGAATAAAATTAATATTTAAGGGGGCTCCCATACAACAAACGTGATTTTTTTGCCGTTTTGTCTAATGTATAGATAATGGTACGGAACCCTTTGTGCGCGAGTCCGACTCGCACTTGGCCGGTTTTTTTAGATATTCAATACAAACATAAACACACACACAAAAATACAAATCTTTCCTCTTTATAATTTTAGTGTAGATTACTACGAAGCAACTACGGAGTTTGGATCATTGCCCGATTGGTGGCAATAGGCTCGCCCCTCGACATGGGACTTAAACATAACTGTCGGAATGTGATGTATTGTGTATTACACCTCTACTTAGGTAGAGGATCCTTTGGGGATTACTGGAGTTATGTTATGATGGGTTTTTACTATGAGACAGTGTCAAAGTAATCAACGTTATGGTGGCTTGTTCGCTTTAGGACAGATTCACTTAACGACAGAGTTGCTTTACGGCAGATTCGCATTACGGCAGAAATTGTACAGTCGTGTTGAAATGGTCAAGCATATAAAACTCTTTTTGTAAAACAAACTCTCAATATCATGTTAACCGCCACTCTTAATTATGTCATGGTATATTTTTATTATATGACATTGTCATAAGTAGGTACTACGATTGATGTGATGCTGATTTTTTTTTTTTGGCTTGAACAGAAAATAAATAAGTATGTATTGTAAGATAAATAATAAATAGCAATTTTGTTTATTATTTATTAATAAGTACCTACAGTGAACTACTCGATATAGATAATGGACTTCACTGTACTTCTGCCGTAATGCGAATCTGCCGTAAAGCAAATCTGTCGTTAAGCGAATCTGTCCTAAAGCGAACAAGCCGTTATGGTCACCATACACAAAGCCTAGACCACTACCACCTATTCCAGTGTCACGCTGTTTTCGGTGACAGAATATTTCAACAAGTTCATTAAAGCTTGCTTTGGTTTTCAAATGTTTTAGAACCCATATTTTAGAGTATTGGCAGCTCTGTCAAATGTCACTGTTTTGTTGCTGTTAGGTTGGTGGTATTAATTAATATTATTTGAATTTTCAGTTCTATTTACGGGATCTTGCGCTAATGACTTGTTTAGAGTTTAGACTCCGTAGTTAGTATATCAAAGTACTTAGGGGTTTTAGAAACCATTGAAAGATTATAATAATATAAGTTATGTTCAAATAATTATATTTGAGCTTTAGAATTTCGATGTTAGGGTGGGATTTTAAGTATTAATAAACGGATTCTACTCAGAAATCAAAATTAGAACCATTATTAGCCCTCAATCTCTTACACGTGCGAACTAAGAGAATAAATTGTAACAATCAACTGTTTACCTGTATTGTGTCGAACAGCTTTTCATATATATAGACCTCCCATTTTTCCTTCCAAACTTATTAGTCTTATAGGTACGATCTAAAACATCATATGAATAAAAAAACAACATTAAAACGCTTTAGTAAACCCATCATGAACTTTGTTGAAAATCGCCTGAATTATATATTACATACTCTCTCTACGACGTACCAGCATAGCGCTCCATGTAGAGCGGAGGCCTTAAATTTAATCTCTTAGTAGAGAACATCACATAAACGCAAGGAAAAGTAAAAGCCCTTAAATAAGAGAATGAAAAACGAGCAAGAAGCTCACACGATAAGCGCTTTAATCTGTTTAAGTGTTGCTACAGATGTTTATACAATACGTAGACATATGTAGTGCAGGAAACATGACAGTTAAGCTTTTAAATATATTGCTATCTTCATCTGCCTAGCCTTTTTCCAGGTATGTTGGTGTCTTTCTGTTTTTTTGCCACTATTTTACATACTAACGGACGTCACGCGGTTTCACCCGCGTAGATCCCGTTCCCGTGGGATCACCGGGATATAGCCTATGTCAGGGTGAATGTAGCTTTCTAATGGTGAAACAATTTTTGAAATCGGCGCAGAAGTTTTCGAGTTTATTCTTTACCAATATACACACTCACAAAAATTCTAATATTTCCACTTTATAATATTTAGTGTATATAGAGCAAAGGCTATCTATCTGACTTCTACATCCCCACTCAGTAACTGGGTAATAATATTCCGTGGTATCTGTAACAACTATTTACTTAATATATTGCTTGAAAGTTCGCAGAATATCTAATAAGCTTACAAAGTACACCTCTGCCTTACCCTTCGGGAATTACGGGCGTGATGTTATGCTTATCAAGTCAAGTCGGTCAACCAATCCTTCCAACAGGTATTGTGTTACCCAGTAAATGTGTTTTGGAGGTCAGATAGGTTGTCGCTCCATGTTAAATAGTGCTCAGCTGCATCTGGGAAACTGGAAGTTGAATCAATATACACTGTTTTAAGCTTTCACGGTTTAAAACTAAACTTATATTGTCACTTACGGAATATCTTCCGTGATTGTTGACGCTGTTGCAAGCGCCATGATCGCGGGTTAACACGCGACAATTTAAGTTTTGAATTCCAGTTATTTCAGAAAAGACTGGGCAAATGATGATTGATGATTGAATGATAAAGAATAATTCAGAAGCATCCTACATAATGATGGGTTATTGTACATTCGTCACAAAGTTAATTCGCCACGAAAAAAAGTATGTGTAAACTCGCCACAACTCTATTTTCATGAAGGAAAATCCGCCATATTGTTTATTTCCGTCACTTGACCATTCTGCAGATTTGTCGTTAAGAGTGTGAAGTAATGTGAGCCCAAGGACCAATATTAGTTACCTACTCCAAAAACATCGCTAATAATGTTAAATATTACAAATACCGTTTATTTCCCGTTAAACATTACACAACAACGTAATCACGGCAGCTATCGTGCTGGCGTATCAAAAATTCAATTATAAAATTCGCCATATCCCGTTTGCGCATTGCAAAATTTACTGAATGCCAACAATTTGGCTAGGTAACCTAGGTGCATTACATTAATTTCTAGCTGAAAGCTGGGGCATTAATTTGCGTCTGCCACCACAGGGAAACCGCAAAATACTAGTACCGTACTTCCGGTGCTATTCATAATAAAACGGTAGCTACCCGCTAAGTGCTTCAACATCTGGGCGCAACGAAATACTATTATGATGACAAAGACCGTGAAATACTACTGCTGTTAACGCAGCCTTACTGATAAATACGGTATATTTATATTGTTAATTAAAATTGTTCGACATCGGAACACTAATGGTTTTATATGAGCTTGAAATAAATTGTAGATGTGTTCGGATGTATATATAAAACCTTTTTTTGCTGGTTATCAAATTCATCGCACTTGTAGTTCCTGCATAATGGCTATAAATACAGGGTGAGTGGATCTGGATCCGCCATAGCAAAATTCGCATATAGAGAAGGTCATTTGCTAATAATTAGACCTTACTTTCAAAGATTTTTTTTGTTTTAAATAAGCATAGGTACTATCTTATTTTTAACCCTAGTTTGAGGGAAGTTCCGAGGTATTCTAATCACCAATGTTTATGACTACCAACAAATAATTAAAAAAAACTACTTAAATAATGCAAAAAAAGTTATGAATGCTAGAAATCGCAATTATGTATAAAAATTGACATATCTCCTAAACTATAAAACTTTAGTTAGGGAAAGTAAGGTTCAATAATTAGTAAATGACCACCTCTAATATGCCAATTTGCTATGGCGGGTCCAGATCCAGTCACCCTAAATATATTGTTTTAGAATAGAATAGAATATTATTTACTACACGTAAGTATATACACCATACAAATGATTCATAAAAGAAAACATTGAAATGTTTTCTTCACAGGGTGACTCAATGGGCGGTCTTATCACTAAAAGAGATCTTTTCAGGACAACCTTTGGATGGATTACAGGAAAGCGGAGAGACAATACTATTTACAACTATAACGGAAATAGTGATATAGTCTACATCTACACTATCTACACTAATCTACACTAATAATATAAAGAAGAAAGATTTGTATTTTTGTGTGTGTGTATGTTTGTAATAAATAAACTCAAAAACTACTGCGCCGATTTCAAAAATTCTTTCACCATTAGAAAGCCACGTCTTCATTGAGTAACATAGGCTATATTTTATCCCCGTACTCCCACGGGAACGGGAACTACGCTGGTGAAACCGCGTGACGTCCGCTAGTTAGATA
Source organism: Xestia xanthographa (assembly GCA_905147715.2). Classification (NCBI taxonomy): domain Eukaryota; kingdom Metazoa; phylum Arthropoda; class Insecta; order Lepidoptera; family Noctuidae; genus Xestia; species Xestia xanthographa. The sequence goes on along the minus strand of LR990659.1, from coordinate 17,219,550 downwards.
TAAAAGTCACCATTATCTAAGTTAATGTGTTTTGAATTCTTCACAAATATTTTCGGGTAAGTAATATATGATATAATTACAAAATCTCTAATATTTACAAGACATAACAACTGAATCTATAATTTTATTCGATATAACGATCAGATAATATAATAAACGATTGATATAATTTTAAAGTTACTAATTTTTATTAGCATCTACATTGAATATAAAATCGTTTGATATACCACTCAAAAGACATAAAACTTATGTAGTCTAATATGATGAAACGCGTGGTTTTTATTTCCCTTTAAAAAATATGCAAACAAGCATACACCATGTATGCAGCAGGCATGCAAACAAGCGTACACATACGTGCAGCATGCAAGCAAGCATGCAGCATTCAAGCAAGCATGCAGCATGCAAGCAAGTATGCAACATGCAATCAAGCATACAGCATGCAAGCAAGCATGCAGCAAGCAAGCAACATGCAGCAGGCATGGTTTCTGTCACGGCTCCGGCTTCGCCGGCCAGCCTCAGCCGTGGTGGCGAGTGTTAGAACCACCTGCTCCTCAGCTCGCAGGCCGCCTCGCCCCTCCGGGCCTACGCGATTTTAAATAACACTCTTGGGGTAGGGCAGACAAGACTACGTGCAGTCATTTTTGAAATCGGAGCAGAAGTTTTTGAGTTTAGTCTTTACCAATATATACACTCACAAAAATACAAATATTTCCACTTTGTAATATTTAGTGTAGATAGAGCAAAGGCTATCTATCTGACCTCTACATCCCAACTCAGTAACTGGGTAATAATATTCCGTGGTATCTGTAACAACTATTTAATTAATATATTGCTTGATAGTTCGCAGAATATCTAATAAGCTTACAAAGTACAACTCTGCCTTACCCTTTGGGGATTACAGGCGCAAGCAAGCAGCATGCAAGCAAGTATGCAACATGCAATCAAGCATACAGCATGCAAGCAAGCATGCAGCAAGCAAGCAACATGCAGCAGGCATGGTTTCTGTCACGGCTCCGGCTTCGCCGGCCAGCCTCAGCCGTGGTGGCGAGTGTTAGAACCACCTGCTCCTCAGCTCGCAGGCCGCCTCGCCCCTCCGGGCCTACGCGATTTTAAATAACACTCTTGGGGTAGGGCAGACAAGACTACGTGCAGTCATTTTTGAAATCGGAGCAGAAGTTTTTGAGTTTAGTCTTTACCAATATATACACTCACAAAAATACAAATATTTCCACTTTGTAATATTTAGTGTAGATAGAGCAAAGGCTATCTATCTGACCTCTACATCCCAACTCAGTAACTGGGTAATAATATTCCGTGGTATCTGTAACAACTATTTAATTAATATATTGCTTGATAGTTCGCAGAATATCTAATAAGCTTACAAAGTACAACTCTGCCTTACCCTTTGGGGATTACAGGCGCAAGCAAGCAGCATGCAAGCAAGTATGCAACATGCAATCAAGCATACAGCATGCAAGCAAGCATGCAGCAAGCAAGCAACATGCAGCAGGCATGGTTTCTGTCACGGCTCCGGCTTCGCCGGCCAGCCTCAGCCGTGGTGGCGAGTGTTAGAACCACCTGCTCCTCAGCTCGCAGGCCGCCTCGCCCCTCCGGGCCTACGCGATTTTAAATAACACTCTTGGGGTAGGGCAGACAAGACTACGTGCAGTCGGTTTTGCAGCGATCCGTTCTCGCCACAGTTTTCGATTAAATAAATGTTATATCAAAATTATATGTTTTAAACGATAGGCCTAATGATTTTCGATTAAATAAACGTTATATCCAATAACGTTATACGAAATAAGTTTTAGAGTATATAAATATTATATCTAAAGAAATTATATCAACAGTTGGTATAACTCACGTTTATTATATCTTGTGAACGTTATTGATATGAAAATATACCAAATAACTTTATATGTTATGAGACGCACCCAATATTTTCTGGCACTTTTCTTTTTTTATTACTAGATCCCTCGAAAACATCACGATTAATATAAAGATTTTTTAAACTTGCTACAATTACTTCGAAGTTTCAAAAGGGTCTTTCTAAATTACTCGCGCAGCGTAATATGGGTTAAAATAAAATATATTAGATAACTTAGCCTGTTAACTTTAAGGTTTGCCTTTAAGTGTGAGGGAAAAGATGAACGAATAAGTAAATTAAAAATGTAAAATATTTCGAGATTTTAAGAACTTCAAGGTATATACGTATGTTTTTAGTACCAGGGCTTGCTATTGCTTCGCTACCTCATGTAGGCACTCTTGGGTAGAGCTTTTTTTGGTTAATGTATTGATGGTAAGCAAATAAGACTGTCATCTGCCTAGCCTTTTCCCAAGCAAATAAGACTAGTTAAACGTAAAACTATACTTATAATATATTGTAAATGCTTATATTAATAAAATATTATAAATGCGAAAGTTCAATGAATGGATAGATGTTTGTTACTCAATTAGGTACGCCAGAACGGCATAACCGATCTATATGAAATTTGGTAGAGAGATAGATTAAAATCTGGAATAGCACATAGGCTACTTTTTATCCCGGAAAAATGCATCAAAATTTCCATGCGAATGAATTCGCGGGCAACTGCATGTAAAATATACATTGACACAACAATAAGATATTGTTTGACGATGGCATTGTCATACTCACAATACCTAAATTAACAGAGCTACTCTTTGTCCAATTAAATCGAACCTCAAAAAACAACTTTGCCCAACGTAACTAAAACCACATTGAAAGTAAAACTACAGCAAAAAAGCGATTGCAAAAGCAAATCGGTTCACAATCCTATTATAAATTAATGTATTTAACTTCCATAGCAGACCGCGCTTATTACTTCAGTACATTAGTCGCCAAACTCGAAAGCCTTTGCTTCTTTTGCTCTTTAATAAAAAACGGCGATGCTCAACGGAACGCGGCATGTTTTTCTGGAAGAATATAATTTATTACGTTTGCTGCTTCAGCCACGAATGTCGTGGAAAAACTTGTAAAGTCTATTACTTTATTTAATGTTTGATAAGCTGATGGCAATGTTTGGAAAGTTATACAGGTGGTATTTAGAGGAGTGAATTTATTTGATTTGATTAAGATGGGCTTTTTGTATGACTTTTGACATCGCAGTTTCATGAGAATTTAGTTTAGAATTAGGACCCCTCCTTGATGGCCATTTTCACTAGTAGGTACTATGTGCGAATGTCCAAGGGGCAAATTCCTAAACTTAGACGACACTTACCACAAATTAATACAGGGTGAAACAGAATAAGCCCAATACTTATTTTATTACGTTTGCTGCTTCAGCCACGAATGTCGTGGAAAAACTTGTAAAGTCTATTACTTTACGTAATGTTTGATAAACTGATGGTAATGTTTGGACAGTTATATAGGTGGTATTTAGATGAGTGAATTTATTTGATTTTATTAAGATGGGCTTTTTGTATGACTTTTGACATCGCAGTTTCATGAGAATTTAGTTTAGAATTACGACCCCTACCTTGATGGCCATTATCACTAGTAGGTGCTATGTGCGAATGTCCAAGGGGCAAATTTCTAAACTTAGACGACCCAAGCACTTACCACAGATTAATACAGGGTGAAACAGAATAAGTCCAATACTTCTTAGGTGATAATTCAGACCGTCATCCTGAAACTTCTCCATTGTGAAGCTTTAGCAAAAAGGTGTTAGCGATGTTTTAGAATAGAATCGCCATTAACGCTCCATTCCTACAAAAATACAAACGGTGTTAATTGGCGGAAATTATGTTAAATGAATATTAATTGGATGTAACGAAGCAAATTCTGAAAAATTAATTATGCATCTATTTTATTTCATTCAGGTAAAAAGTACCACTTATTTCGGGAGAATGAATACAAAATGATGTTAATTGTCCATATGCTTTTATTTCTTCTGTGAAACCTTTGGCATGAAAAGGCTCTCTTCTATTTAAAAGTTTTCGTTATTGCTTACAAAGTCTTTTGACGTACTAAGTAGAAATAGACATCTCTAATTGTTTTTTTTCAGTAAAGAACTTCACCGTGTATTTTCATTTCTGGAATCTAGTGTTTGAAATGCGTCTTTGAAAAACCGATGCATTGACTTCTAGGTTTCATCTTACGTGAACTTGACCTGCAATTTATAAGTAGCTATAATTAATAGTGAGAGGTTACCATCTACCAATCCCATCACTTAAGCAAATTAAAAAGTCGATGTAAATTGACCTTCAGGTGCTTACTTTTACAGACTCTCGTTTTCACTAACACAAGGCGACAGATAAAGATTCAGTTGAAACACTATTGAAACTCCAACCTTCAGATAAGTGCTTAGAGTTGAAACTCCAACAGAGCAATGATATTTAGACATTCATGTAGGTGTCGCTTGGTCTCTTAGTGTACATGGGCTTAAGTTGTATGATGTTTCTATAGCTACCTTGCAAAACGTATCAAAAGACAGTTAATGGATTAACCTCATTCGACTTCGAATACAGGATTCCATCTCGGAACTTAACCACACGACCTCGTAGTTCTATTGATAAACAAGAGGTCCATCAGAGTAGATACTAATCCTACCGTTGACATCGAATGATTCTGAATAGGTATGGTCCTGTATTGTTAACATCGAATAGTTCGGTATAGAGATAGCCCTGTACGGCCGACGCGACGACGACGGCAGGAAAAAATCCAGTGAGGTGTGTGATTGAGTTGGCGACTGTTATGGCAATGTTGTGGTGTGTTTATTAGTGAATCTTATGCTGATGTAACTTAAGGTACATTAAAGTATGAAAAAAAAAATTACGAACAAGTCATTAGACATTATTAGCTCTTAGAGCAAGTACTCCCAAATTGGCAAAATCAAAATAGAGGTAAGGTTTTTGAAACATGGAAGTGTTATTATTGATTTCTAATACCCCTATATCGTTGACATTGAATAGTTCGGTATAGAGAGAGAGTCCTGTACAGTGTTCGGCCGACGGAAGGAAAAGGTCCAGTGAGGTGTGTGATTGACTTGACGACTGTTACAGTGTTGTGTTTGTGTGTTTATTAGTTGATGTTACATTGGTGTTATTAGATAAACTGGTGCACAAGTCAACCTAATTTGGTTTTGATGATGAAATGATGGTACTGAAGCAAAGGCTCCCAAGCTGGCAAAAAAAAAAAAAATGCTTAATCTTAATTTGATAGTTTTATTGAAGTAATATTGAACAAGGAAGTAATATTGTTAATTCCAGTTATTTATACTTTGCCTGCTCTTTTTCTCTACGTTCAATAAATAGAGCTTTTTTTTATAGCTTCACTTTTTTTAGTCCTTCGAGCCGGATAGTCCTTTGAGAACATTTGTAGGCTCCTATTTAACTAATATCCATTTCTTCACAAGTGGTTCATCAAATTCGCTAAAATCATCGATTTTGGTCGGAGTGTTTACAAAAGCGAATGGGAAAAAAAGGAATATTACATATGACACAAAACTATACCAATTTTTGTCAGTCCCTATAACTGCAAGTCTCATAACCGCTCATTTTCACTTTGTATCGTTATACAAGGGTCCATCAAACATGACCTAATCTATCCATTGAGCTTGAAGTGTGGTCGAACCCTTATAGAGTCATAAGAATTCAGTGAGAGGGAAAATTGTTAGTAAGGTGTTCGATTGGCCGAGTCGAGGAGTAACTTTAAGTAGACCGTACTATAGCAATGGAACGCTTGGTTGTTTAAACCCAAGATGTTATTGCCTTCCTGGCTTTACCGCAGCTCATGAAAAATTTAGATTCAGGATTCAAGTACGAATTGGGAATAGGCTAGGTTGGCATTCATAGTTGTTGCAGTAAGGAGGATCTCTGTTATGGCAGGATGAAAACAGACCAACTTAGATTGTTTAAGGCTATGAAAGTAGTTTAAAGCACAGCTGCTTAATATTTTTTGTAGTTGGCTGAAAGATACAAGAATATTCTGTTAAAAATATTTGGTGTTCAACGTATTTCCAGTTCATCTTTTCTCGAGTTCTGTGTTCGAATGAAATGTCGATTCGAGTCTTCTTTTAGGTGAGGTTTACCAAAAATGTTATGTTTAGATTCTATAAAATTCTAAATATTGGCTTTTGAGCTGAAGTCGTTCAAGATTTTATGAAAGACGAGGTCGTTCAGCCAAAGCGTTCCCGATAACGTTCATAGGTAAGTGTGGCTCAAGTTATAGTGCGCGCCATAAACTAGGGTCGAAAGTTGTCGGCGTTGGATCGATACGAAGGTTTACTCATCCACGGACGCACGACCGGACACATCGCGTGCCACCTTTAATACAAAAATATCGATTTTTCCACAAAGCCGCGTCACCGCAATCAATATACCTTTCCGCCCCGTGCCTAATTACGCCCGCCTACATCACTCAAACATCCGTAAAAAGCCCCGTAATCACGCTCCCTGTGTACACTGATGATATCCACCCTGAAAAATAGCGTACACTGAATCATTGAAAGCGTACAGGAAAACGCTTCATTGTAAACGTTTTATTTAATTTTCCCTCCATTTACTTTTTATAATTTCTGCCGGGCATAAAAAACGATCCGCCGCCGCAGGAAGCGCGCATACACGCGAAGCCAGCCATATCTGGACGCACACAGGGATGGTAACACCTGTCTCGGGAACTGAAAGGTGTGCTCGGGCGTGTGCGAGCGAGACGACCGTATAGGAGCCGCGGGCGTAGGACAGAGAGGCGTTATGCGCGCGCAGAGTGTTGGCACGCCCGCCGCGCGTCCCGCTCGCTCGCAAGTCCGCCCGAGAGCCGTCAGTCTATCGCGCGCAGAGGCAGCGCTTGCACGTGCCGCCCTTTGCTCTGACGCGACCGACGCAGTGTCCGTAATCGGTGTTCGGAAAATTGTGCATGTGCGTTTTCCGACGAATGCAGTGTGTGTGCTTGTGAGATGTGCTATTGTTTTCTAGGTAACGGAGACTCTTGTTTGCAAAAGGCAGTCGGATGCAACGTATTAATTGATGCACTTGTTGGCGCGTTGTTAATTTCACTTTTATAATATTTCCCACGGAGGTACTTTCGGAAAAGCTGCCGGTTCAATAAGTAAAATAGTTACAGTTACTCTGCAAGTGAGTTTGCAAATAGTGGAGCATGTTATCAAAGTTTTGTTAAAGCGCGGAACTCTTATTAGTCACGATATGAATTTATGATCCTATAATTGTTTGCGCCGCTGTAGATAAGGCTAACAAAATGTAAATGTCTGCTACTGCTTTTACTTGCAGAGGAGCTAAAACTTATTAGACTCTTACAAGAATTTTTAATAAATCTTTATAAATGAAAAAAAAAATATATATATTTCAAGTTAAATGAAAAGTTAAGAATTGTATAAAATATACTGATTGAAGAACATAATATGTTACTCAAAAAGGAAAGATTTATTTCTGTGAAAGAAATGAGACTCGAAATGAGAAACACGCGTAGTCATGTCATTCATGTGATACACAAAAGTCACAAAAGCGAGGCTCACAACAATAGCAACGTAGAAATTACTGCCAAGTATCGACAGCGGGAGCACTTTCTGAAACCACGCATTGTACTGGATCCAAACAATGACGAAATACATATGGAACAGTTATTTATCATACAACTAACTCAATTGATGATGTTGATAAATAATCGAAATTGTGACAATCGAATAGTCCAAGTTTCATGCGACGATGAAAGAAAAGTTTGGAACACAAACATCTGAAAAGTGAAGTATCAAGCCTTGCCGAGGTGTACTTTTAATTGCGCTTAATTGGGAAAATAACTAAAGCAAAAAAAACTGTACCAAACGCTGTTGATAAGAATTTAATGCCCACCAAAGAGAAAGCGACTTGTGTAATGATTTATTGAATGGTCAGTTTGGTCGTAATGCAATTGAATTGCGTGACGACGAAATTAGAAAACTCAGCAATAATAATACTCTTGAACGTGATTATTTGCTAGTTATTGTTACTCTAGCGGTTAATACAATTGTTAATGTCGACCACATCGATTTCTTCCTCAATGTTTAAAATATAATCAAGGAAAAAGTTGAAATATCGCTAGATATTGACTGATTTGTTTTCCATGTATTAAATGCAAATATTATAACACCAATCATTGCTAAATCGTGCCCCAAAACATCCACTACGTTGACTAATTACCGAACAGTATTTGAGATGTAACTGCTGTCGATAGCATTCTTTCGCAATATCAGTTTCAATGGCCGCAAACAATAGCTCTTGTTACAAAGATTTTGCATAACACGAGTTAGCGACCAGCGCAGTTTGTTAAAACTTTTAACAAATTATTTGCATTCAAATACAGTGGCATTTGTGGAATGAAGTTGATGTAAATGGATGACTTTTTTCACGGTTGATGGTCACACAAATGCAAGGCAGACAGTGCTTTTACTCCCTCGCCACGGTCGAATACTCGTCAACGTCGTTAGATAGACACGTACACCAATGAATAATGTTTTCGGCGACAGTAACGGAATCAACACAAACCGTCATCACATCAACAAAATTCAAGATAACTTTTGGACTCACCGTCAAATAAAATATATATATAGGTACATCAATCTATTGCGTCGAAGTAACAATAAATTATGTTCCACCGTGACGTATTACAGGGCTTCAACTAATTGATCCCAATAAATGAAAATGACCTCTAAAATAGCGGCGTGACCATTAGACTCCCTACCATAAGAAATGAGAGGTTAATTGAGTTAATGGAAGTATGCTTCGCCGTAGATTGAAGTCAAATTACATTAGGCGTTAGAACTTTGACGAATAGGCTGATTCAAACTTTTAATAAATCGATAAAGTTTCTGCTGAAGGATCCATTTGGACCGCTTCTATTAAGAACAACTGATACAGTTCAGCCTCAAGTAAAACACAAGCAAACTTAATTATGTTGTTGATTACAGAGTGAAAGGTTGCTAGTCAGCTTAAGTTCTTTCGTTCACTCATAAATGTGTGAGAAAATAAACAGTTGATGTACTTATACTGTTTTTCTCAAGTTCCCATATCGGCATGGTAAAATATTCTCAAGTAATGCAATCGTAATCACATAATGTCGACAACGTTAAATACAGGTGGTTGCTTGTACGCAAATTGGTTATTCGTAATTTGTCATTACGTACATTTTCATGGCTGATTAAATTGGTATTTTTTTTGGGTCAGTAGCATTTTTCTTAGTTCCCATTCTCGTTTGCCACTCGGTAGCAGTAACTGTCTTCATCTGAGATCGTGCCTCTCCGATGTTCGATAAATCCTAATTATATCATTCACTTAAAAGCATTCTCCACGGGTTTAATGTTGCCTTTATTATTTCAATCCCATATAATTTTATTGTGAGAATCTAATTTCAATGATCATTCAGTATCGGCTTTATTGATAATGTCTAAATGTATAAAAGGTTTTTCCTTTACCATCTTTTCCTGCTTTACGATAATTAAATCTAATATACCATTTGTAACTCCAACACACGGCAAAGCAATTCAGACCTTACACGTGGGGTTATTGGAAACCAAATGATTGAAGGCACGTGTAATGTAGCTATCAGCTTTGAATACAACTAGCAATAAGGCAACATTGGCAACAATGTGCATAGTCCCAGCTCTCTAAGCATTGACACTCACTGAATTAATTTCTGTGTCCTCAACAAAGTTACATTTCACTTTTTTGGGTCAAAGTCAATGTTTCAGAATCATCTGTTCATTCAGATGCTATATTTACATTTATATATTTCTATTCTAAAAACAAATATATGAGGACCATGAAAAAATATTCGTCTGTCTTATTTGTGACTCACTGAAAACTGCCTCGGGTTTGTTTATCATCATTCAGCATTTTTTGTCGGAGGTTCTTATGTTTGCCGTTTTTCAACATCAGCAATGAGCATGCCTTCCATTACATTTTTTCCTTTAATCTATTTTTGTAGTATTATTTTGTTGATGTAATTACTGCTCTGACCATTCGGAATGGTGGTGGACGTACCAAGGTCTGCCATTGTGGTGATTGCGTCACTGCGTGTCATGACTATGCTCTATAAGGGCGGCTAATAGCCGCTTGTTAAATTAATTATAGCCTCACAAAATATAGATTGATGTGTTCCAGTCACACTTTTGTAACCTTTGCAGGTATATTTAATGCTAGCAATAATCATGTTTGTATGGGAGCCTTCATGTTAGAAAAGGAGAGGTGCTTCGACAACGACACATTCGGAAAATTTACGTTCGCTTAAGAACACTTTGCCACTTAGAGGAAACTCCTATTAGAAATGTAGATACAAACACATTATATTGTCAGTTTTAACTAAGCCAAACAGGAAACGACAGATTATATTGTAATGTTTCGGAAGTTTTTAATTACTTCATAGCTTACGAAATCAGCACAGACTTGGACAAAGTTGTACCAAAAAAGATATATTGTTCAGAAAAGCGAAACAAAAATAGGATTTCCTTTTAAAAGGATAAAATAGAAAAAACCATATCATACAAAAAAGCAAAGCTAACAGTTACACCTGAATACTTGGCACTAGACATCAAAACCGTCGCATCGCCTGGCGCATAGGTATAAAATAGCTTTGATAGGATTCTCGCCGACTAGCAATTTGTTTTGTGTGTTCCGGAAAGCGATCGGATAGCATTGATTTGCAATAAAAAATATTGCTTTGTCACGATTTCCGCGGTGAGGCCTCTTTCACAGGCTGCAGTGCCAGCGAGTAATGACGAGCGAAAATTTTACCAATAAAAATGGATATTTAAGGGTTTTTATTAGGAAAACATGGATATCCACAGGTGGGCGATGTGATACGTGTGATACTAATTACTGCTCTAGTTACGCTACACGCATGGAAATTGAGCAATCGGATGAAACGGATAGAATTATGGATATTTGGAAAATGTCAAACAATTTTCAGTGCAAACTAGTTTTGAGCAGAAATTTCAGTTTATTCTCACTATTTTTCATCAGCGTTATGAGCCTTGACATGCAACAGCTCTTTGAGATAATTATGACTGCTGCAAAACGAAGCACAGGGAAGGCACTCATCATTCTGTACTCCGTTAACCTTGTCTGTGAAGACCCAAACTACATTCACATAATATCGAATGATACCTAGTGATATAATCGTGGCAATGTTTTAGTTTTAAACTTAGCACAACATAATATTAGGAGGTTACCTAAAAACCATTCAATAAAACATTGAAAGAAGGAGCAAAAACCTCGTTCGAAGATTCGAAATAAAACTGGAGCGCTGGTTACAGACATCACTTTACAGCAAATGTAAATATTTGCCGTAATAAAATCTATTTAGGTGATTAATTCAATGTAACATGACGTGTTTCACCGAGCACTGAGCAACAACTTCTCTAGCGAGCTGAAAATGCGCAGAAAAACCTTTTAAACGACCGAATTGATGGCCAACCGTGTTGAGTTAAAACAACCAAACACGAAACTCCGCTATTTTAATTGTCAAAGTCAATAATTTGTTATGTGCTATTCTTTGGAGTTTATTACATTCGCTTTCCATTACAACCGAGTCGTTATTTAAAAAAAAAACAATAAAAGTTACTGTTTATGCACCTGGTTAATTTGAAATTCGAAATACCTTTTTGACAGCTTTAAAGTTCGCTTTCGGCTTCCACGTTACTTGAAGAAGGTTAGAAACAATGCTGATCAAAGCATATATTCCTATCGTTCAGACCTAGTTCTTGTGTCTGCGTGACTGAGTCATCCTAAGTCAAACAGTCGAGTCTAGCGCAAAAACGATCCTAGCAGATGGCGCTTAACGAAGACGGTCGCGCGACAGCTGATGTCACCGTCTCGTGAAAATTTCATTCCATAAACAGGTGGTCTGTGGGTGTTCAGTATTTCTGATCCTAAATGAGTAAATAGGCGCAATTTAGGCCACCGCTCCACCAGGGCCGTCGGTCTGATTCAACACTTCGTTGCGGCAATTAGATTCAATTTGCGGGACGCTCCGCTCTCTATGAATATGGGCCCGCGTGTAACAAAGGTTCATTTCTCGTGGAATTAGTCTGAATTTTGTACGAAGAGACGCTAATTTCACTGTAAATGTAACTAATTAGACACCATTGTGGAGAAAGTTCTTTGCATGAATGTTTTTCGGCGAAATTCGTTTTGCGAAGATATTGTGGGAGAGAATGTTTAGTAGGTATGTTTTAATTACATTATTGCTGCAAACCGGATGGAAAGGTAAAAAATCATTATAAATAGCAGTAGCTCGCTCTGTGTCCTGTCCAAATTTCATTACGCGAATGGCTCCATCGGTCGGCAGGCCGGCGATGTTAATTGATTGGACTTGTTTTGTTAGCCACATTCATGGGATAGCATTCAATTGTTCGTCAATATGGTTTTCGCTATTTATAGAAATACCCTTTAGAACTGTACCTAGGTACAGTTCTAAAAAATAATTAAAAAAATTAAAAAACCCGACTGCGTAGAAAAAACTGAAAAGAATAAAACAAGTTCAGGAGACAGGACATATTGACTGCAACAGTCGGGACCCATATTGGATGTTATGATTTTAGTCTAGATTATTTAATGGGTCCCGACTGTTGCAGTCAATATGTCCTGTCTCCTGAACTTGTTTTATTCTTTTCAGTTTTTTCTACGCAGTCGGGTTTTTTAATTTTTTTAATTATTTTTTTATTTTACACTTTTTAGTTACTTGGATATTATAACCTTTTAAAATCCTCATGATGAGCCCTTCATTGGGGTGTGTAATATTATGGTATAATAACAAATAGTACATTATCACTTGAAATAACATTCATTATGTTACAATTTTCATATGCTATAAAAACAAATAACCAAATTTCATGACATGTAATGTTATATTTCATTTAAACTTCTGTTGCTCTAATTACATTTAGTTTTTAACATTCATTTAAAATAATTTTCAATTTGTGTAATGCTCTATTTATTATATAACATTTAGTTGACCTATTTTCATTTGATATAATTTTCAAATTTACTAATTTTCAGCCTAAATTCTGTAATGAATAAGTAAATATCAGGAAACTTCATACTGTTATAACTTCATCTTTAACCCAAATGATTCACCAAGAATAGAGGGGATCGGGGGGGAGCACGAAAATCTCAGGCGTCTATAATCGAATCAGTTTTTGTTTAGGTATATGTCGCAGCCAACTTAATTTATTTATATAAAGTTTAATTAGCCATTCATCTAACTCGGGGTCCTAACCTCAAAACACTTTATATTGGCCAAAAAGTGTAGTCGACGGAGCCCCGCTATGCGGGGCTCCTATTTCTGTCTTGCAGGGTTTATAGGAACCTAAATCGGGGTGCCCCAAGTCCCGAACCACTTTCTATTCGCTTAAAAGCGTAGTCCACGGAGCCCCGCTGTGCGGAGCTCCTATTTTTGTCTTGCAGGGTTTGAAGGAACCTAACTAACCTAACATCGGGGTGCCCTAAGTCCCGAACTTAAAGCTGTTTAGACGAGATTTAAGAGTTGATTGAACGCCTAATTAAACTAGTTGGCTGCGACACATACAAAACAAAGTTGACGTTTCAAAATATATTAAACGTTATTATAGATTTTTTATATTATACCAACTAAATATTAGGTCATGTGATCGTTAGAACTTTTGTTATTATATCAAATGGTACGCACCCCCTTTATTGAACCATTCAGGCTGCAGAGCGTGCCAAACATTTGAATTTGGCGCTAAAAATCCGCCATTTTGTTTTTTATTATTTTAGAGTCACTCTCACAGTAAATACGAATCTAATGGCACCTCTCAAGCTAAAATCCATCTAGCCGTTCAGGCTGCAGAACGTGCCAAAAATTAGAATTTTATTTACTTTTATACTATTTGTCATTTCGAATTACATTCAAACATATAAGTTGCATATATTTTTGTAATCGCCTTTAAAAACCCTTCATTTTGATACCCCGCTCGATGGTATTAGAAGAAAAGAAAAATTCAACCTCCACAATCTGACTCCCCAAATCCGCAATTTTCTTTGTTTATTGATTTTAATGTAGTGTAGTAATCCAGTGACACTCGCGCCATCAAGACGAATCTAACGACATATAAACTATCCAAATCCCTCCATCCGTTGAGGAGTTACGTGGGAACAAAGAAACGGACATACATACAAACATACATACAGGGCAAATACATAACCCTCCTTTTGGGCTTCGCCGCAGTCGGGTAAAAAGACAACTACATTTTAAAAAGGTTGGTGGGCTATTTCAAACTGACTGAGATTGATGAATATGCAGTACCATCTACCTTTTAGCGAGAAACCGTTATTTCTGGTACAGATTCGCTTTTATTGAACGCCTCGTCCACATGTAGCAAGTTTTTACTTTCGATGTTATTTATTAATGATTATGCAAAAGTAAATTGGAGAGGCTTTACTCTTTTCGCTAAGTGGGGCAATTTCAAATTACATCTCTAAATCACCCAATTAATCTTATGAAAACTGTGTTATTTTAGTCATTTACCTCCAATAAATTAATTTGATGGCTGTAAGGAGTGATTAAAATGTTGAACTTTACGTCACGTGCATAGTAATCTACTAGAACCAGTCATCTTAGTGGGATAAGGCTCGTTATCTTTCTTACATCTGTATCAGACGCAAAATCTATTAAAATTCGCAACTGATGCCTATTTCTGACATGTAAATCGTTTTGTGATATTTTATATATTTTTCTGGTATTCAGCTGCATCCGGTTAGACTGTAATCCGACCCCAACATACTTGGGAAAAGGCTAGGCAGATGATGATATATGTTTCTCCAAAAGTTCTTACAATTATTTAACTGGTCTTCAAAATGTTGGTAGGGAGAAAACTTCGTATCTACCTGCATCTAACGAGGAAAAGGCTTTTCTTTTTTTTTAACTTTCACGAAAGTAAAATTTAATGAAGTTACCTTCGACCTGACTCATAATATACGAGTTGTTTTTGTCAGTTTCGCAAACTTGGGCGACCGCTACACCTCGAGAGCTTGCGAGGTCCGCGCTAACCAACCCAACTATTTCTTTGTGCCCGACCCCATAGTTTTCAAATTAAATTAAAGGAGTTTGAGGCAATATGAATACTGCGCATTGACCGCAGGATTTAACTTTAAGGTTAGAGATAGGCTTGTAAGGGTAATTATTTAACGAAGATTAAGTACACATAACGAAAGTTTAGCGAACTAATCTAATAAGCATTAATTGGCGTAGTGTATGGTTAACAAGTACTGTGATCGCATAATTCTCGATTTCAACGGCTTCCGACGTCACTAAATATAGTAAGAGATTTGTGTTAGGTTTAATATTAGAATCTTGGAACAGGGCAAGTTAAATCGCGAATTTATTTGATCACGCACCGAATTAACCGGCGCACTCACTTCACACGGTGCGCTTATTGATTTTATTCTGTTATCAATAATGACGTTACCATCCGATCGAATAATTTATTCAAGGTATAAAACATCGGTTTATAAATTGATGACACTGTGTATACGCGCGTAATGTAATTTATAGAAGGGACGTATCGTCAATGGAATTGACTACCTCGTTGGTCGAGTTGTCGCAGGCGACTGCGGAGCATGAGATCATAGGTTCGATTCCCGAGTCGAGCAAAGTTTTTTTTGGGTTTTTCATCACAGATTTCCCAGTAGCAGCTATGGAGTCTGGATTTGTCTCCGCCTGATGGCAATAGGCTCACCCCCTACAACATTGAACTTAAACATATTTGGTGAAATGTGTGTATCTACTCCTACACCTCTGCTTTACCCTTTGGGCATTAAAAGCGTGGTGTTATGATGTATCTCGAATGGCGGGATGTGGAGTAGGACACACAGTAGAACTACGAGTTCCTATATCATAACTATGTGTTACCTACCGCACAATGCATATTGTTATCGCTCATTATTAGAACTTTAATGAGGCCTGATAATGATTACTGCGAGAATTATTACAATTTAACTTGGAAGTGTTTGTTATGAGGTTAAAAAAATATTAGTTTAAATACTTAAAATGTCACCTAAAGGGATATCTTCCGTGATTATTGATTAATTTTTGAGCTCCCGATATTTCGACGCTGTTGCAAGCGCCATGATCGCGGGTTAACTGGAGAATGCGGGTGGCTGGAAAAAAAAGCGTGAAAGCTAAAAACAGTGTTTAATATTAGTTTCAAATGTTCAATCCTCATAAGTTCGTTTGCTTGGTGAAATAGAGATGAAGATAATATTGCGACAAAAAATACGGATAGCATGACTGTTGAGTAGCTGCTATGAGTCCCATGCATTTCATTTACCTTTTTCCAGTCCAACGATACTGCACAATAAGGTAAAGTTGGTCCTGTCTAACAAAAGAATTCTGCGCTGAAAAATTCTATGCAGATTGTATACGTACGCATTTTCCTTTCCATATCGTACAAAGCAAAATGATACCAATTGTATTTGTATACAGCACATTTTGGCTAGCTAAATTTGTAGGCAACATAATCCAACCCTGATAGATACCCAAATATTATTATGATTAGTCCAATTCAATCTACTTATCACTTGTTCCGAACTTCTGTATCCCGTAGGTACAAAGTCCCGCTAAACTCCGGGATCTCGCCGAGACTTAGTAGTTATAACAAATGGAAACTGTAAGAGTTGCCCCGGGACTTATTTACCGACACCACCGCAGCATAAATACACGAACGGATTAAAGTATTCAGCGAAGTAGGAAATATGGCGCGATGGACTTTTCTGCGCGTATGTACTTTTCTTCTGTTTGGTTTAAGGAGCTTAGCTTATTAACCTAGCGTTTGGTTGTAATGTAGCTAGGTAGATAGGTAATAGCTAGAAATAAACAAACGTGATTCTAAATCTACTCCAAATAAAATAATAGTGTGTGTATATTTTAATTCATAATGAAAGTAAAAATACAGGTTCGTTTGCAGTAGTAGTATTTCTTTCAACAGCTTTATTTTAAACTAGAACTTCGCCCGCAATTTCGTCCGAAAAATTGTGATAACCCAGCTAAATATGTAAGATGTAAACATAATGTAGCCTTTAGGACCCACGAACAATGTAGCTTTCTGCAATTGAAAGTATTTTTAGAATTGGATCATTAGTTCCGGCGATAGATAGATTCTCTGTTTTCTCTCCCACTTTTAACCAGTCTGCCTTCAAAGCAAGAGTGAACAGGCTATCTTCTGGGAGCGCTTGTTTAATCATAGACAGACCTAATCCATCGCTTTGCATCAGGCATGATCGAAGTCAAGAGCAGGCCCAATTTTTAAAAAAAAAATACCCCCTACATGAAAACAAATTTTACCTATTTATAATATTAATAGATTGAGCTGAACGCAGCTCTGACTACACTTGTAACGCGATCCAATTCTCGATAACGAACGTCAGTCTTCAACTCTTCATGTATTCGAATACTCCCTTTTATCAAACGTCAATCTAAAACAAAAGCGAACGCAGCTCCCAACAAGATATGAAGTGAACGCACCATTTGAAATGTTCCAAATTCGAATTTTGGCTGTTGCACAACACAACATGCGATGGGTCAGTAAAGTACCCACCCTTATATTGCGGCGTCGTATGTACGGTCAGATGTTAAGATAAAAATTCAAGTTTCAATATGTACAAGCTTTAAATATATTTGAAAAGTTTTACGACAGTATTGCTGCTTTGTCAAAGGAAACGTTGGAGAAACTGAGAATACGAAACTGCTGTCGAATGAATGAAAAGTTCTTGTTGTTGTTGGTTTTATTACTATCGGCGATTGTCAAACAAGATCTATAAGTTTGGAAATAAATTGAGCTAAGAGTAAATTAAACAATATTTGCTTAGTACTCAGTTTGAGTAGCTTTTGAATTTGATAGTTATCTTGGACTTCAAATCTGATGTAAACTAAACGTAATATTACTTAAAGTTCTAATTTACTTTGAAGTCTGTCTAGAAATTTTGTAAACGAAAGAAGCTTGTATTCAAACGATGCTTTAGTTAGTAAATAAGATCTATTTGTAATCCTTAAAGGCTAATTACGACGATTTAAAATATAAATTGAGTTTTAATGGATAAGTCACGAACTGTGCTTGCAGTGTGTCTTCTTGAATAGTGTGCACTTATTTTTTCTTCTATGTCGTCTTCGTTTTTGCCTTCACTTTGATCTAATCTTTGAGTAAGGTCATTGAAACTGTAAGAAGGTAGTCACCACACTTAACTTATTGAGGCGGGATTGGCTTAACCCGATAGCAAAATTTTTCGCATTTAGTCCTGCGCGTTGCGTCGCTTCGTTCGAACTGAAACTAAAATGACAAAATATGGTGTCTCTCTCACATTTGTTGCTTTTTCTAACCGGCTCAAGCCGATTCATTGCTGTCAATTATTGTGGTCACATTCTTAGTATGAAGTTCGATTGGCTCAAAAACAATATCAATGACTTAAGAGATTACTGATAGGACGGTTTCAAGCAGAACAACTTTTCATTCAGAAGGTTCTTCACAAATTGTGTGAATTGGAAGGCTTGATTTATTCTTTTTTAATGCAACAGATTTTTCCCAGACAATTTACTTTGTCCAGCAAAGTAATTAGTTTACAAAATAACATTGATAGTTCACACGTTTAGGGGAACACAATTAAGTAATTTTGCGGTCGTGAGGACAGAATGGTCAAAAGGTATGTTTCGAAAACCGTCCGTACAAATCTTTGTAACTTTGGTCTGACAAAAAGTCACGTAGGTAATTCTTAGGATTGCGTAACTTGAGAGGAACTATGTTATTATAAGTGTAGCAAGCAGCAGAGACATTAAAACCGTTTTCGCGCTGTTGGAATTTCTGCTCTCGATGTTGAGCTGAACGTAGAAAATTCAACAGATCAGAAATATTTAGGCATTCGTTTAGTTGCCTCTTAGTGTAACTGAAATTGGGCATCAGTCTCAAATGGCCTTACTTTGTGCGTACATCATTGTAATTTGGAAGTTGGACGTATGATCGCTTTTGTGAAGTACAGTTTTTTGCTTTAGATACCAGCCCGGCTTAGTCACGGAGTTGGAGCAAAAAGCAGCCTTGGACAACGTAATGGTCTTATGTACACGTGATTGTTACATATTAAGGCTGTGTCCGGTTTTAACAACGCGCTGGTTAAGGACACTGTTGTTATGATTTAGATTTTTCGTCCATTTATGTCGTAATGTTTTGAGGACAGTTGTTTTATTGGTAGAGTCATTTCGGTAGTGTTTATATTTGGTGGTTTTTGTTTGGTGTTTTATTTCGGATCTCCTTCTATCAACTTAAAAAATAACTTTAATTGTTTTATGGTCCTTTATTCCACACTCGTTTCCCTACAATAAATCCAATATAAATAAACTTTTGAAGGAAACCTATTCGCCTAGTACGAGCTCACAAACCTAGAATGGCAATCTAAGTAAATTATTCTACTGATATCATCAGTCTAGTCTGTAATTTAGACGATTCTAGACGTTTACTGCGATGACTAACCGTTTAAATGGTTGACTGCTACCCACACAATTGCAATCGGCACTCTTTGACATATAAAAATATCTATTTGTATGCAGTGTAAATTGTGTCATATACCGTTATGTATTAGGTGTAGAATGATTTAATCGGTAGGTATATTTTATTGTGCTAATGTTGAATAATAGATATTAGGGATTTTTTTCCTACAGAAAAGATAATTATATAATGTCATATCGTAATAAATTGATACACGAAAAACGCTTTAGTTTGCGTTCTAAACTAAGTTGCGGAAAAACCCCAACCTTGAGCTTTGAATTAATTTTATAATTTTTAAATCTGACTACACGGGGCAACAGAGCTAGTTTACTATTTTTCGGTCTCATAATCATAAATTAATTCAAAACTATTTTCATCTTGAAAAAATATAGTTAGGTTTATTTTCTTGATTTCTTGCTAACAGAATGATGGAATGAGGATAGCTTACGTTTTGTTTGAAGTACTAAAGCGTCTATAAAGTAATTCATTAGCGTTATTGTTACAGAAATGGACGAACAAAGCCGTAACCAATTACATTATACACCTTTACGACTATTTACAAACGTTACTAAGTATGTGTTCATTTTATTGAAATGAAAAAAAATTCAACGCTTCTTCAGTATTTTTTCCAGAACCTACTTATCATTATTTGCTCCAAGTGTAGGAATATAAGTACGTAATTAGGAAGCAAAAAAATAAGCTCTTTAAAAGTAATGAGGACGTATGTGATACAAATACCTTTCTCGATGGCTCTAATCGATTTATGAGAACGGAGCGTCATAAGAGGATTGTCTCCTTAATTGGAGCTCACAATTCGGAAAAAACATGAGTTAGGTTATAACTGAAATGTAGAAAAGTGTATTTAATGCGTTGCATCACTGCCTTTTTGTCTATGTTTATAGTTTTGTAATTAGTTGGCCTAAACACTAACAGTTACACTAATTATGTTTTCTTTTGCTTTCAGGAGTGGTTTACAAGCAGAGGATCAACTTTTACGAATGAATACAAAAGTGCTACGGCGCTAATTTAAAAATATTCGCAGATAGCTGTCCTTTAACAGTCTACTTTGATAAGTCAATTAATATCGCGTACCGCAACGAGCGTAGTGTTGCGCCGTTGTCGATACGTCGACATCGATCCCGCGACGCGTCGCGCGCGGTCCCTAATCAGTCGCTGCCATAGTCGGTGCTCGCCAGAGTCACGTGACTCGGCCGGCCCGCCCAGCCACAGCCGTGGATAACCTCGGCCAGAGCCCCCTTCCGGTGAAGAGGCTGCACGAAGCCCTGCAGAGTGCGCAAGTGAAGCGACAGCGGCTCTCCCCCCCATACCCCGCACCTCCCCAGAGTCTCCACCCCATCCACCAGCTCGCGGTGCACCAGCACATCAAAGTGCAGCAGAGCATAGTGCAGCAAAGCATCGTGCAGCAGCACCAGTTGAACCTGGCGCATCAGTCGCTGCAAAACCTGCAGGCGCAGCAGAGTCTGCAAGCTCAACAGAGCTTACAAGCGGCCCAGAGCCTTCAGGCAGCGCAAAGTCTGCAGTCGGCGCAGAGCCCTGCAGCTACGGGTGGCGCAGGCCCGCAGCAGGCGGCAGGAGCGACACAAGGCGCGCTGGTGCCGCCGCAGCAGCCCTCGCCGCGGCCCGCTTCGCCACAACACAAGAACATGGAGCTCGCGCTCTGTCAAAGCATGGACTCCGTCAACACCGCAACCACTGAGGAAGAGGTAGGTAGATACTGTTTTCACCCATTCATTATTTTATGAAGTCTAATTACTATCAGAAAAAACATTCAACAAACATAATTAATTATAGCCGATCGCTGCGACAATTGAACCCGTAATCCGAACCCTTCCTACCTTTCATTTTCACGGTTCTCGTAAATTAACAATAGAACTAGAACGCGCCAAGTTCCCCTTTCGAGGAAGACTTAATGTATCGTTTCGCTTTAGCTATTTGTCATCTTACAATTGTAAAGTAATACCGAAGAGGTGCGGCGCCGTAGCTGTTACAATGGCGAAAACGTTCGGATATACAATAAGCATTCGCTAACACAATAAAAGGAAATTTTCCTCGCGACAAAGGCGGCATCGAATCGAAAGATTATATTGCTCTCATCTATCATTATATTTTAGTCTTTATTTCTTCCGAGTTAAAGATCCAATTTGGAAATTGATATCGATATTGTAAAAGCAGCACTAAGGGCCATGCGGCGCCATGTCACTTCCGGACAGAGTCGCGAGTTGTTTCTGCGAACGGCGAATTGGGTTTGTGTATAAATTATAATTTATTATTATTTTTGCGCGTTTGTCAACTCCATTGAAACGTCAAAATATGATCATATTATGAATCGTACAAAATAATATTCTCTCTACATTAATCGCGAGTCCTGAAAAGAAAATTCGTTGATAAACAATACACAAACTTCAATCTCGTTGTGAAGTAAAGCTAGGATGTTTCTAAACCATAACATCAACGTAAAACAAAGTAACAAGCACAACCCTAGAGAAAAAGCGATAAAATCCTTAACGCAAACTAGGAGGAGGCGACGCCGACGCGACGAGAGAAGTGGCCAGCGGTTGTGTTAGCCGAGACAAATAGAGTAGATGTCACTTCACCGCTTTCAGCCGCTTTCCTGAGCGGACAGCTTTATAAATAGCTTGTTTTATTGTTACATTATCTTGTCTTTTAGATCCTATGCATTAAAGCTGGGATACTTAGTAATGTGTAATAGGTAAGATTAGATAAGTGCGCTTGAAGAACTTCTTGGAACTACTTGAATTATTGTAACGCAGCGCTGCAAGAGCAATGCACATTCAAAGTACGAAGATAAATTCAGTAACAGCATCAACAGATAGTATTCGATTCAAAGCAATGTGACATTTCTGTGTTCCAGATGCACCAATGTTTATATTCCGTAGTATAATTTTGTACCTGGCAAAAATAACTAAATGATCCGTACGACATTCTTCTGAGTATGAGTCGAAATGAGTGACTGGGTACAATATCAATGTAAACATTTATTTTTAAGTAGCGTAATGGTGCTTGGTTCCGCAAATATTATGTTTCGGTTTATTGCATCTATAATGTTGTAGACATTACACTTTTAGTGAAAACAACATTAAATTACGAAACATGCATTTTCGATTAAGTTTATGATTTTTGGTTGCTACGGAAATGAGTTTCTTTAATTTTGGTTTTCTGTGGAAAAAAGCACCTCACACCCTGATTTTTCGGATTTATGTATTTTATAAATTATCACTTGCTTCGGTGAAGGAAAATATCGTGAGGAACCAGCATACCTGAGAGATATTTCTCGACAGCATGTAAAGCCAAGTCAGAGGCCCATTTGGCAGCATAAAACTCTCCAGGTTAGCCACTAACTACACAATAAAGAAAAGTGGAAAAAAACTTGCTATTTTTAATTTTCGCAAATTGTTTTTATTTCGGTAAGTACCTACCTATCTATTTTCCCGACTCAAAAGTTCCCAATAACATCACAAACTCAGCGAAATTAACCACAACACTAACCAACGTAGTTACTCAAACTTTGTTCGGCACGTTTTTGTGTAAATCCTTTCCATAATGAATCCGCCAAATAAATACTGTTACTGTCCAGTTTCCATTGTTTGGCAAGTTAGTGTTGATTTCCCGCTTTGCTTTGATGTGAGTGCGGTCGGCGGAGCGAGGGGTTGGTTTATAAACAGGGTCCTTTTGCTCACACAGCGTGGGTGCATTCATTCATGCGGTTCACTATCTCTTGTACTAAGTTTACTACACACAAGAGCGGCGGGCTCTAACGTTCTATCATCGTGTGTCCATGTAATGTATCATCGTGTGTTGTGATAATGGAAAATAAATGAAAATTCTAGTCATACCGAGTTCAATTCGATTAGTTTAGGTCTGTTTTTTTTTCATGTTGAAAATTTTAATCAAATGACAGACACACATAAAAAAAACCTGCCATATTTTATTCCATCACAGATTTGATACCCATCCCATAGAAATATCGTTCACACTGTCACACATTTAAACCAAAAAATACCTAACTAAACCATCTATTTTTAAATCGGAAATTGTTCGTAGGTACTTTTCTTTTTGCTTTTGTTCAGTTGTTGTGCTCTCATACAATCGCAATCGAGTTTGACGTCGTTTCGTGCTCGTGTGTAATCTCGGGGGGTTGCCGGGAGTTCGGGCTGACGAGACTGCGTTCGTCTGGTAGCACTGGCGCGATGGCGGCAGACGAGGCAGTGGCGCCGTCGGGTCTGCCGCCCGACCGACACCACCATCTATTTTTACTCAACAATTGCGTATAATAAACTTTATCTGACGAGTTTTAATGCCAGCCAGAGCGGAACGAGGCTTCGCGACCGGATACATTGATCAATTTAACATTGATTGTTTACGCATCATTTGGCTTGAACTGCGCGTTCAATCGTTAATCCCTACTTTTTACTGACCCTTTGATGATATGGTGCTCTAGTAATACAGCCGTCTTCTCATTTAAGCTCTAAGCGAAATGATCAATAAAACGGACATAAACCAGTACATTGTAATCACGACGGCACTATCACATGTAAGTTCAGTTCGTTCCCTATCCAAACAATTCCCATAAAACCTCGGCTAGTGACAAAAACACTTATTGCTTGGTGTTTTGTAAGCATGATGAATGCATCGATCGTTTTTCCTTGTATCCGGAGCGATCGGGTGACAAGTCGGGTGATACGTAGTGTGCCGGCCGGCTGCCCTCGCAGACTACACCGCTACGGCTTCCTGAAACCTGTAACTACTTTTTGTTCAACGGTTCGTTCACATTTTGTCCGCGAAAGTTACGCGACGCTACAACTTCCCCGAACAACGTGGCAACGTGGCCAAAATATTTACAAATGCTAATGTACGCAAATATTTGTTTGTATTTCGTTGGTGTCATTTGCCTTATTAATTCACGCGTGTTAGCTGTCTGGAATAGTCAATATTTGTCTATTATCTAGTTTCAAATGCTTCACTAGCAAAAACCAGCTAGATGTCAACTTCTTTGTTTTTTTCTTGTTTCTGTTCCATTCTGTTATATTTTAAACGTATTATAAGCTTTGTACCTATGTTTTGCACGTCATGTGCCTGCGGCAAATAAATATTCTTTCTTTCTTTCTTTCACTAATAAAATAAAGTGTAAATACAGTTATACAATTTCTTTACGTAAAGTGGTCGTAGACTCAAGATAAATTTCATATTGCGAACTTCAATCTAGGTAAGCATTATCTGCGGAAGTGCCAACTCCGTCACAATAAATTTAATGAAAGGACACTCATAAACATTATTGTAGAGATTTGTATTTCCCGTCGGCAGTCCCGTCCTCAAGAAAAACAATGCAAGTTTTTTCATTCCCGTAGTATCCTTCTCTGACAGTGGTCAAAGAGAGATGGGTTTCTTTCAAATGATTGGGTAATTTCGATGTTGAGGCGTCAATTGGGCAGTCCAATTTAAAAATTTGAAGAAAAGATTTCCAATTTTATAAATGTTTTATTTCGATAGAATCTCAACGAGATTTTTTTGTATTGTGCTAATTTGATATTGCTATTTTTATGAAGATTGGTTTCTTTGAAACCGATACTTAGAATTCCAGAGATATTCCTAAGCTTTTGTAGCGAAAAGGAAATATAATGTCAGTGTTCTATCATTTCTAGGGAAGCAAACAGTAGACTTTTAACATTCAC
Source organism: Xestia xanthographa (assembly GCA_905147715.2). Lineage (NCBI taxonomy): Eukaryota > Metazoa > Arthropoda > Insecta > Lepidoptera > Noctuidae > Xestia > Xestia xanthographa. The sequence continues at coordinate 17,194,343 of LR990659.1, read as the reverse complement.
TTCCAGTCTCAATATCGTGTTACATATGAACTCCACTTTACTATTCGTTCGTGAGTGCTTTAGAAACGTTGCTCTGATAGCAGACCAATGTTTTAGTAATCTGAATCCCTAATGGCTACAATTTCTTCCGAAGTGAATTACATAAATTTACATGCAGCTCGATTATTACACAGTTCAAATGGTATTCCATTTTACGCGTTGCTTATTCCCTAAAGCGCACAATGAAATTAGTCTCAAGTCTCAACTACCCTCAAACATCGGACGGAACCCTCTTATCCCATTTGTGTTTCCCGAAAACCTAAATTACTTAAGTAAATTCAGACAGATAAATTACTACCAGGTCTCAACAAAAGATAGATCGTCCAGGTCCACAGTAAATTTCCTTCTTCGTCAATATGGAGATTTAGATATTTTTGTCGTAAATCCTTTTGAAGTTGAATGTCCCATTTCACTGCTTTGAATCCTATTGTTTTTTCTAATACCCAATACGACAAAAAAGTACATATTGACAAAAACCAATAACCTGTAAGCTGGAAATAAACAAGTAATATAGATAAACTCGAAAAGTTGGAAAGAAAGAAAATTCAAATAGACGATATCGCTTTCGTTCTTGAAAATCCTTTAAGTATATGCCAATAATACGCAGATCGAGAGAACATCTCCATGGGAACTGAAGAGAAAATTATTACCTCGCTCGAGTTCAATCGCGGAGACATTCTCTCGAACGATTTTAAGAGAAGAATTTCCGCAGAGTGGAATATAGACACCTCGACCGTTTCAACAGTTTGTCCACCTAATTTGTTCGTCGGCGCTCGACTGTAAAAACAAATAGCTGCTCCCGCATTTCCCCTTACAGAACGATAAAGATGGATATATTCTAACTAAACGGGGAAAAAGGAGCGATAGTTTTCCAAGCTTCGCGTTTACGGGTCGCTTCAATGAGCGATTGGTGTTTACGTTCAAGCTTTTGTCTAGTTCAGTTGGAATCTTGTTTGCCAGCCGTTGCAAAGAGCTTCTTTTGTCCATTAACAGAGTAATAATTAATCGAGCTTTATCTAATGTTCGTCGGTTTGAGTTACTCGCAGAAAACTTTTAATTGAATTTGTTGGTCGATTTTGGCTTTTTGACGGGAGCATGTAACCGGCTTTAAAACAATTTTTAGGTACCTAACGCTTTGTGAAAGTTATTTAACCTGTTTGTGTAACTTCAGAGAACTGTCAAAGTTCTTCTTAACTGTTAGGACTTCATTTTAAAGATCTTTGATAAGATAATGAAGGTCGCCTAAAAATATAAAACAAATTATAATTTCGGGCGGAATGCGAGAAATATTTTAAAAAGCTTGTGTTATATTTTCATGAATCAAAATTATGATGAAGCGATGACAGCGAATATGTTTAGGAAGTCTAAAAGTAGTTTAGCAACATTTCAAACATTAATCCGACATTAACACGAGACAGCTCTAATCGTCGCTATAACTCTTCAATGACACTTGGGGACAGTCAGACGGCTACATTTTACGACATCCTCGGCTTTATAAATCAGAACACAGAACACAGTAACATCAAGTAAGGTCAACTCAGCTGAGCACACCCGGGGTGACCGCGCAAACAGAGACGTTGCACATTGAATAACTGTTTTCCAATGCACCGAGCACAGCCTCTCTATCGCTTTTGCACCTCGGATTACCGACGATCGTGCCCCAACCAAACAGAACAAAAAGGTCTCGTTTGATGTTTTAAAGTCCAAAAAGGAAATTTAAAACGTGAGGGTTAATTATCCGTGCAGTTCCTTGCGTCCGGCTTTATATCGGTCTAGCGAATTTTCGTTTACACGAATTTGAGGAATTTTCATTTAGCGCTTATTTTCCGAATTACAGAACAGTATTTTATAACACGGCAATTTGTATTTTTTATTCAGCACCATACGGGTCGGTTATTTTAGTGTGAATGTGTAGAAAGAAGTATTTATTTTTAAACAAGCCATATCGGCGGCCGTTACCAGCAGCTATATCCTACTTAATGTGAGTGAAGTAATTAGAGTAGTCGCACTAGTAGGTATTTATCGTGTATTGTGCAACCAAGCTGGCTGCGAGCCAAACTGGACTCACCCTAAAGCTTTATGAATCCTAGCAATGTATTAATTCACAGAAATTGTTATGCAGAGCCTGATAAATGCGTCATCTCTTACAAAAATATGCAATTGTTGCTCTCACAAACGGAACGACAAAGCTGCCGAGCGAGGGTCGAACAATATGGACGCAAACCGAATGGACCGTGGAAGTATAATCCAGAATGCAAGACGAAAATCGGCGCCCGCATTGTGAGCGGAAAATCGAACTCGAATGTCGCAAGACGAAAGGCTCTTTGTGCGCAATCAATGGGCCCTCGATTGCTGATAACTTTCTTTGAACCCCGTGAAGTTCGAGTTCGAAACTGCTGGACGGGCATATATTTAACTCTTCACTTAATACTATTCCGTACTTACTTGTACTTCGGAATAGTTTTTCTTTCTGAAATACAATCATTCTGAAAATACATTTTATGCGTATCTCAATAGAAAGAGATCGTTCTGAATTTTGGTCACGTTTAAATTCTTCAAACTTCGTCCTCCATTGTGGGGACAAAATGGAAAGTGAATTTTTAAACGAAGATATTCTTTGCTCAAAAATAATTTGTGAGAAAGAATCTGATTACATAATTAGGCATCTATTTAAAAAGTTTCAGCGTAAGTAATGTGTTTTCTGCAGACATGGAGTTTTGAAGTCTAGCCTTAAAGATTTTCTTATCATTTCAATAATCATTTTAGCTGACTAAATTAAATTTGTTGGTACGGTTCGGAGTAGTAATCAAGGGGAGTTCATTTATAAGGTTGCCTCTCGGAGAGACTGGGGTAAGTTTTGGTGTAACAAGGAGCGGTATCACGGCGTCGACATCGGGGGGTTCGTGTTCAAGCAGGGAGCATTACCGCGGCCAATAATTCACAATCTTCTTGTTACTGCACAAATTAAGTTCTTGGCTGGTTGCGGTCACGTTTGGGGTCGCCTTGTTTGAAATACGAAGGAGCTCATCGGCCGGGCTCGTTAAGCGTCGGAGCGTGCTTTTATTACAGCAGGCGTGCGCCGCGGACGCGCGACACTTGAATATTAAACGTATCGTACGCCGCGCCAGTCTTGCCCTGCCAGCCAGTAGGTCATGCATATTGTCCCGCACCAGTAATAATCGGGAACTCGACGCACTATTCGATTTGCGGCATTTGATCGCCTCCCTCTTTACAGGTGGGCGACACTTATGTCATGTAATAGAAGGACGATATGATATGCAGCTATTTGAGAAATTCTATTGTTCTCCTTTCTTATCCGTGAGACGGGAGACATTAAGATTCTGCCAAAAGATTAGATCAATATGGGTGGTTAGAAAAACTAAGATCCTATTTTTCACAGGATTTGATCAATATGGATGAATAACAAACAGGTTGATTCTAAAAATCTTTCGAGTAAATGATCCTGTAGGTATATTGTAAAATGTTTTCAGAAAGTCAAAAACAGTTTAATAAATCAATAACCTAAACAGTTTTGTTATTTGTGTCTGCTTGAAAAAATATTCAAGATAATATGAAATCTCTATCTCTTTGAGATACAAATAACATTATTCTACTATACATAGGTACGTCTAGCTATGTACATATAACTTTGTGTAGTAATAAGGAGCAAATGATTACATAAACAATATCGGTGACATTACTATGCCAATGCGAATAGTTTATCGTAAAGCAATACAATACTTACTTTATTTCAATGCTACATCAATTTTATTATTGCGATACAAACATAGATTGTCCCTTAATACTTGTAGTAACTAATTAAATTGTTTATAACATGATTGATTGCATAGATGTACATACATACTGTAGGTACTGTCTCATTGGTCTAGTGGTTGCAAGTGCGACTGCTTATCAGGATGGTCTTGGGTTTAATACCCATAAAGCGTTGTTGCATTTTCCACTGGTAATTTTTCAGTAACAGCCAAGAATTTGTATTTATAATAATAATCATTTTATTATCAGGCTACTAAGGCCCATATATAAAATACACAAAATAACGTTTAACAACAATAAACTAATACATATTTAAAACCAGAAACTAAAACTATTCACGCATTTTATGCCCGGTTGATGGCAATAGGCTTGTCCCCTCTTACATGGGACTCTAACATAACGGCCCAATTTTTCATCTGGAGTTTTCATTAGCAGCCCGTACCCTGAGTTTGTGCCCGATTGATGACGACAGGTTCGCCTCCTATATACTACATGGAACTTAAACAATATGACTGGCGATATGTACGTAACTAAAGGCAGGTTACTCCTCTACCCAACCCTTGGGCAATCAGGCGTGATGTTATGTTATTGCAAATTATGCAAGGTTTCGCCGTGGGACTGCGAAAACGAACGTAATACTATCCTTCGGTTTCGACGCACATTCGCTATCGGTATGCGTATCGAAAATTATTACAACAGATTTATTACATCGTCTATTAACTACGCAAGAGTATATTCAATTAATGAATGATAAATAGAGTTCGTTGGGGAGCATTTACATCAGTGTTTTACTAGTACGAGTTGTGAGTGCAGTGAAATCCAGAACATGAGCCAGTTACTGGACTATCCTTAGTATCAGATCTACTGTCCTAAAACTGCACTTTTGAGAACCTAATGATCGCCACTGGCGCTGCTATCAGCGTGGCCTCTTACTAGACCCAACTGACTTAAACAGTACCATGCATCGACACGAAAAGAAGAAAATGCTAGTACAAGTTGAAAGGAACTGAAGGTGTTTTTCTTCACCCTTTTGGCAAAGACCCCTTTGCATTGTCACTTTTCATAAATGAGATATATGCAGCGTTAACGTAATAGAGTTCCAGTGCGACGAATCGACGATATACACAGTGTAAACAAATGGACTCTTCATACGATATTTTGTATGGGAAGTGAAAAAAAAAACATGTATTTGAAATCAAACAAATAAATAAAAATTACGATACTACGACCACAATCCTTACCTACTTAGAATAGCGCAGTTGCAACCTTGCATCATTTCTCAAGCCCATAGCCAGTAGCAATGATACGTGTACGCTACCGTACAAGTCAAGTAACTCAACCAAGTGCAAACGCTCCCTTAACTGGTCCAGTGTTAATATAATTGACGCAACGAAGCGCAACAATTAAAATGCGCGATGCGTCACATTCGATCAACTTGCGATGATCGGAATGAGGTCACCAGCGTATTGTCTCTATTTATTGTTTAGATTACAATTTACTACCTCTAGGTACCTAACTACAGAATGCATCTCAGTTGTATCACGAATATTTTTAAACTAGAGCATTAATAGATTCCAGAGTAAGTCTACTGTTGAATTATTTGCATTTTTTTTCTTCAACAAATATGTTGGTGTTTATACTTTTGTTGCACCATATCGATTGTTGAAATACCTACTTCTGCACTGGTATATTAATCAGTATGAATATTATTTCCGACTTGGAATTTCAAAGAAAATAATCCGAACTTATCAAGAGTCATAATTTTATTTTAATTTATATGCCATCAATTTATTATAGCCACATTACAGACTCGTCCAATACGATGCTATAAGTCACAAAATATTATTGTCATAGTGTTAGTGTTAGTTATAACCACTTTTGGCACAAATATGGCGATAAAACAAAAACAATTGGGTTCCGGCACCATTGAATCGGTTCTGCCAATTAATTATGCACTTATCTTAGATATTATATCCAAGTTTTAATAATTGCTTCTCTTCTCAGACAAACAATATTGTAATAGCTATAGTATCAAACACACAAAAATGCCAAGTATTTTTTAAACCAAAATTTCTATTCAATTTTTTTTCTCACCCACATTAGAAATTAATCCGAAACGAATTGGCATGGCATGTGTATCGTGAACCCTCTATAGTTAGTGTTAATAATTCTAATCTATAGCAAAGGCGCGATGGGGAACATGGAATCCTCCGCATGGCGATCACCTCACGTACCGTCTACCTGCACCGCCTAGAATACCGGTATCGGTATAGTTTACCGATAGGTATACCTGTCGGTACGTCGGTTATCTAAGAGCTAGGCAAACGGGAAGTAAAAGCACTGTTGTACACTTTATATTATGTGTGCTTAGCTATATTTATGTATGGCAAAATGAAGTTCTATATCGTGTATGAGAAAGATGACGTTAATAAAGGATTAATGGGCAATAAATCAAGCTGAAAATAAATCACTTGGTAACTTCCAGATATTTTGATTTGCTTCCTATTCCTTCTAATTTTCATTAGAAAATGAAAAAAAGCTCGTAATATCCTTTCTGAAAGTGCAAAGCAAACATTATTCGCCGCTGTAATCTCCACAAGGAAATTGTTTTATTCCTTGCACGTCTTCAAAAAGTTATCCTGAATCAATTTGGGGAAATCGCATTTTCATGCACGCCGAGCTTAAATAAACCGGAAAAATAATGTTCAAGTAAAAAATAATGAATTTTAAAACGACTTGTTTAAATTAAAATGTTTGTTTCGTAAGTCAGCGGGAGATGATAAATCAATTTCCAAAAAGGCAATGGCGAAGTGCGACGCAGTAATAATTCTTGCAAATAGAATGCATAATAATTTCATAATCCCGTCTCGTTTTAAGTTTGGCAACACTGAAGGTGTCTCATCCAATCCGGTAGTCATGTGTGGACAGGGACACAAGCCACAAAAGGTTGTATGATTTATGGCGACGAGGGAGTACGAAGTGCGGACGCAGACACATTAACATTCGTACGGCGCGTCTGTCCGTGCGTTCGTAGCCTTATATTGCGAGTGAGGTCTAGTTGAGTCATTATTGGGATGTAATCGCGTTACTACGATGATATCACGCTACGTTTGGCCTATAATGTTGCTTAAGCTTGCTATTTGTTTATTTAAATTGTCGATTGAGCTGTTTTTGAATAGGGCTCAAGTTAATAATCATGACGTATCTCCTGGCTCAAATGGAGACTAATTGCGACGAAGTGAGACAGTTTCAACTAGATATTCTCCAAAAAATATCTGGAAAATGAAGCTGCCTCAATTTTGTTTGGAATCTAAAAAAAATTGAAACATCAAAGTGGGATGCTATTGTGTAATTGATTGGTAGTTTACAATACGGAAGACGTAACATAAATAACGCGAAATGTTATGTTTTTGATATTTACTAAGATAATGGTTCCTGTTTTATTTATAATAAGATCTAAGGGGCTTGGAGCTTTCAAATGTCAAATTGTTAAGTTTTTTTTTTCTTTGGAAGATGTCAATTGTCAAGTGAAGCGTGATTATAAATTGGCGGAGAGTTCGATTAAGGTTGGTCGTGCGTCGGTGCCATATAACGCGATACCCGCGACGGTTGGTGCCGTACCAACGCTGTGTCGTTGACTGAGAACTGACCATTCGGTTTTATTTTATGTTCTCATCAGAACCTTTATCGGGGAAATTACTGGGGAGACGCAAGCACCTAATTCCTTGTAACGATTTGGTCGTTTCTAATAAGTTTATAAACCATTATGTAGGTGAATACGTAGTTACTACACCTACGACATATTCGTGATGGTTATGAATATGGCTTCATTACTTATTTCTCGGTGTAGTAATTTGCCAATCCGTTATAAACAAGGTTATTCCACTGATAAATAACAACCATTGTTGTTATTTTTAAAAGAAAATTGAAAGGGTTATTCGCGATAACTCAGTTTTTAAAAGGCCATTTTCCACTTTACTTTTGGCAAATGAATTCGTGGAAATCCGTGAAAATAAACAAGTGGTACTTATTGTCTGTAAAATGATTATACTAATAATAGGGTAATGTTTATGATCGGTAACTGACACACGAGGTTCGCGACTTGTGGAATATGAACTCGGTTATCATTGTGCCGATTGTCGTGACGCCCAATGGCCTTAGAGCCAAGAGCTTCTATGACCATCTATCGAAGCTCTCTTTAGGCGGTTGGATCAAGGGCCTGATTCAGAAGGCAGTACTCCTCGATACGGCTCGCATTGTGAGGAGGTTCCTGTCTCTGCAGCCCTAACCACCGGTGGCTTGGACCCAGCTCCCGACTCCGGGTGGACCTCTATTTTTTATATTTTCAAGTGTTTTTTTTTATTTTTGTGCTTTTATTTTAAGAAATACTTAAAAATGTAATTAAGTAAGAATTTGAATGAATAAACGAAATAATAATATTTTGCATAGAAACTAAACCGTTATTTTTAACGAACAATAAAATACCTATTGAATATTATACCGCGCTATCGCTCATAAAATGGAATTTTATTCACTAACGAGAGTCCAACTAGTGGCTGCGGTTATTATTAAATAGCAAATCGTGATATCACATCGATGCAACTAAACCGTACAAACAAGATTATCTTTCATACCTATCAGTTAACCCGCAAACGCTGCCATGAATATTAAACTCACCTCGTTGCGTTGTTATCAATGTGTTTGATTCAACCCTCTCCACATAATTTGCGAGCGGATTGAATGAGGTAAAATAATAACGAAAATCTGAATACATCGGGTATGTTTCGTATGCGGGCGGAGGCTTATTATGTAAATGCGACCCCTCTTGTATGTTGTTGATAAAATTGCAGGCGCCTTACGGACTACACGCTCCAAATAGGAGTAGTAAGCTATATAGCAGAAGTTTATCCGTGCTGACCGGAGGGAAGTGGAGTGGGGAGAATACGCGCAGACATTCAGGCGACAGACGGTGCACAAAACGGTCCGCGAGCTCCTTGAGTACCTACATAAGATACTGCTCCAATTTTAAGGGAAGTTGTCCGAAAAGTTCGATTGTACTCTTCCCTTTAAGGGCAGGCCTGAAATGGCTTAGCATGATCCTTGATTACGCCTAAAATACTGCAGCATTATTTTTGAAATAAATAAATGGTAAAGTTGAGGATTAATGCTAAGTCCTGTGTGTGACGAAAACACGATTCTATAAACTTTTCTCGATAGAAAAAAATTCCAAAGTTACCTCCAAATCGCACAATAAACCGCTGGAAAATAAATTAGATCATGAAACTTTGCATACTAACTGAACTAACTATAAAGCAGGTCTTATGTGTTTTATTTTTTTAGTCCAATCAATAGATTTTTTGTAAATCGCAAAAAACCACTCATTTCGCACTATTCGGCCGCAGTGACTGACGTAACAACCGCTTTGTAGTACAAGCTGATTAGAACTTTATTCTGACAGTATTTCAAACGAAGATACAAATAGAGTCGCTAATTTTAGGGTAAGAAGGGTCCTTAAATACGGAACACTCATGTATTTTTAATATTGACCCAGCGACGCACAATTTGCTGGAACTCCAGAATCGTTAATTAAATCGGTGTTCGCAAACAGTGCTGTCAGTCAGTCCGGCGATCTCATGTGTCCAGCGGTGCATCTAAAATTTCCCACATCGCGTAATCGAACCTGAATATGAGCGCATAATTGCTTATTTGCCTCATTTCGGATTCATTCGCGGCTGAAGTACGTGGTATGGGTAAATACGCTCGGATACAGACATAGGGTTACGACTGAAATTCGCTTTTGTGCCTGTTGGGGTGTAGGGTTACCCCTTCGTGGGATTACGGGGTTTGTTACATAAAGAACATCGGTAAAAGAGTTAAGGGCCTATACTACCTCAAATGGCTTAGCATGATCCTACGTTACGCCTAAAATACTGCAGCATTAATTTTGAAATAAATATTTGGTAAAGTTGAGGATTAATGTTAGGTCTTATGTTTGGCGAAAACACGATTTCATAAAATTTTCTCGATAGAAAAAAATCCCAAAGTTACCTCCAAATTTAACAATAAACCGCTGCTATTCAAAAAGTACTTCAAATTAGATCATGAAACTTTGCATACTAACTGAACTAACTATAAAGCAGGTCTTATGTTTTTTTTATTTTTTTCCAAGAGACGAAAATTTCATTTTATAAAGAACTAGCGGACGTCCCGCGGTTTCACCCGCGTAGTTCCCGTTCCAGTGGGAGTACGGGGATAAAATATAGCCTATGTTACTCGTGGATAATGTAGCTTTCAAATGGTGAAAGAATTTTTTAAATCGGTCCAGTAGTTTTTGAGCCTATTCATTACAACCAAACAAACAACCAAACAAACAAAGTTGTCCTCTTTATAATATTAGTATAGATAAAAACCACTCATTTCGCACTATTCGGCCGCAGTGACTGACATAACTACCGCTTTGTAGTGCAAGCTGATTAGAACTTTATTCTAACAGTTTTATAAACGAAGTTCACCACAAATAGAGTTGCTAATCTGAGGTAGTATAGGCTCTTAAGAAGGGGACGGTTCCATTTATGCGAATGGCGAGAAATACAGTTCGATTGTCGTATTTGGCTAGGAGGTGGTAATATTGCTAACCTCTTAAAAATTTAGTGGCAAAGTTAAGAATCTGTGCCAAACAGTGTGGTAAACGAACCCACTGACATTCTTAAATGATCTCGAATAGGGTTTAAATTGTAACGGTTTATTTATTTTCATCCTTTTGAAAACTTACCATTCTCTTTTTTGTTTCAGGTAAGTGCATCGACAACTGGCACAAAGGATTTATTCGAGTATAACATGCAATTAGGAGGTTGACACTCAACCCTATGCTGGTTAACGTGCAAGGTATGTCCAGTGAGCTGGTGAGCAGGCACTTACTCAAATGAGAAATTCATTACAAGCGCTGTTTTTGCGGATTTCGGTTATGTTCATAAAGCCGACGGTGCAGTTTGCAATACTCTGCATACCCTTTGTTTGTGCTCTTAACACTAACTTGCTCTGTGTTCACAATTTCAAAGCATTAACGTTTTTTCTGCTGAGTGAGGTAATTACGCGTACGTCGGACTAACCATACTTTGCAATGTACAACGTTTGTGCTTATTTTTTCGGTCTATATTACTAAAACAAGCATAGTTAGTAGCTGGCCGCAGAAAAGAAAAACTATATTTAAAATTACGTAAATATTTGGCGAATATACGTTTTCTAGAATCGTTAAATTTTGCTTCGATGTTTTCTAGTACATGTACGACGTAGGTGCAAAGTCAGACACATTATAATAAATTAGTTTGTGAATACGTACCTAAGTAGTAGTGCATGCATTAGTAATTGAATGAATGAATGTGCTTTTGTGAATCAGAAAATAGTTTTGGTGCCAAATATGTTTCAACGCTGATCAGCCTCTCAGGTATTTTAGTGTAAAGTTATGGGTAATTTACGTCGTGAGAAGAACAAGTGTATTATAAATAACCAGAATGCTGCCTATAAAACAACTTGCCGATTGTTAGTCTGAATGTTTGGACAGTTTGACTGAATTGATGGCGAATTCGGTGTGAACGTCGGTGATTTTCTTCTGACTTGATTGCAAGACAATAGATTCCATGTTGGCAATGTCGCCAAACTGTTGTAACGAGTTGTTAGTCCTCAATGTATTTATTCTACCCTTCTTCAATCTTTGTCCACCCAATGTAGGTAGGTCTCTTCCAAATCTCTCCACTTTTGGCGGTTTTGTGTCATGGTTATCCATTTCCTTCCAGTCACTTTTATGAGATCGCGTCTTCTAGATCCATTCCTTACATCCTCACAAATAGTTACCTCGGTCTTTGTACTAATTATTATTATTATCAGCCATTTATGTCCTACTGCAGGGTAAAAGCCTCCCTTCCCTCCTTCCACTTATCCCTATCTAGTGCTGTTATGCGCCAATCCTTGTGATAGGAGTCGAGTTCGTCCCGCCATCTCCTTCTGGGCCTGCTGCGTTGCCGTTTGCTGCTGTTTGGGACCCATTTTGTGGTGCCGTGTGGTATCCGGCAGAGTAGAATAGAACCAAAAAAAGGCGACTAAAGTCTGAGGCAGAACACCTTGCGCCTCCGTAGGCCAGAGAATGGGCAGCAGCGTTTTCTGCTAATCTTTCATCACTGCGATCTCCAATCCGCCTGCCAAGCGTGGAGATTACGGCAAATTCCTCCCATCATGGGAGAGGCTTATGTCCAGCAGTGGACGTTATGGGCTGTTGTTGTTGTTGTTGTTGTGGTAGCTTTAGCCCTTTGTACTAAACTACCTAATTATGTTTGCTCTGATAGACAATAGACCGTTTTAATATATGGGCTCTTATAGTATCTGTCTATCTAACCTAATAAAGATTTCAATATCAACACAAATCAATATTTGAACGTGATATAAAGAGATCAAGTCCTCGCTTGTCACCATAGACATCACCTGTCAAAATTAAATGACACTAATAAAATACATCTCAATTAATAATTATGACACATGTTCAGACCTGACAGACGACATGACCCATATGTTATTCTGACATGTTAACATTCAGATCCTTGAGGTGTAAATCAATTGTTTTTTATTAGGCTGCTTTAAGATGTTCTGATTTCGTCATGTTTGGGATCAGTTTGGAACAATCTATTTAGGGTTGAGATAAAAAAGGAGGTTGAATATATACAGGGTGTTTGCTATGCATCAAACACCCTGTATATCAAATTGGACCGGCCAAAAGGAGGGGTAATTTGTTGTCTCTTCAGCCCCAATAACTCATCCTTGGCCACACGTATTTTTAGATTTCAGTTTGTAAATGTACAGAGTGCAAAGCAAATAAGTAACCATGGTCGTCAGATATAGTTGCAGTTTTTTTAGAAACTATTTCACGGCATCAGATGAAATTTAATTATATTAACAACTTTGAATATTTCTATCAATTTAATTTAATTTCATTTGAAAACATCCATCGGTTTCTAAAAAAACTTCAACTATTTATTTCGACCATGGTTACTTAGTTGCTTTGCCCTCTTTACAATAACAAATTAAAGATAATATAGCTATTATCTATAATCTCAGATATGAAGCAGCCTTTGGTCTAGTAGTTGCAAACTACTGTTGGGTTTAAGAGTTCAATTTTCAGGTCGGTAAAAGTATTGTTGGTTTTTTCCGTCACGGATTTCTCAGTAGCAGCCTAAAGCCTAAATTTCTGCCCTGCTAATGGCATAAAGCTATGTATATTATTACAAGGGACTTAAATATAGCGTGGGTACTATAAGAACACTCCTGCATACATTGAGCTATTAACTAATACGTATAGAGAAACAGCGCGAAAAAAATCTGTGCGCAGTGCGGGGCGCGCGGGGGGCGGCTAACCCCGTATATAATTCTGTGGCGAGCAAGCGACTGATGGAACTGCTCTGAAACGGTTCTGAAAGCCAGACAAGTACTTATCTGCTGCCAGTTTTCATGTCAGCAGCTGAGATTAATTAAACTGATTGACCGCATTAACAGTGACCAATCATGATGTTTGACAACATATCAAATCAAAAGCTTTCAGGGGGTTACCATGACGTCTTACAGTAGTATTGCTTTGATGTCACTCCAGTGTCAGAAAGAGAGGAAACTATACAGGACGTCTAGCGCCATTTCTTTCTCGCTCTGGGTAAAGACTAAAACAATACTATTTTAAGATGTCATGGTAGGCCACCAAAATTTGGCATCGAAATTATAATAAAATTGTTTATTGGCATAAATAATAATACATTTATTTATTGCAATAAAGAAGGAATTGGAAGGTTTATTTCATTGCAACTAACTTGTGAAATTGATTAACCGTGTCCCTAATGTTACACGATTTCGGTGGTGCGCTCTGAGGAATACCCCGTTCTTTCGTGAAACAATCTCATTAGAGATAGTTTACTTCTGTGACAGCTTACAAATCATAGATTAAGCTTTAAAAATACGGCGTAAATCATCAACAACAACAACAACAGCCCATAACGTCCACTGCTGAACATAAGCCTCTCCCATGATGGGAGGAATTTGCCGTAATCTCCACGCTTGGCAGACGGATTGGAGATCGCAGTGATGAAAGACTAACAGAAAACGCTGCTGCCCATTCTCAGATCTACGGAGGCGCAAGGTGTTCTGCCTCAGACATTAGTCGCCTTATACGACACCCGTGAGTGTAATGGGTTGGTTCTATTCTACTTGCACATGGCTAAAATCGGCGTAAATCATCAATACTAAGTAATATTATAAAATGCAAAAGTTTGAATTGATGAATCGATGTTTGTTACTCAATCACGCCAAAATGGCTGGGCAGATCTGGACGAAAATTGGCACAGAGGTAGATTGTAGTCTGGAACAGCACATAGATTTTTTCTCTTACTTTCACATCAATATTTCGAACGAATTCGCGGGCAACACCTAGTATGACATTAACTCTTTAATCTAAAGGCTTATTTTCTTATCAATTTTCTTATCAATTTAGAGGTTTTTCTTTTAGATAAGGACTAGTATAAGTGATACTGTAAGCACCAATTTTCATTGTTTCTAATATTGACAATTATATTTTCAATCATAAGCAAATAACTTTATGATTCAAAGACCTAACTAGGTCAATTATATTTTACAATAAAATAAACAAAGGCGTTGTATTCCTTACCATACTTACTCAAGGCTTGCATTAAATAACTGTTAATGCAATATTCATAAAGCGCTTAGTAGACAAAATAATCAGGTGCTAAATATTAATTAGTAGCATAACATCACGTCTGCAGTTCCTTAAGGGTTAGGCTGATAGTACAGATCCACATTTCACCAGTAATTTTTAGGGAGTGACCAAAACAGACTCATAATCGGTTTGATTGCGAAGTGAGCCGCAACAACGCTCGCCGTCCGTCCGTCTCATGACGACAGGCCGTGTCGACGGCGCGTTCGTGTTCCACGCGCGCCTCAAAGAGAGTCAGCAAAAGGAAGGGGTCCGCAAGGGCCGAACCTGCCGGGGTTGCGGGACTGTTCGAAAGAGATACCGTGGGCTCGGAACACAAAGGGCGATGAAGGAACATGGATTTAGTCAGTTAGAGTCTGACACTCTGATTTCCCGAAACAATAAAAAAAGGCGCAACAACAAGAAAAGTCGAAGGAATGGGGGAAGGGCTTTGCCCAGGAGTGGGATAGTTCAGGCTAATAAAACAAAAGACGATTTGGGCAATATTGAGATCTTTCACTCATCTGATCTTTCGTTTGGTCACTCCATTCAGATACAAATGTATGTAGGCCAGGCTCTAACATCAAAGGGCAAATATTCATTAAACATTAAACACTTTTCCTGACCTGAAAATCTAATACAGTGGCGCAGAAGTCACTTGATACCAATGTTGCAGTCTAAAAATTTCAGGAATAATATTGTAAAAAAATATCTATAAAATATAAATTGTCCGTATATTTTCTCAACAAAATTGACGTTCTTTGACAGTTATTTGAAATGGCTGTATCACGACTCTGGTTGTCTAATTGTGTAGCAATTAATGTTCCTTATTTTACATCGGCAGATATTAGTAGCCAATAATATAGCACATATTATGTATGTGTATATCATGTTGGACAAGTAAGGGATACAGAAAGTTTTGTATGCGACGCGTATAACTTGAAATATTGGGACATCGATGTCCCTTCCTGCGTCCCTTGCATACCAATGTAATTTGGTACACCGATGTACACTTGTACAGCCTTGTGGATCTTCTCCTAGTAGGTATTGATTAGTTTGTTAACTATTGGTTGGTAAATAACGATTATTTGTACGGTGTAATTGTGTTTTGGCTTAAGCTTGGTATAGAGCGGAGGAAGTAATTTATAGTGTGAATAATATCGTGTATTGAAATTGATAGCAACGCGTGTTACTCTGACTCATCAACAGGTTAAACTGTCTTTACTAATACGTTCAACCTTACTGCTTAGGTAATAACGGTGAAAATTGCAGATTGTTAGTGATTAGTATTTTACTGTCTGTGTAGATTTTGTGCCTGAGGTATCGATTATAGACTCGGCCCTATGTTTAAGGCACATAGAACAAAACTTAACAGTAAAAGTATAGATAATGGGACATATTCAAATTCGAATTCAGAATGTTTTATAATCACATTAACCAAAATGGCCACTTAAGAGACGTTAAAAGCTATAGATGGACGGTCGCAATATAATTTCTTTCGGAGAAGAATCATAAATAAACTCCAAGACTAATTAAGTATATTAAGATTCTTATTTCCCTATTTCTACCCCTTTTTGAGGGCTATCGTTTGCAGACCTTTGAATGTAATCTAGAAATCGTTGCACCACTGTCGTGTCTACTTGACATGGACGAGTTGTGCTAGTAGAATTGCCAATTGTTTACCGAGTAAGCTTGCATTCTTAAATGGCTTTACATAATTTACTTTGTTAGCGTCTGATTGATTACTTTTGTCATCATTGAATGATGACAAACAAACTAGAACCTATTTGGTATGATTATTCTAATAAGACCTTATTCTTATCGACCGCCGAGTCGAGAACGCATGGAAGAGCGACTGATCCATGAAACCACTGATGAAGGGTGACTTACCTTTATCTCTGAAGCGCAAACTCATCGACATGTGCATTCTGCCCATCCTAACCAAACTCAAACTTGGTCCTTGACTGAAGCGCAAAAGTCCAAACTCAAGGTTTGCCAAAGGGCGATGGAGCGTAGCGTGTTAGGAATCAGAATACGTAATACCACAATACGCTCCGAAACTGGAATCGCTGATGTGGGATTGGGCGGGCCATGTCTGTAGAATGCATCAGAACCGATGGGCCAGAGTCGCCACACAGTGGGTGCCAGAAGACGGGCGTCTTCGCCGAGGGAGGCCTAGAAAACGTTGGCGTGACGACCTAGAGGCGTTTATGAGAGATTGGCCGGAGAGAGCCGCACGTAGGAGGACTTCTTATAAGACAGAGGGATATCGTATTACCCAGTAATTACTTGGGTAGTGGAGGTCAGATAATTATGCAGTCGCTCTATGTACAATATAATTGAAGCCCACCGAAGTATAGTAGGTAAAGGAAAAGGCTTGACAAATGATGATATTCTAATAAGAAGACCTGTGTTCCATTTTCAAATATGAAAAACAGCCTCCTTATTGGGGAAGGCTGGTCAAAGCTGATTGTAGATGGCGCGTCCATAGCTTAGACCCAATCTGACCAATAAGATCAAACTATTTTGAAATATAAAATGACATTGACAGATTTTCAACCAATGACGATGTTTGGTACAAGCGATGCTAGCGCCATAAGTTCCACAGTTGCCAGCCCCATTTTAAAATGTCACTTACGGCATATCTTCTGTGATTATTATTAACTTTGAGCTTCCGATATTAATCACTGAAAAAATCCCGTAAGGGACATAAGTTTAGTTATAAGATAAGATAAAGATTTATTTCTCGCCACAATACATAGTAAGGTTTCGTGAACAATACATTCATTTTTATACTGTGGGAGACCGGTGCCTAAGCTAGGCGAAAGCCTGTATTTCAGCCTAAAACAGAGCCTCCTTAATATCTTACCAAAGCACATGACGCAAATAATGACATTTTTTACTAGAAACACGTTCAAAAGACACGCTATTATGCGCCGTTTACGAATTCCACGTTGTATGACAATGCATAACTATAAACATATGCTGAGACGGACGTGTCTGCATGAATGTTTCGCAATCGTTGCGAATTCAGCAATATTGCACAAGAAAACAACATTGTACTTGTAACAATGCTCTGGGAATCTCGACTACCACCCGTGAAATATTGCAGTGCTGTTCAGAAAGCGGAGTACTGAACAAGTTGCGTGTTTACGTTTTAATATGTTAGTTTGCAGCTTAGACTAAATCTAAGTAAGCAGCTAGCTTGAGAGCTAGATTTGCTTCTGTTTACTCTTTTCTTTGGAGTTAATGGTGTCAATTCTGTTGTGCACAAATTAAACTTAATTTAGGATATTGCTATCTTTTACTAAAAGGCAGTGCGAGAAAAGGACGGCTATAGCTATGAACTAAGTTAGAGATGTCAAACAGTTTATGCCTTGCGCTTCACCGTGTTTTTAGTCGATATGTTTTTACGTGCACCCTTTATTTGTATGGAAATATTAGTTCCAACTAAATTCGACAGCTCTAAATTACGTCCGTCTCTTTCTCGTTTTATTAGAGAGAAAAAGATAGCAATAGCCTAAATAAAGTTTAGTTTGTGCACAGCAGAATCGACACCTGTTCCTTATTTTAATTTAAGTATTTTGAAAATATCTTGACGTGTTGTTAATGCTAGATCTCTAGAGCTTAGATTAGACTTACCCAGGGTACGCAGCTTTCGGAAATTACCTTGGATTCAAAAGATTAGAGCCATTTAAGGACTGATTAATTACTTGGAGTTAAGTTTAACTCTTAGCTTATCAGTAATCATTAACTTTTTGAACTCAGTGTATTTTATAATACTTAGTATAGGATCCCTTGTAGAAGACCTTCACCGAGCTGGTTAATGGATGAACAGTATTTTATATCAAATTAAATATGTCAAAAAATATATTGCAAATGAGTTGACTATAAAATTTCAGTCCAAAATACATTTTTTTTTTAACTTCCATAGCAATCGAAAGTTTGAAGCCTGTCTACGTAGAATATGCAAACGTTAGGTTTGCATGTTCTATAGGCTGCATAACTTTTGCATATTCTATAGGCTTCATACTTTCAGTTGGTAAGGAATTTGAATATTAACCAAACCAGAGAAATGTTTAAAAAATATATATAATTTTTAAATCGCTAACTAATCATATTCTGGACTGAAATTTTTTAGTCAACCCATTTGCAATGTATTTATTGACTTATTTAATTTGATATTAAATACTTTTCATTCATTAACCAGCTCGGTGAAGGTCGTTCTGTTATTCTGTAAGGGATCTTAGACTATAAGAATTTCTAACCAACACTTTATTTCCTTTATCTGAAAAGAAAAGCATGTGATAAAAAAAAACAAAAAGTTGTATTGTGCGAGTTGATTACAACATTGTTTGCAGATAACAATAAAAATGAATACCAAAAGAAACATGGTCACTGTCAATTTCCCTTCGCTTCAGTGAATGGTTTTCCAATCCACACGGCAGTGTGTAGCGGCAGTAAATCGCCACGGTCCGATGAATGAATTGACACAATAGTGAGAAAAAAACATCACCTCATTCAATTTAGATTTCAATCTCTTTCGACCTTAAGTTATTTGAAGTGTTATTAGCGCTATTTGTAAAACAATGTTGTTACAACAAAAGATATAATTTGTATGTACCTAGCGCGTGAGACATTTTGTCTAGCACTAACTTTGACGTGATTTATGTCAATAGTTTTTCACATGACTTTGTAGTCACGCTACTGTTGAGCACTAAATTGCATGCTTAATTATACTTTATGGCAAAACTTTAATAAAAATATGTAGGTTTATTCATGTTAGAATGTAAAAAACTATGCTTACTTATCTTAAATCTCGTCGCATACCATAAACACACGTCATAAACCTAAATATTCATGAAATTTAATGATTCGTGAAGGTCTCCTTAATCAAGTTAATTAATTATAATGAAATCCTAAAATCGCGTTGTAATTAAAAATAAAATTCATTAGTTCTACTATGAAATAACTACTTATCAGCATTATGGTAATATAAGGGCGCGGTCACACAGCCGCGATCAGGCGAGCGTGCGGTAAGGGCGCGGCTACACGCGAACGCACCATTAGCTGCTCTAACAATATTTCATACGCGCTCATATAATATGTAAGTGACGTGTCCACATTTATGACACTTTGTTGGGCGACATAGAAAAAATATCATTTCGTGACAGAATTATTTAGTGTGAAACGTGTCATAAAGAAACTGTTTAGATAATTTTTTAGTTTGGGTAAAATTTACAGCTTCGGTGCATGTATTTATACTTTTTATGACGTCTTTAAATCTGATTTCAAAGGAATAAATAAATAAACAGTTAAAAATGTCCGTGTCCGATTCGAGATAATTTTGATGTTTATGTCCTGCGTGGCATCGAAATTTGTAAATGGACACTTTAATGTTTCTTATGAGGTGCTAGTTACAAGTTGATGACTATCACAAGTCAATAATTTACAAACATAACATATTTTTTATGAGAAATAAATAGCATTTATTAATTATTAAAAATATATGTAAGATATATTGAGACCAAAACTTTTGGACCTAGATAAACGATATCTATTGATCTGTTTACCTCGATCCATCCCATATATATCTATAAATATTAATAAGTAAGTATATCTTTTTGAAATACCGTCTAAAGGCCAAAGGTTTTTTGTTGTTAGATGTTTTAGTATTTGTGTTCATAAGAACACAAATACTAATATTATTTTAATGGGAAATGTATAAGGCTTATACATTTCCCATTAAAATAATAACGTAGGAGGCTAATAGGATAAACAGATAACTTAATAAAAAGTTAATGACGTAGAAAGCATGGCTTGCGGAGGGCCGCTCGTACGAGATAATCACTACTCACCCTCGGACATTTTCCTTATGCCTGAGGGCCCAATTAATTGGAAAAGTCGTTAAAACATTTTGATTAAATTATCTTAAAATTCATTAGTGATCTTCGCAAAATTAAAGATCAAAAAGCACAATATATTTTCTCAATTATAGGAGGATTAGTTCCAATCATTAGCAGGGAACGTTCAGTATGGGATGGGAGCCATGTTACGTCTGATAAGCTATTGACTGATGACTGCAGTAATGAATCAGGTGAACTTCAGTTCAACTGAGACATTATACCATGTACCTGACAATGATAGATCACGAGCAACTCTTGTTATAAAGTTTTGCTGAAATGCTATCATTAGGGAACGTTTCTCGTATGGTAATACACGAACTTGTATTGTTTACGAAATCTTCTTGCTATAATAATACCTCTCCCCATTATGAAGTAATTTAATATTTCGTTAATTTGCAGTGTGCCTATCTTTACCATCTTGTTCCAAGTTACACAACTCATGCCCGGTTTCAACACCATAAGTTATTATTTGCGTTCAGATGCCCACGTATTGTTTCGAAGCGCGAATAGAGAACTGTTACAAAAGTTACATTACAGTTTATTGATCCACTGATAGCTTATCGCTCACATTTATCTCCACCCGATAAGTATTGCATTGAAATAATACTCTTTAGCATATTACCTTTATGTACAGTAAGTGTTCATTTTCCATTGTTTTGTGATAGCGCAATCTAGCTATTGGTGTCGATTCTGTTGTGCACAAACTAAACTTAATTTAGGCTATTGCTATCTTTTACTAAAAGGCCGTACGAGAAAAGGACGGCTATAGCTATGAACTAAGTTAGAGATGTCAAACTAGATTATGCCTTGCGCTTCACCGTGTTTTTAGTCGACATGTTTTTGCGTGCACTCTTCATTTGTATGGAAATATTAGTTCCAACTAAATTTGACAGCTCTATATTACGTCCGTCTCTTTCTCGTTTTATTAGAGAGAAAAAGATAGCAATAGCCTAAATTACGTTTAGTTTGTGCACAACAGAATTGTCCAGACACCGTTGTTAATCCAGTATCTTTTAACAATCGGAGCGATTAAAGAAAACTACGTAAAGCCGAATTTAATTAACATAAAAACTTTTTTTACAAGTCTACGTAGATGTTACGAATGCTCTATGAACACGGAAACTGTGACGCGAAACTGGAACGCGGCAAAACGACAATGGCGACGACTAACTCAAAAGCCAATTTTTTTGAAATGCATGACGCGAACGGATGAAAAGTCACAACACCACTGTATATCAAACCGATGCGTATCTACCCCCCTTGAAAAAATCTAATACGAAAAAATATTAATGTCAACGTGTGAATGGGACGGCGATACGTAACGCGTGGGTGTGAAAGGGACAAATAGCTATTGTTCTACACCTGCCAGTCGTCACCTGGCGCGGGGTCTCGTCCATATTTGATTAGGTTTTTTCGGGGTTGTAGTCCTAACTATGAATGCGAGTGCGAGTGGCGAATTGAATTGTTTGGAACTTTTAACGCGATATTTTTGATACGGCACTGGCTGTGGTCGTGCCCACAATTCGAATGTCGTACATGTTGTGAACTTAAATAAATTCGTGACATGCTGACGTATTTATATAAAGTTATATTTTTATGAAAGTTATAGTTTACCGACGACTGGTAGATATTAAAATATGATATAACTAGTACAACGTGCAATCGTTGCGTATTTTTTACAAGGACTAACTATCATTTTAGAACACCACGTAGTTTTTTTTTATAGTTGAGAAGATCAAAAGCAGATTGTGCAATGTATGAGTTGCGTAGGCCAAAGAAGTTACTGTTAAATGCCACTGTCAAACTGTCAAGACAGACGATAAGGCTTAGAGTAATATTGTTATGAATATGTTCAGCCCTAGGGCGAACCACCAGCTGACTGGGACCTTGCTCTGAACCGGTTGTTTATTAGCTTACGGTGAAAATTCAAAGTGTTTATTGTTGCCGAGCGCATGCCGTTCACCTTTAAAGGTCGCATAATTTAAAGTAGTTTACAATAGATATGCACTGGCTTATTCAATAATTGTATTATTGTAATCGATTTAGTAATTTATCGATCTGTTAGTTTTTACTTTATTTGCAAACTCTACTTTTACGTAGCAGAGTTCTTTTGTTCAGATTTTTACGACTTATTTATCTGAAAAAAACAAAGTAAATAAACAATGCTTATTTTATCTTCTCATAAAATAACCAGATATTGCGCTACTAAATCGTCGTTACGCTTATTTCCCTGGCGGAGTAAGCAAAGCGAGAATGCATTCAGGCTGCGCCCGTAATTTTTGCAGGAAATACGAAAAGAGTGTATGAAAATGTGGTGGCTTCTTCTTTTTATTGGGAAAACGAAATGT
The DNA here is from genome assembly GCA_905147715.2 of Xestia xanthographa. Lineage (NCBI taxonomy): Eukaryota > Metazoa > Arthropoda > Insecta > Lepidoptera > Noctuidae > Xestia > Xestia xanthographa. The sequence continues at coordinate 17,171,535 of LR990659.1, read as the reverse complement.
AGAAGTCAACAGGAATATTGTAAATTCGTTGTATACACAATAAAACGTGAATTACTCGTCTGTATTCATTTAGTCGTTTGAACCGCCCGTAATCCTAGCCGACTGGGGGCCGCGGTTCACCGCAGACGCTCCCCAACTCGCAACTTTTGCCATGACCACTGTCAACTTGGAGCGCCGAGAAATTATTGGTTTAAAGAGCTTACACAGAAATTAGCTTAAATACCTTTTGTTTTTACCTTGGCAAGCCGCACCTTGTACGTCCTATCTAAGGTTAACAGGGAACCACATTTCGGGTGAGTGAAGATAAGCCGGTGAAATACGGGTGGCCTGTCTTGTCTCACAATTTATTCGTATCTAAATGTTTTTCTACATACGCTGTTTTGTGTGAGCATTTATTACGTTTTTCTTGGGATTGTTTGTAACTTTGTTATAATTTTGTAGCTGTATGGAAATGTGAGAGAGGCCTTTGGCTAGGAGTGGGATACATCAGGCTAAGGAAAAAAGGATTATTTAGATAAAATTTGCATCAGTAGTTTGGAATTGGGAGAGCTATAGACCTTTTAGTATTGTAATTCAAAAGTTTGAGGTTATTCTTTTTACACGCTTTTATAGAAAGATCCTAAAGATTTTACTTACATTAGAGTATTTCCCAAATAATATAAAAATAATAGCAACGTTACACATTTCAAAGGCTCAGCAGTCCATTGCCCTGTTGAAAGCTCAGAGCTCTGATGAAATATATCTAATTCATTATGGCGCTTGCTCCATTACAGTAGAAGTAATCTGAAACTGAATAAACTATCTGTCGGGGAACTAATGGCCGTCGAGACATTCAAATATCCTTTGAAATAAGTCTCTGAAATTATTCACTTAGGGGTCGGCACGATGGTAATGACACCTTGTTGAAAAAACCGTCTAAGTTTGAGTTGGATCCCCGCAATAAGCGTTCTCTCGACCACATATTTTAATGTGTTTGTGAAATATAACAGATTTTTCTGTTAAACAGATATCTACAATAGTTAAACAACCAACCCATAATGTGTACTGTGGAAATTACAACCAGCCAGCTGTAAGGAACATAATCATTAGAGCCCTATGAGTCTAATGACTATATAGAGACCGGATTATATGCAACATAAAATCGTCGAAATATGCATCCAAATATGCACCATAAATGCTCAAAATATGCAACAAAAGTAAAAAATATAGATTTTTTAAATTTAATTTACTTGTACTGCATTTTCGACTTGATTTTTTTATGAAAACCGAATTCGGTTCCTCATTATTTGTAGTACGATTGATCCTTCTATCAAATTTAAATATTTTTATAACTCCAATCGATCTACTTCAATGGGCACTATTTGAATTTAGGTGCTTTTTTTTTCATTCTCCCAGTGAGGAGCAGATAAAATAAAAGGAAACATGCCCAAATATGCAAGATATCCTGATTATATCTAAAATATGCATTATCTTCAAAAAACACCACAATATGCATATAATCCGATAATTCCGATCTCTACTAATGACAGAAAGACGGTCGGCGGGCGCGGCGTATAGGGCCAGCAATTGGGTCTCCCACTGGTACCCCAGTTACGGGACTAAAAAAGTACTCTTACAGCATCACGAAGTTTCATTACCGGTTTTTTATGGTTCAATGTCACTGAACCTGAAGCTTTTGTATTTTTTCCTCTTCCCGAGTCTGAATAGCCTCAGACTCAGAGAGAGACAGTTAAATTTATTCTTGAGGACAGTTTAATGGCGCATATAATTTGTTAAACGTACTAGTTTTAGAGGGCAGTTAGTGGTAGAAAGATTCATGTTATGCATTATTAGGGGAGTTTTGTAGTAACTGAATGTTATTAGTTGAATGACTGGCGAAATGTGGGTGTATCTACTATAAACAATAAATAAATAAATATCGCTGGACAATACACACAGCGTCATCTAGTGCCACATTAAGAAACGAGGCTTGTGTCGTGGACACCAGATAGTTGATATACTACATAGATACTTTTTGTTTGTAAATACATACTTATTAGACGTATACATATAAACATCCATGACTCGGAAACAACTTTCCATGTTCATCACACAAATATTTGCTCCAACCGGGATTCGAACCCGGGACCCTAAGAACGCAAGGCAGCCTCACTACGGCTGCGCCATTCAGGTCGTCCCACTATGGTCCCTGAAAAGAAAGAAAGAAAGAAAAAGCATTTATTAGCCCGCACAGGACAATACACATAAAATAAAATAAAAACTGTGAAATTACACCCTACACCTCTGCCTATCCTTTCGGCGAAATACAGCCGTGATGTTATGACAAAATTTAAATGTTGGATATAGGACCCTTATCTCGTGCGGTGACTAACTGTATGTAGTGTGGAAACGTGGTGTTGGCCGACGATAATGCCTTGCAAAAATTAAATTAAAAAAAAACTATGTACGAAGCTTTCCAATATTATGGGCCTGTTTCACCACCTACGATTAATTTCACGTTATGTAGTGTGGAAACGTCAGCAAATTGGTGTTGGCCGACGATAATGCCTAGCAAAAATTAAATAAAAAAAAAACTGTGTACGAAGTTTTCCAATATTATGGGCCTGTTTCACCACCTACGATTAATTTCACGTTAATTTACTCGGCAGAATAATTTCATATCAAATTCTGTTTCACTTTTGAATTTATTCAATAAGTAGTGGTTATTCGGACATCGCGAAATAGGCCCTAAATGTAAATTAATAGCAAGGCTCAGTGGGACCACATTTTGTCTCAACTTAACGTAATATTCAAACTCTGTCTTATTATATTAGAAGCTAAAGAGAACCTACGGCCACGAGAAAGTACTGTAAGTGAATTCCTTATCTCCGTGCCAAGGTTAATTCAACAGACCTTGAGGGTACATAAGTATTCAGCGCTTGGCGAATTTCTACTCATGATTGTGTCAGGCCTGATTCAAGAACCCTCGAGACACATTCCCTCATAAACCAGGGTTTTCATAGCACGAGAACCTTATTAAATCCAGCCTTAAAGTATCCAGTATCTACGTACATAAGTAAGTACCTACTTATATCGACAAAATATTCTATGTATAATAATTCGTTCCCGCACGTTATTTGTAAACTCCCGGCTGAGTTTCGTTGACCGGAAGTGCTTGCGGGTGGAAGCGCGGGATTTGACCGGAAGTTGTGCAACCCCCGGGTTGATGTGTTAAGCTTTAGTACAGGGGCTTAACTGAGTTATTAATTAATGACCGCCGGCATCCGGCTCCCATCAAATGTGCCAAGTTTTTATACCCTTTTTCATTTCTCATATTTTTATATTAAACTCTCTGAGAATTTTAATGAAAATACAGGTTATGCTCACAATGAGTGTTCTAGGAATTTGTTCTTTCTTTCTACCTGCCAGCAACAAGGGCTGGCTTTTTAAATCCCCAAGAGCATTTAGTTTTTGTGCCTAGCCAGCCTTTCTGGTTTAATGCAGAAACTGTAACGTTTAGTCATATTTTAATTTAATAACTTAAAATTGTATGTCGTTTCACTGAAAAGGAGAGATTAAAATTTGACGGTAAACCTTAACTGGGCAGCAAAAAGTATCTATTATGGGCGGCCATCATTTTAATATTTTAAACGATCAGCTGTTGCCGTTCCTATCAATAAAGCGATGTTTATGCAAAAGCGGGGTCGTTGGCATTCAGGGGAGGCATATGCGGAGTCACCTGCCGGTCGCAAACCCCTGTAACGATGCCTCCCCCGACTCGGAAATATTAAATGTTACTTGTTTGGTAACTTATGTGGGTTCAGTTCACCTTCGCATACAGAATGTGGGGCTGTCTAGCGTATTACTTTTTAGATAAAGATTATATCTTTGTAAGTAACGTTGGAGCTGGAATCGAGTTACAAACAAGTCCGTCAAAAGAGGCTATAAAGAACGAATTTATTCGGCCTAAAGATAATTTTTAGTAAGGATTGTTGCGGCAGTTTAGTGATAAAAGTTAGACCAAAAAGTAGCACAGTTTTCAGTACTAGCGGTGAGGGTGACATCAGTTACAAACCACATAAGTCCTGAACACACAAGATAAAGTCTGGTCGTAAATAAGGCTAATAATTTATTAGTATAGTGTTGGCTAACCATGAGAATATCAAATTACTAACTGCGGGCAAAATGGTAAAATGTTTATTGGCACTTTACTTAATCGTGCACAAAGTGGAAGCACCTATTTTGTGAACCCTACTTAATTTGATTTTGAGCGTCTTATTTCTTTAGCATATTTTTTCATTTTTCTCCTTCGCAAATGGTGTTAATGTCCCGGTTTTAATACTCCGCTTAGTTATTAGCTGAAGTAAATACTAGATACATACATAAACTCATGCCTTTTCCCCATGAGGGTAAGCTGAAGTTGGCTTGAGAGACGCCACGGCATCCTCACCTTCCGCCTGACGCAGGTCCTCACCGGACACGGTTGTTTCGGTAGGTTCCTGCACCACATCGGGCGGGAGCAAACGCCCGGGTGTTTCCATTGCCAGGATCGACCGGAGGACACGGTGGAGGTGTGCCCCGCGTGGGCGGAGCACCGCCGTGTCCTCGAAGCGGCGATTGGCGGCGGCGATCTCTCGCGTCCGGCCCTGGTTCAAGCCATGGTCCGGAGCGAGACGGAATGGGACGCCGTCACCTTCTTCTGCGAAGCAGTATTGCTAGAGAAGGAGGTGGCGGAACGTGAGAGAGAGAGAACCTCACAGCGTCCCGGCCGCCACAGGGTCGCCCCGGGCGTCGGGGGCCACCACGTAGCTCCCGGCCACCGTAGGCGCGGTCCTGTTCGAAAGAGATACCGTGGCCTCGGAACACAACCGGCGATGAAGGAACATGGATGGGTTTTAGTCAGTAAAAGTCTGACACTCCCTCCTGCTCCGCCCAGAGCGGGAGGAGTCATTTGAAGATTTCCCATCCGAAAAAAAAGGGTAAGCTGAAATCACAGAACGCCAACTGCTACGATCCTTACATAAGTACTCCTTTCGTATCGTCCCACGTTCATTCAACTAGTCAGACAGTACGCATGGCGGTTGCGAGCACTATAGACCTGGGCCGGCAGTTTCGGTTGCAATAACGATGCGTGCGGGAAACGCAAGTCTCTACATCCAAGATGCGTTTCTCGCAAGCATCATCATTGAATTTATTCGTTAGTAATTAGCAATCGAAAGTTAGCGACGGCCCTGACCTTTCTGAGTAAAGGTAATACTTAGTACTAATTTGGTCTGAATTCACCACATCTTGTTAGTAATTATATTGTGTACTGCAATTAGTGCTTCTACGTATTCTGGGGCAAATACTGACTACTGGCTGTTGGTAGTTTATGTAAATGAAACAGGCAAACAATTGGCTGATCGAATAGATAAAGTGATAAAACCCACAACGAATTTGGGGGACTGGTGAAGTCAATATTACAAACAAAATACTCACCCCTATTTGGGGGAATGTTAAATACTTGATCGTTGTTAATGGTCCGAAGAGAATTGGAAAAAAGCAGCAAATCACTAAATGTTAATTTAAGCAGGGTTCCGACGGACGATTGATTTTTGGTGGATTTGATTGATATTTGAGTTCGAAACGTGCACAAACAATAAAGTAGAACACTCTTATGGTTTGCACGTGACTTGATATTTATACCAACACCACTTTTTTAACAACAATCAAATAACCTTACATATTGTGATCTTAAAACATAAATTATGACAAATATTGTAACTAACTAAAACTTAAACATTGGACAAAAAAGGAACCCCAAACCTTTCTGAAATAACTAAACTAACCTTACCATACCTTTGGTGGTGTTCTGTTTCAAAGAAATATTATATATCAGAAAACCTAACATTTCCGTAATAAGAGAACTTCATAAAGCTAGCTAAACCGGTGTAATTCGTGATCACATAACATGCAATTAGGGTCGGAAATCGATATGTAATAAATACATACGATACAATATAATATCCATCAAGTTTGGCTGTAGGCAATAAATGAATCATAGTGGTGTAATCTTAATGAGATGAACTGCTACAGTAGTATGTATTTGGTTATAAAAAATATGTAACACGATATAAATAAAACTGGTATCAATATCAGTAACATGTTGGTCAATAGAGCGCGATTTCCTGTTAAAAATGCTGTTGATATTTTTGCTGTTATGATTAATTTTTCTAATCATGTCGGTTTTAGCTGGTGATGTCCTTGGCTTTGTGCTTTTTTCCGGTATTAAATGTTTCCTTCCTATAATGTTTATCGTAGGTAACAGGCTGCAGCGTGATGCCTAAATGTTCAAGCCAAACTTTATGCCTAAATGTTCAAGCCAAGAGCCGGCCGTTAAATATCACACAATAAAATTAATATGGTCACTTATTTACTTGTTGTTATTACAGTCACTGGCGGTGAATGTAGGTAGTACACTGGTAGACAACTCGCCAATGCTACATTAACGTTGCATCACTCTGTTGTTTATTGTTTCATAAAGTCACATATCAATCATATAAGTTCTGCCTTCGACTGTACTAAGAAGATACAGAACACTGGTACACTATTTACACCTACATACGATCAAGTGACGTAGCCAAAGAAGAATCTAACCAATTCATGAAGCCTCTTAAGGTGAATGCTTCAGGGTAGCCCGCGAAATTCAAATTTTCTTACGTTTTTTCAATTTGCAGGCCACTGCTAGGTTGTATGTTGATTAAAATATTATTCGCGGCTGTAATACATATGTAGTTACAGAATTATATTCATCAAAATCATCAATACAACCCTCCAAGTTCATAAAGGTGGAAAAATGACTTTTTCAAGGTTGAAGTTATTCTTGTTTTTTTGTCTTCTTGCTTCATCAGCCTTAAGTTACATGTTTCCAGAGAGATGCGTGTCAAAGTATTTTATGATAGTCCATGATACAACGTTACGTCTGATGCAAAATGTTATGGGAACTAGACACGCTCGCGAAAATTCGTACATCGCTGAATAGTTATGTTCTAGGTTGACGAAGAGTTGAGGTAACAGAAGGGCAAAACAATTGCCGGTAGAAAAACAAAAGAAGCAATTATTTGCAAATGGACACAGTACGGTGTGACTGAGATCTCGCAAATTACTTTCAGTAGTCACCGTTCTAAAGAGTAAACTTCTTCAAATACGACGTCGTTTGACACATACCATAACATCACGCCTATTCCCCGAAAGGTAAGGCAGAGGCATACCTATAGTTTACCATTTGACCAGGTATAATGTTGACGTAGGAATTGCTCAAAAATATTTCACCCCTTGCACTTCACAAATAGGGTTAAACAAACTTTACCCTAATTCACCACGAGGTGAAAAGCATTAGCAATGCAAGTGACATATTTCTAACAGTCGCTATAAGGTAACTGTCAAACCTGAAAAACTTGTTATCAGACAAAAGTTACCTAAAATAATTATACACGTTTCCTATAGCTTTCATTTTAGTTGCATCGATTTGGTACAAGTAGACCTTCTGTTTCTAACTACATTTCGTGGCAGTGATTCACCGAGTGAGTTCACTTCAAGGTCGACGACTACGTACAAGGCGGTACCTAGTTCAGGAGTTATATGCATTAGGTAACCAAGTTTAAGCTATACTGTCTGATCAAACATGCCGCGCCGGTGGAAGAATATCGGATACCGCGACATTGAGTAACAGAAAACGTTTATAAATTAACTTAAGGCGACTACAGGAGCTAAATTAGCAACTTTATTTGTGGTGGTTCAAATTTCGTTTGGAATGCTGTTAGAATAAATATTTATTTATTTATTTATTTATTTTATTTTAGGAAAGCTTACAGACTAATAACATTATAGGTATTAAAGGTCCAAATTAGCTTAGCTTGCACTACAAAGTGGTTGTTACGTCAGTCACTGCGGGCCGAATAGTGCGAAATGAGTGATTTTTTGTGATTTACAAAAAATCTATTGATTGGACTAAAAAAGTAAAACACTATGATGCTAATATGTTGCTTGTAGAATTATTTTCCAAAAAATCAGAATGATCGCATGTATGGTTTTAGTATGGTTTTTACTCGTTAAAATTTTTTTTAGAGATAAGTTCGTGATTTTTTTTAATCGAATAAAATTTTGTTGTGTTATGTTTTCAAAGCACTATCGTACTATCATAATAAATCCTGAAGAATATCATATATTTTTCTGGTTTTGTTTATTATAGTGAATCATATACTTTTTTGCATTATAAAACTCGTGTTTAGCTCCTGTAGTCGCCTTAACTATTATCATATCGACTAACCTAACACGTGAAGGGTAAGGCAGGACTTACTATATTACACAGGAATTTCGCCATTTATTTGCAGTCCCATGTAACAGAAGGCGAGCCCCAATCATCGACCATTACCATCAACCGAACACAAATCCAGACTCCGGGGTTTTACTGAGTTCTGAATAAAAACGCAATAACACTTTGTCATTTGGGAGAGCAGCGGTGGCCCAGTGAGAGCAGCGGTGGCCCAGTGAGAGCGGCGGTGGCCCAGTGAGAGCGGCGGTTGCCCAGTGGTGGCGGCCCCGACTTCGAACAGTAAGTTGTGGGTTCAAACTCAGGCAGGCGCATTACTTTGTGTAATTTATTTCATCACCACTGCTCTCAAAACGGTGAAGGAAAACATCGTGAGGAAACCGGCATGTCCTAGAACTAAAAATTCGAAGACATGTGACATCTACCAATCCGCACTGGGCCCGCGTGGTGGATTATAGCCCATTACCTCTCATAGAGAGGAGGCCTGTGTCCCAGCAGTGGGAACATTAATAGTTTGATGATGATTTGGGAATCAAAACTAAGACCTCATGCTGACTGCAGGTAGCGCTTGAATATCACAGTACGTAAACAGAAGTTACTAAGGAAAAATATCGAGGTTTTTGTAGATTTCGTAGAAGATTGTAAGTGTACGCAATTACGCATGTATAAGAACAGGAAAAATGAAAATAAATCTTGATGTGGGTGTGGTTTGTTTCTTTATAACATAACTAGCTGTTGCCCGCGGCTTCGCCCGCGTGCAGTTCGGTAACTGTCCCACTTAATCATACTTAAGGGATAAATAGTGTCCTATATGTTAATCCAGGTTATAAACTATCTATGTGCCAAATTTCATAATCATCACATTTTATTAGTATCATCACAATCACCATCACTATCACAACCACCATCACTAACACAACCACCATCACTAACACAACCACCATCACTAACACAACCACCATCACTATCACAATCATTGTCACAATCACCATCACTATCACAACCACCATTTTTATCACAATCATTATCACAATCACCATCATCATCACAATCACCTTCACAATCACCATCACTATCACAACCACCATCATTATCACAATCATTGTCACAATCACCATCACAATCACCATCACCATCACAATCACAATCACCATCACAATCCCTATCACCATTGCTATCACCATCACAATCACCATCACCATCACAATTACTATCAAAGTCACTATCATAATCACCATTATCGTTATCACAATTATTATCATCGTAATCACAATCATTATCACACACCATTACAATCACAATCTCCATCACAATCACCATCACAATCTCCATCACAATCACCATCACAAATTCACAATCACCATCACAATCACCATCACAATCAACATCACAATCACCATAACAATCACCATCACAATCACCATCACAATCACCATCACAGTCACCATCACAGTCACCATCACAATCACCATCACAATCACCATCACAATCACCATCACAATCACCATCACAATCACCATCACAATCACCATCACAATCATCATCACAATCACCATCACAATCACCATCACAATCACCAGCACAATCACCATCACAATCACCATCACAATCACCATCACAATCACCATCACAATCACCATCACAATCACCATCACAATCATCATCACAATCACAATCACCAGCACAATCACAATCACAATCACCATCACAATCATGATCACAATCACTGTGATGACAGTGATTGTGATCATGATCATGATCATGATAAAGTGATGACTTTAACAATCATTATCATCGTAATCACAAACATTAATATTGCAATCACAATCATCATTATCACAATCTCCATCCTCGTTATCACAATTATTATCATCGTAATCACAATCATTATCATCGTAATCTCAACCAAATTCATCTTTATCACAATCATCATGATCACAAATTCACAATCGCCATCACTATCACAATCACAACCACCATCACAATCACAATCACAATCACCATCACAATCACCATCACAATCAGCATCACTATCACTATCACAATCACCATCACCATCACAATCACCATCACAATCACCATCGCAATCACCATCACCATCACCGCAATCACCATCACCATCACAATCACTATCACAATCACTATCACAATCACTATCAAAATCACTATCACTATCACAATCACTAACCACGTCATCACAATCATTATCAACGTAATCACGATCATCTTCATCATTATCACAATCAACGTCACTGTCACAATCACAATCACCATCACCATCGCTATCACAATCACAATCATCGTCACTATCACAATAGCTATCACAATCACCATCACCATCACAATCTCAATCAAAATCACTATCAAAATCACCATCATCGTTATCACAATCAATATCATCGTTATCACAATCATTATCATCTTAATCACAATCATCATCGTAATCACAATCATTATCATCTCATCTTATCATAATCAAAATCATCATCATCACAATCATCGTCATCATTATCACAATCATCATCATCGTAATCACAATCATTATCATCTGGATCTCAAAATAAATGCCATTTTCGTAATCAGCACCCCTGATAATCTCGGTATCGACACCCATATTGATTTTTAGACATTTCAACCCCATCGCACCCCAACAGGGAATGGTGGTATTTCAGGTCCGCCACATTAATTCTTAAAATCGTTGTTTTTGTAATACACCTGACCCAATTCACCATACAAACAATACCTTTGTTGAATTTCAGGCTTTGTTACCCAATTTTCCCCTTTAGGGGTTGAATTCTGAAAAAACCTGAAACACAAATGTTAACTCATTTATCAATAGGAGTACTCCTGTTAAGTTTCGAATAAAGTAGTCTAACTAATCTTATTTCCCCATGTAATCTTTTGACCCCCGTTGCAACCCCTTAGGGGGTGAATTTTGAAAAATGCTTTCTTAGTGCACCCCTAGACCACCTAAGGAAACAATGTGCCAAATTTGGAATCTCTAGACTCAGCGGTTTGGGCTGTGCATAGATTCTTATACTTTGCCACCCCATTTCCCCCTCTTAGGGGTTGAATTCTGAAAAAACCTGAAACCCGTTTCTACTCATTTATCAATAGGAGCACTCCTGTGAAGTTTCGAATTAAATAGTCTAACTAATCTTGTTTTCCCATACAAACTTTGGAGCCCCGTTTAACCCCCTTAGGGGGTGAATTTTGAAAAATCCTTTCTTAGTGCACCCCTAGACCACATAAGGAACCTACTTGCCAAATTTGGAATCTGTAGACCCAGCGGTTTAGGCTGTGCGTTGATAGATGAGTCAGTCAGTCAGTCAGTCAGTCAGTCAGTCAGTCAGTCAGTCAGTCAGTTTCTTCTTTTATATATTTAGATACTGATCAATAAGTTATAGTTGGTTGTCTACGACTAATTATAGGTTAATCGTAATTTAGATGTAAGAAACCAGCCAGTATTGAGTATACAACTGATATAACTTGATACAAGTGTCTCGGAAAGCACGTTAAGCCGTTGGTCCCAGCTGTCATTTGTAGATCTTTGGCAGTCGTTACAGTCGGTGGACCGAAATTCTGACAAACAGCCCAGCTAGCAAAAAATAATCTTACAAATATCCCAAGACCATATTTTTTTCAGTCTTAAATCAGACTTATAGACACTTATAAGTGCGGATTTGGGCGTACTTTATAAGTGTATTCACCCTTGCAATTGCCTTGTAATGGTCTCGCGAAGTGTATTTTCAAACTTACAAGACTCTTGCTGATGCTTTTATAATGACAAATAAACTTACAAGTGACTTACAATGGCGCGCTGTAAGGGTAAATAACCTTAAAGTCCTCTTACAAATAAAATAAAATACTATTTTAAGTGTAATATCGCTTGTAGTCCTCTTTGTGATCTCCTAATGTGTTATCACAAACCGCCCTGAGGTTGCGAAGTAATAAAAACATAAGTATTTTATATTTTATTACACATTTCTACAAAACGCTAATGTGTATATTTTCTAATTTCTTACTTATGTATTTTTCACACACCATATGCGATTATTAGGTTGCGAAGTACTATTTCTCGATTATTTTGAAATTTTAATCACAATATTTTCACAGGCCTTTTCAAAAATGTGTCTTTTACTATATATTTTTTTTATTATTTGTAAAATAATATAAAAATGTCGCCATTACGACTAAACACGACTCAAAAGTGCTTTATTAGAGTAATTTAAGACCAGTACTCTTGTGTAAGGTTTATAGCGCACTCGGAAAAGTCAAATTAAACCTAAAACCACTGTTTACACGGCCATGTTGCTCATAATTTTAGGGTTCCTTAATAAGGCAAAGCAAGCCATACGACGAAGTCGAAGGATTTAACAGAAACTTAATGATAATTATGTACTAAATATTAAAATGGTCTATTTCCTGATTTTATAACAATTTCTGGAGTCAACACAATAAAGAAAATAAATAACCCATAATAGGGAATTGTTTAAGACACTTGTAGGACTTTTGAAGTGCTACTACTCTTTTAAATGTCTTAGGTGAGATAAATGACACTTTTAAAATACTATTTTTACAGAAGTCTAATGAAACACTTACTATAGTCACTTCTAAGGTTGACTATACTTATAAAATGTATTTATGAGTATTTAGTAAGAATAAGACTTGTAAAAGGCGCTTATAATTCCACTACTCTTATGAATATTATATAACGTTTTCTTATATACGTCTATAAGAATAAGTTACAAGTATGAATGCTCTTAAAATTTAAATAGACTTATAAAAGAGCACTATTAGAGTTCCCGCCTTAATCAGAACACATATAAATCTTATATGAAACCATAGGTCTTATAAGCGTTTGTTTGTAAGGGTATCAAGAGTTTCTGACTTAATCAGAACACGTATAAACCTTCTATGAAACCATCGCTCTTAAAGCTTTTGTTTGTAAGGGTATTTTGCTAGTTGTCTTACCAAGGGGTATCGTATTACCCAGTACTAACTGGGTTGTGGAGGTTAGATAGGCAGTCGCTCTATGTAAAATATTGGTATTCAGCTGTATGAGGTTAGACTGGAAGCCGACCTCAACATATTAAGAACAAGGGTCGGTCAGATGATGACAACTTGATACAAGTCATCACCAAGTTCACAAAGTTAAGTCAACGCAAGAACAGTTACGACACAATTACACAGCAGACATGAAGCTGTCAAATTGGTTGTCTGTGGTTAGAGCGAGGTAGATTATGTTGCAGTTTTTAGTACGCGATTAGTACTTTATGTAGCTCAAAAAGACAACTCTAAAATAATAGTTTGGTCCAGCAGCCAGTGTTAGTTGACTACTAAAGAATTCCATTACAGCACTGCATGCGACCTCAGTTCCAGAATAAAAATAAACTAAGTTAATTAGAGAGATAGTCTGAAAGGGCCATTGTTACGTGGCCGTCATAATATTTATTTGGCACGTGTGTAATGAAAACGGGTGTCTTGTATATTCTAGTTATAACGTGTTATAATAAACTTGTCTTGTTGAATGCGATTTTTTTTTACTGGTTTTAGAATAGGCAAAGGCGTTATGATTTTTTTAAGCTGACGTTTACGATCTGTTTAGTGGTGGATCAGAAGAAAAGCTTTTGTACAATTTCTTTTTATTTATTCGCGAGTTTTTGTCTAAGTATCCGGTCACGTGGTCCACAAGATTTACAACTAAATTTTTCGGAATCGAGATGACTAATTCTATAAAGCATAAATTGGACACTAAAATGACAAGGTGTCAAATCTTCGGATTTATGATGTCATTAATATCTATGATTTGTCTGTCTCTACCAATATTCCGTTAAATTAGCCAGGATGGCAGAGTCTGCGAGCGATACATAATGGTTATCTAAAATTAAAAGTGGTGACGCCGTCATATATTACCAGTGTACGGTGCCGATCGCGGTAACAAGCCGCGTGATGGAAAATATCAGAGCAATTTTCATAATGCTACATCACCTTCTTGTTAAAAGGCCATCGAATGAAATCGATGCCACCGCCCGTCGATTGCGAGAAATCGCAAACTGTCATCGTTGCATATTCGATGATCTTGGCAATCGATCAGCCATGCATATAATGAATCTTGTTTAAGGCTTCTTTATAAATCACTCTCTTTTGTCTACTTAGCAGTTGTCAACGACACTCCACATCAAGCAGACTTATCGTCTACTAAAGAATTATCTTCAACGTAAAAACAGACATCGAAACGAAAACCCATAAAATCCAATTTTGTTTTGTTTCAATAATTTGTCACAACAAGTAATGCCATCGATATTGTGAATTTTGAATATAAATAAGGCGAGCAGAAAGCTTTTGCTCCCAGTAATTGATGAAAGACGATTTTATTTTTTCGCTTCTTCCAACGAACCCTCGAGGAGTAGCTGTCTAATATTGTGATTTATCGACTTAAAGTTATGAGGCGTGGGGTGCTCTCACAAATAGAAATTATTTGCAAATAAAAGATTCTTTATTCTCTATATCATCGGTCTCTACAGTACCTTAACTGACAGCTTTATACTTTCCAAAGAAAATCTTTCAAATTTTCGTAACGGAGTTACCATCTCAAATGTTTACAGCGACTAGTTAAAACTTTCATGTAAGGTACAAAGTTCGTGAAGGACTTTTATCTGCATGTTGTAGTTGTTAAGACTTTCTGACAGAAAATCTTCTTAAAAAGCTTCTTTATGAACTTAAAGCTTTCAAGAGGTCTACAGAATACCCAAATTTCAGTTTAAAATACGCCGAACACGAGAAAATAATGGTTTAACATTTGAATAGCGATCATGCACCAAGTTCGTTATCTTGTCGGAAATGTTCGTAGTTTTGGGCCTCGTTTCACGTTCAATGTCGTTCATTTGAAATTCGAACAATGGGTCACAGGCCAGTTTCGTAATCATAAGAGTATATGGAACGACAATGAAGTTTAAAATTAGATTCACGGGGACGGAATCTGGCTTGGATTATCTAAATTGGGAGCGATAGATTTACAAGTAAGTGTCCATAGCGTAGCAAATGGAGTGGCAGGTTGGCGAGGGGTTGCCTGAAAATGGACTGAAGAGGATCGCTTCATTATTATATTAGTTAAGGGTCCCCAACAGGTGATTCCTAAAGAGATTCTTACTAGTCCTCTTGTCTTCGGTTCGTTTAAGGTAAATTCGCACTAGTACCTGATACAGAAGTTCCATTACGATGGTTCCTAGTACTGATGTCTATATTTTCTTGCGGTTTGAACATGGTTTGAAGCAAAAATTCTTCTATTTAACGTATGTTAAATAGAAGAATTTTTCGAATGCAAAATAGTCAATTCGAAATTCAATACTTAATTTTTCCATCACATAAAAGTTAAACATTGATTCGGTCGGGTCGATGGCTGCAACGTTTCGAGCTGTTTGTGTAATTATAATATGCGTAGGTACATATTTTATTATATATTTAGCGAGCTTCATAAGCTACGCGGTTACTAGACGTGGCGCATGCGCGGTTGTGTTTGTGTACTCACTGGCGTTTGTTTGTTTTAGTAAAAATTTATAGCGTTTCGTGGAGATTCGCCACGCTTGGGACGCTCCTGCCTTTGAACTGCTTTACTTGTTTGCACCGAATATGCATGCGTCTCTTTACTTTGTACTATTTCTTATTACTGTCACGGTTATTGCGCAGTATGTACGTTAACGGTAACACGTATGAAGTAGAAGTCATGGTGGGAGTCAAAGTTATTTAGTGCATATTTATTTTATCGGACGTCTGTTCATTCGTTTGCTAATTGTATTTTAGTAGCAGTCAAACCACTCCTTATCACGTGCAAGTCGTTTGTGTAAGTTCTGTGTGAATGTTTAACAAACAACGTCAGGTTTGGTAACGATTAGCGTACAATGGCATCGATACATCAGCTACGTAATTGTGTAATAAATTACACACAGACAACTAACCGAATGATCATTAATTGCCAGATTATTGCCAGGGAAAACAATCAAATGGACTTTAATAGTTAAAATATTTTCATTAGAACGCCCATTTAAGCCGTTGGAATCACCGTTCATTCCGATTTATGCACTGTTATTTTTATGGCTGCTTTTGTGAGTTCATTTATTTGTCTCGGTTTAGGGTAGCGTCCAATTAAGAGGTATTAATTAACAATTATTAGGGAACAGACAGAAATCGTGCCAACATATTTCCTTGAATATTTATTGCGGTACTTATAATAAGACTTCATTTATCACAATCTCATCGAATAATGTAAAAAGGAAAATACCCAAGTATTAAGAAACGATGGATGGACTGTGTTAAGAATGATATGGCAAGAAAAGAAGTGAAGTGAAGTGTCAAGATGAGATGACGAAAATTAGAGAAGTATGGAGGAAGAAGACATACATGCTGCGCCGACCACAAATTAATTGGGATACAGTCAACCTTTCAAGTTCCCTTCACGCAAACTTCAAAGAGCTTAATGCTCGTGACAACGCATTGTGTGTTAAATATTATTATAATGAAAATGTTAATCATTAAAAATAATAATCACCCTCGAAATAATCCTCGCATTTGGTACAAATTTGAATTTACATAAACATGTGGACGAAAAACCTCAATTAAGTGCTATAATCCCTGAGTTAAAGAGACATAAAATTAAAGTACGTTATTAAAAAGTGTATCACCGGCCAAATGGACTCGATAAAGTGAGGTTATGATGTCCAGCGTATGGCGGAATGGCAGTTTAAAATTAGTGTAGTCGCTAGGCCCACTCCCTTGAACAGTTAATGGTGGCAATTAGCATTTAGGCGACAGCTGTAAATTGAAGGGAAAAGCAGAAGGTTCTCGATAAAAGAATACTCGAGTTACGCTAGAATGTTTTAACGTTATCGAGTTAGGTTAAACACAATTTGCAATTTCGCGTCGTTCGTCGGGCTACATCCTCTGTCGATAAACGTCGCCGTCGTCTGGCACCGCACTGTTTGATATCGTTGCGGCACTCAAACTAAGTTTTATTTCAATGGTGGTAATAACCATTTTCCAACGGCAGTAACGCACTATCCTCGTTGCGCAGGTTACAGGTTGTCATCATACATTTGTCGTATTAGATAAAGCAGTTTTGTGAAAACAACTAGACTCGATGATTTATTCAGGGATGAAAATACATTGAAGAGCGTTGCGTTTTTGTTAGAGATTCATGTTAAACCTTCAATCAATCATCCTCGGCATCGTCTAAACCTTCGCACTACGTATCTTGTTAGGTTGGTCCCAGTTCTCTATTATCTTCCAGCTGCCTCCTTCAGGTTCAAAGCCGCTTATTCGACTGATATGCAATATTCAAAGCCTATTGTATCTAGAATTCTAGACTGACGATATGTCAGACGCTTCGTTTATAACATACTTGGGAGCTTACGCCCAGGGGGTAACTTAGTACTTACTTTGTTTAGACTAGTCTAGTTGTGATTGTCTAGCGAAGGGCTTAGACAAAACAAAGAAATTGTTTCAGAAAATAATTTGAGAATTCTATTTCTAGAAAGTCTGTACCTATACACGGCATTATATTAGACAGTTTAATGAAATTTTGGCAAAGAGCAAATAACATTTTATTATTGTTTACTTTTTATCAGGCTTCCACATTCGGGGTCTGTTTCTTTCAATTCCGTGGGTCCCGGTAGTAATTTTCATTTCACAATGACAACGCTGAGCGCTTTTGATGTTTATTTACGTCAAAAATTCGGCGAAAAAAGACATACGCGTCTTGACAGTTTTACGAACGAAAAATCCTTTACATAGCAATGAATACGTAACTGTGGCCCCTCCCGCTCCCCTGTCTCATTCTCATCAATTGTTTCGCGTGTTTGTTTGTGTTTATTCTCCGTTGCTTGTTTTCATAACACACTGTCTGTCGTTGATGGCGCTGTGTTTGTTCAGCGGTTGGATTGCTCCGGGAACTTATGCTTGAGACACCGAATTTTCCGAGTGTTGGTTGAGGAACGATGTTTCTCTTACTGCGTGTTCGGTTACAATATGTGTTGTGTTGGTATTATTGTTATGAGTTATGACAGCCAATATTGTGGTCTGCGGTGAAGATTATTCTTGGCTTTTGGGTAATACTGTAATGTATTTATGTAAAGTTGTTGTAATGAAGATTAATGAAGATAGAATAGAAACAGTTCAGACAGCATTTAAACTTGTTGATAATAACATTTAACTAAAGATAATTTAATGCAAAGATGCTTGAGCTCCTTTTTCCTCCACCAACTTTCTCACTGTTATTGTGATATTAATAATTAACATTTTAACCCCAACGTGTGCTTTTCTAAAGTGGTGCTCTACTGCGGTTGAGTTTGAAGTTCAGTGAGCGAGCTTTAGTTTTACAAGCGCGTCTTTTCGTTCACCAACAATTCTCGACCGTGGCGCGTGGCTTGAGAATTAAATTTTGGTTCTCAGTTTTAAACGTTAGTGAATGGAGTTGTAATTGAGCTCTGGACCTGAAATGGTGTAATGAGCATACTAATGTTCAGCATGGTTCCTTTGGATGGGAATATCGTCTTAAATAGACTTGGATGGGAAGAAAATGTAGAATGAATACAAGAGGACGCACAGGAAAAGAACATCGACATACATGGACATTATTACGTAACATGGGCTTCAATTTTTTCATTTAATTTTGTTGTCCTAACGCTAGCTGAACTACTTAAGTGATCTCGTCCGTTCCTGCACAAGGCAGATTGCTCCACGTAGATTAGTATTTAATAGACGACGCAGTATCCCAGCGTGGGTTGATGTAATCATTACTTGTATCTTTTAAAGACCTGCCCACAACGTGCTGCGCTCCTACTACAGCAAGATTAAATTCATCTCATTAATCATAAACAAGTATTACATCAATGTCTTTGTCACCTACTCAGCTTCAATCTGCACCATAGTTCATAATATATAATGTCTTATTAAATATTCGTTGCAAATTATCTGCTTACCAAATTATTAATCTTCTGAGCATTATGCGCTCGGCTGGCGTTTGGCCGACGTCCACCACATGAATCTTACTGACTCTTGTGTTTTTCGCTTTGTTAATCCATTGTTATTTATAAGTTTTGTATTAGTACTAGTAGTGCTAGAAGCGACTTTTGGTTGTGTACTTGGCAAATTAATGGAATTGTAAATTGGTTTCGCGATTTTTGTTTCGCTCATTTGTTCCTAAGTTTTGCATTCCCTCTGGACGTGGACGGTAAATATTTTGGGAAGCCTGTTATTGTAGTTGTGGTCAAACAAGGCTTTGCATCTTCAAATCCTCTATCTACAATTCAACGAAACGCACTCGAGTTTCGAGAGCATACAATTTGGTTGCAAGAACTTCGCTTTTGAATACACTGCCAATTTACTGTCTACCGTATCTCCGTCACTTCCAAATATTGGAACGACACACGAGCCTTATATCATCTACACTATCGCTATGGCCATCAAATACTGACAACTGAGCTACTGTAGACTGACCCGAAAGGTTATTAACTATAATTGGTGTAATTCTAATTAGTGGAGCACTCATAATTGTGCAGGATGGACGTCGCGTTTTATAATAAGAAGAGATATGCACAATTATCATCTCCGGTAAGGTGCCGCTATGTTGTTAATAATAGAGGGCGATGTATCGTGGGGACAAGCATGGGTGAGAAAATACAGAAGGCTAGTCAGTAAGGTGCCTTAGCTATGCCTGAACAAAGTTAAGATATTACATATCTGCGGAGGTAGAAAGACACAGGTATTAGCGAACATCACTCTGATCTCTGAGCTTTGATATCAGAAGCATCAAATTAATTGATTTTGTCAGCAGAAAAACAATATGCACCTGTCGTCCAAAAACATGGAACTTTCAAGGTCTCAGCTCAGTATGGTTGTATCGACTGCTAGTCCGTCATTGTGTTGCTTAATCAGCAAGTGACTCAAGAACATAAGTTTCAAAGCCAGAAAATGTTGAAACTTATTTTTTTTAGAGATTACCCTTTGAATTGATCTGCAATTGTTTAAATACCTTAAATTGTATATGACTTCAGTATAAATTTTGTCGGGACCTTTGTCAAAAATTGATCTTGAAAATTATACAAAACAAGTCTTCTGTATTTCCTTACTGCCTGGTACATAGTGGTTGCATGGTTGCACGCTAGCTGCTCACTGAACTTAAAGCGGAACGTCTGCTCATGCTATAGCTTGCACAGTTAACTTTGTGCACACATAATAAAGTATAATAATCGTAATAGCAGCATACCGTTAAAGCTTCAGGTAAAACGAGCTTATGACATGTGGCGATGGAACTATTTGATAACTATGCTTGTTAGTGAATTCGGGCTAAGGATTAGACCGTAATCCTTAGCAGGAATTCGGTATATTTATGAGACTTTCATAATGGAAGTTCTGTGAAAGGAAATGAACACAGTACTGTCTACAAACTCTAAACAAACCAATCGGAAAAATAAATCGCGCGCTATTTATAGAATGCTATTAATTTCCAGAAAAATGATGGATGCGAGTTTATCAGATTCACAGAAAATAGATATCAAACATTGAGAAATACTAAACAAACTAAAATAAACCCAATTTTAATGGAGAGTTATTTTATTCGGCAATCTTTTCTAAAGAGAATCGTTTGATCTTCTCATGACTTGAAAATATTTTGTAATAGTAAAAAATCTTGCCGGCGTGATTTTCTTTAAGGTTGTAAGACCTCGTAAGAGTGTTGGCAGTGCTCGTGACGAGGAAAAAAAACAAAATAACATCGATTTGTCTCGGATGACGAGCACTAGAGCAGCCGCGATACTCGTCGCGATTGGCTGCCCGTCCGGTCGTTGACTCGGCGGGAAACATTCTTATTGGTCAGATGCTCTCATTGAAATGACAGAAAATGCGGCAGCGGCGCGTGCGGTCAGTTATTTACAGTTTATTTTAATTAATAAAGCCTTTTTTGGTCAATTTATAACTTATTTTATGCTTATGTGACTGTTCCTAAATAACCCTAGGCTGATAAAATTTTCGTTTTTCCTAATTCATGCTAATATTAGTATTTTGGTCAGTTTCCCCCGGAGGGGAAAAGGTCACGCCCCGCCATCCGCACAAAGTATAAGCATAAAATAAGTTATAAATTGACCAAAAAAGGCTCCATGGAAACCCATGGCCGTTATTTATGTTTGCTTCTGAAAGCTTGATGTTATTTAAATTGTTATTGTGTGAAATGTCTATAAAAATATACCTAATTACTTTTAGAAAGTTCCTATTATGTATCATGTGCATTAACAATGGCCAAACCAATGATAATAACATAGCCATCCAATATAACGTCATCACGACTCCACGAAATGGTTGTAAACAATAATAATCGTGTTACATTCTCGTAACATACAGTTCGACACGCATTCTCTTCAAAAGTTTACACAAGCAATTCCTCAAAGATATGTTTTTGTGTTTTTCCTTAGCGGAGTGCACTTTTCCAGTATTCTCAGGCGTCTGCGGAGTGGAATCCATCAAAGGATTATGCGGCGAGGCGGAGGGAGGGTGTCTCGGTCCCGATCGGTCTATCGTTATTTCCCGGGATGTGGAATAAATTATCCGCCACTTAACGCCACCTCGCAGATTTCACATACCTACCCAACGATGAAAACGAGTTTAAAATTATGCCATTTGATATTAATGTACAGTAAAAGCGGAGAGAATTGGAGTAAAGTAACTGTGTTGAATTTCATCAGTAAAAGTTCACGATAAAAGAGAAAATTCAATGTAATTTCTCTGTGCCAAATCGTGATTCACAAACAAGCACAGTTTCTTGTGAAATATAACTTACACATTTCGCCGATACGTTATGTCATATTGTGAACACACATAATTTATTGTTACGATATTTCAAATTGTTTGATCACAATCAGCGATGACGAGATAAACTGTGAAGGAGATAGGATTGTTACGTGCAGTCATAACCGTTCACCGTTCATCGTAGAAGCGAATCGCTCGGCAAGCAGTCGCGTTTCAATCAGTGCAGATTGAGGGCCGCACACAGTGGCAACGGGGGGATTATAGAATGCATGACGCGGCAACATTAGACGGAGCCCGTCATTTCATACAGATGGAAATTGGATGTGGCTTTAATGGGAACGAAGTCGGGGACGTTTTTATAAGTAATTGAGGGTTTCAGCGTCAAGTAAATTTTAAATTTTGAGGAGTTACATAATTGGTTTCCCTATAATCTCAATTTGGTGTTTCTTATTGGTCGAATGGGATAAGAATGTTATTTTTTTTTTTGTTTGCATGGATCACACAGATTAACTAACTGCTGTTGCGAATTAAGGACAGTTTACTATTTCTCAGTCTTGCAGTTGATTTATAGTCTTGTCTTCCATTGGTATTTCAAATAAATACTAGCTGTTTATTTACAATGTTTACGAAACTATGTAAAGGGTTGCGACAAAGATATGAGTAGTGAAATATGATGATCAGCTGCGAAATACGTCATTACGCGCAAACTAAATTTATCCAACTACATCGAGGAATGAGTAAGATCATGGAATTGTTATTACTAGAGTAGACTAGCAGAACATTCGAGGATACACTTACAATCTCCAGAAAGCCAACTCAGTACTTAACAGGATCTAATTTCCAATTTGGTTACAACTCAAAGTTGGCGTAAGAGCCTTTACGGATTTCGTGGTATTGCAAACGGGTGCATTAAGGAAATATGTAGGAATCTCAAACAAGTTCCATAAGAGAGATTCGCGTTCTGGGTGCAGAGCATAGTTTCTGATGAGTTTGCACGAGACTTTCCGTAATTGCGTTCAGTTTCCATAACATTATAATATCGAATCTGTGAAATTATTTCGATTCACCTATTGCTTATCTTTCGCGTCACATTGATCATGTTATTATTTATACACATCATCTGCTTAGCGTTTTCCCAACTATGGGTCGGCTTCCAGTCTAACCGGATGCAGCTGAATACCAGTACTTACGTTACATGAAGCGACTGCCTATCTGACATCCACAACCCATGTTCATTCGCTCTCGGAAAATCACGTGATGCCGGAACGAGCAGAAATGATTAGTCTGTTGATGCGTCTGTGATATTTCGCAGAGCTTCGCTTCTCGACCGCGGCACCGAAGCTGTCACAATCGCTCACTGATTACGACGTTCCTCTGTTAGCAATTGTGTTCCGATCAAAGTGATTCCGATCACAAAGGGTTATAAAACGGCGGCGTCACCTCGCAGGGGGTCGTGCCATAGTACCGATTAATTGTACCTCCGATCCGCTGTGGTTCGATTGTTTGTCTCTAAATAATGTGAATCCGATCGCCTCGCATAATAGCACTCGATGTGTTGTCTAGTTTTAATGATATTGGAATTTGTTTGCTCTAAGTCAATTTGGTTAATGAGTATTAAATTAAGTGCTTTGCATTCAGTTGCAATATTTTAATTAAAATTTAAGTCCATGCGAAGTAAAGAGAGAGATTGTCTAATTAAAAAGTCAAATCTATAGAGTTAAAAAGTTTTCGTTAAACCAAAAGTATTATTAAAAATTGTCGTGATCGCCTATCTAACGGAACATTTAACATGCTTATTATGATCAACCGTGTAATAAAGCTGTTAAGAGGCGTTAATTTTAGTAACAGTTGTTCGTTAAAAGGCCACGTATGGCTTGCTATGCAACTGACAGCAACAGTTTAACCCTGCATAGTTAGGCCGCACCGTTGACGCGTAATTAAGTCAATGCAATTCGGTGCGCGCGCGCATGAAAGTGAGTGGCCACTATCGATATGGCACATGGAACGCAACTGCTATGTATTAGGTGTAGGGTTGCTGATGTGACGGTTGATACGAGTAGCTATTTATTTATTTTTGTATTATTTTTTTATATTTCATAATTTATAGGTATTATTCTGGCCATCCATTGTCCAAAAGTGTGTAACGGATTTATAATATTACCCAGATTACTAGTAAGTACGAGTATATATTCGCATAAAGTGTGGTATATTATAAAGGGTGTTATAAAAAAGTTTTAGAGCAGGACACATTTCACCATAATAATAGCATAATAGCATGAAAACCCATGCATGCCAATTCAGAGGCAAAAGCTGTTTTGTTTTATTGATTTATTATAAATGCGGGTTTGCCCAACCCTGCCGCTTAGACACGCGTGACACGTCGCACACGCATTCTCTTTTTGTAAAGTCTACTGCCAATGATGTACTAAGAATGCATCCATTAGTTGTTCTTTGTATGTCAACTGCAATTATACTAAGTTATTTGGCCCCCATTTTGATTTAGCCTCGCAAAAATAACAGACTTGTTGAGACAGAAAAATGTTGGTTTGGTTCCATCACTCGTGTTTAACTTTAAAATATTATTTTTAATTCATAAAATATATAAAAAGGATAAAAATACTAAATATAAACATTCAATAATAATATTTCTTCAACATGTTGTTTGATAAAAGTACCCATGTTCTTTTCTGACGTATTTGAATAGGACAATATTTGAAACCATATCACAACGAAGACATTGTCAACAATCTGCTTATTGGCGCAGAATTCCGCGTAAAACGCGAATGATATGAAATTCTTTTCGTTTCTTGTGAATGAGATTGTGAGGAAGACGCTCCATAACATACGACTGACGTAAACAGTTTATTTAAAAATATCAGAATACATCAAAAGACTATCGATAGCTGTATTAGAGCTGGCAATGGAGACACAGACGAACATACGCCGTTGCAAGATCGGCCTGATTGAATGTGTGAACGTACACAACACGGCAGCATCAGCGATTCGCTTCGCTGAATGCTCACGCCGATCGTGTCGAAGGTGGCAGATCTTGAGATAGTAACAACTACTTACAGTAAGGAATGTGGTCTGAAGGTTAAGCATTTTTTTTTTCGGATGGGAAATCATCAAATGACTCCCCCCGCTCTGGGCGGAGCAGGAGGGAGTGTCAGACTTTTACTGACTAAAACCCATCCATTTTCCTTCATCACCCTTTGTGTTCCGGGGCCACGGTATCTCTTTCGAACAGTCCCGCCACCCCGGCAGGCTGAATGTGAAGCCTTTAAAGAAGAATTACACCACAGGCTTTGTAAATATTGTGTGGGCCAAAAATGCCCTTATTCGAGATGGGTAACTGACGGAGGATGACACAAATACTGGGCTACGTAGACTTACGTTCTTCAAACCCCAATTGCCTCCCCACACAGTGATAACATGGAACATCTAACAAAGTTACCCAACTATGTTGCCTACGGTGAAAATTTGTCGGTTGGCGACGGGAACTCATGTAAGTGCCGTTAACGAAACATATTAGAAATTAGTTGCGTTACTCACCGTAATCGACGTGTAGGAAGTTACACTATCACTTTGATGCTTACACAATTTGCGAATATGCGTGTTTGTTTAAGTGACGGAGTTTCAAGACAAACGACAGTGTTTAGGAGTTCAGGTGCTGGTTTAAAGTAAAGCGAATTAATACGCGGTGAACGTGGATATGGAGCTTTTATCGTAATTTTAGAAGTTATTTTTTGCGTTGCTAAAAATACTGAGTGTTTTGGGCTTCAGTGTTTGTTATTTTTACCGAAAAAATGTTTGAGCAATTTATTTTAGAAAGTTTTAAAATTACATTAGTGATGTTTTTGGTAGCATTAAGGATCATAATTCTTAAATGTTTACCTAAGCATGACATTTAGTTTGTTGATTTTACTATGTCTAGATACTTGACAAATCATCAGACATCGTCTGTAACAGTGCAGCAGTGCTTGGAAGTTCTTTGAAAGGTTTCCAGCATTCCCGTCTCATAACATTAGTAATAATTAAGTGAAAATTCGTGTTCAGTGTACATTCACGACCGACTGAACTGCTCGATTTGTCGTCGACGCGGGCGCCAGAATTTCAATTTGAGAACGTCATTTAAACTACACGAATGTTACTTTGACAGTTTGCGCAGACACCACACCGAGGAGTTTGATTGAATTGAACCCGTTGTTTACGTGTTACGCGATATAGATTAAAGTGGTGAGCGAGGGTGGCGCATGGCGGTAACGTGAGAACGAAACCAAACAAACTAGGTATTTAATTAGTCTTCATGTACCGTTTGTTTTGTAAACATCAGACCCTTTTTATGAAATTCGTTAGGGATAGTGGATACTTTATTGTTACCTACTGTTTACCTAACACTACGAGTTCATTTTCACATCGTCGCCGTCGGTCCGTACCTAACTTAACTAAAAGGGTTGTATAAAAGTTTCTCTCTACCCGACCTGTTACTTGTGGCTCTACAAAGTTACCGTTAAAAAGCATTCTAGCTATGTAACGTTGTAACATAAAAGATGTTATCTCAGAAAAGATAGTCTGAAAGAAAATTATGAATACATCGTTCATATTTTAATCGCGCGTGCATAAAAGCAGTCATCCACAGCGACGGAAAAGGCTGTTACAAATAGAGGTGAAGTAATGGCAAAGGCGAAAGATTGCGTGTGTCTCTTGCACGCCATTTTGTTCAGTAATCCAATAGTGGGGAAAAGATAAAAGCGAAAAAGATAAAAGGGGTGGTTTAATGGAATTAAACAACGTCGGGAGGGGGATGGGGCTAGTCGCCGCGGCTCGGCCGGTGCCGTAAGCCGGACTTGTGGAATGTCTTTGTTGGGATTGCTTTATTATAATTTTGGCTCACGACTTAATTTTTTCTTTGTTTTTCTCGTGACGATTACAGGCGGCTTTCTTATTAAGCCTTGGTTTTATATTTCTTAATATTGTTAATCGCGTTATGTAACATCTTGGTGAGGAACTATCGTAGTAGTTCTTGCCCGTTCTTCTCCATAGAGATCTACGCTAGGGAATGGGCAACTACAGTACTTTCTCAAGTTATTATGCCTTAAGTGCCGTTGTTTAAGGCCGTCTACGCCAAGCAAAGTAGGTATTTAACGCTACCACCCTTTACGCGAAACGAGTCGTGCACACGCGTCGCCGACTTGAACCCAAAGCTGAGCGAAGTGTCACAGTATAGGTAAGCGTGTCGTGTAGGCAGTAGGTCAACTTATTTTATTAAATTGTCAGCTTGATTTATTATAATAGGTAGTAATTGCGAAAACCTAACATTTAAATGTAATAAATAGATAATGTAAATGCAAATTGCTGCAAGTCGTAATTTATTCAATTATTTGTGTACCAGACGGGTGAACTCGTGTTTGGAAATTCAAAAACTATAACAGAACCAAATCTGAGCCACTAACCGCTCTGTACCGAAAGTTCCGGGTGTAAACGTTAGCTTCGTGGAACGGAGAGGTGGGTTTGGAAAATACTGCACTATTATTGTAGATGGAGAAGAAATGAAACACTATTTGACTATGGTAAGACACTACAAGCAGACAATACTGGAAAAACTGAGCTGAAACTATAATCGGAATGAACTGTTAACTATTCGGATATCGAAACGAAACTGACTGCTTGAATATCGTAAACAAAACTGACTGTTCCAATGTCGAAAACAAAACTTACTATGCGGTGCCTGCGCTGTGCTTTCATACTATTAGCAGACACACAAAAAATATTCGCGAATCCTCTAGCGGTGTGTAGTATTTGTTCGCTAGACAATCTTTTAATTCATACAAAAAGCATGAACAAAAAACATTAACAAAAAAATACAAAGGAAACTATAAACAAAAGGATAATAAATAACTCGAACGGAAGAAGGAAGTAGGTACTTTACGCTCTCGGCGTACGGTCGAAATTAAATTAACATTTCTCGATGTTTTTTATAAGTAGTTTGCGTACGCGCACCTGTGACGAGACTATTCTCGAGGGAATTTGTACGTACTTACTTTTAAAACTAATAATAACAGAAAGTACTCGACAAAGAATCACAAACACGGCAATAGCGTACTTTCTCGAACGTTCTTTCTATAGACTATATAAAAACACTGTTTGAGACACTTGTCGCGAACAATTTGACTAGGTTTCTTACATTGTTTTTATCTCACGAAGAGACACATGCTTTATTTGTTGTATGTGTCACCGTAAAATTGTAAATACCGTTAGATTATAATCTATCTCGCGAGATTGTAAACTCGTTCGTTGAGGAATTCCCTCGACTGTCTATGGTCTCCATCATCAGACCAATGGCACTTACAACCCATATGGGTGCAAAGTTCTCATCAATAGAAATGAATTAAATCCAAACACATGGTAGCTACTGTAAAACGTTGAGGAGTTCCTTTGACTGTCCTTCGTCTTTATCATCAGACCCCTAAAGATGACCACAACCCATTTAGGTGTAAATTTCTCATCAATACAAATTAATCAAGCCCAAACACCAGGTAATTATTGTGAATCGTTGAGGAGTGCCCTCGACTGTCTTCGGGTTCCATCATCAGATCGAGTCCAGACTTTCTTTAAATAGTAGTGCTCTAAAATACTCAATGAAAAAAAAAACAAACGCACTAGTCGCACTATGATGTTCAAAGGTTCCCCTCGATTTCTCTGAGATGCCATCATCAGATCCCAGTTTCATGGTCATGGTACTACTCTTGGAATATCTTCTTTCCAACAAAAAAAGAATTATCTAAATCGGTTCATAAACGACGAAGTTATCCTACGGTCAAATTGTGAAATCTCCTCCTTTTTTTAAGTCGGTTAAAAAAGACTGTACTGTTATAATTACACTACGTTCTTTATAAAATCGTTCGATAAATCGACGGGACAGCCGTGCGCCAGCAAAAGGGACATAGGTCCTACCTCGTCAAGGCCTGGCGGGCGACTGAATCCACGTGCGCAAGCCGTTTTCTTATATAATAATTTATTATTAAAAGGATTAAATTGTTTTGAAAAAAATAACCACAAATAATTGTTCTATATGTTATTAACTTTGCTTAGATATTTTTTTTGGAAGTAAAACTTTCATATTCTCCAAGTAAAATAAGAAAAACATAAAAAAATATTCGAATTAGGCTCCTGTTCGGATTTTTTTTTCATCGAGTGAAGTTTTTGATATCATGTTTTGAACCACAAATTATCTTAGTAAATATAGTCAACTATAATATCTATTTTTTTTGGCTTTAAAAAATCACTATTTCTTTGATTACTATTGAATCAAAGTTATGTAAAATTGGGAAAATTGGGACTACCTGCCCTTAAGTGCCGTAATGGTCCAATTGAAATAAATGCTTTGAGTTTGAGTTTGAGTTTGAGTATTTAGTAATGGACAATAGCAGTCGTAATAAGATATCATTGAATTTGTGTCGCACAAATTTTAGACAATCGATAATTAAATGCTAACTAACAAGACAGGTTATTGTAGCATCGCGAATAAATTGGATTAGCATTCGTTGTGCAGTAATCGAATCTATTTTAAATAAAGTGCAGGGTATTATAGTCTGGGGGTAATAAAACGCGTAAGTTGGTATTTATTCCCAGTGGATGGTGGGCTAACTGGTCGGCGGGCGGCGATTAGTAGGTCGATTAGCAGCCGGCCAAGAAGCGGCCGACTGTCGATATTCGATTATTTACGCAGGGCTGGCGAAAATATGCAAAGATTTTAAAGAAAAAGAGATTTTGTCATCAGGTAATCATGCTTTGTTATAGTCTGCGCCAGATAAGTAGGAATTAAAGGTCATTGCTCTTTCCTTACACTCACGGGTGTCGTATAAGGCGAATAATGTCTGAGGCAGAACACCTTGCGCCTCCGTACACCAGAGAATGGGCAGCAGCGTTTTTCTGTTAGTCTTTCATCACTGCGATCTCCAATCCGCCTGCCAAGCGTGGAGATTACGGCAAATTCCTCCCATCATGGGGGAGGCTTATGTCCAGCAGTGGACGTTATGGGCTGTTGTTGTAGTTGTTACATTATGAATCGTTTTTTATTACTAGAAAAAGTCAAGGATCACGATAAAAGTAATTTCGGGACGAGTATATGTCATTATTTCTGTTTTCGGAATTATGTACCTATTTGAATTCATTCAACAATTATTTTAAAGAGGATTATAGATAAGCTCACAGCAACTTCTAAGTATGTAGGAAGGTAAGCTAGGTAAATACAAGGGGTTGTTAATTACAAAATCAATCAGTCCGAATTGTAGTCAAGGAGTAACAATCGATAGCGTAATAATTGTGTGGATAGCTCATTAGTTGAGAGCATCGCGTCGAGCTAGTAACGCGTCATTTGCACAAATTGCTTGGAAACTATCGCGATTAGTGCAAATTGCTCGGTTTACCAAATTGTTGGATCTATGGACCTTTCAGAGGGGCATCCTACACCCTGAAACCTGTGATAAATGATTTGCCTAAATCAACATTAATAGCCCCCAACGAAATAATTAAAGCGCCAACATATCTATTAATTTCTTACCTGTAAATATATAAGCGCGCACGTTATTAAAATAATTAATTTGTTCTATATTTTAAACTATTTAACGCGGCTGTTATGAAGTTATTGGCGGCGATGGAAATTTTGGCAATGAAATATGTCAACGAAACACGTTCTGATACACATCGTATCGATAAACGACGGTGGCGTTTGAATTTAACTGTTGCCCGAATGTCTGCTACTTAGTTCGCTTGGAAATTTTGATGTGTATGTGTGAGACAAAAAAGTAGCCTGTGTACTATTCCAGACTATAATCTATCTCTTTGCCAAATTTCATCCCGGTCCGTTCAGCCG
The DNA here is from genome assembly GCA_905147715.2 of Xestia xanthographa. NCBI lineage: Eukaryota > Metazoa > Arthropoda > Insecta > Lepidoptera > Noctuidae > Xestia > Xestia xanthographa. Next base: position 17,140,573 of record LR990659.1, on the reverse strand, counting down.
TTCTGGTGTGATTGGGTAACAAACATTCATATCGAAACTTTCGCATTTATTAGAGTAGTAAGATAATAATATTAAAGTAACTAGCTTCTGGCCGTGACTTCGTTGGCATAGAAGAAACATATTCCTGTCGCATTCTGCAATAATGTAGTTTTCTATCAGTCCAAGAATGTTTGAAATCGGATGGGAAGTTTCGGAGATTATCAGGTACATCCATACTTGTAAATTTTACGAATTCGAAAGTTTGAGGGGGTGGATGATATTTGTTACTCTTTCACGCAAAAACTACTGAATGGATGTTGATGAAACTTAACAGTAATATAGTTAATAAATCAGAATAATTAGTAGTATTTATAAAGATTTATTTATTTAGCACCAATTATAACATCTTTACAGACTCGTCCAATACGATGCTATAGAAAATCACACAATATAGAATAAGTAAAATTACCCAGTAAAATTAATAATATCTAAATTAATTGAACATGACAATATATTGTTTACAAAAAAAATATTTCTTGTAAACAATATCTTGTCTTTTTCGCGGTCGTGTTCGGAAGCTAGCATTAGATAAAATTATTGGTTGTGGATTGTGGAGCAGCCCTGGGATTCACCTGTCCCGATCGCTCAGCGCCGATGCGCCAACATCTGTCTAAGGGCCTGCACTTTTTATTTCTTTCCTTCTTGTTTTACCTTCCTAATTGCACGGCAACAGACGAACACAAAGAGTCATCGTACTACGATACTTTACGACGTTCCACGACATACGAATTTATTCCGAGAGAAAATTTGCTTGTCAGTCATTATCTAATAACTTGATCGGATTCATTATGTGATTTGCGAGTAAAAGGAAATATTTTTGTGGAGTTTTGAAATACATTGCTACGTTTTATGTGAGATTTATTCGTTGTTATTTCTCGAGTTTTGTAATACTTTCTAGACCAGTCTGAAGCAGGTAGTGTATTTATTATCGGAGTAACAAGACCACCTGTCATACATTTGTAATTTTGTATCGTAACTGTTCTGTAACTGCCGCCTCAAAGAGGCGTTATGAAACTTATTATGATGAATTGAGTTATTTATTCTCTAATACATTTTGTTTAAAACTAAGAGGAGTGTTAGTCACCATTTAGTTAGATTCATTTAATATTTTTCTGTTAAAAAATGTACGATTTGATATTAATATTTATGTTTTTCTTTTCAGGTAAGACTCCGGATTTATTTCTTTCAAATCGACTCTACCAGAAGATTCTTGTTAGCTGTCGAGAAATGTAAGTAGAAAACTATGTAATGAATCGTCGGAATTTCGGAATATTCACGTATTTAAATGATTAATATTCGCTTTACAAAAATAACAAATACTGTAACAAAACTTCGCAAGCAATACGCCTCAATATTTACAGTTAGTTATTTCAATAATTTCATTTATCGCCCACAGTGAAACATTTTTAGTCCAATTTATCCGAACAAAATTCACAATATTGCGAAATGTACTCGCTTTTTACTGATGAAGCAAATTTAATATTAGGCCGAGACGGCTGTTATGATGGCTGAGAGGGACATTGAGGGGCGCGGGGTAGCTTCCGAGGAAAATGGTTTTCTCCTACGACACGTCTGGGTATCAATCATTGTCTTTTTCATTTTATCCTTGTACATCTCGTTTTGTTATATTTTACACGTGCTATTAGGTATTATGGTACAAAAACGGATACGACCCACACAATCCGCTTAACTTGCCCACCAAAACAGTGTTTGAATTATGACCGTGTTTTTTAAATGTGGTATGTTACACCGCAGGGATAATGTTCTTACACGTACAATTTTAATGTGATATTTGTTTGTATATTTTCATCGTCAACCTGTTGTGTTTGCGCCCCTTTTGTTTCAATTCCCGATAGAACCAGCAGAGCTCGCCACTCGTTTCTTGGAATCCCTGATAGTAATTTATTTTCCCTAATTGCGTAATTCCCGTTAATCCCGGTGAGGAATTTAATTTAGGAAGCCAAATGTATATTTTCCCTTTTTTGTTTGTTAATTTATTTAATTCTTTTATCAAATATCATTAATTAAATCGAGATTGCTTGTCATTGTACACCATGATTTTTTTATCGCGATTAATTAAAAAGAAACAAAAATAAATTTAAAATAGGAACGTGGAGTTTTCGAAATCGGAAATTGAATAAAGAACAAAGTGACGTTCGGAAATTAGCTCGAAGAGCAGTTGAATTCGGTTCGGGCAACTCGAGATCTATGACCGGAATTGCGTCAATCGGTAGAGTTTCTTAGAAGTTTGTGTAAACTGAACGCAACACTGCACGTATTTAGGTTTAACATTCTGTCCAGGTAACTAGCGTACTTTGCGCGTAGGATCTATCTAAATATAACCCTAGACATAGTGCATCTATTATTACTTGTAGTTTAGCGAAAACTTCTCGCGACATTTCAACAAATAAATAAACAGAACGGCGAGTATTTATAAAGTGTGAAATGCGAATGGATGTCATAATCGCAATAAAACTAAAATCGCACGGCATACATTTGTTGGTTATTGAATAAATCTATTTCATTTCTCAATATACATGGCTGAATCTTTCGTCAGTCGCCTTTACTGCTTATATCTGATCTATTTCTAATATTATAGAGGCGCGGGTGACAGCGTCCAAGTATGTCGGAGGATCGGGGTGTAGTGTTGAATCGATACGCGGCGTGCACACCCGATCGTTTTTCGTACAACATGTGAGCTGGATTACCCTCCATAACGTCTTGATGTCGGACATCTGCCGCGTGCCCGGACGGCCCCGACCACATGTTTTTATCGGCCGTTTTTTAACTTACGATTTTCGAATTGACAGATTCGATTCGACATTTTTATTTGGAATAGACCCGTCCGTTACTTCGGACTTGGGGAAGTTCTTTTTTTAAGTTAACAGCTGACGTAATGTGGCGTGGCATTGTTCTTATTGGCTATCTTAATTAAAAGGACTTTTTTGTGTTAGAAAGAAAGTGGTCTTTCGGTACGGTGTGGTAAAAAAAGATTTCTGCACCGGTCTACTAACATATAAAAAAAAATGATTTTGTAAAATTGATACTTGACAAGGATTTGCTTGAGATGCCACAACAATTAAGGGTAACTTTTTGCAAAAAAAAATAGAAAATAACTACTTTCGGAAGTCGGTGGTGAAAAAGTAAATAAAACAAACAAAAGTCAACGACTTCCGAAAGAAAAGTTAGGTATTTTCCACTTTTTACAGTTTTTATTTTGGAAGTCGGATATTTTTTGTTTGCAAAAACGTTTAATACTTTCAGTCAAACCACAACCAACTCGTAAACGGATGTAAGAACCAAATCACATTAAAACAAAACGAAATGAAACGCTACTTATTGTTATTTTGATGAATAATAAACAGGTTATAAATAAAGTTTACGAACTATTGTTCTAAAACGTGCCAGTATTACCAGCGCTAAATAGAAGTCGACACGTTGAACCGTGAGATCGTACCTGCTATTATACGCAGTGTAAATGCAATTATGTCGAATGATATACGATTGAGAGTGGCTCGAAACCGGTGCGTAGAAGTTCCGCATACAAGCAGTGTATGTGTAGCAGTGTAACGCTACGGCTTACGATGCGTTTATAATGGGAAAATAGACCCGGTTTTGAATGGCCCGTTAGTTGGACTTGTACGTTTTTTTGCTACAGTTTTGTGTTGATGTACTCCTTGGTGTACTGATATTGGGATTGCGGCGTATAAAGACAGGGTTTGTACACTTGTGTCACAAAAAGGGAAAGCAACGGTGTCGATTCTGTTGTGCACAAACTAAACTTAATTTAGGCTATTGCTATCTTTTTCTCTCTAATAAAACGAGAAACAGATGGACGTAATTTAGAGCAGTCAAATTTAGTTGGAACTAATATTTCCATACAAATGAAGGGTGTACGTAAAAACATGTCGACTAAAACACAGTGAAGCGCAAGGCATAAACTAGTTTGACATCTGTAACTTAGTTCATAGCTATAGCCGTCCTTTTCTCACTCTGCCTTTTGGTAAAAGTTAGCAATAGCTTAAATTAAGTTTAGATTGTGCACAACGGAATCGACACCAATGTCAACTTTTCGAATTGTAATTTTTAAGGTTCTGGGGCCCTACTCTCTAACGTCCGGACGCGACGGACGTTAGAGAGTAGGGCCTCTGTACCCGAAGGGTCCAACGAACGGGACCCTAATAGTAAGTCTTCACTGTCCGTCTGTCTGTCAGCGGGCTTGTATCTCATGATCCGTAATAGGTAAACAGTTGAAATTTTTAAATACGTATGTATTTCTATATATATATGTATAGTTTGTATATATATAGTATGTATTTATTGCCGCTTGTAGATTCCGCAAGGCTAGTACGTTTATCTCAATGACTTACTTAATTCTAATGTTTAAATGTTTTTAATATAAACAACAGTTTTGTGAAGCTTCCTCTCGCTCTTGCCTCGTGTCTTCATGAATGATGACATTAGTCACCATTTATTATTAAAAAACATTTTATAATTTAGTTTTCTTTTTATCTTCTTCTTAAAAACTCGCGCCTCTATTTTCCACATTTATCAAACCAAATATGAAGTTTGAAAGCATATTCATGAATGTTCTTATAAATCATTAGCTAAAACAGTTAGCTGAATTATCAAAAAAATCGATTTATTGCAATAAATAATGAATGTTTTGTAAATAAACATTAACATTCAGTAATTGGACGAGTTTAATTGTAATATTATAGCTACCTACGAGCTATGGATTTTTTTTTAATAAACTTGAGCCTTTTCGTTGTTCACATTATTATTTTCTATAGAATTGTGTGAATTTCTTTAGATAATTTTATTGTAATAAACACAACATTGTGTCCGCAAATTTCTTTAGCTAAATACTATATACTCAAATCCACTCACATGACGCTTTCATTCTCGTAATTTCTACACGTTTTATGATAAAACATGAAATCACGACGATCTGCAAATGTTATATTAATGTGAAATATAACTGTTAACCGCAATAAAATTTATTGTAATTCAACGTACATTACCCGTTTTGTTAATACTTTATTTAATAGAAATATCATACGCAGCATTGTTCAGCAAAATGTTGCTCGCAGCCGAAGTTTAACGTTCAAAATCTGGACAACGTCCAACTGTGCTCAGGTGTAAAAAAAAAAAACATTATAATAATATTTATTACACCTTTTAAAACAATTTCGTGTGAATTTTGGGATAATTTATGAATGACAGTTTTGAATGTGAGATGCATTATATATATTTTATTTTCCATGAAAACACGTAAACATTTCGTTGTGATTGGCGCATACCAAGAGATTATGTGGTGCGTACCTACTAACTGACACGATAATTTATACGTATAAACAATTTATCCCTTCACTCTGTCTTAGAATATCCACGAGTCTTAACACACTTGGTACGTAGTTTTAATTTAGAAGTTTAACCTACTTTTAGTGAATAACAAGGATCTGGCGAAGCTTATTTCTTCTGAAACCTGCTGATAGTTTTACCGATTGCCCGTCAAAGCTGTGCCAAGCTCGTTGTGTAAGCTCGTCTTTTACTTTCATTTTCAGATTCAGAACTGTCCAATTTAAATCTGGTTCTGTAGTTTCGTTAGGTTAACAGATTTTTTACGTTCACTTTTGGGTTTAACAGGTGACATTTTACCAGATATTGGACCAAGTGAGTGAGATTTGCTTGTCGGTGTTTGTCAGTACCCAGGTCAGGATTTTTTCCCATTTGTCGCTAGTGATAAAGCCGGTGGTGGCGATTGGGAATAGACAGATACAGATGGTGACTGAACAAGACAAATCCAAAAAACGGGCTTTTGAGTGTCTATATAATTAGCTACCAGATAAATCTACACTAATATTATAAAGCGGAAAGATTTGTATGTTTGTAATGATTATTCATTACAATTTTTTTAAATCGGCGCAGTATAGTTTTTGAGTTTACACTCAAAAACTTCTGCGCTGATTTCAAAAATTCTTTCACCATTAGAAAGCTACACTCACCTTGTGTAACATAGGCTATATTTTATCCCCGTACTCCCACGGGAACAGGAACTACGCGGGTGAAACCGCGTGACGTTCGCTAGTGAAAAATAAAAATAATGATGATTAATATCAAGAAAACATTCTACTTGACTATAAAAATCACAAAATTGGTCAACGGGTCCAGTTGACCAATTCAAATAAAAAATATGCACTAGGTCGAGTGGACCCGCGGGGGCGCGTGGGATGAGTTGACTAAAGACCCCAATATAAAAACCCCAAAATATGAAAACGGTAGAACGTTCTTTAAATATGAATGGGTTGTTAAACTATTGTTTCCGCTGCTCCATTTTAATTTACAAGTATTTTATATCATAAAAACAATACTTCGTTTACCTCCTGAATTTTAATTTCGGTCAACGTCGCACGGAAAACTGGGCTTACAACTTTTAATGGAAAGAAATTATTAAAGAGACAATGTTATTTTTACACGCACAAAAATTAAGCTTATCTAAATATGACTGGAGATATTTTTATGAAGAAAAATATTATCTTGTTATATATCTGAATCTTGTTCGGAACAGAGTGAATTCACGCGACCGACGGCTATAAAAAGTTACGATTTAACTTAAACAAGATGAAATTTTCCTTGTAATGTCAGCTCTCAGGGTAATATAACTAGAGCCCGTCCCAACTTGTTTTAAGAAAGACAGATTTTTAGATAAGCTTGGCAACTTTTTAATGGCTACTGAATCTGTTTTCTTTTTCCTCGTGTTATTAAGTACTTTTTGGGTTACACTTCTAATTAGAGCGATGAAAATGTCAGACTGGTCGCGATCGCAATTGAAGACTAGCTTTTGCCTGCGGCTAATTTGACAATTAAACTCTTAAGGCCCTTCTAACCCTAAAATTAGCAACTCTATTTGTGGTGGTGCAAACTTCGTTTGAAATTCTGTTAGAATAAAGTTCTAATCAGCTTGCACTACAAAGCGGTTGTTAGGTCAGTCACTGCGGCCGAATAGTGCGAAACGAGTGGTTTTATGCGATTTTCAAAAAATCTATTGATTGGACCAAAAAAATAAAACACACAAGACCTGCTTTATAGTTAGTTCAGTTAGTATGCAAAGTTTCATGATCTAATTTGAAGTACTTTTTGAATACCAGCGGTTTATTGTTCGATTTGGAGGTAACTTTGTTTTTTTTTTCTATCGAGTAAAAATTTATGGAATCGTGTTTTCGTCACACATAATACTTAGCATTAATCCTCAACTTGACCATATATCTATTTCAAAATTAATGCTACAGTATTTTAGGCGTAACGGAGGATCATGCTTAGCCATTTGAGGGAGTATATTTCCTTAAACTCTTAACACACTACCTACACTACTCAAGTTTCTATAATAATAATTCAATCATGATTCGAAAGAGACGTGGCGCCATCTATTAAATGTTGTTTTCTCCTCGGGGGAACTACTTTTTTTCGGGGTGAAAGGTATACAGGGTGTAAAAGACCTCATCACGAAGCCGTTAACCAAGCATTCTGTACATCAAACTAAGTAACTTTACGCAAAAATTATTGCTGGGAAACGACTTTTTTTTTGGGGTGAAAAATCATGTTTTGTGGTAGAACTCAATGTAACGCACTCAAAACATTGTGCTGATGGATGGATTGAATAGTACGGGGGTCGTGGAGGTGTTTAAAGTAAAAATCTTACATTAATAACTTGTATTTAAGAAAAAACTTGTCAAAAAGTTGGAACTTTGACCCCCAATATCTCCGTAACAAAAAGGTCCAGGTATGGTATACAACAAAAAAATGATCACAATGACGAGGAGAACAAGTACCTTTCGGCTTCGTTAAGAGGTGTTTTACACCCTTTATATCTGTTTCTGTACACCTGGCAACTTAGATGCAAAATTTCAGTATGATCGGTTCTGTGGTATTTGCGTGAAAAAGTAACAAGAAATAGTACATTTTTATACAAGTGGAGAAAGTTTGTTATTGCAATCAAGGCGGAATTATAACACACGAGCCGTAGGCGAGGGTGTTTTTGAGCCGAGAATTGCAATAACAAATGTCCACGTGTATCAAACGACGTTTTTCAATACACTTTTGAAGAAATAAAATAAAATAACGAATAATATTTTTGTCACGAACTATGAAACTATGATTTAAATTTTCTTTTTTTTTCGCGCTTTGGTCTCGCCAGGTTGAAAGAGAGGCAATGGTATGAAGTCGTTAAACAGCCTAATATAAAAAAAAGATTTATTTTATATTTTTGAATTCAGAACACAAATAAATGTTAATTTGTGTATAAAAGTAACTATTAGTTTTAAATAATCATGTTTATCTATGATATTCTATTTAAAAACACAATTTTAAAATTCAATAAATATTTATGCCGTAAAGACGCGTAGTGCTTTGACAAAATAAATATAAAACATTCACCTCAGACTATAGACATTGAACCAATTTGGACTAAGTATAGGTATAGTTATCTGTGGCAATTTTCATTCCCGCACACGTGCAGGAAAGTGGAAAAAATCGCACGCGTGTGAAATACATTGCATGTTGTACCTAATCGTAGTGCGTTATGGACCAGTTTTCGAGAAAGTGTATTGAAAACTTAATTTCGCATTTATAATATAAAGTAAGGATTAAAGGCATAATTATTCACAGAATATTGTCTATAGGTGGTACCTAGGCTAGTAGAGCTTGTTTGTCAAGTTTGAGAAACTCTGAAGCCAAGCTTGGTGGGATTAAACTATTTGAGAGCTTATTGTAGTAAGCGCATGAGAGCGACAAGACTAAACATGCTCTATCTGCAGCGTTTCAGGGAATTAGCTTGCTAGTCGGAATTTTTGTAGATACTTTGAAATCACTGCGAGCATGTGCTCTGCAGGATGTGCGATGTTTGAATTCAATCTATTATTATTCTATTTCTTACTGAAAATGTGACTGTGGTTTTTGATGTAACTAAAGTACTATTTATTTTTAATTTTTTCAGTCTTTTCTGGTGTCAATGTCTTTTTACTCAGGTATTATAGTTTACCTCAACAGAAAAGGTTAGTGATTTATCAACGTTGCCGCCTACTCCGACAAAGTATTAATTAAACAAGTTTTTCGTTGTATCGTCAACTTAAAAGAAAAAGAACAAGTAACAAACGTATCTAGTTCAGACCAACACACGTCCTGTTCCGTGATGTATACCACTTATTACACAAAATACCGGTGTTAGTTACCATAACTCAACATTACGAGAAACAAGACACTCAAATTGGCTAAGTAAATAACACCGTGAGCTGTTTGACAAATTGTACGTTGGCTCTGTTGGCGCTGGCCGTTGGGACCAACATGTTTGGGGCCAAGTGTTTGCAGCCAAAGCCCTTGTGCATGCTGAACATAAGTTCGCTATTCTCACGTATGTTGAAACTGAAAGTTATATTCACATAGTGTTCGTATGTAGCCAGTCGTTCGCTGCCACCGTTGTTTGTAAACGCTGCGCTGCAAACTAACTAGTGGTTGCTGTTTGTCGAGGTTTTTCCGTAAACAATGTCGATTATGTCATCAACATCTGAGTTCCATTTTCTATATCGATAAAATAAACGTCATATGAAGACATAATAAGGTTTCGCTAGATCAAAAATGTTATTAAAATGTAGATTATGTTTGACAGTTCGTAATAAAATTGTGCAAATTCGGCGTCCCCATTTTAAATCTCCGATACCGTGTTTATTACAGTGTCATGATTTCATGATCGTAAAATTTATATTTCCATCGGTCGTCAATCATAGCTAGTCAAAACATTCCACGCAGTTCTTTATTACAGAATTAATTTATAATTCAAAATAAAATGGGAAATGCGAGAGACGGAGGAAAATCTACCTTGAAGCTAATTTAATTAAATTTTTGTTTGTTCGTTTAGTGAAATATTATTCCAATATAAAACGTAATTAAAACCGTCCATCATTCTTGTTAGATAAATCCTGAAAGTATCTTTTGTCTCAAAAATAAAATTAAAGGTACTCAGTTTTAAGTTTTGAAAGTAAAGTCCTCCAACTTCCCTTGGTAGTGAAATAAAAAAGCTTTCCTCCTAAAATAGATAAATGGATCCGTCTGCCTTTCTTAATTAATATTGGCTGTTTCCAGGTTCTGCTTTCTGACTTAATTTTTTGTTTGTCCTCTATAAGTAGTTGGTGCCAGTTAAGATGAGAATAGCGGTCATTGATCCACCTACATTTATTAAACTTCTTAACTTTGAAATACAAAAATAAGCCTGTTCAAGTCTTGAATCGTCCGTCATCTATCTTCAACATTTTTTTAATGAAAAACGATACATGGTTTATTTGTTTTAGTTCGTACGAAGAGATATTAGGGAAAGGGTAATGACCGCTATTCTCATCTTAACTGGCACCAACTAGGTATATTCTACTTACACATTTTCTAATCATTGTTTGTGGCAATCAAACTCCACGATCATGTTTTCTTTTACAAACATGGCCAAAAGCGACTGGTAAATGCCTCGTTGTCCAGTGGTCGCAAGCTGCACGACTGCTGAGCATGCGAGGTCCTGGGCAGTGGTATTGTGTTTTTCTTCTTTTTTCATTAGGAATTTCTCAGTACCGCGGAGTCTAGATTTGTGCCCGGTTGTTGACAATAGGATCGCCCCCTATTACATGGGATTTAAACATAACTGTCGAAATGTGGGTGAATTTTTTAGATACACTTCTGTCTAACCCTGGATTATAAGGCGAGATGTTATGTTATATTGCCATAATAAATAAAAAAGTATACAGCCAAAATGTAAAATGTTTAAAGAGAGAGTATCCTACCAGTCCATTGTTAAAAAAAAATCTCTTAATTGTAAAAGCATAAAATTTATCGATAACTTTGACGCCGTCATCGTCGGTGCATACGGCACTAAACGGCCGGTGCTTCCCACGGCCCTGTTCTAATGAGCCGTGTTGTGTTGAGTAACAGAGGTGAGGGGGAGAGGCATGGGGGGGGAGAGGGGAGGCTTTTTGAATAACTAACTATTCGCCAGCGACAAATAATAATTAGGCGTGATTTCTTTTTGTCTTTCTTTGGCGCTTTGGTCTTTTAATTGTGTAAGACTGTTCTGTGTACAGGTCTTTGTATTTAACTGCCTTCAAACTAAGTGCCATTTAAGGTGGTAACTACTCTTTTTGGCAATGGTTACGGTCGACATATAATTTGAGCACAAAATAATTTTCAACTTCACAGTTACGCTGCTTGTCTAAACTTCTTGTTAAAATAAATATTTATAAACACACGAAAGTACTACGTTGATGCTTATATTTCCCAAAAGTTTATTTCTTTAAAACACCATTAATATCACAACGGAGTCACCGTTCATTCACCGCGTCAACTCCGCCTCAACAGTACCTACCCATCCTCATTTAAGACTGACCGTTACAAATTACATTGTTAAAAAAAACCTTAAAAATGTCAACCGGAAAAGCAGCCTTAAAAGCACCACATTGCGAAATAAAGCAAAACAAGTGCGTCCTTTGTTTGGTTGGGGCATGTTGACTGTTCCTTATCCACTATCGCCTGAACTAGAACTCTGCCGTACAACGACCTGACTTTACTATGGTAACTCGTTCCATTCCATGAGCCACAATCCGATTTGTCAACCTTTCGAGCGATGTAGAGACAAAGCTTTGAAACCATAAAATTTTAACAGACAGTTTACTGCTTGGCTGGTGTTGCTAGCCTTTTCGAGTGGTAATTTCTGAGTTTTATTTGCGACTCTATTCATAGTGGTCGTTAAATCAGTAATTATGCAGCGATCTTTAAATTTTGTGCCGTACTTAATGTTGATTGTTTTCAGTCTTTAAAATATCTAGGTAACCTGGATAGTTTTATGCGAGGTTTCACCCGAGGCATCATAATTACAAATAAATAAAATTGAAGTATCTGTTTGTAATTTCAAAATATTAGCTTTTTACTGTAGGCGGTAATTATAACAATAAAAAAATCTTTTGTCTGTCTGCCTGTCTATGTGTTTGTTCCAGCTAATCTCCGAAACCACTGTACCAATTTTGGCGGGACATTTACTGAGAGATAGCTCATGTTATAACTATAAGGAGTAACTTTTTTGTGTAACTTTATTTTAAAAAGGTTTGGGGTTCAGTTAAAAAAATAAAACCCATGAAATTGTTAACAAAATCCGATCCAAATTTTATGACATTTTTATAAAAAATTCATTCACACAATTTCATTTACACATTTGGCATCAGCTAGTCTTCAATATGTTAAAATGATTTGAATAGAATTAGTAGGTGCTTTGCTTAAGATTTGTGCTACGAAACACATTTGACCAACATTTTGAATTGTGGGGCGTTTAACGCTTTAGAGTGTTAGTTCGAGTGTTCAATCAGAAGCAGCAGAATGGTAATGGTCATCGTAACTTTCCCGACCATTGTTCGTTCTTGCCGAGGCTATGTCGTTGAAGTGATTACGCGCATCTTTTTTCTTTTCCTCAGCTCTATTTGATGCATTACGGCTGAAAAAGAAACATTATAAAAGGGTATTTGATTTACCGAGACCGTTTTGTAGCTGGACGTGCTTTTAACGAAGAACTGCATGAAATTGGAGAATTACTGCTTTACTTGTTTTATTAGTTTGAAAGTTTGTAGAGTCTTTAGATTCGTCAATAAAGTAGAATGATTGCTAACAAGGCACGTCCAATAGCGTTAATGGGTCAATGTCCGTTTCATCAGCACTAGGAGATATCTAAATAAAACCACACCGCATTTTCAATTCTGCTCTCAGTGTTGAGAGTAGAAATTCCAACAGCTCAATTATATTTAGTCATACATTTAGATGTTTTTTAGTATTAAAGAAAACTAGCAACAATCTAGCGGCAGATTGGTCCAATCACTCAGAAACCGTTGAACTGTTGCAACGTCAGTATAAAAGATTCAAATAACAATAAACAGTTTAGAAAGTGCTCTAATGATTGATGTGGTCTTTCTTTTGAGATGGTCCGATGTTGAAACTTGTTCCGAAGATACTCGAGTGCCCCGGAGCATGACGATTAGAGGTGGTTATTACACTCTTGTACTTGCTGCTCTTGGCCGTAACATCGAGATACAATGATAGTAATGTCATGTACTTGTGACTGGTAGGACAGGCTATGGTAAATATTATGGTATGCGATGAAAATACTTGCTCTCTACAGCTACTGTTTTTGTTTTGACCACCGTTTTACTATGTTGCCAACCTGTTGAGTATAAAATACAGAGGTAGCGAGCGTTACTAAAATAATCGCCTATGTCGCTATTTCACAGTTTCTGTACCTGCGTCCCAAAATATGTAAATTCAGAACGCAACGCCTTTGGGTCTTAACATTGTTAACTTACTAATATCAGGCAGATTAGGGACAGACGTAAAACGGTAGTTAGTTGAAATATGAAGCAGTTACACGAGTATATGTCCTAGTAACTAAAATGTTATACGCCATGGTTGCTGCGGAGTCTTGGACCGTGTCAGCAACGTTGCTCGTACACTCTACACCTCGTACAGTCATTTTGCTCTAATAGTCTTGGCTGACGCACGCAACACATAGAGAAAGACCGAAAGCCTCAACCACCACGCACGCCATTCCCATCCTTATTTAAACGCACTAAAACATAAACTAGCGTACAAGAAAATGTAATAATTATACCCTTATGTGGTTGAACGTATGTGCAGGTACGCCAGTTTAGCAAAATTAAGACTTGCGACGCACTGTTTAGCTTATTCAGATTTGAATATTATTTACGTCTTTCCAACTGCGGCGCTTTGAAATAAATCTTGATAAAACCAACTCAATCTTGTAAAAGGAAGTTGTATAAGTAAACGGTTGATGTTAATTTATTATTGTGTATTTGACGATTGAAATACGATACCATACCAATAAACGTTCAGACATTAATTAATAATGGTGATAAATTATTTATAATTGCTGTACAACGTCTTGTCTGATTTCTAAGCTTGAATCGACATGCTTTGAAGAGATTTAAGATGAAAATTTCAATAGATTGCTTGCCTACAGTGCAGACTATTCAACCTCCGTCTTCGAGATGTTGGCTTTTATTATAAGAGTCGTGTTCAAAATCAGCGTTACGCTGCGCTCGAGTTCACCTTACTTACCGTATTTCCAATCGCGAAAGAGGATTAGAATTCTGATACCATTTCTCTTATAACTAAACCTCTTTGCAGAAATCTAAGATAAATCTGCTGATTTCTGTGGCAGCAGAGCTAGACTTTTGAAGTAGACTATTAAGTTAATGTATACTTTAATGTTTGACCAAATATAGTCTAAATACCGACAAATTATTGCTAATGTGTATGAAAAATGACAAGTGACAACGATGTTCTGCATCTCCTAGAATATAGGGTTGGAGGATGGGCTGGTCTTCACTACAGCAATCTTCATTCTTTCTTATCACGGTCTTAAACTTACACCATCGCATCTTTGTTACTCAACCGACAAAAGAGCGAAAATTTTGCAAAATCTAGTGCTCTGTAAACTAATTTTACACCGCAGCGCGACCAAGGCCCCCTAAGCCCATTACACAAATTCAACATTTACTTAGTAGCTAATTTATTTAAATACCTAATTACTTGCGTCGTGAGAGGCAGCCGTGACTCTTCAGATTTCGCCAGCATTCCGTCAAACCTTAACCAAGTATTCAGGATAGCTGGTGCGGGGTGCCCTCACAGTTCCCTTATTGTAAGGTGATTTCCGTTAACGACCGTGACTCGTCGTTTTATTGTTCTTTCTCCTGAATTCCTGATAATGACTGATGGCTTTCTCTCCATGTCTTTGTTCGCAGTTGACACTGACGCGAAAATGTAATCATGGCGGCCCTGGCCGACCGCGGCGGATGTAAACAATGAAAAATGTATTGAAGTTATACAGGACGCGGCAATTAATATCGCGACAGATATTTATAACTTGCGCGAATTAATTTTGGGTTGAAGTCTGTTCGTTGTGAAGGTTGTGCTGTTGTTCTATTTGAAGTAGCTAGTAGACGCTGGTTTAATAATAACTTTTCCTTGGTTATTACTGTTCAAGTTGGACTTTTAAACTAGCCAAGTGCCTCTGATTATGAGATATCTCGTGGCAATAAAACATTTCTTGTTTATCTCTTAATTTTGTGTTGTTTTAACTGCGTCTTTCGTCGGTACGGCAGACAGTTAGTATGAAAAGTAGCAAAATTCAAGGAACGGTACTTCGTGATGCGTGCGCATTTAATGTGTGCGTAACTGTTATAGCGCATGTCGCTTTATTTACGCTTCGCGGCCTGCGCCGGCGCTGCTGTGTGTGAATTTCTACGTTCTTTACTCACTTTACAAAATTATTAATTCCTAGATTTTGTTGAATCGTCTTTCCAAATCCGGACATTAACGAGAAAAATATGATTCAGTAACTCATTTATTTTTCTGTCGGTTAATTGAGTTTTAACAAATAAAAATATATTTCATGTCGTGATTTTAATCTTTAGTACCTATCCAAACAGAGGTGAAATATTACAATTTTTACGGCGGATTATTCCAGACAATTTCCTTTTTAATTACTTGTGTCTGGAGTTTAGCCAGCGGGTGTGAAGGATTAAGAAGTGTGTAAAATGGTTCTCCCAAAATATGGTGGATGGTTTAATTTACTACATACTTTGCATTTACACGGTACTTTAATAACACTGTTAAGTGAACACTTTGAAGATCCCCTTTGATATTCGTCGAGCTTATGATTTATTATTCAACAGCTCTACGAAATATTCAATTTCAGAAATCCCGTTTTGTTCCTGAAATTATTATCCATTGGGCTCGAGATACTGGGGCCATCTATTTTTTAAATTATTGCTTTGGTCATCAAAGTTAGAGTGTAGAGTCTATTTATATTCTTTTGTTACAAATTCTTGTTACTTTGATCCTCCTAATACAAATTTTCCATTATATGTTTATGAGTAAGTTCCTTAAATAAGTTGATCTTATAAATCAGTGAAACCTACTTTCACCTTCTTCTTGGTAAGATTAATTTCTCCGAATCCAAATAATCAATTCGACCGGGAAAGAACAAATGAAAATCGCAACGCTCCAATTTTTTAACAAGACTTTCGCAATTTCACAGCTAAATCCGTGTAAAAGTAGGTAAAGACGTCTCGATTGAGAATAGAGAGATTAGTTGAAGGAGTAACGGGACTGTGAAATGACAAAAATAGTACCAATTAACTTTTTTCTTTTTGAACTTCAAACAAGTATTTCCAATCGCTCGGAGTATTCCGTCCGAGAGAGCGTCTTTAGTCGTGCGATTTGCTCTCGATAGGATAGAGATCGATTCGCTTTGCTCGTTTTATTCCGATTTAAATTGTATCGATGCTACAGGCGATTAAGGCTTCCGTGCTTGTAATAGTGAATGCAGTGAGAAAAGAAAATTAGTTGTTGTAGAAAATAAAACAACATTAGTGAGAATACGAGCTACACTGCACACACGGGTACTGGTAAATGGGTTATTTATTTCGCTAAAGATATTTATTTGAGCGATCAAATTTGTAATTATTTACTCCATTTATCGATTCCAGCCGAATACTCCCGTTTACACGCGAATTTCAAAATAATCCTGCGTGTATTGAAATATCATTGCATTGGAAGCATGTCAATACGAAGTTGGACGCACAGAAAATGAATTCGGCTTTTGAGGGCGACAAATGAAAAATTTACAGCCGTTTATTCGGTGATATTGGGGATTTCAGCGGCTATTGATTGTACCTATAACGAAAGAAGAGGCTACGTAATTGAATTCCAATTTATACAGATAAATCGACCGCAATGTGCAATATATTCTCTATATATTCTCTTATACTCATATATTCTCTATTTAATATGGAAATGTTTCAAATAAAGCTATTATAGAAATGTTTAAAGTAAACTTATTTAAGTACTAACCTGTAATATAAGTAAAACAACATAATCCTGGCTCCATCATCATCAAGAAGTAAATACTAAATATCTTATGAGACATTTTAATACTAGGCACTCCTAAAGCAGTTTACGCCCTAAAACATTTTACTCTTGAACGTGGCAGTTTAACGCAAAGTCTAGTTGTAACTATAAACTTAAGTTCAGTCGTTAACCTGATCGTAGTACAATATAAACAAAACGACTTAAATAAAACAACCGCTTAGGATGCCTCATGTACACAAAAACCATTTTTTCATGTTAAAAACCGTTTTTTCATGTGTTTCTCACACACCCCTTAAGATAAAGTCGTCGACTTCCGTTCAAAGTTAAACAATATGTCAATCTACGCCTAGTACGGCGAGGTGGTTTCTAAACGTCTTCCGAACTATTAGGGGCTTTAAAATGACGCTTCCAGCCGAATGGTTCATGTTGTATCGCAGCTACTGTGTGTTTAGATATCAGATTGATGGATGGCATTTTAGGCTGAAAGAATTCCGGAATTTAGGAGAAAATAGTATTGGCATGTGAGAAGTTTTCGAATGTTTTGCTGTGTTTTATGTTAAATAAGTATTACAATTTTATCAGCTAGATCCTATAGTAAATCGCGGTGGAATATTGATCTAGCATTCAATCGAGTCATTAACGTATGAGAGAAATGAACCCACATACATAATAAAAGAACATAAATCATTTTGACATAATTCGTCCCCATTTGTCACGAATTTCTTTATAGAAAATGTTAATATTCAACGATTAAGCAATAAGCACGTTTCGAACGACATTTTAGCTTTCAAACCGCGAACAATGTAGTTTACAGTTCACGACGCAGATGTTTAAAAAGAATCAACAGTTAACAACATCGTAAAAAAGGTCGGGCGTAAACAGCTACCGTTGAAATTTTACAGTCACTCTTGTTTCCTTATATTTTTTCTTCCCGATCTTCACACTTAACAGTTACTGTACTTACTGTAGCTGAAGAATAATTGTAAGACCACGTATCTGCTGCTACATTGACGTTTGATTTATTTATTAAATTGTGGGACGTATAATCACCGACTAGAAATACCTCGGTAAACACAGAAATGATGATTAAAACCATGAACTCAACAATAAAAATAGTAAATGCAGTCCCTATTAATATTAATGAGAAGCTCACAGCTTTTCGCGTCATTACACCAAAATTTACATAAAAATAAATGGATAAAGACACTAAAGTCTGCTACGCGCTAAGCTAACGTATCTCGTTACTTTGTTTTAGTACAGCAGAGTCGGATAAAAATGAATCTAATCAGTTTGAGTGCACTGCATAAAATGTATCTGTGCACCGTCACTGAATTCAGATACTGCAGCATTTTAAGGTTAAATTCAACAATTGCGACAGAACAGAATCATACTAACCCTGATACTAAAACTAAAAAATATTTATACATAGAAACGCGTAAATATTTAGGGCGGTAAGCAACAACACGGTATTTTAATCCACATTCTACGATAATATTATGAAAAAGAAATTTTTATGGGATTGTTTGTTGGAACTAAATCAATTTAATTTTTCTTCTTAACCACACTTTTTTCAACCACCATTATATCTGTCGTTAGGCAATAATTAATAAAATTATATATTTCATTAAATATTGTTTAGATTTAGAGTTTAATAAACATATTGTTAGGCGGTGACGAGACTCACAAGTCATCTTAAGATGAAATATGGAGTCAAAGCTTAACAGAGCCATTAATAATATCGTAGAGATAATTTAAAGATTAACAGGTAAGTCAATTTATCAAAATATATTCAAAATTAATGATCCGCGATGACAATAAACAAGACGTAATAAATTGCCAACATGTGTTTGTGTAAGTCTAACCTCTTTTAGCTGTTTATCATTTGTACTTTATTGAGCAAATTCAACATGTTTCGGGAAGTAATCTGACAGCAGCCTGCATTCAAACATCGCAAATGCATTCCACTGACGAAAATGAGTTCGTACCAACACATACATTCCATATTGTAATAGTTTCAACCTTAATGCCAGACAGGCACGCTCTCGGCAATTTCATTAAATTACAAATTAGACGTCTTTGCTAAGAGTATTAGTGATTCAGTGCGGTTACGACTGCCAATACGTTCCGTACATTCAGTGCGATAATCTAGCATCATTCTGCAATCAAATCCGTCACTGAGACGCGACATCATTGAAGGTACCTGCGAACTAATTTTATTAATTATGTTAGCATTGGCAGTGCCGAAATCACGACGGCAATGTAATCGGTTTCTAATTACTTACGGGAGAAACACTGAATACAAAATCAATCTTTTGAGCAGGTATTCGTTACCGAAAAACAACCTAAAACGAAAACGAAACACACGTAACGGAACACGTATTAAACGAAATAGAATCAATCTAAAGCCTTTTTATTCGATGCCGATATTTAGTTATTCTGGCAAGCAGTGTCAACGTTCTGAAAGTGGTGTTGAACAAAAAGATACACCAAAATCTCGTGTCAGTCGCCATTGGCAAGCTGTCTAGATAGGTATAGGTAGCTGGCAACGTTGCCACATCGGATAACTACGTTAATTTTCTGGCAGAAGTGCCAACGTATTTTCACTAAGTGATTATTAACCAAACTAAGTTACATCTACATTTAGTTTTAACATTATTAGCAGAAATCCTTTTTGCAGTTCAGCAGCAGTTCTTTGTCGATGATCTATGAATAATGAAATCTCCGTTATGTAAATTGAAATGGACGTAGATACTGGGTTCTACAAGATAGAGGTCGATTGGACTGTATTATCGAGTTTATCTTTCTTTATCTATTGATTTTTAGGTATACCTTGATAAATTATACGCACTGCTTTGCCCTCAAATGAAACTTTTTGTAATCCTTAGTTATTAGATACATTTGTGATTTATCACATTGGAAACCTTCTGTTAATATTGCATTGGCTGCAAGTGTTGTCGCTTGTTGTGGTTTGATTATCACGTCGCCTCGACAATGACAATTGTAACATATTGTTCTGTTCCACGTCTCATTATCATCAAAGGGTACTTAAATAGTTCCTATAATCAATTGGTTCGCAATAAAATTAAACGTCCCACTCTGTCCCACATGTTTAAATAAATCTGTCACCGTTGGTGTAAGGTGCGCGTAATTTACGGGCTTTAGTGAATGTGGATATGTGCGCGGGTGTAATGGCAATTGGTTCTTATCAAATAAGAATTGTAATAACATTGTATCAATTGCATATCTACCACCGATCCGCATCCAAAACAAATAGTTCGCAACGCAAGGCTGCTGACACTGCCGTTTGCCAAATAAATAAAGATGATCAAAGCGTTCAGTTTTCTTTTGTAATAAATTGGTGTGTTTACTGGGAGCCAGTTGGCGCAATTAGTGTATCACCTTCAGCAGTGTTACGTTTGGGGCTCTAATGACAGCTCATATTTTAGCTAGACCTTGTTGATTCACGTGGGAAGACATTATTACTATAGTGATTTATATCTCTGTATTTTCATGTCAAAAATGAGTCCAACATTTCAAATTGTGGGTAATTAAGCATGTTTTTTTTTTCTGTTTCAGGTAATAAAACAATTTCGTTTTTATATAGAGTGCCTCAGAGGTGAGTAATTATCATCAAATTAATATATTTACCAGGGCGCTGTCGTACGGCGCGCAAATGACAAGAGCCGTCTATAAAATAGTTTCTGAAATTCGATCCCTGCTGAGGGAGCGGAATGGGGTACAATGTGCTTACGGGCACGGCCGCAGTATTGTAGTTGTTTATAATTTTGATAGGTCGCTATTGCATGGGGAGTTCTTCGACCTTGTTTTGACATTTCTCCATCCTATTGATTTTCCTGTTGCGACAAAGCTGCAGGCTCTATATCATTTTTATTGCTCCCGGAGGAGCCGGCGTCGTGCGACTTTCTGTCCGTCCGCCCCCGGCACTTACTTATGTATTTTTTTTATCACGGTTTCGTATGTCTACGACGATATTAATCTCTTTTCGTCGAATCTACTTTCGTTCACAATAAAAATATTCTCGTCTTTTTATTTCAGCTATTTATACTTGATCAAATGTTTTCTTTTGATGTAGTGTTATTTTCTCCACATTAAACTCCTTTTCATTTATAAAATCGGTTCACTAAAATATTATTAGGTACCTAAAAGTTTAGCAGCAAGCGAGGCATGAAAACTTCGTAAAGTGTTTAAACAAACTAATTTATTTGTGGCGTTTGACTGCTGAAAACAATATTATAATTAGTTGGTCAGGTGCAAAATGCAAATAGGTAGCTGTTGAAATGTATAAGTACTTATTTTTGGAATCTAACCGCGCGAAACATGCGCTACGTTTAAAACTAATATTGGAAATTGTTAGAAAATAGATGTTTGTGGATCTTTAGCAATCGTTACAGGTCGTTTGTGGCCCGAAAGTCTGAAACCCAGTCTTACCGAGGGTTCATCAAATAACTGGGTCGTGGAGGTCAGACAGGCAATCGCTCCATGTAAAATACTGATGGTATTCAGCTGCATCTGGTTAGACTGGAAGCCGCTCCAATAGGTATAATGTAGTTGGGAAGGGGTTATGCAGATAATGTTTGGTAATGTTTCGAAAATGTTATTTAGCAGATGTGATCTATATAAAATGGAAGTATCATATGACGTCAATTTGAATATGACATAAGAGTGGGTCGCAGTCGGACGGACGTACAACCGCAGCCGGGCCCTCCAGCGGGCAGACATCGGATATCTGACAACATTATGTGGACGGAAGTTGCATAGTGTACAGTTTCACTTACTGTAACCATGGCCCGTGGGCTCGATTTCACCACCGCGTGGATTGGACCGTGTCCGTTTTGTGAGCTCGCTGATTGAGTTTCAGATTAAACTCTTGGACGCCAGTTGTGTCATTCTTTTGATCTTGCTACAGATAGCCAGTAATCCAGCAGTATCGAATTTAAAAACTTTCAGTCTAGTAACCGAGTTTCAGTAGAGATGTGCTTTATTTTATCGATGCCTGTTTTCTCATGTGCTGATTTCGATATAAAATTCTCTTGGCTCCGCACGCCGATGTTTCAAAGAGAATTTGTGAATGAATGAAATGAAATATGGCTTCATCTAATGTATTTCATACTTGCATTTGTGCATTATAGCCACTATTCATATATCACCTACGCGACACGTGTCTGTGGATGTTTGTATTTGAATATTGCCCCGTCTGAGTCATCCAAGCTTGCTTAGTCTAGAGGTACGCTTTGAATATTTCGAATGAGGTGTTCTGGCCATGACGTCACGTATTTACTACATGTTGACGGGAAGTCTAAACGTTAAAGCATATTCTAAATTCTGATAATTCAGCAATATGTTGCTACAACCGTTGATTTGCATTTCAATTTGTTCATTTGTCATACTTGTTTGAACATGGTTCGAAACTAGAATACTAAATACACATCTGCACGTACCTAGTTAGTATGAGTGCTGTGAGCAATGTTTGCACTAGACCCATAATCATTATCTTCTTTATGTAAAACGTCGTCGTTATCTAAGATCGTGTCTTACCGCTAGATCTTAATGATAGTTGTTAAGATTAACCCGAGATTAATCTGTGAACTAGTTCAGTGGTTACCTCCTTGCACAACGCCGGTTCTCACGACATTGGATAAAATTACTGTTATTTACCGCGCTCCCGCCTTCGCACACAAGATAACATGATCATAACAATATACACACGTCGACAATACGTTATAACGTTTGTCAAACTACTTACGAGCTCGTAAACGTTTACTGAGACGATAATACCTTTGGTACACGGTAACCCGTTTGAAGACAACGACGATAGTAGTAAATTACAAGGTACTTTTAGTGAGCCAGACAAAACTTTGCATAGACAGAGATCTGGGGGAAGTTTCCGAATGTATCTGAAACACATTTATCAATTTCGATGAATCTATAGTAGAGCTTTGAGAGAAACTTGCTCCCGATTTCATAAATCGCTCACATTTGAAAGCTGAAGTATTGTTTTGAAAACTGAAGATGATTTTGGCTATGAAACATGAACTTAAGTTACTAAATTAATGTGATTCAAATACAATTCAACAGCAATCTGAATAAGTGCAGTGACTGAAAATGCTACTCCTTTCAAGTTTCTAATTCACCTAATTATTCTCTTTGAGTATACAAATATAATAATTCTAAGTAAACTTAAGTAATGATATTTTCCTAGGATAATTTAATAAAACCAGCCATCTGTTATGTAATAATGTAACGAATGCAAACGTAGCTAGCAGTTAACGATATTACCATTGAGTTGTTTATACTAATTAAGACCAACAAGTTTATAATACTAGTTTTTACGACCGACTTCGCTTCTAAAGCACTTTTTATATCTGCCTCTATTTACTTACAAGTGGTATGTATTGCAGATGTTTTCCAAGAACCTGAAGTTTATTATCAACAATTAAAAAATTAACGAGAATTCAGACAAAAGGCAATTGTGAATAATAAAGTTTCATACTTTGAAGGGTTTCAGATTGTGGAATTCCGATGAATGTGGGTAATTGCGATTGTTCTGGAAATATTTTTCTTATTAGATTTACAGCAAAAGTCGTTTCATCGTCTGCCAAGTCGAAAAGTACCTTCACGGCCTCGTAAAATCTCAGATATTTTCAGCGATGGCTTTTCATTAGACCACAATAAACAAACACACACCTTTGTCAACTCAGTTAACTCAATGCACCTTTTGTTGAGTGAAACAGTTCCATCGTACTTTATATCGGTACACCACAAAATCGAAACACAGGAATAGCTCCACAAACTGACGGTCAAAAGCCCTAGGGCGAACCTCTCGACCTCGGCCTAAAGCCTAACCAACCCCGACTTCCGTACACAAAGGCAACGGCTGCCTTGTCGGTCAACAAGGCGGGTCTACACCACCAGCCTCAGAGCCTTCTCAATTCTCTTTCGTTTACAAACTAATCGCCTCCAGAGCTTGTGTCACGTCATGGTACGCAACTACGACCATGTTATGTCTTACTGACAAGGACAAACAAAGCGGCCATCTAGCCATCTACATAGATATCTGTATCCATGCCATTGTAGTCGGTAGTCCGAGAGCAGTGATTACTGCGCCTCGCCCAAGGCCGGCCATTGTTCTAAGGTGAATTCTTGCACGTAATCCTTATGTTGTTGTTGCTTTTTTGCAACTGTTCATCATATCGGGTCAGTTGCGTTGGTTTGTAGATTATGCTCATTCATTTGTTTTGAGAAAATCGTGCTCTTTCGTGTCTCATGGTCGTTTTTTATGTTCGTGTATAGAATGAGTAACTTTGTTATTTTAGTTCTCCTAAATGAAGACCTACTTACAATCACATAGAGTATAGTTTTAAATATATTCCTGCCGGAAAAAAAAGCCTAGCTGCAATTTCCAACGCACCCAAAAAGATAAGGCTCGCTACAAGGTTCTTACACCCGGCTCGGGAAAATATTGTGTCCAATAAATTGTGGTGGAATCACCCCCTTCACATGGGACCTAATACTGTCATCGATGAGTTGTAGGTTTACGACGGTGTGGTAGCCTTATGGGGATTAAAGGCCTGACGGTTGTATTATATTAAAATAAATTACTGAGGTTATTACCCTGTGGTTTAGCACACACAGCTTACAGCAGAGTTACGATAGAAATTGTTAAAGCGTACCTGCCTGTCAAACTTGAACAGTCGCAGAACGTAAGGCTTAAACATTTTTAGAATACAATCTCCTTTTTGATTTATCATACATTGAAGGGTTTCATTGCATTTTAATGTTTTATCCGGATGATCTGCTATACAGATATACATATTGCAAACACCAGTCACTTGGGTACCCTTTTTTTTTTTTTTTTTCGGATGGGAAATCATCAAATAACTCCTCCCGCTCTGGGCGGAGCAGGAGTTACCCTAGTTATAAGTTGTATCTATTAGGTCATGGTTTGTAAAGAGATATTAAATGATTTTGAATTTGGAATTCTGTAACCGCAGGATGAAAATGCACACACACCGCACACGTTTATTTTCTTTTGAAGATTAAGAATTGGATACTAACTGAACATCTTAAATAGGGTCAAGTAAAGACACAATTTAATCCCTAACTTACTTTAATATAAGTGTAAAAGCTAGCACAGCGGGCGCCAGTCAGTTTCCTCTAAACTTAACTTCTTTAATAATTTACAAAGTTTCAAGATTCAATATTAAATCGTGTTTCGTATCTCTTTAACAACTAGGGATGATAAATTTAAGTCAATATTAAATTTTATTGAGTTTTCAGTTGTTGTATTATCAAGTGCTGCTTTCATCTTTGTGTATAAGTGATGCGATATTAAAATTACTAAAAGTCTTAGGAATATTCCATAGATCCTTGAGAAATAGCTTTTTATAAAAGGTGTTCAGCTAAAATAAAATATTTAATTTAAGAGTGAAACGTGACACCTTATTGTTGAAGTAAGCGTTGTTTGCTCGCGTAAGTTGGTTTTATCTAGGTAGCTATTTTGTGGAACGCAATTAGTTTGGCGTTCTTAATTAAAATTATACAATTTGAATATAATATTTTATGAAGACGATCGAATGGCTTGTTTAAGGTATCTATATCAAGATTCACCGGCGCTCAATTTTAAATGATTAAATTAAACAAAACTTAACAATTCAGTGATTGCTTGTAGCGTATAAATTAGCCTATAGGTCTAATTAACGTTTTAAATCCTCGACTGAACACTTTATTAGGAAAAAAAGATTGTTGACACTGCGCGAAGTTAATTATGAATTATCATTAACACTAGAAACGGTATATTTACCATGTTTACTGTTTGTTGTGCGTTCCCGAAACAACAATATGAACTGAAGAACTGTTTGTTGTGTGGGAACTTCTTTGGTTATCTTTGTAAGTTGATTTTTAGAAAATTTGTGATTTAATTATTTTTATTTGACATTTGTAATTTGGTAATTTAGACAAATCTTGATTGAGTACTTATTTTTATTTTTATGACATTGGAATTTAATTATTTTGTTAAATTAGGATCATTGTATTGTCACAAAATTTGCATGCCGAATTTATATAGTTGGCGGAATATGAAGAACTATTGTGTATTTGTTATAAAATCTATAAAATACCATATTTCAGGCAAATAAATGAATCTATCTATATATCTATCTAATTCACAACAAACAGTAAACATGGTAAATATCCCGTTTCTAGTGTTAATGATAATATTAGTAACCATGACAGTTTAAAAAAAATATTATGAATGTTCAAGCATGAAAGTTATTTAACATCATCAAGTTCCGT
The DNA here is from genome assembly GCA_905147715.2 of Xestia xanthographa. Lineage (NCBI taxonomy): Eukaryota > Metazoa > Arthropoda > Insecta > Lepidoptera > Noctuidae > Xestia > Xestia xanthographa. Next base: position 17,114,257 of record LR990659.1, on the reverse strand, counting down.
TACGTCACGTCTTAATGTTCACTCAAGTCCTAGATTCGAACAGACCGGATAAGCAGCTAGGGTATAATGGGGAATAAAAAATTCACCGCGCCACTGACCAACGGTACTCCGACAGTAGTGGTGCGGAAGTGGGATCGTCACGGACTATCCACGTTGAGTTGATCCGGCACGAATATTTGATGCCATCCTCGTGTAATGTCGGGTAAGACGGCGTCATGCTCACAGAATTGTATATTAGAATGGGGAACTTGGAATATGATGTATGGACGTTAATATTCGTCTTGTGTTACGATTGTGTTAGATTAGCGGGGTTTGTGTTGAAACGGACGGAAATGTTATAGCAAACGTTTGTGTGGCTCTCGATCCAAGGGTCTAAATAAATCTTCGAGTATTGTTACGACTACGAACTATTTAATTATGCGAGGTATAGAATCGTATCTAGGTAGACTAAAATATGCAGGTTCATTTGAATTCATTTTGTGTCTTTCAAACTCAATCGATTTTGAAAGACAAAATGACAAAGCTATTATATAAGCAAAAAGACAACAGTTTCTCGTTGTAGTCCAAGTGACAAAATAAGCACCGATTAATTACAAATATCGTACAAAAACATTATATTCTAGCTAATCCAAATATAAGAAACGTCCAAACATAAGCACATATCATTTCATATAAGCTCATAACTCAACGCTTTGTTCTGGGGCTCTGGGCACTCTGGGACATGACTGGGAATTCCCAGTGAGAAACACTTGGCCTACACTGTAGGCCCCACAGCATTGTCTAAGCCATCTCAACGTCACACCCCTTCAGAGTAAGGATTTAGTCAATACGGGGTAATGGAGAAAGTGACACATACCTACTCGAGTATTGATATAGGTAACCCACATTCCGAACTAATTTGATTGTGCGAGAGCCAAACTCAATTGACACTGATAAGTTTATTTCTGACTCTTGGAAGCTCCCTCTGTTCTGACACGTGTTCATGATTACTGCGTGATATGTTTGTTATTGATTTTGATAGTAACATTGTAGTTATTTTTGCTTGCGACAAAATTCTATCCTCTCTCTGCTTTTAACAAACTTGCAGGGGTGCAGTTTTTTTCAAATCCTTTTTTAAAGCGATGCTGCACATTCCAAAGTACTTTTTTTTTGTTTTCTCTATTCGAATTTGGTCTTCAGTGGATCAGGCTGATTATTGCCTATCAGTCAGACTGAGAACTGCTTTGTTAATATGAATAGTTAAATCGTCGCCATTATAACATTTTAACCAACAACAAACTACACAGCAAAGCCTCAACCAGACGAATACAACTCCAAATACGAATATACATTCGCAACATGACATGAATGTAATTAGCCCACACCTAGAGCTTTTACAATAATGTATTTACAAAGGTATTCTTCCCGTACTTTCGTCACCTGCCTGCCGGACGAGCGGTCGACTATTTGCATGCAGCGATGCGCGACCACCGGAAGCGGGGCGTGCCCCCAAACTGCTCGCTTCCGGCACTACACGAGCGCCGATCTACTGTCGTCAGGTGCTATATACCTGGTGCCGTACCTACAGGTTATAATAACCTCTTTTACTTTGAAAGCTTTCTTTTTGAAGGGAAAATGGCGGAATATTTGTGCTTGAGAGCCTTTAATTTTTTTGTCGAATTATAATTTTTTTTTCTGTTATGTTATGCTTTTTGGGGAATATTGTCAAAAACATTGATGTTATTAAGTAGATACAGTTTATTTTATAAGTTTTACTGTACCTTTCAAGTTGTCTATTTTGCTATCATAGACAATCATGGCCGCCAAGGTAAGCAAAGCAACTTAACTAATATTATCTTACTCTAATAGTATCGAGATTATTACAGTTAATCTCTCATTAGTATGAAACCGATCAGATCATCTTCGGCGAGACAGACTACTTATACTTACCCTTAATAATTGATTGTTGTTATTATGTGAATGTAATCTGATTAATTAGGTAGCTACACTAGCTACATTTCTGTTTTGCCAAGCATTACCTAATGTATTATGGTCTGATTTCAGCACTAGTGCAGGCTGTTTTATTATGTTAAACACGACTTAGTATGCTACCTTTTGAAACTTTCTCAGAATATTATACCAAACAGAATATTCTCCCTTCTAAATCTACGCCTTTACACGCCGTGACTCGGGTGATTTGATGACTCCTCGCGTCTTTTTACATCTCACATTTATAAACCTACAATTTCAACATTTCCAACATGATTTTTGTCACAGCCCCGTGGTTTCGTAGAGACTATATATTCACATAATGATGGTAATTTGCCAGCTGCGTAATTTGCTTCGAAAAATGATCCTACAGTGTACTTAGGCTGATGACAGTGGTTAAGGCTGAGTCTCGAAGTGGGGCATTAGCTGAAGTTAAGCCGCGCACACACTCGCTCCGCTCGCCTCGGCTCGCCTGTTGCGCAAGATGACATCCGAGCCACAGATTAGCATAACGATAGTGCTGTGACACATTTATCGATAGTTTACTAAATTCTGTTGTTAGGTTTTCCAATTAAAACAAAAACATTTGGGTAAATCTTTTTTGTGATAAGTTTACGTTCTTTTAAAGACATTTGCAAGTCTGTTACTCTTCATAAACAAGAAACGCAGTTAATGTATGTAAATGTATTCACAGACGTCCATTCTAATTGAAACTTGCACTTAATTACGTCGTACAAGTACATCTCGCTCTAAACATTAGCAGAATTTCCCTACAACGAACGTTGAAGTTCACAAATAAATTGCCTAAAGGAAGTAATGCAATTGCAGCAATGTATTTAATAGCATAGTACAATGCAAACGTTTCAACTAAGTACCGGGAACGAAATTTATTGACTCTTGCTGTATTTCCTAAACACACTTTGTTGTTCTTGAATGTTCTCCTTCAAATTAACTGTTCAAGTATTATGTTGCGCCTGCAAATACCTTAAAGCTTTCAAGCTTTCGTATACTATTCAGTCAGTTGGCATTTGAATTTGGAACATTTATCAGAATAAAAGACTGGTATTTAGTTTAGCAATAAAAAATTGTGTGTAAAATACGTTTATAACACTAGAAATTCTTGAAGCAACACTTTCAAAAACAAAATTATTTAAGTGTTAATTTTAGCAATAAAACTAAGATTATTGTCTGTTTTCGTATAAATACGCATTAACTCGTCAATTATAAAACCGAGGTAAGTATAAAAAATAAAGTTTATTAGCAATAAAAAGTGTCTATCGACATATAAACTGGGTGTGAGTGTGTCACTAGTGTTGGATTCGAGGTCGTAATAATGTGACATGACGGAGTGCGCATGATTCACCGGCGCACGTCGGCTCGCGCGTGCGCTGCTCCACCTACTGCATAGTACAAAACAAACCTTACATATACATGTGGTTCACTATACACGATCATGTTTCTGCTATAAGATCCAGTAACCAATGGTGTGTTGGTAATGCATAACAACAATCTGTTGTTTTTTTACGAAATTCTGAAGGAATTTATGACTAGTTTTAATATGTACGGTATTTTTCGTGGTATATAATTATATCTTAACATCCCGTTGCGTGTACGTGTTTCTATCCCTTTATTCCGATCTGCTCCCAGCCTCCCACCCGTCTGACCTCATTGTTGCAACCATTTTTCCTATCTGCCACCACTGGCGACAGATAAAGTCGCATCTGGCTCTACCTTTGACACCACCGGAGGTAGTTGCAACAGTTGCAACTCCACACAATAAAGTTTCGAAGATAATGTTGTTGAATTTAGATGCAATAAGTAATGTATTCGTGCAATAAATAATGTATTCGTGCAATAAATAATGTATTCGTGCAATAAATAATGTATTCGTAGAAGTACAAGTAGTGACAGGTTAACAATCTGTCGCAATTATTATACTTTTTAAATTGACCATTGTTGCGAATGTGATGCGCGTTTGAGCCGTCGCGCCACGATTTCATTGTCGTCACACGCTTGACGGATATCCGTCTAACTTGTATGGAAAAAAGCTTTGATTGTAAGCACCTACCTACTTGCGTAGAATCTACTTATACATTATTAATTATACTTGTACAAAAACACAGTTAGACGAGACCACGTCGGTATATTAGCACACAGGAATGAATGTCCATTCGCCTGTAGTTTCCAAAACATATGATTTGAAAAACTATTATACTTCATATTTTTTTATAGCCTCCTCAAAGAAAACCATTGTAACTAGGAAATCCCTGAGAATAGAAGGGTATTGCGAACAGCTGTAGCAGTTTAAAGGTCTGACATTACACTCAGGAATGTCTTATTATTCTAACGTGTTCAACCACCCATCAGCAATATTTTATAATCGCACCGGATATTTTTAAATTTTATTTCGTACAATATTTTGATGTGTTTTCGGCACAAATTTGATCGCGGCGCGACGACACGGGAAGTCATAAAATGCGGGGACCGTGCGTGTCGCGAGTTTTAAAGTACGGTCTCACTGATGCGAATATATTCCTCCTTGTTAAATCCCTAAGTGTTGTCGTAAGTTCCGATTCAATTAATTTGTGAGATCCGTGAAATGTTTCCGCATCATAACTGTCAAATTTGACGTCTTAATTGTCAAAGTGCTTGTTTTGGTCTGAGCTGCGTTATGAGTATGACACTGGCAGAATAGTTGACATCGGCTCAGTTGCCATAGACAAAATAGGTTCAGGTTATTTGTGGTATGCAAATGTCGTTAAACCGCTGTTTCCTTGTCTTGTTTTAAAGCTAGATGAAGTTAGATACCTGTAGTTTTACGTCAGCGAACAGGTAAGCATTGTCCGTGCCAAAACTATTTAATTAACCCTGCTTTGCCCTCTACGTGTCTATGATTTTAACTTTTGTTTTAGCTACGATAATTTCAGACCGTTTTATTATTATGAGTGGACCCGTTCTGCTCAGTATGTGGAGTGAGAGGGCTCTTATCTGCTCTAATTGTGTCCCCGATGACAGAATTACGTCGATGTACGATAATAATATAGATCTTACGTGATATTTGTTTAGATATTTTTAGGGTTTTACGTAATACCTCCCTAAGATTTTCTGACTTGTATTTTGAGTACCAATTCTCCGAAACTTTATCATATAAAACTTATACTTAAATTCGCATTATTATAAAATTAATGAGTTTGTGTAGGTAAACGTTTAGACAAAAAGATAAATCATGTTATAATAATAACACAGTGCGAATCGGTTTCCGAAAACGTGGCTTTAATTAATATTTTATGCTAAAATGAACCATAATGTTATGTAAAATTCAACGTTCAGTCGACCACAACGACCGTCTTTGGCGCGGAATAACAAAACGTTGAAACTTTTGGTAAAGAGACTTCTTTGCATTTTTTCTGTTGTATAAAACGGTTTAGAAAAAAAAAACAAATACAAATAAAAACGTTAGGATGTTCTCAATATTGTGCTAGAATATTCTGAATTGTAACGTTTAGCACGTGATAATTTGCTACTGAATTCTATTACTTTTTATCGTGGACTGTTTGCAGATTTCTTGAGAATGTTTAGGTGCACAGTCAGTTATAACGGCTACTCGGCCTACATTCCAGGAAACTTCTAGGTCTAATTAATCTGGCGTCGAATACTCATTACCGTGTGTCCTGACAGATATATTATCAACAAGGCATTTATCGAGCAATACAAACCTACTCGGTGCAAATAACGTCTGGGAACTGTTCCATATGATGATGAATGTGCCGTTTGATGAAGTTTCCAAATATTATGAGCAATATAATACGAAAACTTTAGTCTTTCCCGTAATTCTACTAATCAATGACTGATATTTCCTGTAACAAACTTGTTTTGTCAGTCTTCCTTTTAATAGAACCAATTTTCTTTTCTTCCTGATTTTTATTCCTTGGTTTTTAATACCTTTGATTTGTTTCTTGTCAATTGGTTTAAATGTAAACTAATTAGGGTTATTTAGCTGACAAACTGACGACAGATTGACTAGACAGTGACATATTTATGATGAAAAGTTGTGACAGATATAAGTCAAAACTTGGTTCGGATTTCCTCTGAGTTGGCCAATTTTCTCGAAAGCGTCTCAGTAGGCAATGATGTCAGGGATTTTACGGCCTCAATTTTACGATGTACCGATTTTAAAATTATCCGTCAAACAAGCGAAAAATTGATTGGTTTTTAATCTAGGCTGAAACGTAAAATATTGAACATCAGTTCACCCCTTCCGACTTCCATTTTAGTTCGATTAAAAAATAAAACTAAAAGAGAAAGGCTTTGAATGATAATTCTATTTGACTGTTGTAGGTTTTTAATAAACCTGTCAGTTACGCTGACATCTCGACAGCGAGTTAAAACCCGGATAACTGCAATGATTCCAGCCGGACGGGTTGTTATGACATTATCAATTGCGCGACGGATCGCAAACTACGGCGGAGCTCCCCGGCGCATTGTTCATCTGTCCTGAACCAAAGCTGCGAACTGAAAGTGTGCATATGTAATACGGGAACACTGAAAATGGTGAAAAAGGTATTCGGAATTCAAGTAACCGGCGCTCTGTGGGGTTATCCGCTCGCCGGCCGCCCGGTCGCAATTCGACAATGTGTGGAGCGATTTGCAAACACACGCCCGCTGTATGTAATCGTAACGGATTTTATTACGAGCAACACGCGAATGTGACACACTTTCAAGTTTCTTAATAGATACGTACTATGATTTAGAACGTTCGTATACTATAGCGAGCTTGAGTACGCTCGCGGCCGATGTAAGAGGGTGGCATTCTTTCCCCGTTTCTCAAGTCCATGATGTTTTGTCAAGATAAAATATATCTCTCTTTATCAGCCGCTTCGCAATACAATAATGAAACCCCCATTTAGATTTATTCAGAGATTCTTGTTTGATACGAACAACAAAAAAATAGAAGGTAGAAACAGGTTAATTTCCTCTCTCATGGGTTGGTCGGAGAATAAAAACGGAACACACTCATTTTGTTTTCCTTTGGTGGAGTAAATGAAGTAATTATGGATAATTAATACGTGTGTGTTATCTGGTGAGCAATATAGCACTTTTGTATCATTTTTCCTGTCCGAGTTTTCTTTTACCAAACAATACTTGGTAACAAACCGTCATAAATTTCGGAGTGCCTTTTGGGAAAGGCAAAAAAAACACGTATTTTTGTTTGCTAAATTACTTTCTCTAGTCGATAAACTAAACGCAATAGAGCGAAAACTTCGTTCGATATTGAATTCAAAGTTTAGCTAGCACATTTAGTAGGTTGGTGTAGTGCATATCGTGTGTAAACGCACAAGTGTCGACGCATCGGTGACACATTCTCGATAGGACACGGCGGCAGGGCGACACGGCGACACGGTCCTGCAGTTTTGTGCATTGCGCACTGATTTATTTGTACCCGCATACCGATCGTCGCCTCTGCATAGAATAGTCTCATTTAAATATTTTATTTCAACGCCTACTACAGCTTCCTCGATCTACGCAGTCAAACAAGGTTATCATAAAATATTACGATTTACGCGAGAATATCTTTTATGGATATGTTTCCGTATTTTTGTTAAAATCCGGTAAATGTCACAACGAGCATCGGTCATGACGGATCTGTCAAATATAATTTTCCAACAGGGTTTAAAAGACACGATATTATTTAACGAGCGATTTCACTCAGTGGAACCCCATACAAATGAACTAAAAATCCGTACAATTTAACTATCGAAAGCAAGGTTTCCGAACACAGCTATTAACCCATACCGGATGTTTCAATACGACAGGTGGTTCACCGATATCTATTCTTAAGTCATGACAATATTATATTTCTAGAGATTGTTATCTGGGTCATTTGCTAGATCTACTTTCAGATTGTCTTTTTATTGCGCTAAGTAGCTTTTGCGATCTTACCGCTTTTCCACGAGCTTAAGGCCGGAACTCCATCAAAGCCGAGACGAAGGGAGCAGAGAAGAGACGAGGGAAACCGACCAACCACATTGGTCGAAAACCACATCGCGTCTTTTATCTCTCCTGCGATTGGTCCAATCTGCACATCTTCTCTTCGCTCCATTCGTCTCAGCTTTGGTTGAGTCCGAGCCTAACGCTCAAGCCACACACATGTTGCGAGTACGACTACGGAAAAACAAAAAAGTTCCATACAGCATACACACAGACTAATGCAAATGAAACAAGTGACGTCTGCCAGTGTCGTAAGTCGCGTCGCAAATCGCATCACGAGGTCACGAACGGGGCGGAAATGTTGGCTCTGATGTGATGATATCAGTGAACATCAGAATCTACTCAAACATGTGAATTTCTCGTTGTTTATCTAAACCTAAACTAATCTCAACCATCTGAACGCATTATACTAAGAAGCTTGCGTTAAATTTAAACACAAATAAACACTTACACCTGTAGGTACTCACGCCTCGTATGTGTTACGATGATAATCAGATTCACACTACCGTTGTAAGACGGTTTAGCGCAATAATTAGGAATATTAGCAATTATGAAGGCGGTAAACAGCGTTTTTAGTCTGGATACTAATATGGTTGTGTATCCTGCCTTTGGTTTGATTTCAGAATGAATGCTATCGATATTTTGGTTGAAGTTTAAATGTGGTTGGAGAGGGAGAGGAAGACAATATAAAAGAAAAATGAGTAAATGATAGCGTGTCTGTTGACAGAAGAGAATGGAAGAAAAAAACTTGTTTAACATGGGACAAGGAAAGGAAGATGATAATTTTGGTTGAAACTTAAACTTCGAAAAACGGCAAAAGCTTTCATCAGCGTAGTTTCTGATGCCTACAGAAACAGTATGTAGAACACAAAATACTGACATTCATTATTCCCGACGCCCGCCGACGACCCGAATGGCGCAGCTGTAATGAGGCTGTCTTACGTTCTTAGGGTCCCGGGTTCGACTCCTGGTAGGAGCAAATGTTTGTGTGATGAGCATGGACATGGAGGAGTCATGTATGTTTAGAATTATGTATAATAAGTCTGTATTTATAAACAAAAAGTATCTATGTATGTATCTATCTGGTGTCCACGACACAAGCATAGTTGCTTAGTGTGGCATTAGACGGCGCTGTGTGTAATGTCCAGTGCTATTTATTTATTACTAGCGGACATCCCGCGGTTTCACCCGCGTAGTTCCCGTTCCCGTGGGAGTATGGGGATAAAATATAGCCTATGTTACTCAAGGTGAATGTAGCTTTCTAATGGTGAAATAATTTTTGAAATCGGTTCATTACTTCCGGAGATTACCCCCTACAAACAAACTTACAAACAAATGTTACCTCTTTATAATATTAGTATAGATTTATATTCCATAATAAAAGTAATTTAACTTTAAAAATAAAAAATCCAATACTACGCATGCATACTGCTAATTAGCAGTTCTGAAAGTTTTAACGAAGAACAATAAGTCTTCCTGCCACCGCAAAATATAATAGGCAAGGGTGTGTAATCACTGCACACGTCAGCCTCACTTCAATACACATCCGACTGGCAGAGGGACAACCCTAGATTGATTATATCATCCCCTTTTCCTTCTTCACCCCTTTCGCCCCTTTTTGCGTATCACCGTAAAGTAAAAAGGGACCAGTTTCAATGGCAACGTCGAACGGAACATTTATCATGGTTGTAATGAATTATCGGGAATTTCCCAATAAGCCTCGCTGAGAAAGCAGTGTTGCTAAGTAAGATGAGTCCTCTTCTACTGAATTCACGATTTGAAATCCAATTTGTTAGGATATTGTTGATGTAAATAGTAGGATTTACCTGGAATTCTGCGATTCAGTTGAATGATAACGCACTAATGTGTGAACTGGCTGAATAAGTCCATTGAAATCAGTGAGGTTATTTCCTAAAAAGGCCATCTTAGAACTAATCTGCATGGTCCATTACTTGATCTGACTAATATTATATCTGAATTTTGAAAGAGACTAAGGCCTCAAAGTTTGTTTCGGTGTTTCTACTCAAAGTACCTTATCACATTAAGGTGGTTGTATACTCTCGACAGAGAGCTCTCTCTATGCCTCTCCCGAGACATGTCTCATCGACACGGGACGGAGAGCGTGCGGGGGACGAGCGCTACTATAAATAGCGCTAGGGTGTAAAAAGACTCTTAACGAATCCGAAAGGCATTTTTTATCCCTGTCTTTGCGTTCATTTTTTTGTTCTCGATTATACTTGGGAACCTTCTGGTTACGGAGATATTGGGGGTCAAAGTTCCAACTTTTCCACAAGTTTTTTTTTAATACATGTCTTAATTGTAAGTTTTTTACTTTAAACACCTTCACGACCCCCGTACTATTCAATCCATCCATCAGCACAATGTTTTGAGTGCGTTACTGAGTTTTACCATAAAACGTGTCTTTTCACCCCAAAAAAAAAGTCGTTTCCCAACAATATTTTTTGCGTAAAGTTACTTAGTATGATGTACAGAATGCTTGGTTGACGGCTTCGTGATGAGATTGTTTACACCCTGTATACACTCTCGCGCTCATGTCTTTGAGTGTATCGGTGAGAGTATGTACAGCCACAATGAGAAACATCGTATATTTTCTGAAAGATGCTGATTGATCTGATCATATTATTATTTACTAGCGGACGTCCCGCGGTTTCACCCGCGTAGTTCCCGTTCCCGTGGGAGTACGGAGATAAAATATAGCCTATGTTACTCGTGGATAATGTAGCTTTCGAATGGTGAAAGAATTTTTTAAATCGGTCCAGTAGTTTTTGAGCCTATTCATTACAACCAAACTAACAACCAAACAAACAAAGTTTTCCTCTTTATAATATTAGTATTGTTACGAGCTGGGTATGGGATAAATTAATTACTACCGATGAAACAACTGAATAACTTTAATAATCACAAAACACTTCAAACTCAATCACAAGTACACTACTGATCACTATTCGCTTAGATATCGCACTCACAAGTTCACTTTGATTCGTCCCGTACTGTAGCCAAAATGATACTGCCCGCTCCCACAAACACGTCGACTATTTATACGACGACCGAACGTTTGAGAAAGATCCATAAGTTCCCAGAATCTTCTAGGCAATTCATACTAGGTCATTGTCCTTAGAGAAACTTCCACAACTTTTGTACACAGGAAAGAAATAGGTACTTTATGCCCTGGGCGTACGGTCGAAATTACAATGTCAACTTCCTGATGTATTTTATAGGTAGTTTGCGAATTTGTACCTACATCATTCGATACATACCTACTACTACCTACCTACTTAGTTGTAGGTACCTACTATTAGAAGCTACTTGTATTGTAGGTATGGGTACGACGTAACACTGCCCCCTCCTTAGACATGCTCGTCCCGAGCATCATTAGGCCCGTAGTATCGCGCCAATCGGTCTACATGGACAATCTTAGGCGCACCTCGTGGACCCTTCTGTATTCGGTAGGTGACATCATTGATCCTAGTCACGACTCGGTATGGTCCATCCCAGTTTGCTTGTAATTTCGGAGACTTCCCTTTGCTCCGTACTGGGTTATGCAACCACACCAGTGAACTCTCGTCGAAACCCCTACTATTTGCCTTCCGGTCATAACGGGTCTTCATCTTCTCAGACATCTGTTGGCCGGATTGTCTAATATGCTCATAAACGTCATTCAACTTGTTACGCAAGTCATTTGCGTAATCTGTTACACTGCGTGGAGCATCAGGGGGAGTTCCAGTGATTAAATCTGCAGGCAACCGTAATTCCCTTCCAAAGTTCGCGAAGGCGGGCGTCACAGTCGTACTTTCGTGGACTGCGCTGCGGTAGGACAGAAGAAACGGCTGTATGTGCTTGTCCCAATCCCTTTGTCTGCTTTCCACGACTTTTGCCAGATATCTTTCCAACGTTTGGTTGAATCGTTCCACCATTCCATCAGATTGTGGGTGGTAAGAGGTGGTTCTGGTTTTGTGGGTACCCATTAATCGACAAGTCTCCTGAAATACTTGCGATTCGAAATTCCTTCCTTGATCGCTGTGTATTTCTAAGGGTACTCCAAAACGACAGAAGACTTCCTGAACCAATTTATCTGCGACAGTTGTAGCTTCTTGATTAGGAATGGCGAAGACTTCTGGCCACTTTGTGAAGTAATCCATGACCACCAAGAAGTACTTGTTTCCGCTCTCACTTTCTGGAAATGGTCCCGCAACGTCTAGTGCTATCCGTTCCCAAGGGGCTCCAACGTTGTACACTTTTAATGCTCCTCTGCTGCGTGTTTGGGGTCCTTTCACGGCCGCACAACTGGTACATTTGCGACACCAGTCCTCCACATCATCTCGACAGTGGATCCAGTAAAAGCGTTCTCGAATTTTTAGTAAAGTCCTTTTTACCCCCATATGTCCTCCCGAACATCCATCATGGTACAGCCGTAAAACATCCGGTACCTTAGCTTTAGGGACAACCATTTGTAGATGACAGCTGTCCCCTCGAGCGTTTTCCCATTTACGGCACAAGACTCCATCCTGGATCACCAAGCTGTTCCATTGCGCCCAATAACTCTTCGTGATGGAACTCATCGCAGCCACATCACTCCACTTGGGTTTAGGAGCACCAGCTTTGATCCACTCGAAGATCGGTTTGATATCCGAGTCATTGTGCTGAGCCTGTTGTATGGTTACCTTCCATTCATCGCTGAGATCCGTTCTTAGAATCCTCACGGGCACGACTTCCTTAGACTCCTGTCTAGAACTGAGCTTCCAATCTTCAGGCAAAGGTCTTCTCGACGGTTCATCTGTTTTGCTGTGGTTTCTCCACTGTTGCTGGGCAGCCATTCCAGTCACTTTTCCTTGCAGGGATTGGTCTTCTCTCGGTGTGCTGCGCTTAGGACAGCTTGACCGAAGATGACCCCTTTCTCCACAATTGTAACACTTAGGGCTGTGCCTTTGCGAACGCTGGCGTACAGGTGATACCAAAACTTGCTTTGGAGAGCTTGACCGAAGATGATCCCTCTCTCTACCACTGTAGCACCTAGGGCTGTACCTTTGCGCACGGTCGCGTACAGGAGATACCACAACCTCTCGGACGTAGTGTGTTCGATGGTCTTGCCTCACTGCCTCTACTTCTAAAGCATGGGCTAAGGTGTCCTTCAATGTTTCATGATGCCCAAGTCTCACGGCGGCTCTAACTTCTAAGTCACGTATTCCATCAACGAACGCTTGTACCAGATTCCCATCGATCAGTGCAGGGGCAGACTGGTATGCTTTCCGAACCAGCTTTTCAACTTCCAGGGCCCACTGCTGTAGGTTCTCGGCACTACGCTGGACACGATCCTTCAACTTAGCACGAAATACGTGCTCCAGGTGCGCGTCGCCGTATCTGGACTCTAACGCCTCCAGCAGCTGTTCGTAGGTCACATCCTTGCCAAGCGCTTCAAGAATGTTGAGGGCTTGGTCTCGGAGGCCCAAAGTGAGCGCGGTCATGGCTTGAGATTTTGTCCATCCATTCGCCTTCATAACGGCCTCAAATTGAATTTTATACGCCGACCACGAAGATGTTCCATCGAATGGAGGCACCTTAAAGCCCCGCGCTGAAGGTGCAGGAACTACTGAAGCCACAGTCACATTTCCAGTCTTCAGTTCTCCCAAAGCCTTCTTCATCCCAGCGATCTGCACTTCGGCCTCTGAGATGCGATTCTCATGCTGGTGAACCTGATCCTTCATTACCTTCAGCTCTCTGCCGAAAGTTGAATGAAGATCCTTTATGAGGATCATCTGTTCTTCTTGACGACGAGCCTGCTCCTCCTTGTCTCGTTGCAACTGCTCTTCCAACCGGCGAGCCTGCTCCTCTTGACGGCGAGCCTGCTCCTCTTGACGGCGAGCCTGCTCCTCTTGACGGCAAGCCTGCTCCTCCTTTTCTCGTTGCAACTGCTCTTCCAACCGGCGAGCCTGCTCCTCTTGACGGCGAGCCTGCTCCTCCTTATCTCGTTGCAACTGCTCTTCCAACCGGCGAGCCTGCTCCTCTTGACGGCGAGCCTGCTCCTGCAGCAGCGCCATTAAAGCTGACAAGTCTGGCGCCACTGATGCTGGAGAAACTCCGGATGGGCCAGCGGCCAGCTCTGCCGTAGGCTGGACACCACCCGGTGTCTGTGTCAGAGAATCTCCAAACCGCCTTTGGTCCATGTCCTGCTGTCGCTGACTCCTGGTACGGATACCTTCCGTGTTGTCCTTAGGTAGAACTGGCATAATTTATCCCTCACTTCTGGCACCAAATTGTTACGAGCTGGGTATGGGATAAATTAATTACTACCGATGAAACAACTGAATAACTTTAATAATCACAAAACACTTCAAACTCAATCACAAGTACACTACTGATCACTATTCGCTTAGATATCGCACTCACAAGTTCACTTTGATTCGTCCCGTACTGTAGCCAAAATGATACTGCCCGCTCCCACAAACACGTCGACTATTTATACGACGACCGAACGTTTGAGAAAGATCCATAAGTTCCCAGAATCTTCTAGGCAATTCATACTAGGTCATTGTCCTTAGAGAAACTTCCACAACTTTTGTACACAGGAAAGAAATAGGTACTTTATGCCCTGGGCGTACGGTCGAAATTACAATGACAACTTCCTGATGTATTTTATAGGTAGTTTGCGAATTTGTACCTACATCATTCGATACATACCTACTACTACCTACCTACTTAGTTGTAGGTACCTACTATTAGAAGCTACTTGTATTGTAGGTATGGGTACGACGTAACAGTATAGATAATATTAGTATAGATGTATGATTTCGACTTATTGAACAGAATCGTCATTTAACTTAGTACTAAATTCAGTTTCAAATAGGAGTATTTGGTCACTCTGGTCAATCTTTGAAATCGAACTGCTAAATGAAAGGCAGTAGATACAAACTCTGTTCACAAAATCACAAGACAAGTTTGTTTCTGAACAAGACATTTTTGGTCGGATCATCATCATCATCAGCCTATTAATGTTCCCACTGCTGGGACACAGGCCTCCTCTGTTGGTCGGATACCTCAAGGTATTTATATTAAAGTCTTATTCAGCTTTGTGAAACGGATCACTCACTTCAGATCGGACAGAAGGAATTTTAGATATCTGAATCGTTGCATGACTGTACAATACTAATAAAACTTTACAGTGAGTACAAAACATAATTTTACTAGAGATGGCTAATAAACGAACTATGGTTGAATGTAGTTCTAAAAGTTAGTTCAAGTGATTGTTATAAGTTAGGGAAGGGAGAATAGACAACTGATGGGGCTGAGTAGTTCTCAAATAGGATCTACTCGTACTGTAGACGGGGAGATGGCTTGTAGAATAATTATTATAAGCCTCTATTGTCCCCTGCAGGGCAAAGGCCTCTCTTCCCTCCTTCCACATTTCGCGATCTCGTGCGATTGTAGGCCAATCCTTTGCGAAAGAGTCTAGCTCATCCCGCCATCTCCTTCTTGGCCTGCCGCGTTGTCATTTCCTGCTACTTGGTATCCACCGAGTGGTAATGTTTGCCCATTGCTCCTCCGACATGCGGCAGATGTGACCAGCCCATTTCCACTTCAACCTAACAGCTGTAAGGCCAACATCAGTTATTTGGGTTTTGGAGCGAAAATGGAGTTTCTGACGCGGTCCGTAAGAATAGAATAATGCAGATAAATATATAAAGATATGAAAAAAAAAACAAATAAAAAGATGATGTGGCGGGAATCCGAATCTGTCTGGGATTTTATTATTAATAAAATAACTATGACAATAGAATTTATCTTTATTAATAATTCCAATTAATTTAGTAAAAGCTGTTCTAAAACCTGTACAAAAAACTTCTACCCTAATGAAATAAGCACTTCCAATACGATTTGACATTTTTAAAAGCTTGTAAAAATAGAAATGTACATTGACGTCAACTTTGATGTGGCGCATTAGCCGATTACAATTTTGCTTTTTAACAAATTGGATTTTTATCTACTCTATTAACTGAATTTGTGGAAAATAAACATAATATACATGATGACATAATATAATATACATTTTAAGTTGATGAAGGTACATGTATCGAATATTTACGATAGGAATAAAATCATTCAAAGTTTTATAGTATAGAAGCTAATGAACATTTTATTCTGTGGAAGGTGAATGTCGTAAATAAAAACGTGGCATCGAGCTATATGGTACGCATGTCTTGCTTTACACCGGTACGTCATTAGTCGACGCGTAATTAGTGAGTACAATTTAAAGAGAAACCAAGTGAATAAGTTATTCAAATGATGTCCGACGTATGTATGTTGTCGCTTTTCATTCTGGATGTAAGTTATACTTACACATAATACTACTTATGTATATGTGCCTTAATACAATTATTTAGAAAACAAACTAAATCAATAACATATTTGCTCCACACTGAAGTTCACTATTGTTAAGTCGCAAGTTACAAAAATTGGCAAAATTTTTGAACAAGATTTACCAAAATTTTAGCCACATTTGAAACTCGCTTGAAACAGCTTAAATCCACATTATCAGCTCACCGAAAATTGTTAGATTTATTATTTATAGCGAATGCAGCGCTTTTTGCGCTGAAAGCCGTGCAGTTGTTCAGGTGATAAACGGGACATAAAATGAAACGTAAATCATAAACCGCTATAAAATTAAAAGCTATTAAAGCGACTGGAAGAACGTAACCAGTTCATAACAGGTGACTATGGGTGAATGGCTGCCGCTAGTAAATGATTTTAGACACGTTCAAACAGAAGTTGTTAGCTGTTTATTTATGTTATTAATTACAATAAGTTTGCAGGTGTTTATTGAACTAATTTTAGTTGGTTTAATTATTGGGTAAAATTAGTTTAGTTACTAGAAGTTTATTTGTGTTGATAATTTTGAGGTTCAAATCGATTTTCCGCTCCACGTATTAATAAAACCTATTTAAGTGGGTCATACCATCTCATTGAAACATGAAAACTAAAACTAATCATCAGAACTTAAGGAAAAAAACCGGCCAAGTGCGAGTCGGACTCGCGCACGAAGGGTTCCGTACCATTATTATCAAAAAAAGGGCAAAAAAATCATGTTTGTTGTATGGGAGCCCCCCTTAAATATTCATTTTATTCTGTGTTTAGTATTTGTTTTGTTTTTCTGTTGCCGCTATAACTAGCGGCAACAGAAATACATCATCTGTGAAAATTTCAACTGTCCAGCTGTCACGGTTGATGAGATACAGCCTGGTGACAGACAGACGGACAGACGGACCGACGGACAGACGGACAGACAGCGAAGTCTTAGTAATAGGGTTCCGTTTTTACCCTTTGGGTACGGAACCCTAAAAAACTAGACTACATCCCTAATAACAGTCGTATTCTCAGCGCGTATTTTCAGTCTTGTAAAATCCGTTTTTTTGTCGCCACCAAATATTAGATATCAAGTCGAGCTACGTGACGCGACTGTTGAGCGCGACTGTCGTACGCGACAAAATCTGCGTTTACTCCGTGACTGAACTGCACACGGTCCTTCGACCTGGACCCTATTCTCTAAGGTCACATCGAACCAAACAACCCTCGTATAACTGAACATTTGTAACATTCATCTACTTAATCCAATAATTTCGCCGAATCATCGCCATTTTCATTTTGCTTTCATCGGTTTCATATAATTGGCAACATTTTAGCACACGTTTTAATATAATAACATAAGCAGGTATAACAATTCATTGCATCAATTTCCATTTCATTGAACCTTGTTTCCACTGCTCTCACGTTATTGTGCTGAATTATTGAGCACTTTCCAGTCATGAAATTATTATAGAACGAAATCAATATCTAGGCCAACGCTACTTTGTATAACATTGCTCAACGAATTTTCCTTCGTTATCGTAAATCCATGTTTTTATGTCAAAAGTCTTTCACGTCAAAGCCCGTGAACCGAGACAAATGTAATCTCGCAAGATTTCAACTTTACATCCACGCGAAAACATCAGATAACAATTTTTTGAAGTTGCTGGATATTCTCGCTTGAACGCATTCAGGAGGACTGCAAAGAGAGGCAAAGGTAAAGATTGACGTCGCAGCTCTGCACGTCATGTTACTTTGGCCTTTCTTGCTTTACAATAACGTACAATATACAAAAAATAAAACATGGCCGCCGGCAAAATTATTTCTTTACGGAATTTCTCAAGTTAACAAGGAAAACATGAAACTTCTGTCATTTCCTTTTAGAGTTCGTATTCAGTAAGCTTTTGAAAAGATGTACTAAAATGAATGAGGCTTCATACTTAAATTTGTGGTCTTGATTTTCCTCTCGAAATTTATATGAATTTCGTATATTGGCAATTACCGCGGGCTACAATCGATCACCAGCTGTAATACTTTATTAATTACCTTTGGAAAGACAAAATTATTCAGTCTCATCACAGCATCGTTCGATCAGTCCAATCAGGTCGACCCCACTCAAAGTTGTAAAACATATTCAATGGTGTTCAATATGGCTACTTATTAACATTCAAGGCTTAATTATACTTGTAGGAGTAATCACCGTGCTAACTAACGATGAACTAACGCAGTCTGAGAACTATCACGTGACAGCGCACTTGAACTTGTAACCCCAAAGCTATTAATAGACACAGGTGTACTCAATGCAGCGTACTAGGTCTGTAGCTATAGGTAGAGGTGGCGTGTATACGAGATGTCATCTCATCTGTGCCCGCGGCGACAAAGCATCAGGCAGGTCAAAGGGTGGGGGTGGCCGCATTGTTAACTTGCGACTCACGCTGAAGGGCTTTTGATGACGACACTTGCCTCGTACACGTCACAGGCTCGACTTCAAAAAAATGTATTTCAACAGGTTTTTTTGGAGTAGGTATAATAGTAAAAAACCCCGACGAAAGTTGAGAAAAATGACAACAAGATAAAATATTTTTGTTTCGTTCTCGTTGGTTTTGTTTTCACAGACATGTTTGTTCTCTATTTTATCGGAACATTTTGTGGTGTCTAGTTCTATCTAGTTTGGGTTGTGATCAATATTGGGCATATCGTGAAAGTAGTTCGATTTCCCTTAAATTCCGCGGCAAGCGTATGAAATTCTTATCTCATTCAAAGGATTTTCTACTTAAGATATCCTTATACGAAGGTTTATGTGAAGTATTGAGCTCTTTTACTTTGCCAAAAAAATCATCCAAAACTGAAGATCTCCAAAATGCTCCTTTCATAAAAGCCCTATGTGCCCTCAGCTACGCACGCCCTCTAAAGGGTGAAACCAGGTTACATTCTAAAGGTGCTATTTTTCACTTTATCAAAGGAAGACGCCCTTCCTTCCTGTCCCCAATGAAAAGGTCGAAAAGGGAACATGCTATAAAACACTGTTTGACATCTGTCGTCAAACTGTATCCCATCTCAGGACTAGTTTCAATTCGAACTTAGTCTGAACTAAAGTAGTATTCTTGTGAAGGCAGGATCCTGAAAGCGCCCGCGTCAGACGGATCTTGACTCGGTGAAATTAATCCATCTTGGCTCTCAATAGCAACGGGGAAATGTATTAAATGTCGGCACCGGGAACTAGATGGGCTACTTCCGTACTTACATGAGGTTGTGTATGGAAGTTTTCTTTTAGAGAGGAGCGTCTTTGATTCTAGTGTTGAACGGCAGAAAAAGAAAGATCTTGAAAAGAACTATGGGGTTACCATGACGTCTTAAAGCAGGATTGTTTTATTGTCATTCCAGTGAGGGAAAGCGACAGCGCTATGCGGGGTGTCTAGCGCCATCTCTTTCCCTCACTGGAATAAGAATAAAACAATATTGCTTTAAGACGTCATGGTAGGCCACCTTGGGACTTTAAATGGCTGTTTTGGCAGAATCACAATAAGTAGGATCATAATATGAAATACTAACTGCGTCTATGACCATTAAAAAAAATAACGTGATTAATTTTAGTATCCTATTATGATTCTCCACCTGGACAGACAGCGAAACTGTTTGATTTCTACAAAACATAATATGAGATACTTAAGCTAATTGGTAATGTTGTACTTTGCAAATTATATCTGTACTAGCGCCGCCCCGGCTTCGCACGGGTGCAATGCCTCTTGAATCACTCGATCTATTAAAAAAAACCCGCATCAAAATCCGTTGCGTAGTTTTAAAGATCTAAGCATAGGTACATAGGGACGGACAGACAGCGGGAAGCGACTTTGTTTTATACTAAGTAGTGAAGTGATAATAACTGTCAATAATCAAATGACTTTATCGTCTCTTAAAATATATATATGTTATAGGCAATGTGTACAATGCAGGCATTCTATACAATACCTAGGAAATGTATAGAATGCCGGGGTCGTTCAGGCAATGTATGAAATGGTGTTCAATGTTTTAAACTATTTTACACTTTACCTAGGAAATGTAAAAAATACCTAGGCATTGTATAGAATGCCAGTTGAAGCACAGGCAATGTGTATAATGAACGACCTCGAGAAGGAGACACGTGGCGGGTTTAAAGGAACCTAACTAACCTAACGTCGGGATGCCCCAAGTTCTAGTAGTATCCTATACCACTTACGCACACACGTGTCTCCTTCTCGTGGTCGTTCATTATACACATTGCCTGATGCGCTTTGGGCATTTTATACAATATCTTGGCAATGTATGAAATGAATCGTATTATATACATTGCCAGAACGTTTTAGGCAATATATATAAAGCCTAGGCATTCTATACAATGCCGGATTATACACATTGCCTATAACATATATATTTTTTAATTACCAATGAATGCATTCAAAAAGACATGCTGCGCCGACCCCAAATAAATTGGACTAAGGGTAGTACGAGAATGATGTCGAAGAATGCATTCAAATTTTAAATATTATTAGGCACGCACCAGTCTTTGAAAGAAAATGTACTTCAAGAAGATTGCAGGAAATCTCAATAATCTAGAAACTTATTTGACTGTTGATGTCGTCTCGAAATCCTTTCAAATTTATTGAGGCAATCCTCCTCAGGAGACCAGGTACGCTCGTTAAAGATCTTACTTATCTAGTAGTTGGTAAAGTTCTGTCTTTTAAATATTTTAGAAGATCTGAAATCTCACAAAATGTCTATAGGTATATTAAACCAAGTCTTAAAAGTAGGTACCTATAAAATATTTACCATACAGTCATTCATACGTAAGCCCCTGCAGGCAAGTTCGCTGCATACAAATGCAAACAAGTTGCTCAATAAAGTCGAGCAGGCGTTTAGACGACACCGCATCTTGTGTTCCAGCAATTTATATAGCAAAAGGACAGTTTTAAATAAAATGTTTTATGAACGTCTATAAAATGCTTTTAGTGCAACATGTGTTTACTCTTACGTCGTTAATCTAAACTTTGTACAGCACCGTCGGTTTATGGGACGAAAGTAAATATTTATGGCGTGGCCTCATCTGTCATCAAGTATTTAAGTAATTTTCCGGCTCACCCCCGCTTCTAATCAGCTAGTGCTTCGAGGCCGGGTGCTTTCCCTAATTTTCGCGACACCCTATTAACCAGGCGCAAGTTATTGCTCACTCCCGAGGGATCACAGCCTGGTTGCCATGGCAACGGGCACTTGTGTGCGTTGACACCCAGTTTTCTGTTTGTGTGGGTGTGAAAGTTGTAGTCTGCGGTTCTAGAACTTGTGGATTCTTATCTATCGGTTTTTCGTATACGGCGCCCGATGTAGTTTGATAGTGAAGCCGGAGATTAACCGAGCTGCTGGAACTAGGTGAGCGTCGGGCGGTATCGTTGGCTCAAAGTATTCTATTTCATCGAACATTATTTTAAAGATTCTTGATGACAGGAAGTTGAATTTCCGTTCAATTGTTCATTGTTATGACGTACCAGCTATTATTTTTATGTTATCAACTTATCAATGTGAATTTTTACTGCTAAAAATAAATCTTCACTTTTCTCCGCCAATATTTGATGAAATATTGGAAATAATTAAAGATCTGTCAGTAGGTAATAATTTAAAAGTTGAGACGATAACATTCACATTAACACTATTAGCAATCTTGATCCCAAAACACTCCAAAACACATGGCTTATGTAAAGCCCATGTATCTAAAAAGCCGAAGCTTCAGCATTCAGTGACGGGATCAAGACGATTCGAGTTCGACACTAAGTAGGCAATATAACGCAATAGGGCGGTCCCCTGGGATTGGGGTGTATCGTAAGTGTTGATACGAACAGTTTTGTGTCCTCCCCGTGTTGTCGGATAATATGTGTTGCTGACGTTTGGGCCGCACTAACCAGAATTTTTTCACCGTTTTCTTTAACGAATACAAATAAAGATACGCTTTTAGAGCTTAATTCTGTTGACAAAGGTTTGTGTCTGGTTTAATACTTGTTATGGAGTCTTGTAGCTACTTTTTTATTGCTTTCGGGATTGTTTCTAAGTACTTACGTATTACTATTCCTTTCAGAATTTATTTTTGGCAAATCGTGGGCAAGTTTCTGTTAACCTCAAAGGTCAGAAAGTTTTAAGTTAACTCTTTCTGTTCGTTATTACAATCGACAAATAATTATTCTGAAACACAATTTAAATGTTTTACTCGACCGCCTTTGAAAGAGGTTATTTGCTTAAAAGTTTTTATTTTATACCTTTTTTCGCCGGTTATCTGTACCAGTTCGCTTATTAGCATATTAATCGTATGGTTATGCATCGGTAGGTACTCATTCGCATGGTATTGCTTGTAATTACTTAATGTTTAAAGAGAGTTCAGCAAGGTTTAATACTTAGCCCGTTCTTATTTATCTAATTTCAATCGATTGACAGTTTTGTTTGCAGATAAAACGCCTTTAAATCTGTGGTTACACAAAACATGTCGGGTGTAAAATTTTCTCATCCCTAGTTTCGTGATTACCAAGCTGTGCAAAATAGTTTACTTCTACAAATATAGCAATAACGAGTATTCCAAAATCAGTAAACACAGAGGGTCATGTCAGGTCTCTAAATAACACCAATTAACCCTCAGCCATACACGTTTTAGGGTAAGGTCATACAACCATAATAAAAGACGGACGGTCGGAATAGTTCGTAAAATTGACGACGTTCATTGGCTCAGATTTGAAAATTAGGGTTGGAAAACTCCGTTCGACGTTATCCATGTCCATTAACACAACAGTCCTAAGCAAACACCGGCGGGTGTGTGGCCGCGCAGATAAGTGTTGCTACGCCATCTATGTTTTGTAATTAGATAATCGTGTGTGTGAGTAAATTTATTAATACTGGTCGCACGCTCGTGGTGTACTGCTGTTATTAAAGTGATAACGTAAATATTTTTGCTATCGATATTTGTATTATAATAATGTTGAAAGTTACATTCATTTATTAGAAAGTACTGTTATAAGAGGAAGCCCCATAGAGACTCGATTTAAAAAAAAAATCAGAGCAGTCTTTGGGGACTGCCGATAGAAGTGAAAACAAAAAGTACACAGGCCCCGCCCCAGTTGTAGCACTGGTTATGCCCCGCGCATGCCTAAGTGGTGCTACGCCGTAGCGGATGCTACGAGTGCTACGAACGGCTACGAAGCGTCACCGCACGTTACGTTACGTGACGATGAGTTCAATGTTTTTCCTTCACCCTAAAAGTGCTCAACGCGCCTAAAGAAGTTTTCACTTCAAAAAACTACTTGACACTTTTTGTTTTAGCCACGATTCAAGTTATAAAAATCTGGATGAAAGTATTGGGGCACCTCATATTAATGCGGAATGGGTCATCCTACCCTTAAACATTTCAAAAGTGGTTTAAACGTGTTATAAAATATATCGTTTCGCTTCAAAAGTTTGAACAGAACATCTAATTAATCCTCTTGATATGAAAACTGGTATAACGTTCTAATTGTTTCAATTAGTACCTAGCAGCTAAAGTAAGAACTAGTTTATTCCATGAAATAAAATATCGCACCATATGTAAATGTGGATTAATGGGTACCCACACGTATTAATTGGTAACTAAACACTAGTAGATATAATCTGCTCCAGTCGAGGACAGCCCTAATTTAATTTACCTACACCGAGTCCTGTACGACCAGAACCGGGCCAACTTTTAATGAAACAGTAAATACATTTTAGGAGGGAACCCTATTTCTAGAGCCTTTTACAATTTCCACAAACAGTAAGTCGTGCTAGGTAAACAAACTAAAGATGATTCTTGTTTATTACCACTTTACACATAACAGCAATTCGAGCATATTGTTACAGTCGAAGTGCCTAGTATAGAGACTGTCGCAAGACGTTAACATTAACCAATTTCCTTAATGGCATTAAAGCACATTACGATCGAGTTCACATCTCTAACGAGCAGTCAGTATATGTCTCCATAAGAGCAACATCACACACGACAGGAAAGAAATGACGTCAAATAGCACAAGAAACGGCAACAATAAAATAAAGACTTAAAGACCGACATATTTCAGTAACATGGAGCAAGGGGGAAGGGTACATGACCCCCACATTTCCAATAAAATTTTCCACCGTGTATGAAATCGTTTATACAGTAAGCTTCATTACTTCCGTGAGAGGCATCTATTTTTGAATATTCCTTAAGAAAAATGTGGTGAGGAACGTGCCTCCGCGGCGCTAGCGTAGTCTGGGCTTTTCATACGAGTTCAAAGGCGCCGCTCCCGTCTACCGCGGTGACCAATTATTACGCCACTCCATGGGACATGGTGGCGCTTTATTGATTTTTATTACGACCGCTGTAATATAAGTCACTGATGTTACACACAATTTAATAAGAACTAGGGCAGTTGAGCTGTCCACATTATTTAATTAACGTGGCTGCGCTAACGTAATTTGCTAGAACACTATTTTAGTTTAATGGGTATGAAATCATCTTGTTTATTTTTAAAGAAGTGACGTCAGAATTTGCTGTCTCTACATTGTATCCAATTTCTTCTGGATGTCCATTTCGTAGATCTCTAATTCCATTATCAAAAATTGCGCGTTTAAACTGACATGAAATACGACATTCTGCGTAAAAAATAAACATAATATCGTATCTGGTTACCCTCCACGCAAGTTTGTCTGACAGCGCCACACAAAACGCTCGCTTTAGCGTTGACTCCGCAAATATTTCCCATAAAGCCGCCGACGGAACCCGGGAAACGTGGCCCGAGTGAAATATGGGCGTCCTAGTATTGCCATTCCGTAAAATGATTCGTGATTTACGCGCCGTGCTTTTGATACATGAGCGAGATTTGCGTCGCAGGTGACGGCGTCGGGCCTAACACCCGCACTCTCATCTCGAATTGAATTGTTGTTCTCATATTGAATGGCGCGTCTATATATAAATATTGAACTATTTCTCACATCTTTTCTATTGAGGTGTACTCCAAGGTATAGATGTGGCGCAGTTTTGTGGTACTGGCAACTCTGCTAACAGAAATGTGTTACGGATTTATTAAACCTTTCAAAACATGTTTGTCTCGGTAAGATGGTTGTACAAATTGAAACTTTTGACTGTCTTCGAGAACAATTTTTACTATTCCACTACTTTAAGCCAACTACACAACCGAAATTGTTAGAACTTAAGTTGGCTGTAGAAACATGCAGCTAATTTCAGTACTGAAATAATGGGGGCAACTATACAAATATCTACCACAGTATCTTAATAGGTATCTCCTAAAAGCTATATACAACGCGCCTCGTAAACTCATATCAGTGTAAGCTCTAATTTCCTCGTCGTTCCTCTACTGCCCTACTGTAAGCCTAAGGAGGACAAACGCGGCCATGTAGCTAATGTACGCACGACCGCAACTAGCCGTGGTAGCCGACTACCCCGTACACTGTACAATAACTTCATAAGGGACAACGAAGACACACTCATGCTCGGTGTACCACGACTAATATCAACTTGTACCTATTATGTTCTTTAAAAGGGTGAATAAATCTTCAGCCAGTATCAAAGGAGGATCGTAGGCAGGGCCGTCATACTGTCACCCATATGGTGAAACTCCCTTTGGATTTCTTTCCCGTCGTGTGGTAAATATTGAATAAAAATAAATAACAAATTTCTAATTTTGGTCATCTGTATTTTTACTTGTTTGTTGTCCGGCATTAAAATGATTTTGTAATTTGTGGAACATGATTTAAAAATCTCCGCCAATTGTTTGTGCAAAGTATCTGAACAATTTGCTCCAGTTTTCGTTGACCACGTGAATTCGAAAAGCGTATTCCCCAACGCCTTTGATATAATGTGGGAAGAAAAGCGTGAACTTCTAATAAAATTGATCAACTTATGAACTATTCCCACAATGCTCCATATTATTCAATTCTAATCACCACTATTGAACAAACACTAACGAATTAACTGACTCGAATTAATGACTAGATATTTAATCAAAGCAAACTCACGTTGGCATACATTTGCCTAAACAGTTTGCGTTTGAAACCATGCCCTGATGTGTATCTAATATCAAGCTATCATTACAACCGCAAAGTTATGCCGTCGAATTTCTGGGAAATATCGAAGTGGGTCAATAAACATGGTAGATAGTTTCTGTAATAACATTTGTCGCGGAATTTGTGGTGGGCTCGGAGGTTCGTGGTACGAGGGGGTGGAGGGGGTTTGCTAGCCGGAATCAATCCACTCACGTCAGGTCCGTTGTCCAATCAACTGACACACACTGTTCACTAGGGATCAGCGGGCGACGGGCGCGAGTGCCCGCCATGTACGAAGATAAAGAAGGTTTTATTTTTCACGTGTCGGTCGCGCCGAGACGTTGATAAATGTCGCCGCTTAAGGTGGATGCTCAAGCGTAGCCCGCGAAATTCAAATTTTCTTACGTTTTTTGCAATTTGCAGGCCAGTGCTAGGTTGTATGTTGATTAAAATTTTGTTTGCGACTGTAAGACGTATGTAGTTACAGAATTATATTCATCAAACTCATCAATACAACCCTCAAAGTTCATATTGGTGTCAAAATTACTTTTCCAAGGTCAAAATCATTCTTGCACCATTATGAACTTGGAGGGTTGTATTGATGATTTTGATGATTATAATTGTGTTACTACATACGTCTTACAGTCGCAAACAATATTTTAATCAACATACAACCTAGCACTGGCCTGCAAATTGCAAAAAACGTAAGAAAATTTGAATTTCGCGGGCTACCCTTGAGCATCCACCTTAATGAGGGATTTTCTTTTTAGCTCTTCCCTAGTCGCTGGATAGATGGCGCTAGGTGTAAGTATGATAATGCAAGGAACGGAACCTAAAAAAACTGATTTTAACAAAGCGCAAGAAATGTTGGTTATATTCGGAAGGTTAAGCAAATGAAAGTGTCAGTCAACGAGAGTATGTGACGTGACACAATGGTTTTTTTTCAAGCGTTTTGGCTCTGGCATAGTAACTTCAACGCCATCTATAGAGTTCTTGGAAACTAAGTTTTTTTTTAAAACCTCAAAAGGAAAACCTCTCATTACGTGTTGACGTCTTATCTAAATTATTTCAGACGTAGGGCTGTAGTAAGTGCAACTTTTTCACAGAATATAGGTACTTACGACAAACTGTTCCAACAAAAATTTCAATACCATTTCTTTCAGAGATTTTCCTTTCCAAACTGGAACTCGTACTTGTAGGACATGCTATTTGATAAAATATTTAAATATCTAACGAATTTTTTCTTTTATTTCAGGTAAGTTTCACAATAGTACCTTCAGATTCTCCTCTTTGTCGAACTTCGAACAAATTGGTAAGCAACAATTTAACACCTTCTGAAAAACGAATGCACCATCTACCTCCGTAGAACTAAGCGCGTACCACTCATCAAACAAAAAATAAGACCTGTGGTACACCAAAACTTTTAGTAGCTCCGCGGTGTCCTCATATAACGGGGCCGGAGCGGGCGCCATCGTTGTGACAGCGAGTGAGTGTAGCTGTCCCCCGATGCGGCCGGGCGACCCCCGCAAACAATTAACTGGCCCCCAACTACACAGACTACACACTAATAGAGATTTTGAAGAACTAAATGCGGAAATAGAAGGTTAGAAATACAAGGGATGTTGCCGCAGATTTTAAGTTGACGTGTTCGAATTGTTGTGTGCCTTTTGTGTGTAGTTTACATTAAATGTTTAAAATAAGAAAATTTAAACCGGTTTCAGAACAAAACGAGTACAAACTAAAAGGTCTACACCTACAGGCTACCCAAACAAGAACAGCAAACTTTTCCATTTAAAACATTAAAGTACACGAAAATTTCATCTCGACCCCAAAACCAATATTTTTCATCGATACCCGATCGCGACACGAAAATAAATTCAAGTACTGTTTATACACAATAAGGAGAGTAAACAATCCATGTCACCCCTTACACAATTCTGTCAGTTGGCCGGATGACAGGTCATATCCGGGGCCGGGCGGTCAACCGCCGCCTCTGTCGATTCTATTACACTGTGCGAGACAGATTGAGGTGGCCGCTACGCGTAAGCTGACGTCAATTCTGTTGACTACTAATAAATATTTTATCGCCATGAAATATTTAATTACAATCACGGAATGGTATGAAGGAAAAAGGAGTAAATGATAGCGTGGCGATTGACACGGGGGAATGTAAGAAAAAACGTGATGCGCTGACCCCCAATAACATGGGTGAGACCCCAGTAAGATGATGACGATGATGATGATGTGGAAACTTTTCTCACACTCTTAAGAGCCTATACTACCTCAGATTAGCAACTCTATTTGTGGTGGTTCAAACTTCGTTTGTAATACTGTTAGAATAACGTTCTAATCAGCTTGCACTACAAAGCGGTTGTTACGTCCGCGTCAGTCACTGCGGCCGAATAGTGAGAAATGAGTGGTTTTTATTCTTTATAAAATCAAATTTTCGTCTTATGGAAAAATAAAAAACCTAAGACCTGCTTTATAGTTAATTCAGTTAGTATGCAAAATTTCATGATCTAATTTGAAGTACTTTTTGAATACCAGCGGTTTATTGTTCGATTTGGAGGTAACTTTGGGATTTTTTTCTATCGAGAAAATTTTATGAAATCGTGTTTTCGCCAAACATAGACCTAACATTAATCCTCAACTTTACCATATATTTATTTCTAAATTAATGCTGCAGTATTTTAGGCGTAACGGAGGATCATGCTAAGCCATTTGAGGTAGTATAGGCCCTTAAGTTTTAAGCATTGTTTGGTTTTAGCAGATGCCAGTGGCATAAAAAGGTCCCATAAGGTGAACTCAGCACCTAACCGTCCCGATGTAGTAATTTAGAGAAAACCAGAAATCCTGTCAAGAATATGCCTAATTATTTTGTAGCTCACTCTAGACTCTGTTAGCAAAACTAACAAATTAATCAAGCACAATATAGCACTATGTTTCGTTTCCTAAGAATATTCAGTAAAATTTTAAGCATAGTTAAGACAGAAAAGATAGTATTTTACGTACTGACTGTATCACAATTTCACTCTATTCATTAACATTGTATAAGGCAGGTCGATACAGCCGGGCTAACAAGGTGCAATACATTTATAAGTTAACAAGGCGATCGCCATAAATTCAGCTTGTTGCTACACTAACGCTTCGCTTCGGATAAGAAAAATAACAGAGTTAGCCTTAGAATAATGCTCAAGTTTCAGTGATTCTGAATTAATTTACTGTAAAAAATAGTATTTGTTGAGCATTGGTCTTTAAGTTTATCTTTTTTATTTAGCAAGAAGTGATAACATATTTATTTAGATGTTTCTCATAAAGGATTCTGCGCACTTCACCATACCATACCCAATACGTTCATACTCGTAGCACGGTCATGGTATGATACGGAGTAGTGGGCAGACTCCTTAAAATAATTTAATTGAAAAATCTATGCATATGAACAACTCGTTTCCCACTCAAAAAATTTAACGACAAGTCTATTAAAATCTACACAGCAACGGGAAAACTCTACTTGTGGTCGAAACAGAATTTTCTTTAAATACCATCTCAAACAATGACTTAACCAAAAGGTAATTAATCCATAAAATAGATACTTTCGAGTAACGAGTTGCCGTTAATGTTTCACTTTACGTTCGCAAACCAACAAGGAACAAATAAAAACATGTGAAATGAGACGGCGGAGCAGAATGGATGTAATAAAGAAATTGCTAGAAGGTTCGCGCGAATAATACCGAATGTTCGACAGAATAGTCACCCCGCATGCCTTTCATACATTTATGCATATACAACGGGCGACACGAAATATTTTCTCACCTTTTCTCACAGAGGTCGACTGGGTTAATACTCTTTTGTATGATCGTAATAACACTTATGCCCTTTTTAGGGTTCCGCAGTCAACTTGGAACCCTTATAGTTTCGCCATGTCTGTCCGTCCGTCCTCGCTTAATCTCTGTGACCGTTAGCACTAGAAAGCTGAAATTTGGTACCAATATGTATATCAATCACGCCGACAAAGTGGTAAAATAAAAATTAAAAAAAAATGTTTTATTAGGGTAGCCCCCCTATATGTAAAGTGGGAAGTGATTTTTTTTTTAATTTCAACCCTAACGTGTGATATATTGTTGGAAAGGTATTTAAAAATGAATAGGGGTTTTCTAAAATCATTTTTTGATAATGTCAATAATTTCGGAAATAATCGCTCCAAAAGTAAAAAACAATGTGTGCCCCCCTCTAACTTTTGAACCTTAAGTTTAGAAAATATGAAAAAAATCTGAAAAGTAGAACTTTATAAGGACTTTCTAGGAAAATCATTTTGAACTTGATGGAAACAACAGTTTTTGTACAAAAAAGACAAAAAGTTGTACAAAATAATTTCTGGACTACGTTTGTAGTACATTCGTATATGCAAGCATTTTTACATAATGGATACCCACCTTTAAACTCATAAGTGGGAACACTTATTGTGACGGACGGGAAACTACGGACGGGGAACTATGGAACCCTACACTGAGCGTGGCCCGACACGCTCTTGGCCGGTTTTTTAACATCTCTTAATGAATGCCCAAATATGATTGCACTGATGGAATTTCAGCTTTTAGCACTGAGCAGTCTTGAAAATCCAATCCAAGAGGAGCTCGTGACTAAATAATAACAGCCGCTCGGGTCGATCTTTAGGTTAAGCCGTGCTTGCCTAGGTTGGTCTGTGGATGGGTGACCACCCATTACATACCGAGTTTCCTCCGTGCCTCGGAAAACACGTTAAGCAGTTGGTCCCGGCCGTCATTTGTGATCTTTGACAGTCGTTACAGGTAGTCAGTGGCCCAAAAAAAGTCTGACAACCAGTCTTACCAAGGGGTATCATATTACCCAGTACAAACTGGGTTGTGGAGGTCAGATAGGCAGTCGCTCCTCGTAAAATACTGGTATTCAGCTGCATCCGGTTAGACTGGAAACCGACCCTAATAAACTTGGGAAAAGGCTAGGCAGATGATGAGTCTTGAAAATCCAATATTGTGTTATTTTTTTCGTGAAAACTGGTTTTAAGGTCGAATTCACCATCGATTTATGCTTGAGTTAACCCGGTGTTTAAATCCATGATCCTGTACACACATTGAACTCGATTTAACTTTCCCTACAGATAACAGAGCCGCTATTGATACCAACAAACGGTTTGTTCTATAGCCATCGTTTTTGCTTTGTGGTCTATTTTCTTTAATAGGATGAGTTTTGTTTGTGGTTTTGTTCAGTTAAACTCGTGCTTTGTTTAGTTGAAATAGGTACTTTAGTCAGTCTCTACCCTATCTCCTTTATTTATTTTTATGGGGTTCCGTATCCGAAGGGTGACCAACGGGACCCTTTTAGTAAGCCTCCGCTGTCCGTCCGTCCGTCCTCTGTGTGTCCGTCCTCTGTCTGTCCGCCCCTCTCTCTGTCACCGAGCTGTATCTCATGATCCGTAATAGGTAGACATTTGAAATTATCACTGAATGTGTATTTCTGTTGCCGCTATAACGACAAAAAAAATAAAAATTGCACACCTACTGCGATGGTCCGGAACACTTCATGCGAGAGTCCGACTTGTACTTGGCCCGTTTTTTAATAAATTAATTTTTATATTAGACCAGTAACCTCAGTTTGGTTTCGTTTTAATGGGTTAACCTTTTCCGGTTTTCATAATGAATGTCAATCATTCTGAAGTGCTGGGTCGCTCTCCTCTGTACCCTTCCGAGTCGCCTGATATTAATCATGACTTACCGTTCATATTTATCTTCAATAACGGTCAAAAATATCGCTCCCTTTGTCCGATAGTAATAAATCGCAGCCCTATCTCTTATTCTGAACATTTTTTTGCATATTATCTTAGAATTTATATCCTATTGTCGTTTATTTTCGCCAAGGAAATAGCCAATTTATTATTGACGATTAATTTATTGAGTACTTAGGATGCAATCTTCTGCTGAATTTGATTCGTATCTTGATATTAATTTTCTCTTTTTGAAAAATAAAGTCTCTGGAAAGATTTACATTACATTTTCGTAACAACTTACATTATTTCAAGGTATGGTACCATTCTTTCAAATGAATCCAATATATTTGCTAGATACCTAAAAACAGCAAGAAAACTTCACAGCTTCAAATAAAGTTATGGTACAAATGAAAAGATTGAATAGTTCGTTCTTACAAACTCCAAATCAAGATTATAGTGTGATTCTACATACATATACCGAGGTCCCCTTTACAACGTGCACTGATTTGACAGCTATGTTCGCAAATGACTTGTTGAGTGGACCACTCTAGCCCTACGCCAGCGCCATCTGCATGTGTATAGCCTACCATTCCCCAATAATATTTAGGTAATTGAGCGTTAATTATTGATTGGAATGCCCTGTCAATCTGTGGTTGATTAATTTGAGGTTAGGCGGACGCTACGCCACGTCAAAATTTAGCCTGATGCGAAAATTCCGGTATTATTTAATTAACTGTAATGGAATTTAGTTTAGTATTTACTTATGTGGAATATGTGACATGCAAATATCAGCTTTAGCATAATCTGATTATAGCTCATACTTGGTTGGTAATACATAGGTTAAATCAGTCTTCAAGGGTTTCGTATTGCCCAGCGTGGTGTAGGTAAGATAAACAGTAGCTTCATGTAAAATACTGGTGTTCAGTTGCATTCGGTTAGACTTGAAGCAAATCCCAACATAGTTGTGTAAAGGCTAAGCAGGTGATGAAGATTGATAACACAGGTATGATATTAACTAATGGACTTGGACGGGTTAATACTGGTATTCTGCTGCATCCGGTAAAACTGGAAGCCGACCCCAACATAGTTGGGAAAAGGCTAGGCAGAGGATGATGATGACTTGGACGGGTTAAGATCAGACAGTTTTATGATCACAGATACAGACAGAGCTTTGAAGCTATTTTTTTCTTAGTTGCCAATATAATGGTGTCGATTCTGTTGTGCACAAACTAAACATAATTTAGGCTATTGCTATCTTTTTCTTTCTAAAAAAACGAGAAAGAGACGGACGTAATTTAGAGCTGTCAAATTTCGTTGGATATGTTGGAACTAATATTTCTATACAAATGAAGGGTGCCCGTAAAAACATGTCGACTAAAAACACGGTGAAGCGCAATGTATAAACTAGTTTGACATTTCTAACTTAGTTTATAGCTATAGCCGTCCTTTTCTCGCACTGCCTTTTAGAAAAAGATAGCAATAACCTCAATTAAGTTTAGTGTGTGTACAACAGAATCGACACCAATGTCGATATTTATTGAAACATGAAGTAGGACAAAGTATAATTTATCGAAAGCTTTGACGCTAAAAGGTTCACTCCCAACCCATCGCTCTCACAATTACAGATGCTGTTTTCATGGTTCCTCGAACAAAAATATTCACCTAAAGTCCTCTGGTTGATGAATGTAGGGTCTCAGCAATGAATAATGGGCGTCGCTTAATAACGGTGGCGTAATTGCGTTATCTAGGCTCTTGGGGGCGGGGGAACCTCTGCTATCCATAACTGGGAACTCATAATTGTCACCGGCAGACGGACGAGTGGCTTCGTCCGGAGTTATGGCTGACATGCCGATATGTCTCTACTGTAATTAGCTGGTTGTTATTAATTAGTTTTAGCAGAATTATGTTGTTGATGCTATAAAAGCGCAAATTCATACTCAAAGTCAAAGAATTTATTCTGAAATAGACCTGTTACAGTGACTTTTGAATTGGTTTATACAAAAAGTTGAATCTAGAATCCAGCCACAAAGCGTAATAATCGTGAAAGAACTGTGGTTGTTTTAGATAGCAGATATACCATGATGAATGTATTCTCCGAAGCACACACATGTCACCAGTAATATATTTAGGTCTCAAGTAATTGGGAGTGAGTGAGCCTTTTGCTACAATTTTCAAAGTCTGCTCTGTTTCCTAGAAATTTCTGTATCATGGTCATCTGCCTAGCCTTTGCCCAACTTTGTTACGATCGGCTTTCAGTCTGGAATAGTCTGGATGCAGCTGAATATTTGTATTTTCGTGGAGCGACT
Organism: Xestia xanthographa; assembly: GCA_905147715.2. Lineage (NCBI taxonomy): Eukaryota > Metazoa > Arthropoda > Insecta > Lepidoptera > Noctuidae > Xestia > Xestia xanthographa. The sequence goes on along the minus strand of LR990659.1, from coordinate 17,079,835 downwards.
GGCCGTCTGCCTATATCAATTAAGGTACGATACGCTGTTGATACGTTCTAGTGGTCAGTGTCCTGTTTGTCTCCTTGCATGATACGCTCATAGCATGGTGTGTTACGGTGTAGTTGGCAGACTCCTTAAGAGTCCTATTACATTTTTTTCGCAAATTTTTGATTTTTACTTCCTGGATCAAATTATTTCAATCGGCGTACACAAGTCGATAATAATAGCGATCTCCGGACTATTTTCGATTGTTATCAACGAAAATTAGAGACCAGACTGACATGAGACTGAGGTGCGAGCTGAATTGACGCAGAATTATAGTACTTTAATTTGATTTATTGTAATTTTGTCTTATTATATTGACAAACGAAAACTAATGAAACGTTTTCATTGAAGATCGAAGTTTTAAATCATATTAATTTATTTGATAAAATTGAGTTTATTTGGAATATAATGGACACTGAATCAAGACATTTATGGCTTAAATTACGCTTTCTTTTCGTTTTTTTCCGTGAAAACTCAAAGAATTTTAAGAAATTTTAAAACTCCAATAAACAAGTAAAACATTCAACTTATCTTTTAGTAATTTTAGCTATAAAAATTGAATGTAACAATGTGAATTTGAGCGTCAAAGTTCCATCACCGACGGTTTTTCTTGCAAACTGAGTTCGTAAAATATTTATAGTAAATTACACGAAAAGAAAAATGAAAATGTGTAACTCCAACTTACAAGAAAGAGAACGGCACTATCGTTATCCATAAGCAAATAATTAAAATATCTTACTACTGCTGAAAATTACTGCGTCAAAAATCAAGAATTTGCGTAAAAATGTAATAGGACTCTTTTAAGGTCTTCTTTATCGTGTGATTAGTGCCTAAGCTGGTGTCAGTTTTTATGCCACCCATGGGCCTCTCCTCCTCCTCCTCCTCCTCCTCCTCCTCCTCCTCCTCCTCCTCCTCCTCCGCCTCCTTATCTATACTCCTTAATATTATCATTAAAAAACCGGCCAAGAGCGTGTCGGGCCACGCTCAGTGTAGGGTTCCGTAGTTTCCCGTCCGTCACAATAAGTGTTCCCACTTATGAGTTTAAAGGTGGGTATCCATTATGTAAAAATGCTTGCATATACGAATATACTACAAACTTAGTCCAGAAATTATTTTGTACAACTTTTTGTCTTTTTTGTACAAAAGTGTTGTTTCTATCAAGTTCAAAATTATTTTCCTAGAAAGTCCTTATAAAGTTCTACTTTTCAGATTTTTTTCATATTTTCTAAACTTATGGTTCAAAAGTTAGAGGGGGGGGGACACATTGTTTTTTACTTTTGGAGCGATTATTTCCGAAATTATTGACATTATCAAAAAATGATTTTTGGAAACCCGTATTCATTTTTAAATACCTTTCCAACAATATATCACACGCTAGGGTTGAAATTAAAAAAAAAATCACTTCTCACTTTACATATAGGGGGGCTACCCTAATAAAACATTTTTTTCCAATTTTTATTTTACCACTTTGTCGGCGTGATTGATATACATATTGGTATCAAATTTCAGCTTTCTAGTGCTAACGGTCACAGAGATTAAGCGAGGACGGACAGACGGACGGACTTACAGACATGGCGAAACTATAAGGGTTCCTAGTTGACTACGGAACCCTAAAAAGTACCATGTTCTTAATACAATTTGGGGGAGATGAACTTTACTAAGATTAATTTCTACTCACACAACATCATCGGTATCATATAATCTAATGTCGCCTTCAGGCACAACTGTAAGCGACACACAAATAACTGTTACAGTTCCATTTAGTATATTATTAAAGATCTCGGAAACACACCTGCTTGTTTCACGGAATTTCATTCGCCTCCGCTGTGAGGCTGCGGGCGATTCTATCTGGTGATGTCTGAGGATCATTAGTAAATTAAGATACGACATTTAATTAATGTACGGAACTTAGATATCTTCTCATCTAGAGCAAAATCTTTAATTATTTTATCCACTAAATCCAAACCATGACATTTTTACAACGGTTCCTTATGTTATGTTGCAAATGTGGACATTTAGGTGGAAGCGCCAGGCCAGGGTAGCCCGCGAAATTAAAATTTTCTTAAGGTTTTACAATTGGCAGATCAGTGTCGGGTTGTATGTTGATATGATTCGCGGCCGTAACACGTATGTATTTACAGAATGATTATCATTATAATCATCAATACAACCCTCTAAGTTCATTTAATCCCAATGAATGACTATTTCATGAAAAAGTCATTCAATTTTGCCGATGGGAAACCCATTCCAAAATTAGTGATCACAGTTAACAAAACCACAGCGAGCTCCAAACTCTATTCAATAAAGTGAGGTCGCTCGAGGTGTGAATATCTAGTGATCTAGCTATTCGGAACGTCTGCTTAATCCCAACATAAAAGATAAAGAAGACAGAATGCTCTGTCTCGTTTGCCTCCCTAAAGAGTGAAAGAGACGTGAGTTAAGAAGTGCCGAAGAACGCAATTGATCACGCTAATTCTCGAAGCTTTGCGGAAAAAATGTCGACAATTTGTCACGTTATAACGAGCAGTGGATTCTTAGGTAATGTTTTCTTTGAAGTGAAGACGGCAATTTTTCTTTATTACAGTATACGTGCTACATAACGGTGATATTAAATTATATGGTTTACCTATACCCAGTATATATACGTGGTGCAAAAGCTCTACCGAAAATTAAGTGACGAAATCTGAAATTTTGTCCTGGTACATTTGTCTTCCGTTGTAAACATAATGAAAACATATTGTTCGCAAAATTTTATTACATATTTCAAAGAGGATGCTCGTAAACTATCGCTGAAGCTTTTAAAATCACGTTTGGTCATCAGGTTGTATTAAACAATATGTATCTCGGCTTCCGGCTGATCCGTTTATACTGAATTATCAGCAGTGCTATCGCAGCACTCTGAACCGAATTTCCTAAAAGCAAATTTTGCTATGTGCAGTGACAGAACATTGTATTAGTTAGTCTGACACGTCGAACAATTGAAATTGGACTCTATCCAGCTAAGTGAAGGACGATTTTAATGTTGTACCGACTGGTAGTTCGCGATCTAGGTGCGTTCGGGTTCCTAGTAGGTGGATGAAATATGAAGGCACAAAGGAAGAATCTCATTCCGTTCGTGCCTGAAGCGTTGCTCTAGGAGCGGGAATGATGTTGGATATTGAATGTATGAATGAATGAAATTGTACAAAGCAAATGAAGTGTATAGTTGGGTTACATGCTGGGTGCTGAGCATTGAGTTACTGAGCTTAATCCTCAGTTCATAATTATATTTGTACATTAAGTAGCCTTAGCTATCGTTGTGGAAATAGAGAAACGTTTAGGTACCACTTCAATTTAGTAGTACAAGTTTTAAGGAGTTTCTTTTAGATACCAGACTGAGTTTGTAAGATAATTTTAAATGTAAACCAAGCCAAGACTTTAAATCAGCACCTTTTACGATCGTGTCAATAAAGGAACAACAGAAAGTAGAAGTGAATCGTAAAAACAACACTAATCCGGATGTGTCCCCAAAAAATCCCGTACCGAAAGTGCCCACCCGGCGTTACACCGAAAATATCGTCTGTTTTGATTTATGTGCCTTAAAAGCGGCCCTTGCTCCGTGCCTCGAGTTATTGTTTTTCCCCTTATGAAAATGGCGTAGGTATTTTTCCCACCCGCGGTCCACTGCCGAGCAAAGTTTCTTCGTGATTTATTCACCATTAAAGTTTATGTAGCGAAAAGCTGAAATATTGTATTTTTGAGTTTTGACTCTGTTCATAATTCCACCAGATAATTTAATTAAATGGTCAAGTGGATAATTTGAATTAACAATTTAGATAAGGAGGTTACGATTACTTCTGACTAAAACGAACCCTGAAAAGCAATCAAATAAAATATTAAAACATTGAGACGCAGATTAAACATTGCTCTCACGTCAATCCTGGATCGGTAAACATGGTCGATTTTCCTTAAATATTTCGTATATTTTGGTCCTTTTAGAAAGCGTACAAGTTTAGTTCGAACTGAAACTATTATAAGCAACTTCAATACTTTAAACCAACATGTGGCCGTTATTAAATCACGCACCATATTGCGGAAATTTCGTTGAAGTTTTGTCGCCTATAAAATATTTTATAGCTGCAAAAAATATTGCGCACTATAATAATACATAATATGAATTTAATGGTACAGAGACATATTCATAACCGTGCTAAACGTTTAATGGGGAAAGAGGTTCTTTGATATGAATTTATAATGCCGCCGAATGAGAAATAATCGTTCCTAGACGTCAGAATAACCTAAAATATAAAATTTGTTCTTCGATTTGCTCATCACCGCTTTGGTTAAAACGTTTTATTTTTATTGTTTTGAAGAGAGCATATGATAGAGCAGCACACCAAAGCTCTCGTTAACCAGCCTTGAAAGCTATCGAATGCAGTCGCTGTGGCCGAAATAGGCTAGATTGCATCATTATAACCATCATAGGTTTCTAATGCCATTTAACGTACGGGGTTTATGCCACAAAATCATTTTTATATGTCAGATGCACCTGAGGCACGCTTTTATTGCGTGGTTCCATTCGAAGCACATGCTTCGCACTATCTGGACGCACTTTTAATGTTATGCATCCATCACACTCTCCAGAATTGCCATGATCAATGGCGGCATTCCTTTAAACAATCAATCTTACCTTTGATTTCTGAGCAGTGACATGCCACGTCTTCTCCCTGTTCAAAGGTGATAAATTTGACACGTGCCCGTCAATCGACGTCTTTTCAGATAATTTCAGTTGAATAATACTGTCGTTCATCATTAGGACTCATAACGCTATGTAATATGACGCCCAGTAAACAGGTTACGTTTGGGTACAAAAAACACAATTTTGTCTCCGTCTTTTTGTGACTGTTAATCTTTATTGTTTAACAGTTTTAAATTTCTTGAAAAACCGAGACTTTGAAACGATGATTTACTCTCTTCTGTGGAGAAGAAAACAAAATTACCTACTCATTCCTATATTTTTGTCTGACCTACATTATTTTAACTTGTGAACGTTAGAGAACTTTTCAAAAACCTAATGTACTGCCGATGAGAGCTTATCCGTGGCAGACGTGCATTCGGAAAGTGAAACAGAACACTCGACAAGTTGGTTTTGGTCCAACCCTTTTTTGGCTTCACACAGCAGAATAATTGGGTCTTTTGTGGTTTCCGGCAACGTGTGTCTCGTAATGGGCTTGGCTTTTTGTGCCTTTGAGCCGCTCCACTGTCTATTGGGCTCTTTACATCTAACATTGGCTCCTTTACTTTCCAGAAAATATTTGCTAACGTGCGGGCGAGCTCCGCATGTTGGCACGCGAAACTTTTTTGTATTTAACTTTACCTAAAAATATTAACATTCATATTACGGGGACAAAGTTAAATGCGAATATAAAGTAGCGTCCCGCTAAGTGTTTTACTTCGTTAAAGTTAAATCTATATTAACGGTGCTGATGGTAATTTTGATCTACAAAAAGTGAACTTAAAATTGTCTTTTGAAGTAGCGTTTACAGTTTTAGTAGGTACGTGGCTATCAAGCTAGATAGACAAGGAGTAATTCCTGGTTCGCGCTATGACATTTCACGGCAGCGATAACTTTTTAATACCAGCGTGTTAGTACACCGTCAATCATTTTCCTGGACACTAATGACCTCACTTTGGTGACAATAACATTTCCATCTAAATTACGTAATAAAAAACAAGTAGAGGAAAGTTCATTAATATCATAAACATTTTCGTTTCCCTCCCCTCCCCTCCGTCGCGGCCATGTTACATTAGCCTCCGTGTAGATAAGAGCGCACTGGCTTTCCGCAGCCCGAGGGCTGCTATCTAATTCTCTCTTGTTATGATAAATGGTTTACGCATTTCCTAAACATTGATGTATTATTCTACGTTTAACTTTCTGTCTGAAAACTTGACAGCTTTTGTTCAAATGTTAGACAGTTCTCGAAGCCGATGTTTATACTAATTGCTTCTTCGGACGTTTGAAACTGATTTCCCGGATTTTCTTTTGTTGAAAGGGCACCAAACTCGATCTAATTTGTTGTTTTGGCATTGACATTTCGATGTCTTTTTTCTATTGGAACGTGGAGTATAGGTATGGTTCTTTCAGGCGGCGCGGCACGACACATCGCGTGATGCGCGCGCCCCGCCGTAATTACGTTACATCAACCAAACAACAGGGAGCAATAACTGTAACCCATTACTCTGCGTTCTAGTGAAAACGCGCAAGTTTTCGTTAATGCCGCTAATGCCTCTTTACGCTGTAAAACGCTGATGGCTTTTATGTTGTTCGTAAGTAACACGATATTTTGACGCGGTATCTTAATAATTGAGTAGGTAATTACTTGCGCAGAATGCACGCGCCGCTGCTTTGGAATTTTGACCGAACCAAGCGTGGAAATGAACCCAAGAGGATATAGATAGGATGGCTAGGTATTATATGTTGATGAGAGTACCTACAAACAAGTTAAAGAAGGCACATTTTCATCGACGTGAAAACGGCAGGAAAACGATTTCTCGCTACTATAGTATTATACTCTGGCGAATAGCCTATTCCATTTATACACAAACCTGAGCCAATCTGATTGGGCTGAACATAAACGCATCGAAATAGTGTTTTAGCCTGACTTTACCCTAGTAATTTTCTGAGAGTGGCTTGGACTTAATAGGCTTATTGTAAACAGCCATCATGAGGTCAAAGGTTTCAGTCTATTTATGGATTCGCCAAAATTAGACATTTTGGCTCTACACTGAGAGAGGTGCCCCAGTGGTAATGGCGCCGAACCACGAGTTGTAGATCGCCAGTTCGAACTTTATGTTATTTATTCCATCACTTCACTACTGCTCCTAAGGCGATGACGGAAAGCAACGCGAGGAAACTAGCATGTCTTAGAGTTATAAATTCGAAGACTTCAACCCGCGAGGTGGTTGGCATCGGCCAACTCCTCTTACAAGGGAGAACTGTATCCCAGCACTAGGAATGGTATTCGCTGATTATGCTCTCTCTACTGCAATTTATAGTCATTTTCCAATTTGCCCCAAATGTCGTCTGTAGCCGATTGGCCCTACACTGCATGTTGTTAACAGCTCTCCTTGGGGGATCGATAATGCTGTAATCACTATGCTTGGCAGGCAGATTGGTGGCCGGAGCGATGTTATTAGCACATAGATGAATGCTGCCCATCCTCACATAATCCCCCAGTCGTATATTACAACACGCACTAGAAGTTTGGGGTGGGCGGAAGCGTATTGATTTATTGTAGTAAAATATTTAAAGAGTCATGAATTTAAGACCAAAACATTACGAGTGCAAGTAACTGTAGCCTCTTATTTCATAGTAGGATTTTTTTGCCTCGCTTTCTTTCTGAAAACATGCTTTGAAGTACATAATTATTTTGTTATAACAAAACAAGAGCGAGGCAGCGTGCTTCAAGGGTTACACAGTATCAAGCTTTTGGTTAACTATTTTAACCATGAAGTAAATGATTTTACTTTTAATGTAAAAACCTACTCATTATTTTTTTAAATTTTGTAATTAGCTAAGTAATTATATGATTAAAATTGAAGTACCTAACACAAAAAGTAATTCACCACAAGATAATAAGCACCCATAGAACACACTCTAATTCCCAGCGACATAAAACGTATTTCTTTCACATAAATAATTATACGTATTGTCTTCGAGGCATTACGTGGCTGATTTGTGGTATATACGTAGGTATATAAAAGAGGTATAATTTGAGTAGTCGCCATCGCTGTGTTTGCGTTTGGTCGCTAGGTGACCGAACGTCAGGTGGAATATGTCCCGTGCTATATCGATCTGGCCTACGACCGAACTATTCCCAAAGTACTTTTTGTTTTATTATTTCATAAGCTCGATTTGTGGCTTTGTCGTGTTTTACTGTGTATTTTCAAAGTGGCTTAAGAATTCAAATTGGTTTCAGAAATGTGAAATGGAAATCACGGTTGTTTGTTTGGCTTCAAGCTTATTTGAAAATGTTCAAAGTAATACTAGCTTGAGAGTCTATTGTTAGTGTTATTATCAAAGATTATAATGTAGTATTTAGTTAAGATATCCGCCATTTTCAGTATTATTTGAATAGGTAATCGATCTGCTTCACTATACAATAGTGTTGTGGAATAAACAACTATTCCCTTCCATACAAAGCCCCTTCAATCTTGAAAAGGGAAGAAAGGTACCCATATAAAACCTATGTAGCATATATGAAGCTGTAAAATGTACAAGACTCCCCATCTGTTATCCTCGAACTGTTAGCTCCGCGGATAAAAACAATAGTTACAGTTCATTCGGTACGACAAGGGCATTACTTCCACGCTCTTGCGGACAAAAACATTATTCCATTTTAGCGGTACGATATTTTTGAATTAGCAATTTAGATAAATATTTTTGTGTTTTTTTTCTTGTCATTATTTTTTTTTTATGAAGGTATTCCAATAAAGTGTAAGTAATATAATTTTGTATTAAAATCACGAGAACTTACTTAAATTGAAGTAAGCATTTTATAATTTGAATAATGGAGTATTTGTCAAACTTGATACTTGCCCAAATGCTGCTGTTTTAGAGACTTTTTATCAGTCGTCTTTTAATAAAAAAAAACTTGACGTGTCTATTTTTCGTTGCGTATTCTTACAAAGCGATATAAGTCGAGGTTTGAAGCTCGCATCGATCTCGGCAAGTCCCTCTAAGCCAGCCTTACAAGGGTCGAGAGAAATAACCTTCGAATATTTTGTAACGAGCGTTACAAATACGCTGTGCCCATTTTTATGCTCGTAAGTATTGGGACGGAATAATAGAGAGATGTACGGTTATTTTTGGCCAATATTATTTCTGTTTTACCGGATCAATTTCGGTTTCGATGAAAGACAATCCAGGCGTTTATTTTTTTACGTCAAATGGAATATTTTAATTATTTCACTTTAGAATATTCAATCTATTTTTTTTATATTGGAAACTACGTTTGAAATAACAAATTATTTGATAGGTAAGTACTTCAATACAGGTTATAAATTAGTTTATTTTGTTTAAAATGTCTCCTTCGTTTTCAAAATTTACCTGTATCACCTACAAACATAGTCAGTTTTATTCGGTACAACTAAAGTACATCGTTCGTTTTCACCGCCACTTAAATGTAAACAAAAGTCTAGACTGAGTTAGAGCATGTTTCGCAATCCGCTGCAATACCTACAATTTCACAATCATCGATCGCGTAAATCCGACGTAAGCTGCTCTTGTGACTCTGAGGGGACGAGAGGTACAAGGGGCGAGAATAACAAGACTATACCGGTCCTTATAACAAAGGGAATTCCAACAATATAAATACAGTTAATCACACACGCAAAGGAATGTAACGACACCCTTAAGGCGCTCTGGTAAGAAATTACCCCAAGTAGAGCAAATGAGGGCGAGATGAAGGGCCCGTCGGTGACAGAAACATACACATGAAAGCACCTGTGGCCACAAACTCGAATTAAACTTGCTACGCTTATAACAATTTATGTATACTCCCATATAACTGCATATTACGCAGAGGCAGTTAAGCCCCGGGTTCTCTCAGATGTTCTTAACATGCCAGTTATGTGTGGAGGTGTACTGCCAGAGTCAGATGTGTTACGCCGACAAATGAAACACTTTACGCTGCTGACGCCCTTAGCGCCCTCATAATGATATTAAAATTAAACTTGATGCTCTTTTAATAGCAGCTGCTTTATACGAAACTAATCTCAAGTGATGAAGGCACTCCAGTTTTCGGCGTACACTTTCGAGCAATTCAATAGACTAACTTTGTTAAAGTGCCTTAATAAAGTCTAATAGAAATAATTTGAATAGTCATGGAACTTGAATATTCAGTTTATTTATATTTAACTTTTTATTGGCAATTTATATTTGTAGCATTAAATTATTTGATTTCCGAATACCAATTTTATTATTATATCTTGTAAATTGTGTTTCAAAATCATAACAGTTTAATTTATAACATTCAGTTATGTGGTTTGTGTGCAAACCTACTGTAAACAGTTTACTATTAAACAAACGGTTCAGCGAAACAATAGAACTGGGTATAATTATGGCTACTAATTAAACATAAATAGTACATAGCTAATTAAAACGAGACTGGTAATGAAATTTGATTAAACAACACAACTACGAACTACCACAACAAAGCCTCGAGGAAATATATAAGCAGCCCTTTAATCTGAACGGCAGTGTATAAGTATTTCGAAGAGCTCTTTTGTTTCCCGAAGTATTGTTGCTCGGCTGCCGATCTGTTGTGTGAAAAGTTGGAGCCAAGTCGGCCGATTGAGGCAAGTTTCAGTGAAATCAGACAAGTTACATCGTATTCCTGGCGGCTTTTCACTTCCAAGTTGGCTGTTGCGTGACGTTGATGCGACCCAAGTTTGTTCTTTACCCATTGAGACTTTAATTATAGTCGGAGGAAATCAGAATGCCTTCCCCTAATGGATGTTGTGTGGATATTTTGGAAAATATTGAACTTTGTTGGTTAACTGTGTAAAATTGAATTTTGTTTAGGATGGCTTTGTTAACGTCTAAATAATGGTACTAGCTTAACATGACCCTTTTAATTAATAAACTATAATTACTTGGTGAATTAGCCTAGATGATTCTAGAGACCCTTGAGGGCCTAAAATATTTTAGAGTGCTGCCTTCTACAAATGCAGCAGGTGCATTAAAATATTAGTTGAATTCCTAAACTTACAAATAGTATGCTCTACATTTCCAATAATAAAAATTTCAAACAATATCGTAATATTCTGGTCGTGTTTTTGCGGCCAATCACGAAGAGTGGCGCTTGCCATTTGCCCCACCTTAGCTACGCCCATACATTATGTGATGGCAAAAAGCCTTCTTCCGGTGTTTATTTACCTACATATACATTAGGGTTTTTTGTCGCGCCTGAAAACGACATGAAATTCAGGCATGTAACACATTTTTGTTACAAAAAAAATGTCAGCATACCTTTCTGACTTAAAAGAAAACTCTACTTCAAAGTAGAGTTTTCTTTTAAGTCTACCATTTTTTTTTACCATTTGATTTCACACACAGTACGATCCACTGTGTGTGAAATGTATTTGAAATTGGTGCTTTAGTCAATCCCATGTGAAGTCGTTTCGATATGCCAGAAACACACAGTCTAATTGACGAAGTCCCATTTCCGGTGAAGACAGAAAAAATCTGCGACACCCTTAATGTGGTTTTCAGGGCCGATTCATGTTAAGTACGGCTGTTTATTTTCCATCACTTGTATTCTTCTATTGTCTTACTCAACAAAATATCTGACTACCACATCATTCAACAGACAATAACGTTGGTAGCTACTGCCCACCGATTCATCACAATAATCTGTACGTATATGAAGCTCAATCTAAAATTTATGTTGTCAGACGATTGTTAGCTTACGATCTCTGTCGCCATTGTCCGGCCGTGTTCAGTAATAGCGGACTAAGCAAACAAAGTGTAATCAGCAACATTTGCATACACACACAATATTGAATGTGTAACTAATCATTGCACACTAATACATATCATATTGTAATTGATTGGCAAATTAACTTTGACGTAACTGTGCATTTGTTTGTAATACATTCCAATGTTATTTTCCTGTGTAAACTGAGAGTTTCCAAAATACTGAATGTATTTGCGATTTTGATACGCTTAGTTTTCCTGAAAACACGCTATTTGAAAACCGTGTAGGATATTTATCCTGCAATTTAACCCCAACAGCAAATTAATAGTCAGTTGAGAATAGATGGTCTGATAATATTATAATTGTCGTAGTATTAACGATAAATCGCTTAGCAAACGTTAACCAGGACGCTTGACAATAAATAATCAGCGTCGCCCACTAAATTATTTTAGCCCATTAGCACGACAGAGCCGACACAAATTAATCACGGGAATGACAGTGAAGGCGTTCAACACTTTCCTGAGGCAAACAGCCCAGAAAAGCGACACGATGTAATGCCTATTACGGTGAAGTAAGGTGCTAATAACTTGGCTAATGTTTTTCTCTGAAGTTGTTACACAAATAAACACCGCTTTATTGATTTCGATCTCCCTATACGTCCACATTGTACTCAACTCCGTATAGGGTTTATTTTTAGAATTTGATTTGGCAATAAGTTAGGAAGGGATTGTTCGCTTTATGATAAAAACCGAAATTGATATGTCCATAACCTAGTTAAAGTGGATTCGCTGGGAGACATCGTTCTTTATAGATAAAACTTAGCCTCTGGGAATGATCTGCACGGAGAGAAGAGCCATGAAAACAACTGTCTTTAGGTAAAGTTGAAGACAAATCACCCGTGCGATATGGCGTCTGCGTCATCTGTCACTATCGCAACTGTCAAACTGGCCTGCTAAATCGATCACGCGCGAACTAATATCGAAGTTGTGCCGACAAGTCGCGCGATTTGGGCAACCGGAGGCCCGACTAGTCGCACACGGGCAAACTTTTTACGTGCACCGGGTACTACGGCACACTTCGTTTTATTGGATGTTTCCGTGCAAAGTTGGCTCTGTCGTCTTTTTACACTCCTTGAGGAATCGACGTGATCTTTGAACAGTATTTCTGAAACTACAGTTTTATGAACGGCTATATTTGTCACTTGTTTCCGTGTAGTTTGGAGTAAACTATAGTATCGTTTTCAGCTGAATACTCACTCACCTAATTAATGCCTGCAATGTATTAGGCTAATAACCTTAAACGACATGTAATAACGAATTAATAGACCGTAAGTGTATGTGTAATATGTGAGCTAACTAGCAATAGGCGATTGATTGACAATTATCCTACATTACACCACTTACGTAAAATGTTATAGAAGTAAAATCGTACCTTGTTGTTAACTTTTCCTACATAGAGGAGGAGGCTCCTTAAATAACGTGTTATTTTTTCGTGAACGAGACACAAACAATTAACTTGTACCGACAATCCAGAAACATCGAAACATAATTGTTTTCTCGTTATATCAATAAAGGGAAACAGGAGTAAGGATTCTTGTAAGACAAAATAAAGCAAACGATGAGACGACAATATAGGATTATCCCGCGAAGGAACAATAAATAATCTCCGCGTCCGATATAACGCTAGCTCAAATATGGTGTGAGAAAAAAAGACGTTTATATTTATATTTTTATATGCTCCAGCAACTCAACAAAGCACTTGTGTAAAGGTCTAGTGAATCTCGGGTTTCGTCGATGTTTGCCGAAGGATATCCCGGGACAAACGAGTCCGGGGCTGGCGATCCCGGGATCATGGCCGCGTTTAGGGACAACAATAGCGATGGAGGCACCCTGATACCACGATATATATTATCTTTGTTGACACCGCATCATGTAGGTCGTTTTTTGTCGCCAATTTTCTCATTGTTGTTGTAAAATAACTTTAGTCTCGGGAAATGGTGTTTCTTTTTGTAAAGTAAAAGGATTTAGGTACGGTTAAAAATGTTACGTCACCCCTTCAATCGTGTTCAAAACGAAAAGGAAAATTCTGTCCAATTTTTGCTCTTTGACCTTTGACGTTTTGTGGTAACATTTTGTATCAGGTAAAAAAGATAGGAAAATTATTATATTTTTCAATATAAGGCAGTACGTGAAAGGCGGTACACCTACGCACGTACCTATTATACGTCGCCATTTCTGGCAGCTGTAAGAACAAGGTTACATTGATCCGATCGCTTAGTGTTTACTGTGAGAGATTTGTAAACATCCTTTGTGTGCGAAGCCGAGGTGATAATACTCGCAACCATTTTTGATCCCTTGCACACAATAGGCTGCACGGGGTATCACTCAATCAAATGTCCGTTTTACGACTCGACTTACTACTACGACTACTTATCGACGTACACCTTTAAAGGCAACAAAATATCTACTGTAAGTCGGGAAAGGAAATTCTGCTTGTATATTCTACTTTATAAATGCCAAATTTTGGTAAGTTAGTTATTTTGGTTATGAACGTCTCTTTAGAGTGCCATAAAAAGAAATAAAATAAAATATGTTATTCCCATTTAGTAGTATCATAGAGCTAGGTCCATGTAATTCATCATCCATTTCACTTAGCATATAATTTAATACAAATGTACACCTTTAAAGGCAACAAAATATCTACTGTTAGTCGGGAAAGGAAATTCTGCTTCTATATTCTACTTTATAAATGCCAAACTTTGGTAAGTTAGTTATTTTGGTTATGAACGTCTCTTTAGAGTGCCATAAAATAAATAAAATATGTTATTCCCATTTGGTAGTATCATAGAGCTAGGTCCATGTAATTCATCATCCATTTCACTTAGCATATAATTTAATACAAATGACATCTAATGTGTCGTAGGTCGTAGCACCTACTGGTACATGACCATACAATTAAAGCACTTGACCCGGGCCGTACGCGCGGCCCGTATGACGCCGGGTCAATGAAGTTCGGGTCAAAATGTTTCAACCTCATTACTTGACAGTACGTTGATTCATTATGGAATTACGTCTTAATTTTTATTACTTCGACACTCCATGAAATTAATTATTCGATCAAAAAAAGAAAGAAAGAGGGTTTAAGGTTATTAGTAGTGTATAAGGAAAAAAAATACGCCAAGATATCGCCAACGCGGCCTTTTAGCTGAACAAAAACTAAAATTAATAAATCAGACTCTAACAAATCCTAACCTAACATAATTTTATTCCATTTACCTTTGAAACCTTTTCATGCGAACGTTTTTGATTTAAGAGATTTCTATCTTCTATCAACGTTTTATTTTATTTAGTTATAGGTACATATCTTGATTTTGTCAATATCAAAATTCGTTGTATATTAATGAGTCTCCTTTGTCTGTTTCAGGTACTGTTTATTATCTTAAGTCCGTAACGCACGGGTGAGTTACAGAACATATTTCACCTCAACGCTCCGTTGCCCCGCTGGCCCTTCTGGAGCACCCTCCCAAAATCTCATTCATAAAAGATTTTCGTATTATTCAGCAACGTATTCACAAAGTTATGCCCCATAAAGAAAAGAAGAAGAATATTCTATGTTTGTACTGAAAAAATGTGTATTTTGTGAGTTGTAGATCACAACAGCGGTCTCCTCCCTAGAGTCAGAGAAATATTAAAATATCTGTACTTAAGGGACGAAAACATACGATGTAAGAAAAGATGAGGCGAGCTCAATTTTGTCGATTCGCTGTCCCCAATTCGTTTGCTGAATTCTTAATGGCGCCTTGGGGTCGGCTTCGGTAGGTAATTGCGACACTTTAGTATTTAATCCGCGTTTGCCACGCGTCGTACCGTATAACTTAAATTTAATTGAGAACCATTTTACCAATTCTATTTAAATTAATTAAGTTTTTTTGCAATTGGCTAAGTTGGAGCCATTTCTACGGTTTCTTTGGAACTTATGCGTTTGCTAATCTTTTAATTACTTTTTCCAATAAGTATGTCAGAGGGGTGGGCTTTCTTAGAAGCAGGAAAATTTTATTCCGTACTTACAGTAGATTATAATTATTCATTTTATAAATCAAAATACGTGTACCTACCTTTTCAACAATATTGATAGAAGATTATTTTCAATATCACTTAATCAAATATAGCTTACGGAATAAATAATATATCAGCGATTTCATCGTGTTTCTGCGAAATATTCAAATCCCAGGCTTACATATTTATGAAAATTATTTGTATTGAAGTAACAAAAGTGCTCGATTCAGTTCAAATGAGTATAATCCAGCTTAATTGTGGATTACTATTGTTGATTAATGTCATTTGTTTTGTGAGGATAACATTTTGGGAAAATATTACAAACATCTATTGGTAAATAACAATGATTCAATCCCTATATGTTTTGTAATGGTACGGCTTGTATTAACCGTTATTACAATGCCGGTTCTTTGTGTTTTATTAGCCAACTTCGATATTATTGGCTTGTCCATGTTGTCTGCGCTTAGGTTTCCATCAGATATTATGCTGGACCTAAAGAACCCATAAAGATTAGAAATACAAATAATTTATTTGCCAATAATGTAGGAAGGTAATGTATGTGTGTAGTGTTTTTATATGATGGTTATTTGGTTGAGCGTCCCGATACATTTTGCCTTACGATTACCGACTGTGAATTCAGATCCCTGAACACCCGATAAGAAATAAATTCGGTCGTAATATTATCAATTTAACTGCAGTCTGCATTCTCACTCACGTTCGGTTACCTGTCACAAACAATGCTTCTCTCATTTCCCACAGATGTCTGCTCTGTGTTGCTTTTACCTATCAAAGAAAATGCAAATCGTATTGATCCCATTTAAAATCGCCTCAACCTGTATAGAAAAGCGTACGTACTTAAGCAAATTATAAATTCCGCCGCATACATCGCCACCTACTCGCCGGGTTTACCGTCCGTTCTAATTCCCGACGCCCCGTATAATTGATCTACATCGTCTCCACGAGATAATTTCGTTCCGACTCGATCCCGTCCTATCGCTTGTCACTGTTTTATTACCTACCCTCTGAGCGCGGATTGCGGGAGCTCGCGGAAATGTCATCGCATTACACACTTCAATCTGTTGAGTCGACTTAGAGATGCTTTGGAATAGAATACCTGTGTTAAGTCGGGGATTTTAAATTGCAATAACGTGTACGGGATTTATATTTTTTAGAGAAAAGATCCTCGAGATCCTTATTGTGATTCGATATGAGCCGAGATTGAAATATGGTCTGGTAAGGAAATATTGGCATCAAACTTTTACGTGCACTATATCATTCGTAGCTTCAAAACAAGATTAGGTATAACCAGCCAGCCATATACTATGAACTAGTATTTGCTTGGGTGCGCGAGCTGCGCGCAGCTCGCGTGTCGTCGTGTTCTTAAGACGTATTCCATACCCTTATAAATTTTGAGAATCCATAAGAATCCTTAAAATAATTGGAAAATCCGTTACAACAACCCCTAAATCAGTATGAAAACCCTTAAGAACCCCTAAAACATTCTAAAAACCAATTTAAAAAAAAATTACCTATAAAAACCAAATAAAATTAAAGTAAAAAACCGTATTTAAAAACTCAGTCCCATAAAAAAAAAACACTACCCTAAAGTTTGCTTGTCGTCGGCCTGAGTTATGCTTCACCCACTCAACCGTCGTTACGCTGCGGAGGTCGCCGGCTCGCTTCGCTCGCCACCTCCCCCCTTCGCTCCACTCGGTCTCGCAGGTTCGCTCCACTCAGAACCTACCTACCACCAGACAGGTTTCGACGCCTACTATAATATATCTCTGACCGTTACGAAGTTATAGCCCTTTTATTTTTAAGGGAGGTTGGGGAGGGGAGGATACCCTCAGTTTACAAATTTAAACGCTCCTCATTAATAATTTATAGTAAAAATCAAAAAGCCGCTACGTGTCCTAGTTTCCGAGATACGATGGGGGGAGGGGTGAAGGGGGGAGAGTGGGGAGTTTTGAAAAATGGTTTTGACTAACTCTAGGCCCCTTCTTACGAATCTGAAAAAAAAAATTTTCCAAGTCCCTCAACTTCCGAGATCCGCCTAAAGGGGGGAGAAAGGGGGGCAAGGGAGACAACTTTGAAAAATGGTTTTTACTTTCCCGAGCCTCCTCTATACGAATCTGAAAAAAAAAATGTTTCAAGTCTCTTGGTTTCCGAGATACGACAGGGAGGGGAGAAAGGGGGGCGAAAAGGGGAGGTTTGGCACTTTTCCCAAACTATTTAGAGTTAGTTGTTTACGAATCTGTCAAAATATACCCACCTCCCCATCCACCATCTGGGAGAACAATTCTGTCAGTGAGTCAGTCAGTCAGTCAGTGAGTGGTAATCGAGCTTTATATAGTATAATTAAATGATTTTTCTATTTTTTTCAGTTTTTACTCACAAATTAAAAGTTCATTCATATACGGTTTCCGTCTATGCTTCATTTTTTTTCCATAAAATCCTGAAATTTTAATCTATACCTTAACCATTATTAAAAAATGGTAGAATATTAAATAACGTATCTTTTAAATATATACTCACTAGTATTTGCGTGGGTGCGCGAGCTGCGCGCAGCTCGCGTGTTGTCGTGTTCTTGAGAAGTATTCCTCACCATCATAAAATTTTGAGAATCCCTAAGAATCCTTAAAATAATTGGAAAATCTGTTACATCATCATCTGCCTAGCCTTTTCCCAACTATATTGGGGTCGGCTTCCAGTTTTACCGGATGCAGCTGAATACCAGTATTTTACATGGAGCGACTGCCTATCTGACCTCCACAACCCAGTTAGTACCGGGTAATACGATACCCCTTGGTAAGACTGGTTGTCAGACTTATTGGGCCTCTGACTACCTAACGACTGTCAAAGATCTACAAATGACAGCCGGGACCAACGGCTTAACGTGCTTTCCGAGGCACGGAGGAAACTCGGTATGTAATGGGTGGTCACCCATCCACAGACCAACCTAGGCAAGCACGGCTTAACCTAACGATCGACCCGAGCGGCTGTTATTATTTAGCCACGAGCTCCTCCGGAAAATCTGTTACAACTACCCCTATATCAGTATGGAAACCCTTAAGAACCCCTAAAACATTCTAAAACCTAATTCAATAAAAAAAAAGTAAAAAAAAAAAGAATTCATTAGAAATGTTAAAAGCTGAGTTACGCTTCACCCACTCAACCTTCGTTACGCTAAGGAGGTCGCCGGCTCGCTTCGCTCGCCACCTCCCCCCTTCGCTCCACTCGGTCTAGCAGGTTCGCTCCACTCAGAACCTACCTACTACCAGACAGGTTTCGGCGCCTACTATAATATTTGTTCAAACACCCAATGGCTATCTCTGACCGTTACGAAGTTATAGCCCTTTTATTTTTAGGGGAGGTTGGGGAGTGAAGGATACCCTCCGTATACAAATTGAAACGCTCCTCAATAATAATTTATAGTAAAAATTTAAAAGCCGCTACGTGTCCTAGATTCCGAGATACGAAGGGGGGAGGGGTGAAGGGGGGGAGAGTGGGGAGTTTTGAAAAATGATTTTGACTAACTCTAGGCCCCTTCTTATGAATCTGAAAAAAAAAGGTTCCAAGTCTCTCAACTTCCGAGATCCGCCTTAAGGGGGTAAAAAGGGGGGCAATGGGGGCAACTTTGAAAACTGGTTTTTACTTTCCCGAGCTTCCTCTATACGAATCTGAAAAAAAAAATGTTCCAAGTCTCTTAACTTCCGAGATCCGCTTTAAGGGGGTGAAAAGGAGGGCAAGGGGGGCAACTTTGAAAACTGGTTTTTACTTTCCCGAGCTTCCTCTATACGAATCTGAAAAAAAAAAATGTTCCAAGTCTCTTAACTTCCGAGATCCGCCTTAAGGGGGTGAAAAGGGGGGCAAGGGGGGCAACTTTGAAAACTGGTTTTTACTTTCCCAAGCCTCCTCTATACGAATGTGAAAAAAAAAATGTCCCAAGTCTCTCAACTTCCGAGATCCGCCTAAAGGGGGGAGAAGGGAGAAAAAGGGGTCAATTTTGAAAACTGGTTTTTACTTTCCCGAGCCTCCTCTATACGAATCCGTAAAAAAAATATACTACGGGTCTCTTTGTTTCCGAGATACGATAGAGAGGGGGAGGAAGGGGGGTGAAAAGGGGAGGTTTGGCACTTTTCCCATACTCGCGGGAGATACTTGTTTACGAATCTATCAAAATATACCCACCTCCCCATCCACCATCAGGGAGAACAATTCTGTCAGTGAGTCAGTGAGTGAGTGGTAATCGAGCTTTATATAGTATAATACAAACATTTCAAGTGTATACAAGAATATTTAAACATCGTGTTATTGTAAGCATTAAATACACAGTCATCAACCGCAGTGTCTATTGACTCCCTTCTCAGCACACAACAACATGTGGGTACCATTTAACATGTTTTGAGAATACAATTAGTATTTCATTTGGAGCTGCGCGAAGATTACAAGACGAGTGGGAGTACTTACTACAATATATGGCTTCTGTACGTGAAGATTTATATACACACGCTCAAACATAACACTCAGTGTGTAGAGAACAAAATGGAGTCTTCGCGTGACTGCGTATATAGCCGCCGCTATTTAGACTACGATGATCGACTGACGGCGACGGCTAGACTCAAGCCCAAAATTGTACACTCAAAGTTACACAAAGAATTTACGACTCTAAGTATTGACTACATAAAACTAAGGACGATAACGATGACAATGTACCAGTAATAAAGGCAGAGGTTGAGTCTTTAAGCGGGGAACGAAACGACTGTCGTTGAACAGCCTCCACTACGCCTAATTGGTCTTACGATTACTACCCTCGCACCAGGCATTTAAACAAAAAGCAGTTTAAAATACGCAAGCGTAAGGTCTGTATTACAAAAAAAGCGTGTTAAAATAAAAGCCTCCTGGAGTGCCGTCCGCCCTTTTCCACGTGCTCGTTGTCAGTGTAATTGATCGTCTCTGGCGCTGCGAGATAATTCCGCTGTGACGTGATCCGCATTGTTGTGACCGTTTTATTACGCCCTCACTGCTTCCGAGATGCAAGGGAAATGCAAAACAAACAGACGTTAATTGGACTAGATATGACTCAATATACCACAGCTGAGTCCCTTGCGACATTTTTTGGATGTGCGAATATAAAGAAGAAATTTTCACGCGCTTGACAACTTTGTATGCCACACGAAACCCTCATTTACATAAATTATTCGGAGATCACATGAGTGATGGTGGGATTATCAGGAGGGAAACCACATATTTATAGATCAGTACTTACCGTTATGACCAAGATACGAACTTTTTTGGCAACATTATGAATTTTTCCTTAAGTCCAAAGTTTAAAGCCAAAAAGTATGATAAATGTTTCACTGAGTGATTTACATTTAAAGACCTTCGCACAAGAGCTCATAATCTTTATTAAATTCTAACATTGTAATAGCTTTGTATGTAGCTAACTTGTTGCTAGCTTTTAAGTTCCAATCAGCCATATTAATCATTTCGTGGATCATTGCTTAAACCCTTTGAGGCTTCCTTTATTTCAGTAACACGAGCAGAAACAATTGTCTTTGAGGCTGAATACAAAGTTCCTCCGATTGAATTAATTCAATTGCTCTGTTTCATCTCGAGTAACAAATGTTAAGTTGAACATTGTACACAACTCTCGTACTTCTTAGTTTGCCAACCTTGATCAACTACCTTCATACAAGATTGTTGTAGGGTTCTCTTAACAAATAAGGATTCCAATAATATTACTATTAGGTGCTTTGAAATATAATAAAACAAACTTTATTTCTATTTCAAACTCAAATACTAAATCTAAAACCGAATGAAGCCTTTTCTAGATCCGTATTTTAACAAAACAAATTGTTCTGTAGTCATCTGTAGTTTTGTATAGTTTCCAGTTAGACTATAAAATAATTATTAAATATTTACTGGCATCATGTGCGTGATGTAGCGTGCAACCATTTTTTGCAAATCTCGCCAATACAGGACGTGTTGGGGTCGCGCGGTGGTTTCCATAAATTATTACAGCGGAGGGTTTATCCGAGATAAAATTAAATTCACCAAACGCTCACCCGACGGAATTACACCCGCTAAATTACCGGTCATTGTGGCACCGACCCGTTGTTGCTCCCTCGATTATTCCCGATGACGATTGTCACACCAAATATTGATATAGAGGTGCACTTCATTTCACCCCCAATTCGTTTGTTTTCGTTTCATCACATTCTGATAACAAACATGCCACTGAAATATGAAATCTCCCCGCTCTACATCACAGCAAAATATAACACAAATATTTTGAATGCTAACATTTCACCGACTGTAGATTAAAATATAGTTTTGTTAGCAAAATATTGTTCTGTTATATTTGAGAATGTAGATTTGTATTTGGCCCCCGGCTATGCAGCATGTTACGTACGATGCTTATCTAACTTTTCTAAAACTGACACTTGTCTAGATAATAATTTTCACTGGAAATTGAGCTAAAATGGAAACCCCGGTGTGCTTTTAGCCAAAATTCAGCGCCAATAAGTCGATCAAAAACATCTGACCGTAAAATCCACTAAATTACATTAGGAAGAAAAGTAAAAGCTCTTCCATAAGGCTGAACTTAAAGTCATTTCAACTTAAAAGAACAAACTTGAATATAATTTGTATTTGAGTCAGTTCGCCTCAGTTCACATCGCGTCGGCGTCGGTTCCCAACTTTGTAACTGTGTAGCAATTATAATAATGGGTTACACATAAAGTAAATTGGGTGGAAGTTCATTCGATTGTTAGTACAAATGTGTTCTACATCGGAACAGTATGCGACCCACATAATTACTTTAGAGGTGATCACACAAGATTGTGGAAGTTTTATTTTGTTTAGTTAGTAGATAAATGACTTTTCCTATTTGGATGCAAGTAACCGTTGGGTGAATCTTTCAATATAAGGAATCGCTGTATAGGTTTATTGAAGAAATATTCGTTCTTACAGTTACAGATATGAATAATGAACCACTAAGAATTGAATCGTTCAAAAGACTACATGGCATTCGGTCTGTTATGATTTATAAGTTTTCATCGGAACTTCGCAACGCTCAACGCACAAGGGAATTATTATTTATGACTACAACACCTGCGACAGGACGTGGAAAGTTTCCTTAAAAGTCTCACTCGGCTGGCCTGGGGTAATGGGGGGAATAAGTCTACGTTCCTCGCGCCTAATTTGGCAACCCGAGGCGCGGAATTTATAGGGGTGGGGCCTCTACAGCTTGAAATATTCGAAGGCTCCACTCGACCGTGAGTTATGAATGAATCCCGTTAAAGAACCCGGAAAATTTCTAACGGCACGCGTAACGGTTGTGACATGGTACGGGATCACTCCCGTCTTATTACCGATATTGTCTCTATTTAATATTAAAGCGTAATTTTATGACGTAAAAACGTATTTTCCTCCTTCTTATATATTAGGTTTACCTCTCCTTGAAGGTAATTGAGCTCATGAATGTTTAATTTACGCAAATATGTATGTGGGCGTGAGCTCAAAATTAACGAAACAATGTGTTCTAGAGAAGCTCGTTTACTTTGCAAAGATTGTGGCATAACTGGAAAATGCAGTAAGAAGGCGAAAGCAAACAATCAGCGCTAGCGAATGGAATATAAAAATAAAAGGATGAGCTTTAATGGGCACTACATCGGTAACAGCCGCACGACGCGGCGGTCCGCATTCAAATCTGTTTGATTTATGCGAAGTAATCGCTTCGCCGGTCCTGCCTGATGGGAAACTGGAGAAAATGGCAGACTATATTATTTATGAGGGCTAGACTGCGTTTAGTCCGTTGGTCAAACAACATGCAAGAATAATAAATGAGCGCGGGAGCACACAAACTGAATACAAGGTACTTGAATTAAGGATGGACCCGACATCGATTTTTGAACAGCAATTTTAGATCGAAGTTAAAAATGTAGAAGATGGAGTGTTACTGCGGACTCAGTTGACTGCGGCTACAAATTACCGGTGCCATTGTTGCAACGAAACAGTCAGCTCGCTCGTCTGCGGAACTCTTAGCTCTTATACTTACGGAACAAGCTCGCTTGTGTCCTTTATTTAAGTTCTGATTCAACAACCATTTCTTTTATTAATTGTGCCGGGGTCGTAAAGTTTCAAGACGAAAGTTGACGAACGACCAACTTGTTCGCAGTTAGTGTCAACTTAATAACTGAAGTTGGTTAAAAATATGTTCGGCCGTGGTCTCCGAGCCGCTGTTATTATAATGGAGGAACACTAAACTACCTTAATACTTTTACGTGAAACTTCAAATTGAATTTCCAGTTGTGTGAATATTTCAGGAGCCCGCTGTTGACTTTAAAACATTGTTCCCTCGGTCCGCACATAACATTTACAATGTAAACATGTGGTTTCACTTTTACATAAAGTTTCGAACAAATTAATTATAACGTAGATATGTTGGACTTTAATTTTATTGTTATTTGAACTGAGAGTATTTTCGGGGTATCGTTACTGTTTTATATACTGATACAGTGTATTCATTTTTTGATGACTGTACTTAGCAACGACTAAAGACGGAGTGCCGAGATGGGAATTTTTCGTAAAGATGATAAATTAATTCATGGGTGCCGAGATGGGAAGGTGCCGAAATGGGACTAAACCCTGGAGTTTTAGAAAGTATAACAACAGTAGAGTAACCTAAAAGTCTCAAAAAATTGAGGATAAATTGTTATTTATTTCGTAGAACCACTTATACCTATAGAGCAAGATCCCAGGGCCGCCAGGCCTTACTTATTTTGGCCAATTTTTAGATATCAATTTTTTTTTTTTTTTTTTAAGGCCGCTTGCTGATTTTTTCGGTTCTTGAACCACTACACTACTCATAGTTTAACACTGTTTAGGTTAAAGGATTCTGCCCACTACGGCACGGTACTATGACCGTGCTATGAACAAATCGAGCATAGACTATTCTTTGTATTGAAAAGTATGAGACTATCCCCCGAATACTGAAACGTCACTCAAAATTTAAGGGCTGCTTAACATTTTGAGCAGCTTCTAAATTTTAAATTTCGTATGGCCAAACGTCACTTTTGAGTATCTGTTAATTATAAGTACTACTTAAATTTTGAGTGACGTTTCAGTATTCGGGGGTATGCCCACTTGAACATTTTGTCAACGACCAACACCGTCGCGTGCCATGCACATTTTTGCCAACAATTGTAGACATTGCATGGCTCGCGACGCCCCGCGACGGTGACGGTACGGTCTAGTGCCATAGTCTCATACTTTTCAACCAAAGAATATAGGGTTTAATCACGTTTGATGACAGTTAATATAATTCTAAATCCTTTTTAGACAGATATTATACGCGGTTGACACGTTCTGTACAGTGAGAGTAGTAGTAGTAGTCCGCGTCATGTTTCTTTCCGATCTATCCGTCTCTCTCGCGCAGGTCTGCAGATGAGTGCGAGTGAGAGAGACGGATAGTTCCGAATATACGGACGAAGCGTTCGAAAGTAGGGCCCCTACGTTCATAGAACGATCATGGTATGGTACGGTGCTGAGGACAGACTCCATTGATTTTACCAGCTCAACATGAGAAGTTTACAAATCTACGAGATAAAGTAACAGGTTAAACAGAATCATTGAAACTACTCGCTAGTAATTTCTAGGTGTTCACGTGATGTACCCGATGTTACTCATACATTCTCCCTCTAAAACAACTTTACAAAGATTATCTATAGAAAATCGAGTCACGTATCGCCTTTGCAGGCGTGAAGGTACTTGTTCGCTATTGGGTGAAGATCCATCGACAAGATAGAGAGAGTACATACATTGAAAACAAAAATTTAAATAGATTAACTTTCATAGACTTTGTACGTGATCATTATTTTCTTGGCCCGCAGCATTCCTAACACAAAAGCGTAGTCTTTTAATTATTTTATACTATAATTTACTATAGCTATAACTTATTACGATTTTCACTCGCATCTTAGAAAAACTTCTTCATGTAAAAGGATAAACAGTATTTCATGTTTTAATCCAATTAATTTTGGGTCTGTATGCCAAATTCCATTAAAATCTAGACAGCCGTTTATGCGTGATTTAGTAACAAACATACATATATCTTCACTTTCAATTCATATTATTGAGATGGGATTTGAAACTCCCAAGAGTTGTGACGTAATTTGGCAGGAGCCTAATACAGCAGAGGACCCCTAGCTTAGTCGATTGATTGATTAATTATTTTTTGTGTAATGGACCAATGTTCACTGAAGGATTTCAATCTGTTAAGTGACATCTAACTCAGAAGATTGAAATCCTTTGTAATTCGGGTGAGACAGTTTCTATTGGTTTAATGAATAGATTAAGTTGCCTGATTGAGAACCACGAACTAAGGAGGTATTCCACTTTATGATTCTATTCAAAACTGATTTAACATATAAAGTAAAAAAAGAATGTCTCGTCTCATAGAGAGGAGGCCCCTGTCTCAGCAGTGGGAACATTAATAGGCTGATGATGATGTTATAAAGTAGAAAACTGTAAACGTTAAATTACCGTCCCTTCATTTCAACAGAGTTTTTTGCAACATTACCACCGTGTACGTTCAAAGGTGATGATCCCACGAGCCATTCGGCAATCAAGTAAAAAATCGCCAAAGCTCTGCATTCCCAGTGAAGGTGAACCGTCGCATTAATTACCGAAGCCCGATAGAGGTGTCTACGCCAACACTGTAGTTGCTACATCAATAAAACAAGCGAGAAGCGCACAGGGCAGCCACACGCCAGCTAATTTTCATACTAAACGAACGGGTGCATTATTAAAATCTGCCGTGACGTGACAACCCTCTCGACCTGGGCGAGCATTTAAACTTGACTCGGTAACTGAGCTGTTAAGTATTTAAGGTGTTTGCTTCAGTGGGGCACTAGTTTATGGTAGCTTGCACCGTAAGCGCATTGCCGTAATGGCGTAAATTGTGTACTACACAATGTTGGACTCGTTATAACGAGTCCAACATTGTGTAGTACACAATTTACCACAGACAACACACATGTACCAACACCAAGTATCTAAATTACAAGTTATAACTTGTAATTTAGATACTTGGTGTTGGTAAGTGGTTTTCTACTAACCTATGTTGGGTGCTAATAATACTCTCGTCTTCTTAAATTTATATTTTAAGTGATAAAAATATCGAATTCACAATGAGATGACCAAACGGTAAATTCATAGTCAAATCTTTGTAGACTGATTTTCAAAATTATCACATGAACGTCATGAGAAATTTTAAGCTCCTCCAAACATAGTTCCATATCCATAATATTCCGAAACAACTTACAAACAACAATTTAACACTTAGTTAAAAGCTTTCCCAGTCCGACTCACGAGTGGGTGAAACAATACATTCTTCTTGCTACTCCCGCAACTTTGAAACAACTGCCTTTACCCCTGACATGTTTGCGCCATCCATCTAGGAGCCGTATTTTCATACCGGCTGAGAGCAGGTGTCAAAACTAAAGGACGTTAGGCTAATGTATGCAGATTGCATCTTTCGCTACTCCAGGCAGGTTGGCTGCGCTACTCTGTACACTACTTGCATTACCGCATTAGCTTACGGTACTATATTTAATGCTCCATTGCGGTGCTTTTGTTTTTTTTTTTCACCTGCCTAATTACTTGCTTTTAGGATTTGCATAATTTAGGGAGGGTAATCGCGATCATTTATTTTGTTTTGATTATCCTAGAGCTGTTTTTAAAATCCGTGTTTCGAATATAATTTGCTATTCTGGTACTTTATCCTCAGCATTTTGGATCAAAATTGACTAGGGACCCATGAGAGAATCGCTAACTTTCCTTCTACATTCCTTACTCGGCGGGATTCAAGTCAAATCTCAACTCAGTTAACATTAACTAATATCAAACAATAAGGCGAAATAATTTCCCAACCGTCAGTCATCGCGGCTATACGCACAGAATCCACAATAACTTGCGTCTTCTGTCAAAAATACACAAGTTGGCAACTCACAAACATGTTATGAATATTAGAAAACATGGCGCGTTCATGTAAATAAGGTACATAAGCTAGACACCACGACATTCAAAACAATGTTACAAAATTTAATTAATAGTATAATTTCTCGTTCAACATACGTTTGCATATAACCACCATCTCACAAAGACATTGTATTAATTAAATTCTGGATTCGTACGCTGTGACAATAACATTAACGTTAATATTTTTGACCCAGCTGGGAACTCTATTTGCAGTCCTGGTAATAAGTGTACCCTTTTTACCGAATATGAGATGACTGTGCAAGTTGATACAAGTGGCCCAAAATCAAATGGAAAAATAACAGTAGAAAGGTTTCAATTTTGTACCGATAATTGTATATGGAATTGGAAACCTATGTCTAACCTCAAATGCTCGTATTTCAATTAGACAGAATATTTCAACGTTTTCTCTTTAACACCACCTTTGCAAAAACACCGTATGTCCCATCTACAAAAATAATTATGCAAACAATAAAACTGGATGTACAACAATGCGAGCAGCCAGACAGGAACTCTCGTGCATCCTGAATGTCTCATTATGGACAGACAATAAGACGACACATAACACCCCTACGATCATATCATCTGCCTAGCCTTTTCCCAACTATGTTGGGGTCGGCTTCCAGTCTAACCGGATGCAGC
Organism: Xestia xanthographa; assembly: GCA_905147715.2. Lineage (NCBI taxonomy): Eukaryota > Metazoa > Arthropoda > Insecta > Lepidoptera > Noctuidae > Xestia > Xestia xanthographa. The sequence goes on along the minus strand of LR990659.1, from coordinate 17,051,601 downwards.
TGAATACCAGTATTTTACATGGAGCGACTGCCTATCTGACCTCCACAACCCAGTTATTACCGGGTAATACGATACCCCTTGGTAAGACTGGTTGTCAGACTTTTTGGGTCTCTGACTACCTAACGACTGTCAAAGATCTACAAATGACAGCCGGGACCAACAGCTTAACGTGCTTTCCGAGGCACGGAGGAAACTCGGTATGTAATGGGTGGTCACCCATCCACAGACCAACCTAGGCAAGCACGGCTTAACCTAACGATCGATCCGAGCGGCTGTTATTATTTAGCCACGAGCTCTCGACCCCTACGATCATATGTTGCTACTTAATTATTTCGTGCTCATTCTGTTTGAAGCTTAATTATTTAGGGGCTTAGGTTGACTTTTAATTAAGACTACTTTTCGACCGTTATGTTCCGAACATTTAAAGGTTACTTTCTATTTTCGCTTTGGGGTTATTGGAAGCAGTCACACGTCTTAAAGCCTTAATCAACATTCTCCTGTGTGTAGGTACCCTTACTTCTTAATACATGAGTATGTTTTTATCATATTAAGAATATCCTTCCCACTTCTTGGTTAGTGCCTAACCATGGCTCGGAGGTTTAATGCTGCCCATGGGCCTATGACTTAGCTTTACATGCCGACGGGAAATATCTCTCAGACATGTTGGTTTCCTTCCCACTGATGGAATTTAACGAGAACTATAAAATAAAATAAAAGCTTTTAATTTTAAACTTTATCACTCTAGCAACGTCAAAACAAAGCTGATTAAAACCCAAAATTAAGTAATACTATGGATATAACAGCTTTCATATTAAACTTTTCGTCATACAAACAGGCGGATCGCAAACACAATTTACATTGACACTGTCAGTAATCACAGCTTCTGATTTTAATTGACTGGATATCAATTTAATTGAGTTTTATCTTGTTCGTGTCATTACATTACCTTTGCACGCCATATTTAAATTATGACGTTGTTTTTAAATGACTTCATTACGAAAATGAGTTTTAATGAACATTTCTCTCGCCCGTTTCGTGCTCAGTACGTTAATTACTGCTTCTACTTCTTTGTTTATATCCAATACTGTCACTTCATTGGCTGCACTAGTACTTGGTGGAACGCTTTGGTTAGGTCCGCTGCTACTTTATCTAATCCTGTGTTTTACGACCTAGTCTCGAAAGTAATTGCTACTGAAATTCTTGTCTTTGATCCAAAATTATTATTTGGAAATGGCAAATTCGTATTATATTGGCTCTTTAGCTATCCACATGAAGCATTAATTAAGATAATATGGGTAATGACAACCTCTTCTAAGCTAGACGTAGGTATGCTTTAATCACCCGCTCACACTAATTATATGTATTTATTAATGACCACCTTATGTTCTAGTTTTCAATTAGGAGGTCTAACGTTTACTATCTTCGGAGTAATTGCCTCAATATCTCTCTCACCTACACGTGAAACGTCTTGTCGTAAAAAAGGTATGAAAATAACATACGCTCCAAAGAAATTGCGTCTCGATTGAAGTTCCTTTCTTAAATATTAATAAAAGCGCCAGAGCACTTTTGAGACACTTTCGAGAGTAGAGACGGCGCGATGCATATTTAAAACAAAGGAGTTGAGGGGGATCTGCCCACAGTGTCCCTCAATACGTATAAGGTGTAAATGGCGCAAAGCCTGTTTTTAAATTAACATTTGAGTTCATTGCTTAGGAGGTAAAGTTGGTGTGCCATATAAGCGGTTCTTTACAAGAACCTTACTTACATTTGCCCATACTTTTTGAAATCATTAGGTTAATTTTCAGAGTCTTGAACTCTTGTTGCTTACATGTTTATTGAAAAGTCAGCAGATTCAGTTCACAGGATATATTTTCCGTACAAATACCTGAAATCCTAAATACCACGTCAGACAAAGTCACACTAACTAAACTAACACGATAACTTACAGATTTAAATCGTGGTGTAATCCTCGTGACGTGCGAGGTCCACACGATAGTAGAAAACAGAGCTCGTAGCAATTTATCTCAAGATAAATCCGACCACGCGTAAGACACCTGTCAGATGGCGGGACGGGCGCCGTCTTGTCTCGTCTCGGCGAACAGCTCGGGTATTAGCTCTCGGGGTAAATTAGAATATTTCCAACATAAATAAAACGATAATTAACGTTTAAACAAACCGAGTTGTTGGGATAAATTTTGTCAAGTTGTCGTCTTGTGACTTTATACCTTGTTTGCAGTACGGCCTGTGGTTCTGATGTTTTAATAAGAAATGACGCTTTGATCAGGATATTGAAAATAAGTTATTTGTTTTGAAGACATTGTTTATTTCTTGTCCTTGGTTCAGTTCTATTAAGAAACATGCTTTCTTCTATTTTTGTTTGACCCGTGTCATACAAACGTATTGGCTGTTTTCTAGTCTTTGTGTCCACAGTCGCACAAAACCATAACACTTTCTTTCGAATCTTTGTGGAAGTTTCTGGGTTTAAAAAGGCACTCGACGATAACAACTCACCTACATTCAAGTATTACGCACACGTATTCTCCCTTCGGGGACACGCGATACGAAGGAGCAATAAATGAATCCTCGCTACTTACACGGAATAACGATTTGTTGATCAATTGTTGAACGTGCCAGCGAAGAAACATCAAAAGCTTTTCACTTGAAACAGGTACATAAGTCAGTGTATTCACCATACGCGCTGATCATGAATCTTGTCTCATTTCCTGACTCAGATCCAATTTGCAGAATTTAAGATAGTGCAAACATATTAATTTAGCGAAACCATTGCGCTGTTGTGTGTCTCATTTGTACAAAGGATAGCAGAACGCCCGCACCAGTGCGCCGACTCGGGCGTTGCAATTTGTCCCGAGATAAATTCAGCCGTAGACAGATGTCGTCTGTACCGACCTCTCGCTTTTTATTAATACCATGCTGTTGTTTCTTTTAATACTCAACGGTGTACTATTTAAATTACAATTATTCCATTTTTTATATCTCAGACAATGTCTGAGATTGAGAGAGATTCTGATTAGATTATTATCAGCACTTTGCATTCACAATTAACTTCGCGCAAAATTAACACTTTCATTCTCAGCAGTTTGCGGTTTGTTACTGAAACACTCATTTCAACACAAACACCGCCAGTAATCGCCATGGCGGTTTCCAAAATAGCTTTACAACCATTTTCTAACACTTCAAAGGAGGTCATTAAATGTCGAGGGACGTTCATATAAATTTCGATTTCCGAGACGTGCGCCGTTTGCGACTGCCACCTGGCAACTGTCAACATGAACTGCCAATTTGAATTCGGCGCCGCCTAATTGGCCGACAGCTCGTTCCAAATATAAATATTAAAGGTCGAAAACGGATATCGCGTAACGAGGTGGACAGGGGATGTTGGGAAGGGTCGCAGCGCGAGTGCCTTCTGGGCGCGTGCTTTTGCATGCCGGGGTCAGCCGTGCGTCAACTGGAACATTCGGATGCAAACAATTGCTGAATTTAAAAGCCTTTGAATTTTATTCAAGAACAAATTGAACTAAAGTGTATTTTATGTTTGCGAATATGAACTTGTCATCTCCTTAATAGACACACTTGATGATCTATTTACTGCATCAGACAGCGGGGTTTTGGGCTAAACACATATGAACTTTTTGCCATCGATTCGCTAAGAAGAAGAATAGACTCTAGAGGTCTTTATCCGACTACTAACTTACTGGTTTCATACGTTCTGCCACTTTTTGTAACAAATTCCGCCATCAATATTCACATTCACTAGAAAACAATACACGTGTTCGAGTTCCTCTTTAACTTTATGTAGAAAAATCCTGTCGACTTAAGGACAAACCTTTCGTGGATCCCTCAAATTACGTAGCATATGGTAGCGTGATATTTCACATAGGCCGGGGTCCGAATAGGTAACCTTTCCGATTCACTGCGACCACCGCTCGTAAAATAGGGGGTGGTATTCTCCAAGTCATGAATACGTTAGTTCGTTGGGGCGGGCTGGTTTAATAGTTAAATAGGCGAGCTAGAGAGAAAGGGGTACGTAGTTACGTATGCCTAAGTCGCCCCCTGTCGAGGGAGGTTAGCGGAAAAACGAAAATAATCATCTTTTGTTGGTATCTTTCATTAGATACTAAATACAACAATAGGTTTATGAGCTCAACGTATAACGCCAGTAAATCTGCATCGTCTTTATTAAACGTATATATGGCCGAAATGTTACAACTAGACACGATTGTCCAAATATTTCTAAAACAACTGATCCTCAAATGCCAAATGTATATGAAATCTTATACGTAACTAATTGTAAACATTCGCAACCAAGATCGGAATGCGTGAGTGGCATCCGCAAACAAACCCTTTTGGGAGCAGTTCGCTATCGAAATTCTATTTGCGAGGGCAGAGCGGGATACACACCCGAACCCGATGAAGATTCCCAACTCCTGCTCAAATATTGTATGCTAACGCAGCGATTTGAATGCCGCGAGTACTGCCGAGCAGATCGCGCAGTGTTTGCTATGGACATCTTGGGAAAACCCTCACCAACTACCACTACGTACTCCTACTATTAACTTTTATACAAAGAGGGCGGATTTCTTGCGTCTCTAAGCCCGGTGTTAATACTAAACGAGATTCCCTATAATATAGGTACGCACGTTTTCTGCCGTACTTTTTTACGCTAAACCGCCCGTTACATACGTTTTACGAGTACATTACTGTTTACGTGTCAATAAATATAGTTCGTGCTATACAGGGTGTTCAGGGACACCGATGCTAAAGCTGTAACTACGTATTCAGTACATCATTCTGAACCCCCCCACGTAGACATTTTTCGTCGGCTATTAAAATAAAATATCAGTTTCCAACAAAACTGAAATAAAGGTATTGGACGGTCAAAATGTATGGAACAGCAGATTTTTTTAAATTACCGATACGGTGTCCCTTCCACCTTATACCTATAGATCAGGTTGTAAGCGGGAAAGACGAAATACAGAGAATTTTAAAAATATAGAAACTGCTCTGTTTAAATAAAGAATAAAATAAAGGAATGATACGACAATAATCAAAGTATCAACAATAAACTTTCACGGTGCACGGCTCAGCGAAGAATCTATTTCGCTGCAATGGACAAGACAAAAGTACATCCTAACAATAGAGACATCGAGACAGATAAAGTTCAAAGTGAAGTCGAGTTGAAAAGAGAGGAGCCTATCCTTAATACTAGAGCTGAAATGAGCGAGTAACAGGGAATGAGAGAGGCTTATAAAGGAGTTTAGAGTGTTGCAGAGTCGCAGAGAGCAGTGGAGTGCGCTATACACGCGTTCGACACACCGCCACTTGTATCGTACCTAGTCAACCGTTGTTAACAACGATTAATGAACTTTTGTTACCTCCAAATCTTCGAACATCTATTAATGATGTCAATTCAATTTTGAACTTTTGTTGTATCCTTGTTCCGTTATTTGTGCGGTTGTAGACAAATGCTATTACGATTATGATTGTAATAGACCAAAAAAATCTGCAAAATCCACTTACGTTGGAATAAAGTAAACAAAAACGTAAAGTTATGCTAAAGAAAGTAAATAAACGGTATAAAGAGCCAAGGAAAACAACACAAAATCCAATAAAAACTCGTTGGCCAAGTGGACGCGTAATATACGCTTTTTATTAAAGTTTTTAAAGACTTTTCCCTTATGTAGGGAGAAATCAAATATGTACGTATCCTATGCACATAACCACATACAGAGATTTTCATTTGAGAGTTTTATGGCGTAGCTTTGACTGCAAATTCCGCAGTTTTATTTATATTTTTATCCCACGAACTTAGTTTGAAATAACCGCTCAACTAATTATTAATTTGTTGTTATGACGAGTTTTTAATGAAAAATATTGCGTTCCACGAATTTCGGGATTAATTATCTCAGTTTATATATAAGCTTAAAATTTCATCTGCTCTGGAGCTGTTCTGGAGATATGACTGTTTCCAGAAAAAGACATATAAGTTTGTATGGAATGGTTTCCACGCGCGCCTCAAAGAGAGTCAGCAAAAAGGAAGGGGTCCGTAAGGACCGATGCCTGCCGGGGTTGCGGGACTATTCGAAAGAGATACCGTGGCCCCGGAACACAAAGGGCGATGAAGGAACATGGATGGGTTTTAGTCAGTAAAAGTCTGACACTCCCTCCTGCTCCGCCCAGAGCGGGAGGGGTTATTTGATGATACCCCATCCGAAAAAAAAAAAAAAAAAAAAAAAATGGTTTAGCTGCTATAAAATCAATAATAATTATCACTCAGTACATTGTGTCACTGAAAAGCCGTTAACACTCATTGGTCGAAAATGTCATACTAGCCAGAAAGATCTAACAAGCATGAGGAAATGCCATTCGGCGTTTCCTCATGACGTGCACGCATTCAAATTCCAATATGATGACAACGCTATATATTTCTGTCTTTGGATAATTAATTCATTACAACCCACAATGCACGCATTGCGTCATTAAAGACCAAGAATAAATAAAAATACAGGTATGTTGCACCGATATTAGAAGGCGTACCAGTGGGTAGGTAAAACAGTTTAGGCTGACTCCATAATTTCCCCGAAGATGGTATGAAGTTCCATGGAGATAAGGGCGAGCTTATGCCATTTATCGGGTCCAATTCCAAACTTCGGGCCTGTAATGAAAATTTTCTTACCGATAAACACAATAAAACTGCCCGACTTGGGAATTGAACTGAGGTCTTCTCGCCCACTTTCAACCACTAAATCTTTGAGGAAGTATTGTTTCTAAAGTTTTTGGTGAAATTGAATACTATATTATAGTAACTAAATTTAGAACAGCACAATAAATACAGTTTCAAGCGTTGTTAGCGCAGCCAGTGTTAATTACCCAGTGAGATTTAGAGCTTTCGTGGAGGTTATGTATCTCCCGTTATCTGCTTAATTGCCTTACAAACTGTTTTAATGTAATTACGTGTTACAAATATTTGTCACCTCTAGTTTAAATAACATGCGGTTTGTGTTTTAATTATGAGTTTGTTCATTGGAGTCATTTAATTTAAACTTGTCTAATACTTTAGAAATGTTTATATTTAGAATGAAAATAAATGCAGTCTATTTTAAGAAAAGCTTAGATATTACAATGAAGGAGAACTTGAAGAAAAAGGTAACGGTGATGTAGTTGCTGAAATAAATACATCTAATAGTCGAAATAAATCTATTGTACCCTCGAGCGCTGTTCGAATAAACAGCACCTAGTTCTCGGCGACACGCAGACGAATCGAGTGCCAACACTAAACATTCGTTACCTGAAAACCCACTTAAAACAAATACAGTTACAGTTCCTTTAACGCGTGTGTAGGACACAAGAATCCCGCAAGGCAGAGCCCATCTCGTGTGAATGATGCCGAGTGCGCCGCGCCGCGTTGTTAAAACTGAAGTCGTGTTGAGTCGCGCGCGCTAATTGTGCTTCTAGGTGGGGAGCCTCCCCCCACTCTGCCTAGTGCTCTACACTTCTTGTTTCGGAGACTTATTGTACGGAGAGAAAAACTTTACAACTGTTGACATTGAGCCCATGCTCTGTAAGGTCTGCATGTAAAGGGAACAGTCTTTTTAATTGTGTTTTATTTGTTAGTTTCTTGTCGTCACCTCATTAGTGGGAGTGTTTAGCTCTTTTGAGGAGTGATCTAAAAACAAACCCCGAAATCTCTTCATATGGCTTCCGTACTCATCAAAGAGAAAATCATCACAAAGTCATTTAAAACTATTGGACATTAATTCGACCCAAACAAAAGCTCATATAACTATTCGCCTAATTTTGGAAATATTCAGGCCGCATGACGAAATTTACGTAATCTATCAATAAGTTCCTTAATGATCACAAATAGCTGCTAATAACACTTTTTGTGTCCCAAAATGTTGCCAGCAAAACTAATAAATGCCGGACAAGTATTGCTAGTTTAATCGCAGCTGCACGAAACGCGGGCGACAAAACCAACCTCGGATCCGAACCACAACAACCGTGCCGAAGTTTAATTCAATCGGTGTGCCCCAGTGAGTGTTGGGGGGGTGGCAGGCTGAGAGGTGCGGGGGTGGGTGCCGGGGTGCGTGCGGGGCGGGGGAGGAGTGCTCGCGAGGCGGTGTTAATTACTACTCATGTGGCAGGCCACATATCGCGAACTTTGGCGCCCAACGTGGGGCCCCCACCACCGTATTTATCTTTTAATGTCAGCTGAGGGGGCCTTGTTTAATCTTGTTTGTTAACAATGTGGGATCATAGAAAAACTTTTATTTCATTACTAAATTCGTTTTGGCATACTTGATTTGATTAAATTATGAACAATTCCAGAAATTATCACACGGAGTCTGACCTTTTTACGACTATATTGATACGATAAAAAGACCGCCAAAGGTACTTACTAAAGCCATGTAAACCATTTATATACCTTACCATGAAAAGCTATGCCTATTTACATTTAGATCCAAAAATATATAATCAAGGAAAAATTCGATATTAAACACGTTCACGTTTTCAATCAAATATTCCAGTCGTATTCCGCGTGCTTGCGTCGGATACCTCAAACATTCCCGTCCCTTGTTAGAAGACAGCGAGTCCCGAGACATCTCTAGGAACGCAGCCCTCTTTCCACGACGCTTTCTCATGTAAATTTTAGAGATTTCCTCCCCAAATTCGATATAAGTTAAACGGTACCAGAGAGCTTACTTGCCCCATATATGTTAACGTTAACATTTGACAGAATTTTCTTCGACGGCGTCTGGAGCTCGTAAAATATGACTTAATCGTTTTCCTACTTCCATTATACCGGGAAGAGAAGATAAGTACCTATACTAAATGGAACTAAACTTTATCGCATTTGCAGCAGTTGTCTTTCTGTTGTTTAAAGTTGCCTTGCTGAGAAATGCGCAACATCCCCTAAGGCAAAGCATAAATACAAATTAATTTGGATAGAAATACAATAGTGCTTATGCATTTTAAATTACTCATGTAACTGAAACTAACCCTTTTCTGCATCACATAATTTGGCGCCCAACAGATACTGTCCCTGTTGGGCGCCAAAAGAATAAATAAGATTTTTTGTTCACGAAAATAAAATATATAATGGTTAACATAAAATGGGTGGTTTGAAAATTGAAACATTTATAGGCTGTAGGCGAATCGATATCGAGCAGAGCGCCTCCGTGGGTCCATCGACATAAATTCGTATTAGTGCCACCTCAGATCGACTTTACGACGCCTCAGGCGTACTTATTGCTTGGTCTAGTTATTTACCCGACACGTTAAATGTTTAATGGAAATAAAAATAATGTTATTTAATGTGTTTGCCCGCAGAATAGTTGTTGATACCGAAATTCGAGAACTTGCTATAGTTGTGTTTTAAGCTTATAAATAATCTTAGTTGTTTTAAGTTCTACTTTTGAGTGATCTTACGAACTACGAAATATCTTGCTATCAATATTCATAACCGTAGAGTTCCAAGTTCTTATTCAAGGAAAATTTGTATTTACAAATAATTTTGCCGTTAAAAAGAAGACCTTTTACTTACTGAAAGTCTTTTACAGTCGCGTGTCGGAAAGTTTTTTCAAATCTATGAAGACTAGAAGTAATTGTTCGACGTTTAACCTAAATTTATGCTAACAACTTAAAATAACGGTTAAAAATCAGTAATGGATACAAGGACAATACTGTTATCTAGAAGAGGTCTTATCTCGGATCTAATTCAACATTAATTAATAAAGAGTTGAGTATTTTATGCTCCTTTGTCTGTTTCATTCAAAACTGCATAGTATTGAGGTCAGTCAGTGAATAGCATTTGTTACGTAAACAAACGCATGTTATTACTGCTTATGTTATTTTGCAATATTTTTTTTTGGGACTGGATCGAAGTATAAAATAGCAATATTGTTATAGGGATTGTTGTCTACACGCTATAAAACTGTCTGGTATTTTTTTTTTCTAATACTCAAATGAATATGTTGGTAAATACCTAAATACTACATTTAATTTAGTAATCAAGAAAGTATTAAAAGTATGGAATGACTTATTATGTCTCCAAACATAACACGAAAACAACAGTCGAATAAAATTCAATTTATAACCAGCCATTCTCATTTCAAAAAACATTGTGACAGACTGCCGCCAAGCTATGAATAAGATTACAAACAGGCACAGTACAGTAACAAATTAATATCCCTTAATTCGCCTGTCAGATTTAGGCCGTCCACTATTCAACGTTTTGGACAACAAATATGGCAAGACATCGGTCGGTGCGAAATTAAGTGAGTTTGTTAAGTGTAAACAGGGATAATCCTTGGCTTGACTATGATTAGCATATCGCGGCAGTCGGCGTTCGTTCCCGAGGGCCATCTGCAATTTAAATCAGGGACTTGGCCGGGACGGGCCGCTCCTTAGCTGCGTACTCGGAATTTGAGATTTACTACGATTGGATGATTTGGGGTTCGATTTTCTGCTTGTTTGGACTGATTGAATTCGCTCTTTAAATTGACTCATATAACTGATGTGACTCTCAATCTATTATTGAGTTGACCGCGTTCCGACATTTGATCAATGTATCGCAAAGACGACGCCTTTCTCTTCCCACTCAATATTTTGACTTCTAAGCAAACATTATGTGAAAACCGCAGTGTGCAGGGGTTATCTATCTTCGTACAAATTCTATAGTTGTGGAGATTAGAGCCATCAATCAGATGGTCTGAAGCGGTTGCTGAGATACAGCTATCGGTTTGGTGCAAGTTATGAGCAGTGGCTGGTACTGCCGGCTATAATAAAAGAGCCCTTTATGATAAACTTAATGTCTGTAAGTCAGCATTTCTAAATATAAGCCATAAAGTACCAAAAGACATCAAGAGTTTAGTACTACCACTTTTTATAAAGGCCTTGACATGTATTTTATTCTGTATTGCGTATAAGTCTTGTAAGTACCAAAGAAATATCGGCAACATTCTCGTACAACAGCGATGTTTAATGAAGCCTGAAACAAAACACTTTCTTACCATTTTTCCAACTGATAACCGAATTACTCAATTTCTTGGCAAAAATAAAAATGTTTGGAATAAAATATGATAGTATACGCCGTTATTTATCGACGTACATTAACTTAAATATTGTACCAGCGCACAATGCCGTGCGTCCGCAGATATACACTTGTGAAAAATTGCCGTGGATGTAGACGTCGAGTGGAGGAATTTCCTCCCCCTCTTCCTCAGGAATAAAGAATTTAATCGTGGCCCTCATAGGAACTTACGGCTTTATATGCTACAAACTATACGTTGTTCCATAAATGATTTAATGTAACACGTGTCTTATGGAATGTTATAATGAAAATCATATTTTATGATCGGCGCAGTACCGTCGTTTTGGGTGAATTATTGTTTTCATTTTAGGCTATGATACAGAAATTTCCTCTACTTTTCTTACTGCCTGGGTATTTTCTATACTTCTTGTAGATTGTGTATGTTCTAGTTTAACGTTAACCTTCGTTAGACCTCTACATCCCTTGTTTACCAAATATGATCTAAACAAACGACTATGTACAAGATTATATTACCTTCCCATGCAAGTTGGTGAAAGCCGGTAAGACAAAAGGGATGGTATAATGCCCTCGAGCGATGGGCTAGAAAGCCATTATTATTAATGCAATATTACCCTGTAAACCAAGACGACAATAACACGTTATTATTGTTCGGGAATCGGTTCGAAATCGGAAACCTTTTTGACCTGATAATTATCTTAGTAGCTATAGAAACAAAAACAGTCATTATTATGGAAGTATAAGTTTGAATCAAATATTCCGTCTGGTACAGAACAAAATCTTCAAGAACAGTATCATAAGCCCCTTTATCAAAGAGATACACAGTGCAAGTTCCAACGCTGGATTCAATTGAGGCTGGTAAATCTAAACCGTGCAGGAAGTTGGGCCCAATCGTATCCTCACCTGCACACGCATTTGAATTTCAAATAGGATGAGACAAACCCAGTTTCCTTGTAACCCTGTATGTTTATCGTTGCCAATAGTTTTCGTTAGAGAAACCCCGCAGGTCTGTCCCGGGCCTTACAAAGGGATTATTTCGCTTTGATTGTATAAACAAATATAGAATACGAAATCAAAGAAACGTTAACTCTCGCTTTATTTATGTTACCGCTGTACCTTTTCAGGTTTAGATTATATCTAAATACGCATTTGTCAAAATAAAATATCTTTATATTTGCACAAGTAAAAAGCTTAGTGGAGTACCTACTCGACGTACTTGCCACCGCTCGTTAATTTAATAAAATGGAAAATTTTAATTGCTACCGACCCTCTCTTTGGGGTTCCATTAAAATAATACTACCGAGCTCAAGTATGTTTCTCTTGAGGATAAAATCGCAAGAAAGTCATAAAGTTCTTGCAATGCCAGGTGTCATAATTATTTTTAATATGCATAGTTATTTAAATAGCTAGGTGCAATTATTATAGTCGTACTTTAAAATATGTTTGCAGCACTTTTGGGTAATGGACATGTTCTAAAAACCACAAACAACGAAACCACAATACTTCATGTGAAATAGCACATAAAACACAAACCGGAGTACTCCGTGTACTCGTGACTTCATCATTTAGTACAGCAGCTCAAGTGGCCACTGCGGCGGAACAAACAAGCGGGGCTTCACTGACAAAGGGCAAAACAAACAAAGTCCCCATCGTCCAGGTAATTTGAAAGGTCAACAGCGAAAAAATATCGCATCATTAGCCGTTTAAAGGTCGTTAAAGTGATATTATCCGTGCAATATAGCTTTATAATGATCGATCTATCTCGATATGGCCCTCCATTGTTATTGAAGTGAACAGGGACGATTAATTATCCATTGAACATAATTTGGGCGGACCAGCGGGGCAGTGCTGTAACGGACCGCTCCCTCCAATTTGAATTGATATCGGCTGTTATCATTATATATATTATCTTTGGCCATTATTCGATTATCCAAATTCTACCTTTAATCAAGGCATAACAGGCAGAAATACTGTTTTAACAAAAAATAAGCCGATCAAAAGTTAATCTCGTACAGTGGACAGAATATTCCCAAAAAGTTAACGTTTAATTCACGAAAAGAAGGAAGAAAAAGTACGCAAACTATATTACAACGAAATAAATACTTACAAAGAAGAATAATTGTGCATTGAGCATTTAAAATTAGCAAATTCTTTCGAGATTCTTAGCTATCAAAGGAAATAATAAATTGTTTTCCACCCACCTCCCAACAAGTTTTGTCTGCTTTCAAGGCGAAAGGCATCTTTATCGTTGCAAAACTTTTTCTTCCTTGTGTAGAGACGGAGAACCCCTTTTAATGAAACTTAAACCGGCCGTCTGCAATTTAGATAAGTATCCTACTTGCCTTTTAATTAAATATAGCTGTTCATCAACTATGATTGTAGGGCTATTCTCTTGAAGAAGTTCTCTCCACAAAACACTACAATCAAGAATATTTCCACCGAGTTCTTACGTTGTTTTTTATTATCACTCAAAATTCTTTTCTCTTACGTCTCGTCCTAAATTAAGTTTACACGGTTCGTTCTCATCAGAAATGTTATTATACTTGTACATATTTACTTGGCTAATTTGAATAAAAAATATACCCTGCAGATTAAAACTTCCACAAAGTTCGGTATTTACTTGATGTTTTCTCTGTAAATCGTCTCCCCTGACTTGTTTTCCAAGATATTTATAATCAGCGACTTTCCCAACGTGTTGGCGACGAAATATCCTTTTAATGGTCGACGGAGTGTTGGGTCGTCTGCAATTTAGATTAGTCCTTTAATTAAATTAACATTATGATCCCTATCTCAGCGGAGCAGGTGGTCGGCAATATTGCTTCGTTGAAACTCTTTCTTTGCTTCCGTTCTTACTTTTGCTCTTATACTGAATATTTTATTTAGATTTTGTTCATTTATCGATAGCGTGGGAGCTGTTATTTAAGTACTAGAATATAACTGATACGCAAAGGATTTACGGTCTACGTTATTGTAAGTTCTTGTCTAACGAGACACAGTGTGGTTTTCTATGTTCAACTTTTAATAATTGTTGTGTTCACACTAAGAACAAGAAGTAAACTAAACTTTGTATATAAATCTGAAGACGCATATGGTCCGGAAGATGATCCTTCTTCATGACTGGCCGTAAATTTTCTTTTTCCACATATATTTTCCAAGCCAGTATATTAACTAAAAGGTAACATATTGATACTTAATGTACTCATATATCTACCCATTGAAGTACAATATCCTCGATCGTATTTCTTGCAAGTAATCCCCGAAAAGAGGTCCAAGTTATTAATGATAGTGGTTAAATAGACGTTTTTGCGCCCCTGCAGCCCTGGAGGGATTCCTCAAGAAAACATTACTTTGAGAACAGACAAAGGGTCGGATGAAGTCATTAATATTGTGATATCAGCGGATATTGTTTACTACTCACTTAAAAGTTGTCTTTTTTTATGTAATAGGTATTATATTCGTCCATCATAATTCTCTTGCCCTTAACCCAATTTATTCGGCGTCGGCGCTGCATGTTTTTTCTTCCATCCTTCTCTATAACTCGTCATCTCGTTAGACACCTCTCTTCTAGCCATATCAACCTTCACACTGTTCATTCACCGTTTCTTTGGTCTTCCTCATCAAATACAAATGAATCAATAGTGTCTTAATTACCGCAAAATTTAAAGATTTAAGGCTGGTGCTCCAGGGTAGCCCGCGAAATTCAAATTTTCTTACGTTTTTTGCAATTTGCAGGCCAATGTTAGGTTGTATGTTGATTAAAATATTGTTGTGTAAGACGTATTTATAGTTACAGAATTATAATCATCAAAATCATCAATACAACCCTCTAAGTTCAAAAAAGTCGAGGAACGATTTTTTCAAGGTCAAAGTGATTGCTAGACCTTTATGAACTTGGAGGATTGTATTGATGATCTTGATAATTATAATTCTGTAACTACATTCGTCTTAAAATCGCGAACAATATTTTAATCAACATACAACCTAGCACTGGCCTGCAAATTGCAAAAAACGTAAGAAAATTTGAATTTCGCGGGCTGGTTGGAGCATTCACCTTAATCAAAGTTGATGAAATAATATCTAACAGAGCTCGGTCCAGTTAAATATTTGAAGCGTGTTCAATGATTTCAATTAGTTGGTATATTTCAATTAGTTGGTATATTCCGTTTGTTCATTGGATCGCTCGGCTCTTTTTCTCTACTTTTCCAGTCTGTTTGCGTTCGTTTTATCTATTTTCCTAGTGCTACAATCTTGGCGGCGCAGGTCAACCGAAAAATTAGAAATATCTCTATCTCAGTCAATCGTTCAATTTAAGGAAAACGTTTCTTTATTCAATGTTTGTAAGAGGAAAAGGCATTCAAAGCACTTATCGGAAACCATTTCTGGTAGATAGATGTCTGGAGTAGTCAAATTGAGGATAATCTAAATGCTGTAGCGATTCAATTAAAAGTTTAACTAGGTACAGACGCCAGCACATACAAGCTACCCGAAACTGACAAATTTTTCCAATCAACCTGGAACCTAATGTTTTAGCGATAAAGTTGAAAATCTATTAAAGAAATTTAACAGTTTGTATATATAAAGAAATTTAGTAGCTTGATAGTTGATATGCTGTCGTCTCATTATCTGCCTAGCCTTTTCCCAACTATATTGAGATCGGCTTCCAGTTTTACCGAATGCAGCTGAATACCAGTATTTTACATGGAGCGACTGCCTATCTGACCTCCATAACCCAGTTAGTACCGGGTAATACGATACCCCTTGGTAAGACTGGTTGTCAGACTTTTTGGGTCTCTGACTACCTAACGACTGTCAAAGATCTACAAATGACAGCCGGGACCAACGGCTTAACGTGCTTTCCGAGGCAGGGAGGTAACTCGGTATGTAATGGGTGGTCACCCATCCACAGAGCAGCCTAGGCAAGCACGGTTTAACCTAACGATCGACCCGAGCGGCTGTTATTATTTAGCCACGAGCTCTTCCTAGTTGAAATGCTGGCGTCTAACTTTCTAAAATACAAGTAGATAGATACATGACTACACTACAACCACATTACACCTCCAACCTGACATTTATCACACAATTAACACTAAGATAACATAAATAATAACTCAGCAAACTATTTACACACAAATTGGCTTAGTTGGTTTCCCTGGGCAACGTCCATCGAGCATCCAGTCGGACCGGGATTCCCCACGGCATCGATATCTGTGCGGCGCTGTTAAACTCGTGAAATATTGCCTCTGACATTGACGGCCCGAAGAAAAATTGCCCCGAGAAGTTTTACCACTTCATTTTGCAAAGTTTTCACACAGTTTTATATCGGCACGCTCGCAGTTATTGATTTAGGTTTTTTTCGCGGTTTTATTGCCTGGTTTGAAGTTGTCGTGTGGGGATTTTGAACATAGAGTTTTTAAGTAGTACACGGAAATTGTCGGACCGTTTGGTAGCTTAGGTATTGGCTGCAACTCTAAGCTACAACTTTACTTACCTTATGGCCTATTTTTATTGTACACCATATTTTTTACTTGAAGCTGCAGATAAATTATTTTATTTTATTTTGACAAGTATGTTCTATTGGAGAGGCTACGATTGCCTGAAATAGATGTAAAATAGATTTTGGGCTTTTGGGCTATGTTGAAATGATCTTTTCCAATCTAGAAATATAATATTTTAGCAAACCAATGTGTAAACTCAATTCGTATAAATAGAAATGAAACCAAATCATGGCCAAAATCCAATCGGTCATCCTGACTTCGTGGAACGCTAGCTAATTCGGATTGCAACACAAAATAGCCAACAGAAAACAATGCGTCAGCACCGGTTTACTTTTTCATCCGACCAGCCGTAAAAGGAGAAAACAAATGAATTGCCAAAGTTCTCGTTAGAGTGGATAAAACAAAAGTTAACCACCGATTTTCTATTCAGCGCACCCGCTGTTTCAATCAACTACGAGAACTCAAATCGAATAACATGACTGTTCTGTTACTGTTGCCCCATGCGATGCAACCAAGTGTAATGCGCATTTATGAAAGGTCTATTGTAAAAAAAGCCTTTCATAATGGTAAACCGGATCTTAAGATTCTTAGAAGAAAATTGCTCGTAAACAATATTGTGGAAATCCGAACAATTTAATACGGTAATTTCAAACAAACAGAAGTTTGTTCATGTTTCCCTGGAATATTGTTTGCCTGCACTACGCGGGCTTCTTAGACAACAATGGTTTCGAAAGGACTAAGGCTAAACAACAAAGAGTGGGTAGCAGTCCAAGGCGAACCCCACTGGTACCAATTTCAACCATCAGGTAAAAATAAAAAGGTTGATTTTCATTTGTTTTCCTATTGATATCAGACGCCATGACATTTAATTTCTATTCCTCTTTGTACCGTTCGATGTTGAACCGTGGTAGCGTTTTTTTTTTTACTTTTTTTTTGCCCGTTTCTGTGTGCCTACCTACCTCTACTTTGCTTGTATTTTTGTGTGTGGAATTGAAAATGATACGTCCTCGCATCGCGGTCTGATGGCACCCATGTTTGATTTGTTCAAATTCTCTGTTCTTTGGCCAGTTTTATTGTTTGTTATTGACTTTTGAACCCTACATATACTTATTTTACCTAACTTTTTTTATCATACTATATACTTTATTATGAATTTTTATTAAACACAAAATAATAATATAGTACGCAGTAGTTAGTAGAAACGTACTTTAAAATAAATATTTCGCGACTGCCTGTTACCTACACGCCAGTGCTACTTTATTTAAGTCCACTACACTAACAATTTGGGAATTGGGAAGTCCTAACGAGAACGTACCTATTGTCTTTATCGTTTCATTAGTAAACAATCGTTTTGCTCCTATATTATTTTATTATTTGCGTATACTTACATACTTCAGGTTGTATGAACTCAAACGCATTTATAACGTTACCTTCGTTCTAAAGCCACACACAGGTATTGCACTTTTTACTCTAAAACTAAAATGGTTTCCATGTTGCAACAATATCCCATTTATAAATTTTGATCGTGCGTTTGTTGACTCAACTCGCCGATCGTTATAGTCGGTATAGGTAGGTAATAGTTATTAATCACACTTGGTAAACAAACTACCTACCATGCGAGATTGCACGTTGAAAGTTAGGTATGAACACACCAACGTATGATAAATTCGCTGTGCACTGCCCCAGGCGTTTCCGCTCCAATCGCTTCGGATGCACGCCCGTGCGATCGATCGTGTGAATACACCTTTATCCGTATTTTATTTTTATTTTCATTTATTTATAGGCGCTGTTTATTGAATGTCAACATGGGCCGCTTGCTTTTCAGGTTGCCGGGTAGATAAATAAAATATGATAAAAATAAAAATGATCTCTATAAAGTTTTTCAACGATATTATTTTTTATATTCTCGTATAAAACTTCAACAAGGTTTGTTGAAAATTAAAGGTATAAAAGTTATAGGTATTTATTTTAAAATCCTTTTATTAATCAATCGAATCGAATAACAATTTCTACAAATAACTTCCCTTTAATTATAATTAACACACAAACCAGCACATTAAACCAATTGAAAAGTAACTTTTGAAAACCTGTAACGTGGTAATATTAAACAATAAACGTCAGTGAAATGTGCAATCGGCTTGCCAATTGGAACGCGCAATTACTATTATCACATCGGGCAACACTGGTAAAATAAAATTAATATTCGAACGCGTCGGAATCGGTGACGATTGTGTCGTCACTACTGACCCTTGCTTGTTCGATTTCCAAATTATTTGGCTGATCAGCTTTGACAGCCTTGACAGGTGACGTCATTTAATAAAAATATTGGGTTTTGGTAAATTGTGTTTCAATTTATGCTCTACTTACTGTTGCTATTTATTAGCTCTGAGTGATAATTAATAATTTAGGCGATTAACTTTCGAAAAAAATCTAATTGAGGAACCTCTGCTGTGCCAATTTACTGTGCCAAAAAAGGTAGCTAGGTAGCTTCAGATTATATTATAACGGGTAAGTACTCAATAAACATGAAGTATTTTAAAACTTAGTATTGCAGTTCAATTCCATTAACAGTAACAAATAAAGCTACGTTCACTTTCATAAGCAAAATTAAACTTAACATACATACGCTTACACAATTTACACATGATTAGGCACCATAACTTGCAACTACCCATTGTGGAGTGCATTGAAACGCTTCACATTCCACTTTGATTACTCATTCACGATTCTACACTAATACAATCATTATGTGTTATGTTCAACGCATTATCATATCAGATGATCTAGGTTCACTGGTTGTGTAGTAAAGGGTTACAAACGGATTGGTGATCAATGAATGATCATTGGTCATAATCTTGTTAATAGCAATTTTAAAAAAACCGGCCAAGTGCCGAACTCTCGCACCAAGGGTTCCGTATTAATTTCAGCTTGAGACCTCCACGCGTTCCTGAGAAAAATGCAAGCAACAGTATTTCATTTCAGGCAAGACCCTGAAAAAAAATACTGTTGCTTGTCCTCTTGGAATAATCCGCACGCATTTTAAGAATTAAAGCGAGCCAATACAGCACAGTAAAGGGACTAAATCCGTGGTACTTGTTTTCTTCTGTTCAGTAGGACACTCGCATGCGGGAACCGCAACTCCCGCATAATTATTAAAAAACATGTTCACGAAATATGTTTTTCCACAACTGCTGGTTTTAGATATAGATTTCCTCCGTGTTGTTCTAAGCTTCCCCGATCTGCAGTAACTCACTATAAACCGCTTGAGGGCATGAAAAAATATATCACCGTGTCTTAACACTTTATCATATTAAAGAGGAAAATAATTTATTTTTTGCGGCCTGTCGTATTAACGTCAACTTGCGATCATATCGGTCTCCCTGGACAGATCAAAATGTTCGTTCCGCTTTCAGAACCGTAAAGGCGTAAAATTGAGATAAGCTCAAAATAGACCACTTATACCACGCTGCCGTTTTCTTCGTACGGAGATATTTTCAGGAAAAATAAAGAATTTGAGGAAAATAAAGAATATGTAAGTGGTTTCTTTAATTATTTACAGTTATTTCTACAAGGTTAAAAGTACATTTGCTGGGACACATACTTTCCAAATAATTAAATTGATTATTTTTGACGTTTCTGATTTTCATGACAATCTCACGACAGTCACATGACGTTAACGTAACGCGATAACTTAGTATAAACGTCATACACGGAATAAAAAAATTAACCGTATTTACTAGTGTAATTATTCACCGCTATAACTATGAGTAACTTTCAATAAGTACCAGATGCCTTTTGAATTAGGTATTACACCGCAAATCACTAATAATCCTGCATCAGTATTTTTCGACTATACGAGTACAATGAAAAATATTATTTTATTGTGTTCGTTGCCACGGTAACCTCTGTGTTGTATTGCGACTGGTATACCTATTATTTTAAAACCTGTCAAGAATAACCTATTCGATGAGTAGAGTGACAAAAGTTTACCAACTAACATGATTTGAAAAATACATTTTCTAATTGAGGTTTCTATTAATTCCGAGACTTACATCCGAAAAGTAACAACACAAAGTCATCACACAGGTCAGTCATCCTTTTAACGTAATTACTAAATAAAATGTGCATAGCATCATGTCCTATTGCACTAGCGGACTCTACTCTCAACCAGTGCAGTGCCATAAAAAGAAAACTTGTTATCACGGCGCGCAAACTTTTCAGTCTATGTGTTATTCGGGAAAATTCCCTTTCTCCTATTTCGGCCGAGTATAAAACATAACTCAATAGTGAGCGTAGGGATTCGGGGGCAACCGAGTGTAAAATGGTCGACGTGGAGGAGCATTTTCAAACTGACCGGACACTGGACGGCCCTCCCTTCCCTCCCTGAAATATGTTAGGTGTGCCGGCATTTGACGTTCTTATATCTACACGCCGTGCTTTTAATACAACGTGTTGAAATGAAATTTATTTATTTGCTAGAATAGTTGAATTTGTTGGATTGGAATTCATGTTTTATAGATTTTTTTGACAGAATTCTGTGACAGAAACATGTGTAGACGTCCCTGTGTAGATAACTTTGTGTAGCACGTACGCTGTACGAATCATAAAGCTTTGACGAATATTTTGTTGTACATATTTATCAATAGACGTGTGTTTATCACGAAATTCCGTGAAATCAGGCCTCTCGAATGTCTCAAAGCAAGTTACAGACTGTATCAAAGGAGATGATAGCTATTTATGTGCCAGTTAAATTTGTAATATTCGACTCCTATTTTAGGCACTGCTTATCAACATCTTTAAGCAGTGTTTAGTCTAGTGGTGTGACCGTCGGACTGCCAAGTTATTATAGTTCTCGAGTCGGACCCAAGACACGCACCTTTGATTTTTCCGATTCATGTGCGTATTGTAATTATCACTTGCTTCGGTGAAGGAAAACATCGCGAGGAAACTAGCATGCCCGAGAGATTTTTCTTGACGGCATGTAAAGCCAACTTAGAGGCCCATGGGCGGAATTTAAACTCGACACCAGATTAGGCAATAACAACACGATAAAGAAGATCAACATCCTTACAAAGAAACAAACACACACACAACAACAAAAAGATTTAACCACTGAAATCGTCATCAATAAACAAATGTCCTTTTAAAATCTCATTTACGGCCTCCAAAAAAGGTGCTGAGGCTTAAAAATCTCACTAATGTAAGCGTAAACGTTACAAATTGTTAGTCCACAAACGGCGTTTAGAAGCTCGTTCTCTCTCAATTGACTTTTACAACTTCCGAATGAAGTTAAGAAACTGATACAATCTACGTTCTACAAACTCTCAGCAAAATAATTCTCCAAAGACAAAGTTCTGCCATTATTTCAGCACTAACATATTTCTTCTTTACTCTTAAATTGATTTAACTATATCCGAGTTATCGTTCATGCTAGGAAATCCAAAGTGACTGCATATAGCAGAAACAGATATTTATTACTCTCCCGGGATCCAAACTCACGACTCCCGTGATAGCTATACCGAGGATGCTGTACCTACGTATCTCACATCATCTATACTGATACATTTTATATTTTCAAACTAAAAGTCTTCCAACGTTGCAGGTTTTATTTTCTGTTTCGAGAAAAATGTTCGATAAATGAAAGAGATCTGTAAAATTTTCTAGCGTTGAAATTTTCCCATAAAATCGGGAAACTCGTTGACATAATTAACTTTGTTATATGGCTGTTTCTAGACTCAGGTGATTTCGATCAATAAACTTTCGAATACTAAGTGGTCTACATATGTTTTTAAGGTAAAATATTGATTGTTTAATTGAAAATTACTATTAATTTAAATTAATAATTATAACTAATACCAAACGCACAACTGATGGCCGACATCAATAATTTAGGTATGTTGCTGTGCAACAACAGTAATAGCTAAAACTGTTCCACCATTTCACTTCCGAAAATAAGTAATTAGGCACTATAATAACCAACACCAACGCTTTATCAACCCCTCATTGGAAATACTCAAGCACCAGCACTTATTTATGTAATAATTTTCTTCGGCATACCGCAATATTAAAAAATGACGCTGTAAAAATATCGCGTTTCGCCGAAACGGGGAATTCCCGTGCATTCGACCGGAAAATAGCCGACATAAAGGTCCGACATTCTGCCACTGACCGGGGCACGGATGCCGATAAAATATATACGAGGACCGAAGACCTCCCTTGCCGCAAGTGTCCTAATGTTGATAAAACCTGATAAATCAACACTCCCCGGCCAAATATTATGCCCTCAAATCTTTATTTGTTAGAGCGGCGTCACGTTTCAATGACTTTTTTTATAGCATGACAACATTTTTTGTGTTTTTTCACTAGCTGTTGTAGCGGATGAAAATGTATATTATAGAGATAGTCACTTACTCTCTATTTCTATGTATGATAATACTGAAATAGTTCCGTAAACTATTTTAATTGACTTACGTATAACAGTTTTCGCAGTATTCGTACCTAATACAATTATGTACGTTCGCTTCCATTGTTGGAAGAACAATAATTTAATATTCCTTCAACTAAAAGCATTGGCTATTATTGTGTAGGCGTGGATAAACCACAGTCCGCAATAGTTCAAAGGTTGCCCCTTCGAACTTAGTTACAAAGTCTGGATTTAGACGTCCTTTCGACCCAAAACACCCGGCCATTGAGTTGTTGACACCTAATTATGCGTCTAAAAAGTGTAAGGTAATAGGAAGCGCACTCAGACGCATAAATAAAGTGCGCAACAAGATGGCGTCAGCGTCGGCGGCGGTCGGTGTTGCCAGCAATTAATCTCCATTTCCCACACGCGCCAAATCGCGCCGCCATTACTGGCTCTGTTTTATTTCATTAAATGGACCCGTCGAATTAATGCGCTGCACCGTTTACAAAACCGATGAAAGAATCGGAAAAAGCCGGCATTGAAAGTTTTCTATGCCTCCTTTGTGGCTGTTTGTGAAAATTGTCCGACATTTTCTTTGTTTATTGAGGAAAAATAGCCTGTTAAGTCTTCCAGCGACTCTTTTGATATCTTTTTGCGTTGTTTTCTGAATCTATTTGAACCTATAAAGTTTGACGTGAATATTCCGTCTTATTTTTTTTGTTCTGCTAACAAAACCGTTTGTTGTAAATATTGTTGTTATACTTTTAGCGGTTTTACCGGCTTTCACTCAAAGTACGCTCTGTTTAACAAATAATAATTGAATCGTCAATCATTGAGTTCGTGGAAAACTTTACTTAGTGGTATAAATCGATTTTCCGGTTTCCATTTCTCATTGTAGGTTTAGTTTACTTTCGTAAAATAAAGAGAGAACGTCAGAATGCTCACGTGGAAACATTACCTACTTATGCGAAATCATTAGGCGTTTGTAAGCTAAGTTTTATATCTACCAACCTTAGCCGTCAACCAAGTATTCTGTACATCAAACTAAGTAACTTTACGCAAAAATTATTCCTGGAAAACGACTTTTTTTTTTGGGTGAAAAATCATGTTTTACGGTAAAACTCAACGTAACGCACTCAAAACATTGTGCTGGTGGATAGGTTGAATAATACGGGGGTAGTGGAGGTGTTTAGAGTAAAAATCTTATACTAAAAACTCGTATTTGAAAAAAAAAATGTCCAAAAGTTGGAACTTTGACCCCCAATATCTCCGTACCTAACTAGAAGGTTTTCAGGTATGGTGTAGAAAGAACAAAAAATGATCGCAGTGATAAGAATAATAAACTTTTATTTGTAAACATTGGTAGTTACACGGTGTGTGAGATGTTATAATGTAGAACTTAGATTGTTTGTAACTATGTTTTGCCGTGAAGCGTACAAATATGAACAAACAAATGTATTGATTTAAAACAATACATAAGTCTTCCATGCAATCATCACGATGTTAAAGCAAAAGAAAAAAATAACAATTAACCAAAACAATATAAAAAATTAGAAACCTATAAAAATTATCAAATAATTAGCAAAAGTTAATATAATTTAATAAAATAACAATTAAAAACAATATAAAAAATTAGAAACCTATAAAAATTATCAAATAATTAGCAAAAGTTAATATAATTTAATAAAATAACAATTAAAAACAATATAAAAAATTAGAAACCTATAAAAATTATCAAATAATTAGCAAAAGTTAATATAATTTAATAAAATAACAATTAAAAACAATATAAAAAATTAGAAACCTATAAAAAATATCAAATAATTAGCAAAATTTAATATAATTTAAGATTACCTAGATGTCATGTAATAAAGAAAAGATAATTAAACACAGGTTAATTCAAAATTTAATTAAATAATAAACGATTGATGATTGTATACTAGATTAGCACAACCGATTTCAGTAAAAAATGTCGAAGATTCAAACTTATTTCGTAAATATGATGGGGAGAACAAGTGCCTTTCGGATTCGTTCAAAGGTTTTTACACCCTTTATTTGCTTTTATTTTTATGATTAATCATAGCTTAGGTAGCTAATCAGTTCTCAAGATCGGAATTTGAATGAACTGTTATTATTATTTATTTATTTATTTATTAATCAAACATAGTAAGTAAAATTATAAACTAAGCCCCACAAAACCGTTGTAATGGTTTGACTGTGGGGTCGGTGAGTCTCTTGACACTCATACATAAACACTACACTAATAAGATGGAATAAATTTCCGACTACATATTTTTGTTAGTATTCAGTATTACCTAGTAACAATGGTGCTTAGGTACTAAGTGTAAGTGTTTATTGCGAAAACTCCCTTACCGAGCCACTTTATCAGATAAACTAGAATAAAGGTACCATACAAATAAACAAGTTCCTGAAACGTTTACACAAAGCTATTAAAGCCCGAATGAGCTACATGTAACCAATTCTCTTACAATGGAGAGGGAACGCAATAAAATAAAACATTTCAATGGACGATGTATTGTTGCAGGTGCGAACACTGTTCGTCAGTGGGCTGCCGATGGACGCCAAACCGCGGGAGCTCTATCTGCTGTTTCGAGCGTATGAGGTATGTACCCAATTAATTACTTTATTTGTTCTAGGGAATTGAGAAATTAATTGAGTGAAGTCTATTTCGGTGCATGTCGATCGTCGGTGTTATCTGTCTAGACTTATGTCTATTTCGAAGACTATTAACAATGTAACGGAAAAACACTGGATACTATTAGACCAAAGAATAGCATGTTTATTTGTTGCTTTTCATTTACCTCAAAATAATGAATAATGTTGTCAAATGTAAACCTTTCCTTACAAAATATCGGAAACTAATAGAAATGTCAAAATATTTATCGAGAGAGAAAATAAAAACGGGAAAGCACCATCGTTTTCGTCACGCGACTAGATCTCGATTCGGATTACTGTGCCGTAAATATCAAATGTCATGCTCCGATTCGTAATATTCGGATTGAATCGATTCTGTTTACCGATAAGGGGGATTACACTCGATCCTCGGCTGGCACGGATGGCACCACAAACATAAAGGTGCCTAAAGTTAAGCCGGGGTTAGTTTTAGTGAGGGAATCGCGTGACGACGCCGCGCCTGGCACCGCCACGTACCTTCCACCTTTTTTGGGTAGTTTTAAACATTATTACGTCTGAATAGAATTTTACTGCGACATGAATGACACCGACGATTCTAGCAATTTGATAATGTAGTCCTATCTAAAAGTTTTACCAAACATTACACTCGTGGGGGAACTTTTGATAACAAAGCTAAAATAATCATTGTAATTTTGTTTGTACAGGGCTATGAGGGCTCCCTGCTAAAGGTTACCAGCAAGAATGGGAAAACAGCTTCGGTGAGTTTACACAAATAACATACGCATATAAATGTACATGTTTGAATAGGAATATGTATTAAGTTAACGTTAGTTTGTGTGATATATTTTCTTGTCAATCAAGTTATTTTGTTAGTCATAAATAGAACGAAAGGCGGAAGCTTCGAGCATGTTACGCCACTAAATGCGCCAATTTCGTATTGAACTAACAACATGTTATGTGATATTTGTGGTATCTCAGTAATGCCATAAAATATTATATCCATGTGTTACATAAAAAATAATATGTTACATAAAATGTAATGCGCTACATGGTACATTTTCTTGCAGCCGGTCGGTTTCGTCACGTTTCACACGCGCGCCGGCGCTGAGGCAGCTAAACAAGATCTTCAGGTTGGTATTGTCACAAAGTCCCTTAGCTCTAGAATTTATCCTAAACCGCTACTACTAAGCATTGAGTTTGACCCAATATCTCTGCGAAACCCCTCCAAACATTTGCCTCAGCATATTGGAGCGAACTCAATAATATATTTTATCCGTAGATAACTGACAGATAGAAAACTGAATAAAATCTTACTAATATGATTTTATGTTTCCTACAAAGCGGAAAATCACACAATAACTAAAAGTTTCCACGTACACTACAACGCCTAATCAGTTTGAATGGCTTTCGAACACAGTATGATAGGTAACACAAGGGCCGCAGTATCTCAATGAAAGACTGAGATATGTCCTAGGTATCCGAAGCTCAATATGCTATTGTAAATACTAAAACATGTATAACGCACGGTGTTACTAAACCTCTTCTCATCACATGCCTCAAACACAGCCAATGAGCACTATAGTTAATATTCTCATTGTAGACTTGGAATAACATTTTCCTGACTCGAGTAACCGCATCGTAAGTTATGCTAAACCCATGCACATACAGAATAGACCACGCCGCGCGCCGGTCATCAAGTCGGTGTCATTGAGCTGTGAGGAGCGCCGCGCCGGACTGAGACCGATCATGTCACGGTGTAAATACGAGTTCGCAATGCATGTCACTGTTTGACAGGTTTTGATGTCACATCCCGAGCACTGTGTTCCGTCACCTTAGCAGGCGAAGGCGCGGACCTCTCGATTCTATCGAATGTATCCAATGTAGAGACAAAATTGACGAACCAATTGTTATTTCCGAACCCCTACACATAAACTGTCCTGTTTAGGTTACTTTTAATTAAAATTGATTTTGGGATTTATGGTTAAAGATAGTTAAAGATATCCATGCAATCTAAATAACGTGTTGATACCGACGCCCTCCCAACCCGCGCAATCGTTGGTCGCACCCAGCGGTCGCGGGTACCCTGGGACCCGCGGCGCTGCCCTTCCATCGTCATTATATCGGAGCGCCGCACCGCTCGCGGCTGTTCACAGCAGGGCGTCCGGTTCGACCCCGACATGCCGCAAACGATTCGGCTGGAGTTCGCTAAAAGCAACACGAAGGTCAGCAAGCCGAAGCCGGCAGTTGCCACAGCCGCGCCAGCTGCACACCCCGCATTGATGCACCCACTCACTGGACGTAAGTACCGCCGAACGCACACACCGCCCGGCGATCGCTCGAAGGCCCCCACACCCGTATCCGTACCTCTACACACTAATAAAATCGCACGACCTGTGTCTGTGCTGATCCTCACACTTAATGCTCGTATCCTCACGACTGCTGCCCGGAGTCCCGGACGTTACGCTCTAAGAGGGTGTAAGTAGGCACGTAATGGGTACGATGGGGCGTCGAGCAATCGCGAAGGGCAAGTATCTGTGACGCTTACACGTACCACGCAAGGCCTAGCTCCGCGAAGCTATTGATTGATCTGTCGGGTTCTTACCACTGTTGTCTACTTTTACATGTTTTCATGATAACACATTCATGATGGTTTAATTTTTGTTGTTACCTTCTACGAGATCATACCGGAACAGGTATTGGAAGAACTAATATGGTATCAAAACCTTTATTATTTCTTTTTTTCCTTCAGATTTTGAAAATTGTACTCAAATTTTCGAGAACCGTGAAAACATGTTATAAGCACATTGTACATAATAATTTTCTATAGCAGTATTCTAATATCACACTCATAGTTACGTCGTGAATATTGAATTCGTTAACAGACTGACTGAGCTTGTTTGATTGTAATGTGCGCCCGCTGACGTTGTTGTTGTGGTGGACAGACCTAGCGAGTCCGTTCTTCCCGGGCGGCGGCGAGCTGTGGCACCACCCGCTGGCTTACGGCGGCGAGCTGCCGGCGCTGTCGCACGGACTGGTGCATCCCGCCATCCACCCGCAGATGGCGCCTGTGCGATCCTACCTCTGACTAGCTGCCGCCGATAGGCCACACCACGTATGTTACACAAACAACTCTTTGTTGCTAAAGCATGAGGTTTCAGCATACATAAAGTTACAAGATAAAAGCTAATTACTGGTTTTTTGCGTATTACGCCTCTTTATGGTGAATCCTTTATGCTGATTATGCCAGAGCCTCCCTAATCATTGCACAATGCTTTTGAATATTGCTTGCTGTTGCTCTGTACTCAGTTCAGAACTTCTGCCAAAAGCTCATCACGTTTAGTTTAAATGGCTTTGACATTATAGGCTGCAACTTATTTATCTATTGTATAACTGTGTATTAAAAGTAAACAGTCAAGCGTTTTGCGTAATACGTCATGTAAAATTTTCGACACCAGCACGATCAAGAGAAACTTCTGCACTTGCACGCACAGGAACTAGTAGAACGCAGAACGCTCGGCCGCTTACTGTCTGGGCGGTTTCTTATGTAATTCAAACTTTACTAGGAGTTTGGACCTTATTATCATGGTAATAATGTCCAGACCCCCCTGACGCTGGGCGCATGCGTGCTCCCTGCGCCCGCGCTGGGCTCGCCGGGTGCGGCGGTGCCGGCCCACAGCGGGCCCGCCGCGCACCCGGCGCACCCCGCGCCTCCCTGCTCGACGCTCTTCGTCGCTAACCTCGGACAGTTCGTCTCAGAACATGAACTTAAGGAAATTTTTAGCAGGTACGTCCACAACATTAACCCATACGCAATCGTATATGTGCAAAACGCTTCAAGTTTTCGACTGAAAATAGTCCTGCAATTTATACAGTCAAATATTGAATTACCTAACAGAATTCCAAAGTAAAACAATATTTCCAGTCGAAAAGTAACACGATGTTATGTGCATGATCACGCAACACATAAGGTAATAAAACATATGAAAGCATTTTAAAATGTATATGAAGTTAATAAAATTTAACTTTCCACAGTGCATGTTGCACCGAATATCACAATGTCGTCCACGTAAAACATTATTGGGTTATAATTTTATGTTTCGATTTTGGCTCTACTATATCTCACACAAACCATTTGATTTGAAAAGGAAATTCCAAAGAAAACTATATGGTTGAGCCACATCGTTTGTGTGAGATCTGAAGCCTGCACCCGTACCACCCTAAGCATGACGAACGTCACTATATATCCACAGTTGTCACAACTAGCCGTACGTTCGCACTATAACACCACACAATATCAGAGCCGTGAATATTACTTTTTATGTCGTACGTTTCGTGCCGCACACACCGACTGCGATATTTATATCCACAGCATTAAAGCGGATGACAAATGTCGCACTGTTTAGTTTATATATCCTAGAATTTAGAAGCACCATACAAAAACATTGCTTTCTGAATAAGAATCACCGTTCTTAAACTATCAAACATTGTTCACAAATGTGGCATTCTCTGTATTTAGCTACAAGAATCCACCATATTAGGTCAGTCTCAAAGACACACAAAGTCATACTGAGGGGGGTACGAGTGCACAGTTGGGCACAATAGAGTATGATGGTACAGCTGCCCGGGGTTCTCTCGTCTGCGGCTGCTGAGCGGCGGCAGCGGCGGCGGCAGCTCGGGCCCGGTGGCCTTCGTCGACTTCGCTAGCGCTTCGGACGCGGCCGCCGCGCTCGCTCGCCTGCAAGGGGCTCTGCTCCTCAGCTCTGAAGGCGCCATCCACCTCGAATACGCGAGGCATAAGATGGCACACAACGGCTGGATTCTCGCACATGAAGTATGCACGCGCACTCTCTTTAGTTCAGTTACATCTGTCTGATATTCTCTAAGTGTCACGTAGGGTCTGTCATTATATCCAACGGCTGATTTGATATTGCATACACGTTCAGCCGATAGCCAAATAGTATCTGTCCAAATCTCATCGGCCAAATAAGTCGGTGATGTTAGTTTGAAATGACTGTTGACAGATTCATTCCATATAATAAGAAAAAATACTAAAAAGTATATTCTTAAGTGCTATGTGTTAAATTCGATAATGCTTCGGCTCTCATGCACAAGAAATCAAAGACGTTTAAGTGAGTGTCATGAGCGCTGAAGTGGTCGACCCTACTAATGTTTCACCATGCACCCCGCACTATATAGAGTTACATAATGCCTGCTAACTCGTAAGCCTTAGAGAACGTCGCTTTTAATGTTTGATGAGTGAGTAACGTGTGTTACATTGCGCAGGGAGCCAAAGGCGGAGAAGAGGGCGAACAGCATTAGCTCGTTCGTGACTCTCGGCACTTGACAACCAGCTCACTGAGGGCCGCGCTGTCGAGCTCCTCTGCATCGCATCGGACCCGCAGGAGACCGGGCAGGCCATCACTCACCCCTACGTCCTCATTAGAAGCTCTGTCTCCTCTTTTATTATGTTCCCTGACTCCCAGCGTCAGAGGTGTGGTGTTATTGTTTATACCAAAATTAGCAAGTGTTAATTGTATTATTATTAACATTCCAGGTTTATTGTTTACTGTTCATGATAAAATATTATTATTTAAATCTATTAATTTCCTATAAATGTAGCCTGTTTATTTAATATTATTATTCAATTTATCGTGTAACATAAGATTTATTTACAACTAACTTATTGTACGGTAACGTTTGTATATTTGTTTTACAAGGCCGATGTATACAACTGAGAGGATTTGTTATGAATATAGTGTATTACCAGAAATTAAACATTTTAGGATATATCTCATTCGAGTAAGCTAAAAACCAAAGGTGCCCTTCATAGAAAGATTACGTTTTGTTAAATAATATTTCAAGTTGAATGATTTAAATGAAGTTGTATGTAATAATACGATAATTTTGTTTTAGCCTCGATAATGTTAGCGTATTTAAATGAATTTCATGACTATTTCAAATTATATTTACCTAATACTTTCTTATTAATGTTTATAATGTTCAATCACTCGTTGTCGCGCTGGCACTCTAGTGTTGGTCTTACGGTCCCTTCTATCTGTACCTACATTAATTATTGCAATAACTATAATATTGAGTAGGAATGTGCGATAGGACGGGGAAGCCCTCGGAGCCGCTTGTCGATAGCAACAGATGAGAACAGAGCGCTGAACGCTCGCGTGCGCGCGCGCATCCTCTCCTCCTACTCCAACTTAACGCTGACTCACTGACCCGTTCAGTTAGTTTGTGTCCTTCTCTACTTAGGTGACTACCAAAATTTCTTGTGCCTTGCGAAAAAAGAATCCTAAAATCACTTCGACAACTCTTAACTCTGTGGTTTCACAAGTTGGAGTTTTTATTTGGAATTTCTGCATTGTACTAGTACGGGTTCCCTCACTCTTCGCGGTTAGTATGCGATGCGACACAATCGAGATCAGTTCAGTCTTGTCTCTTGTTGCGAGAATTTAGCCTTGGCCTTATGAGAGTTAAATAATTAAATGTAATCATTATATTAATTAATATATAGTTGTAATTAGCCGGCGACGTGCGCGCCGACGCTGAATAGTGAAACATTATTCTACTATCTGCATGCTTGGACGAGCTTTTTGGTAATAATCTAATTTAAAATTTAGTAGTTACTTTTATTGTGTAATCGTTAGGTGAATAATATAATACTAGATAAGGGTATTTATTGTAGACAATCAGCATAGTTACATTACTATTTAATGAAAGTTATTCATACATAATAATGAAACAATGTAATGAAATTTAAATTTACTGAAATGTTAGGATTAATCAAAATGAAGATTAATATATTTTTTATTTTTAGCTAGTTGACTATCGCATACAGAATGAATACTTAGTTACCTACGTGTCGACGGATGGGTCGCGGACGTCGCGGTGACGACATAAGTACACAGTGCGAGATAGCAATAAACCAAAAATGAAATATTAATGTTATTATAGGTATTTAGTGACGTATTCTGCTGATGTAAACATGTAAAATTTTCAAAAAAAAAGTAAAAAAAAAATCCCTGCTTAGGCTATATAAATAAGGTTTTGGATATTTGGGTTACAATGTTGACGCGACAGAGATCTATTGAGGTACTCGCGCGACAGCCGTCGGTCGCCGGCCAGAGGTACCGCATGTGGATTCTTATGAAATCTCTTAGTCAATATTTAATAGAAATTTCGTCAATTTTTGACTTAGCAAAATTTTATACATTGTTTATAGTAACCGTAACTTCACATTGTACCGAACGTCGTGGCGTATAGACCAAAGATAAAGGATTATACATAATTTTAATACTAACCTCAGACCGTACCAAACTTGTATTTTGTAGGCGCATTATACTGCAATGTTTAGTGGACAAGACAAATTAATTATTTCCAAGCCACAGCAGTTTATGCAGACATCATTTGTTACGGAGCCGAGTTAGGGCTGAAGCCGCGGTGAGTCGATGACACACGAGGACACCTAGGATAATCTTATTGTACTGTTTTATTGTTACCTACTTTTGCTAATGTTAGACGAAAAAAACAATTTATTAAATAAAATATACAATTCAGTTTTATACCCAAGCCATTATTATAATATGAAAATCAATCATTAATATGTATACCAATATTATGTGTCACACAAAACTCCTGACAATTCAGATTCTCTTATATATTATTAATTATTCATTGTCGGTTATAATAATTAAGCTAAGTCAATGTTCACTTATTTAATTCGATATATAATGCTAATTCGTGTGTAAGTAATTGTGTAATAATGTAGTAGTGATCTCCCATACCTTCGGCGCGCGGCGTCCTCAGGCGCATACTACAATACAACGAAAAGTTTGTTTGTTCTTTTCAGTTGTTCTGTGCGAGTGTGCCGATGGCTCTATCGCGTCGATCACGACCAATGTTAAGCTCTCTTAAGACATAATGTGTATTAATCACTCTTTGAAATCTCTATCATAGTTAGTTCTGTAGAGCCATCGACAGACTTGACGTTTGGTTAGCTACGCCGAGCCGCGCGCCACACCGCGCACTTGGTGTACGCGGCGTGGCGCGCGGCGGCCGTGCGCGCGGACGCCGACGCCGCCATGATTCCGTCCAACAACCTTAGATAGCGAGTAAGAGACGTCCAGTGGCTGCGGACACGGCTACGTCACCTTTT
Organism: Xestia xanthographa; assembly: GCA_905147715.2. Classification (NCBI taxonomy): domain Eukaryota; kingdom Metazoa; phylum Arthropoda; class Insecta; order Lepidoptera; family Noctuidae; genus Xestia; species Xestia xanthographa. Next base: position 17,017,813 of record LR990659.1, on the reverse strand, counting down.
GCGGGACTACTCGATACATATCATCATGTAATATTTTAACGTGTAATTAGTAATAAAAAAGCGGTTTCATAGAGACGTTTATTCTGTATTCTCGTCTACTACTTATAATGCAATCGGCTATATGTCACGCTAACACTCTTGCGTTTCCGACATACTATTTTATTCGCTTCGCTGTCGTCTTATCCTTTCACTCGGATTTATCTACACTTCTGATTCATTTAATTTCTAAGGGATTTAAACACAAAATGTTAATGTAAACCACAAAAAGATATTTTCTTAACGTTTACTGTGAAATCGAGTAGATAGATGGTATTCGGATCGTCGTTGTTTATATAAAGACGCGTGACATTGGCCCGCATGTGATAGGATAGGGTAGGGGTGTAGCGTCGCCTTGCAAGTTAGGTTAAGTGAAGCGGTATCACACAAACGCCGTGCATCGGAAACATATCAATTCTGTGCCCCTTAATAAATTTAGTTAAATACTATTCTAAGAGATACAATATGAATAGAATAAAGAAGACAAAATAATCGGAGTATCAAATACCTGCTAAGTGTTGTTTTCGTACGTTAATGTAATATCGATTAGATTGTGTTTAACGTGAGTCGTACGCAATACGCAACACGCATAGTACGCATAGTACGCATAGTACGCAATACGCATAGTCCCCGAGTAGTGTCGCGCAAGTTCCGTTTGTTTGTCGCTGTAGAGTTTGTACGTTACTTTATTGTTATTTTAGAATGTATTAACATGGCTTAATTACCAAATTACTTGAACAGTTCGCTTCGTATTCAGTATTAAATGACATTTTATTTTAATTTCGGTGACAAGAGTTAGTGCGTTGCTGAGAACTTATTTGTATATCGAGCAAAATAAACCATACAAACTATATAGTTAGTAATTAATTGTTAGATTTGTGTGACTTGGATTATTTAATGCTTTTAGAGCAGAGGTAAAGTGTTATTGTGGTTTAAGAAAAACATAATGACATTGTAAAAATAGTGATAAAATTAGCTTAATTATCATTATTACAACTTTTATAGATGTTCATTACCTACTTTTCTTTTCTTACTTCATGGAGTATTGTGGCATTGGAGACGTCATTGTTGATTCAAATAAATTTGAGCTCATCCTCTATCGAAGTTTTTATTGATCTGAAACCCTGTCTGCGTCAGCCCGCTGCTGAGCCACTGAGCCACTGAGCCGCTGAGCCACTTAGCCACCTAGCCACTCTGAGCTACTGACTGTCTCCAAGCACGAGTCGAGAACAACGGTAACAACTAGCGTATCCAGACATAAAATAGGAAAATGTTTTATAAATTAGCCCGTAGGTAACAGATCTTTTATTAACGAAATAATATAACCATTGTTTTCTCGAACGAACTTATATGTTCAAAATATTATGTGTCTAATAGTTAATAAAAATAGTACTTTTATAGGTGTCTAGTTTAGGATAACTGAAATTAGATATAAATTGACAGTTGAGCTTTTGAAACGTTGCTTTGTAGACATGTCTGCTTTAGTGCGTCGTTTTGTAAAATGAATTCGAGAAAAATATATGAAAATACAATGTTTTCTTCAATTTAGTTTACAGAAGAGACGCAAATACAATAAAATATAAAATTTCTTTATTTCGATAATAATTATTGCAATGTTGTATTTATGTTATTATTAGTTTTAAAGCATTATAGGGTCCAAAGATTGGGAATAAACATTATGTGACAATTAATGTTCTTGTTTCTTTTATTACTGATATGAGAATGACCTTGGGAAGTAGTTGGGATAGAAGGAATTTAGAACATTTGAAACTTGTTCAAGTTGAGCAAGCCGTACGCATTTCTCTGGGAGAAGCTTTAAATATGAATAACTACCATTCCATCCTGAAAAGCGATGAAATAGGTATAAAGTCAACATAAAAATGTTAGATCATAAATTCTAAATTTTATGTGCAGCCCCAAAATTGCGGCGAAAAAGTAGTTTTTAATGTCAACTAACTTGTTTAATCTAGTAACAAAGTAGGTGTGCAAAGCGTCATTGGGGAGTTAGTAATTATTTAGACAGTCGAAACTTGGCATGGCCTCGTTCTGCGGCCCCGGCCAAATTAGTATGAATATCATTAATATCACATTAGCTACGACCGACGTACGTATGCCGGTTGAAATTGCGTTACCAGTTAATTTTCGGATGGATTTAGACCGGATTTCCCGTTTAACTAGGAATGTTTTGTAAGAATTAAGTGGTCTAATAATTTGGCAAGAACAATAGGCACGCACATAACAACGGAGCCGATTTCACAACTCAATTTTGAAGTTCGTAGCATAAAATTTTAATGAAGCAGTAAAAATGAAATCTCGTAGCACTTTCGTAGCAAACTGCTACGAAACTCGATATCGATAATTTGCTACGGACACAGGGACGCTGCCTCTACACAATTATTGTTCACGTGAGCGCCCGTTCTATGTTCGTAATTATGATAGAGCTTTTGTTTACGAATACCCGGATCAACCTACGGATTTCAGAATATACTTAGTTTAGTATTCTGATTTTATTGACGTCTGATATGCAAACAATAATAGTGAGAAGATCACAATAGTTTCAAAAGAAGTATAAAGTGTTTCCACATTCGATATTTCAGATTAAGTAATGTATCTGAACTACCTCGTTGATCTAGTGGTCGTAAGCACGACTGCTGAGCATGAGGTCCTGGGTTCGATTCCCAGGTCGGGTAAAATGCTATTGGGTTTTTTTATTAGAAATTTCCCCCGTTTCTTGGTGGTCGTACTGGCATGTCATACTAATATGACCAGTGAGAATCGCTTGTATTGGTGGTCATATTATTTTTATAAACATCCTATATGCATATTTGCTACACACTGAGGACCCACCGTACAAAAATAAAAATGACCACCAATACAAGCGATTCTCACTGGTCATTAGGCACACTGCGTTAAAGGTATAGAGCGAGCAAAGGATATTAGTATGACATGCCAGTATGACCACCAAGAAATAGGTGAATTTTCTCAGTAGCAGCCAGGATTTGTGCCTGGTTGATGTCAATAGGCTTGCCCCCATTACATGAGACTTAAACATAACTGGCGAAATGTGGATGTCTCATTAGGTAAACTTCTACCTAACCCTACGAGGATTACAATCGTGATATTATGTATGTTTGTAATGTAGCTGCTTTTAACGAAGAACACTCGAATGCTGTGCAAAGGCGAGACGGTGGAACTGAAGATCGTAAGTCTCAAAAAGAAGTGGGTAAGTATGGAGATACCAAAAGCCATACAAGCTAAAGATATTCTGATGATATATGTCACTGTGATATACCTTTTGCATGGAATTTCAATATCACATGCCGCGACGAATTAAATGAAGCTTCTCTGTTAAGTACCTACACTACTGCTAGCTATTCGATTAGGGAGAAGCGATTAGAACCAGCAAATAAAAACAATTGTTCGTTTAACAGAGTTCTCGTGAACATTCAGCGATCAAATATTCAATTATTTTTCGTGTGGTCTGGTGTCAGAGTTTCTAAGCCGCCCATAGGCCTCTGACTTGGCTTTACATGACGTCAAGAAATATCTCTCAGGCATGCTGGTTTGGTTTTATACAAATATTTAATCCATGCGGGAACCACACCCGCCACACGCAATGCAGCAGCTGATCGCTTATCTACTGCGCCAACTGTGCCGTCATACTGACACGAGACCGAGACCAAAAATCTTTAGTAGGCACGTTTCTTGAGCGAGAAAGTAGTTTATAGCTATATTTGGTGCCAGTTATGATGAGAATAGCGGTCATTGACCCACCTACATTTATTAAACTTCTTAACTTTGAAAACCAAAAATAAGCATGTTCAAGTCTTGATCCGTCATCTATTGTGATCTTCAATATTTTTTGTAATGAAAAACGATACATGGTTTATTTGTTTTGGTTCGTACGAAGAGATATTAGGGAAAGGGCATTGACCGCTATTCTCATCTTCACTGGCACCAACTATAGCTACTTCGTTGCCTTAACACAGGACCTAAGACAAAGAAATTCTATAATTCTAGTATACCTACAGTGCTACTAACTAGGACAATGGGAAACAATAAGGCCTTATCACTGACTGCTGGATGTGGCATCCCAATGCCTGATATAATAAACGTTATAACCACTTACTACTATTGCTAAGTATAAGGATTGGTGGTCGCAGCATAGGTGTCGATTCTGTTATGCACAAACTTAATTTAATTTAGGCTATTGCTATATTTTACTAAAAGGCAGTGTGAGAAAAGGACGGCTATATCTATGAACTAAGTTAGAGATGTCAAACTAGTTTATGCCTTGCATCTTCACCGTGTTTTTAGTCGACATGTTTTTACTTGCACCCTTCATTTGTATAGAAATATTCGTTCCAACTAAATTTGACAGCTCTTAATTACGTCCGTCTCTTTCTCGTTTTATTAGAGAGAAAAAGATAGCAATAGCCTAAATTAAGTTTAGTTTGTGTACAACAGAATGGACACCAATGCCACAGTTTATTTTTTTTGAAAACGGCATCTCGTAGGTCAACGATGTGGGTTGTCGCCTGCTTTACCGGACTCTGCTCTGGGTGCCTGGAGTGTAAGGCCTCCAGGCAGGGTAAAAAACTTATTAACTAAGCGAACACACGCCAAGGGCACCCCCTGTGGAGTAGCCTCGGCTTAGGGCGTCGCTAAAGGAGGACAGCAAAAGGGACAAGTTGGATCTGAATGATATGCCGCAAACAGGACGAATGCTGCTGTTATATTGGAATCCCGTATCTTTATGACACCGTACAATGGAGAGATGCTAGCCTGTACTGAGAAATCCAGCAAAAGTTTTGATATTATTTAGTTGTAACATTTTAAAATGTACCCCGTTTCGCACTGGTGCAGTGGGGAAGTGTTAAAACTCAAGATTACTGATAATAATGATTATATTATATTGAAGTTAATGATAGTGAAACCGTATCAAAATCTGTTTCATATTTTAGGAGTATAATTATATTAAAAATTCGGTCACACAGATAGACGAAATATGATAGCCTTGAACCTGGTAAAATACCAACAAATCCTTACAATTGACTACTGTCTGGGAGGACAGTAGGACCGACATTTTACCAGGTACAAGTGCTGTAACTGTAGCATAATAATATTGTTTATCTACACCCATGCTATAAATCCTCTATAAAAGTATCTGAAACAGTTAGCTTATGGCCAACATTAAAACAGCCAGTGTCATAATAACCATTAAGAGGCCGATGCGTACTTCATACAAACGTAAAACCAGAATAATTTGTAAATCAAACATAATATTCTTAAGGTATATTTATTTCGATTGGATTACATAATATCTATGTTCCCAAATATATGTTTTGAAAGGACAGCGATATAAAGACGAGATATGAGGAATTTAAAATTTCTATAGAAAACTTATTATTCTCATAAGTCTTGTTTAAACCAGTGTCCCTTTAAAATATATATTTGGGAACCTACATATTCTGAATTCCAATCGGAATAAAGACACACTACCTTAAAGATATGTTTGATTTACAAATTATTTTGGTAGGCCTCTTAACCAAATAATTTAAAAAGAGTAACTGAACTTTCTTGCCGGTTCTTCTCCATTGGAAACGACCAACCCGAGCCGTCTACTTCTCGTGTGTGCCAGTGCCCACGTAGACCTATGTGAAATAAAATTATTTAATTTTGATTTTACTTAAGTTACAGATGAAATATCCAACTAATCTAAGTACACAGCCATAAAAAAGTATACTTATAATAAAATCAAGTAATGCTCATGAAGTTTTAAATAAGGTTTTAACCGGAGTGTAGTAATGTGAATAAAACAAGTTGTGTAAGCCATCCTCTGGCGGTTATGTGCCCCTAGAGAACCAACTTTAAAAGGACTTGGTGTTCTCAGCAAATTGCCTAGGTTCTATTCGGTACACTCGTTAAAACTGTTCCATTGTACGTAAGAGCTTAAATTGCGCTCTTTACTATGTACACTGCGTACTAAAATGTACTTAGATGATTCAAAATGATGTTTGAATTAATAATGCGTTTGTTATTTTGTAATGTTTTAATGCATAATAAACACAATTTTCTTTCTTTCTTTTTTCTTTTAAGTCTCCCAAAGTCAAAGTATTTCTAAAGCGACGATCGTGATGATTTTTAACTTATTACAGACTTATACCCTCATACCCACCTGCTCAATTCCTCCTCTTCTATCCACGTGCCTGACTAACTTTTAGGGACCAAAGACAGACGAAATGTTGGCAGATTAGATACCCTCCATGGATGGGGTATTGGCTGTTGGATTGGAATATCGAGCACATGACTATTTGTTTACCTTCAGAAAGTGTTCAAGAGGAATTCTTATTCTTGCTAACTATTTCTGTCGAGGCTTTTTTCCGTACATATAAATAACAGTCCAGTCCATCAAACAGCACATTACTATTTCACACACACTCTACATCAGCGTCTGGTTTGGCTCAAGCGAATCATCCTGCGTACAGGTGATCACACTCGTGGGATGCTGCGGTAATGACTAATAACACTCAATTATACAATATACAGGCGGCTTGCATACATCTGTCTGAGTACCTACACATTTTTGATAGGATGATTGTTATTTTTGATAGTTCTGCTCTATTTCGAACGTCTCATCACTGAATTCAAAATCTGATTATAATCATGTTCCTAGATCGCTGCTTAGTATTCAAGTTTGTATTCAAATACTTTATATCAAAGTCCTGGTATTGTACAGGTGTCTTTTTTATCACTTTCCAAAAAAAAAATGGGTATAACAGGTGAACGGAGTAGAAGCAAATGGCATACTGAGTCTTTTTTTTTATTTTATTTTTTGCGAAAAATAATAATAATTAAATTGGAAATTCAAATCACACGCGTAATTTGAAATTCGATATTTTTATTTTTTTCAAAATTTCTCTTTCTTTGTTCTAAAATGAAAAGTTTACTTTGATGACGGATCAATTTTTTCTAAGCTGTGGAAAAAAAAAACTAGGTATGCCATACGCTTCTACTCCGTTCACGTAATATTCCCATTTTTTTTTTTTTGGAAAGTGAAAAAAAGAACTGCGTGAAGGATGATATGGCTAGAAAGGAGGTGTCCGCTAAGGTGACGAGTTACAGCAGTACGGGAGGAGAAGACATGTAGCGTTGACCTTATATAATTTAGGAAATCATAAGTACCTTTTACTTTTCATTACTGCCACCATTATCATCGGCCTAGCCTTTTCTCAACTACGGTGGGGTCACAGCTTCCAGTCTAACCGGATGCAGCGGAATACTACTATTTTACACGGAGCGACTGCCTATCTGACCTCCACAACCCAGTTAGTACTCGTACTGGGTAACACGATACCGTTCGTAAGACTAGTTGTCAGACTTACGGGCCAGTGACTACCTGTAACGAATGTCAAAGATCTATACAAACGACAGCCGTGACCAACGGCATAACGTGCTTTCCGAGGCACTGAAGAAACTCAGTATGTTTTGAGTGGTCACCCATCCACGGACCAACCTAGGTAAGTGCGGCTTACCTTGAAGATCGACTCGCGTGGTTGTTATTATTTGGCCAGGAGCTCCTCCTTTTCATTACTGCCACCAGTTACTAATAAAATAGATGGTACAAATTACGTCTACATTGTAGGAACTACTACGCCTAACGTATGAACTTACTATTTTACTGTAATTTTCCCTGAAATGATATTGGCGCGAATACAAATTAGGTATTTGGTCTGTTTATAATCATCGTAAAGAACTGATATTCAACAGATCGTATAAAGTTTTTTAAACAAGTAGTGAGTCCACGTGTATTTGAATATAGCAGTGAATGAAGGCCCTGAAACAACGTGTTTAGAACTAATCTGGAGTTGATGACATTAGAAAAAAAACCGGCCAAGTGCGAGTCGGACTCGCGCACGAAGGGTTCCGTACCATTATCTATACATTAGACAAAACGGCAAAAAAATCACGTTTGTTGTATGGGAGCCCCCCTTAAATATTAATTTTATTCTGTTTTTAGTATTTGTTGTTATAGCGGCAACAGAAATACATCAACTGTGAAAATGTCAACTGTCTAGCTGTCACGGTTCATGAGAAACAGCCTGGTGACAGACAGACGGACAGACGGACAGACAGCGAAGTCTTAGTAATAGGGTTCCGTTTTTACCCTTTGGGTACGGAACCCTAAAAATGGTAATTTACAGGATATTGTGGAAATTGCAGGCACATCAGCTGCCTTTCTTTTTCCGAACTATGTTGGGTCGTGGTCCAGTCTAATGGCAAATACCAGTATTTTACATGGATTTTCTAATTGAACTTGACAACCGAATTATGGGTGGTGTGACCGTCGGACTGCCGAGTCTTAGATCTCAAGTTCGAACCCTCTGATTATCGGACTCATGTGCGTATTGTATAATTATCATTTGCTTCGCTGAAGGAAAACATCGTGAGGAAACCAGCTAGCCTGAGAGATATTTCTCGACGGCATGTAAAGCCAAGTCAGACGCCATCGGACACCAGGGCCAACCCTTGGGAAGACTGCTTAAGGTCCGCCACCTTATAGCTACATGTCATAATGTCATAGAGGTAGATTCATAGATAATGATAAAGTTAAAAATTATAAATTAGGTAGGTAGGTACTCTAGAAAATATTGCCAAATTTCTTTAATAATACTAAATGTAGGTTAAAATAACCTACACTTACAACAACCCTTACGTACAGTCGGGGTCTTTTCCGCCTGACCATTTTAAAGTTTTTTCGCTTAAAACATGCGGAGGCGCCGAGCCACGCCCCCTTAAAGTTTAGGCCTATTAGGAAAGCCTCGACTTTGGCGCGCAAAAGCGTCGTCAGTGCGCTTGGCCGATTCGGTATCTTTTCATTCATTATTTCCATACAAAGTCAACGGGGCGGGGCTAGAAAGCGTTTCTATCTTGCGAATGCAAGCAAAAATAAGCTTAGTGGTGGTCAGGCGAGAGTGTCCTCGATAGTACCTACCCAAGAGATTGGCAACATTGCCACGCTGTAATGCAATGCCTCGTGGCGTGACCCAAGGGCTCGCCTTTGCCCAAAGCGAACCCTTGGGTCACGGGAAATTGCTGTGATGGCCCTGATATACCTAGAATCCAAAATAAATTCACCGAAAAATTAAGATTTATTAAAACTCATTTAGCCTGATTGTATAAATAAACAATAAAAGAGAAAGGAAGTTGAAAGTATTAGAAGTATTTAGAACTGTTTCAGTGTTTCATAATAGTTTAAAGACAGGATGTCGTTAAACTTTTTGTATCCATTAACTTTTTATATCCAGTTAACAGTTTCAAACTAAATGACATTCTTCTTTATGAACAGACAATGTATCCTACCTAAACGATGCAATTAAACAATGATGTAATTTTTTTTTTAAATTACCCAGGAAACCAACAGAGTAGTAAATCATCGAAATTGATGCAACAATCTTTTTGCACTTTTCAAAAAGAGAAAAATAAGTAAAAACACTATAAAGAAACATGAGTAAAGGTTTAAGGCTGTAATATTTCTATTGATGATATTATTGCTTGTACAACGCAATCGCTTCAGGAACTAAGTAGGTACATACATAACATTGACTAAAACTATATCCCATCATAGTTTGGAAATTATTACATTTGAAAACTATATACCGGGTGTAAACCACCTGATCACGAAGCCGTCAACCAAGCATTCTGTACATCAAACTAAGTAACTTTACGCAAAAAATATTGCTGGGAAACGACTTGTTTTTTTTTTTGGGTGAAAAATCGTGTTTTGTGGTAGTACTCAAAGTAACGCACTCAAAACATTGTGCTGATGGATGGATTGAATAGTACGGGGGTCGTGGAGGTGTTTACAGTAAAAATCTTACATTAAAAACTTGTATTAAAAAAAACTTGTCAAGAAGTTAGAACTTTGACCCCCAATATCTCCGTAACAGAAGGTTCCCAGGTATAGTGTAGAACAAAAAAAATATCGCAATGACGGAGAGAACGACTGCCGTTTGGCGGTGAAGTTGAAGAAGTTTTTTACACCCTTTATAAACTAAAAAAAAAACTGAATACAAACTATAAAAGAGCATCAAAAAACTCCTCTTCAAAGTTGTCAGCTGATAATTTGCCTAAGAAACTGGCGGCGTTGCCACGTTGTATGGAAACACTTAGCTTCTGGCCAAGGTAAAGGACAGCCCTTGGGTCACAGGAAGCGTCAACTAGGTCTTTAAAAGGCTATAAGCCCTCGGACCCCACGGTCCAGGAGTTTTAACTCCATACAGCTCGAAAGCATAGTTTCCACAAAGGTTGGAAATAATTTCAACTTCCTGAAAAACACAGTTTTCTACATTTAACCAAGATATGGGAACAGAAAACGAGATTAAATGTCCAAAGAATTTTTAGGAGTACTTCCGAACGTGTCCGTTGTGGAAAGAGTTCCATCTAATTAGTCTTATCAGCTTCATTAACAACGTCCTCGCAGCCAGACAGTTTGTTCCAAATAAACTTTTTACTAACTTCGGAGTTGGGAATTTCTGAAGAATCACAAACCAGAGACGAATCCATTGCTAAGTGGTAGAAGAATGTGCTTGGGAATGGAATTGTACCCAACTTGCTTGTAGTCGGAGCTAGTCCTATTGTGGTATCTTTGCGTATAAAATTACTTGTTCATATTTTATCGCGTGTAATATTTGGTGTGCAAAACAAAGTACAAAAAACACAAAGTATCTATTGTACCTGAGCGTATTATCGTGTTTTTGGATGTGGTTTTTACTTGGTTTCTTTTAGCGCGATATATTCAAGGTAATATGCCTAGCAGGCTTAATTTTATGTTTTCTTTTGATATGTTATAGTTTTCTTGTGAAGCTTCCCTAAATCTTTGTTAATATTACAAAACATAACATCACACCTGCAATCCCCAAGGGTTAGGCAGAGGTTTCATATTAATATGTTATAATAAAATTGCGACTCCGACCGCTTTCTAAAGTTTTTCAGCAAGGTAGAAAACGCTTCTACAAAAACCTATTTGATCTGATCTCTACTTTAAATAAACCAGCTTACCTATTACTTCTAACCACGATTGCCCCATCCTTTAAAGCAAAAGAGCCACAAAAAACTAAGTATATTGGTACGTACACACACATACAGCGTGTAACATATTTATAGCCAGCTATACGTGCTGAATATTTTCACAAGAGCAAGAACTGTAAACAGAGCGTTGATCCGATAAATCGCGTATCATTTCGGTCTCTTCGACATGTGAGAGACAGATCCCAGATGTTCTGATGTTTCTGTGAACGTTGCCACATGAAAGCAGTGGCCTCTTTCCGTTCGGCTCAACTCTCGGAAAATTTGACGTCTCAATTTTATTAATACAAACGTCCTTTGAAGAATTTGGAGGTATACGGATTTTTTTTAACGATTTTTGTTTGAGATTTTTTAAAGAGCATTTTACATTGCGAAAATATTTGTGAGTGCTTAGTTCAATTTATGTAAGTTTCATGTAAATCAATACCATAAAACTATGACAATAAAGAAGCAACTTTAAAACTCAAAACCGATGAGGAAGATGCCTGTACGGAAGTTAAATCAACATCAATAAACAAACTGCTCTTTCGACTTCGAAAACTCCAACACGTACTTTATAATACTTTCTTACCGTGTAGAATATTATACAAAAACTTCAACGAGCAACAACAAGTTAACTAAACAGATAAAAACTTGCTCTCCAGAAGAATTCGTGTGCACTCCACAACTACTACTTTTATATTAGTTTCGGATCAAAGCTTACAACACACATACATTCTAACCGAGATAGTGTCGTATACATGATGTTTATTTTACTTTTATGGCTGTAGAAGACCATTTAAGGGGATTTTAGAGGTTGGCAATTATGTTGTTAGGGATTGCAGCCAAGAATAAACTTCACCGATTTTCAGATGATTAAAAAAGAAAACTTTGAGTATTTTAAAGACTTTCCATAGAAAAACCCCCATGTATAACATAAATAATATAAAACCTCTCATAGAAGTACGCAAAATGTTACCTATTTTACGCATTATATGTAAGCCTAAGGAAGTTTTTTTTTTGTATTTATCTGTGGAGGCTTGTCATTAGCAATTTAAGTATTATTTTGTTATTATAATGCCATTAGTCTGTAAGCTTTCCTAAAGTGTAAAAAATAAAAATAAAATGACAAAAACGATCGTCGTCACCGAGCAGGCCCAAGAAACTCTGGTGTGATTATTTGAAGTCGTAACCGACTGATTGGCCAGAGAAAGCAAAACACCGGAAGAGTTGGAAAGGAATAGAGGCTTTTGCCCAGTAGTGGGACAGAATATGCTAAACAAAAGTAAAGCAATTAAGTATCTAGTGTAACATGCAGGCTATGGCGTTTAATAAGGGTGCTTACATAAAGAAGCAGGTTTCCGGTACGGGCGAGTCGGTACCGATCGGTGCAGGGTTCACTTGCATATAGTTTAAACCTGCTTCTTTAAAAGCGAGCGCCTAAGATAACATAAAAATGGATTCCTGCACCGATCGGTACCGACTCGCCCGTACCGGTAACCCGCTTCTCTATGTAAGCACCCTTAACCCTCCGAATAACTGGCAAGTAGTTAGGTTTTATCTGTTAATATCTGTTGCCACGCACTATTTCCTTCTAATACTAGCATTATGAATATTGACTACTCAAAAGAATAACGTAGACAAACCTAAGACATAAAACGCAACCGTAAAAAGTTATGTCGAGATTAAAAACCTAGTTTATATCCATACAAGAATATTTTTGATATAAAAACGGCACGCATCGCAAGAAGCTGCTTTCGGGTGTAATTCACAAACTTTATACATAAAAGTTTGAAAGCAAGCATGTTTAGTGCACGGCATTCGCAAAAACGGAGTTAAAGTTGTATTCGTCGCCACGAACTATACGGAACTCGCTCATATGCCGCTGCTTATGAAAAAAAAATACCGCTGTAATAGTTGACGTGTCATAAAAAAGGTCAGGGTGATACTGAAAAACGGAATCGAGAGCGTGCTGAATTTTTTATCGACGCTTCTATCTTGTAAAGCGAGTGTTATAGCGATGTCTCGACTCTTTACATAACGAATCGTACGCGAGGGAGATTGCTCCTACTAAATTTAGAGGCGTTTAACTTGTTCAGTTTCGACTCCGTAAATCTTTATTTGCATGCTGAGACAATAACAATCCGGCCCTTCCCGCTGATTTAGGATCTGTCGATCGTTCGGTAAGTATTTCTGGTCTATCGGATTTCTTGGGAGCTTTTTGTAAACGGTGTAAGGATTATTACAACAGACGTTTGAATAGGTACTTTAGTTTTGATTTGATTCATTTGACACATTTCTATTTCGAATGGCACAGGACTATTAAATATGGCGACGCTTGAAAGAGTCACACAGTGGACGTCTTTCGAATGAAATGATGATGATGATTACAGATTTCTTATTAGGTTTGATAGGGTGTCAAATAGACATTTAATTTCCGCATTTTCACACACTGCTTTAGTAATTTTTCAGCTCGTTGCGATACGTTTTTATGCAATCCCAGCTTCTCAAACATATTTGTCCGTTTTCCATCCAGCTGACGAACTGTTCACTCCACTTTAAACACTAACGAGCTTTTTGTAAATAACATTGTCATTTACCATTTGACGGGCGAAATATTTTCGCTACATCATAATTCACAGGCAACCTAAATAGTTTGGGTTGTCGGAATAAATAAGGGTTACGAGACGGGCCGGTAACGAGTAATAAATTATCGCGGTTATGGTGACTACATCAAAAGGGAACTGTTCCAAAAGAATCTGCCGACACCTCATAAAGTTAAGTGGAAGTGACACGACCTCATAACATTTTGCTAATTACATGAACTTGGTCAGCGATTCTGCTAACGAATTTTTGAGATTAGGTAGTGAAATAATTATATTTCTTTGCGTAAAAGTAAATAGGAAACCAGCAAGTCTTCGAAAGATTTCCATGTGGTCATAGATTTTGGAGAGATATCTACGAGTAAAAGTTTATGAGTTAAGCTGATAATGTATTATTTGAAAAGTACTCTCAATATTGGATTACCATTATCGAAAATAAAATGTAGTGGAACATAAAACACACGAAGCACAAAACCTCCTTCCATTTGCGACTTTTTTAAGTATTCAAGGAAAACGCGGCTCACGATATGTGAGATTTTTATTTTAAATTCCGAATAACGTTGGGGTTACCAAGCAACAACTACACAAATCAACTTGAAACTAAAAAAAAAACACGCGAGGATGCGGTCGGCGAAATCGGGGTTAACGGGAACGGTTTGTTTACATGTTCGGTCGGTTTTCAAACTGGAGAATTGCGGACCACTGCATCGGGATGTTTAATGTTTAATTTTTAATTTTTAATTTTTTTTTAATTTTTTTAATGTTTTTATGTTTTTTTTCACCGACGTTTGTTTTACAATTCATTAACCGTGTGGATATCTGTTTTTGTAATGGAAATATTTTGACGTTTATTCCGTATTCATATTTAAATTTTGTGGACCGTAAATAGCGGTGTTTGTGTTCATTAATATTCTTTAATTCTTATTACAAACAGCGTTTTAAAAATGTTTATTTTTATCATTTTTTATGAAAATACAACTGTAATCTGCCATATTATTCGTTTGCCATACCTACTTCGTTTAAGGTCCTCAGGTCGAAAATCAGCTGAAACATCCTCATCATGCCACGTGGTTGTCTTCCAGTCAAATGTTACACCAGAATCAAATAATCAATGTTCTCAATGGTATTTGACTCCCACAAGCAAACACACATGTATCGAAATAGTATCGGCTATTACTAATAATAACCGATGCTGAAATTACAGTTCTACTGCATAGCCAAGGAATGTTGCCAACGAAAAAAAAAGGTATGTGAAATAACAAAGTTCAGGATCCTAAGACCAGCCGGTGCCGGGGTGAAATGTGGTGGGGTGCCTGCACGAATATCAAGTAGCGTGCGGCATTACCCGCGCACAGCACTACAGCCCCGCACGTGTAATGGCGGGCGTGACGTCACGTCCGGATACGGCACAACGCGGTCTCAGTCTGTATCATGAATTACATTACCCACCTACGGCATGCAAAAGTGGAACATTGCCATTGCCCTCTCATTCTTAAAAAAAAACGTTGGAGATCGCACCTTCCCGGCATAATTTCAGCAACGTTTGACGCATCCGTTCACGATCCTAGTAATTTTCATACAGTATTTAGAAGCGCAGTTGCCGTGCCACTATCGTGACATGAGTACGTCCCTTTTGCATAGCGAAGTCACGGGAATAAAGGACACTTACTTATTAATTTTAACATAACATCACAATTTTCAATATTTTTTTGCCTTTTTCTGTTGGCTGAAATAATTTTTCTGAAGACATTTTAACTCTGCCAGATACTTCCAGTCGACGGCTGCCAGACACTTTAGAGCACGGATACTTTAGCACCTGATATCTAAAAATTGGCCGTCGGCACTAGTTAGCAGGTGGTGTCCGTTTCGACCGCGCGGCGACGGCGTTTTTTTTTAAAAAAAACTATGCCAAGATTTTGTAAAATTTGTAAAAGTTGATTCCCAAAACCATAAATTTGTCAAAGTTATGGTTAATTAAAAAGTTATATGGGTTTGAACGTGGCCGCGCTATCGAAACGCGGAGAACCGCGCGGCCACGGAGATCTTTATAACTAAGTGTTGCAGAGACCTGAAATTTAGGTAAACAACAGATTGAATTTGTAAAAGATTCGTAAAATTATAGAAAAAAATCCTAGGTTTATATTTTAGGAGCTGTAAGACTAAAACCCCATGGCCGCGCCATTGAAACGGTGACTAACACGTGATCGCCGATATCTCGCTGAAAAAGCATCGCCGAGGTCTGAAGTTTTAACAATGTAAATGTTTTTTCGATCGCTTCAGTATCCCCCATTTTCGCTCAGAGTGTGACATCGCCTTGGTGTCGTGAGTTTCAGGGCTACATGAATGTTTGAGGTCTCAACAGACGCATATCAATAAAGGCTATAATATGGTGAAAAAAAAATTGAAAAATTCGTAAACTTTTTTTGAAAATCGCAAAAATGTGAAAAAATCGATCAATTTTTATCGACTGTATCTCAAAAACTAAATGTGATATCGAAAAAATGAAAAAAAACCATCGGGGTATTGAGTTGGGCTACATTTAACAAAATACCGGATCTCTGTATCACTAATAATCTAGGCAGAAAGGTGCCCTTTGTGTGGCGTAATTTCGGGGAGCGCGCTCCTTAGATGCGCTTCGTGTCGCTGATTTCTTATGGGACTAGGAGTATTTAAGATTTGATCTCGAAATGTAAGTATTTGTATTTATTTGTAAATACGTATTTTAATTTAACTCATAATGATGTTAATTTAAATTAATTCTTTAAAATTATTTTTGTGTGAGAAGGAATGGGAACAAAAGGCAATAGACCGTGAGTGCTGGAAAAAGGGTTGGGAGGCCTTTGCCCTGCAATGGGACAATACAGGCTCCTAATTAATAAACGTAGGTAAATTACCTCCAGAAATGGAGAGATATCGATACGGTACTAGTATAGTTATTTATGCATCTGTTGGTCGATACAATTATCACACGAGGCGAAGCCGAGTGTGATAATTGTCATTTTTTATTATTTTTATTGTTTTCATTTCGAATTTTAGATGGTCCAAATAAGAGTCAAAATAATTTTTAAATTTTATTTAATATGAATTTAACAGAAATTATTTCCTTTGACAAATCAAAATGTTTAGAATGAACATATGGGATTCTTATATTTCTTTAGAGCATATTATTTTAATAAACTAAATAGTACACTTAAAGATACAAAAACATCTATTTGAGACAAAACGAACCACACGGTCTTAGTGAAATTGTTAGCCTGTGTTTTTTACGCAAAGTTACCCAGAAACAAGATCCATTCCAAGCCGAGTAAGTTAATGGTGTCGATTCTGTTGTGCACAAACTAAACTTAATTTAGGCTATTGCTATCTTTTATGAAAAGGCAGTGCGAGAAAAAGACTGCTATATCTATGAACTAAGTTAGAGATGTCAAACTGGTTTATGCCTTGCGCTTCACTGTGTTTTTAGTTGACATGTTTTTACGTGCACCCTTCATTTGTATGGAAATATTAGTTCCAACTAAATTTGACAGCTCTAAATTACGTCCGTCTCTTTCTCGTTTTATTAAAGAGAAAGAGATAGCAATAGCCTTAATTAAGTTTAGTTTGTGCACAACAGAATTGACACCAATGTCAAACAAAAGAACTGGGGGCCTAAAATGGCTGCTTTATCAGAACCATAATTATGAATGTCAAAAATTTAAAATTCTTGAAATGGTCTTTATGTTTATGATCATAAAGACCTTAAGTATTTTAAATTTTTAACGTGATTCATATTATGATTCTGATAAAGCAGCCATTTTAGGCCCCCTGTTCTGCGATGTTGTTTGTTTGCCAAAAATGATTATTTTACCTTACGGATTTTTACATCGTACATTTGAGCTCTATTACTTCAAATACGATACTACATCTATTACGTCTAATCTATTAGATTAGGCATCGTAAAATGAAAAGCCTGCCTAAGTGCATTTTCAATATACCCGAAGGTCGTGTAGAGCACGAGATCTGTGAATTTTTGTAAAACAGATTTGAATTTGTCAAAACTGGTAAACTTAATTCAAAAAGTCGTAGGGTTATATTTTAGGAGCTGTAAGACTAAAACCCCATTGCCGCGCTATTGAAACGGTGAAAAAATACGTTATCGCCGATATCTCGCTGAAGAAGCATCGCAGAGGTCTGAAGTTTATTGTAAAACCTAGATTTGAAGTTATCTAAACTTGTAAAAATAGACTAAAAAATCCTAGGTTTATATTTTAGGAGCTGTAAGACAGGGCACGCCACGATAGTGGCGATAAGTCCCCTCTTTGAGGAGTGGCTTGAGAGACGCCACGGCGTCCTCACCTTCCGCCTGACGCAGGTCCTCACCGGACACGGAGTGTTCGGGAGGTTCCTGCACCGAATCGGGCGGGAGGAAACGCCCGAGTGCTTCCATTGTGAGGATCGACTGGAGGACACGGTGGAACACACGGTGGAGGTGTGCCCCGCGTGGGCGGAGCACCGCCGTGTCCTCGAAGCGGCGATCGGCGGCGGCGACCTCTCGCGTCCGGCCCTGGTGCAAGCCATGGTCCGGAGCGAGACGGAATGGGACGCCGTCACCTCCTTCTGCGAAGCAGTAATGCTAGAGAAGGAGGTGGCGGAACGTGAGAGGGAGCGAACCTCTCAACGTCCCGGCCGCCGCGGGAGACGCCCCGGGCGTCGGGGGCCACCACCACGTTGCCCCCGGCCACCGTAGGCGCGGGCCTGTGGACGGTGGGCTATGGGCTAGCTCGCCGTCCGTCCGTCTCATGACGACAGGCCGTGTCGACGGCGCGTTCGTGTTCCACGCGCGCCTCAAAGAGAGTCAGCAGAAGGGAAGGGGTCCGTAGGGACCGATGCCTGCCGGGGTTGCGGGACTGTGGACGGTGGGCTATGGGCTAGCTCGCCGTCCGTCCGTCTCATGACGACAGGCCGTGTCGACGGCGCGTTCGTGTTCCACGCGCGCCTCAAAGAGAGTCAGCAGAAGGGAAGGGGTCCGTAGGGACCGATGCCTGCCGGGGTTGCGGGACTGTTCGAAAGAGATACCGTGGCCCCGGAACACAAAGGGCGATGAAGGAACATGGATGGGTTTTAGTCAGTAAAAGTCTGACACTCCCTCCTGCTCCGCCCAGAGCGGGAGGAGTTATTTGATGATTTCCCATCCGAAAAAAAAAAAGGAGCTGTAAGACTAAAACACCATGGCCGCGCCATTGAAACGGTGAAAAATACGTTATCGCTGATATCTCGCTGAATCTGATATCTGATATCTCGCGGCCATGGGGTTTTAAGTCTTACAGCTCCTAAAATATAAACCTAGGATTTTTTATCTATATTTTTACATGTTTTTTACAAATTCAATCAGTTATTTACCTAAATTTCCGGTCTCTGCAACGCTTAGTTTTAAAGATCTCCGTGGCCGCGCGGTTCTCCGCGTTTCGATGGCGCGGCCACGTTCAAACCCTTATAACTTTTTAACTATAACTTTGACAAATTTATGGTTTTGGGAATCAACTTTTACAATTTTCATTCAAAATCTTGGCAAAGTTTAAAAAAAAAAACGCCGTGGCCGCGAGGTTGAAACGCACACAGCAGGTGTGCATACGTTCACAGTACACACGACAAAACACGATCACTACTCGATGGCACATATTTTGGTAATCAGAAAATGAGTAAGGTCGGCGGCCTTGCGATCTTGGACCATTTCATTTGATTTCTCTGCGGTGGTACACGCATGTCGCTTGAGCGCGTGCCTCGTGGCCAAGCCTCGTGGTTAAGCTACTGTTAAGAATTTGAAAGCACGTGCATCAAAAGAGCTGTAAAACATCTTGGAGTTGTACTTGTTGTACGATGCAACCAACTTCTTCAAATATTTCTTTGTGGTCTGCCAACGAACATCACTAGTGTGTATTACTTGCTCCATAAGTTTAATTATTAAACAAGTTTGTGCCCTTGTAAGAAGCTTTTTAACTGAATAGGTAAACAAAGGAGAAGATTTTAATTTTGTTAAAAAAAAAAATAGAAGAAAAGTGCACGTATAAAAGTTTTGCTTCAAAAATAACAGATGGCTTGCCTTGAATAGGAATCACCTACATAAATTTAAGTTCTCTAACTGACACAGCACGCACAAAACTAAATCAAGAACTAAAGAAGGACTTCTTAAAGGGAAAACAACGAGAGCGTGTCAACAATAAAACTAAACACTGAAAAAAAAAACATTCATTACAGAACAAGCTTATTCTCAAAGCTAATTTATTCTTTCAATTCACACACTAAACATACCGAAAAACAGACTTCTCAATCGCTAACCTCGAAGTAGAGACTTCCCGACCGCAACATTGTGAATTTATTCATCTAAATCTGGGGTAATCTTATAAAAATACACGTCTTCTTCTAAAATAAGAAAGCACTAGTCTCATAAAATACAAAAACGAAAACCAATACGAACCAAAGTCGACGCTTTAAAACTCCATTGATGATAATATTAGCGTACAATTAAAAACAACAGTCTAATCAATCCGCAGTCCGTCTGTTTGCACTCCACAGTAAATTGTACTCCAACAGCGCAAAACAATAAATACACTAGCAATTGGTAGATTCTCGAATAACAACGTTTACTTTTTCGTTTTATAAAAATTGCATCGGCCGCACTCGCTTCAGCAATTTATTGACACTGTTTGAGCTTGGAAAAATACAGCTGTCTGGAACGTTCAATTTTAAATAAGTGTTTAGAGACAGAATCGTAAATTAATAAAGCTATTGGGAATTAACTTGGTATTATACTCAAAGAGAATGTTTAATCTGACGGGGATATATAAAATTATGATTCATTCATGCGACGCCGGGATCGGGGCTGACGCAGCTCTAATTAGGAATCACCCCATTCACTCCGGTCGGTCTCTTCAGCCACTTTAAGATTCTGTTTCAGCGCCAAACAATGTTCTGTGCCACTTTCCCTTCTTTTCTACGTTTAGCTCTTTTCATTTGTGGGAAATGAAAATGATCTATCTTCCATTTTTATGGTATTTGCATTTCGAATTGTCGGCATTTTTTCAAATCGATTTTATTTTTATTTTTTAAATTTAGAAAACAATTTCGGAAAACGTCATCCGTCCGGAAGCAAAATAGAAAAATAAACCAAATTTTTGTAGAATTATAACTAAATCTCTTTTTATTTTAGGTCGTTTTCCGGATAAGGTCCGCTACACTGGTAAAACCTACGTGCCCGGTCGGGGGTTAAGGGCTCCGGCACCAGAGGTCGGACAGCAGCCGTTGCGTATCGCACATTAGGAATAATTTAAAAGAATTCTCGTAGGCCTGCTTATAGGAATAATTGTGAGATCTGATTGTCTTAGCGTGATTTATTGCCTGGTTTAGCATGTTTATCTTTGGTATTTGCTTTTATGGAAGTCAATGGTCTTGTAGATAGATTGGCTGACATATTCGTAGCAAGTTCTGTGCTTCTACTTATTTAAACGTACTATTTAAGTACGTCTAAATAAGTAGTAAGTAAGTAGAGTTTCGTTTTTGCATGGAAGATAAGTCTAAAATTTTTGTCCAAGTAAAAGTTTCCCATCAGTTACTTTTCATTACAGTTACATTCGTTGATTTTAAACGAATAAAATGACCAGTTACTACTTTAAATCGTTTCGTAAAAATATTTGAATACAACATTATAGTTAAACAAATTGCAAAACACACAAATTATATCACATTGTTTTACCAATAAACCATAATTATGTCCTTACTTTCCAATTGAATATTGATCGCTACCAATATGTTATTGGTCTCTTTAAATTATTTTAGGCCCATCATATTGATTAAACACCAAACAACCTGACAAATGAAACATCGAATTTGTATTGATCAAAGGTACTTAGCTACCGAAAAGCAATATTATAAAATATTCAGCATTTTCATTAGGATCAATTAACAGAGTTCGATAAGTAAACAAATGACACGCTGGAATATAACGTGTTCCAATTTTAAACTCCTACATTTTGGGCTCCGAGCCGATATCGATTTGCATCGATAAACCAATATGTGCCTTCGATAACAAAAATAAGGTGCAATTTCCAAAGCAAATGTAGTTTGCTCCCCGGTACAACGAGCTCTTGCTAATTCCAATTCGCATGTGGCGATGACGGCAACTTTTATTTTTTGGTACTTTCCTACTGGAAATGTAGAACTATGAACGCTTAGAGTTGGTGAGTTGGCTTCTTCCAAACTTCTGTCGCTAACGGATTTATAAGTTTTGAGATCTTGGCTTCAAAAAGGTATTTTATTCCAGCAACCGGATGTTGAATTTCTAAAATGTTGAATTGTTTTGAACAAAAATAAAACTATTTGTTCCGTAAAGTGTATTTTGTGTATTATTGACTGTCAATTTACGCTTACTTTAGGTAAAATAAAATGCAAATCTATATTAATAATTTCGTTAAGGGGTACGGTAGACTCGGTAAAAAATAAAGAATTTTTAGGGTTTCTAGGTTGAGAAATTAAACTCAAAGAGGTTTTTACATATTTAATCCAAAACTGTGATTGCTTAGGTACTAAAACACATAGGTGGCCTAGTGGACTCCTGTGCCATCCACCATTATTAATTAGCCAATCACAGTGCAGCGCAAATCTATCGAAGCTGGCGCGCGGAGTGCTACGTTGAATAACATAACATAACGCGCTCCGTCCCGGCTGCACGCATGCGCTTATTATTGTAGGTCACTACAAATTCGAGTCGACAACATATATCGGCAAGATTCGGATTGTCGAGTATTTTGTTAAATTCTAATGGTGCTGAGAGACAAATCGCAGTCCCCATATTGGCCATTCTAGCGAAACGTCACTGACACTGGATGACATCTTGAGTAGCTATTAAACGGTGTGCATAACCCTGGCAAAATGTTGTGCATTTGAGAGATGAGACCATATAAAATAATTAGTGTATCATGAGGAGCAATTTGTTTAATAGTAGCAAAATTTGTGTGAATTTTAGTTTTAAAGTTATTTGAGAAAAACACATTTTGCTGGAGTAACGTTTGAAACGTTATCCTGGCAAAATCGATTTTCAAAAATTCGTTCAGCCCGGAACCAAATACATGATTAGATAGCTTTTGTTGCGTAGTAAATGTTTGTAAATAGCAAAATTTGTGTGTGGTATTTAATTGTAAATTTGTTCTTGAGTTATTTAAGATTTTGCTGCGGTAACGTTTTGGGATTTCCCAGATCTCGAAAACGGCTCAACGCAGAAGATTGAAAAAAATACCAATAAGAGACCTTAATTTGTTTAAATTAGTTTAAACATTAGTTTTTTAATTTGGTTGTCGTAAACCAATGGAATGAAATGGTTTCAAAAATCAGATAAAAACGGATTTGATATAACTTTCATTACAGCCGTAATTGAAACAGGGTATGTGCATTACCCTGTTTCAATTACATATCAAAAACGTTCCGTTTCATACTAGCGCACATACTACGCCTCGCCCGGTGAACGAAAAAAAATGGAAGCAGTCCTAGCGCATAATGAGCCAACGCAGATTGTGTCTCGGTAGGCGTGGCTTGTAGTTTATAACTTGGAAAAGTAACGTTGCATTCAGGCTCCCTACATTTTTATTGATTGTAAAAATTGAACTTATTTAGATTAACTCACTTTTAACTCGTCGTAAAATGCTTGTCTTTCATTGTGAATTAGTTACATGGTTTTATACTATTGCTTTTATAAAGCAACAATTTTTCACGGCACGGTTGGCGCAGTGGCAGAGCGATTGGCTGCTGCGGTGGGTGACGCGGATTCGAGTTCCGCAATGAACAAATATTTCTATGGTTTACAGGTATGTATTTGTAAGTTTAATAGTTATGATATAAGTGCGTTAAGTTGAAAATTACAGCCGAGGCGATATTGCTACCCGAGTCGTAGGCGAGGGCTACAAGAAAGCAGAGGCTGTAATTATCAAAGCGCACGTATGTCATACGACGTTTTATAACATATTTGCGAGAAAATAAATAAAACTCGACTTTCTTAAACAAATAAATCTTTTACTTGTTCACAAATTAGCGATGCGCGCGCATCAGCGCTTTTTTTAAGGCAAAGACACAAAAAACAGCCAGTATTACTAATAAAGTAAATTCATATTTTTGTGTTTTTGTTACAGATAAATGGTTGTAATGTTTTGTCAAAACTAATTAAATTAAAGAATTAAATGTTTATTTTTTTATATTTCATCTCCCAAAGTTAATTTTATTTATAAAATGTTGACCACTTTTCTGACATAAAAACTCTTTGCTAAGTTTTTAAAAAGTACCGTTCGTTTTAGACGGAGCATCTTGATAAATCGTGCGTTTTACATTACAATAACGCACAAGTACGTAATGAGATACAATACGATATTGAAATTGATGAAATAAGAGACCCTTTACGAGCAAATGTGTTATAAATATTTGTAAAGGCATCCACGATACAGGAGAAATTCCTAGTGCGAGGCAACATTTTAGTAAAAGTAGACTTACAACTAGCCAGTTTACTCTCCAACAAAAATATCGATAATTCCCTAATTACATTCCACCTCTAGACATTCCACAGCCACCCAGCGGTCGCGCACAGGCACGGAGTTGTGCGCAATCGGCCCTCCCTAATTACCGCCAGTAAAAACTAATTGCAAACGACGCCCGCCACCCCGCCGGGTAACGTATTCACAAATATTGTGATTAATGCACTGTTTGCACCGACTCCCAGAATTAGCCGAGTTATACTTCAAAGGGATTGCTCGTAGACCAAATTGATGCAATAATGAATCTCCAGCGATGGAATGGTTACTGTTGTGGGAAATTAATTCGGAATGAGATTGCGGTGGCTGGAATCATAAATATCTAACAGTTGCTCTTAAAGCATACATGTAGTTTTTAACTATTATTAAGCAATAGACGATTTGGAGAAAACTGAGATGCAGGAGAGGAGCAGATGATTGCGGAGTTTTAACGCATTTTGATCAAATAACAGAGTATTATTTTTTGACGCATTTTGATCAAATAACAGAGTATTATTTCTTAACTTCTTGGCTGCCTCGTTGGTCGAGTGTGTAACCACTCGACCAAAGTGCGACTGCTGAGCATGAACTCCTGAGTACGATTCCCGGGTCGGGCAAAGTACTTGGTTTCAGGAATTTGTCAGTAGCAGCCACGGAGTCTTGATTTGTGCTCAGTTGATGGCTATAGGCGCGCTTCCCATTAAAATGGGACTTAAAACATAACCGACTAAATGTGGATGTATTACAGGCGTGATGTTATGAATTAATGTCACCTGTAAAATTGTAAATACCGTTAGATTAGAATCTATCTCGCGAGATTGTAAACTCTCGAAAAATTGTGAACCTGTCCCTGATTGGTCAGTTTTACAGTAGGCCCTTCTGTTTGTTTCTTTGGTTAATTTCAAATATATTTATTTATTTTGGGACAACTAGATCCAAGGGTTAGATAAACAAAAACTTAGAAACTATTGTTAGTACTCAAATACAATTACAAAGGACAACACTCATCATAATAATAACATCTATTAAAAAAACACAAATAAAAATACCCCTGTGCTGAGACACCCCGCCCCGTCAAGATAACCAATAGGGAGATACCTCCCTAGAAATCACAGATTAATTTAATTTTTTCATTAGTCACAGATTCATTTTACTTCCACTACAAATTCATGTAACATGTAATTTTAAAGCCGTGAGTTATTTTCAACACACTTAATCAATTTACAATCACTAAGACACTCGTTTACATTCGACAACAATAAAAATGGCGGTGCGGGGCACATGACGTTCAACCAATCTACGCGCGAGGTGCGTTCCGTTTTCACAATCTTCTGAGAGTTTACAATATCGCGAGATAGATTATAATTAGTGTTGCCCAAAAGCGGTCTTAGTCTTGCAGTCCTGGTCTTGTTCTTGAATTTTTGCAAGACCAAGACCAAGACCGACTTATTGTAGCAAGACCAAGACCAAGACTGAACCCTGCAAGACTTGAGCAAGAACAAGACTAAGCCTGCAAGACTCTTGCGTCTCGCAGTTACACATCAATATCAACTATTTTTTTTTCATGAATCAGTTGATTCTTTTTAAAGTGCGATAAATAAATAATAGTTGTTTAAAAATTCATGCAAACAATTTTCATTTGTCACAAGCCACAATAGATATCCAAAAAATGATATGTCTGATACATGTTAATGTAGGTATCAAAAATTTAATTCATGTTTTAGATGTTTTTGCTGGTAATTAAAAGTCTAGCTGACGACAAATTTTATTAGTTAGAAGTATCAAGTCCAGATGAAGATGAAAAGTATATGTGGTAATTATTTTAACCGCTAGCTGTTTGTGAAGAGTTTAGGATAGCCAGATGTCAATAGATGTCAATTTTTTAATTATTGTAAAGTTGATTTTATTAATTTGGTGGTTCACTATGCCTATGTCAATTTAAGCTCAACATGTACCTACTCTGTTACGTTGATCTAAGATCTAAACTAACGTGTTTATTATATATCAATAGGCTAATAGGTATTTGAAAGTAGTCTAGTCCAAGTAGTAGTCTCGCAGGACTTGCAAGACTCTTGCTGCAAGACCAAGACCAAGACTGAGAGCGCAATACCAATACCAAGACCAAGACCAGGTGTAATGATGCAAGACCAAGACCAAGACTGGCTAAGGTCTCGTCTTGGTCTTGCATTTGGGCAACAGTAATTATAATCTAACGGTATTAACAATTTAACGGTAATATATCATTTTGTAACAGATTGAGCGAAACTCAAACACCAGGCTACATTGTCCAGTGAGCTAATAACTAGGTAATCTAGGGTACCCGGGGTACCTAAGTATAAAAGCTCATTCAATCCTTTCACGAGATTTACTAAAGTGCAGAACATACACAATTTACACGCCAGGGGTTAAACAGAACCACAAATACTCAGTTAATTCTAACGGTTTAATGCATTAGCGTAATTTATACGAAGTTCTACCTCAATAGTTCTTTTACACACGAGTGCTCCACGGAGTGTTTTGTTAAACATCAACAAAACACGAGTTCTTTCTTATTTTCTTTGCTCACCTAAGGCTTCCGATCTGTATGAGTAAAATCCCACGCAGAATGAATGCTTTGAGAAGGAACTTCAAAGAACATTACCACATAAAAACGGCTTTTCTCAAATGAATACTTATAAAATGTTTATATAAAAAAGCTTACGATGTTTTCTTTTTAAAGATAAAGACGGCTCAGATTAGATAGATTCCAGCTATAATCTATTTATCAGAAAATGTGATGTTTTTTATAAATACCAAGAATACTGTGAGAGAGTTCGTCGGGCGCCTCCGACCACCGATTGGACCTCCAATCGTGTAAAGCTAGTGATAATCGGAAAAGGTTTTAAAAGGATCCGGCCCTTCCCTTATCTACAGCAGACTAGAAAAGCTCGGGAAATAAAGGAAACATACGTTTTGTAAGTAACATCCCACGAACCCATTAGGCCATGGATACAAATGGCAAATGGTGATAAATCTATAGGTAAGTACGTGCGACCGTGCGTGCCTATTGCTACTATACTGCCCCTATTTTAAGAAAACATTATCTAAAACTGCCTCGTTGGTGTTGGTTGAAAACACGACTGCTGAGAGGTCCTGGGTTCGATTCCCCGGCCACGCAAAGTGTTATTGGGTTTTTCCTTCAGGAATTACGCAGTATTAGCCACGGAGTCTGGATTTATACCCGGTTGATGGCAATAGGCTCGCCCCCTATTACTTGGGACTTAAACATAACTGGCGAAATGTGGATGTACTATTAGGTACACCTCTGCCTAACTCTTCAGGAATTACAGGCGTGATGTTATGTTATGTTATTACATAAAACCTAAAAACCTTTTGTCATTGTTCAAACCTTAACCTTCCTGATAAACAATACTGTGGCCTAAATAATTTAATTAAAAGAAACAACATATTATGCGTATCATGACTATACAAATTTGACACCCAATGTTCAGTTAATTTCATTTGAGCTGGTAATCCGTCGGCGGGCAATAGGTACGACTGTGTTTGTAATTAAAAACAGGTGGTCCGGCATGTACCTGCGCAGCTACGAATGATTAAATGGTGTCCACCATTTTGTAGACGATTCGCTTTGACAGCCAAATTGTTGGTCACACAAAATAAGCTTTCACGCTTCGGTGGGTTTCAATTACGTTAATTTATGTTTGTAACCTACATTATTATTTGGGGACGATTGCATTAATGGGTTGGTCTCTTTTCTAAGGGTTTATTTTAAGGGGTTACGGGCGTCCCAATTTCTGCTGGCGTATCATTATTTTGGCATTGAGAGGATTTTAAAAGGTCGACATAATTATTTGTATAATTATCACTACAATCCTAGTTTTTGACCGAGATACCGGTATTCAAACTCGTTATTTTAAGTCACGTAAGCAACGTAAACTTCTGATTCTGAACTCTATCGTTATTATAATAGGCTCTTTAAATTTCGTTTTATTATTTTTATAGCAGTGATAGTCTAGTGGTGTGATCGTCAGACTGCCATGTGATATGTCTCTAGTTCGAACCCAAAACACGCAACACTGATTTTTCGGATTCTTGTGCGTATTGTATAATTATCACTTGCTTCGATGAAGGAAAACATCGTGAGGAAACCAGTATGCCTAAGAGATATTTCTCAAAAGCATGTAAAGACAATTCACAGGACCGTGGGCGGCATAAAAACTCTGACACCAAGTTAGGCACTAACCACGCGATTAAGGCCCTTCTAACAACTCTATTTGTGGTGGTTCAAACTTCGTTTGAAATACTGTAAGAATAAAGTTCTAATCAGCTTCCACTACAAAGCGGTTGTTACGTCAGTCACTGCGGCCGAATAGTGCGAAATGAGTGGTTTTTTGCGATTTACAAAAAATCTATTGATTGGACTAAAAAAATAAAACACATAAGACCTGCTTTATAGTTAGTTAGTTCAGTTAGTATGCAAAGTTTCATGATCTAATTTGAAGTACTTTTTGAATACCAGCGGTTTATTGTTCGATTTGGAGGTAACTTTGGATTTTTTTTCTATCAAGAAAAGTTTATGGAATCGTGTTTTCGTCACACATAGGACTTAGCATTAATCCTCAACTTTACCGTATATTTATTTCAAAATTAATGCTGCAGTATTTTAGGCGTAACGGAGGATCATGCTAAGCCATTTGAGAGAATATAGGCCCTTAAGAAGAAGATTTCGTTTTATGTTAAATGTAGATTTTCCCATTGATACCACCACATTGGGCATTATCCGTTAAACATCAAGAACACGTGCGCTCTTACCACCACAAATTAGCAGAGATATTTCTTCAAAGAAAATTAAAACTTCCGCGCCATATTGTTACCCTACGCACACATCCATGATGTAGTGTAACATTAACCTACGCAGTGTAACCTACACCATACAACTTTTAGCGAGTGAACCTCAACTTGGTATTAGGTAAACGTACAAGATAAACACGGTTGGTTTACAAACTTGCTGCTTTGCATATTTACCTAGATATATAGGCATACCTATCTACTTCAGACAGATTTGCTAGACATAACTGTAAACTTTAAAACATAAACATTATACCGAAGTGTAATTTCTAGGTATTTGAATTTCAAATTCTATCGGAGCTAAAACAAGATAATAGTTTTCTTTATTAATGGCTGAAACAACTGGTTTTATTTTCAAGTTTTTGTCCGGAATTTTCGTTAAGGCGGTGGTATCTGCTAACGAGAGGTTTTCTCCATGTAACTCCTCTTTGATGAGTGAATATATATGTTCAAAAAAAATATATGTTGCTTATTAGACTCTTAACTTTAATTGGTACAATTGAAATAATTCTAACTTTATTATTACTATATGAAAAAAATGTTCAAAGTGAAGCATTTTTTCTTCGAAATTTCTTAACTACTCCTAAACGGCATTAAAATTTAGTATTTTTTTTTCACTCAAATATTTGTCACGTTTTTCTTCACAAACTGGAAAATTGGAATTTTGATCTAATGATTTATTAGGCTACAATTAATTATTCCATGCATTCTATAGTAACAGAATAGGCGGGTCCGTGCGCGGGCGACGGGCGGCAGTGCAGCTTGGACCGTCGGACGTGGAGGTTGTGCTGCTCTGCTCGCTCGCATTATAATGCCCCGATTTTCGCATGGACGATTTAGTATTCTAGTATTTAGTCAGATGGTCATTTTGCAAGTAAGGTATTTTATTTTGCGCGCTTGGACGCTTGCTATAAGACTAATTCAGTGATTTGTATTGTGAAGTTTATTTATTTTTCGTGAACCTACCGTGTGTGCATAAATGTAATAGTTAAATTTAGATTTTTAAACTCGTGATATCTTTTGAATGGAATGTCCGAATTGGATAATTTAAAAAGTAATTTAGAGGTTTTGAAGCAGTCTTGAATATAAAGTATTTTATTTTGATAAGGATTAATACAACGATACAAATAAAGAGCCTTTTCTAGCGGCGACATTTCAATTCAATTTTCAACCGACTTCCAAAAAGGAGAGGTTCTCAATTCGACTGTATGTTTTTTTTTTCAATAAATTAACACTTATTGTGGCATAACTATAATAGTTAGACATGTGCTGTTGTGACACTTTCTGTAAATAATGATGCGTTCTGCAAAGTCGTAGTACATTATTTTCTTCTATCATCAATACTTTTTGCAGCGTACGTGATGTAAATATTTTAGATATTTTTTTTACACCTCGGGTTACATTATTGGAATTTTAAAGGATCCCAATTTTTTTGAAAATATAATATTTATTTATTTTATTCATTAACACATACATTTGTTTTAACAGGTAAAACCCAAGCTAAGAAAAGTAGTAAATATAGCCTGTCACCCGAGGATAGCGTAGCTTTCCAACAGTGAAAGCATTTTTCAAATCGGTTCAGTCGTTTTGGAGCCTATTCAATGCCAACAAACAAACAATTAAAATTGTTCGGACCGCGAACCAGCGAATCTAATGCATACTTAGTAGGTAGGTACATTATAGTAACGATGGAATAGCAATACAATCTATAATCTTACAATTTATTTACTTTTGAGAGCATTTCAAATTTAATCTAAGGGCGCGATGGCGCTGCCGTGTGCGTTTCGATGGCGCGACCACGGCGTTTTTTTTTTAAAAAAAACAAGCCAATATTATGCAAAAAATTGTAAAAAATTATTCCCAATTTGTTAAAGTTATGGTTAAAAAGTTATAAGGGTTTGAACGTGGTCGCGCCATCAAAACGCGGAGAACCATGCGGCCATGGAAATCTTTAAAAGTAAGCCTTGCAGAGACTTGAAATTTAGGGAAATAACAGATTGAATTTGTAAAAATATAGAAAAACATTCTAGGTTTATATTTTAGGAGGTGTAAGACTAAAACCCAATGGCTGCGCCATTGAAACGGTGAAAAACACGTTATCGCCGATATCTCGCTGGAGAAACATCGCAGAGGTCTGAAGTTTTTTGTAAAACCTAGATTTGAATTTGTCAAAATTTGTAAAAATACACAAAAAAATCCTAGATTTCAGGAACTGTAAGTACGGTATCGCTTAGAACCTTCAATACGTTCTGAATATTTCGATAGGTTGCCCATGACTTATTTTTTATGGAAACTTTACACCTATTGCATTAGAAGTTATTTTTCAAGGATTCAAAATTTAATTAAAATGAAACGATAAGATACAAAAACATGTTTATTTCTTTAAAAAACACATAAATCATTGATTGTTTACTGTCTTACACTAAGATATTTCATATATTATATTTTTAGCTGAAAAAACATCTAAATTAATAATCTGAATAATCTGTGAGTTAAGTGTATTTTTAATTAAAAATAAATAAACTAAAATTAAACAATAAGATACAAAAACAAAAAAAAATTCATAAGAAATAAACATACGACTTTTCATTTTAATTTAATTTAGAATCCTTGAGAAATAATTTCTAATACAATAGGTGGAAAGTTTTCTGTAAACAAAGTCATGGTCACCGTATCGAAATATTCAAAACTTTATTACAGGGGTTATACTTATTATATATTTTTTTTCCTATTATCGTTAGTTCTACATATTTAGGTATTGTTTAAAAAAAATCTAGCTAATACTTACTTTCTTCGATAAATAATCACGCCTTCTTTCTAAGCGATACCGTACTACAGTTAAAGGAATAAATTTATAATAAATAAATACGTTTTACAAAAAACTTCATGCTTCTACGATGCTAACTGATGACATCCGATTGGCCATGGAAAACCGGCTCCTTACGGTGCTGGTTTTATTGGACTTCAGCAGTGCTTTTAATTCAGTGGATTTTGACATCCTCTTAGGTATCCTTTCTTCTCTAAACGTATCTCCTTCTGTGACTGCTTGGTTTGATTCGTATCTTCGGGGTCGCTCGCAGTCGGTACACTTGAATGAGGCTTGCTCAGATTGGTGCGATCTTTCTGCGGGTGTTCCTCAGGGTGGCGTCCTTTCTCCTCTTCTTTTCTCTGTTTTTATTAACGCTATCACTAAGATATTAACTGCCCATTATCATCTCTATGCAGACGACTTGCAACTTTATCGCCATTTTAAACTCGAAGAGCTTCCAGGAGCTATCGACGCCATCAATAATGATCTTCAAAACATCAGTCTGTGGGCTAAAAACTTTGGACTATTAGTTAATCCAACTAAATCACAAGCTCTCATTATTGGTGGTAGATACTTTGTCAATTTATTGAATCACCAGTCCCTCCCGCCTGTTACGTACGATGGTGTCGCTATAGCCTACTGCAAGAAAGTTAGAAATTTAGGTGTATTCTTGGACTGCAACATGTCTTGGCATGTTCACATTGCTGAAGTAAGCAGGAGGGTGTTTTGTTCGTATCGGTCACTTAAGCGTCTTCAGAAGTTCCTGCCATTTCAGACTAAAATTACTCTCGCTCAGTCTCTTCTTCTTCCTCTTCTAGACTATGCGGATGTCTGTTTTCTTGATGCGACTGAGGAACTACTTGATAAACTCGAACGTCTGCAGAATTTGTGTATACGCTTCATTTTCGGGCTTCGTAAGTACGACCATGTGTCGGAATTTCGGAAGAAGCTGAAGTGGCTACCGATTCGGCAGCGTCGAGATTCACACACTCTCTCTTTTCTCTTTTCTATTCTTCATAATCCTAAAGCTCCTTCGTATCTTCGGGAACGCTTCGAGTATCTTGTTCCTAGAGGTAAACCTTGTCGCTCATCATCATCTCTCCTCCTTCGTTTCCCTCCCCACTCCTCAAGTCAGTATGATGATTCATTTACTGTTCGTGCTGTGCGCCTTTGGAATTCGCTTCCACACTCCTTGCGGGATAGCCCGTCGTTAGATGTGTTCAAGAAAAGGATAAAAGAACATTTCCTGTCTACATGATTATAGTTTGTAAATAGTGTTTTTTTGTTTTTGTCAGTGTATATATATATATATATTGTATGTATTGCGTATATTATATTGCATGTATTAGTTTAGTGTATAAAATAAGTTAATTTAAGTTTTTAACTGTATTGTTTGTGCACATAAGTTTATCCTCTTCTGCAAATTTCACAACAAAAGTAAGGTTTGCTGTAAGAAAACCCAATTCTGGGTTAAGCTCGCCGTTGTACATAAGCTATATATTTTAATTTGTGTGTATACTTTTTTTTTAATTTTGTGTGCAATAAAGAATAAGAATAAGAATGCTTTTTCAGCGAGATATCAGCGATAACGTGTTTTTCACCGCTGCAATGGCGCGGCCAAGGGGTTTTAAGTCTCACAGCTCCTAAAATATAAACCTAGGATTTTTTTCTATGTTTTTACAATTTTTTTACAAATTCAATCTGTTATTGACCCGAATTTCAAGTCTCTGCAAGGCTTAGTTTTAAAGATCTCCGTGGCCGCGCAGTTCTCCGCGTTTCGATGGCGCGGCTACGTTCAAACCCTTATAACTTTTTAACCATAACTTTGACAAATTCATGGTTTTGGGAATCAACTTTTACAAATTACTACAAAATCTTGTCGTAGTAGTTAAACGAAAATGCTGTAGTTGCGCCATCGAAACGCACACGGCGCGGCCTCCTGCGAAGAGCGCGAGTCACACTATGCGCGCGTAAAAATGTAACGGGGAGCGCGGGGAAAATATTTAGCTCCGCCCAGATCCTCAAGGCCGTTCGCGCATACCACCGCCTTAAAGGTAATATTAATCAATCATCCGCGCCCATCACACGTAATAGTTTTTAATTAAGCAGAACTACTTACTGACGGGGTTGGGTAACCTTCAATCAAATAATACGTGTAAGGTAATCAAGGTCAATACAACTTCATAGATGTAACAAACTACTGAAAAATATTTTAACGCGAATACTGAATATGAACATCTTTTAAAATGGACCAAGTTTAAAATATGTACTCACTTAAAAATAAACGAGGTACCTATTCCAAAACAAAGACTATTTTACCTATCAAAATCTCCAAGAGTTCAGGCCAGGAAATCGGAAAAAAAAACGATTTTCTGACCTGTTAACGTGGTAAAAGTTTTGCCTACTAAACGCGGTTTTTAAGGGCACTATTGCTTATTATCTTTTATCATATGTTACCAAACCTACATAACTTATTCCCATTATTAACACTTAAAATTATTTAACACTAGCTGACCCAACGAACTTCGTACCGCCTAACAGTCGATTCATTATTTTATTTTTTCAGACATTTTTTTAAATTTTTCTCTCCGTAAGAACCATCCTCGTACTTCCAGGAAAATTATGAAAAAAGAATTAGCGAAATCGGTTCACCTGCTCTCGAGATTTGCGCTTAGCAACACATTCAGCGATTCATTTTTAGTGTTCCGTACCCAAAGGGTAAAAACGGAACCCTATTACTAAGACTTCGCTGTCTGTCCGTCTGTCTGTCACCAGGCTGTATCTCATGAACCGTGACAGCTACACAGTTGAAATTTTCACAGATGATGTATTTCTGTTGCCGCTATAACAACAAATACTAAATATAGTCAATGGTCGGAACCCTTCGTGTGCGAGTCCGACTCGCACTTGGCCGGTTTTTTTATATTATAGATGTTTATACTGTTTGTTTTGAGTTCCCGATATTTTGGCGCTGTTGCAAGCACCATGATCATGGATAAACCGTTTATCCGTAGTGATTGTGTCAGTTTAAAAACGTATATCGCAACCCATTGTGTAACTTAGCAAAGCAAAAGATTTCGTGTAAAAGTACAGTAGAAAAATTATCCCGTCACCTTTTACAAGCGTCAAGATGAATAACTCTGGCACAAAATAAAACTCCATATCATGTGGACCCGTAAAATAAAATGGCCGGATTTTTATAACATATTGTGTGGACGTAAATCCTGACACCTGGTTATGAGTTACAGCCCTGTCCACGTTTTACAATGTTCCAGGGAATTAAATTACCCGGGTATATAGGCGTTGTGTCCATTTTGAGCATTTCACGCGAAATGAAATAGGTGCTCTAAGTGTCTGTGGGAATGTTATTATATCAAAATAATAGACATCTAAAAAGAGTAGATAAAATTCAAAACTTTCATAAATCTGATTTTTCTATTATTCAACCAACATCTTTTTCTCAAAGGGTAAAAATGGGACCCTATTTATTACTAAGTCTCCACTGTCCGTCCGGCTGTCTGTCACCAGGCTATATCTCATGAACCGAGATAGCTAGACAGTTGAAATCACAGATGATGTATTTCTGTTGCCGCTATAACAACAAATGTAGATTAAATAAAGATTTATTAAAAATTAAAGGGGGCTCCCCTACTACGATGGTACGGAACCCTTTATGCGCGAGTCCGACTCGCACTTAGCCGGTTTTTTTTTCTTTTTACGCTTTTTTTGTTTCTTAATCTAAATTGACATATAGGTACGTATTAGTGATGAAAAAGTTTTTGACAATTCTTATTAATACATAGACCAAAATCTATGTATTAATAAGAATTGTCCGTAGCTTAGTCTTTTTTCTTAAGTTTACGGTAATTGAAGACATGGTAAATATTATTAAATCATACACTAATGTGTATGATAATAATATTTTAAATAAATTATAATTATTAATATTTTTTTTTATTAATTTAATTTATTATTAGATTAAAGTAGGCAAACAAGGATTAAGTAAAAGTCATTTTAATTTACTTTCAAACATAGTGCCATAATTTTGCTAAACATGTATTATAATTATTATATTATTGGTATTTCCGCATAAATAAATAATTATTCTGAAACAGGCAGGTATTCTAGTAATCCTAGTTTTGTGTGCTTGCAAATCTACAAATCCTCATTTTGAGTTGTTAGCTACTTAATTATATTTTGTTGAAAATACTTTAGCCATGATTAATAATTACGAACACATTTTATGGCTTTATTTGAAGGAAGAAAATGTTTAATCAACTAAAACAATACACAGCTTTTATCAATAACCGAAAGGACTCATAAAAATAAATACATCGCATTTTCAGTAAAAAATAACCTGTAAATGAAACAAGCTTTCAACAAAATAAAATCACTAAGATATAAATAACAGGGACATATTTTAAGCTTTGTTCTACATTCGTTCATCAAATTGCCATGATTAATAATTACGAACACATTTTATGGCTTTATTTGAAGGAAGAAAATGTTTAATCAACTAAAACAATACACAGCTTTTATCAATAACCGAAAGAACTGATGAAAATAAATACGTCAATTTTTCAGTAAAAAATAACCTGCAAATGAAACAAGCCTTCAACAAAATAAAGGCACTAAAATATAAATAACAGGGTCATATTTTAAGCTTCGTTCTACATTCGTTCATTAAATTGCCATGATTAATAATTACGAAATTTTATGGCTTTATTTGAAGGAAGAAAATGTTTAATCAACTAAAACAATACACAGCTTTTATCAATAACCGAAAGGACTGATAAAAATAACTACGTCAATTTTTCAGTAAAAAATAACCTGCAAATGAAACAAGCTTTCAACAAAATAAAGGCACTAAAATGTAAATAACAGGGACATATTTTAAGCTTCGTTCTACATTCGTTCATCAAATTGCCATGATTAATAATTACGAACACATTTTATGGCTTTATTTGAAGGAAGAAAATGTTTAATCAACTAAAACAATACACAGCTTTTATCAATAACCGAAAGGACTGATAAAAATAAATACGTCACATTTTCAATAAAAAATAACCTGCAAATGAAACAAGCTTTCAACAAAATAAAAGCACTAAAATATAAATAACAAGGACATATTTTAAGCTTCGTTCTAGGTTCGTTCATCAATTTGCTTTCAATGCGACATCAATGTTGATTGCGGTCGGCAAGTTTTTATTACAGTTTTATATGTAAAAACATCAATACATCAGGGCTTTTTTATTCCGATTAAGTAATGCTTTGTTCTGGATCCCACATTAATAAAAGTAACTCACACTGGACAATTTTCACAAAGGAGCATGGGTCATATGAGTAATAGCCGGTTTCGAAGTGATACCTCGTATTGATAATAATCTAATAATAAAAATAATGGGTGTAAAATTAACGAAGCCGATAGACACTTGTTCTCACCATAATTGCGATCATTTTTTGTTCTAGACTATACCTGGAAACCTACTAATTACGGAGATAGGGGGGGATCAAAGTTCCAAGTTTTTAATGTTATGACTTTACATTAAATACCTCCATGACCTCTGTACTATTTAATGCTTCTATCAGCACAATGTTTTGAGTGCGTCATTACATTAAGTACTACCGTAGAACGTGATCTTTCACCCCTCCACCGCCTCAAAAAAACGTCGTTTGTCATCAATGTTTTTTGCATTAAGTTACTTAGTTATATGTATATAATACTTGGTGGAGGAGCTCGTGGCTAAATAATAACAGCCGCTCGGATCGATCGTTGGGTAAGCCGTGCTTGCCTAGGTTGGTCTGTGGATGGGTGACCACCCATTACATACCGAGTCTCCTCCGTGCCTCGGAAAGCACGTTAAGCTGTTGGTCCCGGCTGTCATTTGTAGATCTTTGACATAGTCGTTAGGTAGTCAGAGACCCAAAAAGTCTGACAACCAGTCTTACCAAGGGGTATCGTATTACCCGGTACTAACTGGGTTGTGGAGGTCAGATAGGCAGTCGCTCCATGTAAAATACTGGTATTCAGCTGCATCCGGTTAGACTGGAAGCCGACCTCAACATAGTTGGGAAAAGGCCAGGCAGATGATGATGACTTGGTGGAGGGTCTGTTAACAACTTGTACAAGAATCAAAATGGGAAAAGAAGTACAGGGCTTCAAAAAATTCGTCCGCATGACTGTTAATAGGAAAAGTGTCCAGAAAGCTAGTACCATTGCCATGTTGGATGGCAATGCTGACTTTTTTAGCAGAAAACAGGCCAGCCACGCCAGCCCAGGCCAGCTCTGGTCACGTGAAGAGTCGCTGCTTGACGATAATAATATCTTGAAGTTACGTTTAAGGTTTTTAAGGAATCGAGCAAAGAATCCTAATACATTATAATACACATGTAAACGGGTATAACCAACACACACGAAACGTACCCGTAGGTACGTTTCGACCGGATTGCACCAGCCGTGGTAGCGGGAAGACCCACCCGCGACCACGGCTGATGCAATCCGGTCGAAACATCGGACTTATATTAAAGGTAAAATTTGCGACAAATACGTTTACATGTGTATTATAAAATCTTAAGGTATTTGCAAATCCGCGCGCTTAGCTGCGAAGTGGTAAACCGGGAATTAAATGAATCTAACATAATTTCCGAATTAACCGCAAATTAAATTATACTAACAAGATTAAATCGAAAAGTTCCAAGCGTATAGGTTTGTATGCAGAGGAACACTGCACTATCTACTTGTGAGCCTTTCTAGATTTGACTGTAAATTGTTTATTTCTTATCGCTGATTAAGGTCGTATTAAACTTTATTGTACAGGTAAAAGTCGTAAAGAAGGAAGATGGATGAGGACAGATCAAGGCGCATAGTAATCCCTCGACGACGAGTTTAAGATGGAGTAAAAGTAGGCTGTTTCTTAACATTAACGCTCTAACCTTGTCTAAGTAGATATCCGTTAATAAGGAAAACAGTTTTACTCTGAAATAACTCGCTCCATGTTCCTCGCTCCGGTTAGCTCCGGTTATACGACCCTAAAATAGTTGGAAAAGGCTAGGCAGATGATGATAAAAATATATTTATATTTACAAATATACCATTAACTTAAAAAATATCCATGGAGGTTGAATAACAAGATCTTTCAAGCAGATCTTCGACAGTAATTTCAAAATTCGAACACTAGCCAGTTCCAAAAACAATTGAATAAACTTGAACAACATATTGTCATTTGTCAACATTACTTCCGTATTACCGAAGTCGGTATTCTTCACGACTTGGATATCGACATAACTTGAAATCTACGAGTATATCACGGCATGACTTACTGCCAAACTACTATTTACAGCGCAACTCGTAAAATAAGTTTGTGCGATAAATTCTGGCATAGCGTGCATCAACCCCTTCGCGATAGAGGGATGTGTAAAATTTTTCAATAAAACCGCTGAAGTTGATATTTTAATATTGGATATTATCCCCGCTCTGCTGATAATGCAATTGAATTTCATGTGTAATGGAATTATGCTAATTGTGTTACTTACTATGGAAATATCTGCTTTAATTTGTATTAATGTAATGTTTTATTTACCAACCTAAAATATATTAAAATAAAACGTTATCATTTAGCTGAAATGTTGACTGTTTAAAACATTAAAAGTAGGTACCTACCTACCTACATTTAATGTTTTAAACAGTCATCATTTCAGCTCTGAAAACGGCGAAGGAAACAATCACACACGCTCATGAAAGAAATTACTTAAAGCATGCTACGGAGCCACCGTGCACCGCTACGCTTCTTACGAAGCGACGGTACTCGCGGCAATGGTTACGCGCGTTTTGCTTGACGTTGTCGCCGTCGCCAGTTGCATCGTCGTCTAAACGGGGGATTGAAGGCAATCATTGGGATTATACGACATAATAACTGCGTAGAACTGCTATCATCCTTCGTCTATGTATCACCATCCCCCATATTTCCTGATACATAATTATGAGCATGGCCCATCACTTCCGATGTAAGTGGAGCTCCAACATTAACCACGCGTAATCCCATAAGCCGGCTGAAGTGCATTACGTAATTAAACAATATGAATGCGGTAAAAACCAGCCACGAATACTTTCATAGTACACGAGGAATATTAAAATCTATGGAGTCAATATTTATAATGTGTTTTTAACTTTTATCGAATGAAGGGAGCCAGCGCGTTTCGGAGAATCATTGAGTTTTTAAGGCGAGTTGCAAAAAAATCTCTGACAAAAAAACTTGAAATAATTTTGAAAATATGGTAGATTCCATTTTCATTTATATCTGTTATTGGAATATTCGCTGGATGCATAATATATCTTATGTGCTTTAAACTATCATACACATGGCCAGCATGGCCTGGACTTCATTTTTACGTCAACATTTCTACGAACTCATTCATTAATAATATACAGCCGACTTTACCATTCCTTTCATGGAAAAACCGAACAAAAAGCCTTATTACCTACCCCATACCAGGAATCATTAGGGCACCTTGTGTTTGCCACCATCACTGTGCTGACCTAGATTCAGCACCTACTTTGTAGTGTAACATCTCTAACAAGGCGATTACTTCACACTTATCCACTGAAAGTGATTTGGAGTTGGAAACAAAGTTCTTCGGAGAACATTGGAGCCAGACACAGGTGCAAAACTTACTGTAGGAGTGTAGGTACTCAATCAAACATCAATACAACGTTACGAACACGTCCATCCTCGTTACTGGAGGAAAAACTTTTTAATTAGACACTCTCTTTGCTCACTAACTACGTTCCGGACTTCCTAATGTACTCAACTAATTGGTGTAACGCGTAAAGTGGAATTGAGGTCCGGAGTTCGATAGCCAAACTTACAAATATCTCTTTTTGTTTGCACTCCTAACGCGAGCTAACGTTTACTTGTACGTTTGCCAGCATGTAACTAGGGACTCGGCGCGCTTGACTGAACTTGATTCAATTGAAGACATCAGCGAGAACGTTGCCGGCATGAAACATTTTTTCTGCGCGTGTAATGTTGACGTTTTCGTATTTACGAGAGTGTCGTGAAATGACATTATGGCCGAAAAGTCCGCCCTTAAAAGTCGACACGTTTTTACGGGAATGCAGATGAGGCATTTGTTAAAACTCTCGTCCGACATTCCTGCTCAAATATTGTAACAACGTGTGTTCTGAATTAGCCGGCAACGTGTCGAGTTCATAATAACTTTTCGAATCCCGTGTTAGCGGCACGCGTCGCTCTCAGCTTACTCAACTTAAATAACAGCAAAATTGTTGTTTAACTATGAGCCAATACATGCGATATTTAATGATATGGTACACCTGGTACTTCCTAGCTTCTAGTTAACAAACTACGAAGGTAGACCACCAACTCTCTAAGACCGAGTCTAGTCTTATTTATGTTATTAACATGCATCACTAATAGGAGCTGAGTGTGGAAGTAATTTTATGTTTGTAGTCGTAGCACAAAGTTCTAAAGATTCTCTCGTTCTTAGAACCCAGGCAGACACCCACATAAATGTGTACCTACATGTAGGTCCATACTTAGGTGAAGGAATTATTCAGAAAGTATTCCTATTTCATGCGGATATAAAAAATCCTGCAACCGCACATGTGATGAGTAGGTGTACATTACACACACAGCGCCGACTCAGTTGCTGAATTTTATACAGAAAATATTGCCTGAACGTGACTTCTGCAGTGCTCACACACACATGCGACCACATTACGTATGTAACTACACACTATACATATAGGCATACATTGTTCTTGTTCGTTTTTCCACCGATATATTCAAAACT
Source organism: Xestia xanthographa (assembly GCA_905147715.2). NCBI lineage: Eukaryota > Metazoa > Arthropoda > Insecta > Lepidoptera > Noctuidae > Xestia > Xestia xanthographa. The sequence goes on along the minus strand of LR990659.1, from coordinate 16,976,114 downwards.
CCGCTGTTAAAAACATTTTTTTCCATACATCAATTGTGTGATCCTGAACAGTGAGACACGTATTTTTGTTCTATTTTTTTTTCAACGGCCACCAAAATAAGGTTTTATTCATGAAGCCGGTGACCGATGCCGGATCGTTTTACGATCGTCGATTTGCAAGTGTCTGGTTCGATTCCCGATGCAAATTCTTCCGTTTTACTGCCACACAATAAAACCGCTCGCTTTCATAATACATTTTCTTATAACCCAGGCGCCTCTGCCAAGAAATTTATATTGGTTTTGCAATTGTTATCAAATGACATGCCAGCATATCATGTGGAGGTTACGAACTGTCGTAGTTTTGATATTTCTAAGAATTATTGGAGTTGGTCATCAATATCATTTTTTTTTAAATTGAAACATGAAACAGATACCTGCAACAAGCAGCAGCCAGCAAGATACTTCCTAACATGTCATGTTCGTAACATAGAAACAACAATACATATTACACAATATGCTGGCGCCGCAGACTATGATTATACTCCACAAAAGATGAAGTGGCTGAGTATTCAAGTCCTGACCACATGTGGTGTCAGACGATAATGCACGCTACGAGAACGCAATTTAGGCGGACGCAGTCGGCCCCACGTTGGGCGCCATTCGTCCCCCTGCATGTTAATAAACTCGAAACTTTGTAATACTCTCTTAACTCAGGTAAACCATTGTTTTTAGAATATTTGATAATGCAACTTTGTATGTTCAGAATTTAACTTAAAATATACTGCTATTTTAGAACCAAATATGAACTCACTCTTAGAGCACAAATCATCATAACGACAATAGCAATGGCGCACGAATGAAATAGCGAAATGAAAAAGCTAGACAGAAATAGCATGTATTTTATTCACGAGCCGCCAGTAAAGCTATCAGACATGTCCAAACTTCGCTGAGTGCAGCTTGCTTTATTTCCGTTTGACCTGTCCCGTTCGACGCTATTCCTAGAGCAGCAGGCTGCATGCCCAGACATGTTCATTTCACCGACAACCCGAATGCAAGTCCTGACAGCGCCGCGCCTGCGACACGTCTCTGCACTATCCCAATTTGAATATTTAATTGCGATTATTTTAGCGCAACTCTGACTAATTTATAAAGCAAATTGACAGCTCTAGTGTAGCTCGCACGAGTCGAGTCTCACGCCACTAATGGGAAAGGTTTATTCCTGGACATTTCCGTTTCGAAATGAATCAATTGAATTTTAAATTCGCCACATTTGCATATACGTTGGCGACCGGCTACTTTACGATTGCGACCAGTTTCGTATTCTTTGTTTGCTGTTTTATTTTGTGCATTTCCGAGCTCGCAAGGTACGTGATACGGCCGCGCCCGGGTCGCTCTTGTCTCTTTCCATGAAATATTTTCAAGTTGACATTCTGCAATTTCTATTGAATATCTCTTCGAGCAGCAGTGGTTGTCACAGTAACGTTTTGTTTTACTACTGTTCGTTTGAAGGAAAATTTTCAATTTGGCTCCTTTGGAAAGAGCAATTTATCGCGATGCGGTAAATATGGTGACCAAAATTCGCTGTTGGATGTGTCTCTTGTGACACATATAACGTGACAGAGCCAGCTCTAACTTAAACTTAACTTAGATGTAGAGCCTCCAGGGGACGCCATTGAAAACCCAGGCTTGACGTTATATACGTTGGGAAACAAATTCATTGCGAGGAAAATGTATTGAATCATTTTGTTAACCTTTATCCGCCGACCTGTTTTTGGACCTTCAACTATGAGACAGCTCAACAGTAGTTGGTACATTACGAATTCAACATACCTTGAGGTAATTAAGGATAATTTACGGTATATGGTAGGATGTCTTTTTGTATTGGTAGACATTAAACAAGCTAATTCGAGAGTCCTTGAAGGAAATCTCAATTGGTCATTAAATTTTCACGGAACAATCGCTTGAACGCATAAATATTTGATGATCAAGTTTTAAGTATACTTATATCTCCAGTGTTGAACGCCGCGACGTCTAAATGTCAAACAATGGAGTGAAGTTCCACGCGCAGGTACGTCCCGCTTGTCAAGATAAAATCGACTACGCACTTTGCCTGTTTGAATGACAGATAAATTAAACTTTCACGTTGCCTCACTTCGATATTACCAAAACGTAAATAGAAAATACCCTGTAAAGTTATCACTCAATAAAACATCGTAAACGTTTTTAGGAAAACCCATGTCTGTTTTTTTTTCGGTTGGGAAATCATCAAATGACTCCTCGCTCCGGGCGGAGCGGGAGGGAGACTTTTACTGACTAAAACTCATCTATGTTCCTTCTTCGCCCTTTGTGTTCCGGAGCCACGGTATCGTTTCCGAACAGTCCCGCAGCCCCCCCCGGCAGGCATCAGTCCTTCCTTTTTACTGACATCTCTTTGAGGCGCGCGTGGAACACGAACGCGTCGTCGATACGGCCTGTCGTCATAAGACGGACTGACGGCGAGCTAGTCCATAGCTCACCGTCCACAGACCCATGCCTACGGTGGCTGGGGGCCACCAGGAAAACCCATGTGTTGGGTGAACTTGGGTCTCTATCCAAAGGCAATACATTGGTACTTTTATTTTCTACGGAACTGATTCTATTCTGACAATGGCTGCCTCGTCAGTTAAGGTTATTTATTATGCTGTGCTATCGAGAAGCAAGGACTCCTTCTACAAAGGCCACGTAGGTAGTAGCTATTTCGAGCACTGAAATAAAATTAAATAAAGGATAAAGCCTTGTGATCCGTACTTGGTGCTTTACCTGCTGTTTAATAAATACTAAGAATATCGCGACATTTTGTTCGGTCGATCGGTAAAGGTAGGTGTTCAATCGGGTGGCACGGTGCGTAAGTAAAGAGAGGCTTTTATTTTGGCAGACTTGAGTCTTGTAATCATGTGTTTTATTGATGGAAAATTTTAAATGGATTTTTTTTTGTTTTTAATTTGAGATTCAGTTTGTAATGACTGAATTTCTGAGCTTGGAAGTTTAAAATACTTACCGTATACATAAAGTTTGTAAGTACGACTTACTTGAATCAGAGGTTGGTTGAAATGTAAGCTATATGTAAGAAAAATATACGTAACGTAACCTATGTAAGAACAATATAATTTTAACATTTCCACAGAGTAGTTTCAAGCGTTTCCATTACCAATAAAGCTCAAAGAATATTGTCACTTTGTCCATGTCCTATAGCTACAACTACGTACAATCGAGCAGTCAATCCATTTCCAATACATATATTCATTAAATCAATTAAAATTAAAATTAAATTGGTAACCTACGTTATAGGCCAGCTCTAATATTCCGACCGCAGTTCATTCATCGGGAATCAGCGGAGCGCGAAAAAGAGCTGAATGTGTGGGTCCGGTCGAATAGACACCGCGAATGAAAACCCTCTCAATTGAAATGTTTATTCAAACACAATGGATATACCTACGTACGTGTGTGCTCAACTGTACCTATGTAAGAGAACCGCCGGGAACATTTTGGAATTGTTTGTAAGTTACGTTTAATTGATTTCTAAGTTATTTTAGGTATTTTTCTTTTTAGTTCTCTGTTCAATTTCTGAGTTTGACAAAGCGTTTTCGGAATTTCATCAACAGTCTGGATTTGTGCCTACTTATTGGCAATAGGCTCATCCCCTATTATATGGAATAGGACTGACCTAAATATAATTGTGAAATGTGGATATAGTTTCTATGAGGTACATCTAAACCTTCGTGGAAAACAGCCGGGAGAATAAATGTATGTAGGTATTTATTTAAATTTTTAATGTTTTAATTTTGGTTCACGGATTCCTACTGTTGTAATGGTCATGTTTAAACATTTCAAATTGATATTTAAGAACATTATATTAATTAAAACAGAAATGTCTATCACTCTGCATAATGGAGTCACAAGGAAATTGATTACAAAATCATGCAATTCATTTAATCAAAATAATATCCATCAAAAAGCTAATAAGAGTCGAGTCGGCTGACCAATTAGTCGAGTGAATTTAAATTAAGAACTCGACTGACGCCGCGCCGCCGACCAATCGGCCGCGTAATTTGACAAGTCTTTAGATTCGGATCAAGAATTTCCTTAATAATATTGAAAAGTAACTTCTTACTTTTCTCGTGTTTCGTTAAAAACTCCACTTTTGTAAGTTTATAAACGTCGCCATTAAATAAGGACTTCTTTTTTGTTTGTTTCACACAAATACAACGAAGTTGGCGTGTTTTCTTCGGCGTACTTTAAATATTGAAGCGCTGTAAATATTTTACAGCCAAACTAGTTTTTTGTACGGTTTTGTTTGCCACGTGCAATAAAATTTTAAATCGCATAAAATGTTTACTGCTTAGTTTTCCGCCTCATTTCAATATTTTATTTGACTAGACTTTACAACACTTTACGGGTCCGTGTAATTTTCCTTGTCAGAAAGCAATATAATAATGAAAATAAACAAAAAAAACGCGGTTTAACAAGAAAATAACGACCTCATTATGAAAAATAAAATATGGGCTGATAAGGTAAAAACCGTTATAGAAGCAATAAATATCCTCTATATCTAAAGGCAGGTAAGGAGTATCGAGCCTATAAAATGTTGCCAGTACGGCGGCGGACGGGCGCGGCGTCTCCCGAATATTATTTTAATTACGTGGCTGCTAAGATTTACCCAGCGATGCGATCAACGCTTAAAATTTACCGCTCTAATTAAAACTATAAGCTCGGGAAGCCGATAGAGGTGCGATACCTTGTTACAATGTTATAACGTTTAGACATCATGCGTGTGCTTGAGAAACGTTCATCGATTATTGTTTTTTTTTTTTTTCTATCGAAATAAAAAACGTTGCCATTTTCCTGATTTAGTCGTCGACCGAGACGGGAAATGGACCGCTTTTGAGGAAAAATAGGAAATTTAGCTAATCGCTATTCAGCAGGTGGTTTGGTAAAAGCAATATTGGTACGTTATTTTGTTACAGCTTCCTTGAGACTAACTTCGGTTATTTTTATTCGTGTTATAATTACTGAAAATTAAATTACTAGAATCGTAATAAAAATATTTATAGAAAATAATTTTCAATGCGTGATGGCTGGGTAAGAACCAATGTGATTTTTTCAATTCAAATGTACTTTCTAAGTTTATCTTGGACATCACAGACATTGATGAAAGAAAACATCGTGAGAAAACTTGGACTTATAATTAACATAAGTTTAAAATCGCCAACGCGTCTTAAGCAAACGTGCCTTGTGTGTACCTACTTTGCGCAACAGTGGGACAATAATAGGCTGGTATTATTTCATTTAAATACCAAGAATAGAATAGAATAGAATAGCATTTATTTGCAAATATGGGTTATACATAAGTAGGAAAGAAAAGGAATGAAAAATTCTAAAACGGCACAGTAAAAAGCCATTATTTTTTTTTGTAAACAGAAAAAGCCAATCACAACCGCAGCCCATCTAACAAAGCTCGAGAAAACCTGAGTAGCGTTTAATTAATTCATTTAATTTGACAAAAAGATGATGAAAATAGAAAGTGAAAATTGCCGACACAACGGCGAGCTAATGAAAAGTAAAGATAGAGTTGTACAAGGTTCCCGAGGCGCTAGCATAAGCGCGCGACGAACACGTCACGTAAATATGGACGACTAGCTCATGCCCGCGGCTTCGCCCGTGTGGAGTTCGGTAATTCAAAGTCAAAGTCATTTATTTCGAAACAATATACATTGTGTAGAAATTTTGTAAAGTAAAACTACAAACTAAAACAACAATCGCAGGCAAAAAAAAAAAAATAATAAAAATAAAAATAACAAATTCAAAACGATAAAAACCAATTAAACCAATTTTAATTGACCCACGGGATCGTACTACCAGGATAAAAAATATCCTATGTGTTAATCCAGGTTATAAATTATATACGTGCCAAAGGAGAATGGCGAGATCGCATGCAATTCGGGACCCAGTGATATGGGTAGCGTACATTGTGGAAACTTATGAATAGTTAAAGAACGACTTAAGACTAACAAAAAAGCAAATGGAAAGTAGGTTATAGAAGTTGGGAGAAAAAAGATATGAAAGGTAGAAAATTATAACCTAACTTAAGGCACGGACTTATTGGTTATTACTTAGTAGTAGAATGGCATAAAATAGCTTTTATTCGTATTCCACAAACAAACAATAGAATGATCCACAGACTATGTCCACAGATAAATCTCAGTTGTAAAAGGTAAATGTCAAACGTTGCGGTCGGAAACTGCACGATGACTTAATTTATATAAATCAAAATCATTCGTAACTTTTAATTCCCATCATCTAGTAACTCATTATTTTTTTAATATAGAACTCTGATAAACTCTTTACTATAATTAATATAAACTAGACCGTGAACGGCGGCGCTCCGTTGATTTTTAAATTACGTGGGTTTAACCTTGCCATTTTCCTTTCATCCAAATCCGTTTAGGAATTTTCGCGTGAAAGAGAAACAAACATCCATCTATCCATCCATCCATACATCCTCACAAACTCCCGCATTTTATGATATTACTACTAAAGGATGAGGAAGGAGGATTTCTGTAGGATTTAAAAAAAAACATTTACCTAATTTTAAGAATTTGATGATAATAATTACTACTGAGGTTGTGGCAAAAAAATTACCCAAAATGCTATAGGATACATTGAGCTAATACTAGTACGTATAGAGAAGACGCCGCGCGCCGCCCCATCACTCTGTGCTCCGTTCAACTGCGGTCGGCTGGCCGCAGTTCACTCAGTCAGTCGCTTGCTCGCCACAGCATCAATAATTATGCAGGATGACTTTCTTATCACTTTCCAAAAAAAATGGGTATAATAGGTGAATGGATGGAATAAATAATAAATCACAGAAATCTTAATTTAAGTTTTGTTTAATGTTACTGAATAAAAATATTTAATGAATAAGTTTAAAAATCATTGATTCTGTAATTATAATTGTATTTAATAAATTGGTATATAATGTATAATGTTTAAAATTTAAAAATAATTGTACCTGAAAATATTTGCACGCCATGAGAAATGGCAGACATGTCGTGAGCCACTCCTATTTAAGACCTTGCATGCATGTATTATTTTAATTCTGTATGTAAACACATGTTTGAGCTAATAAAATTTCTATTTCTATTTCTAAAATGGAGTAAAAGCAAATGGCATACTTACTCGTAGCTATTTTTTTGCGAAACTAAAAAAAAATATATATTCAAATCATACGTGTATAGCGTATGATTTGAAATTCGATATTTTTCATTTTTTTTTTCAAATTTAAAAAGAAAAAGAAAACTAGGTATGCTTAAGCTTCTACTCCGTTCACCTAATATACCAATTTTTTTGGAAAGTGATAAAAAAGTCATCCGGTATACGTAGGGTTACCATTATTGTTGAGAACTGATACGGGACTTATTAGTGGCAAATTAATAAAAACTGAAAATAAGGGTAGTAACGGTTTATTATAATAAAAAAATCAATGGAAAACATCGACAACAAAAACATTTCACTACAATCATGATAAATTAATCGAAAACCAGTTCAATTACTTTTGAGAACCACCAGGAGGGTGCCTGTTTCTTCGCCCAGTCATATTTGGACGTAGATTTTACTTTATTGGTTATGTCTTTTTGTGTTTTGACATAATAATATTCGTAAAATTGGGTGCATTTCATTTCACCTCTCCTCGCAACTGCGCGCCCCCGCGCGTTTCTCGCCTGCCGTCGGGTTCGAGCCTTTAGTACGTGTATATTGAAATACTGATAAACGGGACAAAAACGGGACAAGTAAGAATACGGGACGTGATACTTAAATACGGTGACAATCCCGTATATACGGGACGTATGGAAGCTCTAGGTATACGGGGTTAGCCGCCCCCCGCGCGCCCCGCACTGCGCACAGATTTTGTTCGCGCTGTCTTTTCTATACGTAGTAGTAATAGCTCAAAGATAGGATAGTTATATTTTTGATACAAAAATCGAAGTATTTACGTCACGTTTCCACCGCGCGCTTGTACTAGGGCCTCGATCATTGCACAATCCGGTCGCCAGATGGCTCTTCCGTACACCTAATTTCCTCTCTTTTCCCTCTCACGATCACGACTTATTTGCTAATTAAGTAACTAGCTCCTGATGGTTTAATAAAGATCTTTCTTTCACCTTCAAGTATCAGCGATAATTAGTTGACTGCGTCACTTTCACGGGACGGGTTCAGAAAGCTATTGGATTAAATTTTATTAAATTATTCCGAGCGGGTTAATCTTGGGTAGTAGCGGAAAGTCGGTTATTAATTAAATCTGGAAAAAACTTATACCGTACCTTTATATAAAAAAATACTCATGTTTTGTCGTCCTTACTGCTTGAGGCTAAAGATATGACGTAGGTAGATTGTAACACAATACAAAAATAACATACGTACCTACTTACCTACGATTTAGTAAAAATAATTGTGTTTACATCTCGATGGCCATACTTATTCGAGTATGTGCAAAATAATGATGATATGATGTGCAAAATAATGATGATGATGAAATAATGATGAAAATAATGATTTAAATTAGGAAAAGGCTAGGCAGATGATCCATCTGCCTAGCCTTTTGCCAAATTTATTGGGGTCATCTTCCAGTCTAACCGAACGCAGCTAAATACCAGTATTTTAGAGGTAGTAACTGCCTGTCTGACCTCTACAACCCAGTTAATACTGGGTAATACGGTACTCCTTGATAAGACAGGTTTTCGACTTTCGGGCCACGGACTACATGTAACGACTGTCAAAGATATACAAATTACAGCCAGGAAAACAGCTTAACGTGCTTTCCGAGACACGGAGGAAAATCGGTATGTAATGATAGTCACCCATCCACAGATCGACCTTGGTAAGCGCGGCTTAGCCTTGAAGACCGACCCATGCGGCTCTTATTATTTAGCCGAGCTTCGAGCTTCTCCATGCGCAATATAAATACATAAGAAAAAAAGGGGAGGGTTGTGTATTCCACAGAAAAGAAAGTTACTTGAAATGGCCTAAAGCAACGATCCGTAAAATAGTCTTGTGTCCATTTCAAGGGATATCCACAAGAAGAGACATATTTCATGTGAAGGGATATAACGTACAACTCGCGTTTTGTACTCGACATGAACTGAGGACAAATCAATTTGATTTGTTACTGTTTTATCTTGTCGATTGCTTTATTTTTGTACCTAATCTACTTGCCTATATCATAAAGCAGTGTTTTTCAACCTGTGAGTCGCGACCCACTGGGGGGTCGCGAAGCCTTTAAAGGGGGGTCGTAAGAGGTCGCAAAAATTACCTTAATAAACAAAACAGAAAATGTTAACTAAAGGATATAAACATTTCTATGTTCATACAAATTAACAAAATAAAAACCTATTAGTACTCATCCATCTTAGTGAGGTTTCGCTTGTTTGTCTTTAACTAATTTCTTCTATCGTGGATCCGTTTTTGCTACATTGAGATTTAACCCTTATGTCCCCAGCCGTGCCCGGGCACGGTGCATTGTTATTTTAATTGTGTCTGTAATTGCGGTCGAATTCCAAATTTTAAAAAAAATGTGTTAAGTACCTACATAATTATACCTATTTATCCGAATCCTAATTATGCAATTGCATAAAAAAATTGTTAGGAATTAATATTTGTAATAAAATAAATGAAAAAAAGCGAAGGGAATATACTATGGGGGTCGTATCATGAAAAAGGTTGAAAAACACTGTCCTAAAGTAACGGCTTGGGACTAGCGTCGGTACTTTCACCGAAGCCTACAATCTTAGCTTGCCCTGCTCTTCAACAACAACCCACTACTGTTCATGATGTTAGAGTTTCAGAACAGACTGCTTGCCTTATGGGCTTGCACGCCACTGTTGGGACAGAAATACCGGTTCATACCATTGTGGTGAAAGGATAAGTCACCTCTGTCACCGAGGATGGCTTGGAAGTGGAGAATCATTGGACCAATCAAAAACAATACCATCCCCAAAATAGTTGGGGAAAGGCTAGTTAAGATGGTTAAAGGACATCTGTGGTCCTTGATTATTATTCTGCTAAGAATAGAAAATATTAGTCATAATTTTTCTTAATGCGCGTGTCATACGCACATCACTACTTCGGAAGCACCGTACTTTCAGGTGCTATCAGTGTTACCATGCACGTACGTACCGAGCTGTAAGTATGACCGCGTAAAGATGCATTCAAACGTTTCATACTCAATTTGCAAGCACTCATCTACGTTGTTATCGAAATTTGAACGCAGTACAACAACAACTGTATTATAAAATGTTATCTAATCTCTTAACTATAAGGTACTTCATACAAATTAATCACCATCTTATAAAGATATTTATTAGTCAATAAGACCTCCTCAAGTAAGGAAAAAATATCATAATTATAACCGGAATATCATGGATAATTCTAAACTTCTAAGTGCTTAGGTCCTGCGACCATCGCGACTCGCACATGGTTGGTCATGGTTGTAACCTAAAAATTGGTCTCTAAGTTTAGTACTACAGAATGTCATCATTATTTACAAATACTTATAACTAGCTGATGCCCGCGTCTTCGCCCGCTTGACAAATTATATATACTAAAAGCATCCTCTTGAATCACTTTATCTATTAAAAAAACCAGTATCAAAATTCGTTGCGTAATTTTAAAGATCTAAGCATACATAGGGACAGACAGACGCGGCGGGGGACTTTGTTTTATAATATGTAGTAATATTTCGTTGTAACTAAAAATCAGACTAGATATTTTTAGAAAAAAAATCTTACCTTTATTTTAATACATTGAATAGTACGACACTGTATACATGCATATTATTATTGTCATGGGGGTGGCCTGGAAGCAGGCCATCTGGGTGACGTGGCGGATGGCGGCCACTTGGGTGAAGCAGCAGACAGCCTGGCTGTGTTGCTGTCGGCAACCTCCTGAAACAGAATCAACATCATTGGCTAGACGGTGTGTCCAGTTTGTTGTCGTTACCTACTTTTAATTACTAACAATAGATATAAGCAAATTTCTTGTTACTAACAATCTTGTCTTGCCTATGGACTTTTTTGTCTGAATTAAAATATTTTTATTTTATTCTATTATTATTATCACCTGCCTAGCCTTTTATCAAGTTTTATTGGGGTCGGCTTCCAGTCTAACCGGATGCAGCTGAATACCAGCATTTTACATGGAGCGACTGCCTATGTGACCTCCACAACCCAGTTAGTACTGGGTAATACGATATCCGTTGGTAAGACTGGTTGTCAGACCTTTTGGGCCACTGACTACCTGTAACGACTGTCAAAGATCACAAATGACAGCCGGGACCAACTGCTTAACGTGCTTTCCGAGGCACGGAAGAAACTCGGTACCTATGTAATGGGTGGTCACCCATCCACAGACTAACCTAGGCAAGCACGGCTTAACCTAAAGATCTACCCGAGCGTCTGTTATTATTTAGTCACGAGCTCCTCCTGAATCAGAATCAACGGATGAATAAATTCAATTTGAGCAGGAGTGGACTGTGATTTAAAAAAATAGAGATTAGTGATTGAGAACAAATTATAAAATTTGTTCTTCAGAATGTTCAGGAGTATCCGGCCCTATACTAAATGAAATAACGTGGAAAAAGCAACAGGAGTATTTAAGGATCGTAGCAGGTTCTGCTCATAGATAGATTCGTGTGAGTTTATGCTATTTTAAACCGACTTCTAAAAAAGGAGCTTTCTCAATTCGACCGTATATTTTTTCTTAAACTTCAAACTTCTGGCTTGGTGGGACATTTGTAAACATTCATTAGAATTAGAGCCTAATATGGGCGCCAAGTACCACCATGCACATTATAACCAGAACTAGAACTTACTACAATTTAGACATTTCTAGAACTACTCCTAACAAAGGAAAAATACAACAATAAACAACAACAATAACAGCCCATAACGTCCACTGTTGGACATAAGCCTCTCCCATGATGGGAGGAATTTGCCGTAATCTCCACGCTTGGCAGGCGGATTGGAGATCGCAGTGATGAAAGACTAACAGAAAACGCTGCTGCCCATTCTCTGGTCTACGGAGGCGCAAGGTGTTCTGCCTCAGACATTAGTTGCCTTATACGACACCCGTGAGTGTAATGGGTTGGTTCTATTCTACTCTGCCGGATACTATACGGCTAAGGCAAAAGAACAACATGAAAATTTTAATCCGTGTCCATTAGAGCGATGTCTTGCTCTAAAGATCGCCATCGATCGTCTTTCTTTACAAGACTTCATTAGTGGCAAACAAAGTAAAGTAAGAAAATAAAATTAATAAGTTATTTCTTTTGCCGGCGATGTTATTGTGAAAATCGTGTTCTAATATAACCCTCATTTATAGTTATTTAAGCTAACTCCATTATTAGGCTAGCAGTATTGTTTTACTAATTGGTAGAAACAAATATTCGCAGGTTTGAAGAAAGATAGCTCCATAATAACATAATACTTGGTTTAGTATCCAGTGGCCGCTCATTGGCACCAGTAAGCGGCAACAGCCAGCAACAGACCCCTGCGCAGTCATTGGGTTGCCGAAAACCCCCGAATTTAACAAAACAAATTATTTGGTTATATACCCGAATCTGACTACACCGTTATGACACCCACATCCGAACTATACAAAAATACCAAACTATGAACATTCATCAACTTTACACATTCAATTCCTGCGTTCTCATTAGAAAAATTCTTAACAAAACCATACACACACAGTTATCCTTCAACATGAAACCATTCAAATACAGCCAAAGAAACCCTAACCAAATACAGACACGCTCCCCGCGAACGCAGTATGGCAGGAAAAATATAAATTACGAAGGTGTTCAACTTTATAACAATCTACCGGCAGATGTTAGGAGCACATCTTCCTTCAACTTATTTAAAGCTAAGCTCAAGCAGTACGTCACAAACAACACAAAACTATTAAAGTAACGATATAAACACGTCTGTCACACAATAATAAATGTCGCCCTACCTACATTAAGAGAACAAAACTGTTAACTACTGGACTACTCTAGTTATGTATTTATTAAATAAGTGAACAATGTATGTTCTTTTAGAATATATAAAGAATCTTTAAACCCGAATGTATGGGCAGCGCTTCGTATCCTTCTTACCAGTTATAGAACGAACTTTCAGTAAATGAATACTTATAAATACTTACGCTCGACGATAATTAAGTACCCCGAATAGACCGCTTCGATTATCGACAGATAACGTGACTACTGGACAGTGTGGGAGTGCACAGTTACCACATCTGTCTTTACTGGCTGTACCGAATCTTTACAATGTTAGGTATACCTAACTGTAAGTATGGCAAAAATGATACACTAATAAGTTCTTGACAAAATTTTAACGCAGTACTAAATATGGTATTTACTTATAAAACGTTATCAGTAAGTACCATGTTTTGAGTTGTGTGAAGTACCTCATAATGAGGCACTTAACACAACTTAATCATCATCTAAGTTGTTTTTTTTTATAGTTTTATAAAGTTTTATTTTATAATATTTACATTATTTACATACTAACTAATTATGTAAGCTGGAGCCGGAGGATGCAGAGAAAGCCAATTTGCTTAAAATAATTTAATTATAAAATAATTACATTATGGACTACATTCTAAAGAGGTGATAATTGGTCGATGTATGTACCAAGAATGAATATTTCTATGAGATGATTAATTACGCGGATACATAAAAACTATTGCGAAATTAGAGTGGCATGATTTAGTGACGCATTTGCTGAGTCGCATCTCATGTCGGCGAAGGTTGCGGTGCGCGGAATGGAGGTCAGTTGCAGTCAGCGTTTCTGCTATTTCCTTCTATTACACCGATGGGTAATAATCGATCACCCTGTTACACCAATATGTAACACCTCCCCCCGAAGAACAGCAACTATTTGAACGAAGTCGAGAATATTGCTGCTGGATGAATGGCGTCGATTCTGACTTCCTCTGGTCGTATTTCATTTCATTTCTTCTAGGTTCAGCTTCATCGTGGATTTCTCGGGCAGCTTTCATTACCCTTTTTCTCGCAAATCGTCGATACATTAACGTACTTCTGAGTACACTTGCACCTAATAGTAGTGAGTATATGTATGGTAGTGTGATGGATTTTCTCGAGGTTGGTATGAGGGAGCTTTACTGGAGGTGGTCTTGGGTTTTTTTTTTCGGGGTCTGTTGTGCAGATTTTCATTTTTAATCGAGTTCAGTTTTATAAAGTTTCTTCATTCAGGCTGACCGGTGTAGTTTACATGAGCTGGTGTTCTGTTGCGTGATTAGCTGTTGAGTGCAATCCGGCTTATCTTGAATGTTGTAGTTGAGCTTATCCTCGCAGAGGTACCATTAATCGGTCTTCGGACATTCTGTCTCTGTGTACATAGAATATGGTCCCTGGGTTGCTATGTAAGGTAGGGTAGGCATTAGGGCTAGGTTATATTTATTGGGTATTTTGGAAGGTTTATATAAGGTGTAAGTTCTAGGTAAGGCAATTGAAACTTCATGACTATGACTATATTGTTATAGCTATAATATGATCCAACTTTTATATTGTTCTATTAATCTCGAAGTTCGAGGTCTATAATTTAATCTGTATCTGATTGGCTAATAATCTGGAATAATCTTTTAACACTGTATGCTGATGAAACTACGTATAAATACATTTCATTTACAATGAAAAATACTAGCACACCGCTTACTAACCTAAATCATTTGCACGCATACCTGTAGCGCGTATGCTGACACTGCATGTTCTTGCCCTACTTAGCACAGCTGACCATTAATTGACATTTCTTGGTGTCACTATTGACTCCAATCTAAATTTCCGTAAACATATCGAAATACTATGTACTGGAATGCGCAAACTAATAAGTATATATTTTAAGTATTTACTATATTAAATTAATAAAACAGATTTATTCTGACTGTAATTTATCTTCGTTACCTTATAAAACTCGGTTGCCATTGTTATATTTTAACGCGTCTGTGTAATCCAATTTGCCTGAGATGCTCTTGATGTGTGAACATCCGTCTATGAGACCACGTTTGTTGCGACTTGGCTTAAAACTTCCTAGTTGAAGAGATATTCTCCTAACTTATTTATATATATAATAGATAATTTATATAATAGATAGTTAGAGTATTATGAGATATGTTAGAGTAGTATGGAGGTATGGGGTAGTATCCTACAACAATTTGCCGGTGTTCTCTTAGAGCGTGATTTGGCGACGGCACTGCGCTTCTTTTTCGTGTAGAAGATGGTACGCCTGAGCATATTTATAAAATGAATCGATAATTGTTGGACTGTGGTGGAACAATACAGAATCTTTGTTTAATGGGATTTCTATCATATTCGGGCACCATGCGCAGGGCCTTATATTTCATCTATTCCTGACATATTTTCTAAATGATCCGAACTTCCTACGTCATTAAAACCTAAACTTTTAATCGAATCTAATAACTCTAACCTCGGCTATATCTACTATCTATCTACTCTATCTAACTTAGGGTTCCGCGATTGCCTGGGATAGGAAATCTTGGAGGATTATATGTAACATAAAATAGAAAGGAAGCAACTCAAGAACGATTCTAGAGTACTTACATAATTATGCATGACTGGTCTCTCTGCGGTATCGATGTCTGGATACACCTCTGGCTGCAACTCTTGTAGATTCGGATACTCGTTGATGGTCCTTGGAAGTCACCCGGGTGACTCGCGAATCGCGTTTATAAAGACGTTATCTAGTCATCGCGCTCGCGAACCGGCCCGCGAGTATCCTCCCGACTGCGCCAATTATGTATGCTGGAGCCGGAGGATGCAGAGAAAGCCAATTTACTTAAAATAATTTAATTATAAAATAATTACATTATGGACTACATTCTAAAGAGGTGATAATTGGTCGATGTATGTACCAAGAATGAATATTTCTATGAGATGATTAATTACGCGGATACATAAAAACTATTGCGAAATTAGAGTGGCATGATTTAGTGACGCATTTGCTGAGTCGCATCTCATGTCGGCGAAGGTTGCGGTGCGCGGAATGGAGGTCAGTTGCAGTCAGCGTTTCTGCTATTTCCTTCTATTACACCGATGGGTAATAATCGATCACCCTGTTACACCAATATGTAACTATACCTATACCTATATAGGTATACCTAACTGTAAGTATGGCAAAAATGATACACTAATAAGTTCTTGACAAAATTTTAACGCAGTACTAAATATGGTATTTACTTATAAAACGTTATCAGTAAGTACCATGTTTTGAGTTGTGTGAAGTACCTCATAATGAGGCACTTAACACAACTTAATCATCATCTAAGTTGTTTTTTTTTATAGTTTTATAAAGTTTTATTTTATAATATTTACATTATTTACATACTAACTCTATAATAGAAATAAAAATATTTACAAGTATCAAAAAGGGTTACAGGGCGTCGAAAAATTCGTCCACATCGCTGTCAACAGGAAAAGTACCCAGATTATTGCCACGTTGGATGGGAATGCTGATTCTTTGGCCAAAAAATAGGAAAAAAAATTGTCATTTATAATTCAATAAAGTGGCAGTCTCGCTGCACGTAGACCTCTCCCAGAAAGGAAAAATATGAAACCAAAGAACCGAAAATCATAGATTGACATCAGAGCGACTGACTCGCGTTGGTCTGGACTGTTAAGTGCCCTAGGTTCAATTACGAAATCCTGAGGAGCATTCTGGAGTCTGGATTTGGACACCGTTAGTGGTAACTTGGCTGATATAGGGACAAACATTATTTCAAACTGTAATAAAAAAAACGTAGATTTTAGATAAAAGTTTTAGGATATTAATTATATTACCATAATTTCAGTACATTCCATAGTCAATAGGTAAAATGATGAAGACTTTTATTTCAAAAGTGGTTATAACATCAATCGGTTATTAATGACGTGTTGCTGGGGGTCCTCCGTGCGGCGGATGATGGGGCTCGTGAGGCGGATGATGGGGCTCGTGTGGTGGATGATGCGGGGGATAGTGCGGTGGGTGGTGCGGTTGCGCCCCGTGACCAGGGGGATGATCATCTGGGTGGTGCGGTGGATGGCCTGGGTGAGGCGGTGGTGGTGGCATTCCTGAAACAAAGTTGACAACTTATAAATGAGTTCTGTCATGTGACATTCTTCTTCTTAGCGTGTCGATGATAATCTAAATTGAGTCAGCCTAAAATTTGGCGATAAGCTTGGCACTTTCAGTATCAGCTTCTGTGATGTACAAAGAACAGGACATTACAGCTAAAAATTAGAGCAGAAGTAAACTGCGATTTAATCAGTGAGAAACTGATTTATATCTTGATCTTCGTTTCAGAAGATCAAGCTTTCGCTCAGGTACGTAATATTCGCAACTGTATGACCAGATATGGACGTGGACGGAGCAAAAGGAAAAAGTATATAAGAACCGAATGATCAACAACCAACAACAACAACAACACACAATCCAACAACAAACAGGTTGGTTTCTGACAACTCCGATAGGAAAAACGTGTGAGTTCTGTATGTATTATTTATTTAAGGGTACATCCCTTTAATAGCAGTTTAAAAAGGGTGCGTCTCATAACATATTTATAAAGTTATTTGGTATATTTTCAATAACTTTTCAATAACGTTCACAAGATATAATAAACGTGAGTTATACCAACTGTTGATATAATTTCTTTAGATATAATATTTATATACTCTAAAACTTATTTCGTATAACGTTATTGGATATAACGTTTATTTAATCGAAAATCATTAGGCCTATCTTTTAAAACATATAATATTGATAAGAACATTTTTTTAACCGAAAAGTGTGGCAGAAACGAATCGCTGCAAAACCGACTCCACGTAGTCTTGTCTGCCCTACCCCAAAAGTGTTATTTAAAATCGCGTAGGCGCGGAGGGGCGAGGCGGCCCGCGAGCTGAAGAGCAGGTGGTTCTAACATTCGCCGCCACGGTGGTGAGCGTGAACCACATCTGCGATGATAAGCTCGCATGGGACCGCCGGAACCCCGTAGCGCCGGAGCCGTGACAGAAACCATGCCTGCTGCATGTTGCTTGCTTGCTGCATGCTTGCTGCTTGCTGCATGCTTGCTTGCATGCTGTATGCTTGCTGCATGCTTGCTTGCATGCTGCACGTATGGTTTATGCTTGTTTGCATGCCTGCTGCATGCATGGTGTATGCTTGTTTGCATATTTTTTACAGGGAAATAAAAACCACGCGTTTTATCATATTAGACTAAATAAGTTAAGTCTTTTGAGTGGTATATCAAACGATTTTATATTCAATGTAGGTTATACTTATTAAAATTAGTAACTTTAAAATTATATCAATCGTTTATTATATTAACTGATCGTTATATCGAATAAAATTATAGATTCAGTTGTTATGTCTTGTAAACATTAGAGATTTTGTAATTATATCATATATTACTTACCCATTTAAAAATAATAAAATAATTAATGAACTACAAAAATAATGGTTTGCACTATAAATATGCTTAGCTTTAAAATTAATTCAATGAACCATAAAAATAATGGATGGCAATATTACCAGCAGAACTTAGGATGCATTTTTAAAGTATGAAACGTTATTTTTAAACGGACATTATTTTTATACCATTTGTATAATAACAAAAACTATAATGATAACATGACCTAATTTCATTGAATATACTTTTTTTTAGCATAACGATGAAATGATATAATGAATTATTGATACAATTTCAGTTTACCTAATTTTAAATGCCATAATCAACATTTTCTAATATGCACATTTGAACAGTTAGAACAGTTAGTATAATATTAAAAATCTATAATAACGTTTGATATCATTTTGAAATGTCTCCTTTGTTTCGTATATTTTTGCAAAAACTGATTTGATATAAACGGTGACCAGTCAGTTCACCAAAAATTAATTGAAAACTTTTTACGATTGGCATAAACATTTTTTGTCATTTCATCATTATACAACAAGTTTACCAAATAATTCAGTTTCAAAATAATTGTCAGAAAAAACTTTTATTTAATAACGTATTATTTGACAAACAATTCATTATTTTTTTATTTTATTTCTTAAAATGTGCATTTTCCGCGTATTTTTTGTCAAAAAAAGTATATGTAACATTAGATCACATGAAATTAGGTTATTTGTTTTTATAGCATATGAAAATTATATCATGTGCACCTTATTTCAAGTGAAAATATACTATCTGTTATTATGCCATATATTACACACCCTTTTTAAACTGCGTTTATTACACCCCTTAATTTAACCCTGGTCTGTTATAACAAAAAACATGCCAACTAAGATTGACAATCAAATAGGAAGGTCTTGAGAGTTCGGCAACTTTAAATTAGACGAGCTTTTAAATTCGAGTGTTTCTTTCAAGCGTTGATATCTTGCTTGGTCTCTGGCGTGCACTCACCATGTATTTTAGATCTAGTAGAAATAATGCAAATCCAATAGATAATTCACAATTAAATAAGGTCCCTAGTTAGAGCCAGCATATTATCCGCAGTTTATCGGGCTCAGTTCCAATTCTAGGCAATAAACTGCAAACTTTTGTGACTTCGTGGCTTGGCGGGACATTTTGTGAACATTCATTAGAATTAGAGCCTGATATGGGGTCCAAGGGCTTATGGAAATTATAGCAAGAACTAGGTAGGTTCTAGTTCTTGATATAAAGGGTGTAAATAGACCCTTAACGAAGCTGAAAGGCACTTGTTTTCCCCGTTATTGCGATCACTTTTTGTTAGAGACCATACCTGGAAACCTTCTAGTTATGGAGATATTGGGGGTCAAAGTTCAAACATCTTCACAAGTTTTTTTTAAACACCTTTTTAATGAAGGACGTTTACTATAAACACCTCCATGACCCCCGTCCGTACTATTCAATGCACCGGCATGACGTTTTTTGTGCGTTACAATGAGTTTTACCGAAAAATGAAAATTTCACCCCCAAAAAAAAAAGTCGTTTCCCAGCAATATTTTTTGTGTAGGGTTACTTAGTTTGATGTACAGAATGCTTGGTTGAAAATACAGTAAGAAAATAAAAAGAATAAGTAAATATTTCTTTTTCTGACCCTGCTATTTTAAAAACATTGTTTAACATTTGAGTTAGCTTATAGCTAGTAACCCTCATTAATATTAATTATAAGCTAACAAAAGTATTAGACTGACTAGTTGTAGGTATTGTTTTAATAGTTGATGGTAACAAATACATGAAAGACATTGTATAGCTTCAAAATCACAAATTACTCACTTGTGTATCTCATATAATCTTTACCACAGCGTTGTAATATTTCAGCGTGAAGTGTATCGTTAGTATTGTGTGTTATTTATATACTAATGAGATCGATCAATGAATATATACTGAGCACTTTATCTACACCATCGCGCGGTTGTATTGATGTATTTATCTTTAACAAGCGATAGCCAATACAAACATTACCTAATTCAAATTTTTCCATGTCATGTACGGCTCAGTTCAGGTATTTTAAAGTCATAATATTCTAAGTACAAACCTGAATCATTTATAACATTCAAGTATAACTCAGCTATTAAAAACCACAAAACAAGAACAAAATGAAACGGACGGAAACCTCAAAAAGAACAAACTGTAAACAAAAACGAAATACCTATTACAAAACATCCTTTTTGAAAATCGATTGGGAATTCCGCCCCTTCTATATCCCAACAGGAAAATTCCATTTTCCGAATACAAAACTGGGAACAGACGACACAAACCTAAATACCTTGTAAGTAAACGAGGCGCAATAAGTAAATAGCATTTTCTGCTTTGAGGAAATTTCAAAACAAACGGGCTATGAAAAACTCCAAACAACTTTTAACGGATTGCCGTTCCACTGACGAAACTGTAATTATTATTTAGAGGCCTATCGCTTTCAGTGAACTTTTTAATGATATTTTGTCCATATAGTTCAATCAGATGTTTGCGGTTTCTTTTTTTAGATCTTAAGTTACCTATATCGTTTTAATGTTTTTCTCTTTTGTTTTATTTTTTCTCTATTTGTGGTGGTTCAAACTTCGTTTGAAATACTATTAGAATAAAGTTCTAATCAGCTTGCACCACAAAGTGGTTGTTACGTTAGTCACTGCGGGCCGAATAGTGCGAAATGAGTGTTTTTTTGCGATTTACAAAAAAATCTATTGATTGGACTAAAAAAATAAAACACTATCATGCTAATATGTTGCTTGTAGAATTATTTGCCAAAAAAATCAGAATGATCGCATGTATTTTTTTAGTATGGCTTTTACTCGTTAAAATAATTTTTTAGAGATAAGTTCGTGATTTTTTTTATCGAGTAAAATTTGTTGTATTATGTTTTCAAAACACTATCATACTAGCATATATCCTGATTCCTGAAGAATATCATATATTTATTTAAAAAACTCGCGTTTAGCTCCTGTAGTCCCCTTATGACAATGAATTATGATATGATAATGTATTAAAGTAAATAATGTGTAGTCCTCTTGCTGGATGGAGAGGGAGAGAAAGGCCGAAGAAAAGATGGATGGATTGTGTGAGGAATGATAGAAAGAGAAAAGAGTAAATGATGCCGTGACGTCTGACAGGGGAGAATGGAAGAAGATAACGTGTTGCGCCGACCACAAATAAAATAGGACAAAGGTAGATGATGATGTGTACTCCTCACCTGGCAAGAAAGGTCAAATTCAGAAATCAACTCCTTAGAAATTGATCAAAGTAAACCAAACTGCGGAAAAATTAAAAATAGAATATAAGGCCCAGCGGACACCGCTGGAGGCGCAGCGGAGCGCATTTGAAGACAACAATTTAATATAAACCTAAACTACCTTGATATACGGTCGCGCGCATGCTCTTGTAGTAGCTTGAGGGCGCTCCGAGTAGGGCATGCGAATTTATTCTTATATTGACCGTATATCGAGGTAGTTAAGGTTTATATCAAATTGTTGTCTTCGAATGCGCTCCGCTGCGCCTCCAGTGGTGTGAGCTGGGCCTAAGTGGGTAAAAATATGATCGTTGTTCAAAGAGCTCAAGAAATGGATTCCATTGCTGAAGATCGGATGTTTCGTACCTTACTTTTATTATCTACTTATTCAAAGCAAAGATTCCGACTAAACCATATCTGGCCTATGGTCATGGTAATTGACATTTCCAATTTCCATGCTACTGTCTGTAAAAAAAACTGCCTTGGTTGTATATAATTATCACTTGCTTCGGTGAAGGAAAACAGCGTGAGGAAACCAGCATGCAAGAGAGATATTTCTCAACGGTATGTAAAGCCACATCAGAGGCTCATGGGTGGCATAAAAACTCTGACATTTTAGACAGTTTAGCCACTAACCACACGATTAAGAATGAAAGACCGCCTTGAAGGCGTTGGGTAGGGCCTTCTACCTTTTTCAAATAAGCGCCCAGTACATAAATTTACATGACATCTGGAAACACTGGGTAGTTTGGTATATGTAAAGGTGGACCTCGACATCAGGATGCAGGCAATCCAAGGAAGCTATGCCATCCCTGGATACAAAGCTGACCAGGCGCCTTCTGTGCCTGGACAGAGATAGCCTGCGTCTGGTGGCGGGGACCATCACCGGACACTGTTCACTGAATAAACACTTCCACACCCTAGGAATCACTGACAGTCCCCTGTGCAGAGCATGTATGGAGGCGGAGGAAACGGTGGCGCATGTGCACCTAGAGTGCACTGGCGTTACCAAAATTCGCAAGGAGACCCTGGGAACACCAAGATCCCTTGCGAATGCCCTGAGGAGACCGGGAAGTTTAATCTGCTTCTGGAGGGAGGTGGGCTGGTTAGAGTAATCGGCCACCGTGGCTCACGCACAATGGTCCACTTCAAGGACTAAGTGCGGAAACCTATACCCCCATGATAGATAGGTATATGTATACAAATTCCATCCTAAAATTGTTACAATTTATTTTAATATTATAATAAAGCTGAAAAGCGCTTTACTTACAGGCGTAAATGAAACTGATTTAATAAAATGCCCACACATTAAATATTCCAGTTGATGTTATAAATGTGGGATTCATAATACATTATGTTAACGGAAATGAAGACTGGTTGGTTATTTATTTAATAGAATACCGCTAATTAAAATTAACCAGGTTCAATTGATTCGCTGTGACGTTAAAATATAATGCATTTTAAAATATACCCAGGTACCTACCAGTTATTGAAGTTGTGGTTTAAATATATTGGCATTTTGGAGATTTGAACATTTTTATGATGGAAAAGGAATACACCCTAAAACCTATTCAATAAGTACCTCTGTACTGCCACCGACTACACCATGACAGATTTGGAACATCAAAATCTGAAATACATTCGTTTCAGCGGCAGCGAGACGAAGAAGAATAAATAATAAAAGGTAACGGCAAAATTAAACTATACTAGACAAGCTTTTATGAAAGCTTTTCGTTTTCATTTGCTAAAATTTATATTTTCTTCTTTTCAGTGCATTTTTATAAAAGCTTATATTTAAAAAGGTTTTTTATTTTATTTTTTAGTTTTGTCGTAATCATTGAACTCGTTTAAAAATTTTCGTATCCGTGCTATTTGCCGTTAAGGAGTTCCCTCGTGAGAAGACAATCCTAACTGCAGGATGAGGTCATGATAGAAATCATGATTATCCGTCAAATATGAACGCGTCTACAAATTTTCGTATCCGTGCCGTTAACTGTTAAGGGGTTCCCTATAGCGGAGACGATACTGGCAGCATGATGAGGTCATGTTAAAAATCATCTTTATCTATCAAAATTGAACGCGTATACAAAGTTTCATGACCACGCTATTTAATATTGAAGAGTCCTTTCGTGAGGAGACGTTCCTGGCTGCAGGATTAAGTATTGTCTGTCATAAAAAAATATTATCACCAGAACCAAAGGTGTGTGCAAAATTTCAGCTCAATCGGTTGGGGGGAACTGGTTTGAAATTCAGTTACAAGATTTGACCAATACATAACTAACTAATAATTAAGCATCGCCAACTTGGGTTTTTTAGAGTTACTGCTACTGTTATCCTCTGTCATCCCAATGCTGGGCAAAGGCCCTTGTGTTAGCGACTGGCTGGGATGCCACCTTTTTTTTAAGAACTATATTTTTATAGTGACTTTTGGAACAGAAGAAATGTTTTGTTAGTTAGTTGTCAAGTGTCAGTGATCCCTATTGCCTTGTACATAGTTTTGTCGCTTTTGTGTTATTAAATAGCAATTACTTATATTTACAGTGTTTTCACCATCCTCCAATTCATTCCAAATACCTACAGTCCTTTTGCTCACCAACACCATGACTTCCAAACCTTTCGATCTTGGGTTTGTGTCGACCACTGGTCGTTGGTTTTGTCCAGCTCGTCTCGCCATATCCTGCGAGGTCTACCGCGTCGCCTTCTGGCTGTGTCAGGGCTCCACATTGTAAATTATTTGGTATATCGTATCGTATTTTGGCCCCCAGTTCGTCGGGCATACGGCAGACATGATGACCAGCACAATTCCACTTCAGCTTAGCGGTTTTTTGAGCACCATCAGTAATTTGGGTTCTGGAGCGCAGTGTGGTGTTGCGTATGTGGCCAGTATGTTTGACGCCTAGGATACTTCGCTCCATTGCAGGTTGGCAAATCTTGAGCTTGAACTTTTAAGTGTTTCTCAAAGGGAGTAAGTAGGTGACTAAAAATAACCACGTCGCATTGCACGTAATGCGTCAACAATTCAACACATCTTAAGTGTCTATCCTTCCTTATCTACTGAAATGTTTTGTTTTCTGGTATTACCCAGTACCAAAGCACTCAATATTATCACTTATCAGCCCCAACTCTATAGGTGAAGCATTGTCGCTTTACTAACATTCTTGGTAATACTTGAACGTGCTTGAATGTAAGTACGCTTATTCTAGTCGGGTTTACCACAATATTGTTTTGGCTAGAATTTTGGTGTGTTTTAGGTTTTGCGCAGACTGATCTAGTTTATAGTTTGTATTAGAATAAAGGCTAATGGACATACTATAGTGATGGTGAGATAAAAACTGAATAGATGTATCTAGCTGTTATGTGAGGTCTGTCAGGACGCGTGCACTATGTACAGGGCGAAACAAGCGAAGGCTCCTGGGTCTGGTTTCCGGGTTGAGGTTTTTCCATTAGGATTTTTTAGTAGCAGCCTGGAGTTTGGAAGCTGGATGTCTGATACCCCCATGCCTCGGAAAACACATTGCTTGCGGCTATGGAGGTGAGGAAAGAGAGAATGATCCTGTGTCGCGCACACACTTGTGCACTATAATATCTCCCGCACCGATATGGCTAATCTCTGCTACGATTGGCCACCGTGACCGAAAAACGCTCAGGCCGGAAGGACTTTACATAATTATATCGTCGCGTAAACTATGTACGAATCCATGGCAACATACTCGTAGTTTGTGCGTCGATCGATGTCCCCTTACAACGTGTAATCAACGATTTGCTTTGAATCGCTACTCGACGTTAGTTGGCATTTTTTAGATCCAATTTATGGGTGCATTAACGGCAAACTGATGACGTGACTGCTTTGTAATTTTTAATAAGGTAGGTAATATAATCGAATCAGGATAATTTGAAATAATTAATAAGCAGGCATATATTTTATATTATTATTCAATTTATTTATTAACAATAAAAAAACGAAAAATATACAAAAATTTTATCACAATTAACAAGTAGATAATATTCATGCAACATTATACAATAATAAAAAAATCAACATCTAGGCGGCTCCTAATAATTAATAGTTCAACCTTTACTGGCATTTAATTAAATTACCTACGGAAACAGTTCCCATTTTAATTTAAAAACAACATTAACATTTTTATCTTTATTCCTGGCATCTTAATTCACTGTGAAGTCAGCGATTAACTTACGTAATTAAAAAGAAAACATAATGAGGACCTTAGTTTTATTTGAATAAAGAATGTTTAATGAAGTTAGTAAGGACGGTCAAGACGGAGGGCACAGTGACTCAGAAAAGTGGCAATTTCTTTCAGTGTTTTATATGTGTACACTTCAACCAACTTATCCAACCTAACTTATGTGCAGGTGGGAAAACACACAACTAAAATAAATGTACCAAGTTTGACGTATCAATGCAAATATTCTTAATAAGCAACACCACCTTGAACTGTACACTTAAAGTGGTCATTCTATTCAGCGATTTTTGACAGACTTTTTGGTAGGATACGACAATCTAATTAAATGTACAAAATTTTCCAATTCCATCTTATCTTTGCCACTCAAAGGTTTTAAGAAATTTCTATCGCCATGTTGGCGGCGGTGGTCCGTGATGGTGTGGCCCACCATGCGGGGGCCCATGATGGTGATGGGGTGGCCCATGGTGTGGCGGTCCATGATGAGGTGGGCCATGATGGGGTGGTCCAAAATGAGGTGGTCCGTAATGGGGTGGGCCGTGGTGTGGTGGTCCATGGTGGGGTGGACCGTGATGGGGCGGCCCATGATGGTGCGGTGGCCCGTGGTGATGCGGTGGAGGCGGCATGTGATGATCTGAAAATAAGTAAAAAAAGTCTCATGTTAAAACTATGCCGTGGAAGTACGGTCCAGGTATCACAATGTGCGAGTGAGCAACATCATACTATGATGATAAGAATGGTTTTAATAAATTCTGTTTCCGATTTTCGAGAGTTTACTGCCGAAAGCTGGATGAAAACTGTCTCAATTTTAGTATAATTTTCTTTAATAACATACGGCCTGTGCTTTTGTTAAAAAATAGTTAATCATTTTTTGTGATAATTATCTTATTTGTATTATTAATTAGATGCATAACTGGGAAGAATCCATGTGTAGCAAACGTGACGTGTGTATTATACACTTGGGAACCGAACACTCGTACTGCGCACTAAGGTAAGCTGCTAGCTTTGTTGCTCATTTTCTTCACACCTCATCGTCCTTTATCAGCACTCACAGAAAAAGAAAATTGGAGTAACATTCTTCTCCAATTTCACTAACTTAAACACAAAGACACAGTTACGGAGAACTTACGTGAGTTACCCATTTTAAGCACGAATGGTTGACCAGTAGTTATATTGTCTGGTTTTGAAAATATATATTTTGCTGAACACAATATAATAAAGAAAGCTTATATTAAAAAAAAAATATATAACAAAAACTCACTTTCAATAAATGTACTTTGAAATAATTTTAAGACGACTTTTCGATGCTGTATCAGCTTTTGAACTATTAATTAATGCTTGCTTACTGTTTGATATAGGTACCCGTCTAAAGTACCTGCCCGGTGTTATCTCGGTATGTTATTGTTTTATCGTGTTTCATCGGTTTTCGAGAAACCGATAGCGACGTGGTTTTGTAAAAACGTTCCATAACACTGTTCGCAGTTTCATCATTTTCAGTACGGTACTTATTTTAATATAAATCTTACCTAATGACCCGGTTTAACTTTACAACTACAAGGTGTAAAACAACTCTTCACGAAGTCGTCAACCAAACATTCTGTTAATCGAATTAAGTAACTACACATAAATTATTGCTGGGAAATTATTATTTTTGGGGGATCACGGAGGTATTTAAAGTAAAGTTTATAACATTAAAAACTTATGAAAAATTTGGAACTTTGAACCCCTAGGTGTCCGTAATTACAAGGTTCCAAGGTTCCATGGTCCAGAACGAAAAAATAATCGCAATGACGGGGAGAATCAGCGCCTTTCTGCTTCGTTAAGGGTATTTTTATACATTAACACAAGGCATAAGCGCTGCAGGTCACACCGACAGCTAGCTAGCGAACGAGACGGGCGATCCTCTTTTTATACTTCTTTCGGCTCTTTCGGTAGTTCGCGGTGTGAAGCAAAGTATGAAAAGAGATGAAACGATGCCTCTCCCGCTTCGCTCGCTCGCTCGCTAGCTGACGGGGTGGCCTATACTTAAGGCCTCTTCTCAAGTAGATCATTGACCAATAGGCTGGCTTGCCACGTCTAAAAGAGTTTGTACATTCATAATCTGCCTAATCTAATCAGAAATATGTACGTGTTATTTGACTTAAGAATAATTTACGAAACCAAAACATTATTTTTATCTTAATATATACCTTAGTCATTTCCTTCCTCAACTGTAAACAAAGTACACGCAGTATTATCTGTAGATTAATTAATAATAAATCATGATAAAGACATTATTTTAGCAAAAAAAAATACTTGATAACGTTACAAGATTGTGTTGAAGACGCAAATAATGTGAATTTTTACATCTTACTTATTATGTCCGTCTGAAAACGGAATAAATAAAGCTCATCTTTTAAAGGAGCCATGGTGATTTAGTCACCTGAAATACTTAAGGTACACGCTAGAGGGTACGGGGTACCTACCTGACAGGTTCACCTGTACAGTTGACCTGTACGGGCCCCTTAAACCGGAGCGTGTATGTTGCAAACTGCGCAGGTTTATCCTCTACGCAGCTGAAGCTAACCTGATGGCTGTACCAATACAAGTAAACCTGTCAGGAACAGCATGTGTGTATGTCTTATGATTATTTAGTCAAGGGGGTGATTCAACCGGGGTTGCGGGACTGTTCGAAAGAGATACCGTGGCCCCGGAACACAAAGGGTGATGAAGGAACAAGGATGGGTTTTAGTCAGTAAAAGTCTGACACTCCCTCCTGCTCCGCCCAGAGCGGGAGGAGTATTTGATGACTTCCCATACGAAAAAAAAAAAGGGGGTGATTCTACCCGTCATGCGTCATACTAAACAACTTTCCTTACGAAACTTCAATCTAATAAATTAAATCCATTTGTGAAAAAGAAATTCTATGCAACACGTCTAAACGTACAGTTTCGACGAATTTATGAATCGGATAAAACTTTCATTCATAGGAAAAGTTTCCATAATATGGCAGTTAAAGACCCTTGACTTTGACAGATGACCTTATCCTCACCCTGCATGTTTCGCAAATTAACCGCTAAAGCAAGTGTTGCCTCAGAAGTCGGTGACAAAAACACCAAATCAATCAAACAAACAAAGGTCACCGACTTCGAAGCTTGACCTTTGTTTGATTGATTTGGTGTTTTTGTCATCGGCTTCTGAAGCCAAAGGTATTTTTTACATTTTTGTGTTTTTCCTTTTGTTGTTTTTTTAAGTCAGTTTTGTTTTTTGCAAAAAAGTTTTTAATTTTTTTATTTTTCCATTTTTAGTTGTATTATTATCCTATTCAAATATTTGCTATGCATTTATTTTACATTGTTAACAATACATGATATGGTAACAGGCTTATCTATTCTATCTATATCTATATATATGCATATAATAAATCTGTAGAAAAATCGTTTTTGTACATCGAAAATATTTCGAAAAAAAATTGCCTGGGTGTGAAAGGATAACCAACACAACTAATTTCCAGCATTTTTGGAAATTTTGTCTGTTTGTCTGTTTATCTGTTTCGATGATCAAGCATCACGTAAAATTTACGGAACCAATGTAGATAACTTTTATACATAAAAATTGTGTGTATCTTGCGGTATTATTTAGTTTTGTTTCATCGTAATCGGTTAATTCTATCAAAAGATATATGAATTTAAAGTTTTCAAGAAGAACTAATCATCAAATGTAAGATGCAGCGACATTTATTGTGCTAAAATGGTACTAATGACTAAAAATGTGCTTACAATTTACATAGCATGATTTCCATGCATTATATTTTAGCAGTTTTACATCTTGGTCGATAGTTGTTCATTATACTCCATTTTCTGAATCACGGTGATAAGATTTTCCGACCCCTCGCACGTGTCAGTTGCCTCAAGTTTAGTTTCAACAGGAGGAAGTTCACAATTCGACGCGTATTTTTTTTTGTTTGTCCACGAGAGATAGAAAGAAGTCCGATATACACTAATGTAGGAGCGGAGTGTCAATGATAAATGGAGCAAAAACAGGGAAAATTAATTTCTTTTGAGAGCTGCCGTTGCGAGCGCTGCATAAACGGTTAAAGTTACGCAACAATCATGTTTGAAGGAATATTGTTCCTTCCAAAAGTTTAAAAAAAAATCCGCGATAGCATAATGTCTATCTTTTAAGGTTCACACTCTCTGTAACCGTCTCCCTCTCATGTGACGCAGACGAAGTTGCACGGGTCAGCTAGTCCCCAATAAATGGAACCTAACATACCTAAACTGTCAAAATCTTTCAAAAATAAAAATAATTTTGAGAATCTCTCCACAAATGGGGGAGAAATCGGTGAACATACATACTCGTAAAATTAGACTACACGACTGAAGTAATAAAATTACACAAAAAATGATACCACGTCGATGTCTTTTTGAAGTAATTTCTTGGTTTTATTATACTCTATGTTTAGACCACACGACTGAAGTAAAAAAATGTTAATAAAATGAAAACCACGGGGCCAAAGTATGTTAAATTTTTATGGGACCAAATGGCAACTATTCCGCATCAGACTTAAGAAGAAACACGTAAATTTAAACATACGTACATAAATATCAGCGTAATCGGTGTACATACAAAAAATAAAAAAATACCAATCGAATTGAGAACCTCCTCCTTTTTGAAGTCGGTTAAAAATTGAGTTTTTCAGTTTCAACCGAATTACTTATATGTTTCTGATTATACTGATTATTTATTTTCTACAGAATCACCTAAATATGGAATGAAGTTATTGTTTTCAAACATCAAGAGTTCAATGTCTAATGTGTTCCTAGATAATATATATATGGACTTCCTAAGTCAAAACACGGTCTGCCACGCGCCTAACATCTGCCTAAACAGAACACATGAGTAGCTAGGTACCTACAGCCAAAACGTGTTGTGTGTAGTACATGGTGACACAATAGGGTCCGTTCAATAGGTGTCTCTGATTGGACAGAAGGATTATGTTATGACAGACAAGAGCTTCGCAATCTGGTAGATTGACAATATAGCTTGGTGATGATGATGCATGGGTAGCTACGTCCACCGATAAACGTATTCACTTGCACTAGCAATAGCGGTCATTGCCCTTTCCCTTAATATCTCTTCGTACGAACCAAAACAAATGAACCATGTATCGTTTTTCATTAGAAAAAATGTTGAAGATCACTATTATATAGATGACGATTCAAGACTTGAACAGTCTTATTTTTGGATTTCAAAGTTAAAAACTTTAATAAATGTGGGTGGGTCAATAACCGCTATTCCGATCTTAACTGGCAGCAACTATAGCTATACGAAAGTATTGCTATGACGGTATAGAGGCGGTATCAGTGTGAAATTGTTACCACTGATCTCCGGTTGACTGGGCTAGTACTAATCTGCCAATCAAAGGATTATTTGGAGGCCCATAAATCAATTAGTCATGACTGTGAAACGGAATATATCATCCGTGTACTTATCCAATATCTCTGTCTTTTTTCCTCTTTCGTATCGTTTTTCGTTTCGTATTAGATTAGAGGACAATAATAATAATTATTTATTGGCATAAAAACAGGTTACAGAAAAATGTGAGACCCTGGCTCCAGAGCTAGGTTAGAATACCTGTATTTCAGGAGCCAGTGACTTCTTCCATTTATGTTACAATTGGCCAAGTTTTATGTAGCTTAAGGTGACAAAATTAAAATACTTAAAATTAAGTTCAATAATTATCATTTTACATTTAGGTAATTACATAAGCACTAAAAATAGAATTAGAATAAAATCAGGATTAAAAATTTAGATTAATAATTGAATTAAAAACAATAATTTAAAAATTATGACAGTAGTAAAAATAAATAAAAGCTTGTAATAAATTTAAAATAAATTGCAATTCAGCTAGGATGAAACAAAATAATATTAGAAATAAGGGTGCAGATATGTCAGTGTGCAAGTGGGCCCGGGTGTGAGTGGGAGTGTGTATGTGTAAGTGTGAGTGTATTTGTATGTGTGTGTGTGAGTGTGAATACCATTAAATTGTGTTCTTAAATATTTATGTTGATTGCAGTAAATTTTCAGTAGCGTTATAGTCCTGTGTCAGTAGCCAGATTTTTACCTTCTTTTTTGTTTCACGAGTCGTTAGGGGATTTATGTTCAGGATTTTATTTAATTTATTATAAAGAAAAGCGGCAAGATATACCCGTTGACGCCTAGCGGACTCCGTGTGACAGCGTAAGGGTAAACAAACGTTTTTTATAGTGCGCTTATTACTACTTTGTGCATTATAAGGGGTAATACTGTGCTGCTTACAAACCACTTGTAGAATATAATTCTGTCTTACTGTGAGTACACTTCTCGTATAAGACTTTGGTGGGAAATCTAAAGGGTCTGAAAGTCATGACTTTAAGCAGAGATCTTTGGGCCCGTTCCAGGTGAATCATAAAAGTCTTGCATCCACCACACCATACAGTAACACAATATCCCACGACTGACTGCATGAGTGCATAGTACACAGTGCGAAGGAGTTCGAAGTCTGCTACGTGTCTAAGTTTTTTAAATGCCCAGATCAGTTTTCTGATACGCGTTGTGGTGAGGTCTATGTGCTGTCGCCAGCCAAGTCTTTCATCCGGAATCACACCAAGGTATTTTACATGCTTAGACTTAGTGATAGTAGAGCATGAACATGACGTTGAAGAAGCCAAGTTACAGTCATGTAATCTAATATCTAAATTGGAAGGTTTAGTTTTAGAAAAAGAGAATTGGAGGAAAGTGGATTTGGAAAGGTTCAAAGTGAGTCGGTTAGATCTCAGCCAATGACTTACCCTATGCAGTCCTAGTTCGGCGCTTCGTCGAACTTCGTCCCAGGTCCCTCCATGGAATATTAATGCCGATACGGCATATTAGTCAGCCGCAGTCAGCGATAACGATTTTGTCGTTTACAAGTGGCAACTGACACAGGTCATTTATGTAAATCAAGAAGAGACTTGGGCCAAGTATACTGCCTTGTGGGACGCCATAGGTAACCCCAGCATCAGAGCTAACGTATTCTTTTATTTTAACTCTTTGCGTACGGTCACAGAGAAAATCCTTAAAAATGTTTAGAGCATTTTCGCGAATACCAATCTTATCTAACTTGTCCACAAGGAGAAAAATCATGACGGTGTCGAAAGCTTTGGCCAGATCGAGAAATATGCCGACGCATTTTTGTTTTTGATCTATTTTTAGCGTGACGTGATCTACCAATTGGTTTACGGCATCTTCAGTGCTTTTTCCCGACCTAAAGCCAAATTGGGCTTCTGACAGTATCTTATTGTGTTGCAGAAAGTTTGTCAGCCTTTTGTTTAGAACCTTTTCTAATATTTTTGATAAAGTAGTAAGAACTGAGATGGGCCTGTAGTTTTCAACATCGTCCTTCTTTCCCCCCTTGTGGACAGGAGTTATAAGGGACTTCTTGAAAACTTTCGGAAAAACACCCTGGGTAAGACAGATCTCAATGAGTTTAGTCAGATGAGGGACGATAATGTGTCTAGCTAATTTAAGAAACTTGGCTGAGATAGAATCCCAACCAGTAGCACAGTCATTCTTGAGATTCATAATCAAACGCTTCAACTTCGACTTCGTCTGGCGGAAGTAACACTATTGAATTTGGGATGGGGGTTATGTCAACTTTATAATTATTTTGAGCTGGAGTTATTTTATCTGCTAACTGTTTACCAATATTAGAGAAGTAGGTGTTTATCTCATTTACAGCACTTGAACCACTTTTCTGTGGTACTAAAAGGTGGTCCCTAGCAGTTTTCTGTTTTGAGGTACTGATAATAGATTTGACAGCATTCCATTTATCTTAAGTAGGTACAGTTAGTATTTTCTAGTAAAGATTTTTCGTAATTCCTTTTTATCTTTTTAAGAAGACCGTTACAAAAGTTTCTATATCTTTTGTATATCAGTTCAGCAGATGTATTTTGTGGGTCTTTTGTATGAGTTTTGTGCAGCTTATCTCTGTGGCGGATACATCGCAGTAATCCAGGTGTAAGCCAGGGTTTAAGCAATCTTTTCCTACAGGGTCGGGAAATTATGATCGAGTGTTGTGTTAAAGCACTTGAAAGATGATCAACAAAAAGAGCGGCGGCATCATTTGTGTCAGAATCACTGTTTATAAAGGAAAAATCAACAGCTTGCAAGTGTGCCAGGGCAGCATCATGATCAACTTTCTTGTACACGTTATTTCTGCTAATGTCAAGATTTCGGCAGCAAAGGCTTAGGAGGACTGAGGCGTGATCAGTCACGGTTGAATCTATCACAAAGGCCGCAGCAGAATAGGATGTGTTCACCATAATATGATCCAGACAGTTTGCAAGCCTCGTTGGATAGGTGTGTGCCGGAAGTAGTCCTAGTTCTGCAGTTAGATTGAGGTAAGCCGCACTGTTTCTGTCAGTGTTGTTTGATTTAATATCGATATTGATGTCGCCAGCTATAATTATGTGTTTAGCTTTAATAGGACGTATGATTGCATCCAACGAAGTGAGAAAGCTATTTGTACAGTGTACAGATGGGGATCTATACACAGCTAATATGTTAATATCAGGGTAAACTTGAAGCAATAGAAAACTAGCGTCACTTGACTCAGGTTCTTCAACAGTGCATTTAATATTTTTTCTGACATAAATAACGATGCCACCATTTTGATTAAGCTTGGTCTTGGATGAAAAGGATTCGTAGTTATCAATAATAGGAATAGGTTTGTGTTCATTAAGCCAGCATTCAGTAAGGATTATAATGTCTATGTTAAAGGAGAATCTGGCTAGTTGTGCCTGAAAATGATCAAAGTTCTTGTAAATACTGCGAATGTTTTGTGTTATGATTTTCAAGGATTTTGCAGTGCTATGTAACACAGAATTACAAGTTTCAGGGTCACAAAAATAGCTATTTGCCACAGAGATAGTATCTAAATCGAATAAAATTGTATTTGAATTATTAGCCATTGGGAAAAGAATTTAAAATTATGTCACTTAAAATTGGTGTTATATCAAATAAATATTTGTAATAATGGAATGCTTGGAATAGTTCAGGGCTGGTCTTGTCACTTGATAGATTTGCAATTCTATTTGTGTGATGCATTACCTGGTATATGTGGTTGTGAGTGATGATGTGAATTGTGTAATTGTGGTGTAGTGAGCACTGAAAAAGTGTGAGTTTGGGTTGGACAGATAAAACATTATAATTAACTAACAGTATTATGAGAGACATCAGTAGATAACAGAAAATTATGTTGATATTATAATAATAGAGAAAAACTGAGATAATCGCTAGTCATTTTTCCAGACGAAGGTTGGTGATGTCAGATTCGCTCTTAATCAAAATTTGCTTACCGCCTTCAACTTTTCGTAGAAAAACTTTTCCAAATGACGTCCAACAAAATTTGTAGCCGTTATCCTTAGCATAGTTTCTAGCAAGGTAATAAAGACGTTGTGCTTTAAGGGTCAGGATTTCGGTTATATATATTGGTTTTGATGGACCTTCCTTGTTAATGTGAGTAGTATTCAGTTTATTTTGGCTGTTATTTTTGTTGAACTGTCGTAGGTTCCTTAATAAGCTATCCTTTGGTGTTGTGGTAGTGAAGTCAACCATGATAGTAGACAATTTAATTCAAATTTGTAATTGACTAATTTAATAATCTTTTTAGCTTCGTTTGAATGACTTTTGTTTCCTATGTAAATATGTGTATGCCCCAAAGGCCGAACATGATGGATCTTTTTGTTTATGAACAACCTGCATATCTTGTATGTATACTCATGTTTCTACAAATAAATGTCTTGTCTTGTCTTGTCGTATGAACGGTACTTACGTCTTATTAAATTACTTGGGCCCAGCAGCTACATTAATCGTGACGTCAGTTTTATGTCCTCTAAAGTGCATGTGGACACTTTGGACATATCAAGTGAGCTGGGGTCTGGTCGAGAGCTCTTCGGAAGGATCATTTATACCCCATTTTGCCAAATTTTGTTCGCAGCAGCCTACTTGGGTGTACACTGTACATTTTTACAATTGATTAAGTGCTAGAGAAGACTTCTTTCCTCCTCTGACTTCCTCAGCCCAACTAAGTCATCATGACCATGACTATATAAATGAAAACCGGCTTTTTAATAGCCTTTATCTTAAGACTGGGGTATCTGCTAAATTAGCAACTGTATTTGTGGTTGTTCAAACTTCGTTTGAAATACTGTTAGTATAAAGTTCTAATCAGCTTGCACTACAGAGTGGTTGTTCCGTCAGTCACTGCGGGCCGAATAGTGCGAAATTAGTGTTTTTTATTTCATCATCATCATCAGCCTATTAATGTTCCCACTGCTGGGACACAGGCCTCCTCTCTATGAGAGGGAATGGGCTATAATCAACCACGCGGGCCCAGTGCGGATTGGTAGATGTCACATGTCTTCGAATTTTTTGGTTCTAGGACATGCCGGTTTCCTCACGATGTTTTCCTTCACCGTTTTGAGAGCAGCGGTGATGAAATAAATTACACAAAGTAATGCGCCTGAATGGGTTCGAACCCACGACTTACTGTTCGTAAATCGGGGCCGCTACCGCTGGGCCACCGCTGCTTTTTATTTAATTGTAGCCTAATAAATCATTAGATCAAAATGCCAATTGTTTATACACATTACACTTTGTGAAGAAAACAGTGACAAATATTTGTGTGAAAAAAATATACTAAAACTCAATGCCGTATAAGAGTAGTTACGAAATTTCAAAGAAAAAATTCTTCACTTTGAGTATTTTTTTCATATAGTAATAATAAAGTTAGAATTATTCCAATCGTACCAATTAAAGTTCAGGGTCTAATAAGACATAAATATGTATATATTTTTTTGCACATTTTATTCACTCATCAAAGAGGAGTTACATGGAAAAAACCTCTCGTTAGCAGATACCACCCTCCTCATGGATAATTTGGTTTGTTTTCCTGGAACTTTATATTGCATCACGCTGCTGGGCGTAGGAAAAGGTGTCCTGCACCCCTAGCCAAGTTGACAATCTACAATCGTTAACGCTAGTAGAAAACTATTCAAATGAATGGGAATTACATCATCTCAACGTTAAATCACGTGATCAACCAACACAAACTAATAGAAAATTCGTAGACAAGTTTACATCGTTCAAAATGATAGAATAGAATGTTATCGTTTCTACAATGTTGATCGCTAAACTCTTTGGTAGGAACGCTCACCATAGACTAAAGTGTAGGTTTTTTCTACAGACATTAGAGAACGAGCGATCGACTCAGTCGTGTGAACTTGGCTACCAATTTAGCGCTTTCTACAATCGCTTACGCCGAGGCGTTTACGATTGTAGAAAGAGAATCGAAAACGAAACGTTTGTAACTTGGCTAGGGGTGCTGTTTTGCAGTGGTCAAATAATTTTATTTACGAAACTACGATGACTCAAATAATAAGTAGATAATTAGTGTGTCACCCGCATGCACCAAGTTCCGTTTTCACCAGAAAATAATATGTCCGTTTCGACCGCGCGGCCACGGCGTTTTTTTTAAAAAAAAACTATGCCAAGATTTTGTAAAAGTTTGTAAAAGTTGATTCCCAAAACCATAAATTTGTCAAAGTTATGGTTAAAAAGTTATAAGGGTTTGAACGTGGCCGCGCCATCGAAACGCGGAGAACCGCGCGGCCACGGAGATCTTTAAAACTAAGCGTTGTAGAGACCTGAAATTTAGGTAAATAACAGATTGAATTTGTAAAAAATTTGTAAAAATATACAAAAAATTCCTAGGTTTATATCTTAGGAGCTGTAAGACTTAAAACCCCATGGCCGCGCCATCGAAACGGTGAATAACACGTTATCGCCGATATCTCGCTGAAAAAGCATCGTAGAGGTCTGAAGTTTTTTGTAAAACACAGATTTGAATTTGTCAAAACTGGTAAAAATACTTCAAAAAGTCCTAGGGTTATATTTTAGGAGCTGTAAGACTACAAACCCATGGCCGCGCCATCGAAACGGTGAAAAATACGTTATCGCCGATATCTCGCTGAAAAAGCATCGCAGAGGTCTGAAGTTTTTTGTAAAACCTAGATTTGAATTTGTCAAAACTTGTAAAAATACACAAAAAAATCATAGGTTTATATTTCAGGAGCTGTAGTACGGTATTGCTTAGAAATACAAGTCGTGATTATTTATCGAAGAAAGTAAGTATTAGCTTGATTTTTTTTGTAAACAAAACCTAATTAAGTAGAACTTACGATAGTAGGCAAAAAAGTATTTTTTTAATAATATAAACCCTGTAATAACGTTTTCAATGTTTCGATAGGGTGACCATGACTTATTGTTCACAGAAAACTTTCCACCTATTGTATTAGAAATTATTTCTCAAGGATCCTAAATTAAATAAAAATGAAGAGTCGTATGTTTATTTCCTATAAACATAATTATGTTTTTGTAAAATATTGATTGACATCGAGTAACATCTACCAATCCGCACTGGGCCAGCGTGGTGGATTATACGCCCATTCCCTCTCAGAGGAGGGCTGTGTCCCAGCAGTGGGAACATTAATAGGCTGATGATGATGATGATCTTATCGTTACATTTTAGTTTATTTTTTTATTACAGAAATAAGTGTCATTGCATAGTATTTCCAGAATGATTTGTTATGACGATGGTAAAACCGAAATGCACACAAGTTCCGAACAACCTATGAAAATACATAATCTAACATAATTATGGTCATGGTATACATAGATGATTAAGATATTTAAAAAAAAAACAGTAATTTTAAATACACCATACTTCACAGTCGTATTAAAAAAATATAATATAAAAAACTATTCTTAGTGTAAGTAAAAAATCTGTGATTTGTGGTTTTGTCAGAAATATGTAAGTTAACAATCTGTGATTTATGTGATTTTTTAAGAAATAAACATGTTTTTGTATCTTATCATTTTAATTTAATTTATAATCCTTGATAAATAATTTTTAATGTAATAAATAGGTGGAAGTTTTTTGTAAGCAATAAGTCATGGTCACCCTAACCAAACATTCAGAACGTTTTGAAGGTTATAAGCGATACCGTACTACAGCTCCTGAAATATAAACCTAGGATATTTTTGTGTATTTTTACGAGTTTTGACAAATTCAAATCTAGGTTTTACAAAAAACTTCAGACCTCTGCGATGCTTCTTCAGCGAGATATCGGCGATAACGTATTTTTCACCGTTTCAATGGCGCGGCCATGGGTTTGTAGTCTTACAGCTCCTAAAATATAACCCTAGGACTTTTTGAAGTATTTTTACCAGTTTTGACAAATTCAAATCTGTGTTTTACAAAAAACTTCAGACCTCTACGATGCTTTTTCAGCGAGATATCGGCGATAACGTGTTATTCACCGTTTCGATGGCGCGGCCATGAGGTTTTAGTATTACAGCTCCTAAAATATAAACCTAGGATTTTTTTGTATATTTTTACAAATTTTTTACAAATTCAATCTGTTATTTACCTAAATTTCAGGTGTCTGCAACGCTTAGTTTTAAAGATCTCCGTGGCCGCGCGGTTCTCCGCGTTTCGATGGCGCGGCCACGTTCAAACCCTTATAACTTTTTAACCATAACTTTGACAAATTTATGGTTTTGGGAATCAACTTTTACAAACTTTTACAAAAACTTGGCATAGTTTTTTTTAAAAAAAAACGCCGTGGCCGCGCGGTTGAAACGGACACAAAATAATTGCTAATACTTAGACTGGCTTATTAGTCATCCTTTCATAACCGTCACGTTGTCGATATCGCTTTATCAATGAACCTGATAAGAACCTGCGCAGCTTACGGAAAACGATAAATTCGAACAACGATAGGACCCTTATCATTCACTGTTGATTTCACCTGCAGTAAACAAGTTGTTTCAAAATAATAATTTTCTTTGTGAACAAAAGGACGTAACAGTATCTCTATAAGGTAAAGAAAATTCTTCGTTGTTTTTAATGAAGGTGATCTGTAACCGAACACTCGTGATCGTGAACGGTACGTACAGACTTAGAAGGATCTTTATACATATTAACATAACTTACGTGAGGATCACGCATTTTGGTGACGTGACGTGGTGCTGAATTTTTTGCCACATTCCAATATTTATTTCAGTCAAACAAAAGCTCAACTTAATGAAGTTGAGCTTTTGTTTGACTATGTGCTGCCCAGGTTATCGTAAATTATGTTATTTTATAATATAAGTAGGTATAGAGTATTAATTATTTATTAAGCATTCTCCGGGAAATTCACATCAGCCTGAAGCTTCAGCCAGTTTCTAACAAGAATGTAAACATACAGTATAAGTAAGCGTTTCCAGCACCAAATTAATCAATTTCTTTCTTCCAGGCATGCCGCCTCCACACGCTCGACCCTGCGGGCCGCTGTGCGGGACATACTGCTCGTCGACCTGCTACCACCGCAATCGTGAGGTCCACATCTACCACCCGCCGCCGCCACCGCCGCCGCCCCCACCCCCGCCGCACTACCACTATCCGCATCACCCGCCGCCGGTGCATATTCATCACCATCCGCCGCCGCCACCGCCGTACTACCCCCCACCACCGCACTATCCACCGCCGCCGCCGCATTATCACCACCACGGAGGTGCACCCCATTATTGGCGCTAAATCCTGGTGGCCTTGACCTCTTAAAGCAGTATTCTTTTAATCGTACTTCAGTGTGGAAAAGGGATGGAACTAGACGCCTTGAATAGTTCTATACCTTTCGCACACTGAAGTCGCATTAAAGTAATACTGCTTTAAGAGTAGGTGGTACGGGCCCTGGTAGCTGTCAGGGGCCCTTCTATAATGGTTTGCAGGGCAGGTTAAGGTGACTGAACACTCTAGACTGTTCTCCTAACATTGACCCGCCTAAAAGTGTATGGTAACCCATGATCTGTGTAACTCAATGTCAGGGCAATAACTGCAGAAATCCTATAAATTAAATAAAACCTATCTGTTATCTCAATACTGGACTGTGATGATTTTTAATTTTCGTACAACAAAGAAATTCTTGGAATATTGAGATCTGCATGCTTAAACTGATAAATTATTATTTATCTTATCGGAAACGATAATATTTGAATTGTGTACCTAATTGAAGTACTAAATATACTCAATGTTAAAGTGTAATTGATATCAACACTCAAATAATAACATTTATAAAAACAAAGCTTGTTTTATTCTTTCACAACATCAACACTCCAACTTAATTTCCCTGCCCTTATACCGATTTGTATGCAGTCGGTGTAGCAAGTCTTTTTCCATACTAGTCATAATCTCATGCCATGTCAATTCTCAATTCATTATTGCGTACCATATTGTATATGTAGGGAAATAAATAATAAATATATTAGTCAAAATTATGGACCCTGTCGGGCACAGCATAGATCAATTAGGAGAGAGGAGGAAGAAAATTCAGCGGTGACCTCTCGCGTCCGGCCTTAGTTCAATCCATGGTCCGGAGCGAGACGCAATGGGACGCCGTCACCTCTTTCTGCGAAGCAGTCATGCAAAGGAGGTAGCGGAACGTGAGAGGGAAAGAACCTCACGTACCGGCCGCCGCGGGAGACGCCCCAGGCGTCAGGGGCCACGTGGTGGCCCCGGCCACTGTAGGCGCGGGCCTGTGGACGATGAGCTATAGGCTAGCTCGCCGTCCGTCCGTCTTATGACGACAGGCCGTGTCGACGGCGCGTCGCGAAGGGGTCCGCAAGAGCCGATGCCTGCCGGGACTGCGAGACTGTTCGAAAGAGATACCTTGGCCCCGGAACACAAAGGGCGATGAAGGAAGATGGATGGGTTTTAGTCAGTAAAAGTCTGACACTGGAATCCTGCTCCGCCCAGAGCGGGAAGAGTCATTTGATGATTTCCCAAGGGGAAAAAAAGGAAGAACACTGGCTCTTTATTGTGATAAATTTACTCCTATGCCCTTTCTAACCATAAATCATCTTTCACACGGTCCATCCATCTTCGGTACGTTGTTCTTCCCCTAGTCTTATTACTAGGAAAAGACCAAAGAAACGATGGTTCACATTCAAAACTTTCCTTACGATATTTTTCTCTTTCTTCCGCATCATACTCGTATATGACAACCATATATTACCATACAGCTTTTCAGTCACCGGTGCAACCTTCACACACTATACTGACCATTCTCGTTACACCGTCATCCGCCCCTTAGGTTTCTCATCTTAGTCACATGCAATTGCAGACAGGAGTGTGAGCTTCATTTTATAATCTTAATGGGGAATGCAGCTGTACCTGTGTTCAAACGCCATTTCGCATCCATTCAATGTTAATTCTGTGCTTAACTTTCCTATCTAATTAGCCATCGCTTTGTACGAGTGAACCGAGATACCAAATTTCGGAGCAGACATGGAGAAGCGCTAAGAATTCCAGAATTGGGGCACCGCCGAAACCGCAGAATATGTAATCTATTTTAGTTATGCTGATTTTGAAGCCATCATGCTCCTTCTACTGTTTCCATTTGTCCAATTTGCTCTGGCATACTTATTTGCCGACAAGAACCAGTTCGTCGGTAAACAGCATACACCAAGGTGCCTCTTTCTGTGTATGTCCGACGTCAGAGAACCCATAATCAATAGAAAGAGTTAGGGACTTAAAGCCGACAATATGATACAAGCCCACAGTCACACTGCACTCGTCGGTGTTCCCATCAGCCGACCGGTCGTAGGTAATAAATTGACTGTACATGAAGTCAATAGCACCAATTAACTCGCACTGGCCAGCAAACGTTTCTTTTTCAAAGCTCACGCACGCTCACCTCAACACACCCCGAGGGCCGCGCCATCATACGCTTTCTCTATATCAACTAGCACTATGAACAAGATCTTTTGTACACGTCTGTACTTCTCGCAAAATTGGCGGACAGCAAAAATGGCATTTATTGTTCCTCATCGTCATTCCGCTGCCCTTGTCCCAAATCTTTTGTGGTCGGCGCAGCAAGTCTTCTTCTTCCATACTTCTCTATTACTCGTCATCTCATCAACACACCTCATTTCGTGCCATATCATCCTTCACACGGGCCATCCATCATTCATTTTATCTCCCTCTGATCTTATACCCATCCACAATGATACCCTAAACTTTCCTCATGACATTTATTGTTCCTCGCTCTGGCATTACCCCAAATATTGCTCTTGGGTAATCTCACTCAGATCTTGGAATCTCTTTCATTGTCTCCCATGTGATATCCGATATTATTGCAGACCTTTATGTCACATTAGTAGGACACTAGTCAACTTTTGCACCATTCCTGTGGGACCGCTCCTTCATACAACTACTGATTGAAGAATAAAGTTGAATGTGGATGATTGTACATCCACATTCATATTTCAAA
The DNA here is from genome assembly GCA_905147715.2 of Xestia xanthographa. Classification (NCBI taxonomy): domain Eukaryota; kingdom Metazoa; phylum Arthropoda; class Insecta; order Lepidoptera; family Noctuidae; genus Xestia; species Xestia xanthographa. The sequence goes on along the minus strand of LR990659.1, from coordinate 16,932,771 downwards.
AACTTCCATACTTCTTCTTACACCAACTGGGCATATTTTAATGTCATTGCAACAAAAAAAAAATATTGCGTTTCAGACGGGATTCCAGAAGTGAATCACCGTGTGTTTGGACCTGAATAAATAAAAAATATATAAATTGGTACTGATTTGATAAAAATAGCTGCAATTCGAATTTGATTTTCGACCAACCCAACTCATGCGTCATGTTGTCGATATCGCGTTATCAGCTTGTCTGATAAGGACCTGCGCAGATTATGACAAAAAACCATAAATAGGTACAACAATCGGACCTTTATCATTCACTATCGATTACACCTGCAGTAAACTAGTTGTTTAATAAAATTTCATTTGGTTTGTGAACAAAAGGAATAAACTGTACCTATAAGACTAAGGTAAGAACACTCTCTCTTTGTTTTTAACTTCGTGATTGTGAAAAGTACAGTGCTACAAGGATCATTTGGCGCACTTTGGACATTGACAGAGGGCGCTGTTGGTAAACATTAGAGAAGTAGTTCAAAACAAGATGGCGTCTTCAGGCTTGAGCCTAAGTTTTATAATGTTGATTAACTTCAGTTTAATTTACTAAATTGAATCAGATTATAGTAATTCCTGTTTTAAAAGCAAATTCGTCAGTCTTGTGTTGATTGTATAATTCCTACTTCGTTCTCTTCCACTTGACCTTACCTTAGTTCTTATACCCTAGTACCAACAAGTAATCTGGGACTGGTCTCAGTCTCTATCTTCTGCAAAAAGTCCTAACCAACGATAAATATACGTAGATCTTTTTCTTATAAGCAACTTTTTTCTTCCAGGTATGCCGCCCCCACACGCTTACCCATGCGGGCCGCAGTGCGGGTCTTTCTGCACCCCGAACTGCCGTCACCGCATCACGGTGGAGACCCACTATCCGAATCATGCGTATCCGCCGCCGCCACCTCAGCCTTACGACATTCCGCAACCGCCCGACTATCCGCATCACCAACCACCGCACCACTATCCGCATCACCCGCCGCCGCCGCACCATCACCCGCATCACCCACCGCCGCATTATGCACCGCCGCCCGTGCACTACACACAGGACGGAATCCAACTTTTTGGGCAGCCACCGCAACCTCGCTAGTTTCTGGAAGCCATCAGTGGGTTAACATACACTGTTAAAAAAGCATGTCATTATTGAACGAAAAGTGTCATGTGAATATTCAAGTGACTTTGTATCATGATGTGTACACCAACTGTTAACTATATTTTCTTAATTTTATCAAACAAATAATTATGGTAACCGAACCCTAATGTATGTAACTTTCCTTGTGTATCATGTAAGTAAATAACTTAACCACGCAACAAAAATTGGTGCCTACTTCGGAAAATACATTGCGGCGTTTCTTTTTCCTGTAAAAAATTCGTGGAATATTGAGATCTGCATCCTTATTAACTTTTTTAATCTTACTAAGTTTATAAATCACTTATTTATTTATCTTATCTTGAAAGATAACGTTTAAATTTTGTACCTAAGTAATTGAAGTGATAAATGTACTTATTATAAAAGTGTAATTTATATCAACATTCAAATAAATATATTTATGACACAGCAACATTACTTTTATTGCAAACTAATAGGTAACACCTTAGGGCATAACTTCATTGACTCTCCAGTTGTCTTATTGGGTGATTAGTCTGAACATCAGACCAAAATGAATGGACCGTGGTCCGTTCAGACGTAGACAAAGAAACAAGAAAATCACTCAAACAGAACCGATAATAATCAGATTTTCAAAATACACTAAAAAACAATTAACAAGTTGGTGTTGTCATCAACCGACCGCGAATTGCCGATCGCGATGGAGGACATCTGTGGACGCCCTCTGCCCCATCTAGGGGACATAGGACATTTAGTTAAGTTGTCATCAACTTGTTAATTCTAAATCAGTACATACATAAACTCACGCCTTTTTCCTATGGGGTATGCAGAAACCAGGCAGCAGTGGTAGCCCAGACTTACGAACAGTAAGTCTTGGGTTCGAACCCAGGTAGGCGCATTACTTTGTGTAATTTATTTCATCACCACTGCTCTCAAAACGGGGAAGGAAAACATCGTGAGGAAACCGGCATATCCTAGAACCAAAAAATTCGAAGACATGTGACATCTACCAATCCGCACTGGGCCCGCGTGGTGGATTATATCACTCCCACTCATAGAGAGTAGGCCTGTGTCCCAGCAGTGGGAACATTAATAGGCTGATGATGATGAGGCAGAAACCATAGAACGCCATCCTTACATGAATCAGTAATCTAGAAAAAAAAAACAGCCAGCAATATGTTTCACGCCAATTCTTAATGCGTACCAAAAAAAGTAGTACCAACTTAACCAACCGAACCATATTACTGCACTTGATTATTTCTCCAACACGAAGCTCACAGACACAAAATCAATTAGCAGAACGCAACAGACAGAAACACAAGTAATTATTTCATCGTTTCCTCTTCAAGGCTATGAAGGGAAATACTAAACCAAACGGCGCTCTTATTAAGAAAGTTTTTCTTCATAACAAGATTACTTTCGCCAGATGTGTTGGATTGTGTTCGTATAAATGTTGGGAAGAAAGCGATACTATCTAGCTGTATTACTTACTTTGTAATCTAAGGAGGTTAGGTTAGAAAATTTGGCATTTTTTGTGGTAATTTCGATGTTTAATGATTATCAGTAACAGTTATGGAACTCAAAATGAACTACTTTTCTCCTAACATTGCCGAAAAATCAATCAATATCATAACTAATGATAAATCATAATATTATTACAACGTTCATTTTGTTGGTTGTACTGGTACTTAATCAATCAAAGCCACTTATGCAATAACTAGCTGTTGCCCGCGGCTTCGCCCGCGTAAAGTGCGGTAATTGTCCCACTGAATCATAATAAAGGGATAAATAGTATCCTACATGTTAATCCAGGTTATAAACTATGTTTGTGCCAAATTTCATAATAATCACAATTTATTATTATCATCAAAATCTCCATCACTATCACAACCACCATCACTATCACAATCACTATCACAATCACTATCACAATCACAATCACTATCACAATCACTATCACAATCACTATCACAATCACTATCACAATCACTATCACAATCACTATCACAATCACTATCACAATCACTATCACAATCACTATCACAATCACTATCACAATCACTATCACAATCACTATCACAATCACTATCACAATCAATATCACAATCACTATCACAATCACTATCACAATCACTATCACAATCACTATCACAATCACTATCACAATCACTATCACAATCACTATCACAATCACTATCACAATCACTATCACAATCACTATCACAATCACTATCACAATCACTATCACAATCACTATCACAATCACTATCACAATCACTATCACAATCACTATCACAATCACTATCACAATCACAATCACTATCACAATCACTATCACAATCACTATCACAATCACTATCACAATCACAATCACAATCACAATCACTATCACAATCACTATCACAATCACTATCACAATCACTATCACAATCACTATCACAATCACTATCACAATCACTATCACAATCACTATCACAATCACTATCACAATCACTATCACAATCACTATCACAATCACTATCACAATCACTATCACAATCACTATCACAATCACTATCACAATCACTATCACAATCACTATCACAATCACTATCACAATCACTATCACAATCACTATCACAATCACTATCACAATCACAATCACTATCACAATCACAATCACAATCACTATCACAATCACTATCACAATCACTATCACAATCACTATCACAATCACTATCACAATCACTATCACAATCACTATCACAATCACTATCACAATCACTATCACAATCACTATCACAATCACTATCACAATCACTATCACAATCACTATCACAATCACTATCACAATCACTATCACAATCACTATCACAATCACTATCACAATCACTATCACAATCACTATCACAATCACTATCACAATCACTATCACAATCACTATCACAATCACTATCACAATCACTATCACAATCACTATCACAATCACTATCACAATCACTATCACAATCACTATCACAATCACTATCACAATCACTATCACAATCACTATCACAATCACTATCACAATCACTATCACAATCACTATCACAATCACTATCACAATCACTATCACAATCACTATCACAATCACTATCACAATCACTATCACAATCACTGTCACAATCACTGTCACAATCACTGTCACAATCACTGTCACAATCACTGTCACAATCACTGTCACAATCACTGTCACAATCACTGTCACAATCACTGTCACAATCACTGTCACAATCACTGTCACAATCACTGTCACAATCACTGTCACAATCACTGTCACAATCACTGTCACAATCACTGTCACAATCACTGTCACAATCACTGTCACAATCACTGTCACAATCACTGTCACAATCACTGTCACAATCACTGTCACAATCACTGTCACAATCACTGTCACAATCACTGTCACAATCACTGTCACAATCACTGTCACAATCACTGTCACAATCACTATCACAATCACAATCACAATCACAATCACTATCACAATCACTATCACAATCACTATCACAATCACTATCACAATCACTATCACAATCACTATCACAATCACTATCACAATCACCATCATCGTTTTCACAATCATTATCATCGTAATCGCAATCATTATCATTGTAATCACAATCATCATGATAACAATCGCCATCACTATCACAACCACAATCATTATCACAATCACCATCACTATCACAATCACCATCATTAACACAATTAGGGAATCCAATCCCGCAAACGCGGGATCCCGCAAATGCGGGATCCCGCACCTTTTTTGTGGGTTCAGAAATGCGGGATTACACCCGCGGGATCCCGCAGATCTGCGGGATTGAAAAAAAATTATATTTAAGAAAAATGGGCTCAGGGGACTATCTTATTATTTATAAGACACCTCAGCACAGCTTATTAATAAGTGATTTAACAACTTTCCCATAGAACTTGTGACTTTTATGTAGAATTTGTATGGAAAATAATTTTGATTCAGTTCTTAACTTACAGCTAAATAAGTTTTGAATTTCTATTTTGTGTCGCATGATCGGAAGTCGGAACAGAACGTAATCAATGTCAGTTCAGTTCAAATACTCTATGACTAGGGATTTCCCTACGGTGCACGGGGATTTACCTTCGCGCGCGGTCAAGTGTCAAAGAAAGTTATTGCGTTATAGCGTCTTACTTGTGATGTGAAAAGGTTACATAACGTACGCGAGAGAAATCTTTTTTTTTAATCAAATTGTTAAGAGCACGTTTCGAGTGAAAAATACAGTTTAATATTAAAAATGAGTGTCAATTTAGTTTATAAAGAGTATAAAAGCTCGAGTGAAGTGTGGAAACATTTTTTAAGAGCAGAAAATGGATGTCTTTCATTTCACTACACAAAACAAAAATAATAGTAAATAAAAGCAATGCCGCAAATCCCGCGGGATCCGCGGGATTGATGACCTTGATCCCGCATGCTTGCGGGATCGAGATTTTGATGCAGGATTGGATTCCCTAAACACAATCACACCCACCATCACATTCACAATCGCTATCCTCGTTATCACAATCATTATCATCGTAATCACAATCATTATCATCTTAATCACAATCATCTTCGTCATTATCACAATCACCATCTCTGTCACAATCACAATCACCATCACCATCACTATCACCATCACAATGACCGTCACTATCACAATCACCATCACAATCACCGTCACTATCACAATCACCATCACAATCACCATCAAAATCACTATCACAATCACCATCATCGTTTTCACAATAATTATAGTCGTAATTACAATCATTATCATCGTAATAACAATCATTATCATCTCAATCACAATCATCATGATCACAATCACCGTCACTATCACAAAATCAAGTTAAAACAATCACAATCACCATCACAATCATTCTCGCAATCACTATCCTCGTTATCACAATCATTATCATCGTAATCACAATCATCATGATCACAATCACCGTCACTATCACAAAATCAAGTTAAAACAATCACAATCATTCTCGCAATCACTATCCTCGTTATCACAATCATTATCATCGTAATCACAATCATCTTCGTCATTATCACAATCACCATCTCTGTCACAATCACAATCACCATCACCATCGCTATCACTATCACAATCACCGTCACTATCACAATGACCATCACAATCACCATCAAAATCACTATCACAATCACCATCATCGTTTTCACAATAATTATCGTCGTAATTACAATCATTATCATCGTAATAACAATCATTATCATCTCAATCACAATCGTCATGATCACAATCGCCGTCACTATCACAAAATCAAGTTAAAACAATCACAATCACTATCACAATCATTCTCGCAATCACTATCCTCGTTATCACAATCATTATCATCGTAATCACAATCATCTTCATCATTATCACCATTGCTGTCACAATCACAATCACAATCACCATCACCATCGCTATCACTGTCACAATCACCGTCACTATCACAATGACCATCACTAACACAATCACAATCACCATGACCATCACAATCACTCTCACAATCACTATCCTCGTTATCACAATCATTATCATCGTAATCACAATCATCTTCATCATTATCACCGCTACTGTCATAATCACAATCACCTATTACCATCACAATCACCATCAAAATCACTATCACAATCACCATCATCGTTACTGTACGAGTTCGTTAGCAGTGGACTGTGGGGATGTTGCTAGGTTGCTGATAGGGCAGGAGGGCTTCAATATTTGATATGAAGTAAAAACGAGTTAAAGACACGTCCATTTATTGCACAGTTCGTGGTTGGAAGAGAGCGTAATACAGTGCTCCACAGATAATATAAACGTCAAAAAATTTACATTCAAAATGTTGATGTTGGTGTTGCCAACATGCTGCGGCCTGCATAAAGCTATTTAAATAAAGTTATTTTAATTTAAATCTTAAATTTTATTACATAGTTAAGTACCTACTAATTTAATTGATAAACAAACTAAAGTCAAATTAATTTAGCATTGTTTACGACAATTTACATTTAGGTATATTTTTATTACTGTGCAACTTATCTTACAATTAAACTTACAGAAAGTATGAAAGTTACTGAAACTATTAACATTACAGAGCTATTATTGTTATAGGACACAATATGACATTTAAAATATTGGTGATATAAGAAACTCTGATGAAAAACAGTTACAAACATCATTATTTACTATAGACATTAAATATAGCAATATGAAATATTTTAAAGAAAAGTTTAAGTTAACAACATGTGCTTATATCTATTATGCTTATTATCTAGTAAACTTAGTAACTATGGACTAAATGTATCAATCTATTTGATCTATAGGTAAAACACTAACTTTAGTTATGGAACGTACATGAGTTTTTCCATTAGGTGTTTTTACTTCCACATTTCTAACTTTCCCATCATGTCCTGGAAATACATTTGTTATTCTAGCCACGGGCCAAGATAAAGGAGGGGTATTAATCTCTCTAAGTATAACTAGACTACCAATTTTAATGTTACACATACTATTTAACCACTTAGGTCTATTCTGCAATTGATTCAAATACTGTTTATGCCACATTTTCCAGAATGATTGTTTTAAGTTGGTACATTGTTGCCAAAATACAAGTCTATTATGAGGAACGTTAACAATATCTTGTTCTGGATACATAGTTAAAGATTCACCTATTATAAAATGAGCCGGAGTTAGATAACTAAAATCATTTACGTCTGATGCAGACACTGGCAAAAGAGGGCGTGAATTCAACACAGCTTCTATCTCAGTTAAAACAGTATTTAATTGCTCATACGTTAAAATGTTATTTTGTAAAATTCTTTTTAAATGGTACTTTGTACTCTTAACTGCAGCCTCCCAAAGACCTCCAAATGTAGGTGAATAGCTAGGGATGAAGTTAAAATTAATACCTTGCTGAGCTGCATATTCATGAACCTTGCTCTGGTGGTCTTTGGAAGACTGCAAGTTATAAAGCTCAACCAATTGGTTCCTTGCGCCTTTAAATGTACTAGCGTTGTCACAGTGGATCTCAGTGGGCAAACCGCGTCTTGATATAAGCCTTCGTAAACATGCAAGGAAAGTGTTGGTAGTTAGATCTGAAGCCAATTCCAAGTGAATGGCTTTTGTCGTAAAGCAGACGAAAACGCAGATGTAACCTTTACCTATTATTGCTCGCCTCACACGCGAGTTTTTTACACTGATTGGCCCAGCGAAATCGACACCGACTTTCTTAAAGGGACGGCTGGTTGCAATCACTCTATCGGCAGGCAAGGAGCCCATTAGTTGTCTCGAGGCATGAGCCTTTTGTCGGAAACAAACTATACATTGGTGAGTGATTTTCTTTACAACTCTTATACCATCAATTATCCAAAATCTTTGATTTAAGTTTGACAACAAAAGTTTAGGTCCAGCATGAAGAAGTCTTTCATGCTCCTTTCTTATAATGAGATATGTAATCTGAGAACCTTTAGGTAATAATACAGGATGTTTTTGCTCAAATGGAATATTGGCATAATGAAGTCTGCCACCTACTCTTAACAAACCTCGCTCATCCAAAAAGGGGTGTAGGCTCTTTAGACTACCCTTAATACTTGAATTATTTATTATTAAATCTATTTCCTTTTTATAATGAAATTGTTGCTCATGTTTAATTATCAACAATAAGGAATGCTTTAGTTCAATGCTAGTTAAATAGGGATGACTAATTTTGCTATTTTTTGAGTGAACATTGTTATAAAACCTGAAAATGTATGCTAATACTCTAGTCATTTTATTAATATCAGAAATGTTGTACAATTTATCAACTGTGCCGTTGACCTCCTGAGAAGCTGACGCTTGATCGCTGGAGATTGTTGAACAAGATTTCATCTCAGGTACATCAAGAGATGGGTTGAAATTGGGAGCAAATGAGTACATGCCGTCACGCAGGAACTGTGGACCATGCCACCACATATCGCAGCTACTTAAATCTTGAGGATTGACACCTCTGCTGATGAGGTCGGCAGGGTTGTCCCGCGTGTCGACATATCCCCATGTCCAGTCAGCTGTTAGCTGGTTAATCACATTTACTCTGTTCGCGACATAAGCTTTAAAGTTAATTGGATCTTTGCTTATCCAAGCTAGAGCAATTTGCGAATCCGAGAATAAATAAACACTGTCAATATTAATTTTAAGCATAAGCGTGCTGTGAACCCTTGCTATTAATTTTGAAAGCAGTAGTGCTGCATTTAGCTCTAGCCTCGGCACGGTCAGACTCTTATTATTTAGCGGATTAATTCTTGATTTCGAACAGAGCAAATATTGATTAACTTCACCTGATTTATCGATGACCCTTAGGTATATACAGCATCCATATGCAGTTGAGCTGGAAGCATCTGAAAAGCCAATTAATTGTACAGTGTCTGAATCCACAACCTGAACATTTCTTTTTAAAGAAATTGTGCCCATGGAAGCTAAGCTGTGCACAAACTGAAGCCATTCTTGTGTTATGCTTTCAGGGGGGGGAGCTGTCCAATTCACTTTGCTCAACCATAGTTTCTGCATAATAGCCTTTGCTTTCACTATGATGGGACTTATAAATCCCATAGGATCATAAAACCTACCTATGCAACTTAATATCTGTTGCTTGTTAATTTTATTGCAGTCATATGGCTGTGGGTTACTTATTTTGAACTGATCCTCATTCATGTTTATGAGAAGCCCTAAAGTTTTTAGGTTATAATTTTCCTTTTGCAAATCCACACTATCAAAATGCTGGTCACTTGAAGGAATATCAGTCAATATACGAGCGTCATTGGAAGCCCACTTGTGTGTTTGAAACTTACCTAAACTAAGCAAATCGCGCAATTGACTTTTTGCTTCAAGGATTGTTTGCAAGCTATGGTGTGAGTAGATAACGTCATCAACATAAGTTGAATTTTTCAATATAGCGGAAGCTAAAGGAAATTGTTGCTCATACATGCAAGCAAGTTCATTCAAGCAAGCCGTAGCTAAATATGTCGAGCTTTTTAAACCATATGTGACGGTATCTAGCCTAATACATTTGACACTCTCATTGGGGTGATCTCGCCACAATATATTTTGCAATGAGGTGTATTCAGAACTGACTTGAACGTTTCTGAACATGCGCCTGATGTCAGTTGTGAATGTGTATTGACCAAACCTAAATAACATGATGATGTCAAACAGATCTCTTTGGACTGAAGGCCCATTCAGCATTAAGTCATTTAAAGATACCTTTTTGTTTGTTTTCATTGAGCCATCAAATACTGTACGCAGTTTTGTAGTTTTACTTTCTTGCTTTATGACTGCATGGTGCGGTAAAAAATAAATTGCATCTCTACTGAAGTGATATGAGTCTATGTCTACATAGTGACCATGACCTAAAGCTAAGTATTCATGAATAAACTTTTGATATTCAATAAAAAGGGAAGAATTTTTGTGTATTTTCTTTTCTAAATTCAAAAACCTTTTCAATGCAAGATTGAATGAATCACCTAGTGTGTTATTTACTTCTGATAGAGGTAATTTTAAGGGTAAAACAACTTGAAATTGATTATTTTCTAACTGAACAGTACTTTTAAAAATGCTTTCGCAAAGCTGATGCTCTGAGGTTTGCTCGTTGAAAACTTCAGGCACTCTTTCTGTTTTCCAGAAATTACTTAATGTCTCACCGAGGTCTGATGTACAATCAATACATTTCAATGTTACCTTATTGCAGACCTGAGATTGGCACTGCTTTGGCAAACCTCCAGCAATGATGTGCCCGAACTGAGTGTTGATGATGCATGGCTCATGTGAGCTGTTGTGCAGCGATGACTGCTCCTTCATCACAGGAACAGGCCTCTCCAGCGGCATCAGCACCTGAAAAAATACATCAGCACCCAATAGTACTTGAATCTCACTTGGCATATAAAAATGATCATCTGCCAATATTGCGCCTGTAGGTATATTAAATTCTGAAATGTTTAATTTAGTCTGAGGTAATTTGCACGTTATTTTGTCTACTACTTGGCAAGTAACTGTAGATTTGAACGTGGAATTTAATGAATATATCTCTTTATGTAAACAAAACCTTATTGTACTTTTCATATTAGTAATGCCAATGATGTTTGTGTCAATTTGCTTTGGTTCTAAACCTAGAACTTGCACAAGTGAACTTGTGACAAATGACAGTTGCGACCCACTGTCAAGCAGAGCCTTGACTTGCAGCTCTGACCCATTATGGGCAACAATCTTGATTTTTGCTGTGGGAAGAAGTACATCATTAGTAGTATTGCCTGTCAATGATGTGACAGGAAGTGCGTTTGCAGCAGGATCGTGATGCAATAGAGTGTTATGTTCTTGTTTGCACTCTTTGCATCGGAAATGAAATTTACACTTGCCTGAATGCGCACATAAACATATTTTGCAAAGTTTATTACTTGTTGCAAATTGCACTCTCTCATGAGTGGATAATAAATTAAACTTCTTACAATTAAATAATTTGTGATCTGTTACCTTGCAGTACAGGCATGAAGACTGCTTTCCAGCTGCAGCATTGTTCGCCACTTTAGGTCCCTGTGGCCGTGGTCCCCGGTCTTGATCTACACTCTCCAACGCAAGCGCCCGCCTCTCAATATATTCTAGGAAGTCAGCCAGGACTGGTTTGGTAGGTTTTTTCCGTTCCAGCTGGTAGGCTTGCGAGGTGTACAAATCTTGTTTGCGGTAAAGAATGCACAACACTATAGGATCCCAGTATTTAACATTAGGTTCAATGTTTTCTAAAGCAGCTAATTGTTGCTTTATATCAGACAGAAAGTTTCTCAGATTACTACCTGTAGATTTAGCTATTGGTTTCATATCAATAAGAAAGTTAATGTGGTCATTTATTATTTTCTCAACATTATTATATCTATCGTTTAATATTTTCAACGCTTGACTATAACTATCACTGACCAATGGTAAGTTTTTAATCAAGTCATATGGCTCCTCTCTAACAAAACTCCTAAGATAATACATCTTTTGCACTGCGTCTAGCGAATTATTGTCATTAATCATTGAAGTAAAAACATTGATAAATGGTATGTAGTCGCTAAACTTACCCGTGAATGTTTGAATTTGCACCTCTGGTAGTTTTATTCTTGCGAGCGCAGTGGCAGAATCTGAAAGCTTGCGTGAGGGTGAGGAACCGGAATTTTCGAACGTTTTAATTTGTTTATCCAAAACCCCAATGATGTGAAAATACTTTGTCTCAATTTCGTTTACATCTTCTTCGTCCTCGGGGTGAAGACATAAAATTGACTTGTTTGCTTCTTCGTAATCGTTAAATACCTGATGTGCCCGTATTCTCTTGTTTACAAGCTCTTCGATCGAGGCTGAACCAACGCCCGCCTTGGTGTCACAAATGAAATTATTTAACCGCGTGAGTGAGGTTTTTAGATAGCCTCTTGAAGCCACAAGGCGTTTTAAATCTGGTTCTGCCATTGCACTCGCAAACAATTGAAACTGTTACTGACACAATTATTATCTACAGTAATTACGATTATTGTCAATAAACTTAAAATAGTTGCTAACAAACAACAAAGGGAATGGAACTCAAACAAGATGGCTGCTCGAAAATACCACGTAGGTCGTAGAGTAGAACTCGTTGCGTCGCGCGTCGCTCGTTCTCGCCAATCGCCTTGCACTTGTCGCGTCGTGATTCGCCAGTTCGTCTTGCCGCCACGATTGACCGGATCACCCGTCTCGTTCACACGCGCAGGAAATCGTATCGCTGTCTCACTCGCGCTTGCCCGCGCTGCGTTTGCGTCACGTCGGAGATCGCTGATTTGTTGAGGACGACTCGAACCGAAGATAGACGAAGTGTGCACGATGTTTGCACGAATATGTTGCATCAACTCAACCTTGTGTGAAGAAAATGTCCGCCATAGAAATCTTGCTCCAACTTCACAATTCGCAAATTTTGTTGCCTCCTCCTCTTCAAAATCCAGAAGGACCATGTACGAGTTCGTTAGCAGTGGACTGTGGGGATGTTGCTAGGTTGCTGATAGGGCAGGAGGGCTTCAATATTTGATATGAAGTAAAAACGAGTTAAAGACACGTCCATTTATTGCACAGTTCGTGGTTGGAAGAGAGCGTAATACAGTGCTCCACAGATAATATAAACGTCAAAAAATTTACATTCAAAATGTTGATGTTGGTGTTGCCAACAGTTACTACAATCATTATCATCGTAATCACAATCATCATTATCACAATCTTCATCGTAATCACAATCATGGTACTCCCTTAATTCTCCTAAAAAAATTTGTCCGAAAATCATTATCCATAAAACGTTTGCTATAAACTTCAGTAACCATAATGTTCAAAATCCCGAAATTTTGTTTTACATAATTATCTTTATTTCTAAAACTGTTTTGTCATAATATCGGATACTATAATAATTGAATCTTCTAATTTTACATGCCATAAAGTCAAATGTCCTAAGTATTTTATTATATAATGTATAGTATTCCGAATGCTCATATAAGTATAATGAAATTTTTGGTCCTAAAACATTTGCTAAAAATTAGGTTTTAGTGACAGAAACGAATCGCTGTAAATCCGACCCCACGCAGTCTTGTCTGCCCTACCCCGGGAGTGTAATTTAAAATCGCGTAGGCGCGGAGGGGCGAGGCGGCCCGTGAGTTGAGGAGCAGGTGGTTGTAACACTCGCCGCCGCTGCTGAGGCTGGCCGACTTCGCCGGCCAGCAAGCCGAAGCTGCGGTGGGGAGCGTTAAACACATCTGCGACGATAAACTCGCGTGGGACCGCCGGAGCCCCGCAGCGCCGGAGTCGTGACAGAAACCATGCCTGCTGCATGTTGCTTGCTCGCTTGCATGCTGCATGCTTGCTTGCATACTGTATGTGTGCTTGCATGCTGCATGGTTGCTGCATGCTTGCTGCATGCTTGCTGAAGGCTTGCTGCATGCTTGCTGAATGCATGGTGTACCTATGTTTGTTTGGTGTATGTTTGTTTGATTGATTGATTTTCTGTGTTTTAGTGACTACCGATATGAAATGTATGCCAAAAGAAGATTCTAACTGTGAACTTTCTGCAATATTATGATGGTTCTACTTTTTAATTCTTACAAATTTCATAAGAGCAATATTATTTAAAAATGTGTTATAGCAAAAGCCAAGTAATACTTAACCTGTAGTTACCGTAATTACAGACACAATTAAAATAACAATGTTCCGTTCCCTTTTGGGAACGTCTGGGAACATACCGGTTTGTTTTAAAAATATTATTAAGATCAATACAACGATTTTTTTTTTTTAATTTAGGATTTAAAACTATTATTCAAAACGGTTTTAAGTCTTTTGTATATTATTGATTGCAATATTTATGACAAACGGCTTTAGGGCATATTGTATTTAGGGATTTCAATTTTATATCATGTGATATTATGTGTTATTAAGTTCGGGTAAGTTATCATTCGGACAAATGATGATTAGGACAAAAAAAGTTATGGCACTTTAAATTATGAATAAAAAAGTTAGGTAATACAATAGAGAACCCACAATCATCATCATCATAATCATCAGCGTCATTATCACAATCATCGTCATCGTTATCACAATTATCACAATAAATCAACAATAACCCTGTATAGAAGTCGAATCCGCCATCTTCTGGATCTCAAAATAAATGCCATTTTCGTAATCAGCGCCCCTGATAATCTCGGTATCGACACCCATATTGATTTTTAGACATTTCAACCCCATCGCACCCCAACAGGGAATGATTGTATTTCAGGTCCGCCACACTAAATCTTAAAATCGTTGTTTTTGTATTACACCCGACCCAGTTTACCATAAAAACAATACCTATATTGAATTTCAGGCTTTGTTACCCCATTTCCCCCTTTAGGGGTTGAATTCTGAAAAAACCTGAAACACAAATGTTAACTCATTTATTGATTGGAGTATAGGAGTACTCCAATCAATAAAGTTAAGTTTCGAATAAAGTAGTCTAACTAATCTTATTTCCCCATGTAATCTTTGGACTCCCGTTCCAACCCCTAAGGGGGTTAATTTTGAAAAATCCTTTCTTAATGCACCCCTAAACCTCATAAAGAACCTTTGTGCCAAATTTGGAATCTCTAGACTCAGCGGTTTGGGCTGTGCATTGATTTTTATACTTTGCCACCCCATTTTCTCCTCTTAGGGGTTGAATTCTGAAAAAACCTGAATACCGTTTCTACTCATTTATCAATAGGAGCACTCCTGTGAAGTTTCGAATAAAATAGTCTAACTAATCTTGTTTCCCCATACAAACTTTGGAGCCCCGTTTAACCCCCATACGGGGTGAATTTTGAAAAATCCTTTCTTAGTGCTCCCCTAGACCACATAAGGAACCTACTTGCCAAATTTGTAATCTCTAGACTCAGCGGTTTGGGCTGTGCATTGATTTTTATACTTTGCCACCCCATTTCTTCCTCTTAGGGGTTGAATTCTGAAAAAACCTGAAACCCATTTCTACTCATTTATCAATAGGAGCACTCCTGTGAAGTTTCGAATAAAATAGTCTAACTAATCTTGTTTTACCCATACAAATTTTGGAGCCCCGTTTAACCCCCTTAGGGGTTGAATTTTGAAAAAACCTTTTTTAGTGCAACCCTAGACCACATAAGGAACCTACTTGCCAAATTTGGAATCTCTAGACTCAGCGGTTTGGGCTGTGCATTGATTTTTATACTTTGCCACCCCATTTCCCCCTCTTAGGGGTTGAATTCTGAAAAACCCTGAAACCCGTTTCTACTCATTTATCAATAGGAGCACAAGTATGAAGTTTCGTATAAAATAGTCTAACTAATCTTGTTTCCCCATACAAACTTTGGAGCCCCGTTTAACCCCCTTAAGGGGTGAATTTTGAAAAATCCTTTCTTAGTGCACCCATAGACCACCTAAGGAACCTACTTGCCAAATTTGGAATCTGTAGACCCAGCGGTTTGGGCTGTGCGTTGATAGATGAGTCAGTCAGTCAGTCAGTCAGTCAGTCAGTCAATCAGTCAGTCAGTCAGTCAGTCAGTTTCTTCTTTTATATATTTAGATATCGACAAACGCAGAGAATTTCTGCATTAAATACTACGATTCAAATCAATAGTCTATTATTACAGAGAAATTAATGCAACTGTATTCAACTAACAAGCGGTTGATGGTACATACCTGAAAGGTAATTATTCGAAGATTGACTCTAGACTTAATACCAATAGAACACAAGTTACAACTAGTCAACCAAATTATTATGATGACTTAAACGTGTGTCTGATATCTTGGTGTAGCTCCATCATGACTGTGTCAATACTGGCCAAGACCAAAATACTAGAATGCCATCAATGATCTGTGGCGAATACTACTTTAGTAATGTTTGAAGAAAGTCAACAATCAACGGAAATAGAAAAAAGTGAGAAAACCAGTCTTACCAAGGGGTATCGTATTACCTGGTACTAACTGGGTTGTGGAGGTCAGATAGGCAGTCGCTCCATGTAAAATACTGGTATTCAGCTGCGTCCGGTAAACTGGAAGCCGACCCCAACATAGTTGGGAAAAGGCTAGGCAGATGATGATGATGATGAGAAAAAAGTGTGAACATAGATAAACTCACGCATTATGCCCGGGGGCAGTTGGAAACTTCAGAACGCCATGCCCCTCCTGCTACGATCCTTACATTATATACAAGCTGTTTGGTGCATCATTTGTCAAATGAGGGGTTTTCCTTTTGAGGTTTTAAAAAAAAACTTAGTTTCCAAGAACTCCATAGATGGCGTTGAAATTACTCTGATAGTTGGTGCCAAGGCCAAAACGCTTGAAAAAAACATCATTGTGTCACGTCACATACTCTCGTTGACTAACACTTTCATTTGCTTAACCTTCTGAATATAACCTACATTTCTCGCGCTTTGTTAAAATCAGTTTTTTTAGGTTCCGTTCCTTGCATTATCATACTTACTCCTAGCGCCATCTATCCAGCGACTAGGGAAGAGCTAAAAAGAAAATCCCTCATTGAACGGGCCGAAATAAGGGGTCACATGCAAAAGACAGTTTCTAAGCATTACCCGATAAAAACGAAAAATACAATTTATAAAACGTAACTATACAAGTATTTTAATGTATATATTTTTTTATTATTTTTTTTTATAAAGTATTTTTTTACATGTATTTTTGTTTTTTTCATCTGACCAAAATTTTATAATTACGAATTATATTTATTTTACAAGAAATACTTATTGAAAGATTTGAAAAAAACAAATAGGTATACGTATCTTTCGCAGTTTTCATCGCTAGACTGTTAAACAAAACAGGAAATCTCTAAATAATCTACACTAATATTATAAAGAGGAAAGATTTGTATTTTTGTGATTATGTTTGTAATGAATAAACTCAAAAACTACTACTCCGATTTTAACAATTCTTTCACCATTAGAAAGCTACATTCACCCTAAGTAACATAGACTATATTTTATCCCCGTAATCCCACGGGAACTAGAACTACGCGGGTGAACCCGCGTGACGTCCGCTAGTTGATAATGAACACGAAGGAGGATGCAGCTTCCGATCTGTTTGATACACAATCCCTTTGTGTTTGATACAAAATACCCTTACTACCCCCACGCTGCAGTCTAGCTAGGCTTTCGTTCACAGAGAACTCCTGTAATAATTCGAAGAACTGATAGGATCAGTTGTGTCTATTCAACGTAGAGCAACATGAACTCACAAAGGTGACTGAAGTTATTTCTAAAATACCATTGCGTGGGCCACTAGCTATTAGTTCAGAATATCATAGACAGTAGAGTTGTTGATTAAGTTTGTATACGTATGTTTATTACTGACAAATGACTAAGCTTGGTTCTTTGTCTGAGTACACAACAATATCTGAGTTCTTGAATGCTTTATCTTATAATTATAAATTATCGATACTGCACTGCAAGTACGTAGCAATCGATAACGATCGAATCGATACGATTCGATAAATCCGACTTTTCGATTGGTTAAAAACTCATTTTATTACTGTCAGATTTATCGAATCGTATCGAATCGAGTGCTACGTACTTGCACTGCTGTTTACTAATCATGAAGACAAAACACTACAGAAATAACAGTGATAACAAATAAATAAAGTTTTTCCTTAGCTTAAGTTTAATTTTACGCAATTATAAGCGGTAAAAAGGTGTCACATTTATGTCGTAGCAGTAAGGACGAGTATCGTAGTGCAAGTGTTGCATGCACGCATCTGGTTACACGCGGAGATGGCCGATGGAGCAAGGCTGTGACCGAGTGATTAGGCCACAGGAACCAGAACCATCCTAAAGCTCGTTAGGTCGACGACATCGTCAAGGTCTCGGGAAACACCTGGATAAGGGACGCGCAGAACCGGGAAGTGTGGCAGAAAAAAGGGAAGGCCTATCTATACCCAGCAGTGGGTGATCCCGGGCTGATGTGATGATGATGATGATGATCCGGTTAGACTGCAAGCCAATCCCAAAATTGTTGGCAGTTAAAAGGCACACAGACAATGCTTAGCATCTAGGTTGACTTTGAACAGAGGGTCTTCCCTTTACCGCAGTGTTAGTCAACTGTGCTGTGCTGTGCTGTCATACTTATAGATTTGATAAAGAGGTTGGACAATATCATCAATCGAATTCACGATTGCCATATTACCGAGATTCGAACTCGGGATCCTAAAAACGTAAGCCAGCCTCACTACCGCTGCGGCATTCGGGTCATCAATATAGTAGATAGCTAGAACCTAATTATGTGGCATAGTGGCGGTACTTTTATACAAGTTTAAAAGCTTGGCTTGCTTTCAGTTTAAAACCTACCATTCTTCATGATTAACTGATTGCCTTATGGGCTTACTATAACTTGGCGGAATATTGACTCAAGGGCACGCCACTGATGTGGCCTACAGAAATTTTCTTTGTGGGAGTAATACGTAAGGCTAAGAACAAGAATAATATGCTTCTTCTCTCTCATTCAGTCAAGTCTGCTCAGTTTTCTGAACATTGAAATATTAAAGATCGTCACAGCTACGTTTCCGAGCGCACTTACGATGCAATGTACTTTATCACCCACAATTTAACCGCGCGAGTAAAGACTCGGGTAAGCTAACTTTGCGCAAATGTTATTATGTTCTTCTAACTACGTAGGTAAGTACGTATATGTAACACGCAACACATGGTCCTTAGTGTTTGCAAAATGTTACATTTCCAATTGTTTTTGAAATTATTATTTAATGTAATGTAATAGGGGGCGAGCCTATTGCCATCAACCAGGCAAAAATCTAGACTCCGCCTGCTACTGAGAATTATCTGATCTGGAAAAACCCATCGTCGGTTTCCAGCCTAACCGGATGCAGCTGAATACCAGTATTTTACATGGAGCGACTGCCTATCTGACCTCCACAACCATAACGTTATAACAGGGTAATACGATACCCCTTGGTAATACTGGTTGTCCGACTTTTTGGGCCACTGACTACCTGTAACGACTGTCAAAGATCTACAAATGACCGCCACGGGACCAACAGCTGAACGTGCTTTCCGAGGCACGGAGGAAACTCGGTATGTAAGACCAACGGTATAAGGAATCCACAGACCAACCTAGGCAAGCACAGCTTAACCTAAAGATCGCCGAACGGCGTTGCACTCCGTGGTTGTTTCCTCAACACAGGAGATGGATATGGGTGCCGAAGTCCTCGAAAGAGTGCGAAAAGCGGTGGACGCGAAGGAAGGTTGGGGCTCGTAGAAAGAGTACGGAAAGCCAAGGACCAGAAAGTTATTATGGGGTGCGAAACGAAGGAGGAGAGGCGCAAGCTTAAGGCGCGATTGGAGGCGGCCGGAGAGAACCTCGTTGTCGAGGAAGTCAAAAACAGAGACCCACTTCTGATTCTTAGGGACGTGTTGCTGATCCACAGTGACGAGGAAGTGTTGCGAGCCCTTAGAAATCAAAACCGGGAGTTATTTGACGGCCTCGGCGACAAGGAACAGAAAGTGCTAATTAAGTTCCGTAAAAAATCACGCAACCCTCACGTGAACAGTATTGTGCTGAGTGTTTCCCCAGCAATCTGGAAGAGGGCACTCGAAGGAGGCAAGCTACGCATTGACCTCCAGAGAGTGCGCGTCGAAGACCAGACGCCTCTGGTGCAGTGCACCCGCTGCTTACCATATGGTCACGGCAAGCGTCTCTGCACGGAGCCGGTTGACCTATGCAGCCACTGCGGCGGTCCATATCTTAGGGTGGACTGCCCAGACAAACATCTTGGCGAGGCAGCGGCATGCGTTAACTGCACCAGAGCCAAGCTCGGGGAACACTCGCACAATGCGTTCAGCAAAGAATGCCCGATACGCCGGAAGTGGGATGCATTCGCTAGAGCAACCATATCGTATTGCTAAAGTTGTCGATGCGCCCACTTCCGCGTACACAGAGATAACCAGTTTGATACAACCAGATTGCAGACGCATTGAGCGAACCATTAGGGATGGCTTAATGGAAGAGAGTAATTGGAGTCACTTTCGTGAGAAAGTGGCTGGAATTAAGCTGGACCGTAAGTCAACTTTAGTGGAATCGACAAGCTGTGTCAAACTGGTTGGAAATCTCTTTCGAAAAGGTTTGCATATCACTGGTGTAGAAAACTATTATATGAAACTATATAGTAAATATGTAGTGTTGATATTATAGATGTAAACCCAATAACTAAACTATGCAAATAAAAAGAAATACTATCTACGAGGGCAGATTTAATGGGGATCGTAGAATAAAAATTGTAAAAATAAATTAAAATGCATTATTAGTTAAATAAATTAAAGTAGTAAAATTTGTAAATTAAGTTGAACAGTAATATAGAATAGATAGAAGCAGTTAATATAATTATAGTAAATAAAGATAGTAAACCATAAATACAAATTAATCGAGTTCAGAACAGTATTAAAATCTAATTGACACAATTAAGCGCATAGAGCGTGGTTTTTGGCTTTTGGTTAGAGGCCGAAGAGGCCTCTAACCAAAAGTTGCAAAACAAGGTTTAACAATGTGAACAAGGGCTCTGATCATGTCAGAGGGACACTGGCGGGGCAGGAGTGTGGTTTTAGCCGGTTCGAGTCCGGCACTACCTCGACTGTCTCACAAGAGAAATTCCTGTGGGATAGTCGAGGTGTCCGCGGGGATTTCCCACTCCTGCCAAAAATAAAAAACCTAAAGATCGCCCCGAGCTGCTGTTATTACTTAGGCACGATCTCTCCGATCTATTAAATAAATATTTTTTTATTAATTATTAATTTTATTATATTATTTAACAATTTATCCGACCTCAGGAACCTCATGCTCATGAACAATCGTGATTGCAACCACTAGACCAACGAGACAGAACTAGCGAAATGTGGGTGCACTATAAGGTACACTTCTGCCTAACGCTGCGGGGATTACAGGCGTGATGGTATGTTATGTTAACACAATAACCTCATGTGTTTTAGCTGTTTGGGTTTGAAACACAAGGGCCGTGGAAACCGACAGAGAAATCGCCAAGCGGTTAGTCGACTCTTCCCGTTACTAAAGGGCTGGTCTATTTATTGGCAAAGAATCAGCATTGCTATTCTTTTTTTTATTACATAATGGACCAGTATTCAACGTGGCAATACTGGCAATGGTACCAGCATTGGGGTTCTGGGAACTATTCCCGTTGACAGCGATGCGGACGAATTAATTGACACCCTTTAATTTTTTTTCTGCGTAAGTAAAGATTGGGCCTTTCTTGATTAATGATGGTTTGAAGATTTTAGTGACAAACACAATATGTATGATGAAATATGCAGTAGTTAGAAGATGATGATAGGTGACCATGGTGAGTATCCATTCACCTTCGCCTTGCGTTATAAACAATAGAAGAGGGCCAAATACGACATACACTTTCCCGCAAAAGTCCTGTATATGGGACATTCTCTTTGTCCTCCACAGCCACAACATACCGCAAAGTAATAACATAAAAACACAATAAGCAGCATGACTGTAATCATAATATAAAATAGGCAAAAGGTCAACGGTAGGTCATCGGCAACTTTTTACTTTAATACCGATTTTGTTATACGACCAAAGCCAAGGCCGGAGCTAATAACAAAGCTACAAAGACCATTAAAAATAATACGACGTACCTATATAATTTGTAAGGATTACGTATGACCCTGAGCTATAACAGTAAAAACCGTTTATTATAGCTATGTATCGTTTTACTCCTCTCTAAGCAATAATGTTCTTTGAAAAAGTGAGAACGAAAAAGTCCATAAATATCACATTCGCACACAGTTCGTTACCCGGCCAAGGAAACGGAAGAAAAGTCTTAACTCGCGGAAATTTCGCCCTCGGCTTGTTTAGCCAATGTTTTTTTTTTTTATCAATACGTTTAAGAAAGAAACCGGATTTGAATTTTACTAAGATATGAATTTATTTTCTCTTCTGGACACGCTCGTTGCATCATAGAACACATCTATTGTTTTCCATCAGGCATGAACGAAGTCAAGAGCAGGCCCATTTCATGAAAAAAATAAAAAATAAGATGGTGCTAAAATTGTAGATGGAAAAGAAAACCCTGTGTAAAAATAATGAGCAAAGAACAAATGAAAATCGGTATCACGATGAAATTCAATGGAGCCACCTTTTCATAATTAAGGAGACAAGTTGATAGTCCCACTGAAATTTGACCAATGCCTAACGCAGGTGCAGTCTACTACCCTTGCTCCTCATAATCCCGCAGCCATGCCTTACGAGACCCATGGGTAAAAAGGGCACTTTCGTGACCTGAACCCGTGCCACTAATATTATTCTTTATTGTTAATCGATATACAGTACACACCAAAATACATTTATTGAAGGTAGGATGAGCGGAAACGATCCCCAGTTGGCTCATATCTTTGGACGAAATTGCGGACAATTTTTGTGGGAATCCAGTGTCCAATAATCCCGAAAAAATTGGTCACTGACGGAATTTTCGTAGATTTGGCCAATGATCAATGTAGGGCGTGTGGCACCTTTGTGTATTCACATAGCAATGTGAGTCTTGTTGAAACTTAGAAACACGTACAAAGCAGGTAGTTATTTAAACCTTTAACTGATAACGACACAATAGTTAAACAATTGATATAAATCTCCTGGAGATTTAGTAACGGACGGGAGGGATACAGAGTTTACAGAGAAAAAAAAATCCTAGCATAAACTACATTTCAGGGAAATACATATATGGCTGGCTTTAACTATAACGGCAAATTATCTGTATATTCAGAATCCGCAGTCGAATGGTTTAGTATCGAATCGAAAAATTTGAAAATCAATTCCCACGCATTTATAATTCAAGTGCGTTTCACATGTATATATAGTAAATAAATAATTGACATCCTATCACCTAAACAGGATTTAATTGCCCAATAAATTGTCAGTTGTGACCTGAATACATTTAATCCGAGCTATGTAGGTACAGTCGCGAGCACAAATATGTATATCGCAGGGAAATGAGGATACCAGGGATTTCGTGAAACTATAGTTCTTGGAGATATAAACACTGAGGATTTTAACGAATAGACAGTCATATGGTTTGAAGTGCCTTTATTCACACAACAAAAACAAAAGTTATCATTTAGTTGAAGGAAGATACGTGTTACGACTACTAGGTCGGCGCGCAGCCCGACCGCGCACGCGTGCGATTAGATCGGTGGCTCGCGAGGTACTGCCGAACGGGGCAGGGTGGCGCCCTAGGATCGCGCGGCTTCAACGCGGGCACTGATGCGGGCGGAGCGCCGACTCGGTGTGGCGGGGGGGAGAGTGCAGGCTTGTTGCCGACGACGCGCTACAATCTCCCCCTCCAAGTTAGCACAAGTCTCTGGAGCTGGCTTGGAACCCAATACCTTACGGGGACGGCCCTTCTTTCTGTTGAGAACAACTACATCGGAGTCACCTATATAAGGCGTTAGGAGGCTAGCGTGATACCTGCCTCGAGGTACTTGATCCTTATCAACTATTTCGTAGGTAGTCGGTGAGACTACTTTGCCGACACGGTAAGGGCCTTCGCGACGCGGAGCAAACTTGCTCGTAAATCCTTTTGCTGCCTGACTATGGCGATGGCTTTCCACGAGGACGAGGTCACCCTCCTGATAGCAGGGTCCAGGACGACGATGTTTGTCGGCTGCTTCTTTACGTAAGTCTTGTTGGTGTTCAACTCGCCATTTAACTTCCTGCAAGCGGTGTACGAAGTCGCGCAAATACGGTGATATTTGCGGAACGTGATTTTCCTGATCGACGATAGTCCGCAGATCGTATGCTACGTCCACCGGGGATCGAAACTCTCGCGCAAAAGTCACGAAGGCGGCGGAGTGGCCAGTGCCTTGATTATAACCGGTATTTAAGGCAAACCGTACAGCTTATTGCCAGCTGTACGGTTCGCCTTAACGGTTCAGGCCAGCGACGATGTTCAGAATCCAACAATATTGCCAACATTTTCTTCATCTCCCGATTCTTTCGCTCAGCGGGGTTTGCCTCGGGGTGATAGACCGGAGTCAAAGATTGCTGAACCCCAAGGACGTGCATGACCTTCTGCATTACTGCGGACACGAATTGCGGCCCGTTGTCCGAAATTACTCGACGAGGGAAACCATATCGCAGGAACACTTCTTCGATAAGTACTTTTGCACACACCTCAGCAGTCGCATCGCATAATGCAAACAATTCCACCCATCGACTAGCGGTGTCCTCCACCAGAAGAATCCACTTCTCTCCCTTATTACCTTCTGGAAGTGGACCAAATAGGTCCATTGCAAGAACCTCGAATCGCTGCTGCGGCACTGGGGTTTGGAGTAGACCGGCAGGTTTGAGATTAGTGGATTTATATTTCTGACATAAATCACAGGATTTTAAATACTGTGCTACGTAAGTTCGCATATTTTTAAAAAAGTATTTCTCCTTGATCTTCCTCAAGGTCCGCTCCAAACCCAAGTGTCCAGCAGTGGGCGCATTGTGAAGCTCCTTCATGAGCTCGGCCCTTAACGACTCCGGAACAACTAGTTGCGGTTCTTCCGAATCACAATCCGGGTCACAGCGATACAACACGCCTTGGGAAAGATAATAACCTCTATCAGTCCAGCGCATGGCTGCGTCTGGGTCATTGGGACCCTCAAAATCTTCTATGATTTTGTTTACCTCGGGATCCATACGTTGAGCATCACGAATATCCTCTGGTTTCCTCTGAGGTAAGTCAATGATCACCGGACAAATGCTGACAGAGCTTGTAGAATTCGGCTCTTCAACATCGGTGTTCACTGGTCGACTGAGAGTATCAGCGACTAAGTTGACTCTTCCAGGTGTATACTCGATATCCAAGTTGTAACACTGAATTTTCATCGCCCAACGGGCCAAACGGCCACTGGGTGTCTTCAGGGACAAGAGCCATTTTAACGGCTGGTGATCGGTAGCCACACGAGTCTGCGCTCCTTCGATGTATCCTCTGAATTTATCCAGAGCCCAGACAACCGCTAGAGCTTCTCGCTCTGTCGTGTGGTAATTACGCTCGGCGGAGGTCAGCAACCTACTTGCGTACTCAATAGGTCTTTCTTCGGTAGGATTCTCACCTTGCATTAAAACTGCTCCAAGCGCATAAGCACTTGCGTCCGTGCGCAGTATAAAGGGTTTGTCAAAGCTTGGTTGACGAAGAATGGGGCAAGTTGAGAGCCGTAGTTTAAGCTCTTCAAAAGCTTTTTGCTCATTCTCCCCCCATTGCCAGCGTCGATCCTTCTTTGTAAGGTCCGTCAAAGACCGCGCTACATTTGAAAACTGCGGTATGAACTTACGAAACCAAGAACAGGTTTGCAGAAAAGTCTTCAACTCTTTAAGGCTCGTCGGTGGCTTCATGTTCACCACCACTTCAACCTTGGCGGGATCAGGCTCGATGCCACTTGTCGAAATGACGTGTCCCAGGTAAGTTACCCTATCCCTAGCGAAAACACACTTGCTTCTGTTTGCTTTCAGGTTGAACAGGCGGAGGCGCTCGAAGACCTGCTGCAGATCCCCCACATGGGATTCTAGATCTTCGGAGATCACCAGGATATCATCTAAGTATGCGACCACAGTGATGTTCTTCAAACCAGCTCGAAATCTGTCAATAAGACGTTGGAATGTCGACGGGGAATTCTTTAAACCAAACGGCATACGTCGGAAACGAAACATTCCAAAAGGTGAAATAAAAGTCGTTTTGTCCCTGTCTTCAGGGGCTACCTAAATCTGCCAATACCCAGCCTTCAGATCTATGGTTGACATCACACTGTTAGCCTTGGTTGACTGTAGAACCTCATCAATAACAGGTAAGGGGTACTTATCCGTTTTGGTTACTCTATTCAAGGCCCTGTAGTCTACGCAGAATCTTACTTCTCCATTTTTCTTAGGCACCAGCACTACTGGGGATGCCCACGGTGATTCTGCTTCTTCTATGACTTCTTCTTCTAGCATTTTATCAATCTCTAATCTTATGATCTCTTTCTTTGCCGGTGTCACCCTGTAAGGCGGCACTGCAATTGGAGCACAGTTCCCAGTGTCTATCCTATGCAATGCAAAAGTAGTTGATCCTCCCCCTGGTTCAAATATATCCTTATTGGACTCCAGCAGGTTGGCCAATTTACTGCGTTCAGATGGTTGCAGGAGAGTACCCTCGTCCTCGCGGAGACAAAAAGCGGCACACACGGTTTCAGACCGCCCTCCCTCATACAAAATGGGATAAATTACCTGTGAGCCTTCCAAAGACCAACAATTCTTATGGAAGTCAAGTACCATGCCAGCCTCCCTAATAAAATCTATGCCAAGCAACGACTCTACAGCCCCAGGTAATACAATAAAATGGGTGCGTACAATTCTATTACAAAAATGAACATCAACCATCGCAGTCTCTACATTTAAACAATTGATAGAACCATCAGCAAGCTTGATTTCAGAATAGGTTTTTACAAATTTTTGACCATTTTTAACTAAAACATTTCTTAGGCTAACACTAGCTATCGATAGTTTAGCACCGGTATCTAGAAGAGCACTACCACTTTCACCATAAATTTTAATATTTAGCTTTGGCCTACTACGAGGAACTAACGATTCAACACCACACGCGGACACTGATTGAAACGGAATAGCAGACGTATTAGGTTTCTTTTCTTTACACGTCGAGCAGTTCGAACGAATGACGCCGGGTGCTCCACACCCAAAACATGTAATCGAAGACGCTGGCGCAGGCGACTCTTCCTCTACGGTACCGTCCTTGGCTTTCTTTTGCTTTGCCAGCCGCTGACAAGACTCTTTAACATGCCCGTACTGTTTACAGTAATTGCAATGGGGCCTCGTCTTACTTGTGGAAGGCACAGCCGTTGGTCGCGGAGCCGGCGACGACGAGGACGTTGGAGGTTTCCTATCGGCAGGGACGCGCGGGCGGGATTCATCAAGAATATCTTCGACGCGGCGCGCCTGCGTCAACATTTCCGCAAAAGTATTAAAAGCGGTACGTGGAAGCTTTTCTCGAATGCGGTGGTTGAGCAATCCATATGCCATGTCCACCTGAACCACCTCCGGAAGCAAAAATGGTGGTAGCTGAGCAATTAAGGCCCGAACATGGCACACAAACAAATCCGTAGCTTCGTCTACTCGTTGTTCCCGTTCAAATATTTTTCTATATAATTTATGCGGTGGCAATCGTGGTCCAAATGTTTGCTTTAATGACTCTACAGCATCTTGCCAGGAGACGGTGGTATCCTTTACTCCTTGCCACCAAGTAGCGGCAAGCCCCGTCAACAACATGGGTAAACCACGAAGAGCGTTGTGATCATCAACGCCAACACACTCTTTATACGTCTCTACAGCATCGATGAACGCCAAAACATTGTTTGACTTCTCGCCGTCGAAGCGCGCCGTACACTTGGCGAAGTGGCCACTGTGGCCAGAATAAACTGGAGTACTTACAGGTTCGCTGCGACTTAGCCTGTTTATCAGCAACAGGAGCTGCTCGGTTGACATGGTGACCGGAGCCGCTGCAGCGGCAGCAGCCAGCTGCGGATCCACCGCGGCCACCTGCGCGGCAGCGGTGTCGGCGGCAGCGCCGCGCGGAGCCACCTCCGGCGCGGGCGCTACGGGCACGGGCGGCGCCATGTCCGAGGGCAAGGCGCCAGCCGAAGTCGGACTAGCAGCGCGTGATCTCGTTAGCACCATTGCGAAATAGTCCACCAAACGAACGAAACACCAACTTAGGTACTTATAGGTAGGCTAGGTTCCACCTAAGCACTACGGCTATTCGCAGTCTCACAATAGTACCACGGTTACTATGTAATCACAGTTCGTAAAATAAAAGAAATCTACGCGCACAAGGTTGTGAAACAGTCCACAAACGAAACACAAACTTGTAGGTAGGTACCTTAGGTAGTCTACTCTCTACCTAAGCACTAAGACTTTCGTAGTCCCACAACACTTAAACAGTTATGTACTCAACACAGATCGCGTTAAAGGTTCTAAACACAGGACTAAAACTTCTACAGAGTTACGCGATCAAACAGTCAATTAATAGTCACATTCACTAACTGAATATAAGTATGTTACGGGAGTTTATTTGAATACCTCACAAGATAGTATTGTTTACATCCACGCAATTATTTTATTAATCATCACACTTATTACAAACGAGAGTCACAAGTTCACAGTTCATACCGGCACAGTATTTGGTCCGTAATCTAGGTTCAGGTATATAACATAATACCTGCGACAAAACCTAGCGCACAAATTACGACCCTGCGCCTACGCCCGATGCATGAAATTTCCGCAACCAGTGTCTATAAGACACGAGCGCTGCGACAAATATCCTTCCCGAAGTGGGCGGAGCCCTGCTTTCCCGGGACCGGGACACGAGGTTCGCGACTACTATACTTCACGAACCTAGACTTTCGAAATATTGCGAAATTATTAATTGCGTTATGATAGCCGTTCGCGCGCTTTTCTGTAGAACGTACCACACTACACGGCACATAAATAATATTAGGTATTGGTTTAACACGCAAAAGTTCTGCACTTCAAAAAAAATGTACTTATTTCACTGATTCACTCTACTACTGTCTGTCACTCACAGTTCAGCTCCACGTTAGGCTGCCAGTTATAGTTCTTGGAGATATAAACACTGAGGATTTTAACGAATAGACAGTCATATGGTTTGAAGTGCCTTTATTCACACAACAAAAAACAAAAGTTATCATTTAGTTGAAGGAAGATACGTGTTACGACTACTAGGTCGGCGCGCAGCCCGACCGCGCACGCGTGCGATTAGATCGGTGGCTCGCGAGGTACTGCCGAACGGGGCAGGGTGGCGCCCTAGGATCGCGCGGCTTCAACGCGGGCACTGATGCGGGCGGAGCGCCGACTCGGTGTGGCGGGGGGGAGAGTGCAGGCTTGTTGCCGACGACGCGCTACAAAACATCTTTTGTTTTATTCAAAAACCAATCAAAACCCAACTCATTTTCGCTAAATTCAGTTTAGCGAAACGTCGTATTTATTTATTTAGGGAAAACAAGTAATTGTACAATGTATTTTACAGTAAATATTACAACTTATCAGAAGTGGGTTATTGTATAATCCATGACGTTTCCGCAGATTACTTCAGTTGTACAGAAACACTGCATCACTTTATATATATATATATATTATCTTTTTTTTTCAGTAAGCAAAGTTCTGATCTTTACGAAATCACGAAAGACGTCCAATATTCTAATGTATGAATATTCTATCTTTATTTCCCAGCGACGTAAACATATAGATGCTGATGACTGTACCCGAAGTTAATCGCCATCAATCGGGCGGAGGCAGTGGGCTACATAAATAGGTGCACATGTAACATCACTTTTGAACGCAGTCGGATGCTGGTACGTGAGTTACGGTTATGGCGGTCCCCGGCTTCCGGTGCGCTCGCCCTCGACTATCCGCTGCGATTGAAACACGCCCCTTAAATTTTTATAGGCCTTTAATAAGAAATGAGCTACGTTTGGAGAAGGTATGCTTAACAAACAAGCTGGGTCTGCGTCGGAATTGGTTGGTAAGTATGTGACTACTTTATTAGGGGATGTTCAGGAAATTATATAAAAAGTGCAAGAAAATACTTTTGTAAAACGTAGGTGCGTAGTACTTGCAACCGGTGTGCGTGTATACCATAATAAGTAAGAATGTGTTGTCAGCAAGAGGAGTATGTCAGGATAGCCATGACAACAGTCTGTATCAAAAAATTGCAAATCTATATAGTCCGTTAGTTAGAGTATTGTAAAATAATGGACACATATTTTTTGTTTTTGGAAATCAATGAATATTGACAAAGATAAAACGCATCAAAACTCGGGAGTGGGGGCTCGTGACGTCAGAACTAGCTAAACATACCAATGCGTGACGTATTGAGAATTTTAAAAGAGTCATATCTTCGTCAATTTTGGTTTACGTAACAAAAGAAAAAACACGGGTCAAATATTTTTTGATAATCTAACTGACGGACGGATTAGATTTTTTTGTCGTCTATAGTCCTTGTAGTGTCGGCGTTACCCCTTCAGAAAAAGCGTGAGTTTTCGTATGTACATTTGTAAGAAATCATTTGTAAAACATCGTATTATTAGCTAAATTACGAAGCTTTAAGAAAAAAAAAACAGGTAATTTCTCGCTATGTTGTGTATTTTCTTTGAAACATTTTCAAACATATGTATACTGCCATCGAAACTTCGAGTAAGACGTAGAACATTCCTGAGGTTCAATCCGACCCCACCGAATGTGGCATAAATCCGCCTCGCCGGGGGTAATAGTAATATAGCAGCACAGCACTACGTTCCAATTCCTTCACAGTATAACACTTGTTATGATTACATACATAAAAATAACAATCTCGCAAATATGAACAATACCCCGCTGGGCCGTAAAGTAATCTCGACATAAGAAATTAGAACATTATTCGCTATTGTCGCAAGAGAGACGTATCAAAATGAGTTCCCTCACGTTCCTATTCAAGTAAATTAAATTTTGATGAAATCGCCGTAATGACTGGGGACGTTATAAATTTAATATTTCCTCGGCTTGTCGACGTGAAAAAATATGGGAAACGTCTTATTGCTCCGTTAAATTAACATTTATTATTAATGTAAAGATTTGAATGGGAAGCCCGTAAACTTGTGTTATGCTTGTATTGTTTTGCGTCTGTAAAACCTGTTTATATTTTCTTTTACGAACACTTTTTACTCGCAGCAATTTCTGCGTAGACACTTTAATAAAAAATAGAATGCATAAAAGTTGCTACGCCGTAGACAATCGGGTCTACGAGTGCTACGAAACTCTACGAAGCTCTACGATGCAGGTAATCGGCACCCAGCGCGTTTCCGGCGATTATCTCTACAACTCAAACACTATTGAAACGAGAATACTTGGTGTATTTTCTTCTTCATTTCTTAGTGCAGTGATTTCGATCGAGAGTTTTTCCGACCGGTTAGCAATTTTACGGAATCTCACACCTCTATTCTTTGAAAATATTTTTCGCCGCAGAATAACCGGAGTTTTCTCGCTTCAAACTGCATAGTGAAAGTAATTGCGCCCGAAAATTCCAATATCGTAGCCGTGCACATGACACCTAATAGCGTCATCGGGGAAACGAGACCGGTCCACACACTTTCTCCTTGAAAATAACCCTTGAACCTATGAGCATGATGTGTAACAGATTTATACTGTTGCTTGCTAGGCCTAAAATAAATTAGTTTAGAAACGACGACTGAATCAATTTTACTCCTTTTTAGGGTTCCGTAGTCAACTAGGAACCCTTATAGTTTCGCCATGTCTGTCCGTCCGGCCGTCCTCACTTAATCTCTGTGACCGTTAGCACTAGAAAGCTGAAATTTGGTACCAGTATGTATATCAATTACGCCGACAAAGTGGTAAAATAAAAATTGGAAAAAAATGTTTTATTAGGGTAGCCCCTCTATATGTAAAGTGGGAAGTGATTTTTTTTTTTTTTTCAACCTTAACTTGTGATATATTGTTGAAAAGGTATTTAAAAATGAATAGGGGTTTCCTAAAATCATTTTTTGATAATGTCAATAATTTCGGAAATAATCATTCCAAAATTAAAAAACAATGTGTCCCCCCCCTCTAACTTTTGAACCATAGGTTTAGAAAATATGAAAAAAATCTGAAAAGTAGAACTTTATAAGGACTTTCTAGGAAAATCATTTTGAACTTGATGGGAACAACAGTTTTTGTACAAAAAAGACAAAAAGTTGTACAAAATAATTTCTGGACTAAGTTTGTAGTATATTCGTATATGCAAGCATTTTTTTTAACTTCGTTTACATATTTTATTATCCTGAACGTATCTACGGAACCCTACACTGAGCGTGGCCCGACACGCTCTTGGCTGGTTTTTTTTTTGAAGATTCCGTTGTCAAATGGCTAAAATAGATGCCTTATAGATTCGCCCTGTCCGTCTGTCTGTCCGTTATAGCCATTTTACTCCAAGACTGTGCACAGTATTGACATCCGTTAATAACTGTCTTGTACTTATAACTCAATGTTCTTATTGATTTGTACCATTCTGTATACGAACGCATAGTTACGTCATGTTTGTATTGACGTTTGAGCAAACCCACTGTTTCCTGTATACCTATTGAGTTGCTAAGTAACGGGTAACAAATATACTAAGCATAATTATATAATAACTGGCGTCCCTATTATGAGGTAGCGCCCCTGAATCATGTCTTTTATGACTTGATAAAACATGATTTATACTGCCACTTTTGCCTGCAACTTTTTTTTTATTCTCGTTTTTTTTTTTCTAATTTGTTGTAAGTCTTCGTTGATCGCAACCGCGACTTCTGATCATGAGGTTCTGGGTTCGATTGCCGAGTCTGGCAAAGTGGTATTGGGTTTTTCTATCAGGAAATTCTCAGTAGCAGCCACGGGATCTGGAATTTTACCCGGTTGACAGCGCTAGGCTCGCTCCCTATTACATGGGAATTAAAGCTATTATAAGTGCTCATTTCTGGACACGCGGTGCGTCGCGCGGCGCGTTGCGCGTTTTTACGTTTACGGAGAGGTGGCGTGTGCAGCGGCGGTGTCATCTGTCATATATTTGTATATGCGCCGATGCGCGCGCACTGCCGCGTTGACCGCGGCGGTGCACGCGGCGGGCAACGCTGCATTTCAGCAAACGCGCGTAAAATCGCTTCTCCGTAAACGCTCTCATACATTGCCATATGTTTGAATTTTAAGCGGGCCGCGCCGCGTCTCCGTAAATGAGCCCTTAGGGTATACCTCTGCCTAACCCTTCGGGGATTACAAGCGTAATGTCATGTTGAATGTATTAATGTTTTACTTATAAAACTTCCAGAATGAATTATCTAAATGATGATGCGGTTTTCATCAAAATCCGTTACGTAATTAAGAATAACAACGCAACACAAACAGACACAAGTAGTCTTCAATTTATAATATGGATTGGATCGTATAGGTTGATAGGTAACGACGAAAGTCGGTCATGACATTTAGTTCGAAAACTATCGGGACAGCAAATTGGTTTGTAAATAATGTATTGTTCGAGGTACGTAATTAACAGACAAGGCTGTTGATATTTTATTAATTTGGAGAAGTACAAATGTAGGTTAATGTAATTATATGTCCAATATTGTTTCTTGCTTTTTCCGTAGATATTTTTCATCAATAAGTTGGTCCATGTCAGACGGACAGACGACAATGTTGCCATCTTGGGAATATCCTGGATGGGGCTGGCACAAGACCGTGGAGCTTGGCACAAGAATGTGGAACTTGGCACAAGAACGTGGAGATTGGCACAAGAACGTGGAGATTGGCACAAGAACGTGGAGTTTGGCACAAGAACGTGGAGCTTGCAACAAGAACGTGGAGCTTGGTACAAGAAAGTGGAGCTTGCAACAAGAACGTGGAACTTGGTACAAGAACGTGGAGCTTGGCACAAGAACGTGGAGCTTGGCACAAGAATGTGGAGCTTGGCACAAGAACTTGGAGCTTGGCACATGAACGTGGAGCTTGGCACAGGAACGTGGAGCTTGGCACAAGAACGTGGAGCTTGGCACAAGAACGTGGAGCTTGGCACAAGAACGTGGAGCTTGGCACAAGGACGTGGAGCTAGGCACAAGAACGTGGAGCTTGGCACAGCAAAGAGAGGCCTATACCCAGCAGTGGGTGAAGTCTAGCTGTTGATTGATGATGAATCCATGTCAATACCCAAACCTGCTTCGCACTGATGCAATGGGTAACCTGTTAAAAACTTCGAAATTACTATATTATTTCTTACTTACACAGCATGTTTCCGAAAAGTGTGGTCATTATTAGGGGTGTGGTACAGATCATCAAACCTCCAAAAAATTATCAGGGTTCGAGTATCAAAATAACGTCAGTGTTGCACGGGAATTTTGTATGAGACAGCTGGTTTCATTCATTTTTAACCGACTTCAAAAAAGGCGGAGGTTATATGTTCGTGTGTATGTATTTTTTTTTTTTTATGTATGTTACCTGATTTCTCTCCCATTTGTGGACCGATTTTCAAAATTCTTTTTTTATTTGATAGAGTACACTCCTGAGGTGGTCCCATTTTAATTTGGTGAAGATCTGATGCTGACCTTCGGAGATATACAATGGAACTCTTCAAAAAGAGACGGCAAATCTGTTGTGATAGCTCCAATCGGTTGGATGTTCATTGTTTATACAATATCATGACGGAACATCACGCCTGTATGCTCTGAGGGGGTACGCAGAAGTGTACAATTTACCTGATTTCTCTCCCATTTGTGGACCGATTCACAAAATTCTTTTTTTATTTGAAAAAGTATACTCCTGAGGTGGTCCCATTTTAATTTGGTGAAGATCTGATGCTGATCTTTGGAGATATACAATAGAACTCTTCAAAAAGGGACGGCAAATCTGTTGTGATAGCTCCAATCGGTTGGATGTTCATTGTTTATACAATATCATGACGTAACATTACGCCTGTATGCTCTGAGGGGGTACGCAGATGTGTACAATACACCCAGATTTCGACAGTTATGGCATGTTATGTTCCATTTATTGGGGATAAGCCTATTACCATGACATGTATTGTTAACCATGTACAATGAATGCATAACAAATATTTGTAAGTATAGGATTTTACAACTAAAAATGGAAAAATAAAATAAAACTTTTTTGCCAAAAATAAAACCGACTTCAAAAAAACAACAAACAAAAAAAACACAAAAAGAAAAGGACAAAAAAATACACTAAAAGAAAAACAAAAAAAAAACACTAAAACAAAACCACAAAAAAGTGAAAAATAACTTTAACTTCAGAAGCCGGTGAGAAAAACACCAAATCAATCAAAGGTCAAGTTTCAGAAGTCGGTGACAAAAACACTAAATCAATTAAACAAGGTCACCGACTTCTGAAACTTGACCTTTGATTGATTTGGTGTTTTTCTCACCGGCTTCTGAAGCTAAAGTTATTTTTCTTTTTTTTGTGGTTTGGTTTAGTGTTTTTTTTTGTTTTTCTTTTAGTGTATTTTTTTGTCCTTTTCTTTTTGTGTTTTTTTTGTTCGTTGTTTTTTTTTAAGTCGGTTTTATTTTTGTCTATTACACACTGTATATAGTACGGTCAAACAAGCTATTGGTTTACAGTTTAACCAACAAATTACATTGTAAAATGTAAACCAAATAGCTTGTTCGACCGTACATTACAATTAGTCAAGACTGCCAAATAAATCGTACTGTGTAGAAGTTATTTAATCGGTCCCAAAGACATTAAACGCTACTTTGTTTTTAGTATGTATAGATTTCAGTAGGTACCTACGGATTTACTTCCCCCTCCTATATTATTTCTTACTCTCTAAGATTGTAACGGTCAACATCCAGGAAGGAAAATACACATAAAGATTTTCTGCCCCATGTTTGTTTCTATTTTCTTCACAAGTGTATACTTATGTGTAGAAAATAACATCATTTATCACAGCTTCCGAAGAAAACAACATTATTATGTGCATCTTAAAAGAAATTGCACTGTGCGCTTCTTCAAACAATAATGTATTTTATTTAAAATTCTCTAAAACTCACTTTTGGAGAACTGAATAACGACACTAGACATTTGCGTCCTGCAAGAGATTAATTAGAAGCAAAATCTTTTGAACCATTTATTGAACAATCCGTGAAAATCCTAAGTGTCTTTAAACTTACCTAATACTTTTATTTAGCTATAACCTACTTATACATTTTGTATATGTTCAAGATTTTACAAGATGTCATCACCAAGAACACGTCCAATAGTACGCGACCACCTTGTTTTCCCTTGCGGCCTCACCACAAACTTCTCTTAGCACAACTCACAATAAACAAACAGGATATGAAAAGTAGCCTCATTTCGCTATAAAATGCATGTAAGAACCAGTAATTTCAGCTGTGGGAAGAAGCAAAAAGGATCACGGCGCTGCGCGACCCCACACTTAATTAAAAACTTCACAACAGGTTGCTTCCCGCTGTGTTCAAGGAAAAACGAACACTATTGCAACCCTCCTTGTTAATATAACTGTATAACAATCCATAATACAGCTTCTACCTGCTAGCACAGCCATTGTGTCAAACCTCACAATCAGTTTGATCAGTTATTCCAAATATTTAGACAAAGAGACGTCGTCAAACAAAAACATCCGGAATGGAGTCCCTTTTAGTCGGCTTTACAGCGAAAACCTTTGTGTTGGTAAACTGCCGCAAAATCATGGAAAGGAATCTAGGTAATGATGCTATAAATACGCATTTGAAGTGTGGTAATATGCTTGACAGGGTGTTCACATTCATCGCATATATTTTGGGATACGAAGATTAAAAGCTTATTAAATAAATAAACAAGACAAATGTAGTTACATCAACTCATAATCTGCCCATAACTTTCCCAATGCTAAGACGCTGGCTTTCTGTATGCCGAAGGGAGTGTCCCGAACCTAACTAGCCAATCATAGACACAGTACGGCTTGGTAGAGATGGCACATACCTTCGATTTTTCTTGGTACTAGGACATGTCGGTTTCAATACGACGATTACCTTCACCATTTTGAGACTAGTAGTGAAAAAATAAAGTTACATTTGTCCAAAAGCTTACTTAATATGTTACAAACCACAAGCAAAAAAATAAAGCGTAGGCGCCCCGCGTAGCCGCTCACGTAAGCGCTCGTAGCGTCGTAGCACCCAAATGCCTACAGAAATGATAGCTACAGCGTACGTTTGCTACTAAAATATGTATGTAGATATCGTACTCCAAAAGACAAACCATACTACAAATATGAGCGCAAACATATGAAATTAAAATAACAGGAACCATACAGTCGAATTTATTAAGCTTATAAGGAACAACAAAGCGAATCCGGTATGTTATTGCGGCCCGTTTCGATGCAAAATGCCGCTTGCTTGAAATATGCGACACCGAATGAAATCATAAATTCTGGTAAATACGAAAGCAACGCGAGAGGTGCATCACAATGCTGTCCTGCCTCCTTGTAATACGCGTGCTTTTGCGGACGTATTGCTTTTTTTATTAAATCTCGACACTGTTGTATGAAATCTCGACATTGTTGTATAACTATGTCCTACAGGACGGAATTTTGACGCGCAAACTGTTACCCTGAATGTAAGCACGAGGTTTAATGTTTGACCTATGTTGGGGGGTGGTCTAGAATCAAGTGCTAAACTATGTTTAAAGAAACTTTATTCTCAAAAAAGACAAATGTCACTGACTTGAGAACAATACTAAAACAAAACTAAGCTCATGATGTTATTCAGTTTGCTCTTCGATTTGCCTAACACCCTGTATGGGATCTAGGTAATCTAGGTTCCCTATAACCCTCTTCCTATCAGTGCGTTATCTATCAAAGATCAAACACACACACACACAGTTTGTAATCTTCTTTATTACCAAAAAGGGCAAAATATTTCCCGAACAAAAAGAACGCTTCGTAAATGGCCTTTGAAAAGAATCGGCAAGGAAGTTAGAAACATTAATTAAATCAGTAAAAAATTAAGAGAGTTATAAAGCTCTTAAAGTTTCAGTCAAGACGATGCCCTTTTTTTGGGATGGAGTGGGATTGATAATGACCAGATCTTTGAACAATATTAAACGTGGCTTCTGCGTTTTATTACGTTAGGAGTTATGAGACATCACATATTATTTCAATTTTTGTAAATCAAAATCGTAGTCTGACAACCAGTCTTACCAAGGGGTATCGTATTACCCAGTACTAACTGGGTTGTGGAGGTCAGATAAGCGCTTACTTCATGTAAAACACTGGTATTCAGCAGCATCCGTTTAGACTTGAAGCCGACCCCAACATAATTGGGAAAAGGCTAGGCAGATGATGAAACATTAAAAATCAGTGGTTTTTTTTTCATTGACTAAATAACGTTGCATATTTACCGAAGGTGTTTATTACAGCCTCTATTTACCGACGTGTCACAGTGACTGGTTGGTGCCTATGACCTTTAACCAGCCACAAATCTAGACTCTAATTTCCTGATGTAAAAAAACCCAATGAAACTATGCCTTACTTGAGAATCGAAACTAGGACTCGTGGCTCAGCAGTCACGCTAGGGAAATGACCTACCTACTCAAAATCTACAAATTCTTGATAAACATCGAAATCATTACCCAAATTCTTACAACTAATCGCTGTAACAATATCAAAATCGTGCACCAATGCAAATTAGTTCTGACGGAATACCATTTTCATATTCCCTAGATTATAATGTCCAATATCTGTTGCGGTCAATGCCCTCCTTTGAAGCTTACGTAGCGAAATGGATGTGGTCACACTGACTGACATAATTGTCCCGTCGAGCACTGATATGCGATGGCAAACCGCAATGTAGTGGTCGCAAGCGCCGCGTCGCTTGCGACTTGCGACTGGCATACCGGACTAAATCTTGGAACTTAAATTATGTTTTAATTAAATGTTATCTGGATATTTCTGGTAAGTTGGAAATGAAAATGAAATATTACTAAGTTAGTTATTTGCTGTCGAATAAATCATTAAATAATAGAATTCCGTGTAATCTTGACCAGCAGTATCTTTTTTCCATCTCTAATGGTTAGTTTACGTTCCCTATTTTTAGGATTCCGTACTAATGACAAGGAACCCTTATTTTTCGTTGTCTACCCCATCGTGTGGGGTATCGTTGAATAGGTCTTTTAAAATGACTTAGGGTTTGTTAGTACAATTTTTTATTTAATGCTCCATTTACGAAATATTAAACTTTAAAATGCAAATTTTTGTTCCAGTAGGGTTTATTTATTTCTGCTTTATTTATTTCTCATATTTCTCGCCAGTATAACAAAAAAAAAATATGAAAACGCGTACGCCGAGCGACAAGATCGAATTGGTTTCAAATAACAGTGTGTTGTGATTGTTCAATTATTTTTCTTTTCTATTTTTATCTCTTGTGTGTGTAGTTGCCAAGCGCTGGTGAAGCGTTCTGTGACTTTGGGCGGAGCTCGACCCGGCGCAGAAGAGACCGCCTCCCCCTTCTAAAAGCTAAACTGCTGGCTTGAAAAATCTGTACAAAAATCATGATGATAGTGCATTTCAAGAACTTTAAAGAAAAGTGTTAGCGGTTAAAATATTTTTATTAGTTAAGCAGTAATCGTTGTTGAACTTGGGTGTCGGATAGTTTTGTACCAAATACAAAATCTTTAAAATTAATTCTTTAAAGTAATAATAATAAATAATGAAATCTTTATCCAGAATCTCAGAAGGTAAAATACAATACGAATCTAAAAACTAGCAATGTAGGTATAATAATGTATGATGCCTGGGTAACTAAGTGAAAGAGACTAAGGTGAAGTAGTTGCTTGTTTATAACGGGTTAAGACAATCAACAACAGAATCATTCTAAATTGTGATAATGGGCTGCTACGGAATCCTACACTGCACTGGCCCGACATGCACTTGACTGGTTTTTTTTATTTTAGCTGGACATTAAAAAATCCCTTAGTTATTTGTTAAAATCCACTTGTAATGTTATAAATCCACTTTAAATACATAATAATGTATCTCAAAATCTAACTATTAATAAGTTACTTCTCAAGACCCGAAATAATGTTAAGTATTCTAAAATACTTAGATATTATAACGTAAGTCCCAATATACATAAGTTAGTACAGTTTAAGTTTCTGTACAACAAAATCTCATAAAGATTTATTAAATTCCTCGCTCGAAAGAGCTGTGGCTTCCACTTTAAATTTTAATAAAATCATTTTTCACACCTTGCCTTCATAATGTTCGTAACTAGGAGCTAACGTTTCATGAAGTCTAATGGTTGTTTCCAGACTTTTACTAATATGTACCATAATGGAACAAGCTTTTAGTGTTAGTTTAGTTAGCTAACTGGCCCAATGAGCGTGTTTTGTCTGGTGATGGTCCCGTATTTCCAACAAATATAACAATGAAAATGAAGCACAAGTTCTTTGTCAAAAATATACAATATGGCAAAAAACATTTGGAAAGTAGGCAGAAAGAAGGCACAATTTCAGTAAGTAGTCTATCGCATTAATATTATGCAAGAGGGCAACGTTCAACACGTCCGTAACCGGGTCTGCGCTGCTCTACAAATGCGAATCTAATGCCACTATAAATCGTTCCCCCTCTCCTGCGCATATCCCCACCCTCGACCCACTCCCAGAGCTCCAATAAGTAGGAAAATGTAGCGTGAATTAGTATCGATTAGGAACCGAGCATTTCAATCTCAGCCAATTCGATAAACTACTATTTCCATGTGAATATATTTTTATCGAAGGCGCTTAGTACGTTTCAGGTGTCGGGCCTTTCTTATATCCTAGAGTTCCAAAATCGGGCTTAGTCGGGTAAATATAATTTGTCACTACCGAATGGAAGGAATGGGGGAAGGATACGCCTCCAGACTTAGAAATTTATTAAAGTGCCCTGTGAGCTTACGAGGGTATCGTACTATAAAAATAGCTAACTTGATTTATTTCGAA
The DNA here is from genome assembly GCA_905147715.2 of Xestia xanthographa. NCBI lineage: Eukaryota > Metazoa > Arthropoda > Insecta > Lepidoptera > Noctuidae > Xestia > Xestia xanthographa. Next base: position 16,891,521 of record LR990659.1, on the reverse strand, counting down.
ATCAATGTCAACGAAAACAAAAAAAAATGGAAGATCAAAATGATTTTCAATAAAATATTAAAAGGCTCTTCACCGACCCGCAGTACACGCCTACGCAAAAAGAAACGCAATTTTCAAATAAAGACGTAACTCAACACACCTTTACTCTCTACGTGAATAATAAATTGAATTTATCAAGCGACTGAGGCACAGTATCCGTTACTTAAACAGGTAAAATATTGAAATAAGGTGAGTACTAAATTATTTTATTTAAATTTCCATCACAGCGTACCTGGCTTCCTACATAAAAGAGTGTAGGGAGATGTACCGGCCTCATTACTGCTTCAAGACGACCAACTAGGAGCCCGCGCATCCCGCATACATTACCGAGAGAGTGCGCTTTCTACTAAATTAAATTTTGATGGCTGCCCGGATAACGCTGAGTAAGCAACTCATTTTTTCATAACAGACATCCTGGAATTGGATATTAAAATTATATTTTGTCACCGTGATAAAGTTGCATTGCAGTCAAATCAGAAACTATGTACTCTAATACAATACGGTGCCTTGTTCGAACACGTTTATACACAAAATACCTGCACGTGTAATTTTATTCTTTAAGCACATGAGGTTTTTAGGCCACTTTTATAGCCCCCCGCCCCCTTGGTGATACGTTGTGAGGTTTTAGGCTACCCCTCCTAACCCTGTTCCAGTACGACGTGTATTTTCTGTTTCAATTTTATTTAACTGGTTTTTTAGGCACTAATTCACTTACTTGGGTTTTTAATTAATAACAATTCGGTATTTAACACGTGAACCACAAATAATTTAGGCCAAAATATAATTTAGTATCAGGTAATGAGAGCTAAAAATCCCTAAGGCCGCATCAGAAAGCACAATTAGACAGCCTTACACAATACATTATAATGTTTATTTGAACTTTAAACGGCAAGGATGCAGCCGGGATGCTGCGTCGAGACAGAACTAACAAGTTTCCCAGGAATTAATGTGGCGCCTTCAGCTAAGTGTAGTCGTCCACTGTCTATTTAGAAACGATAGGGGAAACGCATCTTGGTGTTCAGTAGAAACACTAGGTAAGGTTTAGAATAAAACCACCAAATTATCAGTAAGTAGATGAACTCTAAGGGTACGTGTGCTCGCTGCCCGGGATAAGCGGGGACTACTCAATCGACGGAACCTTATAGCTCACGCTACGTTATATCACATCTCTTAGGCACACAAATATGACCGAATTTTACGAATAAAACTGATCGCGATCAAGCATCAAAAGCTGTCAGTATCAATTATTCATTTCGTAACAATGATCCCACCAAAAACATTTTCATGTAAAATGTTGCCGAGACGAGACCATATGACTCGCACTGTCAAAAAGTTTTCAGATCTCATGTAGAGCCAAGCTTTTAACTCTACACGCCTTAACTCTACAAGATCTAACTTCACAAACCCTATACCTTATAGTCAAAATACGTGGCTTGGCCATTTCGGTACATTCACATGGGCGTAAGGTGAAAAATGTATTCACTTTCTGTTATACAATTTCTTATACAAGTTCTTAGTAACGAAACGGCAAAGCGAAAGTAATCTGAGAAAGTAGATACTGGAGTTATTTCAATATCTAATTGATAGGTACTTGGAAACGTTTATCGTGCAGTTACTGGAAAAATAAAATTACTATGAGACCTTCAACGATATAATCTGTAATCAATAAAAGTATTCTTGAAGGTTACGAGAAAGTTTTTAGTACTCCTTTTTATACATATATGGAGACGGAAACATTTAATACCTACACCACGTTTAATTAAATAACATATCTATAGTAATCTCCCAAGTCCAATCCTATTTCTTCTTATTTATTGTTCACCTAATTGTATTGTTTTTCTGTTTACACTTTATAATTTTTTATTTTTTATTTTATCCGTATATGACCGCGTGGCATCACTCTGCTCTGGGCACTATCAGAATACCAGCGCTGTAACTTTATTTTCATCCCATCTATTCGAAAAGGACGACTTGGTTCGCCTTTAAGTGCACCCAAAGGTGGTGTTTTCTATAAGAAACTTTTAGCGGGCAGTAATGAGTTTTTAATCCTCTTTATAGATGTTCCAAATTCAAAAAGTGCGCCGCAAAGATAGTTGCGGCGCACTTTTTGAATTTGGAACATCTTAGTGTTCAGCGCCGAAAGAAATCGAACTCAAATATTGTTTGAATAAAGACTGGCTGGTACGACAGCCCAGTCGCGCCGCACAGTGGGCTGGATTTTGAGTTTCATAGAACTTCGTTTGCTTTTTTCGAAAGTCGGGTTTTTTTTACTGGAAATGGATTACTTGACCATTATTATACTTATTTATGAAATATGGGATCATAGGAGTCAGTGTATCTATTTTTAAAACACAAAAGTTAAAAAAAATGTATGGAGCTAGGGTAAAAAAATCAAATATCTCCGGAACCGCACGTTTAACCGTAATATCCTGGCACACGGTAATACCTCTATTTATTTGGGATTTTTTGGCATGCTTCATATATCGGGCACAGGTGCGGTTTTTTTTTTTAAAAATCGGGGAATATTTTAATTTTTTATGTTGCATTTTTCGTATGGATTCTTGGAGTAAGTGCGTAGTGCTGGTCTTAAAAACTGAAAAACTTAATAAAATATACTTTTCAAGACCGCTAACAACAAAAACAAGAATGTCGCATAAAGAATTTGACTCAAAAATTGTCGAAATGAAAATGACGTCGAATTATTAATGAGCTGAGATCTGACATGAACGGACATGTAGATCCCAGGTTTCATGCACGCATTAGTTAATTTGTGTACTCATTAGTTATTTCAAGAACCTATTGGTTAACTCATGTACACAATAGTTAACAATGAAAACACAATACTGTCCGATAATGCTAATTTGTGTCATTATGTAATGAGTATAGAAACTCCTAGTGATTTACAAAATTTTTGAGAAATATAATTTACTATGGTTCTAAATTAATTAGCTAACGATCGACACCTATAGAGGATTTGTTTAGCAATAATTAGTTCCTGTTCTTCTAAAATATTAGTAAATTAGGTATAATGATATTTTAGATAGGGTAGTTAGCAACCATTAGTTAATTCAGAAAAAGTGGAGTCTAATCGTGACACCAACTCTTGAAATAAATGATCACTTTTATTGTTACCACTTCTTAAAATAACAAATAAATCTAAGTTAGTTGCTAAACTCTCCATAGTTTTATCTATTAAAATTATTGTGGTCAGGAAGGTAGCTCTAGATGAACTAAAATATTTTATTACTGGAGCACTATTTATATTTAACTTTTTTCACAGTAATTAACTAATGGTTGCTAACTACCCTATCTAAAATATCATTATACCTAATTTACTAATATTTTAGAAGAACAGGAACTAATTATTGCTAAACAAATCCTCTATAGGTGTCGATCGTTAGCTAATTAATTTAGAACCATAGTAAATTATATTTCTCAAAAATTTTGTAAATCACTAGGAGTTTCTATACTCATTACTTAATGACACAAATTAGCATTATCGGACAGTATTGTGTTTTCATTGTTAACTATTGAGTACATGAGTTAACCAATAGGTACTTGAAATAACTAATGAGTACACAAATTAACTAATGCGTGCATGAAACCTGGGATCTACATGTCCGTTCATGTCAGATCTCAGCTCATTAATAATTCGACGTCATTTTCATTTCGACAATTTTTGAGTCAAATTCTTTATGCGACATTCTTGTTTTTGTTGTTAGCGGTCTTGAAAAGTATATTTTATTAAGTTTTTCAGTTTTTAAGACCAGCACTACGCACTTACTCCAAGAATCCATACGAAAAATGCAACATAAAAAATTAAAATATTCCCCGATTTTTAAAAAAGAAACCGCACCTGTGCCCGATATATGAAGTATGCCAAAAAATTCCAAATAAATAGAGGTATTACCGTGTGCTAGGATATTACGGTTAAACGTGCGGTTCCGGAGATATTTGATATTTTTACCCTAGCTCCATACATTTTTTTTAACTTTTGTGTTTTAAAAATAGATACACTGACTCCAATGATCCCATATTTCATAAATAAGTATAATAATGGTCAAGGAATCCATTTCCAGTAAAAAAAACCCGACTTTCGAAAAAAGCAAACGAAGTTCTATGAAACTCAAAATCCAGCCCACTGTGCGCCGCCGGCCGCCGCGCTGACTGAATAAAAAAAGAAATCAAATTAAAAACGCGCGAACTACAGACCGCGTTTTCGTCAATTTTCATGAATTGTTAGAAATTCATGGTTTTGTTTTGAAAAATGAGTTCTTCAAGTGACAGTGAATAAAAAACACAATAAAGTGAAAAATAACTTTAGATCTTCAGAAGTCGGTGACCTTTGTTTGATTCATTTAGTTTTTTTTTGTCACCGACTTCTGAGGCTAAAGTTATTTTTAACGTTATTGTGTTTTGTGAAGTCGGTTTTATTTTTTGCAAAAAAGTTTTTTTATTTTTCCATTTTTTGTTGTAATATCCTATCCAAATATTAGATATGCATTTATTTTACATGTTGAAATTAGGCCACACGACTGGGCCAAACTATGTTACATTTTTATAGGACCAAATGACAACTATTCCGCATCAAACTAAAGAATAATCACGTCAATCGGCTCATAAATATCAGCGTAATCGGTGTAAATAAATAAAAAACAGTCGAATTACCTCCTCCTTTTTGAAGTCGGTTAAAATTATGAGGCGCCTTTTATTTTCTCATAGTGGGTGATGAAAAGTAGAGTGTATCACTCGGGCGCAAAATATATTTTTGGCTCGGGCGACGTACTTTGAATCCCTCGCTACGTTCAGGATTCTATTAAAGAATCCCTCGCTACGCTCGGGATTCTACTCTAGAATCCCTCACTTCGCTCTGGATTCAAAAAAGCGCCCTCGCCGTAAAAATATTATTTTGCTCCCTTATGATACAATCTACTATTTCACACCACCTGCTCGAAAATGTCAAATTATATGTCAAGCAACCTTAACCTAAAGTGAGTCATTAGTGGCCGGGGGCACAGCCGGTCAATAATGTTGTACTGGATTTCATTATGACCCGCTATGTGATTTAAATTTGGAATCTCACATGCTCAGCTAAATTGGCAGTATAGTACTAACAAACACCCTTTGGTGCCAGCCAGAAAGAGGAAAGCTATTCTCGATACCCTTAATACGCGTGGATGATGTACTCGATTTCCTACAAAATCATAACGACTGCTTCTTCATATCGTTGGCATGTTTTCGAAGACACAATATTGTAAGAATAATTAGATAACAACGAACCATTTTTTAAAAGGAATGGAATAACATTAAAACTGGCATTAATAATAACAAATACCATACTGCGCCGTAATACCGTAATAGTAATTGGCTGTAACATTAGTTAATTATTCTTACTGTTTGTTTATTTACTAAATAGTTTGTTTTTTGTACTATGGCTATTATTTTCTCACAGTAGGTGTAAAAAACAGAGTATCCTCCTCTGGGCTAAAGGTGTCTTTGCCTTGGGCTAGCTTGAATCCCTCGCTGCATTCAGGATTCTTGTATTAACTCCCTCGCTTCGCTCGTGAGTTAAATCCCGAATCCTTCATTGCGCTCGAGATTCAATATGACGCCCGTGACATAAGACACAACTTTAGCCCCTCGGTGCATAATCTACTATTAATGTTACAGCACCATGCTAAGATGGGGCCTTTTGGCTAATTTCGTTTCTTTTATTTATTTATTTTACTTTTTTCTCTTTGTTTATTTTTTATTAGTTGTACTGTTAATTTCATCATTTTAATTTGTGTGTTTTGTCCTGTGCTGGTTAATAAATGCTTTTTGTTTCTTCCCTTTCTTTCTATAAAGACAGCACTATTTATTTTTAAATGGAACTGGGAAAAACATATTTCAAGAAAATAGATATTTCTAAGAAAAATCTCAGTTTGTCGTTTCAGTTTTCTCAGCATCCGACATCAGTGGAGAAGGGGCCGGATGGCGCAAATGTCCCGGTTTAGTCGGAAGCCGGCGCCACAGCCTAATCTTTATTCTCCAACAGTATTGCAGTGTTCAGTTAGCACTTCTGCCGCGCCAGCTTATTATAACTGCTTATTGCTACTCTGTGCATAGTCTGTGTCATAATTGTGGAACTAAATGTGTGAGGAAAGTTCATGCGAATATTGAAACTTATTAGGCTTTGTGGTTGTGGAGCGGACATCTCCTCTATTAGACTTGCATAGACTTTCACTGGTGACTATTGTTTTTCCACTTGAGCTATAGTTGGTGCCAGTTAAGATGAGAATAGCGGTCATTGCCCTTTCCCTAATATCTCTTCTGAATAGGAACCAAAATAAATAAACCATGTACCGTTTTTCATTACAAAAAATGTTGAAGATCACGATAGATGACGATTCCAGACTTGAACAGGCTTATTTTTGGTTTTCAAAGTTAAGAAGTTTAATAAATGTAGGTGGGTCAATGACCGCTATTCTCATCTTAACTGGCACCAACTATAGGTGGAAAGACTCTGATCATCACGCACAAAATTGCAGGTGTACCTAAGGGTACACCTGCAATTTTGTATTGGTCCTATGTATTAGGGAGTGAGGCTACCGACCATGAGTTCGACCTGGAAATGGAACTCATGATCAGGACTAGTGCTTGCAACCAAGAAACCAATGAATCAAAATTATTTTGACCCATAAGTATTATCTATCCATGAACCAATGGCCATATGTTCCTCAAACTTGCAATAAAAATAAAGCAACCAGTATATTAAAGAACTTGGGCGACTCAGTTAATTTCCTGTCTTTATTCCCGAGCTGAGCGCGAGAAAGGCCAATTTAAATTAGTTGTTTCTTTGACTGCTAAGATTGATGAAACTGTCGCGGCCGCCGAGTTCAACACTTGGAATTATTTCCTCCCAAACTTTTTGAAAAGGTTGTTTCATTATTTGAAACCAAATATAAACTTGTTCTGATTTAAACAATCTTAAATTACTTTCCTTTCTTTTTGAGCGTATTTCAACATTTTTATTTTTCCTAATCATCATCATCTGCCTAACCTTTTCCCAACTATGTTGTGGTCGGCTTCCTGTCTTACCGGATGCAGCTGAATACCAGTATTTTTCATTGAGCGACAGCTTATCTGACCTTCACAACCCAGTTAATACTGGGTAATATGATACCCCTTTTTGAGACTGGTTGTCAGACTTTCGGGTCTGTAACGACTGTCAAAGATCTAAAAATGACAGCCAGGAAAAACGGCTTATCGTGGTCACCCATCCACGGGCCAAACTAGGCAAGCGCGACTTAACCTGAAGAACGACCCGAGCTGCTGTTATTATTTATTATCCTGGTCAAAAGTAAAAACGTACCTAGTTGAACAATACATACCAAAATAGCCTAAAACCATTCCATGCTGTAGGTAAAGTGGGGAATTACTCAGTAAATAAATTGCTGGATTTTTTGAAGGCTTTACGCGTTACCGTGATCAATGGCGAGGCTTTGCAGTTTGTAATGGGAAGATTTACCGTCTCATTCTATTGCGATGGTACGGCTATACTTCGTCTCTATCTTTGAGTCTGAGGCTATTTCAAGAGGAAGTACGGCCCATAAGTAAAGTAAAACAAAGGGCTGTCAGTTCTTGTTAGCAAAGATTTCAGTTGTTTTTACTCACTGCTTTCCTGTCTAATTTGATTGATTTCAGTTCTTTACTATAGGTAAAAGCAAACAAAAAATGTAACCAAATAACACCAGTCCTAAATCATCAGTTATTACAGCTATTTATTAACCATAAAATCTATACTAATATTATAAAGAGGTAACATTTGTTTGTAAGTTTGTATGTAGGGGTAATCTCCGGAAGTAATGAACCGATTTCAAAAATTCTTTCACCATTAGAAAGCTACATTCACCCTGAGCGACATAGGCTATATTTTATCCCCGTACTCCCACGGGAACGGGAACTACGCGGGTGAAATCTATACTAATATTATAAAGAGGTAACATTTGTCTGTAAGTTTGTATGTTTGTAAGTTTGTATGTAGGGGGTAATCTCCGGAAGTAATAAACCAATTTTAAAATTTGTTTCACTGTCAAATAATAAATAAAACTACTACTACTGTAATATAATAATAATTGTTTCATTGTTTTTGTTTGAACTATGCTAGTGCCTATAGCACTCGCTATAGGCTATATTTTATTCCCGTACTACCACGGGAATGGGAACTACGCAGGTGAAACCGCGGGACGTCAGCTAGTACTAAATAAAGATAAATGAAATTCCAAGAGCCAGTAAGTGACAAAATGAGATACCGACAGTGCACACGATTGAACTAAAAGCATTCAAAACCGTAACAATCAAATCACATATTAAAACAATGACAAAATTTTGCATTCGTTAACTTTGTAACATGCAATATCACTTTACAATACCGTCTAAAAGCGTGGAATAACAATGGGGCTGCATTTTTAAATGGTTCGAATGGCGCGATACATTTAAGTTAATTAGTGACTTCGGGTGGAAATAACCTGGGCTATTAAAGATTCAGATGGCAAAGTGCAAATCGGTGTCGCTGCAGTCGCCGCTGCATTTAGCCTGCCGTGGCTGGACAGGTCGGGGCTCGAACTATCTATGCACACTTGCAGGTGCCCGTCTGCTCCTCAAATAGAAGCGCCGCCGGTATTCCGGGAGCTGGTGCCGAGGCTTGTGAATGTTAGATGACGTTACTTGTTTGTTGTAGGTATGCCAATAGTGATGAATTGAAATCCTTTTTTGAACGAATCAGCATGTGGATCAAGAATAAAACTGTCAAACTGGAGCTCTTTTAGAATGTGTGGAGCTATGTGGGTGAATATCAAAACAGCAAATTTTATGTATCCACGTTGAGAATCAAGGTATAAAATGATAGGATGTTTCTTTTTTTTTATAATAAACTACGTTACATGGTGCAACTAGGGCCACATTTTTTGTTGTTATAAGTGTTTATAAATAATCAGTAAAAAAATCGCCTTAAAATTCAAGTTTGGTGGCTTGTCCTGTTTCATTTTTTGATATAATTGCATTCACCAAAATAACAATTTAAGGTAAGTACAATAAAAAATAAATCTTTTCCTTAGTTTATGCATTAGACACATTATCTAAAAACAATTAAACCATTTAAGAAAAAATAATTTAAAAGCACAGGACACTCGATCAAAATTTAAAAACTGAAGAATAAATTTCGCCACCAAAATTGACAAAAAATGCACTTTGCTGATATTCACCCATGTGTGCCTAAATATTTTTTTTTTCAATCCTGAATAGTTAACCGAGTCATATGTTAACAAATATAAATTCATAATACTTACTTACGTATGTTCCCATTAAACACACGACTAGCACCTACTCACATTTGTGTTGACTCACTGTAAAACCGGCTAAAGGATTCGTCATAATAAGCCCATATCGTCCCCGTAGTTGGAAAATTAAATAACTTTGATTTTGTAGTTAAACGCAATTTAGTGTTTTTTTTTTCAGTTAATGTACATTTGTTAAAAAATGTGAGACAATTTTACTGTCGGTAATTTGATATTTTGTGGACCTGACAAACTGAACTCTACCTTTAACTATAAGTAAATAACACATAAAAAATCAAGTTGTTTAATTTTGCCACAACTTTTATTTATAACGTAACTACAATTAGCTACTTATTTCGGCTATTTATTTAGTTTTCCTATAAGCTAAATACATTTGCTAGAATAAGATTTAGTGAAATAAATGCAGTTATTGAATTTATCCAACTCGAAATATTAAAATTTAGTGACTTTGTACGTTATTATTACTTTGATATTTTTTTAATTACTATTATTGGTCTCATATAAAATAAAAGCTGTATTATGATATTAATAAAGTTATATTAAGGAAGAAATAGAAAAGAAAAATAAAATTTAGAAAAATTGTATTGTAATCAAATACTTATCTTACCACAAAATAAAAAAAGAGTCAGTCGACTGTCGTTTTCTATGGAATTCTGTTGCTGTAGATTTGATATTTCTTGAGAGAACGACTGTTGCTGTGAGACCTGTATGAGTAGTGTCTCTGCTTTTCGGAGAAGTTCTGCTTCAATAGTATATTTCTCGACCCGAGTGCCTGATGTCTTTGCCGTCATCTTGGAAAGGGGTTTAGTCGCCTTCTTCTGTTTTCTCCTGTCAGAATCCTTTTCTGTATTTTTATGAGTACGTTTGTAGAACGTTTTCTCCGTTTTCTTTTGACAGAGATATATAAAGCGTAGGACGCACGCTGTAGCACGAAATAGTCGGTCCCACTTCTTCACGATCTGGAATAACTTCTGTCAGGGAAGGGCTGTTGTTGCCTTTTCTATCGGTGACTGTGAGTGTTCTTTCCTCCCCTGTTTCTGTGTTGATTGGAGGTTTCTCTGTTGGCCACGTCGACGGTTCGTCGTACAGAAAAGTAGGTCCACGGAACCAGTCATGATGCGAGTCAAAGTGGTATGGTACGTCGCGAGTGGCGCTGTCAGCTATTCTTATTTTCGTAGTTACCCATCGCCAGTCTTCGACTTGTTGTTTTCGTGTATAGATGCTGTGCGATGGGCGACAAACGGTTTTATACTCGCGATCCTTCGTCAGGGCGGTCTTGCTGTCTGTCCAGTACGTCACTGATGCGGGTTTGATGCCATGTTCTTCTATGACGGCTGCTGCTATGCGGGTTCCCAATACCGCGGCCTGTAGCTCGATGCGCGGCATTGACTGTAGTTTGATTGGTGCCACTTTTGCCTTTGCCATGTCGTCATGGCATGGCATGGTGTGACGTGCTGTTTACCGTCTGCTGTTGTCGATCGCCAGTGACAGCTACTGTGTACGCCATCTCGCTTGCGTCGGTGAAGACGTGGACTTCTGTTTCTTCTTCTGCTTCAATGTATCCCGGTTAGCATCTTGGTAAGTCGACGTTCTTGAGCTGTCGCAGATGTTGCACCCAACTTCTCCAGTAGGCAGACAGGTCTGGTTCGAGCGCTTGGTCCCGGTTGGTTCCTCGGGTCCAAGCCTCCTGTAGAATCTGTTTGGCTCGAATAGTTACTGGAGAGGCGAGTCATATAGTGACATGACGATTTTCTGTGCTTCTCTCTTCGTCGGCGCCTCCTTGCCCAAGATGCCGCTCGGTAGACGTGTGAGCGTAAGGTTGAAGCCTAGCGTGTCCTCACTCGGATTCCATTTCAGTCCGAGTATCTTTTCTGTACTGTCTGTTTTCCCGATGTTGACTACTTCAGTCCTGTTCTGTGTTGGGTCTATATTTTCTAGAACTTCTGTGCTGTTTGAAACGCAGTTTTTGAGTTCAAACTTCGCCTGTAGGTGTATGTTCTTCACCGCTGTTGCTATGCGTGTCGCTTCTGTAGCTGTCGAGGTAGTCATCCATGTAATGACTCTGTATGATGGCTTCCACCGCTTCTGGTTGACTTTCGCCGTGCTGTTTGGCGTTCCAATTTTTTGCGTAGATGGCTGTGCACGGTGAGCTTGCTGCGCCGAATATTATAGACGTCATGCGGTATTCTGCAAGGGCGCCTTCTCTTCTATCGTCTCTCCAAATATAACGAACGGACAGAGACGCCCGTCTCTGTCCTGTCTACGCACCTTCACTTGCATGAACATTTCTGCTATGTCGCCGGCAACTGCTATTGGGTGTCGGCGGAATCTCATCATCACGCAGGGCAGTGACAGTAGTAGGTTTGGACACGTGAGTAGGAAGTCTGCAGTGACATTTCTCCTGATTTGGCTGCGGCGTCATGAACTATTCGGAGTTTTTCCGGTTTCATGGGGTTGAACACGTCAAAATGGGGTAGGTACCATGTCCTACCAACGTGCTTGTCTTGGGCGCTTTTTCGGCGTATCCCTTGCTTATGTACGAGTTCATCTGTTCTGTATATCTGTCTCGAAGAGCAGGGTTGCTATCAAGTTTTTTCTCTGTTGAGACGAGCCTCTTGAGTGCTGTCCCGTCTGGCATTTCAATGTTTTCGCTTTTCCAGAGCAGGGCTGTTTCTTTCCTCAGGTGCATTTTGTTTTATGGCAATTATAAACAACTTAATTTATTTAATTTTATTTGCCTAGCATCTTTCTTATAAATTAATCATTATCTAGTTGTAGAAGAAATAGATAACATCAAGTATTTATAAATTAAGTACGTTATATCAGAATTCTGAATAGCAGAATTAAATAAATAGAGTTATTTAGTTTTCCTAGAACTTAGTTAGTTTTGTGAAAGAATTTTGAAGTTGAGGAAAAATGAAAAACTCATGTTATTTAATTTATTTGACATTCAACTTATCATTGACCACAGTTATTGATTTATTTACTGAGTTATTTATTTTTCCTTTAAAAAAATAGTGTTTGTCTGAAGATATTTATTATTCCATCTGTCCGACAAAAATGGCTATATTTTTGGAACGGAATAGGGTACGAAAACGCCTGTAATGCTCAAATATGCGGCATGTTTTAGGTGTTTTGAAAATAGGGAAAAGTCAATATCGCCAAAATCGGACTTATTTAATTTTCCACCTACGGGGACGATATTTAGTAGGAAACTATTTAAACAAAACGCGGTCCCACAAACGATCCACACTCCCGAACTACAAAGGTAGAATCCAGACTACATTGAAAATAGCGACCTGTAAACGTGAAAATTGATTTTGACACATGGCTCTATATCTGAACTGAAACTCGGAAAGCCTCTTGTTTAATGCAAAACCTATTTCCGGAGTTTACCTGTCTGGCCCCAGAATATGACAATTGAAATATTGCTTCTCCATTAGCTGGAAACGCTGGCAACACTACTTTTAGATTGGCTGTAGAACTTCAATTTAAGACATAATTGGGAGGTAGACATTTAGACTAGTTTATTTTTGTACTAGCTCACGTCTAGTCTGGAACTGGCTTTTGTTTAAAGTTAGAAAGGACTTTTTAAAACCAACTATGTTCTGTTTTAGTGTTTTCTTTTCCTATTGATTCCTTCACTGGTCAGATTTTATTACCGCTTCTGATTTCTTAAATCAAAGTCGTAATTCTCTTCTTCCGTCTGTAATAAATGATGATATTTGAAGGCAAGCGAGACTTGTTGTTTTCTTTGTTTAGGAGAAAAACTCCGCGCGAACTTTTACGAAGTTTCCAGCTGGGCATATTTATTTAATGACCCTGCTTCTATTTCGCCGAAAATGCTGAAATAGATAGCTACTCAAATAAATTGAAATAACCAATACATACTATAATAGAATTGGGAATAAAAAGAATATTGTCATGAGATTTTTTTAAAATAATAAACTAATTCTTAATAATCTTCCTATACTTGCCCATAAACTAAATATATTTTTTATATTATGCCTAATAAACTCAGACCCATGAATAATAAAGTACAAAACAAAAACTTCTCAAACCCCGAAACCGAAATTGTTGCAGACATACTTGATGTGACATAAGTAGAGACAGATTCCGTCGACAAAGTTTGTACTTGGTAAAGATGCAATGACAAAATATTTAGGCGGGGATGCTGGGGGAGGCGGACGCGGTGGGGAATCATTGAATGTTTCCTGCTTTCACAACTTCACCAGCGAGCCGATCTTCCGACGAACAAGTCTTGTTTTCATTGGTTTGTTGTACTTCACCGCGGCTGACGTGCCTTTCCAAACTTCCCCGGCGGCCGCGGCTCGAGTGAATACTCGATACATTGTACAATTTGTATCTTGTGCCGCCACTTTTATACTCGTGTTACGTATGGCTGAACTCGGAGCAAGATGTCTGTTCATCTTTCGATCGTGATTTTAATTTAAATACGACCTTTATCCTGATGGCCAATTCTATTAACATTAAACTTGTCTACATAGCTTGTTGGGTCGTTAGGCAGAAACTTAATTGGATACAAACTTAGGTAAAGATATTAATAATAACTAGGCATAATAGCCTATGTATCTTCCATTAATTGACATTTAGGGCACCTACCAAAGTTGTTTCATACCTATTGGTGTGTTGAAAACTTGACAAGCCATAAATTAATAAGTAATCTACCATTAGTCCATTAACAAGGCAACTGGCTCTGAATCTATTGTCCGAAGGCTGGAAGCGATCAATGTGAGGTTTGCTAGGGGGCTGTGAAGTTAGATAATTAATTACGGCACCATAAAGCCTTGGTTTGGGTCGTTATAGTGCCCAGGAGCGTCGTAGCCAAACTCTGGCCATACAATATCCTATTGAATCTAGGTAATACGTTTTTGAATTACTAGCAGAATGGATTAGCGGCGGCAGAGGGGCGTACAGGAAATTTGAAGAGCGTCGGCAACACAAGTTGGATTACCGAACGATTGATTTATAGGATGCTGGAGTTGGCTAAGAGGATCGGGATTCAGGAACCGTATTTAGTGAATAACCATTCCATTTACCTACGTGTCAGGTTGTAACGTGTTTCTATTAGGACATACTCATTAGTGAGGGTACAAAATGCAAATGTTTCATCAGGTTTAAATGAAATGTATTTCATTTTATACCTGCCCTAACCACAAACAGCGCTTGTTTCGATATTATTTTCTTCTGTGATAATTCAAAATGTAGAAAGAAGATACCAGTACAAAAATAATATGCAATGTAAAAAAATGCAACTCATACTTATTTATTGTTTGTAACACAAACAGTTTTTAACTCTACATAAACAAAACAATCGCTAACAAAATATTCGTTATTTAGATTCCTACCTAGTTACATTTTTCTTAAAAAAAAAAACGAAAGAGGATTAATTCATCAATCATCCAAGCGTAATAATGCAGAGAATGTTTTAATTTAATTCAGCTGGGAGTGTAATAAGTGAAAATTAAAGGGCGATTGATCAATCTTAGAGAAATCTGCAGTCAAGTGCCGGTGAGGCGGTGACTGAGCGCCGGGAAGTGTCAATAACGGAGAAAAACGTTCGACTCGAGTACTGTCGGGAACAGAACGGTACATTTCTTAAATGTTTTTTTGCTAAGTATATTGTTGCGAACTTAATTTTGTATTTGGGTGAATTTTCCAAATTACTTATTTTGTTGTCTTCGGTGAAATTAGTATTTGAAAACAGGAATATTGTTCTGAATTATTTTTTTTAGTATTCAATAGGTAGTTATTGGGTTGTGGCAAAAATATAATTTGCCTAGGACTATTACAAATTTAGAAATAAATACATAATCCTCTATTTTTTTCAAATCGGTGCTGTCCCTCTACTTTTTTTACAAACAAAAAAGCTTATACACTAATAAAAATAAGTAAGTTAAGTAGGTATATAAGTTATTCTATTTCATAGAATATTAATTTTGTTATTAATATATAGCATATTTTATTACATAATTAACGATTATTATTACTGAGAAGCACAAACGTACTTGTCTTGCAAAATGTTCTCATATCGCTGGACAAATTACATCGATGAGTCCGACAGCGTCCCAACCCCAATTTTATTTCCCTTGTTAGTGTGTGCTAGTGCGCAGTCAGGACGGACTTGTGTCTAATCACTGCATATTCCCGCCAATAACGTAAGTACGCCATTTCAGTTGCTCCCGGACAATTATTTCATATTATCGGTGGTTGCATTTTTCTAGTGTAATGAGTAGTTTTATTATTGTTGTTTGGTTCTAACAGAGGTAGTAAGTGAATTAGCTTCATTGACCGTTATTGAATTTATCCTAGATATTGTACATTTTTTCTAATTTCCTAAAAAGTGTGTTTTTCTCAAGTCGCTGTTCTCATATCGCTGTAATCGGTGGTCTTTATTACCACCGATGTGATAATTTACACCGAAATGATAAGAAAAAATTAATCGGTGTCTTGTATCTAATATCGGTGTTTTGATTCATGATCAACGCACAGTTTTGTCATATCGGTGGATTGCTTTATCATATCGGTAGATCATTTTATCATCTCGGTGAGCCGTTTTATCATATCGGTAGTTCCCATGTCATTTCGTTAATTTGGTAGCAGTGACACTGATGATGACTTATTTTAGTCTGGTCTGATTTGTTTTAATTAATTTATAGTGTTAATTGTTGTAACTAATAATAATTATAAAAGTATATAATTATATAAGTGCTGTGACTAACTATGTATACATAGTCTCTTTTGACTTAAAACTCTAATTATGGTGTAATTTTACAAATGCGGAATACGAAGATGGCAATTCAAGTTCTGTTGTGATAAATGTTTAACATAAAGGCTGATTAACATAAAAACCAAAATAATTATACTGAGAAATTTAATTATGTTTCATTTTACTAAATATTTTACTAGGTGAAAAGTATTTGCTTAGTAGTAGTAGCGTTAAGATTTTTTACTAGATGTAAGATATAAACGATATGTGATGTGTACTGAGAACAAAGATTTAAAAAATATTAAAGTAAGTAATAATTAAAGCTGTGATTATTGTAGTGTGATTGTGATTAATGTTAAACTTAAAAGAATGATTAATGAGGTATATAAAGTTCCTATTCTTATTATTGTTAAACCTAAAAGGCTACAATGTTTTAAGTGTACACACGGCAAAACAATTAGCTGGATCGTCCACAGTTATAAATGTGTATTGTGAAATTTTAACCTATAAGAGATTTTTGATTTTTTTATACTTCGTCTTAATAAAGACAATGAATTATTTTTTTTATTCTTAGTGCCTATAGTAAATATAATAAAAAAGAAAGTAAATATAATAAAATAGGTACATATACAATACTTTAATTGGATTTCTAAAACCTCAGTTCTCTTTGGATGTGATCTACTTATATAAGACCCTCAGTTTCAGGTCTTCAGTTCTGAGTCACCCTTGTAAAAATATACGTATATAGGTACCTAACTATTTCCTTTTTGATGTTCAAAGGTGGATAGATTATCATATCGCTGGATATGTACATCATTTCGGTGGATAAACTTATCATATCGGTGTACAGAAAAAAAAAATAGGTGCCGGTTTGTCATATCGGTGGAAACCAGAATTCAAACTGAATTTTCTCCTTAGTCTTAAATGATACGTTGAAGATATTAAATTTGGGGATATTTGATATCCTAAAGATAACATAAAACCTGAAAAATATACAAAAAAATATATAAATGAAAAAGTTCTTCGATATGATGAAATTCACTCATGAAATTCACTCATTTCGGACATGACATGGGTATAGTTTTAGGCTTAATAATAAAAATGGGAAATTTTAATAGTTATTTATGCAACTGTTGTATAATGAGGGGTATTAAAACACGAATGTGGGTTTATCACACGAGGCGAAGCCGAGTGTGATAATAGTATCACATGAGTGTTTTAATACCTAATTATGTACAGTTGCATACAAGACTTTATCTACATCCATGATGTGAATCCTCCATAAAAGGTTCTGAAACCATAGGATGTTGCAGTGTTGTAAGAAGTCTATGTAAATTCATGCGGAAAGTTTAATTGCTGAGTTTTCAATACAAACAAACCATGTATAGGTAATAATATAATTATTAACATTTTGGATTGTACAATTATTAACATTCACAAAGCTTGTATCACTCATTTTTGTAAACAACATAGTTCTTAGTGCAATACTAATATACAAATATCGAACAAAAATGGCGGGATACGACGTGAATTCGAATTAACCTATAAGTTTTTTTTTTAAATTACGTCGCTGTGGTAGTGAATCGCACGTGCTAGACAATGTTCTTTTTTTAAAAACGAGTTTCATAATGAAATTCAGTATGTTATTCCTTTCTTTATTTTTTTATTTTTTCTTTTCCTTTTTTATACACTCTGACATTTAATGTTTTGACATGTATTTTATTATTTTTTATACACTCTGACATTTAATGTTTTGACATGTATTTTATTATTTTTTACTTTATTATTTGACATTTACTGATTTGACATGAATACTTATTTTGTTAAGTATTTTAATTTTTTTTTTATCATCATTGTGACTTTTAATGATTTTTGTGATTTTTATTTACATTCTTTTTGAATAGAACTTTTTATGAATTTTATATGATTATTGTGAATGTGGGGACCATGTGGGTCACATTTATATTTTTTGTTTATTTTTTACCACAACTGTCTGACAGTTTGAGTACTCTAAGCGACCTACCCAAATGTCCTTTCTTTGGTATTGTTCGTCGTTTCGTTGAGCTCCTTGAGTTATAAGTCGAGCTACACGTTAACTGACAAATGCTTGCACTGACTGGACAGGTCCACTCAAATCTGTATGGTTCTTTCTTCAAAAGACCATCTCAGACACTAATCTGCATAGTCCTCATGTGAATTGAACAAAATTGTCTGGACTTTAAAAGAGACTATGACCTCTGAGTTTGTTTCGGCTGTTTCTTCTCAGAGTAGTCAGGTACGAAACACCGGCCCCATCTAGTTTAAAAAAAAATGACGTGTAAAAGTGTTTGTAAAAACCTACTTGCAAAATAAACATCATTTATCATTTATAGTACAACATTATAACACCCGTTTGGATGTTATAATGGTTATTATGACACTGGCTGTTTTAATGTTGGCCATAAGCTAACTGTTTCAGATACTTTTATAGAGGATTTATAGCATGGGTGTAGATAAAGTCAATAAAAGCAATACGTTGTAAAATAATGTAAAAACATGTCCAACCAAAATATTTTTTTAGTAACTAAGAGGTTTATGCTCTTACAAAATAATAGTTCTTAAAAACAAGGCAAGGAACTGCCTCGCTGATTTAGTGGTCACGAGCGCAACTGCTGAGCATGCGGTCATAGGTTCGATTCCCAGGTAAGGCAGTGTTATTGGGTTTTTCCATCAGGAATTTATTAGTGGCAGCCACGGAGTCTGGATTTTTGCCCGGTCGACGGTAATAGGCTCACCCCCTCATTAGAATGGGACTTGAAACATAACTGGCGAAATGTGGGTGTACTATTAGATACACCTCTGCTTACCCCTTCGGGGATTACAGGCGTGATGTTATGTGTTATATAAACAAACCATGTGGGTACCTACGTATAAAAAACCTTCTAATAGTAAAAAAATAACAAATTCTTGTTCACAAAGATAAACTTTTATGAAATCCTTGTTTTATTTAAGCACATAAAATACCTATCAAGTAAAAGTTAATTATGAAAAATGCACATTAAGGTCGTTCGAAGAAAACTTTGTTATGTTTAGTCAGTGAACATATTCAAACAGAAATTAAAAGGTGGTAAGAGGAAACGGGCCGGAGGCAAATGGCAACGTGCTCTATCTACATCGTAACGAAATTAACTGGATACTACCATCTAACCTCTGTTACCCCCCCGCACCCCCTCACAACCCCGCTTTTGGTACTTACCACTTAATGCTATAACCGATTTTCATAACAATGTAAACTCTATTTATTTCAACCAGCCATGCTCAAGCATCTCTGTTTATTTTTAAGATGTGTACCTTAAACCTTATTTACAAACACTAAATTTCCTATTAGATCTCAGACAAATTTTAAATATTCCTCGCTTTTTTGTTAGTCAACCTTTCATTCCAATCGTTTCCACTTAACTTTGCCTTTAAAATCCCTAATAGACAGTCCATTAGCAATTACAAGTATTTGCAATTAAATCAAAAAAATCTTTGCAATACTTTCGAAACGAACGGTTCTACGAAGCTCGCGAAGGCTCTTCGCGTGTCTACATCTCTCTTCATAAATAACGCTCATTTAATTAATGTTCCATTGTTTTGTTTAAATAATTAGCACCTATTTATACTTTGTAATACCTTGAACGTGTTTTTCAATCTTAGAAACCTGTTTTTTATTAAGAATCCTAACGAGAAAAACGCTACCCTACCTACGTACTACGTATGCTAGTTTTCTTTTATCCATCATTATAGCTCTTTGTAAAAATATTAATTAACGCTTCATCGTAATAAGCCCCGAAGCTCAGCCACGACGTGTGTATCATGTTTTTCACACAGCATCAGCGAAACATTAATAATAATAAAAAACTTTAATTAAACGAGCCCTATATGAAATTATATTATTGCGGGCTGAAAAGTCTGAAAACACATTAATTTTTAATCAAGTAGAGTGCAGCTAGTGGTATTCTAGCTCGGTGGAATTGACAGGGCCGTGGGGAAATCAACGCGGTTGCGACATGCGAACCAAGCCTAATTCAACTTTGTACCTACGCCACGTCTAAACGATCTCGACGTCACCTCATTTTAATTGCTTTAAATACGCAATGCTTTGCCAACTATGTATGGGTCGTTAAGCGCGTACGTAAACGAGCCAGCCAGAATTCCTGGCGATATTATTAACGGGAAACTTAGTATTGCTACAGACATAGGAGGGTGACATTGTTGAGGTCTTATTTGAAACTTGAAGGAAAGCTTATTTACTTAGTAACCATTGAATTGAACTCTAACAACCCAGAAAAATATAAGTGGAAATTGTTTATAAAGCTAGAAATACCTGATAAGGATAACCGTCAAAGATTCAATACAATTCAATAAAAGTTTTCTTTGTTAAACTCCAAGAAAACTAACAAAACATTTTCCCTTTAATCGACATTTCAAAACGACATAATTCCCTCGTTCATCAATAACAAATATGTCTATCAAAAGAACTTTCCACGTTATCATTATCTACATAACATAGTTTTGTACCTATTCTTCAAGCGTAATGGTTTGAATTCCAGCAAGTTTCCATAAAAAATAAAAACTTTGTTTTCGTTGTGACTTATAGCACTCAACAGCGCTCACTTTTCCCAAGACAATTGGTTTAAAAGCATCGGAAACATGACGCTTGCGAGTACTTTCTACCACTTCTGTTTATCATAGCCAAACACATATAGCATTTATTAGTTCACCGCGGCCTGAAATAACAATCGAATTATCCCTATTTATGAATTAAATTTTTCGTATTTTGTGCTCTCTTTTTTTCTTTTATTCTCTTTTATTTTTTTATTTTTTAAGAACTTTTCTAAAAAGTCGACACTTTTTCGATGTTAAACGAATGAAAGTGCTTACCACCGACTTTTTAACCGACTTCAAAAAAGAAAGAGGTTCTATGTTCGACTGTATGTATTTTTTTTTCTGAGACACAATGTTATCTTGATAGTTTAGTTTTATATTTTCTTGTTTAACATTGTGTCCTCTTGGGGCATGTGCCAAATAAACTTAAGATTTTTTTAACTTATTTCAGAGGAACTTCAATTCTTGAACTAACATGGTCAGTAAAATTATCATTAACACTAGAAGCGGGGCAATATTTACCGTGTTTGTTTTTGTTTCAACAGTAGGTATAGCTTTAAATGAAGTACAGAGGTTGAAGATGTAAATATGTACGTAGTCAGGGTAATACGTTGTAGTTTCGAATCTGACGTGCTATGACATACCGTGAGCATCCTGGCTGGCTGCAGCCTTATCGGTAGATGGCCCTTAATTGGATATTGATGAAATTGAAATTATGGGTTACGGGGTTACTGATGATACGCTGATTTGGCTCATAACTTGCCTTTGTATATTGGTATATTGGCTCTGAATAGGAATTAATTGGGAACTTATTAAGGATTTAGAGGTATAGAAATACAGCATTGCATGGAGTTCCTTATTTTTGATTAAAGGTACAAACACCAGTTTTGCAGTCAACTTTGGTTAGGAAGTTTCCTAGTTTTCATACGAATACTTATTTTGTTTTCTAAATCGTGTTTGTTTTCACGTAAAAATTATACGTTTCAAATACCTTTTAATTGCCTAATTAAAATGGGTTTTGTCTATTTTTGATCTAACAAAAAAAAGATTTCATTAATTTAACATATCAATAAAACAGTAGAAGCAGTTCAATCACTGGAAACGGTCTGATACAAAGCCCTTAAAGTCAAAATTAAACAATCGTAGTACAGAAGGGAATGCAGGCCCTTTGCGGAATGTTGCGGTCGCGCTTTGAGCCGCGTCTCGGTTGAATAGTCCTGTTAAAATATTCCACTTTCAGTGAAAACGATCCATGGAAGGCTGCGTTTTTTCTTGTGTCTTCAAATTAAACTGGTTGGATTGTTAGTTTTTCGAAGTTTGAAAGTTGCGCCAGTTACAGAAAAGTTGAAAGGGAATCGACTGTCTTGGTATGGGAATGTGATGACGAGGGAAGAATCGCATGTGACTAAAAGAGTGCTGAATATAAATGTAATAATAATGTAATGTAATAATGTAATGTAATGTGTGTGTGGATGGAGGGGAGAGAAAGACCAAGGAAACGATGGATGGATTGTGTGAGGAATGATATGAGGGAAAAAGGTGTAAATTATTGTGTGACGGTTGACAGAGGAGAATGGAAGAAGAAAACGTGTTGCGCCGACCACAAGTAACATGGGATACGGGCAGGAAGATGATGATGAGACTCCTTTTGATGTTTGTTTGCCACACAAAAAGGTAAATCACCAAGAAAACAATATAAGTAGGTAGCTGTGTAACCTCTCTAGCTAGTAAAACAATCCTTCAGATTCCAAGTACCTACCTTTTGTTTAACTTGTAACTTCAGTAGCTCAGTAACGACATAACGATCTGTGGAACCTATTGAGTGTACTGTACTTCTATACTACACATCTACATTTTATTAATTAACAGCCCATACTAATCCATTAAGGTCCAACAATGCTCTTCAGATTGAGATTTCCTTTGTTGAAAACTCTGCGTACGGGCACAATAAATCGTGGTACCAAATCAAAGTGAGCCCAGAGAATTGCCCAAGAATCCGTTTTACTATCCTGCGGTCAGAGTGACATGGCTCGGGTTACGTAATAGCATTGTTATAACTCTACCCTAATGAGACCCTTTATGTCGACTGTTTGGACACAGTTGCTCGAATCAACTTTGATTCAATGAAATACTGTTGTTTTCAGACTCTGAACTGAACTCGAGCTGCAGACTGTTATTGTTTGGAAGAAGTTGAATAGACAATAGACGTTTAATTTAGGTTACAATGTGTACATACAAAACCTATGTACTTACGCAATATTGAACTAAAGTAATTTGTAGATGTTCTATAAAGATGAATCACTAAAACGTTATTAATTGATTGATTACTAAAGTCGTAATAGATTGTAAACACTAGTTCATCATCTGCCTAGCCTTTTCTCAACTTAGTTGGGGGTCGGCTTCCAGTTTTACCGGATGCATTTGAATACCAGTATTTTATATGGAGCGACACAGCGACACCGGGAAATACGATACTCTTTGGTAAGACTGGTTGTCAGACTTTTGGGCCTCTGACTACCTAACGACTGTCAACGATCTACAAATGACAGCCGGGACCAACGGCTTAACGTGCTTTCCGAGGCACGGAGGAAACTCGGTATGTAATGGGTGGTCACCCATCCACAGACCAACCTAGGCAAGCACGGCTTAACCTAACGATCGACCCGAGCGGCTGTTATTATTTAGCCACGAGCTCCTCTAATTTGTAAACACTAGTTATATTTAAAAAAAACTATTAAATGTCTCCGTCAAATAATTAAAAAAAAGTTTCTCCGGTATTTTACGGCTAATTCGTTTTTGTTTCCGAAATAATATTTAAAAGTTTTCAACAGTTTACTGTACACTACATAAAATTACAAAAAACAAAATGGGCGGTCTTATCGCACAAGACGATGTCTTACAGACAACCTTTGAATGGACTGAAAGAAAAGAGAAACACAAAAAGGGAAAACAAGAATTCTAAACATTCAGTTATCAAAGTCACGACTTAAACATCCATCTTAAATCAGGCATTCCTTTGACGAAGTTTTTCAATTGAAATATATTTGATGACACTAGGTAATTCTGTGAAAAGTAGGTACCTCTACCATGTACAGTCGGCAAAAATGGTCTACCAGACTCCCAGTTTAACATTTAAGTACGATTACGCGTCTTTGAACAATAGGTCATTTTTCTTTACAAAAGTATCAGGTTTTCAGAATTTATTCTAGTGATTTATGGCCCATAAGGTTTATTTGACACTTAGCGATATTTTCAATTGCTGGAAAATGTTATCAAAACCTCAAAAGCACTTCTTGGTCGACGGTACCCATTTAACTAGCATGTCAAATGTCAGGGGTCAATTTAAATTGGGTACATGTGGTCGTGGGGTCATTAACGCCGACATCACATCTACCGCGACCATTTCAAAGGAGCTGACCCCACAGGCCACAGATAAATGAGAAACCTACCTACGAGCATTTATTTCAATTCATCTGGTGCGTTGATGTGTCCATGTATGGTATTTAAAATAGGTGACTTACCTATAACTATAAGGATTATGCAGACTGCAGGACTTTCAACGCTTTTATTCAATGTAAGAGTTGAAAATCCAATCAGCAATAATACCTAACTGCTCAGTAAATCATGTAATTGTATTAAAACGGGAATATTGTTCAAATTGTAGGTTAATTAAGCTCCCTGTTAAATTGGAATCGGAATTATGCATTTCCCTTCCTTTAAAACCGTTGTTACAAAATTCACTTGCCCATCACGAAACTGTTTGGGACAGCACACTCACGCAGCGCTCCC
The DNA here is from genome assembly GCA_905147715.2 of Xestia xanthographa. Lineage (NCBI taxonomy): Eukaryota > Metazoa > Arthropoda > Insecta > Lepidoptera > Noctuidae > Xestia > Xestia xanthographa. The sequence continues at coordinate 16,866,996 of LR990659.1, read as the reverse complement.
TACCGACACCCCGTGGGCCGTGTGCCGTGTGCCCTTTCAATATCCTATTAATACAGGGTTCGTCCATTACGACGTAACCCTAAATTATTCACTCACTTCAAATCAAAATACTAATAATTCTTTTTAAATCACAACTTTTAATTTCAGCTTATTTATTGGCAGGAATCCTGCGCCAAAATTCACATTACCCATTCATTATAAGTTCCAACGTTTTATTAACTTTTACGCCATTACGTAGCTAATAGTGAATCAAAATGGCATCATTAAAAAGTTTAATTAAGGTACTCAGACTTTTCAATGTCATTTTAATGATTCTGCGTTAAATTTGAACAAACCATGTTGTTTTGATAAAGTAGGAACCCTAACAAACCCTTAGTGTTGTCGAATGCCGTGAACGAAGGGATTTCCAATAACAGTTTACGAGGAGTCGGCACAATGAGTCATCAGTCACACAAAGCCGGTAATTCAACCAGGACGTCGCCGTGTTATCCGGATATAACGTAACAGCTAGACTCGCTAGTGCTAGCTGGCGTAACGTGGCGACTGTCGAGCGAGTGGCAGGCACTAATCACTTCTCGTCAATAAACGGTAAGCTTTGAAACTGTCTGATGAGCGAATACCGCCGATTAGCCTCCGTCACTTTACTACGCAGTGACACTGTTCTGCATATCTTAACTTTGCCTTTCATCCGACATTCTGATCGGATCACTGGGCCCCAGTTTGTTCAATTAATAGCTAACAATCATACTAGGATTGTCAATTAAATCAGTAGAAAGCGCTTTAATCCCGGTCGGATACTGGACACAATTATTCATCAGTAGAACAAAGCCGGGTAATCCGGCCATATTGACCGGTTTGGTGGCGTCACCGCACCCCTTTCGTTGTGTATACTCGCCCTTATTTGCTATTCAATAACGATAATGACAGTAGGTGTCCACCGGACGTGGCCGACCATCGTTAAATTTACTTTTACCCAAATATTTCCTATACACATCCGCGTTGGCACATTTTCATTACTTAGGTACACAGGTACCGATAATAAAGTTCGTCAATAATGTACGCAGTAGGTACCATAATACATTATTGATTTTCAGGAACTCACTTTTCCCCGATAAGACTTTTCAGTTCGTCTATGTAAACTTTTTAAGCAATTAAGTCGGATTATAGGTATCCCTATTTATCCAGGGTTCAGGGAGTTGGTAGAATATTTTACTTGTAGGATTATACGATTGGTATAGACAGCAACTGAGTTTGACATTTTCTAAGCGGATATCATTGGATAGGGAAGTTGAGTTGACAAACTGCCGCCCAATCTGTACCACACTTTACTTAATCCTATTACAAGCAGGCAGGTAGGTGTCGGGGTTCCTAAATCTGTTTATATGTTCTACCACCACTTACCTAGGAAGGTAAATAAACTTTGGGCTTTTAAAAAACACTGGTAGTATAATTACAGTTAGGTGCATATGGTGGAGTGGGGTTTCAATAATCGCTAAATCGACTATTTTTCTGTTTTTACCCATGATTGAAGTTAATCTTGAAGTCACGTCAACTTTCTTTATTTAATTTTATTAAAATCTAATCCGTAATTGTATTGTGGGACCAAGTTTTAGAACAAAACAGGCAGCATTCACACATAATCATGTTTCTCAGTCTGTTGCCCTACCACTATGACCACTTTAGCAACTGAAAGTTTCAGCACTACGCCGGACAATTTTACTTGCACTAAACCCATTAATGTTTTAAAGTAATGTCATTGTACACACTTCATACACGTTCGTAAAACTACATATTTTAAATTCCAACATCAAAGTTATAGGCATAAAAAGACTTTATTTCTATACGAGTATGTTATACGAGAGCTATCACACAGCAGATAAATAAAAAATAACTTCAGTGTTACTCTAGGTGGAAGGCTTTCTAGCAAATGGCTTTAAAAATATTTCATTTCTGGAATTGTTTCGAGTCAGAAATAGCGCCAAGTGACAGTTAAACTGATGTGTTCTGCTCTGGAACTGGAAACGGTACATTTATTAAATGTCCCGACTTAAAAACGGTGCAACTAGACTAGACAAACTCATCCGGGAAAGTGATAAGCCAGAGTTTTAGGTAATCACTTTAAATACCTAATTAGAATATTCAGGCTAATGTATTTTAAATTGGTTGAGAACTAAATATTATTGGTATTTTATAAGATAAAGGAGAATTAGTTATTCTGTAGTTTCACTCGCCCTCTTCATTATTAAAAAATAAAAAATAAAACTTAAATATGAGTTGATTTTTCAATGTCTGACAACTTTCTTCTGAGGAATAATGGCGTTTTTTTCACCATATACAGAGTTTAATGTTCACACCAATGAAACACCGTTTTACTCTTATTACGTCTATAATCAAGCAAGGTACAAGTTAATTCACATAGCAATAATGACCACCTAACATCTTGTAGCACAAAATTATCGAAAATCCAAACTCTACCACAAACAATCAGTCTCTTATTCTAAATATCTGGCGGGAAGCCTTCTGATTCGTCGAGTGCCGTCCCGCTCTATGGCGCTCGGCGACGCGACGCTCTCCGGCGCGCGGGAAATTTCAAAATTTGGGCCAAAAGACCTTGCGCGTTTCATAAGGGTTAGTTTTCAATGACCGTTCAAATTTTCAAAAATGTTTTAGAATCGAAAATATTTTCGATATAATGAAAAAAAAAACAACATTTTTTTTAAATAAAATTTCATTCCTGTCCACTAGTAAAAAGCAAAAGTGTGAATACAACAGCACAATTCAGTTCAATAGCCTAGATAGGTAGCACACATACATTTGGCGATGCATGCACGCACACAAGTGCATTCGTTCCCACTAGGTTTATGATTTAGGAAATTTTTAAGACACTTTCAAATGACTGCTATCATTTTATTTTATATTTTTCGACATTAAGGTCAAACAAGTCAGTCATTCTTCCATACAAACGTAGTCTGGTGATTACTCGTCTGTTTGACGGTGTAGGTTCAAAATTAAAAATTGTATCAACTGGTCTTGTCATTATCTAGCCCTGTATGGAAGCAGAATTGGAAAAAAAAAATTGGTTTGGAAGTTATGAGCGTCGAAACTTTCATATTTCAACACTAATTTTAACTCATCTTTGGGCGTAAATAAATGACTTAAGTAGTATGAAAATGGAAAAACTGAAACCATACAAGAGTAGATAATTTATTCAAATATTGAAATAATTTTATTTTGAACAGATACATCCAATAGATTTTTCATGATATCCGTACTCCCAAAGGTCTGCATAAAAAAATTCGCGCAGCCGTTTTTGTTGTAAATCATATTGCATTTCGCTACAAGTTACCACCCCGGTCAGTGGGGAAGAGGGGCCGCGCGCAGCGCGTCTGTGTGTGCAGTGTGTGTGGGTGCACACATGCTCATTTGGTTAGCTGCCGCCCGGGCGCATGCTATTGTACGAGTAATACTACCTATTTAAAGCTCGTTATTTTTTAACATTGAACTCTGGATTGAATTTTGAATTCCGATATTTCTTTATTGATAGTTTGTGTTTATTATTTTGAATTTGTGTCAAATTTTACTGGCCCTGGCATTGAACTTTGGATTCGATTTGATAGTGATTTACGGGCGGCGTTTGAATTTGTTTTTTTTTTTTTGATTATGTATGTTAGCCGATTTCTCCCCATTTGTGGACCGATTCTCAAAATTCTTTCTTTATTCTTTTTTTGTCCCATTTAATTTGGTCAAGATCTGATGCAGATCTTCGGAAATATACAATGGAACTCTTCAAAAGTAGACGAAAATCTGTAGTCATTGTTGCAATAGCTTGGATGTTTATTGTTTATGACGTAACATCAAGCCTGTATGCTTTGAGGGGGTACGCAGATGTGTACAATACACCCAGATTTCGAAAGTTAGGTACCTATGTTTGCGGATGGATGGACAGAGATTTTGTTGGCATGTCAGAAGTATTGTGAGAGGAATTTATGAATGTGTAAACCTTTACTTTATTTTGTATATTTTAATTTTATGTTATCTCTCACTCTTTTAGTTCTAGTTTTAGTTACAGTAATTGGTTTAAATACAACCGTTGTAATTAAATAAATAAATGTTAAGTTTCATTTATTGGGGATAAGCCTATTACCATGACATGTATTGTTAATGATAAGAGCAGCGGTGGCCCAGTGGTGGCGGCCTCGACTTCCGAACAGTAAGTCGTGGATTCGAACCCAGACAGGCGCATTACTTTGTGTAATTTATTTCATCACCACTGCTCCCAAGACATGTGACATCTACCAATCCGCACTGGGCCCGCGTGGTGGATTATAGCCCATTCCTCTCATTGAGAGGAGGCCGTGTCCCAGCAGTGGGAACATTATAGGATGATGATGATGATGATGTATCGTTAATAATGTATAATAAATTTAAGGCGACTTGTTCGGGAACGACTAAAAATGGAAAAAGAAATAAACAGCTTTTTGCAAAAAAATAAACTGACTTAAAAAAACACAAACATAAAAAAAAACACTTTGATTGATTTGGTGTTTTTTTCACCGGCTTCTGAAGCTAAAGTTATTTTCACTTTTTTATGTTTTTCTTTTTTTTTAATTCTGTGATAACTTCTAAACTATTCATTCAAATGTTAAGCTGTAAAAGACAATTTTAATCTAAATTCAATTGTCAAGATAATGAACATACTTATTTGGATAAGGATTAATACTTACTGCAAATAAGGTAGGTACCTACCTACGTCATATTTTTAAATACATTTTCAAAGATAAAAATGTTACCTACCTACTGTAAGTTTACTTTTTGTCTGGATAGAAGGTCTACCTATTCATAAATGAAATATTTTCAGAGAATCATCCAACGGCTATAACGAAGCCATAGCAACGAAATATTTTTTTACTGAGTCATCATCTGCCTAGCCTTTTTCCAACTATGTTGGGGTCGGCTTCCAGTTTTACCGGATGCAGCTGAATACCAGTATTTTACAGGAGCGACTGCCTATCTGACCTCCACAACCCAGTTAGTACCGGGTAATACGATACCCCTTGGTAAGACTGGTTGTCAGACTTTTTGGGCCTCTGACTACCTAACGACTGTCAAAGAACTACAAATGACAGCCGGGACCAACGGCTTAACGTACTTTCCGAGGCACGGAGGAAACTCGGTATGTAATGGGTGGTCACCCATCCATAGACCAACCTAGGCAAGCACGGCTTCACCTAACGATCGACCCGAGCGGCTGTTATTATTTAGCCACGAGCTCCACCTCCACATTTTTTTACTGAGTACCTAGGTATATTTAAAAACTTGACCCACAAAATAAACACTGGCTCCATATTTTTACAACATCCATTACGCTAGTTTACTACGTGCGTCGTATTTACCTACTGTCGGTCAGGAGCGGCACAATGCCTATTGTTGATAACTGAATAAGACAATATTACAGACCACTATTGTAAACTAGCTGACCCGCGCAACTTCGTCTGCGTCACATAATATAGCTTAGAATTAGAACATGTCATTTTGTGCATTCAATTACGAACAAAAATCTTTTAAAATCAACTTTGCTTACCTCCCATAACATACGGCGTGATAATATGTAGCCTAAAGCCAGCTAGTAGTAGTTTAGCTAAGCTATCCAGTAGTTTTGGCGTGAAGCCGTAGCATACACACAGACAAACAGACAAAATTCTAAAGTCACTTTTTGTCATCAGTTACGTTTTTCTAACAAAAGCCACTTATTTTTTCTCGAAAATTCTCAATGTACAGTTTTTATTTCGTTACTGTTTTATTATATGTATAGATAAACAGCCAATAAACATTTTACAAAATAACACATTTTTATTTGATGAACCAACAACAAGCCTCACAGACTCACAATCACATCAAAGTCACGCTGCACGCTGTCGAAAAAGCAATTATCTTGATTCTGGCTGTACTAATGAGGAGTCGCCTGTGTGTTAACTAGCTAGGGTAAGTAAATACCTATTTATCATAAAATAGTCATCATCATCATCAGCCTATTAAATGTTCCCACTGCTGGGACACAGGCCTCTTCTCTATGAGAGGGAATGGGCTATAATCCACCACGCGGGCCCAGTGCGAATTGGTAGATGTCACATGTCTCCGAATTGTTTGGTTCTAGGACATGCCGGTTTCCTCACGATGTTTTCCTTCACCGTTTTGAGAGCAGTAGTGATGAAATAAATTACACAAAGTAATACGCCTGTCTGGGTTCGAACCCACGACTTACTGTTCATAAGTCGGGGCCGCCACCACTGGGCCACCACTGCTCCCAAAGCAAATACCTATTTATCATAAATAGTAACAAAATAGTATATACATAAATATAATATTAATAGTACATACTACACCTAAAGTTGCACAACTTACAAAAACAAAGGTAGGTAAGCATAGAAAAAAAAAGTCAAATCAATGAAATTATTTGTTCATTGTAATAACAATATCTACCTACTTTACACCTATTTGTTTGAGTTTATGTTGTCCTTCAAACATGAATCCGCCGGGCGGCGCCGGCACCGCCGCACCGCCGCTGTCGTTCACTATTCAATGAAATCGCGCATATGTATGCATCACTCAGCGTTAGGAGTGTGTATGTGTACGCGCAGTAGCTTCTTACTGCTCTTCACAGCGTCTATCCCTTTCGCTCGTGATGTCGGATGAAATAGCATGCATTTTAGACCCGCCCACCAACTAGTTCGTGCCGCTAACTCGTTTACTCTAAATGCACTTTTGGTTTGCTAGATTTTAATTTTAAATTTTGACTGGTCATTGAAAACTAACCCTGTATTTCAAAGCATCAAATTAAGTTATTTAAGTAAGTACCTACTTAACGATCGAATATCCGGCCCATACAAAAGTCATCATCATTTACTTAATCCCAATTTATTCAGTCCGTATGAAAGTATTGAAAAAAAACCGGCCAAGTGCGAGTCGGACTCGCACACGAAGGGTTCCGTACCATTGACTATATTTAGTATTTGTTGCTATAGCGGCAACAGAAATACATCATCTGTGAAAATTTCAACTGTCTAGCTGTCACGGTTCATGAGATACAGCCTGGTGACAGACAGATGGACAGACGGACAGACAGCGAAATCTTAGTAATAGGGTTCCGTTTTTACCCTTTGGGTACGGAACCCTAAAAAACAAATTTCACGGACACCAAAAAAAACTTTCAGCACTTCAATCTTGTGCTATAGAAAGTTGTACAGCAGTTCCCAACACATGTAGGTAATAGATATAAGTATTAAGTATAACTATGTTCCGCCATATATGTAGAAGGCAGGACCTACGCTACGAGGCGAGACGTGACTAGACTTGGAAGAAATTCCATTGCTCGCGCGGTTGCCTCGCACGATCATCCCGAATCAATTTAAGATTAGATCTAAATTTCATATGAAATCGATACTGTGTTTAAGTTTTAAATGAACATGTGCTAAGGTTTTAGTTGTGAATTATGTAGAGAGTAGTGTTTCAACACTGTGTACGCGGCTAATACAGAGCTACAAAGATCTTTTGGCACTTGAATATTCTTGAAATTGGATTGGAAAAAAGTAGGTACCACGCGCCAAAAGATCCTTGTACAACTATACAGATTCATAATTTTAGATGAGGGACTAGCAGTAAATCAGTCTAGATGCCTGGTCTTTTGGAACAAGGCTAAATTATTTCTACATTATGATACCCAGTTGTACCTAATTACAAGTTTAATGTAATGTTCATGTCATTTAATGGAGGTACTTAGGTACCTAATGTTCATTCAGTTTACAGTCGGCATGTTGGTAGTTTTGTGGTTTGAGTGTTCACTCGCTTCAGTGGGAGTAGGTCCTACTTAAAGTATTTTGTAAGCCATAGTCTACATAGACTTCAGAAAAACATAAATATGATGATGATGCCCGCGGCTTCGCCCGCCCGCAAATTATATACTAAAACCTTCCTCTTGAATCTCTATATAGTAAAAAAACCCGCACCAAAATCCGTTGCGTAGTTTTAAAGATCTAAGCATACATAGGGACAGACAGACGCGGGCGACTTTGTTTTATAATATGTCGTGATAGTGATGTTAATAAACTTTTATCACCTGCCTAGCCTTTTCCCAACTATGTTGGGGTCGGCTTCCAGTATAACCGGATGCAGCTGAATACTAGTATTTTACAAGGAGCGACTGCCTATCTGACCTCCACAACCCCGTAAGTACTGGGTAATTCGGTACCCCTTGGTAAGACTGGTTGTCAGACTTTTTGGGCCACTGACTACCTGTAACGTACGTACGTACTACCGTAGTATTTTATAACTTCTGTGTCTACATGTTCCAGTATCATTTAAAAATTTCTCGCTGCCCGTTTGTTGGAGGTTTATATTTCGGAGACTTTGTAGCTAAACTAATACTTATAACATCGACTTAATAAATCTTCTTTTTTTTTTGCTTCATAAATAAATATACATTTTGCTGTTAACCAAAGAAACCCGAACCAAATACAGACGCGCTCCCCACGAACGCAATATGGCAGGAAAAATATAAATTACACAGGTGTTCAACTTTATAACAATCTACCGGCAGACATAAGGAGCACATCTTCTTTCAACTTCTATAAAGCAGTACGTCGCAAACAATACAAAACTATTACTACACTACTACATCAGCCCATAACGTCCACTGCTGGACATAAGCCCCCATGATGATAGTCCCTGTTGTAAGATGTTAAAAAATCATACCGTCATATTGTGAGAGAGGGGATCCTTCTTCTTTTAAATAATACTCAGTTATACACCATGGCTACACTTTAATTTTTAAACTCTCATATTAAATAAATAACTCCAAATAAAATCATCATATCGAAAATACTCTCTTTTTACTCGTCTACATTCTTTCCGATCTTGTACAATTATACTGTGTCATTTTTAATTCAAAACAGCTTCTTAACAACTTTTTTCTTTTTCAACGACCATAGACTTTAAAAGCTGCCAGTAAATCAAAGACATAAAATTCTATTAACCCAATATTACAACATCTCCTCTGAATTGTATGTTTATTACAATTACAATAACATCTCATAGATAACTCCCATCAACTCATTTAAAACCCAACTTAACTAACCCACCCAACTTAACTAAATAAAACAAACAAACTTTGAATTAACTATCTAAACACCTTACATAACTAACTTAAACATTAAAATTTCAAATTAATTTTCAAACAAACTTAAATCCTAATAAACCTACATAACTTATCACATTACAGAATGTCCTTCATGTCTCACTCACTATACATTGTCTCAATCTCAAAAACTTTGTCCTGTCCAGTGGTTTAGTTAATATATCTGCCAAATTATTTTTAGTCGAACAATAATGAATTTCCTACAAATTCTTATCTATTTTTTCCTTAATGAAATGATATTTAACGTCAATATGTTTGCTTCTTCTATTCAAAATTCCATTTTTAATCAATACTATAGCTGATTGATTATCAACAAACAACTGGGTTTTTGGTAATTTATTTGTCAACTCGTAGATCAAACTCTGAATGTATAATAGGTCTTTTATACATTCGGCTGCAGAAATATATTCAGCCTCAGTACTGGAAAGAGCAGTGACTGACTGTTTACGTGAACACCAATGAATTGGACCACCACCATAAAATATTACAAAGCCAGTCGTACTTTTCCTAGTATCAGGATCACCTGCAAAGTCTGCATCACAATACGCTTTTAAAGTTAAATCGTTACCACGAACATACTGTGTACCACTGCTGACTGTATTTTTTATATATCTAAAAAGGTTCTTAATATTTGCAAAATCATTCAAGTTAGGATGTTCTTGATGTCTACTACAATAACCAACATGAAAAGCCAGATCCAGTCTTGTTTTATTAACCAAATACAACAATGAACCAATCAATTGTCTATATCGATGCACATCATCAACTCCCATTTTCCCCTCTTGATGTGTATCAACTAAAATATCTGGATGACTACTATCTTTTAAGTTTTCATATTTAAACTTTTCTAAAATTTGATTTATATAACTTTCCTGATAAATCTTAATAAAGTTTCGTTCTACTTTAACATCAAACCCTATAAACTTTTCAGTCTTATCAAATTTCCGCATTTCAAACTCTTTTTCTAATTTGTTAATAATTTTATTTAAATCAAACTCATTTTCACCAATTAAAATACCATCATCTACATAAATAGCCAAATATATTTCTTTATCTTTATTTACAAACACACATGGATCTGATTTTAATTGTAAAAAACCCAATTTTTTCAAAAACTCCGTTAATCTCTTGTTCCACATAAGTGGTGCTTGTTTCAATCCATACAAACTCTTATTTAATTTACATACTTTATTCTCTTTGTCTTTTATATCATATCCTAAAGGTACTTCCATAAATATTTCTTCATCTAATTCTCCATATAAAAATGCTGTCTTTACATCAAATTGCTTAATTTTAAAACCTTTTTGAGCTGTAAGCGCCAACAACAATCTAACACTAGTAGTATTTACCACTGGGCTAATTATGTCTCCTTATAATCAATATTGTATTTTTGTAGAAAACCTCTTGCCACTAATCTAGCCTTATATCTTCCACCAGGCTTTATAGTAAATATCATATCATATCATATATCTAGATATCATATGGTGTTATTTGCTGATGACACTTCCCTAATTTTTAAGATAAATAGGCGGGCCCAAAATCTAGATGACGTGAATAATGCCCTACTTCAGGTCCAAAATTGGTTCACAGCAAACAATTTGGTATTAAATGAAAAAAAAACCAAATGCATAAGATTTGCTTTACCGAATGTTAAAAGTAGTGATTGTGATATAATATTGAATAAAGAGAAACTTGAATTCGTAGATAAAACGGTTTTCCTGGGGATTACGCTTGATTCAAGGCTACAATGGGGTTCTCATTTGACATCTCTTGCGGGGCGGCTAAGTTCTGCAGCCTTTGACATTAGAAAAATCCGTCAGTATACTGATGTAGATACCGCTAGACTGGTTTATTTTAGTTACTTTCATAGTATAATGTCTTATGGCATTTTGCTGTGGGGACGGGCTGCTGATATTGAGTCTATATTTATTCTGCAGAAAAGAGCCATCAGAGCCATACATAATCTTCGTAGGCGCGATTCTCTAAGGGAACTGTTTAAGGATATTGGCATCATGACGGTACATTGTCAATACATCTACGAAAACATAATGTACGTCAGAAAAAATCTGCACCTTTTTGGTAAAAGGGGTGACAGACATAATTACAGTACTAGAAATAGGGACCAACTAGTTCAGCCAGGTTTCAGACTCGCTAAAGTAGACTCATCTTTCATGGGGTACTGTTTGAGATGCTATAATAAAATTCCACAAAGTATTCTTGAACTGAATGAGACGAAATTTAAAACATGCATTAAACGCACACTATGTAAGCAAGCATATTACAAGTTGAGCGATTATATCGATGATAAAAATGCTTGGCTCAATGCTGGTCCTGCTCCACATGGACAGGGGCGCATAAATTGATAGCATTAAATTGTATTGTTGGAGCTGCTGAAGATTGTACAACTATCTTTGCATTGTATAGAATCAATCTCTTTAGTATTATATAAATGCATAGCCCATATTGTGTGAGTACTATGTACTAGAAAGCTATCATTCACTGGAAACCTACGTCTTTTTTTGACTTGAATGTGCCCTGGCGGTTTGGAGTATGTCATGCTCACTCTATTGTCTCGCTGATGGTGGCGCATGTGTCGGATCATTTAGTTCCCTTCAAAATGGTTGAGTTGAATGGTGCTGATCCATGCGTCATGTCCGTGAACGGGCGCTGTCAGTTGTGACTGGTCATCTCTTGGTTGCCATGGCTTATTTGAATGAATTATTTTGAATTGTATTTTTTTTTTGTTTGTGTTTTTTTGCTGTGGACACTTTTACCGTGCACATCTTGCTACATTGTTCTCACATAATATACCATCTCAACGTGAATGATGTAACCAAGATTTTGTAACAATATTCTGATTTAAAAGAGTGTCCATGGAGTTTCTTGCCCATTCTTCTCCATAGAGATCTACGCTAGGGAATGGGCAACTACAGTACTTTCACAGTTTTTATGTCTTGTGACTGGGACTGTAGCTACATTTAATTTTCATCTTTGTTTCGACAATTCAAAAGTGCCTGTAACTGGCTTACTTGAAATAAATGCTTTGATTTTGATTTTGATTTTGATTTTGATAATCTTTCAGCCTAAATGGCAATTTCCTTTCTCTATTCGGTAAAATCCGCAATCCATCATTAATAACTGGTTCAATTGCATCCTCAAACTCATCACTAATTACAACTCCTGTATCATCTCTAACTTCCCCTCTCAAACTATTGTTTTCTTCAACACCAACTCCAATGTCTTCAACGCTATCTTCAAAAATCTCATTATTTTCAACACCAACTCCTCTAACTTCAACATCTTCACCACTAACTCCAACTTCAATATCTTCAATACTGCCTTCAAAAATCTCAGCATCTTCATTACTAACTTCAGCTCTATTTTCTAAAACTTCTTCATCACCAACAACTCCATCACTACTTTCACTACGAAAACCATTACCACCTTCACCACGAAAACTATTACCACCTTCACCACAAAAACTATCACCACCAATATCAACACTAACCTGTTTAAATAAATTTTCTAAATCGCATTGTTTCACACTACAATTACACATTTTCAAATAATCTGCTCTTGAATAAACAATTCTAAAACTCGAAGGATCCCATATCTTATAACCATTGTTAGTATACCCTACTAAAAGCCCTTTGCTACTCCTGGAGTCAAGTTTATGTAACTGAAAATTATTTTTATAATATACTAAAGATCCAAAAATGTTTAAATGTTTTAAATTAGGTATTCTATTAAACCACATTTCAGCTGGTGTTTTAACATTTATTTTATTTGCACTCCTGTTCAATAAATAAGCTGAAGTTAAAACGGCTTCACCCCATAATTCATGTGGTAGCTGCATATCAAAAAGCAACGCTCTTGTTCGTTCCATTAATGACCTGTTTAATCGTTCAGCTGTACCATTCAGCTGTGGAGTATAGGGAATAGTGTAATCAATATTAATACCTTTGTTATTACAGTACATTTTAAATTGTTTGCTAGTATATTCACCCCCATTATCGCATCTGAATGTTTTAACTGTTGTTTCAAAATGATTTTCCACCAAATTAATATAGTTAATTATTTTTGAAAACGCTTCGTTTTTATTTTTGATTAGAAAAACTTTAACAAAATGAGTGTAATCATCCAAAAACGTGATAAAATATTTGTAACCATCCCATGTTTCCGTTTCAATAGGACCACAAATATCACTATGAATTATTTCAAGTGGCTTACTAGCTCTGTGTCTATTTGTTTTAAAAGGTTTTCTACATAATTTCGATTGTGTGCAGACTTCACAGATGTCAATCTCCTTTACCAGGCCTCTATCTGTACCTCGAACAAGATCTTTTGTCCTGTTAATAGGTACATGACCTAATGCACGATGCCAGAAATGAGCATTTATATGAAAGATGTTCACTGACCTTGAAAGTACGACTGGCTTTGCATTAATGTTCAAATAATACAGACCATCTTGCTTCAGTTCACCAACCTCTATGCATTCAGAGTCCTCACTTTCGATTTGACAACTCGTTCTGAAAAAAATTAACAAATAATTATCATCAGCTAATCTAGATACAGATATTAAGTTCTTTTTGAGTTGGGGAACACATAATACATCTTTAAAAACAATATTTTTAGTGTAAATGTTGCCCATTATGTTGACATGATGAATATTACCGTCTGCAGTCATGATTTTATAATTAATCTTCTTCTTATCTTTAAGGTAACTTTCTGATGTAACAATATGACTGCTGGTACCTGAATCTATTATGAATTCAATCTCTGCTTCTGTTGTATTAGTTGTATAGAAGTTACTTACATTTTGTTTTAGGCAGAACCTTGTATAATGTGAGTTTTCCTTACAGTTCACACAGTTAAACTTTAAATTGCAATCTGCATGTCTGTGTCCACTCTTCATGCATTTATAGCATTGAGCTATGTTGTTGTATGCTTTACCGTCACCATTTAATGTTTTGCAGAATCTTGCAATGTGTCCTTTCTTCCCACATTTGAAGCAACTCCTTACATCAAAACTGTTTTCTATTTGTTTGACAGTGTCATTCTCAACAGATGTTGTCGGTTTTGAATCTTCATGTCTATCTGTATTTTCTTGCCTCATCTTTATTTCTAGATTAAGCCTTGATATTAAATTAATTAAAGTTTTATCTGCTAATGATGTTGATTCCCAAGCTGTTCTAAAATGAATATATTTTTCCGGTAGATTCGAAAGTATTTTGGTTATGATTTGCTTGTCATCAAAATCGTATCCTAAACCTCTTATCCTCGTTGCTTTATTCTCAATTTCTGCTATGTCTGTCATTAAATCTTTATTTTCAAATTTATATTTATAATATTCTTCTAATAAACGAGAAATTTGAATATCCTTATGTCCAAGAAATAATGTGTCGAATTTTTACAAAATTTCCTTGGAAGCTTTGCAATTTATTGCGTATACCATATACTTATCACTAATAGCGCATATTATTAGCAATTTTGCTTTGGCATCTCTTTTAATAAAATCTTTCTTTAAATTTGCATCATCTTCCAAAACAGAATCCAGCTCCCTTGCCGTCAAAAATAACATTAATTTTTGTTTCCATAGAACATACTCTGACTCGCTTGTCAGTTTTGACAATTTTTGATCGTCAGTCATTTTCCAAAAATTTTATTTCCAATAATTTTAACTTGAACTCCAAAATATTTTTCAGGCTCTTACTTCCTCGACCTCCTCACAATATCAGTTCAATTTGCCCGGGGGCAGCCCATAATCTATTAAAATCTGAAGGAGTTCTGGGCCCATAACCTGTTGTAAGATGTTAAAAATTCATACCGTCATATTGTGAGAGAGGGGATTCTTCTTCTTTTAAATAATACTCAGTTAAACACCATGGCTACACTTTAATTTTTAAACTCACATATTAAATAAATAACTCCAAATAAAATCATCATATCGAAAATACTCTCTTTTTACTCGTCTACATTCTTTCCGATCTTGTACAATTATACTGTGTCATTTTTAATTCAAAACAGCTTCTTAACAACATTTTTCTTTTTCAACGACCATAGACTTTAAAAGCTGCCAGTAAATCAAAGACATAAAATTCTATTAACCCAATATTACAACAGTCCCATGATGGGAGGAACTTGCCGTAATCTCCACGCTTGGCAGGCGGATTGGAGATCGCAGTGGTCTACGGAGGCGCAAGGTGTTCCGCCTCGGACATTAGTCGCCTTATACGAGTACGACACCCGTGAGCAATACAAAACTATTAAATTAACGATATAAACACATCCTTCACACAATTTTAAATTTCGACCTACCTACATTAAGAGAACAAAACTGTTAACTACTGGACTACACTTTACTCTAGTAAACTCTAGTTATGTATTTATTCAATTAGTGAACAATGTATGTTATTTTGGAATAAATAAAGAATCTTTAAACCGTTGAGTTTAAACCAATAAATATTGAGACAAACCCCGCTTCAGTTTGTCATTCCTAATAGGGTAGATGCATGTTTTTTTTTTATCACTATATGCAAAGCGTATTAACATCAGAAATAGCCAAGAGAAATTATTTTTTAAATATCTATTAAAAAATACTAAGTTATAAGCATTTGAAACTGCTGAAAAGACAGAGAAATCCGATACAACGAATGACGTCATTCTCTGCATCGACGTACAAAATCCATACTAAATTCCGTTTATCTAGAAAGAGATAGCAACAAAAGTTTAAATGGTTATAACTTTTGTGTTATTTGGCCGATTTATGTCTTGTTTCCGATTTTTGTCATTATTTTTATAGTACTTTAACATTCCGTATCGAAATAAACAAAATAAAATTTATGCATCCTCCCTATTGTAATTAAAATAATCCAACAGTTTGTGTGACAGAGAAAGACGTTTGGTTAGTTCGCGTCGTGTCAGCACTTCAGTATCAACTTAATAAGAACAAAGGGTTCCAATATCCATTATAATATCTGAACCAGCTGTTTCAAATTAACCCCATAACTGTTTAATTAATTTTCATCTCGCTAGACCCAGGGGAGGTATAGTGCCATGTCAACTTCGCCTATATTTATAGCAGTATTGAATATATTTTGCGTAAATGAATTAAACATAGAGCCGCATGTAATTTATAGCATTTGGATTTAAATTGGCGGAAAATTGTGCTGAAATGAAAAAGGCTGAATACGTATCGGTAAAATTATTATAGTTTTTCCGATTCATATCATCTACATACATAACATTATACCAGTACCCTACGAAGAGATAAACAGAGTTGTATTGACACTCACACTTTGTTAGTTGAGTTATAGCCTAGGTATACTCATTTTAATAAAATTTTCTTCTCTTGTTATGGTATTTTTGGCAGCAACCGGGCACAAAAATACAGCGTGGAAGGAATATACGACATCTATCTGGAAAAAAAAATACATCTGTTTCCCTCAAAATTTAAAGTGCAATAGTAGTAGTGCAATGCCTCAGTGCCTTCCACTTGTATATTATAGTCTCCAGGCTGCTACAGAATCATTTTTGATACGATACGGGAAAAAGAGATAGCAACTGCTCTGCTAAGTATCAAAAAAAAAGTTCATCCTGGGAATCATATCCGTTCTGAATTCGGTTCACATTAAGGTGAATGC
Organism: Xestia xanthographa; assembly: GCA_905147715.2. Classification (NCBI taxonomy): domain Eukaryota; kingdom Metazoa; phylum Arthropoda; class Insecta; order Lepidoptera; family Noctuidae; genus Xestia; species Xestia xanthographa. The sequence continues at coordinate 16,850,163 of LR990659.1, read as the reverse complement.
TCCAGGGTAGCTCGCGAAATTCAAATTTTCTTACGTTTTTTGCAATTTACAGGCCAGTGCTAGGTTGTATGTTGATTAAAATATTATTTGTGGTTGTAAGACGTATGTAGTTACAGATATAAAATCATCAATACAACCCTCAAAGTTCATAAAGGTGTAAAAATGACTTTATCAAGGTCAAAATCATTCCTGCACCTTTATGAACTTGGAGGGTTGTACTGATGATTTTGATCATTATAATTCTGTAACTACAACACGTCAGTACAGTATAATACGTCTTACAGTCGCGAACAATATTTTAATCAACATACAACTTAGCACTGGCCTGCAAATTACAATAAAGGTGAGAAATTTTGAATTTCGCGGACTACCCTTGAGCATCAGCCATAAGGATGACCCACGCTAGACCGTGCCGGGTCCGAGCCGAGTGTCGGCCGTAGCACAATCCATTATCCGATGCTTGGTAGCGGCTCGGAAGCGTGAGTGTGTCCATAGAAAATTGCACGGTCGACACTCGGCTCGGACCCGACACGGTCTAGCGTGAGTCAAGCTTTAATCGTTATAGATCAATGTGTTTTTTTCTTTAATCACATTACGTTTATTTCATCAGCAGCATCCACATACTTCATGACTTTGTAACAACCACTCGTGCCCCTTATCTTGGTCCAAAAACTATTTGACTAATGAGTAAAGAGATTAACTGTAAATATGACCTTACGACCTATTATTAGTCGGAATCATTCGAAGATCACGCGTTACCTAGAGCTTATTTATGTATGACAGTGTCGTTCAGTGTCACGCGACTTTTAATCAGTAGGATACTGCATCTTTAGTACGGTACCTATGTCATCATTTTAGATTATATTTTAGTTCCCTTTCATTATCTAGAGATATGCATCAATCATTGATATCAATAAAATAGTGACGACAGAAAAACAAAACGTGCAGGAACATGAATGTTGTTTTTAATTTTTTCATGACATCTTTAGTATAATAATAATAGTATATTTTGATACAAGTGGACAAAGTTTGTTATTGCATCCGAGGCGGAATTAACTCCCGAGCCGTAGGCGAGGGTGTTTTTGTGCCGAGAACTGCAATAACAAATGTCCACGTGTATCAAACGACGTTTTTCAATACACTTTTGAAGAAATAAATAATAAGAACGAAAAATATTTTTGTCATGAATTATTAAGAAACTATGATTTTAATTTTCTTTTTACCGCGCTTTACTTTCGCCAGGTTGAAGGAAAAGCAAAGGTATGAAGCCGCTAAACAGCCTAATATAAAAAATAGTTTTTGAAGTGAAAACTTCTATAAGCGCGTTGAGCACTTTTTGGGTGAAGAAAAAACATTGAACTCATCGTCCCGTAACGTAACGTGCGGTCACGCTTCGTAGCCGTTCGTAGCACTCGTAGCATTCGCTACGGCGTAGCACCACATATGCATGCGCGGGGCATAACCAGTGCTACGACTGGGGCGGGGCATGTGTACTTTTTGTTTTCACTTCTATCGGCAGTCCCCAAAGACTGCTCGGATTTTTTATGCTAGGTTGATGGCAATAGGCTCGCCCCCTATTACGTGGGGCTTAAACATAACTGGCGAAATGTGAGTTTAACTATGATCTATCATGTTTATCTATGATATTCTATTTATAAACATAATTTGAATATTCAAAAAATATGCCGTAAAGACGCTTAGTGCTTTACCGAAATTTAAAAAAAAAAAAACATCTTGAGGGAAAATGGAAAAAAACGCACACGTGTGAAAAACATTGCATGTTGTACGGGTACCTAATCGTAGTGCGTTATGGACCAGTTTTCGAGGAAGTGTATTGAAAAATATTATACCTAGTTTTTAGTGTTTTAGTTAAAAATAAAAACCACTCTTTACAATGACGCCATTTTATTTCTGGTATTCTTCTCAGCAAACCCTTTCATCTGATACCAGAAACGTAGATCTATGATCTACGTTTATGTAGGTAAGACGTGTGACATCAAACGTCTACAGATTCTTCAAAAGTTTATTTGGTATAGAGACAGGCCTATGCCTGCTTTGTTACATCGAGGTGGTGAACTGTCGAGCTCATAATTTATCGATTTCAAGTACGGTCGAACAAGCTATTTGGTTTACATTTTACAATGTAATTTGTGGGTTAAACTGTAAACCAAATAGCTTGTTCGACCGAACTATCGACTTAACGTTTTCGAGCAATTGTTATTCGATCTAACGTCATTCCATTTCAAGTAGGGAACCCGTGTGCAGTCGTGTCAGATTGCTGTCCCATCAGACTATGTGAGCGAGGGAAGAGAGGGTGTAAAAACCTGTGTTTGCTGACACACTTGTGCACTTTATTTCCTGCGTCGATAGCCTCCGCAGAGAAAGGCCGCTATATTCGATAGCGGTCAGGAGATGGAGGAGATATTAGAACAACTTTTCAGCTGGCCTGCAGTAGGGAGAAATAAAGAGTAATCCCGATAACTCACTAGTGGCAGTCCTTTTTGCGAATCATAGACCAATTAAACAGTCAAAGCATTTATTCTAGTGAGAGCTGTGGTGGCCCAGTGGTGGCGGCCCCGACTAACGAACAGTACCTAAGTTGTAGGTTCGAACCCAGACAGGCGCATTACTTTGTGTAATTTATTCCATCACCACTGCTCACAAAACGGTGAAAGAAAACATCGTGAGGAAACCGGCATGTCCTAGAACTAAAAATCCGAAGACGTGACATCTACCAATCCGCAATGGGCCCGCGATTCCCTCTCATAGAGAGGAGGCCGGTGTCCCAGGATTGGGAATATTATAGGCTGATGATGATGATGATGATTTATTCCAGTTATATAAGCAAAGATACAGATCTATGTACCTAACAGATACAGTATAACTAGAAACCCTAGGTCCCAGGTAAAATCCAATCGGATTTTCCTTTGCATTCAAAAAAGCTCAGCTGTATGTCGGGTTTGGAATTGCGCACTACTACCTAAGTTAGAAGCTCGTGCCTAAATTGAAAAGCATACCTACTCGGCTTAACATACTACTGCACTACGACCCTAGCAAGCATATCCAATAGGAATCTACTTAGTGCTTGTCAATCGGTTCCGATTAATATGGAAGTATCAGACTGATGCCTGCTGATAATTTTCAGTGGATATGTTGGTTGGATGATAAGGTTTAGCCCCGCCGTCGTAGCCCGAAGAATTGCCAAAGTTAAGTGGCAGTGGGCAGGGCACATTGCTCGCAGAACGGATGGCCGATGGGGCCGAAAAGTTCTGGAGTGGCGACTGCGAACCGGAAGACGTTGCGTTGGAAGGCCTCCCACTAGGTGGACCGATGACCTGGTGAAGGTTGCGGGAATCCGCTGGATGCGAGTCGCACGGGACCGGTCAATGTGGCGACACTTCTGGGAGGCCTATGTCCAGCAGTGGACGTCTGTCGGCTGAAATGATGATGATGGTGATAAGGTTTTAAATAGGTGGCAGGTACCACTTGGATGGTCATTATGGTTTTAAATTGGTGGTAGGTACCCACTACTTAGAACAATTTCAAATATTTATACAGAATATTTTAACAAAATAATAATTGAGCATTCACATCTTTTTACATTTCAAAGTAATCATAATGTAGGTACTCGTACTATGTAATTAGAACTGGCATTTAATTCATCACAAACGACAAAAAGACTTATTTCTTACCTCAGAATATTTATTTTTCAGACGACAAAATTAGGCGTCCCTTAAAAGCCACGGGCGCGAACGCAAATCCGATTTGAGTAATGAAACGAGACTAATTAAAAAGTCGGAAGAAAAATTATGAAAAAACAGGGCTTTATCTGTGAAGCTATTTGTTTTTTAGAACTTTATAATGCCTTTGAAGTAGGTGTTATAAGTTTGGATTTTCGTACTTACTTGACCTTTGTCCATTAATTAAAAATGTCACGTTTATAAAAATCTGGTTTGAGCAATTTTGTCTAATATAAAAAAAAAAAAAAACTTTTCGTGCATTTGGTACGGTTTACAGAAAAACGAATATGAGGTACATAAGTAAGTGAGTGTTTGTTAAATATAATGATTATGAGGTTATTCTGAAAGATTCTAAGGCTATGGTTACCCGCGGATCGATCGCCTTCTCGGGAAATCACTGATACATGTAGATAGATACCCAAACAAAAACTATAGGTACTTAGTTATTAACCCTCGACCAAAAAAGAGGGATGTTATAATAGTTTGAAGTGTGTAGGTATCTGTGTGTCTGTCTGTGTCATCATAGCTCCTGAACAGATGAACCGATTTTTTGCAATTCACGACGTAGTGGTTATGGTTGTACCATACCATATTTCATCCATCACTTTTACTAGGTAACTAAATTCCGTTGCTCACCCTACTTAACTACCTACCACATACCATACACTATATAGCTAGTGCTCAGTGCACCACCTACCTACTAGTTTAAATAAGACCTAAACACCTATGCAAGACCTTCTACTTAATTCTATTCCACTTTACACGCAGCTAGAATTGCCTGTTATTTCCGCATAGAGTTCTTATCACCCTGTAAGGAAACTAGCGTGCTAACATAACACAAGCATAAAACCAAGTACTTACATAGGTACCTATACAGGTAGGGAACATAGTAGCTTTGAACCCATGCGTGATTTTATGTCGTGACCTATAGTATTACTGAATCGACGGCCCGTCGACGAATTACAGTTGAACAAGGAAGCTATAAACGCAGAGCCTTTCAAAGCCGTCTTTCAAAGGTGCGTGTGTTAGATCGCGTGTGGCCCCGCCTTTACTTAAATGCCGCCTATAACAATATAACTTGTTCACCTTGTTTTGATCTCGCCGAGTAACTTTCGATCAAAAACCCCGAACCCCAAACTGCTTTCAGTTTTTGTTTAAAAATATGATAGCTAAGTATCCGTGTGTTTAGTATTTATGATGTTGTCAGCCAGCAGTTTCTTTCTACACAGTTGTCTCCTCGCAATTCACTTCAGGCAATGATATTATATAGTAAAAAACAGGTAGATATCGCACTAGCACGCACAAATTGTTGAGGACAAAGTGATACAATTGTTGCAGTTTGATAGCTAGCTATCTCTTTCTATCTTATACGTTCCGTATTATCTATCGCTGTCGTAATTTTAAATTACTCGCAACGATATCTGAACGCCATTCAGTATGAACATGGCGTGGGTCCATATTGGCTCACCTAAAGTTCTTTACCCGAAAATGTTCTTCCTAACGATTTGTAATCCGAATGATCATTCTTCCTAAAATTTTACATCCTAAAGTTTGCATTCATACTATTTGTAGTGCTACCGGCGATGTTCATAACACTTATGTTTCCGAAAATTGTAATTAATAATATCGTTAATTAAACTCCTACTGTTTTTTATCATAACGCTTTTATCCCTAAACATAATTACCATAATATTTTCACTCATACTCAGAAAGAAACATTCACCAAGTGTAATAAAAATATATGTGGGTATAAGATGATATATATAGTTTTAATTTGAGGGTATGATTATTATTTGGGGGTATGCTTTATATAACGTACTTATTACTATAACTATACCTGAGATAATTATGTCTAAAAAACCAACTGTTTAGAATGATTAAAGGTCGTTTCACTGATTTTTGTCTTAAATGAATGAATTTCAGGTTGGAGTGTCGTCACGAAATATGAAAAATATACGAAAAAATGAAAAAAATATGAAAAAAATACTTAAAAAATTTCGCGAGCAATTTTGAGGCTGGTCACAGTATTAACAAAACCTATGGATATCTTTGCAGGTACCTACACACCGCTATAAATATATATGAAAACATGTATTAACTACGAACCACCAGATTTAGCAAAATGTAACGGCAAAAAATCACTTTTGGTTGCCAAAATCAGTAAATGGTCACCAAAATTAATCCCCATTTTATCGTGAAATTAGAACCAAAAATTTATTTTTGACCACCAGAAATTTAACTGTTATGCTCGCAAGAGCCCAAAAAAAAATCCGAGTCGAGGGAGGCCCGGTCGACGGAGCCCCGCTTCGCGGGGCTCCTACTTCTGAATGGTTTATAAAAAAATAACCACGAAGGGTATGGCGGGGTCTATTCGCTCGCTTCGCTCGCTCATTCGACCCCGCCATACCCTTCTAACCTAATCTATCCGTGTCGGGGTGCCCCAAGTCGGCCTAGTCAAAACTAGTTTGTCATCAACCACCTCATTAAAATTTGGTGCTCAATTTACTAAATTTGGTGATCAATTGATATTATAAGTGATAGATGTTAGTGGGTGGTACAAAGTTAATTTTGATGGTCATTATATTTTCCCCCCTATTATTTTGTATGGTACTATTATTCTTATATGTTATACATGTTATGTGAAAATAAAGTTACGCAAAATTAATATATATATAATACTGATTATTATAAATAAAAAGAAATCTAAACAAAAAAGATATGACTTTGAATAATAGTGTAAAAGCTGGTTATGTTGAGAAAATATAGGAAAACAAATAAAAGTATAATATATGTTTATTGCTACTGACATTATGAAGATGAATGCTTCGGAATTATGAACATTAGAGGCAGAGTAGTTAGGAATTGTGATTGTTAGGATGAAAAATGTTAGGAAGAACATTTTCGGATTTCCAATTATCGGAGTTGAAAATTTAGGTGAACTTTGGCGCACCCCTTCTTTATAATATCATTGACTTCAGGCCCCTCGATTTTGAACATAATGAATGCCTTGTAGTTTAGCGTCGGTCACTTCTGTAAGTAGGTTAGGTTTTGGTAGGTTACCCAACAAATGGTTTTTTCATGAATAAAAATACCACGTGCCTAAATCATTATTCTTTTTTTAAACAGCGTAAATAAATACCCGTTCCATGATTTATTTCCATAATTACTCGAAAATTATAGCGAGTTTTTATCATAAAAGTTCGTTTACATTACTAGTCATTACCCTGTTTAAAAGAACGAAACGGGTATAATGCTAAGGCGACATTATTTCAGAAAAAATAGGAAAAGCTTTAAAAAAAAAAAACAAAATGGCCGGTAATCGCGGTAATGTACACGAAGGTTTGTCACGCAACAGGAACTTTTATGTAACGACTAGGTAGTGATTTATTTTATAAAAATGAAATAACAATTTCTGGCGTACCTACCTCCGCCACAATTGAAAGTAATAAAATCCATTATGGAGGAAATGATTGATGATCGCCGCGTTATATTGAGTGATTGATAAGACTTCGATTACAGCAGCTAACAATATTTTTAGCCACAACGTATTTGAAAACTTATTGAGTGCATTTTTTTTTCCTCGAAATAACTTGAAATCTCGGCGAAATGTGGCTGTAGGAGAACCTGTTGAACCTTGGATATAGTTGTACCTAGAACAATCCAATTTTTTTCAAAAATCCCGTGCTTTTATGAACCGTTGTATATGGTATTTGAAACGTCATTTGACAAAACTAAGGTGAAGTTAGCGATTCGCCGGCGCCGTGTGAGCACAGTAAAAAAAAAATATATTTTACATTCAAAAAGTTAGTTTTTTGGGCTTTACTTCATGCCAATTTAAATGTTTGTGTAAAATGTTTTATTTAGAATCTAATCTTAGTACATCTAGCTACAAGACAGCATAAGTGTCAGATCCTAATCTCAATAGCAAGTTGGTTTAAAAAGCTTGAAAAGTGAAGTTGTTGCGATGTTGTACCTTAGCCACCCAGCTTACGATGTAGGTACCTCGGTCACTGGACAAGGTTATAGATTTTCATCTTTATCCCTAAAGCATTTAGGTTCAAAGTTGATTGAGAAAATTTAACATTTTCGAGTTTTTTTTTTTGACAATTTGAAAGAGAAGTTTTATCATGTTCCAGAAATTGAGAAATATTGGGATTGTTGATAAATATTATTTAATTAAATAAAAGTAATAATTGATTTTAAAATAGTAATTGAAAGTCTGAGTCGGACAATTTTTGTTTTGTACTTTCTTCAGTTTATAATTGTTGTAACTTCTAAGTTTTTTTTATGATTTATTTTTGTTTAATCCAACGATTTTAAATGGATGTTTTGTTCGAATTTATATAAGGGATAAGAATTAAAAAAAATAGGTTGCAAGTTAAAATTACGTGATTCGATGCCAAAATATTGTCAACAATCTTCTTCGACTCAATTTAGATTGTCATCGGCACGCTAACGTGTCGATGGCAATCTAAATTGAGTCGGCCCAGAACTGAGCTACTAGTTTAGCGCTTTCGGTAGCGTTGTTCCTGTAATGAACAAACAACAAAAAACACTTATTATCGTGTCCACACAGGACACGATAATAAGTGTCCCATCGTTTGTGGAACAGCACCACATTTACACTCCAGGGAAGAGTCATTATTGAATCTCCACCTAAACAGGTTTTCCTTGCTGCGGCCAGCCTGGGTCCGGAGTCTATTTAAAGACTTCCAGGTCAGCCATGGCAACTCATGTCCAGGTGGGAGATTAATTAAATGTCAACAATAATTAGCACAAGATAGAAGGGTAAAGTTTTAAAAAAAAAACAACACTTTTACTTAAATATTGTTGTTAATCACTGTAATTCCAAATGCTAATATGATTAACTAATTATTACTTATATTATTTCAACAGAAAATTAACAAATTATAGTAATTAAAAGTGTTTATCTCGATTTGCACCTGCTCCATCCAAGGTACAACACACACACTTCAAGGTACATCTGGTTTGTTGTATCTAGGAGTATTATATTATCTGTGACCTAGGATAGTTTTCTCTTTTTTTTTCAAGTGACTAGTGTTCCCTGGTTTTTGACAGTATACATAGTTTTATGAATGAATTATGTAATGAATTAGATGATCTTTACATACATGCATATTGGACGGGTGTAGCTAGCACCATTATTTAAAAAAAAAATCAAATTCAAATAACTGGCCTAGGTACAACAGGTTCCCCTACTATTAGGTATACCTCTGCCTAACTCTTTGGGGATTACATTCGCGATGTTGTGTATGTCCATACATCTAGTCTTCACTTCACTTTTTATTATCACTTGTAGTAAAGTAGCGAAACCACATAGCCGCCACGACAGTTTTGAGCATTCTGCTTAAAAGACAAGAAAAAATATGTAGATGTCGGTCGAATACGCAATGTCCTCTCCTTTTTTAGAAGTCGGTGAAAAGTAATCCGCCCTCAAGCTACTACAAGAGCATGCGCGCGACCACATTTATCAAGGTAGTTAAGGTTTATATTAAATTGTTTCTTCTAATGCGCTCCGCTGCGCCTCCAGCGGTGTGCGCTGGGCCTAAGTGTTGTTAATAAACTCTTAGGAAAAATAAAGATCGTTTTATTTCAGATTTTAAGCGAACGAATAAATAACATGAACGCATGGAGGTATAAAATATAAAACAACGGTTCGAGTGTAGATCAACAATATTTATTCGTTAAATATTATTTTCGTGGTAAAACCTGCGCTTAGAACTATTATCAATATATGGATTTAAAGAATATTGTTACATCTAAATACAATCTTATAAGTTCTGCTCAAATATCATAGGTATTATGCGTTTGACAAAATAGCTATATTTATTTGTTTTTTATTTTTTTTTACAAAAATATTTTAAATAAGTCTTAATAGTAATACTTCCACAAAGATACAGACAGATACATATTCCGATTTGAATTGAACACGCTTTTTATAATAAATAATATCACATTATTTCATTTCAGAATGTGTCATACATTATTACATGCACTTCTATAATTCATTCACATACAAAATAATAATATCGACTATTACTATAATGTATAAAGTCACAAAATATGTTAGTAAATGTACTTACTTAAGGATAATGTAAGTTTTTACTTAATTTCGACTTCACTTTTCTGATTACGTTAAAATTATCCCTATGCAAAAGAATTAAGGAGACTGACACTAACTAGGACATCTAATCTTATTGTATGATTAATTCTTATATTACACCAAAGAATAACCCTACAAATTTATAGAAAGCGAACTACGCACAACACGCCTAATATAATGGAATACAGCAGAAAATATACTAGATGTTCAATATAAGAAAATGTTCGAATAACCCAGTTGAATCTAGGCTATAAATCTACCTCTGAATGAGGGAGAAGTTATATTGAACGCTGCTTACATCACTTCCACAGCAACACTGGCAATCGCCCTACCTTACTAAACTACACGAACAAAATCCTGTAGTAGTATAGTAAAACTTAGATCACAAGAACATACGGTTATCAGAAATCTGTTCTGCATAACCCCCAACGGGCTCGTACGCTTTGTGCTCTAAAACACGTGAAAAGAAACGCGTATAATGTACTCCTTCATAAACCGAGTTACGCAATTAATGTGGTCATAGCATAGTAAAGCGCAACTCTTGAAGAAGTCTCACATAGAGGTGGGCGACCAGAAATTCATTTCGCGTAGTTCTGAGGGTTTGGGGCGGTAGGCGGAGGGTTTCGAGGGCTTCGCTGGTTGGGTTGCTGGCTCGTGCGACATACTGTTGATGTTGTCTTTCCTTTTGGGTGATGGACCCAGGCTTTCTACTGATTCCGCAAGATGACCTGGAGAAAAAGAAAATAATATTAGAGTTATGAAAATAATAAACAATAATTTTCAAAGGGCAATTAAGGAACGTGGATGGATTTTAGTCAGTAACAGTCTGACACTCCGTTGTGCTCCGCCCAGAGCGGTGGGGTCATTTGATGATTTCCAAACCGAAAAAAAAGGTGTTTTAAAATGCATAAGCCACTTTATATTGATGAAGAAGAAGAATGAACCGTACTGGTGACCATCTATGTTTAAGATGAATCTGTCACTGAAGTATGAATTACAAAGGCAACACCACAAACTTTAAGTCGATAATATGCCGCATACTAATACAATACATAATTTTAAACACTGTTTTAAGCTTTCACGGTTCATAACTATACTTCAAATGTCACTTACGGGATATCTTCCGTGATTATTGCTTATTTTAAGTAAGTAAGTGACATTTGAAGTAAATAATTTTAAGTTTAATAAGAAAAGTTAATCAAAACTACATACCGTGCGAAAGCGTGTGAACTTCAAGGCTATCTTCCTCAGCAAGCGTGGAGGTTGATCCGGCGAGTTCTTTCTTCAAGCCAAGCAGTGCCATAGACAACCAGGAACGTGGCGCACTAGCGTCCTCTACCGGCTCGTACGGCGATGTGAAGAAACTGTTACAAACAAACAATACTTATTTACATTTGTGACATTTTTAGAACAACCTACTGGGGGTTAATGGGTAATTAATGGAGAAGTGAATAAACGTAATTGTGTCTATTGTGGTCGTGGTTATGTTGTTGTTATGCTGATTACAGTAAAACATGATTCATTAACATTGACGCGGAAGGTTTCCCCCTAGTTATTGGGCTTTAGAAACCAGATGACAATTACTACATCTAGAAATCCTAAAATACTTGTGAATATCTCAGAAGTCAGCCACACCCACCAGTTTACAGTGTTGGAAACCATGGGTACCTCACTTCACTCCGCTATGAGAGTAGAGGAGCGTATTCTGCTCTGAAAGTGTACAGTGATAGTGATTGACCCACTTATTGATTTTCACGATGCGTTGCGATCTACGAGGAATGATTGAGTCTAGCTCTAGCTAGATAAACATTCCTGTTCTGTTTTTAGATAATAGACAACTAATCCATAATACTAACAGTACGACAGCCATGGCTACTTTAGAAGTTTCTTACAGAAATTTTCTTGAATTTGTTGTTTCATGAATGCCAATTAATTGAATGTATTCGCGATATCAAATTCGGGCACTGTTGCTATGACATTTTATTGTGTTTTGTAATAATCTTATTACTGAGCATTCTGCGAATGTACCCAAATGCGAAATTTAACATTAAAATACAAAATAACCTTGAAATTAATCAAAGAATAAACAATTAAAAATAGTCGATAAAAGTTCATAGGACGTCTACTCAGTCAAAACTAAATAAAACACAGAAGCCGGTATCGATTTGTGAACGTCTTGGGAGTCAAATAAACTAGTTCGATCTAGACGTCTTGTAGAGAATTAACATACTTAACCAGAATAACCACTAAAACGTTTTGACAAAGTCGTCTCGAGATAATATCCTGCATTAGACTTGTTTCACGTTTCAAAGAAGTTGAGACTGAAATAACAACGTGGTCGAGATCCGCATGCATTTTTTTATCATAATTTTTACACACTGAACAATTACTTTTCATGATATCTACCAATTAAATGACCACTGTTTTAAGCTTTCACGGTTTAAAACTAAACTACACAAAGATAAAGAAAGACAAAGAAAGAGGGTAGACAGATTTGTCTGCTCTTAACAATTTCTAATCACGGAAGATATCCCGTAAGTGACAATATAAGTTCAATTAAAAGACCATTACTATCCTGGGACTCTATCGATAAAAGTCCTCGACTATGGTTAAGAGCGGGCCGAGCTTCTGGCGCTAATAGATTTTAGGTATTCTATGTGCTCCACGTATGTGTGCGTAAGGCACACCCGCAAAAGCACTGTACGCTAGTGATTGACTAAATCGGAAAGATATCGAATCTTCCATTTATTTTTGTACAATTATTTTTTTGGGATCCTGAAAATAATTAAATAAAAAATAATGTCCGGAATATAATATTATAATAAAAATAAACAATATGTAGCTAAAAAATATCTTAATAAGTAAATTAAAACAATAAAATATCCGGTTACGTTGGTTTAAGCCAGCGGTCGGCAACCCGCCGCCGTCTCACTTGCGGCCCGTAAAAGTTTTGTAAATAAGTTATAATTATCAAAATAAAATAAATGCATGAACAAACCACAATCGACCGTATAGTGTGAATCCAGCCTTAAGGTAGTCTATATTTTTTCCATAGAAATTTCGGGAGGGAATTACTCCACCGTTGGACACTGTACATACAAACTCCAAAGTTAAATACATGATATCGTTTTGTCTCAATAATAATTTTACACACACACAACACAGAACAGCACAACAGGAAACAGAATAGTAAAATAAAAAGCCATTAAGGCTGATGCTCCAGGGTAACCCGCGAAATTTTAAATTTTCTTACTTTTTTTGCAATTCGCAGGCCAGTGCTAGGTTGTATGTTGATTAAAATTGTTTGTTTGCGACTGTAAGACGTATGTAGTTACAGAATTATAATCATCAAAATCATCAATACAACCCTCCAAGTTCATAAAGGTGCAAGAATGATTTTGACCTTGGAAAAGTAATTTTTCCACCTTTATGAACTTTGAGGGTTGTATTGATGATTTTGATGAATATAATTCTGTATCTACATACGTCTTACAACCGCGAATAATATTTTAATCAACATACAACCTAGCACTGGCCTGCAAATTGCAAAAAACGTAAGAAAATTTGAATTTCGCGGGCTACCCTGAAGCATTCGCCTTAAAGAGTTACGAGCTACCAAAGATTCGTTTTACTTTTTATTGCCAATTTTAACGCAACTTTGGGCGTAAATTAGTAATAAAAGATGTGTCAAATTTCCAAAACAAGTCGGTACTGACAAAGCACAATTATCGAAGAATTCAATCAATTTGATTTGTACTTGATGTATGCCCTGGTTTTTTTCATAAAACTCGATTTTTCAAAGTTCTTTTCGTATTTTTTAGGCACCTTTTACTATGAATTATCTTGCATCTCACTGAGCTCATTCTGTCGGGCACGATGCCAGGTGAGACAGCGTGCTTTTTGGGCACGCGCAACAGTGAGTTCGAGCCCGCGATAAGTGCAACCTCAACAAGCGCTTTTCATTTTTTCTATGGGATATGATACGTAGGTATATTGGGCTTCTAGAGTTAATATCACAAGTGCTGCCCGCCTTTAGTTTATTTTGCCACCTTGTGGCCCTTGCCTGCCAAAAGGTTGCCGACCGCTGGTTTAGGCTGTCATGGCCTATTGAAACAGTAGTTAGTAGCACGAGGATAAGGCATAATATACGATAATTCAAAGCCAAAAACACTCCACCGATTTAACCTCAAATTTAATTAACTTACTTTACGAAAGTTGGTTACGCGATTCTCTACTATGCTGTAAAATAATCAAAATACGTAAAAACATTATTACAAATCGATATTCCAACCGGGTTAAAACGGTTGACAAATTAAAAAATCGACTAAAATAGCAATATTTCATTCGTCAGTCGATGTTGTCGACAGCCTACGTCAGTGGATCTCCACACGCACATCCCTAACTAGTCGCAAGAAGAAGCGGCTGTACTACGCGAAGTATCCGCCTAATGAAGTATCGTTTTGTGATTTTTACATTGCTTGTCCAGTGACTTAGCGACAAACTTACGTAGTGGTCAAAGAGCAATGTATTTATTGCAAAAATAGTACAGTCGTCACGTTGTTGTTGTTACGATCGCGGTCCGAAAGTCGAAATTTAATAAATTATATTTCTATGGCGCGCCGCAAAAATCAACAAGCGACACAAGCTCCCCGTCCAACAGCCGAAGCAGGACTAAAGCGGATAGGGGGGAAGCGTGGCGGCTCTGGTTAGAACGGGCGGCACGCACGCTAATTTAGGTATTTCCTTCATAATATTCAAACAAAGACACATTTCGAAAATGTAAAACGTATACGTTATAGAAAACATATAGTTTTGTTATTATTCAAAATCTGATGATCTTCCGTGAAGTATTTACGCCGTACTTAGGGTTTATTTTGTTTTTTAGAGATTACTTTGGATTTTTTTTCTATCGAGGAAACTAAAAGTAATCGTGTTTCTAAAGCGTATGATGTATTGAGTGAATCCTTAAATATCTTACATATTAATTGCATAACTGAAGGATAAGTAATAACGATGCAGTAAGGGATCAAGCGAATGCAATTATTTTGGAATTACGTATCGTTTGCTCGGTAGCGCCTTAAGCCGTAAGCAGATATTACGGCTAAACCGTTTACTAGCCAATTCTGAGCCTTTTTAAGATCACAAGTTGCGTTGATGTCACATCACAAGGCTTCTTATTGAAATAACCAGGAAGACTCCCAATCTTACTACAATCTACGTGTTGTACTGACGGAGCCTAATGACAATGAGAGTAAGGGATGTAAACAGCCTCATCACGAAGCCGTGTACCAAACATTCTGTACATCAAACTAAATAACTTTACGCAAAAAATATTGCTGGGAAACGACTTTTTTTTGGGGTGAAAAATCATGTTTTGTGGTAGAACTCAATATAACGCACTGAAAACATTGTGCTGATGGATGGGATTGAATAGTACGGGGGTCGTGGAGGTGTTTAAAGTAAAAATATTTTAAAAAAACTTGTCAAAAGTTGGAACTTTGACCCCCAATATCTCCGTAACTAGAAGGTTCCCAGGTATGGTGTAGAACAAAAAAATGATCGCAATGACGGGAGAATAAGTGTGCCTTTCTCGGCTTCGTTAAGAGGTGTTTTACACCCTTTAGGTTTAAGTACGTACCGGTTGCCGTTCATTTTCCTACGGCTAGTGGGGCTTCCGGGGGGCGTGTGCGCAGGTGTAGCGGGCAAGCTCTTGCTGCCGCGACGGTGCATCAAGTTGTACTGCTGCAGATCAGGAGCCACGGCGTGCTCCTCTTCGGGAGAGGCCACTGTGAAGCCTCGGGATGATTTCGAGGATATTATTTGATTTGCAACCTGTAATGAGAATAAAATAGTCAGTATTCATTGTATCCTTTGTATAAAATACTACAGTAGAACCTACATATGTCATGGAATCATTTAGTTTATGGAAAAATCATCTGTCGTCATTATACAGAGTAGGAATTGTACAGATGTTTAAAACAAAGAGCTCCTAGTTTTAGTTTGTGTCCACATTATGTTTAGTCAAGATTCCCTGATAGCACTATCTTTGCAAAACAAACAGTTAACTTTGTTTACTTGCCATTTCAACAGTAACTTGTTTTATGTAAGTACTAAAATATTTATAATAATATTGAGTGTTTGAAATCAAATCAATCACCTACAAAATGATGTAAGAGCTGCGAATATGTCTACAGGCTAAACAAGTAGGTAAACAAGTTGGTTTTTGATAAGAGTCAATTAAAAACATATTCATTGCTTATCG
Source organism: Xestia xanthographa (assembly GCA_905147715.2). Lineage (NCBI taxonomy): Eukaryota > Metazoa > Arthropoda > Insecta > Lepidoptera > Noctuidae > Xestia > Xestia xanthographa. Next base: position 16,834,037 of record LR990659.1, on the reverse strand, counting down.
CTAGAACGAGATAACAAACTGCTAATGCTATATGGCGAGGTATAATTATATGGACCCCTCTAGTGGACTAACATTCAACGACGAAAGTTGAAACAATATTTGCTTTTGAAACAACATCGTGACCGCGATGTCATTCATCCTGTTGGTAGGTACTTACCTACACTAAAGTCACATGCTCAAACCCACGTAAATTTGTCAGCTCTTTCTATTAGTAGGTACAACAATACAAAAACGTTTTTAAACGCATGCATACTAAATCATGAAACTCAATAAAGATAACAGTCAAGTGATTCGGAAATCCCGGTTGCCATCTTTATACCTAGATATGTTTTTATAATGTAGGCGTTTAAGAAATGTATAGTCACATTGATGATTACATTTTTAGTCATGTAATATGACGTCACTTTTTTCGCCGAAGCCTTAATTGATTCATATGTACAGTCACGAACACTTATTATGTATTCAATAAGCAAAATAGAAAAGCGATTTTCTCGCGGTAAGTACCTTTAATGACTTCATGTTAAAAACGTATTTGCTATATGTATGTGCTCCAAAATACTAGCCGCGGCACGAAACTCTAGCGCTGAGCAAAACGTGGAGGGGATAGCTGCGCATGTTATACGACTGGAGAGCCAATCGGCGCAAGGCACGCCTCAAGACATTCTGATTTTTTACTTCTAACGGTCAGCGCTAGAGTTTCGTGCCGCGACCTGTATTATGGCCGTAACCACAAAAGAACACATTAGGAGACAATCGCTTTCAAGAGTTGCTAAGTGTATACATATTAGTGCTCGCGACAGTACTTATCTATCGCTCTGCTATTGGCTACCAACCTTGACTATCGAGGTTCCGCAAGCCGCGCCCTCGCCTTTGAATCCGTCGTCGGTCCCCGCTGGCTTCGGCTTAGAAGATACCGATTTCGCTGAAAACAAACACACGCAATCAAAACACGATGCAATTAAAATGCAACCACTATGATGAGATTACGTCATTTTATGTGCATAACGTCATATTCAAAATGGAGTCAGTGTTGTAAACAATCATAATTTCTTGGTAAATATTTGTTTTAAGTGTCAATTCGTATTTAATTTAAATAACACAAGAATGATTACTTGTAGGCACTTAATTTAAATAACACTTAATGTTTTTTGTTATTACATACTATAATTACACTTGCAGATTTACAAAACATTTCGGTTCATTAAAAAAATAAACTTTAAAGACAAAATATGTAGCCGTATAACCGGCCAATGTCAATGTCATTCGATAACCTTTTAAAATATTCAAAGTGGTCTTACCGGCTGTGTTGATTGGTGCAATGCCGTGGAGCACGTCTTGGCACGGCTTTGTGTGCTTCGACCAATCTTTCTCCTTCACTATGTTGTAAGCTGAGGCCGCGACTTCGTTGGACTGCTCAGCGAACACCTTCGACCCTTCTTGGTCGGGTCTCGGCTTCCCGAACAACACGTCAGTCTTAGGATATCGAATGTAGAAGAATGAGTCCTCTGGAGCCGGTGGCGATGCCGCGAATGGTTCGAACTCCCTGCAGATAAAACAATTGTGAATTAGTTAAATAATATATACTTGTATTGTCACTTAACAAACATGTTATAATACAACAACAGACAATTGTTATTAAGAGTTTGATATAATTGTCGGTCAATCGCTGAAGACACTCACGATAAAATGTTGTTGAACTGAGCCACCATATTCCTCTTTTTGTACATTGTTACAAGTAGTTACTTTAAAAATACAAAGAAGTTTTTAATTTAATTATGCCGCACAGCACTTAGTTACAATTTCACAGGATGATGCGGAGACACAAGTAAATTATCGCAAAAATTCGTTTACAATAAATTGTGCAAGAGAACATACACTAGATACACTAGACGCGCTGTGCCAATGAACTAAAACGATTTGCCCAAGTTTTCCTTTTTATATACCCTGAGATAGGCACACGATTTCACGATAAGCGTACACAATGATACGTCACTTTGAAAAATAAGTGTAATGCTAATAACAAGCCGACGTGACGTCACGGTAACGTTAACCAATGAGACGGCCTGATTAGCGCACTCCCTCTTCTACAAGAATACATCACGAGGATTGGCATGCGCGTAGACGTAGAGGTTAAACCAGCATCTTAGAATAGCACTGTTACTAGCTACGTACCTATAGATACATCTTGGCACATAAAAAATGTTGATTCTATCTAGATTTCCACGAAATGATATTTATTAACGATGTCATTATCATTGGTAACGCAATTGTTACGAAGATTTAGAGAAAACTAAACTTAAAATAGAAGTGGGCCGACTCAACGGAGACGCTAGCCAATATCCGCCGAACCCAGACGACGTTAGCTATATTCATGTTAGAATGGATCTTTATTTAGATAAACACGTAGCAGGTCTATACAGAACAGTATACGGTAGCAAAGAATATTCAAATTGAACACGAAGCTCAAATAAAACAGTCAACGAACCTTTGACTAAAAACCTTTGCCAAAGAACGCAGGGCCACTCGCCAATAAAGGCCAAAATACAACGAGAAATATGTATGCCACAGACCCAAAATATAGCCGTTGCGAACTCAGACCAAATAAAAAACCAAGACAGCGCTGCGAACAATAAAATGATGCCGGTTTCGTAAACATGTGTGCATTTTTTGAGCGTAGTTTAATTGTAGTTTGATGTAAATGTGTGCGTGTGAGCGTGTATGCACAGAGCGGAGCTTAGTATCGCACTGGCTTCACTTTATTGTTCGCAGCGCTGTCTTGGTTTTTTATTTGGTCTGAGGTTGCGAATCTGAACTGAGGAGATATTTATAAAAGTTAGTTTAATAAATAATAACGTTTATCATTCTGAAGCCGACCCCAACATAGTTGGGAAAAGGCTAGGCAAATGGTGATAATATCGTTCTGCTAGAGAAAATATTGCGTAATGACACAAAATTTAGTGTAAAATCTGCTGGCTTTAAAAAATAATGCTCCGTCTATCTCCAAAACAAAGTTATTAGGTATTATAATGTTTAACACAAAGACCGATAACACTATCCGTGTGGGCAAGATTACAAGAACAAGTACTCTAAAGACTTTTAAAAATATTGACATTATGATTAAAAAGTTTGAGATAATAGATGACTTTTTAGGATTCCTACTTACCGACCGGACACTGTTAGGGTTCATTATTTATTGGTATGATGACATTAAAACCAGGATGAAATCATGCCTGTCTATCAAAGTGTTCGATTAGTTTCTGTGAAATTTGATGGATTGCAAATTTGCAATGGCTACCCTATCTAATAACTAAAAATAACTATAATTATGTAAGTAATAATATTGTCTCCTAGTAATCCTGAAAATGCAATGAGGTAAGAAGAAAATTTGGCTTTAAGGGAAAGCTAGGTTTTGCGAGTGTTACCGGATAAGCTAAGCTGTCATTTTTTAAAGAAAAATTGATACACTAAGATAACGTTAATTCATTAAACATTGACAACTTTAGTATCCAAAAGCCACACCTCGTTTTTTAAGCATGAATGGATTAAAACAAAAACATGATCAAATAGTACAACCACTTAATCCAAATGAAAAACTGGTTATTCAAGAAATGATTGAACTGGAAGCTGATCTCACATACTTAAGAAAATCCTAAGCAGATGATGAAATACATGACCATGTCACAATCATTTAATAACGGTCCTCAAAATACTATTCTATTTATATTTACAGAAATTACATAAGCAAGCTGTCCCTAATGATTTTTACAAATCTCTTGGTAAATGATAAGAATACAGAGGAGTTTTCTTTTTCAATAAATCATTAAATCGGACAAAGCCTGATAAGCACCGATTTATTGTAAGTGTCATGGACAAAGCAATCTTAAATCATACAAGTACAATCAAATGCAGAAGTGCAAAAGAAAGCGTAGTATATTTTAATTACATAAGTACATTTTCGTAATTAAATTATAGAAACAATTCAAAAGGTCTCGTGTATAAGATGAAATTAACAAACTGACATTGTTTCTCACTGTATTGAAGGATTTTTATTACTTATTGAAAATTATACATTCTATAGAATTCGTCATCTTACAAGGGCAGAACATTGAATAATAATATGTCAAAACATTTAAAGACTAATTTTTTCCATAATATAGGTATAGGTTTTCAGAATTGATCAACTGTTTACAAACTTTATCATTGTTGTACTTAAGTACGTGGAATTGAACGTGGTATTATTTCCGATGTGGACACAAACAAACTAGATTATTATTATTCATATCGATTATTGATGGTAATACTTCATAACAGGCACAGCAATGCAACCATAACAAGAATTTTCTCAGAATATAACATCAAAACATAGAGAACCTACTTGAAAATATTAATGAAAAGTAAACCAACCAAAAAGAAAAGCAAACACTTTTAATAAATTATATAGAAAGTAAATGATCAATAATTCAAAGACAAGGTACTGACTGAATTGACTTTTACACCTGAATGTACCTGAAACATAAGGTGACATTATCGAAGAGATTGATTGCCCTACGTCATGTATTTGTCTTACCAATATTATTATAGCATGAAGCTCAATAGTCATCTCCATTACAATTGATGTCTATCAAACCAAACATTCAACTTTCATTTTGCAATGACAATTAACAATTAGTATTATCTGCATCAGAAACAATTCGTTAAGGCTGTATTGATGATTCTGATGAATATGAATCTGTAACTACATACGTCTTACGACCGCGAATAATATTTTAATCAACATACAACCTAGCACTGGCCTGTAAATTGCAAAAAACGTAAGAAAATTTGAATTTCGCGGACTATCCTGGAGCATTCACCTTAAATGAGCGGAGGAATGTTACGAAACACGTGTCATAATGTACGTTATGCTTAAGGCTTACCTACGTGTTTGTTTTGATATGACATAGATATACGGCTTTATTCTGTTGACCGTTAACACGTTGACCTCGCAAGTATTGACTTCAGTGTTTGTAAAACAAATGACAACGTCTTATTATGAACCACTGTTGTTGATATTATAGTCAAAGTGGGCCCAATGACGTCAATGCAAAATTATAATAGCTTGTTTTAAATAATTGCAGCTATTTATTACTAAAGAAATATATTCATTATTCGCTTTTACAAAGGATATTGTTGGGACTCTACAAAAAATAATTGAAAAAATATCGCCACTTATATTGGTCTTTAGACTTCAATTAAGAAGTCAAAGGATTTAATCATTTAAAAAAAAGAAAGAAACATAAAATAATAAAGAAAAATAAATAATATCTGTATTTAATGAAAAAAATACAGGGTGTATTATTTTACTTTTATAGACTTCTTGTGAAACATTATGAAGACCTATGAAATCTTCCTAATTCAATTTTTTTGCATTCTCAGACTCATACACACAAGCGTGCATAGGGTACCTACTACCTAGATAAGAAGGTGATTGTAAAAATGCATTCTATTAAGTTCTATAGGCGTCAAGGCAATAAAGAGAATGCCACTTTCATGGTGCTGATGTAAAATAATGCCGTCTTACGTCATGCGTTGCGTAACTTGATAGAACCTGAAAAACTAAAACTTTACCTCTAGTTGAGGTAAATAGGTAATATTCAGTTGTAAGTATTTTCATTGCGGTTAGGAATGTGGAATTACATGAATCAATGGGATGGGTTTCTTAGTCATCACAAATCACAACTAATGTTTTAGGTAAAAGTGTAGGTACCTACATAAAGTCATCATATTATGTGTAATGTGCCTAGTGATATTCCGGTTAATGAATAATAATGTCGGCATTTGTATCATTATATTAATTGAAAACTGTTGGTTGAATGAAACAATCTCTTCAATTACAAACGAGTGAGTGTTACCGTTACGAATGAACTGAGAACGAATCGCTTGTGATTCGATTCAAGATAGATTTCTAATAATGGCAGTAATAATAAATTAGGTATTGATTATTATATAAGTTTTATCGTGAGACTAGCTGTCTTCTACTTGAATTGGTCAAGGATTTTAATGGGGGAAAATATAATATTATAATGACCACCAAAAATAACTTTGTGACCAATAACATCTATCACCTAAAATATCAATTGATCACCAAATTTAGTAAATGTAGCATCAAATTTTTATGAGGTGGTTGATGACAAGCTAGTTTTGCCTAGGCCGACTTGGGGCACTCCGACGTGGACGTGGATAGATTAGGTTAGAAGGGTATGGTGAAGCGAGCGAATAGACCCCGCCATATCCTTCGTGGTTATTTTTTTATAAACCTTTCAGAAGTAGGAGCCCCGCGAAATGGGGCTCAGTCGTCGACCGGGTCTCCCTCGACTCGGATGCAAGAGCCTATCAGTTCAATTCCTGGTACCTCTTCATTGAAAAAAAAAAATGTTTGATTCTAATATCACGATAAAATGGGAATTAATTTTTGTGATCATTTACTAATTTTGGCAATCAAAAGTGATTTTTTTGCCGTTAAATTTTGCTAAATCTGGTGATTCGTTAATTTTATGCCGATTTTAATTAGTCATTCGAATGAAATACCGACTTTGATAGATTTATTTCGAAAGAAAGATTAACACAGACCTTCGTAGCTGGTATTCCAGTGTCAGATAGTTATAAAGGTAAGTACCTACATACATTCTTTTAATGAAAAAATAAACAATATACTTAAGTAATGCAATGAATTTAAAAATTTGTAGGTAGGTACAACATTGTCGTGCCGATCGAGCGATGATTGTAAAAACAAACAAACAGGTATTTCTGTGACGTCAGAGACAAGCCTCCAAGCCAAGTTTGTTGAGAAATCAAAACAAGTTGTTGATGCTATAAGTGGAAGTGCTAACTAACGAACATGCTAATAATCGTGGCTCAGACATCTGTGACGACGAAAACTTACAATGAGATAAGATAACTCTGGGATTTACTGCGAACTATGCTAGAAAACACACTATTTTACAAAAAAATAAGGTTTTTTTGACATGATAGGGTCTAAGCATGATTTTTTTTTGTCACTCTAAACAAAGCGTATTATCATCAGAAACAGCAAAGTGTTTTTTTTTTTTTATATCTATAAAAAATACAAAGTTATAAACATTTGAAACTGCTGATTAGACAGAGAGATCCGATATAGCGAATGACGTCATTCGCTGCATCGACGTACAAAATCCATACTAAATTCCGTTTATTTAAAAAGAGATAGAAAAGTTTAAATGGTTATAACTTTTGTGTTATTTGGCCGATTTATGTCTTGTTCTCGCTTTTTGCCATTATTTCTAAAGTACTTTAACATTCCGTATCGAAATAAAAAAAAAATATGCATATTCCCTATTATGAAGTGGTCAATGTGGTCATCGCCGCCTTTGGACACCTACATGCAATATCAGTAGGAGGCACAGGCGTAGAATACAAACAAACAAAGAAACGTACCTACCTACGTCATACGTGCCTGTAATTCTATTCCATATTCAAACCTTTGTTTCCAATTGATATAATATTTGGACCCAAAAATAAAACTTTATTCTAGTGTCAATTAAGGGCTATTTCAGAATAACTAGGTACTAGAATGGAGTCATAAAAATGTTGGGTTTTATAATTATTGTTTTGAAAAACTCATTTAATTACGTTTTTGGCATTTTAATTGCATCGAAAACATTGCATAGCCTGCTTTACAATATGTATAAGTCAAAAAGAGCTCTAATCTATACATTTAATAAATATGAAGAAAAATCGTTTTTGTACATCGAAAATATTTCGAAAAAAAATTGCCAGGTTGTTATAGGATAAGCAACAGAACTAATTTCGAGCATTTTTGTCTGTTTATCTGTTTCGATGATCAAGCATCACGTAAAATTTACAAGACCAATGTACACACATCAAAAAAAGTTTGTGATCACTAACTAGCATAAGCTGAAATATTTTTTTAAATTGAACTATATCAAGAAAAAATATTTGTTGTTGTTTTCTATAAATAGAAATAACCTGTTTGAAATTAAAAAATAAAACTATTTTTTTATAAAAACGTAACACAAAAGATCTAGATTTTTCAAAGTGATCGCAAACTTTTTTTGATGTGTGTAGATAACTTTTATACATAAAAATTCTGCGTATTAAAATAAGTGGACCAGGTACTACTGTGATTAAAAATCGAATATGTTTGAAAGCGAGACATGAATATTCGAGATACTTTTTTAGCAGGTGTTCAATATTACACAGCGTTTTCGGTAATTACCCATTACGTTATCAAGTCCTCCTTATCAGAGCGACGACTAGTTATTGTATCCGCATCAAGTGTTATTCATACATAATTGTCTTTACAGCCGGTAGCAGAAATTGATATTTTTTTATATTATTTATAGAATACAGCGACTACTGCGATAACAAATGAATAAACAAGGAATTTCCTGGTAGGTAGCTGGTTCACGTTCAAGCAGTTTTTTTTTGTATTTGATTAGCGTTAGCATTTAGTCTGTAGAATTAATCAGTATCATAAAAAAACATATTAAGTATCAAAAGCAAAATTTATATTTAGGTATTCCGCGAATTCAAATGTTTTGTGATCATCTGGTGGACATTTTTTTAATAAATTATAATAATATATTTTGCAACTAAACAAGCTCAGAGAAAAAATGGCATGTGGGCATTATTTGATGACTGACTGATTTAATAAATTCAAAGCTTTCTGTTGTCTGTTAGTATTTTAACTCTGAACTAAGTTCCACCAGCTGTGTTGATAAGAATTGGCAGTGTGCCAAGTCCAGTTTTAACTTTTAACCGTCAAATTCCTCTATAGAATGATGCATTTGAAATTAAGTGCGTCGCATTCCTCATATCTAATAATGGTACCTATGTGTATCCTGCGTTTGCAATTTAGTTCCCTAACATGTTAATGTAAACTAGTAGGTACAAGTACTATAAATTTTTGGGAAAACAACATTATTTTATTTTATTTATTTTAGTTTATAAAATAGTTTTTAATTAATTAAAGTATGTATATAGTTAGTTTATAATGATTATAAAATGTACACTAAATAATAAAAAAAACGTCCGAACTGAAAGGACGACGCGCGGGTTCGCGAGAAGTGGAAAGAGTGGAGGGAGGCCTTCGCTCAGGAGTGGAACAGAACAGGCTAGAAAATAATATGTAATAATTTAAAAAAAAATAAAGTTGTTTTGTAAGTTGTTGAGTGTACATAAATAAATACTTAAGTAAATAAAGTTCTAATTGCGCAACAACTCCAAAAAAATTCATGCCTTTTTTAACTAGTATAGTAAGGGGACAAATATAATGACCACCAAAAATAACTTTGTGACCATTAACATCTATTACCTAAAATAACACCAATCAGCAAAAAAATAAAAATGAAAACCTAAAAATACAATGGTTCAACTTATTTTAGTCATGACTGCACTTTAAATTGTACTACCTATGAACTCAAATTTAGTAAATTGATCACCAAATTTTGATGATCAAATTATTGCGCTATTTCTACCTAAATACACCGTTTGATTGCCATAAAATGTTGCTATACTACCAAATATATTTTATGGGCGGCATGGGCACCGGGCCGTAGGCCGACGAAGGAGGCCGGCGGAGGCCCGGCATGCGGCTTCGGGTACAGAAGACAAAAAGTGTTTTTAATATGTGTGCGAAGCAAGCGCGCGTCAATGAGTCGTAGCAGGTTCTAAAATAACTAAAAACACAGTTCTGCAAATACCGTTAAACAGTATATTTAATTTGATATAATTAGTGTGCATAATTTGTGTGATATTCAGTATTTTTGGTTTAACTTTGAAATACCTATTTTACGAAAAAAGGGAGTAGGTATACAGATATCGATTTAATTACATGCCAATGTTAATTACAGAGTCTGATTTTTAAGTTTGTTTAAATTTTAATAAAAGGATTATTTTAATTATTTGTTTATTTTTTAACCTTATTGAATAAACGCGAAATAGGAAATACTTAGCTCTAATTTAGTTAGAAGTGGTTAATAATTACAGTCACAGAAAGCTCAGACAGTTATGGTTTTGCAATATCATAGGGGCAATATTTACTTCAGGGGTTTATTTACTTTTTTTGGGAATTACCTATGTAAGTACTTAACGATTTATTTGGGAGTTGGTTGGTAAAATTTTTGGTTCTAATTTCACGGGATTAATTTTGGTGATCATTTACTAATTTTGGCACTCAAAATTTATTTTTTTGCCGTTACATTTTTACTAAATCTGGTGGTTCGTTAATTGTATACCGTAAAGTAATTATCTATACAACTTACTACTAGTATATAGTTGATCAATTGGAAGCAAAGATTTGAACATAAAATAGGTAGGATGTTTGTTTGCTTTACGGACTGGCAAGTGTAAACATTGTTTTGCCAAGTGTTTTAAAAAACGTGACCAGACATGGGTGCAAAGATAACAAATAAATCACAAGATATGATAAACGTGTTCCTACTTATTACCTAACATTATAGGATTGGTACAAATCTTACCTAGCTAAGTACATTAATCTTATTTTTAACTAGCTGATGCCCGCGGCTTTGCCTGCGTGGATGTCCGTTAGCGCGACCAAATGTGAAGCTCCTAAACAGCTTATTTTTTTCCGACACCTCCAGCAAATATCATTATATTTAAGCCAATGTTGACAAAAACTTGTCAAATTGTATTCTAAAACCTTCCTCGAGAACCACTCTATGCATTGGTGAAAACAGCATGAAAATCGGTGCAGCAGTTTTTGAGTGTATCGCAAACAAACAGACAGACGCACGGTGGGCTGAAAATCGCCTTTTATAGACATAGAGACTTGAATTTTCGAGGGTCCCTTTTTTGGCTAGAAATCGATTCTGCTGATCATTATTATAATACAAAATTTTATATGAGGCAATTGCGTGTACAAATGAAGGAGCAAAAATTTTTTTAAGAAAAATTTCTATGGCACTGACATGAAAAATGAGGATATCTCTGGAATCATAAGGTTGGCCATTATATCCTTAAACACAAATATATACTACTATTTATTTATATTTTTTGACATACTTTGTTTTGTGGCACAATTTGCGCTTTTTTTTTTTTAAATCGTCAAACTAATAAAAATCTTTTTTTGTGTTGATGATTCATTTTAATGCTTAAATGCTTTACTTGTGAGTATGCTAAGTCTAGTTTACAATATTTTATTTACACTACTAGCCAAAACAGTTTAAGAAATCAAAAAAGTTTATTTCACTAAATTGAAATGACTTGGTAATTATGAATTACCTTTTGAATGTAATGCTATAATTGGCCTCAGGCAAATATTGACTGGCCAAGCGTGCAAACCGATTTGCTTATTCAAGAACCAATAAGTGAACATGTTTCTGCTAAACCTGTAGGTACCATCAACTTCAAATCGACTTCAACGATGACAAAAAGATCTCGAAAGCCGTTTGAAGATCTAGAAATATGTTCACTAATTGGTTCTTGAATGAGAAAATGGGTTTGCACGCAGCTTTGCCAGTCAATATTTGCCTGAAGCCAATTACTATAATCACGTCAAAAAATTTCACAAGAAAGGCGATTTTCAGCCCACTGTGAGACGTGGCGGAGGACTTTGTTTTATAATAATATGTAGTTTATATACTAAATCCTTCCTCGAGAACCACTATATCCATTGATGAAAACAGCATGAAATTTTTGAGTTTATCGCGAACAGACAGACAGACAGACGTGGCAGAGGACTTTGTTTTATAATAAGTATGTAGTGATTATAGATTGTGACGTCATACCTTATCATCGCGCATGCGACTACATGCGCTTGGAAACAGATAAACCACCAATAATAATAAGAAATTCAAAATACAATTTGTACTAACTTATTTCTGAAAATCTTATCTTAGACGGAGGTTTTATTAGTGTATTATTATAGACACGATTTAAATTTTTAAGTCATGTTAATCGCATTTTGATTAGTTGCACTGTTAATAAATATTTGTCTTATTTTTTATATGAACCAAACTGGGCATTGTCCACCGCAGCTGTGATAATGGTACACTAGCGAAGTGACTCGGTAAAACACAAGAAAGAATCTCTAAGGCCCTTACCTAGGTATAATAGCTACATGTTCATACGTTATAATTAATTGGAATATAATTATAACCTTAGTTCAAGTTTAGAAATTATGTACACCACCATACACGTGCCCTACGCATGTAAATCATCAGATACCTACATACACGCCATTAAACAATTTCTAGAAATTTTAATCTTATTTCTAAGGCCTTAGAACATTCTTTCAATTACCCAAGCAAACTATTCTATGCTTGCCAAGAACGTAGTTGTGCATTCATAATGCATTCTATTTTAGTTCATTTATTGCTGGGATGCACATAGCACTTGAAACAATGCATTTGCATCTTAATTACTTGAATTGTTGCTCAATTAAAATGAATGAAACCAACTTTATAGTCCTACCTACTTGCAACAGTACTTCACTGATCAAAACTATATGCACAACTTTTAAAATGAGTTGGTTTAAAGAAGGAAATAGCAGGCTGCAATCTAAAAATATGCATTTCTTCGTAAATGTAATGGGGGTTTTTTTATTATTTCAGAAGAAATTACTAACGTCAATACTAGATACAGGGAACAGCTAGAAGCCCACCCCAATACCCTTGCATAACAGGTCACAATTCTCAGCGATGCTAAACACCCTAAAAGAAAAGAAATAGTGAGGATAATTTCAAGTAGATTTTCTCACTGGAGGACACACTCTGAATGAGAGAATCAAGCAACACATCTGCTAAAAGTGAATGCACTGGTTGGTTTTAATTTTATAATAATTTATGTGGCTCATTGATCTATATTACTCTTTCAACATTGTTTTTTTTTAGTTTCAGTGACCAGGGGTCAATGGTAGGGGCCCTTTTTAAACAAAATGCTAGAATGGAGCCCCTTTGCCTGTTATTCCCCTTCTCCTATCCTATGGTAATGCCCCATCTCCTTTCCTATCCGGCAATGCCCCCTCTCCTTTCCTGCCCATCCTATACAACCACCTGCACCTTCCAACATTAAAATGAAGCTAATGATAGGGCTGTGAAGCTACATAATGGTTTGATAAGATTTGAGTTAAATCAACAGGCAAGAAGAATAAAATTGTTTTTATTTGATATGAACTATTACCATTGCATTTTAAATAATAGCTAAGCTACCAATTCATTATCTATCCTGTATCCATAGTATTATGGGTGCTCTGCCAAGGCATTTATTATAATTATGACAGGACATTAGTCAGCAACCTGTGACATGCTATAAATATTAATTTAATAAATACGGGTATTCCTTGTAAGGGCAGTGCCAACATGGATTAAAATATTCTTTGTTGTAGTGGTCTATAGGGTCTCATAAAGTCTCATTCCCTTGAGGAGTCTTGATTTCCTTTATGAAAATAAATAAAAATAGGAGAGGTACTCACTTGACAGGCCTACTTTTCATCCAACCAGAAAGTGTGAATCCATCCTTAATTTCTGGATCACTTGAAGCCATTATAATCTCTTTATAATTAATGTAGAATAAAAACAAAACTTTATAATAAAATCACTTATCTAGTGAGAATAATAAAGACAACTGTCTTGAAAGTACACTAAAAACTGAATGGTGTTTTATCTTGAGCAGAAATGATAAGATTGTTTCAGTTGGCAATATTGTGTGACAACATTATGAAACAAGAAAAAACAAAAGAAAATATTTTAGTAACAAGAAATTTTTAAACTAAATAAATTAACTAGGGTAGTGCTCAAGACACCCTTTGGGCTTCGCTAGACTTCAGTGAAAGAGGTGATGAAGTCATCTGAAACAAAACATTGAACATAGAATTTATTTTACAATAGATATGTGTCACAAACTTTTGCCATAGCAGACTTAAATATTGATTTGTCAATAAATTTTAGGTAGTTTTCACTGCCACAAGTTATGGCTAAACATACCTATAGTACCAGGAGTTTATATAAATATATAATACAGGTTATTTTTATAATGTTAATTAATTTCCTCATATTATCCCTCACTTCAAAAGTTATTTAATATGATAAAGGAAGGTGTCCAACACCTTAAAAAGTAACATAGCAACTGTCAGAATAATCTAATCAACCTAAAAATTTCCATAAAACAACAATATTATTTATTTTAAAAACACACCCATGACCTGAATCTACTCACCGCTGAGTATCAATATAAAGTGACTAAATTCAATATGTAGGTATAACATTTTCCTTGTTTACCAACTGGTTTGTGTAATTTCCATAGCTTTTTTACGGCTGCCATGTTTAGCCACTCATTAATTACTCATGCGCAAAATACAACAACAGAACCTTTTCTTCTTAAAAATCAATAACTTCTGTCCATGGACATTTTATAATTTTATTAAGTATTAGACTTTATTAATGTTTTTTTTGTGCACAGGACTTAATTCATTTTCAGATATCATTTGATCCAGTTATTTTTGGCATTTAGAAGTTATTGTGCGAGTACAATTTTTATCAATTTATTGTCAACTAGTGGACGTCACGCGGTTTCACCGGCGCAGTTCCCGTTCCCGTAGGAGTACGGAGATAAAATATAGCCTATGTTACTCAGTAAAGGCATGGCTTTCTAATGGTGAAAGAATTTTCAAAATCGGCGCGGTTTTTTTTGAGTTTATTCATTACAAACATACACACACACAAAAATACAAAAATTTCCTCTTTATATTAGTGTAGGTATCAAGATGATAGGTAATTAATTTAACAGTTCTATTTTTTTTTATTCAATTATTTTCTATTACAACAACTAAGATGACCTTCAGGCAAGTGTCTACATTAGTTTTTGTTTAGGTAATTTTAGGGTATTACATATGTTGGCAAGTAGTTTATAAAGAGGAGGTGTACATAATTACACTTATTTACATTGCTTGTGCAGTGATGCAGCCGTAGCTAAGTTACAAAGCGTCTAACACGTATCGATCACGAGGCGGATCCACGAGACTAGAACGTTAGTTTCAATGCCATCACAATTACAATCTAATTAGTGCACATTCAGATCAAATTAATGTACTGTCTGGGCACAGACAGAACAGGTATCAGCTCAACAGTTCCAACAACTACATTGTTTACAAATAATGGTACCATAAAACAAAACATTACAATACAATACAATCCGCATTATGGAATTGTTGCGTAGCCAATTAGTTTTAACATGCAAAAAGTTAGAATTATTCACATGTGATTGTGAAAGAAAGTGTTTTCCTATGTTTCTAAAAGAAAGTGTAGACATAAACTTACGGTTTCAAGAATAATGTTAGAAGCACTAGTAATTCTCAACATTATTACACGAATCAACAAAACAACCAACTCAATGCACGAGATCCAGGACAACAAAAAAAATGGCAGACGCAGGTCGCAGAGATGTGAAATAGTAACGATGGATGTTGATATTGTTGATGGATGTCAAAAAAGTTACTAAATAGTAGGTAACTGCTGTACTAAAGACCAAGTCCAACAACAAAAATTGTTTGATCGTGATAACTTTCTGTTGCCATGCATGCCACATTGCCACACTTCGAAGAAAATGAAGATGTTCATTTTATTCATTCAACTGTCAGCTGATAGCTGTCACTTTTGACAAGTAGATATTCGTAATTCTTTGACTTGACATGCCAGATAAAAATAAATTGTAATGCATTAAAAACAAACTGTTGTAAATTACCTGCAAATACTACCTCAGATATAATTTTAAGCAAGTCCAATGATGTCTAACGATGAACCCACTGATTTGGACTGGGTGCAGCTCCGAAAAGAAATGGGACAGCACCAACATATTGAAACGACTAGCGAAAAATTTTCGAGAAAATTTTACGAAAATCCTTTTGTACCAATAGGTATGCCCGTCAAAACAATTATAAAATTAAAATGTATTCTGTTCCTTAACATTACTGCTTTTACGACTCTTGAACGTATGTTTAATACTTAGTAACTTGAAAGAGACGTACAATATTTAGTTGTAAAAAATGTTAAATATTATGTACCTGCCGTTTATCTTACGCAATAATTAATGATTACTTACTGTGTTGTATAAAATGACTAGATAATCTCTTTCATTTGCTTGTGATTCTGTTAACTAGAAGAGTAGTCCGGCAGAGTAGAATAGAACCAACCCATTACACTCACGGGTGTCGTTTAAGGCGACTAATGTCTGAGGCAGAACACCTTGCGCCTCCGTAGACCAGAAAATGGGCAGCAGTGTTTTCTGTTAGTCTTTCATCACTGCAATCTCCAATCCGCCTGCCAAGCGTGGAGATTACGGCAAATTCCTCCCATCATGGGAGAGGCTTATGTCCAGCAGTGGACGTTATGGGCTGTTGTTGTTGTTGTTGTCTGTTAACTAAAAGATTCAAATTATTTCCTTCTGGTATGTTTTGGTAAATATTCATATAATCAAATTGATTTCAGGATGTCTGGCCACAGCAGGTGCCCTCTCATATGGTTTGTGGAGCTTCAGAACTGGCCGTAAAAGATTATCTCAGCAAATGATGCGTGTCCGAATAGTTGCACAAGGATTGACAATAACTGCGTTAGTAGTTGGTGTTATGATGACCACAGGAAAAAGTATCACTAAGTAGATTGTAATTCTCAACCTTTATTTTTGATTTTTCAATGTTCAATAACTCATGATGTATATTGTATCTGTGTAGTATTTTATTAAATAGCTTCTCAACAAAGCTGATTTTCTTATTTGTGGTTTTATGTATCAAGTTGACAACGAAATTAAATCATTAAATTAAATGTCATTATAGTTTTAGCATTACTGTTTTATATGAACGCCAACCCGCCATACTTTTCGCGAGAATTTTGACAATAGCTCGTGCGTGATTATGCCGTTGTTAGACATATATCTATGAATTTTTTTAAGTAATAAGTATCTTGTGGACTATATCTAGGCTTCTATCGAAGCAGAAAATAAAAATTTGTAGAAACAAATTCAGTATAAGCCTCCAAAAATTGCTATTTTTCACAACTTTTACCACAACTTTGGCCGTTCATAATGTACTTATAAATAAATTGTAAAAGTAAAGAAAGCATCCTGATAGAAGCCTTGCAAATGTAGTGGAAATTCTAAATAACAAATATTTATTTCACATACTTGTAAGACTAATTCAAAAACACGTATTTCCTGGAACAAGTTTTATAAATTTTCGAACAATATTTTTCGTTCAATGTCCCCGCGTTAGGCGGTATGAGGTACGCGGGAGGCAAGTAGTGCGGATTTGGGGCTAGGTAAGACAGGGGAGTTGAAAGAATACCACCGCTGTGGCTCTGGATGAAACAACAAGCTTTTCGACCATGCTCGCGTTGACGAAAGGCGGGCCGGGAAGGGCCCTCAGTCTCAAGATTTTATAAGTTGTATCAATCTTTTTCTGCCTCCACAATATATGAGTAAGAACATAATAGGTACATTATATTGTAGAATCATGAGCTCCTATGTTAAGTCCGGGGTCGCAGGACTGTTCGAAAGAGATACCGTGGCACCGGAACACAAAGGGCGATGAATGAACATGGATGGGTTTTAGTCAGTAAAAGTCTGACACTCCTGCTCCGCCCAGAGCGGGAGGAGTCATTTGATGATTTCCCATCCGAAAAAAAAGCTCCTATGTTAGGTACATACCTACTCATAATACTGATACCCTCATAATTATTTTTATAGGACCAGCGTCGTGGTCGGAATCGGAAGTTGTCTTGCGAATAAATAATATATCCAATATATCTCAGAGTCGCCTTTCTGCCTTTGATTTCCTCCCCAACAAGATTTATGAATGATCTATCGCTAAAATTCGACAAAATCAAAGCATTTATTTCAAGTACTAGCTGTTGCCCGCGGCTTCGTCCGCGTGCAGTTTGGTAACTGTCCCATTGAATTATACTAAAGGGTGATAAATAGTGTCCTACATGTTAATCCAGGTTATAAACTATCTATGTTCCAAATTTCATAAGTATCACAATTTATTATTATCATCACAGTTCCCATCACTATCAAAACCACCATCATTATCACAATCATTATCACAATCACAATCACCATCACTATTACAACCACCATCATTATCACAATCACCATCGCAATCACCATCACAATCGCAATCACCGTCACCATCACAATCCCCATCACCATTAAATAAATATAATAAATAAACCATTTATTTCAGGTAACAAAGACCCATAGATAAATACCTTAGCCTAAAAATACATACTAATAACAATTTTTGTTAGTTATGGAACTTAAAAACTATGTTAGTAGCACTGCACTTAAACTATGACACACGAAGTGGCGGCGTCGTGTTACACTGCGCGGTGTCACGTAGCCTGCCGCGAAACCGTCGGTAGACTACACCCTTCGGCCAAAACTCTTCCTTGAGAAACCTGTCGAGATGTTGTGTCGGAACTCGCACCACAAACGACTTGAAGTTGGTGTTGTGACGTTGCTCCAACTTCTCGACCCTCAAGGTCCAGCTGGTCTTCACCTTCAAGTACTCTACGATCTCCTCAACCTTCGTAGAGTGATGCAGTCGGGACACATACAGCTGATACAGCAACGTCGATGGTATCGCTGGACGCAGCAGCATATTAGGTCCTGACAGTCCAGTACCGCATTGATTGCGACAAGTAGGCTTCTTCTTCTTCTGAACTAAGGTGAAGCCGTCCTCATCACACTCTTGCTTTGCTGGACAGCGCTGTACCAGATTCCTCGGAAGGGTTTCACAGCGACGGTTCTGCTTTCCCCCTTTCTGCTGCTTAGGTTGTATTGCAGCTGAATTGTTTGAGGCAGCAATTGCGGCGTAAGCTGGTTTGGGAGTCAACGTAGCTACGCGTGACGTATTCTCTGCCGGAGCAGAGGGGCGGGGGGCGGCGGGGCACGGTGCATCGCCCTCGCTGTTTGCAGTCGACGGCGAATCCAATTTCACCGTCGCAAAACTGCTGTCCCACGCATTTTGCACACCATTGCTATCACCATCACATTCACCATCACAATCACCATCACAATCCCCATCACCATCGCTATAACCATCACAATCACCATCACTATCACAATCACTATCACCATCACTATCACCATCACTATCACACACTATCACAATCACCATCACAATTACCATCACAATCACCGCCATTATCACAATCACTATCACAATCATCATCACCATCACAATCACCATCAAAATCACTATCACAATCATCATCACCATCAAAATCACTATCACAATCACCATCATCGTTATCACAATCATTATCATCGTTATCACAATCATTATCATCTTAATCACAATCATCATTATCACAATCATCATCGTAATCACAATCATTATCGTCGTAATCACAATCATCATCATCATAATCATCAGCATCACAATCATCATCATCGTTATCACAATCATCACAATAAATCAACAATAACCCTGTATAGAAGTCGAATCCGCCATCTTCTGGATCTCAAAATAAATGTAATTTTCGTAATCAGCGCCCCTGATAATCTCGGTATCGACACCCATATTGATTTTTGGACATTTCAACCCCATCGCACCCCAACAGGGAATGATTGTATTTCAGGTCTGCCATATTAAATCTTAAAATCGTTGTTTTTTTAATACACCCGACCCAATTCACCGTAAAAACGTACCTATGTTGAATTTCAGGCTTTGTTACCCCATTTCCCCCTTTAGGGGTTGAATTCTGAAAAAACCTGAAACACAAATGTTAACTCATTTATCGATAGGAGTACTCCTGTTAAGTACCAATGAAGTCCCAATGAATCATACTAAAGGTAAAGTAGTGTCCTACATGTTAATCCAGGTTATAAAAATATAAACTATCTATGTGCCAATTTTCATAATCATCACAATTTATTATAATAATAATACGAGGAAGAGGACGGCCACCAGCGGGCTTGGGACCTCGAGGCCAACAGGCTCCGAGTAGGGTCCCCGCTGCCGGTGGAAATGTGTCGCGCATTCGTTGGACACAGTCAATGAACGAAAATGTGATGCGCGCATATTATGGGGCTACAGAGGGAGGGATTAACTTGACTGCGTATCGTGGTCGGATGCTCTCTCTGTTTCAGGTGCTTGAGCCAGGTGTCAGCGCGTCGGCACAACGGCTGTCGGATCAGGTGCGAGTCATCCAGCGTAACCATATGTTGGATGACACCGTACTTGATCGACTACGCTCCGAATCACGGAGTAACCTAGTTACGCCTGCTTCGCCGTTGATCGCGGTACAGGTACAAAATGTATCCAGTGCGCCGCCGCGATCCGACCGAGATGGTGAAGAGGATGATAGCGAAGTTATTTCCGTGAGTACCCAGTGCAACGCACAATTGAGGAGCGCTTTGGAGAGTGCATTCCGGGAGTACCGTTCCACACCGCCTGAACTTAGACCACGTCTACCTCGTTTGCCTATGCACAACAAAAACAAGGCACTGATGTGTGCTCTAGATTCGCAGCTGTCAAATTGCTTTGACAGCAGCAAAGACCTCACCGATACCCACTCAATATTGTACTGTGGAGCTGTAGCGGCATGTCGTGTAGCTCACGTCAAATTCCCCAACAACGACGGAGCTACACGACCCAAATTAGCTGTTCCAGCTTGGCAGTGCAGGATTGAGTGGCGTATCGGTGAGGCTAGGGCACTCATCGGCAAGTTAATCTGCTTCAGGGAGGGCAATACTCGCCCTAGAGTGATGCGCTTTGTGAGGCGGGCGTTCTCGGGAACTGATATAAGTTTCCGAGATTACTTGGCCCGCGTCACAGAGCGTATCGACTCCCTGAAGCAGAAGATCTGTGCATGGGCAAGCCGTATTCGTCGGTACAAGCGGCGAGTGGAACGGTACACTCAGAATCGCACATTCCAAAGCGATGTAAGGTGGGTATATAGGGCTTGGGAGCGACCGGACCAAGGTGTGACTGACACGCGTCTGCCGGATGATAGCGCCATGTATTCATTCTGGCGCAACATCTGGTCGGTGCCTGTCAGTCACACTGAGGGCGATTGGACCCGGGAGGTTGAACAAGCGTGTGATCCTATACCAGAAATGGGGGCAATCATCATCAGCCCCCAAGACGTAGCTCGTGCAGTCCGTCCGCTGCCTAACTGGAAATCTCCAGGGCCGGACGGACTGCACAACTTCTGGATCAAGTGGTTCCAAAGATCACACGCTCGTTTG
This sequence comes from Xestia xanthographa, assembly GCA_905147715.2. Lineage (NCBI taxonomy): Eukaryota > Metazoa > Arthropoda > Insecta > Lepidoptera > Noctuidae > Xestia > Xestia xanthographa. The sequence goes on along the minus strand of LR990659.1, from coordinate 16,812,794 downwards.
GCGTCCCAGTTTCAATCAGCCTTAGAGTCAGGGTCGCTGCCCCAGTTCCTGACGACAGGAATTACCCACCTGCTCCATAAATCAGGTAGTGCTGCGGAGCCCAAAAATTATAGACCAATCACTTGTTTACCAACGGTCTATAAAGTTCTTACATCCATTTTGAGAGCTAAAATCAACCAACATATTGATAGTAATTCTATTATGTCTGCCTCTCAGAATGGATGTAGGAACGGGTCCCGCGGCACTAAGGAGCTGCTCCTCATTGATATGGCCATTAGCCAACAGGTTCGCCGTTCCCGAAAGAATCTGTCTACATGTTGGATAGATTATAAGAAGGCCTATGACTCAGTGCCTCATACATGGCTCATGAGGGTGCTGGAGTTGTATAAAATAGATGCAACTCTACGTACCTTCCTGATGTCATGTATGGGACACTGGAGAACGGTTCTTCGCTATCCAGGATGTCGACAGATCCAGGGGAACAGCGAACCAATAAGGATCGAGCGTGGTATATTCCAGGGTGATAGTCTGAGTCCTTTGTGGTTTTGTCTAGCCTTGAACCCTCTCAGCACACTGCTGGAGCGTTCAGGTCTAGGCTGTCTGTTGAGGAGAGATGGTCAGGTCATATCTCACCTTCTTTACATGGATGATCTGAAACTCTTTGCCCCCAACAATTTTCAACTGATGAAGCTACTGAAGGTAACAGAAACTTTCAGTAGCGCCATCAGGATGGAATTTGGTGTGGACAAATGTGCAGTCATGCATGTGAAGCGAGGGGAGATTATGGAATCCGAGGGAACTCAACTCTCGGATTCCATACACCTTAGATCCCTCTCCTCAACAGAAACTTACAAGTATTTGGGTATGTCGGAGGCATTAGGTATCAATACTGCCGACATGAAACAATCGTTGAGGGAGCGCTTCTTTGGCCGCCTGAATAAGGTACTAGGCAGTCTTTTGTCAGGCGGAAACAAGGTGCGCGCCTTCAACGGTTGGGTCATGCCGGTTTTGATGTATTCCTTCGGCATACTCAAATGGACTCAGACGGAACTTGATGCCCTGGATAGGAGGGTCCGCACACTGCTGACCGCAAATCGAATGCATCACCCACGGTCGTCGGTGATGAGACTGTATATCTCTCGGAAGTGCGGGGGTCGTGGCTTCTTAAGTGCTAAGACCCTACACAACCGTGAGGTGTACAGTCTCAGGGAATACTTCCTAAAAGCCGAAGGGGAGATGCACCGAGATGTGGTCTCAGTGGACAAGGGCCTCACCCCGCTCTCCCTGGCTAACGGGAACTGGCGCAAACCTAAAGTATTAGACACTAATGACCGCAAGGTGGAATGGCAGGGCAAGGAGCTTCACGGACGCTTTTACCGGGCCCTACATGGCCCCGATGTAGACTTCTTAGCGTCCGTATCCTGGCTGCGCTTTGGTGACCTCTTCGGGGAAACAGAAGGTTTTATCTGTGCAATAATGGACGAAGTTATGATGACGAATAACTACCGGAAATACATTGTGAAAGATGGCACGGTTGACATATGTCGGGCATGCCACCGTCCGGGAGAATCGATCCGACACATTATTTCTGGGTGTTCTAGTCTGGCTAACGGAGAGTATTTGCATAGACACAACCTCGTTGCCAGGATTATCCACCAGCAACTTGCTTTGAAATACAACCTTGTGGAATCAGAAGTGCCATACTATAAGTATTTACGTTGTATTGGGATCGACCTATCACCACTGACAGGACTGTTGTTGCCAATAGGCCTGACATTGTGGTGATAGATCGATTGGAGCGTCGCACAATGATTGTTGATATAACGATCCCGCATGACGAGAACCTCGTGAAAGCAGAGAAAGATAAACAATTCAAATATCTAGATCTGGCTCGCGAGGTTGTCGACATGTGGGACGTGGGTACAGCAGTCATTGTGCCGATAGTCGTGTCGGCCAATGGCTTAATAGCCAAGAGCCTCGACCAACATCTTAGGAGGCTCTCGCTTGGCAGCTGAATCAAGGGCTTGATTCAGAAAGCAGTACTTCTGGACACGGCACGTATCGTTAGGAGGTTCCTCTCTCAAGAGCCCTGACCACCGGCAGCTCGGATCCTGTTCCCAGCGCTGGTGGGCTACTGTTTTTTATATTTTTAAATGTTTTTTTTTTATGTTGTTTTATTAAGAAATATTTAAAAATGTTAAAAATATGTATCTAAATGAATAAACGGAATAATAAAAAAATAATAAAATTGTTTATTGTCACAAAGAAACATACATTAGTATACACTGATTAACAAGATGCTAACTATGCTGCAGAAGTCTGTATACAGATATTGTGAGCCCTGCCTCTCAAACTAGGATAACCTGTATCTTAAGAGACAGTGTTCAGCTGTGAGGTTACTTAAAAATATGGATTATACAACTGCGGACTGTGCCAACTTATTGTTTGTGCTAACAATCAGATTAATTTAAACATTATATTTAAAAAATAGGAAAGGAAAAGGAAAAAGTATAAAATAACAAGTTACCTATGTGCGTGAATGGGTGAATGTGTGCGTGAATGGGTGAATGTGTGTGTGAATGGGTGAATGTGTGTGGGGATGTGTTTATGATGTATGTATGTGTGGTGAGTTTTTGTGTGAGAGTAGTGAATGTGAGGTGTTATGTGTAGGCGCTATAAGCAAAAAAAGGCAATATTAGACCATGTATTTTAGTAGTGATTCAGTGTGTGTATAGTCCTGTTGAAGAAGCCATTCCATCGCCTTAGCTTTTAATTTAAATTTATTGCAATCTAGAATATTTAGTTCTTTATGAATTTTCTTATAGATTAGTGAACTCAAGGTGAAGTATTGGTGATTGGCAAAAGTGGTTTTGTGTTGTGTACCTGGAGGAATATTAGTTCGTTTGTTGGGATCAGACGGTGGGACACTGGAGTGTCTTCTCAGAACGGATTGCAACACGAAGAGCTGACGAACTGTTAGTACCTTACAATCTGAGTAGAGTTGAGTTGTCCGATAGCGATAAGGTTTTCGTAGCATCACTTTCAGTATTGCTCTCTGAGCTCTCTCCACTCTAAGAAAAGTTGTTTTAGCTGCACCGCCCCATGCACTGATACAGTACCCAAGAACGGACTGACACAGAGCATAGAACACCATTTTGAGGGTATCAAGGTTTGCAGAAGCTCTAAGGGACTTGAAGATATGTATCAGTCTCAGCGTTCTCGAGGTTAGGGCATCAATGTGTTTATTCCAGCGTAACCCAGCATCTATTTGAACACCAAGGTATTTGACGTGATCTGTACGCATGAGTGTTGGACATTGGCATGAGGATGACAGTTGTGAGCAAGTGTGCGCTAGTATCGAAAAGGTGTGGTCCGGTGCGGTACTCTGACGGATGGCGAATGGAATATATGATGTTTTGTTACAGTTGAGGGTAAGCAGGTTTAAGTTAAGCCATTTTATTATTTCACGTAGTGCCAATTCCGCGTTACTTTTAACACTATCCCATGTTGACCCGTCAACTATAACCACGGTGTCATCGGCATATACAAAGATTGTCGAGTTGAGGAGGGACATTCTGCATAAATCATTTACATAAATTTGAAACAAAATAGGACCCAAAATGCTACCTTGGGGCACTCCGTAGGATAAGATTTCTTCGTCACTGAAGTGATTATCAATTTTGGTTCTTTGGGTGCGGTTGTTCAGATAATCTTTAAAGATTCGCAGTGCCATACCTCTAACACCAAGTAGCTCCAATTTGGCAACAAGTATGGGAACAGAAACTGTGTCGAAAGCCTTCGAAAGATCTAGAAATATTCCCAGACATTTGGTTTTCCTATCGAGATTCCTAGCAACCAACTGTGTCAAATCAAGTACTGCATCTTCAGTCGAGACACCGGAACGGAAACCATACTGATTGTCTGCTATGATCTTGTATCTATCTAGGAAGTTCTTAAGCCGGTTACTAAGAATTCTTTCCAGAATCTTAGAAAGAGCAGTCAAAACCGAGATGGGTCTATAGTTATTGACACAGTTTCTGCTCCCACCCTTATGGATTGGATGCACAATTGCCTTTTTAAGTGCGTCCGGAAAAATACCCGCCCGGAGACAGCTATTAAAGATGTACGTCAAAGGTTTTATTAGTGTCTGACGGCTCATTTTTAGCACTATAGGCGATATACCATCCCAACCCAGCGCACAGTCATTTCGTAGTTGCGAGACAAGAGCCTCCACTTCAGATTCGTCAATATCTAGCAGCACGAGGGAGTTGGCGGGAGATAGTGGGGTGTTATCATCGATATTAAGATTGACTATTCATATTTGCGCGATACTGATCCTGTGATAGAATTTTATCCGCTAAGTTTTTCCCAACATTACAGAAAAATTTACCAACTTCGTTCATGGATGCTTTTGGACTGTCACATATTTTCAGTAGCTCCACAGGACTTGTTTTTATTTTAGCTGTGTTTGTAACAGTTTTAATAGTGTTCCAAAGAGCTTTGGGGTTATTTTTTGCCTTTTCAAATTCATTCCTTTCGTGGGCAATTTTAAGTTTTCTAAGCAGGTCATTGCAAATATCGCGATAGCGTGTATAAGTTTTTTTAATAATTAGGTTATCTGGTTCTTTATTTGAACGAATATGCATTCTATCTCGATTTTGGATACACCTCAATAAGCCTGCGTTTATCCAGGGTTTGATAGTCCTTTTTTTACGTGGAATCTTGACATATTTGGTGTGTTTAGCAATCACCGATGTTAACAAAGTTATAAAAGTGCCCATCATTGTGTTTGGGTCGTCAAGTTGATAAATAACCGTAAAATTGAGGTTTTCTAGGTCTAGCTTAATTGCCTCATAATTTACGGAAGTAGAATAGTGACAAGATTTGCGAGTGGGACTTGCGCTAGCGATGGTAAGGACAAGAGGCTTATGGTCTGTGATGTGTGATTCAATAACCAGTGTGGTAGTAGGCAAGCTAGATTTTATAAACGCGTGGTCTAGACAATTTTCAAGCCTAGTAGGTAAAAGGTGGGATGGTAATAGGCCATGCGATGAATTAAGTATGAGGTAATCTAGACTTCGATCATTTCTACTGCTCATGCTAATATCAATATTCAAGTCACCAATTAGCGCAATGTTCTGCCATGTGGAAAGTTTGGTGTAAATATTATTTAAACTATCTAGAAACATATCAAAACTTTCCCTAGAACTGTGCGATGGGGACCGATAGACTACCACTACGGCAATTTTTTTTCCATCTATTTGGCAGACTAAGCATTTTCCACCCATAAACGTAGGCTCCCACACTGTGACTTGCAGACTGTTTCGCGTATATTACGATTCCATCGTTCTGGTTCGAGTTTACGTCTGTACGATATGATTGGAAGTCCTGTAATATAGGTAAGTTAGTGACCTTACTTAGCCAGCATTCGGTCAGAACGATGATATCGAAGCTAATGTTTGTTTGGTGTAAAAGTACCCGTATTTGCTCAAAGTTTTTGTTTATACTTCGTATATTTAAATGTAGGATTTTCATATTGTCATCGGAATTCTTAACAAACTTAAGGCAGTCTTCTGGGTTACAAGTCAGTGAATTGCCCACGTTTATTGAGTCTAGTTCAGAGTTAATATTATTTATTAAAGCCATTTGAAAAGGATATAGGATCCCAAGACGTGACCTGATTGCGTAATATTTGAAAGGGTATGGAACTGGAGTCCAAAGAACAGGAAGATTTTTTTGTCTGTTTTTGCATAAAATATGTATAGATAATGTACTTGTGCGATAATGTAAGTGTAAACTGTATTTATTGTTTTAGTGTGAGTTGTATACAAGATGTTTTTCAGTATGAGGAGTGTATGGGAGTGAGTGTACATTTTAAGTGGCAGAATTACAATATGAATTAACTTATTTAAAGGAAAAATAATGAGAATGGTAAAAAATGGATTAAGGGAATACAAAACTGAAAGCTTACTTATGACTAAAGAATGATTTCTACTGGATAGTCACTTTTGAACAGAAAGTTTTTCTAAGCAGTGCTTGGATTTCATGGTGATTGATTTCTGGCCCTCTTCCTTGCGTAGTGGAACTTTCCCATTAGCTGTCCAGCAGAACTTGAAGCCATTTGCATTAGCAAACGTGCGGGATTCAAAAAAGAGTTTTCTTGTGGTGCCAGACAGTCGGTCCGAAATGTAAATCGGTGTTCGAGTTCCAGAGAGACCGATGAGCTCACTATTCAATTTTTCGGAATTGGCTCGATTCTTATTAAATTTTCGGACTGCAGCGAGGACATTATTTTTGAGAGTGACGGTCTGGAATTTAGCAACGATGGACCTCTAGTCGCCTTCCTTATTGGGGATGCTATAGATATCACGTACGTCGGATGGAAGAATATCTATTTCCAGCCCGCGTAGCATGGCGACGTAGAAACGGGGAAAGACTCGACAAATCTTTTGTTCATCTGTCATTTTGTCTATTTAATATCGACAAAATGACAGATGAACAAAAGATTTGTCGAGTCTTTCCCCGTTTCTACGTCGCCATACTACGCGGGCAGAGCCTTGCATGTATCAACAATAAGAGACTGCAATGGTGGTGAATTTTTCTCAGCTGGTAACAGGTTCCTTATTTCAATAGTTGAGCTACGGGAGCCTACCTGCATATCCATAACTTTACGCTCCAGATCATCGATATGATTTAGTAGATTTATGCGTTCCTTACCAAGATCCTCGACACTGCACTTAATTTCCTCGTATTTTGCATTTGTGAACGTGATACTTTTTTCCATTTCCAAGTAACAATTGTGGATTTTTTCATTTTGCAACTTCACTTCAGCAACATCCGAACTAAGTTTATGCAGAATTAGTTCTTGATCTTTTTTCCACGATGATAACATTTCCATATTTTATTTATTTATTTATTTAGCCCGTTAGACTGGGTGAGAGATTTACTCTTTATGTCTGTGTCGTTTGGTGCGTTTGGCTATAGGATATCTCTCAACTCAGTGTGCCTTTTGGCAAAGGCCTCCTCCAGTAGTTTCCATTGCTTCCTGTCTTGAGCAACTCTTCTCCAATTGGGTCCCGCAGTAAGTTTCAGCTCATCTTCCCAGCGCATTAGTTGTCGTCCTCGGCGTCTTTTGCCATCTCTTGGATATCAATTGCTGAGATCTACACAAGAAAAGTGGAGCCAAATTGTAACATTTCCATAACTTCATCCTTAAATTCTTGCAGCTCGCTGGTAGGCAGCTCAACACGTGGTTTTTTTGCACGAGAGGTGATATTTAAAAATTCCATGTCTTGAGAGGTATTAGTAATATCTGGGTTTGAAGCCGAATGTTGAATTTCTTTTGGTGGTGACCGTAGTGTTTTAGGCATGGTAAAATAAGATGCTCCAGCTGAGTGTTTATAAAAATAACAAGTGAACGCGTCGTAGCCGATATGCACGTAGCACAGTTATTATATTAGATGCGGAGTCAATGTCTCGTAGCACGCGTAGCGACAGCCGTGTAGCACTCGTAAACGCACTGCACGTAGCTCGGTTTCGTAGCACAGGTGGTAGGGATCCGAAATTTTGCGGTGATGCGTCAGCGCAGCTCGGCGTGGCGGTGTACGTTACCGACTCCCGTGCGTCAGGTAGGCGGTTCAAACCCGACGCAAACTTCCAATCGCGGCAGCCTTCACCACTCCGTTTATTAAGGAAAACGACCGTAATATTGTTGTCACTGTGGCGACCCTATACATAGCAAGAAGTCGAGTCAGCAAAAGTGGCCAGAGGCCCACACTCACCGTGTCGCGTCGCCACAGTCGGTCTCCCATCGCGGTACAATAATCATGTATTTTATGTAACGTATTAAACTCCGTATATATTCGCACAAGTTATTTGATTTCATCAAGGTCACCACCCATCTCCAAAGTCACAGAACTCTCTAATTAAATAAGAACACGCAAACACTAAAGTGGTGAACCCGACGTGATTAAGTGAAGTGAAATAATTGTGGACAATAAATATTCAAAAATTAAAATATCGGACTTAAATAAAATATGGAAGGTGTTATCATACAGAAAACAGACTCAGACTCAGTGCAAAACCCCGTTTACGTAATGCCGCAAACAGCATCGTATCAGGACTGCCTCGGGGGGACACCGACTGTCACCGGAGCAGCAGCGGATGACATGGCCGCGATTAGCATCAATGCACGACTTCCTGATTTTTGGCCGCACATGCCAAGGCTTTGGTTCGCCTAATTCGAACATGCCATGATGCCTCAGAAGGCTAGCGATGACGTAAAATTCCAAGTCGCAGTTTCGAAGCTTGCACCAAACGCGCTTCAACAAGTAAGCGACATCATTTATAACAGCTCTCTTCCGCACAAGTATCAAACCTTGAAAGACAGGCTTCTACAAGTTTACGAAGATTCCATTAACGCACAGTTCAAGAGATTAGTAAGCGAGTTGGAACTCGGCGCACAAAAACCGTCACAATTGTTGAGACAAATGCAAGACGTAGGCCGTAACATGCAAATATCGGAACAAATATTGAAGAACCTGTGGTTAAGTAGACTTCCTGCTACAGTCAGAGCGAGCTTAGCAGTGACTCAAGAGCTAAATTTGGAAAAATTAGCTGGCGTAGCAGACAATATTATGGAGCACATCAACGTTGGCGAGGTCGCAACCTTGAATAACTCAGCACCGTCAACAACAGCCTTTCCTGTCTCGGAGATATTAGCACATATGAATAAACTAGCATTAGAAGTTGCCACTTTAAGAACAGAGGTACAAAGTCGAGGACGCAGCCGTTTCCGCGAACGAAGCAGAGGACGAGACTTCCGAGGACGCCGATATGACCGTTCCCGTTCCCGATCCAAATCAGCAGCGAGGATTACACCTAACGACCCCAAGTGGTTATGCCGTTACCACTACAAGTTCAGAGATCAGGCGCACCGCTGTGAGAAACCGTGCAATTGGAATACCAACCAGGGAAACTGAACGAGGTACGTTCGACGGCGGACGATTACGTACCATCAGCTAACAACCGCCTATGTGTCACCGATTTACAGAACAATCTCAATTTTTTAGTGGATACTGGTGCCAACATCTCGGTAATTCCGGCTTCTCTTAAGGACAAAAAGTGTGGTGAGTCAACAAAATATCGTTTATTTGCTGCAAATGGTAGTGAAATCCGTACTTACGGCGTAAAAACTCTAGTGTTAAATTTAAAATTAAGACGTGTTTTTAGGTGGACTTTTGTAATAGCAGATGTATCTCAACCGATTCTAGGCGCAGATTTCCTAGCTAATTATAAGTTACTCGTTGACCTAAGTTCTAAAAGATTAGTCGATCAGATAACAAGTTTGAATGTCCTTGCTTCTTTGGTTTGCTCAAATCAAGACACAATTAACACGATCGATAGTAGCCACCCGTATTATAGTATTTTGAGTGAATTTCCTGAAGTTTTAAAGCCAGTTTCATTTAAAGAAGTCTCAGCTCATTCGGTATGTCACTTTATTGAAACAACGGGACCCCCGGTGCATACAAAAGCACGGCGGTTACCACCCGAACGTTACAAAAAAGTTAAAGAAGAGTTTTCACTCATGCAAGAGTTAGGGATTTGTCGTCCTTCAAAAAGTGCATGGGCTAGTCCGTTACATGTCGTTCTAAAAAAGAATGGTCAATTACGCCCTTGTGGTGATTACAGACAGTTGAATGCCGTTACAATTCCTGATAGATATCCGATTCCACGATTACACGATTTTACATATATTCTGGCAAATAAAAAAATATTTTCGCGCATTGATATAAATAGAGCATACCATTGTATTCCAGTAAATGACTCAGATATTCAAAAAACCGCTATAATAACACCATTTGGACTTTTTGAATTTCAACGCATGCCGTTTGGTCTACGAAATGCCGCGCAGACGTTTCAGCGTTTCATGGACCAAAGTGTGTTAGCAGAATTAAGTTCAGAGCTAGGATCAGATTTCTATTTTGCCTACTTAGATGACGTAATAATTGCCAGCGAGAATATAGAAATGCATAAAAAACATTTACAAGCAGTACTTAAAAAAATTGATGAACACGGAATAACAATTAACGTTTCGAAATCTACGTTCGGTCAAGAGAAAATTGAGTTCTTAGGACATGAAGTATCAACTAAAGGCGTGTGTCCATTGCAAGAGAAAGTCGAAGCTATTTTAAATTACCCTAAGCCAGAAACGATATCAGACCTAAGACGCTTTCTCGGGATGATAAACTTTTACAGGTCACATATTCCAAATGCCGCTGAAATTCATACCGAACTAAATAAGTACTTACATAATGCAAAGCGTAACGATAAATCAAAAATTAATTGGACAGATACTGCAAACAAACATTTCGAACGGTGTAAAACCAGCCTTAGAAATGCAGTCACGTTATCGCATCCGTTACCCGACACCCCGCTCGCGCTCATGACCGATGCATCAGGTACGTGCGTGGGCGCAGTGTTACAGCAGAAAGTAAATCAGCGCTGGGAACCTTTAGGTTATTTTTCTAAAAGAATGTCGGACGCACAACAAAAATATTCGACTTATGATCGCGAATTACTAGCTATCTATATGTCAGTTCAATATTTCAGAAAGACGTTTGAAGGACGTCCACTAATTATTTATACCGACCATAAACCTTTAACTTATGCATTTAACAAAAAAGCCACCGAAAAAGAAATACCACGGCGAACAAGACATTTATCTTATATCAGTGAGTTTACTACAGACATACGTCACATACCAGGCTCAAGTAACATAGTTGCAGACGCGTTATCTCGGATAGAAACTATAAACTGTCCTACTAGTATTAATTACAATGAATTAGCTATTGACCAGAGTAAGGATAAGGAATTACAATCACTGTTGCAACAAACGAAAGACACTTCGCAATTCAGGGAAATTTACTTACCAAACTGCGAAAAGTCATTAATTAGTCACGTATCAGATAAGAATAGCAGACCCTATTTAACACCTAGTTTCCGTAGAATAGCTTTCGAATCATTGCATAACATTAGTCATCCAGGAAACAGAACCACGAAGAAAATGATTACAGAAAAATTCTATTGGCCATCAATGAATAAAGATATCTCGGTATGGACAAAAACTTGCATTCCTTGTCAAAAGTCAAAAGTCCAGCGTCATACGATGTCAGAATTAGGGCAATTTTCGCCAAGTCAAAGATTTGAACATATACACCTTGATCTCGTTGGTCCGTTACCTACTACCCCTGAAGGCTATAAATATTTGCTAACTATGATAGATAGAGCTACCGGTTGGCCAGAAGCAATACCGTTGCAGGACATCACGGCAGAAACCGTTGCCAAAAATGTTTACGACAACTGGATTACAAGATTCGGTTGTCCTCGTCGTATTACGACTGACCAAGGAAGACAATTCGAAAGTTCCTTATTTACTAATCTTACAAAGTTACTAGGGATACAAAAACTACGTACAAATGCTTATCACCCTCAAAGTAATGGGATAATAGAGAGGTGGCATAGAACATTAAAGTCAGCATTAAGAGCTAGGTTAAATAATAAATTAAATTGGTACAAAGAATTGCCTACGGTTATGTTTGGACTTCGCGCGGTGCCGCGCGCAGACACAGGCGTCAGCACCGCGGAATTAACGTATGGTACAAAGTTAAGATTACCAGGCGATTTCTATAATATTAATATAGCGGAAAATAATAGGACATATACATTTGTAAATAACCTACACCGTACTATTAACGATCTGAGACCTAGACCAATTACCCAGAGAGATTCGCGAACTATTTTCGTACACAAAGATTTACAACAATGTGAACATGTTTTTGTAAGGCAGGATATGGTTAGACAGTCACTATCCCCTCCCTATGAAGGCCCGTTTAAGGTCATTAGGAGAGGAGAAAAGTCGTTTATTATAGATGTATTTGGTAAGGAAAATTCAGTGTCTATTGACAGACTTAAACCTGCTTACATATTAAATGTAGATAAGCAAACCGAAGGACAAGGTTGTTTAGATAAAACTAATAATTATAATGATTCTCATGTAAACCAAAACTGTCAACATAATGAACCCGCTACGAGCGTGAAGCCTAACACTTATACCACACGTAGTGGCCGAGTTACGAAACCGACCGTAAGATTTCTGTCAACTACTTGAAATTAAGTATTTAAAATCATTAGACCTCCTCACAAGTAACATTTCATTATTAACCTTATGATCATAGCTGATCCATACTTACGTCCAAAAATGGGTACAACAGTCAGTAAACCAGAGGAGATTATTATAGCCCAAAACGGAGCTAACAGTGCAAGTACAAGTAATTTAGAAGCAAGCGTAAAGATGTACGGATCCATCATGTTGGCAGTACTTATTTTATGCGGAATAATGTTCATGTATTTTTGTCTACAAAAGTGTAAATCATGAAGTGCAAATTGGATGCAGTCCCAAGTTAAAACTGTACATACGGAAGTTCCTGTAGTTGCTATACAGCAACCAAGACAACAATAATGGGTAGAATATTTCAATTATTGGTATGTTAATTATGTTATTATTTGTGTCAATTAACTTAGAATTATAACTACGTAACTTCATTGCTGTTTAAATCAAATTACCCATAGTATTATTCGCATCCTGTTGTATCAGCAAGTCAGTTACTAAGAATACGATAACAACATTGTTTTATTTTACTTTGTAACAAACAAGTGTGTAAAGTTTCAGCGTTCACAGCAGATTATGTTACATTATTGTTTAAAGAAACTTATGTTATGCTTACTCTGTTATCGTTGTTACAGATTGATGACCAAGCTCCTCCGGTTATAATTAAGTAGATGTTAAGTGTATAAGGTAACAATATAAAAAAAAAAAAAACAATGTAATTTCTGATGTATTTTTATTATGTATTTCAAAATTTTTGTAAGAGGGGGAGTAGCTGTGGCGACCCTATACATAGCAAGAAGTCGAGTCAGCAAAAGTGGCCAGAGGCCCACACTCACCGTGTCGCGTCGCCACAGTCGGTCTCCCATCGCGGTACAATAATCATGTATTTTATGTAACGTATTAAACTCCGTATATATTCGCACAAGTTATTTGATTTCATCAAGGTCACCACCCATCTCCAAAGTCACAGAACTCTCTAATTAAATAAGAACACGCAAACACTAAATCACTTTCTCGGGGAGTGGCTTACTCGTAAAAACGCTTTAAGAAGAAACGAGAATTTGAATATTGGGTTTAGACCAATCACAATTTATCGCAGTTGAAATTTTAGCGTAAGTAATTAGCGGTAGACGCGCACGTCCGCTCGCTTAGGCGCCCGACAGCCGACGACCCCTTATTATCATCACAATCACTATCACAACCACCATCACTATCACAACTACCATCATTATCACGATCATTATCACAATCACCATCACTGTCAAAACCAACATCATTATCACAATCATTATCACAATCACCAACATTATCACAATCACCATCACTATCACAACCACCATCATTCACAATCATTATCACAATCATCACCACAATCACCATCACAATCACAATCCCCATCACCATCGCTATTACCATCACAATCACCGTCACTATCACAATCAACATCACCATCACAATAACCATCAAAATCACCATCACAATCACTATCACTATCACAATCACTATCATCTTTTAACAATCATTATCATCGTAATCACAATCATCATCATCACAATCTCCATCCTCGTCATCACAATCATTATCATCGTAATGTCAATCATTTTCATAACACAAACATCATGATCACAATCGCCATCACTATCACAACCACAATCATTATCACAATCACTATCACAATCACCATCACTATCACTACCACTATACCTATCACAATAACTATCACTATCACAATCACCATCACAATCACCTTTACCATCACCATTACAATCACCAACACAATCACAATCATTATCATCGTAATCATAATCACCTTCATCATTATCACCATCACTGTCACAATCACAATCACCATCACAATCACCGTCATTATCACTATCACAATCAAAATCCCAAAAACCATCATCGTTATTACAATCATCCTCATCGTAATCACAATCATCCTCATCGTAATCACAATCATTATCATCGTTATCACAATCATTATCATCGTTATCACAATCACAATCTCCATCACTATCACAATAATTATCATCGTAATCATAATCACCCTCATGATTATCACCATCACTGTCACAATCAATCACAATCACCATCATATTCACCGTCACTATCACAATCAAAAAAACCATCATCGTTATCACAATCATCATCATCGTAATCACAATCATCCTCATCGTAATCACAATAATTATCATCGTTATCACAATCATTATCATCGTTATCACAATCACAATCTCCATCACTATCACAATCACCATCACAATTACCATTACAATCATCATCACAGTCACAATCACCATCACGATCACGATCACTATCATAATTTTAACAATCATTATCATCGTAATCACAACCACTATCATCGTAATAACAATCATCGTCATCACAATCTCCATCCTCGTCATCACAATCAATATCATCGTGATCACAATCGTTATCATCGTAATCTCAATCATTATCATCTTAATCACAATAATCATGATCACAATCGCCATCACTATCACAACCACAATCATTATCACAATGACCATCATTATCACTATCAGAATCACCATTACTATCACTATCACAATCACTATCACTATCACCATCACAATCATTAACCTCGTTATCACAATCATTATCATCGTAATCACAATCATCTTCATCATTATCACAATCACTATCACTGTCACAATCACGATCACCGTCGCTATCACCATCACAATCACCGTCACTATCACAATCACTATCACAATCACCATCATCATCACCATTACAATCACCATCAAAATCACTATCACAATCACCATCATCGTTACCTATCACAATCATTATCATCAAAATCAAAGCATTTATTTCAAGTAGGCCAGTTACAGGCACTTTTGAACTGTCGAAACAAAGATGAAAATTAAATGTAGCTACAGTCCCAGTCACAAGACATAAAAACTGTGAAAGTACTGTAGTTGCCCATTCCCTAGCGTAGATCTCTATGGAGAAGAACGGGCAAGAAACTCCATGGACACTCTTTTAAATCAAAATGTTGTTACAAAATCTTGGTTACATCATTCATGTTAAGATGGTATATTATGTGAGAACAATGTAGCAAGATGTGCACGTTAAAAGTGTCCATAGTAAAAACAAAAAAAAAAAATACAATTAAAAAATAAACATTCAAATAAGCCATGGCAACTAAGAGATGACCAGTCACAACTGACAGCGCCCGTTCACGAACATGACGCATGGATCAGCACCATTCAGCTCAACCATTTCGAAGGGAACTAAATGATCCGACACACGCGCCACCATCAGCGAGACATTAGAGTGAGCATGACATACTCTCAACCGCCAGGGCGCATTCAAGTCAAGAAAAAAAACGTAGGATTTCAGTGAATGATAGCTTTCTAGTACATAGTACTCACACAATATGGGCTATGCGATTATATAATACTAGAGATTGATTCTATACAATGCAAAGATAGTTGTACAATCTTCAGCAGCTCCAACAAATCTATTTAATGCTATCAATTTATGCGCCCCTGTCCATGTGGAGCAGGACCAGCATTAAGCCACGCATTTTTATCAGCGATATAATCGCCCAACTTGTAATAAGCTTGCTTACATAGTGTGCGTTTGATACATGTTTTAAATTTCGTCTCATTCAGTTCAAGAATACTTTGTGGAATTTTATTATAGCATCTCAAACAGTACCCCATGAAAGATGAGTCTACTTTAGCGAGTCTGAAGCCTGGCTGAACGAGTTGGTCCCTATTTCTAGTACTGTAATTATGTCTATCACCTCTTTTACCAAAAAGGTGCAATTTTTTCTGACGTACATTATGTTTTCGTAGATGTACTGACAATGTACCGTCATGATGCCAATATCCTTAAACAGTTCCCTTAGAGAATCGCGCCTACGAAGATTATATATGGCTCTGATGGCTCTTTTTTGCAGAATAAATATAGACTCAATATCTGCAGCCCGTCCCCATAGCAAAATGCCATAAGACATTATACTATGAAAGTAACTAAAATAGACCAGTCTAGCTGTATCTACATCAGTAAATTGACGAATTTTTCTAATAGCATATGCCGCTGAACTTAGCCGCGCCGCAAGGGATGTTAAATGAGAACTCCATTGTAGCCTTGAATCAAGCGTAATCCCCAGGAAAACCGTTTTATCTACGAATTCAAGTTTCTCTTTAATCAATATTATTTCACAATCACTACTTCTAACATTGGGTAAAGCAAATCTTATGCATTTAGTTTTTTTTTCATTTAATACTAAATTGTTTGCTGTGAACCAATTATGGACCTGAAGTAGGGCATTATGCACGTCATCTAGATTTTGGGCCCGTCTATTTATCTTAAAAATTAGGGAAGTGTCATCAGCAAACAACACCATATTTTGAGGTTGGTTTTTCAATAAATAGGGTAGATCATTTATATACACGAGAAAGAGGAAAGGACCCAATATTGAGCCTTGCGGAACCCCCATTTTTACTTTTAAACCCTGTGAATTAACACCATTTATTTGAACATGTTGTTGTCTATCACTCAAATATGATTTTACCAAACTAAGTGCAAGTTGACCTAATCCGTAATGCTCAAGTTTCAAAAGCAATGTGTCGTGATTTACGCAATCAAATGCTTTGGAAAGGTCACAAAATATGCCTATGGCGTCTTGAGACTCTTCCCACGCAGTAAATATGTGCTTTAATAAGGTTACACCGGCGTCAGCCGTACAACGACCCTTGGTGAAACCATACTGTTGATCGTGTAAAATTTTGTTGGTGTTAAAATGATTGAGCATCTGATTCAGCATTATTTTTTCAAACACCTTGCTAAAAACTGGCAACACGGATACAGGTCTATAATTATTAGTATCTTTACTGTCCCCGGATTTGAAAAGAGGTATGACTTTACTGTATTTCATTAGATCAGGGAAAACTCCTTGGTCTACACACAAATTAAAAATTAAAGCTAAGTATGGGGCTATAGTCTCAAGTATGGATGTACAAACTTTGATAGACATTCCCCATAGATCTTCGGTCAGTTTTATTTTTATTTGCCGGAAAGCTTTAATAACTATCATAGGGTTTATGTGTTTAAATTTAAATTCAACCGTGCAGCCAGATACATTCGCCTTTAATAAACCAATTGAGACTTCAGGTGAGGAATTAAGAGCCTCTGTAGTTTTTAATGGTATATCGGTAAAGAAACTTACAAATTCTTGAGCTACTTCCAGATTAGAGCTTTTAGGACCACATGCTGAATTTAATGTGTAGCTAGTGTTACGTATTTTATTCCTGTTAGTCTCATTATTTATGACCTTCCAAACTGTCTTTATTTTGTTTTCTGCTGTTTTGATCTTGTTGCTAATGTGCAGGGCTTTAGCAACCTTGCACGTATTTCTAAAAATTTTTGAATACTTAGCAACATACTTGTTAAAAGTTTCAGTGTTTATAAAAGGCTTAAGGCCATAAAGCTCAAATAGTCTTTCTCTACTTTTTCTGATACCTCTAGTTGCCCAATCACTAAATATGAATTTAGGGCTAATACTTTTTGTCTTCTTTTCAAAAGTTTTGTTGAATTCCGTGTGAACTATTGAAAAGAAACGATCATACAATTGATTTATATTAATATCGTCATGGCTCATAACACCTAACTTGTTCTGTAGGGAAATATTATACCTATTTAATTTGCTAGAAGTTATAGATCTAAATTTTATCTGAACTTTTTGAAATGGCGTATTACATCTACAAGTTACAGTTTGTCCGCTATGGTCAGACTGTAGACAATTTACTATGGCTTTATCTAAGTAATCACAATCGCAGAAAACATTATCTATACAAGTAGCTGAAGATGGAGTGACTCTAGTAGGTTCTATAAAAGTGTAGGTCAAGTCAAATGACTTAAAAAGATTTAATAACCGACTGCTATTTGAACTTTCTTCTAAAATATTGATATTGAAATCACCACAAATAATCACATCGTAATCATAATCATTATCGTCTTAATCATAATCATCATCACAATCTCCATCCTCGTTATCACAACCATCGCTATCACCATCACAATCACCGTCACTATCACAATCGCCATCACAATCACAATCACTATCACAATCACCATCGTCGTTATCAAACTCATTATCATCGTAATCAAAATCATCATCACAATCATCATGATCATTATCACAATCATCATCGTAATCACAGTCATTATCATCATTATCACAATCATCATCACTTTAATCACAATCATTATCATCTGGATCTCAAAATAAATGCCATTTTCGTAATCAGCACCCCTGATAATCTCGGTATCGACACCCATATTGTTTTTTAGACAATTCGACCCCATCGCACCCCAACAGGGAATGATGGTAATTCAGGTCCGCCACATTAAATCTTAAATTCGTTGTTTTTGTAATACACCCAACCCAATTCACAGTACTAACAATACCTATGTTGAATTTCAGGCTTTGTTACCCCATTTTCCCTTTTAAGGGTTGAATTCTGAAAAAACCTGAAACATAAATGTTAACTAGATAGGAGTACTCCTGTTAAGTTTCGAATAAAGTAGTCTAACTAATCTTATTTCCCCATGTAATCTTTGGACCCCCGTTTCAACCCCTTAGGGGGTTAATTTTGAAAAATCCTTTCTTAATGCACCCTTAAACCCCATAAAGAACCTATGTGCCAAATTTGGAATCTCTAGACTCAGTGGTTTGGGCTGTGCATTGATTTTTATACTTTGCCACCCCATTTCACCCTTTTAGGGGTTGAATTCTGAAAAATCCTGAAACCCGTTTCTACTCATTTATTAATAGGAGCACTCCTGTGAAGTTTCGAATAAAATAGTCTAACTAATCTTGTTTCCCCATACAAACTTTGGAGCCCCGTTTAACCCCATTAGGGGGTGAATTTTGAAAAATCCTTTCTTAGTGCACCCCTAGACTACATAAGGAACCTACTTGCCAAATTTGGAATCTGTAGACCCAGCGGCTTGGGCTGTGCGTTGATAGATGAGTCAGTCAGTCAGTCAGTCAGTTTCTTCTTTTATATATTTAAGTACTAGCTGTTGCCCGCGGCTTCGCCAGCGTGAATTTCGGTAACTGTCCCACTGAATCATACTAAAGGGATAAATAGTGTCCTACATGTTAATCCAGGTAACTAACTATATATGTGCCAAATTTTATTCATCACAATTTATTACTATCGTCAAAATCACCATTACTATCACAACCACCATCACTACCACAACCACCATCACTATCACAACTACCATTACTATCACAACCACCATCACTACCACAACCACCATCACTATCACAACTACCATTACTATCACAACCACCATCACTACCACAACCACCATCACTATCACAACCACCATCACTACCACAACCACCATCATTATCACTATCACAATCACAATCACTATCACAATCACAATCACAATCACAATCACAATCACTATCACAATCACAATCACAATCACAATCACAATCACTATCACAATCACAATCACTATCACTATCACTATCACAATCACAATCACTATCACAATCACAATCACAATCACTATCACTATCACAACTACCATTACTATCACAACCACCATCACTACCACAACCACCATCACTATCACAACTACCATTACTATCACAACCACCATCACTACCACAACCACCATCACTATCACAACTACCATTACTATCACAACCACCATCACTACCACAACCACCATCACTATCACAACCACCATCACTACCACAACCACCATCATTATCACTATCACAATCACAATCACTATCACAATCACAATCACAATCACAATCACAATCACTATCACAACCACCATCATTATCACTATCACAATCACAATCACTATCACAACCACAATCACAATCACAATCACAATCACTATCACAATCACAATCACAATCACAATCACAATCACTATCACAATCACTATCACTATCACTATCACAATCACAATCACTATCACAATCACAATCACTATCACTATCACAATCACTATCACGATCACTATCACTATCACGATCACGATCACTATCACAATCACTATCACAATCACTATCACAATCACTATCACGATCACGATCACAATCACTATCACTATCACAATCACTATCACAATCACAATCACAATCACAATCACAATCACAATCACTATCACTATCACTATCACAATCACTATAACTATCATAATCACAATCACTATCACAATCACTATCACAATAACTATCACAATAACTATCACAATCACTATCACAATCACAATCACAATCACTATCACAATCACTATAACAATCACTATCACAATCACTATCACAATCACTATCACAATCACTATCACAATCACTACCACAATCACTATCACAATCACTACCACTATCACTATCACAATCACTATCACACACAATCACTACCACAATCACTATCACAATCACCATCATCGTTATCACAATCACCATCATCGTTATCACAATCCCTATCATCGTAATCGCAATCATTATCATTGTAATCACAATCACCATCATTATCACAATCACCAATATCATCGCAATCACCCATCACTATCACAATCACAACCACCATCACAATCACCATCACAATCATCATCACCATCACAATCACTATCACAACCACAATTATTATCAAAATCACCATCACTATCACAATCACCATCACTAACACAATCACACTCACCATCACATTCACAATCGCTATCCTCGTTATCACAATCATTATCATCGTAGGTAATCACAATCATCTTCATCATTATCACCGTCACTGTCACAATCACAATCACCATCACCATCGCTATCACTATCACAATCACTATCACAATCACCGTCACTATCACAATGACCATCACTAACACAATCACAATCACCATCACCATCACAATCACTCTCACAATCACTCTCACAATCACTCTCATAATCACTATCCTCGTTATCACAATCATTATCATCGTAATCACAGTCATCTTCATCATTATCACCGTAACTGTCACAATCACAATCACCATCACCATCGCTATCACCAACACAATCACCGTCACTATCACAATCACCATCACAATCACAATCACAATCACCATCAAAATCACTACCACAATCACCATCATCGTAAAACAATCATTATCATCGTTATATATGTATATCATCATCATCACAATCATTATCACAATCGTCATCATCGTTATCACAATCATTACAATAAATCAACAATAACCCTATATAGAAGTCGAATCCAGCCGTCGTCTGGATCTCAAAATAAATGCCATTTTCGTAATCAGCACCCCTGATTATCTCGGTATCGACACCCATATTGATTTTTAGACATTTCAACCCCATCGCACCCCAACAGGGAATGATGTTATTTTAGGGCCGCCACATTAAATCTTATAATCGTTGTTTTTGTAATACACCTAACCCAATTCACCATACAAACAATACCTATGTTGAATTTCAGGCTTTGTTACCCCATTTCCCCCTTTAGGGGTTGAATTCTGAAAAACCCTGAAACACAAACGTAAACTCATTTATCGATAGGAGTGTTCCTGTTAAGTTTCAAATAAAGTAGTCTAACTTATCTTATTTCTCCATGTAATCTTTGGACTCCCGTTCCAACCCCTAAGGGGGTGAATTTTGAAAAATCCTTCCTTAATGCACCCCTAAACCTCATAAAGAACCTTTTAGCCAAATTTGGAATCTCTAGACTCAGCGGTTTGGGCTGTGCATTGATTTTTATACTTTGCCACCCCATTTCCCCCTCTTAGGGGTTGAATTCTGAAAAAATCTGAAACCCATTTCTACTCATTAATAAATAGGAGCACTCCTTTGAAGTTTCGAATAAAATAGTCTAACTAATCTTGTTTCCCCATACAAACTTTGAAGCCCCGTTTAACCCCCATAGGGGGTGAATTTTGAAAAGTCCTTTCTTAGTGCAACCCTAGACCACCTAAGGAACCTACTTGCCAAATTTGGAATCTCTAGACTCAGCGGTTTGGGCTGTGCATTGATTTTTATACTTTGCCACCCCATTTCCCGCTCTTAGGGGTTGAATTCTGAAAAAACCCGTATCTACTCATTTATCAATAGGAGCACTCCTGTGAAGTTTCGAATAAAATAGTCTAACTAATCTTGTTTTACCCGTACAAACTTTGGAGCCCCGTTTAACCCCCTTAGGGGTTGAATTTTGAAAAATCCTTTCTTAGTGCACCCCTAGACCACATAAAGAACCGATTTGCCAAATTTGGAATCTCTAGACTCAGCGGTTTGGGCTGTGCATAGATTTTTATAATTTGCCACCCCATTTCCCCCTCTTAGGGGTTGAATTCGGAAAAAACCTGAAACCCGTTTCTACTCATTTATCAATAGGAGCACTCCTGTGAAGTTTCGAATAAAATAGTCTAACTAATCTTGTTTCCCCATACAAAATTTTGGAGCCCCGTTTAACCCCTTTAGGGGGTGAATTTTGAAAAATCCTTACTTAGTGCACCCCTAGACCACATAAGGAACCTACTTGCCAAATTTGGAATCTGTAGACCCAGCGGTTTGGGCTGTGCGTTGATAGATGAGTCAGTCAGTCAGTCAGTTTCTTCTTTTATATATTTAGACTAGCTGACCCGCGCAACTTCGTCTGCGTTACATAAGAGAGAGAGAGGTTTAGAGAGAGTGTGAGTCAACCTTAAAAGATAGACATGACGTGCTATCGTGAACTTTATAAGAGAAACAATCCCGTCATACATGCATGATTGTTGAGTAACTTTTACCGTTTACGCAGTGCACGCAACGGAAGCTCTCAAAAGCAATATTTTTTCTCTGTATTTGCAACATTTTTCATTGATGCTCCTGAATTTGTTTCGTGGGCATAACACCAAATCTGAGGCAACTGACTCGGGTGAGAGTCATTCTATCACGAATCTTAACAACGCGATTCAGAAAATGGAGTGAAATGAACAACGCCATCTATAGACATGGAAAGCGGTCTAACAAACACTATATTGGCTAGGTAGATTTTTAAAGCAGCGTCACATAGACTAATTTAGAGTACCTCTTGCTATCTTAACTTTTTTTAAAGACGGTCACAACAACAACAACAGCCCATAACGTCCACTGCTGGACATAAGCCTCTCCCATGATGGGAGGAATTTGCCGCAATCTCCACGCTTGGCAGGCGGATTGGAGATCGCAGTGATGAAAGACTAACAGAAAACGCTGCTGCCCATTCTCTGGTCTACGAACGCGTAAGGTGTTCTGCCTCAGACATTAGTCGCCTTATACGACACCCGTGAGTGTAATGGGTTGGTTCTATTCTACTCTGCTGGATACCACACGGCTAAAAGACGGTCACTCGATTTAAAGTTAACTTGTGAGCACATGTTTAGTTATTAGTACCATTTTGGTTGAATAGATGTCGCTGCGAGTATCTTACATTTTGATGATAAGTTCTTCTTGAACACGTTAAGTTCATTTATATCATTTGATAGAAAGCACCGATTACAATGAAACAAAAAATAAAACCTTTTCATTGGATTTATAATTTACACGTGATGCTGTAACAAAAGACCCCGCAGACATACAGCAGACAAAAATACTGGCCACTTAGAAATTGGCATAAAAACTTTAGAACGTTATAGAACCTCATTTCATTACCTTTCAGCAGACGCCTGCATATTACTGAAACATACTGGCCACCCACAAATTCGCATCTAAAAAACTGAAGATAAACCTCAAGGAACTTCCAAATTCTTATTTCAATGTAAAATAAGCATTAACTCGCTGTCGTAAAATTCAATATGGATCTTTTCGGCTTCCGAATTCTAATTTCAATGTAAACTATGCAATAACGCGTTGCTGTAAGATTCAATTTGGATCTTTCCACTATTTTCATACAAACATTAAACACCCTTATTTATACCCTTATGGGCCGAATTTCATAAAACCTTAAACCTTAGTGAGCACCAAGAAGTTGAAAGGAACATTCAGGCCCACATTCACGTCTCTAACTTTAAAAACATAGGACTTTCATACAAACTTTGAGACCCCTTTTCAACCCCTTGGGGTGCGAATTTAAAAAAATCCTTTCTTAGTGCGCGCCTGCACCCCATAGAGAGTGCTTGTGCCAAATTCTGGACCTCACGGCCCAGTAGTTTTCGAGATTTCGTGATGAGTGGTCAGTCAATGAGTGGACTTCTCTTTTATATATATAGATAGAAGATTATGGCCAATTTAGGCACTTCTGAACTGTCGAAACAAAGATGAATGTTAAATGTAGCTACAGCCTACAGTCCCCAGTCATAAGACATAAAAACTGTGAAAGTACTGTCACCACCAGAACTGGCAGACTAGTCAAGTTTAGGGACTTCCTAGATTTGTAGTTTATTAATTGTTATAATAGTTTTTTCTCTTGTGTTAAATTGTTTATATTCTATGTTGCCCTGTTTCATGTTCTGTTTCGTGTCATATTTGCGTGACACCTTTTTGTTTTCTCCGTAGCCCCGGTGGTGTGGCGAATCATAGTTATCTGTATTTATCATCTATGGTTCCCTCCCACGACGATTTTCATTGGGTAGCATGGACTTTTTAAAGGCGGACGGAGTCTTCTAAAGCACCCATCTATTATGTCAGCGCGCTAATATAGACAAGCCAGCACGCAAACATTCACACCTTAGTATGTCAGCTGTCGTGTCGTGGCCGCACGTGGCCGTCTAAATCCGAATAAACGCGGCCGTCGCTCGGAGTACTTCGGAGTCCGAAGTACGACCGATGACGGCCGCGTTTTATTTTATTAATAAAACTTATGGGATGACGTCATGTGTTGTGAAAAGTTGTCAAAACCATAGTGGGTGGGGATCACTTTTCTTATTTATGCATATCATTTATAAACTTATTTCTCGATATTACGTCTTTTTTTTATTTTAATAAAATCACGAAATCAATCAGTGTTGCAACTTTTTCAATTTACAAATTATTTTAAATGTGGGAGATTAGGTATGGGGTGGGATATTTATTAATTGGTGCCAGTTAAGATCGTAGTAGAGGTCATTAACATCTACCTACCAAGTTTTTGATCACAAAGCGATAACGACACTTAATAGTAACTTAAATCGACCAATATGCGATACTTTGCTTAAATCGCTAGAGTATCGTAGTACCAGTCGGCTAGACATACAGGGGTTGAGAATCTTGTGTTGTTCCAATTCGAATTTATAATTTTTTTTTGCTAGAAAACTAATTTTATGCTTATAAATTTACGTGTGACGTAAACGCCCCCGCACCGTGACCATAATGTGCTACACACCCTGACGCGATGACCTCGTAAAGCGAAAACGGCATAAGATCAGAATTTTATTTTTTTGTGATGAGATAGTTTTTGTGATGTCATAATTATATTTAGATACTTATGGTTTTTCCGTCATGGGTGTCGTTTTCATGATTTTCGTGGTCGTTGATTACGAAAATGAGCTCAAAATGAAAATCCAAGATGGCATCCAGGATTATTTTGGTTTTTCCGTCATGGGTGTCGTTTCATGTTTTTTGGGGTCGTTGATTACGAAAATGAGCTCAAAATGAAAATCGATCAAAATCAAATCAAAATCAAAATCTATTTATTTGCCAGAATGTAGGTTTACAAAGTATGATCTTAAACTATAATGGCCCCTTTACATTCTACCATTACATATGGTGTGCAAATATTTAATTTTAATCTGCACAAAGTTATTGTTTCAATTAATGCATTCAGAACAAAAATAATATAATAAGAAAATTAAATAGTCAGTAACAACAAATAAGATCTCATGCATCGATTACTAGGAATAAATAAATAATCTAATTGATGTCAAAGTTATACCTATGTCAGTTCAAGTGATAAAGTTTTATAAAAATGTCAGATTATGAATGTAAGTATGTCATAAATAATAGTATATTGTAATTGATAATGTCATAAATATTAATTCGAACATCAATACATTATTATTAGGTATATACCAATATTATTAATTTCTGTTTCACTCTCCGCGATCTGACATGTATTCATTAAGATTATAAAAGCATTTGTCTTTTAACCATTGCGTTACTTTTTTTTTTAAAATGTTCAAGGGAAGATCTTTAAAAGCATCCGGTAATTTGTTATAAACTTTTACAGCATTTATGTACGAGTTCCTCCTATACAATTCGAGCCTACATTGCGGTACACAGAGCTCATGTTTAAATTTATTTTTATTTCTAGGAACTACATTTCGTTTGGTTACATCTTTGTGTTTAATGAAATATTGCGGATGCTGTTTTACAAATAGGCATAATTCTCTAATATACATACACGGCAATGGCAGAATATTGCACTTTTTAAACAAGGGCTTACAACTATCCGTATACCAGGCCCCACAGATTGCACGTATACATTTTTTTTGTACTATAAACGCTTTTGTAATATCCACCGAATTACCCCACAACAAGAGACCATAAGCAAGTACGGACGAAACGTATCCGTGATAAGCACAAAGAGCAGCTTCTGTTGATACCGTGACTCTTAATCTTTTTATTGCGTAGACAAATCTGTCGAGTTTATCACAGACGTAATCGACGTGTGTTTTCCAGTCGCAATTCTGGTCTAGCATTATCCCCAGAAATTTAGTAGTTGCCACTTGTTCAATCATCGTGTCATTATATTTAACCTTTAACGTTAATTGCTTTCTTTTATGGGTTTGGAATTGGATCATTTTAGTTTTTTCCATATTAATTTGTAAGTTGTTAGAGTGTAACCAGTGTATTATTTTGTCTATTGCTTCGTTTATGTCTTGCTCATATGTGTCTGCATTTTCACATTTCACAATGAGAGTTGTGTCATCGGCAAACAAGATTGTGTTATGGCAAATGATATTTGGGAGATCATTAATATATATGAGGAATAAAAAAGGTCCCAATACACTGCCCTGTGGCACTCCAAAATTATTTAGTCGATATTCACTTCTATGTAAAACCTTCTTATTATTATGTATTTTAGAAATTTCCACACATTGTTTTCTGTCATTAAGGTAGTCTCTCAACCAGTCATTTGCTTTGCCTCTTATTCCATATTTTTCTAGTTTATCGAAGATGGCGTCCAGGATTTTTATTTAGTATTTCCGTCATGGGTGTCGTTTTCATAGTTTTCGGGGTCGTTGATTACGAAAATGAGTTCAAAATGAAAATCCAAGATGGCGTCCATGTTTTTTTTGGTATTTCCATCATGGGTGTCGTTTTCATGGTTTTCGGGATCGTTGATTACGATAATGAGTTCAAAATGAAAATCCAAGATGGCGTCCATGATTTTTTTGGTATTTCCATCATGGGTGTCGTTTTCATGGTTTTCGGAGTCGTTGATAACGAAATGAAGGGAAGGGAAGTATTGAATACTAGGAACCTACGACTGGAACCGAGCTTGGATGAATGTAATGATAATAATACCAGGAGGGACATAAGTTTACAAACTGACGCTGATTTGATTAACGCTGACATTAATGTTATTAACACTGACAATGTTAATTTAGAATGCACCTGTGTAGGGAAGGATTTAACTGAAGATGCACCAACCGAACAACAACAACACCAGGTTCAAGTTGAGATTAATGACCATTTATATAATCAAGAATGTGGCAAAATATTTCTTCTATCGGACAATCAAGGGAAAGGCATCGTTCAGATGTTTATCGAGAATAAAAGTCAACTTATAATCAGGGACTATAAAATACAATCTATAACAAGACCAGACGCAAGAACGAAGTATGTCTTGTCAGACTGTAGTAACATGGCCAATACATTGTCAAAAACCGACAATGTTGTCATAATGACAGGGAGTAATGATGTAAATCCAATAGAGTTTATGGCAGAAATATCAATAGCGTTACATTTTCTTAAAAATTGCAATGTATTTGTTGTAAATATATTTAATAATCTTTTCCTTAACGAGTGTAAACTAAATAATCAGTTAAAGCTACTAATCCGAAACTATGAAAACTGTACATTTATTGAAACAGACGATATAAATAATGTTGCGCAACAAATAATTCATCAGATAAATGTTTTCCAGTACAACAATAAATTCCTCTCTTATAACAACCACAATTTCAAAAAGAATATTGACATTCAGAAAACATTGCCTCATTTTTTCCGGGAAAACCATGATAACGTCAAACCCAATGATATTCTAACAAACAGATATGTTATACACCTACAAAACCACCGAAAAAAGTGTGCCGCGGGGGAGAGCCAGCTCACATACACGCAGTGACGCAGAATAAAGGAAAAAGAGGCCAATTGACACGTTTTCGAGTCTTCACGATTGCGCGCTCATAACATATCTGTTTAATTAAATATCATTGGTCAAACCAAAGAAAGGAACAATACCTTATTATTTTCCATTATTTAATAAAACCTCACAGGTAAACCTCAATGATCGAACGATAACTAATGACATTAAGGTAAAACCAAGTAAAGGTACGATACCTTATTATTTTAAATCCCTTAAAATAACCTCACAGATAGACTCGAATGATTCTGCAGGGACAAGAAATCACCTTTTTCGTAACTAAAAATGAATTTTCTGTGTTTCACCAAAACATAGCTGGTGCATTAAATAAAAGTCACGATTTAGAGGTAGCACTAAGTGAGCTTCATGACCTAAATGAAAATGTGGTAGTGGTATGTCTAAGTGAACATTTCATAAAAAGAAGCGAAGAAAAATATTTGAATTTAACAAATTTTTATCTCGGGGCAATCTATTCCAGACTAGAACGACGTGGAGGCACGTGTATTCTGTGTAAGAAAGGTTTTGAATGTGTTGAGCTGGATGCGGTAAAGGAATTTGCTATTGATAAACATTTCGAAATATGTGGTGTGGAAATAAAACAGCTAAAACTAATTGTAATTTGTATATATAGGATACCAAACTCTGACATTAATATTTTCTTTGACTACTTTACGAAAGTTATTGCAAAACTTCAACACAAAAAATGCAATATAATTGTTTGTGGCGACTTTAACATAGATTTGCTATTATCTGATAAAACTAGTACTACATTCAAAGAATTGATGCTTAATTATGGACTAAAATATCACATACATGAACCAACTAGGCTTAATAAATGCATAGACAACATTATTAGCAATATTCATAATGTCACTGGTAAGACATATAATTTGTACCTGTCTGATCATAATACAGCTCAAATAGTCAAAATTGAACATGAAACTTCAAGCAGAGTGGAAACGGATTATTGTTTCATGACTATAAATGATTTAAATAAAGAGAACATCACAAAATTCGTAGATTACATCAGCTGCATAAGTTTTAGTGAAATCTATGGTCTAACAAATGCTAATGAAGCCTTTGACAAATTTCATGATTTGTTGACATTATTTTATAGACTATGCTTCCCATGTATTAAAGTTAAAATGAAACATAATAGTGGTAAACCAAAATGGATAACAAAAGGTATAAAAAAAAGTTGTAATACTAAGCGGTCATTAAGGTACAAGTATTACTTAAATAAAAATAATGAAAATAAGAGTAAGTATAAGGCGTATTCTAAATTATTACGGAAGTGCATGAACAATCTACACTCCTTGTGTAATGAAAGACACATTACTCTTTCTCGTAATAAAATTAAGGCTACGTGGGATGTTGTGAAGCGCAACATGGGTAACCAACCGTTTAGGGAATATATCAGTAAAATTAATGATGGTAGTATTACTTTGACATCTGGATCTGACATTGCTAATAAATTTAATAATCACTTTGTTGACATTTCTAATAATAATGATAATTGCTCCACACATAAAAATAATAAAACTGACATACATAAAATAGAATCAAATGATAAAAGTATATTTATAGAACCCACTAATGCCTCGGAAATATTTCGTATCATAATGTCTTTAAAAAACACGAAATCTGCTGGTTTTGACAACATCACAACCGAGCTCGTAAAAAAAATAGCTCAACATATAGCATCGCCCTTGGCTCACATCGTCAATTTATCCTTGGAACAGGGCCGCTTTCCTAATAGGCTCAAACTGTCTCTGATAAAGCCGCTATACAAAAAAGGGTCAAAATCAGACGTTGACAATTACCGACCTATCGCTCTCACTCCCATTATATCAAAAATCTTTGAAAAAATTATGTACAGGCGAGTGATGAAATTTCTTATTAAACACAACATTCTTGTTGACCAGCAATACGGGTTTAGACAAAATAAATCGACAACTTTGGCAATATTTACGCTAGTGAAAGCGATGATGACGAATATTAATGATAAAATACCCAATTGTGCATTGCTTTTAGACTTAAGTAAGGCGTTCGATCGTGTTGATAATGCGCGGCTTCTAGAAAAACTTGAAAGATACGGTATCAGAGGTCCAGCAAAAGACTGGTTTCAATCTTATCTAACTGACAGAAAACAGGTAACGAGGTTAACAAAATTAAACAAATTAAGTAACACTTTAGAAGACTTTGATTCGGAAGCACGGACTAATTTCTGTGGGGTACCACAAGGTAGTATCTTGGGGCCATTATTGTTCCTTCTTTACATAAATGATTTGCCGCAGTCAATAAAACATCAGTGTGTATTATTCGCCGATGACACCACAATTATTATTAAATGTAAAAAATCACAAAATTTTGAAATTGAAATTAAGCAAACATTAAATGACATAATACAATGGTTGGATGTTAATAAATTAAAAATAAATATTTCCTAAACTAATTTGCTTCATTGCAAAACATTTAAAAGTAAGCCTTTACGCCTTAATGTTGCACTTAACAATAATAATATAGAACAGGTACGTAATGCAAAGTTCCTTGGTGTAACAATTGATGAGCATTTCACTTGGAAGAATCACGTCGAAATAATTTCAAAAAAAATCAATCAATTTGTATTTGCTTTGAAAAGAATTAAAGTTATTACATCTTTGCGTACCGCCATAATGGTGTATCACGCATACGTTTGCTCAGTAATACGATACGGTATAGTTGTGTGGGGAAATTCTTCCGAAATAGCGAAGATTTTCATTGCCCAAAAGAAGTGTATTCGTGCAATATTCAAAATGCAGTGGTCTGACTCATGCAGGCCTATATTCAAGTCGCACAATCTACTGACGGTCCCATGTATTTATATTTACGAAGTTGCCAGGTTTGTGAGGTCCAACCCTGAACTATTTGAACGAAAAGATAACACAAATAAAAGGAAACCTACACATTTAGATTTTGAAATGCCTGTTCCAAAGCTAGAACTTTTTCGGCGGAGCTGCGTTTATATGGCTCCCCTAATTTATAATGCTTTACCTAGGTCAATAACTCAACTACCCTTCAATAAGTTTTGTGTTGCGTTGCGGAAGTGGTTGTTAGAAGAGTGTTTTTATTCGATAGATGAGTTCTTTCAAAAGTGTCCCTGTAAGTTTTATACTTTAAAGCACCGACATATTTAACTGTTATGTGGACTTAAACTAAAAACAAAATAATGTAGTTATCTAGTATTATATATCTTAACTGTAAAAACCTGTACTATTGCATGCTATAAATTGGCCAAATGTGTGTTACTAAATATTTTATACAAAAACTGAATGTACCTACCATGTTTGATGCAATAAATGAATGAATTGAATTGAATTGAAAAACCATGATGGCGCCGAGAAAAATTTTCGGTTTTTCCGTTATGTCCGTCGTTTTCATGGTTAAATGATAAAGAAAATGAGGTCAATAATTAAATATTTCAAATAAGTCATTCAAAGGCACTTTTGAATGACGAATAGTGAAATGGATTCAATGATTTACCTGGCCTTTGGTTAAATCTGATAGACTTCAACAAATCATCCTCATTTTCATTATCAGCGACCCCGAAAAACATTAAAACGACACTCATGACGGAAAAACCACCTTCAAGTAATAATAGGCGTGATGTTATGTTTACTCTACAGAGTAAACCTCAGTGGCCATTAAGTCGCGCAAGAGTCCAATCGTGCAAGTATGCATTCGCGCAGGATTCCTTTCGCGCATAAGTCTATTCGCGCAAAAGTCCATGTGCGCATATGTCTCTTCACGCAAATGTCTTTCGCGCAAAAGGCTCAGATCCTAATTTTATGATATATAATACTATTTTTTTTTTAATTGTCTCAGTAAGTTTTATTAGTGTTAAAAACGAAAATAAAATATTTAAATCAATTAATTTCGTAGGGTACGTTTGCTCGATTTCTTATTTTTTTGGGTTGTGCACTGCGTTATGTATGTGGGACACTGTGGATGTATTAAGAGACTCAAGCGATATCAGTTTTGCGACAGGTTTGTACGGATGGAGCGACAGTATCGCTAATATTTAGATATCGGGATGAAAGTCAGAGCAATATTACGATCTTAACTGGCACTAACTATATGTTACTATATATCGTTATTATGCATTGTTCTGAATTCAACAGATTTCCCTCAGCAAATGATGAATGAAAAAATGATTTGATAAAAATATTTGTGTACAGAAAACCGACACATACGGACAGGTACTTATCTGAATGCTGCCTCACATCATCATCCAGCACATCTTCAGTCAGTAGTTTCTTCTCTTATGAACAGAGCCTATGACCTCTGTGACCCTGAACATCTGCCCGGCGAGCTGGAACATGTACAGGAGGTTCTAAAACGAAACGGGTACAAGACTAATGGGTGGCATCCAGATAGCAGACGCAAGCAAAAGCAAAAACACATTGTTTTCAATAAAGTCGATTTATACTCCATTAAACAAAGTGGCTAAGCGTCTGCGTACACCGAAGGATGTAGTACCTTTCCAGGTTCCTGGTCTTTGTAAAATCGATTGCAGATGCGGCCGTTACTACATAGACCAAACGAAGCGAACAGTCGCTGAAAGGGTCAAGGAATACATAGCAGCGGACAAAAATCGACAAATAAACAAGTCCGCTATAGCAGAGCATGTAGTAGACTCAGGACCCAAAAATCCTTGCCAATGAGAAGCACTACTATAAGAGAATGGTTCGGGAAGCGATTGAGATCAAGAAGTATCCTAATTTCAATCGCGAAGACGGCTTCAGACTCTCTCCCGCTTGGAATCCAGTGATCACTAAGTGTACTCGTCATGTGAAATCATCTCAGTATGCGGACACTGTTAGTGTAGTGTGCTGTCCTCAATGATATTATCTTAGATTAAAAAATGTCCAGATTCCGTGTTCGAAACAAAACGGAACGTTTTAAGTGAAGCCACTTTTTTATGAATGTGTGATTGAGCGCCGCGCTCGGGAGTGTATTACGTATCGGATTTGCGTTTGTGTACAATGTGCGTGTAATACCAGTGGCGGAGACTTACCCATAAATGTGGGAGATTGTCCCCATAAATGTGGGAGATTGTCAGTACTTTACGTTCAGCGTAAAATATATCATCAACAGTAATGACATGATTTTTTATCATTACGGTTGGTGATTTTCAACGTTATTTCTTTAATTTGTGTAATTTAAAAGTTAGTAAAAAAGAAAAAAGGAAGTGTAAATATGCCTGAATTACTATAATAAAATACTTTCGAACTACAAAAAACGCGATCCTGACCGAATCAGACCAAGTCTGAACGTGTCTGACCGAATCTTACCGAGTCCAATCGAATCTGACTGAGTCTGTCCGAGTCTGACTGAATCTCACAAGTCTGAACGTGTCGGACCGAGTCTGACTGATTCTAACAGAGTCTGACCCAGTTCGACCGAATTAGACTGAGTCTGAACGTGTTAGACCGAATCTGACCAAGCCTGAACGTGTCTGACCGAGTAAAAACGAATCTGACTGAGTCTGTACGTGTGTGACCGAATCTGATCGAATCTGACCGAACCTGACCAAGTCCGACCGTTAAGCCGGGTCCAGACTAGCGTAATGTAACGCGAATCCACCGTGTAATGTAACGCGAATTCTAGGTGTGGACGGCACCGCGTCGATCCATCGGCTGTCGGTTTTTGCGCGAACACACGCAGTATTCGCGTTTTCAATTCGCTTTGGAGTTCGTGTGCCGTCCACATTGTTGACATGAATTAAACGTAATCCTTACATTCGCGTTACACCAGTCTGGACCCGGCATTAGTTAGTTTGACTCTTAATCTGACTCTGACTCTAAATGAGACTTTGAGGCAATGGACAAAGCGTTTCGAATTCAGTAATTGAGCCAAAGCTTTTACATTTATAAAAAAAAAAAAAACATCGTTTAAGTAAATAAAACTCTTTTGTAATTTCTCGTTCTGAAAAGATTTTTAAACGTTACAAATAATGGGTAAAAAAAATTATGCCCCTGGCAACACTCAACAAATATGGCGTGACAGTAATGTCAAATTATACTTTTTGTTTACATAAGTTTAAAATGCGGTAACAAAGAAATACATGTGATTTCTACACCATTTCACAACACAAAACTTAATTTTAAAATATCAAAACACGGACTCGTGACGTAGTTTACGCGGGGAACGTTTCTAGGCGACTGACGTATGGATCGTATGACGCGCACTGACGTAGGACGCGCGATATATGTCCCGCATGTTTTTGGCTTCAATTCTCAGTGGCCTACTATCAATCTGGACATTTTTTAATGTAAGGATATTAAATAGTAAAAAGAGGTAGATATCGCACACTAGCCCGCACAAATTGTTGAGGACAAAGTGAGACAATTTTGCACTTTGATAGCTAGCTATCTCTTTCTATCTTATACGTTCCGTATTATCTATCGTGTCGTAGTTATAAATTACTCGCAACGTTATCGTGTGAACCGACCCTAATTAACATTTATGAAGATCAAGTAAGGGTAGTTGAATAAACACCTTCACTTTGCTGTGGCGGTACCTCCATTACTTCAGTCTTCCCGCGACCACGGCTGGTGCAATCCGGTCGAAACGTCGGGCTTACGTATATATTATAAAGGTAAAATTCACATGTGTATTATAATGTGTTCTAATCGTGGAAGGCGGACGCCGTCTCCTTTAACAATAACTGAAGCACCCATGGTATGTCAGCGCGCTACAAAGACATTAAATTATACTATAGTGTCTATAGTAGGTATATTTAATCTCTTTGGCGCGCTAATACAGACAAGCCAGCACGCACACATTCACACCATAGTATGTCTGCCGTCGGCCATTACGCTCCGGAGCATGATAAATTATGTTTATTTTGCAAGTAGGTTTTTACAAACACTTTTACACGTCATTTTTTTTTTAAACTAGATGGGGCCGGTGTTTCGTACCTGACTACTCTGAGAAGAAACAGCCGAAACAAACTCAGAGGTCTCAGGTCTCTTTTGAAGTCCAGACATAATCTTGCTCAATTCACATGAGGACTATGCAGATTGGTGTCTGAGATGGTCTTTTGAAGAAAGAACCACACAGATTTGAGTGGACCTGTCCAGTCATTGCAAGCATTTGTCAGTTATCGTGTAGCTCGACTTATATATAACTCAAGGAGCTCAACGAAACGACGAACAATGGTGTCGATTCTGTTGTGCACAAACTAAACTTTATTTAGGCTATTGCTATCTTTTACTAAAAGGCAGTGCGAAAAAAGGTCGGCTATAGCTATGAACTAAGTTAGAGATGTCAAACTAGTTTATGCCTTGCGCTTCACCGTGTTTTTAGTCGACATGTTTTTACGTGCACCCTTCATTTGTATGGAAATATTAGTTTCAACTAAATTTGACAGCTCTAAGTTACGTCCGTCTCTTTCTCGTTTTATTAGAGAGAAAAAGATAGCAATAGCTTAAATTAAGTTTAGTTTGTGCACAACAGAATCGACACCAATCCCAAAAAAAGGACATTTGGGTAGGTCGCTTAAAGTACTCAAACTGCCAGACAGTTGTGGGAAAAAATAAACAAAAATAAAAATGTGACCCACATGGTCCCCACATTCACAATAATCAAATAAAATTAATAATAACAAGTTCTTTATAACAATAATAATAATAACAAGTTCTTTTCAAAATGAATGTAAATAAAAATCACAAAAATCTTTAAATGTCACAATGATAATAAAAAGTAAAATACTTAATGAAATAAGTATTCATGTCAAATCAGTAAATGTCACATAATAATAAAAAAATAAAGTAAAAAATAATAAAATACAAGTCAAATAATTCAATGTCAGAGTGTAGGTATATAAGAAAGGAATCAACAATAAACAAGCGCCGTCTTATTATAAAACTTCCAATAAGTACCAGGACTAAAAGGTCTAGGATTGTTACGGTACTAACGAGGGGGAGGACACTACGTACATTTTGACAGCGAAGTAAAGAAAGAGTCGCCATCTAGAAGTTGGCCCGAGTACTATTTACTGTCTACCGGGTACATTAAATTATCAATAGATGGCGCTATATCATTGTAAAAAAAATTGTTTTAAATAAAATGATTGATGTAAAATTAAATGGAGATAAGTTTTAGAAAAATCTTAAAATCTTCTTATAAATTGAAATAGACACTTAAATGAAATAAAATTTGATAAAGTACAAATACTAACTTTATTTAAAAAGACCTGGTGCCAGATTCTACTCAGGATGTATAAAGTGACAGTTCGTGAACTGAAAATATCAAATTTAAATTAACTGTTTTGTTGCATTCTGTGTATGCGCATTTAGTAATTCCCGATCCGTATTGTTGTATTTCGTTATAAGTACAATAAATAAGTGTGTGGAGTTGAGCCTTATGTTCCTATGTTCTTTTCTTTATAGTTTTTACTAGGTATCTATATATTTCCTAGGGACTATTTTGTTTCGCCCTATTTCTGTAGCATGTTCTACTAGAACATGTTACAGAGATAGGACGAAACGTTCTATTAGAAATGGTACGGGTGAATTTTAACAAACGCCATTTCCTTTATCATATCGGTGTTCTTTTCCAACCATATATTTTTTGTTATTTTTTCAGGTTTTATGTAATCTTTAGGATATTAAATATACCCAAATTTGGAGATATATAATATCCTAAAAATTGCATAAAACCTGGAAAAAATAACAAAAAATATAATATGGTTGGAAAAGTACACCGATATGATAAAAGAAATGGCGTTTGTTGAAATTCACCCGGTAACATGAATAAACACACACAAACGTACGCTTAATTATGTATGTGTGTGTGTGTGGGTATGTGATTAGTTTCGAGCCAATTTGTAGATGGCGCACTGTCAAATAAGTTTGCAATTTTATCACGTAAGAGGGCTCTCTTTTCCCTCTATATATTACTTTACTTGTTACTGTACTTGTTATTTGTAGTGGTAAAATATAAAGTTTTGTTATTTAAAGGTATTCAAATATTCCCACTTGTATTTTTTTGAATGCATCAATCCAATTGTTCTGTTTTGGAACAACTATCGAGCTAGCGCGTATAATGGAGTGAACTGGGCGGCGCGCGTAATTCGAGTAATGTTATCGAAATGTTTATGTTAAATCTATACCTAATATTATAAAGCTGAAGAGTTTGTTTGTTTGTTTGTTTGAACGCGCTAATCTCTAGAACTACTGGTCCGATTTGAATGATTCTTTCAGTGTTGAGTAGTCCATTTATCGAGGAAGGCTATATATCGCTCATTTGCGACAAGGTCGACATATCTCAAAAAACATAATTTTACAGGAAAGCGATTTTAAAGTTTCAAGTTAAAATTATACTATAATAAATTGTTATTTGAGGTCACTTATTTAGACAAAAATGTAGGGTGGTTAATGTAGTATTCTGTTAAAATACAAAATTTTACGTATAAAGTGCACAAGATATACTGTGCTATTTTTTCCGCAGCAAGGTAATACTTATGTCATTGTTGCTGATAAATCTATAAATATTTTTGGAGTATTTTGATTTATGACATTACACTCAAAAACCATTTTAAATTTGAGGTAAATTTAAAGTAATTAAAACAAAATATGTCAATATTGAAAAAAGTTTTTATTAATATGCGAATCAGAACTTCAGAAGTGAGCTACAACATAGTCAATTAGTCACATTAACATCTTTAGAAAAAATCAACAGAAGGTATTGCGCTTAAATCTAACTAGGTTATCAAATTGAAATGGCACACTATCAGTCTTATAAATCAACTTTCATAGACTTACATAATTAGTTACTACCTAGTTAATATTAAAATCACAAAGTCAGCCTCAATATATAAGTTCTCACTTATTGAACTTTTGACAGCTTAATAATATTATAATCATAATGTTATCACAAAATAATAATCATCAATAAAATATCAGTCTCTAATGCAAAATAAACATAGAATTCAAAACAAAGTTAAAAATACTATCGAAGTCATAATATTATTATTGTACGTTTAGAAAAAAAACCTTACAAAGAATTGTAAAACCGAGCATAGAACTGTGGAATTAGGTTTTTGTTTAACAAATCCAACAAATCTGCTTTCTTTCTGTCCGAGATGCCTGGTTTACAATCATAATCTTTCTTAACGTTTACGTCAATCCTTTTCTTCTTTCTGATAATTTCTGCTTTTTTAAATTCTTCTTCTCCGTTAGAGTTCTTATAAAACAATACGCGTGCGTTATTCTTCTCAACCTTATAAATTTTTATATCTCCAATCTTTACTGAATTTCCTTCTTCATCCTTCGTCAAATTGACTCCCATTTGGGTACATGCATCTTTCCAATCAACAAAATCCTCTGTGTACATTTCATTCACATGAAATGGTTCAGGTTTTTTTCTAGCCATTTTTATAGCACCGATAAAGGCTTCTGGCGAGTACATTGGTACAGCTTTAAGCAATTTTTTGACCTGTCTTTCTATTAGAGAATAAGCTGCATCGCCCTCATTTTGGGTACTTATGCCCTTTAATGAGAAATTTATGTGTAATAGTTTGGAGGTTAGGGAACGCTATATTTATGCTATCCAAATTGTTAGTCGCAATAGAATTCTCATTTGTATGTTCAACTGTCAACTCAGGACTACGCTGCAGGGGAGACGGTTCTGAAATAGTTATGAGATTATCAGCCATTGAAGTAGATGGTAATGGAATTGAATACTCAATTGTTTCTATCAACTCAGCACTATTCTTACGAAGAAGTTGCTCAGGTGGAACGTATATTGGATCCTTGACAGAATCGACGCTATCTGCAAAATAAATGTAAACATTATAAGTATTTAATCAGAGAACTTCGTAAGCAAATTCGATTCACTACAATAATAAAACACTCTAACCTTCTATAAACGTCTCATCAGATGGCCTGGGAGAAGAACTACTCTCACGTGATAAATTTCTCATCTCGTGCGATGATTTTTCACTGCCTGAAAAGTAATTGGTTAATTTTAGATACGCGAGAAAAAAAATATAATTATAAAAGAAATCAAAAGTACTTAGTGGTTTCATTAGGCGTAACGTCTTCATTGGGCAAATTGTTATCCTTGTCAATGTTAATCAATGCTACCATTTTTTGCCTCTTGATGTATGTGGAAACACCATTGTTACCTAAAATGCAGAAACAATGTTTTAAGAAAAATGCATAAATGGGAAAACGTGTCTTCAATTATTAACTAAAACGTTTTAATACAAAATGTTGCAAAATTTTACCATAAATAACGCAAATTATTTTAAAGTGTAATGACATAAGTGAAGATGTTTTTTTTTTAAATATTAATTCATTGTTTTCTTTGTTAACAACAACGTCATAATTCGTAATAATACTCCAATGGTTGTTAATTTTCTCAGCAATATCGTCACAACATCAAATATGCGTACACTGATTTATTCAAGTATAATCAGCATTAATGACACATTTATAATAAACACGTTATTATTGAAAATATATTAAAATTAATTGTACGTAACTTACCGGCAAGAGCGCCGCTACGTAAGAAATGTCGTTCTTCAAGAGTACAAGTTCAACCTACCGCTCGCACTGTTACATCACAACTAATTAATGTCGTTGTTGCCCCGAGTCGCCAAAACGAAAGAGACAATACTATAACGGCACAACTGTGAACATCTGCTCTCTCTCTCTTACTATAGGGCTTAGAGAAATGACGTTTTTACAATAAAATGAGCGCAATTTTTTCAACACAACTGTATTATTAACTAAAAAATCATCAATTTTGAGATATGTCGAGCTTGTCGCAAATGAGCGATATAACATCACGCTGCGACCAAAAGGAGCGGAGCATAAATGTAAAATATTGCAAAAACGGGGAAAAATGTATTCCTTTTGTGAGCTGTTTCTCTTTTATGTGACGCAGACGAAGTTGCGTGGGTCAGCTAGTCTATAATAAACTAAATGTCCGGTTTCACTTCAAGAGTAATAACACAAGTAAAGGCACAGTTCTTTGGGCACAATATTCTTTGTGGTGAGATCGTGTGAGCATTCAATTTAAAAAAAAAAGAAAAACCAAAGAAAAAAGAGGTGAAAATTGGAGTTCAGAAGAAAAGGTTAGTGATAACTGACATGTTACATTACGTACACAACTACACACAGTATTTGATGCAATAAGCTGAACCATGTACCTATGCCAAATTACTTACATTAATACCCAATTTCATTCTACGATTTATACTGCGTCAACTTATTGCCGAGTCGGCTAAAATACTTGAAGATAAGTCGACGAAAACCAATAAAAATATGTTAAAAAACGAATTGACAATTTAGTACCATAGTTAAATTAGGGGTCACGATGGTCTAACTTTGGTACCTACCATAGATAGTTCTAGGACTAGCGATAAACTTCGTTTTGTA
Source organism: Xestia xanthographa (assembly GCA_905147715.2). Classification (NCBI taxonomy): domain Eukaryota; kingdom Metazoa; phylum Arthropoda; class Insecta; order Lepidoptera; family Noctuidae; genus Xestia; species Xestia xanthographa. The sequence goes on along the minus strand of LR990659.1, from coordinate 16,771,884 downwards.
ATAACGTTTATACAAGGTCATGGTTTGAACCTAGTAGGTACTAAAGCCGGTACTTTTTTAAGACCACGTTTTATAATAAGAGGGAAGTCCGAAATTTCGCCATTCACAGAGCAAATTTAATTGGAGCAGCTTAATCTCAAGCCTTTTTATCTTCGAGATGGTGATTAACATGATAGTAGGCTTTCAGGCTTAGCTTTCGTTTTATGAACGATTTGAATTTATTTAGACTTAGTGCTTGATTATGGCTCGGAAGGTTATTGTAAAAACGTATACATTGGCATCTAAACGTACCCCCTATTTTTTTGAGCCTCGTTGCAGGAACAACAAATTTGTGTTTGTTCCTCGTATTTATGTTGTGGATATCACTGTATTTTGTAAACAAATAAGTAAATATTTTTGTGTGCGTACAAAAGGTTTTCATAAATAAACTGAGAGGGCACAGTAAGAATATTAATCTCTTTAATTTTTTCTCTGAGGGAGTATCTGGGTCTTAATTTATAAATTGAACAAATTGTCCTTTTTTGCAAAACAAATATTGTCTGAATATCGGCGGCACAAGAGAATACCGTACGACATCACGCTATGGAAATAACTAAAGTAAACAAAACGGGCTGTCTCTAAATCAGTTAAATCACGAATTTTTCTAACGGCGTATTCTGCAGAGCTAAGTTTCTTCGACAATTTGTCTATATGCGGGCTCCACTGAAGCTTGGCATCCAAAGTTATGCCTAAGAACACTGTGCTCTCTTCCGGTTTCAACTCTTCATCCTTAATTAGTACAGTAGTTTCCACTTGTCTTACATGGGGTATCGTAAACTTAATATACCTATTTTGTTTTTTTCTTATTTAGAAGTAGATTATTAGCATTAAACCAATGAACGACTTTTGCCAGGGCGCTATTAACATCATCCGTAACTAACTGCTGACGTTTGAGTTTAAATAAAAGAGAAGTGTCGTCTGCAAACAATACTATGTCATGATTATCCTTTAGGAGGTAAGTTAAGTCATTTATATAAATAAGAAACAAAAATGGACCAAGAATTGAGCCCTGGGGTTTTCTTACTTAGGCCATTCCTACTACGGATCCGGGAGATCTTGAAATCAATCAGTGTTGCAACTATTTCAATTTTATAGCGGAAGACGTTTCCGAACGCTCCCATCTCCCTGGACGTATAAAGAGGTCCAATAGGGGTAAAGCGCCCGATCGCGTTTCACCAACGCGGTAGCGTGTTTGCCCACGCGCCTCGCGCGCGCCTACCAATCGCGGATTTGTCGTCGCGCGGCTACTCGGCCGCTGATTGGCCTTAATAGTTTTAAGTATTTTTCATTTAGTTGGTAGAATTAGAATACGAATAGTTTAGTAAGTAGTACAGGGACTATGATCAAGGATGGCGGACGTTTTAACCTGTGTATTTCGGTTGTTATTACTCGTCTGAGCGGATGCAATCAAACTAGATGCTTTTTCATTTTTACAGATTACACTCGATTTATTATGCTTTACTGTTTCTAATACATCCGCCCGATCGCGTAAAAACTTTAAAAAAAACTCTTCGAGGGTAGGATCATCTCCTATTATGCTTTTATGTTCCTCCCACCTTCTACTCGTTACATTGTCAAGTTTTAATGACGCAAAATGTATTATCATAGTGTCCCAATCCCAATGTTCTACAGGTTTTCCTAACGCCTATAAACCACTCAAATTCTTCTTTATACTGTCAATCATAACACGCAAAGCTTTGTCGGACTCCTTAGTTATACTTTCCATACTGAATATTGATTTCATATGATTACTTATTAGGAGACGTTTATAATTGTACCTTTGACATAACAAATCCCACGCCAGGCGATAGTTATCGGCACCAAATGATAATGATTTAATAACCAATGCAGCGCTACCCTCTAATGACGATCGCAAGTAGTGGAACTTATTTATTGTCTCGATAGCATCATTATTATGGATTACGGCCTCATATGTATCCTTATACTCTAACCACTGATTATAATTCCCATCGAAAGTGGGTAACCTTATTGTGGGTAATTTTAATGAACCTTTGAATATGTTTCCACCTTCGAAACTATCGGATTGCCTAAAAGTTGTATTTGCCATACTTTTCCTTCGAACATTAAGTTCTTCTAATTGATCTAAAATACATTGACCTTCGGAGATAAAAGAATAAAATTGACCTTCGATCTCAGAACGTACCTTCATTTGTTCTTCCGGATCTTCCGATTCAATCTCAATTTCGGATTGTAAGTCATCGAAAGTGGATAAACATGCTTCTAGTTTGGTTAACCTTAACCTTAACTCAGCAGCTTGCTGATCCGTTCACCTTTCTATAGATTTGATCTCGTCTAAATAACCTTTGAAAATTGTTAATCTACCCTTAAGGGTCCCTACAAGAAATTAAGTCATTTTGAACATTTTTGATCACTCCTTGTGAGAAAGGCAAGAAGAATTTGAACCTGCTTTATTTTTATTATAAGAGTCAGGTTCTTATTCTTGTCGACTGCGGGAACAATTGTTTTAAATAATGTATATATTAATGGCAATCACCCATATTCAAAACCCCTTTTCCGCAAAAGTAACGAGCGAGTGATGTTTGTGGTTCCCTGAACAAAGAACTACAAAATATTCTGAATATTAAAAAATATGAATAACATCAATATATGGTCTACTCGTAACATACGGGAAAACATTATTGATTTCTATACGAATTATAGCAGAAAAAAAAATGTTGAAAAAACTTAATTTATGGAAAACGTCGGGCCAAAAGGGTATTTTTTTCTATACCTTAGAAACACTTTAAAGAAAATTTAAAAATTACTCATTAATCTCAAGGTAGCCCTTTATTAGAATCTGAATTTTAATTTATAAATAAACAATAACTTCATTTCGTAAATTAAATGCAAAGTGAACTATATAATCGACCGCGCAAACCCGCTCCCGTCAGTAACGAAAAGGCTCTCCCAGCGTGAGGACGTATCACTTTGCTTCGCAAGCGCTCGCGAGTTATTACGTGAATATATTTCCGAGATATACACAGACTAACACATTTCGATCCAGTATTTATATTATAAATTATTAAACTTTTTGATTGTACATATTTAGATAAGATTTTTTTTTGACGTTGGTTGTTTATTATGATTGGTAATATATTTTTTGTTTTTTACGGATTCGTATAGAGGAGGCTCGGGAAAGTAAAAACCAGTTTTCAAAAGTTGACCCACTTGTCCCCCTTCTCCCCCCTTTTAGGCGGATCTCGGAAGTTGAGAGACTTGAAACATTTTTTTTTTCAGATTCATATAAAGGGGCAACGCGTTAGTCAAAATCATTTTTCAAAACTCCCCACTCTCCCCCCTTCACCCCTCCCCCCATCGTATCTCGGAAACTAGGACACGTAGCGGCTTTTTGATTTTTACTATAAATTATTAATGAGGAGCGTTTAAATTTGTAAACGGAGGGTATCCCCCCTCCCCAACATCCCCTAAAAATAAAAGGGCTATAACTTCGTAACGGTCAGAGATAGCCATTGGGTATTTGAACAAATATTATAGTAGGCGTCGAACCTTGTCTGGTGGTAGGTAGGTTCTGAGTGGAGTGAACCTGCGAGACCGAGTGGTGCGAAGGGGGGAGGTGACGAGCGAAGCGAGCCGGCGACCTCCGCAGCGTAACGAAAGTTGAGTGGGTGAAGCGTAATTCAGGGCGACGACAAGCAAACTTTAGGGTAGTGTTTTTTTTAATGGGTCTGAGTTTTTAAATAAGGTTTTTTTTTATAGGTAATATTTTTTTAAATTGATTTTTAGAATGTTTTAGGGGTTCTTAAGGGTTTTCATAGTAATAAAGGGGTAGTTGTAACGGATTTCCCAATTATTTTAAGGATTCCTATGGATTCTCAAAATTTTATGTTGGTAAGGAATACTTCTCAAGAACACGACAAAAAGCGAGCTGCGCGCAGCTCGCGCACCCACGCAAATACTAGTATTAATATAATGTAGAAGTAAGCAAGTTTTGGGGTCGCTGATTATGAATATGACATCAAAATGAAAATCCAAGATGACGTCGACGAAAATTTTCGGTTTTTTCTTCATAGGTGTTATTTTCGTGATTTTTGGGGTTGCTGGTTACGAAAATGAGGTCAAAATGAAAATCCAAGATGGCGCCGAGGAAATTTTTTGATTTTCCGTCATGGGTGTCGTTTTCATGGTTTTTGGGGTTGCTGGTTACGAAAATGAGGTCAAAATGAAAATCCAAGATGGCGCCGAGGAAATTTTTTGATTTTCCGTCATGGGTGTCGTTTTTATGGTTTTTGGGGTTGCTGGTTACGAAAATGAGGTCAAAATGAAAATCCAAGATGGCGCCGAGGAATTTTTTTGATTTTCCGTCATGGGTGTCGTTTTCATGGTTTTTGGGGTTGCTGATTACGAAAATGAAGTCGAAATGCAAATCCAAGATGTCGCCGAGAAAAACTTTTGTTTTTCCGTCATGGGTGTCGTTTTCATGGTTTTTGGGGTTGTTGGTTACAAAAATGAGGTCGAATGCAAATCCAACATGGCGCCGAGAAAAAAAATCGGTTTTTCCAACGTAGGTGTCATTTTTATGGTTTTTGAGGTCGCTGATTATTTTAATTTTTTTGCTTCCTCGGCGCCATCTTGGATTTGCATTTCGACTTCAGTTTGGTAACCAGCAAACCCAAAATCCATGAAAACGACACACATGACGGAAAAACAAAAAATTTTCTCGGCGCCATCTTGGATTTGCATTTCGACTTCATTTTCGTAACCAGCAACCCCAAAAACCATGAAAACGACACCCATGACGGAAAATCAAAAATTTTCCTCGGCGCCATCTTGGATTTTCATTTTGACCTCATTTTCGTAACCAGCAACCCCACAAACCATGAAAACGACACCCATGACGGAAAATCAAAAATTTTCCTCGGCGCCATCTTGGATTCTCATGTTGACCTCATTTTCGTAACCAGCAACCCCAAAAACCATAAAAACGACACCCATGACGGAGAGTCAAAAATTTTCCTCGGTGCCTCTTGGATTTTTATTTTGACCTCATTTTTGTAATCAGCAACCCCAAAAACCATGAAAACGACACCCATGACGGAAAATCAAAAATTTTCCTCGGCGCCTCTTGGATTTTTATTTTGACCTCATTTTCGTTATCAGTGACCCCAAGTAAACCATGAAAACGACAACTATGACTTAATAACCAAAAATTTTTCCTGGCACCATCTTGGATTTTCATATTGACCTCATTTTCATAATCAGCGACCCCGAAAACCATAAATGACACCCATGATAGAAAAAACAGAAGTCTTCGGCGCCATCTTGGATTTTCATTTTGATCTCATTTCGTTATCAGCGTCTCCTTAACCATGAAAATGACATCCATGACAGAAAAACAAAAAGAAAAAACCACCTTCAAGTATAAATAACAGGGGTATGTTATGTTTACTCTACAGAGTGAACCTCAGTGGCCATTAAGTCGCGCAAGAGTCCATTCGCGCAAGTGTCTTGGCGCGCAAATGTCCGTTCGCGCATAAGTCTAATCGCGCAAAAGTCCATTCGCGCAAGTGTCCAGGCGCACAAAAGTCCGTTCGCGCATAAGTTCAATCGCGCAAAAGTCCATGCGCACATTTGTCTTTTCGCGCAAATGGGTTCGCGCAAGTGCCCTTCGCGCAAATGTTTTTCGCGCAAAAGTCCCAGATCCAGAAAAATTAAGTTTGTCCTTTAAAAAGTTTGTACGGAACCCTCAGTGCGCGAGTCCAACTCGCACTTTTATTTATCATTTTGTAAAATGTTTATATGTATCTAAATTCTTCTAATACAAAATTAAACCATTTTTATTTTGATTGTGATAAATATACAGTAGACACACATTCCAGACTTTTATTTCTAAACCGTACTGACTTTATAATTATCTATCATAAAATAATATCGTCTACAGGATCAAAATGGTTTAGGCGATCACTACGCTCGATCTGCACCCGTGTGTGCGTGTATCTGCATGAAAAATGCACACAAACATAGGATCGCAACGAATTTGCCTAAACTCTAGCGACTGAATTTTTGGAAGGGGCTCTTAAGGACGCGTTTGCAAAATTGATAGGTACAGAATCGAACTACTACATTGACACGGGTCATACACACAAGTGTACGCACGACTAACTGCGAGAATAGTAGTCAAGTGAACACATTTCGATACTTTGAATGATTCATATTTTTTTTTTAAGTATTTCTTTGTAATAAAATTATGTTAGGTACCTACAAAAAAAATATTTGTGCCCTTTATATTTTACGAATTACCTCCGAACTTGATGGAGTGACCTGAAGGTGTGCTTCAGTGACTGCTACTGGAACTTCTCGACGTGTTGTACTAGGTGAGGAGAGTTTGGGCTCGTATTGTTAGTTATGATGAGACCTTACCTTTCGACCTGATGGAGTAACCTGCAGGTGTACTTTGGTGACTACTACTGGAACTTCTTGACGTGTTGTACTAGGTGAGCCGAGTTTGGACTCGTTTTGTTAGTTATGATGAGACCTTACCACCGGACCTGATGAAGTGACCTGCAGGTGTACTTCGGTGACTGCTACTGGAACTCCTCGACGTGTTGTACTAGGTGAGCCGAGTTTGGGCTCGTATTGTTAGTTATGATGAGACCTTACCTTTCGAACTGATGGAGTGACCTGCAGGTGTACTTTGGTGACTGCTACTGGAACTCCTTGACGTGTTGTACTAGGTGAGCCGAGTTTTAGTTCGTTTTGTTAGTTATGATGAGACCTTGGCTCCGGACTTGATGGAGTGACCTAAAGGTGTAGGTACTTTCATAATTATGAAAAAACGTTATCAATTTTTTATTATGAGCTCCATATTTTTTGCCTATCTGGGGTCAATCACCTAGCACAACACGTCAATGAGTTCCAGTAGCTCACCGAAGTGCACCTTCAGGTCATTCCATCAAGTCCGGAGGTAAGGTCTCATCATAACTAACAATACGAGCCCAAACTCGGCTCACCTAGTACAACACGTCAAGGAGTTCCAGTACCTCACCGAAGTACACATTCAGGTCACTCCATCAGGTCCGGAGGCAAGGTCTCATCATAACTAACAAAACGAGCCCAAACTCGGCTCACCTAGTACAACACGTCAAGGAGTTCCAGTACCTCACCGAAGTACACATTCAGGTCACTCCATCAGGTCCGGAGGTAAGGTCTCATCATAACTAACAAAACGAGCCCAAACTCGGCTCACCTAGTACAACACGTCAAGGAGTTCCAGTACCTCACCGAAGTACACATTCAGGTCACTCCATCAGGTCCGGAGGTAAGGTCTCATCATAACTAACAATACGAGCCCAAACTTGGCTCACCTAGTACAACACGTCAAGGAGTTCCAGTAGCTCATCGAAGTACACCTTCAGGTCACTCCATCAGGTCCAGAGGTAAGGTCTCATCATAACTAACAAAACGAGCCCAAACTCGGCTCACCTAGTACAACACGTCAAGGAGTTCCAGTAGCTCACCGAAGTACACCTTCAGGTCATTCCATCAAGTCCGGAGGTAATGTCACATCATAACTAACAAAACGAGCCCAAACTTGGCTCACCTAGTACAACTCGTCAAGGAGTTCCAGTAGCTCACCGAAGTACACCTTCAGGTCACTCCATCAGCTCCGGAGGTAAGGTCTCATCATAACTAGCAAAACGAGCCCAAACTCGGCTCACCTAGTACAACACGTCGAGGAGTTCTAGTAGCTCACCAAAGTACACCTTCAGGTCAGTCCATCAGGTCCGGAGGCAAGGTCTCATCATAACTAACAAAACGAGCCCAAACTCGGCTCACCTAGTACAACACGTCAAGGAGTTCCAGTAGCTCACCGAAGTACACCTTCAGGTCACTCCATCAGGTCCAGAGGTAAGGTCTCATCATAACTAACAAAACGAGCCCAAACTCGGCTCACCTAGTACAACACGTCAAGGAGTTCCAGTAGCTCACCGAAGTACACCTTCAGGTCACTCCATCAGGTCCAAAGGTAAGGTCTCATCATAACTAACAAAACGAGCCCAAACTCGGCTCACCTAGTACAACACGTCAAGGAGTTCCAGTAGCTCACCGAAGTACACCTTCAGGTCATTCCATCAAGTCCGGAGGTAATGTCACATCATAACTAACAAAACGAGCCCAAACTTGGCTCACCTAGTACAACTCGTCAAGGAGTTCCAGTAGCTCACCGAAGTACACCTTCAGGTCACTCCATCAGCTCCGGAGGTAAGGTCTCATCATAACTAGCAAAACGAGCCCAAACTCGGCTCACCTAGTACAACACGTCGAGGAGTTCTAGTAGCTCACCAAAGTCCACCTTCAGGTCAGTCCATCAGGTCCGGAGGCAAGGTCTTATCATAACTAACAAAACGAGCCCAAACTCGGCTCACCTAGTACAACACGTCAAGGAGTTCCAGTACCTCACCGAAGTACACATTCAGGTCACTCCATCAGCTCCAGAGGTAGGTCTCATCATAACTAGCAAAACGAGCCCAAACTCGGCTCACCTAGTACAACACGTCGAGGAGTTCTAGTAGCTCACCAAAGTACACCTTCAGGTCACTCCATCAGCTCCGGAGGAAAGGTCTTATCATAATAACAAAACGAGCCCAAACTCGGCTCACCTAGTACAACACGTCAAGGAGATCCAGTAGCAGTCACCGAAGTACACCTGCAGGTCACTTCATCAAGTCCGGAGGTAAGGTCTCATCATAACTAACAAAACGAGCCCAAACTCGGCTCACCTAGTACAACACATCAAGGAGTTCCAGTAGCAGTCACCGAAGTACACCTTTAGGTCACTCCAAGTCCAGGACGAATAGGCTTTTAGAAACCCTACTTACATACTTTTTATAGCGAAATAAAATAGAATAAAAATCTACCTTGTGAAGTATCAAATTTGGTTTATCGAATATTTTGTGTTTGTACAGCGATCTTTTTCAACTTGAGGCGCTCCAAACAGGCGATACGTGTCCACTCTCGACGGGGGTCGCGCGCGGACTAGTTTCATTCGAAATACTTTGCAATAAATCAAGACGGGTATCAAAAATAAAATAACCCCTAACGCAATCGATTAAGATTCATCCAGAAGAGAAAAAAATGTGAAAAAATAAGTTTCGGTTTTCATTTTTTCTGCGACTATATAAAGCATTTAGATTAAAAAAAAAATCCTAGCATTAAGAATCGAATATGTTTGCCAACAAACAGTATTTTTAGAAATAGTAAAATATGTTAATAAAAGCACAAAAAATGTACCTAAACTCAACCCGGTATCGTTAATTTTGTGAAAAATGGCAACGACAGATCGATTTTACATTATAAAAAACTAAAATTTTCGATGATCTAGTACCTAGCATTTGAAGATGAAGAACCAATCTATACGAGGTAGTCATTAGTTATATTGGATTTTGTTTGGTTATGCCATAAAATGTACCGAAAAACAGCATAATTTTGCCTGAAATGCAAACGCACCCTTAAGAGCGGGCCTAACGCCAGGATAAATTCTGATTTCCCCCGCGCGTCTCGCTACACCCGCATTAGTGCCGATAACAAACAAGGGCGGCCGCGGCGCGGCGCCACGACGCGCGAAGCGTGGGACCAAGTTTGCTTAGTGTAGCGGGTAGGGCGTAGTATATGCAAGCAACACAGTTAACTAAAGCCACTTTTTTTCCTTATTTTTTTTTGTATTCATTTTTTAACACCTTCTATACAATACATTCCTATGTTGTTTGTATGTCGTGAAATAAAAGTTTCGACTTTTGAGTACTCCATTTCATCTTGATTTTTTTCTCCATTTCGTTTTATCATCACGCCTGTTATTTTGACGACCCGATTGGCGCAGCGGTAGTGAGGCTGCCTTACGTTCTTAGGGTCCCGGGTTCGAATCCCGGTCGGAGCAAATGTTTGAGTGATGAGCATGGACATTTGTTTCCGAGTCATGGATGTTTATATGTATGTATAATATGTATGTATTTACAAACAAAAAGTATCTATGTAGTATATCAACTATCTGGTGTCCACGACACAAGCCTCGTTGCTTAGTGTGGCACTAGATGGCGCTGTGTGTAATGTCCAGCAATATTTATTTATTTATTTATACTTGAAGGTGTTTTTTTTTTGTTTTTTTGGCCCATGAGTGCCATACGCTCGACAACATAAACAAACACATATTAATGTCTACAATTTTTGCACAAATACCAACTAAAAAGAAAATGTTATATTATAAAATACATTAAAAACGATAGCAAAAAGTAAAATGATGAAATAATAAAATAAATAACATTCGATTTTTTAATAACTTATAAAATTTATAAATACTGTGACCATTAATAAGAGCAAAAAGGCATTCATAAACACCAAACATGACAAAATCGAGAAATGTATAAAATTGATAACCATAATAAAATTGAGGACATACCTACCGTACAGAATCAATAATAAAAGTAAAAATAATAGAATGTATAAAATTTATGACATTGGTAAAATTGAATAGGTAACGAATAAAAATTGATGAAATTTAAAAAAATAAAGATAATATATTGATAATTACTATGCTAATATTTATACCTTTACATGATATATACCTAATTGATAAAAACATTGCAGAAAATTGTTTTAAATTGATACATCACGACACAATAACAAAAATTATAGAATGTGTAAAATTAATAACATTGGTAGAATAAATATTTATAAAATACTGTGCCCGTTAATAAAAAGAACAAAAAGGCAATAATAATAAAAAGCACAAAAGATAAAATCGAAAATTTTATAAAATTGATAATAAAAATAAATTTGATGACATACTGGAATGTATGTACGAAATAAAGAACCGTCTTGCTGCAAAGCTAGTTTATTACTGCGGTCGGTACCCTCACTACCAAACATGTAGCTCATTATGTTAGCACATATACTTATAACTATGTACATACAGTATATCTCCCTCCAACATTAATTTGAAAACCTGTAACAATAACAAATAAAACATTCTTACTAACAATATACAAAAATACTTAATGTTCTTATAACTACCTATTCTACTTAAAATATTTCTTATAACAAACATGTTTTATGGGCCTTTTAGAACGTCCGACCGGAGTAGTGTTTACAACATTAGGATTAACATCCTCATTTGGACCGCTACACTGTTGTACATCCGGTCGTATTCTATCTTCCATCACCTCGCAAGCCTCCACCCAATCCTCGTCGTCCGAACCCTTCTGATCCCTCACATTATCATCACTTATTACTACGATATTCCTATCTCGGCCAGCCGTGACCGGCACCTCCCTCTCTTCCATAGTGCTAGCTGCAGCTGGACACGCGGAAGATCGCTCATTAGATAGTGATGTGGAGGATGGAGACTGCGGTAGCGATGACGATGGAGTGCCCGGCGCCGACACTGGCAGTGGATTGCAATCTGATTCATTGTGGACACCGGGCGCTACCTCTGACGACGGACTAACAACTGCTACATCACTATTATTCGAACTAGTATATTTTCTCATTTGATCTACGTGTCTGTTACAGCTAGTTCCGTAATCGTTAAAATAAATTTCATACATCCTATTACCTATTTTCTTTTTCACGACACCTAAACTCCACATACATTTTCTTGTGATAAACCATTTCGCCCATACAGTTTCTCCTACTTGAAAACACCTCTTACACTTTATTACTGTTTGTTCTGTGTTTTTATCAAAATTTTTGCTTTGTGGTAAAACCAAATCCAACCTACATCTTAAATTACGTCCTAACATTAACATAGCTGGCGTGTGACCAGTCGCGCAATGAATAGTATTCCTAAAATCAAACAGAAAACCCTGTAATTTTTCATGAATATCCTTATGACATAATCTATCTTCTGCGAACATGCATTTGATCATTTTCTTACATGTTTTAACAGAGTTTTCTGCCTGCCCGTTACTAGCTGGATGATAAATAGGCGAATTTAGATATTTAATACCATTCATTCGACAAAATGTATGAAACTCCGCTGAGCTAATTTTTACATCATTGTCTGATACAATAACATAAGGCACACCGAATCTAGAAAACATGTCTTTCAATTTTAGAATAAGAGCATTGGTAGAAGTGCCGCGATCCATTTGAACACATTCCACCCATTTGGAATACGCATCAACAACAATAAGGTACACTGCCTGCCCTATAGACATATAGTCAATATGTATACGGTGCCAGGCGGAAGGGGGGCGCGGCCAGGGCGCGGGCGGCGCGCGCGGCGGCGAACTGCGCACGCTGGCGCACGCGCCGCACGCTCCCACCCATCGTTCAATATCGGCATCGATCCCCGGCCACCACATTCGACTACGAGCCGCACTCTTGGTCTTAACAATTCCGAAATGTGCCGAATGCAATTCTTTTAACATTTTGTCCCTATAAATTGCCGGAATTATTATTCTATGACCACGAAACAAACATCCTTCTATAACTTCTAAATCTGTTTTGCAATGAAAGTACGGCGATATATTTTTACATTGTATTTTCCTTGGCCAACCGTTATTCATATATTTTATAACTGTTTTCAATACACTGTCGGCAGCAGTAGCGCGTCTAATATGATCGAACAGAACCGGTTCGACGCTAGCGTCTAAGAAAAGAAAGTACTTTGAGGACCCGTCCTCTTGCTTATCGTTATCACTGACCGCTACTGATAACGGCGACCGAGAAAAATAATCTGCTATTTGATTGTTTTTAGCGTCTACGTACTGTACCGTATAGTTGTATGCACCTAAAATTATTGCATACCTCTGTAGACGCAGGGCGGCCGTGACAGATATAAGATTGCGTTTGCCAAAAATTGATAACAATGGCTTATGGTCCGTCTTCAAAATAAATGGCTCTTGACGGCCATAAAGATATTGGTGAAAATGTTTCACCCCGTATATAATAGCCGTCGCCTCTTTTTGAATTTGGCTATAATTCTTTTCACTTGCCGTCAGTGATCGTGATGCGAACGCGATTGGTCGCTCCCGTCCGTCTGCGTCCCGGTGCGCGAGCACGGCCCCGAGCCCGCACGGCCCTGCGTCCACCGTTAGTACCAGTGGTGCCTCCGGCTGGAAGTGCGCCAGCACCCTCTCGCTGGCCAGCTCGCTTTTAACGCTATCGAATGCCGCTTGCTGTTGCTCGCCCCACTGCCACTCTGCGCCCGTGCGCAGCAATTCATTCAGCGGACTCAGTACAGAAGATGCACACGGAATGAAATTCCTGTAATAATTTATTACGCCTAGGAATCGTTTCACTCCTAATGCGTTGGTAGGCGCAGGTGCATTTAGAATTGCCTCGACTTTACTTGGACACGTTCTCAACCCGTTCTTATCGATTACGTAACCTAGATAAGTCACACTACTTTAAAAAAACACACATTTGTCTTTTTGAAGACGCAATCCTGCATCTTGTATTCTCCCTAATACCTCTCGTAATCTAGACAAATGGATTTCTCTTGTTTTTCCCGTGATACAGATGTCATCTAGCCAAATACTTACTCCCTCTATTCCAGCTAGCAATGTTTCCATTGTTCTTTGAAATAAGGCTGGCGCATTGGCCAAACCATAAACTAGACGAGTATAAGCAAACAGACCCCTATGTGTATTAATTGTTGTCAATTTTTTTGATTGCTCCGACAGGCTAAATTGGTTATATGCGTTACTCAAATCAATTTTGCTGTATGCTTCCCCTCCACCTAACTTGGAAAACACTTCCTCTATCCGTGGTAAAGGATACTTGTCCACTTTTAGGTCTTTATTTAGAGTACAAGAAAAATCACCAGCTATTTTTAATTTACCGTCTTGTTTTAAAACCGGTACTATGGGTGTAGCATATTCTGAATAATTAACCGGCACGAGAACCCCTAAACTAACTAATCTATCCAGTTCTGCACTGACTTTGTCTTTTAAAGCAAATGGTACTGGTCGTGGCTTAAAAAATTTTGGTGTGGCATTGTCTTTCAAGTGCAAATCGACCTTAAACTTATTATAACATCCTAGTTCGTCTTTCCATATATCGGGGTATTGGTCCAACAACCGTTGCACTTCCTCAATGCTTTCATTCTTAGTACATACTATACTGTTATTGGCTGTTGCAAAATAAATTCGGAATTTGGTCATGAAATCACGGCCCAACAGAGGTGGTCCACCGTTTTCTATAACATACATTCTGATGTCATGGGATAAACCCGAATATGATATTTTAGCTATTAAATATCCTAGGGGCGTGATTTTATGACCATTGTATAAACACATCTTAAGATCACTTTTATGCAACATACAATGTGGAAAGTTAAGTAAATACAACGCTTTAGAAATAACCGTAGTTCCTGACCCGGTATCTAACTCCATGTCCATATCTATATTGTTCACATTAACCGTAATTGTAATTGGATTATAGTCAACGTACCTCAAGTTATAAAGTTCACACTCTTTGCAAACGCTTTCTTGAGATGTCTCCGCTTCCTCCGTGTCAATTTTATTCAGATCTGACTTCCTTACCACACATAACCTTTTTAAATGACCTTTTTGCCCACAAATAAGACACTTGTAGTTCTTAAATCTACACTGAGACGCATTATGATTTTTCAAACCACACACTGCACAACGGGATTGTTCGCCCTCATCACATTTTCGCCCAGGCGCGGCACCGGCGGTACCAGCCGCGCGGCTTCCGCCCGTACCAGCACCGGCATTGCGCGCGTCGCGGCGTCCACCTGCACGCGCATAGAACGCCTGCTCCTCCTTAACCACGACGTCGGCGCGTGCCTGCCGTGCACACGCAGCCTTTTGAGCGACTTCTAGGGCCTGACCAAAGGTTAGGGTCTTTGAGTCACTCTCGAATAATCGGTCACGCTCCGGTCCCATTCTGAAGCCTAGAACGAACCGGTCACGCAGAAGCGTGTCCAGTTCTGAACCAAAATCGCAGTACACGGCCAGCCCTCGCAGCCGCGCAGCCCACTCCTCGATGCTCTCACCGTCGGATTTAGTTGCTTCATAGAACTTCGCCCTATCGGCGAATGTTGACCTCTTTGGCGTGAAATGATTATTGAGTACATTCACTAGCTCATTATAGGTGATTCCTTCGAGCTTATTCGGATGCACAAGATTCCGAACCAGACGGTAGGATTCGTCCGACAAATGCGTTAACAACACTGCACTTTTGTTGATTTCCGAAATATTGTTCAACTTTATGAACTGTGTCAATCTGCCGTGAAAAACTTCCCATTCGTGGAGTTTATGGTCAAAAATGGTCAAAATTCCTATGAAATTCGTCATTTTCTATAAACACGCGGGTAGAAATAACTCGTCGCCAAATGGAATGTATGTACGAAATAAAGAACCGTCTTGCTGCAAAGCTAGTTTATTACTGCGGTCGGTACCCTCACTACCAAACATGTAGCTCATTATGTTAGCACATATACTTATAACTATGTACAGTCAAAGGTCAAAATTCCACTTCCACCGCAATGCACATTATCGTTTGCGCTATACGGGCGGCGGCGCCTATACACACATACGCATATTTATCCGTGTGAGTGATGTTCCAACGCTAACAACCAATTTGGCCACCGTATCACTTACACAACTCATTGAAATTTGTAATAACAATCTTAAGCGGGCAACAAGTTGCTAATGTGTAAGTGTTGTCAAACGTTCTTATAGAAGAAGGTCTTAAGTACCACCAATATTGCTTTGCCATTGTGTTGCGAGATTGGCAGTCGACTTCTGACTGTTACTGTACATACAGTATACATACACTAAGAATCAGAAACAAAAAGTAAAAATGGAGGAATGTGTAAAATTTATGAGCTCAAAATGAAAATCCCAGGCGGCCAGAACATTTTTGGTTTTCGATCATGGGTGTCGTTTTCATAGTTTTTGGGGTCGCTGAATACAAAAATGAGGTCAATTTTGACCTCATTTTCGTATTCAGCGACCCCAAAAGGCAAGATGGTGCCGGGAAAAAAATGAGGTTTTTCCATCATGGGTGTCATTTTTATGGTTAACGTGGTCACCGATAACGAAAATGAGATCAAAATGAAAATCCAAGATGGCGCCCAAAAAAAATTATTTTTGCGTCAACCCCGAAAACCATGAAAACGACACCCATGACGGAAAATCAATAATTTTCCTGGGCTCCATCTTGAATTGTCATTTTGACCCCATTGTTTTAATCAGCGTCCTCGAAAACCATGAAAACGACACCGATGACGGAAAGACCAAAAATTTTCCTCGGCGCCATCTTGGATTTACATTTTGACCTCATTTTCGTAATCAGTTTCCTCGAAAACCATGAAAATGACACCCATGACGTAAAATCAAAAATTTATGCCGGTGCCATCTTGGATTTTCATTTTGACTTCATTTTCGTTATCAGTGACCCTAAAAACCATAAAAACGACACCGATGACAGAAAAACCAAAAATTTTCTTTGGCACCATCTTGAATTTTCATTTTGACCTCATTTTCGTTATCAGCAGTGATAGGAATAGGTAGTGCTTATTAGCCTAAACTTCGAAGAACAGAGACAAGAATCGGAGACTTCCTTAGACCACAGAATAGATAATAGTACTTGCTTAGACTGTATTTTTTTCCGGGACATCACGTAAGTACCTACATCAAAAATTAATGTTATTTGGAATAAGTAATTGGTCTATGTTTACCTAAAGTTTGCGACTAGACATAACATAACACAGTCGTTACAACCATCAAAATTTCTGAAAGTTTTCTTTTTTTAAGAACATTTTGGAAACGACTTCTTCATCATAAAACTATGAAACGCTATCTTTGTCAAGGAGCCGTACACGTTTTGAAGTAAATATCTACTTTCTAGCTCACTCTCGGCCACGTTTGTTGAAATTTCTAAAGTTCAAGTGATTTATTATTTCATAAACAAAAGGTATTTGGATTTTATCTTACTAAAATATATTTCTGAAGTATATTTCAAAATTCTAAAATAATAGCCGGGTTACATTGTTTAGTAACACACTTAAACTTTAAAAACATCATTTAATCTTTATTGCAACGAAAGTACAATGGGCGGACTTTTATGGCTGCGCATTTAGTTATCTACTCTTAGAATTTACAAAAAAAAACTCGTCGTGGTCGCATAATAAAATATAGTCTAAGGAAGTCTCCGATTCTTTTCTCTGTTCTTCTTCGAAGTTTAGACTAATTAGCACTACCTATTCCTGTCACTGGTTATCAGTGACCACGTAAACCATGAAAAAGACACCCATGACGGAAAATCTAAAATTTTCCTCGGCGCCATCTTGGATTTTCATTTTGACCTCATTTTCGTTATCAGTGACCACGTAAACCATGAAAACGACACCCATGATGGAAAAACTTAAAAATTTCATCAGCGCCATCTTGGATTTTTTTCCACACACATTTAGACCACATTTTCGTAATAAGCAACCTATTACTTTAGCAATTAGCACTACCTATTCCTATCACTGGTTATCAGTGACCACGTAAACCATGAAAACGACACCCATGTTTGAAAAACCTAAAATTTTGCACGCCGCCGTCTTGGATTTTTATTTTGACCTCATTTTCGTTATCAGCGACTCCGAAACCATGAAAATGTCACCCATGACAGAAAAACCAATAAACCAACTTCAAGTATAAATAACAGGCGTGAATGTTTACAGAGTGAACCTCAGTGGCCATTAAGTCGCGCAAAAGTCCAGTCGCGCAAGTGTCTTTCGCGCAAGTTTCTTGATACCTACTACCTACCTACTACCTACCTACTACCTACCTACTACCTACCTACTACCTACCTACTACCTACCTACTACCTACCTACTACCTACCTACTACCTACCTACTACCTACCTACTACCTACCTACTACCTACCTAGGGGAAAGGTGTACGAGATGATTCACTTAAGGGAGAATGCTTGTAGTTTAAACGACATTTATGTTAATGCAGATGTAAAAGCGTTTATTCATAGTAAATTTATCAGTCTACCTGTTTTCATACTCATAATATTAATATTTTAGATCTAATAATATTATAATTCTCGTTTTTTAAAACGCTACCAAAGAATCATCTTGTACACCCCGGTGTCCAAGTTGATCCCTACGGTAGGGGCAAGATGATCCTGGGGATCGTGTTGCCCCCAGTTTGGGAATGTCCTAGGTTTCGGTAGAATTAAATAAACAATAACTTATCAGAGTTTACTTTATTTATTATTACAAAATTAAACATCATAAAGACCTTGACTTAGGTAGAATGAGCCAGTCTTATTAAATAATATTCAGTCTCAATACAATTAATAGGTAACAATCATCACATATGAGATCAATCGTTAAGTAAATGTTTAACAAAATTATATATTCTTCTATAGGGAACGTGCACAACGACGGTGCCGCCGTCTGGCGTGACCAATCCGAATCTTGTGCTCTATTAATACTTGACATTGACATGTAAAACAAGTAAACAGAATTAATTTTATTATTGAAAATGATTATTCTAGCTAATCCTAATGCATTTCTGGATGTACCAATACATCCACAAAAATGAAAATTAATCAAATAGCGTAAATTTAATCAAATTCTATTACTTTCCAAAGAATAGTACTCTCATACCATGTTTAAGTGAAAAACGCAAAAAATGGATAAATGCAGTAAGAAAAATATTTGAACACAATTTGTTTTTGTTACACTCTGCATTGAAAAAGTTCAATAGCCTTCAAAATCAACCGTCCAAGCAAACATTAAATGGTACTGGCGTACCATTTAAACTTCAGCGAACACACATATTATTAGACTGCACTGAAGTTCACACCGAATATTCCTCAACAGTTAAACAAAGAGTCCACATGTACTCAGACTATAAACATGGTTATACAATAAAGTTTTTAGTTGGCCGCACTCCTTGTGATTTCATAAGTTTTATATCTAAATGCTACGGAGGGCGTTCTAGTGATTGCTTATAAAATGATTATGGATTACACTGCACTGAAGTTCTCACCGAATATTCCTCAACAGTTGAACAAAGAGTCCACATGTGCTCAGATTATAAACATTGGTTTACAATAAAGTTTTTAGTTGGCCGCACTCCTTGTGGTTTCTTAAGTTTTGTATCTAAATGCTACGGAGGGCGTTATAGTGATTGCTTATAACAAATGATTGTGGATTGATTTGTTATAGCCTGGAGATACTGTTCTCGCTGATAAAGGATTCCCTTCCATCAAAACATGTGTTGAAAATAAGAAAGTTGTTTATGCCACCGTTTCTTCATGCACCACAATTTTCATCAGAGAAAGTAAACGAAACATACAAAATTCATATTGGTCAACATTCATGTTACGCTGACGAACATTATTGATAGACCGGAACCCATGTTTTATACCTCATAATCAAAAATAATACTTTTGAAGAGATTTGCGTGACAGCATAAGTTTCCTTTACTGTCCGCATAGTGTCTCTTTTGTCGTTTAGTGCTGCCACCTATAGTTCCTGCACGTTCCCTATAATAATAGGAATGACATATCGCACTATCCATACCATAATCAACGTTAAGGTGAAAGCGTCAGGGTAGCCCGCGAAATTCAAATTTTCTTACGTTTTTGCAATTTGCCGACCAGTGCTAGGTTGTATGTTGATTAAAATATTGAACGCGATTGTAAGACGTATGTAGTTACAGAATTATTCATCAAAATCATCAATACAACCCTCCAAGTTCATAAAGGTCTAGCAATGACTTTGACCTTGAAAAAATCGTTCCTCGACTTATATGAATTATGAGGGTTGTATTGATGATTTTTATGATTATAATTCTGTAACTACATAAGTCTTACAACCGCGAACAATATTTTAATTAACATACAACTTAGCACTAGCCTGAAAATTGCAAAAAAACGTAAGAAAATTTGAATTTCGCGGACTGGTTGGAGCATTCACCTTAAGCAAATGAAAAAGTCAGTCAACGAGAGTATGTGACGTGACACAATGTTTTTTTTTTCAAGCGTTTTGGCTTTGCTTGGCACCAACTATCATAGTAAGTTCAACGTCATCTATAGAGTTCTTGGAAACTAAGTTTTTTTTTAAAACCTCAAAAGGAAAACCTCTCATTATTTCATAGTGAAGTTCCGTCCGCCTGTTTTTATAGGTCCATAATAACCACACGTGTTTAATATTAGTGTGTAAAAAGCCATTGTTCAAAGACAGTCGAAAGAAAAACAAAAACTGTCAGACAGGACAGAACAGAAATAACGTCATTCAATATCGTTCATTTTTCAGTTCTTTTCGTTCGATCGTCGAAAATTTTTTTGAGTTGACTTTCATTCAACTTCAATCTTCAATCAATCAATCAATTTGCATTGCCTCCTTTGTTGACGCTCTTTTTTATTTAAATTAGTAAAACCTAAAACTGTATCAGTTCATAATAAATACAAGATAAGATGACCATATTGTGACCTATTTTGTGGAGAAGGGATTTGGGATTTATTGTTAAAATACATAAAAATGAATGGGTTTATTGCTGTCCACTGTGGTAAACATTTTGGTTGTTTTTCTTTTGTAATTTAAACAGTGAAACACATAACTTCTTGGTATAATTTAAAGCTGCAGAATAAAGTGAGCGATAAAACTATTTCCAGGGGCTGGTTATCACAGTGATGCATTGAAGAAGGAATATCAGAAAACTTGCTTTATAGCGTGCAGAAAAGCCGCTGAAGCTCTCCAGCAAGGTGGCAACGCCGTAGATGCTGTGGAGAAAGCTATAATAGGTCTGTAACCTGATTTTTTATTCTGTAAATATTTATGTGTATTATAAATTAGGTAAAATACTCTTCTTTTTCTACCCATGAGGCAGCATAAATAAATGTATGTTCAATCATTTGCTTTCTGTTTTTACTTATTTGTAATCTTTTGATATTTTCAGAATTGGAGAATAGTCCTCTAACAAATGCTGGATATGGATCAAACCTAAGTTGGAATGGCCTTGTGGAATGTGATGCTTCACTCATGAATGGTCAAACACTGCATTTTGGTGCTTGTGGAGCAGTATCAAATGTTTGGAATCCTATAACTTTAGCCAAACAACTTTGTGTTAAACAATGTGATAACCTATCTCTAGGCAGAGTTCCTCCTTGCATACTGACAGGACACGGAGCAAGGTCTTGGGCTGAACGAATGGGCTTAGACATTGTGGATGATCACAAAATGGTTACCGCCCGTGCATTTCGGAATTATAAGCATTGTAAAAGAAAGCTGAAACGTTACTCAATACAAAATGATGTTAAGTTTAGCCCACTGGACACAGTTGGGGCCATTTGTGTGGATTCAAATGGTGTTGTGGCCTCTGGAGCAAGTTCTGGTGGTGTTTCTCTGAAGCATGAAGGAAGAGTAGGCCAGGCAGCATCATTTGGAAGTGGGGTCTGGGCAGTGATGAGCAGGGATGGCATGAAACCCTCAGTGGCCGCCTGTACTTCAGGATGCGGAGAACATTTGATCAGAACGCAACTAGCTAAGAATTCTGCAGAAAGTTTGCTTGAGTCTTCCCCTGTTTTAGGTCTTGATAAATGTTTTAAAGAAAATTTCTTAGAGTCACCATTTTTATGGGATGTTCCTGAAAGATTAGGTGGTACTTTAGCTTTAAAGTTTGACTCAATAAATGGAGAGGGAGAGTTACTTTGGGGGCACACTACAAAAACAATGTGTATTGGATATATGTCTACTGAAAATGAAAGACCCAAGGTACTTATTTGCTGTTTTCTTTTTATTCATTTAAAACTTATGTGGATTTAGGTAAAAAAATAACATTTTGTTTCAGTGTGTCATATCCTATCTCCCGCAAAAAGTGGAACCTGGACGAAAGGCAGTTGTATCTGGGCAATCATTCAAACTAACTATGCAGTCCTGCCCTGTGTTCAAGTGGGAGGTGCAGGCTGAACCCAGCATGAACGGATCTCTTTAGATTAGTATGACAATTATTTAGAAGTAAGCAATAGATATATGAAGTGCAGTTGGAAAATAAAGTTCATAGTGTAACTTTGTTCTTTTATTTGGGACAAAAGAAATGCATGTCTTATGGCCATGGTATATTACCATATAGAACCACATTATTATGAATTGTACGGTCAACCAAGCTATTTGGTTAGTTAGGCTAGCTAATTATATTACATTTTATAATGTAATTTGCATGTTAAAATGTAAACCAAATAGCTTGGTCGACCGTACATTCGCACATTGTTTAATGTGTCGGGCTGTAGTAGATAGGCACACACACACGTATTGTGTGCATTAATAGGTATGACATTTTTCAAACATTTTGATATCGATTTAACCACTCGGGTCGATCTTTAGGTTACGCTGTGCTTGCCTAGGTTGGTCTGTGGATGGGTGACCATCCATTATTTACAGTTTCCTCCGTGCCTCGGAAAGCACGTTAAGAAGTTGTTCCCGGCGCCATTTGTAGATCTTTGACAGTCGTTACAGGTAGTCAGTGGCCCAAAAAGTGATAACCAGTCTTACCAAGGGGTATCATATTACCCAGTACTAACTGGGTTGTGGTCAGATAGGCACTAGCTCCATGTAAAATACGGGTATTCAGCTGCATCCGGTTAGACTGGACTGGGAAAAGGCTAGGCAGATGTTGACTATAAATAAAATAAACTCAATTTAATGTTAATTAAAGAACTGTATTCGAGAAGTTTTATATGTGTGCTAAAATATAAATTCGGTGAGAGGCATTACTAAGTACCTATATTAATTATATTACAAGTGGAGTTAAAATAAAGTCAAAATTTCATGGTGTTACTTTTTCATGGTAAGTGTTACTTGGTACATCAGTGTTTCAAATGCAGAATTGAAAAAAAAACAAACGAACTTAACAGCCCTTGACTAACTAAAAAAAAACCGGCCAAGAGCGTGTCGGGCCACGCTCAGTGTAGGGTTCCGTAGTTTCCCGTCCGTCACAATAAGTGTTGCCACTTATAGTTTAAAGGTGGGTATCCATTATGTAAAAATGCTTGCATATACGAATATACTACAAACTTAGTCCAGAAATTATTTTGTACAACTTTTTGTCTTTTTTGTACAAAAACTGTTGTTTCCATAAGTTCAAAATGATTTTCCTAGAAAGTCCTTATAAAGTTCTACTTTTCAGATTTTTTTTCATATTTTCTAAACTTATGGTTCAAAAGTTAGAGGGGGGGGACACATTGTTTTTTACTTTTGGAGCGATTATTTCCGAAATTATTAACATTATCAAAAAATTATTTGAGGAAACCCCTATTCATTTTTAAATACCTTTCCAACAATATATCACACGTTAGGGTTGAAATTAAAAAAAAATCACTTCACATATAGGGGGGCTACCCTAATAAAACATTTTTTTCCAATTTTTATTTTACCACTTTGTATGTGATTGATATACATATTGGTACCAAATTTCAGCTTTCTAGTGCTATCGGTCACAGAGATTAAGCGAGGACGGACAGACATGGCGAAACTATAAGGGTTCCTAGTTGACTACGGAACCCTAAAAACTGGAGTGCTGTTTACATTAGAAGTCAAATGATAATACCTTCGAATACATTAATGAACGATACATAGGTACAATAATAACATTTTAAACATAATTCGTTAATGTAACATATTATATTAACATTATCCACATCGTAATAATGAAGAGCACCATGTATAGTACCAATTAACAAGATAATGTAGCCATACATCAACCAATAGTTTCCCAGAACATTGGCTAAATTAATTTTGGGCATAAAAAGGCACTATTCTACAACAATTATGTACCTATTTACTTGTTGTCATGGAAAAAGAAATTCGGTATAATAATTTGGAACAATTTGATGATAAAAAGCAGATCCAATTTTATTGTGTTCTTCAATATCCTTAGTAGGTTTAGTCCAGGCCGATCTATGAAGTTGTTTTTTTTTATCTCACCAAGTGCTAAATTTACTGAGTGCAAGAATTAATTATAATAAACTTAATCTAGTTATGGTTGCTAAGTAACAATGCTGACATCTCTGTATTACGTTCATTTGTACTAGGAGCAAAATATGTGATGAAAAGCTGAGTCCGTTACCCCAGCCAGATGTTGTCGAAAATGGTCATTTCAATCTTATAGATAATTAGTTATGCGGCTTCTGTAATTGTTGCGCACATTTTTAAATTTGTTGCGCTTATAGTTTTTTAATTATTTCACAAAAACATTTCCTGCTGGGGTAACGTTACCCCAGCCAGACCTTTTTCTTTCTAATGGGAATATTTAAATAATTACTAGCTATAAAATTAGTTGTCTAGATGAAGTAAATGTTGTGCCTTATTTTGTATTTGTTCTTTCTTCGGTTGCGAAGTTATTCGAGATTTTGCTGGGGTAACGTTTTTGGTTTTGCTAGATCTTTGAAATGGTTAAGCGGATTCTTACCATATTTTGTACATGACTTCTTACGAATTAGTTTAAATTAGTTCTGCAATAAAAAAACCAAAATAATGCATAGCTTAAAGGTTATTTCATTAAATAGAAAAACACTTCAATTGGTCCCAGCACTCAATAAGAGGTCTAAAGACTTACTTTCAACATTATTTTGAAGCTTGTAACTGCCTTCAAATGTATGTGAAGTTTCATTAGTATCCTGTAAGTATTTAACAAGTTATGATGACATTCAGTTCTTCACGAGCACGGTCTTGATGCGCGCGGTGTTATTTGGCCACTGGATTGGATATATGAACTGAATGTTATGTCAATTATTAGTTGTTTAGTTCAGTTGTATATCAGTAAAATTTCAGCTCAGTACATTGGATAATTAATGAGATAATACGATTAAAGTCATTAGGAAGTGAATGACCGTGGTAACCCGACCAAGTTTAGGTGGTTACGAAAAAGCGAAAACGCAGAACATTATACTATCTTTTGAAATGTTTAGTATGATACACCTTACAATTTCGGTACAGACGCGTACACTGTTAAATACATAATAATATAATATCTGTACTATGAAAACATTATTATTATCTTCCAGTTGCACAAACTTATTAAAAATCACCGATATAACATGTCGCTCGGTGGGACGCGGGAGGGGTGGGGTGAAGGGGTAATACATTGTTTGCATAACACACTAAACATGCTCTATAATCACATAATTCATCTTGTAGAGTGCGCGTGCGCTTCGGCAGTTCCGTTTCCTGTTTTTGCAAATATCGAGTGCGTGAGAGCTATTATATAATAATAAGTGTGGCGAATTACTGTTAATGTGGAGTGCTTCTATTGATGATCATAATTATGGTGCGGGTTGCTTGATGAATTCACGAACAAGGTAAGCTTGCATAATGTAACTACAGAAATAGTAGCAAAATTATTATTAATATGTACATGTTGTTAGGTACTTATCTAAAACTGTATTTTTTAAGGCTTAAAAATTTGAATTTAAGAACTTACTTATTATTTTCTTTTTTTAGCAAAATTACTATCTGTAATTTTAATCTGTGATTGTTTTTAAGTATAAGTTTATTAATACTTTAAAAGTTCAATTGAAATGATTATTTTACCTGTCAATAAAAATTCTTTAATAATCATGCAGTTTTTTTAAAACTTGTGTACATGTCTGTACTAAATTTGTAACACTATCCTACATATTTTAGAAGGTACCATAATGTTCTGCGTTTTCGCTTTTTCGTAACCACCTAAATTTGGTCGGGTTACCACGGTCATTCACTTCCTAATGACTTTAATCGTATTATCTCATTAATTATCCAATGTACTGAGCTGAAATTTTACTGATATACAACTGAACTAAACAACTAATAATTGACATAACATTCAGTTCATATATCCAATCCAGTGGCCAAATAACACCGCGCGCATCAAGACCGTGCTCGTGAAGAACTGAATATCATCATAACTTGTTAAATACTTACAGGATACTAATGAAACTTCACATACATTTGAAGGCCGTTACAAGCTTCAAAATAAAGTTGAAAGTAAGTCTTTAGACCTCTTATTGAGAGTGCTGGGACCAATTGAAGTGTTTTTCTATTTAATGAAATAACCTTTAAGCTATGCATTATTTTGGTTTTTTTATTGCAGAACTAATTTAAACTAATTCGTAAGAAGTCATGTACAAAATATGGTAAGAATCCGCTTAACCATTTCAAAGATCTAGCAAAACCAAAAACGTTACCCCAGCAAAATCTCGAATAACTTCGCAACCGAAGAAAGAACAAATACAAAATAAGGCACAACATTTACTTCATCTAGACAACTAATTTTATAGCTAGTAATTATTTAAATATTCCCATTAGAAAGAAAAAGGTCTGGCTGGGGTAACGTTACCCCAGCAGGAAATGTTTTTGTGAAATAATTAAAAAACTATAAGCGCAACAAATTTAAAAATGTGCGCAACAATTACAGAAGCCGCATAACTAATTATCTATAAGATTGAAATGACCATTTTCGACAACATCTGGCTGGGGTAACGGACTCTGAAAAGCTCATATTGATAGAAAGATTGCTAATAAATATAAAACTGGAGCTACAAACATAAAATAATATCAAAGTAGGTACGCAAAGTACATGCATTACATCATAATTATATAAGTACATTCACATAATAATTAAAAAAACATATTTGTACATATGTGTTGTATATTATGCCTAACACTTCATTAACAATAAATTTTAATTACTGTACTGAAAAACGAATATGATATATAATTAATATCAATAGTCACAGTATCACTGGCAAGGACATATTATCTCTAACGAAACATCACAAAGTGTGCCAACCAAATTAATGAAATTAAACTTATAATATTTACATTTAAAAAATATTTATAAATTGATAAGATGGGTAGCCTCAAAATATGTTCGAGTATTAATCTCAAATAGTAAGTACTAAATAAAATTGATATTATAATCTAAAATAAATCATTTGGTCCTGTAAAAATAAGTTGATCATACATTACAATATAATGTAACTTCATCATCATTCAATTTTTACATTTTGTTTAGTCTGTGTTTATGGTGGAATGATTACATAGCCCTCTGATTGATTTTCTATTCCACTAGTAGTATATTCACACACAAATCTGGTGTAACTGAATAGTGCCCAAGTATAACGAGCGTAAGCACTGTGCTTAAAAATAATATTATGTCAAGTGCATAAAAAAAAAGTTGTTTCTATTGTAGCTACAAACTAATATTCCATCGCAAACAAATAAATTAAGTTTGTACTTAATTTTTCAAAAAAAAGTAACTGCCCTGAAGCTTCAGTGAATTAATAAAAAACTACTCATCTACTACTAAATACTAGCTAATTGTTATGAAATTGATTTACAAGTAATTTACGTACCATGTCATACAACATTCACTGGTATTAATGTCACATACATTTACGTTACAGGTCTTTAAAGCTTAAAGGAAATTTATTGTCACCCATATCAACAAATTAAATGCCAACTAATACTGCTTTTACAATAAAATAAAAAAAGAAGTTTATCACAACATTATCAATCATTGCCAATTTGTCATAAGTATAAATGTTTGATTACTCCAACCACTATCATTTCGAATATCGTAAAATTCGAAATAAAAGGCATCACATCAGTCTGTATTACATTCCACACGTTCATCCTATTATAGTTAATAAACATTTAAAAAAATACATCATACGCAACCATACTCATACCAAATTGCAGATTCTTTTGAGTTATCTGTTTTTTCGTTCCGGTTTAGAGACCTTCGGTCACTTCTCAGGTCATCTCTTTCCGGCAAGCTCTCTTCGACTGCCGACCGGGAGTGTTCAGACATGGATCGCTGTAGGTCTGCGGGCGGTCTATCGTTCATACTTTGACAGGCACCGTCGCCGATGACGGTGGATATTCGATTGTAAACCAAGTAAGTTGGAGGAGTTTCCTTGATGGGAGTACTTTGTGGCTTACTGTTTAGGTTGGCACTAGGGTCGTCGTCTGCCACGTACACCGTTCGACGAGTGCCGGCTGTACCAAAAGGCGTTGGTGTTGATGCTGAAAAAAAGAAATACCAATCGAATTGAGAACCTCCTCCTTTTTTAAATCGGTTAATAAACAGAGGAAGTCCGAGTGCCGTTTCCATTAACCTTTTGGCGCCATTGTCACATATCCACGACAAACAAGCGCGTGCCCTGTACGTCAACGACACAAATATGTAACAAAAAATGCTGTGCTTTATAACAAGAAATAAACAATTAAATAGTTTTGCAATCCCTATAGTGGTTAGGCGTGGAGGGCACGCGCGTGCGTTTATGCGTTCAAAAGTTTGAAGTTATTATTTTGTTTCATACATTAATGCCATAACATCAAACGCATCAATAAAATGCTTCAAAGAACTAAATTGAATACCTACATTGAACTGTTTGAAACGTACCTGCTGGTAGTCCTGTGTCCAAGCCTTGTCCTTCTAAACCTTGGAAACTATTTCTGTGTGTCGGCGGCACAGCCTTATGCGGTCGCCTCCTAAGCGACGCTCTTATGAGCGCGTCGTCACCTCCACCACTATGTATCGATGTTCCCGAAAGTCTTCGCACAAAGTTACTTTCGCTGGTCAACCTAGTTGAATCCAGGCTTGGTATTGATCCACTCATGTCAATATTATCAGATTTTTTTAGAAGTTTATCATCAAATCTTCTCGTAAAACTCGAGTCTATACTATGCCTCGGTGATTCCGCACTTGGATTGGAAGAACCCTGATCTTGATCAGAAGTTTTGGACATCTTTTCTAATTCTTGGCTTCCAGGATCCGATTCACCTGATTCAGAACCAGCCAAGGTTAATTGAGATTTTGAGCGACTTGCATCTTCTATTCGCTTATTGTTTCTTGTCGGTACTTTATTAATCAAATCAGTGCCAGCTTTACGGACCCTCTTTACAAATGACGCACCAAACCCACGTCTTTTTGTCGTGCAGTTATCTAGTTTCTTATAGTGTTCCATAATTTTCTCTTCTAACTTTTCTTTCTGACGACACAACGCGTTTACTTTGTCAGCAAACATCTTTTCTTCCTCGTGATAATGTTGCTTATCTTTAAGTGAGTGAGCAAGCAGTTCATGATATTGAGTCAAAAGCTGGGACACATGATCCATCAGAGAGCGCCTGTCCGCATCTAGACTCTTATTCATTTGAATTAACATTTCACAATGTTGATTAGTTTTGTTAATTTCTAACTCCATGCTTGTGATAATTTCAACTTTCGTATTGATTTCACCAGAAATCTCTGTATTCCTTAGCTTCAGCTGCGTAACCTCGCTTCTCAGATTTCTGTATTCTTCTTGCATGTTTCTGTACTCATTCTTCAGTCTATCACTAGCTGTAAACAGGTTTCTGAAATCATCCTTTAGTTTGGAATGCTCTGCCCTAAGATTAACTAGATTCCTGGATTCTATTTTCAAATTTTCTCTTTCAACTTCGGAATCTGATACTTTTTTCTCTAAATGCGTCACCTTTTCTTTTAGTTCACGATTTTCAAGTTTCAAATCTCTAACGGTTATTTTTACAGGCTCTCTTTCACTGAGCAACATTTCATATTCGGTGTTAAGTTGTTCGTGAAGTGTTTGTAGAGCAACTTGGTCTCTCAGAAGATTATCTTGTTTATCTTTCAGAACTTCCAGCTGTTTGATAATTTCTTCTTTTTCTGCAGCAAGTTGGCTATTAGCAAGTTGTAAAGTCATTTGCTGAGATATCAAGGAACCATTTTGAGAGTTCAAAGTTGCAATGTTAACTTGCAGTTTAGCATTTTCAGCCTGACTGTTTTCTAGAGAAGCTTGCAGTGCCGCAAGATCAGAAGTAAGCTGTTCAATTTGAGGGTTTACTATACTGTCGTCACTATTCATGTTATCATTGTCATGATTGTAGTCACATGGAACCAGTTTCATTAAGTTGGCTTTAGCAGCTATTTCGGATATTAATCCTTCATGATCAACATTTGTTATCACTTTCTCCAACAAATCTTCTATACTAACATCTCTGCTTAATATTTCAGAGGCATTGATGCCTAGTTTGTCCATACAATTTCTAAGTTTATCGAAATTAACTTTTTCTGTAATAAGGTCTTTCTGCAGAGTTTGAATAGTTTCTGAATCAACTTTCTTTTGTGATTTAAGCTCTTGAGTTTTTTGTTCTAAATCTTGAATTCTGCTTGTTATAGTGTGGCTTATTTCAAGTTCTCTTGCTAACCTCTCCAATTCTTTTTTCTTGAGTTCAATTTCGGTAGTGAGTTTATCTAGAGATACATCTTTTTCTTCAACAGCCTCTCTTAATTTGTTAACTTCTCTCTGCAAGTTGTGCGTGTCTCTTTCGCTGTATGTTAGTTTAGTTTTTAATTCCTCAGTAAGAATGATGAGTCCAGTCACCTTGTCAGCTTCAGGCTTTACAAGGTTTAGCTCTTTAGTTCTGGCATCCAAAGACTTTTCCAATTCATCAGCTCTTCTTTGAATAGAGTCACATAACATTTGAATTCTCTGTTTATCTTTGGTTATAGATTCTAAATGCTTTTCGAAATCTTGTAACTTGTTTTTCTCGGAATCTCTATCAATTGCTTGGCGATCTATAAAAGTCTTTTGGCTGTCGAAAGAATCTTGTAGCTTTCTATTTTCTTCTAAAGCGTTTCGGAAAACTTCTTCTAGTTCTGCATTTTGTTGCATTACCCTGTTGCAATTTTCCTGAAACTGTTCACATTTCAAAGACAATTTTTTCTTTTCTTTTTCTAACTCTAGTATTTTGTCACTACTTTCCAATAACGATTGTTCTCTTAAGCTGTCTATAGTTGATAACAGTCTTTTATTTTCTAGTTCGAGCTTCAAAGCTCTTGCTTGAGCATTGCTAGTCAATTGTTCAGATAAACTGTTCTCACCGGATTCCAGTGTGCTTTCGCCTTCGTTGTCGGTATCTAAATTACTATTGTTGCTTTCGCTTAATACTGACTTTGTAATGTATTGTAGATGGTTATTTTCTTCAATAAGCTCTTGAATCTTTTGTTGGTCTGCATCTCTTTCCTATAAAAAAATAACAATGCATGAATTTACCACTGCTGGATCTTGAATGACTGAAGTTGATGTTACTATTCAACTTACCAATGCGATATCATTAGCTTCCCTCTTCAACTTGATCATTGCCGCCTCTAAAGTAAGGCATTGTTCAGCGCGTTTCCTTGCTCTCGACAGTTGTTCTTCTAAAGCATCCCTTGTTTCCATTAGAGCTTTGTTGTCTTCGCGAAGTTCTGTGACTCTAGTTTTGTAGTATTCCGCGTCCGCGAGGCGATCACGGTAGCGTTGGATTTCTTGATCTAGTCTATAAATAAAAACAGCAATTCATTTTTATTTTTATTTGCTGGTGAAGGTGATACATCATTTGGGCATTTACGAATTGGCGTCGACAAATTTCTTCTTCTTTTATACATTGATACATGTCTATTGGCCGTCACTTCTGTAACCAATTAGACAACGGCTTGTAGAAATATCTAAGTCAAATAATTTATTCTATAAAATAACTATTACATCATACCTGTCACCTCTCTCAGCCTTTTCCCTCAGAGCATCGACTTCGTCTCTATATCCAGCTGATTTCCTCGCTTCGTTGAACCACTCCTGGCTGTCAGTGCGTAACTTTCCCAACACTAGCTTTGTGTGCTCCAGTTCTTCACGACATTCCGATAACTGCTCAGATTTTTCTTCCCTAAAATTTAATAATTTAATTGATGTTAAATTTTAAAAATAAAGTTGGAGACATGTTAGCGAAATATTTCCTTTTGTTCAGCAATAATTAGGTAATTGCATAACACATACAATGGCTGTCTTGCATTTTAACAGTTCATCAACTTTCTTTGTTTTATTTCCATTGCTAAGCAAGCAAACTTGTCTAACTTATGAAGCAATGGTTTACGAATTTCCTTGAAAATCTTACGGATAGGTATTGCAAGTGTATTACGCAATGGAGGTGCTGGCCAATCGCGAGGAAAATATTTCGCCAGTTAGATAGTTCAAATACTTACAACTCTTGTCTCTGCTTCCTAAGTCGTGCCTTCCAATCGGCCAGCTCTACAGCAAGATGTTGACTATCGCCATTATTTTGATTTACATTCTGCATCGATCGATTCTTGCCATTTTTATTTTCATTGTCGTTCTCACACAGACCTTCGTGGAGAACTAAGGAAGCCCAGTTTTGTAAATAGTGATCGCGTTCTTTGGCCAGCCGTCGCATGTGATTGAACATTGTCGGCGATTGGAAGAGATCGATAGCATCCGGCGTCAGTACCACTGTTTGCATGTCTGTAACCTGTAGAAAAATCCAAAATTACTTGTGATGTTGCTGCTGAGGTTAGCGGTTGTGGTAGTCTTTGGAGGAGCACCTTTATAATCATTTATTTTAAGACAGATTTTTAATAAATGGCCATAAATGTTGCAAAGCTAAATAAATTCTACTGATAAATAAGTTGTAATGAAAAAACTGAATAAGAAATCATTAGATGATGAAATCATTTATTAGTTTTGTAAGAAATTATACTAATAGTTGTAGGCGAAATGGATTCAAATCATGCAGAGTTTCGATGGCTAAGATAATCTCCAGAACCAGCTATAACCAATTAAGTCAGTAAATGTTGAATATAATAACATCATTTTGCAATAAACTGAAGGAAACTATCAATCAGAACATCAAGTATTGCATAGGTAGCTGTTGCAACATTGGACATCCAGTTAGTAATGTCAAAGGTTCATCAAGGACATCCTGCTTCACAGTCAGTTGTGATTCTTATGACATCTGTTGACCGTTCACATGTTAATGTAAACATGTGTCTTAACATATTCAAACTGAATCAATAACTTTGAATATCAGGGACTAGATAGATAGAAAACTATATAACGGCTATAAATTTAACAGTCTTATTTTGAGCATTGAAATAATTGCCTATTTAAATGTTGTTGACACTTTAAATTATTTCCATGTAGGTATCAAAGAGACCTATTTTATTTATCTAATCTTCAAAAAAAAACTACATACAAAGTGTGTAAGCTTGTACTTTTAAAAGACAATTGTCAGTCAAGTCATGCTTGACTGGTTCATTTATCAGTTGTGTTGGACTGAGGTATGTTTGCTTGTGTATGTATGTGTGAACACTTCCTTATTTATAAATAGATGACTGACTTCTTTATCAATGAACAAGCCTCAATTTAACATACATCAATGGTACCTCAAAGCAACGGCCTTGAAAACCTAATGTAAATTGCTACCAAAGTTAGAAGTCACATTCCATTGCTTTTGTTTGTTTTAATTAGAGGTAATAGGCAAGAATAATTAATGATACCTGTTTGATGCACTCCACAATGTTATGCTGTAGATCAACATTGAGTTCCTTGATCCTTGTGATAAACAGTTCCTTATTGGGACACTGTACAGCCGCACCAAGTAGAAGCAGTATCAACAGCTTCATGGTTTCCAACCCCTCCCTTGATTCAGGTGACTTTCCCAAGCATATACACTCTGGTACCACCAGCAGTGTCATACCCAGTTCTTCTTCATACAAGCTCTTCACATTTTTGATGATGGCATCAAAGTTTTTCACTCTACCTAATATTAGGGCTTGGTCTTCTAACCCGGCTAGTTTTGTGATGTGACATGATGGTTCTGGGTCTATCTGAAGGTAGACTTGATGTAGAATGTCTCCATTGAACAGTGATGAGTACTCTGTGATGGCATCTGGATTTGGTATACATGATTTTATCTGCAAAATATAAAAATCAAAACCTAAGCTTTTATTTCAAGTAAGCCAGTTACAGGCACTTTTGAATTGTCAAAACAAAGATGAAAATTAAATGTAGCTACAGTCCCAGTCACAAGACATTTATACTGTGAAAGTACTGTTAGTAGTTGTAAATTAAATTTACTCATAATCTTGATTATATGCAGTTGTAACTTAAAACATAATTTGAATTATATTCAAAAGTACTGTGCCTATGGCATATTTAACCAATGAAATTGATCCACAATCAAAAGGAAAGTTCAATTCATTAGGTTTATGATCAATTATGTGGTATAGGGCTCATCAAGACATTTTGTGAAGAATTTCTCTTTGTTATTAATATGTGTATTTTTGTTGCAATGGTAGCACACACCAACAATAGATCAATGAACATGTGTGGGAACTTAGTGAAATGTAGTACACAGATATTGTACAGAACTCTCTTTTATAATAGCACCTTGATATCTTTACTTACTTATTAGAATCTTAAGAAAAAAAACCTTCTCATAAAATAATTTCTCTTTTTCTTTTCTTTTCATAAAAAAATCATGTTTATCTTTTTTAAAAACAACAAAACAATGCAATCATGAATTCAAGCTTTTCAGAATATTTCAAATAATGTGGAACTCATGTTTTGTTGTTAAGTCTATTTTTATCACAAACATTTACAAATCTATTTATAACTTTCATTTGTTGGGTCTTTGTAATCACTTTAAATTTGGTAACAGCTGGATGGATATTGATAAAAAACAATGGCATATCCATGATAATTTTAAAGGGGATGTAAAGTAACTACATAGTCTAAAAACCATCCATTATAATACAACTTGATCACTCGAGTATGACAACAGAGACAACGATAATTTTATTATTCTTTCACAAAGACCTAAAAATTAATAATTAATGACTGTAGATTTGTAGAACATGCAGAAATGACAAAATACCACATTCATTCATATGGAACGGCTGGTTAATTCCATCTCACGCTTCATTTTTACGCGCACAGTAATAAAAACAGAGGCATGAATCGTTGTGCACTCACCCACGAAACTAGAGGCCCGTTCAAGAACTCGTCGATTTCGGTACCAGACGCGGCCATCCTTGCCATGCGTTAGGATGAACGGAACCTACTCCTCTGTGTTTGTCCGGCACGCATTGCATCGAAGCAGTGCTCAGTGATAATACAAGCAGCAATTTCACTTATCATCTGCAGTAAATGAGAAAAATCCGTACTACTCTGTGTACCACTTGTTAAAAATAAAGTTGACATTTGTTAATTGAGTGACGTTCCGTTCGGTCATCACAACCACAGTTATGAGTTAGATAAAAAGTCGTGCGTGTTACCTGATATTTTTAGTCGATTTTTTGTAATTTTGTACTGAAAACCATCAGTCTTATAGCAGTTCCGGCTTCACACGTTCGGCACTTGCCGCAACAAGGTTTCTTTGGTTTGCTTAGGCCTGAAAACCGACCCTATAGCCCATACTGAAGCCAGGCCAAGTGGACCTTTGCAGTTGCACACGTTTGTATCTGTTATGATTTATTTAGAAAGATTCACCAACAGCTTCTGTGTACAGCATCAAAGTATACTTAAATATATTTTGTAATTGAAACTCTGTTTAAAGTAGTTTTGGCCAGCGTTTGTGCCCGGTAAAAGGTTTTAATGACTGGCTGAACTGAAACTGACGAAACTGTATACTTGCTGTTTCCGAGATTCCCATGCCATACCATGCATGCCCATAGACATCAAAATGGACCCTACCGACCGACAGCAGCAGAACAACAGTCATGTCAACAATTTTATTGTCTGTCAGTAGTGTCAGTCTGACGGTCTGACGTTAGTTAGTGGCGTCAAACTCAAAGTCAATATCAATAAGTTCGTCCGTCGTCGTCGATGTACTGCTGTGCAATTATTGGGAATTGCATATTACAAAGAAATTATAATAAATTTCACCTGAGTATGTCCTATACATATTTATTATACTAGTATAAATAAAGGGCAGAAATTCTAAAACCATGTTTAATAAATCATCTACTAGCAAAGTGAAATTTCAGGATCAACAGTTAGACGACTATGTTCTCGAGGTAAAACGATATCAATTTCTTCAGTTTGGTCCAGTATTTAAGGTTTCGTTTGTTAAATAAATGGTATACTTACATGTTTCTATAGCTTTCTTGCTACAAGTAGACATATTTGTTTCAAAATAGCTGTTTCGAAAATGTATTGATCTAACTTCGTAACAAATACTTCTTTCAGAACTCAGTCTTGAAAAGTAAGTTGCAGAGTAAGATAGATGCTCTAACCATTATGAGTAGAGAGTTGGACAAATGCAGCATGGAAAGAGACAGGTTCAAAGTATTGGTAGAGCAGCTAATATGCAAGAAGACAGTTCCTATGAAATCCAGTCCAGGTGCTAACAATGTTGCTTACAGACTAACACCCACTAACACTATTAGCGGTGGAGAGATGCTTGCTAAGACGCAGGACCATAACAATATGCTGAAACTAGAGGTAATTTTATTTCAAAGTATATTAACCTAATGCCTACTGCTTTTTTTGTTTGTTCATAACTAACATTATATTTGTAAACATGTACACTTACAAATAAAAGTGTTTCCCTGGATCTTACTAAGATAATTGTAATGTTATCACTATTCCTTGAAAACATAGTGGTGGAATGCTGTTATCGGTACTTAATAATAGTCCAAAACTATTTGTAGAAAAATCTTTTATTTTTATACTGGTATTATATTGTTCCCTCAATTTAGGTGGAGGCTCTCAGAAGTAAATTAGAGGAAGCTACAGGGGATATTATAGCACTGAAGAAACAGTTGCAGAAAAGAGAAAGTTTCACTGATGAAGTCAATGGAAGCAAAAAGAGTTCTACTATATTCAGCTATTCCCACCAAGACTATGAGCTGTTGGTGAATGAACTTGAAAAAAATCAGAAAAAGGTAAGTGACATTGCAGTATAGGAAAGACTGGAACCAATATCTCAAAATAAGATAATTATTTTTCCCCATATATTTTTTGGGTCATTAAATCACAACATATTATTTAATTTGTTTGCAAAAGGCAGAATATGGTCTGTACATACTGTGTAAAAACTGTATTTTTTTTGCAAATAAATAATTCTTTATTCTGGAAAGCTCACACAGATTTTACAGTGCAGGGTAAATTTTTAATATTACTATTTTGTTCAGTTTCTTCCAAAAACTCATAGACTAAATCTTATTTTCTTTCAGTATCAACAAATCCAATTAGATTATAGAGCAACACTAGATGAAAAAGAAGAATTGGTTTCTGACAGAGATTACTATAAGAACAAAGTCCAGAGGTTGAGCCATCAGATCAGTTATATTCTTTCTACCAGAGCCAAACTTCAAGATAGTAATGAGATTGACCCACCTAAGCCTATAGTAGATATTGATGCTCTAGTCACCGAAAATAAATACTTGCATGAAAGAATAACCCAGCTACAAGTGGAAAAAGAAATTGTCAAAAGAACATTGACAAAATATAAGGTTTTTAATATGCTTCTAACATTGTTTGTTAGTTTTTTAGTATGTACACATGGCGACACATCAAGCTTTACTTTTTCTCTTTTTTTATTTTCTTTTTTTTTTCAGTGGAACATGGCATTGCTTTGTATCGATTTCTAATACAATGAGAAATCCTAACACTGGTTTTATGCACCTTGATTGGTGGCCATGCATACAGGAGGTAAAAATAGATAAGCATGCAAATTTTATTGTTTTTCAGACATTGCTTGACAACAGAAATAAAAACTACTCTACCTACATGAAGAAAGGCTTTGCAGATGTCATGACACAAAAGCAAGGTATGTTATATTCATTGCAAAACATGAAGCTCAGGTTTGATTGAAGTGGACAATACATTTAAATTACAAAAAAATGATTACTTAATATGTGCTTTTAATCAGCAACAATTGTTTTCTAATGTTATTACTAATATTTTGTTTATTGTCATATTTGTTTATTTATACTTTTATAGTGAGGGAGTTTCTGGAAAACATTAATTCGAAAGCGGGTTTGAAACAAGGATCTGCAGCTGAATTGAAATCTCTATGTCTTGGCCTATTTGAAGCCCTTAATGATAAGTCGGTGGCCCTACAACACCAACGGAAGACGAATCAGTATGTATTATACAAATATCATCATAACATCACGCGTAATCCCGAAGGGCTAGACAGAAGTGTACCTAACAAAGACACCCACATTTCACCAGTTATATTTAATTAAGTCGCATATAATTTTGACGACCGGAATGGCGCAGAGGTAGTTAGGCTGCTTACGTTCTTAGGGTCCCGGGTACGAATCCTGGTAGAAGCAAATGTTTGTGTGATGAGCATGGACATTTGTTTCAGAGTCATGGATGTATTATAAGTATGTATTTACCAACAAAAAGTATCTATGTAGTTTATCAACTATCTGGTGTCCACGACACAAGCCTCGTTGCTTAGTGTGCCACTAGATGGCGCTGTGTGTAATGTAAATGTGTAAATATTTATATTTGCGAGCCTATTGTCATCAACCGGGCACGAATCCCGTCTCGGTTGCTGGCACTGACAAATTCCTGATGGAAATACCTAAGAACACTTTGCCTGACCCGGGAATCAAACCTAGGACCTCATGCTCAGCAGTGGCGCATGCGACCACTACACAAACGAGGCAGTCAAATATACACACACTATGAGAAAAATATTATATTATTATATCACTACATATTATAAAACAAAGTCACCCGTCGCGTCTGTCCCTATGTATGCTTAGATCTTTAAAACTACGCAACGGATTTTGATGCGGGTTTTTATAATAGATAAGAGTGATTGAAGAGGAAGGTTTTAGTATATAATGTGCGTGCGGGCGAAGCCGCGGGCATCAGCTAGTTACAAATATTTTAGTCATAAATAATGTGCAAAAATTTTACTAATTACAACAATACAATTATACATTATTGTTATCTATCATCCCATATCCAATGCTTTTAAATATCCGGCCTGAAAGAATTATCTCTAGTGTTTGGGATACGGCCATGTACAGATAAGGAGACCTAAATTAATTGTGAAACTAAACTAAACTAAACCCTTATTTACAGGATTCTAGCCAACAGAATAACAGAACTAGAGAAAACATTAGAAAGTTGGTGCAATGGCCAGAAATACATTCCAATATTTCCTTCCCAAATGTTATTAGATGAGTTTTTCACCGACTCTGGGTCTGTGAAGTCAAATGACTCGAAAGAACAACAGCTGAAGTCTCATGAGAACTCAGAAAATAATAGAAGCAAATATTCTGATAGTGATGATGACATGAACAAAGAGAACAGTGATGGGTCATCAACAGATATGAAAGCGTATGAAGATGATGAGGATGATGAAGTGTCAAATGGTGAACACAAGAGCTTGTCCAAAACGGTTTTACCTAAAGACTTGCAAGAATTAGTGAAGGAAGCTCTTGCTGAACTAAAACCTGCTGAATGATCTAAATGAATATATTCGTCAATGGCTGCCTATGAGAACAATGATCTGACAAGTGTTAGGTATACGTACTTAAATAGTTTCGTATTTCGTTATTTGTGGTACCTAGTCTTCTACCAAAGAAACATTCCATAAATACAATTCTAGTCTATTCAAAGCAATTATCTAGTCTATGTTACTATTGATGTATGTCTAAAAATGTTATTGCAATTTTACGTCGAATTATATACTTAATTATATTATACAAATCTTGATGCGTATCTTCTTATTTTTGGTGTAAAAGGAAAGCCGTTCAGTTGATTCACAAAAATAATTTATTAACATTATTTCATATTATATATACTCCAGCTCCATTTTAAAAGCTCTTTCTATACGCAATATCAAAATTACTATCATAATTTATTATTTTTCTTGTTAAGTCGAGAGTTTTTACTCAAATTCATAAATGTTTAATGATAATTCTGTTACACACAAGTAAACAAAAGCTTCTCATTTAAAATAGTACAGTATGTATAATTACTTCTAAAAATACATGGCCAATAATATAAATAGGTACATTAAGCATCGAAAATGTAATGTGAACACAAAATGTAACTTGAATTTTAATAATAATATGTAGAAGATTTAAAGTAAAACACATTAAACACATGCTTAAGTCATAAAGCATCACATACCTCCAAGAGGAACATGTGTGGTTTAACAGTTTTATAAACACGTGTTTGATAACTCTTTTCTTTAACATTCTTATATATTTTTACCAAGCACAAGTCTTGGGCTAAAAGGGCCAAAGTTACAGGGAAGAACCTCGTTCATAATGGTGGAATTAAGGTAACAACCACAAAGGTTCGATATAATTATACTAAACCCTAAATAATAATCAATAAGATAAATAAACAAAAAGAAAATAGGAATATCTTACAATTCAGTGTTTAAAAACTAACTTAGATATATTTAGGTGATAAAAAAATT
The DNA here is from genome assembly GCA_905147715.2 of Xestia xanthographa. Taxonomy (NCBI): domain Eukaryota; kingdom Metazoa; phylum Arthropoda; class Insecta; order Lepidoptera; family Noctuidae; genus Xestia; species Xestia xanthographa. The sequence continues at coordinate 16,731,610 of LR990659.1, read as the reverse complement.
ATCGATATAATTATTGTATGTATTGTCATTTAGATTAGTGACTGATATAATTTGGAATCCATTTATTTCTCATGTAACCACGATCATTATGACAAATTATATTATAGAATAGAACATATTAATTATTAGCGAAATCGCTTTATAAACGATATGATCAACTTATTATTTAAAGGATCATCCATCTACACTTCATTTAAACAATAAGATACCTATACTAATCAAAGACATAACTGATAAAATTGCAGCTGTTTAATACGGTAATTATTATTTATGTAACATAATCGAAATATTCTATCTTTAGCCATTTAATCTAATCTAAAACTAGACGTCGACTAGGCTTAAATCATGTAAGAAGTACATAAATATAATGTCATAAAAAAGTAAACCAGTCACAGTTTAATTATCAACTGTTCCTGAAAATGATCACAAATAATTTCAAAATATAAATTATTGGCTCAATAGTGCGCTTTAGACAATAGCTAGATTTTTTGGAATTTAGACACAATGACGTCAGGTTTACCTATTAGGTGTAGTAGTAGGTGCTAGATTTTAAGGGCACGTGAGGATGATCTATCCATAAATAGTTTGGTTATTTCGGGCGTTAGGGAATTCGACCTCAGTTTCCCGAAAAGGACTAATTGTATACATTTTTGTATCAATTTGTGATATCATATGTCTGGGCTCTAGATTTTTCTTCTCGACATAGTTTTGAAGTATAAACTGACCAAAAATAACACTGAAACTAACCGCCCGGAGCACTGATAAACCCGGAACTATGAGGATAGAGCTTCAAAAACACAGCCGATTTTCGCGCCATAAGAGTGAATAATATAAGTCAATATTTTCAAGAAATGCTAGTATAATGCTCAAGGGCTGCCGCAGTGTGGTGGTGTACGGCCGAGTTGTCGCTTCTCTGTCGCGCGGCTAAAACTAGTCGCGACAGGAGTGGACGATGGTCCCTTTCTGAATATCGGTCGTACGACTCCAACCCTTCCTGTAGCTTTAGAATTAGGCTGTCGTAATTCTTTCGGACTACTTCTAGAATCTGTAAAATAATTACAATATCACCTTAATTAGGTATTATCAACTCTACCATCACAAATGCAATCGTACATTTGTTGGGCGCCAGCTAGCAATGTTGGCGCCCAACAAGCTGTCTGCCAATATGGTATCGATTATTACTATGAATAATTGGTTGAAAAGGACAAACACGAACCTGATCCTCAGTAGGCGTGGATAGATTTTGCGACGCCAACCAGGCTTCTATTTTAGGTGAAAAGTGTTGGATGATAGCGCGTACGTTGACCAAACAGTTAGCTAGCCGCAACGCCTCCGCTTTGAATTCACCATCACTGGTTGAATAGCGTAACGCTGTAACATTTTAAAATTAATTATAAAAACCCATTATACTTTCGTGTAAATTATTTTAATGGTGCTGATTTCGTTGTGCACAAACTAAACCTAATTTAGGCTATTGCTATCTTTTTCTCTCTAATAAAACTAGAAAGAGACGGACGTAATTTAGAGCTGTAAAATTTCGTTGGAGAACTAATATTTCTATACAAATGAAGGGTGCACGTAAAAACATGTCCGACTAAAAACACGGTGAAGCGCAATGCATAAACTAGTTTGACATCTCTAACTTAGTTCATAGCTATAGCCGTTACGTACATTTCTCGCACTGCCTTTTAGTAAAAGATAGCAATAGCCTAAATTAAGTTTAGTTTGTGCACAACAGAATCGACACCAATATTGATAAACTTACCCATATAGAAGAGATTATCAAATACTTGATGCATCCGAATCAGCTCATAATACAGTTGGTCATAAGACGCAGGTGTTGGCAGGAACGTATCGCCAAATGTAATGAAAAGATTGAAAATGTTCACGACCTAGAAGCAAAACGCATAAAACAATTATCTTGGTTCTGTAACAGTTAACAAACCGTAACTAAATGGATATTTGACTTTTATGCCTTTGTTTTAAAAGATACAAATTAGAATGTAAAAAAAAACCCTGACTTGGAAAGTTTTATGCGCGTTCGTGAAATGCAACGTCTGTAATGCTATACACACCTGTTGGGCCATGATGAAAATGTTATGCCTTCTTAGCAAAGTGCTCTCATTAGTTACTAAGAACTTCAAGAGCGCAATGAGTGCGGCCCATAACGGTCGCCAGTCCCTAGCGAGCCTTACGCGACATCGCTTTTGGTAGCTTAGCAACCGTAGCAGGACTCCCACGCATAACTGGTATAGTTCTCCAGGGAACTTCTTCAGTAGATGGCACATTATAAACTCGACAAGGAGATCTGTAATGTTTCCGAATAATAAGATGAATAATAAAATGTTGCTACTTTTCCAGTAACATTAGTGATTAATTTTGCATTTTTACCTATCAAAGTCGATGCAAGGGGCTGCGATGGTGGTTCTTCTAGGACTATTTTCCTATGGCGCATTGGGAGCCTATACAACTGCACCTATGATTAGAAAAATATACTTTATGATGTATTTCTGATAATCTCATCGACATCATTTACAAACATTCGTATGCAATGATTTACCTTAAAAGTAAGATTTTGGTCATGCATAATGGAGTTCGCAAACTGTTCTTCTACTATGCATGTAAGTATTATGAAACAAAGACTGCATTTATTTACGCTGGATTCAGTTCGCGTGTCAGCCATTACAATTGAACTGAAAAATAAAAAAAAACCGATAACTCAGAGTCATAAAGATTTGTCTCGGCCTTTTAAAAGTAAACATAATATTTGTAGGTTCAAAACAATTGTGCATTTTATACACTTACCAATATTGAAAGAACGTAACTAGTAGATTCGTTGGTTGTTCGTTGTCAAGGGCTTGTATTTGATTTAAATTAGGAGGTGTCTGAAACAATAGAATGATTTTATTTACCTACAAACTATCTGCACAATGTCAAGCAGTTGCTTATCGTACCTAGAACTTGCGATCAACGTACTAACGTCAGGCGTCCTCTTAGTTGATTTTTTTGAGTTTGAGTTGACTTTTAAACAGTAGTCAGAAAATGTTCTGTCTACTGTTTAAAAGTCAACTTGACCTTCTAGTATCGGATCTAGAGCTTAGTAGTGCCCTAGTCGGTTCTCAAATCTGCGTGTTATTTCCTTTCAGTTTTTTTGTCAACCTCTGAGAGCTTCCTTATGTCTGTCCTTATGTGGGGTAGGCAACTTCTTATAGTAGTTTTAATTTTACTTCAGTGTGGGAAAGCGAGATTTGCAAGGAGGTTATGCAGTGGCGTAGCGTGGGTTTTCGCCGCTTGGGGCCGACCGGAAATACGCCGCCCCTTGTTTTTTATTGACCCCGAAAACTTGGGGTTTAAACTGGGCGGTTTTTGAGAAATCGAACTATAAAAGTTTTTTTGAAATTATGTCACCTCTCCAACATAAATGCTGATTATGAGAAATCTACGCTACTGATACTTTTCTGATAGGTCGTGAACGAATGTATCCTTCGAAAACCAATTTATCAAAAAAGACATCTGCCTTTGGAAAATAAGCGCTATAAAGATCATGTTATGAAAACTTCTTGAAACTTCCCTTGTTTTTCGAGGCAGGTTTCTCAAAATAAATGTATGAAACTTGTCGTGCAAATTGCAGAACCGAGTTCCTTGTCTCATTAGTTTTCCAAAATGGCACCACAGTATACTTTTTTTTTGTAAGTGAATAACCTGAAAACAACGATTGTTCCTGAGAAGGTTTTTTCGATGTACTATCGAGGACACTCCCGCCTGATCACCACTAAGCTCATTTTTGCTTACACTCACAACGTAGAAACCTCTCTAGCCCCACCCCGTTGACTTTGTATAAAAATAATGAATGAAAAGATACCGATCGGCCGAGCGCACTGACGACGCACGCCAAACGAGAGTTATTGTTATTTTGTGCGCCAAAGTTGACGCTTTCCTAATAGGCCTAAACTCTAAGGGGGCGTGGCTCGGCGCCTTCGCATGATTTAAGCGAAAAAAAAATTATCTGATCAGGCGGAAAAGACCACGACTGTACATCTTCCTTGTTGCAGATTTTCTTGTTACCGCTATGTGATGTTAGCTATTTCACTTAATGCGCTGGATCCTGGTCGATCAGATCAGGTAAAATCTGTCTCTCTCAGGTGCATTTTAACATATCCTAGCAGACAGTTAAATCTGTAATTTTCTGCTATCAGAAAAGTATCAGTTTAACGGCTTATATTTCTCACAATCAGCACTTTATGGTGGAGAGGTGATAAAATTTCAAAATAACTTTAAATGTTCGATTTCTCAAAAACCACCCAGTTTGGACTCCCGAGTTATCGGGGTCAAAATTGTAGCAATAAGATGTTTAATGGTATCACCCATTTGAAGGCCTACACCCAATTACCAATCACCCTGTACAGGCCCGCCGCTAGCTGTTTCGTCACCGGCGTGCAATACTAATTATGCCGCCCTACAGACACCGGACTGGGATCCGAAACCAGGCTCAGTAATTTGAGAGACGGTCAGATGTATCCTGCAAGAGCGAGCCAAGCGAGCTCGAAAATTTGGTATAACTTGGTCGACTTATAATCGACAATGTCCAAGAGAAAGCAGGTTGCAAAAGCGAGCTCGAAAATTTTTACATCTTGGCTCGAAATTCAGATATTGGTAATATGTAATTCGCTCGAATTGCCGCCCCCTCGGTGTGCCACCCGTACGCGGTGCACGCCCGCTTACGGCGGCCCTGACCCTGTATTATCAACATTTATATCGTTTTCTATGGCAGAATGGCACGACATTGCGCGCGCGATTTCGAATATTTTTTTACATTTTCCAAATTAATTTGGCGCTTCCTGCCGCCCTCTTTCATATGCCGTCTGGGGCCGTGTCCCCCCCCCCCCCCCGCCCCCCTCCGTTGCTACGCCACTGAGGTTATGGTCTACAATTGGGAATCAAACGAGCTTACCTGTTAAGCGAAGTCTTGATTCAAATTTTATGAGTGGCAATCTGAAAAATAATTATTATAACTTGGTAGTATTTCTTATATCTACGTTACTTCACCGCGGTTTTTAGAGAATTAAAAAATAATATTTTTTAAGAATTGCAACCTTCGTATGCCTCTCTCATCTGACACATGACGCGGTACGTCACTTATTTTAGAGATCTTATCATTGGAACAATCTCTGTTTTATGTACAGAGTAGTTCCAAATACCTATATTCACTATATTTTCCTGAAAGGTTAAAATTGAATTAGGTAGACTAATTATTGCAGCTTTGGGGCTGTTAGTGTTAACTATATTATAGCGGCGGGTGGGTAATTATTTTTCAGATTGCCACTCATAAAATTTGAATCAAGACTTCGCTTAACAGGTAAGCTCGTTTGATTCCCAATTTTACTTCGTGGCAATCTTTCAAATAATTATTATAACTTGGTAGATGTTCAGAGTTGGCTGCAATAATTAATTTATTAACTGATTAAAATGCAAGTAATTCTGAGTGTTGATCTGTGATAATTACATTGGACCTTCTTCTGTAAGAATATTAAAGCTTCCATATTAAAGCTTCAAGGATACTTTACAATAAATATATTACATTTTGTAAAATAACTTTGATAACCATGTAATCCACATTATGTCTGACTTCGTTGATGCCAGCTCTAATTTGAGCTGTTGTTTTGGTTGTATAGTGAGAGTTTAATTCTGGAGTTTAGATGCCCCTTTCACTTGAAATCTGACAAACTTACGAATATTAGGGTTTGATATATTTTAATAACTGTTTTATTGCTCCAATGGGTTAAAGTTAGAGCTAGGAGAACAATCAATGTCTTTGTTTTCTAAATTTTGCTCATATTATCAAACTATGACGAAATTAATTATACTTTTGATAGATTCTATGATTGAGGCAATGATAGCCTCAGATCTCTCAGTAAGTAATTTTATAATTTGAAATCCAGTTGTAGTGTTAGTATTTTATAGATGTGTCTGCAAATAAAAAAGGCTCATCAACTCCATTATTTAGTGTTGAATTGTCTGGAAGTACTATCAAGGAATGCCACTGGCATTATTTTTATTCACTTAGGGCCTTTTGTTAAAATACTTGCAACAGAATAGTGCAACCAAGGCAATGTTTATTCACTTAGGGCCTTTTGTTACAATACTTGCAACAGAAGAGTGCAAACAAGGCAAGTATAGAGTTCCATAGATATATTGTCTCAAAAGGTGATTGTATAACTATAAAAAATTTAATGTAATGATTTTATGATCACATACAATGTCTAACTATTGTTCAATAGTAGAAGAGCCCGAGTCCATTCAAAACACTGTTTCCAATTAATATTACGGCCAATTAATCAGAATACAGAAATCTCTTCACTTTATTGTCGTGAGAATTAAACTGATTTTATTAATCAGTACCTAGTAGTAAGTACTTCTTATCAATAAAGCTCAGTCATTTTTTAAGGGTCTAGGTAGATCCTTGATCAAATATTATGGATATTAAAGTGTTCACTCTATCATCACCAATTAATATAGTTACATACAATTAATAAGAAAAGAAAGAGAAACCTCTTTATTACAGTGTGGATTAAACTGTTTTTATTATTAATTAGTACCTAGTAGTACATAGTATAAATAAAGCTAAAAATTTTGCTAAGGGTCTGGTAGTCTTATGACTAAATATTATGAATGTTAAGGGATTCACTCCTTACTGGTAAAACAGAATTTGAGATTTAGTCAATTGGCTCGAAAAGGACAGTTGAGCTATTTTCTCAAAACTGTTTGTATTTAAGTCTTAGAAACTGATTTCTGCTTAATACTTTTAGTCTGGTAAATTTTGTACATTATGATTTCGTTTATAATTCATTTTTTAACCTATTATTCCTATAATGATAGAAACAATATAAATAAAAACATTGTTATTATTATGTTTTCCCAGGCACCTTGTAAAGGAGCAATAAGTTTTTGCGGTTTCATAGTAGAAAAAATATAATACTTAGAGGTCTGGTCTCCACGATGAATATTTGCTATATTAGTATAATTTCCCAAACTATTTCAAATATTAGGAACTTCTACAAGAATCAGCAGTGTTTTCATGACAATGTCTTTCAAGGGTCTCGAACACTCCTGTTTAATCATCTAGTAATTCTAAAGAATTGACTAAATGTTGTGCAATTAGTGGATATGTGTTGACCATATTCAGTCAACATTGTGTAGGTAATTGGCTACATTGCCGTAATGTACTGTCAATTGTTATGAATTTTAGTTGGATTTTATTAGCTCTACACGAAATGTATGGCATTTTATCTTCTAGTCACAATCCATTGATCTCTGCACTCGCATGCACCCCCCCCCCCTTTTGTTTCACTTTATGGTTATTTTCAATAGAAAGCTATGAAGCTATTAAAGCCAATACTCCAATTGGTAATGAAAACTGAGAATAAATGAGATTTCTTAGTTAAAATTTATTTTTATGAGTTTGTATAAATCTCACAATAATGTCTGCCCATCTATCTTTTCGGGTATTTTAATTGTGATTTTAATTTTATGTTATGATTCAATGTAGGTAGATGACATGTTGTTATTTGATAGGGATTAATTTGTTTTCAGCATGGTTCATTTTCTAGTAGGCTACAGCTGATTATAGGGGTCAACGCCCGGAACCAGGGAGCAATGAAGTTATGTTTTACTACTGTCTTCATAAGGTAGTCAAAGTAATAATTATATTTCATTTTAGTTTTAAGGTATGAGTCAGCAACAATATGATTAAGAAAGGTGCTTAATTATTATGGGTAAGGTTTAAGTGATTTTAAAATGCAATGCAATGCAGGAAAAACTATCTGGTCATGAGAACCCTTCCAAAAATACTCTTGGACTTAAGGGGTACTTAAAAAAATTGCATGATTAATATACCCATAATTTAATATTGTATCTATGGATTGCTAGATAAAGCAATAGGTTACTATTGGAGATGTTATTTTAGATTGGGCTTATACATAATGATGATAAGAATATTATCTTTGTTCGAAGCTGGGGTGGGATTTAGTTCCACTTTGCAATTTGATTTAACACTTCAATACCCGCAATTACAGACACAATTAAAATAACAATGCACTGTGCCTCACGAGGCACGGCCGGGACCATACGGGTTAGAACTAAAACAGGTTTAGTTGTTAATGTCATTTGTACATTGACAGGCTGTTATGACCTCCAAACTTTGTAAGTCTATAACCCTTTCCCTCTCAATACTAATAGTTTTGAGTATTATGACATTATGGTGTATAGATTTGATAACAAATGGTTTCTTGAACCATTGTACTTAAACCAAGTACCCAGATCATTACTTTATAACTGGTATATAATATGGTTAAATCATTCCGGTACCATCCTTGATGTGTTCTCTTTTGGGGGTACTGACTTAGCACTCCAGTATCTATTATTGTGTTCAGTCTTGAAAGATTTTTGTTAACGGGATACTTTTTTGGGTGTTGAATTTTATTGTGCTAGGCACAAACAGATTAATTGATCTTCTTGTTGTTGGTGGTAAAATCTCTTTGGCTACATGTATTAGTTATTTGGAAATATACATAATAAGCTAAGAATATAACTATTGTCCTTATAGGTTTGGTGTTTCATTTCATTAAAGGAAATATAAATAATATTAATTTAATCTCGAGGTTGACATTGAACATTGGTAGGTTGTGTTATGCAGTGTCATTCAAGCCATTCATCGGTTGCTTTGCTTATGATAACAGTAACATTCTAATTTGGTTTAGAACATCTCAATACCTTGGTTCACTGGTTCACCATATGTATAGTAGTGAAACAGAAGTCTGTCATAAGTGTCTGGAACATTTTCCATCAGCTGTTCTCTCATAGTATTAAGTGAACAAAGAATCTTGTTCTATTATTTGAATGAAAAGTTGTTATATTTAAATGTAAATATTACTTCATCGCTGAAAGATCAAAATTACAAGTTTATGGCATAGCCACAGGGTTCTTTGATAATATCATACTTGACGTCAAAGCTTACACACATAGTGTAGATTATAACATGCTGTAAATATCTCGTATTTAGGCATGTAGATATTATAAATATCCTGTATAGTCTGACATAACTTCCACCAAAATAGAATAAATACACTTTTTGGGCTGGTGTTTTCATTAGTTAAACGTATGTGTAACATTAATTTATACTTGATGTTCAAGCTAAATCTGCGCCAGTCACTTTGCAGCAATGATGTCACAATCTGTTTTCTGTTTTATTTTGTTTGTAAATGTATTACTAACATAGTTTGTAAGTATATTGTTACTAACGCTGAGTCTTGTTGCTCGAAATAAATAAGTTATTATTATTAAAAACACATTATATGGGCTTAACATGCTGTTAGTATCTCGTACTTAAGAATGTGTGGTCCTGACAAATGTATGTCAGCCAGCCAGCAACTTTACTCCCTGATGGGAATCCAGGCAAGGAATGGTTCCACATTCACTGCGAGAGTATAATGCATTTGCAAGGTTATAACACACACGGGATGTGCTAAGTTAAGCAGGGTCGTCTTACGACCTGCATGGTCATGGATATATAGCTCAATTTTGTAATTACCTGATCAAGGTAATGAAAGTACCTGCCCTTTGCTAGCATTGTTCGATAAATTTAGCTGGACACCGCGTGTCAAACTGATAATTTACCATGCAGCTAGTAACATGAGGTGTTACTGGTCTTGAAAATGGCACTTACCTGCCGTTGAATGCTATGCCATTAGATTTTCAGTGTTAGCATCGTTCAAAGACTCGGCTAAAGGATATCTCGTATCTCCACTGATAGATCACCATCCAGCTAGTAACCAGTAGTAGTGTTACTGAGGTATCGCGTACCCACTGGAGGAAAAAAGCTTTAACGAGCTTACAACCCCCTTAGTGCTTCGATGAGCACTGTGGATATCGCGTATCCGGGGGTCATTTAAAGTCGGGCATCCAAGTTGTTGTCAGGAATACACTTTTCCTGCTTCGTCTCTGATGTCTTCTGATAAATAATGTCCTTCCAATTTACGTCCTGGTCGGTAGCGAGCGTTATTTGTAAATGCTTGGATTTCTGTTTCGGGTTTACGAATTTCACTAAGGCTGCGTTCCGAATTAGGCTGTAATCGATTTGAGCGCCCATAAAGCTGTTCCGAATTACCGTGAGCGCGATATCGATGTCCCTTGAATCGTCATAGATGACGTCATGACATGCGCCATTTTGCGATTACACTGACCATGCCCCAAATAAATATCACTGTGAGCGCTGTCAAAAATGACAGTTTTTTTCACAGGTTGTGTTGTTTAGTTTGATTGAAAAAAATTGAAATTAGTTTCAAACTCATGAACATTATTTTTAATTACCGTTGCATCTATGTAATTTGTAATTCGTAGGATTTTTTTAAGGGGTAAATCTTTGCCGGGAGCAAAAAACCCTAATATAAACGCTTTCGTCATCCTTTTCATCACTGGACGAATCGTCGTTCTCTATCTAAAAATGTGAGTTATCAGAGTAGATAGAGTCAACCAACGTAACTTCCATTTTCAAAAATAAGTCTTGTGAAATGTTTTGGTTTGGGGTTATGTTTACTGTCAACGCGTTCACGAGCGTTCCGAATTGATGACGGCTCTTAGCTGTCATAATCGTGATATCTAAATCGGAACGCAAAATATCGATGTGAGCGCTGTGAGCGATTATAGCCTAATTCGGAACGCAGCCTAAAGATGCACTTAGTACACTTCCTGTCACTCGACATTTTGTTATTTTGGTAAGATGTAATGTAAACTTAGTTATAAATGAATAATTTGACGAGAAAGATTTTTTCTTGCGGTGTCGATAACGCGCCAATAAAAAAAGTGACGTACCGCGTCATGTGTCAGATGAGAGAGGCATACGAAGGTTGCAATTCTTAAAAAATATTATTTTTTAATTCTCTAAAAACCGCGGTGAAGTAACGTAGATATAAGAAATACTACCAAGTTATAATAATTATTTGAAAGATTGCCACGAAGTAAAATACCTGATGTGGAGGCAGAGTCGCTGGCGGCGACGGCGGCGCTGACGAAGCCGCGGCAGACGAGGAATGCGCTAGCGTCGTCATAAAGTTGCGGTTCAAATGTGCTGCCTCGTATAGTGCCAGTAACATTCCTTCTTCTCCGCCACTGAATGGTGCAAAAAAAAGCCTTATTTTATTTTTAAGGACTTTTATTCTAGCTACCAATACCTTAGGCGCGGGACAAATACAAGAGGTGACGGGCTACTGCTAGGGCGAAGTGCGGGTGAGGCGCGGGCGAGGTGCGGGCGCGGCGCCGGTGCAGCGCAGAACAACGCGCTCACGTTGTCGGAAAGGCGAGGCGCGCGCGAACACAGGGGATGCATTTGGGGCATTCTAGTGTTTGATTGATTTAATTGGCAGTCTAAGTGTTCACTCCTGTGTACACTGTCGGCATGCCACTGCTAACTGCGGGTGTGCCGAGGGCGAGGAAGCGGCGCCCGCGCCCCGCTGTCTCAGTATGTTTCGCGTGCGACCTCTTCTATACATTTTGTATGAAATCTCCACCTCCGCCCGACGCCTTTTGTATTTGTCCCGCGCCTTAGGTAAGAAATTCTTCGTAAGCTTAAAAGAAATTTTGATTCACAAAATTATTTGGTAGATAATTTCATATGAGTACCTACCTACTGTTTAATTTTTTAGATAATCTGGTGGATAGCCAAACAAAACAGGTTCTTTCATTATTTAGAAGATTAACCATTGCAACTTGATGATTCAAGTATTTTTACGAAAAGACGAAAAAGTGTTTATCTTATCTGATTGAGTTTTGGTGTTAAGTTCTTATCACTTACTTATCAAATATGTGTGTTTTAGTTATTTATTTAAAAAAAACCTAACTTGTCCATTTTCCGGTTAATTTGTACTTATTTATAGAAAGAAAGAAAAGAAGAAAGAAAAATCGTTTATTTTGCACAGAGTACAAACGCGCAATAATAAAAAAAATAAAACACAACCCTACAAAATACAAAAGAAACTTATAAGCTAAAAAACATAAAATAATATAAAACTTAAAATCTAATATTTCCCCTTGAGATCCCCTGATATAGCTAGATGCTAGTGTCGTTCGCGGTAATCACAGTAACCTACATTTGATTGCTACATTATGCGGCGTTATATAAGTTGTCATGTCGTTGTGAGAAGCCAACGCAAATTAAATCATGTAGTTAAATACATCTCTATAATAATATGTAGTTACAGGTGTTTTTGAGTTTGCTATTTTGTTTCCATATATTTAAAATGCAAAAAGAAACTGTGTTTATCTGTTAGCTTTCTACACTAACAACAAAAAATTTGGCACACTCACATGTGTAAACCAGGCCTTAGACTTAAACCTTGGGTTAGGACTTAGGATACTTTTTATCTTGATAATACTGAGTCTTATTGTCAAAAAAATAATAAAAACAGTAACTGTTGTAAATCCTCATGGATACTTTCCACCTGAGGGTAATGGGGTTTCTTACCTGTTCCTCTGCCCTCTGATGACCGGTTGCGTCTCATCACTGGTCAGGAATATCCCGCCGACCATACTGGTCAGAGAGGAGAGCCAGCCGCCGCCGCCGCCACCCCCCTGCATGCCGCCGAACGTCGACATCACGTAGTCGTTCAGAGCTGCCGTTATAACTTGCCCGTATCTGAGTGAAAGGGAAAATTTATCCAATTGTCTCTAGGCTTATTAGTTTGGAATTTTGATGACTTGGATTATGGAGCTTACTTTGGTTGCATTTATAATTTAAAAAAAGGGAATCGGAAAAAATTGCGATGTATGAGTTCTTGTAGGCATTTACATAAAGTTAATCCACAAGAAATAATATAAGCTTATATCAGCACTTAAAGCCAAGTAGTCTACTTACCCATTCAATGCCAATTCATCATCTAGTATTGATAATTTCACAACATAGGGGTTAGCCGATTCTTGTTTCTTATAATTTACTAAGAACATCAACAACATGACCACATCATACCCTAAAACAGAAACAAAAATAAAATAACTTTAACATTTTTAACTTTTCTCAAGTTAAGGGCGCGTTTGCATTTCAGGCAAAATTATGCTGTTTTTCGGTACATTTCATGGCATAACCAAACAAAATTCAATATAACTATTGACTACCTCGTATAGATTGGTTCTTCATCTTCAAATGCTAGGTACTAGATCATGGAAAATTTTAGTTTTTTATAATGTAAAATCGATCTGTCGTTGTCATTTTTCACAAAATTAACGATACCGGGTTGAGTTTAGGTACATTTTTTGTGCTATTATTAACATATTTTACTATTTCTAAAAATACTATTTGTTGGCAAACATATTCAATTCTTAATGCTAGGATTTTTTAAAAATCTAAATGCTTTATATAGTCGCAGAAAAAATGAAAACCGAAACTTATTTTTTCACATTTTTTTCTCTTCTGGATGAATCTTAATCGATTGCGTTAGGGGTTATTTTATTTTTGATACCCGTCTTGATTTATTGCAAAGTATTTCGAATGAAACTAGTCCGCGCGCGACCTCCGTCGAGAGTGGACACGTATCGCCTGTTTGGAGCGCCTCGAGTTGAAAAAGATCGCTGTACAAACACAAAATATTCGATAAACCAAATTTGATACTTCACATTCTTCACAAGGTAGATTTTTATTCTATTTTATTTCGCTATAAAAAGTATGTAAGTAGGGTTTCTAAAAGCCTATTCGTCCTGAACTTGGAGTGACCTGAAGGTGTACTTCGGTGACTGCTACTGGAACTCCTTGACGTGCTGTACTAGGTGAGCCGAGTTTGGGCTCGTTTTGTTAGTTATGATAAGACCTTACCTCCGGACTTGATGAAGTGACCTGCAGGTGTACTTCGGTGACTGCTACTGGATCTCCTTCACGTGTTGTACTAGGTGAGCCGAGTTTGGGCTCGTTTTGTTATTATGATAAGACCTTTCCTCCGGAGCTGATGGAGTGACCTAAAGGTGTACTTTGGTGAGCTACTAGAACTCCTCGACGTGTTGTACTAGGTGAGCCGAGTTTGGGCTCGTTTTGCTAGTTATGATGAGACCTTACCTCCGGAGCTGATGGAGTGACCTGAAGGTGTACTTCGGTGAGCTACTGGAACTCCTTGAAGAGTTGTACTAGGTGAGCCAAGTTTGGGCTCGTTTTGTTAGTTATAATGTGACATTACCTCCGGACTTGATGGAATGACCTGAAGGTGTACTTCGGTGAGCTACTGGAACTCCTTGACGTGTTGTACTAGGTGAGCCGAGTTTGGGCTCGTTTTGTTAGTTATGATGAGACCTTACCTCCGGACCTGATGGAGTGACCTGAAGGTGTACTCCGGTGAGCTACTGGAACTCCTTGACGTGTTGTACTAGGTGAGCCGAGTTTGGGCTCGTTTTGTTAGTTATGATGTGACATTACCTCTGGACTTGATGGAATGAACTGAAGGTGTACTTCGGTGAGCTACTGGAACTCCTTGACGTGTTGTACTAGATGAGCCGAGTTTGGGCTCGTTTTGTTAGTTATGATGAGACCTTGCCTCCGGACCTGATGGAGTGACCTGAATGTGTACTTCGCTGAGGTCCTGGAACTCCTTGACGTGTTGTACTAGGTGAGCCGAGTTTGGGCTCGTATTGTTAGTTATGATGAGACCTTACCTCCGGACCTGATGGAGTTACCTGAATGTGTACTTCGGTGAGGTACTGGAACTCCTTGACGTGTTGCACTAGGTGAGCCAAGTTTGGGCTCGTTTTGTTAGTTATGATGTGACATTACCTCCGGACTTGATGGAATGACCTGAAGGTGCACTTCGGTGAGCTACTGGAACTCCTTGACGTGTTGTGCTAGGTGAGCCGAGTTTGATTGACCCCAGATAGGCAAAAAATATAAAGCTCATAATAAAAAATTTAAAACGTTTTTTCATAATTATGAAAGTACCTACACCTTTAGGTCACTCATCAAGTCCGGAGCCAAGGTCTCATCATAACTAACAAAATGAACTAAAACTCGGCTCACCTAGTACAACACGTCAAGGAGTTCCAGTAGCAGTCACCAAAGTACACTTGCAGGTCACTCCATCAGGTCCGGAGGTAAGGGCTCATCATAACTAACAAAATGAGCCCAAACTCGGCTCACCTAGTACAAAACGTCAAGGAGTTCAAGTACCTCACCGAAGTACACATTCAGGTCATTCCATCAGGTCCGGAGGTAAGGTCTCATCATAACTAACAAAACAAGCCCAAACTCGGCTCATCATAACTAACAAAATGAGCCCAACTCGGCTCACCTAGTATAACACGTCAAGGAGTTCCAGTAGCTCACCGAAGTACACCTTCAGGTCATTCCATCAAGTCCGGAGGTAATGTCACATCATAACTAACAAAACGAGCCCAAACTTGGCTTACCTAGTGCAACACGTCAAGGAGTTCCAGTACCTCACCGAAGTACACATTCAGGTCACTCCATCAGGTCCAAAGGTAAGGGCTCATCATAACTAACAAAATGAGCCCAAATTCGGCTCACCTAGTACAACACGTCGAGGAGTTCCAGTAGCAGTCACCGAAGTACACCTGCAGGTCACTTCATCAGGTCCGGTGGTAAGGTCTCATCATAACTAACAAAACGAGTCCAAACTCGGCTCACCTAGTACAACAAGTCAAGAAGTTCCAGTAGTAGTCACCAAAGTACACCTGCAGGTTACTCCATCAGGTCGAAAGGTAAGGTCTCATCATAACTAACAATACGAGCCCAAACTCTCCTCACCTAGTACAACACGTCAAGAAGTTCCAGTAGCAGTCACTGAAGCACACCTTCAGGTCACTCCATCAAGTCCGGAGGTAATTCGTAAAAATATAAAGAGCAAAAATATTTTTGTTGTAGGTACCTAACCTAACATAATTTTATTACAAAGAAATACGTAAAAAAAAATGAATCATTCAAAGTATCGAAATGTGTTCACTTGACTACTATTCTCGCAGTTAGTCGTGCGTACACTTGTGTGTATGACCCGTGTCAATGTAGTAGTTCGATTCTGTACCTATCAATTTTGCAAACGCGTCCTTAAGGGCAGCTTTCTTATTGTAATAGTGTTCTAAGACAAATAATGAAAAAAACATTTAGAGTTCCAAGCTGTGTTGTTTTGAAATACATCATCTGCCTAGCCTTTTCTGAAATATGTTGGAGTCGACGAAACCAGTCTAACCGGATGCAGCTGTGTTTTACAGACATTAAGATACATTAATTTGAATATTATGTCATTCAAAAGGGCATCCATATCTAAAAATTATATTAATGTCTTACCTATACTTAGTTAGAAGCACAATACTGTTTGCAGCCTGTTGATATAATAATAAAGAAATAGAATATGTATTACCATGATGTTGTCTCTCAGTAGATGTGCACAGGAGTTGTATCAAAGATTCAAACAATGAGTTCTGCATAAAGTATTCAACTAAAGAGTTGTCATCAATGTTGTCTATGCCTGTTGCTATTACTAAAAGAAGCTTTAAAACCATCGACTTTAAGCTGTCTGGGACATCTCCTGAAAAAGTTTGAAATTGTTTACAAGTATCATAAAGTTATGGGTACATATAATTTTATTATTTTATACAATTCCACCATTTGCTACATTTTAAATGATTGGCAGTTTTGTGATTATGGAAACAATAAATGGAACAAATTAATGAACAGTACTTTTGTTATCTTGTTTTTCAAATCTTGATCTTTGCAGAAACTACATCATACCTGATAAAATGGTGCTACAATGTTCAAACAACTTCATCATTTTAAAGTCTGGGTTGTCTGATCCAATTAAAATTGTTTTTATATTAATGTTGGGGTCTTGTCCTGCTCTTTGGTACATAGTTATTAAAACAGCACTAAGAGTTTGAAGTGCATACACCAATCTGAAAGATGAAACTTATAAAATGGACTATTTTCATATTATTTTAATTTATAACAGGGGTTAATTCGATCCAAAAATGGAATATGAATACCAATCAATGAGTTATTACCTTATGTGATGTTCTTGCCCTAACATTTCAATACATTGGGCTACAAGTAAATTCATACTCTCCCTCATGCTCATAAGTTGTTCCACCGATAGTTTGTGAATTTCAGCTTCTAATTGGGGAATTTTGGGCTTCAGGAGAAAGAATTCGTCCCAGAATGTGGCATTATCAGTAGTCAAATCTTCGCCTCTAAAGAAAGATTCATATATTTGCACCACTTTCTCTTTTAGGTGTCTTTTAGATCCTGATCCGCTTCTCTTGCGTGTAGCCATATTTTCTTATTATCTTAATATTGCCGTATACACTTTTTTTGCTGCAAACTGTATGAGTGTGCCAACGATGCCCTATCGGGTTAAGTTCTGAAATTATTAATATATATTGACCAGAAAACTTTCCTTGTTTACCTAATTATTATATTATATTCCTTCCTTAATTATTTACTGCTCGAGGTCTGCCGTTATAACTATTTAATACAAGTAATAAATTAATAATTAATAAAACTGGTGCAAAAGTCAACAATTTCTAAACCGTCAACTTTCGTCACTTTGACTAATGCTTTGACTTGACATTGACAATAGTTGACAAGTGTCAATTTTTATTTTTTTATTTTTTCCATTTGTTCCTGACGGAACAGGCTAAGGTCTGAGACCATGCTGCCTAGTCATTAGTTAGCATTTTTCTTGAGTGATAGATCCAGTATAATTCATCAGTATGTAAATCCAGAATATGAGGAAATTCAATAAAATTCATTAGTTTTATATTTATCCATAGTAATCAAATTCAGGTAAATTCATCAGTTTCTTATTTTCCATGTAAAGTTAATCCATCTAAAGTCTTCAGTTTATTTCAATAAAATCCATGTCTATGATTTTTGTTATTACCAGTGATGCCAGATCTACTGATTTAGCAGTAGATCTACCTGATTTTAAAAAAATCTACTGATCTACTGCCTTGATTGCAAATCTACCTGCTTTTTTTCAAATCAGATCGTATCATCTAGTTATTGATGACGTGTCGTTTCATCTGGCTTAAAGGCCTAAATAACATGACATTTGTTCGACAACAGTAGTAAGTATCGAAAAGTATTTAATAAGTGTTCTTTGTTTTAACAAATTAATAAAAAATTACGAAGATAAAACGTGTCAAAGATTATGAGTTTGGCTTGTGACGTCACATTTGTACTCAAATGTGACGTCACAAGCCTAGTAAATTTTTTACAAAAAATGAACTCAAATGTGACGTCATTCACACGAGTTTTCGACGCCCTGTATCGTCTTTATTTTTGTTTGTCTGTTGACGGACTTTGTTTTGTAATGTACCCTATTCAAGCTCAAGCCCTTTTACCTCATGTGGGTATGACTTTTTAAATCTACTGATTTTTCCTTCGATCTACTGCTAAAACTTTAATTTTTCTACTGATTTCTTCAGATTCCATCTGGCAACACTGGTTATTACACAAAATCTTGGGTCAAGTCCAATGAGAGGTTTTCCTTTTGAGGTTTTAAAAAAAAACTTGGTTTCCAAGAACTCTATAGATGGCGTTGAACTTACTATGATAGTTGGTGCCAAAGCCAAAACGCTTGAAAAAAAAAACATTGTGTCACGTCACATACTCTCGTTGACTGACACTTTCATTTGCTTAACCTTCCGAATATAACCTACATTTCTCGCGCTTTGTTAAAATCAGTTTTTTTAGGTTCCGTTCCTTGCATTATCATACTTACTCCTAGCGCCATCTATCCAGCGAATAGGGAACAGCTAAAAAGAAAATCCCTCATTATTTTTCATTTTAGGTAAAGAGCCAAATGTCAAGTCCTTTTTTTTTTTTATAACCCCCCCAACTGACGGGTGACAAGTGTCAAGTTTACTTAATTCTTGACACCTGTTATTGGTGGAATGGCAATTCTACAATGACATTTCTCGCATTTCTCCAAAACAGTATTGCCGTGTTAGAATTCGCAGTATGGAATCATATAGGAATAAGCTATAGAGATGCTATCTAATTAATATGTTGTAGAGTGATCTACTTACTAGTAAGACCTACCTACGTCCGACCAAAGAACTTATATAGATATTGGAATTATGGCGTGCAAAGTCAAAGTCAAAATTATATATTTGCAGTACATGTAAAAACTGAAAGGCGTTCCTAGCTAGAGAACTTCATGAAAGGATGTCAACTCTTTGGGTATCCACTATTTGTACTCACATTTTTTGGGTTAGATAATATTGTGTTATAATTTCTTAACACTCTTAACTCAACACCCCGCTGTTGGTCCCGGATAGATCATTTGTAGATCTTGTAGGTAGTCAGTGGCCCAACCAAAAAGTCTGGTAACCAGTCGTTGTATCAAGGGGTACCAGGTCGCGGCACGAAAGTCTAGCGGTGACCGTTATTGCGCAGAAGTAAAAAATAAGAATGTCTTGGGGCGTGCGTTGCGCCGATTGGCTCTCCAGTCGTATAACATGCGCAGATATCCCCTCCACGTTTCGTTCAGCGCTAGACTTACGTGCCGCGACCTGTAGTTATCGAAATACCCAGTAATAACTGGGTTGTGCAGGACAGGGCAGTTGCTCCATGTAAGATACTTGTACTCAGCTTCATCCGGTTAGACTGGAAGCCGACCCCAAAATAGTTAGGAAAAGGCTGGGCAGATGATGATGATGAATTTACTAGCACCCACCGCCCCACCCATGGAGGTGGGGCACCACATAATGTTCATCAAAATGAAAAACTATTTTGCTATTTTTTTTCGAGTGCGTTTGTAACCGTATAATGCTTGTCTCTGTGTGTGATTGTTATTGTGCTGTATGTGTTTATCTCATCTCACCTCCCACAAAAAATGGCAGATTTTGTTCAGCACTTCTTGCTGTCTCCAGAAGTTATTCCTCTATGAGTATCTCTATATAGTCTGTGTTACCTTTTGGTTTTTACTCTTTGGTTGGTCTGTGGACTCTGTGGTTCAATCATCAATGCCATTGCCATCTTTTCCTTTTTGTTTTTGAGGTTTTTGGTCTTGTTTGTCGAGCGTCGTGCGTTGTGAATTTGTGATTTTATTTGTGATACCATCAAAGTCATACATAAAATGAAATCTAAGAAGCGACACCATACATCATCAGAGGAATCAGACGAATCCGATGCGAGTGGTAACAGCAGCTCTTCTGGCAGCGATAGTGACGACTCGTCACTATCAGAACACCGCTACAACAAAAAGAAAAGGAAACGTGCTGATTCTTCAGAGTCAGAAAGCGATTCTGACGAGCAAAAACGTTCGAAGAAACGAAAGCATAAGAAAAAGAAGAAGAAGCACAGTAAGAAGAAGAGGCGTTCAGATTCCGTGCATGAAAGTGTCTCGGGTCCCGAAGATGTGTCTTCAGTCAGTGAGGGTGAAATATCCTCGAAGAAGAAGCGGAAGCATAAACATAAGCACAAGCGGGCGCGGAGTACTTCAGTTACTACAAAGGGTGAGATACTTGCGACATTGTGTTTTGTTTTTGTGATTAGTAGGTTGCTTGCACGGAAGCAATATTGAATTTTTTCATTGTGATTTTAATAAATGTCTTTCTGTAATAGATGAAGAGCAAATTCAGCGCCGCCTACACAGTGTTGTAAAAGAACGTCGTGGATCTTCTGAAGAAGCCAATCAACCTATTCGAACCTATTACAATCAGTAAGATCTTAATCTGTTGTGATCCTTTCATTTGAATTGCAACAGGGTAAAAAGATGTAGCTTATAACTATTTTTGCATTTTAGGAAGGAATTCCAAAGATCAGTGTCACCTGAGGAATATGAGAGGGAGCGAGAAGTACAGCGATTCTATAGAGGCTCCAGCAAAGAGAGAAGGCAACAGCAGTATCAGGAACAGTACCAACAATATGACAGGGAACATAATGACAGGTAAACTAATTGGATCCCAGGCTAAAATGATTATGTGTAATATTCCATTACACTACATCATTCAATTATTGCAGATATAACCAATATCGGCAAGAAAAATATGATAGAAATAGAGAGAAATATGGTCAAAGCTCTCAATATAATGACCCCAATGAAGAGCAAAATAGACGGCAGAGGGATTATGAGTTTAAAAGGTATATTACAAGTACGCATAAATGTTTGCTTGTAGGATACTTCAATGTGCTGGTCTTAGTTTAGGGCAAATCAATATAGTATAGATAATAATGTACATTATTTTCTTTAGGAATCACAGGTACGAGGAGCATAGATCTCCAAAAGAAGATTACCAACGGAGACCAAGAGAGCAAGAAGAGCGTTATCATCAAAGGGATGACACAAGAGGTTAATATTATACTATATGAATCTGTTTATATTTTTAAATACTGTGGCCTGGATGACCTCATTGCTTAATATGAAATGAGCTTGTGTGGTGGCCCATTGTGTTCATATAAATGAATGTAAACAAAGTTATAGCAGCTGTGTTTGATTTCTTCTCTTATTCATTTGTTAACATGCTGTATTCATTCTAGGATTCAACCGTTTCAATCAGTATGAGGAGCGTGGCGCACCTAAAAGGCGGGAGTTTGAAGAAAGGAGAGACTATCGTGAAAGGTATGGTTCCTTATTGACTATGATATTCTTTCCTACAATTTTTAATAAATCATAATAACTATAATGTCAGAAATGTGTGTTAGAAAAAGTTTAATGGTTGGTGTGGCTGACTCTGGCAGAGCCACCATCAGGGATTTTAATTTTGATAACACAAAAATTTAGTCGAAATTAGTCGCCAAATATCAGATTTGGTCGGTCACTGGTTCAAAAGATATAAGGGCTTATTGTTGGCCCTGCTGGAGAGAGCCTACCCCAGCAGAGCCACATTAATAACTCAAAAACTAGGGCACCTAGCGAAGATCTGTTTTCTCCCATATTTACTCGCTAATTAGTCTAAATTAGTCGCCAAATATCAGAACTGGTCGGTCACTGGTTCAAAAGATATAAGGGCTTATTGTTGGCCCTGCTGGAGAGAGCCTACCCCAGCAGAGCCACATTAATAACTCAAAAACTAGGGCACCTAGCGAAGATCTGTTTTCTCCCATATTTACTCGCTAATTAGTCGAAATTAGTCGCCAAGTTACAGATTTAATCGGGTCCTAGTTCAGAAGATATAATGAGTTCAATTATTAAGGTATAGTCCAAGAGCTCGATCGAAGAGCTCACGAAAAATTGCCAAGAAAAAATATTTCTATTAATATGTGTAATATACTTCTAGTTTTATCGGTCTAAAGTCCTTAGAAATGACCGAGAGAGATAAATTCTCTATTAAATACATGTTAAATGTTTTTAATTATTAAGTTAGAGTGGCTTAAGAGGGCTATTACAAATTTTCTTGTTTTTGAGTGTTTTAAGAGTCTAGCACTCAAATATAAGAAAAATTTTGATTTTTATTTTGAGCACTCCATAGAGAATTAATCAAACTTTCTCGGGCATATATCTTTTTTAATTTTGTGGCCATATCTAAACCATAATCACACTTCTAAACTGAGATTTTAGAAGTGTGATTATGGTTTAGATATGGCCACAAAATTAAAAAAGATATATGCCCGAGAAAGTTTGATTAATTCTCTATGGAGTGCTCAAAATAAAAATCAAAATTTTTCTTATATTTGAGTGCTAGACTCTTAAAACACTCAAAAACAAGAAAATTTGTAATAGCCCTCTTAAATTTCTTTGAAACCATTAAACCTTGCTCTTGGTCTATTTAGTGTCAAGATGTACAGTCGCATGCAACTGTTTTACAAATTTACAATGTTGAGCTCTAATTTACTTTAGAATAATAAATACGTTAAAATTATCGTACCTATCTTTAGTAAAATGTAATACTTAAACGTTGAAAACGTATTGTAAGTATGTAGGTAAGTATCAACCCATTGCTTGAAATACATTACAAAAAAATACATAAATCAAAGATGTAAATACTTACTATACCTAATATGAGCATTAATTTACCTATTTTTTTTTTAATACTTTGAGCGGCGCGAACACCGCCGACGCGCCGGTGCTCGCTCTGGGGGTCTAAAATGGCCGCTTTAGGAGAATCGTAATATGAATCATGTTAAAAAATTAAAATTCGTAAAATGGACTTTATGACTACGATTATAAAGTCCATTTTACGAATTTTAATTTTTTAACGTGATTCATGCTAAGATTCTGCGTGGATTCTGCTATAGCGGCCTTTTTAGACCCGCTGTTCCCCGTTTTTGTATTTGCGGAATAGGTACCTAAAGATAACAACATTCGAGTTCCTAACTATTCTTTAAGTTCCACTTTAAACTGGCCGACTTCAACTTAGGTACGTCACGGGCAACTCGTTCTAAGTAGCTCGTCTGTACACGCGCATCTATCTCTTTCTTACTTACCGTGTAAATGTAACGGAGCGCAGCGATCTATCTGCCAGCGACTAAATGCATACATTTTGTTCGATACCTAAATAATTACATATATTTATTGTAGATCTTGTTTTTAGGTAATGAATACTGCTTTCCTTTGGTGGGTTGAAGTTATAGAATTCCTCCAGACGTCGTATAGATACACCTGTCTAAAAACTACTTTAAGTATTTTGTACTTGGTTGTACCACTGTATGGGGAAATTGAATTCTTTAATATCTTTTTAATGACACACCGACTGAATCTGTAACTTGGCGACTAATTTCGACTAATTAGCGAGTAAATATGGGAGAAAACAGACCTTCGCTAGGTGCCCTAGTTTTTGAGTTATTAATATGACTCTGCTGGGGTAAGCTGTCTCCAGCAGGGCCACCAATAAGCCCTTATATCTTTTGAACCACTAACCGACCAAATCTGATATTTGGTGACTAATTAGCGAGTAAATATGGGAGAAAACAGATCTTCGCTAGGTGCCCTAGTTTTTGAGTTATTAATGTGGCACTGCTGGGGTAGGCTCTCTCCAGCAGGGCCAACAATAAGCCCTTATATCTTTTGAACCAGTGACCGACCAAATCTGATATTTGGCGACTAATTTCGACTAAATAGCGACTAAATTTTTGTGTTATCAAAATTAAAATCCCTGATGGTGGCTCTGCCAGAGTCAGCCACACTAATGGTTGTAGTAATTAGAGTAATGAACCCTCATCATTGTGCCGGTTTTGTTATCAATTTAATTAGAGTTGAGTGGCCAAACCGTTATCTTCTATAGTGTGTATACTATTAGTATGTATTGAAACCCTATCCAAATAAAATTTTGATGCCATTCAGAACTCGATTCGGTCCTCTCCTGCAATTCAGATTCAGCAACTGTAACTAAGATTGTCTATGTTGTTACATAATTTGTTCTATATAAAGTTATCGAAATAAAGGCAGAAGAGCTCAAAAAATTAGAGCTTAGCTGCTCTAAGTGCTCCTTAATTGTTTTCACCATTCATAGAGAAAATAGAGAGGTATGAAAAAAAAAACAAATATATGAATGTTACAAGCCATTTTACAAATACCATTAGCATTATTAATAGAAACCTGATATGTTATTACAATGGAGTACCCTAATATACTTTGTGATTATCACTTAGTATTTGTAATTATGTAATCATTGCAAAATACTTAACTATGGTTATTTCTAAGAATCATACAAAAACTTGGCTATTACAAACTACAATGAGAACTCGCCAGTTCTTATCAGTAAAACTTTATAATATTTGTGCAATAACATATTTGGCAGTAAAATTTCCAATAAGGAAAAATCTCTTACGGAAAAGATTATTTTAATTACTATTTAGTATTTACCTGCAAGTATTTAGTAATAAGGCAAAGGGGAGAGGAGGGGGGGTTTAGGGGTATCTTAAGGCCCTTCTAACCCTAAAATTAGCAACTCTTTTTGTGGTGGTGAAATACTGTTAGAATAAAGTTCTAATCAGCTTGCACTACAAAGCGGTTGTTACGTCAGTCACTGCGGCCGAATAGTGCGAAATGAGAGGTGTTTTGCGATTTACAAAAAATCTATTGATTGGACTAAAAAAATAAAACACATAAGACCTGCTTTATAGTTAGTTCAGTTATTATGCAAAGTTTCATGATCTAATTTGAAGTACTTTTTGAATAACAGCGGTTTATTGTTCGATTTGGAGGTAACTTTGGATTTTTTTTCTATCGTGAAATGTTTATGGAATCGTGTTTTCGTCACACATAGGACTTAGCATTAATCCTCAACTTTACCATATATTTATTTCAAAATTAATGCTGCAGTATTTTAGTCGTAACGGAGGATCATGCTAAGCCATTTGTGGGATATATTGCCCTTAAGTGTCCAAGCACACTATACCTATTCACGCACAATGGTCCACTTCAAGGACTAAGTGCGGAAACCTATATCCCATGATAGATAGCACACTATGCCGAAGGTACGCGACCGAAGTTCCGCGGCTGATTTAACTATTCGGCTGTTAAGATACACCATACATAAGTGCCGAAAGTTTATGCGGCAGAAATTCAGATGAATACACGAGGCGCGGGCATTGCTGCCACGGAACAGAAAAAACAGTTTTCTGTTCCGTGATTGCTGCCTCCCGTTGCTCCCCCGCCCCGGATCTTCGTCGGCAATCGCACCGAACTTCAGTCGCGTATAATGTGTGTTCTACAGAATGCGTTGCCGCCGAATTGCCGCTGAACTTACGCCCGACCGAAATTTGGCTGTACGCTATAACGCAACGTAATTTCGGCATAATGTTTCGGCAGTAATTCAAATAGCATTGCAGGCGTAATCATGCCGAAATTTGGCCGCATACCTTAGGCATAGTGTTTAGACACTTAGGGTGATTTCAGGTTAGCGTATTCTCGGCGCGTATAAGCTCGCTCTAGCTTTCCCACGAATAAGCCACACTGGAATAAGCGCGTTGTTTTTTGAAGCTCAAAATGCGGCGCCCGCGTAAGCGCGTAATCCGATACGAGCCTAGACACGCAAAAGAATATGCTAGTCTGAAATCGCTTGACACTATCGTATGCGCATCTTGTCTTAGACGTGGTCCACCTGACAACGAGCGCTTCCGCGAGAGAGAGTATCCCGACAGGAAGGAGAGGTATCAGGAAGAGGGCTTCTCTTCTGAAAGGTATGTAAATGCGTCTTTGTTACCATTAATTAGAAGTAAGTAGTTAACGCTATTAGGTTAGATTATAACTGGTAGTGTTATTTCAAAGAACATTATTTCATATATTTAAAACATTTTAACGTACAATACAGAGTGTTATTGCATGCGTGTCTGCTGGCCACAGCTGGTCAGTAACAGTGTACCAGCGACGTTAAATAACTATATTTATTTTTACAGTGACTACTCTACAGAAAAATATAATGATCAGAGCATGTCGGTGTTGCAAAGATATTTTAATATTTGCACCCTAAATGATACTTGCTATAGGCATGTGTGAAATCATCATCGATTGTTATAGATTTGTTGGAATGCTTATTAGCAAAGGATTACTATTTTCATTCTGGATTATGCAGTTACCAAGTACTTTCAACACGGGAAATCTACTTCACATTTTTAATCAAACGATGGACCACCGATTAAATTAGACTTTATGTAGAAATAATAAGAGATAGCTGCTGAATGGAAGCTGAATTTGCGTGATGGATCAGTCTTTAGCAATGACATCACAACAAAAAAGGAAAACAAGTCTTTTTTAAACCTACAAAGAATTTGTAAAATGAGTATAATTTGACATTATACAGAGCTTTAACTGATTCAAGACAAAGAATGCTAATATTGGTCGACAGAATGTCAAAATGAAAAACTATGGATTTGAGAGGGTTGTAATATTTATGAAAAATTGAGGAATGGATTTGCAGATTACACATACATGCTGGAGGACTTCGAGTTTGTTTATTTTAATTTGTTTGTGTTTATTCAGAATACTGTCTACTCTTATGAAATATATCACTTTAGGTTCCAAAACGATTTTGAAATTGGAACTCTTACAGCTAAATAAAGTTGCTCTAAGTATAGAATGGAAATGCAGAATGATTAAACCTGGAAAATCACTTCTTTTACCACTTCTATTGCTAAACTGATATGCATTTTGTTGCTGTATTATTTTGGAGTACATCATCAGTTATCATCTTAATGTTTCTCAAAACTGTAGCCTGGACACCAGCTTCTTACCAAAGCACCTTGGAAATGGCTGCTAATGCATTGATTTATAAACAGTTTCGCTCATGTTTACGCAAATGCAATAAAATATCAATGAATTGATACATAATAATATGAAGATAAAGAAATTAAGAAACCAGTTAAACAAGATAGAAACAATAAATGGAAAGAAAAAAAAACAGTTCGAACAATTTATTCGCAAATATGGCCCGAACGCGACCATGACTTTATTAGATACGTAATAATATGAATAAATATCAAAGAATAGAAATATGAGGAACTGCGACAAACTGAAATATGAGGATGGAAGATAATACTTTTAATACTTTATGTACGTAGACCCGCGCATTGTTGTGTGCTTTGATGAGACTAAAAGAAAACAGCCTTGACTGGCCTTTAGCTTAGTTAAAAGCTAACCATTTGATTTAAAACATAACTCTAATAATTAGCCAAAATATGAGAAGTTCACAAAAGCCTGAACGTTGTAGGTATGCTCGCGAATCAACATTGTGTTTCCAAAGTAATGGTAAGTGTACGATTTAAAGGAGTGTCAAAATAATTGGTTCTTCGTGTTGAAGATAAATTAATGAATATATTGTTACGCCAAAACAGTTATTGAACTGAGGATGATTGCCTCTAGCATAATATTCTCTTATTTATGAGTCGAAAGTATTCCATTTTTATCCTTCTCCAAATCAATTTCTCTCTTATACAATTGACCAAATAAAAGGATCTTTGTTAGGGTTTTTAGGTTACTTCAGTTAAATAATAAAATTACAATATATTTGTTATTATTCTTGTTGTATTTTTTTTTTTGTTCAAGCTTGAATTCAAATTTATTGTGGTGGAGCATCCAGTTTGCAATCCTTGACAATAATTGTGAATCGTCTGTGTTGAGAAGTGTGTGTGGTTAATCAGCTATTATGTTTGTCGGTTACAGACCACGCGAAGTTCGTAGAGAGAAGCCCGTCAGCACAGCTCCTAGGCCCGACAAGCCGTCTGCGTCACACCATAGGTACAGTACCTACATCATTGAATCTACCTATTAGCAGTATCAAAATTAAGAAATATTGTGCAAGCATTTGTAGATTTTATCATGGCGACTTTTACTTGATAACATGATTCTGCAATTTAATTCTACTGCTTACGGCGATAAGGAGACATGATTATAGCTGTGTTTTTTTTTATAGAGAGCGGTCACGATCGAGAAGTCAAGAAGAGCGTTACAAGGAGCGGAGTCGTCGGCCGGAGAGGCCGGAGAGACCAGAGGGGAGAGAAGAGCGGTACAGGGATGGGCGCGGGGATGAGAGGAGGGAGCGGTCTGGCAGACCGGACGAGCGCAATGCGGACCGCGGACGTCCGCCAGTCAAGTCAGACGCCAGGTCACGGGACCGCAAGACCAGGTTTGTTGTTCATAAATGCGTCAAAACCAGTTTTGGCAACCAAACATTTGATAAGATAACTTCATAGCTTCTTTTTAACTTCTACCCCCAAAATTATAATAAGTTTTTGTTCTTAAATCTCCTTAGCTGTAATATTGTATTCTATTATCATATTTTGTTAGGTAAAACTTTCTGTTCTTCCGTGGGGTGGGGACCTGGTGATTTGTAATACAGGCATTTTACGCCCAAGTCAGACACCAGCTCCTCACATTGTTAAAAAAAAACAAATAATATTATGTGAAACCTAGAATAAGTTTGTTATTGTGAGGAGAAATAAATAACTTATTATACAATATCATTGCGACAAATAAATACAGATTATGGATGATCTAAAATATCGGTTTGATAGGTTTGCAGATGCTGACGAGAATAAAGAATTCGATTGGGGAAAGGGAGATGCTAAGACAGAGGACGGTGATGTTCCGGCTGATAAAGAAAAGCCCAACTTCGGTCTGTCGGGGAAACTGACGGCTGATGCCAATACGGTCAATGGAGTTGTGATTAAGTACACAGAACCTGATGACGCCAAGCAGCCTAAAAGGAGGTGGAGGTAAATATGATGCTGTTTATTTTGGAAGTTTAAGAACTAATGCTTAAATAATAGGGATGTAGACTGACTTAAAAAAAATACGATTCCGTTTAGTCCGTCCGTTAGATTATCGAAAAACAATGGATACGTGTTTTTTTAATTATATTAATAAAAATTGACGAAGATAAAACGTGTCAAAGATCATGATTGGGCGCTTGTGACGTCACATTGAGTAAAAAATGTACTCAAATGTGACGTCACACGAGTTTTCGACGTATTGTATCGTTTCCATTTTTTGTTTACGTGAAATATAGAAAAAATATGTGTCCAATATTCGTTGGAAATCTATCTGACGGACAATTTTTTTTTTTTTTGTTATCTCCCCTATTTACCTGTTTTATGTTTCTTTTGATTAGAAATTAGCTTCAAACTTATTGCAGTGTATCATATCGCCCTCAAAATGTTTGTGCTGAGCAAAGACCCAAAATGATGACAATTTCAGATTCTACCCCTTCAAAGGCGACAAAGCGCTACCGATCTTGTACATTCACCGTCAGTCGGCGTTCCTGATCGGTCGCGACAAGAAGGTGGTGGACATAGCTCTGGAACACCCATCCATCAGCAAGCAGCACGCCGCGCTGCAGTACCGCGCCACGCCCTTCACCAGAGCCGACGGCACGCAGGGACGCAGGGTCCGCCCGTATGTTATTGACCTAGGTATGTAGCCACCACTTTGAGGGCTGCTTTAACCAAAGTGGAGTAGAGATGAGAGGTGTATGACATCGACTAGTCTTAGGAAAGGCGAGAGACGCGATGTGCATTTCAACCACTTCCCGTAAGTCTCTTTGCGTTTCGCTCGTCTCCGCTTAAGTGGAAACCGGACCGTATTGCAACCAAAATAGAAGCTTTAACAAACTTGCTTTAACAAACTGGCTTTAACAAACCAGAGATTTTGATGTACTTACTAGATCTTGTTGTTTTTTGACTTAAGATCTTATAATTTTGTGTTTAGGCTGACGATTGAAAATTAATTTATGTGTCTCAGCGTTTTTGATGATTCCACCCCCAAAGGGTTAAAAAAAGGCGTGAAGTTATGTATGGAAAGTCCTTAATTTTCGAAGTAAAAATCACAAAATTTAATATCTAGGTTGGAAGCTAACGCAACGGTGTTGTTAGAATTTCAATCCTTAAGGGGTGAAAAGAGGGATGAAGTTTTGTTTTTTAAGTTATCTAATATATCATGAAAAATTACGTTATCACGTAAAATTATCCTCCGTAAACCGACTTTACAGGCAACCATTTTTTTTCCTCAGAATCGGCGAACGGTACTTTCGTGAACAATAAAAAGGTCGAGGCCCGCCGGTATGTCGAGTTACTTGAACGCGATGTGGTCAAGTTTGGTTTCTCTCAGCGCGAGTACGTACTGCTTCACGAGAACAGCAAGGACGACGCACAAGACGACGACCATCACGACCCTCCCGACATCGGTGGCAATGTTACCACCACCGAAATGTTGAAGCATGAGAAACGCGTCAAGCAAGAGATCGCCGAAGATGGCGATTAGATAACACTAGTAAATACCGCATAAGATTTTTTATTTAGTTAAGAAAGGTATAGTTTTATTTTTATTTTTAAATAGCTTTCGTTTGCGGATTTGAACGCGCGAAAGCACTTATTTTTTTCTCAGAGATTCTGACGTGGCGTCGTCGTAACATTATTTTACTACCTCGATTAATCTTCCAGAATAAGACGTGTAGTTCGACAATCATGTCTAATAAGACACAACTTAAACGCAAATAAGCGATAAGTTTTAATGTAGTTTTCGTCTTAGATGTCTGTACCCTTTTGATAAAATTTGTTGTACTATGGTATAATATGCTCGAAGTCCGTCGTTGTCATTTCTTACCGCTCTTGGGCACAGATCGGGCCTATACCTTCAGACAAGTGACTCGATGGGTCTCGTTGGCAACTGTTGTGTTGAATTCACGGTTTGATGTACTTAATCGACAAGTCCATTTGGACGTAGCAGTCGCCTGGCGTGTACCCGTCATATAAAAATAAAGCGAAACGGAAATGGTGTTGTGAGACGTGAAATTCCTATAGCATATTTTATTAACAAGTGGGTAAATGTTTTGGTGTTAAATTTTAATCAAACCTTTACGTAGATGTGTACCAGTTGTATACACGCGAAATGACTTCATATGTGACTACTTTAAATATAATAAAAAGTACATCTCACTACATAGCTAAATAACTACTTTTAGGGAAATTGGCTAATTTTACTACTACAAAAGATGCACTTTTCCTATTTTAGCTGTAAAATATAACATTAGCAAATAAATTAATCGTATATCAAATAAAAAATTAAATGTTCGTCTTTTGTTTTTATTTATCTCCTTTACTAAATAACTGGTACAGCATGCATGCAACAGCAAGATGACCTCAGTTTTATAGCTTTTTGAGCAATACCAACATTTGCGTATCAATGCTCACTTGATATTGAGCGGTTATTTCTGAGCCTGTCCAGAACGGGCGTTGACGCGCGTACACCGGTTCCGGCTATTGCAGTGCCATTTCATTCTATTTGAAAACTTGATAAATCAGAGTACTAATGAATTATGGAATGGGACTGCTCAATTGGGGAAAATGGACGTACAACTATTATATAAAATAAAAATTAAACAGAGACTATGATGATAGGCAATATATTTAATTAATTGGCTCTTAATAAATGCATTAATATGTTATCTCGTGATGTTTTCTACAGATGCAATAATAATAACTGCACGGCAGCTTAAACTAATATGTACAACGAGTTTATTCACCTCTATTTACAAACTGTAATCTAGTGAAAATAAATAATATTAAATATTCACTTAATTCTAAAACAGTATTCTCATTCGGTGGAAAATTTACACATTGCATAATTATTTTTTCTAATATCACAGTTCAAAATGGAGTCTTGAATACGTGTTTATCAAAGTCTAAGTCAACGCGCGGTTGTTCTCGTGACGAACACGGTGTGGGCTCTCGAGCGCTAATATCTTCGCACAGTGAAGCTCGCTTCACCAGCCCGTTCCGCAGCGGGATGATAGTGGCGTTCGGTGGACGTGTGTGCGTCCGTAAGGAATGTGTTCTGTACAGCGGCGGCTTGATCAGTCTGTTAGGGGCGACACCGACGATGCTGTGTCTGGAGAAGGGAGGCAGGTACGTGATGGGCGCTCGG
Organism: Xestia xanthographa; assembly: GCA_905147715.2. Taxonomy (NCBI): domain Eukaryota; kingdom Metazoa; phylum Arthropoda; class Insecta; order Lepidoptera; family Noctuidae; genus Xestia; species Xestia xanthographa. The sequence goes on along the minus strand of LR990659.1, from coordinate 16,699,271 downwards.
GGTATCTCGTACCCGTCGCAGATAGTGCCAGGTGCAGAGTCGCTGTCGTACATGAGCTCCAAGTACTTCGGAGCTCGTTCGGGAAGCAGGCGCGATGGCTCCATGTGATGATCTGGGAAGTCTTCATCTGCATCATAATTATGATATCAGTTACAAGACTGAGAATAAAATAAGTAGCATGATATCATTCAATGATTGTTCACGAACCTAAGCAGGCGTTGTCATTCTCGTCCAATAGGTAGGTGCGGTTGTCGACGGCATCTGAACATGCAGCCCATGCACAATGCATCGGTTAGTTGAGATTACATGTAATTAGAATTGTTTTTATTAATTAATAATACAAAAATTTCATATATGTAATCTAAAGCTGCTTCTAAGTTTCAGATAACATGCTGATTGATGAAGATCGTTGAACTATTTTATGCATTCCACTGCATAACTAAAATCTATAAAGTGTCGGAAGGCTTGAATCATACTGGCCGTGCGATAGTGCGTACCGGCCGCTCTGACTTGAAATAACAAGAGGAAAAAATCGCAACAGCTTAAGCGCAGGCCACACCGCCAGCTAGCGGGCGGGCGAGCGAAGCGAACGAGACCCTTTTCATACTTCGTTCGGCTTTTTCGGTAGCTCGCGGTGTGAACCCCGAAGTATGTAAAGAGGTGAAACGATGTTCGCCCGCCTAGCCCGCCCGCCCGCTAGCTGGCAGTGTGGCCTGCGCCTTAGTGACCGTGGCTGAGAGACCACCCTACTTTTGACACTGATAAGTATAACTATAGTCTAAGCTTTCTTGATTTGGGCCCACTGCTGGCGATATCGGGAAGCGAGTAAAGCTAGGAACTGAAATCGAGGATGCTAAACAGAGCTCTCACCGGCGGAACACAGCGAAATCACGAAACCTACAATCTTTGTATGTTTCTTAAGCGAGAAAGTACTCGATAGCTAGTCGCTTCCTCTTCGGCGGCGGCGGTGAGACAATAGGGAATATGCATGTATTTTTCTTCACTTAAATCAATAAAGAACAGTACTATCAACCCAATAAAATAATTAAAAGTTAAGTTCAACGATTGCTTGTTGCTCAAAAAAATATTAAACTTCTACAATTTTCTACGACAGTTCAAACGTCCGTGACTGTCGCGGCCATTCATGTCATAGCGTTTGTCGTCATTTCCGTCTCTTATCTACCTTGTTTACATCTAAGTTTTTACACTTATTATAATCATTTTACTAAATGTATGTGCTTTATTCAAGCAAACATTGCAATAACAATATTAAAATAACATCTTAGTGAAACTTTAAGTAGTTTTCAAATAATAGTCTTTGACACAACGTATGACGTCACTACCGGCGACGATAAGTTTTGAATTTGCGTTCCGTCTCACTAAAAACACGCTACAGATCGTGAAGTGTTGTATTAGAAAGATAAACAAGTGTACCACAATAGGGTATATGCATGATTTTTTTTATCACTCTAAACAAAGCGTATTAACATCAGAAATAGCAAAGTGAAATTATTTATCTATAAAAAATATTAAGTTATAAGCATTTGAAACGGCTGATTAGACAGAGATCCGATAAAGCGCATGACGTCATTCTCTGCATCGACGTACAAACTCCATACTAAATTCAGTTTATCTAGAAAGAGATAAAAAAGTTTCAATAAATAACGTTTGTGTTGTTTGGCCGATTTATGTCTTGTTTTCGCTTTTTGTCATTATTTTTATAGATATATATATATATAACATTCCGTAACGAAATAAAAAAATTAAATGTATGCATATTCCCTATTACGCGGGCCTTGAGTTATAAGTCGAGCTACACGTTAACTGACAAATGCTTGCACTGACTGGACAGGTCCACTCAAATCTGTATGGTTCTTTCTTCAAAAGACCATCTCAGACACTAATCTGCATGGTCCTCATGTGAATTGAGCAAGATTATGTCTAGACTTCAAAAGAGACTATGACCTCTGAGTTTGTTTCGGCTGTTTCTTCTCAGAGTAGTCAGGTACGAAACACCGGCCCCATCTAGTTTAAAATGACGTGTAAAAGTGTTTGTAAAAACCTACTTGCAAAATAAACATCATTTATCATCATTTATCATTTACCAATACAAGGCATTTTTAAGGAAAAAAGAAGTTTTGAATTTCTTGCATATTCCCTAGCCTAATAGCATTTCATGCATATGAGTAATGAGCATGATGATGATTGTTTAGTGTAGTTACCGTCTCCGAGCAGCGTGAGGTAGTGCGGCGCGGGCGTGGGCGTGGCCGTCAGCGTGATGTTGGGCGACGTCTTGTCGCGCAGCGCGCGCACCACGTCCAGGCACTGCCGGAACATGGGCCGCGCCTCCGCGGAGTAGCTCCAGCACTTTTGTAGCAAGTCGTAGCTACAACACAAGTCATCATTACTGTTTCAACGAGAATTTGTACGGACAGTTTGCAGACCGGACACCGAACTTTGACAAATAATCTTCTGAACTATCTGTCAAAGTCCACAGCTCGTCCGCAATCAGTCCGTAGCGAACCTTAGAAGGTAAACAAGGATGTGCTCGTCAAAAACAATATGAACCTTAGTGCAAAGAAAATAAAGCTCACTGTTTGAAAGTGAGGTAAAATAACTAAGTACTAAAGGTCCGTATGGCTTTCCTTATTACCTACCCGTAAACAGATATAAAAAAATCAGAGCAGTCTTTGGGGACTGCCGATAGAAGTGAAAACAAAAAGTACACAGGCCCCGACCCAGTCGTAGCACTGGTTATGCCCCGCGCATGCCTATGTGGTGCTACGCCGTAGCGGATGTTACGAACGGCTACGAAGCGTCGCCGCACGTTACGTTACGTGACGATGAGTTCAATGTTTTTCCTTCACCCAAAAAGTGTTCAACGCGCCTAATGAAGTTTTCACTTAAAAAATAGAATACTTACAAAACGGAAGGACAGTTGGGCGGCCTGTCAAGCGTGCCTCCAGTGCGCACGTACGACAGCACCTGTCTGTTCGTGCGCGCGGGGTAGGGCTGCTGGCCCAGCGACAGTACCTGCTCATACAGAATCGTGTCAATTTACTGGCTATGGAAATTTCAAGGGAAGATCACAGTCTGGGCCGGCAGTCTCGACAGAGATAACGACAAAATCGCTAACTTTCAATCGCTGATTACTAACGAATAAATTCGGTTGCAATAATATTAAAAAAAAAAAGTAAAAAAAAGTATCTATGTAGTATATCAACTATCTGGTGTCCACGACACAAGCCTCGTTGCTTAGTGTGGCACTAGATGGCGCTGTGTGTAATGTCCAGCAATATTTATTTATTTATTTATAGATATTTATTTAATTATGTTTGGAAGAAACGCATCTTGGACGTTGAGACTAGCGTTACTAGCAAGCATCATCATTGCAACCCAATTTATTCGTTAGTAATTAGCAATCAAAAGTTAGCGAATTTGTCGCTATCTCTGTCGAGACTGCCGGCCCTGACAATGTCAGGTTTCCGCAACAACCAGTAGGTTGCATACGGTGTTGCTGGGAAGTTTTTTTTCGCGAGTTTTTTTCCTTGATATAACACTAGGAAGTGGTGAACGGCGGGAGTTTTGGAGGACGTTGAAAGAATTCTGATTCTCGGCTTTATTATAATATAGCTTCATATATATGTAGATGACTTTGTGCTTTTTACTGCGTCAAACCTAAGTCTCGAGATTTCTAAACACCACGAATGTATTGTCTGTTCTTTACGTTTCCCCGGTTTGGTGAAAACCGGGCCTTATTTAGGACCCATAAGCAATCAACATAACATCGTAACGTCCCCGAAAGGTTGTACCCTGTGGTGCACACCTACATTCTGCCTATTCAATATCAATAAGAATAAGAAACTTTTATTAATTGTAAGCTTATGTTGTTACACAGTGTGTGAGATGTTACAATGTAGAACTTAGATTCTCTGTTTTGCCGTGAAGCGTACAAATATAAACAGACAAATGTATTGCCTCCTAGTAATGTATCTTACCTCCCAGCAGAGTACACCCCACGCCCACACATCAGACTGGCAAGAAAACACTCCATCTACTAAACACTCCACAGCCATCCATCGCACCGGCAGCAAACCTGAGGATACAAGGACAAAACAGAGGTCAGACCAATTGACTCATCATCATCCATTTCTTTATAAAAAGAACACACAACGATTATAAACAAGAACAGTTTGATTGTTTTGTGTTCTGTTTTTGCTTAAATCACGTTGTCTACTTTTGTGTAACGGATCTTTAAAGGCGAATTTGATGAAAATTTGATCTTACTTTGACAAAGTGGGAATTTAAATGATTCTTAGTGAAAATTAATAGGTTAATTAATTAACCTATGGAGCACAGACTTGGTCTTTGACTAACATTCAGAAGTCTAAACTCAAGGTTTTCCAACGAGCAATGGAGCGCAGTATACTAGGTGTTAAATTAACGGATCGTGTTCGAAACACAATACTGCGCTCCAAAACAAATATAGCTGACGTGGCTCAAAAGGCTGCCCACGTCAAATAGGACTGGGCAGGTCATGTCTGCCGCATGCCAGACCAACTGTGGGCCAAAATTGCAGGAAACTGGTGCCCTGACACAGTAAGACGGGGTCGCGGCAGGCCACGAAGGAGATGGCGGGAAGAACTAGACAGCAGGTTCCGTCCGAACTAGAAGGAGGACGCGCGGGTTCGCGAGAAGTGGAAGGAGTGGAGGGAGGCCTTTGCCCAGGAGTGGGACAGAGCAGGAAAAAACAAAAAAATAAAATTAAGATCCATAGCGTCCAATGAAACACAACAACTTCAATACCGTTGCATAAAACATTATGTCCGAGACTTAGCTTTCATTGTGGTCGGAGATTACCCCACGGAAAAGTTTGAAATATACTCGTAGAACACTCGGTGATACTGAAGCTTCCTATGAGCGAATTTGAATGAAATTTCGGAATCTGATCAGTAGATCCGAAGAATAAAGTATAGACAAAGCTTCTTACCTTCCCCTTCCTTCCTATAATAGTCGTTCTTGTAGATATCTCTCGCCAGTCCGAAATCCCCGATCTTGACCACTCGGCCATTGGCGCGGTGTGCGACAAGACAGTTGCGACAGGCCAGGTCGCGGTGGACAAAGTGCATCTCTTCTAGGTAGCGACAGCCTTTTGTCACGTCCACGCACATGTTGAGGAGGTCTAGTAGTGTTAGGGATTCGGGGGTGTACTGTGGATAAAAGAATGACAACATAATGTATATTTTTGAAATCATAATTGTTTGGTCTCTTGTCATTTGTTATTATAATATTAATAGTGTTGAAAATCGAGTGTTGTATAGTGACAGCAGATTAGTATAGATAATTTTCATTACATTACCCGAAAAAGCTTCAAAGAGTTTCAGAATCCTGGAATACAGTTCGAATTCCATTTTCAATTTTGGTACAAGTGATGCATAATGTTCGCTACATTCCTAGCAGTGCATCTGACATTCAGATGCTTGTGAATGGTAACTCATTTATTTATCATCGCCAAATCCAAAAAAAACTATAGTAGCTTCACTTTACCATGCGAGAACTAACTCGTTCAGCTTTTTTGCAACTACCAAATTATTTCTGTTTTTGGACTCATTTCACCATTTTTATTTTCACTAAGTGCCACCTAAATTAATGCCTGAATATTGTTGGAGTTTCAAGTCGTTGAGTGTCGAGAATCATACAGTGAGCTGTTATTAGAATGTTCATTTATGTAAGACTGTAAGTATCTCCTAGTGTTAATGAAAACAGGTAAATAAGCTGACAGTAAATAGTTAAAGTTTACATACCAGTGAAGCGCGTTTAGCCCTCAAGTAGCTCAGCAAGTCGCCGCCCTCCATAAGCTCCATGATGATGTAGTTAGGATCGTTGTCGAGGCACACGCCTAACAGACGCAGAATGTGCTCGTGCTTGAAGTTGGACATCAGAGCGGCTTCCTTTAGGAATTCAGTCTTTTCTTGTTCTGTGGCACTTTTGCGTAATGTCTGTGAACACAAGAAACTCAGTGTTAACTTGGGGACTTTTTGGGGACAGAGGACCTTAAATGGTCGCCTTAGCAGAATCATAATAGTATAATAATATGAATCACGTGAAAATTCTTAAAATGGTACACACACAGACGCAGTTAATATTATGATTTATTACTTTTTATGAATTGTACGACTTGGGCCCCAGGCTCCATAATCTCGCTTGCTTGTTTCGGTGATTCTGGCTCGTCTTTGAGAACCAGTGTTGTATCGTGCTGGTCAAGGTTTATTTTATTTCGTAGTAAATGCGAGTAAGGAAACTACTTATGTGCTTATATCTTGTTCACCAATGATATGGATCCATTATGAAAGTTTTGTTTCTTTTGTGTGTGTTGGCTCCTCTCTTACACAAAAATATAAGCAAAATAAAGCAAAAATATAAAGGTAAAACGACCAATGTCTGTTCCAAAAAATGAAACTAAAAGTATACTCACTTTAACAGCCACTTTCGTGTCAGCAGTGCTACCATTGATCTGCCTGGCGACGCCTTCGAACACCTCTCCGAATGCGCCGGAACCCAGGAATTTGGTCAAAGTGATCTGTTCTCGTCGAATGTGGGGCAAGCTTTGTAGTTCCGCGTCTGTTGGGCAGTGGACACCCTGGTGGAAAGTAACGCACAAGGTTATTTTCTATTGAATGCAATGCTAACAATTTATGGATCTGTTAGTTGTCCGAAATAAAATGATTTATTATTAACCGAAACAGCACTGCCCTTAGTTATAGCTTTTATAACAAGATGCGACATTTCCTGATTGGTTATCTAGTGGTCACAAGCAGTACTGCTAGGCGTGAGGCATGGGCGCCGGCAGGATTATTTTCAAGGGGGTGCATCTTCAGTTCCATGAAAACAGCTCGAAATTTTTGCACCCCACCTCAAATGTGTTAGATTTTCGTTTGTCAATTCGTACAACAACACACAACAAGGAGTAACTTTCGAATCGAAAAAAAAAATTGTATTCAAGGGCGAGCGTGGCGAGCTTGAAAATTTTAACACCCACCTCGAATGTAGTAAAATTTTCGAGCTCGCTTCGACTACGAGCGTACGGAGTACGAACGAGCGAAGCGAGCTCGAAAACTTTTGGTTTCCGTCTTGGATAGATTTGTCAGAATCTATTTTTTTTTCTAATAATAATAATAATGTATCATTTATTTTCTCTTCACAAAGGTGACTTAAAGTAAAAATGTACAAAATAATGTCTCAGCTGTATTCAGCCTTTGTGAGAGACTGGTGCCTGATGTAGGTTTTTGGGAAAAACCTGTGTTACAGGTCACCAGGCCCCTTTCAGGCTAGAATTAGCTTACAGAGATAACGTTTGAGAGTAGGAGTTAAACAATATGCATAACAATATTAAAAACAAAGTAGAAGATAAACAATATGTATAACAAAGGCATAAGAAGTAATAATAATAAAAGAATAACCTACCTACAATCTTGCAGAAGTTGTGGAGTCATGTGTGTGAGTGTGCATGTATCTAGAGTGAAGTGTTAGACTTGTAAGAGATGTATGTGTGTAATTCGGATGAGTAATGTATCAATAAGGGTGAGTAAGTGCAGCGAGAGTTGTTTTAAAATAGTAACAACATTGTAAAGCGATTACAAGGTGAGAAACAGTTTGTATGTGTGGGGATGGTCAAAATTAGTTTTATTTCAGAACGGTCAAGAGATTCTCAGTTTTTTGATAATCAAGGGTTTTTAGGTATTTTTTTATTTCTTTGATACAGATGGACCTAGTTTTTGAATATAGGTTTAGGGATTTATTCAACTTATTGTAAAGATAATGTTCAAGAAAGCAGTAGAATCTTTTAGGGAGTGTGGATTTGAATTGAGCTGTGGGACATACTCTACCCTTTCGCCGGTTGTCTTTAAGTAGTTTAGCGTCAAACTGCATCTCAGAATGTTTTTTAAGTAACGTGAGTAGTATAAACGTTTGTCTAACAGTGAAAGTGTCCCACTCTTTGTACAAGTCAGTAGTGGGAAAACGAAAGGGGAAACCAGCTCCAACCTTGAGTATGGCACGCTGTGCCCTTTCTACTTCGATGAGGTGTGTTTTTGCGGCACCACCCCATGATATGGTGCAGTAATCAATTAGTGATTGGCACAGTGCAAAGTAGACCATCTTAATGGTCTTTCGGTCGGCCGAGTGTCTTAGGGTTTTGAAAATGTATATTACTTTTCGCAATCTGGTCACAAGTGTCTCTAAGTGTGGTTTAAAAGAGAGACATTGGTCAATAGTGACTCCAAGCTTCCATTTAATATTCCGAGTCATTTCAAGGGAAGAACAAGAGCACTGCGTATCTTCAGTGCCGCAAGTGTGGGCAGTAATCGATAATAATAACCTATCGATAATCAATAATAATAACCTACTCCCACCCTCATCTTTAAAGATGAGGGTGGGAGTAGGTTAGATCTTTGGGAAAATGCTATGTACTTTGTTTTAGAGACGTTAAGAGTCAAAACATTGTCTTGCAGCCACTTACAAACAGTATTAAGACCCAGTTGTGCAACATTGAACACCTCCTCCCATCCATCACCACTGAAGAACAGTGCAGTATCGTCAGCAAAGGTAATGATCTTTCCCTTTAGAAGACCCTTTCTATGTATTTTCTTTACGGATAGAGGAATCCAAGTGCACCCCCTAGCACCCTGCTGCCGGCGCGTGAGGTCTTGGGTTTGATTGCCAAGTCGGACAAAGGGTTATTGGGTTTTAACATCAGGACGTATTTTCAGCCCGGGGTCTAGGTTTGTGTCCAGTATATGGCAAGAGGCATATTAGGTAAACTTTTACCTAACCCTCCAAAGATTTTAAATGCAAAAATAAACTTGCCTGATTGTAAAGTATATTCGTGGAATGTCTCGTCGGTAACTGCCTCAGAGTTGCAAGTTCCACATCCGGTCCTCTTCTTGCTGGATTCGAGATGATTTGATTTTCGATGGCTGCCTTCTTCCGAGCGCGGGCATTGTATGCTGCTAATGTTTCCATGGAATTAGATAATTAGTATCAACAAATCTATAAACAGTAGAAAATAACATCTGGAACAGTAGATTTCATAATGTTGTGTTCAGTGGGAACACAAGGTTCCTACAAAAGTCGAGTGCAGTGTTACTCGTGCGCCTTAGCCTATCCGGCCTAAACCTCCTCTTATCCATGAGAGGGGGTGGGCAGAACTCTTTTCGTGGGTTCAGTGTGGATTGTAGAATATTATATGTCTCCGAATCGTTGGTTCTGGAACATGCTTTGAAGTCATGTAGAGTAGAAAAACCTCTTCTTTGTAAAAATGATTCTTTCACTAATACCTGTGTGATCTATACATGGTAAATATCAATAATACTGTCTTTTTCTATATTTTTTTTAATAGGTGGTATTCAGTGTTCTATATTGAGGTAGGTACCGTAGAACACAGCGGCTGCAACGGCGAGCAGCGCGGCGAGCGCGGCAAGCAGCGCCAGCGCGACGGCCGCAGCGGGCGGCCGCGCCGGCGCCGCCGACAGCGCGTCCAGCTCGGCGGGCGCCGACAGCGCGCCCCAGCCGTACGCGTTGCGCGCCTGCACGCGCGCCACCCAGCCCGCACCCACCCCGCCATCGCCGCCGCCGCCGCCGCCGCTCAGCAGCCAGTAACTATCTACAATACATTACATCTTCCATTACATACGAGGAAGCCGGAGGTAAACTTTTTAACAAATACAAGATATTAGTAGATTGTATGACAAGGGAGCAAAATCATATTATTACGGCGAGGGATTCTAAAATAGAATCGTGAGCGTAGCGAGGGATTCAAAGTTCGTCGCCTGAGGGAAAAACATTTTTGCTCTTGAGTCATGTACTTTTCATCTCTTATGAAAAAATAATTAAGAGACACTTTTAAGTAATTAATGAATAAGGTTAATTTAAAAAAAAAATTACATGAATGTAAAAAGGTCAAAATTTATTTCCGAAAACGTCTTCGCTCCTTTTCTATTTTTCCATAATATGAAATTGTCATACGCCTTTAAATATTTCTCCCGGGATTTCGTAGGTATTAAGTTTTGTATGACGTTATTAGGTTCTATATTTATTGTTTCAGGAGCTAATGCACTATCACTTTCAGAAGTCAACGTAGTTTTTTTTTGCAAAATACAATAAAGTCCGTACCGATTACAAGAACGGAAGTAATCGCGCTTTTGTTTCTTTTTTAGTTACCGTCAGTAATTAATACTATTTTTCATCCCATCTATTCGAAAAGGACGACTTGGTTCGCCTTTAAGTGCACCCAAAGGTGGTTTTTTTTATAAGAAACTTTTAGCGGGCAGTAATGAGTTTTTATTCCTCTTTATAGATGTTCCAAATTCAAAAAGTGCGCCGCAAAGATAATTGCGGCGCACTTTTTGAATTTGGAACATCTTAGTGTTCAGCGCCGAAAGAAATCGAACGCAAATATTGTTTGAATAAAGACTGGCTGGTACGACGGCCCAGTCGCGCCGCCGGCCGCCGCGCTGACTGAATAAAAAAAAGAAATCAAATTAAAAACGCGCGAACTACAGACAACCCTGCCGACTGGCCATTAAGCAGTGAGACGCCGAATAAAATACGCTAACGCGTAGCGTCAAGGCACAATTTAGATCGAGCGAGCCCAGTTTAGGTATTTATAATGTCGGCTTTCTTCAAGATCAAAGGAGTGCAACTTCTGTACTTATCTATTCTGTGCTACAGACCGCGTTTTCGTCAATTTTCATGAATTGTTAGAAATTCATGGTTTTGTTTTAAAAAATGAGTTCTTCAAGTGACAGTGAATAAAAAACACAATAAAGTGAAAAATAACTTTAGATCTTCAGAAGTCGGTGACCTTTGTTTGATTCATTTAGTTTTTTTTTGTCACCGACTTCTGAAGCTAAAGTTATTTTTAACGTTTTTGTGTTTTGTGAAGTCGGTTTTATTTTTTGCAAAAAAGTTTTTTTATTTTTCCATTTTTAGTTGTAATATCCTATCCAAATATTAGATATGCATTTATTTTACATGTTGAAATTAGACCACACGACTAAAGTAAAAATGTTCATAAAATGAAAACTACTGGGCCAAACTATGTTACATTTTTATAGGACCAAATGGCAACTATTCTGCATCAAACTAAAGAATAATCACGTCAATCGGCTCATAAATATCAGCGTAATCGGTGTAAATACATAAAAAAAAAGTCGAATGACCTCCTCCTTTTTGAAGTCGGTTAAAATTATGAGGCGCTTTTTATTTTCTCATAGTGGGTGATGAAAAGTAGAGTGTATCACTCGGGCGCAAAATATATTTTTGGCTCGGGCGACGTACTTTGAATCCCTCGCTACGTTCAGGATTCTATTAAAGAATCCCTCGCTACGCTCGGGATTCTACTCTAGAATCCCTCATTTCGCTCTGGATTCAAAAAAGCGCCCTCGCCGTAAAAATATTATTTTGCTCCCTTATGATTTTATGATACAATCTACTATTGCGTTCGATTTCAATGAACGATTCATGTTCCAAATTCAAATCCCATTATTGCTCGCTAAAAAGTCTAGTGGAGAAGAGCTACTTTGCTCTCGCTTATAGAGGAACAAAACGACACTTTTCGAATAGAAGAGATGAAGTTTTTCATTACTCATACTCGGAAAGTAGGTCTGAAGTTGCCTGAGAAGCGGGTTGAAAGATACTTTTCCAGTGGTGTTGAACTATATTCGACTAGATAAATACGCGCAGATTGTGATCATGTGATGTTCGAACTTGTATACGCACCGGTTCCATTATGAAGTAACTCCAGTCCCTCCCTAGCGATGCGCATCTTCATCTTATCGTCGATATCCGAAGGTAGGTTTGCTGGCAGAAGCTCACTGAAGTTCTTTGTGATGTTGTCATTCCCTTGCGCAATCCTAGTGGACAAAAAACTGTTCTGAATATTTCCACTTATCTATTTTATTAGAATATTTTGACGAGGTCTTTCTTTAACTTTCAAGCTACATCGCAGCAGGTCTTAATAGCTTATATAGAAAGAAGAAAAGGTGTGCCTATACGGGCTTATTCGAAATCAAAATATTTTATTTTACATAAACCTGCATGAAACGTCAAAAGATAGATGCACATCCTATTTCGGTAATAGAACACAAATGAGCAATTCGTAGGACAATATCTGACCTAATTCAGTCTCTTTAAAGAAAAGCAGGTGACCGCATGGCTCGGAGACGTGCGTGTCATATGTGGTTGCGAATTGCGACCCTTAAGAGCGGGCCGAGCTTCTGGCGCTAATAGATTTTAGGTATTCTATGTGCTCCATGTATGTGTGCGTAAAGCACACCCGCAAAAGAACTGTACGCTAGTGATTGACTAAATCAGAAAGTTATCGATCTTCCATTTATTATTGTACAATCTTTTTTTGGGATCCTGAAAATAATTAAATAAAACATAATGTCCGGAATATAATATTATATAAAAATAAACAATATGTAGCTAAAAAATATATTATTAAGTAAATTAAAACAATAAAATATCCGGTTATGTTGGTTTAAGCCAGCGGTCGGCAACCCGCGGCCGTCTCACTTGCGGCCCGTAAAAGTTTTGTAAATAAGTTATAATTATCAAAATAAAATAAATGCATGAACAAACCACAATCGACCGTATAGTGTGAATCCAGCCTTAAGATAGTCGATATTTTTTCTATAGAAATTTCGGGAGGGAATTACTCCACTGTTGGACACTGTACATCCAAACTCCAAAGTCGCCAGTCGCCAGTCTCCATCGTTTTGTCTCAATAATAATTTTACACACACACAACACAGAACAGCACAACAGGAAACAGAATAGTAAAATAAAAAGCCATTAAGGCTGATGCTCCAGGGTATCCCGCGAAATTTTAAATTATCTTACGTTTTTTTGCAATTCGCAGGCCAGTGCTAGGTTGTATGTTGATTAAAATTGTTTGTTTGCGACTCTATGACGTATGTAGTTACAGAATTATAATCATCAAAATCATCAATACAACCCTCCAAGTTCATAAAGGTGCAAGAATGATTTTGACCTTGGAAAAGTAATTTTTCCACCTTTATGAACTTTGAGGGTTGTATTGATGATTTTGATGAATATAATTCTGTAACTACATACGTCTTACAACCGCGAATAATATTTTAATCAACATACAACCTAGCACTGGCCTGCAAATTGCAAAAAACGTAAGAAAATTTGAATTTCGCGGGCTACCCTGAAGCATTCGCCTTAAAGAGTTACGAGCTACCAAAGATTCGTTTTACTTTTTATTGCCAATTTTAACGCAGCTTTGGACGTAAATTAGTAATAAAAGATGTGTCAAATTTCCAAAACAAGTCGGTACTGACAAAGCACAAATTATTGAAGAATTCAATCAATTTGATTTGTACTTGATTTATGCGCTGGTTTTTTTCATAAAACTCGATTTTCCAAAGTTCTTTTCGTATTTTTTTACGCACCTTTTACTATGAATTATCTTGCATCTCACTGAGCTCATTCTGTCGGCCACGATGCCAGGTGAGACAGCGTGCTTTTTGGGCACGCGCAACAGTGAGTTCGAGCCCGTGACAAGTGCAACCTCAACAAGCGCTTTTCATTTTTCTATGGGTATACGTAGGTATATTAGGCTTCTAGAGTTAATATCACAAGTACGGCCCGCCTTTAGTTTATTTTGCCACCTTGTGGCCCTTGCCTGCCAAAAGGTTCCCGACCGCTGGTTTAGGCTGTCATGGCCTATTGAAACAGTAGTTAGTAGCACGAGGATAAGGCATAATATACGATAATTCAAAGCCAAAAACACTCCACCGATTTAACCTCAAATTTAATTAACTTACTTTACGAAAGTAGGTTACCCGTTTCTCTACTATGCTGTAAAATAATCAAAATACGTAAAAACATTATTACAAATCGATATTCCAACCGGGTTAAAACGGTTGACAAATTAAAAAATCGACTATAATAGCAATATTTCATTCGTCAGTCGATATTGTCGACAGCCTACGTCAGTGGATCTCCACACGCACATCCCTAACTAGTCGCAAGAAGAAGCGGCTGTACTACGCGAAGTATCCGCTTAATGAAGTATCGTTTTGTGATTTTTACATTGCTTGTCCAGTGACTTAGCGACAAACTTACGTAGTGGTCAAAGAGCAATGTATTTATTGCAAAAATAGTACAGTCGTCACGTTGTTGTTGTTACGATCGCGGTTCGAAAGTCGAAATTTAATAAATTATATTTCTATGGCGCGCCGCAAAAATCAACAAGCGACACAAGCTCCCCGTCCAACAGCCGAAGCAGGACTAAAGCGGATAGGGGGGAAGCGTGGCGGCTCTGGTTAGAACGGGCGGAACGCACGCTAATTTAGGTATTTCCTTCATAATATTCAAACAAAGACACATTTCGAAAATGTAAAACGTATACGTTATAGAAAACATGTAGTTTTGTTATTATTCAAAATCTGATGATCTTCCGTGAAGTATTTCCGCCGTACTTAGGGTTTATTTTGTTTTTTAGACATTACTTTGGATTTTTTTTCTATCGAGGAAACTAAAAGTAATCGTGTTTCTAAAGCGTATGATGTATAGAATGAATCCTTAAATATCTTAGATATTAATTTCATAATTATAGGATATGTAATAGCGATGCAGCAAGGGATTAAGCGAATGCAATTATTTTGGAATTACGTATCGTTTTCTCGGTATGCCCTTAACTGTGACGGAAAGACAAAGTAGTAGAAAGTAAAGTTTTAGTACCTGTGCTGCGGCCGTCCCCAAACCCGGTAGGCTGTGATGGGCGACCCGCGAGTGTCAGGCTCTGTCCACCACACGCGCAGTACTCTGTCACCCACACCTTCCACGCGCAAGGGGCCGGGGGGACCGGGCACGTCGCCTGCACAACGAAACATACTTATCATTGAAGTGGCCTTGAAAGTGAGATTGGATATGAATGAAAACCAAGTTAGATATTGATTGTGCTTTTTAGACAACTTTGTTTGCCTAGATCGGGCAAACGTTACGTTTCTACCTAACGTTTGCGGCTTAGGCTAGGAACTAAATCTTGGAAGAAAGAAAATAAGTTTATTTGACTCAAGTTAAAGCACGCAATGTACACATAAAAAAAAACAGAAGGAACTTGGCTGATAGTCGGATAAGATTCGATCGAGTCGGCAGATCGAGTCAAATGGCGCACTATTGAAGAGGCCTATCTGCTCGAGGATAATGAAGTACAAATTTTTCAAAAATTGTCTGCGAGCCCATATCCATAATAGAACGTAATACACACCAAAATAACATGTCTTATTTTGTCAGATGCCACTCACCAAGAGTTTCGAAAGTGAAGCGGTCGTCGTGTGGCCAGTAGTACGGCGGAGCGTCAGCGACGTACTGCAGACGCAAACGGAAGCGGTAGCGTTTGCAGGGGCGGAGGTCGGAGGCGACCCACTCGTTGTGCTCGTCTTGGGTGCAAGCCATCCATGTTGCGCTTGATTGTGTCGCTTCTGTGTATTCTACTTTGAATCTGGAAAGAAGATGTTTGGTAAGTAAGGCAATATTATAGTTTGAACGTTAGACGTGTCGTTAAGTTCACTTTATAAATAGTCATATTTGGTGTTTTGAAGTAGCAAAGAAAAAAATTCGTTTATTTGTTTGTATGGCTTGCACCCTAGTATTCGCGGACATTGATATATGAACCATTTTTGCGTTCTGCCCATTTAGACTCGTGGTTACTAGCGCGACTGATGAAGTGCTGAGTGTGGGAGGGTTTAAATTCCAGATCGGGTGAAAGTCGTCGGTCCCTGCGCCTGACCTGCCCCGGTCGTGTCACATTACCGTCTAATTTGACTATGACAGTGAGGAAAGACGGAATGCACTTGTATTCGGTGAGGACGATATGATAATGAACCATCTACTTCGTCCAAGAGTTAAAATGATTGTGAGGATTCTTACTGATGCAGCTGGTAAGAAGTGGGCGGCGGCCACAGCACACGGATGAGCTCGGGCGCGATGTGATGCGCGGCGAGCGCGGGCGGCGGCGGGTAGGTGCGCAGGCGCAGCGGCGCGGAGTCGGCGCTCACGGCGCTGTGCCGCGAGCGCGCGCGCACCCACACCGTGTACGCCGTGTCGGGGGACAGGCGCGTTATGTTGGCGCTGCGGTCTTGAGCTACTTCGAATGTGTTGTGCTCTGTACAGGAAGAATACGTTTTAAGACTTTTCACACCACCTGCTCGACAATGTCAATTATATGTCATGCAAACCTAACCTAAAGTAAGTCATTTACGACTAGGTCTAGAAGGGGCCCATTAATATTGTACTGAATTTCATTATGACCCGCTGGTCAATAATGTGATTTGAATTTGGAACATAAATCGCATACGAATATTTACGATAGGTACCTAGTAGGTACATACTAATTCCATGCATCCACTATTATGATCTGAACTAAAAAATAAATTATTTGATAATCGAACTGGCCACCACAAGATAGATTATAAATTAAAAGAAAAATAGAACACAAATTAAAAAGAAGCGCGAATACTGAAAATTGCTTTGCTTTGTTCATTGTTATACAACAAATTGTTTTATATAGGTCTACTAACAGACTAGCTGTTATTTTAATAATTACTTTGATTCTAGTACTACTGCTTTTATTGTCTCGTAGATGGTGTGAAAAGTAGAGTATTCACCTCGGGGATAAAGGTGCCTTCGTCTTGGGCGACCTTGATTCCCACGCTGCACTCAGGATTCTTGTCTTACCTCCCTCGCTTTGCTCGGGAGTTAACTCTAAACTCCCTCGCTCCGCTCGGGAGTTAACGCTAGAATCCTTCGTTTTGCTCGGGATTCAATACGGCGCCCGCTACATACATAAGACACTACTTTATCCCCTTGGTGCATAATATACTATTATTCATAAAAGCGTATTGATTAAAGACTTTTAACTTTAACCAACGCTTATAAATTAAAGGTGAAAAAGTTGATTATAACAAGATGGTTGACTAATAACTAGTGAATGTGGGTGTTATAGTACATCCAAGTACAACTCTGCACAAACTTTTGGGTATTTACAGACTTGATGTTATGTTATATTCTTAAAGTAAAAGGAATTTATTTAGCCGGCGTATTTGTCTCGGTAGGCATCGCTGCCGAGATTTTTTTTTACCAAAAACAAACAGCTTAACCTAGTTTTCAATAACAATGTAATAACAAGCTAACAGATTCCTGCTTACCCTTCAGCTTATGGTCATCAGTTCTCCAGTGCACTTCATACGAGAGTCCCGGATCGGGCTTCCATTCTATGTGCGCGAGTACGGGACTTAACACCATGCCCTTCACGTCTTTGGGAGCTAATGGTGCTGTAAACATATGAAAATGTGTAAGTTTTTTATCACTATAATAAAATATGTACAGGGGCTTAAGGCACCTGACACCTGTGATACACGACCTGTGTCGATTGAGAAAGATTGATTATTAATGGATCGTTGGCTATTTCTATGGCCGGCGAGAATTATCTCTTCACAAGTTAGTGATACACACTATAATCTAGAAACGAATTCTAGTTGTTACCTCAACTTTCGCTCTTCCCTAATCTTCGGCAGCGAGACTGGTGCTTAACTGGTGGTAAACTTATGATACATCTAGCCTCAATAAAAATATATGTAAAAAAGTGGGAGACGACGCTTTACTAGGCCGAACTTTTTCTAAAACATAATTAAACAGTTCGAAATTATTATTAAGTATTTTAAGAATTCTAATTATTATATTAAGTATTCTAATTATTAAGTATTGTTAAATAAATTAGAAGCGTATGGAATACGGGGAAACGCTAAAGATCTCATAAAATCATATTTAAGTAACAGAGAACAACAAACTGAAATATCTAGCATTTCACATATCACAAAAGTCGAAAAGAAGCACTTGTCAACACCAATAAAAGTCTGCAAAGGTGTACCTCAAGGGAGTATTCTAGGTCCTCTACTCTTTATTATTTATATTAATGACCTCCCCAAATCCATCAAATCCTCCATGGTTCTGTATGCGGACGATAGTACTGCAATAGTTGTATCTGAAGACCCCACGACACATGAACATGAAATGAACGATACGCTAGCATCTATAGTAAACTGGCTAAATTTAAATGAACTTAATATTAACCTAACTAAAACATTTATAATGACTTTCAAAAATAAAAATGCAAAATTAATTAATTTCAATATAAACTATGACCAAATAAACATAGAAAACATAGACACAACAAAATTTCTTGGACTACACATAGACTCGGACATGTCATGGAGGACACATATTGAACAATTATGTACTAAACTAAGTCGGTATTCATATGCCATCTATATGCTTCGTAAAGTGGTAAATCAAAGTGCACTTCTATCTGCTTACCACGCCTACGTTGGTTCGACACTAAGATATGGTATAATGTTCTGGGGGAATGCCACTGAGAGAGAGACTGTCTTCAAAGCTCAAAAGAAATGTATCCGGGCAATATGTGGATTAAAACCAACTGATACTTGTAAACCACATTTTATAAATTTAAAAATATTGACATTCCCTTCACTGTATATCTATGAACTAGCATTAGACATTAGAAAAAATTTAAACAAATATGAGACGCTAAAAAGTACCAGGCTTGCCAATACACTTCGTGCAATACGCCATAGAACGGTTATGTTTGACAAGAGTGCATTTTGTATGGGCCCTAAAATCTATAATAAGTTACCTAATAAAATAAAGGAAGAAAATAATTTTATATCATTTAAGAATAGATTAAAGACTTACTTGATCAATAAAGCCTATTATAATGTTAATGATTATTTAAATGATAAATGTAATTAAATTTTTAAGTTATGTATATAATAGTAATAAAATAATATAATTAATGAATGTCATAAATATCATAGTAATATTTGTTATGGTTAAATTATTGTAACGTGTATTAATGTAAGATTTACTCTTTTTTATTGTAAAGATATTTGCACACCTGTTAAGGTAGGATATGGCATAAGAGCTTCGGTTGTATGTTTCACCTCATGTACCTACCCATATTGACGCAAATAAATGATTTGATTTGATTTGAAATTACCTTCAGCAGCTGTCTGTATTATCATCGGCGTACCCACAAGTGGTTTAACTTCATGTAATTTCGCGTAGTAGTTCGTCGCTTCTAACATGACTGTATAGTTAGTAAATGGTTTCAATTCATTGATCATTACTTCTGAGTTAGTAGTAGTGACATATGGACACGATTCTTTATCACAAAGTGAAGTGTCGTTCTTCATCTGAACTCTGTAAAATATTGTGTACTCTGTCGTCGACATTTCGTATTCCATAGAGTGACATCGATTCGGTTTTTCCACCGAAGGCATATGAAGCGTTATGCTGTTGGCTGAATTTGAAAGGACTCGAGGTCTTAAATGTAGTACTTTAGGAAATAGGCAAAGTCTTGGAGGATACGGCTGATTTCCCGGATCTAAAGCCATGATTTTGTATCCATATGCAGTTTTCCTCTCTTCTATTTTTGTCTTGTGATGTTTCGTGGTGTAAAATATTTCCTTTTGAGTAGAATTGAACCAGTAGACATATCTGCTGTCTACCGTGATGGAACGAGGTGTAAATCCGTACTTTTTCTTTTCGGTGGCATCTACAACTATTCTGCATTTACAAGCGTCCATATCCGTAGCGATTATGTGGTGTACCCAAGGATCGACCCAGTATAGATCATAGTTTTTACTTCTGGTCATGTCAATAACAAAAGGTCTCGCTACTTGAGGATTCTCTGGACAGTTACATTCACGGCCTGCGGTTTCAGGGTTTCCGAAGAATCTTCTAATTTCGGAGCCGTTTAAATGAGATGTCATTATTGTGCCTAATTCTGGGAAGCGGGTATCGCTTTCTTCGTACCAAAACAGCGAGCTAAAACAATATTTATATAAGTAACCATAGAATATTCGATTTTAAAACTAAAAGAATATAATGAATGTCCTACTCACTGATGTAGCGGTGCTATCTGCAGACTATAGATTGGTTGCTTCCTGGCGAAGACCCTCGTGATGCGTGGCCGGGTGTTGGGCGTCCCTAGATCAGCTCGATACGTGACGTATGACTCGATAGACGTGATCTCCAGCTGAGTCCAGTAAACGGACCTGCTCACCCAATCTACGCACATACTGGTCGCTGAACCGTTGATCGACGTTAACTAAACAATGATAAGAACGAATTAGATTCATTGAACTACAGAATGTAACATCACTGTCGCAGATCTTTGTCAGATGTTACGGGAAGTCAGAAAAATAAATCTGACAACTAGTTTAACAGGGGGAAACGTATCAACCCGTAGGTTATGGAGATCAAATGATCTACAGATGTAGAGAGTATTGCAACAGGGTTACAAAAAATAGTAAACCGTTCATTTAAAAGGTTCTTTATTCACCTTAAAGTGTCCACTTCCATTGATCCTCGAAGAAAATATCTCTTCCAAGTTATTGACCCAGTAAACGATGTTTTCTTCAGTCGACACCGCAAAGTCAACGGGTATTCCAGTACTCTTAGGTATCGTCTCACTTTCTCCGCAGTCAAGGTCGATTATTTTGATAGATTCTTGGAAGGACACCATCACTTTAGGTATGGGGTTTACTTCATCAGACGATGTGGATACTACCTCGGAATATTGACCGGATCCAGCATCGGTGTGAGCTCGAACCTGTAACAGAATAATGGTTAAAATCGATACGAGTCTTCAATAAAAAGGATCACCTCGTTAATCTGTTGAACTTGAGCACGACTCATGAACGTATGCTCCTAGATCCAGACAAAGTGTTACATTGGGTTTCCATTGTTTTCTCAGTAATCACAAGTCCCTATTACATGAAACTCATAGGTCTCGAGTTTGAACCCAAGGCTCTCTGATTTTTCGGATTCATGTGCGTATTGTATAATTATCACTTGCTTCGGTAAAGGAAAACATCGTGAGGAAACTAGCATGCCTGAGACACATTTCTGACACCAGGCACTAACCACACGACGAAGACGAAGATTACATGAAACAACATAACTGAAAAAAGTTTGGGAGTAGGTATCACGACTTTATGTAGTCCGTGACAAATCTATTCGTGTTGGCTGATGATGTTAATTAGTGTCTTATTGAAATATTCCTCTTACCTGAAAGAAGTACTTAGAAGCAGGCGTCAGATCCCTCAGCATGAGTTGCGTATGTGAGGGCGATAGATGAGCATCAGCACAGGCAGAATGCTTAGTGAGTGACGTCGAGTCTGCGCCCACCACCCAGCACTGCGCTTCATACCCGCGAATCACGCCGTTAGCTCGGGCGGGGCTACCCCACCGGAATATAGCAGACTGGGGACCGCCACTGTTGAAAAATAAGTTTTAAGTTGTTTTATCGATACTTAAAATTGATAGCACAGTTGTTGCTTTCAAAAGTCGGTAAAGCAAACCGAACACTTGCAGTTGACATTTGAAGGCACTCTCAAATGTAAGTTTGCTGCCGTGACGTCAACGTGAGTACATTTAGATACCTATCTGTTTCCGCCTTACCAACTGATCGAACAGCTAAACATAATATCCGGCTCGAAGGACCACTTTTCAATGTCGGCCGTGAATGCGTATGCGTATCTGTGAATATCTTTTTGCAAGTTACCGTGTACACCGTGATGTGGTAAAAAGTAGACGTCAGTCGATATCGGTGACGCAGGTTTCATGTGACTTAGTTCATCTCCATGTATGCTAGGTGTGTACCTGAGCGCGGGCTGCACGTAGATGCGCGGCGCGCGCGGTGCGGAGGGCGCGGCCTGCGGCGAGTGCAGGCGCGCGCGCGCGGCCGCCCCGCCGCCCCAGTGCGTATGCGCGCGCACCGTGGCCTCCATGCTGCTGTACGGTGCCACCGATACCGATACTACCTCCACCCATGACTCTTCCACAGTCCTCTGTCAAATACATTCAAAGTATACATCATATTTTATTTTACAGTAGTTTTGTAAACAGCTCATCAATGACGACGAAAGCCCTTAGGGTTGTGACGTTGTGTACCGATAAGACTACGTGTCGTAGAAATCTACGATGTGCATTGGAAAGCATGACTACACGACGTCGTTAAGAGCCATTTCACAAAATTTAAACGCTCGAGTTTAGGTAAAAGACCGCAGCTTTGTGTATGTGTGCGTAGCTATCCACACTTACACAACGCGAACAATGCAGCGCGAGTATCGAGACGGACTAAACAATCTTGGGCCGTTACAATCGTAATGCACCTTGGTTTGAGATTTAGGCAAAAATGTAATTTATTTATTCAGTCTTTAATCTATTAAACCCTTCTAAACTAATAAAACACAAATATATGTTATGTAAATATGTTTTTACGTGTATGTTTCTATTACATATTTTTCAACACACTTGCTCGTAAAGTGAGCCTAATGTGTGCAATAATATTACACACTAGTGCATAATAGAATTATGCCTACAATGTTAATTTAGTAGGTACCTAACTGCAAATAATATGCGAGTACACAGAGCATTTTCAATTTAACCGGGTAATACATTTTTTTTTTCTTGTAACAACAAAGAGGTTTTATGTCGCTGAAAACCCATTTACGTTTTTGGAATAAATAATTAATGTGTCCATAATTAAGACGGAAAAACATTTATTAATATCAAATTATTTATAATTTACAATAATTTGTTATAGGTGAAATGTATTTGTATTTTATCACTAAAATTATAATTTCGAAGTAGGTTTTATGGCTTTAAGTATCACCTTACATTTGGCGAGTGCAAAAAAAAAACTTGCGCGCCATTTCTCATAATTTTCATATTTTGTTTGAATCGCATTTGTTGCTGCATGTTTGTTTTTTCATCGCAAGTGTGTTGAAAAACTCGTACTTGCAACTTACTTGCATCATAATATACTATATTATTATACTTTTTATTATAAATGATAAATGATGTTTATTTTGCAAGTTGGTTTTTACAAACACTTTTACACGTCATTTTTTAAAACTAGATATTTAGTAGGTATAGGTAGGTTGATAAACATGATAATCTTGATTTCGAAGCGCGTACTCTTTCTGGTTCCTTAACTACTAAATACATTAAATTCAAGCGTTAACAGTATTTTTCAGTAACGAGGTTTTTTCATATTCTTACTTTTGATCGACTGATTATGCTCTCAAAGTTGAAAGATTTTTTTTAAGGATACCTACTTTGTGTAGGTGTGTGTATCTATGATATATCATGAATTGCATCTATTTGCTTTGTTCATAAACTTCTTCCGTGTCGATGGCCATCTAAATTGATTCCTCTCAAAAATTTACTACCGAGTTCCTTTAGTAGGTATTTAAAAAAAGAAGTACTTACTAACAAGTTTTAATTAAAATTAACAGTAAGTCAGTTTATTAGTATGTTGTTTTGTAGAAGATGTCAGGAATATACTACGACTTCACGTTCTCATGTAATGTTCCCTGATAATGCCAAAAGAATACGCGCTGACGTGAGCGAAGCCGCGGGCACAGCTAGTTGTAACTAAAACAATCAATTTTATTGAATCAGTCTTTCCACTAGGACCCTGCACGGCGTCTCTTCTAAAAGTACTATCCTCCTCTACTCGATTCACGCGATTTCTCATTCTAAAATGAAAACAAAAGAGCTATCAAATTTCGGACCCCAAATATTTTTAAAGGAGTGTTAAGTGTTTTCAAACCCTTCAAATTGTAATTACGGTTCTATATTCTATGTCGATATAATTATATGTTAAGAAAAGAAAATTAATATGTCAGTATCAGGTTGTATGTTGAACAAAATATGATTCGCGATCGTAGCAAATAATGGATTTGCGGAGTTATAATCAAATCATTAATGAAATAGTTTTTTGAAAATTTGAATTTCGCGGGCTACCCTTGCGCTTTCACCTTACGCGATCGATAACTATGTATATGAATTGCAAATAAAAATAATATCCACCTCGCTTCTGTTTTTTATTTTCTTTTATTCTTTCCTTATATTGACACAATGATAATACAACCCTTACGCCCCATTGCTAAAACTGATAAAACAGAAATATAACTCAAGTAAAGTATTATTTTAGTAATTTGTAAATGAATATTTACAAATTACTAAAATAATACTTTACTTGATAATAAACGAAATTCTAACCTAATGAAAAAAAAATACAAAGAGAATCAAAATGTTGTAGTCGTAGTATAACAATGCGTTTACGATAGACACGCTCGAAAATCGGGACGCGGAAAAAAATGGCACAGGTCCTTCGTCGATGGGCGCTCGGGCCGTACTAATCGGTGCTCGCTTATGCGTCGTAATTTATTCTAATTTAGAGTGATGTTAAAAATTATTTTGTATCTGATTAAATGAATTGATTTTAATAAAACTTTGGAATTAGTTTAGTAAAAGAACATAGTTTATTTTTACATTTTTTTTTCAATGTAATTACGCTTTATTCAAACCAAAAAATCACGACAAAATAGCAGTATCAAACGTAAAAATTGACCTAAGACTTTATTTTTTTACTAATTAATGTTATTTATTATCGATATTCTAGTACATTTTTTGTCGACTAAAGTATATGTCTGATGCTTTGTGTATTTATATGAGTGAAATTTAAAAATATTTATGATAGTATTAGGAGTCTGAAATTGACTCTGCGAAGATTTTTTAGTAAACTAGTTGTGGGAGATTAATCACTACATACTAAAAAAATAAGTTTTTGTAAATGTGTTACATTAAGTGTCAATAAGAAAAACTGATCTATTTTTAACATGTATTAAAAATGCCAGGGTGTTCTCTAAGATGGTAATTTAGGCGACTAAAGTCTTGGAAATTTGCGCGAAAACGTGAAATGGCTTTTAAAACTGACGCCAATGATGAAAAAATAGATGGACCCAGTATTTTTTTTTGTGATGTCCCATGCATCGTGCCACAAACGACATACTGTTGTGAATCTCCACGTCGCAGCGTCGTATCGTGTGTAGCAGTACAAAAGTAGGCACTGACAATTTTGGACAGTGGACTTTTGATTGAGTGTACCACTGTACCGTTATAAATTAGTTGAAGTCTAAAGACAGTAGTCCGTGTCACATCCCTACTGATAAAAACTGTTTTTTTTTTAATTTATTAATTTGTTATTACCAATTCCAACAGTGAATTGTTTCCAAACAAGTTGTTGTTGGAATTGGTAATAATATGTTTCCTGAAGTCGTCATGATTACTCTATTATCACTTACTATTCTCAGCAATCTATGAGTCTATCCACAATCAAAGTTTGATTAGTAGGGTTTGATTGTCAAACCCTACAGACCGTTGAGATTATGAGAATTCGTATAACTATAAACAACCAGTGAATTAGCGATGTAACTTGAAATGAGAAAAGTCATAGATTTGGGAAGCTTTTATTGCTCATTAAACATTTCATTGAATTCTCACCTCAATGTTATATTGTCCAGGGAAGTGCAAGTTGACGTCATAATAAACTTTGCTGTTGTTGACGTTGACGCGAGTGGCGGGATCCCACGTCACGTTGAACTTGTCCCACACGCCCGCCACTGCTATCGATGATGAATTTATCGTCTCCGGAATTGCTATCAAAGATTCTGAAAATGAGATAAAACATTTACGTGGTTGTTGATCAAACATATAGATTACACATTTACTTAACTGTTTTTTTCTCTTTTATAGGCCAGTATAAGTAATAGTAAACTAATTGATTGCTTATAATTATGCAGGTAATTTTACCCCTTCGACGTTTGCAGTGCACGCGGTTGTTAGTGTCTGAAACATCCACCTCCAATCAAGGTACTACCCACAGAACAGAAAAAACACCTGTGAAATGACACTCCTTACCAAAGAGGTAAGTTTAGTTCCACTAGAATACGCACATATAAGTATTTTTCTAACTTACCACTATCTGCATGCAGGGTGGGGTCCCGAACAGCGATGACATGGACCCTAGGCACCAGTTCGGCGGTGTATCTACCAGCCAGGTCGGACACGACAGCCCGCGAAGCGTCTTGCACCCACACGAGACGACCGCTGAAGTAGCAGAGAGGCCCTAAAGTCGCCGTGCCGGATAGACGGGTCACTAGCGAACCGGATATCTGCGGAATTTTAATTGTGAGTAGAGAACGATATAGTTTTTTCTGGCATCAATAGTGCATGTGCTTGGATGGGTTTAAAAAGCATATCATCATTCAGGGCAGTCTAACGAGATGGATAGCTGTTTTCGTTAGATATTGGTCCTAACTTAGGACCAATCTCGTCGATGAGTCTTAGGACTCTTAAGGCTCATAAGTATGGTCAGTTGTGTGAGTAAGATTTTGTCACAAGTACAATTGAAAGTCAAGCTATGACTATGACACCTGCGCCAATTGCGCAGCATAAGCAGTTGGTATTACGGTATTTAACAAATAAGCAAGTATATAGTCTCGATAAAGTATACGCACCTCACTAACTCCATGCGTTATTCGATCTGCTGTAGGAGCGCGATGAAGCTCAGATCCATCGTAACTTCGAACGAGCCAATAAAGCCACTTCTCTTCCAAGTCCGCTGTCAGCCCCATTACTTAAACAGTTATAAATATTATTAATATTCATTAGGTTCATTTTGCCCATATGCAAAACTCCGTAGACGTCATGGGTGCCGATACCCAAATGAGAAAAAAATTGAAGACATTTTCTCAACCCATAACTTTGTAACTAGGATAGTAGAGGACGTGGACCCCAAAAAACACGTTAAGCTTTTTAATTTTGTTTCATCATGTTCAGATATCGTATCGATCAAGTCTTCGGAGTTTCGCCAGCCAATTCAATTTGACCTTGTATTTCATTAGTAACATTACCTTGTTTCCCACTAAACAACTGCGCAGGATAGTATATCATCTTATTCTCTCCATTAAGCCTTGCCGCCTCGACGGCGTGTCCTGTATTCCAGTATATGTATGCGCCTAACGAGTCTATTGTAAGTTCTTTAGCTACCGTCACAATTGGTACTGGCTCTCGATTACCACCGTCTAAATTGCCTCGTGTTATCTAAAGAAAGAAAAATTGCAATTGAGGCAATATGTTATATTGTGGGTGGGATGTAAGATGGAGTACAGTACCCGGCCGAATAGCACATGTACGGGTTTTTAAAACAAATTCGCCTTTGCGATGTCTCTATCCTCTGTTGCAAATATTTGAGAGACAGTCACTTTTTAAAAACTGATATGTCTTTATGCAAGGATTATAATGACATGTCATTGTAATAGAATAGTGCTACAAGGATATTTTGGCATTTGAATGGTATTGACAGGGGGGCGTTGTTGGTGAACATTCGTGAAATTGTATTGAAAAAACATGATTGGGTTAGATCCCACTTGGGCCGCACTCCAAAAGATCCTTATACTACTCCAAGCATTGTTCAGATTCCTTACCAATTGCTGTTTTGGGTTGGACCAGTAAATCTTCTTGCCGACCCAGTCTACAGCTAAACTGCCCACGTTGTCCATGTTAGACATCAAACCCTTCGTATGAGTTGTGGTGTTATACCAGATAACGGTCGAGACATTCGTGACCAAGTAAAGCTTGTCACGATACCATGATATATCGGTGATCTGAAAGTTTTTTAGATCGGCCCTGAAATAAAATCAATTCAGTTAGAATTATATGTAAGAAGTCTCTTGCACTACCCCAAACCGAGGATGCACGCTTGCATTTTAGATAGCTCATTGTATTTTTCAAAAATCATGGCTGTGTTCAGAAAATTTTAATGCCCAAAAATATGGCGTTAATAAAGTTACATCTTACCCGTGAATAAGGATTTGTAAGTTATCTCCCGTTAGATCAGTTTGCAGCAGCCCATCTGGTCCTGACCATAATAAAGTGCTATGTAGAGTGTTCGGCGACGACGCTAGAGTTTTACCAACAAATTCTGAAGACCATGGACCTAAAGATATTATAACATTAGTTAACGTTTTTAAGAAGATAACTCTATAAAAAGTAGGTTTCGGATTTTCTTTTACCTGAACCGGATTCAGTAACAGCCGCTACCCTTATTACATACTCTGCACCTTGTTTCAAGTTTTCCACAATACACGTCGATTCGGTTATGTTCACACTAAAACGAAATATTGTACAATTAAGTAAAGCTACTATTACTATTATAACAACATAACCAACGGTCAAAGTAATACTCACATGTCTATAACATCGCCTGTATCCACATGCGTAAGTTGGAGATGGAAAGTCCATTGCTGCCACGCCCCACTTCCCTGATGACCCAATAGATGGGGAGGCGACCACGAAACCTTTGCACGGTTGATGCCCATCACACTCTGCAACCCTAACGGTGGGTTCACAGGCACTGGGATTGGTTGGCAACTCCTCAAAGCAACCAACACCTGCCGTGTTGCTATTGTCTTGGTGTTATAAGCTAAAGGATATTCGTTATGGAAATAGCTGTCGCTTTGGCCGTGGTATTCCTCCGTCAACATCTCTTTGCCATTCGTCCAATAGAAAAGACCGCCAGCGTATGCTATGGAACGCGTTGATAGGAACATAGGAGTTTGTGTGTTTGCTCGGAAATCGGCTACTTCTCGTCTGGAACATAATGAACATGAACATTAGAATTGAATTTTATCTCAGATTAATAAGATTACAATTTGTTTTACTCACCCATCGAGCGATACTGCTAATACTGTGTTCCTTCTAAGATGTGCGACAAGTATTCTAAAATCTGCGTGGTCTACGGTAAACGCTCCTAGATGCGCATCGCGAACTATCATTTCTGGAGGACCATCGTGACGAACACCATTCGATATGTTAGCTAAGTCGAGTCTGTAGAGACCGCCGCGATCGCCTCCTTGTTGAGCCCAGAACAAGTAACTGAAATGAAGCCAAAATGATAGAAATTAAAAATAGTCCTTAGCGACATGGACCGCCCTGCCATTAAAATTATATTCAAATGGCTCAACTGAAAATAAAACTTACCCATTATAAGCATCCACTTCAAAATGAATCGGACGAGAAATAAAACCGGATAACGCAACAATTAAATTCTTCCCATCAAAATCACATCGTAGTATTTCCCAGTTCGTAATAAAGCTTACATTCGAGAAGTCAGCTCTTCGGTACTGCACTTCGCCCAAGACATACAAGTGACGATTCAACCAATCCACTGATAAGTCTTGAGGCTTGTAATTTTCTGGTGTAAGGATGGCTTCGGAAGTACTCTTCTTAGAAAGGGAGCTGCGGTATACGAAACCATTTGATACTGATGTGAAAAGTGAATCACTTGAAATATCCAGACCCACACCTAAAATAAATTATATTACAAGATATATTTTTTGTAACAGGAAAATGTAGTGTGGAGAATGTTGAGTATGAATGTAGATGGCTATATGGCTAGAAAAGAGGTGACTGCTGAGTTAACAAGTAATAGAGAAGTGTGGAAGAAGACATGCTGCGCCGACCCCAAATGAATTGGGATAAAGGCAGGAGAATTATAAGACTTGAAGAGCTTTCATTGAAAGTCTAGTATTATTATTATTATAAGCATGTATTGTCCCACTGCAGGGCAAAGGCCTCCCTTCCCTCCTTCCACATTTCGCGATCTAGTGCGATTGTAGGCCAATTCTTTGCGAAAGAGTCCAGCTCATCTCGCCATCTCCTTCTGGGCCTGCCGCGTTGTCGTTTCCTGCTATTTGGTATCCACTGAGTGGTAATTTTTGCCCATTGCTTCTCCGACATGCGGCAGATGTGACCAGCCCAGTTCCACTTCAACCTAGCAGGCAGCAGAAAGTCTAGTAACTCTAGAAAATTCATACCAGTGATCGAGTATTCCGTGCTATACAATTCTACAGGATCCGATAACATGTCATTAGCTGGTGCTGCTAAAACGTTTTGCTCTCCACCCAAAATTAAAATGGGTTGCTGACTAGGAACGGCTGAAACAAATTAATTGTTATAATTTCTTATCTATCCGTATAATATTGTACTCCCCAGGAGTACTAAGAAGAAAGTTGTATTACTTACACGTAGGTAAAGGAGGCGTAGATATTCTAACGTAAGCTCTCGGCCCTTCTCCCACTGAGTTTCGCATTGCCACTGATACTTCATACTCTCGAGCTGGTTCTAGGTTTTGAAACATGTAGAATAATGTGTAGTTCGATGCTGGCATGTCCTAAAAGACAGACAACAATTTTAGAAAAAAAAAGAAATCAATTATTTAATTTGAGAACACTTAAAAACAAAATCTTTTTTAGAATGTCCAGAACATACCTCAAGAGCGTCATTAGTGTTAGGCTGCGTATCAGTCAGTCGCAACACATACGATATCAGTGGTCCATTAGGGAATGGGCCAGGTTCCCAAGAGATGGCCACTCGACTAGGGTCAGGGGCCACGGCTCGCAACGAAGACGGAGCCGAACTGGGTTTCCCATTTTCTAAAGTAGAGATTACTACTGATGGCGCGGAGTAAACTGGCTCCCCATTACCTCCTCGACCAGACAGGAATATGGCCACCCGAAACTGTTAAAAGAGAAATATTATGGTCTGGATAACTAAACAATAGTTGGAGCAGAAGTGATTGCCATAAAAATGTTTATTTTAAAGACCTCTAAAAGCTTATCAATCTTACCCTGTATTTCGTATAGGGCCTCAGGCCGTCCACGTGTATTATGGACTGATCCGAATGACTAGAGTTAGAATAATATTGCCACGTGCCAGGCAGCTCCTCATAACGCCATTGTACCATGTAGCTCAGGTTGCCAAGATTGGGCGCCTCCCAAACTAGCGAAAGTGAAGTAGCCGTCAGGCTATCAGCCACTAAAGCTGGTGCAGTTGGTATCCCAATCAATTCTGTGAATCAGGATAACATACGTATTTAAGGATCAATAGTAGCCGCATTATACTTTCGCAAACAAAGTTCAATTGTATCGTACCTCTTAATTTTTGAAAGTAAGTATTCAAAGCCTCGTTACATCCCATAACACAGTACAGTTCTCGCGAAAATACAGTCTCCGAAGTGACATTCTGTAAAGTCAATGAAATGTTACTCGTTTCCCATTTATGATGATGCTTACATATTTAAATTGTGATTGTGATTACTTACGCAAACGATTTGACATGAATTTTCCAATCCTTCTTGCCATAAGCTACACCCCAGTTTGCACTAGAACAAAAATAATATTTTTTTCTAAAACTCCAAACAAACCAAGCAATAATGACAAAACATTCATGTATACGAGTACCTATATGCAAGCAACTAAGCGTATGATGTGTGTGTTGGAATTGTGATTTTTCATATTGATCATTTGTATCAGGAAAGTTTTAACTTTAGGCGTTTTACACACCCTGAGGATTTCAATCTGGAGAAGTTGCACAATTATGGTATGGACATATCATGCAGAGGAATGAGGACCGTGTCAAACAAAGTGACTAACTATGAACGTGGATGGCTATAACAAAAACGGTAGACAATTCTGAAAAACAAGAAATTGGGTGTATGGAAGATAAGACCCCAATGAATACCCCAAGTGCTATTAATATAAAGGCAAGAAGGTGATGATGATGACATTGCGTGCAGCTTATTATATGAACTCTCAGAACAACAATAACGCTTCAAGCTTCTTTTCGAAATGATCGCGAATTCGCGACGATCAAAGCAATGCAGCTTCACATTTCTTTCAGATCATACTTTTTACTACATCAATTTTTTTTTAATTATCTAGACAGAAATCTCACACTGAAGTATCTCGTCTCGTCGCGTGTTGATTTGTAAATAAGATAAAATAATTAAAAATTACCCAAGCTTCAACAGGGCACCAGTGATAGTAACTAAGAGCTTCCTTATTAGGAACATGACTTGTGTTGTCATATAATTAGTGGTGCGGGTTTTAATCCAATTAAATTACCAAGCCACAAATTCCTTGTTTATTTTACGTTCAATAAACTTCCTTCAATCAAATTTTTCATGTAAATAGTTGCTGGAATCTGCTGGATAGTTCTTTTGTTCAGTTGTATTGGGTGGTATCTTTCGTTGGAATTGAAATAAGGTCCATGCTCTCAGTTTTATTGATCTGTTTTATTTGCTTTTAATTGTTCGCGTGTTAAGAGTGAATTTTGCCGATGTTTACGTCTCACATTCACATGTGTACACATGGTCGTCGATCTCCAGCTTCTTTGTTAACCTAAATAAAGATGAAATGCAGACTCTTTCGAGACACGTCTCAAGTGCAAACAAAGCTGTTGTGTTGTTGCCACTTTTGTTTTGATATATTATACACAAACTCGCGAAAGGAAACTGAAAGTAAGACTGCGTGTAATAAATTCTGAGTTCTGTATTCTTGTAACGGACTCGTTCGTTCCCATGGATGGATGAGAAAGTAAAAAACAGGGCTTGTAACGGATTTTCACGGTTCGGTAACGTCCTTTACGGATGGCAAGTGACCGGAAGTCGCAGGTGCACCCCTCTTCACCTTACGCATTTCTTTAAGATAAGAGTTTAATTAAAACAAACATTCTAACAATGAGAAATAGACTCATCATGTAACTAACACAAATGTGACAAAATATCGTGACAAGCTCTCTGCAATTATACCTAATGGCGTGTTTGACTTAATAGATAAATTCAATTAATTTGTCAGCGGGTGCCCTTCGGTGGTAATGATGTTATCAATGAATTGTATAATCAATTTGCGTCTTATTGGCCTACTTGGTAACTCATTAGAATACGTGGATGAATGCTGACACATTCGATGTAGCCAGTCTCATATTTCCCTGCTAATTACAAAGTTAGTTTCCGCTGGATATCACAGCGCGTTAAATGTTTAGCAGGAACACAACGTTGTGACGCAGACAGATCTCATTTGAGTCATGTCCATTCAGTGTGATGAACAATACGCGTAACAATTAAAACGGATGCAAGGACCGGCGCGGACGCGATCTGTGCCGTTTGTTTCGGGTGTATAATTGCGGGTCGCGGCCTGCGCACGCACAACCATCAGACGGAGTATATCTACACAAGTAGGACAATCGCTTCATGTATTTGTATTCAGTATTGTGATCATGTATTTATCAGCTCAAGGACTACTTCGAACATTCTGCTGATAAACTGATTGCCGTCTTAAGTAAAATGATTTTCTACAGTACTTGGGTCAGATTTAATTCATGAATTAACTGGTTTTCTAGGTACAAATGATGATGCATTGGCATAATTTATTATGGCATGCAAGTATGAAGGTATCCCTTGCTAACGCGGCTCTTCCGCCATAGTTGTCACAACACCACGCCCAGACGCACCCTCCATGTCCAATTTATTAATATTTGTGACTGACGGATGAACTCATTTTTGGATATGTTTATCAGATACTTGCATTTGCTAGCTGTCAATTTTTATTAAAGTGGCGATTGCTCTATTATGGAAGTTATAAGGAAAGTTAATCATTTTGTTCGCTTTGACCACTATATGAACCGAACGCTTCCTCAATTTTTAACTCCAGTTTTTTTTTTTGTTTAGCCAGGCCAAAAAATTCAAAAGCATAATATGGTAGGACCGTGTATTGACATTTTTAACGACCGTTTTAATGGTAGAGTTTTCGATTGAGCACTGAACCGTACGAAAACGTGAACCCTGACTTGACAATTGCAAAGTTTAGCGCCACTTGTTACGAACATAAAGTGCTTGTTTACGCCGACAAAGACATGGCACGCCATTAACAATATTAAGAACTGTAGGCACATGTTCAATAGGCACCGATATAAGCATGTTATCACACAGACACCAAGTTTTAGAGAAGTAGGTAGGTACTAGAGACTTCTTGAGCTTGCAATAATTCAAAATACATAACTGAAGCCATCAATTGCCTGCACACACGAGAAAGTTAAATAAAGTAACAAAGTAAATTAACGCCTAATTACCCAGTTTCCTGTCTCGTGCCGTAATAATAACAAAACAATAACTACTCCCTTTACAGTCATTAAAATCGTCGCGTCAGTTCATTGTTGGAACGATTTCGGAAACGCGCTCGGAAGTCCAATTGGGAGCGCAAGCGCACGCCGGACGCAGGGCGCTGTGAAAGCACTCACGGATAATTTACTTATTAATTGCTTCATAGCAAAGTTTTACTACTTATGTGACCCGTCTTTGTTTGTGCAGAATAACCTAAATAGCCAAGTTTTAAATGAGATAGATTGATCAGGTGGGCGCGGCGAGACGAGCGAAACTGTACACCTTTGAACTATAATGTAACTATTAGCTCTATATTGTGATGTTGTTGCAGTCGCGCGTGATCTCATCTTAAATGACAAATAGGTTTCTGGGTACTTAATACAAATTAATGAAGGCACCAACAAATATCAGTAGAGGAAATCGTAACTGTTGAAATCTGGAGATCAAAGGCCAGCCTAGAAATTGGTATGGCTACATGGATTAAGTAAAAGTTTATGGCACTCCTTTAGAAACCGCAAAGGATACCTCTTCCCTTTGTAAACAAGTTAAGAAAATATGGCGTGACCTTATATTATTTTCTTTTCTCAAGTTACGATATTGAGCATGCGCTGAGCCATTGCAATATTTTTTATCACCTGCCAATGTAAAAACAATTTTATTCTGCTCTAGGTAAAAGTGTTCGTCATGTATAAAAATATTCACATACTACATAGCAACAAATCTGGCCTCTGACCCTCGTAGATTACGTGTAACAGCTACGATACTATGTGTGACAATGAAAACAAGTGCAGTTTTTATTTAAATTAATTAATGTCTAGTTATCTCGAGGGTGTAAATAGGCGCCAGTGGATACTTGCGTGGATGCTGTTTTTCTAATTCCGTACGTTACTGACCCCAGAGATAAACTTCAGATAGCGTATCCCATATTTATTTCACAAATTGTTTATTTGTAGCTTTGATTAATATTATTCCAACACGAGTTGGTCGGCTGTCAATGGCATGAGAAATTATAATCACATTGTAGATATTCAGGGGACACAATGTAGGGCATGATGGAAATCTTTAAGGTTAGGTCTAAGCGTCACGAAGCGCATTTGTGGCGCCTGAATCATGCATCAATGATGCACGAGTACACTGGCTTATCTTTGTCTACTGGGAAGTATTACCTAATGTCTATCGTTTGTCGCTTTGCACTACCTACTTGCTCTCTAGGTACAATCTGTCAGAATCAGATTAACGAGTTGAGGAAGTTCAGATAGGGTGACTAAGCCATATTTTGCAGGTATTCCCGCGTGACAAAGTTGACTCTAATAGTGCTGTAACAGGCGCAATAATGAATCTATAGATCGACTCTATTGGACATAATTATAGCATCAGTACTTACAACCGCATATAATATAGAGCCACTTACATTCTGTCATCATACGTCATAATGTGCCTTGATACCCAATAGGCGTTACGGGTTCTCATACATGCTAACTCGACGGATTATAATCTCGTAGCTTAGTTCTGAGCCAACACAATTTAGATTACCATCGACACGCTAAGAAAACTGCTACTGCACTTTACCGGACAATAGGCTAGTTTCCACCATCAATAAATTGCAAATCTATTTAGTCCGTCAGTTAGAGTATTGGAAAATATTGGACACGTATTTTTTGTCTTTGTAAATCAATGAATATTGACAAAGATAAAACGCATTAAAACTCGGGAGTGGGGGCTCGTGAACGCGCTAAAAATTATACTACCGCGTGACGTATTGAGAATCTTAAAAGCGTCGTATCTTCGTCAATTTTGGTTTACGTAACAAAATAAATAATACGTGTCCAATATTTTTTTTAAATCTATCTGACGGACTAATTCGATTTTTTTAGTCATCTCACCATCATCATCTGCCTAGCCTTTTCCCAACTTTGTTGGGGTCGGCTTCCAGTCTAACCGGATGCAGCTGAATACCAGTATTTAACATGGAGCGACTGCCTATCTGACCTCCACAACCCAGTTAGTACAGGGTAATACGATACCCCTTGGTCAGACTGGTTGTCAGACTTTTTGGGCCTCTAACTACCTAACGACTGTCAAAGATCTACAAATGACAGCCGGGACCAACGGCTTAACGTGCTTTCCGAGGCACGAAGGAAACTTTTTTAGTCATCTACCCTACCCAAATCGAGCGAAAACACCTACATCAAAATAGTAGATTATTAACCAAGAGGATAAAGCAGTGTCTTCTGTCGCGGGTGACGATTTAAATCGCGAGCGTAACGCAGGACTCGAGGTTTACTCCCGAGCGTAGCGAGGGTGTTAAAAACTTAAATCACGAGCGAAGCGAGGGATTTAAGACGCGTCCAGAGTGTAGCGAGGGATTTAAGTTCACCCAAGACTAAGACAGCTTTATCACCGAGGAAAATACTCTACTTTTCGTACCATTTGCGAAAAAATTAACACAATAATAATATGAGATAAGCATTTATTAAAATAAACTTAACATTTTTGTATTTGAAGAAAACAAAAACGCGGCAAATTCCTAGACTAATATTTTTTTGTCGGAAAAGCAAAGGCATCAAGCTCATACGGCCTCGTCGGTTTTCGTAATTTTATTTAATAATCATAACTGCATAATAAATGCGTACCTATTCCTTTTTCAAAAAGATGTATAATGCTTTTTATACAAACTCAATGGTGTAAACACAGATGCAGTTCAGTATAAATTTCGGTAAGTATTCCAAATTTAAATCACATTCTCCCCCTAGAGGATAAATAAAATTCAGTACAATTTTCTTCCCTTGTTTTTAACAGATTAAAAATGACTATTGTTATGTTCGCTTTTTGTGACATAGAATGTCACTTTTTTTAGCAAGTGGTACGAAAAGTTTGTTTTTCTGACTATTTCCAGTCGGAGTTGCTTCTTATCTTTTCGGAAATTCAAACGCTAATTGAAAGATTAATTCCACATTTCCTTGTTGTGTAAGTCCAGATATACCTATGTCTTTATCAATACTCAGACATTAACATCTGCTAAATTACAGAATCAGGCCTTATTTGGCGGAAATCCATGCCCAATTTTTTGCAAAATAAAATATGTGGTTTAATTTTCATGGAATTAAAACTATATAATATATACTATACAACAACGTTGAATTAACTTCTGCCCTAGACTTCGTCCGCGTCGAAGAAACACAGTATTTAGTGCTCGGTATAATACGTATAGTGTAGCTTATTCCCATTGGTGAAATACTTTTTTCAATCGGATGAGTAGTTTTGGACTAGACTACAGCGCTTATTACACTTCACTGAATTTAGTCGTCTTAATTCAGTCGTTACTGAATTTAGTCAAGTACAATCGCATTTAGGAAGGTAGGTTTCTAAATTTAGGAAAAAGTACGGCTACTGACTCACTAAATCATTTAGAAACCTAATTAGAATCGAATTTAGGAAGGTGCGATCGCGTTTAGTCGCTTCAGTCGGTGTTTATAGATATGATATTAGATGAGATTTAAAGAACTGTATTTCAAATCTTGGTATGAATTCCCTGTTGCAAGAAATCTTAATGTTACTACCAATCTTTGTTTTGCACTAATACTGTCTCTTAATTAAAATAGTATTTTGTTTTTGTATATATGGTGTCACAAGATTTAGTATAATATCGAACGATCTTGAATCCATTCGAAGATAATTTCTGAAATCTGCCGGTTCTAAAACACTCATTATATTCATGTTTGATAACTTGTCGCGCAGTAATTAACCCACGTCTTTCTTTTTTTTTGATGGACCCAACGGCCACAGCCACGGTGAGGCCAATTTTTTGATTTTTAGACAGCACTGGAGCCATTTTATTTAGAGTAGTAAAACGTCCGCCTTTGTTGCGTTTCAGCAGGCAACTGATTTAGTAACTATATTTAGAACAGTGTGATTAGAAGCTTCTAATTTCGTTCCTTTTCTGAATACTGATTTAGGCTACTAAATTTAGTAAAGTCTAATAAGCCCTTACCTCCTACATCCAAACTAAAAAATTTGACATGTTTGTAATATTTTGTAGATAGGTAAGTGTAATTTTAAATGCGTTTTAGATGTGTAGATTAAAACATTTGTATTGAACCTATATTATAGGGACTCAAAATTCGAGAGCAGGTCACGCGCTGGCCCACGCCAACCATTTTATTCTGGCAATTGGATAATGCTGAGGCAAATTGGGGCCCACCGGCATGCTTCCCGCCGCCTCTGCCACACTCTAGCCTCGAGAGCACTCCTCCCAATCTACCGCAATATTGCTAGCCTTTATCAGCCGAGTTAACAACGCCTAGTTATATTTACATACCGGCTAAATAAATACCAATAGATTTTATTTGGAAACTTATGATGTTTACTATGCATCATGTTAGGTTGATCTAGATATTGTAAAAATAATGGTATATCTGAACCCAAAAAAGGCACAATTTCAACTTTCTTGCAATTTTTTACACCTTTCAATCACGTATTGTGAACGGCATCCATAATGACAGTCCAAATTATTATGATGTTGAGCAGATCTCTATTTGTTTTATTGGAGACCAACGGATGAGTGTCCAATAAAAGGACAATAAATCAAAACACTTAGCAGAAGCCGAGTGCACTCTAGGTAATTTCGCTCAACAGATTGGTATCGTGGAGTGTTGAAGGGGCAGTAGGGGATAATGGCGCAGAGGGGAGGTGAGGCGACTTGTTGAATGGGCGCAAGCGCAACTCGCAAGCGGGGAACGGTCCACCTAATGAGGAAATAAGAATTAGCGGGCGACGACGAAGCGAGTGCAGTTCTTTATCATAACTGAGCGTCTCTTCGAGATTTATCGTATGCATTGTGTTTGGTATTTGAATATCTGAGTTCTTTTATAGTTCAATGCGTTTAAAGTTGCGTATAGAATAAAATGGATTTCGATAAAAGTTATATCAAAGGTTTATAATGCAATTAAAGGATGAAAGTGGTGAAGTTACCACCGTTGCGGTTTTCGCTCCCTTTAGATGAGCGGATGAGCGTTAAGATAAAAACTTCAAAAGGAGATCGATAACCCAATGATGTTTATTTCATTCCTATTAATGGGTAAATTCTTGGAGAAAGCTATACCCCTCGAGGTTGACCACTTATTGTCCGTTTAAGTGTGAGATATGCGTTTGCGATGGTTCAAAGAGATATTTGTTTGCAAGCTGTGTTAGGAATTAAGCCGTCTGGCTTTCAATTAACGCTAGACACTGCAACCAGAGATTAGCGCTGCCTCCGCGCAGGTTGAATAGCGAAATAGTAACTATTGAATTAGGAACAACAATTAGTGTTGCTAAAATTAGCACCCTGGTGACTTAGAAGTTGCAAGGTCTTTGTTACAGTAAATTAGGAACATTCTTTGACAATTTATTTTAACAGGCCCAGTTTGTGTGGGCTTTAATGATGGGTCATTTGCTGCTTAAATATAGCTTCATATGATTTCTTGTAAGAATAAAACCAGTAACAAACAAACATAATCAGCGTTTATTAGCTAATTGAAGGGCCGACTCGACTTCATATTGCAGTTATTACAATTGATCGCTTAATTGTTACTTACACGATAAGAGTGCTTTGTGCGCGTTACGAGAATGTTCTCATGTGAAAGTTCATGAAGATATGTATTTGTATTTTTTACTTTGTGCGTATGCCGCGTGTATGACAATTTTGGGTAAGTACTGAAATGTTTGGAGTGGAAAAAGTGTAAGTCCAACGTTTTAATATTGTGAAACTGCATTGAACGTTACCCTTCAAATGATGCTTGTCAAAAAGATTTTTTTAAATAGCTTTCAAAAGGTAGTTTAAAAAATATACATTGCTATTATTTAAAGTATTACAATCACAAAGGTACCCTTTCTGATTAATCCAAATAGCAAATGCACCTAACGGTTTAAATTAATTTCAATAATTATTATTCATGCAGTTGGCTTGACGCCAACTAAAAAAATATTTGGTTGACTTTCAAGTTTTCGGTTTTCCCTATACCTATGACTACGTTAACATTTAAATGCCATAAAATCCCACATTTTCACACAATTATATTCTAAATTATTCAGAATATTCATGAATGCACCTGACGCCGAATGCGGTCACATGTTGTTTATACGTTCCGCTACCAATTTGATTATATTATGTCAGAATTAGTGGAAACGGTAGCTAGGTAGTATTTTATACAAGCTTCCATCATCATCTTTATCTTCATTAACATTGAAATTTTTAAGCTTCTTCGAGGCACAGTAAGATTCTACGGCATAACCTACCATATTATGTTTTAAATCGTTTGTTAATGAGTTTTAAAATCTACGTATAGTCTACTTACGTAGATCACTAGACATTTCTCGATTATGATCGTTCGCACGACCTTTATTCAAGTTATGCAAGATCGTGATATTGACTAGACCTATCACGCTTGACGTAGTAACGAGTTTTACGTCAAAAGGAAAAGTAATAAGCGTATTAGTTACAACTTATCTAAGCAACAATCTATAGCTGCGTAAAGTAAGCAAGATACGTTAAATGGAAATTAAATGTCACTTCTCTATGTAGTGGTAAGGTGGCTGGGTCAGACTGGATGCGGAAGACAAGGTTTTATAGCGCAGCTTGGGAGAGGCCTACGTCCAGTAGTGGACTGCAATAGGCTGAGTTCCTTGATATACCTATTGGTTGTGGGTCCTACAAAATTCTAAGAAGAATTTGGCGTAGGTTTATACAGTTTAACATATTAAACGCAAGATATCTCGTGAGGTGTCTCAGACCATGAAACTGAATTAGTTTTGTTCTACGACTTTCGGAAATAAGTATATTTTTTTTATAGTTTTTTCATAATGTTGATAAGGATATATAGCAGCTGATCGCGTCAGTTCCTATACAAAATCTTCTTTTTTTTTGCAAAATTCAAGAACTCATAGAACATGTTTCATGGTCCGAGAGACCACACGCGAAGACTTGCATAAATTATGTTATGTTACACCTTGTATAAACGCCAAATACGAAGTATCCCTCACTCTACATAACAGATTCCAGCACACACGATTCAGTCCAAATTCACACATAAATTATGAACTAATCGCAGGTATGTACTACCTTTACTTCCGATAGATGATTGTTCATTTCCGAACGCAACGCAACGGAGCGCGGAGGGGGGATTGAATTCCCTTACATGAGTGCAATATCCATGCATTGGTCACTCTATGGTCCACTTCTCTTGAAGTACCTTTAATTCACATTTTTTTAACGAGTACTAATGTATTTTTTATTTAACAGGATTGCATCCGGATACTATTTCACCTAATGCCCTGATGATGACCACCTGAGCGAAGATCAGAAGCGTTCGACGTTGATGAAAGTCTTCCCAAGTTCCTAAAGGTACCTTATTCAGCCATGACTTCGAAAAGATTTAGGAGAAATACAACACTGCCAATAGTAGAGAGATTAGGAAAAGACCTACACTCAGCATTGTGTGGCCAAAGATTGAAAAAGAAGAAGACCCACAGATTACGGTAAAGAATTATTTTTTAAACCAACTTCTATTTTGGCAGATATTGAACCTTATTCAGAGACGGATGCCACTGATAAATTATCGGTTGTCTAAGTATATTGTTTTTCATAGAACTAGTTAAACTTGCTGATAAAATTATAATGTTACAGTTTAAGTAATCTACGTAAACCATATCTAAAGATTTAGCGCCACGTTTAGTGCCATTTAACTGTTTTCTCCGAAAGAGGAGATAAACTCTTAGATAATTTAATCGTTAATTCTAACGTTCGCAACACGTGTTTTGTCTAGTTTACTATTTATCCGTCTGATACATTATATATAACCGTATAGTGAACTACTTTATGAATAACCGCCAACACAGCGATGTAGATTTAATCGTAAATAACATGAGCGCCAGGTGAGACTAATGATTGAACTTAATAGTAACATTATAAACGCTCACCCATAGCAAATGATACTTAGATCAGATTTATTTATTTATTTATTTTATTTGGCTCTTCAACAATAGGTACACTATTACATAGTATATAGTACAACATTTCAAACTTACGTCTAAGTGCCCCATTACTTATAGAAGAGCACTGCATGCACTAAATTATGCGCCTAATTATATATGAAACAGCGATACAAAAAAAAAATATATATATATAAAAGATAAGTTAAGAAAACAGAGTGATATTTAATTATTCTGAGAATTACATTTAAACATTTTTCTGATAGTAGGTACAGATGTATG
Source organism: Xestia xanthographa (assembly GCA_905147715.2). Taxonomy (NCBI): domain Eukaryota; kingdom Metazoa; phylum Arthropoda; class Insecta; order Lepidoptera; family Noctuidae; genus Xestia; species Xestia xanthographa. Next base: position 16,657,054 of record LR990659.1, on the reverse strand, counting down.
ACATAAGTCGATGTCTTCATCGTGTTCTTTGCATACAGCATACATTCTATATAATGAGCAATGTTGCCTTAAATTTGTATTACATTTTGGCATGCAAAACAGCTTCCTGTTTGATTTTCTTGGTAGATTTCTTGGCACATGGAAGGACACTCTACTGAGCAACTCGGGACAGTTCAAAGAGCCTGTTACTAGTCTTTTAAGGAAAATTAAATCCAACATATCTCTTCTTTTTTCTAACGAAACAATCTTAAAATATTTTAATCTTTCCCGGTACGATTTCAAACTTTTACCCATACCACAGTGATAAGTAAGATGCCATAAGAATCTTTTCTGCAATCTTTCGATACGCTTGATGTGCACATTATATTTAGGAGACCAGACAACACTACAATATTCGAGATGACTTCTAACTAGCGAGTTGTACATAATTTTTTTAGTTTTAACGTTTTTAAAGGTTTTGCACTCTCTCATGACGAAACCTAGTACTTTTGTAGCTTTTAGTGTAACTTTGTCAATATGCTCAACAAAACCAAGCTTTTTATTAAATTGAACGCCAAGGTCTCGTATAGAATCCACTTCTTCCAGCTGTTGACCATTAAAGTTATATGCTGTGGGTGAGACATTTTTTTTTTTAGTAAATTTGATGTGCTTACATTTTTTTATATTTAAAGACATTTTATTGTGCTCACACCACTTACTCAGCCTATCTAAATCGCCCTGAAACTGTACCGAATCAGCAGGCTTTCTAATTTCTTTTATGGCTTTAAGGTCGTCAGCGAATAGAAATATTCTAGAGTTCTGAAAGCACTTGTATATGTCGTTGATGAAAAGGATGAATAAAGGTGGTCCCACATGAGATCCCTGGGGGATTCCTGAAGTGGCCATGTATGGATCAGAACTACAGCCATTCATCACAACCCTAAGCGTCCGCTTTGTCAGATATGACTTGAACCAACTCAGCAAGGGATCCGACACACCATGCATTTTCAGCTTTTCAATAAGCAAACTGTGATCGACTGTGTCGAATGCCTTGCTAAAGTCGGTATAGACTGCATCAACCTGAATACGCGCATCAACCGCTTCAATAATACATTCAGCGTAAGTCACTAAATTTGTAGCAGTTGATTTAAATTTCATAAAGCCATATTGGTTATCTATTATGAGCTGTGCCATATGTCTGGACAATATAGGACATATAAGCGCCTCAAAAACTTTTGCCAGTACAGAGAGAATAGCTACGGGCCTATAGTTGGTCACATCAGACTGATCTCCGCTCTTGAAAACGGGTACAATTCTAGTTTCCTTCCACATGCTCGGAAAAACTCCCTGAAGTAACGAACTATTGAATAATATACTTAATGGCAACGAGAGACTATCTGATAACTTATGTAAAAGCAAGGAAGGTACATTATCCGGACCAGCGCCCTTGTTAACGTCCATTTTCCTCAATTCTCTAAGGATTTGATCCTGGGTTATTGTTATTTGACTTAAAATATTATTACTCAGGCAGCAATCCAAATTTACGCGCCCATTACTTTGATCAGTACAATACACCTTAGAGAAGTGAGCTGCAAAATAGTTACAAATTTCGTTAATATTCTCGGTACTGTTCACACCATCCGTCATAGAACTAGGGTAGTTACTAGCTCTACCTCTCTTCATCTTTATATAACTCCAAAAATACTTTGGATTCGATGTTATTTTAGCCTCTATATCCGCAATGTATGTATTATAGCAAGAAGTAGCCATACGGTTGCATCTTTTTTTTAGTGACTCAAAAGCAATAATGTCTAAGGGATTTTTGTATTTTTTAATTCTAAGTCGTAAGCGGTTTTTCTCATTTAGCCTTTTAATGAGATCTTTAGAGAACCAGTATGGATATTTATTTTCTCGAATTACAACTTGTGGTACGTATCTCTGTATTAAGTCATACAATATATTATAGAATTTGTCCACCATTTGATCGACAGTCATGGAAAACTCCAATTCTCTCGTCCAATCAACCTCTTTTAGAGCTGTATTAATTGCCACGTAATCCGCCTTTAAATAATTTAATCTTGTTCTTGGAATACATTTCTGTGGTTTTAGAACATGAGAAAATGAGAGTTCACATAATACAGGGGGGTGGTGTAGATCGACCTTAGAGAGAACATCCACTGGTGAAGTTACAGTGACATTGTCTAAAATTTGGTAGACAGATACTACCAAATACAATCATTTGGCCCTAAATAGGTAAGGTTTTTTTTTTTTTTTTTTTTGTGAGCATTTCTCTTTTTAGGTAGTAAAATGGGTACCGGATATTTCAGTTGTTAGCATCCAATCGTTACTTGGTCTGGAAAATTCATTTCAATTTAATGTGAGGTTTCCAGAACGGGATGCCACCATTCCAAGTCGGCTTATATTAAAAAGCATGTTCTGTAAATGATAGAATAAAACGAATGAACTCTAAAATAGATCCGAGGGGAGCAGGCTGGCAACTAGAAGCTTCCTTCCTGCGTCCATCCGGCGTCGAGTCTCACGCGACCCTTGCGCTTGCGCAGCTCGGCAGCCGCACCATGCCACTGACCACCTATCACTCCGTAACTACATCCCTTGCAGGATGAAGATTTACATTCATCAAAACGAAACTGACCTCTTTGAATTATAGCTAGCAGATACACCGCGGTAGAGACATCTTTCATAATAGGTAGGTATGAAGCAGGTATGTAGGAAGTAGGTATGTAGGACCAAGCTACTAGATTAAAAGGTCAGTTGGCAAAGCCACCCAAATATAAACTCTACAGTAGGTATCTACAAGATCTTGATTTCTAAATAAATGTCGTCACACTGTGGTTTAACTTTTACCAGCTATAGGTAGTTTCAGGGAATTCCATAACGCTCAGCCTCAATTCTCCATCTTTTTCTGAGAAAAGCATTATGATTCTTGCTTTCAGATGATCTAACCTGGCCGACCATTGTTCGTGCCTGTGCAAGCTGCACCATGCCATCGATAAATCGTCAAAACATGTAACCTCCAAAGTAATACTAGATATGACGGCCCACGAACCCTTACTTCTAAGCGGCTAGACCACAGAAATTATAAGGACTCCCCATAAAGGAATATTACATATGTATAGAATATACACTTCTGATTATTAATGTAATTCCAGTAAGCAATTTGGTAAAAGAACGTTTCTCAGGAACTACATACATAAAATAAACAAGTTGTCTTATAAGGATACAAGCGATAGAAATGAGTTTGTTTAGCAGAAGGGCGGTGCATTCGATGCTTTCTGTCTGCCACACCTCGCGACCTGACGAAAGATGTTGAGCAAAGCTTCGCAGTTCATGCAACGTTGATACGATGTTCAGATAAATAAATTCCCATGCTTTCTTCAACGCCAGAGGTGTAAAACACTCCCGTAAACAGACACCTGAACAACAAAACAGATTGAGCTTAACATTTCCTTGAACGTTGTTGATTTTAAATAAAATGACGAGAGAACGCTAAACAGACGTAAGTACGTAGCAAGTTTTAAGTAATCTGTGCTACAGATAATATTATCTGTAAACAATGAAAATAATAGAGTCGTAAAAATTAAATAATATTGACAATTTATGTTAAACATTGTAGCGCAGTATTGTCATTGTAATGGTAACAAATAATAATAAAATGGAGGCAAGTCAATTGACTTCGTTTGCCGCTTGAGGGGTGCGCTTACGCGTCCTACCCGCCCGCCCGCCACTTGAGCTTTTTTGCGCTGCGCAGGGGCGTAAATTGGACATAACTGATAATTTTGACATAAACCAGTAGTAACTGTCAGGGTTTCGAATGAATGCTCCGCTTTATGTCAGTTCTGTTACGTTAAATGATGGATAAGAGTTACAAAACTATTCAGTTTAATGTACTCTATGAACAAGTTAAATTATACTAAATTCAAATGTAAATAAATTCGCTATATTTTTTGGTCCGTAATGAATTACAGGAACAATTTTTATCATTTTAAATTTCAGGTTTATGAGATTGCATAAACCTTCCTATAGTGTGTCTACTACAGTAAATAATTTAAATGAAGTTATTTTGCAACAAAGGAACTAGGATAGTGCCTACGAGGTCCTTTTGTTCATGTACACGGTCTAGCTAGCTTCAATGTGATTTAGTTAACAAAATGCTTTTGTAAGGTTACACTGATGTCAGTTCTCGTTGCGACACGCCATTCGAACACTACAACCCAATTGTAACTAACATAGTACCCAAAGTGTTAGGTTGTAAAAATTCATAATCTTAATGTGCAACTTATCTCATGTTTTGGAAGCAGTATTCATTAAATACCTTATATCTCAAAAAAGGTTAAAGGTGAAAAGCAGAGATTTAGTTATCGTACAGTAATTATAAACTTTTTTAAATTATTTTAATATTTTGGCTGTAGATAATATGTTAACCCAAACGAACCTCTGTGAAATTTAAAAAAAATATGACAAATATAATTTTAGATCAGTGCCTACATAACAATTTCCGTTACGGGGCCGTAAAAATGGGTTACCCAATACTAGGAGTTCGTACATAAATATACTATAAACAAACTTATCGGACCACTGAATTTAACGATCGCTTGCGTAGTTATGGCCGATCAGTTTTGACGCGTTATAATGTAAAACAATTAAATAAGTGGGTAGTAAACAGAGTAAAAAAAAAACATAATTAAGTACTTCTGATAATTATCAAAAATCCCGCAGCACGGGTGTTGATATGATATGGCTAGGAGGGAGTGATTAGCGATGTGTGTGGTAAAAATACGTCTAAATAAATTGAGATTAAGGGCAGAAGTGATTTGAGATTGAGAATGAGCGTTTGCTCATAGATTCAGACGCTATGAAAAAATGCCTCGTTTTGGGAATATTTTCAGAAATATGCTAGATTTGTAAGGGCAGAATAGGTTTCTACACTACATAACCTCCTTGTCGTGTAAAAATTGGATATTCGAAATAATAGCTGGGCGGCAGATGGGGTTCGTAGCATAGCGTTTGTAGGAAAATGCTACGCGGCCTGTATTTTTTCTATCACCAAGAACAGCCAAATTAGTGACTGAAACGCTTTTGTGCTCTATGAGTTCAATTTATTCCCAAATACAATGCTGATGCGACCTTGTTACAAAACCTTGTGATTAAATATGAAATATGTAATTGAAAAAATTAACACCCAAGTAGATTTATAATAAGTATGACTTACCTGTTGAACGCTGCAATCTGACCCACAACTTACATCGAAGTGGCCATCCCCAGTTCGGTTCTGTGAAAACAAAAAACATGTATAAGTAAGGACGTAGCCAGGGGACTATCTTCTGTCCTTTGTCCTAGACCGAGTGTGTCCCATTTATGTCCTAGACCGAGTGTGTCCCATTTACATGAAAAACGAAAGGAGTATTTATTTGCATACTCCTTTCGTTTCGGATCGTAGCAGGTGATGTTCTGTAGTTTCTGCCTATCGCCCGTATAATGTAGACACGTGGAATTCCTTTAAAAACGGATATTTTATTAAATAGGGGTCATCACGGGATGTTCAACGAAGTCAGTCCTGATAACTTCCGCTGCGACACGGTCGGCGCAAGCGCAACGGAGCGTGATAATCATTAGGTCTACCTGTGTCGACAATTTACGTGTGATTGATTTGTTTTTAGTGTTGACTAGATTTTTTCAATTTTATTACTAAATTATGTATAAGTTTAAAGGTTAACAATAATATTCTGTTTGGAAACCAATAATACTTCGGCCGACCTGGGAATCAAGTCCAGGAACAGGACCTCACGCTCAGTATTTATTTGATATGAAAATTTTGTAAGAATCAGGATTTGTACAGGCTGCTCAATATGGTAAAAAAATAAATAACATAATTTAACGGCTTGTTATTTTTTCTATTTTACTCCGATAGGACTTCAATTAAAGAATTTTGATCGATGGCTAAACGTTCTCGTACCTTCATCCTGCAATACAGGATATCATTTTCCTACTACCAGACCTTGAACTGTCCTAACTTAATTGGTGAAAAAAATCACCCATACCTACTTGGTTGTCAGATCGAAACTAAGTTTAATTTGAGAATCTGCTCAAATCCCTGAATTAACTTTCTTAGTACGGATCTGATCTCAATTTCTGTGAGCACTAATCAAACCTCAGCCCTGAGCTAATAATATCTTCACCATAGAATCAAACTGTATCAATTTATCCTCTTTTCGAATACTTCCGTGGAACGGAACTTCTTATTCGTTTTACTTTGATCAAAAACTTTTACGGGATAATACCGGGATTTTCTTTAAGTGTAGTGGAAAACCGTGAAAGTCTAAAACACTGAAAACTTTTTTAGTTTTTAGTGAGTTTTTTTGCAAGCGTGAGACCGGACTTCGCTGAGTGGCACCTCAAAGGCTTCACCCCGAAATGTGATCCATCCGCGGTTTCTATGTTTTGGTTTTTTTCCCACATTCAGGCGTTCGTATAAGGTATCAATCTTTTAGGTGTAGGTGCTGTATAGATAGTGTAAAGAGGAACAGGTACAATAGACTTTCATCTATCGCATTTTGGGTTTATGCAGTCGTGCCCTTGCGGTTGGATTCAGCCGTTGGATCTGTTCAATCAGGATTTGGAGAGGATTGCAATTTCTTTCGGTCATAGAGAGGATAGTTTTAAAATTAAAGCCGTTTTCTGTTTCATAAAATATAATAGTAGCACTTCATTTCATAAATTGTTAAAATATGCAAGGGTCTCATCCATCCGCAACTGACTCGCTTGTCGTTTGGGAACGCTGATCTATATTTAGCGCGTTTGCGTTGATTATAGTGGATCGCTAATTGTCGACAATTACTTAGATGTGCGTTGAACCTGCACGACATTCGCCGCAAATAAACTACATAATAAACTAAGATCATCGTTTTATCCTCGACCAATAAACTGTTAATTGCAATTTTTATCAATGAACGGACAAAGCGGAACCTTTGTTGTGCATGCATTTGTGTCACTATGTATACAAACATTGCAATCTATAATAATTGTTCTCACCCAAGTTTTGATTATATTCTTAAAAAGGGAATTAGGACCTATTGTCAAATAATGTTTGTTGATTGGCAAAAAATATTGATTTGGATAAGCGAACCTGAAACGGGCATTTTTCATTGCATCGAACCACGGCTTCCGCTCCAAATTTCTCGGTGATGGAACTGTAATCGCAGCCAATTGTCCGAGCGGACAAAGCCAATCCGAGCAGCGACAACACTAGCCATTTGTGCCAATTCAGCGGCGCACTCATTGTGCCCGCCGACCACCGCCACTGTCGCTGAATTCACTCTTGCGCACCTTCACACGAGTAACACATTTTTTCCCCAATGTAGCATTATTCCTTATAAATTTCACTGTATGTATCATACAATCCTTTTTATTAATACAAAGCCGGCTAATACACGTGATCGTTATTTTAGTTTATAGCTAAACTGTAACAAAATTTTTATGCGCGATATTGACTACGCGGGTCCGCCATACTCCTCCGAATTCGAAAATCGCGGCAGGAGACGTTTGGTGCGCGTACGCAGCTAAAGCTACTCATGAACTGAGTCGCGCGCATCCGCCCGCCAGCGCACGCGCTACGAGGACGAGGACGGTCCGTTTGGGCGCTACGGCCATTTAAACTGTAGCCCCTGTACCTGTCGACAAACGCATTTGTTTCACCTATTATTCGACGTCCTCAAACATAAAATCAAACGTTGCAGACTATAAATAGCTAGGTTTAAATCATTCATCTAACTGGATATCATTTTGTTTTTTTTTAACACTTATGTATTAACATAGAAAAATCTTTCTTTTTTGGGTAGTACTGTAGGGGCACTCTATTTTTAAAACTGTAAATTTGCTGGATTTTCTCATTTAAATTTCTTGCGTTACTCTCCAAGGTCAAATAAGTTAAAAATCAAAGCTGGTATAATGATACATATGGTTCTTCGTCATATCTACCATAAGGTATCACTCATGTCTTATTAAAAACCTATCATTACTCTTGAATTTGGTGCTCACACAGTTAACCTCGTTGATCTTAATCTTAAAGTATGTTTTATAACGTCGTATATCAGCGTAAGGAGCAAGGCCGTCGAATGATACGAGAACTCTGCGCCATCACACGAAGAGTTCAATTAATTTAACTACTCTCCATCATGTATGACTTCCCACGCTTACCAACATTCCATTCGTAAGATGATTTCATTTCTTGAAAAAAAACTACATATTTTAAGAAGTATATTTTTTCAGACTGAATGCTTCACTTAGTTGTCGAAAAAAAATGTTAAGTCTTCAACCATATAGATATCACTCGCATATGGATAGGATACTACGAGTAAAAAGAATGGTAGCGTTGTCCTCTTTATACAAATGCATCAGTTTCAAGCAATCCAAATCTTGCAAAGAGCTGAAAGTTTTTCCGTTTGTGTTACTTAGTCCAAGTAACCGACAAGTTGTGTAAGACCATAAACTATAATTTTCTCACGCATACCGAACTTTTATATTTTTCACGGTCTCTTCTTCATAGTTCTTCTCCCTGCTCTTGTACCAAATAAGGTACTACGTGTCGGCCAAAATGTCTGTCGTTTCCATTCTACCGTGACAGCAGCCACGTTATATTTTACTCCCTCTTCATATTTCAATACAATCCATGTTTCATTGAAGAACTAGAAGACTGTTTTCAACTCGACTTAAAAATGGCATGTTTTTTAGCCCCAAATCTTTTCTAATCATCATTCCCTTAATCCAATTTATTTGGGGTCGGCGCAGCATGTCTTCTGCAATATTTTTATATGCTGTAATAATCGTGTTTCTTTTTGGTATGATAGATGGAGACGATAACGATACTATGCATAGACCTGTTTCTACTGTAAATAATTGTTAACGACGTATGGATTTTCAGTTTAAAAAAATAGCGGCAAGTAAGCTTTTGCCTGAGACGGTTGCGTAATAGAGTTGTTGCATGACCTAACTCATGAACTACTTATGAGTGGAACCAAAAATCCCCCATCCGGGCAGTTGTAGTTGTTAATACAGTTTTATTTATAATCATAATCAAAAACCCATTCAATGTGGTTATAAAAATCCCCATTTTAAAATAGCAAAAGTGCAAATACTATCAAATATTTAAGCTCCATCAGCTAGAATTTAGGCGCGGGCGGAGGGACAGTTGGTTTTCGACCGACTTCAAAAAGTAGGAGGTTCTCAATTCAACTGAATTTTCTTGTTTTTCAGTCGGTTAGCCTAACCTATGCCATCTCTACATTGTTGTAGTAAACATTAAGATACACAGTTACAGGTATATCAGTGAGTTTCGAAACATAACACCTAGGTGTCGCTGCGCGCGATAGCTCTAGTTTGCTAAATTTGCTATAGATGGCGCTACATTATATATAACCAAAGATGTGAGAGAACATGCTCAAAAATCTCAATAGATGGCACAGTGTACTCGTTAGCAGTATTATAAACGTTGAACGGCCATAAATTTAACAGCGTCATGCATAACATAATTTGTCATGCATATTATAGTTTGTTGCGATAAGTTTTTACGTCAGCTTGTTTTTCCATATTTTTGCCACCTAATTACACATTTATAAAAAACTGTTGTTACGACCATCCGCTAGGTCTCTGACGAATATTTATGTGGGTAGTGTTCTCTTTTGGGAAGTATTAAATAATAAAATTATAAGGAAAACTGGGAAGCGTGTTAAGCGTGGTCGGTCGTTCCCGCTGGTTAATACCCCGTGGTTAACACTATTATCTACTGGGAATGATGCGTTCTACTGGTTAACAGTGTTGACGAACGCGACATTTTTTTCCCAATAGACTCCTGAACTATTCGCGAGACGAGGGTATTAACTATTGGGGAAAAAATGTAGCGTTCGTCAACACTGTTAACCAGTAGAACGCATCATTCTCAGTAGTTAATAGTGTTAACCACGGAGTATTAACCAGCGGGAACGACTCAGCGTGGTAATGGCCAGGGGTGAGGGGATTTACCATCTTCCAGGAGGAAAACTTAATTATAAATGGTACAACTTAATTGTTTTGATTATAAAAACAGTAGATTATTCATCAAGGACAAAGCATTGTCCTCCTAATGACACTTATTATTATTTCGAGATTCCAAATTCAAAACATATATTTTTTACTTTGTCTCTGAGATCATTCAAAATGTTTGTTGACCTTAAATGGAATAGAGATTTTAACAATCATCTACATAATTTTGGTACTTAAATAAATGGAATGGTTGATGAGAAACCCGATATCTATTCTTTGGCTAAACCTTGTTCTAAAATGCCAGCCACCCCCTGATAATTTCAAGCTTTTTCGATGAAGAGCTCTCCTCGCTCTCTGAGTTAATTTTGGTGCTATACTTATACTGCTGTCTCGTCGCGTGACGAGCCATTCGATTCATCCTTGAAGTACCTAGACCTACACCCTGCCTTTATCTCATATTAATTCCACAGTAACTTGTGTTTATTACTGGATACTTTTCTTGATAAACTTAAGTTGAAACTAATCTGTAAGAAGGAGTCCATATTAGGAACCTGGATCACTCTAGTGTCGAACGGAGCGATAGATATTAAAATTTCATTTAGAAATATTCACAAATTAATCATGGCAGAAAAAAAATAACAGCTGTTTGCCGTGTTGCTAACTTTTCTAAAGGAAGGTTGATTTTGAAGCCGTGCTACTTCACTAAACCTTCGGCCATCTCTCTAGGCACAGCTTTGAGACGAAACCCTCAGTGCGCAAGTCCTTACCCGGTTTTTTTAAACGCCTTTCAAGTTTCTTATAAGACTAGGGATATTTTTCTGAAGTCATAAGTCATCATTCCATGAAAACTGATCACCCTCTCTCTTCGGTATTACTAGTAGTAGAGCTGGTTTAAATTCAATACTGGCATGGTAAATTTTTTGAAGTCAAGCAACAACTTAGAAGCCTTATCTATAAATTGTATTATTTTATTTTGTTGTTATCTTTACCAAATATTTGTTTTATCGTTTTACAATTTGTTTTGTCAAGTAATGTATCATTGTAATATGTTTAGTACCTAAATATAGAATAACCCTTGGCGTAGTAATGCATTTTATGAACAAAAATTCAGATACAGTGTTACTATCTGTTACCACCACGGTCATTATTTTATTATAGTGTTACTACACTACAATAAAATAATAAATTCTCCAATATTATCTAAATAAGATAATTATATAATGTGGTATGCTATAAAAATTATTAGAACCATATATTCATAAACTTTATCTAAATATATAAAAGAAGAAACTGACTGACTGACTGACTGACTCATCTATCAACGCACAGCCCAAACCGCTGGGTCTACAGATTCCAAATTTGGCAAGTAGGTTCCTTATGTGGTCTACGGGTGCACTAAGAAAGGATTTTTCAAAATTCACCCCCTAAGGGGGTTAAACGGGGCTCCAAAGTTTGTATGGGGAAACAAGATTAGTTAGACTATTTTATTCGAAACTTCACAGGAGTGCTCCTATTGATAAATGAGTAGAAACGGGTTTCAGGGTTTTTCAGAATTCAACCCCTAAGAGGGGGAAATGGGGTGGCAAAGTATAAAAATCAATGAACAGCCCAAACCGCTGAGTCTAGAAATTCCAAATTTGGCACATTGGTTCCTTATGTGGTCTAGGGGTGCACTAAGAAAGAATTTTTCAAAATTCACCCCCTAAGGGGTTTAAACGGGGCTCCAAAGTTTGTATGGGGAAACAAAATTAGTTAGACTATTTTATTCGAAACTTCACAGGAGTGCTTCTATTGATAAGTGAGTGGAAACGGGTTTCAGGTTTTTTCAGAATTCAACCCCTAAGAGGGAGAAATGGGGAGGCAAAGTATAAAAATCAATGCGCAGCCCAAACTGCTGGGTCTACAGATTCCAAATTTGGCAAGTAGGTTTCTTATGTGGTTTAGGGGTGCACTAAGAATGGACTTTTCAAAACTCACCCCCTAAGGGGGTGAAACGGTGCTCTAAAGTTTGAATGGGGAAACAAGATTAGTTAGACTATTCTATTCGAAACTTCACTGGGGTACTCCTATTAAGAAATGAGTAGAAATGAGTTTCAGGTTTTTTCAGAATTCTACCCTTTTTTTTTTTTTTTTTTTTTTTTTTTTTCGGATCGGAAATCATCAATAACCCCTCCCGCTCTGGGCGGAGCAGGAGGGAGTGTCAGACTTTTACTGACTAAAACCCATCCATGTTCCTTCATCGCCCTTTGTGTTCCGGGGCCACGGTATCTCTTTCGAATAGTCCCGCAACCCCGGCAGGCATCGGTCCTTACGGACCCCTTCCTTTTTGCTGACTCTCTTTGAGGCGCGCGTGGAACACGAACGCGCCGTCGACACGGCCTGTCGTCATGAGACGGACGGACGGCGAGCTAGCCCATAGCTCACCGTCCACAGGCCCGCGCCTACGGTGGCCGGGGGCTACGTGGTGGTGGCCCCCGACGCCCGGGGCGTCTCCCGCGGCGGAGAATTCAACCCCTAAGAGGGGAAATGGGGTGACAAAGTCTAAAAATCAATGCACAGCCCAAACCGCTGAGTCTAGCTCTAGAAATTCCAAATTTGGCACATAGGTTCTTTATGAGGTTTAGGGGTGCATTGAGAAAGGATTTTTCAAAATTTACCCCCTAAGGGGGTGAAACGGGGGTCCAAAGATTGCATGGGAAAATAAGATTGGTTAGACTATTCGAAACTTAACAGGAGTACTCCTATCGCTAAATGAGTTAACATTTGTGTTTCAGGTTTTTTCAGAATTCAACCCCTAAAGGGGGAAATGGGGTAACAAAGCCTGAAATTCAACATCATTGTTTGTATGGTAAATTGGGTCAGGTGTATTACAAAAACAACGATATTAAGATTTCATGTGGCGGACCTGAAATACCATCATTCCCTGTTGGGGTCTTGGGGTGCGATTGGGTTGAAATGTCTAAAAATCAATATGGGTGTCGATACCGAGATTATCAGGGGTGCTGATTACGAAAATTGCATTTATTTTGAGATGCAGAAGATGGTGGATTCGACTTCTGTACAGGGTTGCTTCTGTATTGTTGATTTATTGTGATGATTGTGATAATGATGATGATGATTTTGATTACGATGCTAATGATTGTGATTACTATGATGATGATTGTGATAATGATAATTGAGATAACGATGATAATGATTGTGATTACGATGATAATGAGTGTGATAACGATGATAATGATTGTGATTGTGTTTGTGATGGTGATGGTGATTGTGATGATGATTGTGAAAGTGGAGGTGATTATGATGGAGATAGCGATGGTGATGGTGATTGTGATAGTGACAGTGATGTGAGTGATTACGATGAAAATGATTGTGATAACAAGAATAGTGATTGTGATGGTAATGGTGATGGTGATTGTCATGGTGATTGTGATAATGATTGTGGTTGTGATAGTGATGGCGATTGTGATCATGATGATTGTGATTAAGATGGTAGTGATTATGATTACGATGATAATTATTGTGATTACGATTATAATGATTGTGATGACGAGGATGGAGATTGTGATGATGATGATTATGATTACGATGATAATGGTTGTGATTAGGATGATAATTATTGTGATAACGATGATAGCGATTGTGATTACGATGATAATGATTGTGATAACGATGATGGTGATTGTGATAGTGATTTTGATGGTGATTGTGATTGTAATGGTGATTGTGATAGTTATTGTGAGAGTGGCGGTGATTGTGATGGTAATAGCGATGGTGATTGTGATGGTGATTGTGATGGTAATTGTGATGGTAATTGTGATGGTGATTGTGATAGTGATTGTGATAGTGATTATGATGGTGATTGTGTTAATGACTGTGATTACGATGATAATTATTGTGATAACGATGATGGTGATAGTGATAGTGATTATGATGGTGATTGTGATGGTGCTGGTGATTGTGATAGTTATTGTGAGAGTGGCGGTGATTGTGATGGTAATAGCGATGGTGATTGTAATTGTGATGGTAATAGCGATGGTGATTGTGATTATAATGGTGATTTTGATGGTGATTAAGATAGTGATGGTGATTGTGATGGTGATTGTGATGGGATGGTGATTGTGATTGTCATGGTGATTAAGATAGTGATGGTGATTGTGATTGTGATGGTGATTGTGATGGTGATTGTGATTGTGATGGTGATTGAGATGGTGATTGTGATGGTGATTGTGATAATAATTGTGGTAATTATGGTGATTGTGATAGTGATGGTGATTGGTGATAATGATGGTGACTTTGATAGTGATGGTGATTGTAATAATGATGGTGGTTGTGATAGTGAATATGATGATAATAATTAGATTATGAAAGGAGAATGCCCATTTTTCTACTGACCGCCGTTGCGCATCAAAACTTTTTGTATGATAGCATAAATTGAATATAAAAGAGGGGTGATGTCGTACTTTCTAAGGAAAAAAAACATATTCATTTATTTTGTGGGGGTTTTAGTTGTTCTTTGAATTTCTGTTCAGTTTTGAGGTTAGTTTTGTAACGAACCTTCCACTAAAAGCAGCAGCCCATTACAACAGTATGACTTGAATTGACATAAGACACGAACAGTACGCAATGATAAGTTATTTATAAGCACAACAAACTCAACAACTATCGATGCACAAGTGAAAACTAAAGTTCGGTGTTGTTTTGTTTGTTTGACAAATTGACAGAGACAGTTCACATATCACATTGTGATAGTGTTACCAACAGTCAATATAAATCACTCTGACTGTAACTGATTTGTCAACTAAAGAAAGATTTTTAATTAGCAAAGTAATATTATCTATAGGATGTGAACTAAGAAAATATGTTATTTCAACTGTGCTAATTAAAAATATAAATAACGAGGATAAAGTCATAGTTGAATTTATTTTTAAAACTGAGTGACGGATTATGTCCCAGGTTTTAATAAATTGGCAACATTGATTTTATCGAAATACGCCATTTTAAAAAGTAAGCAATAAAATCCAATACTGTAGCTAATAAAATACAAAATAGTAACCCCACATACGATTTCGTTCAAGTGAAGTTAAAAAAATATTTTATAATTTATGAGTTTATTTTTATGGCCATACTCTTTTACTATAAAGCGACTCTGATTGTGGTCAATGTCCTTTGGCACATAGATAGTTTATAACCTGAATTAACATGTAGGACACTATTATCCCTTTAGTATGATCCAGTGGGACAGTTACCGAACTTCACGCGGGCGAAGCCGCGGGCAACAGCTAGTAATACTGATAAAACCATTACCTATGGTTTTCTTTTGTATAATTGTGTCGGTGCTGTTCAGTAGCCAGTTAAACATTCCGAAAAATAATAAATGATAAATGATGTTTATTTTGCAAGTAGGTTTTTACAAACACTTTTACACGTCATTTTTTAAAACTAGATGGGGCCGGTGTTTCGTACCTGACTACTCTGAGAAGAAACAGCCGAAACAAACTCAGAGGTCATAGTCTCTTTTAAAGTCCAGACAATCTTGCTCAATTCACATGAGGACTATGCAGATTAGTGTCTGAGATGGTCTTTTGAAGAAAGAACCATACAGATTTGAGTGGACCTGTCCAGTCAGTGCAAGCATTTGTCAGTTAACGTGTAGCTCGACTTATAACTCAAGGAGCTCAACGAAACGACGAACAATACCAAAGAAAGGACATTTGGGAAGGTCGCTTATAGTACTCAAACTGCCAGACAGTTGTGGGAAAAAAACAAACAAAAAATAAAAATGTGACCCACATGGTCCCCAGTCCCCACATTCACAATAATCAAATAAAATTAATAACAAATTCTTTTCAAATGAATGTAAGTAAAAAAAAAACACAAAAATCATTAAATGTCGCAATGATAATAAAATAAAAAAGTAAAATACTTAAAAAAATAAGTATTCATGTCAAATCAGTAAATGTCACATAAAACAATAAAAAATAAAAAAATAAAAGTAAAATAATAAAATACATGTCAAAAAAAATTCAATGTCAGAGTGTATAAAAGAAAGGAATCAATAATAAACAAGCGAAGTCCGAAATTTCGACATTCACAGAGCAAATTTCATTGGAGCAGCTTAATCCCAAGCTTTTTTATCTTCAAGATAGTGATTAACATGATAGTAGGCTTTCAGGCACAGCTTCCGTTTTATAAACGATTTGAATTTATTTAGGCTTAGTGCTTGAATTTGGCTCGGAAGTTTATTGTAAAAGCGTATACATTGGCATCTGAACGTACCTCCTATTTTTTTGAGCCTCGTTGCAGGAACAACAAATTTGTGTTTGTTCCTCGTGTTTATGTTGTGGATATCACTGTATTTTTTAAATAAATTAATATTTTTGTGGGCGTACAAAAGGTTTTCATAAATAAACTGAGAGGGCACAGTAAGCATATTAGTCTCTTTAAATTTTTCTCTGAGGGAGTATCTGGGACTTAATTTATAAATTGAACGAATTGCCCTTTTTTGCAAAACAAATATTGTCTGAATATCGGCGGCATTGCCCCACAAGAGAATACCGTACGACATCACGCTATGGAAATAACTAAAGTAAACTAAACGGGCTGTCTCTAAGTCAGTTAAATCACGAATTCTTCTAACGGCGAATGCTGCAGAGCTAAGTTTCTTCGACAGTTTGTCTATATGCGGGCCCCACTGAAGCTTGGCATCCCAAGTTATGCCTAAGAAGACTGTGCTATCTTCCGCTTTTAGCTCTTCATCCTTAATTAGTACAGTAGTTTCCACTTGTCTTACATGGGGTATCGTAAACTTAATACACTTAGTTTTTTTCTCATTTAGGAGTAGATTATTAACATTAAACCAATTAACGACTTTCGCCAGGGCGCTATTAACATCATCCGCAACTAACTGCTGACGTTTGAGTTTAAATAAAAGAGAAGTGTCGTCTGCAAACAATACTATGTCATGATTATCCTTTATGAGGTAAGGCAAGTCATTTATATAAATAAGAAACAAAAATGGACCAAGAATTGAGCCCTGGGGTACCCCCATTCTTACTACGGATCCGGGAGATCTTTTCCCTTTAACATCAACTCTCTGAATCCTGTCACTCAAATATGAAATAAGAAGAGCCAGGGAGGCGTTACGGATTCCGTAGTGGTGTAGTTTCCTGATTAATGTTTCATGAAGAACACAATCGAAAGCTTTAGATAAATCGCAAAAAATGCCCAAAGCATCGCATTTGTCCTCCCAGGCATTATAAATGTGTCCTAAAAGTTCAACACCGGCATCGGTAGTTGAACGACCCCTTGTAAAACCAAACTGTTTTTTTATGTAATAACTTATATTTATTGAAAAAACTTTGCATTTGTGCCAAAATTAATTTTTCAAAAATTTTACTAAACGTGGGTAGTACTGAAATGGGTCTATAATTAGTGGGGTCTGATGTACTACCCGATTTAAACAATGGTATTATTTTACTATATTTCATTAGATCAGGAAACTCACCACGGTCAATACAATCGTTAAATATTACAGCTAATGAAGGAGCTACAATGTTTATAATGGATTTAGCAACTTCCACAGAATGACCCCATAGATCGGCGGTCTTTTTAACATTTAAGGTGTGAAAAGTTTTAATTATATCTTTACAGGTGACATATTCAAAATTAAATTCGGAATCACAGACTGAAACGTTTTCCCTTAGTAAAGACTCGGCAGCAGCAGGTGACGAGTTTAGCGATTTAGTAGTCGATACGGGAATATCCGCAAAGAAATTTTCAAAGGCTGTGGCAACTTGAGTGTCTGAATTTAAAATTTTATCGCCAATAGCAAGGCTGTAGTCACTGTTTCGGTTGCAAGACTTTCCCGTTTCGCTATTAATAATATTCCATGTCATTCTAATTACATTACTACTATTTTTAATTTTTGAACTCAAGTAACGTGACTTTGCTATAAAACAAACTTTTTTAAATATTTTAGAATAATTTTTAACATACAACTTAAATTCTCCAGTGTTTATATAGGTCCGCTCTGCATACAGCTCATAAAGTCGTTTTCGACTCTTATGAATACCAATAGTGGCCCAGTCGTTGAAGGAAGCGTTACTATTAACCGAGATTGTCTTAGGAATAAATGTGGTATTAAATTGTGTGCAATACATATTTAGTTTTAAAGGTTTCCAGGCGAGTTTTAGTTTTTGGATTAACAATGATATCCTTTTTAGTGACTTTCTTGCTTACATTAGGAATTGTGATCAATTGCCCACAATGATCAGAATCTAATAAGTTAATAATTTCTTTGTGGGTAGGTATAACATCTGTGTAAATATTATCTAGGCAAGTGGCACTAGTTGGTGTTATTCTAGTGGGCTCCAGAAATTTGTTTTCAAGATTGTATGAATGAAACAGGCTTAAAATTTTAGTACTTAACCCAGAACTTTCTAACAAATTAATATTAAAATCACCGCTAATAATTATAGACTTCTTAGAATTACAGATTTTATGCAACAATACATACGTTTCCTTATAAAAATAACGTACTATTCATTTCAGTAAAACTTCCATGCGCCAATATTTAGCGTTCTTTCCCTAATAATATCTGGCTTATAACATCAAACGAAACCAAATAAAACAACTGTCAGCTTATGAACCCTGAAAAGAAACTTGTATGAAAAAAAATAACTAATAAATTTTCAAAATACCGACGACGCTATTTTCAGTTGACTGCTATTGTTCAGTCGGTAAACCGAAATATTGGTGCCCGACCGGACAGACTTTTCTTGGACAGTTTCATCCCCAAAATAACAGCATAGCAGCTAAACCCGCGGGCAAAAGTTAGTAAAGAATACAGAAATAAATAAAATAATCAGATAATTGTAATCGCTAAGTGATAATCTATTCATCAGTATTTTAAGTAGGTAGCTATTATAAAAAGAGAAATTCGAATTAAGTATAGTTTTAAAAACATTCATGCAAGTTGTTGTTTAAACGTCGGTCATTTTTTAAAGCGAATAAAATGCTGTCCACTATAATACCGTGTTACCGCAAACGTGCAGATCCGATGATAAAGGTAGGAGAAACATTTTCTAAGCAATTAGTCATACATCAGCATCACTGAACCGGGGAAATTAGAATGTATGTATACGTACAATTAGTGAGGCCAAGTTTTCCTGTAATAAGAAAAATGGCATCTCACAACTTGGAATACGGTATTATTTGTTTTTTTGTGTGCTAAATAACAGCACAGCTCTGAAACGGAATTACCTTTGTGGAAAACTGGGAAGGAAAGAACAACGATGTGTAGGTAATATTGTATGAGTCAAATCAGAGAAGCTTCTCTACCATTGTCTATTTCTCGTGATTCTACAGTTTGCAGTTCGAACATCAGACGTGTGTTTAAAAGTGCATTAACATGTCGGATAAAATCGTGAAGGTAATTGTACCAAAGATGTTTTTTTTTTAATAATAATAATATTGTATCCACTAATAACTATTTAGCCTTAACCAGTTCTGTGACAGCATGCGTTTTTAAACATAAATACAGGATTTACCCTAGGTGCTCTAAGTCTGACTTTTAACAAAACTAGAAGTTTTTTCGCGATCACCTTTCAGCGAAGTTGAAGTATAACGTTGTGGCCAGAGAACTATTCAGGAGTCGATAACATTTAATTTTCAGTCTGCTATCCTATTAACAGTTGTCGTGTTGCATTTTTAGATATTTTCATAAATGTTAAAAAAACCGGCCAAGTGCTAGTCGAACTCGCGCGCTTCGTACTATCGTATATTTTTTTATTATTGCTGTTAAAGCGGCAACAGAAATACATCGTCTGTGAAAATTTCAACTGTCTAGCTATAGCACGGTTCATGAGATACAGCCTGGTGATAGACAAGACAGTGGAGTCTTGGTAATAGGGTCCCGTTTTTACCCTTTGGGTACGGAACCCTAAAAACGGTGATCACGTTAAAAAGTAAGATTTGCGTTAAAATTATTCTCAATTTTGGTACTTTAGTGCAATGTTACCTTCTAAATATCAGTTTCGAGATAGACCTTTCTATCTCGAAACTGAGCTCAGTGCCCATAACATAAAAGTGGTTTGATCGACTTATGCCACATAAAGATCTGTGTGCGTTTCAACCGCGCGGCCATGGCGTTGGGTTCGAACTCGAGACAAATGAAATGTTTGACAAATTCCAATCCAGGTTTTACAAAAAACTTCAGACCTCTGCGATGCTTTTTCAGCGAGATATCGGCGATAACGTGTTTTTCACCGTTTCAATGGCGCGGCCATGGGGTGTTAGTCTTACAGCTCCTAAAATAAAAACCTAGGATTTTTTTCTATATTTTTACAAGTTTTTTACAAATTCAATCTGTTATTTACCTAAATTTCAGGTCTCTGCAACGCTTAGTTTTAAAGATCTCCGTGGCCGCGCGGTTCTCCGCGTTTCGATGGCGCGGCCACGTTCAAACCCTTATAACTTTTTAACCATAACTTTGACAAATGTATGGTTTTGGCAATCAACTTTTACAAAATTTTAGCATAGTTATTTTTTTAAAAAAACGCCATGGCCGCGCGGTCGAAACGCACGCAAAGATCTTTCTTAGTCCTATATAATGAGTAACTATTTCTTCTAATACTTAGGTACCTAGATCCCTTACAGAAAAGCCTGGCCTCACTTTTTGCATCAAAAGAATGAATTAAAGGTTAAGGTCGCTTTGTAAGCGCAATTAATGCAAAAAACAAAACGAAACTAGGAATGCGACTACAGGCGATTGCAATCATTTGAAAGATTACCTACCTAAGTACTCTGCTTTCGTCCAAAGGAAAATTACATGATATTAATGATAATATAATTGTTAAACTAAACTATCAGTACGTTCTTAGTCCGATCACGTAAATGGACGCGGAAATAGAACAGTGACACAGCGGACTAACGTTATAGGTAATATCGGGACTTAGTAATTTTTTGATTATTTCACGAAGGAAATAACAAAAAGTCTCAAACGAAAATACTATGTCCTATGCGTCCGAAGTGTTCTGAGTCTCATCTTCCCACACCCAGTTTGGGAGAGCTCCAAGTTTCGTTATTTTAGTGCCAAAGTACGATCAGACCAGTGATTGTTACCTAACCCTAATACTCGCATTTTATTTAGTTTCCGAAGACCACCACGGCCAAAAAACCTTATCAGTCCATAAAAGTGAATTCTTTTATCGTACTTTTTAGAACACCAACGCGCGTTTAATTGCCATAGTTAATTTATAACATATGCGTATGTACTGCTATATAGATGTAATTCTACCGCAATTCATTGGATGCAATTTAGATAAAGATTATACAGTGGTAAATGTCAAGATAAAGGATTTTATTGTGGAGCTTCATAGAAAAGACGTGTTGGAGAAATAATCGACTTATTTCTATATTAACTGTGATAGTGAGTGCGTCGGTGACTATCGGAACACTATCAAGAGCGAAAAATGGCTTCGGACTTGGTTGAATACAAGGTAACTGATTTTATTACGTCGAGGTACTTGCATAAAATACTTCTAGCTAATGGAACTTACAAAAACACGATTTGCTCATTTTCAGTTACGTAACCCTCGACTTTAATTGGCTAACAAGTCACTGATGTTTACAAAACATGTATATGAAATGGTAGTTACTCGGTACGCTAATAAGGTACATTTAATAGTAATATGCGTTTGCAGTTTTCAAATGAGAAATTGAATAACCTAATTCCTAGACTATTCCTAATCGTGAAAAGAAAATGATTTTCTTTTAAATGTTATTTATTTACTTTCATAATTACAGAATAATATGCATTTTAGATAATATACTAGGGTATTGATAGGCATAAACCAGTAAACCCGATCAACGATCCTACACACTTGGCTTCATGACAAAGTTTCAGAATTCAGGGACGCCGCGCTGCCCGTAACGCCCTTACAAAATGAAAATATGACGTATGCAAATATCCAATACTGAAATAAGTGCTTACGTAGGAAAACGAACCAATTCTGTTTTTCTTCTTTGTTGCATAAAAAGTATTTCTATTTTTACATAGGTTTTTGACTTTTAGTAAGCACGTTGATATATTGTTTCGTTTGCCTAAAATGGCCTCCCCTTACTCCTTCCAAACCTCTCTATCCTGTACAATATCTGGCCATGTTCGCCCCCCGAAAACAAGATCAGATCATCACACGTCGATCGTCGTCGTTTAGATTTATCTCCTCAAAATTCTAGATCAAGAAGATTGTCGTATTGAATAAGCTGTTTAATGACTTAAACCTAATACGCAGATTATTATCTACAGTTGATTTAATACCTAGGATTTATAGTTGTTGTATTGTAGGTGTTATAATATTCGCTTCGCTTGTTTGTTCGCGGGTAATCCCCATACAGAATGAGGAAAATAACGTTTCTAGTGTCGTTTGTTAGTGACGTGGGTAATAAACGATTGTGTTGGCTTTTGTACGAAGATTATGGCAGACTATTGCCTCCTAAATGACAGTATACACGGTAAACGCCGTTTAATGTGAAATGCTCTGATGAAACGAGGTTAGCAAATGGTTTCACAATCTACACCCAAACCGGACAATTTCATCATACGTATTCCGGGAAAAAAAATAAAAATAAGTATGAACAAAACAAAATATTGTTTTCAATACACTTCCTCGAAAACTGGTCCTTAACGCACTACGATTAGGTATAACATGCAATGTATTTCACACGCGTGCGATTTTTTCCACTTTCCCGCACGTGTGCGGGAATGAAAATTGCCACAGATAATACCTATACTTAGTCTAAATTGGTTCAATGCCTATAGTCTGAGGTGAATGTTTTTTTTTTTAATTTTTGCAAAGCACTACGCGTCTTTACGGCATAAATATTTTTTGAATATTAAAATTGTGTTTATAAATAGAATATCATAGATAAACATGATTATTTAAAACTAATAGTTACTTTTATACACAAATTAACATTTATTTGTGTTCTGAATTCAAAAATATAAAATAAATCTATTTTTTATATTAGACTGTTTAACGGCTTCATACCATTGCCTCTCTTTCAACCTGGCGAGACCAAAGCGCGAAAAAAAAAGAAAATTTAAATCATAGTTTCATAGTTCGTGACAAAAATATTATTCGTTATTTTATTTTATTTCTTCAAAAGTGTATTGAAAAACGTCGTTTGATACACGTGGACATTTGTTATTGCAATTCTCGGCTCAAAAACACCCTCGCCTACGGCTCGGGTGTTATAATTCCGCCTCGATTGCAATAACAAACTTTCTCCACTTGTATCAAAATGTACTATTTCAATTTTCGTACTATGTAGAAATATAGAGTACCTAATTAAATCCACGATCAACTCGGGCTTATCAAAAATCAATAAATATCGTTATAATTTGCTAGGCATAATAATATTTAATATGGAAGATATCTAAGATCAAACGGTACAGGGTCTGTCAGGTCAATCATAAGTATCGATCATTAAATATACTCAATAACAATCGGCGTTGTGTTGATGTTTGCTAGTTTCTGTGACCCTTTGTTATTATTATCTCTACAGATACCTTATCTGACAAGGGATGTAGTCTAGCTAGTCTGTCGGAAAATAGCACAAAAAAAATGGATAAATTATTCTTATTTAAAAGCTTAATCAAGTACCTAAATAATAATGACAAAAGTTAACACGATATTTATTTTCTAGGGTTTGTTTAATTGTAAATCTATCACAACTTTTATTCCTTTCCGGTCTGCCGCTTAGGAAGCAAAGGTCGCACATGAAGGTTATCGTTTCATTTAGGATTATAGGAAGCTGACGTAAACGTGAGCAATTAGCGCCATAGATTAGAGATTTTATAAAGAGCGTGAAAATACATACCTAATTTAAATTCGCTAGATGTGTGTACGCTGAGCACGTGCTCTGTGTCATGCAGTGCGGCACACTGCTCCTATGCGTCGTGTTTGTGGTCCGTTGCGATTTGTGAGCATGACTGGTACAAACAAACATACCTACATGGTTGGGGGCACGTCACCTCGTCGCTGACACACCCGTGGGCCACTTATCTGTGTGGACACCCACCAACAAATTGAAAGTAGCCATTCAATCTTGCGACTGATTCATTTCTATTAAAGCATTGAACATGGCGGCAGTTTTATACCTACCGAATAAAAAATATGTGGGTAGATTTCAGCAAGAAATTATAATTTCTATGAATAGCTAGGTACTTACTTATTTTATTAACAACTAGCTTCTGCCCGCGACTTCGTACGCGGAACCTGTTGCTTATGCCAGCGACAACGGTGTCGTCAAAATCGAAGATCTGATACGTCTGATGTCGAAGCGCAATTCTCTATCCGTGAACGTCTCCGACTCGCGAGACAATGCGTGACGTTCACGATCAACAGTCAGTCGCGTATCACGTTCCCCACTTGTCTCTAGATACCTAGAAGTCGGTGTGTAGATACGCTGAAAACTCAAGCGTAATTCTCTTTCCGTGAATGTCTCCAACTCGCGAGACAATGCAGACGTTCACGATCAGCGGTCAGTCGCGCATCATTTTCTTCACTGGTCTCTAGACACCTGGATGTAGATGCGTAAATTCGCTGAGAACGCAGGTGTGCTTCGCGATCCGAAGAGGTTTTCACGGAGCAAGTTGAAGCCTGATGTTCTCGAACAGCATTAAGTCTCTCCTGACGCTCTTCGGTAGATTCTTGGGATCTTATGATCCTCAATCTTTTAGCTCCTTTGGAACACTGGGAAAGATTTGACCTCTTTCTAGGCATGGTTATAGTTTTATTAAAATCTAAGTGACTGCTCCGCTGCGTTACTGGGTAGGCTACCGTGCCACGTAGATAAATGGAAAAGGAAATTAAACACTAAAATAACATAAGCCGGAAGACAGTTTTGGCCAGTAGACTCAAATTTTCAATGATACACCATTATCATCGAAAATCAGTCCTAAACTGTTACCACCTTGACCGCGTGAATATTTTATAATTATACATTGAAATTAGTGATAGCTTTGATTTCCACATCAGATCTTCAATTTTTATAAGTCAACACGAAATGCCCATCAGACCGAACAACTTTTGCTAAGACGTCATTCCTATATGTGTTATGGTGTAGCTGGGCTCTCGGAATTCCACAACAGGTGTTCCAGATCTTCGATTTTTATAAGTCAACAGAGAGTGCTCATCAGATTGAACAACTTTTGCTAAAACGTCATCCTACTATCCTACTTCCTACTTATATTATATATAATTATATATAATATTATAAATGCGAAAGTAACTCTGTCTGTCTGTCTGTCTGTTACCTTTTCACGCCTAAACCGCTGAACCGATTTTGATGAATTTTGGTATAGAGATAGATGGAACCTTGGGAAAGGACATAGGGTACTTTTTATCCAGATCCCGATCCCGATCCCGGAATTATACGGGTGGAAACGCAGAGTGCAGTTGTGTATCGTATATCCCTACTAAATGAATTTTGGTATAGAGATAGATGGAACCTTGAAACGGTTGTGATCATTCAACATTGATGGTGATTGTGATGGTGATCGTGATGGTGATCGTGATGGTGATCGTGATGGTGATTGTGATGGTGATTGTGATGGTGATGGTGATTGTGATAGTGTGATTGTGATAGTGAATGATTGTGATGATGGTGATTGTGATGGCGATTGTGATGGCGATTGTGATGGCGATTGTGATAACGATGATGGTGATTGTTATGGTGATTGTGATGGCGATTGTGATGGCGATTGTGATAACGATGATGGTGATTGTTATGGTGATTATACGGGTGGAAACGCAGAGTGCAGTTGTGTATCGTATATCCCTACTAAATGAATTTTGGTATAGAGATAGATGGAACCTTGAAACGGTTGTGATCATTCAACATTGATGGTGATTGTGATGGTGATCGTGATGGTGATCGTGATGGTGATCGTGATGGTGATTGTGATGGTGATTGTGATGGTGATTGTGATGGTGATGGTGATTGTGATAGTGTGATTGTGATAGTGAATGATTGTGATGATGGTGATTGTGATGGCGATTGTGATGGCGATTGTGATAACGATGATGGTGATTGTTATGGTGATTGTGATGGCGATTGTGATGGCGATTGTGATAACGATGATGGTGATTGTTATGGTGATTATACGGGTGGAAACGCAGAGTGCAGTTGTGTATCGTATATCCCTACTAAATGAATTTTGGTATAGAGATAGATGGAACCTTGAAACGGTTGTGATCATTCAACATTGATGGTGATTGTGATGGTGATCGTGATGGTGATCGTGATGGTGATTGTGATGGTGATTGTGATGGTGATGGTGATTGTGATAGTGTGATTGTGATAGTGAATGATTGTGATGATGGTGATTGTGATGGTGATTGTGATGGCGATTGTGATGGCGATTGTGATAATGATTGAGATAACGATGATGGTGATTGTTATGGTGATTGTGATTGTGATGGTGATTTTGATAGTGATTGTGATGGTGATGGTGATTGTGATGGTGATTATGATGGTGATTGTGATGGTGATTGTGATGGTGATTGTGATGGTGATTGTGATAATGATGGTGATATTGATGGTGACTGTGATTGTGATGGTGATTGTGTTGGTGTTTGTGATGGTGATGGTGACTGAAATAGTGATGGTGATTGTGATAATGATTGTGATATTGATGTTGGTTTTGATAGTGATGGTGATTGTGATAATAATGGTGGTTGTGACAGTGATGGTGGTTGTGATGATTATGAAATTTGGCACATCGATAGTTTATAACCTGGATTCACATGTAGGACACTATTTATCCCTTTAGATATGATTCAGTGGGACAGTTACCGAACTTTACGCGGGCGAAGCCGCGGGCAACAGCTAGTTTCTATATATATGTTAGTGTAGCTGGGTCTTGGAGTTCCACATCAGGTGTTCCAGATCTTCAAATTTATTCTCTCAGCAGAAAATGCCCATCACGTGGAACAATTTTTGCTATGGTACCATTTTTGTATCTCTTATAGTTCAGCTGGTCTGTTGTGGTTCTGCATCAGGTGTTCAAGTTTCCAAGATAAATTATAGCCTATATCTTGCCTAGGCTTAATACCTATACAACAACAAAAAAATCATTCAAATCCGTCCAGCAGTTCCGAAGATTAGCGTGTACAAACAAACAGACAAACAGACAGACTTTTTTTTTTGGATTCGTGCTCTATTACTGTTTCTAAACCCCCCTCAATTATTTATTTTTTAATATATTCAATGTACAGACACAGTTTTTCTACTGTTTTATTATATGTATAGATTAAGTACTGGACAAACATGCGCCCGCAGTACATCTGCGTCAATCTTTTAAATTTTTACTGCAAAAAGAACTTTATGACAAGGTATTTAGGTACCTACCGTACTTACTAATCAGTATTCGGTAATTAAAATTACTGACGCAATATTACATGAAGGGCATCACGTGAGCAAAGTACTACAGCTGTACTGTAGTATAGTTCGCGGGAGCGGGTAGGGGGGCGTACGCGACGTGACGTCAGGCACGGCGCGCCGCGATCTGCGGGCGCGGGTGGCGGGCGGCGTTCGAGGGTGTGGTGCACATGCGCCGCAGCCCGCGTCGTCTCAAGGTGACCCTCTCGACTTGCCGAGCAAGTGTTCTGCGTGGCTCACGGCACTGTACTCCGTTCCTTTCACTTCTACACGGCTTAGCGGTCACCGATACCGGTATTTGCTAGAACGCGGATACAATTTTTATCTCGTGCCCGGTTGAATTTATGTCATCACCCTGTGGACTCCAACGTTACTCGTCCATCACCTTTTATCTCAGTCCTCGCGGCTGACAAGACAAATCGATATGCGGCAAGCAAGAGATGTTGTGAGTATTACAAAGCCAAATATTTGTTCCGATTAGAACTTTTCCAATCCACCACAAAAGAAAGGACGTTCTGCATTACACTAAATTTTTGTTCAGTCACAGAGATTATACAATCGCTATTAGGTAGGTACTTACATGGAAATATTGACATCATGCCGGTCGGTAATTTACCGCAGGGACATTTGTCTATCAAGATTATCTATATCGATAGCCCCCCGATACTGTTGTTTGTTACCAATATCTTGTAGGTATTAATTAATACGTCCGTCTATTGTTATTTTCTGCCCTAAAATTCCTGGCCGATGCAGTGTAGGGATTCCCCTAGCCATCGAATGATTCATTATGTATGATTCAGATAGCCACTTAAATGATGATGTTCCTACAAACCAATAATATAGCTACGTATGTACAGTAATTGCATCATTTTCGTAATAGGTTAGGACGTTAGGTAGTCCATTATGGTTTTCCCTAGAATCGATTGATAAGATCTTATAGGTTAACTGTTATGTAGCTTACTAATGTGGATTTTACTATTATTTAACTAGGATGACTAAAAAGCAAGACAATTATTACGCTTTATCAGTGGTTAGTCTTTGAAAACAATTCCTAAAAATTGGGCTCCGAACGTGCAGTATATATATATCCAAAACAATAGGTAACATTGGAACCGGGATACTAAGTAGAGACAGTAAAACAATTAGGTATTAACTGTTGTAGAAGTAAGTCTGTGGCTGGGTAGATGAAGAAAGGAAATACTAAAGGGTCTGTTACTTCTGTTCAGTTCAACCTTCATTTTAATTTGCCTTCGGTATTTTTTCAATGAATTAATGCTGACTGTTACCAATTAGAACTTTATTTTTGTTAGGGCTCATTTATATTAAGTATGTAAATCAATATTAATTAGTAGTTAATTAAGTTAGATTTTTACAAAGACCAACTGCATGTGGCGTATTTCAAGTTTCAACTAAAATAATGTTTTATTCCACAATCCTCACGAATTCAGACATTTGTCGAAGTCTTAGTAAGTTGCGAATGTTGAACTCATGAATAGTTTGTGGAATATATTATCACATTCCATTAGCGAAGCTTTATCCTGATATAACTAGTTTTTACTAGTAAATAGTGGCTTTTAAAACGTATAATCTGCTTCTCACGAACTCCAATCTCAGCAATCAAGGTTATAAAGATAATATATTAATCTCGGATAGGTTTTCTGGACGTGAAAATTAATGTGAAAACAAAAGTAACTTTACAATGACTTGAACAATAATGTTTAGATTACTTAAATCAATTTGAGAAGGTACATAAAAAAATCTTATTTACATAACAGATTGCAAAACATCGTTAGCGTTGAGATAAAATACGATTTTAATGTCAATGAAGTATTGTTCATAGGTATGTACATTACCTTATTACATTTACATTGTGTGTAGGCATAATACCTACCTAAAAAACAGATCCATAAGTTGTTTTCGTTCCAAAACAGGAAATTATGCTGAGACTAGTTTAATTACGAATTGCTTTATCACTCTTATCAAAGAGGTATGATCACAAAGATAAATGAATCACAACAAATTGCTATCTAAATGCGATACGGTACTTTATCAGGCTACTCAGGCTGAAGTAGGATGATTATACTGTCTGGCCATCGGCACACCCAGTTTTTTTTAGTACAAGAACATTTTTTTGAGATGATTTTGCATCAATGTTTTAAATTAAGGTACAACATGCGTTTTATTGGAATATTCCAAGGCGATACGGTACTTTATCAGGCTACTCAGGCTGAAGTAGGATGATTATACTGTCTGGCCATCGGCACACCCAGTTTTTTTTAGTACAAGAACATTTTTTTGAGACTATTTTGCATTAATGTTTTAAATTAAGGTACAACATGCGTTTTATTGGAATATTCCAAGCCATTGTTTGTTAAGCTAGGTACTCATTGTCAGTATTTTCTTACGTCAAACGTAGTGAATTATATAGACACTCGTGCTGCGTTGTCGTCGTCACGGAACACAACACTCCAGTCTCAAAAATAAACAGACACACTATGCCAAGAAAGTGCTTGAGCGTGCGTGCGTTTGTCTTGACGCGAAACGATCTCATTTTATTTATAGGTTTTCCCGAATTATTATGATGTTTACAAATAAATTAGGTCGCATTTGCAATTTTTAAATAGACTGAAAAATACTTTGAAGTTACTTTGATGGTTATTTATATATATTTGAACAGTACTGTCCAGTAAAACAAACAAAATGATACATTATTTTGCTTTTATCTGTATCTGTTTTGCTATCTTTACAAGTTACAGACCATGACGTAAATGAAAACACTTATTATTTAATTTTCCTGCTGAATAGCTTAAGGAAAATATAATTACTTAATACAAGTTGGAAATTTGAGACGGGAATAAGACTTGCCAGTACAACAGGAAAACTTTTTCGATGGAATGGCCATTCAAACATTTGAAGGGATCGCCTTGTCATAAATGTTAAACGTTTGCGAATGTCATTGCTGTAAGTTCTGTTCTGATCCTCTTAAGAGGGAACAGGGGCTGCGGTTTTCTATACAAATGTGTTCCCCTTTTTTCTTCCTTAAAAATTAAAAATGAGCAAACGTTTTTTTTTTCATAAAATCAAGGCTTGCTGTAGACATTTCCCTGACATTTCCTTTTTCTCAGTAACTAATATGTAAAGAAAATATGACCCTACAAAATTGCTCTTTTTTAAGGCTGTGTTTAGGGGACTACCAGACAAATTCGAAAGTTTTTAACATGAAAAAAATTATAGGAACCTAGATATACTCTTTCTTAAAATTTTAATGTTAATAATAATTGAATCAGCTCAATTTTTGAGGCGAATACGAAACTCCGAATTCGTCAAAATTTTTGTGATATAATTGGCCTTTTTAGGGTTCCGTACCCAAAGGGTAAAAACGGAACCCTATTACTAAGACTTCGCTGTCTGTCCGTCTGTCTGTCACCAGGCTGTATCTCATGAACCGTGACAGCTAGACAGTTGAAATTTTCACAGATGATGTATTTCTGTTGCCGCTATAACAACAAATACTAAAAACTTTTTGCAAAAAAAATAAAACCGACTTCTAAACACAAAAAAGTGAAAAATAGCTTCAGAAGTCGGTGACCTTTTTTGATTCATTTAGTTTTTTTTTTGTCACCGACTTCTGAAGCTATTTTTCACTTTTTTGTGTTTAGAAGTCGGTTTTATTTTTTTTGCAAAAAGTTTTTTATTTTTCCATTCTTAGTCGTAATAGCCTATACAAATATATGCTATGCATTTATTTTACATTGTTAACAATACATGTCATGGTAATAGGCTTATCCCCAATAAATGGAACTTAACATATCTAAACTGTCGAAATTTACGTGTATTGTACACATCTGCGTACCCCTCAGAGCATACAGGCGTGATGTTACGTCATGATGTTGTATAAACAATAAACATCCAAGCGATTGCAAAAATCACGACCTATTTACCGTCTAGTTTTGAAGAGTTCCATTGTATATCTCCGAAGACCAGCATCAGATCTTCACCAAATTTAAATGCGACCATCTCAGGAGTATATTCTTTCAAATAAAAAAATAATTTTGAAAATCACTCCACAAATGGAGGAGAAATCGGTGAACATACATGAAATTATACCACACGACTGAAGTAAAAATATTCATAAAATGAAAACTACTAGGCCAAACTATGTAAAATTTTTATGGGACCAAATGGCAACTATTCTGCATCAAACTAAAAAAGAATCACGTAAATCGGATCATAAATCTCAGCGTAATCGGTACATACATAAAAAAAAAAAAAAAAAATACCGGTCGAATTGAGAACCTCCTCCTTTTTGGAAGTCGGTTAAAAACAGAATAAAATTATTATTTAAGGGGGGCTCCCATAGGGCACGCCACAATTGTGGCGATAAGTCCCCTCTTTGAGGAGTGGCTTGAGAGACGCCACGGCGTCCTCACCTTCCACCTGACGCAGGTCCTCACCGGACACGGTGTGTTCGGGAGGTTCCTGCACCGAATCGGGCGGGAGGAAACGTCCGGGTGCTTCCACTGTGAGGATCGACCGGAGGACACGGTGCAGCACACGGTGGAGTTGTGCCCCGCGTGGGCGGAGCACCGCCGTGTCCTCGAAGCGGCGATCGGCGGCGGCGACCTCTCGCGTCCGGCCATGGTTCAAGCCATGGTCCGGAGCGAGACGGAATGGGACGCCGTCACCTCCTTCTGCGAAGCATGCTAGAGAAGGAGGTGGCGGAACGTGAGAGGGAGCGAACCTCTCAACGTCCCGGCCGCCGCGGGAGACGCCCCGGGCGTCAGGGGCCACCACCACGTGGCCCCCGGCCACGGTAGGCGCGGGCCTGTGGACGGTGGGCTATGAGCTAGCTCGCCGTCCGTCCGTCTCATGACGACAGGCCGTGTCGACGGCGCGTTCGTGTTCCACGGGCGCCTCAAAGAGAGTCAGCAAAAAGGAATGGGTCCGTAAGGACCGATGCCTGCCGGGGTTGCGGGACTGTTCGAAAGCGATACCGTGGCCCCGGAACACAAAGGGCGATGAAGGAACATGGATGGGTTTTAGTCAGTAGAAGTCTGACACTCCCTCCTGCTCCGCCCAGAGCGGGAGGAGTTATTTGATGATTTCCCATCCGAAAAAAAAAAAAAGGGGGGCTCCCATACAACAAACGTGATTTTTTTGCCGTTTTGCCTAATGTACAGATAATGGTACGGAACCCTTCGTGCGCGAGTCCGACTCGCACTTGGCCGGTTTTTTTTATATTTTTTCGGATGGGATATCATCAAATGACTCCTCCCGCTCTGGGCGGAGCAGGAGGGAGTGTCAGACTTTTACTGACTAAAACCCCTCCATGTTCCTTCATCACCCTTTGTGTTCCGGGCCCACGGTATCTCTTTCGAACAGTCCCGCAACCCCGGGATTGAGATGCAGCTGTCCCATACACTCGCACTCTACGGTGGCAGGTTTGACGCAGCGCGACGGCATCGGCACTAGTTTCTCGAAATACCTGTTTTTCAAATTCCTCGCAGCCCCTGTTCCCTCTTAAGATGCTCCCACAACGGGATTACAGGGACAGTACAGCCAGTACAGGCGAATGCGCCTGGTGAGATAACCTCTTTGAATATGAATAAGATAAATATTAAGTTATGGAAGAGCGGAGTCTCCTAACACAGGCTTATATGCTTAAAAGGAGGCTCCAATCACTAGTTTTTAAGATTTACCTGTTGAAACAATAAACCATTTTTCATTTTTTTTCATAAATTCGTTTAACTTTTCTGTCAAGATCAAAATAATTGAGACACTTGAACTTGACTTTTTTGGGGGATGATCCATCCGTAGGAACAAGTAGGTATGCAGTATAGCTTGTTTTTATTATAATCGACTTTAAAATATATACAGGATTGATGAAAAAAAACCCCTGAAGCAGTAAATTAGTGAACACATAATAATGTTATTAACGTTTTTAAGTTGCAAACAAATAGAAGTCAATTAATTAGGAGCCTATTCTCTAATCTATGTATATCAATTTAATCATTCTTAGGTACCTACTTGAAAAAAATAAAAATCCCTTATCAGTTGCTCGTTAGATATGTTTATTAAATGCCTATTAAAGAGAATAATACTCTAACTAATCCTAGTACCTATATACGTTTTAGTTTCGCGCGCCGCGCCGTGCCGCATTAGCCATATCAACCTTTACACACATATAAAAGGAACAACTCACTACTACTCGTGCAATCGCTAATGTGAATATCAAGGAATGCCATGACGTCAAGAGCGAGCCCACGCGCTAGCCAATCAGATTCGTACACTGAGGGGCACGCCTTGGGAAACGCGATAAAATACTCTTTGAAATGATTTAAATAATATGAACCTAATGGCGAAGAAAATGCATTTTATTTTTAAAACACTTTGTTGCAAGGTATTAGGCAATACTTTTCCATATTTTTTTATTTTCGCTAGTCGTAAATTCTCTACCTTTACTGTTCTTGCACACTCAACAAAGACTGGCTAAAGCGAGACAACAATACTTTAATATCATGAATGAAAAAGACCGCGTATGCGAGCGCGTTCAATGCAGTGCTGACGGCGACGTCCGTTACTAGCTCGCTGGTCGGTCACTGGTCGTGCTCGTATTCTTCATTTTCTTGCGGATCGGGCGAGACGTGTCGTACTTAATATTATAAATCGCGCGGTGTTATATTGTTTATTAAATAGTCAGTAAACAAGTGTTTAAAAATGGGCATAGTAATTAATAATTTACCAAAGGTGAGTGCAACACATTTACTTTGATTTCAAAATGCATTATTTCAAAGCCGGCTTTGCATTGGAAAGCAACGGTAGTGTTGTAATGACCGCTTTGACCTTGTGAAACTCGCTCGCGATAATGAACAACTTGCTCGTACGTCTACGAGTATTGCATATTTTGTACCACACAAAAATTTTCAAAACTGGATTTTTTCTTATTAGGATGTGCTTTGGTTTTTACTCATAAATATTAAATTGTGGAGAATACTGCAGGCTGAATAAATATACAAAGGATGTTTCGCCATGCGTTATGTAGTATAACTAAAAATAATGAGGCAGGTATTATAATAAAATGACGTATGATAAAAAACCTGTTATAAAATATTACTTAATTTCGTTGACGTATTGGAGTGGCGTTGCACTGAAGACCTCAACGAAAACTTATCGACATACAATACTGGTTACAAGAACATCTAAAATTAGCACCTGTGTCGTTTGTCTCCCGTCAAACTTTCGAATAATAATGTGTGTAATGGTATTTTCGTTACAGATTCGCGAAGAATGCGAAGTTCTACACTTGACAGACAAACAGATCAAGGAGATTATGAGCAGACTCCACAATGATCTTATCAAAGGTCTTGGAAAAGACAGTCATGCCAACTCCATTGTCAAGTGCTGGATCACTTACATCCAAGATTTACCCAATGGAAAAGGTACCTAACACTCAACAGCTATTTAAAACTGAATCCGATATCCGCATCCGAGTAGGATCTAATTCCTCTCGCCTAAGTAACAGCTACTTATTCATTATTTAAATGTTTCTTTCAGAACGCGGTAAATTCCTTGCGTTGGATTTAGGAGGAACCAATTTCAGAGTTTTAATTATAAACTTAGGGGCAAATCATTTTGATATGCAGTCGAAAATTTATGCTATTCCAAATCATATTATGACTGGCACAGGGATTGCATTATTTGATCACATAGCTGAATGTCTAGCAAACTTTATGAAGGTGGGTACTTGAATATTTTTCGTTAATTTAATTTTTAGGATATGTAAGCAGTATTTACAGTGTATCTAATTGTTTCGTGTTATTTCAAATAGGAACATGAAGTTTACGAAGAAAGACTGGCGCTTGGCTTTACGTTCAGCTTTCCTCTTAAACAATTGGGACTTACAAAAGGAATCCTGCAGCGGTGGACCAAAGGGTTCTCTTGTTCTGGTGTTGTGGGGGAGGACGTCGTTCAGGGTCTCAAGGACGCCATTGCCCGACGAGGGGTGAGTTGACTTCATAATACAGCTATTTACATCTGAACATTTCCGAACATGATATTCTCCACAACCCTCACTGTTACACCTGAAACAAGTGTAAACAAATATTAGCATGATTAATGTTTCTTCAAATTCTTATATGCATGAGTAGTGGCCCAAATTATGTAAAAAAAAGAAATTTTACAGGACGTTACCATTTATGTGATGGGCATCCTTAATGATGCAACTGGCACTCTTATGTCGTGTGCACATAAGAACAAAAATTGCCGAATAGGGGTTATAATTGGTGAGTTGATGATGATAACAGCTCTCTATTAGAAATGTAAGGCATGAATATATCTGGAGTCTACATAAGAGAGCCAAGTAGAGGCTTTCAAAACGGATAACAACTCACTGGAAACATTGTCACTTTCGTCTTGTCGTGGATATTAATTGTTTCATGCGCGGTACTCATAAAATTAAGCATGACAATATTTAATTGGCATTTTTATTGTTATTTCAAGTGTTAGTTATTTATTTTCCTAAAGAAACATGAAAGTGCTTTGTTTTTATTCTTTTCAATATGATAATTATCTACGGTTATTAGGTGACTTCAAAACGTAACAATGGATAACAAAAAAAATATCCAAAACTTCCTATAATTTGGCAAAAAATAGCCATACTTCATAAATACTTAAAATTATATCACCGATCATTTTGTTGTAATCTCTACATCAAATAATCATAATCATTTCGCCCTGTCATTATGATCGCGCCACATAAACATTTGAACAAAAAATCAAAGCGATTACAAGCATGCAATCCATAAACTTTGGAGGCAACGTTGGTTGGCACAATGTTTTGCTACTCATCGTATTTAACAAACAGCTATTCAAAGATATGTCAACACATTAAAATAATATACCTACAATACCATTGTTATTTAAACGTGTGCTGCTGTCTCTGTTTTACCTTTCTACGTACACTGTTTAATACTGATGATAAAACAAGTTAACGCTCAAATTATGACTATGTAAATTGATAACTGCAATGGATATTAAAATGTCCATTCCAATTTTTCTAAGTTTTATTTTACCAACAAAAAAACAACAACCTATATATTGGTAGATTTTCAAAGACACATCGTTTTTTAGGGTTCCGTAGTCAACTCGCTTAATCTCTGTGACCGTTAGCACTAGAAAGCTGAAATTTGGTACCAATATGTATATCAATCACGCCGACAAAGTGGTAAAATAAAAATTGGAAAAAAAAAGTTTTATTAGGGTAGCCCCCCTATATGTAAAGTGGGAAGTGATTTTTTTTTTAATTTCAACCCTAACGTGTGATATATTGTTGGAAAGGTATTTAAAAATGAATAGGGGTTTCCTAAAATCATTTTTTGATAATGTCAATAATTTCGGAAATAATCGCTCCAAAAATAAAAAACAATGTGTCCCCCCCCCTCTAACTTTTGAACCATAAGTTTAGAAAATATGAAAAATAGAACTTTATAAGGACTTTCTAGGAAAATCATTTTGTACTTGATGGAAACAACAGTTTTTGTACAAAAAAGACAAAAAGTTGTACAAAATAATTTCTGGACCGGAACCCTACACTGAGCGTGGCCCGACACGCTCTTGGCCGGTTTTTTTTATATTGCTGTAATTAAATCACGATGATTGTAATAATCGTTGCTGCATAAGAAGAAAAAAACTAATATTGAAAATATTAAAAACAGATGGTGAACCGTAATATATCAGCCAAAATTCCATAAACATCATTTTTTCGTCGTCATAACGAGTTGACACACCCTCTTTGAAAGCCTCTACGAATCAATCATCTTCAACCTAAAACAGGTGTAGCATAACCTCTCATGTCTGGAACTTGGAATGATGATTTCTATCTCACATCTAAAACGCATGTTTTCTCACTCTTGTAGGACGTACAGATTGACATATGCGCCATTCTGAATGATACTACGGGTACATTGATGTCATGCGCATGGAAAAACCACAACTGCAAAATAGGACTCATCGTTGGTAGGTTTACCTTATTTTTAGTGTAACTGTGTATTTGACGTCGCTTTAACTGGGTGTTGAGTTTGTAGCTTGCATACGTACCTACTATAATATAACCATAGCAAACGGCACTATATTCGATATAAATTGGGTTCGCACACGCCTAGAACGATACGCTGCCGCGTTCAAAATTATACAATATTCATAGGAACTCATTGGGTTGGCCATTGGTATCTTCGTGTCGTCACGGTGTGCTGAAATAATTGCTTATCATAATTACTAACAACCATAGGGGTTTCCATAATTACTGCATGATTAATACTTAACAATAACGAACTCTTAACAATTTAAACACAATAAGAATGATGGGTGTAAGGTTATTTTTAGTCACAGGCAGTGACATTAATATGTTTCGAAGAAACCTGTTACCTTAGCCATATATATAGCTAATCAAAAGTAATAATTGCGAATCTTTTTTGCACACCCTATAATGATTACTAAACTACAATTTGTATTGTAAATAATGTCTATGTGCTTAACGTAAAATGCTTTTGGTCTTGTCGTGTTACTTAAAAATGTTTTGTGTAACATAACATTCCGATTTATGGTGTTTTAATAAGACGTTGTCAATTCAGGTACTGGCAGTAATGCCTGCTACGTAGAGAAGACAGAGAACTGTGAACTATTTGATGGAGAACCTGGAAAGCCTGAGCTTCTAATAAACACTGAATGGGGCGCGTTCGGAGACGATGGAGCCCTCGACTTCGTCCGAACGGAGTTTGACCGTGAAATCGACCATAACTCCATCAACAAAGGGAAACAAATGTAAGAACTTATTTTCATTACTAGTCGTTTTAGTCAAAAACTTTCCTTAAACGCTATCTTTTCTCCTCAAACTTGACACTCCGAACAATATCATTATCAAGAATATTGATACCTGTTATCTTAGTGTTTACCTACTTAATTTAAGTAGCGAGTCATGGTCCACATATCAGCTTTTCAATAAACAAGTTACCTATAAAGAAAACTAGAATAAGGCGGTTATACAGTATTATTATCTCTTGAAAAGGTGCGACACAATCTTGCTCACGACACAGAACACGTTTCTATTCCCCTGCTAAATGCGACAACTATAGTACCGACGCGATTCGAATACAATAGAAAAAATCAAATTCTTTTCTGTCACGCGATTTAAATATAACGATACAAAACTTCTTCGTTCCCAGCTTACAACGAAATTGCATCAGCCCTGGTCAAGGCGCAAAATACTTTGTAAAGCATCGTTACGTTCTAATGCTGTATTTTGTATCTGATGAAGATTATATTAATTTGTACTTTATATGAATTTTATTTTAATTTCAGTCAAGAGAAGATGATTTCAGGCATGTACATGGGAGAGATTGTTCGACTAGCGTTAGTGAAGTTTACAAAGATGGGACTGCTATTTGGAGGGCGCGGTTCAGACCTTTTGTTCCAAAAAAGCAGCTTCTACACCAAATACGTATCGGAAATCGAGTCAGACAAACCCGGAGACTTCACCAGTTGTATGGAAGTGCTTGAAGAACTCGGTTAGTATACCTACTTATACAATTCTTTTGGCTTGATAACGCTTATCAATACTAATTAAATGTTCCCAATTGGAACTATCGTCAGGAATGCCGTCGAGCCACATGACAAGGCTTTCCACATAAAGTTATGTAACCTCTCTGCTAATCAAAGCCGCCTAATGAAAACCAACCCATACATATGTTGCGCAACTATTTTTATAAGTGATCATGATCAATTACGTCATGCCTAATACATACATACGTATATCTAGTAACGAGGGGGATTAGAGTATGTCATCGTAGAGGGCCACACAGGGCAAAAGAATGAATCAAGCTTGCATGATGCAACAGACGCGCCCCTTTATGATAGCGCCCATTCGAATACATTATCATTTTATTAATACGCCAAGAAAGTTAAATATGGTAGTTAGGGAGGTGTATGTTTAATAAAGAAATGGTTATTTTTCATAACGTTGAAAGCTATGGGTTAAAAGAACATTTATATCGTTACTGGTTTTACTAACGTTTTCGTCCATCAACATTTGAAAAACCCAAACGTAAAAGTTTTATCTGCATTTAATTTGGAATCACTGGCATTGAGTCATTTCAGGAATATTACATTATTTTGATGATAAAGATGCAGATTCGGAACTGCCTTAGTGCTTAGAAAGCCTGTCGCCTTTGTCTGCTACATAGACCGCTGATCTCTAAATTCATTCGATACTGCATTTCAGGCGGGTCAACTCAGTTTTTTCAAATCAAAATAAGAAAAAGGCTTCATCAAAATAAGGAAAAGAATTTGATAAAATGCTAATTCACAGACATAATAATAATATTATTAGAGAAGTCGCACATAAAATAGATAAAGGTCAATAAAGCCTTGAGCGTCTTTGACATCTTTATGTCCAAGCGACATTATTCATTTGAACTTAATTAAAAACCGGACTTTGTATTAATCAAATTTTCAATAACAACAATAACTGATAAAAGATTAAAATTAAATAAACACTTAGTTACCAATAACGTTATCATAAACTAACAAAAATATTATGAACGTACTAGATCCAAGTAAAAGCAGTTTCGGGCCACTAATTAAAAACTTCCTACCTACTATATAATTATATGGTACCGAAGTATTATATTATCTGTGATGGTAACTACTTTCCCCACCTTGGTAGTTGGTACTAAATTTACTAACTCGAGGACTTCGATCAATAATCTCGAGGACCATAAAAGTATTATCCTTGCCACTCTAGATAATTTCTTTAGACATGACTAATTTCAGTTAGCAATTACTATTTACCCACCACGTCATGAGGAAATGTAAAGTAAAAACACGTGTAAGTTTCCTTGAAATAAAACATAATGAATTATCTCTTGCTTACATCTGTGTCAAGTTATAAAACTACATTGTGTGACGCTACGTTAATTAGCTTCAGTTAGTAGTAGATATTGACATGACAATGTCAACGTGTGATAGAAAGACATCACAAGAACAAATTAGTTCCAAGATAATTAGAATATATAAAGTACTTATGAACAAATTGTGAAAAGTATAAGGTTTCCACAGTGATCGATAAAGGGCGTTAGGTCCAATGTTCCACTTTAGTCACGATTTCGTGTCAATGACGGAGCTTTGAACTTTGGCCCCGCTACATACAAAGACATGGGTGTATGTGCGAGAAGTATTTTTAAAGACTCAGACTTTGATCTTGTGTGTGAATAAACATATATTTCATTAGTAGACGCAAAAGTTTTAAAAAGAGGTTATTTTTTTTAAAATCCTGTGTCTTTGAAAACTTGTTTTCGGTGGCAGGTTTTTTGTCCGAAGAGGAAAATTAAACTGCGCATTTATATCTGGCTTAGGTATAATTAAACTCGGGCACGTCAGTAATATCCTTATTTATGGATAAAAAATACTTGTTAATAAGTTTTCCGAACTCAACGCTTTACTTCTAAATGTTTTATTCCAGGTCTTTCACATGCCACGGAAGCGGATATGGCGGCAGTGCGCCACGTGTGCGAGTGCGTGTCCCGGCGCGCTGCGCACCTGGTGTCGGCCGGCATCGCGTGCCTGCTCAACAAGATGAACGAGCCCCGCGTCACCGTCGGCATCGACGGCTCCGTCTACCGTTTCCACCCGCACTTCCACACGCTCATGTGCGAAAAGATCGCGAAACTTGTACGGCCTGGCATACAGGTATGTTTGCTAAATTTTTTTTTCAAATATCATTACCCTCTTGCCCTTCTCACAATTTATTTGGGCTCAATTTATTTTCAATTTCAATCAATCAATTTATTTATATTGGGGCAGCATATCTTTTGCTTCCATACATATCTATTAGCCCCAATTCTTCGGTAGTCCTATCCTACCTCACATCCAACAATTAATAATTATTTTGGATTGAGGTGTTATCGATGTTACAAAATACAACTAGTTCAGTTTCAGTTTTTTTTTCTGAAGAATATAAATTATGCTGTCTAATTTTCAAACCAAAGCAATTATTGTTATTCAAATATGATAAACGAAGAACTTATTTTTATACCGTCATGCAGTTCGTACTTTTTTACTATCGGGACTTTGAAGGTTGCCAAAATGTCTGTGACGTAAATGTATATCATTTGATTTTCATTGGAATCAAATCAGATACAGCGTTAAAAGCTAAAAGTTATCGGAAAAATATCCGGGACGGCCTCCACCCACACGCTAACGAAATTTGCGTAAATAAAGCCCTTAGATAACGCCATTATCTCCTTTTAGTAATCAAGTAGAGTATGACGTCCATTATTTTTGTCTGTGCTCTAGATTAGGTTCATTTTTTTCTTACAACGTCCAAATTCCAAACAGATAAACTCTTATTATTGTAGAATATTATATTGTTAGTGCTGATATAGTATTATGCCGAAAGGGGGCAATGACTCATAATCTTAATAAAACAAACGACACACCCACCTCAGCGAATTTGGTTAAATGTTTATAGTTAGGTAATCATAGTTTAGTAGATACACGTTACATATACTATTATATATACTATTACATTCATGGCACTTAACGTATATTATTATTGTTTTAAAAAATGGAAAATTATATTGGGATAATAAGCACGTGTATATAACCTGATATAAATACAATATCTGTGGGTTCTGAGAAATTTAGATTGCAACTCACGATTTATACTATGCAAAATATAAAGAGCGCGTGTATAATTATTTTTTAGACACACCCTCAAAGTTAAATAGCGATATTGGGGCTCTGTACATTGTAAGCCGTAATCACAATCGCTGAATTATACAGCACAACCGGAAATTTAATCCTTCATGAAGATTCTTATCATTTCAATGTTCAAATGGCTATTTAATTATAATTAGGGATGTAGCAGTACAGCTCAACATAATTGCAACATAATTATGTGATTACGTCTTCGTTTAAATCAGAATAGATAGGACTCCAGTCCACCTAATCTAACGTGTTATTGATAATGATATACTGGTATAGTCACCCATGACTCGTAAAACGTGATATAAATTAGACACTGTCATCATTACTGTCGAGTCTGCAGCTGATAATGAAATAAGCTGACGCACTAATATGCCGCAAAAACAGAAGAGACGCCTCTAAATTATGCAATAACAGAATAAGTACTCACTTTTTTGGAGCTCGTAAATTAGACGCAACAAACAAATCCGGCTGGCATAGAAAAAAGTCGGGTCCGGACCTAAAAATCAGAAGTTCTTTTTTTGAGTCAACCCTGTCAGTAGTCTGTATAGATTTTTATTTTTTAATAATGTTTAAATTGTATTACAGTTTGACCTGATGCTGTCAGAGGACGGTAGCGGTCGCGGTGCAGCTTTAGTCGCAGCCGTGGCCTGCCGCCAAAGCAATACGCTCGCGTAGGCGTCACCCACACATCCCACTCCGCACTCGGCGATCTCTCCGGCGGCGGCGGCGACGCATCTCCGAGCCTTCGCAATGTAAGCCGCCTAAGCAAACAACAGACACTGCAGTGATCATTTCCTAATAAAATAGCAATATATTTTTAAAATTATTTACACCTATCGATATTCATAATTATATCGTTACACCTATCGATATTCATAATTACATCGTTGAATGTCGTCATGAAACTATTCGTTTTTAAGTGCGGATGACATTCAGATG
Organism: Xestia xanthographa; assembly: GCA_905147715.2. Lineage (NCBI taxonomy): Eukaryota > Metazoa > Arthropoda > Insecta > Lepidoptera > Noctuidae > Xestia > Xestia xanthographa. Next base: position 16,613,893 of record LR990659.1, on the reverse strand, counting down.
AACGGTCAACCCACAGCCTCTCAGCCACAAACTGGCGGCTATTTAGCACGTTTGAATAATTATGTATTATATAATAATGCCGCTGTGTGCTTTGATCCGACAGCTTCACGCATTCGCTCTCTGTTGGAATAATATTCAAATTGTCGTTGCTATAAAAGAATTGTAAAATCTGTCCAAATCTTGTGGCATGTTCGACACTAAGATTCAATATTTTTCCCAACATGTTAACTTAATTTTACTTAAATGCGATTTGTTTGTACCTACTTATAATGATGACTTAAATCTAGTCATGATATTAAGAGTTGGCCTTTATAAAGTTCTATTTATGTCTATAACAGTGTTTCTATATTTTAAGCTCTTTTAAACTTTTTGTTTTTGAAATAAAAAGCATAAGACTGATTTAAAGATGCGGTCATCATCATCGACGTAATTAGTCTACCAAATTATAATTGATCTTAGTGTCAATCGGTATCTGCGGTTACATTAAGCATTTCCTTGCCAGCACACAGTAACATGGCTCAGAATTCTCTTCAGTGACTTGTTATGTTAGCAATAAGTAGTTATATAGGTAAAGTATATTTTATCGGAGAGAAAGCTCTTATATTGTTAAGTAGGTATGTAATTTTATATACTAATAGCAACTGTTGAAAAAGTTAATTAGAAAGATGATATTATAAATTACTTAATAACTGAACACTTTATGCGAAATACTTCTTTAGATGCATTGTTTATTCATCATAGAAATATTATATACAGCGACCGCGTCGACTGATGTATTTTCGATAAATGATGTACATATTTGATTTATAATAAGTACAGCATACACAAAAGATTACACTTTAAGCACGTTCTGACCAGACTTACAATGAACATTTGTAATACTGTGTGAGAGAGGAGAGACCTTGTCCACTATTTTTGTTCATACCGAAATTAGCAAAATTAAGAAGATATTTTCGGTAAAAATCTCCAAAGAATGTATGCTGTAGGCACTTTGAATACCATCATTCATTAAATCAAGATGTTGATCATCGATTTTAAAAAATGAACTTTATATAGATATCCAATTTACATAAAATTAAATCAATTTATTATAAACGATAACGAATTCAAATAGTCAAATATGGAGCTCTATTATATTGTACATGGTTTCAATGAAATTAAAGAAGTTGCGTAAGTGTTTTGATATTTTACTGTGATAGAACTAGGACTAGTTCAAGTATATTATTTGCAAATGTTTTGTCAGCAAAATTTATGTATATTCGGCACCTAATCATAACTGAATGTGTGCCTATATTTTTTTCCGTTCAAATGTCATCAGTTGACAATAGTAAAGAATAAAATTTATTCAAAAGCAGTGTTATTGAAAACTATTTATAATTATAATCGGGTTCATGGTTTCACAACATACTAAAGTGTGTTTAAGTAAATAAATCACACCCAATTATAGTTCCTAGTTTCATTATATAGGTGCATTTTAATTTATGTATGTGTTGTAACATGTGTGTGCTGCACGCTGTATTTATAAGTAATAACGGTGGATTAAGTGTACAGTGTTAGATTGTATTAAGTACATTATTATTTAGTCGAAACTAATATTTAATTTAACCAAGCAACCTTGTGAATTTCACACGGCTTCTTATCAAGTTTTAATTTGACATTAAATTATGGATGGAGTATAAAAGTACAAGTAAATCTTTTTAAATAGTGATGTAAAACATAATTAATATTGCTAACAAAAATCGTTGAAGTTTGCAATGCTTTATTCATTAGTTCACAATTATGAAAAAATATAAATGCTAATAAAATACAATTCATTCAAATAGTTTGCTCAAATTAAGTATTTTATGTGAAAATGCAATTAGAAACTATTCTGATTTGTTTTGTTAATTTCAGTTAGATGCACTATTTAAAGATATGGAAACTTTCTGCATCAAATAACAAAATACCACATTCCACTTTTAACTGGAGGGTCATAAATGTGTTGATTTTATTACTACCCGCAGAAAATGTACATATCAAATTTCAATAAGCTAAAAATATCGAAAAGGCGTATTTATGTTTATAAATTATAATTCCCAAAATGTAAATAATATTATAATATGTCACATTGTTATGGTATTTATTTTGGAACTATTTTTTTAAATATTAATTTTGAAAGTTATTCACATGCTTTGTAGATAATTATCGTAATAAATCGAATTATGTTTGAGCCCTTATAAGGTAGTAATCAAATTATGTACACGCTCTAAGGCATAGGAGCTCCTAGAAATGTTATTATTTCAGAAATAAATTTGTATAAAACCTGATATGTTGTCATTTATTTTTGTCGAACATATCTAAATACAAAATAGCTTTACATAAGACTATAAACCCTTTCGATTCTCCTACCTATGAACACGATTGGAAAAACACATACATTATATCTATTAGTAACTTGTCTTACCCGGTGTGACTGAACTGACACTGGCTTGGCCACCATCAGGGATTTTAATTTTGATAACACAAAAAATTTGTCGCCAAATATATGAGAATTAGTCGGTCACTGATGGTTCAAAAGATATCAAGGGTTTATAGGTGACCGATCTGGAAAGTCTCCCCAGCCGAAGAACTAAATTTAATCGCTAATTAGTCGCAATGCGTCGCCAAGTTACAGATTCAGTCGGTGTGTAATTAATTAAAAATATTAAAGAATTCAATTTCCCCATAAATAGTGATACAAGCAAGTACAAAAGTACTACCTACTACTTGCTTGTTGTTATTATAAACCCTTAAATCTTTTGAACCAGTGACCGACAAATTCTGATATTTGGCGACTAATTAGCGACAATTTTTTTGTGTTATCAAAATTAAAATCCATGATGGTCGCCAAGCCAGTGTCAGTGACAGTCTTACCCGAACTTCGTTGAAAAAGCAAATCATTTCAAGCTGGCAATAAATGAACAGGTAGGTACTTATCGTTAACAATCCGAATCCTGTATAGGTCCTTCGACAAATCTTCCCTGGGTGCATACTGCAAACGTGTCATGAGCTGCGGGCCTAAAATGACCGCTTTAGCAGATGGTCTTAACCATCAAATAGTCAATAATCATTTAGAATAAAGGACGTAAAGCCATAGTCACGGGCGCTGGTTCACCGAAAAATTCGCGCTTGTGTCACACAGTCCATCCATAATTTCTTTGATCTTCCTCCACCTCTAAATAGCCATCATAAATCGTAATCAAAACTTTCCCACGACGTTTTCCTCATTCCTCCGCATGACATGCCCATACCAAGACAACCGATTATTCATTTTATTATTTTTATTATAAGCCATTTGTGTCCTACTGCAGGGCAAAGACCTCCCTTCCCTCCTTCCACCTAACCCTATGCAGTGCTGTTAAACGCCAATCCTTGTGAAAAGAATCGAGTTCGTCCCGTCATCTGCTTCCGGGCCTGCCGCGTCGCCGTTTGCTGCTGTTTGGGACCTATTGCGTGGTTACTTCAGCTTATAGCTCCTCCGGTATGTGACAGCTGTGACCAGCCCCGTTTCATTTTAACTTTAAAGCTGTGTGATCTACATCGACTATTTGAGTTTTAGAACGCAGTTTAAAGTTCTTTATACGATCAGAAGTTACAACACGTCCCCCTTAGAATTCTCACCTCAGCCACATGCGAAGGTCTTTCTTTCATCCCTTTTGTGGCCTAACATTCTGATCCATACAAGACAGCAGCATAGCTATTCACAACGTTTCGATTCGATTTCGATACGGAAAGTCGTATGTCAATCTCGCTTGCTTTCGAAATGCCAAAAAGAGACAGACATACGACATGTCGAATCGAAATCGAATCGAAGCGTTGTGAATAGTTAAGCAGGTCTAACCATTGTTTTATAAATCTTCCCCTTCAGTTAAAAGGGAATGCGGGAGTCGCTGATGGTTCCTGTGACCTGCCATTTCATCCATCCAATGTTAACTCTGTGCTTAATTAATAGGTACTCATTTAATTCGCTATCGTTATGTACGAGTGAACCGAGTGTGGCTGACTCTGGCAGAGCCACCATCAGGGATTTTAATTTCGATAACACAAAAATTTAGTCGCTATTTAGTCGAAATTAGTCGCCAAATATCAGATTTGGTCGGTCACTGGTTCAAAAGATATAAGGGCTTATTGTTGGCCCTGCTGGAGAGAGCCTACCCCAGCAGAGCCACATTAATAACTCAAAAACTAGGGCACCTAGCGAAGATCTGTTTTCTCCCATATTTACTCGCTAATTAGTCGAAATTAGTCGCCAAATATCAGATTTGGTCGGTCACTGGTTCAAAAGATATAAGGGCTTATTGGTGGCCCTGCTGGAGAGAGCCTAACCCAGCAGAGCCATATTAATAACTTAAAAACTAGGGCACCTAGCGAAGGTCTGTTTTCTCCCATATTTACTCGCTAATTAGTCGAAATTAGCCGCCAAGTTACAGATTCAGTCGGTGTGCCATTAAAAAGATATTAAAAAATTCAATTACCCATACAAGTATTATATTATCTGTGCCCATACAGTGGTACAACCAAGTACAAAATACTTAAAGTAGTTTTTAGACAGGTGTATCTATACGACGTCTGGAGGAATTCTATAACTTCAACCCACCAAAGGAAAGCAGTATTCATTACCTAAAAACAAGATCTACAATAAATATATGTAACTAGCTGTTGCCCGCGGCTTCGCCCGCGTGAAGTTCGGTAACTGTCCTACTGGATCATACTAAAGGGATAATAGTGTCTTCCATGTTAATCCAGGTTATAAACTATCTATGTGCACATTTCATAATCATCACAATTATTATTATCACAATCACCATCACTATCACAACCGCCATCATTATCACCATCACTATCACTATCACACTCACAATCACCATCACAATCCCCATCACCATCACTAAAACAGTCACCATCATTATCACCAATTATCATCATTAACACAACCACCATAATTACCACAATCACTATCACAATCACTATCACAATCACCATCACAATCCCCATCACTATCGCTATCACAATCACTATCACAATCACCATCACCATCACCATCACAATCACCATCAAAATAAGTATCACAATCACCATCATCGTTATCACAATAATTATCATCGTAATCACAATCATTATCACACTCACCATCACCATCACTATCTCAATCACCATCACAATCACCATAACAATCACAATCACCATCACTATCACAATCACAATCACCATCACAATCTCCATCACTACCGCTATCACAATCACTGTCATAATCACCATCACCATCACAATCACCATCAAAATAACTATCACAATCACCATCATCGTTATCACAATAATTATTATCATCGTAATCACAGTCATAACACACTCACCATCACTATCTCAATCACCATCACAATCACCATCACAAACACCATCACAATCACCATCACAATCACAATCACAATAACCATCACAATCACCATCACAATCCCCATCACCATCACTATCACAGTCACCATCATTATCACCAATTGTCATCATTAACACAACCACCATAATTACCACAATCACTATCACAATCACTATCACAATCACTATCACAATCACTATCACAATCACTATCTCAATCACTATCACAATCACTATCACAATCACTATCACAATCACTATCACAATCACTATCACAATCACTATCACAATCACTATCACAATCACTATCACAATCACTATCACAATCACCATCACAATCCCCATCACTATCGCTATCACAATCACTATCACAATCACCATCACCATCACAATCACCATCAAAATAAGTATCACAATCACCATCATCGTTATCACAATAATTATCATCGTATTCACAATCATTATCACACTCACCATCACCATCACTATCTCAATCACCATCACAATCACCATAACAATCACAATCACCATCACTATCACAATCACAATCACCATCACAATCTCCATCACTACCGCTATCACAATCACTGTCATAATCACCATCACCATCACAATCACCATCAAAATAACTATCACAATCACCATCATCGTTATCACAATAATTATTATCATCGTAATCACAGTCATAACACACTCACCATCACTATCTCAATCACCATCACAATCCCCATCACCATCGCCATCACAATCACCGTCTAGTGACGGTGATTGTGATAGTTCACAATCACCATCACCATCACAATAACCATTAAAATCACTATCACAATCACCATCATCGTTATCACAATCATTATCATCGTAATCACAATCACTATCACAATCAGTATCACCATCACCATCACAATCACCATCACAATCACCATCAAAATCACCATCACAATCTCGATCACAATCACTATCATCATTTTAACAATCATTATCATCGTAATCACAATCATCATCATCACAATCCCCATCCTCGTCATCACAATCATTATCATCGTAATCTCAATCATTTTCATCTAAATCACAATCATCATGATCACAATCGCCATCACTATCACAACCACAATCATTATCACAATCACCATCACAATCACCGTCACATCACCATTACAATCACCATCACAATCATTATCATCGTAATCACAATCATTATCATCGTAATCACAATCATTATCATCGTTAATACAATCACAATCTCCATCACAATCACAATCACCATCACAATCACTATCACCATCACCGTCACAATCACCATCACAATCATCATCACAATCACAATCACTATCATCATTTTAACAATCATTATCATTGTAATCACAACCACTATCATAGTAATCACAATCATCATCATCACAGTCTCCATCCTCGTCATCACAATCATTATCATCGTAATCTCAATCATCATCATCTTAATCATAATCATCATGATCACAATCGCCAGTATTATCACAACCACAATCATTATCACAATCACCATCACTATCACTATCACTATCACTATCACTATCACAATCACTATCACTGTCACTATCACAATCACCATCACAATCACCGTCACATCACCATTACAATCACCATCACAATCATTATCATCGTAATCACAACCATTATCATCGTTATTACAATCACAATCTCCATCACAATCACAATCACAATCACAATCACCATCACAATCACTATCACCATCACCATCACAATCACCATCACAATCATCATCCCAATCACAATCACTATTATCATTTTAACAATCATTATCATTGTAATCACAACCACTATCATCGTAATCACAATCATCATCATCACAGTCTCCATCTTCGTCATCACAATCATTATCATCGTAATCTCAACCATTATCATCTTAATCATAATCATCATGATCACAATCGCCATCATTATCACAACCACAATCATTATCACAATCACCATTACTATCACTATTACAATCGCCATCACTATTACAATCACCATTACTATCACTGTCACAATCACGATCACCATGGCTATCACCATCACAATCACCGTCACTATCACAATCACAATCACCATCACAATCACAATCAAATCACTATCACAATCACCATCGTCGTTATCACAATCATTATCATCGTAATCACAATCATTATCATCTTAATCATAATCATCATCATCATCACAGTCTCCATCCTCGTCATCACAATCATTATCATCGTAATCTCAATCATTATCATCTTAATCATAATCATTATGATCACAATCGCCATCATTATCACAACCACAATCATTATCACAATCACCATTACTATCACTATTACAATCGCCATCACTATTACAATCACCATTACTATCACTGTCACAATCACGATCACCATGGCTATCACCATCACAATCACCGTCACTATCACAATCACAATCACCATCACCATCACAATAACAATCAAATCACTATCACAAACACCATCGTAGTTATCACAATCGTTATCATCGTAATCACAATCATTATCATCTTAATCATAATCATCATCATCACAATCAACATCATCATTATAACAATCATCATCATCGTTATCACAATCATCACAATAAATCAACAATAACCCTGTATAGAAGTTGAATCCGCTATCTTCTGGATCTCAAAATAAATGCTATTTTCGACATCAGCACCCCTGATAATCTCGGTTTCGACACCCATATTGATTTTTAGACATTTCAACCCCATCGCACCCCAACAGGGAATTATGGTAATTCAGGTCCGCCACATTATGTTGTTTTTGTAATACACGCGACCCAATTCACCGTACAAACAATACCTATGTTGAATTTCAGGCTTTGGGTAACAAAGCCTGAAATTCAACATTTCCCCCTTTAGGGGTTGAATTCTGTAAAAACCTGAAACACAAATGTTAACTCATTTATCGATAGGAGTACTCCTATTAAGTTTCGAATAAAGTAGTCTAACCTTTCAACCCCTTAGGGGGTTAATTTTGAAAAAAATATTCTTAATGCACCCCTAAACCCCATAAAGAACCTATGTGCCAAATTTGCACTCCTGTGATGTTTCGAATAAAATAGTTAAATTAATCTTGTTTTCCCATACAAACTTTGGAGCCCCGTTTAACCCCCCTAGGGGATGAATTTTGCAAAATCCTTTCTTAGTGCACCCCTAGACCACATAAGGAACCAATGTGCCAAATTTGGAATATTTAGACTCAGCGGTTTGGGCTGTGCATTGATTTTTAGACTTTGTCACCCCTTTTCCCCCTCTTAGGGGTTGAATTCTGAAAAATCCTGAAACCCATTTCTACCCATTTATCAATAGGAGTACTGCTGTGAAGTTTCGAATAAAATAGTTAAACTAATCTTGTTTCCCCATACAAACTTTGGAGCCCCGTTTAACCCCCTTAGGGGGTGAATTTTGAAAAATCCTTTCTTAGTGCACCCCTAGACCACATAAGGAACCTACTTGCCAAACTTGGAATCTGTAGACCCAGCGGTTTGGGCTGTGCGTTGATAGATGAGTCAGTCAGTCAGTCAGTCAGTCAGTCAGTCAGTCAGTCAGTTTCTTCTTTTATATATTTAGATTATTTAGGTATCGAACAAAATGTTTGCATTTAGTCGCTGGCAGATAGATCGCTGCGCTCCGTTACATTTACACGGTAAGTAAGAAAGAAATAGATGCGCGTGTACAGACGAGCTACTTAGAACGAGTTGCCCGTGACGTACCTAAGTTAAAGTCGGCCAGTTTAAAGTGGAACTTAAAGAATAGTTAGGAACTCGAATGTTGTTATCTTTAGGTATCTATTCCGCAAATACAAAAACGGGGAACAGCGGGTCTAAAATGGCCGCTATAGCAGAATCCACGCAGAATCTTAGCATGAATCACGTTAAAAAACTAAAATTCTTAAAATGGATTTTAAGAATTTTAAATTTTTAACATGATTCTTAGTACGATTCTGCTAAAGCGGCCATTTTAGACCCCCAGAGCGAGCACCGGCGCGTCGGCGGTGTTCGCGCCGCTCAAAGTATTAACAAAAAATAGGTAAATTGATGCTCTAGGTATAGTAAGTATTTACATCTTCGATTTAAGTATGTATTTTTTTGTAATGTATTTCAAGCAATGGGTTGATACTTACCTACATACTTACAATACGTTTTCAACGTTTAAGTATTACATTTTACTAAAGATAGGTACGATCATTTTAACGTATTTATTATTCTAAAGTAAATTAGAGCTCAACATTGTAAATTAGTAAAACAGTTGCATGCGACTGTACATCTTGACACTAAATAGACCAAGAGCAAGGTTGAATGGTTTCAAAGAAATTTAAAAGCCACTCTAACTTAATAATTAAAAACATTTAACATGTATTTAATAGAGAATTTATCTCTCTCGGTCATTTCTAAGGACTTTAGACCGATAAAACTAGAAGTATATTACACATAATAATAGAAATATTTTTTCTTGGCAATTTTTCGTGAACTCTTCGATCTAGCTCTTGGACTATACCTTAATAATTGAACTCATTATATCTTCTGAACTAGGACCCGATTAAATCTGTAACTTGGCGACTAATTTCGACTAATTAGCGAGTAAATATGGGAGAAAACAGATCTTCGCTAGGTGCCCTAGTTTTTGAGTTATTAATGTGGCTCTGCTGGGGTAGGCTCTCTCCAGCAGGGCCAACAATAAGCCCTTATATCTTTTGAACCAGTGACCGACCAAATCTGATATTTGGCGACTAATTTCGACTAAATAGCGACTAAATTTTTGTTATCAAAATTAAAATCCCTGATGGTGGCTCTGCCAGAGTCAGCCACACGTGAACCGAGATACCAAAAGTCGAAGCAGGCCGGGAGAAACGCGACATCTAGCGCTATATGACTCCGAAATCGCATTTCACGTATTCGGTTTTAGTTCTACTTCGTTTCAGGAAATTCTTCAGCAACATATTATATGACAAAATATGGGAGAAAACAGGTCTTCGCTAGGTGCCCTAGTTTTTCAGATATAAATATGGCCAATTTGGGGAGACTCTCCAGATCGGTCACCTAAAACCCTTATATCTTTTGAACCAGTGACCGACAAATTCTGATATTTGGCGACAAATTTCGACTAAGTATTTTTTTGTTATCAAAATTAAAATCCCTGATGGTGGCCAAGCCAGTGTCAATGACAATTTATATCTCGGAAAGGTGACGCTTTACAAGCTTTTGTCTCATATCAATACTTGTTGTGTACCAGCTATTATTTAATACAGGCTTTATGCCTGCCATTAAATAAAATGGCGGAAGTCAAGCAGGCCAGGCTTTATACAAAAATATTCAACACAGAGTACAGTAATAATAGATATTCAAACCCCTTTCTGACAGTCACTGAAATGAGAGCTTGATTTTAAAATTTGTGTTACTAAGGCTTCAAAAGTTTCTAAATAAAACCAAGAAATGAGATTACAAACTAGTTTATCTCGTATCAATATAATATATTGAGGTTGAGATATCTCAACCTGACAGACTGGACAAGATGTGTGCAGTGAAATAACATAATCATTACAGTAAGATGTGATAGCATGCTATTAATAATTTAAAATCACATTCATATTAGTGTAGCTATACATAAATTTATAATATCTAAACAGTAATCAGATCGTTTCATCTTCCATAATAATTCTTAAATGGAGCACAATTAAATTGCCTTCATATACTTTTGATCCTTACATAGGTACTTATTATAATAATAGCATCAAAAAGTGAGACCGCAAATAAAACATAAGTGAATTCATTATCTGCCTGCAGATTATGCATTCTATGTCACAATCAGTTAATCATACATGACAGGCACAATCTGAAGGACTTCTTGCAGGTTTCTTGGGAGCACTAAGTCTTTTTGAAGTACCAGTACCATATTGAATGCCTGAGCCTATCCTTTCTGGGTCTAATTCTCCCGTTTCGATCTTGGCCAAAATTGTTTTGGAACATTTTAAGAACGCTTCTTCTACATTTTCTCCAGATTTAGCGCTGGTCTCGAGAAACATCAGTTCTGAAAGATAATATTTTATAGATTTGAAAACAGAAAACAAAATAAGTGTTCAGGTTTACCATTTGGCAACAAAACTGAATAACTCGTGATTACCATTTTCTTGGGCAAATTGACTAGCTTCTGTGAATGTAACTTCTCTTGATTCTTCCATATCCTTTTTGTTTCCCACAAGTAAAATGACTATATTAGGGCTTGCTAGCGTTCTGGCATCCCTAAGCCAATTTGCGAGTGCATTGAAAGAGTCTCGAGACGTGATGTCGTACACAAGCAGGGCTCCGGCGGCCCCACGATAATAGGATCGCGTGACTGAACGAAATCTTTCTTGACCTGCAGTGTCCCATATCTGGAGTTTAGTAGACTTTCCGCCGATGTTTACAATTTTAGAACCAAATTCAACTCCAATTGTGTGACATCTATCTTCTTTAACTGTAAAAAAAAAAAAAAATGAAAACAACCAGATTTCTAAAATGAGGGGTCAAAGAAGATATTGTGGCAAATTTGAACTCATTTTTAGGGTAAGACTGAGAATTCTTTTTGATTTTTATATTAGTAAGTATATAGGATTCCATTGATGAATATGCTGTATTTTAGATGTACATAGATACAAAATACATTTAAGCAACACCACCTTATTCTTTAGTAAGTAATAAAAAAAGAATGAAAAAAAAACTACCAACTGTACTTTAAAACTGGGAAAAGAACTTACTGTACAAGTGATCAAGATGAAGGTGATAAAATATGTGACTTGAGTTTGAGTGCTTTTTCTTAGTTAGTCTACGGTTATATCACCAAAATGTATACAGCTTATCATGTAATTTATGCATGCATTTACAAGCCAATACTTCTTGGTTTAAGAAATATTTTGTAATATGGGCACAACAAGATTTTTTCAGATTTTTAATGTCTCTTATGCACACAGTAAACCCGATTATTAAACCCACACCATGGTTTGATTCGTTCACAAGTTACTTTGGCAACATATTAATTGAATTGCCAGATCAGATGTGCAACTTATTGAAGCCAAATATTAGAATGAATTACTGCAGAATACATATTTTACATAATTATGGCAATAACAATAAGTTGTACTAAGGGTCACTGGGGAGGACAGTGAACGGATTCTAACTTTGATAGTTTCTTTCTTGGAAACGTGAAGATTTTACCTTGGTTAGAGGGTACGTAACAGGGCACTGAGAAAAAACCAGCCAAAAGCAAGTCAGACTCGCGCCCCAATGGTTCCATACAAACTTTTAAAGGACAAACTTAACTTCGCTGTTCGATTCCATGAAATGGCTATATGCACCAACCGCAATAATAATAAGTTTATAATAGTAAAATCGCTTTTTTTGTTATTAAACTACATACGTATTTACGGTTTTCAGACTTTTCCCTTTACATGTGCTGTAAGACATTGCTTCTTGCCAAATTTCGTGATTCGTCAACGGGAACTACCATATAGGTTTTCAACCCAAAACCTACAGGGTAGTTCCGGTTGACCTAGAATTGTCAATGTTGGTTAAAAGCAAGGTCTTACAGCACAAGTAAAGGGAAAATTCCGAAAAATAAAAAACAAATGAAATTAAGGTTAATTTTTGGTACTTTCAAGATTTCGCGAAAACCAAAATTTGCCCATATCTTTTTATGATTTTGACTCAAGAAGTCAGGACCTTGATTTTTATACACGTAACAGGGACTATTATGACCTCAGTATCTGGTACAACCAACTCTGGTACAACCCTACTAAGGACTATAGACCCTCAGTATCTGGTACTCTGGTCTAAATAACAATGGAGACACATTTATCATAACATTACACAGCAGAATTTAATATGACTAAGAGTTCATGAATTTCTTTTTATAATAATCTCTAAGTAGATAGTGAACACAGTACATTATTGTTGATAGTGGCTAGGTACTTACATTTGTTTCCAATGAAATTATTGAGAAGGCTTGACTTTCCTGTACCAGCGCTCCCAATTACCAGAAATTTAAAAAGATATTCTGTAACCAAAATTGAATATGAATTTTATAAAATATTTTACATTGGACACCTTGTAAATAACAGAATTTACTACATACAACAACGATAAACCATACCGTAAGATTCAGACATTGTGTATGTTCATATGGTATAAATACAATGATATTTATATTCCTCCAAACACAATCTTTTAATTTTCACACCTAACTGAACTGTCAACAATAATATCTGCAGTTTCGTAAATATTTCTGATTTCACAACAGTTCAATTCAATTTACCATTTATTTGCACGAACGAAATGAAGTAGAATTATTGAATGAATGAAATGAACGTTAATCGGTTAATGTAGCGAAGGGTTGCCACCTTGGATTTTTTAGAGGCGCTAGATCAAGAGTAAAATGTCACCAGATTTCAGAAATTTGGATTTAAAAAAAAACACCAAATTCCGCTAAATGGACTGCATTATCTCAGACAAAAAAACCGTACATTAAAATTGAACGAATATGTATGAGATGCTAAAAAATAGTTGGTCGTTCTTATTAATCATACAAGTGATTTTAAAATTTTGTGTAAGTATTTAGGACTAGAGTCAATGATATTATATTAAACAGATATGATAAACACCTACAAAACCACCGAAAAAAGAGTGCCGCGGGGGAGAGCCAGCTCACATACCTACACGCAGTGACGCAGAATAAAGGCAAAACAGACCAATTGGCGCGTTTTCGAGTCTTCACGATTGCGCGCTCTTAACATTTCTGTTGAATTGAATATCATTGACTAGAGTGCAAAGAGTTTTAATTTACTTTTTTTTTTTTTACATTTTATTTTATACTTACTTACAATGAGGGATTTTCTTTTTAGCTCTTCTCTAATCGCTGGATAGATGGCGCTAGGTGTAAGTATGATAATGCAAGGAACGGAACCTAAAAAAACTGATTTTAACAAAGCGCGAGAAATGTTGGTTATATTCGGAAGGTTAAGCAAATGAAAGTGTCAGTCAACGAGAGTATGTGACGTGACACAATGGTTTTTTTTCAAGCGTTTTGGCTCTGGCATAGTAACTTCAACGCCATCTATAGAGTTCTTGGAAACTAAGTTTTTTTTTAAAACCTCAAAAGGAAAACCTCTCATTAACCAAACATTACATTACCTCAATGATATTCTAACAAATAATTAATTAAATATCATTGCATTACCTAGTATTCTTTAGGGTGTAAAAAGACTTAACAAAGATAAAAGGCACTTGTTCATCCCGTAGTTGCATCATTTTTTTGTTCTAGACCATGATACTCGGGAACCTTTTAAGTAGTTTCGGAAATATTCGGGGTCAAATAATCCAACTTTTCCACAAGTTATTTTTTTGCATGTTTTTAAATGTAAGATTTTTACTATAAACACCTCCACGACCCCCGTACTACGTAATACGTTATATATATTTTTTTATTTTTTTTATTTTTCCAACATCTTCTTTTGACATGGACATATTGACCCATGAAATAGAATTCTCAAGACTAGTTACTTAAATGAATTGGATCGTGTTCCTGTCGAAAAGCGTTCAGTTACCTAAGTTAACATCCTCTTCATCTTCATCTTCATCAGAAATGTGCGTCATCAAAAGGATTTGGATGATATAGTAAGTTTACCAAGTTACGAAGAATCAGATTGAAATAGCTATGTACCTACCTAATCATTTAATTGAATAATTACTCGTCTGAATTATGTAATTTTCTTTTACCTTTTGAATTATAAAACTAATAACCCTAATTTTTTTTTACTTATTTGAAAGATTGGGTGTGTGTGCGTCTATTATACGATTCAGATGACACTTGGTATGTATGTAGATAGATATGACCTAGAATGGGCTACTTTTTTATACAGCCTATCGCGAGTGAAACCGCGGGACATAACTAGTGCTTATGAAACTATTGTTATTCAATTATATAGGTACCTACATTTTCTATACAATACTGATGATAGGTAGTAAATTCACATCATACTTAAAAATTTTTTTCCGTGTCTTATTAGGAAGCGGAAACACTGTGCGACGCATTGCGACTATTAAGCGATTAAATTTGGAACGAAACAGATCTTCACTTGGTGCCATAGATATAAAGAAGTTAGTTTTTTAGATTTCTATGCTTGGTGCCCTAGTTTTTGAGATATCGAGACTCCAGATCGGTCTCTTAAATCGGCCACATAAAAACCCTTCTAACTTTTGAACCAGAGACTGACAAATCCTGATATTTGGCGACAAATTTCGACTAAATATCGTCAAATTTTTTGTGTCATAAAAATTAAAATTCCTGATGGTAGCCAAGCCAGTGTCAGTCACACTACTACACATTACCAGCTTAATCGCTAGGGGCTGATGCTCCAGGGTAGCCCGCGAAATTCAAATTTTCTTACGTTTTTTGCAATTTGCAGGCCAGTGCTAGGTTGTATCAGTTGTATGTTGATTAAAATATTATTCGCGGCTGTAAGACGTGTGTAGTTACAGAATTATATTCATCTAAATCATCAATACAACCCTCCAAGTTCATGAAGGTGGAAAAAAAATTTTTTCAAGGTCAAAGTGGTTCTTGCACCTTTATGAACTTGGAGGGTTGTATTTATGATTTTGATACCCTTGAGCATTCACCTTAAAAATGGAACTTGAAAATTTGACAGTGACAAATTGACAATCCACTGTAAGTGTTGCCCACTCTGTGGATTTTCCACTAGTTCTGGCGGTTTAGACTGTCCTTTATTTAATGGTTAGTGGATTTTTCTAGTGATTTTGTGACTTTTCAGTTAGTGGTAAGGTACCACAACAACCAGCAACCACTAGTACGATTTACAAAAATACTCAGTTCTTTATTATTGAAAAAGGGTACATTTTTTTGTTGTTAGTTCACCGTATCTTATGAAACCGGATGAAGATAGAGCAATGAGAGGTTTTCCTTTTGAGGTTTTAAAAAAAAAACTTAGTTTCCAAGAACTCTATAGATGGCGTTGAACTTACTATGATAGTTGGTGCCAAAGCCAAAACGCTTGAAAAAAAATACATTGTGTCACGTCACTTACTCTCGTTTACTGACACTTTCATTTGCTTATCCTTCCGAATATAACCAACATTTCACGCGCTTTGTTCAAATCAGTTTTTTTAGGTTCTGTTCCTTGCATTATCATACTTACTCCTAGCGCCATCTATCCAGCGACTAGGGAAGAGCTAAAAAGAAAATCCCTCATTCTCACAATAAGGAAGATGCATAAATTTTCTTTTGTTTATTTCGATACGGGATGTTAAAGTACTATAAAAATGATGACAAAAAGCGGAAACAAGACATAAATCGGCCAAATAACACAAAAGTTATAACCATTTAAACTTTTGCTTCTATCTCTTTCTAGATAAACGGAATTTAGTATGGATTTTGTACGTCGATGACAGGAATGACTGCAGTTTCAAATGCTTAAAACTTAGTATTTTTAATAGATATTTAAAAAATAATTTCACTTGGCTATTTCTAGAGTGATAAAAAAAAATCATGCATCTTCCCTATTCGTGCTGGTTTAGCTCGTGAAGGCAATGCTGCAATGAGAGGTTTTCCTTTTGAGGTTTAAAAAAAAAACTTAGTTTCCAAGAACTTTATAGATGGCGTTGAACTTACTATGCCAAAGCCAAAACGCTTGAAAAAAAAACATTGTGTCACGTCACATACTCTCGTTGACTGACACTTTCATTTGCTTAACCTTCCGAATATAACCAACATTTCTCGCGCTTTGTTAAAATCAGTTTTTTTAGGTTCCGTTCCTTGCATTATCATACTTACTCCTAGCGCCATCTATCCAGCGACTAGGGAAGAGCTAAAAAGAAAATCCCTCATTACTACATATTACCAAATAGTGTAGTGTAAAAAATTGGAACTAAGAAAATCTATTCTTCACTATCTGAAACTTAGTGCAAATGAAAGCGACTCTTCTGAAGATGATCATCTTTAGCCAGTTAATTAATACGTAGTTCTATATTGTGACTACAAAAATAAATCCTTATTTCTATTTTCAATATTGTTGTTTTATTTCCAAATAGCATTTAGCCAAGGGTATGAGCACTTAGCACGGAATTGGTTAAGTTGAATTAGTGGTTTTTGGGCCACGAAGCCACATTTGGTGGGTTCTTAAAATAGAGTTGGCAACACTGGCTGTACTGTGTCAACTGTTGGTCCAGTCAGTGTGACCAGCGTTGCCAATTTAGCATATTATTTGCTAAATTTGGCATATTTTGTTCTTGTTTAGAATATTTTTTAGCGTTTAGCATATAGCATATTTTTTTAGCATATTTTATAAGACATGAAAAGAATTTAAAACACAATATTTCTTGAAATAAAAATTGAAATCGATACTCGGCTCCGAAACTGTTTGGCGGTGAGAACCCTGAATGCTATTTTATACGTCAGATTCAGCCTAAAAAGAGCAGCAAAGTGCTGTTATTCTTACATTGCTCCAAACAATGTACTACTCTGTATGCTGTATCGGAACAAAAGTGAGTTACGACTCTCGCTCTCAGTTTTCCACATCAGCTGATATTGATGAAAATCAAGACATTGATATTATATTCCCCTGATTCAATTTTTTACTCATCATCATCAGCCTATTAATGTTCCCACTGCTGGGACACAGGCCTCCTCTCAATGAGAGGGAATGGGCTATAATCCACCACGCGGGCCCAGTGCGGATTGGTAGATGTCACATGTTTTTGAATTTTTGGTTCTAGGACATGCCGGTTTCCTCACGATGTTTTCCTTCACCGTTTTTGAGAGCAGTGGTGATGAAATAAATTACACAAAGTAATGCACCTGTCTGGGTTCTGACTTACTGTTCGTAAGTCGGGGCCGCCACCACTGGGCCACCGCTGCTCCCAATTTCTTACTAAATACTGACAATTATGTTGGCATATTTTTTGGCATTTTTTAGAGAAGGTTAGCATATTTTAGCAAATTTTTTACACCAATCTAGCACATTTTGAAGTAGTTGAGTTGGCAGGACTAAGTGTGACTGTGTGACATGACCACAGAGTACATTTTTTTGACATGACATTCAGTGACATTTGAATTTCCAAAATTAAATTGCAAGATGGGTCACGGACAAAAATAAATTTTAAATATCTATTTTGAGTCGCATTTAATAAATATTTCGAAAATCATTGTAAAATGCTGTGTTCTTTGCGTTACGTAAGTTGACTTCATGCTGTGAATTAATTTACGTTTGTTTTCATCAACTTTGATTTTATTTATTTTTTTCAGAAAATTTTAGGAGCGATTGCTCCTAGGATATTTGTACCGAGAGAAAACCAAGTCAGAACGTTTTGGGAGTTTGTAAATATGAGTTTTAATAAGCCAGATGTTGATCGCATTAAACAATTCGGCCCAGATCGTACATGTGCTGAATGGGTGCTGCGAAATGGTGGCAAGGTAGTCTGGGACGGTGGAAGAAAATTGGCTGATTACAATTCACTACCCCCAGAAAAAGCACAAGTTCCAAAATTAATAGAAATTGATGGCACTGATTCATCAATTTCACATTATGGTTTTCCTCATCTAAGTAGGTAATGCTGTGTGCAGTATGGAATTATCTGTCAGTGATATTATGTGTACACCTACCTAACTATTCTGTTCCTGTAAAATCCATACTTATTTAACCCAAGGTAAATCAGTGTTTAACATGTAAATAATGTACACATAATATTACCACAACAATAATGAAACCTGACTAGCTCATAGAAAACCCTGCTTTTATTTCTCTATTTTTTTATTATTCTTTGGTATGCTGTAACATAGATATTATTATGCAAAACAACTAAAATTATGTAAAAAAAAACGAATGTTGCCTTGTTGTGGATCTACATTCCAGTAGTGTTACCAGGATTCACATTCCAGCATACCAAAGGGCAAAACTTTGTCAAAATGAAACATCATGCATTATGACCAGTTTTCCACTAAAGCTATGTTTTATTTTAAGTTGGATGCACAAAGTTGAGCAGAGTTATCCTTCATAATGCCAGCTACATTGACGACAGAGCTCTAAAAGGCCTCAATTATGGACGTGACACAATAACACATCTACAGGTGTCCAAGTGTGTTAATGTCACAGATGCTGGGTTGAAAGAAATAAAAGTTCTTGATAAACTTGAATCCCTATTGTTGTTTAACTTGGAGAGTGTTGAAAATTTAGAAGAATGTAAGCTTGTCATTCAACATCGTCTGCCTAAGTGTAAAATACTAGGTAAAGAAGGTAGGCAAAGCAATAAATGAAAAACATTGAATAGTTCCTTGTATTTGGGATTTTATTTCTTCATTACCATATTTTTTTTTTTTTTTTTTCAGATGGAGTTGAAATAAAAGTTAATCAACAATGAAAACACTTTCCTATCAAAGATACATTATAAAAATAATTAATTATGAAGAATTAAACATTTTTTGTATATATGTAAACATCTAGACAACTTTAAATACAAACTTGAACATTGAGGTAGTATTTCATTAGTTTTTTTCAACTTTCTAATATGTAATTCCTTTCCCAACTGCTTCATTGACATTACTATATCCATCTCGTTTGAGTAGTTCAGCTAATTCATTCTTTATTTTTGTGACAACTGGTGGTCCATGATAAATTAGAGCAGTGTATATTTGTACGGCACTTGCACCTGCCAAAATCTTATCATAGGCATCCTGACCTGTGAATACTCCTCCTACACCCACAATGGGAACTTGGCCTGAAACAACATTGGTTTATTTATTATTTCTCAAAGAATATCAGGACACTAGTAAGACAGAAAATTGTTAAACTTTATTAATTAACCATTTTAATAAGTCTTCATATCTCAGTACAAACAACCACTCCCGACCCGTGGTACAACTGCGATGTCCAACTGGTTGTACTACGGAGAAGTAAATTTACCCATGGTTCAACTCTTTTTTCTGATATTTATGATTATGACCCGTGGTACAACGGTGGAATTATGTCCAACTGGTTGGACGACGGGGATAGGATGGTCGTGTAAAACAAATGAACGTCTAAAACAAATGACTATCGTTAAGTGATCTGACAACGAATGCGATTGTAATAACCTCCTTCTTTTTTAAGTCGGTTAAAAAATGGGTGCAAGTGATTGGTGCAATAAAGATGTTAATGAAGTGAAATAATAAACATTTATTTATTGAAATTTTTTTTTTGAGGAATTTTTACAAATATTATAAAGAGATAAAATTTGTAAGTTTGTATGAAGGAGGTAATATCTGGAACTACTTGTTCAAAATTAATAATTCTTTTTGTATTGCATCCAATATGAGCTATCGCTCATCTATCGAGGAATGCTATAGGCTATATAACATTACGCTACGATCCACGAAAAATTAAAGGAAAAAATAAAAATCTAATTTCGAAAAATAACAACGCCAAACAGAAAAAGAAATGAGAGGTTTTCCTTTTGAGGTTTTAAAAAAAAACTTAGTTTCCAAGAACTCTATAGATGGCGTTGAACTTACTATGCCAAAGCCAAAACGCTTGAAAAAAAAACATTGTGTCACGTCACATACTCTCGTTGACTGACACTTTCATTTGCTTAACCTTCCGAATATAACCAACATTTCTCGCGCTTTGTTAAAATCAGTTTTTTTAGGTTCCGTTCCTTGCATTATCATACTTACTCCTAGCGCCATCTATCCAGCGACTAGGGAAGAGCTAAAAAGAAAATCCCTCAAAAACGAAAAGAGGTTTTATGTAGCGTCATGCTACAATATGTGAAACAGAGGGAGATTACGAGCACTATGATTAACCAATTCACGGTCCACTCCTCTGCACTCCACACAGCTCCGCGTCAGTGGAAACGCACTCATACAATCGTACCTTATTAACTGTAACAGCAGGGTCTGTCAACTTTGTTCTACGAACAAAATGTAGGTGGGCTAGAAAACAAGAGAGAGACAACAACATCAGAGTAAAAGAGATGAATAACATAATGTTGCCACCAAAAAGACTATTTCATATTCTTCAAAATAATTAGCTACTTAATTGATTTTTAAAGTAAACTTCCCTTAAAATTACCTTTTGCTATTATTCTGATGCCAGAAAATATTTGTTAGGAAATATTTCGTATTTAATTGATTAATACACAAAACAAAAAGGAGATAATATATGACAACACTAAAGTCCGCACGCCGAGGTGCTTATAATTTTGACGTTGACATTTGACGTCACAAGAAAAATAACTGCCGTCGCTTGCGCACTATTTTATCTTGTACTTATGTTTATTTGTAATAAATAAACCAGTTCCATTTAATTCTACATACATTGTTAACGTGAGTCGAGCTTGCTCCTCTGTGTCTGTGTTTTGGTGAAATTAATTGTGTATTTGTGAGATAATAGACTCGGTGTTGAGACAGTGACTCTTGTTTGATTTTATGTTTAATTTCGCGATGAGTTCGCAGAAAGAAAACACTAGAATCTGTACCATGTGTGGATCTTCACCTTCGAAAGATCCCAGCATCACTTTGCATCGGTTTCCGAAGCCTGGCTCAAAAAATGCTCTGCGGTATGTACCTACCTATGTACTTTCTATTCTATTCGTTTCAGACGACTTAGGCCATACATGTATGTCTGGCCACAGGTCTGGCGACTGCTTTACTACACCAACCGCACGATGCAGTTCCACTGCTCGCTTGGTTCAGTATGTGTGTGTATTTAGAAGACTGTAGTGTGCTATGCAGTCGCAGCTTAAAGCAGTCGATACTGACTACTTGAAGCAGTCCGTGTATGGTTGGCCATAGAATACCTTTTATTTATGCAGCTTTTATCTACCATATTAATGTAATAAGAATACATAATTGTATCGAATGTACCTATTTTAAACTCTTTTTATGTCTCTTTCGTTGCCAAAAATCAATGTAGTTAACTATTCTTGCTTACATCATTCTCAAATTTAATATTACATCTCTATTGATCAACTCAAATGGATAAAGCTTAATTAAGAATATGAATAATGTTGAGAATGTGGTATGTAATTTAAATATTTTTTATTTTCAGTTGTGAATTATGGGCAAAGTATTGCTTTCCAAATAAAGCCTGGTTTTCACCGAAATTCCAGGATGAACTCCATTCAAAGCATAAGATGCTTTGCAGCAAACATTTTGAAAGCACATGCTTTAATGAGAAGAAGTTGTTCAGAACAGCAGTACCTGGTGTTCAATCCTATAAGGTTAGTACAATTGACACTTGAAAAGTGTATTTAAAACACCTGCCTTACACTGCAGATAGATACAGATTTATTTCTTTCTTTGTTGTGAGATGTGGCCACCCTCTGGTGTCAGAGTTAATTAAGCCACCTCTGAGAATCCCACAGGCCTCTGACATGACAGAGCAAGAGTTATGCCACTATTGCTCTTTATCATGTGTTATGACAAGTCCTTTTTTACTATAATACAACACTAGAGCAGCACACATTTTTAGAATATGATAGGTAGTATAATTATTATTTTTTTCTTCTCTTACCTAATTATTTTAAATGTATGTCTTTTAATGTTTAATAAGTTAAGATTAAATTAAAATAAGTTAACCTTTCATTTTCAGGATACAACAATTTCTAATCTGCCAGATCAACCTGCCTTATTTGAACCTGTTACGGCACTGGGCCCGCATGGTGGTTATGTTTTTTTTTACACCTTGTTATAATAATGGACGATAGTGTAGCTATATTGTATCCGTCTGTTTTCAACCAAAATAATAAGTACTTACCTATCTCTTCCTAACCATTTCTTCTATTGCATTATTTCATTAAACTGAAGTTAAAATATTAAACGATACATTTATGTAAAGTGTAAATTTTTGTTTGATTTTGTCTAGGATTTGATGTGCAATTGAGCTGTCCGTACTTGTTATTATGGTCGAAGATGCTTTCTGCTTTCAAATTGTTGTATGATCTTATTTTTAGAATATTGTGTTTAATTTGTTTTAAGATTAGCCGACAAAATATGTGATTAATTGTCATTACATGACATACTTGTGAACATCTTTTGTCCCAAATGCATAAACACATCTATTCATGTAAAATTAGTCTTACTTGCATAAATGAATAAATTATAATGATTATCATGCTAAATAAAGAAGTGAAATACTAACATTTGTTTTACTAGACTACTCCATATTGATTTCAGCATTTTATGCACAAGTACACTGTGTTTCTCGATAGTTTTGTTCAGATGTTAATTATTGCTGAGCAACAATTACCATCTTAAAGGAAACTATCGAGAAACGCACTGTACTTGTGCATAAAATGCAATAAGAGAATCTATTAAATGCACAGTACTTTGAAATTCCCGCCCTGGATTCTACCGCCTTGTTTTCGTGGGCAAAACATAGATGGCGCTGGTCGGTAAGGAAAATTTTCCTCATAAAATTCATACGCAGTCGTTATTCTTCTCCTTAGAGTATATATGTTCTGTGTGTAACAGATCCACAACATTTGAGTTTTTTGTACATAGAGCACCGCCAATATGCGCCACGCGACTCATCTTTAAAAGCTTTCACTTTGTAAAATTGTCGACTTTTAATAACAAAACATTACCGCCTTTTCTTTCAATTATTCTAACTTCACAATTTTCCGACATTTTCCTTTGGTATGGTGTAAAAACGAGAAATATTCACGCGTCACTATCAACGTCTTAATCATCAATAGACAATTAATCAAAAGAGGTAGTAATTGCATTGCACTTCAGTATTGATAGATAACTTTTTCCTGTTTATTACCAGTAGTTGTTCCATAGATACATTCAATTCCCAGAAGTACAACTAGTTGGACCAAGGAAAGAACAACTCACTCGAGTTGAACCATTGGTAAAGATATTTCCCCATAGAACAACCAGTTGAACCATGGGTAAATTTACTTCTCCGTAGTACAACCAGTTGGACATCGCAGTTGTACCACGGGTCGGGAGTGCAAACAACCTGCAAAATATTACACTACCCACCTTTGGTCATTTTATACATCTGTTTAATCATTTCTGTGGATTTAACTGCAAGTGGTTTACCACTTAAGCCTCCTGCTTCATTTGGAAACTCAGTATTCTGTAGTTGAGGTCTGTCAATTGTAGTATTAGAGATAATCAAACCATCCACTTTACTTTCTGTCTTCAAGATTACTGAAACAATCTCTTTCATTTCATCATTGCTTAGATCTGGAGCAAGTTTCAAAAGTAAAGGAGGATTGTTAGTGGTCTTTATAGCAATTCTTGCCTTATTAACTTCTTTCAAGAGTTGATACAGTTCCTCTTTCTTCTGTAATGACCTTAGTCCTGGAGTATTAGGACTGTAAAATAAAGTTGTTTATTGAAATAGTAAATGGTGGGTTAATTATTTTATTATGAATTTTTAGCAAACGCATTTGTACCTGCTTATGTTTATTACAAAATAATCAGCTACATTCGAGAACTTTTTGATACCTAAAACATAATCTTCAATAGGATTATCAGACAACTTATTTTTTCCTAAATTGATTCCCAGTAATCCTTTATCCAGTAGTGATTTTTCTATCATGTCTATTTTTTTGTACACTTGATCATGACCTTCACTATTGAAACCATATCTGTTGATAACTGCCTTGTCTTCAGGTAAACGAAAAACTCTTGGTTTAGGATTTCCAGGTTGTGCTTCTGGTGTAACTGAGCCAATTTCCACAATAGAGAATCCTAACTTTCTCAAACCTATTACAGCATCACCATGTTTGTCAAAACCAGCTGCTATTCCAATAGGATTATTTAATTCATAATCAAGGAATTTCGTTTTCTGAAAAGTTTTATTTAAGTATATTAGGTATTTGTATAATATGTTATAAAACCCTGTCCAATCTGAGGGTATTAATAGGCATTGAGATCAGATTCTAATTACGTAATCCTTTTTGGAGAACAAGAAAAAAAATACCAAAATAAAAATTGAATACTTTAAAATGAATTATTACAATGAACTTACCAATACTTGTGGATCATCAACTTTTGCAGGAGGAAAGACTCCATATTTTATAGCTGCCACTCCGAGCTTGTGTGCCCATTCAGGGTTTAGATATTGACTAAGCGGTTGTAGAACATGAGTATAGTATCCATCAAAATCTTTTTTATAGTAAATTAATTGGTATGTTAATGTTCCACCAAGAGTTACAGTACACAAAGATGTTAGTTTTTTCTGGAATAAATATAAACTGATAAAAACAAAACATTTATCGTTGATAAATAAACTTGCCTCCTGGAACGCAGGACATAGTATCTAATGTAGGTGTTACTATACATATCTGCTTAAACCTTTGAGAAGTGCAAGCGTGTTGTTTTGTTGCTACAATAAAAATTATAACAATCAAATATTTGACTGATATTTTTTAGCTTGCCTTATGTATTGGCCGAATCTAGAAACTGAATTTCAAACCAATTCACCCCTAACAATGAGGGCTATCGTTTTTGAGCTCACCAGATTGCGCCACTGGCGAGTATGGTCCCGCAATAAATTTTATTTTACTACGATCCACCTGGCTTTACACAGGTGCAATGTAGCATATATATAAACCTTTGTCTTGAATCACTATGTATTGCTGAAAACCTCTTTAAAATCAATTGCGTAGTTTAAAAGATATAAGCATACAGACAGCGGAAGCGACTTACTAAGTAAAGAAGTATCAATAACTTCATTACAAGTATATTTTATTACATCAACACAGTGTAAAAACTAATTAGCACGAGCATGAAATGATTAAAAATCATTTTCGCTCTTATCAAATTAGATCGTACCTAGCTACATAAAATCTTCAAGTCATAATTAATCAGGAATGGTTCATTCTTGACCACAATCATAATTATTAGTGAAAATAAGTAGTAAAAAATTGCGCAACATGCAAACACTATGATATTTGACTTTACTCCTACACAAACGCCTCTAGCGGCGAATTCATGCCCGATAGCCCCCATTGAACTGCTTTGCAATCCCTTTGGTTCTGGTGACAGTACCTACATTTTTGTGACAGACATGATCACTGCAGCCAGGATGACCTCCTGAGAGAACTCCTCAACGATTAATAGCACGGACACGAAAATTGGTATACGCGTTCATTGTTAATAAATAAATATAATGTTTTTTTTCTTTTCAATAATTCAATGGGAAAGGTTAGAGCTAAATAATCAGGTTATTATTAAAAAAATGTACAGTTCTATAGCAGAAAGTTAGAAATCATTTACCATAGCTTCTTTTTTGGTTGCCATCGTCACTATATAATTATTTCAATAATTCGGCAAGCTTAATTGGTAGTAAATATGCAATTTATTATGATAGTAATAATTTGATTAGATGAGATCTGTCAGTGTCAATTGTGTCAAATTGTCAATAAAAGAATGTCAATTTAAAGGCTGCGTTCCGAATTACGTTGTAATCGATTTGATTGAACGTCCATAAACAGGAGCGCGATATCGATGTCCCTTGAATCGTCATAGATGACGATCGTCAATCGCAAGATGGTACATGTCATGTACCATCTTGCGATTGACGATGACATGATTTTGCGTTCCGATTTAGATATCACGATTTGACAGCTAAGAACTGCCATCAATTCGGAACGCTCGCGCTCTCGTGCGTGAACGCGTTGACAGTAAATATAATCCCAAACCAAAACCTTTCACAAGACCTATTTTTGAAAATGGAAGTTAAGTTTGTTGACTCTATCGACTTTTCATAATCGAGTTCAGCAGGGGTATTCTAAACTATTCGATAAGTTTCCGTGTCGCTAAGGAACAGTATTCGACAATCTCATTTCCGAGCCGAAGAACTGTCAAAACGCTATTCACAGATCCGAACGGACCGATGCGTTTTTTTCTTTGTTTTTTCTCCATTTGTTCCTGACGGAACAGGCTAAGGTCTGAGACCATGCTGCCTAGTCATTAGTTAGCATTTTTCTTGAGTAGGATAGATCCAGTAAAATTCATCAGTATGTAAATCCAGAATATAAGGAAATCCAATAAAATTCATTAGTTTTATATTTATCCATAGTAATCAAATCCAGGTAAATTCATCAGTTTCTTATTTTCCATGTAAAGTTAATCCGTATAGAGTCTTCGGTTTATTTCAATAAAATCCATGTTTTTAAGATTTGTTATTACACAAAATCTTGGGTCAAGTCCAATTATTTTTCATTTTAGGTAAAGAGCCAAATGTCAAGTCCTTTAATTTTTTTTTTTTTTTAACCCCCCCAACTGACGGGAAGCGACTATTATCTATGCCCGGTTCCTATAAACAACGGTTCGTTAAGGTGAATGCTTCGACCAGCCCGCGAAATTCAAATTTTCTTACGTTTTTGGCAAATTACAAGCCAGTGCAAGGTTGTATGTTGATTAAAATATTGGACGCGATTGTAAGACGTATGTAGTTACAGAATTATACTAATCAAAACCATCAATACAACCCTCCAAGTTCATAAAGGTCTAGCAATGACTTTGACCTTGAAAAAATCGTTTCTCGACCTTTATGAACTTGGAGGGTTGTATTGATGGTTTTGATGATTATAATTCTGTAACTACATACGTCTTACAATCGCGTCCAATATTTTAATCAACATACAACCTAGCACTGGCCTGCAACTTGCCAAAAACGTAAGAAAATTTGAATTTCGCGGGCTACCCTGGAGCATCAGCCTTAATGTGCAAAAGGAACCATTCGTTTTTGAGTTACGAATAACGGAAGGATTGTGGCGTTCCTATAAATTTTTGCGTCAGCTACCTGCACCGAATGGATGTTGGTAACCCACTTACCAAAGCCCTCCGTCAACACGTGTTCGACACCCCATGTTTCGTTATTACAACAGGGTAGATGACAAAAAAATACAAAAACAAAAAACACGTGTCCATTTTTTTTCGATAATCTAACTCACGGACTAAACAGAATCATATGGTTCCTACCTTTATTCAGAAAACTTATCTTTTATATTTATTTTATAATTTTGGTGTTGAAAAAATCTCTAAGTATTAAAAAATAAAAATAAAAATATTTTGGCTACTGAAGTGAACAAAACCCGATTGAGAGCGACAGACTTTCTTGACACATTACACAAGATACTAAAATGATCGACCCTCGTTTTGTAATTCCGTTGACTAGAACCACTTTCTTCATCTGATTCGGAGTTACTCCAGTCCAATAACCTTTCTAAATCACTTAATTCACTATCTGAACGCGACATTTTACAACGATTTATAGCAAATAACAAGGAATAAGTAACATTATTGTAGACAACCGACCGAAGTCGGGCGGTAAACAAATTGTAAACGACTCGTTACTTTGACAGCTCGTTGACCTACCTTTTTTGTTATAGGAACACCATCGCCCGACATCTGCATACATTTGGCTTACGGTTCGTTATTCGAAACCCTCCCATCCGTAGAACTGATCTATCGGTAACTTAAGTAACGAAACGTTTTTTATAGGAATGGTTTTGGCTTACGTCTCGTTGAAAATACTACTATCCGTAAGCAAAACGACTCGTTTCTTGTTTATAGGAACCGGGCAGTTATCGTATTCGTACGTAAACAGTATACCTACCTACTCTAATTCCTACAAATTATTCCAAATAGTATTATTTACAATTATTTATATACTTACAAATTATATTTATGTCAAGGAAAATAAATTTATTAAACATATTTTATAGACATGACAGCTAATTAACTTTAGACACCATGAGTTAAATTTGTCCAACTGTATTATTAATAAAATTAAACAAAGATAAATACGTCGAGCTATTTACAAGAAGAGCCTGAATGGAGCGCGGTACCAAATCAGGGCTACCATAAATTTCAATAAGCTCATCCATCAGCACAAGGCGCTGGATGCCAAAAGATGAGCACTCAAAGAAAATGTGAGCAAGAGATTGCTCTGCTTGAGAATTACAATGATCACAAAGCGGACTGTGAACAATTTTGAGACGAGACAAATGATAATTCAGTCGACAGTGACCAAAACGAAGCCTGAGTATGGTGGAGTAAAACTTCCTGTTCATGTAAGTATTGGTTTTACAGAACCAAGGCATGGTTCCTATGGGAATATTGTATACTGCATACCACATACCTTTATTTTCAATTTGAACTGTATGATTCCAGTGCCTTTTCCATATATCAATGGACCTTTTTTTCAATAGAGGAGCTATGTCTGTACAAGGAACAGAAATGTTGAGGAAACTACTTGAATCTGGGACATCAGCAGAATTTGTTATAGCTCTAGCTAGAAAATCAACCCTTTCGTTGCCCATCACACCAACATGCGAAGGGACCCACATGAACAAAACCTTAATGTTATGAAAATACAATTGTAACCAAGATTCTTTTATCAATGATATAAAATAGTTTGTGTTAGCATTCAACCTATTATTTTTGAGGTTTTCAAGAACACTCATGCTGTCACTTACTATTACCCATTGACAACATCCATCATTTGTATGCCTAATGTGCTTTAGGGCAGCAAGTATAGCCACAGCCTCAGCTGTGAATATACTTGTGTTTGAGTTTATTTTATAACCAGTACCAGAATTCATTAGCTCATCAAAAATAGCAAATGACACTGCTGACTCATTAGACCCATCAGTATACATAAATCTATGATCAGTAAATTCATGAAATTTACCATATACATCTTCTTTAGTGGATAAATTGTGATCAATAACGATGTCAATTGCAGGAAATTTGCTGTCAAAATCTCCCTGATAACATGGAAGAATAGATGACTTATGAATTTGCAGAGTTTCAAGAAAATTTACATACTGAGAAAAGCCCTGAAGTATATATGATAAGCTACAGATGGACGGTGTACATGATTGTTTCAAATTGGAAAACAAGTGATTATTATTTTTACTATAAAGTTTTAATAAGAACCTTTCCTTCAAGTAACAAAATCTTATACTTAAAGGAGGAAGTTTACATTCAACTTGCATTGCATTGATTGGAGTACTTTTAAATGCTCCGGTAATGAGTCTCAAACTTTTATTTTGTATTTTATCCTCTCCGCAGCTAAGCGCGCGGATTTGCAAATACCGTAACCGCTCACATGCAAAAATTTTTGCAAGTTTTCAAAACATTTTCTGCCCGATCCGATAAAAACACCTGTAGCTCAAAAACTACAAGTCCTAGAGCAATTACAAAAATACTGTTGTCAAGCTGATTAGATAAGGAATCTACTTATCTAGAAATCAAAATGAAATACTTTAATTATATACTCCAAGTCATAATGTATAGCAAAAAATAGTTACAAAAACTGATATTTCGCTAGAAATATCAGTTTTCTCTTAGTTTTTTATCCATTTTAACATTAAAGAAATAAACTAGACTATATTTCCTTTCCAACAAGACCACAATCTCATTTATAGCTCAATAGCATCATATCTAAATATACTTATGAAACTAGATACTCACTGTTTGTTTACATCTGGGAACTAATTTTTGGCAGCCGGTGTTGGATGAAAAAACACACAAACCCACATGTTTTTTGGTGTAGATAGTTGAACAATCTAATCACCTCACTAATTAAGCACTGCTTTTCCCATTTCACACACGTTTTAGTCACTAAATCACGTATTTCTTCACACAACACAATCACTATAGGTACATATAATAACTACTTTTTCACGGGCGAAATATTGCAACTTCGAGATTCCAAAACGAATTTACGTTGACAAAATAATGAAGCACAGTTCTCAAGGATAATTTTGATATATAATAGTATCAGCTACCATTAAAAATACCAGAGTTATCACGACATTTGCTGCGGAGGTAAATTCGAGTGTTCACCGTCTGTCAAATGAAAGTTGTTTTTTTTTTTCGGCAAGTTGTCTATGGAGTAGTGTTGCGATGTTCGATTTTATTATTGAGGAATTTAGTAACGAATTGAACACAGAGGTATAAGCTCTAGAGGAGACAGTTTTAGACGGTTTTTAATGCAGTTTTTTTTGAGGCGGGTGCGCGCCATACAAATGTACTAGATAGCTATCAAGTGTAATGCAGCCATAACGCAAATGACCTAGATAGCTGCGGAGAGGGTATCAAGAATATCTACTAACCTTCTATCACCAGCAAAACAGAGAAAACCATATTCAAAATGACTACTGTTAAAGTATTAAAAAACAGCATAAAGAAAACCGGTAACTTAGTCTTTTGCACGAGTCACCACATCCCTATTCCTTCTCGTCTTTGTTTCCGTTTCCTGCGCGAACCTCACTAGCGCGCACACACACATAGACACTTTTCGTTCAAACACCAAATCAAAAGGGCGGCACGCAAGCCGGCTCCGTATAAAACAGAGAAAACTCCAGAAACCCTCAAGATAAGTGTGAGATAAATCATCAAGGGACGTCCCAGACTATTTAACATAATATTAACGTAGTGCACTGTGGAAGAAAATCGGGTGTGAAGTGAATAAGTGTGCAGCGCTCCACGGCCACGTGAGTACCCCCATCATTTCCTTCGTTCCCCTTGTAGCAAAGCTATTTTACCGGTGGTTTATACAGTCAGTTTATCGAAGGGATAGAACTACAACATTATTTGGGCCTTCAGCCGGATTTCATACATGTACCTATCAAAATAGTTTAAATTTCCTTTGTTGTACTACGACTGGCGTCCATCTTTTCTCTATCAAATTACACAAAATATAATATTTCAACTCATTTTATTGTCTGATCATACCTATAAAACATATACTTAACATACAACAAGTGTTTTCGGAGTAATCTCATTTCAAACTTCCGAGTTTGAAAACTTTAATATCTTAAAACCAGTTTCGACTAGTTCAGTCCGCGTCGTTTTCGTGCCGCGGATTCATACTTAGTCTGTGTTCGAACGAGTTGTCAATGCTATTTCAATGTAACATGCAACATTTGGATAGCTAAATTATCATAAAAGCAACTTATACGTAACATACAACGTTTTAGGTTCATATTCTAGGCGATCTAAACGTAACTTATAGCGTTTAGGTTCATAATCATATAGTGTTAAACGTAACATACAGCGTTTTTAACTATTATATTATCATTATTTTAACATTCCTAAAAATACTTTTACGTGTAGTTCGTATTTTCATCATATCAAAGGTCCTTCGACATTCAAACTTCTCAGAGTAGGTTTCCTTTTGTACCTACCCACCTGTTGACCGAACGCTGTGCGTCAGATCCGACGTTCACTCGTTCCATTCGTTCTGTTATAGTGATACCAGCTCTAAAAGTAGAATACCATTATTTAAAGTTTTAGGAAAAATATTTTCCACTGTTTGTAAACAAATTGTATTAATACTTTTGAAGTCATTTATAAATTGATACTGGTTCTATAATAGTAGTTTAGAACTATATTCAAATAATATAGCAAGTAAATATTTAAATTCATTTTACTGAATTTCAAATTCAATCATGAGTGAAGCAATGGCGGCTCACTATGAGTCTAAACGCAACATAGCCTTTAAAAGATTATCAGATGCTGTTACCTGTGCTCGCAATTGTCTAAGCGACTCCAGTTTTCTACCACGTTTTGAAACATGGTGTTCACGGTTAGAATCACTTATGGATGTGTTTAATGACTCTCACATCAAGCTCATAAGTGAGTATAGGGGCCTTGGAAATGAGGATTGCATTCAGAAACAAACCACTTATCAGGAACAGGCAGATGATATGTATTTTGAAATTCTTGAAGCTAAACGCACACTTTTTCCTGAAAACTTAATTGAGGGTAAAGTGTCAACATCATCATGTGACCATAAAACTGAACACAAAAACCAGGCTAAATTGCCATCAATAAAGCTGCCTACTTTCTCTGGTCAATTTAAAGATTTTCCAGGTTACATTGTGTAATGATAAAAAAAAAAAAAGAGTGTGAATGGGTGTTTTATGAATTATATTATAAATGTTAAAAAAATGTGTAGTGTGCTCCAAATAAAAATAATAAATAAAAATGGAAATTCGGGCGCCAGGAGTACACACAAAACTATGCCTAGGATAGACTTACCTGCGAGAGTTGGATTTTAATCTTCAAGCGGGAAGGTATCAATAAAAATCGACCATGGAAGTTAACAATCTATTTTATTACCCGAAGGCTTGCTGGTTGGGAGAAAAACACAAAAAAAATTCCTTTCTAATATTAAAACATAAGGTTCTGAATAAAGGTGTAAAACTAAGAATAAACGGGTGTTATTTTGTGACCTGTCATTATTGCACTTTGGAAAATATAAAATAGGTACCACAAACCATACTAAAATTTTGTCAAATAATTTAAATCCGATGAGCTAAATACGTGCTCATCTTGGTGACCTCCGCTGTGATGCCAACGGCGTCCATCATAAATCTTGGTAGAGGCGAGCGTTCAAATATTTACGTTGTAAAAAATAAGAACAATCGTCGGAAGAAAAACTAATCGTATAAAGAAAACTAATCGTCGAAAGAAACGCCTCGTACGGCTGCGAACAAACATTAATAATTCGTTAGCTGGAGTACAGCGTTGATGAAAAAATGGCGGACCACGCCAACGCTAATAAGAACAAATACTATTAAACTCACCGTTTCTTCCAAAATATCCAAAAGCAGTCATCAGTAGATGATGCAATCCAAGCAAATATATTATGTCCAAGTTAAAAAATCCTGAAACAATTAAATATCGGAAACTAAAGCGTCTGCTATGAAAATAACCAAAACATGTGAAACGAACAAAATTACGAAAAATTCGCTTACCATCAAAAATATATGCTATTCAACTAGGATGCGGGCAAGGGCAATCGGCTACCACATAATGGTGATTAGATGCCGCCCATTGGAAGCTATATTTAACGATTTCTTAGGAGCGCTGTAATTACGCCATCACCCAAAAAATTGACGAGTCGAAAAGTGAGCAATGTCAAAGTGAACTTGACAGTATAAAATCAGTGTGACCACTACAAGAATCCAAGTCAACCAACCAATGAATTTTTTAAAAGGCAACACCCAAGCTAATTTGTCAAGTAAACGACGAGAATATTATGCATCGATGTGACGAGCTAAAAAGCCTCGTTACAATTGATTTATTTAATACTCTAGTCCATAGTCGGACAGATTTAACAAATGTTGAAAAGTTTCAATATCTTATAACTTCCCTTTCTGGGGAACCAATAAATTTAATTAGAGCATATCCTATTTCAGATGCTAATTATACAAGTGCTTATGAAGCGCTGAGCAAGCGTTATACCAATAAGAGGTTTTTGGCTTTCTTATGTTGGGAACAAATTTGTAATTTAAAATCTATTAGTACAGCATCAGTGCAGAGTTTACGTACTCTCTTAGATAGTTATGCTGAGAATCTTTCAATGTTAGAGTCGTTAGGGTTGCCCACTTCTAAATGGGATTTTGTTTTATTTCATTCTCTTTTAACTAAAATTGATAAAAAATCTCGTGAAGCCTTTGAGCTTTCTTGTACGGGCAGTGATATCCCACAATTTAGTCAGCTTCAAACATTTTTAGGAGATAGATGCAGTGCATTGGAGCGTTCATCTCTAACAAATGTACCAACGGTATCATCAGCTCCCAATAGTCAAAGAAGTAATAATCAAACCAAATCAGATTCTACAAATAAAACATCTTCACTGTTAGCTCAAACGCCTAACACGTTAGAATGTATAATTTGTAAAGAAAAACATACTCTTATTAATTGTGATAATTTCATGTCTAAAACGCCTCAAGAAAGGGCTCAACTTGCTAGACAACATAATCTTTGTTTGAATTGTTTACGTTCCAATCATCGCACTTCTAAATGCTTTTCAACCCGTTCATGCAAGAGTTGTAATCAACGTCATAATAGTTTACTGCATTTTCCTAAGGAACCATCGACTAATCCTAATCAACAATCTTCATCACAAGTCCATATGACTACAACAAATCAGGCTAATGCAGATAGTGTTGAAAAGCAGGTTATTACCCCTGTTACTACATTATCCAATGTATCACGAGGCTTGACTCCCACCTTTGTTTTACTTGCCACAGCTCAAGTCAAGGTCAAGGATTGTAACAACACTTATCAGAAAGTTCGTGTTTTGCTAGATCCTGGTAGTCAGAGTCATATCATGAGCAGTGCTTGTGCTCGTCGCCTTGGTCTGACTCGTTTTAAATGTAACACACCGATGTCAGGTATTGGTGACGTTCCTACTGCTTCAAGCAGTCGAGTTTTCCTTGAACTCCGCCCATTAGGCAATTCAGGAATATCATTTAGTATGGATGCAGTAGTCTTAGATAAAATTTGTGGTAATATGCCCACACATTCAATCAATCTCAATGATTTTCAACATATAGGAAATCTTAAGCTGGCAGATCCAGAATTTCATCAGTCTCGCCCCATCGACCTTTTGATCGGTGGAGAGATATTTCCGCAGATTTTGTTACCAGGCAAAATTGATGGCGGCAGTCATTTGGCAACAGCCATTAACACAGTGTTTGGATTTATTCTCATGGGTAGGACCAAAGCAGCTGATCCCAGTGTTGAATCTTCTCCAGCATCTGTCAATCATGTATCACTGGATGCTAACTTGGACATTGCTATCCAGAAGTTTTGGGACATAGATCATGTACCTACAGAATCACAAGTTAATCAAGCAGCCTCCGCAGACGATGTTCGTTGTGAGGACATTTATAAGTCAACGCATAAACGTGATGCTGACGGTTGTTATATCGTTCAGTTGCCATTTCGCGATCAATCGCTTCCAATTTTTAGCGATTCATATAATATAGCGCTTCGGCGTTTTAAGCAGCTCGAAAAGCGCCTGCTTCAGAACCCTTCATTTGGGGACGAATATAAAGCACATATCATGGAATATTTAACAAGTAATCAGATGGAACGCGTTTCATCTGATGAGTGTCAGTCTGCTACCGCGTACTATATTCCACATCATGCGGTAGTAAAGCCTAGCAGTGTTTCAACTCGGTTAAGAGTGGTATACGATGCCTCGGCCAAGGATAAACTTGGAAAATCACTCAATGACACTCTTTTAACTGGTTGTAAGTTGCAAGCAGATATCACAAATATCATTTTACGGTTTCGTCTCCACGCTATCGTCTTATCAGCGGATGTACGTCAAATGTACCGCCGAATTATAGTAACCCAAGAGCATAGGGATTATCAGCGTATTCTCTTCAGGTTCTCACCTGAAGAACCTATTCAAGAATTTAGGATCAATCGCGTGACCTTCGGAGTCTCGTCGGCACCATTTCTGGCCATTCGCACTATGCATCAACTGGCTCAAGACGAACAAGAGTCTTATCCAACCGCAGCTAAGGTTCTGCAAGAAGATCTCTACGTGGATGATGTAGTCACTGGCTGTGAAACCGTAGAGCAGGCAATTCAGCTACAGCAGGAATTGACCGAAATTATGGCTGCTGGTGGTTTTGAGCTCAGAAAGTGGTCCAGCAATCATGTGGCTGTACTGCAAAATTTACCAGAAGAACATAAATTGGTTCCAGTTTTAACGTTCGATAGTGACTCTCACTTCGTCAAGGTTCTCGGGCTTGCTTGGAATGCTCATAAAGACGTTTTTAATTATCAAGTTAATCAAATTCCACGCGGTTGTACCAAACGAACAATGCTATCAGAGCTTGCTCGCATCTATGACCCAATTGGTCTTCTCACACCATTAACCTTTTTAGCTAAATTTCTTATTCAACGTTTGTGGTTACTAGGAACGTCATGGGATGAACCAGTACCCGATGATATTCATCAAACTTGGACGAAGTACACTAATCAGTTATCCAATTTACAAAACCTTCACATTCCGAGACGTATTACTCACGCTCACGCATCAAGCTATCAAATCCATGGATTCTGCGATGCCAGCGAGGCTGGCTATGCGGCAGTAGTATATCTTCGTTCCAACATAAATCAAAATCATCATCAAGTCTGTCTCGTAAGTGCACGATCGCGGGTGGCACCAACAAAGCGTAGAACGCTGCCAAGACTGGAATTGTGTGGCGCTTCTTTGTTAGCAGACCTTATGCATTACATCATTAATTTATTTTCTAACATACTGAACATAGACGGCGTATATGCATGGTCTGATTCTATGATCGTGTTAGCATGGATCAAATCTAATTCCAAAAATTTTAAAGTATACGTTGGCAATCGTATTGCTAACATACAGCGAAAATTACCTTCTGCTGTCTGGAACCATGTACCAGGCAAGCAAAATCCAGCTGATTGTGCGAGTCGTGGCTTGCTACCTGACGAGCTCATCAGTCATGCCCTCTGGTGGTCAGGACCGGAGTGGTTATCATTATCTCAAAATCATTGGCCTAACGATACAATTCAATCATCATGCGTCACAAGCAATGACGTACTGTGCGAAAGGCGTACAACAGTTTTAAGTAACATAATCGATCTTGATCCCATCGATAATCTTCTTCAAAAATATTCATCA
Organism: Xestia xanthographa; assembly: GCA_905147715.2. Lineage (NCBI taxonomy): Eukaryota > Metazoa > Arthropoda > Insecta > Lepidoptera > Noctuidae > Xestia > Xestia xanthographa. Next base: position 16,576,013 of record LR990659.1, on the reverse strand, counting down.
CTTCGTAAAATTCAACGTATTTTAGCATATTGTAACAGATTTATCAGTGCCTTACGCAAAACCAAATATTCAAATAATTTTACTCAAGCTGAACTTCACTGTGCTCTTATGAAGCTTGTTAAACATGTTCAAAATTCCGAATTCCAAAATGAAATTAAACTTTTATCCGCAGGGAAAACATTACCTAAATCATTTAGAAAACTTAATCCATTTTTGGACCATTCTGGTGTTTTGCGGGTGGGGGGAAGGCTTTCTCGATCTGAACTCGAATATGAAACAAAACACCCAGCTTTACTTCCACGCAAACATCGCTTAACTAAATTAATCATACAATCAGTACATAATGATAATCTTCATCCTGGTTTACAAGCATTACAGTTTTTATTATTGCAAAATTTTTGGATATTGTCTCCTCGTCGAGCAATTCATCAAGTCATATCTAATTGCTACAAATGTTTTCGCACAAGGCCAATTGCATTTGAGCCTAAAATGGCAGATTTACCAAAAGCACGTATTACTCAATTAAAAGCATTCCAAGCCGTCGGTTGCGATTACGCAGGTCCATTTAATATAACCTTGCATAGATATCGTGGCGCACGTACTACAAAAGCATATTTGTGTCTCTTTGTATGCTTTGCTACAAAAGCACTGCATTTAGAGTTAGCATCCGATATGTCCACCGACGCCTTTTTAGCGGCATTACGCAGATTTATCGCCCGCCGTGGCAGATGCAACGTACTTCATTCTGATTGTGGCACGAATTTCAAAGGTGCAGAGTCACAATTAGCCACTGTGATGAAATCAGCCTGTGAGTTTGAATATATTGAATTTAAATTCAACCCTCCCGGGGCACCACATTTCGGTGGACTTTGGGAGGCCGGCGTCAAGTCCGTAAAGACACATTTGTATAGAGTCATAGGCACTCAAATTCTCACATATGAGGAATTAAACACCTTACTTACACAGGTTGAAGCAGTACTCAATTCAAGGCCGTTATGCTCACTGAGCACGGATCCTAATGATGTATCAGTTCTGACACCAGGACATTTTTTAACGCAAGCACCTTTAACAGCGTTACCCACGCCAGATTATTCAAACATTAAACTTAACAGACTCAAGCGTTGGCAACTTGTTCAACGCATGCATCAGGACTTCTGGGCCAGATGGCATACAGAATATTTAACTAGTCTTTCGCAAAGACTGAAGTGGACTAGGTCAACTGACCAAGCTCGCCTTGGTCAAGTTGTTATTATAAAAGACGAACAACAACCTCCGTTGCGTTGGCGTTTCGGAAAAATAATCAAACTTTATCCCGGTCGTGATGGTATACCACGTTCTGCGACTGTCGAAACTGGTCAAGGTGTCATTAATAGACCTCTTGTTAAATTGTGCCCCATCCCGGATGGTGGTAACTAATTTCAAAAATTTTCATTTAAGTAACCTTTCTTTATCATATTTTCGTCTTTGTATTTGCAACATAAGTGTATAACATAATATTTATCTATTTCATCACACTTTACACAATTATTGAAAGATGTGGATATGGACCTAGTCATAGTATTTTTTTTTTTTTCTTCAGTCTCAATAAATTTCGCCAGCGGGGGGGAATAATGTTAAAGTATTAAAAAACAGCATAAAGAAAACCGGTAACTTAGTCTTTTGCACGAGTCACCACATCCCTATTCCTTCTCGTCTTTGTTTCCGTTTCCTGCGCGAACCTCACTAGCGCGCACACACACATAGACACTTTTCGTTCAAACACCAAATCAAAAGGGCGGCACGCAAGCCGGCTCCGTATAAAACAGAGAAAACTCCAGAAACCCTCAAGATAAGTGTGAGATAAATCATCAAGGGACGTCCCAGACTATTTAACATAATATTAACGTAGTGCACTGTGGAAGAAAATCGGGTGTGAAGTGAATAAGTGTGCAGCGCTCCACGGCCACGTGAGTACCCCCATCATTTCCTTCGTTCCCCTTGTAGCAAAGCTATTTTACCGGTGGTTTATACAGTCAGTTTATCGAAGGGATAGAACTACAACAACTACGGATCAAAGATTTATATAATAACAACAATATTTTTGGGTCAGCTTCCCAGGAGGTTCTACACAATGTCTTCAAAACATTAAAAACCTTGTTAGCTCTAGAACTTATCAATTCAACATATTTTTTCCAAGCCAAATTTTGAGTGAAGGTGACACCTAAAAACTTAGCTTCATGGAAAATTGGTATAGAAACTTGATTGTAATAAACGGAAGGACTAAAATTGCCAGTTCTACCAAATACTACTAGTTTAGATTTAAGTGCATTTATATCTAGATTTAAATAAGAAAAGTATGTGGACAATCCTTCCAATGCTTTATTAAGGCACAGTGTCATATTTTTGAAATTTTTCCCCGACAAATAAAACAGTTTTCCACCCCAAAGGGAAGAAAACAGTTATTTTAGGTCTTGCCGAGGCTTGACCTTTCGGAGATTAACTATCTATTCTTTCATGCACATGTCAACTTACCGAGCGAGATTTGTCTGCGAGAGTAAGACAGCACTTGCAGGAGGGGTGTCCCCCCGCGCGGGGGGTGTGTCGGCAGCCGCGGAGGCGCAGCGCGAGCGCGAGTTGTAGCTCCTCAGTACTTCTCCCCATTAGGCCGGTAAAACGCCTAATGAAGGCCTTAGGTGACGGCAAGGCCTTACTCAGGTCAAGCCTCGGCAAGACCTAAAATAACTGTTTTCTTCCCTTTGGGGTGGAAAACTGTTTTATTTTAGTTCTGTGCCTTCGGCTTGACCTTTCGGAGAAATGTTTATAATCTGCCGGCACGAGCAGCGTACTGTGACTAGATTTAGATGTAGCACTCATGAGTTGACCATACTTTGGCTCCAGTCGGTCCATCACCGACTTAAAACCCCCATTCATCTAAGTAGGTTCTTACTTTCAAATAAAACACGACGAATTAAATTTCAATCTAATATTCATATTTATTCAATGGAGCCACTGCCTCCAGTTTTAAAACGTATTTGTAACCTTCGCAAATAAAAACAATCAATAACATAAAAAACTAAGCGTCCATAGCAATTAAAGAATAACGAGATCTTGTGCTAGCTTTAACAAACAAAACTTAAGAATCAGACTCATATGAGATCATTCAATTTACATTAAGAATAGTATCACAATCTTGTATGAGACTAGGTTATCACCTTCCATTAACCTACTATAATTAATAGTTTTAAATCGCCTGAAAAGAAGTAGATAATATATTCTTGTTTATCGTACGAGGCTTTTCAACAATCTTACAATAGTGTTTAAAGAAATTCTCTTGGCCACGCCAGTTTCCACGCTGTAAAATAGTATCAAGAGGGACATTCTGATTAAAATCATACGAGGCAACTGCTGATCTGATTGAGCCTGGCCCATCACTAATACCCAAATCCTCGAATGGCTCCTTCAGCCACCCAGCTATAATGGACCTAGAAGCTGGTTTAACTATACCACGCGTAGTTATAAACAAACTAAACAAATCGTCGCGGGACTTCCTTCTGTGGGATGATATATCAATCAAGTGTTTTACCCACAACACTAAATCAACTGCCTCTTCTCCTGAGCTAAGCAACAACCACCCGGATTGACGATATTTTACATTATCAGTTTTAGAGCCGAATGATGGCCAAAGGGTTATAGACGTGTCATCTACCGTGCAATGATCTGGATCAATATTTAAGAGCGTCAGATCATGAATTCTACGACCCGACGCTAGTAATAATAAAACTGGCACATAACGCGACACCTGGAAGATACTTTGCCTATCAGGAGGATGGGTCTTCAGCCATGTAAGTAAGTCTTCTACGTTCCAGATCTTTGGCGCCTTAGTAACCGACCTCTGTTTTCTTAGACTAATTGCTTTCAAAATTGATGTAATAAGAGGATGCCCACCTATTTTGTTCTCTCCTTGCGGATCGGCTAATGACACAACTACTGATTTATGCACTAAAATAGTTGGATAAGCCAATCTTTTAATCCTGAACAAAAATCCCAAATAGGATGCAACCTCATGTGGTCGAGGACTATTGGATTTCACCCCACACTGTTTGCACCACTCGACCCATGACTTCCATGCCGATCCGTACGTCTTCCACGTAGATTCCCGCCAAGCTGACTGAACTAACTCAATATCATCAGAATCTAATTTTGACATCAGCGGACCCCACCCCGTACCTTCCAGACCTCTAAATTTAGAAGGTCCACTTTCGGAGGTGGAAGGTTGGTGCTCAAGTCCACCAGATTGTGTTTCAAGTCGTCGATTGGAAAGGGTGCATCCACAGTTCTGTGTTTCAAGTCTCCCCTCCAAAATACGTTTTCCCACCTCGGGACAGCCAGCAGGTAATAGCCGGTTGCCATATTCAAGTGCTGTAACACCTTGGGAATCAATGGTGGAGGAGGAAAGACCCATGCCAGTTGCCAATGCCATATCCTGCTGAACGCGTTGATGAATTCCGCTTCCTGATCCTTCGCATTTATCGACACATAACGAGGAACGACTCTTGAACGATGGCTTGCAAACAGATCTATCTGAGGGGTTCCCCACTTCTGAAATATCCTTTGTAGTATCGTTTCGTGGAGATGCCAATCTGATAAGTCTGTTTGTCTTGACAAGCGGTCGGCTATGGTATTGTAGCGGCCGGGGATATAAAAGGGAAGAAGATATATGTGTAAACGATGTGCTAAAACCAGGAGCTTTCTGGTGGCTTCCAGAAGTACCCGGGATCGAGTACCGCCCTGATTTCTCAGGTACGCTACAACAGTTTTGTTGTCTGATTGCAACATTAAGGAACGGTTCCTTAGTTTTTCTCCGAACTTTGTGAGTGCTAGATACACCGTATACAACTCTTTCCGGTTTATATGCCAATCTTTTTGATCTTTGCTCCATTTCCCTGACAAAAGGTTGTCGTCTATCTGCACTCCCCAACCGTCGTCCGAAGCGTCCGTAGTAATGAATACCGTTGGTTCGGGATTGAAGATACTTCCGCATTTCCCCAAACTTTCTATCCACCACCGACAATCTTCCAGTTCGTCTTTGGGTATTAGGAATTGTTTTCTTGGTATGTTTTCGGGAAGGGACAACACTGCTTTCTGTAAGCGACGCGTAAATAGACGACCTAACGGGACTACGATTGATGCGAAACCTAGCCTGCCTATTAAGGACGTACCGTCCTGCCAACACCATCGACCGCTTTCTATGGTCCTCCGTAAGTCCTTTGACAAGCGATCTATCTTTTTTACTGGGAGACTGATCTTGTTTTCTTCTGTGTTCCACTCTATTCCTAAAAACTCTATTCGTTGGGACGCTTCTAGATTGCACTTCTCTAAATTCACCGACCAACCTAGACTTTGAAACAGTTGAACAGTCTCTTCGAGATGACGTTTCAGTACTAGAGGGTCTTGATGAGCTAAGAAAAAATCGTCCAGATAGACCAAGACTCTTATTCCTCTCGCTCTCAAGACCCCTGCCAACCAGTTGCTCACGCGAGAGAATGCTAAGGGGGCGCTGGACAAACCGAACGGAAGAGAAGTCATCTGATACAGCTCGTTTCTGTATGAAAATGCCAGGAATCTTCGATGACTCGGTTTTATTGGGACATGAAAATATGCTTGTGAAATGTCTATAGTCCCCATGTAATCGCCCCGTTGAAGGAAATTCGGTACCCTGTTCTGGTTTATCAATCGGAATTTGCGAGGATTTAGGTAAGTGTTTAGACTGCGTAGATCGAAAATTTGCCTTACTTTTCCGTTGCTTTTCGGAATTAGGAAAATTCTGGACAAAAACCCCGTCCGGGCTGCACACTTTTCTATTACACCCGATTTTAGCAAACTTGCTATTTCTGTCGACATCGAGGACGAGACTTTTGTCGCAAATTTTCCTATCATAGCTCTGTTGAATGGAATACATGGAGGTCTTTTTACAAATGGTATTGAATACCCTGAAATTATCTTTAGTATTACAATTGGCGCCCCTAGATTCCGCCACAAATCTACGTAGGTTTTCAGCTGTCCCCCTTGGAAATGGTCAGTTCTTCTTTCGTTGATTTCTCCTTTCGCGATCGTCTCTACGGCCTTGAAAATTCTGCTTCTGATTTGATTTATGGGTTGTGGAACGGGCGTTAGGTGTCTGCTGTTGATTTGCTTTGGGCCGAGCACGCCACACTGCGCTTTTGGACTTTTGTGTATTGACTCTCGACACCGGCTTGCGAAAATTACGACCTGCCACGGACCATCCTGTCCTTGACGGTAAAACCTGTCCAACGCCACCGTTGTCCTTAAGGAATGCCGTCAGCCTTTCCTCTTGAAATAAATGTGTCTCCGAAGGCGGGATTGCATGCAACGCTTTATTTAATGTGTCATTCCTGGCCTTGAACACCCTGCGCCGTATCTCTATCGTTTCCGCTCGATGAGCACAAACAAACTGCAAAAGGTCATCCGATGTAGCCTGAAAAGCGGATGATTCCAGAAGCTTCTTTAAGTCCCCTTTAGTTTGCGGAAATGTTGTCGCAATCCTGTTTAAATCTCCAGCCAGAAGTCTTCTTTGAAGAAGCAGACCATGGCAGATTGTTCCAAGCATTGCATCCTGCCTTTTAAATACTGTCATTGGTCGTTCTAAATTTCCTAACTCCGTGTTCACCTTCAATGAATCAAAAACGGGTGATGCGTGCAATCGCTTTACGACATCCTTGTATCTAATTCTATTCCATCTCTCCGTTCCCAATCTTTGAGACTTGATACCATCTTTCTTTATTGGAGATAAAGGTTCTGGAATTAATGGATCAGCTTCTTTAACATGTGGAAAGAAATTCAGGTCTTCTTCGTCTACCACCGACTCTGCTACTAGTGCAGGAGCTGTCCAAGAATCTAAATCCGACTCTGAACTTTCGGAGTCAGGGTCTAAAGCAGGTTGTTCATTCTCCTTATCTTCTTCTTCAGAATAGTCTGATACATTATACTTTTCTGGTGCACTATTTTTATCTGCAATAGTTTCTATCTTCTCAAGAACAATTGAGAACATCTCATTCATCTTGCTTTCCAACTCCTCCACCTTTGATCGTTTAGACTTTGATTCAACCGAAGTGGAAAGACTCCGCTGTCTCTTTTTACCACGTTCTTTCTCTTCATCGTCGGAACTATTGATTCTTCCTGACAATATCCTGTCCGCTTCCAACCTGAACACCAATAGAGACTTTATTGGGGGTTACCGCCCTATTAAATAACTCAGTCTGCGCTGCTGAACCTCGGATTTTATTCGCCAGAGCGGGTGGCCCCATTATCAGGGCTCTAGTGAAAGCCCAGTCGAGCAATTTAACTTTTATTTGCCTGTACGACTTCTCCGACAGTCGCTCCGTCTCTGGGTCAAAGACTCTAGCTAACTCCACTGTCGGTAAGGCAAATCTCAGTTTATTTAAAACCTGAGGGTCTAATTTTTCTCCAATGGTTTCAGCCTTCGACAAGTGCACAACCTTCCATTCGGTCCAGCCGTCAGGAAGGTACTCTTGAGCCAACAACTTCAGTCGCTCCAGAATTTGTTCCTCCTGCACGTCCTCCTCCTCCAGCAGCTCGCCCAGGGTAACAAACCTATACCCGCCGGTCGCCATCTATAAGCAACAAACACTCCAGTCAGAAGCATGCAAAAGCTTGTGTTTTCAATGGAAGCGGGCTTGTTCGCCTTTGGCCAAGCAAGGGTCATTGTATAGTAAATTAAGAGACAAGACCCTCTTCATGCTGTTGGTTGTGAAAGCTCAGCCACCTGTGGGAGCAGAGAGCCGACTGATACAAAAAACAGCGAGCCGACGTTTGCCACAGGCGAGCCGTCGCGTCGGTTATAGGAAGAAGACTCGACGGATGAAAAAATGGGCCGTCGATTGATAAACCGACCGCGACGGCTCGCTGACGAGTTAATGACAAAACGAGACGAGACGACGGCTTATCGAGCTGTCGTCTGCAAATGACGAACCATCGTCAAAGTGAATCGACACGAGACGACGGCTGGCTGTCTAGTGAGCCGTCGCATGCCAACAACGAATCGATATTAAAAATAAAAATAAAATCGAGTCGTCAGCTGGTTGTTGAATGAGACGTCGACTGTGAATGACAGGTCGCGTCAGCTGGCTGTTACAGAGTGAGTCGCTGTGTGTGAACGAGTCGACATCAACAGTATTGTCAGCTGTCTTGTGGACAGTGTAACAAGCCATTAGACAATGTAATTTAGCTATGAATGGCTGCAATTAGCATACCATTCCCTTGCAGTAAGCAAGTCTGTCTGCAATGGGAGCCCATTGCTTACTTTATCGAGCCGTCGCGTCGGCTCCTCAGTTCGACCCGTCGCCTCCGTACTTCGAGCCTGGTCGGCTCCCGAAATCGGCTTGTCGGTTCCGCCCATGGAACAATTCCAACAACCCCCATAAAATATCATATTCCTCATCTAAAAAAAAAAGCTAACACGTTTTTTTTTTTTTTTTAAAACAATTTACGTATTCTGAGTGAATATTCAACACCCTGAATAAAAATAGTCAAAACCTTATTTCACTGCTGTCACCAAAAAAATAATAATAATAAATTATCACAGACATAAATCATAGCAAAAAAGTAAGAAAAAACACTTACCGGATAAAACAAAAACGTTACAGCAACGTTGCATTCACTGGTAAATTACACCTGTGCACTACAAGAATAATGACAGCGTACTGAGGAGCTACAACTCGCGCTCGCGCTGCGCCTCCGCGGCTGCCGACACACCCCCCGCGCGGGGGGACACCCCTCCTGCAAGTGCTGTCCTACTCTCGCAGACAAATCTCGCTCGGTAAGTTGACATGTGCATGAAAGAATAGATAGTTAATCTCCGAAAGGTCAAGCCGAAGGCACAGAACTAAAATACACAACTAAATCATCAGCAAATTGAAGATTTTTGACTTTGGAACCTAGAATCAAATTTAAACGACGTATGTACAAAATGAATATTAATGGAGACAGAATTCCTCCTTGGCAAACTCCTACCGAAGCAAATCTTGGCCCATGTAATTTATCATTATATCTAACATAGACTTTCCTTTCAGTTAAGAATTCATGGACCCAGTGGACTATTTTGTTTGGAATTCCAATAAGAAGTAATTCAGAACAAAGGACATCAATATTTACACTGTTAAAGGCTCCAGCAACATCAAAGAATACTGACATTAAGCAATCCTTGTTATTTAAACTATTTCGGATATCAAGCTGTAACTGACAAATACTTTCACGAGCTGATGTTCCCCTACGAAAACCAAATTGATTAGCAGGTAGAATATTGTTTTGTTCTATGTAAAATTCCAACCTTTGTTTTATTAATTGTTCAAAAATTTTACCAACACAGGATGTTAGAGCAATAGGACGATAGGAATCTGGATTAGACCGAGGCTTATCTGGCTTCAAAATGGGTACCAAACAATCAGACTTCCATGAATGAGGTATATCATTGTTCAACCACAAATTATTCAATATTTTGAGAAAAGTGTGCATACACTTATCACTAAGCTTTTTTATCATAATGTATGGAATACAATCTAGTCCAAAAGCACTATCTTTTCTAGAATTAACAGCAGACTTCAGTTCTTGTATCGAAAAAGGTTTTACTAAGAAGATATTATCAGATTTTGACTCACTGGCAGTAGGGAAATTTGACTTATTATTTACATAATCTGGGGTATATTTTTCCAAAAAATCCTGAATCCAATTGACATCATTATTGTTGCAAGAATATGTTTTATTAAATTTCCGCATATATTTCCAGATTCTGGACAGAGGTGTACATCGATTAAAGGAGTTGCAAAGTTCAACCCAACTATTTGATCTTTCTGTTTTCAAAGTAAGTTTTTTGAGGGCTTGTAATCTTTTAAACTCTATAAATGTTTCATCTGACGGATTGTTTTTAAAATTTATATAAGCTGACTTAGACTTTTGAACTGCTTCTGAACATTTTTTATTCCACCAAGGAAGAGGAGGGGCTTTTACCAAATTCCTATTAGAGTTATGAACAGAATAATCAGCTGAGGAAGAAGTGGGCTTATTACGATAAGGAAGGGACTTATTAATTGCAGAATGCAAAATTTGACAAAACTCTGTATAACTTTCCAATGGAGCAACATGTTGATCCTGAAAAGTAGATAGTTGTAAATCTACATTTTGTTCATACATCTTCCAATCTACCATTTTAAAGTTAGGTTAGGTAGGCAAATTTGTGTTATTACTAGTGTTTTCTATATTACTACTATTGATAAAAACTTTCATAATTACAGGAAGGTGGTAGCTGCCAAGAGGATCACTATGAACAGACCAATCACAAGAAAGAGCCAATGATGGGGAAACTATAGACAAATCTAAGGCATTTTGACGCCACGTTAAAGAACCAACTGTTGTCATTTCACCACTATTCATTAAGGTGGATGCTCAAGCGTAGCCCGCGAAATTCAAATTTTCTTACGTTTTTTGCAATTTGCAGGCCAGTGCTAGGTTGTATGTTGATTAAAATTTTGTTTGCGACTGTAAGACGTATGTAGTTACAGAATTATATTCATCAAACTCATCAATACAACCCTCAAAGTTCATATTGGTGTCAAAATTACTTTTCCAAGGTCAAAATCATTCTTGCACCATTATGAACTTGGAGGGTTGTATTGATGATTTTGATGATTATAATTGTGTTACTACATACGTCTTACAGTCGCAAACAATATTTTAATCAACATACAACCTAGCACTGGCCTGCAAATTGCAAAAAACGTAAGAAAATTTGAATTTCGCGGGCTACCCTTGAGCATCCACCTTAACACCAAATTATTATCATTGTTAATATTTAGGATATTTGAACGCACTCTATGTATGTGTCACTGTCACTGTCACGTAGCTATGACAGATAATGTAATGCTGTCCCTCTCTCTCTTGCTGTCTCCCTTGCTGAACGACATGCATAACATGCATTCATCTGTGTAGTAATTAAATCTAATATTATTTTCTTAATCGTTTATTATAATTGACGAACTATGAGTGTTATGTTTTTATGATTAAAAACAGTTTCAATGGACCCGGCGTATTTTCATTTGCTTTCTGGCTGAATCCCGAATAGGTTTGGAGTAAGTAAAGTGTCATATCCACTGATCAACCTCTAATAATCATCAACAATTTCTAGAATATCCCTACCTCTTGGATTTGTAGAATTACATCCCCATGATGTGTGATGGGCATTGAAATCGCCTGCAAATATCATTGGTTCAGGCACAGATTTTATTAAAGATTCAAATTTATGTTTGTCAAAAGATGGAGTGCAATTTGTTGGACAGTAGAAACTTACAATACTTATTTCTGTATTATTTACTGTAATTCTTACACAAATGTTTTGTAGAGAATTATCAGAATATGTAATTATTTTTCTGTAATTTATTTATTTATTTAGTACAGTATTTAAAACCATTAACACTATATTATTGCGAATTAAAATAGCTATGTACACCATTGTGTTTATTTCCAATGTCATGTCTTTCTATTTTGTATCCTCTATTGTTAAAATTTTTGATGGGTGTTAACCAGGTCTCTGATATAATTGCAACATGTATGTTATGCTCATAAAGAAATTGAGTTAATAAAAGTTTGTTACTTAAAATACTTTGTGCGTTCCACTGCATTATATTAAGATCCATTATTATATGTGGAAGTACTGGTACGGAAAGTTTGTTGCAGAATTTCTTTTATGGAGTTTGAATTAATATAATAATAATAATAATAAATTCATCTATTTCAGACATAGTCCATAGTTCCAGAATATAAAAAATTAAAAACACATAAAAGTAAAATACATTAAAATAATCAATGGGATTATCTTTTTGATTTAATATAATTTTAGTTATAGCATTTGTTAAGGTATTCATAAAAAAATCTGATTTAATCAAATTAATAATCTGTGTTTCAATGTTCTTCTGTGTTAATTTTGGAAAAGAATGTTCATTAAATAAATCGGAATACTTAGCGGCTCTGGACTTGACTTTATTTTCTTCTATTTTCATTTTTTTCAGTGGACAGGTGTTTGAGATGGAAACATGGTTACCACCACAATTGGCACATTTGGCGTTTTTAGGATCTTCTTCACAAATTTTAAAACTATGCTTGTCCGTACATATGGAGCATACAACTTCATTCTTACAGTATTTTGCAATATGTCCAAACTTCATACAATGCAAACACTGTTTGACAGGAGGAACGTAACAGCTTACCTCATGTCTCCAGGAGTCAAGGTATACATATTGCGGTAACTCAGTAGAGGCGAAAGTAACCGCAACAGTTTGAGTGGGGTCATACTTGACCGCGCCACCTTCACCTTGTACGCGGCGCATGAATCGCCTCACCTGTATGACATTTCTGGAACTTCCAATCAAAGCAAATATTCTTTTATTAGACAAATCCGTAGGGACTGAAGTAAGAACCCCAGTCGCTTCGGTGTCGACAGCAGGTATTGTTGCGTTTAAGCCCATTTCATCTAGAAGTCTTTTATTTTGTAGAAATACATTGGCATTGTTGGATAGATCAAATGTTATACCTATTTTGTACTTATTTATTGATTTTAAATGTAATATGCCAGTGACGCAATATTTGCGTATAGCATGCGAAATAGCCAGTCTGTCTTTGTCAGAAAATTGGCGCTCAGTCTGATGAGATAAAAATACTATGTATTCCGTTTTCTTGCTATTTTCAGGATACTTCCTAGAGTATCCGGGGACTTTAAATACTTGGTACTTCCTGCTGTTGTCTGCTGAATCATCGGAGTCGGAAGAAGTCTCCGTGATGTCCCGTACAGCTAGACCATCAGGGGGCTCCGCTTTTTTCCTCTTTTTACCACTTCCCCCCATTGTTTATTTACACTATTTATAACTTATACAATTATTATTTTACAATTAAAACTAATTTTGAGACACTTCAACAATAAATAACAAATTAATTTTAAAATAATTGAATTTTGGCGCCTTGTACGTTTCAAGGTTCCCGCGTTTTTTTTTCGCGTTTTTTTCTATCCGATAGACCGTTGTGTTTATGGGGAACGCTACAAAATGGTAGTAAATAGATGATCGTGGTAGAAAAATTAAAATAGTAAATAAAATAGGTTTATTTGAATATTTAGTTCCGTTTAAATAAGGAATATACAATTATACAGCTAGTAACCTAATAGACAGCAAACGATACAAAATGATTTTATTAGTAACTAAAATAAACTTTATTTCATTTCGAATAAACCTGCTTTGTAAACAGCCTCTGTCAAACGGGCAAAGCGGAAAAACTTTTTTTTAAAGTAAAACTACAGCAGCTTGCGCTGCAGCGGCAGCTTTGCAGTAGTTTTCTTAGATAACTAATAACTTTGTTTAAAAAAGGAAAAAAATACTGCAAGTATTTGATATCAGTAATAAACAATTCTTGCTATTTGCTTATTGTCAAACAATAATTAAATTTCTATGGGAATTACGGCAGATGATTGCGTGTGAGGGAAATAGGGCCTTATTTCTTCAATGAGGCCAAGGGCCATGTCGAGTGTTAGTCTATAAACCAACTGTAACCGCGGCTCGGCAAAAGGATTCGTCCTCTGTTGTCCTGCACGCCGACGGTCTCTGACATCTACCAAAGATCAAATAATGTTAACTAAAATCTAGAACGAATATCACATTTCTGTAAACACTTTGAATTTATGTAAATGCGGATCAATGAAATATGGTCAATACAATAATAAAACTTCATTTACTTACTATAAGCAGTGTTTAAAAAGTTTACAGCCTTTTTATTTCACTGAAATAAGCTGGAAATATCAATGATGTTATATAAATACTGAGGTAGATACGTTTTACCGACGTCAGCGTGGCAATGCAAACACAAGCTGACCAGCTTGTGTGACTTCAGAGTTCAGTCTGTCCTGCGCACGTCCTGCGTCTGGTCGCGACGCGAACTGACGTTTAACGGGAGTTTGCTATAGGAAATTAAACAAATAAGGCAGTTGTGTGTTCAGAAAGTCCAATACTTATACTGGGCCGGCTGTAAAAATCAAGAAGGATGTGTTTTCATTTGTAAGTACTGTTTATTCTATTTAAAATGGAAAATCATAAATTTAATTTTACTCAAAAATTACTGCCGCGCTGTTGCCGCTTTGTCACCTACACGAAAGAGACAAGTAGCGTGTTGCATCTATGAGTGATAGAGAAAACGAGGTAATGGCGCGCGGTGTTGTCAGTTCGAACGACGCTAGAGGATGTTGGGGTGATATGGCCATATGGGGCCTGGCCTAATATATTATTCGAATATCACATATTATTTTTCACCACTGGTGTCCAATATTATCCATAGTAGACAATGATATTCTAATAGACAGATATGTTATACACCTACAAAACCACCGAAAAAAGTGTTTCGCGCAGCAGCGGCACCACACCTTTTTATCCATTCTACATTTCACTTCAAGTCAAAACGACACAAAAGGGATAGCTGGATAAAACCAATAAGAAAAAAAAGAGACAGATAGTGTTGTTCTATGTCTGGACTCTAGAGTTCACGCGTCGTTGTCGTATTCACGACAAAAATGCATTTCCCATTTCTTTCTTTTTTAACCTCCAAATATCGTGTGTTCCGTTCTGGCCCGGCCACGATGCCAAACAAGGTCATGGTTATGGCAGGAGACTGTACGGATATGTACCTTTGGGTACTATAAAGAGAAATAAGAGTACCACATTATTTCATGACTTATACACCATTTTCAGTGGCCGGGCTACACCGTATCCGTCCTAGCACGGCCACGCTTAAATCGGCTGAAATCCACAACTTTAATGGATGGTTCGTGTCTGAGATCAGTGCACGTGGGATGTACTTTTTATTAGACCTACTTATATTAAAAAAAATACCTTTCAAATCTATTTAATAGTCACTTTAATTTTTCAGGTAGAAAACTCCTGACAATAATTCAATAGCAATAGTTTAACTTGACAACTTACAATAACTATTCAAAGTCAGGCGTTTTCTACCTGAAAAATTAAAGTGACTATTAAATAGATTTGAAAGGTATTTTTTTTTTAATATAAGTAGGTCTATTATAAAGTACATCACACGTACACTGATCTCAGACACGAACCATCCATTAAAGTTGTGGATTTCAGCCGATTTAAGCGTGGCCGTGCTAGGACGGATACGGTGTATTCCGGCCACTGAAAATGGTGTATAAGTCATGAAATAATGTGGTACTCTTATTTCTCTTTATAGTACCCAAAGGTACATATCCGTACAGTCTCCTGCCATAACCATGACCTAGTTTGGCATCGTGGCCGGGCCAGAACGGAACACACCCAAATATCAGAAGATTAAGAAAAAAAAAAAAAAAAAAAACGAAGTATGTTGCGTAGTTACATGTGGTATGAGATCCCTTGTGTTTTATTTACTTTGGCATCTTTTATTTACTTTGGTATCATAATTGGTACACTTTCTGAACACGCACGATGGCATTTTTACAATTTTTATCTAAATTCGTAGCAGCGTATCGCTCGTCGCCATGCGTGTTGCAGACTAAAGGCTATACGGCCCAATTGGGCCGTTTTCGAGTCTTCACGATTGTGCGCTCACAACGTAACTGTTTACTAGAATATCATTGTTATTAGATAAATATAACATTTGCCTTTCATCATTAACTTCTATTTTGTTTTAGATTTCATAAAGACGGATTAATTAAAGAAAAATGGGTACAAGTAGTTAGAACCCAAAGACGAGAAGATGAATGGATGCCAACAACATACTCAACTATTTGTTCTCAACTTTAGTGATTTTTTTATTTATTTTATTTATTTAGGGACAAAAAACAGTTACACATTACAATTTATACATCGGAGCTAATTAGGTTCATATAATAAACGTATAACCCACACTATTGTCCACGGATTAAAAAAAAATACTGAAAAGAGGAAAGGATGGACGGTCGCATAATTATTTAAATTATTAATGAAAATAAGAAAATAAAAGAAAAGTAAGTTATGAAAGGTTGTCGGTAAGTAAAGCTATAGCTATTTTTTTTAATCGTGCAGAAGAAAACGCAAAAATATCAGTATCAGTAAAGTGTGTGTTATAAGTTACTACAAGGCGACGGAGAGGTGCCCGCTCACCGGCGTTTGTTTTGCACTTCTCAGTGTGAAACAGACGAGGAACGCGCACCTCCCGCCGTATAATACTTCTAGGTACTACGTAACATAACTTATTAGTAAGTTCACTACAATCGAACTTATTATTACAAATGCCATGCAGCATCATGACCATGAGGAGCTTACGCCTGGACTCCAAACTCAAGAGATTGTGCTGTTTGAGTAGTTCTAAATAAGAAATTCTCGAGTGATAAAATTTATACTGCACGTTACGTAGGAATTTTTTTTGAACCATTTCAAGTCTATTTGAGTATTTGTCATAGAAGGGACTCCAAATAGGAACAGCATATTCTAACTGAGAGCGAATCAGGGTCTTATATAAAAATAAGAAAGTAGTTTTTTTTTTAAAGTCCTTGGAAGATCTCATGACGAAACCATACATCCGAAAGGCTTTGTTAATAACATTATCTATATGAATATCAAGGTGTAATTTGGAATCCAGCAATATTCCAAGGTCTCGTGAGGACTCAACTTTTTTCAAAGGAATACCATGCAGGGTATATGTGAAATGAATTCTATTTTTATTTTTGGTAAATGATATAGAATTACATTTAGGTATGCTGAGTTGTAACTTGTTATCTAGGCAATATTGAGAGAGTCTATGTAGATCCTCTTGAAGCATTAGGCAGTCATGAATATTCAAACAAGATTTATAAACTTTTATATCATCGGCATACATTAGGAAGGCTGAGTTAATAAAGCAGGATTTAATATCATTAATGAATAGAATAAAGAGGAGTGGGCCCAACACAGATCCCTGGGGTACACCAGATTCCACGACAACATAGTCTGACTCATAACCGTTTATAACAACTTTTTGAGTTCTATTAACTATATAAGACGCAAACCACCTAAGCAAACTACCTCTGATGCCGTTGAAAGCAATTTTATCCAAAAGCAATTTATGGTCCACCTTGTCAAAAGCCTTTTGAAAATCTGTGTACACAGCATCCACTTGGATGCGGTTGTCCATCTTCTCAAATAAGTAATTTGTAAAAATCATAAGATTTGTGGTGGTTGATCGACATTTAACGAAACCGTGCTGTTCTGGAATGATAAGATTACGCAGATAAGGAAATAGCGAGCTATGCACAAGACTCTCAAAAAGCTTAGACAAAGTGGACAGTATCGAAATAGGGCGATAGTTTTTAATGTCTGCCTTATCGCCACTCTTGTACACAGGTGTGATGAAGGCTCTTTTCCATACACTGGGGAAACATCCTTCGCTTAAGCATTTATTATAAATTATATGTAGCGGCAAGTGGATGGCATTCGCAGTATTTTTAAGGAAGATGGGCGGCAGTCCATCTGGACCAGGTCCTTTGGTTTGGTCTAAAGCTTTAAGCGCTCTATGTACTTCACCCTTGCTAAGATAAATATTAGGGAGGGATATAGACTTATCAGCAAAGTTTTTGGGTGGTTGCCAATTTTCGGGGACAAAATCTGAGGGCTCATAAACAGACTTAAAAAAAGCTGAAAAAAGATTACATATTTCAGTAGGATTACTGGAAGTAATATTATTGAGGTGCATAGTAGCCGGAATACCCGTCCTACCTTTGCGGTTGGATATATATGACCAGAAGTGTTTTACATTGAGAGGTATACTGTCTTCGACCGAATTTATGTATCGTTTAAAACACTCATCGCAACCCAATTTAAAACGTTTACGATTATTTGAGAAGGTTTCATAATCAGACAAGTTACAATTTTTTTTCCATCTTATCCAAGCACGTTCCTTTTTCTTAAAGATATTAATAAGCGATGGGCTAAACCAGGAAGGAAAACGAGAAGTTTTCGCTCGTATTTGAGGAACATGATTACGAATTAAACCATATATATAATCATAAAACTTAGAGACTGCCTGTTCGGCCGTTAGGTGAGAAAGTAATTCATCCCAGTTTAGTTTTAAGAGTTCGCAATTAATACTTTCATAGTCGGCCTTATAGTAATTATATTTCGTGGTGATATGACGCTTCATTGGTGTAAACTGAGATTCAAGAGAACTCAAAACGGAAAATGGGGGATGGTAACAATCCTGCTGTAATAATTCCACATCCGATTGCAATTGACAGTCTACGTTAGAAATAAATAAATCCAGTGTTCTTCCTCGACTATTTTTAAGTGTGTTATATTGTGTAGCATTGATAGTGGACATAAAATTAAATAAATGATGGCTTGCGGTATTCGTTGGCCTCGCCAGTGTTGAATTGTCGCGGTCTAGCCACTCAATATCCGGCAAATTATAATCACCAGCTATGTAAAACGATTCGGTACTGGTGTCGATAAGAATGTCCTGCAACATATCTAAGTGGCAACCATACACATCGTCAGGAGACCGCGGTGGTATGTACGCAGCACTTATAATGTGGCGGGTGTTGGCCCGCGACGCAGGCAGCTGGATCATAACATGTTCGATGCTCGCATGAGCAGGATGTGTCAATATTCTCATCGGTCGGAGCTCACGTCGCACTGCTATGAGAACCCCCCCACCCTCTCGCTTGTTTGTTGCAACACGATTACGATCATCTCTAAAAACTAAATATCTGTCATCAATAAACTCGCTATCAGCAATGCCAGGTGTAAGCCAGGTTTCGGATAGTATGATAACGTCAAAAGAATACGACAAAATATTCATGAACAATGTGTGTAATTTGGTTCGAATTCCTCTGCAGTTCTGATAGTACAACGATATACTGTTATTGTGCATTATAATTGTTCTATGAAACCGGTCACTCCGGCTGGCGGGTTCGGAATTCAGCCCGAGTAAGTTGAGGTGAACATTGGTGGCAAATGAAACTTGGATTATCTTGAATTATGTATTGATTTTACACAGTTTGATCAATATAACATGAATATTTCTCACAATAATTGATGATTTACATTGTCTGAACCAACGAACTATGCGTTGAACAAAACTTTCTTGTCCCGATGAAATCTTGGGAACCAATATTAAAATGAATGCTCGGAAACGGAACTGGAATGACCGTGAGTCCCTAACCACAGATTACAAAAATGACAAATTAGTGCATTAATGTTGCAAGCACTGAGTAGTTTAGACAAAAACCACAGAGAACATGAGAAATTAAAAATATAACTTATAATGCTAATAAAATACACAAAGCATGTTAATTTGAGTTAACAATAATAATTAGCTAAACTACAAAACGTGTAAACAGTAAAAAAAATAAAAGTTTCGGGTATTCCTAGAAAAATTGGAGCCAGTATGCTACGCTGCAATTTGTAAAACACAATTACTTTGTAACCATGATTCATAATAACTATCAAAATTAAATTAAATGTTACGCTTAAACAAAATCGTTGGAGTTTTTTAAACACTTTAAAATAATGTAAGACGACACCAATGATATCGTATGAATAATTATAGTAACTACAAAAAGCGTACAATATTGCATAAAAATATATTAAACTGCAAAGTAATATAAAAAACGTTAGAATGTTTCTTACCATATTTGGTTGTTTACTTACGTCGACATAACAAAACTTAAAATAAGAACAAGTAGTGATATATATGTGAAAAAATGCATAAATAATGTATAGTACGTTACATATTTTTATTTTGTTTACACTGGGTGATTCTAATAAGGTCGTCGTTACAACGTATAGCAAAAGTTTTCGAGCTATCTGTTTCTTTAGCCAGTACAGTGGCATTTTTGATCCACACATAAATCAAATCAAATCAAATCAAATCAAATAATTTATTCGCATAATATGGGTAAATAGATGGTACATAGATGTTACACATAATATAACAATGAGGATCCTCATATTAACCATTTCTGGTATACGAAATATAAAATAAAAGCTTTTAATAACAATTAATAGCAATTGGTGATATAACTATTATTATTGCACTAGACTAGGAACTTAGTTAGGTGTTATAATAATTTTCTATTCTTATAACTAAGGTATTCCTGGATCGTGTAGAAACATTTATTGACTAACCAGGCGTACAATTTTTTTCGGAATAAACTAGTGGGTAGGTCTTTTAGTTCATTAGGTAATTTGTTAAATAATTTAATTGACATGGGGTAACAGTTCCTTCTATACAGATCAGTTTTTATGTTTGGTAAGGGAAAGCTATTGGGATAACGGGTATTAAAATTACAATATTCACCAAATGATTTGTATAGGTACTGATGTGTTTTGACGAAAATACAAGACTCAAATATATACATGGACGGTGCTGTTAATAAATTTAGCTTTTGGAACAATGGTTTGCATGAAGTTAATGAATCCACATTACAAAGTGCGCGAATGCACTGCTTTTGCGCCAGGAATACTCTATTAAATTCTACTGAGCCACCCCATAATATAATACCATATCGTAGGTTGGAAGCTACATATCCATGGTAGGCTTGTAAAGCTGTTTTTTGGCTGGATATACGTGTAAGACGCCAAAGAGCGTAAACATACCTGTTTATTTTGTTACAGATTTTATCTATGTGTAATTTCCATGAGATCTGACTATCTAATGACATCCCAAGGAAAATTATACTATTGGATTGTGCTATGTTATTGTTTTTGTATGAGATAGTTAGTTTGTAATTACATTGTTTTCTATTGTAAAATTGAATTATTCTGGTCTTGTCTATATTAACTTTTAAATTATTGGATTCTAGCCATTTTATAATGCTTTGTACAGCTTCGTTAACTTCTTTATTGTAGTCATCAAATGTAGTATTAGGTTTTTGTGGAATTACTAACGATATATCATCTGCAAAAAGGGTACAGTGATGATTGGTCACGTTAGGCAAATCGTTGATGTAGAGTAGGAATAGAAGTGGGCCTAATATACTACCTTGTGGGACACCGGCTCTGTTGCGTGTGAGATTAGATTTATAAGCGAATTCTATATTCTCGTAATTAATTTTGTTGATTTCTACATACTGTTGTCTATTTGTGAGGTAACTTTGTAACCATTTATGTGCTATACCGCGAATACCGTATGCGTAGGCTTTTTGGAGCAAAATTTCATGATCAACAAAATCGAACGCTTTGCTCATATCGAAGAACACTGCACAGGTGTTAATACCTTTATCAACATTTTCCGAGACTTCTTTTATTAGTTTAAAGGCAGCTAGTGTGGTAGACTTTCCTTTCTGAAAACCATGTTGTTCGGATTTGAGTATATTAAATTTATTAAGGAAAGATGTTAACCGTTTAAACATGACTTTTTCTATGATTTTGGCTAGTATAGGTATGAGGGCAATAGGTCTATAGTTGTTAGGTTCTGTTTTATCTCCTTTTTTATAAATCGGTTTTACAACTGATATTTTTAGTTTGTCTGGAAAAGTACCTTGTGATAATGATAGATTTATGAGATGACATAGTATTGGTGCTATTAAATGTGCAGATAGTTTTAGAATTTTAGTGGGTAAGTTATCATAACCTACCGATTTAGTGTTTTTTAAAGACAGTATAATTTGGTATACTTCGTATGTTGTAACTGGAGTTAAGAATATGCTAGCATTATGAGGTTCTATTGTTCTAGGTTCTATTTTCTTTTTACTATGAGGCGGTTGACTTTTTGTCAGCCCAATGAAATAATTATTAAAGGTATCTGATATAAGTTCAGGATCTGTTATGGTTTTATTGTTGAAATTTATTTTGTTTATTTGTTGCGTATTATATTGATTGCTTTCTTGACTTTTAATTATTTTCCAGGAATCCCGACAAATGTTCTTAGATCTCATCAATAATCGATCATTGTTGAGTTTCTGTGCTAGGTTTATACTTTTTTTTAATATTTTGTTATAAGTGTGATATTTGGTTTTATAAGACTGACGTGAAGATTTACAACTGTATAGATATCTGAGCTTTCTTTTAGTATTGAAAGCCAATCTGAGGCCTTTGGTTATCCAAGGTTGATTCTTTAGTTTCTTATTAACTTTGATTTTTTTTACTGGAAAACATAGATTGAAGAACAGTGTGAGGGTGTCATGAAATATTTGGAAGGCATTGTTTAGATCAGGTTGTTCATATGCCTCTGTCCAAGAGAGATTATTGATGCATTCAATGAATTTAAGTATGTGGTCCGGCGAATAGTCTCGTTTTAGAACATACCATTGTAGTATAGGGGTTATTTTTTTGTTTACGGTGAGGGACAGTGTTTGACATGTGTCGCGCATATTTAATATTATGTTTTTTGGCCAAATCACGGCAATCGCGAAATAATTTTTTATTGTAAAATGTTAAATGTTCGTTAATATAAATATTTTGAGAGGTACCTGACAAGCCGATGTCGTTGGATTTTAAACTTTTAGATAAACGATAGGCACTTATAATATTATTACGCTGTGTACGTGATGAGAACTTTGCGATGATATTCTTCGGGCGGCTGCCCTCCTCGTTGCGAGCGTGAGGCACACGATGAATAGATAGGATGTCCTGACGAGAAATAGGACATTTGAGAGCAGCACCAACAGATTCCATGACTTTAAGCAGGTCCTCGTCACGTTTTTCGGGTAAATTACAGATTTCAATGTTGTTAAGTCTTGCCTGCTGTTCCAACGACTCCATTTTATGTTCGAGACTGGAAAGTTTGTCACCCATCGAATTAATAGATGAAGTACGCGTGTCAATCTTGTCCACTTGTATCTTCAAGTCATCTTGCTGATCAGAATGATATTGAAGAGATTCCTCCAATTTGGTTATTTGTTGTTTGAAGGTAGAATGTTCATGGCGCAATGCACTGATATCGCTTTTAATCTCGAGCGAGGTGTCTCTGAGGGCATCTAAATCGGCCTTGATTGTGTCCACAATGTTCTCATGCAGTTTCGTCAGCTTAGCATCTAGCTCCAAGCGCAGTTCCTTGAGTGCGTTGGTAAGCTGCCGGGCTGCCGTTGTACAGTCGCAATCAGGTAGTTTTCTTTTGCGCAACATTACTGAGGGTTCCCGTGATTCACCACACGTAGTAAGGTCGGGATTTGAGTGGGATGCGCTTTGCAAGCCAACCATGACTGCACTTTCTAACTTTAGGTTTTCGTTAAACTGAGTGGTTGACTGTTATGTCGAAGCACACGTAACACTCGATAATGGACCTTATGATTACTCCGTTAAGACACAAATTTCACTGTACTATATCTTTACTTTAATTAGTAGGCAAAGGATTCTATGACACGTCCGTCGTCGATCGCTCGATACGTGATAGTGAAGTGATAGTGAAACAAACATAATATTATTATTTGTAAATAAACATTTTTATATTGAATATTTACTGTTTATTTTCTTCATGCTGCCTGATAGGTACCCATTTTTCCCCATTTCACTCTATCTAGCTGCTGTCATAGACTGACATTGGCCGTCACCCAGCTAGCCGCTCATGTAAAATATCGCCATGATTTTATTTCTTTATAATCAGTATGACGTCTCTATTGGTAAAATCTCATTGGGAAATATGGTTTATTTCTTCGTTTTAATTTTGATCGATATGACTCCCGATAGCAAACAGCTGTCGGAAAGATTCGAGTCTTCAAATCGAATTTGAACTGTCAAAATTATTCGGTTTCGGGAGGACATCTTCGATATCTTTGACGTTCGATTCGGTACGGAATCGAGTCGAATGGTTCTGAATAAGGCTGCAGATCTAGAAAGCCTTCCCCCCACCCGCAAAACACCGGAATGGATTAAGTTTTCTAAATGATTTAAGTTTAATTTCATTTTGGAATTCGGAATTTTTAGCTTAGATTTTGAGAACGACGATTCGTCCATTGACGAAAAGGATGACTGAAGTGTTTAAATTAGCGTATTTTGCTCCCGGCAAAGATTTACCCCATAAAATAATCCCATGAATTACAAATTACATAGATGCAACGATAATTAAATATTATGTTCATGAGTTTAAAACTCATTAACTTTTAGAGCGTTCCAACGTTGGCAATCAAACAAAACAACACAACTGTCATTTTTGACAGCGCTCGCGGTGATATTTATTTGGAGCTTAGACTAAAAACCTCTAGATGTAGCCAAGTGTGGAAGTGAGAAGCATATATACGAAATAAGTGAGAAAATTGAGACAAAACATAATATGCTCTGTCTCATACGACGTGCCGGTTTTTGCTTGGTGAACTTTGAAAAGTTAGCCAAACAAAAGTCTGTCACTGTCACTGAGAGCTCGATTTGAGTCAGTTTTTTATGTTTTTAGAATAATTTCGGCAATTAAAGTAATAGTTTCAGTGTATGTATGAGAAATAGACTCCAATAGTTAAGTGTTTAGTGCATTTTGTGTGCTATATTTTGAATTAGCGATATGGTTTATTTTTCTTTCCACATAACCTATAATTTGTTGTGTTGCCATAACTTGCAATCTATTTTTCCCTAAACTCTGTAATAATAACTGCAAGTAGTTAAAAATAAGTAAAATTGAATAAAATAAATATTTTGTTCACCAGATTACTTTTTTACTTTACATCAATAAAACTTTATTAACTTTTTTTGCGTTTTATTTTCAGTAGTTGTTACAACAAAACACCCTCACGTTTTTGTTAATATTTAGGGAAAGTTTCCGTAATGGCAACATTGAAGTTTTATAGTGCTGGCTCATGGCTGTCTCATGTGCGGCCACGAGGTGTCGAGGTGGCTACATCTAGAGGTTTATAATCTAAGATTTGGAGCATAGTCACGGCATAGCCGGTGTAATCGCAAGATGGTGCATGTCATGACGTCATCTATGGCTACGTTCCGAATTAGGCTATAATCGCTCACAGCGCTCACATCGATATTTTGCGTTCCGATTTAGATATCACGATTATGACAGCTAAGAGCCGTCATCAATTCGGAACGCTCGTGAACGCGTTGACAGTAAACATAACCCCAAACCAAAACATTTCACAAGACTTATTTTGAAAATGGAAGTTATGTTGGTTGACTCTATCTACTCTGATAACTCACATTTTTAGATAGAGAACGACGATTCGTCCAGTGATGAAAAGGATGACGAAAGCGTTTATAATAGGGTATTTTGCTCCCGGCAAAGATTTACCCCTTAAAAAAATCCTACGAATTACAAATTACGTAGATGCAACGGTAATTAAAAATAATGTTCATGAGTTTGAAACTCATTTCAATTTTTTTCAATCAAATTATACAACACAACCTGTGAAAAAAACTGTCATTTTTGACAGCGCTCACAGTGATATTTATTTGGGGCATGGTCAGTGTAATCGCAAAATGGCGCATGTCATGACGTCATCTATGACGATTCAAGGGACATCGATATCGCGCTCACGGTAATTCGGAACAGCTTTATGGACGCTCAAATCGATTACAGCCTAATTCGGAACGCAGCCTATGTCGATTCAAGGAAAATCGATATCACGCTCACGGTAATTCGGAACGGGTATATCGACGCTCAAATCGATTACATCGTAATTTGGAACGCAGCCTCAATGGTTTCATTTATTCGTGTCAATGTCAATCATGTCAATGTCAACTGAAACAAACTGTCAAAATTGAAAGCTACTTCTTTTTGTAAAATCGAAATAAATAAACTAAAATTAAAATTTCGAATTCGATTAAATCAAGTTTCTACAGACTACACAGTACATTATTTGTTGTTTCAGTTGTTTGTTCATTGTCATTTAAAATACATTTGACTTTCTAGGTCGAGTTTGTGTTCATTCTAATAGTTCGTACAATACCTTTATCTAAATTTATCAGTCTAGGTGTTAATTGGATTTTCATCGAAATTGCCTCCATCTGATGTCTGGATATTTTGAAAGTGCCAGTCTTAATTAAAACAGTTCTAATACAAGTATTTAACGTTTTCTAATAACATAAACAACAAAAATGAAGGCTGCATTGGTATTTGATAGTGTCAACGATTTGGTATTCGGAAAATGGGACTCCGCTTTTATTGAACGTATGAAGACTTTCGGTGTTCAGGCAAGTATTATAATGCATCTAGTGTGCTGTAGCTCCTAGACCTAATACTTTGCTATTTGCAAACAATATGAACAGTTTTTAAGTTGTTAACACTACCTAATATAATATGACTAGTTTTTTTCTATAAAAATAATAATTATTGATTGGGGTAAATGCAGAAGAGTATTTTCACATTTTAGTGCTAAATTATGTATACTACCAACTTAAATTAATTATATTAAGTCAGATTATGACGCCCAATCAATACTCAAACTTGTATCAATCCTCTCAGGAAAATCAAACAGATGTAACAGACAACAATACTGTGTCACAACTGCTGGCCCCTATCATAACATCCCAGCGGGTAATGGCGGCACAATTTGGAAACACATACTCTTCCATACAGTGTAAAGACAAGACTACAATTGTTTTTGATGAGGTAAGTTAATCTTACAGTATGTGATGTCTAAACATTTGCTATTGCTATATATAAAATAAACTGTACGTTAACAGGAATAGGAAATATTTTGCATTGACCAAAATATGCCAAATGTAGAGCCAGTCTAGGGATTGTGATTCTTTAATATTTTGTGACATATTCAACAGTGGCTTGATCATGTGTTCATGATAATCAGTGAGGACCATATTGATGATGCCCATCGTGAACTATTGGACTTCAAAACATTTGTTCAACACATTTGTGGCCAGAACATTAATCTGTAAGTAACCATTTTATTATTATGTGCAGATTCTGTCACTGCTTTACAATATTCCTAACAACCCTAAAACCCCATCTCATCTCAAGAACATTTTAAGTTCCCGTAAGACACACTATAATATAAATTTGAGTTCATCAGAGAATTTGGCTCTCTTGATGCTTATAGTCCAGGCTGTACATTTGCATTTTGGTGTACAATAAAGTAGGTATATTCTATTGTTGAAACCTACATCCTTTGAACTACCAAATGACCTATTATTGCTATGATGCTATTGTGCCAACAGTGAAAATTGTCTAAAAACTTAAATAAATATTGCTGGACATTACACACAGCGCCATCTAGTGCCACACTAAGCAATGAGGCTTGTGTCGTGGACACCAGATAGAATTAATTTAATTAAAATAGTATTTAAGGAGGGTTGGTTCGAGGAGGCACGAGAAAAGAGCACACGGAAGGAATTGGGGGAGGCCTTTGCCCAGCAGTGGGACAGCACGGGCTAACGAAAAAAAAAAAAAGTATTTTAATTACCATTTAAGGGATAAACATAAAAGTATTTTTGCAAGAATTTTAACAACAATTCTAATTTTACAGTCTCCATTCTTCAATTTATCAAGACTGGCTGTCAGTACTCTTAGACAGCCGCACCAAAGGCGACACAATCCCCGGAGCCAATGGTGTGATTGGCGAAAGTGGAGCAACTATGGCTGCTCTGAATGCCCTGAAAAGTGCATCCAAAGACATCAAATTACCCCACCAGCACAGTCATCTCATGTTGTTTGTTGGGGATAAGCTACTGGCACTTTACTCTAGGTATGTAATCCCCTTATTTTTTTTTTTGTACTGGCAAGTGTGAATAATATTTTTGAAAAACCATTTTACTTGGTCTGCGGTAGGTGATGGTATACCTCTTCTGCTTATTATCTTATTTAGCTATTTAGAAAAATACATAACAATTTGTTTGAAGCAAAACTGGGTGTATTGTACACCTTGAATCTTCAAGCAAGAAACGCGACTTTACGACATTCAGAGCTGAATTTTCGATAACGGAATATTTCTTTATTTTTGGTAAGGTCAAGTAAATTTTAAGGACCACCACCATTGAATCTAAGTATTTTCGTGTGCTTAAAGTATATTGAATTTGGCGGACCATAATCCGGACCCGTACTTCTTACTTACATCTTTTGACGCAGCTATTTACGATTTCTAGCCGCGGAAGTGAAGACTTATCGCCTCCAGATTTGATTTTATTGAGCATACAGTGCATCGCCGCTCAAGAGTATTGGAAGGATTTTAACAGTGATGACTCTGATGAAGACAACATGGAAATTAATCGATTGCCTTGTGAGTATTCTGATAATGATTAATTTCCATTATTGTTATTATTTTGTCTTTATAATCCCAGCTAGATGGACGGACAACCTTGAAAAATTGGCTGAAATAGACCAGATGCGAAAGACTGACGACAGGTATTATGACGCAGCTTGGTAGTGGTGTCTGCCTGACGCGCTATATCCACTGACGTATAAATCCTATGGACTTGGCATACCTACAAGAAAAACGTGGACATACCTACATTAAAGATAGAAAATAAAATGGCGGCTAATAGGGTAGTCCATATCGATATTTCTCTACAATCGATGTTAGATAAAAGATTGTGAGAATGTTTTCACGTTGTCACGGTCCAATATCAACGGGGAAGTATTTTTTTTAACACACTTTTCTTAGCTTCACTTGTTTAGAACTAACAAAATAACTATGTAAGCAAATCTTAAAAGTTATTTTTGACCCACTTCCCGGTTTTTGATTAAGCTAACATTTTGTTTTTACTGATGTTTAGTTTGGATGATATTGCTGCCGATTCTCTGGTTCAGTAACTAATCTAAAATTAGAGAATCGCCATTTTTTACTAAAAGGGCAGTATAAGTGTTTATGCCTTGCGCTTCATCGTGTTTTTAGTCGACATCGACAATATTAGTTCAATTACATGTGACAGCTCTAATTTACGTCCGTCTCTTTCCCGTTTTATTAGAGCGAAAAAGATAGCAATAGCCAAACAGCGGGAAAATAAAATGGCGACCCGGCCGCAAATAGGTATTTCAATGACGCTAGGAATGAAGGTTTGCTATTTTAATAACTGTCAAAAACACTGTTATCCTTTTTCACTTATGCAAAATTCTAAAAGTTAAAAAGAGATAACAGTATTTTTATGATTTCGGTGTCGATATGCCTCATATTTGTATAACTGTATTTTCTATAGTCAAACATTTCAAGTCCATATGATTTATACGTCAGTGGCTATATCCAGCAGAACACTGTCATAGGCTGCCGAGTTGATTGATGTCATCCCACAGTTCAGGCCTTCCGTTTTTTCCGTCTTGCCTGCCTGTAACTATTGTTTCCCGACACCAGTTCTTTAGATTTTTTTATGAGTCCAGGTCATATCGCCATGTCCCGTTCCGGTCTGAAGCTGTTTGCTGCCACGAGTATTTAGGATTGCAAATTTGTTTTTGCCCATAGCTTGCGTGTGGCACACGTGACTAGTCTAATTCGATTATTATTGTTTATTTATTTATTTTATTTATTTATTGGATCTCCAACAGAAACTACACAATTACATGCAAGTATACATAGAACAGAGACAAATACAAGACAGTGTGCGCTTCCAATTATAGGAGACCACATCATTCACTTTAAATAATCTAGGTAGAGTACATACAATAAATTTGATAAGGTTAAAAATCTAAACAAATCAAAATACATTACACAAAAAAATATATAAAAGAAACAAGATGAATTACATAAAAGATGAACTATAATAACAACAGAAATGAACAATGTGTTAATTCGAGGTTAAAATATTAGGAAAATGTTTCAGGGTTATCGACGGAAAATAGTGCTGTCGTGAATTTATGCGCGGGACCAGCAGGCAGTCCTTGTGCGCCGCATTCGATACATTTGGCGGAAGTCGCACCCAGGATAACATTCGTCGTCGTTGTTGATATGGATTTGAGGTGGGTGTCATAGACAACTGACCCCTTCTTACAGAGTGTAAATGGGACATCGACGGGAATACTGTTAACTTGAAATCAGTACACGATTTAGAAAAAACCTGAGTTAAAAAAATATCGTCGGGTTTTTTATTAGTGATCGATGATCGTCGGTTATTATTATTAGAATCAGCTGTTCATTCGATATCCCTTACAGCGTGTTTAACGTCTTACCCTTATGTCTAGCAGCTAACAAAAAGCTTACTAGAGTCGGTTTTTTCGTTTTTTTGGCGTCTCATTCTGTCTTACTATTAGGCTAAGGTCTCCCCAAAGTCCTTTCAGAAACTTTTTTCCCGCGCCACTTTGAACTGAGTCTGCCTGAGTTAGACACAAAACTTCGATTTCAATTACAGAGAAGTCGGCGTTTCGGCATACATGTCAAATCAAATACTATCCAATTTAAGACGACTGTTGTTACAAAGGAATTTAGAGTTGTTGCCAACCACATTGGATTCTTTAGAAGCAGCTTTGAAAAAGGTAACATAAATAAAATAAAGCATTTCCTGTGTTCTATACGTACAGTAAAATTGCTGTTCTAATATTTTGTACATCTTAAGACGACAGATGCGCTGCGTAAAAACAAATCAAACTCCAATCTTTGTGCCCGCCTTACGAGTCGTATGCTGGAACTTCGCAAGTCTTGCACTACCACTACGCCACTGACTCCCGAGACAACGGCCACAGCGATGCACACGGCGTTGGAAGCCGTCATTGAACAGTTGAAGCCCGATATCCCCAGCTTGAAAATGGAACAACCTTTGAAAGACTTGAGAGCAATACTGTCGCCCTACGTCGAGTTTCTTTGTGTGAAAGCCAAGAGATACTTCAGCTTGGGATCATATCCTTTTCATATCAGTATTTGTATAACCCATGTTAATTTTATCTATATGAACCAGTTTGGGTATTTGAGACATGCAACAGAGTTAGTTACGGGTCAAAAACCGAAAATAGGAAATGCATTCATACAATATTTACTAACTGTACATACCTAGGCTTCTATTTTCATGCAGCTTACGAGCTGAAGATGAAGGTGTCTATAAAAGCTGACGCGCATAATATCCCAAGCTGCTTATATCATGCTCATGTCCTTGATAACATTACACATACAATACAACAAATAGTCAAGTAGGTACTTCAATTACTATGTAAATGTATACATATGAGTACTGACAACTGATAAGGTCTAGCGTGGTGCCAAAGTAAATGCATGATTGAGTTCTGTGCAACACAAAATGACAGGATAAGATGAGCTTTGCAGTGTTTACGTTCAAAATATTCACGATCAAGCAGAACCAAGCTAGTATATAGCTTTATCAACTCTGATCATTTAGAAGCTGGTGTCAGACTAGCTAGAGTCGACGATCTGTCGATCAATATATTGGAAATTCTGAGTAGACAATGCTGGCTTCTCAATATTCCTTTTCTGCATTATGCTTTTGCATATTCATCTGCAGTCATGCTTCTATCATTGTATTATTATAATTGTTTTGTGACACGCTCATTGCCAATTTTATTAACCATTGTAAGATCAACAATTATGAACCTTCTGTTTCAACAAAGAGAGGTCACAAAACAATCCGTGTCATGTTGGAATCGATGATTTCGCTTAATGTGGGAGTGTCTGAGCACGGGTGAGACGGATGCGAGTTGTTCCCTAACGCTGCACAAGTATGTGGAGGAGTTCCCCGGCCTCATCCACTTCATCTACGTGGACCGCACTGTGGGACGGTTCCTGGCACCCGACATGGCTGACTGTGCTGACATGCTGGCTCCAGATACGGTAATAATGATGTGTGTGAAAGGAATAATGTGTCGTTCTGTGTTGTACTAAAATATTGAGTAGGAATTGCAATCATCAATACCTTCCAAAGACCTTTTTAACCCCTAAAAGTATAACAGCACTGTAGTGGTTGTTCTGTAGTGCAACATAGAGCGATATAACATAATTTAATACAGTAATATACAGGGTGGAATTTTTGCATGCCACCTGTAGGGAAAGTACTCTAAATACCGGAGATAGCAAATTTTACTCAAAGGAAACATTCCTTTATTTTTTAAAAGAAATTAATCTGCATTCAAAGATTTTGAAAATTCGCGTGCCACACTCGGGAATCGAACCGGCTAAATTCCAAAAAAAATAAGACCCTGTACTTTTATGGCACCAATCGATAGGGTCAATCTTAAGGATCAAATCTCTCTAACAAACATTATAAATGAAATGAAAGGAAAACCATGAAATCTAAAGTCAGTCTCGGTCACGACGCGAGCGCGCGCGCACTGTTATCGAAGATATTTTGTAATTATGGCATCAAATGTCGTAAAATGTATCAGTTGCAATATAGTGATAAATGAACTGTTATCTTTCATCCAAAATAAGATGGACGTTATGGATGCAGTGAGCTTGATCCGGATTTGTAATAGTGGATTCTCTGAAGAGGACATTGGTGCCGATTCCCTTGTTCACAAACTAAACTAAATTTAAGTTGAATGCATCTTTTTCTTTCTATTTCTTATGAAAAGGACAGAAGATAAATAATAGTTTAATCCTGTCAAATTAGTCAGCACCTGACGTAATTTGATGTAATTTTAGTAGTCAACTTTTTAATCGCGTCTAAAACTTGTATGGCGCTGATTAATTTGACAGAACATAACTAAAATTCATCTTCTGTCCTTTTCTTAATGAAATAGAAAAAAAAAGATGCACTAAACTTAAATTTGGTTTAGTTTGCAAACAAGGGAATCGGCACCATTGTAACGGCTAAAAATCTCCTTTTTGAATCCGTTAAAACGGCGAAGCGGAAGATCCAAAGGAAAAAGGAGGGAAAATCACAAAGAGACTTAGAAGATATAGTGGGATTAATGAGACAGTTAGATACAGAGGAACTCCCTATTTTTGTGGCACGAAATCTGTACAAACTTCCTCCTGTAACTTTTGACCATGTAGATGTCACAAGATTACTTAAAGACATAGTAATTCTACAACAGGAGATGTCAGATATAAAGCAAAACTATGCCAGAAAAGAGGATTTATGTACATTGAAAACCGATTTGGCCAACTTCAAAATCAACGAAGACAACAAAAATGAATCCGAAGGTAGCGTAACATTTATGGACGCTGGCGATAGTGAATGTGCACTTTTAAATACGGTGGCTGACGTGGTGGTCACTGCTAAGTCACCTAGCATTAACAAAAATGCAAGTGCATCAATATCATTGACTGGAAATGCATTTATGCAAAGTGAGAATAAAGTGATGAATGATCCACTTTTTGAAGGTAGTTCTAAAACTAATTCTCAAATTAACGTTGACACGCCGAAAACAGCTGCGGCGCAGGGGCCCTACTCTCTAACGTCCGTCCGTCCATCCGTCTCTATTCGTCTCTCTCACTCGCACTCATCTGCAGACGTGCGCGAGAGAGACGGATAGAGACGGACGGACGGACAGACGTTAGAGAGTAGGGCCTCAGGTGCGAGCTACGTGTTCTAACGGTGGAGGGGATCACATCAACAACGTAGTCCCCCATCCTGAGATAAAATCCTTTGCTCAAATTGCAAGTGCAGAAGGTGAATGGAAAATGGGAAATGAAGAAGGAGACTGGAAAATAAAGCAGAGGAAAAGATATAGAAATAAATTTCTTAGTGTCAGAGGAGAGGCAAGCCTACACCCAGAGGACAAATTCAAGGCGGCGGACATTAAAGTTCCGTTGTTCATCAATAATGTTGCCAAAGACGCGTCACCAGAGGATATTTCTAGCTATATTCGGCAGAAAACTGGTGTACAGATCTCCTTAGAGAGGATAAATTTCAAGAGACAAAGAGATTATGACGCGTATAAAGTGTTTGTTCCTAGACTAAAGTTAAATATCTTCATGGATGCAAAACTATGGCCCGATGGAATTTCATTCCGCCGCTTTGTAAACATTGTAAATACACACACACACACACATACATTGTTTCATTGTTGTTGTTGGATTAGCGATAACGAAACTACAACATGAGTACAATGCAAAACCAACAGTGTGGCATGGTTAGTTTTAACTGTAAATCTGTCAAACGATCTATAGATAGCGTGAGGATATTATGTGGATCAGCAGATATCATAGCGCTGCAAGAAACTTGGCTTATGCCTCATGACCTGAATTGTCTTGGTGGAATTGATGCTGGCTTTAGTTACACCGGAACATCGGCAGTGGACACGTCAGTGGGCTTGCTACATGGCAGGCCTTACGGAGGGGTCGCACTACTGTGGAAGAAAAGCGCGTTTTCGAATGTATCTGTGATTGACTGCGAGTCAGTGCGTATAACAGCGATTAAAATAGTGTTATGTGATAGATCAATCTTGGTGTTCAGTGTTTATATGCCGACCAACTGTGCAGAGAACCTAAGTGATTTCACAGACTGTTTAAGTAGGATTCATGCAATTATTGAGGAACAGCAGGTAGGATCTGCATATATTCTAGGCGATTTTAATTCCCATCCCAATGAACTTTTTGGCAACGAGTTACGCAGTTTTTGCGTCGAACAAAAGTGGATGTGTGCGGACATGAATATGTTAGGTATTGACTCTGGTGCGTACACTTTTATTAGCGAGGCTCATGGGTGTCAAAGATGGCTCGACCATTGTGTGGTGACGGAGTCGGCCTATCAGTCAGTTACTAGTGTCAATGTAAAATATGATGTGACCTGGTCTGACCACTTTCCCTTATTTATTAATTGTATTTTAATTTTATTAATCCAATTTTAAATTCTATGAATAATAGTAACAGTAAAATAAATAAAATATTATGGGGTAATAGACATTTGCATATACACACATCAAAAGTGTCTAGGGATCAAGCATTTTTATGCGGATTTCTTGAGATTGAGATGTGGCTTTGTAATAAATTTATGATTTTATAAATTTATATGGATCCTTTTTGGTGCATTTCATAATTTGAATCAGGAACTCTCAATCAAATTCGAGTAAAAGATGAAAATAAGCTGTCAATATTTTCCCTATAAAAACATACAACGCATTGAAGACATTATTAGTGCTACTGTTTCCCTACTACTGATTAAAACCAACGTTATTATGGAGCGGCGACGTCATTTAAGCAGGGAAGAAATGCTCAGAGCCGTGGGAATGATAGAAGCTGGTTCCCGGCAACGTACTGTAGCTTTAGCTCTGAATACAAGTCAGAGTGTTATCAGTCGACTTTGGACACGTTACCGAAGCACTGGTACCGTGGCTGAGCGCCATGGAGGACGGTATCGCTGCACCACACGGAGACAAGACCGATACATTCAAATCTTAACTCGAAGAGCTCCAACAATAACCGCCATGATGTTAGCCGTGAGGCTTCATCACTCTTCAGGGAACTTAATTAGCGACCAAACAGTCAGAAACCGCTTGCATGAAGTGAACCTTCATTCCCGAAGACCGCTACGGGTACCACCTATAGCAATGCACAATCGTAGGATTCGATATCAATGGGCTCTTGAACACAGAAATTGGGCAGAAGAACAATGGCGTTTCGTGTGCTTTTCTGATGAGTCTCGTTTTGGTATGAGACCGGATACAAGACGTATACGACACTGGAGAACCCCTGGACGCCAACAGCGATTAAAATCCTGCCAGGAAGTCCATCCTTATAGTGGTGGAACCATCATGGTATGGGCGGGTATTTGGATCGGCGGAAGAACTGAGTTGATTTGGATCAGAGGCAACCTCAACGCTCAAATTTATGCTGAGACGATTGTATCAGACGTCATCGTTCCTCTACAAGTGCAAATCGGTCCCTTATTTCAGTTAATGCATGATAATGCACGACCGCACACCGCAAGAGTTGTAAGACAGACTCTCGCCGCAGCTAACATCAATGTCCTGCCCTGGCCTGCTCAGTCGCCAGACTTGAACCCGATTGAGCATGCATGGGATATGCTACAGAGAAGAGCTCTGCCGAATATGGAGGGTATCCAGTCGCAAGAAGACCTTTTTTTGTTGTTGCAACGAACATGGGCGGCCATTCCACAGCGTGATTTGGATGAACTCATTTTGAGTATGCCAAACCGATGTTCTTGTGTTGTTAGTGTTCGCGGTAGAAACACGGATTATTAATTGTTTAAGTTACCCAATAAAATTTTAAAGAAAACTGTGTTTTCAGTCATTTTTTCGAACTTTAATGTTAGTGGTTCAAATGTCAAAAATCCCTTTATTAGGAAAATGGCAAATTTCTTTATTAATGCAAAGGTGACTTGGTTTATCGTTACTGTGACAAACGAAAACACTTTATTTGATGAATCCTTAAAGAAAATTTTAATTAATATCAATCAGGAGAAAAGTTATTGCAAAAATATATGTTGATCCCTAGATAGTACTATGTAATAATGATTTAAAATTTATTGATTTTCCAGATGACTTCCGTAATTGTTGTGACATTAATTGTAATATATTAGAACATCGTTTAATTATTGACAAAATATATAATAATTTAGTAACGATTCTGAGCAACTCTGCAGTTGCTTCATTTGATGGGCCGCATTGTAAAAGAAAAGGAGGTTATATTAAAGGTTGGAATCGGCATGTTAGCGGGGCACATCGGGAGGCCAGACTAAGTTTTCTGTTATGGGTGTCAGCGGGTAAACCCTCCCGCGGTGAATTGTACAATAATATGGTTAAAGCTAGAAAGATGTTTAAAGCTAAAATTAAATGGTGCCAAGACAACCAGGATCAAATAGTTATGGATCGGATGGCCTCACTTCACGACAAAAATAATTTTCGGGATTTTTGGAAATGCACTAAAAACATGAATCATGCACCTGTCCTCCCGGTGAGTGTCGATGGACTGTCTGACGCCACTGATATTTCTAACTTGTTTAGAGATGTTTTTGTTATTGATCCACCGCTGGGACCCTCGCCGTCTTCGGGTGACGTTGAATTTAGTACTCCGTCGTCCCAACTGACAAATCTTACCATAAGATTTACAACTAAAGAGGTAAGAAATGCTATTAGTCAGATGAAACGTGGTAAGTCACCCGGTCACGACGGGCTCAGTGTTGAACATTTAAGACACGCTGGTAAGCATCTGCCCCGAGTCTTAGCATTGCTGTATAATTTTTGTATCGCGCATTCGTATTTGCCCAGTGATATGATGAAAACTGTAGTGGTGCCGATAGTTAAAAATAAAACTGGTGACATGTCGGATAAGTCAAACTACAGACCGATATCCCTAGCGACGATTATTGCAAAGGTTTTTGACAGTCTCTTAAACACCTTTCTACGGCAGAATATTAAGTTACATGATGCTCAGCACGGCTTCCGCCAGGGACTGTCAACAGAGACTGCCATCATGTGTCTAAAAAAGACAGTGAGGTATTACGTAGATAATCCTGTCTTTTCTTGCTTCCTTGATATGTCAAAGGCCTTTGATATGATTAATTATGATATACTGTGGAGTAAATTACGCAAAGCAAATATGCCATTAGAGCTGATAAATATATTTAGGTACTGGTATGGGCACCAAGTGAACTGTGTGCGTTGGGCGGATGCTAGCTCTGATGAGTATAAGTTGCAATGCGGGGTTAGACAGGGTGGTTTGACTTCTCCGATTTTGAACTTGTACATAGACGGTCTCATTAGTGAGCTCAGCAGCTTGCAGGCCGGTTGTTATTTAGATGGAGTAGCTTTTAATAACATCAGTTACGCCGATGATATGGCACTCTTGAGCCCTTCAATATCAGGCTTGAGAAAGCTGTTGGATGTTTGTGAGAGGTATGTTGAGGAGCACGGTTTAAGATATAATGCCAAAAAGAGTGAAGTTCTTATTTTTGGAGCAAAGTCCTCAGATAGGTTTCCTTCATGAAGCTAGCAGGTAGTGTCTTGAATCGTGTTCAACAATTTAAATACCTCGGCCATATTGTTACCGCAGACATCAAAGATGACCTGGATGTAGAAAGGGAGCGAAGAGCATTGGCGGTTCGATGCAACATGCTTGTTCGTAGGTTTGCTCGCTGTACGTGTGAAGTGAAAGTGACGCTTTTTAAAGCATATTGTCAGTCACTGTACACGTGTAGCCTCTGGACAGGCTGTACGCAGAGAGCCATCAATGCTCTTCGAGTTCAGTATAACAATGCATTCAGGATGCTGTTGGGGCTGCCACGCTTCTGTAGTGCGTCGGGAATGTTTGCTGATGCGCACACTGATGGCTTCGTAGCTATCAGACGTAAGCGTGCTGCGTCGCTACTGCAGAGGGTCCGGGGCAGCTCAAACAGTCTCCTGAATGTCATTGCGGGGAAATTTGATTGCCCGTTTATGCATTTCATGTCAAACCTACATGTTATACTAACATAGTTTTAAAGGTCATGTTTACTAACAATTTTATATGGATGTAAAATCTGAAATAAAATGATTATTATTATTATTATTAAAGTTATAAATTCCACTCCGTATTTGACATCTATTTGCGACGTGGTCAACTTTTAGAATATAGGTATAGTCTTTAAGTTTATTTCTAGCTGTGCGGTTTCTAAGCTCCCACTCCCTCGGGATTCAGCTTGTATTATTTTCGCTTCAGGGAGTCTTTCCATCCGTCATATTGGCACGTAGATAGATCTCGAGGCCATAACAACCACATGAAGTATAAAATTTCATGAGATGATAATCTAAAGAAAGATTGACCGGCGTTCAGGTCTTGTAAGTGCCCGCAAACTACCACACTACCACGTTACATCGGAATCAGACAAAAATGTGTAAATGATCCGACAATCATAACGATTGTGGGACCTCTCTCTACCACACGTTTCTTGGCGATCGGGACAAGTCCAAGAGATAAAACATCCTCTATATCGGACCCAAGTACAGCGGAGTTGTCGTTGGCAGGTGCGGCGCGCAGTGTGCCGCAGCTTCGCCGTGGTGCGCGAGGGCTACTGCGCGGCCACGTGGCGGCGCGGCGCGCTGCACGGCTGTGCGCTGGTGTGGTGGGAGCGGCGCGGGGTGCCCGTGCGCCCCGCGCTGCCGCCGCACCCCGCCGCCGTGCGCGCGCTGCCGCCGCCCGGAGACATCAGGGGCACCTTCTACAGGTACTAACTAGTAACTACCACCACGCCAGCGCGCTGCACGGCTGTGCGCTGGTGTGGTGGGAGCGGCGCGGGGTGCCCGTGCGCCCCGCGCTGCCGCCGCACCCCGCCGCAGTGCGCGCGCTGCCGCCGCCCGGGGACATCAGGGGCACCTTCTACAGGTACTAACTAGTAACTACCACCACGCCAGCGCGCTGCACGGCTGTGCGCTGGTGTGGTGGGAGCGGCGCGGGGTGCCCGTGCGCCCCGCGCTGGCGCCGCACCCCGCCGCCGTGTGCGCGCTGCCGCCGCCCGGGGACATCAGGGGCACCTTCTACAGGTACTAACTAGTAACTACCACCACGCCAGCGCGCTGCACGCCTGTGCGCTGGTGTGGTGGGAGCGGCGCGGGGTGCCCGTGCGCCCCGCGCTGCCGCCGCACCCCGCCGCCGTGCGCGCGCTGCCGCCGCCCGGGGACATCAGGGGCACCTTCTACAGGTACTAACTAGTAACTACCACCACTCCAGCGCGCTGCACGGCTGCGCGCTGGTGTGGTGGGAGCGGCGCGGGGTGCCCGTGCGCCCCGCGCTGCCGCCGCACCCCGCCGCCGTGCGCGCGCTGCCGCCGCCCGGGGACATCAGGGGCACTTTCTACAGGTACTAACTAGTAACTACCACCACTCCAGCGCGCTGCACGGCTGCGCGCTGGTGTGGTGGGAGCGGCGCGGGGTGCCCGTGCGCCCCGCGCTGCCGCCGCACCCCGCCGCCGTGCGCGCGCTGCCGCCGCCCGGGGACATCAGGGGCACCTTCTACAGGTACTAACTAGTAACTACCACCACTCCAGCGCGCTGCACGGCTGCGCGCTGGTGTGGTGGGAGCGGCGCGGGGTGCCCGTGCGCCCCGCGCTGCCGCCGCACCCCGCCGCCGTGCGCGCGCTGCCGCCGCCCGGGGAGATCAGGGGCACCTTCTACAGGTACTAACTAGTAACTACCACCACGCCAGCGCGCTGCAGGGCTGCGCGCTGGTGTGGTGGGAGCGGCGCGGGGTGCCCGTGCGCCCCGCGCTGCCGCCGCACCCCGCCGCCGTGCGCGCGCTGCCGCCGCCCGGGGACATCAGGGGCACCTTCTACAGGTACTAACTAGTAACTACCACCACACCAGCGCGCTGCACGGCTGCGCGCTGGTGTGGTGGGAGCGGCGCGGGGTGCCCGTGCGCCCCGCGCTGCCGCCGCACCCCGCCGCCGTGCGCGCGCTGCCGCCGCCCGGGGAGATCAGGGGCACCTTCTACAGGTACTAACTAGTAACTACCACCACGCCAGCGCGCTGCACGGCTGCGCGCTGGTGTGGTGGGTGCGGCGCGGGGTGCCCGTGCGCCCCGCGCTGCCGCCGCACCCCGCCGCCGTGCGCGCGCTGCCGCCGCCCGGGGACATCAGGGGCACCTTCTACAGGTACTAACTAGTAACTACCACCACACCAGCGCGCTGCACGGCTGCGCGCTGGTGTGGTGGGAGCGGCGCGGGGTGCCCGTGCGCCCCGCGCTGCCGCCGCACCCCGCCGCCGTGCGCGCGCTGCCGCCGCACCCCGCCGCCGTGCGCGCGCTGCCGCCGCCCGGGGACATCAGGGGCACCTTCTACAGGTACTAACTAGTAACTACCACCACACCAGCGCGCTGCACGGCTGCGCGCTGGTGTGGTGGGAGCGGCGCGGGGTGCCCGTGCGCCCCGCGCTGCCGCCGCACCCCGCCGCCGTGCGCGCGCTGCCGCCGCCCGGGGACATCATGGGCACCTTCTACAGGTACTAACTACCACCAGATCGACATACCTACTCAAGTTGGATTCAAAAGGCTAACAAACTAAACTAGTTAGTAAGCCCGACGAGATGAAGTATGAGCAGAAATGTTTCTATTGCAAGCAAAGTCAACTTTCACTTTCCTAACCTAACTTATTTTGCAGACAACTCCTCGAGCTGGCGTTTCCCAACGACTCCCGCGGCGTGTCAGTGAAGGAGCTGATCTGCATCCACCTGGGTCTCCTGCCGGCGTCCACAGCAGTGCAGCAAGCGCGTCGCCTGGCGCACTCGGTGCACGAACTAGCGGGAGAAGTCGCTGCCGGTGCGGCTGATCTACTGTAACTCTAATACTTAGAATACGAACTACTAATAAATGGAGTGAATTAACTTCCGTTCGTGAAGACGCTTTTGCATGGCCGTCACGGCTAATCTAATCGCTATTTATCCAAGAAGATTCTCGTAATATTTGGTAATTTTTTGATGTTTCCACGGATTGCTTCGTTGGTCCAGTCGCATCGCAATCGCAATAGGGAATATGCATGTGTTTTTTTCATCACTTAAATCAATAAAGTACAGCACTATCAACCCAAGAAAATAATTAAAAGTTAATTTCAACGACTGTGTGTCGCACTTCTACAATTTTCTACGACAGTTCAAACGTCCGTGACTCGCGGCCATTCCTGTCAAAGCAGTTGACGTCATTTCCCTCTATCTGCCTTGTTTACATCTTAATAATTTTACTAAATGTATCTGCTTCATTCAAACCATTGCAATAACAATATTATAATGACATAAAGAGCCCCTTCCAAAAATTCAGTCGCTAGAGTTTAGGCAAATTCGTTGCGATCCTATGTTTGTGTGCATTTTTCATGCAGATACACGCACACACGGGTGCATATCGAGCGTAGTGATCGCCTAAACCATTTTGATCCTGTAGACGATATTATTTTATGATACATAATTATAAAGTCAGTACGGTTTAGAAATAAAAGTCTGGAATGTGTGTCTACTGTATATTTATCACAAACAAAATAAAAATGGTTTAATTTTGTATTAAAAGAATTTAGATACATATAAACATTTTACAAAATGATAAATAAAAGTGCGAGTTGGACTCGCGCACTGAGGGTTCCGTACAAACTTTTTAAAGGACAAACTTAATTTTTCTGGATCTGGGACTTTTGCGCGAAGGACACTTGCGCGAACCCATTTGCGCGAAAAGACAAATGCGTGCATGGACTTTTGCGCGATTGGACTTATGCGCGAACGGACTTTTGCGCGCCTGGACACTTGCGCGAATGGACTTTTGCGCGATTAGACTTATGCGCGAACGGACATTTGCGCGCCAAGACACTTGCGCGAATGGACTCTTGCGCGAAAGGACACTTATACGAATGGAAACTTGCGCGACTGGACTTTAGCGCGACTTAATGGCCACTGAGGTTCACTCTGTAGAGTAAACATAACATACCCCTGTTATTTATACTTGAAGGTGGTTTTTTCTTTTGGTTTTTCTGTCATGGATGTCATTTTCATGGTTAAGGAGTCGCTGATAACGAAATGAGATGAAAATGAAAATCCAAGATGGTGCCGAGGAAAACTTTGTTTTTTCTATCATGGGTGTCATTTTTATGGTTTTCGGGGTCGCTGATTATGAAAATGAGGTCAAAATGAAAATCCAAGATGGCGCCCAGGAAAATTTTTGTTTTTTCCGTCATCGGTGTCGTTTTCATGGTTTAAGTGGTCACTGATAACGAAAATGAGGTCAAAATAAAAATCCAAGAGGCGCCGAGGAAAATTTTTGATTTTCCGTCATGGGTGTCGTTTTCATGGATTTTGGGGTGGCTGGTTACGAAACTGAAGTCGAAATGCAAATCCAAGATGGCGCCAGAAAAGAATTTCTGAAAAAAAAAATTATTCAAGTCTCTCAACTTCCGAGATCCGCCTAAAGGGGGGAGAAGGGGGACAAGTGGGTCAACTTTTGAAAACTGGTTTTTACTTTCCCGAGCCTCCTCTATACGAATCCGTAAAAAACAAAAAATATATTACCAATCATAATAAACAACCAACGTCAAAAAAAAATCTTATCTAAATATGTACAATCAAAAAGTTTAATAATTTTAATATAAATACTGGATCGAAGTGTGGTAGTCTGCGTGCGTATATCTCGGAAATATATTCACGTAATAACTCGGGAGCGCTTGCGAAGCAAAGTGATACGTGCTCACGCTGGGAGAGCCCTTTTGTTACTGACCGTTACGGATCGTGTTTGCGCGGTCGATACTCGATTATATAGTTCACTTTGCATTTAATTTACGAAATGAAGTTATTGTTTATTTATAAATTAAAATTCAGATTCTAATAAAGGGCTACCTTGAGATTAATGAGTAATTTTTAAATTTTCTTTAAAGTGTTTCTAAGGTAAGTATAGAAAAAAATACCCTTTTGTCCCGAAGTTTTCCATAAATTAAGTTTTTTCAACATTTTTTTTTTCTGCTATATTTCGTATAGAAATCAATAATGTTTTCCCGTATGTTACGAGTAGACCATATATTGATGTTATTCATATTTTTTAATATTCAGAATATTTTGTAGTTCTTTGTTCAGCGAACCACAAATATCACTCGCTCGTTACTTTTGCG
The DNA here is from genome assembly GCA_905147715.2 of Xestia xanthographa. Lineage (NCBI taxonomy): Eukaryota > Metazoa > Arthropoda > Insecta > Lepidoptera > Noctuidae > Xestia > Xestia xanthographa. The sequence continues at coordinate 16,532,688 of LR990659.1, read as the reverse complement.
GAAAAGGGGTTTTGAATATGGGTGATTGCCATTAATATATACATTATTTAAAACAATTGTTCCCGCAGTCGACAAGAATAAGAACCTTACTCTTATAATAAAAATAAAGAAGGTTCAAATTCTTCTTGCCTTTCTCACAAGTAGTGATCAAAAATGTTCAAAATGACTTAATTTCTTGTAGGGACCCTTAAGTAGTTTTCAAATAAAAGTGTTTCTTTGACACAAAGCGTTTGACGTCACTGCCGGCGACGATGCGTTTTGAATTTGCTTTCCTTTCACCAAAAACACGCTACATTAAATATTAAATTGTAAAATAACTGTTGTGTTAGAAAGTTAAACAAGTGTACCAGTGATTATATGGGCTAATACAAGGCATTTCTATAGAATAAAAAAAGTTTTGAATTTCTTACATATTCCCTGTTGCTGGAGATGAAGTCTAGGATTCGATTCCCAGGATGGGCAGTGTTATTCTTCAGTACCAGCCTGGAGTCGTTCCGGTTCATTGTATTACGGTCGCCCCTTATTCACTCCATTTATTAAATACTCCGTAACACATTTTATGAAATTCTTGCCAATGTTCTATCGTAATGATGAACTTATAATAGTGATATTGATGCCGTATTACAAGTTGACTTAATGTACGTTTTAGATTATCGATGTATACCTAAGGAAGTGTAAGGTGAACATTTACAGTGCAATATATCATGTCTTAAGTATCTGCCCTTTAGTAGGATGTTTGTGGCTAAATAATAATAGTACCTATAATTATTGTTAAAATTTTCACAGTATTATATAATGTCTGGTAGCTTATCTGATATTATTTGGAGAAATAGTTATGGTAACAAGGATTAGTTAATTAAATAGTTTAGGTTAAAATAGAGCTGTGGATTTTTTTTGCAATAAATAAACATGCTAGTCGAAAATTACTCTTATGTCTGAAGTTCCGTTCACGCCATAAACGTTTGTTGTCTTCGTTTGTTGATTCTTGTCAAATAATAGTCAATGTTTCACTGCCAATTAGTGATACGAATGAACCATTATTATACTAGAACATCCTAACCAGCGGAACTGCTTGCTCAATGCAGAATCAGAATACCCACTGCAGCCACTGCTCAAATACGATGACTACACAATACGCTGACTACCCGCTCTCCCGCTTGTGGTGTGAACGCACTTTAATTTGCATACGAAATTGACAAGACTTGAAGAAGTAGCAATTTGTTATAATTAGGAATAAGATATAAATCATGACATTCCATAGGGTTAGATGATCTTCAGTAAATTCTCTTAGGATTGTTATTCTTCATAAAAATAAATGAATAGGGAAAACCTATGTTTTTAACCCATGAACCCCTCAATTACACAAAATACTATAAAAGGTAAAATACTATGATATTATGTACCAAAATAAGTGTAGGTATGGTATAATCGGTGAAACAAAATCAGAAATGAGGCAAGCATACTAATTTTATTACCTACTTACTAGCTGTTGCCCGCCACCTTCGTCCGCGTTAAATTATAATAAAAATATTACTTCCTTTGAATCGGATGTTGTTAACAATTTCAGGGATTTTTTTATGGAACCCTAATTCTTTCCAAAAACTAAAATAAAGTTAATCCTATAATCTATCTGCCAGTAAAAGTTCTGTCAAAATCGATCCAGCTGTTTCGGAGATTAGCCGAGACAGACAAATTTAAAAAAAAAATGTTTTCGTGTTAAAAGCACAGAGTTTCGTATGCATTCAGTAAAATGCTGTTATCTTGAAATGATTTTATTTATTTGTATAGATTTTGTTGTTCATGAAATGTATGTATGAAATGCTCTTTTAGTGAAGTAAGTTGTAATCTTTCGTAATTGTATTTTATTGTGCCATGTTTTATTTTTCTTATTGATAAAATAACTTATTCAGAATATATCTTTCTCTTGTTTGGCTTCTCAGCTCCCGAAAAAAAACGTATTTTTCTGACCCCAACTCATTTAATATGGGATGGGATAAGGGCAGAATGATAATGATGAATTAGATCCCCAAGAATGGGGTTGGCATCTGTGGAACTAATGGCGCTAGCACCGCTTGAACCAAACATCGTCATTGTTCGAAATCTGTCAGTCATTTTATTTTAAAATAGTTTGGCCTTATTGGTCAGATTGGGTCTAAGTTATGGACGCGCCATCTACAATCAGTTTTGACCAGCCTTCCCCATTACTTCAATATAGTACACTTGGGTATGTAAAAACTTTAAAATGAACTTTCTGGTTATGACCATAAAGTCCATTTTAAGAATTTAATATTTTAACGTGATTCTTATTATGATTCTGCTAAAGTGGCCATTTTAGGCCCGATAAAGTGATTTGTGTCGCATCAGCCATGATGTAAATGTTGGCTATTCCATGGTGTCTGCAGAACTTATTATAATATCATCATTCAATACATCATTTTGTTAATGGAAATATGTCTGAACTAACATCCAACCCTTCTGTGTCCCGCATCTAGTCTACTGCACATGGTTGTCCAAACAACAAAATTCTGTACATGGTAACACCTTAAACACCATATATTATGTTAGTTCAACTGTACAATTTAAGACAAGGGTCTGTGTGTACAAATAAAAAAAATTGCTTATCACCTTTATTTATATTTGTATTGATGTAAACCTATTAGTGTTTCATACTCATTAACCCAATGCTAGCATTTGTAATTTTCTCAGCCAACAGACTAACATAACTAGAGAGAATAAGGTATAATAAGTGATAAATCAACAACAATAGAAAAAATATCTGCATCAACATAAACTGTGCTCTGAAGAAAATTATCATGTATATTTAGATGTTTTTATGAGTATTAGTAACAAACAAAAGTGATAATATTACAATGAAAAGATTCACTTAATTGGTAACTTATTGAATATTTAAACACTTAACTCAAAAGGCACTTGTTAATATTCTGGTGAACTATCACCACACTTCACATCTTCACTTATTATCAAGGGCTTTTTTTTCATATGGTTATCTTCAACATCAAAGATAATCAAGTCTTCACTGCCATTGTTTTCTTTCTGTAAATATAATTAAAACAAATTTTATTATGTGAGTACATTTACCAACCAGTGCTTAAAAATATTACAACATCAAAAATTAAGTCCAATTATATTGGGCAAGCTTTTCAGCAATCATAAAACCCAAAAAGGCAAAGAAACAAAATGCTTACACTGGTAGATGCTATGTCTTGTTTGGTTTTTAATGCAGCGGCATAATTAAGCTTTTGTTTTGCAGGGTTTGAAGTTATCAGAGTTGGACTTGGGCTAATATCTCTAGCTTCATTCTCAATTAACTGCCCTGAATCCTCCATATCAACATAAGTGTAGCCCATGGGGACATTTTTAAGATTCAATATATCAACTTTCAAAGGAATTTTTAATGCCTCCAAACATGCTTTAGCCATCTCAGCTTCCCGGTTTATTGTCTTTTCCTCAACACACTTGTTGTATGTAGTTTGTAATTCATACGAGTGTTTGTCTGATAATATAGTGGCCATCTGCTTGATTTCTGCTTCTAATTCCCTGATTGTACACTCATTTTTAGCAGCCATTTTGGCTTCCCTGACAAGTCTCACATCCACAGCTTCTTGAATACGTAGAATTGCATCACTTGTGTTATTGCTTTGCACATTACTCTCCTTTACAATCTTATTGAATATACTATGTGGTGACAATCTTTGTGATTTCTTGTATCCAGTGTATTTTTCACCTAAATTTGCTGTTAGGTCCTCAATATATTCATAATTATCAAGACAGTTAATTTTGCCAAATCTGTACATAAATGTGTGTGTGGATCCAGCGGATGATAATTTGTTTGACAAATTACAAGTTACAAAATGTTTCTTTCCATGGTACTTTTCAAAGTATTTTTGCAACCCTTTTGATATTAATTTATCTCTAAAAGTAGGTTTGATGTTGGTATTCTTTCGATATTTATACCAACCAACAATTTCGCTGGCAGTGCTCGAAAGTATATCCGTTAGGACATCTTCCTGTATTCGACCAGTCGGTAAATAAAACAGTGATACTGACGGCATCGGAAGTACGGTTCTGATTTCTATTTGAGTGTCTAAACGGGCATTATCACTCTGAGAGTCGGAAATGTGATTAGTTACTTCTGAAGTCACGTCGCCGACTAAGAAACCTTCCTGAAAGTAAACACTTGAGTTAATGAAAACGTTAAACAAACATTTACAAAGCATAGATATTACAATAAAATATGAATAGGTACCTGACTAGTGGCAGAGTTTACGCATTCGTAGAACAGAAATGACAGAGCGGTGCCACTCAATAACACTTTTTCTGTGTAAGCCATCACTACATTTACAGGTTTTACACAAAACAGTTGTCACCACTATATAGTCAAGGATGAAAATTTCATCAAAAGATGTTTAATTTATAATTATAAGTATTTACAAAATTGTCGGACAGTCGCACACAAAAAGATGTGATGTGTGTGAATGTGATTTGACAATTTTGCCATAAATACTCTTTGGATTTGACGTGACTGTGACTGAAGATGTCAATCCAATGTCATGATGTCATGCAGGTTATAGACCACAGAATATACGCACAAGATACGCATCCACGTCACTAATCTCCTTTCCATTTTTAAATTTGCCGTTGTAATATTTTAACATCGTTTTGTTATCAAATTAATAATAGTTATTTATGCAACTGTTGTATAATGAGGGGTATTAAAACACCAATGTGGGTTTATCACACGAGGCGAAGCCGAGTGTGATAATAGTATCACATGAGTGTTTTAATACCTAATTATGTACAGTTGCATACAAGACTTTATCTACATACATCCATGATATGAATCCTCCATAAAAGGTTCTGAAACCATAGGGTGTTGCAGTGTTGTAAGAAGTCTATGTAAATTCATGTAATGTTTAATTGCTGAGTATTTAATACAAACAAACCATGTATAGGTAATAATATAATTATTAACATTTTGGATTGTACAATTATTAAAATGCACAAAGCTTGTATCACTCATTTTTGTAAACAACAAAGTACCTACTTAGTGCAATACTAATATCCAAATATCGAACAAAGATGGCGGGATACGACGTGAATTCGAATTAACCTATAAGTTTTTTTTTTAATTACGTCGCTGTGGTAGTGAATCGCACGTGCTAGACAATGTTCTTTTTTTAAAACGAGTTGCATAATGAAATTCAGTACAACATTATAACACCCGTTTGGATGTTATAATGGTTATTATGACACTGGCTGTTTTAATGTTGGCCATAAGCTAACTGTTTCAGATACTTATATAGAGGATATACAGCATGGGTGTAGATAATAGTAGATTATTAACCAAGGGCTGTATGACATCAATTGCATACGAGGTTTTTGGCGCCTGAGCGAAGCGAAGGCGCTAATTAACCCGAGTATGCAATTGATGCTTACGCCCGAGATAAATACTCTGCTTTACATATCGATTGTGAGGTAAGTAAACAACAAGACAGCAGGTTTCAATGAACAGCCCTTTCTTTAATAAAATCGGGCGTTAGATCTATGTCTTCGTCACTAGACATGTTTAAAACTTTTGAAAAAGAACTCAAACAAGAAAATTAATTATTTTCGCGATGCTTTCGCGCCTACTAGTAGACTGCCTTTTTTTTTTCACGCACGCAAGCGCGTCAAATCATGCTGGCCAGTTTGATTTTTAAATCGATTCCATCTAACATACGATGTGGAAACAAATAGTTCCATATTTAAAATAAAATCTTTATAAAATAAATTGTCTAGATTCCGATTCGAGTAATTAATCGATACCGAGAAAAAAAAAATTAACTTTTTAAAAATATTCTTCGTGCAGTATGAGTATGACAGTTCTTTTTTCAAATTCCAAAACCTATGCTGTAATGATAGTCATACACCCCGGCATTCAGGGGTGTAAGGGTGTACTTACAGAGCAAGAGATATGTAAAATATTTTAAGATATTTATGCACCCTTGGCCATGGCGTTTTATATCTGCGATTTCTTAACACTCGAAGCAATGATCAAAGAGTAAAGTAAGCAATGATTCGATCTCAGAGATCGTTTTCCACCTTTCCACTCGTCTACTCCAGAGGTCTACTCAGCGTTGCCAGACCTACGGATTTGTCCGTAGATCTATGGACTTTAGGTCTTGTCTACGGACATACGTATTTTAGTCGCAAATCTACGGAGTTTTGTTCGATTGCATCCACCCGATCCAAACAATAGTATAATCAAATTAAATAAAATGTTGCATAAAACGAAACGTAGCTCCAAAAAAAGGTAGTACTGCGACTCGGAACAACAGTGTAGTTACAAATGTTACTGAGAGTGATCGACAATAATAATAATGAACTACTATTAAAAAAATGTCTTTTCCTTTGTCTTTTCGATTGTCCCGCAGATTTTTTCAATTTCTTTACCGGCAAGGAATTTGGTTTAAGGTCATTCCACATAAAAATAGTCAGGTTTAGGGTTTAACTTTAGAAAAGATCCGTCCGTAGATCTACGGATTTACCTCTGGACCGCGAATTATCACACTTGTTACAAACCCGTTATCAGCTTAACCGCGCCACGTCATATGCGTTGCACGCGGCTTTATAGGCAATTTACGGAAATCTACGGATTTTTGAGAGTAGCCCTACGGATTTTTAAAAGTTGGATCTGGCAACACTGGGTCTACTCCTACTGGGCGATGGGCACACACAGCAGACGACCCTAGACAACAGACAACCGCACTGGATGAACCACAGGATATTATATACCATAAAGGACAGTACAGACCTTTGGTACAGACAGACAGCCCTTTCTCGGATCTTTGTTTGCGAAATTAGCTGTAGTAAAATATATAACTATCTACCTACTTCATGGAGAGCATGGCTGAGGGTGGACTATTTTCTTCGAAAGTTGAAAGCAGAATTTTAAAAGTCGCATTGAATGGCACCGCGTAGTTAGAAATAGAAAGTCCGGTCCGGTCTACAGCTAGCTTCACAAACACAAATATCCGAGCCTACGAGAGCGGAGAGCGAGAGGCACAGAAGGAAGGTACACTTCAGCCAACTTATCTGTGCAGGCGGGGCAACACAAAACTAAAATAAATGTACCAAGTTTGACATATCGATGCATTTTTTCTTGACAAGCAGCGCCACCTTGATCGGCACACTTAAAGTGGTCATTCTCACACTGTTCTTGGCTTTCTGTCTGTACTTTTTTGATTGATAAGCATCTACGTCTACATATAGCTAACTAGACCCTATATAAAATGTACTCTGTGACTAGACCTACATAAACCTACTACAGATCTACGGCGAGCGATAGAGCGATAGCAATACAGCATTGCACCATAGAATCAGCAATAAATAAACCAGCAGTGCACAATGTTGATAACGAAGCAAGTTTAAATTAAAATAATCTTGAGAAAGCAAGGATTTATATTCAGTTCCTGTATTTATTTTATTCATAATATTCTGATCAAGTTCAGTGGTGAGTAGGTGAAGAAGTTATTTTTATTTGTATGCTAAAATTAGTTAGTGTTTGGCAATAGAAAAGGATAAAATAGTACCGAAGACAGATTACGTACCGTTTTTGTGTTATGGTAAATAAGTATACGTTCAATAGAAATGGAGTTATTTTCATGAGATGGTTATCTAATATTTTACCAAGTAATCGTTATTTTTATTTCATTGGTAATATTTTTTGGGAAGCAAGCTTTGCTTGTAATTCTATTTATAATGTGGCCCGACAGTAACAGAGCTAATTCATAAATTCCATTTCATATTCATAGAATCTAGTTGCCAAGTAAATTGTTAATATAGTTCATAACAGCCTATAGCAAAACTACTCAAAATTCGGTAGCCTACTTGTTGTTTTTCAGTAACTCTTAGATACCCGCAATTACAGACACAATTAAAATAACAATGCAGTAATGCACCATTCTTATTTTTATTTATACTTGATAAAAGTCCCAGGTTAGTAGTTAGCAAGTAATGTGTAAAAACCAATGATATTCTAACAAACAGATATGTTATACACCTACAAAACCACCGAAAAAAGTGAGCCGCGGGGGAGAGCCAGCTCACATACACGCAGTGACGCAGAATAAAGGAAAAACAGGCCAATTGACACGTTTTCGAGTCTTCACGATTGCGCGCTCATAACATATCTGTTTAATTAAATATCATTGGTAAAAACACTAACTTCAATCATTTGTTTACACTGAAACTTCATCTGCTAGGTAATGAAAAAATCTGTCAGGAAGATTCCCAAAAGATAGATTATTCTCATAAACATGGGTTGCATGTGTTTGCATCCTAAAATGTTATTGTAGATACTGAGTACAGTAACATTTATTGATCTCCATTGTTGTTATTGTCAAATGTGCCAAATGTGTCCAAAATATATTTTTAACTCAAATAAAAATGACCATAACAATTTAATTACATTGCCTGAATATTTACAAAATATTATGTATAATGTATGGATTGTTTTAATCATGCACAAGAGAGATAAAAATGAGTTATTTTTTTCAGGCATGATATCATAAGTTTACAATAATCACATTCTGCATGAACGGGCACAAGCTACAAAGTATTATTTTAAGAACACAATCAACCCTAAGATACTTGAGTCTAAGTTTTAATTTATTTGAAAAAAAAATTACAAATAAAACAAAAAATATGGATGTTTGTACCAACAAAGACTGTGATCTTAATCAAGAAAATCAGAAGGTTCCGAAGAAATACTATCGCCGTGCAGAGCACAGGTAAGAGAGTAGTTATAATGTTACATTGATTGCAGTACTGCTATGTTTATTTAAAGCATTTCTTTATCACCTAGTGAGAGAGATAAAAACATTGAAAAGCAGCATTGTAGAACATTGGCCAATATTATTCACAGATATATATTTATTATATCTACAGATTTCCATCAGAATGCCAGTGGAAGAAAAAACTGTATTTTTGGATAATTATTGTTATTTATTTGAAAGACCATTAACAGTAAAGTTCTTATGGTTTAGATATCAGCAGTAAAGAAATGAAGACATTGAAAGAGGAATACATACTGCCACACTTGTGGGGGGGATATACAGTATGACTACACAATGTATTTACTGACAAAACATTACCATAAAAACATGTAGTCTGGTGAGCTAAAAGAGTTCAAGTAAAGGAAGAGGAAAAGAGAGAAATAGAGATTTCAACATAAATATACTATGTTTTGCTACTGGAAATTCTCAGATAGGATTTCATTTCAAATAAGATTCAACATCCTTGGTGCAAAATCCTTTACTTTTGCATTTTAGTAGGTGCCTATTGCATTTGATGATCATGCAGGAGTCATGTTTTGAAAACCTAATAGCGCGCATTATCCAAATCAAACTGTTTGATTGAAATAACTAGGTACATGTGTCATATACCTGCCTATTGTCTTTGAGAATAAAATTAAAGAAATCAGAGTTTTATGTGAAGTGGGTTAGGTAGGTTTTAGACACTTCACACTGTCGTGTTTCATGACCGTCGGCGGATACAGGGGGGGGGGGGCAATGTGTGCAATTGCCCCTCCCTGAACCGGACCAAATACGTAATTAGCCAAGCTTGAACTAGTTTGACGGAATTGAAACTAAATATTCTAGTTGTTATATCTTGTCATAGGCGTCGCCAGGAGGAGGCAGCTGCCCCTAGAGGCTCAGGATTTTTAAAAGTTATAGCTTTTCCTGCCTAGCATAATAAAGCGTAATAAATTCTAGCGTAAAATGGAATCACTCAAATTAAGATATTGTTTAACCCTGCGAAAAACCATTAATCAAAAAGCTCTTTTTTTCTACCTCTGTATTGGCACTCCTGTTGGATTTTTGCATAATCGATCTATACAATAGATAGAAACAAATTAAGAGCCCCTTGCCCCGAGACCTTATATAATATATAAGGTCTCGGGGCAAGGGGCTCTTAATTTGTTTCTTCTTAATTTGTTGCATATACATATATTATATGTATATGCAACTATAGCATAATTATCTGAGGCAATGTTGTAAAAACTTTCGAGCTCGTTGCGCTCGCTTGAAGCCTAGTTTTTCATGTCTTAACTTTGTCTATAAGGGGCCCAGGTAACTCCAGTAGGTCGGTAGGTAAGTGTTAGAATTATCGAGCTCGCTTCGCTCGCTCTACAGACTACTTTCTCTTGAATCTATCTAAAATTCGACCAAGTAACTCTTATATGAACGTTCGAAACCATTCTAATCTGTCCAAGGCAAGGTGTCGTAAGAATTTCTGGCTACGTTCCCTCCCCCCCGACCCAAAATCTGGTGGGCCCCCTTGTATCTTGCATATCATGGATTTCTGTAAAGTAACGCCTGAAACCTTCAATTCGTTCATTTCGTTACGTTTTTTCTCACCAACACCAACATTATTATTTTTACGACGTCAAAAGGGCGGCTAATTATGACTCCGCCCCGTGCGACAGTGACTCACGCTACGCCACTGCTTCCGTACCAATGTACCATCATAGTACGGGAGCCCCTTAATTTTTTACCCTTTGGGTTCGATACTATGACGATGTGACGACCTGAATGGCGTAGCGGTAGTGAGGCTGCCTTGCGTTCTTAGGGTCCCGGTAGTGACGATAAGTCCCCTCTTTGAGGAGTGGCTTGAGCGACGCCACGGCGTCCTCACCTTCCGCCTGACGCAGGTCCTCACCGGACACGGTGTTTTCGGGAGGTTCCTGCACCGAATCGGGCGGGAGGAAACGCCCGGGTGTTTCCACTGCGAGGATCGACCGGAGGACACGGTGGAGGTGTGCCTAAAAGAGATACCGTGGCCCCGGAACACAAAGGGCGATAAAGGAACATGGATGGGTTTTAGTCAGTAAAAGTCTGACACTCCCTCCTGCTCCGCCCAGAGCGGGAGGAGTCATTTGATGATTTCCCATCCGAAAAAACCCGGTCCCGGGTTCGAATACCGGTTGGAGCAAATGTTTGTGTGATGAACATGGACATTTGTTTCCGAGTCATGGATGTTTATATGTATATGGATGTTTATAAGATGATGTCATGGATGTTTAAAAGTATGTATTTACAAACAAAAAGTATCTATGTAGTATATCAACTATCTGGTGTTCACGACACAAGCCTCGTTGCTTAATGTGGCACTAGATGGCGCTGTGTGTAATGTCCAGCGATATGTATTTATTTACTATCTATTTACGAAATGCAATGTTTACTTTGGTTTGACACTTGAAAACCGTACTGCGCTTCGCTCCAACAAATCTTCGTCGGCGAATTGTACGGTCAGCAACAAAAGCCGATTAGCAATCCAGTTTTATAATCATTACAAATTATTGATCACAACATTTTAAAAAGGTGCAACAGATATTATATTCAGATAATTCAAACGCGCCGCTATCCCACGGGCTTTTTACGAGTGTCTTCCGTATCTTCGTTGTAAAATATCATCGCACAGCGAAAACGCTTCGCAGACGCGACTTTCACGGTGGCAAGCGTATAACGCCTGTGGGATAGGTCATAGGGGGGTCTCACGTGGAATGCTGAAAAATAAGTTATGGAATTAGGCGTTACTTTGCGGAAATTCATAACATTTAATATTATGCAAATAGTGTTCATTCATACAAATTAAGGCTGACAAAACTATGCACTTGCACGAAAAGCAAAAATTGTATGCCATGCACTCAAAGCTATAATCGACAATCGACACGTGTCGTTCGCCCCTTCACGGGGCATCCCCAGGAGACGTTGACTCGAAGACCACTCGGGTGCCCCGTCGTCGTCACTCGTCGTGGAGGGGCCTGCATCCAAGCCTAGATCTTTTTTCGCGAAATTAACACAAAATACTTTGCATAACATTACAATATCCATTGCAATGTTGTAAAAAAACTCGAGCTCGCTGCGCTCGCTCTTCAGAAGCCTAGTTTTTCAGTTTGAGTCTTAACTTTGTCTATAAGCGGCCCAGGTAACTCCGGTAGGTCGATAAATAAGTGTTAAAATTATCGAGCTCGCTTCGCTCGCTCTAAAGAAAGAAAGAAAGAAAACGTATTTATTTGGCTTTAGCCGCAAATTCACACAACAAAATAAGAATAAAATAAAAAAAATAAGAAACTTAAAACTACACAATAAAAAAATAAAAACTAAGCAAAAAAAAATAAGAGAACTAGAACTAGAACTCTACAAACTACTTTATCTTGAATTTATCTAAAATTTCGGCCCAAAAGCTGGCGGCCCCCTTGTATCTTGTATATCATGAATTTCTGTAAAGTAACACCCATTTATTATCAAAAGTATATCAATTTTTTTTAATGAATTTTCCAAAAATTTCCCCCCCTTAAAGAAAATCCTGTATCCGCGCCTGTACCCAAGTATCCCAGTACTAACTGGGTTGTGGAGGTCAGATAAGCAGTCGTTCCATGTAAAATACTGGTATTCAGCTGCATCCGGTTAGACTGGAAGCCGACCCCAACATAGTTGGGAAAAGGCTAGGCAGATGATGATGATTTTGCATAAAATTACATAAATGCTGAAAAATTATGTATCGTACAAATTAATCTGCTTCTGTTGCCGACTGACGACTGTACCATACTTTCATAGAGAGCGAGTAAAATAGCCACATTTGTTTCATCTGCTTTATTATTAACAGGAAAGATTTGTATGTTTGTCTACACTAATATTATAAAGAGGAAAGATTTGTATATTTGATTTGTTATTTTGTAATGAATAAACTCAAAAACCGCGCCGATTTCTAAAATTCTTTCACCAATAGAAAGCTACCTTGAGTAGCATAGGCTATATTTTATCCCCGTACTCCCACGGGAACGGGAACTACACGTGTGAAACCGCGTTCCGCTAGTCTATGATAAAGACACGATAAAGGGTGGGAATGGAATGTTCCGTAATAACATTACGGCGGCGTCTCAATATAAAATTGTTCGTCAATATTGTTACTGTTGCACGAGATAAAGAGTCTCTGTTTATTTATAACTTTTATATGGTTGTTTTTCAAGTTTTGACACGAATATATACGTATATAGTTAATATTCTTCTAGGTTAATATTTACATCACTTGTTGGCCGGTCAAGAGTTATCATCTCGCGAGGTTATCTTTATCGTCTACTTGTTTTCAGTGTTGTTCTGATGACGCCAGTTGTAGTTTAGCATCGAAACTAGATTGACTTATCTTCGTGTTCACATAAACTAATAAAATAAAAATGCCAGACGGGTTCGAAAGTGCGTATCCTCTCTCGCCACCATTAAACCCGCAAGATATACGCGCACGCGCAAATTCTTCCGGAAAGAATAAAAAACCAGTGGTAACTTTTCTTGGCGATGAAGCCGTTGAGATACCCGACAAATCAGAGGCCGGTGTAGACAAGCCTTTGGGTCGAGGGGAGGTTGAACTCGATAGTATCGCAGTATCGTATAATACAATGCATTCGACCTGGCTTGATAAAAGAGTGCTTGAGCACAGGTATGTATAAATTGAATTACTTTTAACACCTAACTTTATGGTCTAACCAAGCTCTTTATATTGTAAAGGCTCTTCCATCTATCCCTACCAAAGTGTCCCCAATCCCAAAAGAAGTTAAGCAATCTCTGAAAGGAAGTCTTAATTTTTTTCGCATGGTCCTGGATGCTACTACTGTTCCTAAAAAATAATTTGCTTAAATGTATGTAATTCATTACGGATGTAAACCGTCATTTCATTCGATTCTAGCTGCCTACTTGTAGTCGGTCATACTCATACACCCAGCAATTTGTGATAAGAAGAACAAATGCTTTGGTGTGACTAAAACTCGCTACTTCCTAGATAGTCTAAAGTAATTAATTTTAATACCCCGTTTTTGCTTTCAATTTTAGAGATAAAATCAAAGACATACATATATTTAAATGAAGTTCACAGTACTGTTCGTACTGTGAACTTCATTTAAATATATGTATGTATGTTTACATTTTGTAAATCAAAAACTATACCATTATTTAAAAAAAAACAGGTCGTTGTGATTTGTGATCCACGCACCTATTCGCACAAAAAATATATTTTTAGATTTTTCATCCGAATTGATTGTTTGAGAAACAGCGAGATCATGCAAAATTTTCGAACCTTGGGAAACCATTGCAATTCTTCTTAAAAATTTATCTGCAAACAACCCACACTCGAACGCTTTGTCGAAAACACTAGAAAGACGCTAAACGTAGACAAAAAATAATAATTTTATGCGTTCGATAGGTTAAACAAGCTCCCAATCTACACTTCTACAGTAATATCCTAAAGAGGAAAGATTTTTATTTTTGTATGTTTGTAACGAATAAACTCAATAACTACTAGACCGATTTCAAAAATTCTTTCACCATAAGAATGCTATTTTATCTCCGAGTAACTAAGGCTATATTTATTATTAGAGAAAAATTAGGGATCCCCACTAAAACCGTGCGAAGCCGGGACGGGCCGCTAGTTCTCAATAAATAATCAAGACACCCACCACGAGGCGAGTAAATATTATATCGTGGAATATTAATATCCTGTAGCAGTTACATAATTAACGCACAAATTTTGCCAGGTTCCGTTGGATCAGCAATCCAGAAAATCACGGGATTTTTCGTTTACGCAATCAAGAAACGCCAGACCCAGAAGCTGGCTGGGATCCGCGAAGTGTGTTTGGATTCTCTTAGTAGTAGTAAACGCTCAAAGCACTACCTGGGCCCTGTTTTATGAAGCTGACAATCCGACATACCTATATGTCAAAAAATGACAAAATTGTAGAATTGTCGCGCTTAGGCTGTTTTATGAACTTTACATATTTATGTCAAAAAGCGACAGGTGAAATCTTGACATAAAATGTCATATAAGAACGCGTTTTATGAAACTTGACATATGTCAAAAAACCACAGTCGAATTATTCGCGACATAGGGCAACGCTCCTGTCAGACTTGTCAGACAATTCTACATGTCATGACGTAATGACAATTGTGTGTTTTATAAAGCAGATTTGACAAGTTTTTCACGACAAATTGTCACCTGTTACCTGTCGCTAATAAAGTTTCATAAAACAGAGATATGTCGGATTGTCGCGACAATTCGACATATTTGTGAATTTTCCACCATGACAATTATGTCACCTGTCAGCTTCATAAAACAGAAAACAAATACATTTGAAACTTTTTGACGTATGTCGACTTGTCGGATTTTCAGCTTCATAAAACAGGGCCCTGTACTACCTTAGGAGATACCATCATAACTTGTAAAAACATAAAATGAGGAACTTAAGGAAGGAAGGTCTTTCAAAAGTATTGTAAATACAATTTTCCTGTAATTTGTGTTTTACATTTCAAATACTTACCGTGTTTTTAAACTTCTCAGCCGCCAGTTAGTGTCTTCTACAAACATCCAGTATTGTTAACGTGGTTCTCTAAACCCTACTTGTGATGGAATATCCGTTGACCCAGTGGCGTAGCTACTTAGGGGCTAGATGGTGCAGTGCCCCGGGGCCCTCAAGCTCAGGGGGCCCTCGAATCCTTAGCAGAAAACCTCGATCGAACTGAACTTTCGAAAATTTCATTTTGTCAGTTGATAGGTCCTTTATAAAATAAACTCTTTTTATTTCGTTTTATTGCCCAATACTAAGTATTAATATTGTAATTTATGTCATTACTGTTTAAATTTTTTATTACCTACCTGCCCTGCAGTGCACGAAAAAGAGCTGATGATAAAGTAGCTAAGCATTTTTAAAGTATTTGTATATTTAATATTTTTACTTGATAAAACCTTACTATAGTTGTTATATTAGGTTAGGTTGTTAGGTTAGTGGGTAGGTGGGGCCCCATTTTTTTATTTGCACCTGGGCCCTTGGTTACCTAGCTACGCCACTGCGTTGACCATTTATTAACCGACTTCAAAAAGGAGGAGGTTCTCAATTATTGTTTTTTTTTATGTATGTACACCGATTACGCTAGGATTTATGATCCGATTTACGTGATTCTTCTTTAGTTTAATTTGATGCGGAATAGTTGCCATTTGGTCCCATAAAAATTTAACATACTTTGGCCCAGTAGTTTTCATTTTATGAACATTTTTATCATCAATCAAACAATGGTCAAGTTTCAAAGTCGGTGACCATTGTTTGATTGATTTAGTGTTTTCGTCACCGACTTCTGAAGCTAAAGTTATTTTTTTTTTTTTGTGTTTTTAGGGTTCCGTACCCATAGGGTAAAAACGGAACCCTATTACTAAGACTTCGCTGTCTGTCCGTCTGTCTGTCACCAGGCTGTATCTCATGAACCGTGACAGCTAGACTTATTTATTTATTTATTTCTGTTGCCGCTATAACAACAAATACTAAAAACAGAATTAAATCAATATTTAAGGGGGGCTCCCATACAACAAACGTGATTTTTTTGCAGTTTTGTCTAATGTTTTTAAATAATGGTACGGAACCCTTCGTGCGCGAGTCCGACTCGCACTTGGCCGGTTTTTTTTCTGAAGTCGGTTTTATTTTATGCAAAAAAGTTTTTTTAGAACCCGAGTTTAATCAAAACAATTTTGTAATTAAGAACACCCAGCTGCTAAATGCAATTATTTTTTTTAGCGCAGATGATAATTATGATCTTACTTGAACTACAGATCCCAAAAAAAATTAGTAACCAGTCAACACTTATGTTGTAACTAGCTTCTGCCCGCGACTTCGTACGCGGAACCTGTTGCTTATGCCAGCGACAACGGTGTCGTCAAAATCGAAGATCTGATACGTCTGATGTCGAAGCGCAATTCTCTATCCGTGAACGTCTCCGACTCGCGAGACAATGCGTGACGTTCACGATCAACAGTCAGTCGCGTATCACGTTCCCCACTTGTCTCTAGATACCTAGAAGTCGGTGTGTAGATACGCTGAAAACTCAAGCGTAATTCTCTTTCCGTGAATGTCTCCAACTCGCGAGACAATGCAGACGTTCACGATCAGCGGTCAGTCGCGCATCATTTTCTTCACTGGTCTCTAGACACCTGGATGTAGATGCGTAAATACGCTGAGAACGCAGGTGTGCTTCGCGATCCGAAGAGGTTTTCACGGAGCAAGTTGAAGCCTGATGTTCTCGAACAGCATTAAGTCTCTCCTGACGCTCTTCGGTAGATTCTTGGGATCTTATGATCCTCAATCTTTTAGCTCCTTTGGAACACTGGGAAAGATTTGACCTCTTTCTAGGCATGGTTATAGTTTTATTAAAATCTAAGTGACTGCTCCGCTGCGTTACCGGGTAGGCTACCGTGCCACGTAGATAAATGGAAAAGGAAATTAAACACTAAAATAACATAAGCCGGAAGACATAGTTTTGGCCAGTAGACTCAAATTTTCAATGATACACCATTATCATCGAAAATCAGTCCTAAACTGTTACCGCCTTGACCGCGTGAATATTTTATAATTATACATTGAAATTAGTGATAGCTTTGATTTCCACATCAGATCTTCAATTTTTATAAGTCAACACGAAATGCCCATCAGACCGAACAACTTTTGCTAAGACGTCATTCCTATATGTGTTATGGTGTAGCTGGGCTCTCGGAGTTCCACAACAGGTGTTCCAGATCTTCGATTTTTATAAGTCAACAGAGAGTGCTCATCAGATTGAACAACTTTTGCTAAAACGTCATTCCTATATATATGTAAGTGTAGCTGAGCTCTTGGAGTTCCACATCAGGTGTTCCAGATTTTCAAATTTATTCTCTCAGCAGAAAATGCCCATCACGTGGAACAATTTTTGCTATGGTACCATTTTTGTATCTCTTATAGTTCAGCTGGTCTGTTGTGGTTCTGCATCAGGTGTTCAAGTTTCCAAGATAAATTATAGCCTATATCTTGCCCAGACTTAATACCTATACAACAATAAAAAAATCATTCAAATCCGTCCAGCAGTTCCGAAGATTAGCGTGTACAAACAAACAGACAAACAGACAAACAGACAAACAGACAGACTTTTTTTTTTGGATTCGTGCTCTATTACTGTTTCTAAACCCCCCTCAATTATTTATTTTTTAATATATTCAATGTACAGACACAGTTTTTCTACTGTTTTATTATATGTATAGATAAAGATAAAGATTACATAGGTACCTATTTTGTTTGTTCGAGATTAACGGTTAGCTGGCATAATTCGTGTCGTGCTCACCGACTATGCTGAAGTACTGAGTATAACCGACCGAAGTTGGCGAATCAGCTGTTAGCTACGGCCGCGGGGGAAGTGATTGTACCGCTACCGTGGGGCCTTAAATGTATAGACGAGCGTCGACTCCGATAGAACGTCAGTGTACGCGACGCCCTCGCCGATCCATATCGCACGCACATAAACTCTAATTATTGATAGAACTCTGTTATCGCCGCGATTTCTGATACGTGATTGCATCTGTGTACCGTGTGTTGTCAACGCAAACATATTATAATGTCAAACTTGACATAGTGGTAGTGTTTCCTTATTTTTGTTGCTATTGGTAGTGTTTTCCGTTCAGTTTACAACTTTAATAAAATACCATTCACATGAAACACTTATTCTGACAGTAACAAGGTTGTTATTTTAACGCGTAGGCGGCGAGTCACTCTGTATGCTGCGCAAATAACATTAATTCATAATTTCTATTTGTTGTGCAAGCGTTGTTTTGTTGACCGTCCTAGATTTTTGGTATGTTAGTTAAAGGGAAAGTGTTATTGTTTTTAAAAGCCGGCTTATTATGCAAGGTATTATGAATGAAAGCAAATAAGTACTTAAAAGGTACATTGCTTCATACATAGTTATTTCTTGTCACTGTTTGTTTCTCTGCTGCTATGATTTTAAAGTGCATGAAAAATGAATGAAATCAGTTGTATTTTTGTACTATAATATTGTTAAATACCATATAAAAAATGTTATATAGTTCTTTCCGTGTTATGAAACTTCAGCGGCTTGTAGTTACCCTACGGATAGTTCGTAGACCCTCCCTACTAAAAACACGAAAATAAATTCTCAGCGTAGATACTTATTCCTGGATCATATTGATTGGTCCCCTGGCACCCTCTCTCCCATGCGCCCTACACTGCATCCTTAACTCAGACAAAATTATCTTTCAAGCAATACACGCGACTGTAGTTTTAAACTTTCATGTAATTTTTAATCAGAATAATGTTTTTATTAGTTATGGACAGTAAATTAATTAATAAAGTATTGATCAACTGATTAAAAAAAACACATTTTTCGGATGATTAATACATAGAACTTTTATGGTAGAGCACACGTTTTCTTTTGAGTGCGATAAACTAACTTTTTCTATTCTGTAAAAAAAACGTGTGTATCTGTTCCGTAGTGGACGTGTTATGAGGGAAATGGATGTCGTTCAACTCGTCGCTATTGTTTAGTTGTTTAGCTAAACTCTTTTGATTAATGTGTCTGAACACAAAGTCTTTATAAGTTTAGATCTATTGACATGGCATCAATGAATAAATTCTAGATTTAGGTCTGCTTATCATGCAGGTCTGATACTAACAGGATGGTACTAAGTAGGTAGTTTAAGTTATAGGCAATGCAGTTTATAGTTTAAACAAAGCTATGACAAACACTTTATTGCAGTGTTTTTCAACCTGTGTCCTGTGTGTGAAGCCTCTACAGGGGGTTCGCAAGCGAATAAAACAAAAAGCCTAGAAAGAAAGATTTAATAAGAAAATGTTAAAGGATAAAAACATTTATATATTCATACAAATTAACAAAATAAAACCCTATTACTACTCATCCGTCTTAATGACGTTTCGCTTGAACTAATTTCTCCCATCGTGGATCCGTTTTTGCTACATTGAGAATTAAAACGAATTCCAAATTAAAAAAAAATGTGTTAAATACATAAGTACATTAATTTATCTTTATCCTAATCCTAATTATGCATCACAATTTTGTATGGATTAATACATAATAAAATAAATGAAAAAAAAAAGCGAAGGGTCGGGGGTCGCCAAATATTTTTTCATACTATTGGGGTCGTGTCATGAAAAAGGTTGAAAACACTGCTTTATTGGATTGGCTGCTTAAAAAGTAGAGCACATCTATACATGCTAAAATATACCTAGTCATTCCTGGCGTAGACATGTAATGAATCAACAGAAACTACTGTTTGTGACTAACAAAGACGTCTCACAAACAATAGATGCGCAGTTGAAATGCAAGTAGGCTAACCAATTCATATATTAGGTCTAACGCTGTCAGCATGTAGACGAGAGGACCGGTCTCTTTAACCTTGTTACTGTCAAGGATATCCACTCAAATGCTTCCTGCGGTTCACTAAAACGACTGCAGTGAATCATGAGAGACGTGTGATGTGAACCGAAATTACTACAGTGAAAATAAACGTTTTGTTATAGTGAAAAGACCCAATTCTGAAGAATCGAAAACGATATCTTGAAGTGTATGAGTAATTGATTGTATTGACATTACTTTCACCTTATTTTGTGTTGTGAATGGTGTAAAAAAAAAAGTATTTTTGTGATCGATAAGACGTTAACAATGGAGAAACAGGCCATGGCGAACGGATCTTCCTATCGTTTCGTGGACAAGTCCATAGTCATCGGTTCGGCATATGGCACAGGAAACAGAAACACGGCGGCGCCAAACGAGTGAGTTGATATAACCTTGGATTATATCTGTTTACCAACTACAGTAAACAGCATCTAAAAGTATTATGGGACTGAAAATCAGCCGTCAGGTTCTAATTATAAAAATATTATGTGACTATGCGGTACTTAAAATTCTGTGATATGTTATGTTTAAAAACATGTACCTACATAAGAAAGTGTATTAATTTCATTGTGTTGAATTCGTAGTGACGCAGCGTCTCGTTTGCTTCATTGTTTGTACACATGTGAACTATGTTATTGTTTAAAGAAAGTTATAAATTCTTTGTTTCTCTGTATCGGTCAAGTTACTTTTTAGCATAACATTAGAGGGGCCACAGAGTTCTCTCTAAGGCCCTTATCCAAATCGGCAATCAGGCATTGGGCATTGGGCACTGGTCAAAAATTATGGATTATTCGAATTTCGACGACACGACATCGCCAGACAGTGCGTGACGAAACCAATGTTATCGTGGAATGCAATTAGCGGGTCTAGGCACATTCAACGAAATTGAGGTATAGATCAGACAATAGTCACTCCAAAACGTTATCATTGGAAATATCTAAACTAAAGTACGTGTACTTTAGTTTAGATATGCAAGCTGTCCACCTCCAGTCGCTATGTCGAGAAATTCACTTTCAAATACTGGAAGCTGTGTAGGAGGTAGGCTTCCGATTACAACACCGACTTGTGTATTTGGTTCCATCCAGGAATTGACAGACACGAAACACATTATCTAAGATCTTCTGGAAAGTAATAGTTTCCTCAATGAGCCAATTTATTTTTTGCATTTTGTGAAACACGAAGTTGCAAACAGTTTGAAATATTTGTGACCAACTCTAGTAAGGGCAATGCATTCTAGTGTTTCTGTAAATCATCTTTGAAAATTGTCCTTGTCATACGCAGCCCGAGCTATTACATGCCGGTGATTATCATTACAGTGACTTCAAAGTGCTTCCAAAATAATCTATACACAGCTCGAAGTGCAATAAAAGAAGTCTACTATAGTATCTTTCTGCTCCTAATTTAATTGGTCTTGTATCACTGGTCGAAAGTGAGGAGTTATTGTACACAAGTCCGTCTAAAGCTATAGAGACCTGTTTCGAGCTACATATCGAAGCAATTCATTTATCTGCAAGAAACCGTTGTTTCCGTGGTCTAACATGGGCTTTGTGGCGAATGGTTTTTTAAACTTTGACTTTTAATTGGCCCTTATCTTAGAACCTCGACTTTTCGAGTGGTGTGTATCGCTCTGTTCATGAATGAGCTAAAATATTACTGTGGAATCCTGTAATACAGTTTCTTCTACAAAGGATTTTTCTGCTTACTTGACTTTTGGCCGGATTACTTGTGAAAGACAAATCCAGTTACATTGGCTTTGATTTTGCCTTTTGCCTCAATTTAGTAACCTTCAAATTTGAAAGGCGAAACTCGTGTGGGGTGGGTGTATGCTCTTTGACACACTAATTGGGTGTATTTGAGTTGATCAATGAAGAAATCTTTAGCAATTGCTGTCCTCCATTTGATCGTAAAAAGAACTGATTAGAGAAATATCCCGATAATGAGAATCTAGATTAAGATTATTTCAGAAGATCGAGATATCGGGATTGCGCTACTTGAGGAAGTTTTATTAAATCTTGCTACTCCTAAAGTTGGTTATGCCCTTTGCGCTAATTAGATACATAGGTATGACTAAACGTCTTACACGTGTGCCAGTTCTTTTATTTCAAGGAAAGTGACGCGATACCATGGCTACAAGTTTTCGCGGTTCTGCTAAAATAAACTGTAAGAAACGAATATTGATATCTACGAAAATTATTAAACTTTCTACTCGCGATGTTGGCAAAACGCTGGAATTCCACTCGATGAGGTGCGTGTTTCTGTTAGCCTGTAGGCGTGGAAGTCAGAGATTTAAAACACTTTGCATTATGATAACGATTAAAATGGACATCAAACTGGAGCCAACAGCAGCATTCCGTTCGCTCTGGATTATCGCCTGACTTGCATGAAGTTTTTCACCTTGCGCGACACGTGTTCCAAAAATAACTAAATACATTGCTGTAGCTGTTATTATGACTGGTGACCGCTCGATTTAGCTGAAATTGCTAAAGTTTGTAACCATCCAGTTTTCAAACAAATATGTTGCGAGGCCGGTTAGTAGTTAGGTCATTTTTGTAAACCTATACCTATGGCTAAAGTATTTTAAGTAAAGAGAATATCCGTTTATATAGGAGAATACCTGTGAAAAGAAGAACTCACAGAGGTATGCTATGCGTGTAAAGAGCGCCTATGTATAATTAATTTCACAACCTCGTGTAAGGATAAATGACGCAATTTACCAGTTATGTACCACGCAAATCATAATATTCCGTCGCCGATTTATTTCTAACATAGTAACGCGATGTTTTCTACAATATAGTTGGAGATCAAAGTGACATACTTATCTTGAAAATAGCACCTGGAATCCTTGATGTGATCTCTGTTTTCTATTGATATGCTTATGTTCTATCTAAGTCAGTCAATTTGAATACAGCTATCACGTATAGGCATTATAGCAATCCTTATCACACTCCTCGTCTTTGGAGTGACGTAATTCTTATCTAGGTACTTGAGTCTGAAGAAACAACGGAGCGGATGTGAGGGTGGCGTGTTAGCGCTAGTTAGCTGACTAGTCACAATTAAATCTAACTGATAACTAGAAGAAGCTACGTCATAATCGTTACCCAGATTTTTTTCCTAAATGGAATTTAATGGAAATATCCGAAACCGACGATGCAAATATTATGACTGCTTAGTTTCAATATTAAATAATTATTGTACTTATTGCACAATGACCAGTGTAAGTAGTCTTACACTTGTTGATAATTATTATTACCTATGACCTTTACGTCGTATGACATTATGACGAAAGTATTTCAGAGCTTTTACAGCTTTTTGTAGTTACAGTTAGGTACTATCGAGGTCACTCCCGCCTGACCACCACTAAGCTCATTTTTGCTTGCACTTGCAACATAGAAGCTCTCTAGCCCCGCCCCGTTGACTTTGTATAGAAATATTATATGAAAAGATACCGAATCGGCCGAGCGCACTGAAAACGTACTATCGAGGACACTCCCGCCTGACCACCACTAAGGTCATTTTTGCTTGCACTCGCAACATAAAACCGCTCTCTAGCCCCCGCCCCGTTGACTTTGTGTAGAAAAAATGAATGAAAAGATACCGAATCGGCCGAGCGCATTGACGACGCACGCCAAACGAGAGTTATTGTTATTTTGCGCGCCAAAGTTGACGCTTTCCTAATAGGCCCAAACTTTAAGGGGGGCGTGGCTCGGTGCCTCCGCATGATTTAAGCGAAACATTTTTAAAATGGTCAGGCGGAAAAGACCCCGATAGTACGCAAAACGAGAGTTATTGTTATTTTGCGCGCCAAAGTTGACGCTTTCCTAATAGGCCCAAAGTTTAAGGGGGCGTGGCGCGGCGCCTCCGCATGATTTAAGCGATTTTTTTTTAAATGGTCAGGCGGAAACGACCGCGATAGTACGTAGTTAGTGGTTACGTATACGTTGCAAATATTTACGATACTTATCGTTAGAGTCGCGGGGAACACATGAAGAAGAGACGCACAGAACCGGGAAGTGTTGCAGAAAAAAGGGGAGGCCTATACCCAGCAGTGGGTGATTCCTGGCTGATAAATGATGATGATGCGAATATTTATAATATTACATTTGTACGTACAGATTTTTATCTAATAATGCTGTTAATTAGAGATGTGCCGACTAGTCGGTAAAGACGACTATCCGGCCACTAGCGTAGTCGGCGACTATTCGTCGGTAAAGACGACTATTCGGCCACTAGCGTAGTCGGCGACTATTCGTCGGTAAAGACGACTATCCGGCCACTAGCGTAGTCGGCGACTATTTGTCGGTAAAGCCGACTATCCGGCCACTACCGTACTCGGCGACTATTCGTCGGTAAAAACGACTATCCGGCCACTAGCGTCGTCGGCGACTATTCGTCGGTAAAGATGACTTACGACTATCCGGCCACTATCGTAGTCGGCGACTACTTATTCGGCGATTCATATTTTGTATGTATTTCTCAATAAAATGTTTATATGTGAGTGGTTGACCAAAAAGGGACCTGGAGGGATTGGAAACCGTTATTTTTTTTTTTTGAATTTTTTAATCTGTGGTCTTTTAGCTTTGTTTTGGTCTAACCTATTTACTCGAAATCAATTATTTTCCCTTGAGGTCCCTTTTTGGTCAACCACTCACATATGGGGAATTGGGCTGGTTGTCAAGTGCAATCATCTCACCGCAATATTGATGTCTCTTGTTCTGAGTCTTCACGTGACCATTTCTATTGTTATACGATTCGCAATAAATAAACAAATAATAGGCTAGGTACAAACGGTAAGATTTAGGTGTCATTAATATTTATTTCTTAATATGGTCGGTCTAGACTAATAAATTATAGAGTAAGCTCATATCGTAAAGATATCAGTTATATTGTTAAATATTGTATGCCTGTAATTAAAAAAATGATTTGTTTATCATGAGATTTTTGGTTACTTTGTGGCCGCTCGAGATACCTGTGTTGTTGTTCTTTAACCCGATTTTACGAATACGACCAAATAAACTAAACGACACTTATGTATCCCTGAATATTATTATTTTTTACCCGACTGCGCCAGAAGGAGGGTTATGTTTTTCGAGAGTATAAGTATGTATGTATAGTTGTTTGGCTCGGTCTGTGGCCTGAACGGTTCGATGGATTTTAGCTTGAGAGGTGTCGTTAGATTCGTATTTACTGTGAGAGTGACACTGGGTATATCAAAATAATAAAAAATCTAAATGGTGGATTTTTCACGCTAAATTCAAATGTTTTTCACGCTCTGGTGGCCTAAACGGCTCGATAAATGGCTTATCGTGAGGATTTTAAAATGGTATAACTGAGTAAGTAACTAAAAAGTGTGTAATAGATAGTATAATTAAAAAAAAAAAAAACCAGAAAAGAAAAGAAAAAAAAAAGAAAAATCTAAAAAAAAAAAAAAAAAAAAAAAAAAAACTGAAAACAATCTTCTTTTCAGATTTTATTTAAAGTTATTAGTTATTTTTTACGCAGTCGGGTTTTTTTTTTTTTTTAATGTATTATTTCATTTGCTGAGCCGAGAGTTGAAAATCCAACGGAGCGCTTATATTTAGTGATAATATTTCAAACTTATTGTAGAATCCCGGTCGTCACCAACTTTCCCATCTTCTAAGCCTAGCGCGTATCTTTAAAAAAGCGTCCAGTATCGATTCGTTCTTTGTTTCGAGGTATCCAGATGATTCCGCAAACAATCGAGGAGATGGCATTGTAAGAGCCCCACGTCATGAACAAAGAGCCAAGCTTCTTCAAGGAAAACGGGCACTGTACTATCGAGGACACTCCCGCCTGAGCCTGATCACCAATTCACAACTAAGCTAATTTTTGCTTGCACTTTCAACAAAGAAACCCTCTTTAGCCCCGCCACGTTGACTTTCCATAGAAATAATGAATGAAAAATACTGATTGGCCGAGCGCACTGACGACTCACGCCAAACGAGAGTTATTGTTATTTTGCGCGCCAAAGTTGACGCTTTCCTAATAGGCCTTAACTCTAAGGGGGTGTGGCTTGGCGCCTCCGCATGATATAAGTCATAGATATAAAGAAGGAGATATGCCCGCAATACGAAAATGTATCGGAACCCTGTGTCTTCACTTTGCCCCTACCACACGGCAACTACTACACACGCAGTTCAGTAAAAGTAATAGATACGCAGTCGCGCACACACCCGCATTTCTTAAAACTGAACGTACTACACAAGCAATTATAAACCTTATGACATCAAACACAGCGTGTATTTACCATGCACCGTACAACTTACCCACACAAAAACATCACTCGCTATCGTTGTGTTTTGCAAAAGCATAAGTACGCTAGTGATTGACTAAATCAGAAAGTTATCGAATCTTTCTTTATACATTTTTTTGGGGTCCTGAAAATAATTAAATAATAATAATGTCAGGAATATAATATTATAATAAAAATAAACAATATGTTGCTAAAAAATATATTATGAAGTAAATTAAAACAATAAAATATCCGGTTACGTTGGTTTAGGCTGTCATGGCATATTGAAACAGTAGTTAGTAGCACGAGTATAAGGCATAATATACGGTAATTCAAAGCCAAAAACACTCCACCGATTAAACCTGAAATTTAATTAACTTACTTTACGAAAGTTGGTTACGCATTTCTCTACTATGCTGTAAAATAATCAAAATACATAACAAACATTATTTGACATCGATCTTCCAACCGGGTTAAAACGGTTGACAAATTGAAAAATAAAACTAATGTAGTAATATTTAATTCGTCAATCGACATTGTCGATAGCCTACATGAGTGGATCTGCACAAGCACATCATTAACTCGTCGCGAGAAGGAGCGGCCGTACTATGTGATTCATCCGCTTAGTGAAATATCGTTTTGTGATTTTTACATTGCTTGTTCAGTCACTTAGTGACAAACTTAGGTAGTGGTTAAGGAGTAATGTATTTATTGCAAAAATAGTACACTCGCTGTGATATTTAAAAACAAACATAACATAGTAAAAGCAACAAATATTTTACGATTTGTTGTTTTTCTTGATTTTAAAGACAAATATAGTAATTTACTTGTTCTTATATATGATAAGTAATTCCGTGATCAACAAAGTTTAGGTTTATGCTTCGGTTTTTACAAAAAACCCCTGAACAACACGGAATTGCTATAATTTGTCACGATCGCGGTCGAAAGTACACTAGTTCGCGGAGACGGCCATTTGCCTATGACATGGCCGACTGGACATGTCGCGCGGACACCGACACGCCCCCTTACCACTTCTCCTCTTATCTCCTCTGTATTTAGGTCAAATAAAAAAAATTAAATGGTCAGGCGGAAAAGACCACGACTGTACCTATTAAGATACCTATTGCGTGGAATCCTTAAAATATCGGAACTTGTAACACGATATAAAATCTCGAGATGGAATTCTAAGTTTCTAAGTTTCAATTTATTTGTTTTCAGGGTAATTAAATTACATATCAGGGTATAGGAACTATTTTGGCTAGGAGATGGTATTTCTTGTCAGTGAAAGAGTGTCAGGTTTAGTGAATTTATGACATTGACACAGGTACTCAAAGAAATCGTGCATTTCTCAAATTCGTAGAGTCGCGAGGTACTACACTACACTTATGAATAGTCAAACCGCATAAAAGGCACACTAACCTATACCCAAAATAAAATTGTGAATTTGTGTCTTCTACTAAAAATGGCCAGGTCCGAGGCGTATATGAGCGTTCTTAATATACGTTGGCGTCATGTGGATATACCAAGTCAATTGTAAGTTAAAAACTCACCATAAAACTCACTACAGTATTGTAGCAACATTGCGAGGGTTGGCTGGTAGAGAATACTTTGTGGCATTGAGTCCGCCTATATATATAAGTTGTACCAAAATGGTACACCGCCAATATTGCGTCAGCGAGCCAATAAGACCGCAGTAAAGCTGGCTATTAGATCGCGCACTTGATATACTTTTGTATTCATAGTAAATAAAAGTTGCCAAAAAAATCCAACCTCCAAACTTACCTAGGTGTCAAATTTTTGTTCCCCATGTACAAGGGGCTCGACTGTTTCCAGGTTCGAATAAATTATCTTAGGATTAACTTGTATGAGCTTACGATTATGTAGGTTAATCATGTAACTTAGTTACCAAGGCTGCCATGGCTTATTTGAATGAATTATTTTGAATCATATTTTTTTTGTTTGTGTGTTTTTTGTCTGTGGACATTTTTTACGTGCACATCTTGCTACATTGTTCTCACATAATATACCATCTCAACATGAATGATGTAACCAAGATTTTGTAACAATATTCTGATTTAAAAGAGTGTCCATGGAGTTTCTTGCCCGTTCTTCTCCATAGAGATCTACGCTAGGGAATGGGCAACTACAGTTACAGTACTTTCACAGTTTTTATGTCTTGTGACTGGGACTGTAGCTACATTTAATTTTCATCTTTGTTTCAACAATTCAAAAGTGCCTGTAACTGGCTTACTTGAAATAAATGTTTGATTTTGATTTTGCCACTTTATACTGAGCTAAAAGATGACTGTATTATTTTAACATATTAAAAGCATAGCGATTAACCACTCATGAAAGTAATGTTCACTATTTCTTTGTTTCAGAATCTTTGTCAACAGATCTCTGCATTTAGAAAATGTTAAGTTTTATGGCTTTGATATGGACTACACCTTGGCTGGTATGTTTTCAATATAACAAATTTTCTACGCGGTGTCTAAAACGCACGAATGTCTCTCTTGAACCTTAGCTCCTGTTACCCCACACCATTGGGCGACTATTGTTACCAGTTAAAGTAATAAAATATTACTTAAAAAACCTTTTAAAAAATAAGCTTTTATAAAAATGCATTGAAAAGAAGAAAATAAACCTTTTAGTAAATTAAAACGAAAAACTTGTCGCGCGAATGGTAAAGG
Organism: Xestia xanthographa; assembly: GCA_905147715.2. Taxonomy (NCBI): domain Eukaryota; kingdom Metazoa; phylum Arthropoda; class Insecta; order Lepidoptera; family Noctuidae; genus Xestia; species Xestia xanthographa. Next base: position 16,503,472 of record LR990659.1, on the reverse strand, counting down.
CAAAAGAAAAACTATACTTGACAAGCTTTTATGAAAGCTTTTCGTTTTGATTTCCTAAAAGGTTTATTTTCTTCTTTTCAGTGCATTTTTATAAAAGCTTATTTTCAAAAACTTTTTTTTTTTGTAATATTTTATTTTTAAATTTTTATTTTTGTCGTACCTAATCATTGAACTCGTATAAAAAAATCGTGTCCACGCCATTAACCGTTGAGGAGTTCTCTCGTGAGAAGACAATCCTGGCTGTAGGATCAGGTCTTGATAGATAATATCATGTTTATCTAGCAAATATGCACGCGTCTACAAATTTTCTTAGGTATTCGTGCTATTTACCGTTGAAGAGTTCCCTCGTTAGAAGACTATCCTAGCTGTAGGATCAGGTCATGATAGAAATCCTGTTTATCTATCAAGTATGAACGCGTCTACAAATTTATATATCCGCGTCTATAATTTGTATCCGTGTTATTTACCGTTGAGGAGTTCTCTCTTGAGGAGACGATCCTGGCTGCAGGATTAAGTATTGTCTGTCATAAAAATGTATTGTCACCAGAACCAAAGGTGTGTGTAAAACTTCAGCTCAATCGGTTGGGGGGAACTGGTCTGAAATTGAGTTCCAAGATTTGTCTAACTAACTAACTGACACGGGAAGTTGAATAAAAGCTTTTAAAAACACGGCTTGGCTACTCTAGGAATGTATAAAACATAGTTAGTTTCATATTTTTCGTAACGATACAACAACATGGCTATGTGTATCTCATATCCTGATGTAAAATAGAGTAGGTACGACTCTTTTATTTGGTATTTGGACTCGTAAATTCGTCACTCACCTTACTCGACTCCCCGACGTCTCTCCGTGTAGAGAATAGTCATAAATCCACGAACTATAATATTATTAGGTACACTCTCGATTTTTACTCTATGTTAACCAAAATTTTTATTTTCAGAATACAAATCGCCGCAATATGAAACTTTAGGATTTAATTTGACCAAAGAGAGATTAGTGAGCAAAGGTTACCCAAAGGAAATTATGGAATTTGAATACGACCCTTCGTTTCCAGTAAGGTGTGTATTTATCTATATATTTGGTATAGGTAGTATAATTATCGTTATGGCATAGACCAGGCTGCTAAATCGAATTTATATTTTGCATTTGGACTGCACCAAATCCTGCCGAAACACGACAACATAAACATGGCAGAATAAGAGAAATATTCTTTATCTTTAAGAAACTCCTGTACCTTATGTACGCAAATAACTGATTTTTGATTTTGTGCTGACGGCAAATATCTTTTAAAAGGTTCTAAATCCTTTTTTTTCTTTTCAGAGGTCTATGGTTCGACACACTATACGGTAATTTGCTCAAGGTAGATGCCTATGGTAATATTTTAGTATGCGTCCATGGATTTGAATTCCTGAAGCAGTAAGTATACATTTTATATTAAAATCATCTAAGTTGGGTTGTTATAGTTTGTCTTATGCGGTTACAACTTCAACGATTTTAGCACTATGTGAACTTTATGTAAAAGAAATTATGTTTAGAGTGGCAGGGTCATCATTCTTCTCTTTTTTTTTATTGTCGGTGAAAAATTTCTACGTGAGGAGGTATAGAATGATGTACTAAATACGTGGTAAAAGTTTACGCATCGCTGTCCCTCCCTTCCAGCCCGTATTTGACGATCACTTTACCATATGTCATTATCAGTTAGCATTATCTATGACGTCAGTTACCTAGTTGTGAATGCGACCTTCCAGTATTGAACTGACTCGATAGTCCGAAAGAGATTATAATTCCAAATTTGAGTCGCACTACAAACCTATTCGGTAAAATGTGTAAGAATAAGTACATTTATTTAGTCAGTCCTATTGTTCAAAAACAGTAGGAAACTGCATACATACACAAAGTATAATAAACCTACTTCAGAACGTGCTAGACAGTTTTGGAGATTTTTTTAATAATTTATTTGTTTGTTTCAGTTCACAAGTATACGAATTGTACCCGAATAAATTCTTAACATTGGATGAGTCAAGAGTGTATGTCCTGAACACGTTATTCAACTTGCCAGAAACGTATCTAATAGCTTGTCTGATAGATTTCTTCACTAATTCACCGCAATACCAGAGGTAAGCTATGAGCTAGTGACGCTTTTAGGGTCACTTGTTAAACTGAATAAATCGACAGTATCCATAAATTAAACAGGTGTAAATTGGCATACATTAGAACATTTTTTGATTCTATTGTTGGTTGATGATTCGCTGAACGAATTCCATTTATTATAATTGTGTTATAATTCAACTAATGCGGCTATAACTCAGTAATTAGCTGTCCGCCTGTAAGCGAATGGGCCAATAACGGTCACTCAACAAGTCATCGCACATCTTTCGCATTACGTAATTCGCACTTCAATAGTCGACCTACAAATGCCTAGTGCAGTACTCTTATATGGCCGCCCTAGTTTATTTTAGAAGAAAACGACTGTAAGCGTTCATGCTCAGATATTACCCAACCTCTTCTGTAAATAAAAATCTTCCGCAGAACAAACTATGGGGTTCGATGTGGCGATCTCGCTATGTCATTCAAATCGATCTTCCAAGACGTAAGAAATGCGGTCGACTACATCCATATTCATGGTGACCTTAAGGACAAAACTACGGAGAATATGGAATTATACTTGAAGAAAGACGACAGACTACCAATGTTCTTGTCGAGGATAAAAGCAAGCGGTGCCAAGATCTTCATACTAACGAATAGTGAATACAATTTCACCGATAGAGTTATGGAGTACCTATTCGATTTTCCGTACGGCGCAAAGGTAAATATAACTTCAATCAAATAGCCTTACTTGCATTGTTATTGTTATAGCTGCATTATATCACGTTTGAACATAGAAGTGATTGATCACATAATGTGAGTTAAAACAGCTGTCACTTAAACTGTTATCGTCAGGTGACTCCGTCAATACACACTTTAACCGATAATATATTATTATATCGTATTTATAATTCGGTTACTTACTTTTAATGTTGTAAATATTGTTCTGAAGATTCATCTTATCGAGAGATGTTTTTTAACTTCAAGGTTATCAGTTCATAACACTATTAGTGTAAGAATGATATCTACAGGCTGACTTTTAATTCTTTGGCAATCTTTCTTGGGGTGAAAGGACGTATCAAGCAACTTCTACCTTTGGCGATATCAGTTCATAACACTATTAATGTAAGAATTATATCTATAGGCTGACTTTTAATTCTTTGGCAATCTTTCTTGGGGTGAAAGGACGTATCAAGCAACTTCTACCTTTGGCGATATCAGTTCATAACACTATTAATGTAAGAATGATATCTACAGGCTGACTTTTAATTCTTTGGCAATCTTTCTTGGGGTGAAAGGACGTATCAAGCTACTTCTACCTTTGGCGATATCAGTTAATAACACTATTAGTGTAAGAATGATATCTACAGGCTGACTTTTAATTCTTTGGCAATCTTTCTTGGGGTGAAAGGACGTATCAAGCAACTTCTACCTTTGGCGAACTCTGAACAAAAATGCAAAGCTTGTCCATTGAAATGAATGAAACAGATGAGTTTAATTGCTACTGATGCTTTTTTTCTCCATTCAGTGATATTAGCCTTTTAAATTTCTTGGCAATTTGCCCTCTTTGACCCACCAGTTACGAGTCTCTGCTTCGGTTACGACGCCCGTCTTCAGGCGCCCACTGTTTGACTGACTGTACTATTTCATGAATTACTATGGTTAGCCATAGCAATTCATGAAATAGTACAGTCAGTCAGTCAGTACTTAATAGTACAGTACTACTTAATATTATTCTTTATAGCCTGGCGAGCCTCACAGGAACTGGAAGACTTACTTCGACTGGATCGTAGTAGACGCCAAGAAGCCGTTGTTCTTCGGCGAAGGTACCACGCTACGACAGGTAGACACTAAGACGGGAGCCCTGAAGATGGGCCACTATGTCGGCTCATTGCATGAGGAACTCGTTTATTCTGGAGGTAAGTCAATTTGGCCATAGAGAACGAAATAATAATCTTCCAGACCATTATCGGGATCTGATGCAGAATGTCCCATTCGCAAAAGTCATCGTGAAAACAAATGCATGGCGGCCAATCTCAGAGTAGACAAACCATCAACGCTCACTCTCGTAGTCCGACGTTACGGCAATCTAACACGAACGGAGAGAGATCACGCGCAAGACCAGCGGCTAAAATCGGAGCCCTGAAGATGGGCCACTATGTCGGCTCATTGCATGAGGAACTCGTTTATTCTGGAGGTAAGTCAATTTCGCCATAGAGAACGAAATAATAATCTTCCAGACCATTATCCGGATCTGATGCAGAATGTCCCATTCGCAAAAGTCATCGTGAAAACAAATGCATGGCGGCCAATCTCAGAGTAGACAAACCATCAACGCTCACTCTCGTAGTCCGACGTTACGGCAATCTGACACGAACGGAGAGTGATCACGCGCAAGACCAGCGGCTAAAATCCAATAAATATAATAGTATTAAATGGGAGAACGGAATAAATAAATGTCGACTACGTTTTCTGTACCTATCCAAAATACCATGATTGCGTCTTTGAATGTAAACAATTACAGTTTCCTCCTCTTATCTTCTGCCATCAAGATATTGTAAATGTCTGATAAGTGGTTACAATAAATGCCTACATCGAACCATGTTTTACTTCTTGGAAGTTACAATGATTTCATCACAGTTCCTGATAATGTATTACTAATTAAAATACCTGAAAAGTACTTAACTGATAATTTTCCATGTCGTGTCCAAACAGCGATGATAATATCTTTATTTAATTTTTATTATTAGCTATGGACTATCCTATTCAATCTTCATAGGATTAAATATTATCGATATTGAAGATATTCGTGTTTTAACAAGACGAAATAGGACGAATACATTATAGATAAGGATGCCAATTATATGGTACATAATACGCATACAGATAAAATGGTATCATATTATCTAATAACGTTGCAAATAAGTACCTTATGTATGTACTTACCTTTATCATATAAAGATATTACGTAAAATGTACCTTGAATATATTATTCGCGTAAGTTGTAGTTTGAAAGTGGGACTGGTGACAGACAAGTTGTGTTGAAATTGGTATGGGCATTTGATGCGGAGTAATGAGGAAAATGCCCTGGTGGCCTACCATGTCGATTTAAAGCAGGATCGTTTTAATCTTGTTCCAGTGTGGGTAAGAGACGGAGCTATAGAGGACGTCTAGCGCCATCTCTTTCCCACACTGGAATAAAATTAAAACAATCCTGCTTTAAGACGTCATGGTAGGCCACCTGAGGAAGGTTTTGAGTAAGAATGTGGATGCCTCTATAAGAGTAGGGGGAGACCAAATAAACGACGGATGGAGTCTGTAAGATGATATGGCTAGAGATATGACTTTCGGATGGGAAATCATCAAATAACTCCTCCCGCTCTGGGCGGAGCAGGAGGGAGTGTCAGACTTTTACTGACTAAAACCCATCCATGTTCCTTCATCGCCCTTTGTGTTCCGGGGCCACGGTATCTCTTTCGAACAGTCCCGCAACCCCGGCAGGCATCGGTCCTTACGGACCCCTCCCTTTTTGCTGACTCTCTTTGAGGCGCGCGTGGCACACGAACGCGCCGTCGACACGGCCTGTCGTCATGAGACGGACGGACGGCGAGCTAGCCCATAGCCCACCGTCCACAGGCCCGCGCCTACGGTGGCCGGGGGCCACGTGGTGGCGGCCCCCGACGCCCGGGGCGTCTCCCGCGGCGAGATATGACTACTGAGGTGACGAGTAATAGAGAAGTATGAAAGAAGAAGAAATGTTGCGCTGACCCCAAATAAACGAAACAATAAATGGCGAAGCGTGTAAGTTGTAGTTAGTCGCGTCTTGTGTGTTGACACGACCATGCAATTAATGGCAACAATGCTTGAGAACCAGATAATATTATCTTAATTGGAATGCTATATTAAGCATAGCCGCTCAACTTACTGATAATAACCGACTGAATATTTATTATCACGTTTATTGTCATATGCTAATGGAAGTTTTTAGTGGAACAATATGACACATGTCTTTAGATAGTGGTAAAGATGCTGCGTTAACTGAATTTTATAAATATTGACAACTGGTACCACTACCAGTTGTCAATATTTATAAAATTCAATATTTTTAAACCAAGTCATGGGAATAGAGACTAAAAGACTGTTCTTTTGCTGGGATTTTTACTTTTTTATCACTTTTTCACTTGTCATGCTCTAAAAGTACGCCAATATAGCTACGAAGCGGGACTAGTGACCGTTTTAGTCTCTAAGCCTCTATAGGGAGTAAAAGTAATAAGTTTTTTAATTTCCTTCACGTGACATAGACTAACTCCAAAGGGTAAAAACGGGACCCTATTACTAAGACTCCGCTGTCCATCTGTCTGTCCGTCTGTCTGCTCGTTTGACTAAATTGACTATTTTTCTTGCACTCAAAGTGAAAATTACAGTGTAACACACGAAGCTGAAATCCCATTATAACTCGGTTCCTATTTACTACCTCGCTATCTAAAAGTCTTCCATGTAGACCTAATCCTGAAATTATGTTCTTTTAAAAACTCCTTAAATCAACATAGGTATCATTCAATAATAATCACAATACAACAAAGCATGATGAAAGATAGTCTATAAGATGGTTAGTAACCCCAATCGTTATCGTTCGCATTATGTAATAAACGATGATTTCACTGGAAACCGTTTGCAAACTCGTTATCAATGTGAATATTTTCTGTATAATTTATAGCAGAAGATTACAACTCAAAACAATTAAACTGAAGGAAAATATGCAAATTAATAGAATCCTTGTAACACTCAGTCAAGTGCCGTGATGATTACTAGAATGCAATATAAACGAATTACCATAATTGTTGTAGGTTCCTGCGACGTGTTTACCGACATGATCGGAGCGAAGGGAAAAGACGTGTTGTACGTCGGAGATCACATATTCGGTGACATCCTCAAGTCGAAGAAGATTGGAGGTTGGCGTACCTTCCTCATAGTTCCAGAATTAGTTCAAGAGCTGCATGTGTGGACCGACAAATGTCAGCTGTTTGAGCAACTGCAAGACCTTGACGTGGAACTAGGACATATGTACAAGTATGTATACCTTATTATACTTGTCTACGGTTTTAACGAACGCTGTTAATCTATTCTGTCATAATGTATTTAATGACAAGCCATAAAAATCATTTTGAATAGGACATGACATATTATGATGCTGTTTATCGCGTTTCCATGTGATTGATAAGCAGCTCATTTCGTTACCTATATAATATTGAGACAGGATTTCATAATCTCTTAAAATAAGCTCGAAACAATTTATATTTTTTAAAAGGGGGAAAATATAATGAACACCAAAAATAACTTTGTGACCACTAACATCTATCACCTAAAATATCAATTGATCACCAAATTGGCCGACTTGAGGCACCCCGACACGGATAGCTTAGGTTAGTTAATGTTTTAATTAACTATTCAGTAGCAGGAGCCTCGCGGAGCGGGGCTCCGTCGACCGGGTCTCCCTCGACTCGGATGCAAGAGCAATTTCTGGTAGTCGTTAACTAAAAAAAAATTTTTGTTTCCAATTTCACGATAAAATGGGGATTAATTTTGGTGATCATTTACTAATTTTGGCAATCAAAAGTGATTTTATTGCCGTTACATTTTGCTAAATGTGGTGGTTCGTTAATTGTATGCCTTTTTTAAATGTCTGTGACCTTTGTTATACTACTTATACTATGTATAACTGTATTGCAGAGATTTGGACTCTAGCACAAAGGAAAAGCCCGATATATCGAAGCTCCGCATGTCGATCCGCGACGTGACGCACAAGATGGACCTGGCGTACGGTATGCTCGGATCTCTGTTCCGCTCCGGATCGCGACAGACGTTCTTCTCGTCACAGGTGCGATATATTTATGCTTTAAAACATCATTATATACCATCTGCCATGCCTGTACTAATGCAGCTGAATACCAGTGTTGCGCACAGAACGCAGTACGTGTTTTAGGACGGGATAAATGAAAGAGTTATTTTTAGTTAAAAAGTCCGAGGTCCTGCGGCGGCGACACGGCGGCGGCGCTCGCGATGCGCAACGGTACGTGCGCTCGGTACGATGGCGGAAGCGAACTGAAACGACCGATTGGTCGTTCAAACGAGGCGCGCGAATGAACTTCGCGCTTTCATTCAAGTGAACGGCGTACTAGATACTGAACTATGACCGTGTTCGCAGCGGTGGGGCCTCAGTGCTTATTTATTATTAAAACAGAAATATAAAATAAATGCCAAAATGTTTTCCATACGTAACATTCTCCCCCTCAGTGTCGACACGACACTCATAACGATAACCTAAGTTAAAAGTATTATTATAAAATAAACTAAATTAAAATGTTACACAAGTATAAACTAAATCTAAAATATAGCTATCCTAGCCGCAGGGCGTTTAAATAAACCATTTTTAGTTTTAACGTCAACAACTCTGACGCGTCCGTCAGCACCAGGGTACACGGATTGTACGATACCTTTAGGCCAGCAGTTACGGGGGGAGTGAGGGTCCACTATTACTACCACATCACCGATCTTCAATTGTGCGCCCTCTTCTCTCCATTTTCGGCGCGGCACTAGATCGGGGAGAACTTCCTTCACCCATCTGGCCCAAAATTGGTCAGCCAGGCGCTGGGATATACGCCATTGCTTACGGAGACATAGGTCTTTGTCTGTAAACACACCTGCGATAGGTAAATTTGACGACGAACCAATGAGAAAGTGGTTCGGCGTTAATGTCTCGTCGTCCCGAGGGTCCACGGAAACATGACCAAGGGGCCGACTGTTGATAATATTTTCCACTTCTGCTAGGAGAGTAATCAGGGTCTCTTCGTGCGGAGCTCTCTCTTTTAGTACCACCTTGAGTGCGGTCTTGACACTGCGTACAAGACGCTCCCAAGATCCTCCCATGTGTGGACTAGCTGGCGGAATAAAGCTCCAGGAAACTCCATGGTTTAGGGCTTCGTTCATGACAGTACTTCTGTCCATGGCGTCGTAGGCTTTCTTTAATTCTATTTCTGCGCCGCGCATATTGGTCCCGTTATCAGAATAAATCTTCTTTGGCCAGCCTCTACGTGCGGCCATTCTACGTAAAGCCATTATCAATGAATCTGCTGTGAGAGATGGCACAATCTCAATATGTACGGCGCGTACTGTCAAGCACGTAAATAAGACACCATAGCGTTTTGGTCTTGATCTTCCAACGGTGACCTCTATGGGTCCAAATAAGTCTACTCCGGTGACGGTAAACGGTCTTTGGTGACGCGTAAGAGTCATCAGCTGACATCTTCCTCTCGATCGATTTCAATCGATTTACGGCGTTACTGTAAGAGTCCGGCATAACGAAATCGTCCCGCTTCCAAGGCAACCCCACATACCATTGGTTATCAATTAATTTACAAGTATTATTTAATATGGTGACAGCGCGTGCATCGTCAGCATTTTGACGCGGTGTCTTTGATATTCCAATCGACTCGAGTGTAAACGATTTTCTAACTAAATCATGTAAGTCAGAATCGCAACAATGTTGCGCGCTGTCATCACTCACACTAGCAATGCGATCAGCTGATATAATGTTTACATTGTTTACAACTCCGTGAACACACCACCCTAGAGGTGTCTTTGTAATATAAGGTTCGTTTGGTTTATTCTTTAAACACAAAATAGGGGCAATAAGATCATAGTTATCTTGGCCAATTAAAAGTTTGGGTTGTGCATCACATTTACACAGGTCATAGTTAATATAATCTGAATAATTACTAAAGTCCAAACACGATAAACGCTGAATAGGTAAATTAAGTTCTTTCATTTTACGAGCACATAACGTAAAACAATCACCTGACGTATTGGAAATGTCAAAACTTACAGTTTCTGTTTGGCACACGAGCTCACCGGAGTCCCATGCGCTGCGGGCTCGCATGGTCACAGTCTTACCGTGTAGACCCGCCTGCTCGGCGAGGTCGGCAGAGATCAGTGTCACTGTGGCGCCGTCGTCAAGCAACGCATGCGTATGAATATTGTCTTTAGGTCCGTGAACGGTAATTGGCACTATTTTTAGTAACACTTTTGGCACTGATGCACTAACACTATTGGACGCACTCGCGTGGGCAACGGTATCCTCGGGGTGCGACTCGTCGGGTGCCGACGGGTGCGCACGAGCTGCGTCCGCCGCTGGGCGCGTCTCCTCGGGGCGCGCTGTCGCTGCGGGCGCTGAAGTCTTCGTCCAGTGAAGTAGGTGATGGTGTGGCTGTCCACACTCTTTGCAGTCAGTTGCGGTGCACGTGGCAGGTTCAGTGTGCCGCGCACCTAAGCATTTGTAGCACAGATGTTTATTGCGTACAAATTGCCAGCGATCACGTTTCATTGCGCGCTTGAATTTGCCACAATTTTCTAAAGTGTGTGGCGAAGTGGTACGACAAAACATACACTTAGCATCCGTTGTAGTAGTGCACGCTAACACTGAATGAGACGAATGAGTTTTCGTATTTTCGTATTTCTTCTTCAAGTCATTCTGACTATGTATGTAACTAACACCTGAAGTTGCGACGATAGTTGCTTCTTTGTATAGAAAATTTGATAATAATTCCAGTTTAGGTATGGAGCTAGTTTGATTACAGGTGTAGTATTCAGCCCACTTGGTAATAACTGCGGGCGGTAGCTTCGCGAGTATTATTGTAGTTGTTTCCGGGCTGTACAAGTATTCCGGTAGCTTGATAGCTTTCACAGCTGTAACGTAATTTTTAACTTTAATCGCGAAGTTTACAATCTCTGTGTGGTATGCAGTTGGAAGTGGCTGAATCTTCTTCAGTTGCGTGAATGTTTTGTGAATGATACACTCCGGCCTGCCGAAGCGTAGCTCCAGTGTGTCAATAATATCTTGCGGTGATGTATTGCCTATAAGTAGCGATGATACGGCCTCTTTAGCTTCACCGCGTAGGCAGTTGCGTAATCGCCAAATGTTCTCCGCATCACTGTAGTTACACAGGTGTGACGATTCACGATATGATTCCTTAAACTGCAGCCACTGCATAGGATCGCCGTCGAAGACCGGCAAATCCTTCGATGTTCCCAGGCGAGCCAGGAGTTCTCTGTTGTTGTCATTATGACTAACGCTTCTATGTTTCCAGGTTTTATTATTATTACCTGTCGGCATTGCATCGCAAACATTTTCTATGCAATCGCTTTTATTTGCGACGGACGCGACGCCATCTTGTTTATCGAGCCACGCCTCGATTTTCCTAGAATTTCTCGACACCAAGCTGCGGTTTTCATCCTGCAAGTCAGCTATGTCGACCTCCAGTTTTTTTTTTTTTTTTATCAGCAAGTTCTTCTTGATTTGTGCACAATCGAGGTCGATTTGTGCTTGAAGTTGAGCCGATTCATACTCTAGCCTTTTGCGGGCCGCCGCTGACGAACACGTGCTTTTAACACTTTTCACTGACTTTTCGAATAACTGTTCACTTTTACTAGTAGCCAGCTGCTCCGTGGCACGTTTACTACGTGTTACAACACCCTTCGGGGGTGTGCGAAGCAGAGACATCCCTGCATACAGGTTTTGAGTCCGACTAAAACACGTGGCCGAGATTCAAAATCGGGCTCGTAGGACCACTTAATGTTGCGCACAGAACGCAGTACGTGTTTTAGGACGGGATAAATGAAAGAGTTATTTTTAGTTAAAAAGTCCGAGGTCCTGCGGCGGCGACACGGCGGCGGCGCTCGCGATGCGCAACGGTACGTGCGCTCGGTACGATGGCGGAAGCGAACTGAAACGACCGATTGGTCGTTCAAACGAGGCGCGCGAATGAACTTCGCGCTTTCATTCAAGTGAACGGCGTACTAGATACTGAACTATGACCGTGTTCGCAGCGGTGGGGCCTCAGTGCTTATTTATTATTAAAACAGAAATATAAAATAAATGCCAAAATGTTTTCCATACGTAACAACCAGTATTTAACATAGGGACATTATCTGACCTGTTTTTGATTAATAAACTTTTTCTCAAACATGCTTGGAAATTTATTAACAAATTAACTCTGTAACGCGAGAGTTTTAATTTCCTCGCATTATTTGAGAAAAGTACTATACAAGCCTTGGCCACAACTAGGCATTGATGGACTTACGTAAAGTGTGCCTCGGCTCCGCCTCTGCCCACATTTATACGTTCGTACATCAATGCCTCTGTTGCTGGCCGCTGCGGTAATGTACTATACTTTAATAACTTCATAACCCAGCTAATGGCTATAGAAAACATTATTACATTACGTTCTATTAAGGAATCCATTTTAAGCTATTACTTCGGACAGTAAATGCTCGTAGGGACATAATTATGTTTTTGGCAGCTCCTAGGCCAATCTGGCCAATAAAGGAACATATCGCGTGTGGTATAAGTCAGTAAGATCCTGAAGGACTTCTCCATAGTTAAATGAAAAGGACATTCAGGATGAAATCCACATAAAAAAGTCATTGAAGTTCATAATCCAGTCCAGATATGTTTTGCTTTCTGATCTCAAATGATTCAACGACGTGGGATTGCTATGCAGTGTATAAATATTCTCATCATGTTAATACATTTGTTTGGCGACATATTTAGATTGTAAACAAAATTCCTTGTAAAAGTCGTTAGCATCATCGTAAGGTCAATGTCGGAAGTCTGTTATGGCTATTTAATGAGCGAAATATTCCGCTTGTTTATGCCTAACTACTATTCGTTTTAACTAATCTGTGTTCACAGTTATCTTTCAAATGAATTCACACGCAAGCGACAGGAAGTAGGGTCCATTAGGGCTATAATTTATAAGGACATCATTGTAATTTGTTTATGGTGTTTTATCACTCTAACTGTTTGTTCTTACAGTAGTGTTCGGTACGTTAAGCTCATAGCCCACATACACGACTCCGCTCCCGGGAACCCGGCAAAAAGAATATAATTCAAATATGGGCTTTATGTGTTGATCTTTAGATATACTTTACGTTGGCAATATAAATTAGCAGACAGCTCTAAATTGTGTCGGCCCAGCAGTGCAAGTACGTAGCACTCGATTCGATACGATTCGATAAATCTGACAGTTATTCTCGATAAAATGAGTTTTTAACCAATCGAAAAGTCGGATTTATCGAATCGTATCGATTCGATCGTTATCGATTGCAACGTACTTGCAGTGCAGAAGTCCCAGAACTGAGCTACTAGTTCGGCGCTTTCGGTAGCGTCCATCAGTTCCTATACTAATATTATAAAGCTGAAGAGTTTGTTTAGTTGAACGCACTAATCTCAGGAACTACTATTCGAATTTAAAAATTATTTTAGTGTTGCATAGCCCATTGATTATTGAGGAAGGCTATAGGCTATATATAACATCATGCTACAACCAACAGGAGCGGAGCATCAATGAAAAATGCTAGTAATGAATAAAATAACATTAAATAACTTGTATATTGACAAAACATTGTCACTTGTAATGTTTGGCGAGAATTACTAACAGTGCCAGAAAAATAAACAATTTAGGTCACTAGAATTTAGTTGATACTTTAGTCGAACCCGCACTGCAAGTACGTAGCAATCGATAACGATCGAATCGATACGATTCGATAAATCCGACTTTTCGATTGGTTAAAAACTCATTTTATCGAGAATAACTGTCAGATTTATCGAATCGTATCGAATCGAGTGCTACGTACTTGCACTGCTGGTGCCAATACAATAAGTAGTGTCTTTCTTCAAATCTTATTATTAGACAATTGAATATGGGGTTATTGTATCTTTGTAATTGTTTACTCAAATGTTGCCCAATAATTTTAGCTACAATGAATTATCAACTATTCTACTGGCATTAAATGGGAGTGCGTTTGATGGTTCCTTGTATTGCAATGGATCGAACAGATTGTTTGACTGATTTATAACTAGAAAAGTGAAGTTACTGATTTATAACTACAAAAGTGAAATCTAGGCTACTTTTTAAACCTGGTACAATGTCCCACAAGGGAGTGAAACTGTGCACAAAAGCTATTTGGCAAGGCATAATCTGCCTATAATACTGGGAGTATAATACTGGACGTCTAGCGGCTGGGGCACAGGCCTCCTCTCTTTGAGTGGGCCATAATATACCATGCGGGCCTCTTATAGGTTTCATCACCACCATCATCATTTCAGCCGCTAGACGTCCACTGCTTCCCCCAAGTGTCGCCACATTGACCGGTCCCCTGCGACTCGCATCCACCTTATGGTTTTGGTAGAACTTATTTTCTTGGATATGCCAGTTCCCTCAAGATGTTTTCTTTCACCGTTTTGGGAGTAGCGGTGATGTGATAAATTATACAAAACCTGCCTGGGTTCGAACCCACCGACCTACAACTCTTTGTTACCACTGAGTCACCACAGCTGTTACCCAGCTATTTTACAATATTCTAATATATATATAAATCCAATTTCAGGTGGTGAGGTACGCCGACCTGTACGCGGCGTCGTTCCTGAATCTGATGTACTATCCGTTCTGCTACATGTTCCGCGCGCCCGCCATGCTCATGCCGCACGAGTCGACGGTGGCGCACGAGCAACGGTTCACCTTCGACCAGCCTACCATCGACAGGTTAGCTAACATTCTACATAACATGCCTATTTGTCCGTAGATTAGGCGACCCACATTTCGCCAGTTATGTAATAGGGGACATGCCTATACCCTCAACCGAGCATAAATCCCGTCTCCAAGCTGCTACTGAGAAATTCCTAATGGAAAAAGTGAATAACACTTTACCCGACCCGGGAATTGAACTCAGTACCTCATGCTCAACATTTAGCGCCCACTAGACCAAGGAAGCAGTCGTCAGCGTACATTATTATATTTGTTAGTTGTATGCGCATACTACTAACAAATACAAGGTACGCTGACGACTGCTTCGTTGGTCTAGTGCTGTGTACCGTTCAAACCTTTAACTAGTAGTCGAGTTCTACTCTCAGTGGAGCAGTTCGACGAACGTCGTCAATTAGTTCAGTTACACAGCTTAAAGCGTTCGCATGCGCAACTACCTGCCTCGAGGTGTCTGTACACGGCTTTATATTAGATTACAATATAATTATTCAGACTTATTGCTGTATTGATCAAGCTCAACCATGTAACGTGCCTTTATCGATGTAGGTACAGTCACGACCGCCAATATGTAAACACTTATCAACTTTTAAAAGTGTTTCTCTCGTACTGTTCTGATTAAAATTTCATGTTGTTACGAACATAGTGCTCTGGAACTCATATTTTTATGAAAAAGCTCCTATCTCCAAGTTACAATCGTAATCTCTTGTGAAAATTGCTTTGAAATTTAGGATAGTGTATACATATTGGTGATCGTGACTGTACAAACGTAATACGATGCAAAAAAGCGAAACAGTATTTGTGACACATATTTCATAAAATGTACATTCTTTCGCTAATGAGGTTACTAACAGAGGAGTGACCTCATAACCGAAAGAATATAGTTGTCAAGTACTCAGTATGTTATATTTAGAAATACTTCGCGTGCATAAGCTTAACTCAAGCATACTGATGATCGGTGGCCTCGAAAGGCGAGTAGTTGGCACTGTTGTACATTTATCTGTTTCCATTTGATTGAATCCATTTAAACGGGAATTCTCTAGTTTTTATTCTTTAAATACAACATTACTGTCGAGGATCGCATTTTTATCAACAATCCAGAATTGCCATGTAAGAAAATTTGATTTTCGCCTTTCCCTTAGGCTCCTTTCACTTTTGCGAAGAGTCGAAGCGAAGCAAATCGTCAAAATAAACAAGAGACGTCGCGAGGACGCGCGCTTTGTTGCGAACGTGCGCCGTACCGCGCGAATGCGCCCGTCTTCGCGCGTCCGGATCATAGTGGTGGAACTGGTGAAATGAAACAGACTATTAACCGTAGCGCAAGAAAAGTCGTCTATAGTGAATAAACGATGGTCGACATGGACCTTATTATGCCCTATTCAATTGCCCTTAAATTGGAAGCTGTACAGGAAAATATATGAGAAGAAAAAGAAAACAGCTTCTCTTCCGACATTCTCAAGCAGTACACAAATTGGTTCAACTCGTAGCGCGAATTTGTACTGAAATGTAGATAATTAATAGGGTAGAGGACAAAAGAAAATTATTAGTCCGTCGTCAAAAAAATACTGGACTCATCTTTTTTCTTTTTTTACGTAAACAAAAAATGTAGACGATACGTGTGCGTCGAAAACTCGCCCCCACCACACAAACAATTTGTAATTAGATAAAACAAAAAACACGTATCCAATATTTTTCGATAATCTAACTGACGGACTAAACAGAATCATATTTTTTTAGTCAGTCATCATCCCTATTGACATAATATAATACAAGGTGGAGATTACAATACGATAATAAATTATTAAACTTCGTATAGCTCATTCCCAGTCTGGAAATCTGCATGAAAAAAATTAATCCAATTTATTAGTCAGTAGTTTAGTCACGGGACGTTATTTTTCATTTGTTTACAGCATTTTCTACATAATGTATCTGTTATCGGTTAATAGGCTAACACCAACAGGTTAACGACTCCCGTACCGTTATTAAGATAAAACACAAAATGTTGCCAACTCACAACTTCAAAAACTTTTGCCAAATTCGTTCTTATAAATTTCCTGATACGAATTAGTGAAAATTATAACTGAGCCATTTAGTGAACCAATATTTACTACTGGTGCTCTTTTTCGTTTACAGTTTTATGATGGAAAAATGTTTTTTCTTTCTATGTTAGGATTTATTTGATAGTTAAATAATATATATTCATAAGAACTACACTTACGGACAAATAATAATAGAGCTAGCGGCATGAATGAAACTGCCGCCGCGTCGCCTTCGCTTATGTCGTCTCTACAGCACCCCAAGCCAAGTAACAAACGTTTCGTATCAATTCTCTTTCTACAATCATAAACGCCTCGGCCATAAGCGATTGTAGAAGCGCTAAATTGGTAGCCAAGTTGACACGACTGAGTCGATCGCTCGTTCTCTAATGTCTGTAGAAAAAACCTACACTTTAGTCTATGGTGTTATGGTGAGCGTTCCTACCAAAGAGTTTAGCGATCAACATTGTAGAAACGATAACATTCTATTCTATCATTTTGAACGATGTAAATTTGTCTACGAATTTTCTATTCGTTTGTGTTGATCACGTGATTTAACGTTGAGATGATGTCATCCCCATTCATTTGAGTAGTTTTCTACTAGCGTTAACGATTGTAGATTGTCAACTTGGCTAGGGGTGCTGGTCTCCCGAAGTTGATTTTTGTTACCTACTTCAACTGCCATGAGGTGCCGTTTTCGAAGCATGGTGGTAACAATCAATCGATCCTCTCGCACCGTACTACATCTCGGTCTGCCAGTCCTGGTTTTTTCTGCCCAGTTTCTCGGAAACGTTGGACGACTCGCTGCACTGTAGAAGGTGACACGCCTATTGTTCTTGCTGTACTTCGCTGACTTCTGCCTTCTCCTAACATAGTGACGATCCGTGTACATTCATCACCGGATTTTCGTTACCGACCTTTGTTATTTGACCACGAGTGTGACATGCTAGTGTTTTCATTTATTGTAGTATCGTCGCGTCCTCTCCACCTTGTATGTATAAGGGTGTAAAACACCTCTTAACGAAGCCGAAAGGCACTTATTCTCCTCGTCATTGCGATCATTTTTTTGTTCTACACCATATCTGGGAACCTTCTAGTTACAGAGATATTGGGGGTCAAAGTTCCAACTTTTTGACAAGTTTTTTTTTAAATACATGTTTTTAATGTAAGATTTTTACTTTTCACGACCCCCGTACTATTCAATCCATCCATCAGTACAATGTTTTGAGTGCGTTATATTGAGTTCTTCTACCACAAAACATGATTTTTCACCCCAAAAAAAAAGTAGTTTCCCAGCAATATTTTTTGCGTAAAGTTACTTAGTTAGATGTACAGAATGCTTGGTTGACGGCTTCGTGATGAGGTCTTTGACACCCTGTATTAAATAGTTTTCAGTACTTAATGGGAGCCGCCATTAGCGCCTGAATTCGCCGCTATATAGGTACGTTAGTGTAGAGGTCTTCAGAACTGTCAGATATATTCACTGTTTATTATGTTGTACCTTGTATATGTATTTTAGTATGAGTTTTTTTTATAACATTCTTTGCCGTTACTGCAGTAATGATTAATTGTACGTTATTTGTATGACTCATGCCATGTGTGTCTTAGTAAACACAAATAAATAAATGAATTCGTGTTATAATTCAATTTATAAAATCCTTTTCCAGGTAATTGATATAATTATATGACGCAGTTTACTACCCGCCACAATATCAATTCGTTTGTTTAAATCGAAACATTTATGAATTGTTTGCAATGCAATTGATATACACTAGCCCTAATGAAGTGTAGTTCTTTTGATATTTTCTAACGCTAGTATAATAATAGCGAGTATTATTCAACATTATTAGCGTTTATTGGTAGGTAGCTACAACAACAGGTCAGAGTTTAAGAGAGAGGAACCTCCTTGCAATGCGAACCGTGAATGAAGTACCGTTTTCTGAATCAGGCCTCTGCGCCAACTGCCCAACAAGAGCCTCCTCAAGTGTTGGTCGCATCTCTTGGCAATGGCTGACAAAACTATCAGCAGAATGATCGCTGAGTTCACATCTCACATGTCGACAACCTCACGAGCCAAATCAAGATACAAGATTTGCTCATTTTTCTCTGTTTTCACGAGGTTCTCGTCATGCGGGACTGTTAAGTCAACTATCATTGCGCGCCACTCTAATCGATCCACCACCAATATATCAGGCTTATTTGCCATAATTATCTTGCCAGTAATGATAGATCGCTCCCTGTACAATGTGATATTGCCATTTTCGAGATGCCGGGCACAACCCACTTCCGATTCCACAAGGCTGTATTTTAGGGCAAGTTGCTGATTCTGGTTAGAAGGTTGCGGCTATGCAAGTGCTCAGTTATATAGCTAGATGACAACACCCGGAAATATTGTTACGAATTGATTTACTCGGACGGCGGTATGCCTGGCATGTCAACAGTGTCGTCCTTCCCAATAAATGTACTGTAGTTAATCGTCATCATAAATAACTTCATCCATTTATTTTTGTTATTTTTTCTAGTTTTGCTGTAATTTAGTGAAATTAAATTGTTATTAAATACTTGAAATCAACCGAAGTTTTATTGGGCCTCAGAGGGGTTTGAAATTTTTGGCCGGATTAACTTCCGTAATTATGTTTTTTGTTTATCAAAGTAGCGCCACGCATAAGACCTATATTAATCGATAGCTGGTATCTATACAAACAAGATTTGTATGAGGCAAAAAGTTCTAAAGTTTCCGAGATGTGAGCTACTAGCGGACGTCACGCGGTTTCACCCGCGTAGTTCCCGTTCCCGTGGGAGTACGGGGATAAAATATAGCCTATGTTATGGGTGAATGTAGCTTTCTGATGGTGAAAGAATATTTGAAATCGGCGCAGTAGTTTTTGAGTTTATTCATTACAAACATCACACACACAAAAATACAAATCTTTCCTCTTTATAATATTAGTGTAGATCAAAGTTAAAGTGCATTCACTGATGGCATCTTCAACACAACTTGATCAGACACGCATAAAACGTGTATCAATCGATAGCTGGCTTCAATACAAACAAGTTTTGTCTATTCAAATCATAGTAGTGCTGAAGATGTCATCAGTGAATGGACTTTAACTTTGATAGCTCATATCTCGGAAACATGACACTTTAGGACGTTTTGTTTCATAGAAAACTTGTTTGTATATAATATAGGTCTTATGCGTAGCCGCTACTTTAAAAAAAAAAACAAAATGGCGGAAATTAATCCGGCCAAAAATTTCAAACCCCTCTGAGGCCCAATAAAACTTCGGTTAATTTCAAGTATTTAATGACAATTAAATTGCTCTAATAATACAGCAAAACTAGCAAAATTAACGATTATAAATGAAGAATGATGAAGATATGATGACGAATAACTACCGTACATTTCAGCTTCATATAAAAAT
Source organism: Xestia xanthographa (assembly GCA_905147715.2). Classification (NCBI taxonomy): domain Eukaryota; kingdom Metazoa; phylum Arthropoda; class Insecta; order Lepidoptera; family Noctuidae; genus Xestia; species Xestia xanthographa. Next base: position 16,483,332 of record LR990659.1, on the reverse strand, counting down.
CTTCCAAGCCCTTCCAACATCGGGCTGAGCAATGTCTTTTAAACGTTACTTGAAGAAGATCATTATACTGTTCAGTGGGAATACTTGCCGCGACGTTTCGCTTCGCCTCTGCGCCAATGTTAATCGAGTTTTGAGTATTACATACTCCCCCAAAAAAATTGTTGTTTGTTCATCTTGTAGTCAGAAACTCCGAAAACTTAGTGGATTGTTTATGTGAGGCATCCGCAATCCATGAATCACGTTTATGACATCTGAATGAATTCTATTGTAATTTTATTATTTTCAGAACTAGAAATTCAAGTATAATGCACGGCATCGGTATGACTGATATTAACGCTGACTTGTCGTCCACCTCGACATTAAAGGATATTGATGAGAAGTATAGTGAAAAGAAGCTACCAGAAAGGAAGGAAGTAAGTAATGTTTCAATAACATTTCTACTAAGAATGTGGGGTGATATCGGAGTTTTACTTGCAGTTAAACTCTTGAATTTGTAAACATGTTTTTATTTATAATTTTACTACTATACAGTCATCAATCATCATCGCAAGTCTTTAACTTCAGATTTTCTTAGAAGTTATTACAAAACGGTACATGTATTAAAATAAAGGTTTTCAAATTGGTAATTTATAGTAAAATGTCATGTTTTTTTTTTATTTAGAGGTTAGATTATTATACAATATTTATATATATTTTAGACATTTTTGTGTTTGAAGATTACACACTTTTACAAGAAATTCTTAAAACTTAAAAGTAGCCGTTTTGAGATCAACAATAAAAATAATCACCACAAGTATTCCGTTTTAGCTTTCTAAGCTCTAGAAACTGAATTAAAAAGTCCAATGAGAACCCAGTGACTTGCAACTTTATTGGTAGTTAAAACCTAAAATTAATTGCATTTTGCAATATTCAGATTACGGCGACTACAAGAGCTAAATTAGCAACTCTATTTGTGGTGGTTCAAACTTAGTTTGAAAACTGTTAGAATAAAGTTCTAATGAGCTTGCACTACAAAGTTGTTGTTACGTCAGTCACTGCGGGCCGAATAGTGCGAAATTAGTGTTTTTTTGCGATTTACAAAAAATCTAATTGATTGGACTAAAAAAATAAAACACTATCATGCTAATATGTTGCTTGTAGAATTATTTGCCAAAAAATCATGGTATGGTTTTTACTCGTTAAATTAAATTTTTAGAGATCAGTTCGTGTTTTTTTTATCGAGTAAAATTAGTTGTGTATTATGTTTTCAAAACACTATCTATCGTACTAGCATTTATATCCTGAAGAATATCATATATTTCTGGTTTTGTTTATTGCAGTGAATCATATGTTTTTGTGCATTATAAAACTCGCGTTTAGCTCCTGTAGTCCCCTTAACAAGTACAATTTGCTTGCAGCTCGCGTCAGCATCGGTGCCGCACATGCGGCCGGAGACGCCGCGCCAGCTCACGCACACACACGATGAGGACTATTCCGACGACGAAGAGCAGACTACAGTCACCAAGACTGCGAACACTAAATAATCCTTTACGGGGTCTTCTAGCATCAGCTGTTAATTATGGGCACACAAGATGGCTGCCGCACGGTCTATGTAACACTGACCGTTCTCTCTCGTTTGTTCACGTGTATTCTGTTATTTTTTAATGAAATAAACGAGTATAGTGCCTAAACTATATTGATATGTTTAGCGAAACATGTTCAGTGAATTGTTGTACCAATTTATAACATGTTCAGAATATACTATATTTCAGCGACATCCGAATGTCGAGATATAAACCATAGCGTTAACTAATAAATTGAAGTATTAGCAAGGATGAAGTGTAAATATTTCTGAATATTCAATTAATTTATGTATAAGTAATTTTACTATAACATAGTTCCAAGTCATAATTATGATTGAATGAGGCTTTGATTTGATATTGAGATGTTTTTTTTATTATACTTGTGTTTCTGTTGAATTATGATTACATAAAGACGTTTTATATCACTTTATATAAATCTGACTATTATTTTTGCAGTTATTTAGATTTACTTTTATTTACATCATGTTATTTAAAAAAACGTTATTAGGAAGAGACATTTATCGCAGTTATTTTTTAGAACTACTGTATTGTTGAGGTTGTTTATCAGTATACAGTTTTTTTTTTTTTAAGTATGTTGGTAGGATGACAAGGCGACAAAAATTGTTAGCTGTAAATTTGTGAACGTGATTACAATTTGAAATACAGTGCTGTGGAAAAGTCTGAAACAAACTGTTAAATTAATTCAAACTTTTCTACTTACAAAGTCAATCACTATGTCCATTCATCGGCTGTGTATGTTTAACATTACAATATAATATATGTCGTATGTTTTGCGTATATGTGCATAGTTATATGTGCCACAGTAAAGAACTCCTAACACCTGAGGTGAGATTTGGAGTGAAGCGATCGGTGTGCTTTCCATTCTGTTGTTTTGATATGTGAATTTCATCTAAATGTATACAAATTGAATTATTGCAGTTATAGTTAGCTACGCGACCGTTATTGGGAGGTCCTTACTGTTCGTGAAAATCATGTTTGTGAATAATTGTTATTCCAATTTTTTAAACAATTCTTACTGTAAAATAGAATGCAATAAAACGATTTAATAAATAAAAAACGTGTTTACTTTACTTATTTACAGTAATAAGTCTTCTAAGTATTCTTGAAATTCTTCCTCCCGAGACCTCTCTTCAGCTTCTTGCAATCCTATGTAAAACAACGCTTTAATTAAACAATGACTTTTCAAGTAGGTACTTCAATAGAAATATAAGGCTATTACCGATTATGACTACGCAAAAACGATAATTGCTCGGATAGTACCTACATACTACCATTAATGGTGTGGCTGACTCTGGCAGAGCCACCATCAGGGATTTTAATTTTGATAACACAAAAATTTAGTCGCTAATTAGTCGAAATTAGTCGCTAAATATCAGATTTGGTCGGTCTCTGGTTCAAAAGATATAAGGGATTATTGTTGGCCCTGCTGGAGAGAGCCTACCCCAGCAGAGCCACATTAATAACTCAAAAACTAGGGCACCTAGCGAAGATCTGTTTTCTCCCATATTTACTCGCTAATTAGTCGAAATTAGTCGCCAAATATCAGAACTGGTCGGTCACTGGTTCAAAAGATATAAGGGCTTATTGTTGGCCCTGCTGGAGAGAGCCTACCCCAGCAGAGCCACATTTATATCTCAAAAACTAGGGCACCTAGCGAAGATCTGTTTTCTCCCATATTTACTCGCTAATTAGTCGCCAAGTTACAGATTTAATCGGGTCCTAGTTCAGAAGATATAATGAGTTCAATTATTAAGGTATAGTCCAAGAGCTAGATCGAAGAGTTCACGATAAATTGCCAAGAAAAAATATTTCTATTAATATGTGTAATATACTTCTAGTTTTATCGGTCTAAAGTCCTTAGAAATGACCGAGAGAGATAAATTCTCTATTAAATACATGTTTAATGTTTTTAATTTTTAAGATAAAGTGGCAACTTCTTTGAAACCATTAAACCTTGCTCTTGGTCTATTTAGTGTCAAGATACAGTCGCATGCAACTGTTTTACTAATTTACAATGTTGAGCTCTAATTTACGTTAGGCTATCTTTAGTAAAATGTAATACTTAAACGTTGAAAACGTATTGTAAGTATGTAGGTAAGTATCAACCCATTGCTTGAAATACATTACAAAAAAATACATACTTAAATCAAAGATGTAAATACTTACTATACCTAATAATATGAGCATTAACGGCTCTAATTAAGGTTTAATAGGTAAGTTTATTTATTGTTCCTTAGAAATACAACAAATTGAACTGTATCTAAATGCCGGAAATAATATATAAATCTAAATCAAATTATTTTATAAAAATGAATTTCCTAAAAGTTGGTTTGATGTGTGTATTTTGAGGTGATTGTCAGTGTTGCGTTGTGGGTGTGTGTGTATTGTGTCGTGGTAGGTAGAGTTTCAAATTATTTTATAAAAATGAATTTCCAAAAAAATTGTAGCCAAATAATATGGACATCGACGGACTACATTGGTAGGTAGCGCATCAGTATTGGTATCTTAGGACACACACACAAACACGCTAATGACGTGAAAAATCAAGGTAACTTACATAATAATATTAATCTGCACTCATATGGCGTCCTCTTTTCAAAACACTCTCAAATTGTCCACCACCATGTGACATGTCCAATGTTCTTTTAATATTTTATACAAACAAACCTCGCTGTACTCCCGGTGGATGACTAAAGAAAAAATTCTTTAGAGTTTAGAGAAAGTTTGTTAATTTACCTATTTTTTTTTTAATACTTTGAGTGGCGCGAACACCGCCGACGCGCCGGTGCTCGCTCTGTTCCCCGTTTTTGTATTTGCGGAATAGGTACCTAAAGATAAGAACATTCGAGTTCCTAACTATTCTCTAAGTTCCACTTTAAACTGGCCGACTAATTTAGGTACGTCACGGGCAACTCGTTCTAAGTAGCTCGTCTGTACACGCGCATCTATCTCTTTCTTACTTACCATGTAAATGTAACGGAGCGCAGCGATCTATCTGCCAGCGACTAAATGCACACATTTTGTTTGATACCTAAATAATTACATATAATTATTTATTGTAGATCTTGTTTTTAGTTAATGAATACTGCTTTCCTTTGGTGGGTTGAAGTTATAGAATTCCTCCAGACGTCGTATAGATACACCTGTCTAAAAACTACTTTAAGTATTTTGTACTTGGTTGTACCACTGTATGGAGAAATTGAATTCTTTAATATCTTTTTAATGACACACCGACTGAATCTGTAACTTGGCGACTAATTTCGACTAATTAGCGAGTAAATATGGGAGAAAACAGACCTTCGCTAGGTGCCCTAGTTTTTGAGTTATTAATGTGGCTCTGCTGGGGTAGGCTCTCTCCAGCAGGGCCACCAATAAGCCCTTATATCTTTTGAACCAGTGACCGACCAAATCTGATATTTGGCGACTAATTTCGACTAATTAGCGAGTAAATATGGGTGAAAACAGATCTTCGCTAGGTGCCCTAGTTTTTGAGTTATTAATGTGGCTCTGCTGGGGTAGGCTCTCTCCAGCAGGGCCAACAATAAGCCCTTATATCTTTTGAACCAGTGACCGACCAAATCTGATATTTGGCGACTAATTTCGACTAAATAGCGACTAAATTTTTGTGTTATCAAAATTAAAATCCCTGATGGTGGCTCTGCCAGAGTCAGCCACACCCATTAATGTGGGAATGTAAGGTGAGTTTTAAGTGGCAACACTGGTTGAATAAGGGAATGTAGGATGATGGAGAGTAACAACACTACACTATGTCAAGGAAGGATGCGCAGCAGAGGAGCATAATTAGATGTACGACGGACGACGACGAATAAGAAAGATGGAAGACGTAAAATTTTCAGAAGAATATTACAGAAAGTAAAGTTGGCTGGCTGTTTTATTTTGGAATCCCACAACATACTTGCTTACATTTTGGCCTATGAAAAACCAGAAACCGATCATAATAATGTAATAAGCGATATTAGAGACAACATAACTACCAAACAAAATAAGAGCCTGAAGGTATTTTTGGTGCGACATGTAGTCACAGAAAGCTAAATAATACTCAATTTTTAGGGTTTCGTGCCTCAAAAGGTAAAATGGAACCCCTTTGTTGTCGGTCTGTTTGTCTGTCAAGAGCAAGACCTTTTTAGACGCTTTATATTTTTTCTCAAGAACGCGTGATGGAACCAAGTTGAAATTAATATCAAGTATCTAGGTACATATTAGATCTTATCTTACCTTATAGAGCAACAGGGTGGAATTTTTGCATGCCACCTGGAGATTCCCGAGTATGACACGCAAATTTTCAAAATCTTTGAATGCAGATTAATTTCTTTTAAAAAATAAATGTTTCCTTTGAGTAAAATTTGCTATCCCCGGTATTTAGAATACTTTCCCTCCAGGTGGCGTCTGTTTAAAAAAAAATCGGAGCAGTCATTGGGGACTGCCGATAGAAGTGAAAACAAAAAGTATACAGGCCCCGTCCCAGTTCGTAGCACTGGTTATGTATGCCCCGCGCATAGGCATGTGGTGCTACGCCGTAGCGGATGCTACGAGTACTACGAACGGCTACGAAGCGTGACCGCACGTTACGTTACGTGACGATGAGTTCAGTGTTTTTCCTTCGCCCAAAAAGTGCTCAACGCGCCTAAAGAAGTTTTCACTTCAAAATGCACCTGGAGATTCCCGAGTATGACACGCAAATTTTCAAAATCTTTGAATGCAGATTAATTTCTTTTAAAAAATAAATGTTTCCTTTGAGTAAAATTTGCTATCCCCGGTATTTAGAATACTTTCCCTCCAGGTGGCGTCTGTTTAAAAAAAAATCGGAGCAGTCATTGGGGACTGCCGATAGAAGTGAAAACAAAAAGTATACAGGCCCCGTCCCAGTTCGTAGCACTGGTTATGTATGCCCCGCGCATAGGCATGTGGTGCTACGCCGTAGCGGATGCTACGAGTACTACGAACGGCTACGAAGCGTGACCGCACGTTACGTTACGTGACGATGAGTTCAGTGTTTTTCCTTCGCCCAAAAAGTGCTCAACGCGCCTAAAGAAGTTTTCACTTCAAAATGTATTCTAGACTGAATTTTTTTAGTCAACCCATTTGCATTTTTTTTTTACATATTTAATTTGATATACAAGTACTTTTCATCCATTAAAAGAACAGACATTCACTGAGCTGGTTAAGGGATCCTATACTATCTACGGTTGAATAGTATGGTGTTTGAACAGTATTTCTCTAGCTCTCTAGAAAGAGTTTTTTTTTAGGAAATAAATTTAATAATAATCGAACAAGCTCTACCATTTCGCTTATGAAATCGACACTGGCTAAGCACAAGGATCCGCATCCTTTTGGCTCCTGAAAATGTTATGAGATTTTTTTAATCACTCGTTACCCATGGTCCCGGTGGGTCGACCCATTACCGGACACTAAATCTATTAATTGCAACCGGTCCGTCGTCACTTGCTCATTGGATAACTTCTGCTTTGCCTTTCGTGGAATTCGGTGGAATACTAAAGGACGTCTGTACATACCTCTCCTCCATAACGCCGCTTCATCAGTTTCCACGACTCCAGCTTCCGAACTGGAAGGTTCCTCCGGCTCTTCTGGGATGCTGGGGAAAATCAGTTCTGCCTCCTCGTCTTCACTTTCTGGCTTTTTAGCTTCCTTCTTCGATTTCTTCTGACTTTTCTTGAGCCTCTTAACTTCACGTTTCTTCGATCGGTAGTTTAACAGCTCAGAACATCCAGGGCATAAACCTATTAGTAAAGAGATGTACATTAGGTACGGGGTTTGAAAACTTACCTTCTAACCGTAGGTAGCAGTTTGTTTACCCGCCTACGTAATATGGAAATACCAAGTATCGAAAATGCAAACTGTAATGTATGGCTGGTTAGATATTATTGTTTATGCCCTCTCTTGTCGGGAGCTCTGCTGGAAGGATGTAGCTGTCATCCCTGTCTCCAATAAACCGAGTTATGGAAAACGTCTAGTTTTATTAATATATTACACAAACCAATCCGCCCTTTACGACACAGGACATATTTTCGTATTCAGCAATATTAGGCGACACCTAAATTGGATGCCTAAATAAAGGCGCAGTCTGTTAATAGTTATTTATGCAACTGTTGTATAATGAGGGGTATTAAAACACGAATGTGGGTTTATCACACGAGGCGAAGCCGAGTGTGATAATAGTATCACATGAGTGTTTTAATACCTAATTATGTACAGTTGCATACAAGACTTTATCTACACCCATGATATGAATCCTCCATAAAAGGTTCTGAAACCATAGGGTGTTGCAGTGTTGTAAGAAGTCTATTGAAATTCATGGAAAGTTTAATTGCTGAGTATTTAATACAAACAAACCATGTATATAGGTAATAATACAATTATTAACATTTTGGATTGTACATTATTAAAATACACAAAGCTTGTGTCACTCATTTTTGTAAACAACAAAGTACTTAGTGCAATACTAATATCCAAATATCGAACAAAGATGGCGGGATACGACGTGAATTCGAATTAACCTATAAGTTTTTTTTTTAATTACGTGCTGTGGTAGTGAATCGCACGTGCTAGACAATGTTCTTTTTTTAAAACGAGTTGCATAATGAAATTCAGTACAACATTATAACACCCGTTTGGATGTTATAATGGCTATTATGACACTGGCTGTTTTAATGTTGGCCATAAGCTAACTGTTTCAGATACTTTTATAGAGGATTTATAGCATGGGTGTAGATAAAATTATTAATGTTATTTGCAGTGATATTAGGCAGTAAGTACCTACCTACATATAGAAACTGCGTAGTATAGCAAATACAGGCTATGTCCCTCTAAAATAGAAATCACCTATCCCTCCCTTGGAGTGGCAGATGCACAACGAGATCCAATTGGCGTAATTACTTCACATCCGCTTCAACGAACTTGTGTCGACTGGTTTGTCAAGTACCTTCTACCTACCCACAGTAAGCCCATCATTTCAAGGGTTATTTATGATGGATTGCTTACTTTTTCTGCAACAAGTTAGCTAGGTACTACTTAGTTCATTTTCAGGTTGAAATTACTAAACTGTGAATAAAATGTAGTCATTAGGTTAAAGTAGGTACCTAACAATTTTAAACGACTGTAGTGCTGACCGATATCTATCTGAACGATGCTGAGCACACTTCCGTTAAGTCTAGGAGGTATTTATGTACCACAAAGCGGTATTTAGCGGCGCAGGCGTCGGCCAGAGCGTCCCGCATGATGAACTGAGAAGAGTTACTTTTAATAGGTAATAGTAAAAGAGAAAAGTAGGTAAGGTAAGATCCGCAAAAACATGGTATGTAAATGCACGTCCAATGTGACCTTCTTTCCGTAGGTACTTATGGTACTTTTGCTACGACGATTCGCACTTTGCAAGTTTTTATGCATGGTATTTACAACTGGGATATGAGGAACTTGGCGGTCCACAGAATTAAGGAAAGAGGATTATTGGCAGTCCAATGTGTGCCTTTGGACAAACATAATAATGCACTTTACCTTTTTTTGGAAAATTTGATGTCAACAAGAAGTCACGCGCAGTCGTGAACTAAAACTATAGATAGAGTACATAGCTGCTTAGATCTGTTTACTTTTGTGCCAGTTTATATCGGACCTACATGTATATACATAATTCCTGCGCACTTTTCAGATCGTGCCTGTTGCCTACCTCCTACGTCTCGATTCATATGCAAGTCGGAATAATAAAGATAGATAGATACATATCTCTACCTGAGTAGTGAGTAGGTGGGTTTTATACGTCTAAAGTACTTACATGATTTTTAAGGCTCAATTTACATTGCCGCGGAATTCGTTTCCAAACCGTTCCGCCACAATGTATTAAATCTAAGATAGGTTAACATCCAACTTACGAAGCTTCACGAGAGTGTTTTTCCTCTCGTTATCTTCCACGTAGGCAAAGTTGACCTCCCAGGACCTTAGACCATCGCTTTTGTTGCACACCTTATTGCCGCATTGAAACTGACCCTTTCCGAGTACTACTTCTTTCTCGATGCGCCATCGGAGTGCTACCTAGTGTTTCATAGATAGGTCATTTATTTGAAAAGGTACAAAATGAACCTGTTTCGTCATCGTGTAGAGAGGTACAGTAATATCAAACGGCAAAGATAGCGAAATCATGGATCAAGCACAAAAATCATAAGAGTACGATAATTCTATAGAGGTCAGTGCATTTGCACCGGATAAGACATCAAAGATTGCAAGGACAGCAGGAGACATAGGACAGGACAGGAGGTATAGGTAAGGTAGATAGACAAAGAGTTACCATGCACGAATTCTGTTATCATGGTGCAGACGATGAATATAATACTTGTGTGTGCTACTTTTGTTTCAGTAACCTCTTGCGTAACAACTGTGTAAAATTTCATCAAAATCGATTCAGTAGTTTATGAGTCTCTATGATACGAACGAACAGACAGATTTTTATATTACAGATTGCTAAGTACCTATATACTTACTTAGACTAAAGATCGACTCGCGTAGGTTGTAATAATCCAGACCACGAACTTAATATAATTTCGAAAATATAAAATGTTATAATTCTGGGCCGTTACGAGCGTGAGAGCCAAGCGTGCCTTTTTGTCATTGATTTTGTGAGACAAATAGGGATCGGCTGCGGCACGAATGGCCAGATGTGCGTTACTGTGTATCAATGCGGGTGAATGTATAGAACTATATTTAGCCTACAGAAAGGCAGCACGGCCTTTGTTGCGCTCCCTACTAATACAACACAAAGGAAGGTCTCGCGGGCAAAAAATTGAGTTACATAAGGGATCTGTCCCCATCTCACAGCCGTTTAAAATTAGGGGAGAACCTTTATCGTATATTCCATTGTGACCTTCAGACCCGCTAGAAGGCAATATTTAGTCTGCATGATTTTCGTTAGTTACTAATGAAATGGCGATAACCGGACTTTGGTTTATTTTTAGAGTTGCGTGTAAATTGATTTTATCTACCTCTTTACTTTTGAATTTTGTGTTGCCTTATTTTCTTAAACTTACTTTGTTTTCTTTATATCTGCTTAAATCACAAATGCAATATTCTTTGAATAGTTTATCGCAATACTTTTTAGCTAACTGCTTCTCCCATGTATCAGCAACATCGTCTTCCTCCCACACAAATTTGTGATTTTCTCTTATAATATCGAGGTCTGTTCTGTCTCTGGAAGTGTCTCGCTTCAAAGATCTGGCAGAACCCTTCGTATTGAGACAATAAACATTAACTAAGTATTTATGTAATTCATAGGTATTAAGATTACGTAACCTTGCAGACATCGTTAGTGCAACCTAGAACAAAGGGAAAAATATTATTCAATTCTGAAATAAAACATAATTTGCAACAAACAACTCTTTAATAAAATCGCAATTATTATTACACATTTCCATAAAATATTTTCAAATTATTTATCAAACGGATCTTAATCTAATTGTCATGATGAGTTTTTAACAAGGTGCAAATTTGATAAATATAAAATTGCAATAAACAGTATCAATAAATAATTGTTTTTGTGCACAAGTTAATACTACTCTGAATATTATCGTCAGTCTTGTAGATTTTGCGTTTTTATTTCTTTTGGCTCAATATCGATTTCTTAAACCTACAAACAAGTCATGCAAAGTTAAATACCTAAAAATTAAATATAATAAATATATTAAAATATGATTATTGTCTATTTTAGATTTAATAAATCTAGACAACTTTATAAGGCATTATATATTACAACCAGTTTATGAAATCCAAGTGGCACAAAATAAATTAATTTTAGCCTTTGGTTTATCTAACCAATTATAAAATATGACAATACATTATCTTTGGGATTTTCGTTACTTATTTTGGTTTAAAAGTCTTATAGCACAGGGAGTTATACCCTTGCCTATAGTAAAGTAATCTAATTTACTAATGTTCCCTATCAGTTTCAAATAAATATGTGCACTGTTTAAACATTTGTGATGTTTAATAAAGACCTCATTTCATTAACCTTAACTAATGTATCAATATTATAGAATAGTTGTTCAGTGTCATAAAACTAACAAATTAGGAGACCATCAAGAAGGAAAACTAATGTGAGTTCCTATATTTTTCTTCCACTTCAAGTAATGAGGTAACTTACTAGTTACCATTGATTTTAATTTATTACATCTATTAAGACTAATAATTAAATTATTTGGTATACTCGTATTTATAATAATAATTATAATAAAGAATAGGCACATTAAAAATGTTATTGCTTTGGTTACAACACAGTAAAGTGATAATAATCACTTGAAATACTTATCTAAAATTTGGCAATAGTTCACTTCAACTGGTAGTTTAGTACCTCATAGTATAGGTTACAAAAATATACTTTGTGACATATTTTGGAAAGGCCCCATATTGAATAACAAACATGATTCCCTTTATCTAATGTAAACATTACAATAAGGCTAACGGACCTTTGGACATTCCACCTACATATAAATATCCACATATTAAAATATCACTTTATCATATCTAAAAGGCAACATTGGATTGAGATATGTGTGACCTTATTGTAAAGCACCTGCAAAGACATTTTACTAATTCACTAATATTAACCCAAACATACAATTGAAAATAATATAAATAAAAAATCTTGAAAGCAATTACAGCAGCACACATGAGTGATAGAACACTCGCATAAACACAGAAACACACCATAATGACTAAAATATGAACTAGATCATGATAGGTTTAAATTTAGTATAAACAATGTAAAAGTTCTATTCTTAACAAACATATAACTAACTTTTTGGCAATAAGAGAATCAGAAATCATAGCTTGTTGAAAAGTATTATACCACAGTGTTTTTGGCAACAGAATTGACCAGACATTCTTAACTTGACAATTTTGATATTAAAATGCAATTGAATTGCATGTTATATTATGACATTGTTCACAGTTCCATATTCTCATTCAGTTCTGTCATCAAACTTTTACCCATGAGTTTTCTCATGTTTCTTCATGTTATCCGAGCGAGTGAAAGCTTTGTCACAAACTCCACAATAGTAGGACTTCTGCTTGGTGTGCACTGTCATGTGGCGGGATAGTTCACTTTTGGTTACAAATTTCTTTTCACATACGGTACAAGCATGCTTTCGCACATTGAGATGGAATTTCATGTGTATTGAAAGTGAACTTGATTGAGAGAAAGCCTTCTGGCAAAGTTCACAGACAAATGGTCGCTCACCCGTGTGTTTACGTAAATGATTCATGAATCCAGTTTTTGTATAGTCTTTCTGGCAAAGATGACAGAAGCTTGACTTAGATTCCAACATTCCAGGAAAATGGCTACTTAGGTGTTTTCTCAAGTCCCAGTAGCTGGGAAATTTATCTGAGCACACATGACAGGGGTATTTTTTTTCTTCGGTGGGTTTAGCACTGCACTTGTGTGAGGCAAGTGAATTCTCATTAGAAAATATTTGGTTACATTGGTTGCAAGTATGACTAGCCTCAGAGTCTGTTGATAAAGTGACCTCCAAATAGTTTTCGATCGACATAACATTACCGTTAGAACTATCCGCATCGTCGATATGGATTTGTGTCATACGTTCCTTTGGTGAAATATCTTTACCATCAATCTTTTCGACATACTCTCTGTAATCTAATGATTCTTTACCCGAATTATTATTATCAGGCTCTACGAGACGTAAAATAGGGGATTCGCTCTGTTCCCTATCTGGCGACGTAGTTTTTTCGTTGTCGGAATGATCGGGTCTGGAGGACACATTATTATCGGACTCCCAATCATTTTCGACTATTTCTACATCCGAATCAGAGTCTTCAGCGCTTGAAACTGTATTGTTGACTAAGTGGAATCCAATATCGTCAAAACGTAGTACATTTGGTGGAAGTTTAACCCCGACGATAGCCTGAATCGCCTGCCATGAAAGCTCCTGGGGGTTGTTCTGCATATTAGATCGCACTACTCTAACCTACAAACGAGTATACATAAATTACTGATTGAAACACTTACAAGCCACTAACTACAAAATAATAATAAGTAATATGCTTTATTTACCTTAAATGTTCACGATCAATATTATTTTTGGAGTAATTATTCAGATGACACCTTTGATTTCTACATCTAAAAATATTATGCACTCCTCTTCTCTCTCTCTCCTAAATGAACTTTATGGTTCATTCATAGAGGATTCCTTTAGGTTATGGTTAGCTTTGGCAAAGACTCTTCTTTTGAACATGGTTTTTTTTTGCGTTCCATATACCGACCGACACTATAAAACCATGGTTAGACCATTATTGTGTGGATCAAAATGTTGAGCCTCAAAAGGGATGAATGATAGACAGTAAATTGCTGAGATGAGAATGTTATGGGGGATGTGTGGTGTAATGTAAAGGCGGCTCTACACGTTGGCGAAGATATTGGCGAATGTATTGGCCAATACGTATTGGCCATCGTGTAGAACGGGGGTTGGTGATCTATTGGTAGGTATTTAGACTGTTGGTCCACGCATTGGCGCAAGATCCGTGTGGTGTCGGTTTTTCGACGCAGATCAAAGGATTTATGGCGTGATTGTGGCACAGTGTTGGCGCACCGTCAGTGATGCCAGATCTACTGATTTAGCAGTAGATCTACCTGATTTTAAAAAAATCTACTGATCTACTGCCTTGATTGGAAATCTACCTGCTTTTTTCAAATCAGATCGTATCATCTAGTTATTAACGTCGTGTCGTGTCATCTGGCTTTAAGGCCTAAATAACATGACATTTTGTTCAACAAGTTTTGTGAATTCGCGGTATTTTTTTATCTGTAGTGTGTTCAAAACCGACCAATCACTGACGGTACTATATATTACCTGTGGTACTACTTACTGGGTCTGCTATTCTGGTCACAAGGCATAAAAACCCAGTCAAAGTATTCAAGCTCAAGTCCTTTTTACCTCATGTGGGTATGACTTTTTTAATCTACTGATTTTTCCTTCGATCTACTGCTAAAACTTTATTTTTTCTACTGATTTCTTCAGATTCCATCTGGCAACACTGCGCACCGTCCACACGTTGGCGATGCGTTCAGTTTGCAACGAGCGGCCACACTGAGCGGACGTATGAAGTATTTGTTAATAGCAATTTAAGTACGATAATTGGCAACTATGAGCAATGAAGAAACTTTCCGCTTCATAGAACTTTATTAAGCTGAAAACTGTTTATGGAACCCAAAAAATAAAAATCATAAAAATCAAAAGTAAAAAAAAAACCGGCCAAGTGCGAGTCGGACTCGCACACGAAGGGTTCCGTACCATTGACTATATTTAGTACTAGCGGACGTCACGCGGTTTCACCCGCGTAGTTCCCGTTCCCGTGGGAGTACGGTGATAAAATATAGCCTATACGGATTCGGAAGAATCCCTCTAAGTAATGGTAAAAGAAATTTTGAAATCGGTCCAGTAGTTTTTGAGCCTATTCAATACAAACATACAAAAATACAAAGGTTTCCTCGTTATAATATTAGTATAGATTTGTTGTTATAGCGGCAACAGAAATACATCATCTGTGAAAATTTCAACTGTCTAGCTGTCACGGTTCATGAGATATAGCCTGGTGACAGACAGACGGACAGACAGCGAAGTCTTAGTAATAGGGTTCCATTTTTACCCTTTGGGTACGGAACCCTAAAAAAGTACCTACTAATTTATTAAGTAGATAGTAATGTACCTATGTCTGTATGCTGAAACCTTTGAAACATGGCCCACAGAAATAAATGAAAATAACAGCAAGAAGTGTATGTACCTCGCGTGCCAAATTTTGTGCAAATTTTAGCTTAATTGTCTCAAATTTTGGGGGCGAAACTCAGACAGGGGAACAAGTTCTGTTAATTTTTTTTTTTAGGTATTAACGGCATTTCAATATATTCCTGTGATCGCAACGGATTTTCATGCGGCTTTTAAGATACAATATTATGTCCAACGAGCGAAGCCGGGGCATATTTTTTTTTTGTTTTTTAGCGTGGTAGGATCATCAAATTTGTCCTAACCCCGGGCAGGGCGGGAGGGACTGTCAGACTCGTACTGACTAAAATCCACGGTGTCCTTCAATAGCCCTTTATGTTCCGGGGTCACGGTAATGAGATGAGTCCCGCGACCCCGGCAGGCTTTGGCCCTCCAAAGGGGGGGGCCCGTCATAATGCTGACGCTCTTTGAGGCGTCGTTTTTGTCGTCCGCACATTGGCCCGAACCGAAGCAAACTGATCGACCTCCCAACGTGTGGACGCGATCACAATCTCTTGGCAAACATCTTTGCCACAACGTTCGCCAATATCTTCGCCAACGTGTAGAGCCGCCAACGCGAATGGATGTGCATGATAAGAGGAAGTCTGAAAGTGGCGCCCGTGCAGTGTTGCCGCAGCAAGTTTCGATTTATTCCGATTCCTCATCTGAAAAGTTCCGATAGGTTCCACCTGAGTAAAATAAAAAAAAAACGATAATAAAACATATACCTATAGTTATATTTTTTTACCATGATACATTAATTCATTACTAGCCTGGGCAATGAATGATTGTGGTTGGAAAAGTTGAAAGCAGAAAATCTGACTTATGAACTTTGTTTGGACTAGTTAGAAGATAAACTTAGAAGTCCTGACCCCTTCCAAGGTGAGCCCAAGGGGGGGGGGGGGGCAAAGAAGGTCCCATTTTTTGGTTTTTTGCTTATATCTCGAAAACGATGCGTCGTATAAAATTTTGTTGTACTACATAATAAAACCTCATATAATTCTCTTCAACTTTGTTTTCAAATTTTTTATCTATCTCCTAACGTTGAATTGGTATGAGCTCCGAAAAACGAACAATTTTTAAAAAAAAACGGGACCTCCTTCTCGGGCTCACCTCGGAGGGGTCAGGACTTTTAATATGTTTATCTTCTAGCTAGTCCAAACGAAGTTCTTATGTCAGATTTTCTGCTTTCGACTTTTCCAACCACTACGATAAATATGATGATGGGTAATAATTGTAATAATATTATGACAACGTTATTCCAATGTCGCTTGTTTGTTGGTTGGTTTATGCCAAAGTTTCGAAAAATTCCGCCAAAGCTGAGGTTCCGCAAAAGTTCCGCCAAGGGCTTCAAAGTTCCGAATTTGGAACAAAAGTTCCGCGCCGGCAACGCTGCCCGTGACTGATTGAAGTTCAAAAGTTGTGTGGTGATCAATGAGAGGTTTTCCTTTTGAGGTTTTAAAAAAAAACTTAGTTTCCAAGAACTCTATAGATGGCGTTGAACTTACTATGCAAAAGCCAAAACGCTTGAAAAAAAAAACAATGTGTCACGTCACATACTCTCGTTGACTGACACTTTCATTTGCATAACCTTCCGAATATAACTAACATTTCTCGCGCTTTGTTAAAATCAGTTTTTTTAGGTTCCGTTCCTTGCATTATCATACTTACTTCTAGCGCTATCTATCCAGCGACTAGGAAAGAGCTAAAAAGAAAATCCCTCATTGTCGTGATATGGACATGACTGTGATGCGAAAAATATAGTGTAGTACCTAATGTAGTAGTAGAATAAGAAGAAAAATATAGTGACGAAAATATTGAGGTACGTAGATGGCTCTATGACTAGAGGAAGATCAAAGAAAATATGGATAGCTGTGTGAAGGATGCTAGAGCTAGAAAGAAAGGAAGTGACTACTGAAATGACAATAGTAATATAAAGAAGTTTGGAGAAAGAAGACATGATAAGTTCACCCCAAATAAATTGGGTTATGGGCAGTAGATTGATGTTTTTAAGATTTTTGTGGATTTTGGTTTGGCTCTATGATCACTAATCACAATCTCAAACAGTTAGGTTGCTAAATAATACTGTTTTAAGCTTTCACGGTTCATAACTATACTCTTAGATTAATTTAATCTAAGACTATACTACAAATGTCACTTACTTGAGTTAACCCGCGATCATGGCGCGATGGCGCTTGCAACAGCGTCGAAATATCGGGAGCTCAAAAATAAAAAATAATCACGGAAGATATCCCGTAAGTGACATTTGTAGTATTGCTAGATAATAGTTTACTGTTTTATGTTATGTCTCGTTCCTAGGAAATGAGACTAAAGTGTAGGACTGGACTCAGATAAGTCACGACTTGATATGTTCCGATACATTTTGCTCTCAATTTGGGAGACTTCGCTTTGCTGCCACTGGATTCTGCAACGACACCAGTGAACTCTCGTCGAAACCTCTATTGTTTGCCATAACTGTCATAACGCATCTTCAGACAGAGAGTCATTTGCGTAATCTGTTACATGGCGTGGAGCATCAGATGGAATTTCAGTGGTGAAAAGCAGACAACCGTAATTCTCTTCCAAAATTCGCGAAGACTGGTGTCGCAGTCGTACTTTCGTGGACTGCAGATGATTGGACCGTATGCTACAGTGCTGCCACCTCGTGTATTTTGTAACCGAAAACCCTTCAACATAGTTGGGAACAGGCTAGAGGCAGATGATGATGTATTTTGGATTCTGTATCTTGGTGGTAGTAACGTAGCATTGGCGGTTACTTACGTTTTTTTTTTTTTTAAGCTTTCGTATAAATTCTTATGCTCAAAAAACCCAAAATAATAAATAAACAAATATTTATAATTTCCTTTCTTCCAAAATTCATGAAGTTTTATGATTTCAGTTATACTGCCGCCCGCCGTCGTCGCGTTGTCGTTTGCCTATGGGCTTTTACGTCTGGTAACACTTTTCTTGCTAATCAAATATTTTGGCGGGAAACGAAACAAAATAAAAAGTTTGACGTTATCGTAGTGTCAAAGTGATAAACAAACATCAATCAATATCATTCACTGAAAAAATATTGATACTTATAAAACGACAAAATGATAAAATCACTGGAAGAACTAAAAGATTTCATAAAGTCTAACGATAACTATAACAACTTCATAAACTGTTCAGGTGTTCCAGATGTTTGTAAAACTGAGCCATGCATGCTTGGGGTTGACGAAGCAGGACGGGGGCCTGTTTTAGGTAATGAATTGTGAATTATAAATGTAGGCAGTGCATAGCTATGTGATAGGAACTTTTTGTGGACTCAGTGCAGGCGTTTGGTGCTCCATGTCAACATGTTTTAACGTATTCAGTCCAGTCTAATAGTCTCAATTACCACATAAGAACGGCAGGGGTTGAAGACGGACTTATTACCTTTCATGCCGTTTTCTGGTTTTTACGACGCGTTTTAGCGTTTGCTGGTCCCTAAGCAGCTAAAACCCACAATCCTCTCACTCTCTTTCTTGACAATAGTCAAGAAATTATGTCATTAAATCTCTGTTTTAGGTCCAATGGTGTATGGGGTGGCTTATTGTCCAGTGAACCAAACTAAAGTACTGCAAGATCTTGGATGTGCTGATTCAAAAGCATTAACAGAAGAAAAGCGAGATGATATATTTACTAAAATGCTGTCTGAGGAGGATTCCTTAAACAATGTTGGATGGGTTGCTGAAGTGATTTCTCCAAATTACATTTCAAACTCAATGTACAGAAGAGCAAAACATTCTTTAAATGAGGTCTGTACTGGTCTTTTACCTCTCAGTATAGCAATTTCTTTTTACAGTTTGTTTCATATTCCCCGTCTATATAACTTTCTTCTTTAATGGTTTATATTTTTTCAATTGATTCATTTAAAATGCTGCATTGTTTTTTTGGAACTAAACTTGCCTTATGAAATTACATCAACAGTGATGTTGAAAATGATTTTAAATTGTGAGGGTTTAAAGCCACATGTTTGATTCATAGCTTTTTGTTTGCTGTGCTTCACATCAGTCACTTCATTAATGATGATCTTCTCTAAAGTTCAACTTATAACATACAGCTACTGTTTGAAACATTCATAAAATTATTTTCTTTGAATTAATTTTGGTGTGTAATATTTGAATTATATCCATTTCAGGTTTCTATGAATTCAGCAATATCATTAATTAAGAAGGCAGCAGAGAGTGGCGCTAACATAACTGAAGTGTATGTGGATACTGTTGGTCCACCAGAGAAGTATCAAGCCAAGTTAGCTGCAATATTCCCTGACTACAAGATAACTGTAAGCACTTTTTGTATTATCCTCCCTATATGTATTTATAATAATAATAATCATTTTATTGTCAGGCGACTAAAGCAAATAAATAAAATACACAAAATAATAATTAACAACAATAATACTCTAATACATATTTTAAACCGTAAGAGACTAACACTAGACATGCAACGTTGTCGGCGTCGTGTAGTCGCTGCGTGGTGTCGCGTAACCATTCTCTGAAACGTCGATATACGACACCCATCGGCCAAAAGTCCTCCTTCATGCAGGTCTGTAGATGGTGGGTTGAAACTCGTACCACGAATGACTTAAAGTTGATGGATGGTAGTTGGTGGATGGTTGATGGTGGTGGTGGTTGGTTGGTGTATTGTCAGCTACCAGCAAATGCATTACTTACATTAATAGGCCCAAAAGACTGGTGGCATTGCCACATTGTAAGTCAATGCTTATAACCGTTTTCACCAAGACTAGATGACATCAAATTGAATGTGTTTTAAAAGCACACTGCCTTTTGGATGAATTTTGCCTATGAGCAAGGCAAAAGTCAGGCCTGTGTCACTGAGAGTTTAAGTAAAATATTACTGGTATTTTATTATTGACACAGTCACAATATGGGCCACATGTACCCATGTTCATAAAATCGAGAACAGTGTGCAAGGATTTATCGCAATCCGGGAAGAGAGATTCCGTACTAGTCTGTCCATAAATCTAGTTTTATGCCTGAGCTGCTCTTCAATGAGGGCCTAAATATAATCCTTTTTTCATTTCCACTTCCTTAAATTAATTAAATCTTTTATTATAAAATTATTTTCAGGTGGCAAAGAAAGCTGATTCAATATATCCTATTGTGTCTGCAGCAAGTATTGTGGCAAAGGTGACAAGAGATCATGCCCTTAAAGTATGGCAGTTCCGTGAAGGGTTGGAAATGACACACACTGAATTTGGTAGTGGATATCCAGGAGGTGAGTCAATGGACAAAAACAAGAAAAGTTTGATTAATTCTGAGTAGAACCTAGCCTTTTCTGTTAGGTTGCCCCCTGATGACAGTCATACCATCTACTACACTGATCAAGTTACTAAATAAAGAATGTTCTATTTTCAGATCCACAGACAAAAAAGTTTATCCGTGAACAAATTGACAATGTGTTTGGGTATCCAGCATTGGTCAGGTTTAGTTGGTCCACAGCTGAACATATGCTTGAAGAGAAAGCTGCTACCTGCACGTTTGAGGATGTGGATGACGAAGGACACACTAAGAAGGCAAAAACGAAATCAATCAGTTCATTTTTTGCAAAACCTAATGAGGAGAAAGTGAGAAAGCATCACAAGTATTTTGAAGACAGGCTCTTGACTGGTACTAATCCTTTTGAATAATACAGTAGTTTTAGAAATATGTAGGAATAAATGTTACATATTGTTCATTTGTAGTTCTCATTTTATAAATAACCTATTTTTGAGAGGTTTTTAGTAGTTGTTAGAGAAATATTTGAGTCTATGATGGTAAAGAAAAAGCACTCTTCTTCGTCATAATTATCAAAATTCTCTTGCCCATAACTCAATTCATTTGGGGTCGGCACATCATGTCTTCTTCTTCCTTAGTTCTTAAAGTATTCTAGCTTGTTCTCTTGAAACTACTCAGACAACTCTGAAAGATGAACTCATAGATAATCTTATGAACCAAGTGTGTTGTAATTGTCTGGGGCATTTCACAGTACAAAAATAATGAAAAATTAGTTTTCTCGTCCTCAAATTCATTCAAACATTCACTTCACATTGTTGTGAGCTGTGCGTTAAATATATTGCTATTCACAGACTGTGCACTCTTAGCGGCGCCTGCATTAAATCGCGAGTTTAAAGAGTTAATAATGCGTGAAGATATTTTACTCTATATGTAGATACTATCTTTTCGCTTTGGTATATGTATAGGAGGATGAAATGCATTTGACTAAAATAATGTTGGACATAAATGTTGATGGATAGAGAGGGAGAGGATAGCCAAAGAAAAGATGGATTGATTGTGTGAGGAATGATATGAAAGAGGGTAAATGACGGAGGAGTAAATGATGCTGTGATATTCGACAGGGGAAAATAGGAGAAGAAAACGTGTTGTGCCAAATAGAAAGGAACAAGGGCAGGAAGATAATGAGGTATACCTACTATCTTTTCGCGACATCATAATTTCTGATCTGATCAATGCAATATTATAGCCAGTACGATTAATTATTGTTTTACAAAAAAGTTTGACTTAAAAACGCTGCTTTATAAAAACTAAAATGCAGTGTATAGTTTTCCTGAAAATCGAGCTCATGGTTTCTTTGACCACTTCCTTCTGCTACTCATTCGGCGGCCTAATAAAGATACTTCAGAGGAAATGACTTCGGGCCGAATTTTGCCTGGAAGTCGTTTTACGAAAATTATGCCTAACACCCTGTATTTGAGATAGTACCTATAACTACTAACTACCTATAACATAAGTATATGGCTTTAGGAAAGAACAAGTATTTCTGTAGATCGAAGGTATATTATTGAAATAACAAACTACGTTGCTATTGCGGCCACGATTATGAAAATGCAAAGCGCATAACTTAGTAAACTGAAAAGGTCTTTTAGTTTCGTTTAACTTAGCAAGTGAAAATGACACACCTGTGCATTGCTGATCAGTAGAAATCGGCAACAATTTAAATACAATATATGCTGTTGTCGTATGTTTTACCATACAACTTGTATTTTATCATTTTGGAGCCTGTCCCAATACGTTTGGCTGACGGAAATGTTGGCAAAATTCATTGTTTCGTGCTCCGAAAGCTAAACACGGGTTAAAAAATATTTGTGAAATACGAACGCCAATTTTTTCATTCGTTTCATGCATGCATGCTTGAATAAATTAAATCTTCAAAGCCAGTGTCAGCACGAATGGTACGTAGCTTAGAACACCTTGTGCTTAATGAAATGTTTTTATAACTTTTTGTATGCCATTATCAGATGATCATTTCGATCATTCTCCTTCATTCGCTTTTGACTTAGGTTTACCATAATAGATATGTACGTTCGGAATTTTAGCTCAGTGTCCGGAATACGAGAGGAATTATGACACGTCCGGAATTTCCAAAAAAAATAAAATTAAAACACTGATCAAAATATTTTGCACACGAAATAATGCAAGTAAGTGCCTAGGTGTAATGTAAATAGCGTTTATGATTTATATTCTATGCACTCAAAAATGTACTGCACCAAATCTTTCTCCATTATACTGAAGACGGTACAATTCAAAGTGCAGAAAAGTTCGGTATTTTCTTCAAATGCCCTGAATATTCTCAGGTATTTTTTTTTTCTAGCCTGCTCGTTCCCACTCCTGGGCAAAGGCCTCCCTCCACTCCTTCCACTTCTCGCGAACCCGCGCGTCCTCCTTCCAGTTCGGACGGAACCTGCTGTCTAGTTCGTCCTGCCATCTCCTTCGTGGCCTGCCGCGACCCAGTCTTACTGTGTCAGGGCACCAGTTTCCTGTTATTTTGGCCCACAGTTGGCAGACATGACCTGCTCAGACTCCAACAGCTGCACTCTCGCCACGTTCTTGGTCTTCTGACGCACGTACTCCACGATGTTCTCCGCTGTGGTGATGTAGTGTAGGCGGGAGATGTACACCGGTGTGTTTAGCTTTGCGGCACGAATAGTCACGTTGGGCTCCGATGGAGCCGTGCCGCCGCAGCGGTTCTTGTTCGTACGTTGGCGGCACTTCCTCCTCACCACCGTCACGAAACCGTCATCAGCCCGAAACGGTACCTTTTCAGGCACGGGATTCCCAGCGGGAGTAGCTATGCCTGTGACTACGCTAGCGAAATCGAACCGATCGTTCAGTCGTTCGTTCGTCCGATCGTTTTGCAGCGTAGTATTGTGTTTCGAAAATTCGAACTCGATCCGTTAATTTAACACCTAGTATACTGCGCTCCATTGCTCGTTGGCAAACCATGAGTTTGGACTTCTGGATGTTTGTCAAAGACCAAGTCTGTGCACCATAGGTTAAGACAGGAAGAATACACAAGTTTGCGTTTCAGTGCCATTGGCAACTCACCTTTGAATAGTTTCTTCATAGACCAGTAGCTCTTCCAGGCGTTTTCTGTTCGTCTTGCGACTTCTTTGTCTTGCCTCGCCTGGAAAGAGACTACTTGGCCCAAATAAAGGTATTCCTGGACATGGTGTATTGCTACCCGTCTACTTTTATTATGCTAGTTGTTTCATTGCACATAACTTTGGTCTTCGACATATTCTTCAACCTCAAGGCTTGCATCGCTCAGACCTTGTAGCATAAGCAGAAATTCTGTGGCTGAGGATGCAAAGAGAACAATGTCGTCGGCGCAACGTAGATTTGACAGTCTCGTCTCGCCGAGGACAATGCCTCTTTCCCTTCAATCGGCTGCCAACTTCCTGAAGATTTCTTCGAGGGTACTGGTGAACAGTTTAGAAGATAGCGGGTCACCCTGTTTGACTCCTTTCCCTATTTTAAATTTTGGACCTGTGGTTTGTAATTTGATTGCGACTGTACTGTTTCTGTAGGTATATGTTGCGTAGTAGATGTATGTAAGTGGAGTCAATATTTTGGTTGCTTAAAGCGTTAAAAATGGCGGAATGTGAAATGCTGTCGAAGGCTTTGGAGTAGTCGCGGGAGACGCCCCGGGCGTCGGGGGCCACCACCACGTGGCCCCCGGCCACCGTAGGCGCGGGCCTGTGGACGGTGAGCTATGGGCTAGCTCGCCGTCCGTCTGTCTCATGACGACAGGCCGTGTCGACGGCGCGTTCGTGTTCCACGCGCGCCTCAAAGAGAGTCAGCAAAAGGGAAGGGGTCCGTAGGGACCGATGCCTGCCGGGGTTGCGGGACTGTTCCAAAGAGATACCGTGGCCCCGGAACACAAAGGGCGATGAAGGAACATGGATGGGTTTTAGTCAGTAAAAGTCTGACACTCCCTCCTGCTCCGCCCAGAGCGGGAGGAGTTATTTGATGATTTCCCAGCCGAAAAAAAAAAAAAAGGCTTTGGAGTAGTCGACAAAAGCTAGGTGTAGTGGGAGTTTGTATTTTTGGTGTTTTTCTATTATTTGGTTGGCTGTATGTAGATGGTCTGTAGTAGAAAGGTAAGGGCGGAAGCCTGCTTGTTCAGGAGGCTGATGTTTATCTAATTCGACGGATATTCGATTTTCTATTATTTTTATGAACGTTTTATAGATGTGTCTTATCCCATCATTCGTCCACGGACGCAAATTTTTTCTACCACTTATGTCCAAAAATATTCCAATTATTTACGATTCGGCACGCCTGATTAAAACGACAATATCTCCGAAATTACGTTAGTTAGCTCGCTACCAGTTATATCATTGGAATCTAATGGGCATGTAATTATTAATATCTGATTTATCACCTTTTTTGTGGAGTAGAATGATATTTGAGTGATAAAAGTCTCTATGGAAGGTACCGGACTGTAAAATGCTGTTAAAAAGGTTGGTAATTTTTAGGAGGAAGATAGGTTCGCCTATTTTTAATGATTCTGTGCTGGTGCCATCTTCGCCACATGAATTATTGTTTTTTCATTTTGGTGAGTGCTAAATGGACTTCGTATCCAGTTATGGGTTCTGGGAATTTCGGCGAGTGTACCTCTACGAAAAAGATACATGATGTAAAGCAGATTATAACATTCAACCTAAATATAACATATTATATTACTCGTTTTGTCTCGTCATCATCAAACCCAAATATTTTGATTTACTTTGTTCTAAGGTACTATAAATTCAGGGTCTGTGTTAATGGTTATATAAACTAATACCGTTTAGGCCTTTCAACACCCCGCCGTCTTTTACAAATTATTCCAAGTCGCCGGAGAATACATAGCACCTAATAAACGTTGGTGAAAGACATTAGCAGTGTTTGTAATGAAGTGATAATGTTAAGTTTGAACGCTTTACATGCATTGTGAAGGATGTTTCACTGCTGCTCTTAGTTGACTTACATACCAGCTGAAGTTTTTCTTGGTTGGGATTTTCATCTACGTCTTTTCGTCACCGTTGAAATACGTGCCATTGAGGTGGTGCAGTACAATCCATGACAGCTTATGAGTTAGGTCGTTTGTAAATGTTTACCGGGTACAGACAGTGCAGTGTTTGGTCCGAATATCGTTTCGTCTGATGTGATTAATGTTTGATCGATGTTAGGAGATGTCCATCTGCTGAAACTTTCCTTTGATAGAACCTCGATTACTTAATTACTTTTCTTAATTTGATTTTAAATGCGTACTTAACCTCTTGCTTACATACTTAGTATGCTTAGGTACTTAGACATTTGAAAATCTAATTCTGGAGTGCCATTTAGAATGTCAAGTGATGCCTTTCCGCCTTATCAAGTCGAAAGGTGGTGCAATCTGTTCACTGATACTTATTCTTTTTAGGTTCGATTTCCGGCCTAAGCACTAAGACCTAAGTCATCAATCACAAACGGAAGAGCTGATATGCGTTTGTTGCACTTTGCACATCAACTATTGTTTAGAGCCGTCATAAAAAAAAACAAATAAATTTGCCATTCTAGGTAGAGAAAGGAAGCACATGATAGGTACTATATTTCATCAGATGTAATTCATATATTTTTGTAACATGACCGATAAAAGCGACGATAAAACTTTCACAGACAAATTGCGGTCTATTAAAGATTTCTTTATGCGATGAAAGGTCCCGATGTTTGGGGAGGCTCATCCAACAAGGCTCGCGGCGGGGCGCGACGGTCTCCAACGTCCATTAGCATGCGAGCCGCGACACGCGCGCGCCTACTTACCATGAGCAATGCGGAACGCGCTGGGCTCACTCAGAGAATTTAATTGTGTTCCATTATCATATTTAGGTTCTTTTACGGTAAGTCAAAAGTGAAAACTGAATGGGAGTCAACGTCGCTTGTCATTCGTTAGTTGCGATCGATGGCGACAACTTCTTTCGGGCGGTAGACCGAGGATTAGCAGCAACATGGCGATCTTTAAATATTTTGCTGTAATATTAGCGGTTAGCTCTTGCGCTTCTGCAATTGTTGGGCCGACAAATGAAACAAAATCGACTGCATCGAAAACCGATACGTATTTAGATGCATATTCTAAATCGCGCGTTGAAGCTGAGAAAGCAAAACAAGGTGTTGTGATAATAACAGCAAAAGATGGAGAAAAGAAGATTTCAAATCGTGATGACAGTTATCAATCCGGCTACGATTACTCACCGCCGTATTCGAGTGACAATAGTTTCAGTTCTTCGGGATCATCTGGTTACTCTGGACCTTCGGCTTCAAACAGCTACGCGCCATCATCACCATCGTCTAGTTATGGTGCGCCTGTAAAGTTTGAGCCAGAAATAACTTACAACTCTCCTCCGAACACTTACGGGCCACCGTCTCCAAATTATGGCCCTCCAGCTCATAGTTATGGGCCACCTGCGCCGTCATATGGTCCCCCCGGTCCGTCGTATGGACCGCCAGCTCAGACGTACGGACCCCCAGCTCAGTCCTACGGCCCGCCGGTTCACAGGCCGTTACCTCCACCAATATATGGTCCGCCGCTGAAGCCATCTTATGGAGTGCCTTACACAGCTCCAGCATTAGGATTCTTAGACAAACTGAAGTTTAAACTGGACATCTTGACCATTGCAAAATTGCTGCTTAAACTTTTAATTTTCAAGAAGCTTGTGACTATGCTCGCCGTGGTTTGCATGTTGTTGGTGATACCGAAACTTATCTCATTCAAGAAAGGCAGCGGTGATGGTGGTAATGTTGATGAAGATGAGCGGAGATTTGGCGATAACCGTAAGTACCCCAAATATATTTACTTTTTATAATCATTGGGTGTTGATTTACCGAAAAGGTCATCTAGGTTAGTTTTTTGAAGCACATTATACTCGGGACCATGACTTAAAATGTGGATAGCCAAGAAATATAACTCTTTCAGATTTCTGTAGTAACCTAGTAATTAGATAACGTTGAATCTGTATTCCCCGATTGGCTATCCTGAATTTCAGTGATGTACGTTATAGTTCCCCGAATCGGTATTAGATCATAGTATTTGGTATTAATTGGTCCAATCTACAATGAAACCGACTCCCATCAAGTAATTGATGAACATACACATAGTCAACGATTACTTCATGGGTTCTTGCATTTAGTAAGCTACTTATAAATAAATGTCAACTACTGCTGAGAATGAAAGTTCTAGGTTTGATCCACATATCGGAAAAAGTGTTTATTAGGTTTTCCAATTTGAAATTTAAAGTAATAGCCTTGATTCTGGATTTGTGCCCGATTGAAGGCAATAATAAACACTTCCGAAATGTGGGTGCTTTAAATGCCTTTGCCTACTCCTTTTGAGATAATAAGCTCGATGTTATGTTATGCATGGGCAAACATCTTAGTCATAATCTAATATTAACACTGCCACATCTGGGTATCAAACTCGTGAAGTCACGCTCGTTACTTTATAATGGAGCAATTCGCTATCTTTTGTTTATGAAGCGACTAAACAAGTGCTTCGTAAAACTGAGTCACTGTTAAAGTACCTGTGATAGCTCTTCACAGAAGCTATTGCCATTTCATTATGCAATCATTGATGAATTCATTTTTTTGTGTACCTCTACGACCTATGCTGTGAAGTTGGTAAAAGATGAGAGACGCATGGAAGTGAGAAACACTACGACAAATTAAAAAAAAAAAAGAAACCGCCTATCTTTTCCTCTTTTCATGCATTTGGAAAATTGGAATCGGCAAGAAGTTTGCTTTACCGTCTAAGTTACCGGTTTTATCTTTATTTTACTGAAAGTAACTAATATGGCTGTCTCGCTGGTCCTGGGTTCGATCCTCAGACAGGGCACAGTGGTATTGGGTTTTTTCCATTAAGAATTTATAGATAGCGGTCCCGAGCCTGTAGCTGTATTTGTGCCTGGATGATGGCAATAAACATGCCCTCTATTACATGGGACTTAACATAACTGGCGAAATTTGGGACCTAATATGATGTGCACTGCACACCTCTACCAGCTATATGATAATTATGTTCTATGTTCTACCGGATGATTTTTTATATACTTCACTTCACTCACTCACTCACTTACTTTACTCACTCACTCACTTACACTCACTCACTTTATAACAAATGTTTTTCTCGTGACAGTGGTTGAGTTAACATCGGTGCATCAGCTGCTGGAGCGAGCCATCTCCGTATACGGACATCAACAGCCGGGCTGCGGCGTCACGTGTCGCGTGCGCCGAGTCATCGACGACATCTACGAATTTCAACCCTATTTCAGGTGAATAAAACCATAAATTCAATATAGAACAGTTTCATATTTATAGACTAAACAACGTCAATCCAGTTAGCGTTAAAGTATATAAGTGTTAATTAGTAATTTGGTTCATTTCATATGATAAAAAACCGGCCAAGAGCGTGTCGGGCCACGCTCAGTGTAGGGTTCCGTAGTTTCCCGTCCGTCACAATAAGTGTTCCCACTTATGAGTTTAAAAGTGGGTATCCATTAGGTAAAAATGCTTGCATATACAAATATACTACAAACTTAGTCCAGAAATTATTTTGTACAACTTTTTGTCTTTTTTGTACAAAAACTGTTGTTTCCATCAAGTTCAAAATGATTTTTCTAGAAAGTCCTTATAAAGTTCTACTTTTCAGATTTTTTTCATATTTTCTAAACTTATGGTTCAAAAGTAGGAGGGGGGGGGGGACTGAAGTGTATGTATGCTCCCTAATAATGTTTAACGTAGTAAGTACGCTCCTTTAGAATATAAGTATACATTTAAGCTAAGTAAGCACTTTACCTAAAGCGCATTATAAAATATATTCCCTTTGTTCAGTAATAAAAGCATAATCGATCGAGCTGGTTGTCTAATTTAATAGACCCTGGAACCCCCAACATTACATGGCGACCCTGCCTTAAGGTCTGCCAAGGGGCAGATTAAGTAAAGTTTTGTTAAGCAGCGAAAGAAAAATGTGTAACTCCAAAGTAGAAAAGGACGAGGTCTTCGTAAATCAAAATGCTGCTGGCGGTAACAACGACGCCCTTCTGAAAGACATTGGAGGACACATGGAGCGGCTGAGCACCATCACCATAATAATTCTCGCAGCCATCACTCTCCTGGTAATCTACTTTTTCCTGAAATACTACCGCAGCTGCCATCGTCAATGGATGCAAGAAGAAATCGGACTCAGCACAATTCAGCGCATAAGGGCATCCCTACGTGGACGAGTGGAAGGTACACCTGCTAACTAATTAATCCAGCATCAAAGCCAGTTTCAAGTTACTACAGATAGATAAATCAGTGTTTAGCAAACAATCAGACTCATACCTACCAATTTGTTTTATAACGCAAAAACTTAAACGACGTAAAACAGTGCACGAAGACACAGTGAATATGATACCTCGCGATTAAAAGTGCAACGTGTGAAATACTTGTGTGCAGTTTCGCAGTAATTATGTTAACATGATTCTTTTGTTTATTTCATTAGGAAAAAAGGTTTGATAATTATAAGTAGGAAATATTCTATTATGATTGATGTTTTGTTAGAAAAATATAATGATTTAGTAGAAATAAGAAAATACTTAATTAAGAAAGGACAGACTAGGTATAAAGGTCAAGTTATTGAGACAAAGTTAGGAGAGGCAAAAAATATATTTAACGAATGTGGAAAAATATTGTTACTTTTAGAAAAGGGCAAGGATACGGAACTAGTTGCATCAGCATTGGATATATTTCAGAATATTAGGATAACTTATGAGGAAATAAATAGTTTATGTATTTTCCCAGAAATAAAATCAGACAAAATGGAGTTTGACCTTAAAGTGGCATGTAGTTTGCTTCCAGCAATGGACGGTGTTGAAGAGACAACTAAACGCTTGATAGATTCGATCGAGATGTATGCAGATATGCTGGATGAGAAAGGTAAGACACTACTTATTACATTCGTCCTTAAAAGTAGATTGACCGAAAACGCCAAGTTACGCATTACAGGGAATTATAAGACCATTCAAGACTTAATTAAAGATTTGAGATGCCATCTATTGACCCAAAAATCTTTTACGGCCCTACAGACGCGTTTGCAAAATATACAACAGGGTTCAAGTAGTATCGAGCAGTTTGCCACAGAAGTTGAAAAGCTGTTTACTGAACTAACTATATCTCAGGCAGATGGTAATACTAATGCATTTGGAGTGTTAAAACCTTTGAATGAAAAGCTTGCCATAAAACGGTTTTCAGAAGGACTACGCAGTTCAAAATTGGGGACGGTCATCGCCGCGAGGAACTACAGCAGCCTGAAAGATGCAATCCAAGCTGCCAAAGATGAAGATACAGAATGCCAGTCAATGCCAGGTAATGTCTTGCATGCATCTAGATATGGACGAGGTTATAATAATTTAAGGCGACAAGGAAATCGTCATTTCAATAATAGTCGTGGTCAATATAATAACAGTTGTAGTCGTGGTCAATATGGAAATTACAATAATCAAAGATACACATGGCGTGGTAATTACAGAGGAAATAACGGAAATAGGTATAATAACGGAAATAGGTATTATTATCGTGTACCATCAAATTATAATAGAGGTCAAAGAAGTACTAGAGGTTCAAGATATTTTAGAAATAATAATCGGAATGTTTGTTTAGCAGATCAGAACGATATCAATAAGCCATGCATAAAGGACAATACAGATAAAAAGGAGTCGGAAAACCAGTTTTTTCGTTCTTAAACATAGCGTTTTATCAAATTTAGGCAATGCAAAATATGCAGTTTTTAACGTTAACAACATTAAATATTATTGGCTCGTTGATACAGGCGCTTCTTTGTCAATCATTAAAAGTGAAGCGTTACCAAGAAACATTATTATTCGGAAAGATGAAACTTTGATAAATGGAATCGGCGGACAAAGGCGATCAAGAGGTTTAGTGGATTTAAGTTTGGAGTATAACAGTGAAATATTTCAGCATCCGTTTATTATTTTCGAGTCACTACCTTTAAAGGCAGACGGAATTATAGGGTTAGATTTTTTGAAAAAGTATCAAGCAAATATTAACTTAAATACTAATATTTTAACATTGTATTACGATGAGAAAGAATATTATTTTAATCTAGTTGATGAACGTGTTATTAGAAGTAATAACCTGATTATTCCAGCTCGTTCAGAGTCAATACATTTTATATATGTGGACAAAAATGTTAATGATGACGTTATTGTTTGTGGACGTGAATTAGCAAAGGATGTGTATCTGGCAAATACGATTGCCACGGTAAAAAATAACAGAATTCCTATAAAGATTCTTAATGTTACTGAGAAGGAAATAACCTTACCGAATTTCATCCCAACTACGCAATCCTTGAGTGATTATAATATTTGTCAATTTAGTAATAATAATGTCGACGTTTCTAGGATTCAAACACTGTTATCTCAACTTAACTTAGATTATTTAAATGAAGAAGAAAGACAATCTATTGAAGCGATTTGCGCAAAATATTCCGATAATTTTTACATAACTGGAGATAAATTAACAACTACAAATATTTATAAGCAATCCATTACCATAAAACAAAATTCAACTCCTGTATATGTAAAGCCATATAGGTTACCGCAAGCGTTAAAATCAGAGATAGCCGAACAGATTAAACAAATGATAGCAGATGATATTATTGAAGAATCGAACAGTGAATGGTCAAGCCCAATTTTATTAGTACCGAAAAAGAGTAAGGAAGGAACAGATAAAAAATGGCGGTTAGTTGTAGACTACAGAAAATTAAATGAGACGGTTTGTGATGATAAGTTCCCCTTACCTAACATCAATGAAATTTTAGATTCTCTTTCTGGAGCAGTATATTTCACTCACCTTGACCTTCACCAAGGTTATTATCAAGTAACCTTAGAACCTAACAGTCGTAAATTAACAGCTTTTACTACCAATACAGGTCAGTATCAAATGAAGCGGTTACCTATGGGTCTCAAGATAAGTCCGAGCGCATTTAGCCGTATGATGTCAGTAGCAATGTCTGATTTGACTTACGACAAATGCTTAGTATATCAGGATGATCTTATAGTATTTGGTAGAAATTTGCAAACTCATAATCAAAACTTAATAAACATAATGGAAAGATTGAGAAAAGTCAATTTAAAATTAAATCCTCAAAAATGCGAATTTCAAAAGAAAGAAATTCTTTATCTAGGTCACGTTGTGTCAGAGAAAGGTGTATTACCAGATCCCGAAAAAACAAACGTATTGAAAAATTACCCGATACCCAAAACAGCAGATGAAGTTAAACGTTTCGTAGCATTTTGCAACTACTACCGTAAATTTATAAAACATTTTGCAGACATAGCTTTGCCATTACATAAATTATGTAGAAAACGTGAACCCTTCATTTGGACAGATGATTGTAAACATGCCTTTGAGTATCTAAGAAATGCTTTGATTACGTCGCCTATTCTACAGTATCCAGATTTTACAGAAAATAATGAATTCATATTACAAACAGATGCTTCAGACACTGCAGTTGGTGCCGTGCTGTGCAATAAAGATCTCAGACCAATAGCGTATGCAAGTAGACCTTTGAATAAAGCGGAAAAGAATTACCCTACAATACAGAAAGAGCTTTTAGCGATAGTTTGGTCCGTGAAATATTTTAGACCGTATTTATATGGTAGAGAATTTACAATAATGACTGATCACAAGCCATTAGTTTATCTTTTTGGCATGAGAGATCCTTCAAGTAGGCTCTTAAAGTTCCGTTTGACATTAGAAGAATATACATTCAAAATTATTTATGTAAGAGGAAAAGAAAATGTAGTTGCAGATGCTTTGTCTAGAATATGTATAACATCAGACGAACTAAAAGAAATGCAAGCGCAAGTGGTTGCTGTTATGACTAGAGCACAAAAGCGAAAGATTGAAGAGGAGTTAAGTAAAAATAAGGATGACATTGGGAAGGCGGATCTTAATAAATCTCCTGACAATTGGTCTGGCCAACCAAGGGTTGTAGATATATTAAGAAAACCGTGCGACTCAGTCGAAATGAGTTTCATTGAAAGTAGCGAATTAAACAGATTGAGAGACAATGATATGGTAACAGATGTCAGTGAATGTTTAGTATATTTAGCAAAAAGAAAGATTATTTACATCAATCTTGATTTCAAGGCACACTTTACGCGAGCCGAATTTGTGCAGAAATTAAGTTTGTTCTGTAAAAAGTTACACATAGAAGAAGTGTGTATCATTAAAAATAATGATAATAAAGATTTCATTAAAAACGTTTGTGATGAAATATCGAAGTTAGAAAATTGGTCAGGACCGCGGATATGTATATTAAGAGGAGTAAAAAGAATAAGTGATGACAAAGAAAAAATTATAATCTTGAATGACTTTCATTTATTGCCATCCAGTGGACATGCTGGAGTGCGCAGAATGGTAAATACAATAAAGAAGAGATATTACTGGCCGAGCATAGAAAAGGACGTACAAACATTTGTAAAAAAGTGTACGAAGTGTCAGAAGTCCAAGTATATCCGTTACATAAAAGAACCGATGGTAATTACTACTACGGCGTCCTCGGCTTTTCAAAAGATATTTCTAGATGTAGTGGGACCTTTAGATAGAGACATAGATGGGAACTGTTATATATTGACCATTCAATGCGAATTATCTAAATTTGTTCAAGCTATTCCCTTAAAAAATAAAGAAACTGTGTCCATAGCTAATGCATTTGTGAGACATTTTATTTTAATATTTGGAATACCAGAAATAATAGCTACAGATCGAGGGACAGAGTTCATCTCCGCAACGATGGAACAGGTATGTAAAATTCTTGATATTAAAAAATTATCTTCAACTGCCTATCATCATCAATCGATAGGAGCTCTTGAAAATGCTCACAAAAGTATGGGTGCATTTTTAAGGATCCAATGTGAAAACCATACAGATACATGGAGCTATTGGTTACCGTATTGGTGTTTTAGTTTCAACAATACAGTTCATTCAGAAACAAAATACATGCCTTACGAACTAGTTTTTGGTAAACAATGTCGAATACCTAGTCGAATTTCAGAGTCAGTCGAACCATTGTACAATAGTGATAATTATCCATTGCAGTTGAAATATCGATTACAGTTAGCCCATGCCGACGCAAAAAATAATTTAATGAGTAACAAATACAAACGCAAGGAATTGTACGATAGAACCGTAAATCCAATAGTGTATCAGGAAAATGATTTAATATTGATAAAAAATGAAACAGGTCGTAAACTAGATGCTATTTATGAAGGACCTTTTAGAGTAAAAGAAGATTTAGGTTGTAACGTTAGGATATATAAAAACAATAAGATAGAATTAGTTCATAAAAATAGGACAAGACCGTACTACCAATAAGAATATATAATTATGTTGTATTGTTTAAGTTAACAGTAATCGTATACGTATAGTTAAGACTAGCATTAACTAGAGATAAGGTGTAATAGTTATATACATTGCAATGTAGTAATTAATACATATTTTTTGATAATAAATATTTTAGTTATTTGGATAGAAAAGTTTAATGTTTAATAGAGTTGGTTTGTATTTACATATTTAAAAAAAAAAAAACCATTAAATCGATTTTTTTTTTCCTTCGCCCCCGGAGGTGAAGTGTATGTATGCTCCCTAATAATGTTTAACGTAGTAAGTACGCTCCTTTAGAATATAAGTATACATTTAAGCTAAGTAAGCACTTTACCTAAAGCGCATTATAAAATATATTCCCTTTGTTCAGTAATAAAAGCATAATCGATCGAGCTGGTTGTCTAATTTAATAGACCCTGGAACCCCCAACATTACAGGACATTGTTTTTTACTTTTGGAGCTGTTATTTCCGAAATTATTGACATTATCAAAAAATGATTTTAGGAAACCCCTATTCATTTTTAAATACCTTTCCAACAATATATCACACGTTAGGGTTGAAATTAAAAAAAAAATCACTTTCCACTTTACATATAGGGGGGCTACCCTAATAAAACATTTTTTTCCAATTTTTATTTTACCACTTTGTCGGCGTGATTGATATACATATAAATTTCAGCTTTCTAGTGCTAACGGTCACAGAGATTAAGCGAGGACGGACGGACAGACATGGCGAAACTATAAGGGTTCCTAGTTGACTACGGAACCCTAAAAAGGTCATACTTTTTACACTGTTTCTATTTACTTTACTGTGTCTATAAATAAAACCAAGTATAAATTCGTATATCGATATTGGTACGTTCACCCGTTTCTGATTGTGAAAAAAAGCACATATTTTTTTCGAATTGATTCATTGCGTCATAAAGGCATAAAGCCAATCGTCCATATTATAAGTATTTAATAATAATCATTTATTTAACAGATCAAACAATCCAGTTTGTTATAATAGTACATACACATCTGAAACACTAGTGATAGTATAGTGATAGTACATAACTATAATTATTTCGTAGAATTTTGTTAATAATTATGAATAATGTCAAAATAATTAATAATAAAAATGTCAAAATCATAAAACAATAATGTCAAAATGACCATTAATCATGTCAACATTATTAATAATATATAGTCAGGAAATAAAAAGAAATAAATAAAGGACAATAATCAAATAAGCAATAATTAAAAGAAACATTATTTCAAGGCACGAGTAGAAGGTAATACATATATTAATAGTATTTATTTTTCTTCCAGGGGAGACTCATCCTAAACATCTCACAGTGCTGTCAACGGTCATCGTTATATTGGATTGTTATAGCAGGTGCCATTGAAATTAGTCTGAACCAAGTCAAAAGACTTATTTATTTATTTAAATTATTTGTAGATAAGTAGTTATTTATTGTGATTATAAGTTAATAAAAACTTTGTTTTAATTGTTGTGTATGCTTTTCTAGACAGAGATATCTAGTGCTAGAGCGATTTGCTGTAGTGTAATGTGAATGTAGTAAGTACGTACCATTATGTATATTGTTTTTAAATATAGTTTTATGCAGATTTTTCAGAAAAAGTATGCGCTTTGAAAACTTGGTGTTTTGCCTGTGTGGGGGGGGGATCTACTTAATGATTGTGGACGTTTGTCCTAATACGGAAACGCATACTTTTTCTGGTTTAGCTGTGCTTAGTTGACAAAAACGTGCGACGTTCAAATTGTAAGTGCTTAAAAAATACATTTTCAAGTATTTTCTGACATAATCTTTAACCAAACAAGGGAAAACTCCACGCATGGTTAAAATTGAAAACCCTGAACGCGTACGATTTATTTGGTCAAATTGTGCAATTCGCTATTTGGGTGAAATTCTACTTTCTCTGTATCGGATTTGGGATCAAAGACCGAGACCTCATATGCCTTGACAATGCTACGCACGGTCCCGTATGCGGACAGTGACTGAATAGTAATGCCACCGGCGATGCTTCATTGTTTGTCTCTGGACAATTAAAGAAAATTAGGTGAAATTAGAAGCGCGATTGGTATGCGCAGGATCCGGTGATCGATTTGCCGAGTAGGGAAAGTGGCGTATGAAAGTTATGTCCTTGACCATATTGATTTGTTGCGTTGACCTCGTTAAAAGTAAGAACACTTAGCGGATTTATTAAAATAACCCCCGATGACGCATTTAAGGTTGATATACTTACACCACAGCTCAATAGTAACATAACGAAAAACAAAATCAACCGATTTAATTTCTTAGCCACAATAAAATTTATTGGGAATAAACATTATGCATTTATTTGTTTGTTATTTTGCCGGGACTCCCGAGGATATTCGTCACCGCCCGATAATGGGACTGTTTCAAATCTTACACAACTGGAGTTTAATTTAATTATGTTTGTATGGCCTACTTTGTGGTGAGAGGGACTTTCGAAAGGGGGTCTCCCGAAGGGATAGTCCTTTGAAATCCTGTAAAGACAAAGCATTAGTCTGGAGCCGTCATATCTTTTCCCTTGAGGAGGGGTAGTCAAACAAACAACAACAACAGCCCATAACGTCCACTGCTGGACATAAGCCCCTCCCATGATGGAAGGAATTTTGCCGTAATCTCAATGCTTGGCAGGCGGATTGGAGATCGCAGTGATGAGAGACTAACAGAAAACGCTGCTGCCCATTTTCAGGTCTACGGAGGCGCAAGGTGTTCTGCCTCAGACATTAGTCGCCTTATACGACACCCGTGAGTGTAAGGGGTTGGTTCTATTCTACTCTGCCGGATACCACACGGCTGTAGTCAAACAGGGAAAACATTTTTGCCTTAAACGGGTTTACCAATAAAGTATCCTAGAAGATGATGCATGTAGAGTTGTTTCCTGAAGTTATATAATGAATGATGTAAGGAGATAAAATATTTTTCTACTCATTTCAAACCATGTTTTCCTCAACGGTTTTTCAGTCGTTTCGATTTCTATCTTTTGAGGAATCATCCTGAATTTCCCATGATGATAGCTTACGCATATGATACTGTCATCATCTTCCTATCCTTTTCCCATCTATGTTGGGGTCAGCTTCCAGTCAAGTAAACTCAGCTGAATACCAGTATTTTACCTGGAGCGAGCCTGCCTAAATGCCCAATGATGTCTCGGTGATCAATTCGGTGAAAACCGGGAGCGATCACCGCATGGTAAGTGGCACATTGAACATCAATATCAAGCTTGAAAGGTATCGACTGATGAAGTCTACGCTCCGTCCAGCACAGATCCAAATCCAAAACCCCGAGAACTTTCAGCTTGAACTCCAGAACCGTTTCGAGTGCCTAGGAAGCTCAGTGGACGAATACAACGATGGGTTCGTGAAAACTGTACATACGACCGGGTCTAAGTTCT
This sequence comes from Xestia xanthographa, assembly GCA_905147715.2. Lineage (NCBI taxonomy): Eukaryota > Metazoa > Arthropoda > Insecta > Lepidoptera > Noctuidae > Xestia > Xestia xanthographa. Next base: position 16,444,797 of record LR990659.1, on the reverse strand, counting down.
TCAAGGCACGTCGTTCATATCAAAACAAGAGACTCCGATCACACTCTCAAACTCATGGAGGAGCGGCGTGAGATGACCCTGCAGTCTTCAGACGAGGCTTGTAAATACCGGCAGCTCAATAGACGGATCTCTAAATCCTTGGAGAGCGACCTCTGCCGCTTTAATACCGAGCGAATTAAAGACGCGATTGAGCGGAATAAGGGCTCCAAGGTATTTGCAAGAGATCTGGCTATTGGGCAGAGCCAGCTCACGAAACTGAAGACCGAGGATGGTAGGATCTTATCCGCCAAACCGGAGCTTCTGAGGGAGATCGAGAGCTTCTATGGACAGTTGTACACGTCAACCAGTAAACCCGTCGTAGATCTAGCAAACGACCCAAGAGCTAGATTGACCCGACTTCACCCGACACTATACCAAAGTCATCCCGGACGTCAGCCTGTACGAGATTAGGATGGCTCTGAAGCAGCTCGAAAACAACAAGCCACCGGGTGATGCCGGAATTACGGCCGAATTCCTGAAGGCGGGTGGAAAACCGGTACTTAAGGCCCTTCAGAAGCTGTTTCATTCCGTCATACTTGAGGGAAAAACGCCACAGGCATGGTGCAGGGGTGTGGTGGTACTCTTCTTCAAGAAGGGCGACAATGCCCGGTTGAAGAATTATAGGCCCATCTCACTTCTAAGCCATGTCTACAAGTTGTTTTCAAGAGTCATCACGAATCGTCTCGCGAATTTCCAGCCTCTCGAACAAGCCGGTTTCCGAAAAGGCTTTAGCACCGTGGACCACATACATACGCTGTGGCAGGTTATACAGAAGACCGAAGAGTATAACCTGCCCCTCTGTTTAGCGCTTGTGGACTACGAGAAAGCCTTCGATTCGATCGAGACCTGGGCTGTACTGCAGTCTCTCCAACGGTGCCAAATCGACTATCGGTACATCGAGGTGTTTGTACAAAAAACGCCACCATGTCAGTCCGACTTCAGGACCAAGCCTCGGAACCTATCCTCCTGCAGCGAGGTGTGAGACAGGGAGACGTCATATCTCCGAAACTGTTCACCTCTGCACTGGAGGATGTCTTCAAGGTTCTGGTCTGGAGAGGGCTAGGCATCAACGTCAATGGCGAGTACATCACTCACCTTCGGTTTGCTGACGATATAGTGGTCATGACTGAGACCATGGAGGACCTCAGTACAATGCTCGATGACCTCAGTGGAGCTTCCGGAAGAATGGGTCTTTAAATGAACATGGACAAAACCAAGGTCATGTCGAATGCCTATGTCACGCCGATTATGTGTACCTGGGACAAACGGTCCAGTTAGGTAGGTCTAACTTCGAGAAAGAGGTCAATCGTCAAATCCGACTCGGCTGGGCAGCGTTCGGGAAGTTGCGCGGTATCTTCTTGTCCAACTTACCACAGTGTCTCAAGACGAAAGTCTATGACCAGTGTGTGTTGCCAGTGATTACATACGGGATCGAAACGTGGTCGCTCAAAATGGGCCTCGTCAGAAGGCTTAGTGACTATGCTCGGAGTTTCCTTGTGCGATCGAATCAGAAATGAAGCATCCGCAAGAGAACCAAGGTTACCGACAAAGCCCGAAGAATTGCCAAACTTAAGTGGCAGTGGGCAGGGCATATTGCTCGCAGAACGGATGGCCGATGGGGCCGAAAAGTTCTGGAGTGACGACCGCGAACCGGAAGACGTTGCGTTGGAAGGCCTCCCACTAGGTGGACCGATGAGGAATCCGCTGGATGCGAATCGCACGGGACCGGTCAATGTGGCGACACTTGGGGGAGGCCTATGTCCAGCAGTGGACGTATTTCGGCTGAAATGATGATGATGACCCTGCCTATCTGACCTCCACAACCCAGTTAGTACCGAGTCATACGATACTCGTTGGTAAGACTGGTTGTCAGACTTTCGGGCCAACTGTAATGACTGTCAAAGATCTACAAATGACAGCCGATACAAGTCATGATCCATATGATACTGTACGAGATGTTTATTTGTTTAGGATCCCTAACAAAATAAAATAGATAATGGTCAACAAAATGGTATTGAGTAAGTGTACTCCTTTACTTAAAACACACCACAGCATGCACAATAAAGTTAAAAACTAAGCCAAACATGTTAGTAATAGAAAATTTATTTATTTAACAAAAAGGAAAAAACCGGCCAAGATCGAGTCGGACTCGCACATCGAGGGTTCCGTACATTTTTTTTAAAAGAACAGACAAGCTTAACTTTGCTGTTCGATCCCTAGAAACGGCTATTGCACCAACCGCAAATAATAAGTTTGTAATAGTAAAATCGCTTTTTTTGTTACTAAACTACAGATTTACGGTTTTCAGATATTTTCCTTTACATGTGCTGTAAGACCTTGCTTTTTGCCAAATTTCGTGATTCTATAGGTCAACGGGAATTACCATATAGGTTTTCGACCCAAAACCTAGGGTACTTCCGGTTGACCTAGAATTATCAATTTTGGTTAAAAGCAAGGTCTTACAAAACAAGTAAAGGGAAAAGTCCGAAAAATAAAAAAGTTGAAATTTAAGGTAAATTTTGGTACTTACTTATGGCAAAAATCTAAATTTGCCCATATCTTTTTATGATGTTGACTCAGGACCTTGATTTTTATACACCTAACTATAGACCTCAGCATCTGGTATAAATTTTTACTTGCTAGGTGCACCCGTTCCTGAGAAAATCGGTGGTGACAGACGGAGAAGAAAGTGATCTTATAAGGGTTCTGTTTTTTCCTTTTGAACGGAACCCTAAAAATAGCCGCTAGCCTTGCCACTTAACGTCTAAAATATTTCCTAGGATTACACTGATGATAATTATTACGTTCCACTGTCTGATTAATTGCCGAGTCTTTATCCTTATTTCAGCTGAATCATCTATATTTAGATTTTTGTGTGGCTGTTGATTGGACCTAATTCAAGCAATTGACTTGTGCTCGAGAGGGCAGTACTCCGGGTGTCCGGGTGCAAGAGATTTGGATGTGGGATTTATTGTCGTGTTTTGTATTAACGGAGTCGGCGGGGAGTGTCTTATTCGAAAGTTGAAAATATTATATTTATCGACTGTAAGCAATAAACATTGAACTTATAGTCTGCGCCAGATAAGTAGGAAATAAAGGTCATTAACCCGCATACACAGAAATAATGACATAAACTTGTCCCGAAACTTATTTTATCGTGATCCTTGACTTTTTCTAGTTATAAAAAAAAACCGGCCAAGTGCGAGTCGGACTCGCGCACGAAGGGTTCCGTACCATTATCAAAAATCACGTTTGTTGTATGGGAGCCCCACTTTATTATTTATTTTTTTCTGTTTTTAGTATTTGTTGTTATAGCGGCAACAGAAATACATCATCTGTGAAAATTTCAACTGTCTAGCTGTCACGGTTCATGAGATACAGCCTGGTGACAGACAGACGGACAGACAGCGAAGTCTCAGTAATAGGGTTCCGTTTTCACCCTTTAGGTACGGAACCCTAAAAACAATTCATAATGTATTGTCGGGGTACCCTACTTATCTGGCGCAGACTATAGTTAAAAGTTCACCTGTTAAAGGGGTCAAATAGGGGGTTGCCACACAGACAGTGTTCCTCATAATGTTATAGATTCCTGTCCTAGACGTATTTATCGTGCAGTTCTCTGAAGTCAAACAATCATGTTTTCCTTGTTTCGAATTTATTGGCGTTAGGAAAATTCTTTTATTATGATAGACAAAAAGTTAAAAAAACTGCATTGTCAACTGCACACGACGAAGTTTGTAACTATAAATAAGGTCCATATATGTATCCTATATGGTGGCTTGGTTATCGACTCGCTGCAATAACGACTAGTCTTCAGCAACATTGTGTCAGGAGATCGGGAGTTATTAATTTAAGAAAAAAACTTTCTGTGGTTATCGAAACGATGCCAAACTAACTAACAATAAAGTTACTTTTAGTAAAAGGCAGAAACCACATTTCCGTTTTTTTTCTTTCTATTTATTTGTTGTAAATGAATGAAGTAAAAGTGGAGCAAAATGTGCATTATGCTCTTTTTTAAAGCATGGTCAAGACATCTACATGGCATGCCTTGCTTGACCAGTTGGTACATATTGCACAAACACCAAAGATTCCATCTCTGCCTACCCTTTGGGATGTGAGTAAGTGAATGTGACATACTGCCATGGTTCTTCTGTGTCATCACGCCGTTCGTACAAATATGTATGTATATTCCGTTGTTCCAGAATAGTGTTATTTATTTTTTTAATTTTTCGAGTGGTTAATTACACGGTAACCTTGCAATTAATCAAGCGTTGACGTGATACTGGCATCATCAAAATATCCTCATTATAGTTTGGCCTATTTAACACTGGTTAAGTACTGAGAGAGATATTCTGTTTGTATAGTGGCTCTTTAGCAAAATTATGGGTTGCAAACATGCTCTCATAGATTTTATAATGGACGCATCCATCCGCTGTCTATATCTTGTGGGACTAGTTAGACGAGTACTTAGATGTTCCTGCTTGAAAGGATTAATATACGATAAAAGGTGTGTCCGCTATTCTGGCACTACTCTGCCAGGATAATAATAAAAAGCAAAAAAAAACTTTAAGCCTGTTTTCCCACTACTCAGGATCGACTTTGTTAAAATCATCATCATCTTCGTCAATCATCGTTATCTTCTTCCATTCTACCCCTGTCATACGTCACAGCATCATTTACTCCTTTCTCTTTCATATCATTCCTCACACAATCCATCCATCATTCCCTCTCCATCTATCAACATTCCTGTCTTTTAATCACATACCTTTCGTACCTCATTACATGTCCATACCAAGACAAACAAAAATAGGTCTAACGATTGCATAATAATAGTAACTAGGGATTTGTCCGTGGTCGAAAGTCTATTAAATAAGGTTGGGGTCACAGAGGGGCACGAATGCGACAACGACATGCGCCCGCGCTGCCGGTACGACAATGAACTTGGCGGAAGCAGTTGTCACGCCCGCAGCGCCGAACAATGCCCCATGAAAACAGATAATGGCAATTAGCTATTCCATGCTGTTAGAAATTAGAACGCAGGTTTAAGACCTAGTACCGTAAGTTGTAGCTCTGGTTGTGCAACGCAAGTACATTCAAAATTTGGTGACCGTTATATGGATGATAATGATGTTTAAAGTAGCTAGTTGAAATCATATCAGGTCTAGGTACTTTATTTACTTTAAAATACTCCGCAATGAAAAGGAAACACCCACCGCTTAATCAGTAAGAAAAGATGTCAGTAATGTGCACAGTGACGGCGTTTTGTGATGTAATGATAAATGACAATAATGAGAGTATAGTAGTATGGTGGATGCTCTATTTAATCCATTGTTGCGGTGGAGGCAGGATGGGCCGGTCCGTGGTTATTGCTGGCTGAGTCAAGTGCAGGAGCATTCGCCTGGAACGCTCGCCTCACTGTGGAATCTGCACGTGCCCTCGCCACACGTGTGCCTTGTGCCTTGACGCCCCATAACATCGCCGGGATTATGTAAACTTAGTGTACTCGACACCTTCTAAGCGATCTTAATGACTTGTGAAAAAACGCCGATTTCCAGTGATCAGTGTTGTTTCAATTGAAAGTTTAATTGACAGTTGATGATAAATAAGCAAGCTCTACTGTGTAAGTTATGATTTCAATTTTTCTTTTGTTTTCTTGCGTGCTTTGTCTTATCATACTGACTGAAACATTTCCCATGCCTTAATAACCAAAATTCAAAACAAGCGCCAAAATGATCGACAGTCCCTCCCCTACAAGAAGTGGTTAGCTTACCTGACACGAAGAAGTCCAAAATATCTATGGTGTTTACACGCAAAGACTGATTAGAATTTCGAAACGCGTATAGGTGAGACCTACATACTCAGCTGCCGAGAATAAAATTACGTAATGACGGATAACGTTATACAGTCTGCTTTTACACAATACATACTGTTAGATTACGATTGTGCTCTATTGTGGTCATGGAAAACAGTTTCAAAATACTTGAACTCTTGAAGTACTTAACAAAGTGTTTGGCATCGTAAATAATCGAATTTATCTCTGTTCTCTCATGCGATACATGTTATCTGTTATCAGACTACCTCTACATGCATTGTTTGGAATGTTTGGTAAAAGAAACGGGAGTGTTATTGTCAAACACGTTGTATCCGCGACTATAGGTCTCGTAAAATTTAATCAAACAGTCAGTATTCATACAAATGAATCGATAAATTGATCGCTTACAAATACCTCAACTCGAATAGCCGTGACGTGTGTAAAAAAAGTTTTATGTGCGTATGTAAGTACTATTTTTAATTTGTTTTGATAGTAGTCTATATTAGTCACTAAACTTTTACGTTCTGAATTCAGTAGCCAAAGCGTACGTGATCTACCGCAGATTTTGCTAGTAGGTGTGCCTACATTTTTAACCGACTTCCAAAAGGAGGAGGTTCTCAATTCGATTGGTATTTTTTTATGTATGTACACCGATTACGCTGCCATTTATGATCCGATTTACGTGATTCTTTTTTAGTTGCGGAATAGTTGCCATTTGGTCCCATAAAAATTTAACATGGTTTGGCCCAGTAGTTTTCATTTTATGAACATTTTTACTTCATTTAACAGTTAAGATAATTCAAGAATTTTAGTAGCCAATGGTGCCGATTCCCTTGTTCACAAACTAAACTAAATTTAAGTTGAATGCATCTTTTTCTTTCTATTTCATTATGAAAAGAACAGAAGATAAATATTAGTTTAATCCTGTCAAATTAGTCAGCACCTGACGTAATTTGATGTAATTTTAGTAGTCAACTTTTTAATCGCGTCTAAAACTTGTATGGCGCTGATTAATTTGACAGAACATAACTAAAATTTATCTTCTGTCCTTTTCTTAATGAAATAGAAAGAAAAAGATGCACTGAACTTAAATTTGGTTTAGTTTGTAAACAAGGGAATCGGCACCAATGATCCAATATAGAAAACAGCTGAAATCTGCCTTGAAATATTGCCAAACAAATATGAATGGTTAGTTCTTATCAAGATTCCTGCGATAAAGATTCGATAGTTCCGACACAGTTCTTGTACTTTGTGTAATAGCCCATTACCGGTGATAGGATGTACCTAGAGGTTAGGTACACATTTTCGGAAGGACGTTAGAAATCGCAGTTGGCACTTCCTCTCAAATTGGCAGTTAGATATCACGTCATTATGTTTGTATGTCTCTGCTACAGTGTTACCCGCAGATGTATTTTAAGCCCTATCTTGTTTTGTTTAGATTTAGGAAATGTGTTTGTGGGCAACTTTATCTTTAGCCTAGTTCCTTACCCCTATGATTCTTAAAGACATTCCGAAATTATGCAAAACAACCAGCTTGTTGTGCTGCTTGCGGTTGCGCAACATCTTGCAGCACGGAGTGTACTTTTCCATGCTCCTATCCTGCTGGTATCGATACTGGCGCATTATAATACACATGTAAACGGGTATTTTCGCGAATTTTTACCTTTAATATTAGCCCACTGCGCCACTGCTTTAGCGATACTGGCGCGTTCGATAGCATTCCCGGCTCTAGCAAATGACTGTTCCGAGCGACAGAAAAGGATAGGAGTATGAAAAAGTGCGATTCCGTGCTGGTAGATGTGGCGCAACCCTTAAGATCTTGTTGTGAAAGAGGGTCCGAGGAAGAACGTCCGCCTATTGTCATTTAGTATCATTCATCAGAAAGTGCCGCGAAGTTTTTTACAAAAATTGGATCATCTATGTAGAACGTCTTCTCATGAAATAATCATATAGTAGGTAAATGACGTACTACTTCTTAAACGCATCTAGAACGCGCTAAATAAATAGACCTATTATGATACATAAGTAGATAACGTTGTGATAGTTATGTACTTACTTCGATTTCGATCAACATACAACACGCATTGTAAATTGCAATAGCATTGTGTCACTATGGAATTTGAAGGGCTTCTACATATCTAATTAGAGCCGTTGATTAACTAGGGCACTAATTGAAGGAACGCCGAAATGCGAAGACCTTTCGTGACTGAGTCAATTATAATGCAAATGTTTCCTTAGATATGCGGTTGAAGGGAAACGATTTGTTTTGATTGATTTTTTTATGTATTGTTGCAGAATTATGCTGTTTTGTGCTAATCAACAATAGCTTTGTGATAATTACCAAAGAGATCGCCAAATAAAGTAGTCCTTATTGAAAGAGTTATAGATACCTCTTATAAAAATGCCAGAGATAGGGCCGATGATGCGCGCACTCGAGCTGCAGAGGCTGATAGAGGACAAAGTGGCCGAATGGCGCGAAAGGTCAGCGAGGGTCGCCGGAGCAACTGTAGCCGACTCTTATCAACAGCCACTCAACTTCAAACGACACACACATAGACGTAAGAACAACGCTGAAATAAACAGAATTATCGCAAAGTACTCGAAGCCCACTAAGAGAGCGGACGAACCCTATTCTGTGCGCCAACACACGCCTAACACATCTCCGAAACGCCCACCGAGAGCTAAGAAATTATCAAACCACAAAGTGCTATCGAAAAGTGAGGACAACCTAACAAGTATAGGCGATATGGACGTTGAAACGGACCCGAAACAAGAAGCCCGACCTTACTTCACGTTATCCAAGTACAATACCAAAAGCTGCGAGGACGTCACAGCGTTCGTCGATGTCCACCACAACGTGAAGAGTAAAAATTTTGAACAAAATAGTATATTGAACGCCAAAACAGTCGTGCAAAACATGCCAAACAGGAGACCTAAACTTCACAGCATCTGCGAAGGTGTTACAGACATTTCCGAGTTCTCAGACAGTGGCTTAGAGTGTGATAGATCCATAGATAGATCTTTTGCTACGTCAACCCCTCTATCAAAAAGAAAAACATGTCCTGGCGGATCTGTGTTGACATTAAACTTTGAAAAGGTTACCAAGAAACCTAACAGTGTTAGTGATTTAAGAAAAGGTGTATCAGAACCGAATATCCTTATTGCGGATGCTAGTGAAAGTGGAAGTTCAAAGACTATTGATTTTAGAAAGCGCTGGAAAATGTTAAAGCCACCGCGGCCGTTCAAAAAAGGGGCTTTCGATTGTTTACTGTTATGGCGTGGGAAGAAACAAACTCCACCAACAGAAGACAACAGCCGGAGGTAAGTCGACAACTTTTTGTTAACTTGTGCTTTAATTTACCTAATAGAAGTTAAGTGACGATGCCTTGACGAGATCTTTATTATGTGCGCAGTGAAACATTTGCAGGGATGTGTTGACCTCAACGCACGATATAGAATCTTGTTATTTTTTTATAGATTACTTTAACCTAAAACGTGTTCAATGTGACTCTATATTTTGTGTGCTAGTTTGTTGAACTACGCCCCAAAATATTAATAGGGCATCCCTTTTTCTCTGCAATCACGAATCAAAGAGGGGATTAAGATCTCCCATACCAGCATGTTGTTTGTGCTGAAAATGTGCATAACTGAGAAAGCATGCTTACATGAGATAACTTATAATTGTTTCCTCTTAATGCGATACAGTTAGTAGATTACCGGGTCGCCCGATCGCCAAAACATGTGCTAACTGTTTATTATTGAAACGTGACAAATAAAGTCATAACAGCTTTATGCAAATCAAGTTAAATTTAACGTTACGCTGGAAATGCTCTATAGCAGACAGATTGTAGCCTTTAATTGCAATAACTTCCCTTTTACACACATGCTTCTTCCACAGAATATGTGGTTGGGTGGTTTTCATGTGGTTTCCTATTATAGCGGTGGCTATTATCTACACATTCTTGTGATATACCTCGCCCATCTCATCATTAAGCGTATAAATAATTGAAAGAGAAAAGACCAACCTCTGTCACCTCTAAATATCCGAAAGGCACTTGTTCTCCCTGGTATTGCAATCAATCATTTTTGTTTTGGAACAAACCTGGGAATCTACTAGTTACGGTGATATTGAAGGGCAAAGTTCCAACTTATTCACAAGGTTTTTTTTGCACATACATATACTAGTTTTTAGGGTTCTTGTCCGTGTGTCACATCCAATTTGATCCGAATCTATTAAAAAATAAAATAGGACCAAATCAGGGGAAATTTGGTAAGATGGTGTAATCCTATGACCCAAACACAGATCAACATCATCTGCCTAGCCTTTTCCCAACTTTGTTGGGGTCGGCTTCCAGTCTAACCGGATGCAGCTGAATACCAGTAATTTACATGGAGCGACTGACTATCTGACCTCCACAACCCAGTTCGTACCGGGTAATACGTATACGATACCCTTTGGTAAGACTGGTTGTCAGACTTTTTGGGCCTCTGACTACCTAACGACTGTCAAAGATCTACAAATGACAGCCGGGACCAACGGCTTAACGTGCTTTCTGAGGCACGGAGGAAACTCGGTATGTAATGAGCGGTCACCCATCCACAGACCAACCTTGGCAAGCACGGCTTAACCTAACGATCGACCCGAGCGGCTGTAATTATTTAGCCACGAGCTCCTCAAACACAGATGTGCAAAGTAATTTTTTTTTTTTTTTTAAAAGGGTCATTTTCGGGGGACAAATTAGGAAATTAAAAAAAAAAAGTTTAGCAAACCTTACTGTGCCATATATATCAAATTAAATATATTGTATAGTGTTGTTATTATCGTAAAATAAATAGTTTTGATTTTATTCATGAAAGAAGATGAAAATCGGCCATTCCCCTTCCTGATCTCCGAAACTACTGAGCCTAAAACTTTGAAAAAAAAAATAAAAAATATAGAATGCAAAATACAAGATATTGCTTGTAGATTATAGGAAGACCTATAAGAATTCTATCAATCATTATCATTATTACATTACATATAATAAAACAGTAAAAAAACTGTGTCTGTACATTGAATATATTAAAAAATAAATAATTGAGGGGGGTTTGTCTGTGTGTCTGTTTGTTTGTACACGCTAATCTTCAGAACTACTGGACGGATTTGAATGATTTTTTTTTGTTGTATAGGTATTAAGTCTGGGCAACATATAGGCTGTAATTTATCTTGGAAACTTGAATACCTGATGCAGAACCGCAACAGACCAGCTAAACTATAAGAGATACAAAAATGGTACCATAGCAAAAATTGTTCCACATGATGAGCATTTACTGCGGAGAGAATAAATTTGAAGATCTGGAACACCTGATGTGGAACTCCAAGAGCCCAGCTACACCATAACACGTATAGGAATGACGTCTTAGCAAAAGTTGTTCAATCTGATGAGCACTCTCTGTTGACTTATAAAAATCGAAGATCTGGAACACCTGTTGTGGAACTCCAAGAGCCCAGCTACACCATAACACATATAGGAATGACGTCTTAGCAAAAGTTGTTTGGTCTGATGGGCATTTCCTGTTGACTTATAAAAATCGAAGATCAGAAACATCTGATGTGGAAATCAAAGCTATCACTAATTTCAATGTATAATTATGAAATAACATAAGCTGGGAGTACCTCCACGCGGTGAAGGCGGTAACAGTTTAGGACTGATTTTCGATGACGATGGTATAAATATCATTGAAAATTTGACTCTACTGGCCAAAACTCCCATTTATTTACACGTGTTTAATTTTCTTTTCAATTTATCTTCGTAGCCTACCCGGTAACGCAGGGGAGCAGTCACTTAGATTTTAATTGATAAGGTATCTTCACAATAAAACTATAACCATGCCTAGAAAGAGGTCAAATTAATCTTTCCCAATGTTCCAAAGGAGCTAAAAGATTGAGAATTATAAGATCCCAAGAATCTACCGAAGAGCGTCAGGAGAGACTTGATGTTGTTCGAGAACATCAGGCTGCAACTCGCTCCGTGGAACCTCTTCGGATCGCGAAGCACGCCTGCGTTCTCAGCGTATTTACGCATCTACAGGTCCAGGTCTCAAGAGACCAGTGAAGAAAATGATGCGCGACTGACCGCTGATCGTGAACGTCACGCATTGTCTCGCGAGTCGGAGACGTTCACGGATAGAGAATTGCGCTTGAGTTCCAAGCGTATCCTACGCATCGACTTAAAGATCGTCCCCGGGCTCTTAGAATTCGACATCAGACATTTCAGATCTTCGATTTTGACGACCCCGTTGTCGCTGGCTTATGCAACAGGATCCGCGTACGAAGTCGCGGGCAGAAGCTAGTGAAGTATGTATATGATGCGCGACTGACCGCTGATCGTAAAAGTCATGCATTGTCTCGCGAGTCGGAGATGTTCGCGGAAAGAGAATTACGCTTGAGTTCTCAGCGTATCTACGCATCGACTAAGTGGGGAACGTGATATGCGACTGACCGCTGATCGTGAACGTCACGCATGTCTCGCGAGTCAGAGACGTTCACGAATAGAGAATTGCGTATCTACGCATCGACTTCCAGATCGTCCCCGGGCTCTTAGAATTCTACATCAGACGTTTCAGATCTTCGATTTTGACGACCCTGTTGTCGCTGGCATAAGCAACAGGATCCGCGTATCGAAGTCGCGGGCAGAAGCTAGTCTATACTAATATTATAAAGAGGTAACATTTGTTTGTAAGTTTGTATGTAGGAGGTAATCTCCAGAAGTAATGAACCAATGTTAAAAATTGTTTCACTGGTAGAAAGCTACATTATTCGTGAGTGCTATAGGCTATATTTTATTCCCGTACTCCCACGGGAACGGGAACTACGCGGGTGAAACCGCGGGACGTCAGCTAGTTCAAAATAAAGTGGTAAACTAAATATAAGAATTTGACATTGTACGGAACTCTCTCCACGCGAGTTCAACTCGCACGTAGCCGGTTTTAAGGTCATATCTTTACTTTAAATACCTCCAGTTTGATGTACAGAATGGGGTAGATGAGACACCAATCAATTGACATACTTTTTAAGAGCTGTCAAAACGCGGTTCTCTCATAGATTTTGTATGGCAATAGCCAACTGTGACGTCACTCATTTTTTAACTCAATGACTCAACTATTTATTGATTTCAAAGCAACTAAAATTCGAATTTGGCAGTTAATAGAAAATAAATCGGGTTTTCAGGCCCAAAATTAAATGTTTTTTTTAGAGAATGTTGTCTTGGAATTATTGTTTTATGGTGTCATCTACCCTAATGCGAAGGGTCTGTTTACACCCTGTAAAAAAGCTTTTGCGCTACGGTGACTTGTATAATACAGTTAGTTAGGTTAATTGCTTTTAATTCCCAGCTCTCTATTTAAGTAATTAGAAATAATTTACCGTTGGGACTTCTATTTTTAACATTCATGAATGTTAATTCTATAAACAAGGTGGAACTTACATAGCTGAAAAATGCTGTTTTTATAACGGCAGTATAAATTATAAAGGTCAATTAGTGGGCGTGCTTAAGTACGAAATTAAAATCATTTATTATCAAACTATTAAGTTTAGATAATACATTGCCAGTAATGATCGAATGCTACGTTTAAAAAAATAATAAAACATAAATCTCTTCTATAACCATTTGAAATCTTAAAAGGATATAGATAGTTAGTGATGCGGCAAGCACCCACTTTATTTTATTGTAAAAACTTACATAATTGCAGTAAAATCGTGTAGGTACTAGGTTGGTATATTGCAGCCGAATCAACGGTATTTGTGGAAATAAAATTAGCATAAGTTCGTAATTACTTACTAGTAAATTGATTTATGAGTCCTAAAAAGAGCGGTTAAGATAATTTGAAAAAAAAAAAAACAGAAATCGGCCGGCTTGATACTATAGTAAAAAATCTAGTTCTAGACCATTAATTTGATAACTAACGTTATAATTATGTATAGTTATGATCTTGTTGTTGTTCTTTGGTGGTTATAGTGGTCGCAAGCTACTTACGGAGCATGAGGTCCTGGGTTCGCTTCTCAGGTCGGGCAGTGTAATGGGGATTCACACGCAAAGCTCAGCGCAGATGTCGCCACTGGCGAGATGGCTGCTTTCAAATCGTTTTCGCTTTGTTTACGCTTTGGTTCTTGCTATTTTTTGTGTTTAGACCGGTCCACTATCGTTTTTGACAACTTTTTGTACCTGAAAGGTTAAAGAATTGAAAGAGGAAATGAAAAAACGAGGGGGAAGAATGTGTGGAAAGCAAAAAAAGAATCCTGAAACATAATGCAATAAAATGCGTCTGTGTTCTGAATTCGGAATTCTGGTACAGCACACAGAGGCATATTATGAGAAAATTAAAACTGACTGAATGATAGGTTATAAAATGTACCTACCGAACTGACAGCTTTCAATGGCCATGTCGACGATGCGCCACCTATCGTGATAAAATAGCAGTCAGTAAAGATCCCCATTGGATTTGTCCATTTAGAATTTCTCCGTAGTACCAACAAATGCGACGTTGTGTGTACCTATGTCAATTTTCTTTTACACTGTCTTTATTAGAAAAAGGAAATAATTTAGGCAGTTAGGTACTTAAACGATGAGGCGTTTCGAATCTAATAATACAAAATATCCAGCATATATCCTCATCATCATAAATTAATTGTATGTACGAGTACAACAGTTATTACGAAATTGTTGTTAGTAAAAAAAAACTGCGCTACACTAGCGCCTCTGTCGGAAAACAGAGGAAACAATCGACGCTGTAATAAAAGTTCAAACAAAACTTACCAGGTGGCGCTGTCTGTCACGAAAACAATTGAATTTTCCGTGAGAAACTTGAACAATGCTCAATATAACGTACTTTTGAATATAAACATAGAATTTACCTCTGATGAAAAAACCCGTTCATTGATTACTGGGTTCCCCTTAGCACTTTTAATACTTATAATAAAAACTAAATATTTTAATATGAGGTTGATTGAAATCTATAATTCTGTCACGATTTGGTCACCTCCTTCCTTTATGTTTGAAGGGAGATAGTAATCTTTCTTCTGTCATTAAGGTAGATGTTCCAGGGTACCCGCGAAATTCAAATTTTGAATTTCGCTGGCTACCCTGGAGCATCCACCTTAAAACAAAACCTTTACCTAAAGACGGCACAAAGAACTGCTGCCAGCCTTCCTTCATGTATTTTTGTAGTGGAAAATTTAAAACAAATTATTATCAAAAATATACCAGGCTTGGTGAGTAAGCCCGGCCTTGGGTTTGGACATCCACACAATTGTGAACAGTTACTTCGTACACATTACCGCGACCGCGAGGTTGTGTAACATCAATGTGCGCTCAAGTAGCAACTATTGTTTGTTATTATGGCATGTCCTATGTTACGGTGCCACTCGGATATAAGAAGGCGGTTGAATTGACATTAGAACTTTGAGAATGGTAACTTCAGAGGTCTCCTCTTGATTTACTGCAGATTACATGTACAGGACCAATGAAAATACATTTTATATCATTTTCTGCCAGATAAGTCTACTTATCCGGAGATGATGAAGAAGGCAAAACTTTTGTAGCAACATTCATTAAGGGCTATATATCCCTCAAATGGCTTAGCATGATCCTCTGTTACGCCTAAAATACTGCAGCATTAATTTTGAAATAAATATATGGTAAAGTTGAGGATTAATGCTAAGTCCTACGTGTGACGAAAACACGATTCCATAAACTTTTCTCGATAGAAAAAAAAAACCAAAGTTACCTCCAAATCGAACAATAAACCGCTGGTATTCAAAAGTACTTCAAATTAGATCATGAAACTTTGCATACTAACTGAACTGACTATAAAGCAGGTCTTATGGGTTTTATTTTTTTAGTCCAATCAATAGATTTTTTTTAAATCGCAATAAACACTAATTTCGCACTATTCGGCCGCAATGACTGACGTCACAACCGCTTAGTAGTGCAAGCTGATTAGAACTTTATTCTAACAGTATTTCAAACGAAGTCTGAACCACCACAAATGGAGTTGATAATTTTAGGGTTAGAAGGGCCTTAAGTAACTAAACAGCATTTACAACATCTTTTACAACAAAAATGGTAATTAAAACGCAATATTATGATGAGAGAACCGCTGAACTGGTAGTAAAAGGAATATAGCTAAGTTTTTATTAGTCTTCATCTTCATAAAGGTACGATACTAACAGATAACTACTAATTACAATTTCTAACTAGGCTAGAAGCCGTCGACCCTGAAATCGGGTGTGATTGGTATGGGTATGATGCGGTTGAATGAAAGGAACACATCATGTCGTGAGGAAAATTGTAAATAGGTACCTTTGAATGTGGACTATTGTAAGGGAAAAGAAAGAATGATCAAAGAAACGATGGATGGATTATTGCGTCGAAGTTGATATGGCTCGAAGGCAGATGATTTCTGCTGAGGCGATAGCTAAGGAGATGAAAGAAGAATACAATATGCTGCGCCGACACCAAATAAATTATGATAAGGGCAGGAGTAGGAAGGAGCGTCAGTATTTTTATAATGTTTTTCGCACGCATGTATGTAAGTTTTTGGATATGTATTGTGGCCGTTCCATTGTGGTCTCGTAACTCATAAACGGATGAACCGATTTGCATAAATTATAGGTACGTTGTTAGATTCGTCTTGGTGGCGCGAGTGTCACTCTCACTGGCTATATACATTAAAAAAATGACGGATTTTGGTGAATCGTTGGTTTTTTTTTCTTTCAAACCCTACGAGCAAAACAAAGTCATTCGAAACGACAAATCGTATTCAAAGTGAAAAAAAAGTGTAAGTAGGTAATAAGAAAAATTAAATCATTAAAAAAACCCGACTGAACAAAAACACAAACTGACTGAAAATCAATTGAATTTATTAAGCAGTTAGTATGACTTGCGGTAGCTGTTAACTAGCAACAGATGCATTTAATAAATGTGTGGAATCTTCGTCACACGCGAACGCGTCCGTACAGACGAGACTCATCAGCATCTTGATAAACATCTCATATTTCTGTATTCTGTTGCACCAAGAAAGATTCATTGTACGTGCTAAATGACTATGTTCTCTGTCCATGTCTAACTAGTAACCACCACACTTCATCGTTACAAGCAGATAATTTTCTGATACAGATAATTTATTTCAAACAAACGGACGACTTCCTTTGAAAACTGGCTAGTCCATTACTTGGAAACTGCAGGAGCTCAACTAGTTATACTTGCACTATAAATGTTTGCTTACGGTATGATAACAAGGTGCAAGCTGTTATTTTCATCACTTTTTTCTCCATATACAGTCATTTCCGTCAGTTTAGCTCCTGCAGTCTTTATGTGGGATTTTGAAGGCATTAATACCTGTGAGTTGTTGGAATTGATTTTATAAACCGTAATTATCTTGCTTGATCAAGTAAAAATACTGGGAAAATCAATTTGAAATAAACAATCAAGCATCGCAAATGTTGTGGTTGCTTAATGAGTTTGATAGTTAAGGGAATTCTACAATAATCATTATCGCATTGCAATTTATTTGCTACATATAACAAAACATAACTAGCTCACGTTTTGAGATCATCAACTCATTTAAGAACTGATGACCAACACTAATTGTGTACGTAGGCATCTACTTTAGCCTAATATGTTCCGTAACAGTTCCAAGAACACTGTACGGTCAGCAAGGGAAAACAATGATGACAATTCTGCCAAATGCAAATTATCTGCCTACACGGACTGCATATACGTCGCCAACTGTTCAGACGATCATATACCTTCTCATTGTTAGGCTATTGACATAATATTGTGTATTATTACTTCTATTCTCTGTTCATCCAACGTAAGAATATATCATTAGTTAGTACGTAGAATAAGTACTAGTTTTCCTCAGGAATGTTTCCTTCATTTTAAGAGTAACTGCAGTGAACAATAGGGTTAAAGGTTGCATAGTTATAAATTCTGTACTTATATGTAATAAAATAGTCAGAGGATGTAGTTGCGCTGAACGACTGTATGACAACTGAGATCTTTCTGCAATTATTCCGACTCCAACTAGTAACGTGTACTTGTGTCCTGGATTATATTGTATTGGTGGATTGTCATTTTACGATAATTAACAGGGCAGTGACACCACACTCCGTTATTCACACCTGAAGGCATTTGTCAATGGTCTAGCTGCCTAGCAACCTACCTACCACTAATAGATAACTTATAAACATGAAACAGGTAACTACTACTACTCAATCACTTTACTATGGACAGGTGACGACAGTTTCATATCTTATAGCCTGAAGGAAAGTGCATAGCCATAAATTAAATAACTGGTTTTCTTCAACTGCAGTTACAAAAGCTCACACCAAATTGACCACGTCATACTCGTAGGTTGGTTTTCGTACAAAATAAATTTATGAATAAATTTCGTTTGGCGAATCAATACAAGTTTAAATAACCAAAAGGCTCACGAGTTAGGCCTAATGCTCGACCAACTGAGCAGTGCCTGCCTCGAGGTTGGACTCGCGATGAATATGGCAAAGACCAAGGTGATGACTAACAGCACCAAGCGCAACATAGGAATTGGGGGTGTGAGGATTGAATATGTCCATGAGTACATATATCTCGGCCAAATAGTCTCCTTCCAGGCAAGACACGATAAAGAAGTTGCTCGACGCACCGAAAACGCCTGGAAGAGCTATTGGTCGATGAAGCAAATAATGAAGGGAACTCTCCCTCTCTCACTGAAGAGAAAACTCATGGACATGTGCATTCTTCCTTCCTACCCTCACCTATGGAGCGCAGACATGGTCATTAACCAACCGTCAAAAGTCCACGCTTGGGGTCTGTCAGCGAGCAATGGAGCGCAGTATCCTTGGAGTGAAACTTACTGATCGTATAAGGAACTCGATACTGCGTTCCAAAACTCAAATTGCCGATGTAGGTCACACGGCTGCCAAGCTCAAATGGAACTGGGCTGGCCACATCTGTCGCATGCCGGAGGAGCTATGGGCTAAAGCTACCACAAAATGGGTCCCAAACAGCAGCAAACGGCAACGCGGCAGGCCCAGAAGGAGATGGCGGGACGAACTCGACTCTTATCACAAGGATTGGCGCATAACAGCACTAGATAGGGATAAGTGGAAGGAAGGAAGGGAGGCCTTTGCCCTGCAGTGGGACACAAATGGCTGATAATAATAATAATAAAAGGCTCACAGCAAATTGACCACGTCATACTCGTAGGTTGCGTTTTTGTACAAAATAAATTTATGAATTAATTTGTCGAATCAATACAATTATTTTAATTAACTAACGGATACTTAGGAAGTCGTCTATCTTGGTATGGACATGTAATGAGGAGGGATGAAACGCATGCTACTAAAAAGTGACGGATATTAATGTTGATAAATGGAGAGGGAGAGGATGCCAAAGAAAACATGGATGAATTTGTGTGAGGAATGATATGACAGAGAATGGTGTAAATGATGTAAAATATGCATAAATTTTCTTTTTTTTTATTTCGATACGTAATGTTAAAGTACTATAAAAATAACGACAGAAAGCGAAAACAAGACATAATCGGCCAAACAACACAAAAGTTATACCCATTTAAACTTTTGTTTCTATCTCTTTCTAGATAAATGGAATTTGGTATGGATTTTGTACGTCGATGCAGCGAATGACGTCATTCAATGTATCGGATCTCTCTGTCTAATCAGCAGTTTCAAATGCTTATAACTTAGTATTTTTTATAGATATTAAAAAAATAATTTCACCTTGCTGTTTCTGATGTTAAGAGCCTGTATTTTCTGTTTTGGTGATATTGGGCGATCTAGATCTCGGTATCTATAAGACCTAAGAGTTCGCTATTTGGACACCATTAAACTTGGACTTATAATCATTAAATCTGTTGAAGCGAAAACACGATTGGATAAAAAAATCACGATAGAAAAAAAAGACAAAAAAAACTCGTTTTGCACTTATTTTGTGTTGGATCTCTGAAACCCTACGGAAGTTAATGATGATTTTTAGCCTAATAGATAGGTAACAATATTATCTAACATCGTGTTGACTTAATTTTTTATTTAGACGAAAATTTGATTTTATAAAGAACTAGCTGACCCGCGCAACTTCGTCTGCGTTACATAAGAGAGAGAGAGAGGGTTAGAGAGATTGTGAGTCAACCTTAAAAGATAGACATGTGCTATCGTGAACTTTATAAGAGAAACAATCCCGTCATACATGCATGATTGTTGAGTAACTTTTACCGTTTACGCAGTGCACGCAACGGAAGCTCTCAAAAGCAATATTTTTTCCCTGTATTTGCAACATTTTTCATTGATGCTCCGCTCCTATTGATTATAGCGTGATCTTATATAACGTATAGCCTTCCTCGATAAATGGGCTATCCAACACTTTAACTTGGAACCAGTGGTTCCTAAAATTAGCGCGTTGAACCAAGCAAACAAAAAACCTCTTCTCCTTTATAATAAGTATAGATTCAAGTGGGTGACAATTAAATTTCTCAGAAATATTGTTTTTTCCGATTAGAGGCTTCCCTCGACAGCCTTACGTTTTCACCCTTAGACACTTGAGGATAGTTTTACCCTAGCAAGGTCGAAAGTTCTCATCAAGATACATGAAATGAGCCCAAACGCGATATAGCTGCTGTATACTTTCGGGGACCTCTGGCTACTGTCTTCAGTCTCCATCGTCAGACCCTCGATAAAAGTCATGCTCTTGTTAGGTCTAAAGTTCTCATCAAGCTGCATAAATGAGCCCAAACACCACATAGCTGCTGCAAACTCTTGCGGAGCTTTTGCAATTGCCTTCCGTCTCCATCGTCAGACCTTCGATGACTTTCATACTTCAGCTAGGTCTAAAGTTCTCATTAAGGTGCATGAAATGAGCCCAAGCACGATTTTTCAATTTTAAATAGGATAAACTTTAAGATAATTATACGCTTTTCACAAAAAAAAATATATCATACAATATCGGAATTACCTGTAAAAAGTTATGCATGGTCCTATATAAAAAAATATACGCATTGAATTGAGAACCTCCTGAATTTGTTTCGTGGGCATAACACCAAATCTGAGGCAACTGACTCGGGCGAGTCATTCTATCACGAAAAATCTTAACAACGCGATTCAGAAAATGGAGTGAAATGAACAACGCCATCTATAGACATGGAAAGCGGTCTAACACACACTATATTGGCTATGTAGATTTTTAAAGCAGCGTCATATAGACTAATTTAGAGTACCTCTTGCTATCTTAACTTTTTTTTATAGACGGTCACTCGATTTAAAAGTTAACTTGTGAGCACATGTTTAGTTATTAGTACCATTTTGGTTGAATAGATGCCGCTGCGAGTATCTTACATTTCGATGATAAGTTCTTCTTGAACACGTTAAGTTCATTTATATCATTTGAGAAAGCACCGATTACAGTGAAACATAAACTAAAACTAACCACATTGGATTTATAATTTACACGTGATGCTATGCTGTAACAAAAGACCTCGCACAGACATACGGGAAAAAAATAAAATGGTAGAAATGGATTCTGTTATTGATCCTTTAACACCCTACTATTTTTTTCTAAATATTTTAATTGTACAGAAACGCCACGGCATGAAGTTTGAACCAAAACGAAGACAAACCAAACAACAATGATGACAAATATTTCAAAGCAAATTAGTAGTAATAGCAAAATATCGCAGAACAGAAATGAGCTTGAACGCGAATCGCCTAAGTCATTGTATCCTAACCTCAGGTTTTACACTATTCTGTAATCTGTGATTGATTCATGAGTTCGTTTTTTGAAACGTTTTTTCTTACCTTTCAGCAGACGAAAAATACTGGCCACCTAGAAATTGGCATAAAAACTTTAGAACGTTATAGAACCTCATTTCATTACCTTTCGGCAGACGCCTGCATTTTACTGAAACATACTGGCCACCTACAAATACGCATTTAAAAAACTGAAGATAAACCTCAAGGCACTTCCAAATTCTTATTTCAATGTAAAATATGCATTAACTCGCTGTCGTAAAATTCAATATGGATCTTTTTCGGCTTCCGAATTCTAATTTCAATGTAAAGTATGCAATAACGCGTTGCTGTAAGATTTAATTTGGATCTTTCCACTTTTTTCATACAAACATTAAACACCCTTATTTATACCCTTAAGGGCCGAATTTCATAAAACCTTAAACCTTAGTGAGCACCAAGAAGCTGAAAGGAACATTCAGGCCCACATTCACGTCTCTAACTTTAAAAACATAGGACTTTCATACAAACTTTGAGACCCCTTTTCAACCCCTTGGGGTGCGAATTTTAAAAAATCCTTTCTTAGTGCGCGCCTGCACCCCATAGAGAAAGCTTGTGCCAAATTCTGGACCTCACGGCCCAGTAGTTTCCGAGATTTCGTGATGAGTGGTCAGTCAGTGAGTGGACTTCTCTTTTATATATATAGATAAAAACCACTCATTTCGCACTATTCGGTCGCAGTTACTGACGTTACAACCGCATTGTAGTGCAAGCTGATTAGAACTTTATTCTAACAGTATTACAAACGAAGTTTGAAACACCACAAATAGAGTTGCTAATCTGAGGTAGTATAGGCTCTTAATACGCTTAGTTTAGAGTGATAAAAAAAGATAATGCATATACCCTATTATGCCTTGACGTCTGACAGGGGAGAATGGAAGAAGAAAACGTGTTGCACCGACTCTAAGTAGAATGGAACAAGGGCAGGAGGATGATGATAATGACTTAAGTGTCCTTAAGGTCAAAGCGTCAGGGTAGCCCGCGAAATTCAATTTTTTTTTACGTTTTTTGCAATTTGCCGACCAGTGCTAGTTTGTATGTTGATTAAAATATTGTTGGCGATTGTAAGACGTATGTAGTTACAGAATTATAATCATCAAAATCATCAAAACAACCCTTCAAGTTTATAAAGGTCTAGCAATGACTTTGACCTTGAAAAAATCGTTCCTCGACTTATATGAACTTAGAGGGTTGTTTTGATGATTTTGATGATTATAATTCTGTAACTACATACGTCTTACAGCCGCGAACAATATTTTAATCAACATACAACTTAGCACTGGCCTGAAAATTGCAAAAAACGTAAGAAAATTTGAATTTCGCGGACTGGTTGGAGCATTCACACCTTAAATTACGGATTACGGACAGTTGTCCGTAACAGGAATCTAAAGACTATCTGTCCGTTTTTATTGTAATCCTCTGAACAGACAACTGTATTTTCAGAGGATTACAATAAAAACGGACAGTTATAGGGAAAATCAGCAATGCAAGTGTGCAATGATATTAACTGACTAAGCGCCTGGTAAAAACCGATTTCGGACAGTTCGATGCCATGCGTTTCTTTGTAAGAATGAACGGCAAACAAAATTTAACGATACTAATTAAAATACCAAGTATCATGATCATGATCATACTTCATGGTGAGCATTTTGGTTGAAAAAATATGCTAATGAAAATGCGGGTCTTCTGCTTGAGATAATGTTCCCCAACGCTCTAATTAAATGGCTGCAAGAACGTTGTAAAATCAAGGTGTTAAATCACCGAGATCAAGTTAATAACTCTATTGTTTGTGGGGGATTTGTACTTACGCAACAAATAATGCAAAAACTGGATTAGGAAAATCCTCCTTCCAGTTTCACTCAAGTGTGACGGCGTTATAAATATTTTTCGCACAGTTCCGTACAAGTCCAAAGCAAATATTCTACCCAGCTATTTTATTTATTCCTTAGATTTTGATAGACCATGAAAATAATTAACATGATTAAGATTTATTTAATTACAAGTCACAGCAATTAAAGGTTTTTCAGCACAATATTTTCTATTAAAACCGGCTTTTTTTTCTTACAGTTCCCAAAAAACGGCAGTTGACGTGAGAATGGAACGTAAAACGCACTAGCTATTTAACAATTGACTGTACAAAAAATGGTTTCGCTATAACAGCCTTGTAACTCTAAAAAACTGGAGTAGGTAGAACCTCCGGCAAACAAAGCTTACGGCATTGCAATACAGACAGGCAGTCGCTGACACCTCGCGCTGTACGCAGCCTGAAAAATCGTTACGCGCTCTATATTAGGAAAAAACTTTTCAAATAAAAATATTACATTTTTTATTTTAACACTTTCATAATTAGTGGTAATCAAGCTATGAGACACGGTTATAATTCAAAGTGAAAGCACAAAACTAGTGACTGGATTTTAGTGAAAATGCATCCGAAACATTTTGAAGATCCGTGGACTTTCGTGTACAGGAAGCTACAAGAAAGGGAAATAATCAGCAAAACCAAGTGAGACTGAATATATTTTTAGGTTCATTAAATTATTCTCTTGCTAAAATCTATCGACTAATTTTCAGTTTATTTTCAGTCAATAGTGATGTCATTTAGGTTTTGTTATCCTGTTTTTGTACGTGGATATTATGTGCTATTTTCATCATATATTTATTGCTCTAGATACAAGTTATAAATAATAATTAAGGTATGATTATACTGAAAAAGTTGCTTGAGTTTTGGTTAATATTAAATTGGTAAAGGTCCCTAGGGCCAATGTAAAATCACATAGGTACTGATCAGAATCGGGAGCCTATCAAAACAATTTTCAGCTTATTTATGCTCTAATATTTTTAACATGTTTCGATATCTATTTTCTCATTCAGCTGAGTGTAAAGAGAGAAAGTAAAGTTTATGGAGAGAAAAAAAAACGAAATATGTCTTGGACTCTTGGTATTTAAAACATGAAATAATCTGCATATGTAGAGGACAGTTAATTTATTTAAGTACAGTTAGCACTGTTCGAGAAAAGTCCTTTGTAAAAGGTCGACAATGTTATAATTACTGTAGGCGAGGACAACATTTTCTTACAGTGAATTTTCAAGATATTTTGCGCATTAGACTTTGCAATATTTTACAATTTTTATAGACAATTTGCTTTCATTTTTTTACTTTAACTTTGCTTTACACGAAGCCTGAACGGAGCGTGTTAATAGCATTATAATTGCATCGTATTTTGGAATTCTAGTCTGTTATTATTCATCTGTGTTCACTAAATGGTCTAGATATTTTGCGTATCATTTTCGCCTTGGCCTTCACCTTTTCATAGCCGGTAAAACTCATGGGTTTTTGGCTCATTGCCTGACTCGTCACGTCCCCCGATCGATTGTAAGCCCTGCCCATTACATCATAGTTATGGTTATATTTTTTCGTAAATCTAAGTTCTTTTTAATTTCGTTATCTACTTTATAAGATTAAACACATATTATTATCATGAGACACTGTTGACATCCCGTATGAGTAACGAAGTGCAAACAAATACTTTTGAAGCGCGATGTGCCACAAACAAGACGGCGTCAATTTTATGATCCGAGGGAAATTATAAGAAAGAATTGTATTTTTCATACAGAGACGTTTGGTTGCAATGTTATGCTTTCACACTATCACGGCATCAAGCTTCTCTAGAATTCTGGATGACTAACGTAAGCGCGTGATTATAGCGGTAGGTCGATTTCTGGCCAAAGCCAAAGTAGACCCTTCGTCTGTGAAGCCCGACCGAATCGGTCTGACGCCATTGTTTAACCATTGTGTCTACTTCTAACAGATAAAGGTTTAACTCTAAGAAATATAATAGAGGTATAGAAAAGAATAGATATAGAAATAATACCTAGAGTTCAAGATTGGCAAAATTCGAATAATTCTGAGGGGCCATCCTTTAATCACGAGGTTTTTCGGCTACTTTTATTGGCCACCCAGGGAGGGTGTTACACCGTGAGGTGGCTACCCCTCCCAGCATCACGTGTATTTTTTATTATTGAAAATGTCAGATAGTTTTAGAATCTGTTTAAATAAAAAAATAAAAAAAAAATATTGGATTTTGAGAAAGAAAATTGTTTGCTCGGGTTCTTCAGACTAAAACTCACTTGATCGAGTTTTTAATAATTAATAATTGGTAAAAAAAACGTTACACGTCGCACATAAAATTATTGTTTTTCGTCTCACCAAAAAATACACGTGATTATCACATTATCCCCATCATGATTAATCGTTATTTTTCTGAACCCCTGTTCAAACCTCACGTGAGTAATATTATAGCCTGAACTATAACGTTTTCTTTTTACTTTTAAATTAAAACATAATGTTGACCGCAACTTACAACTTACCTTGCAACTTGTCAAAAATAATAACACTTCTAAATGTGTGATCCTTGAAGCCGAACGTTTGGCCGAAAGTGTTTTTTTTTCCAAAGGAAGGCTCCGGTTGGACACTACCTATCCATCGCCAAAATATTTCCTCCGTCCAAAGACATTTACGCTTCGATTTACCCGAGACTTCGAGATAGGTACTCCCAGGC
The DNA here is from genome assembly GCA_905147715.2 of Xestia xanthographa. Classification (NCBI taxonomy): domain Eukaryota; kingdom Metazoa; phylum Arthropoda; class Insecta; order Lepidoptera; family Noctuidae; genus Xestia; species Xestia xanthographa. Next base: position 16,418,549 of record LR990659.1, on the reverse strand, counting down.
TAAAGTCTCAATCCTAATGTTCGGGTTCACCAACTTGGACATGAATTCTGAATCCTTGGGAGAATTATTTTTATCTCACCCCTCTATGAAATGTTTCTCGCTTTGATCCCCGCAAGTGGGGATTTACTAATAATTTTACGTTTCAATTGAAATTCACTACCTACGCACTGCTTTGAATCCCCATTAGTCATATGTGATAGCTACATACAGTTACCTGGGAATTATGAACTTACAGTTTTTATTATTAGCAAAAATATTGATATCTCATTTTAATATGCTGTAAATTGACGTAGGCTATGGTAATTTGGTGTGATAATGATAATATTGACTCGTCCTTTTCATCCCCGGTAGGTTACATACTCCTTTCGACAACTCAACAAATCAAGAATCTTGACTTCATGAGTTGAATTGAAAGATGTGCCTTATTTGGCGTGATAATGAAAATCTTGACTCGCGCTTTTCCCCATGTGCCATGTGGCATCCCGTCCCGGGTACGGGGTAGGTTACATACTCCTTTCGACAACTCAACAAGTCAAGAATCTTGAATTCATGATTTGAAAATGAAATTAATAACCAAATGCCCTTTCGTACACATATACATAGAGCGTTCTAAACAAAGGATAAAAAATCAAAGAAGTAACACGAGTCTTAAAGTTCGTGGACCGTAAAGCCTGTGGTAGAGCCTCCCTTTAACCTTGAGCTTGAACACGACCTCGCGTTGGCTCAGAATTTGGCCAAACTTTGCGTCATTCTCAGTTTGCTCAGATATTACTATCAGACGTTAACTAGAGCGATAATGTTTTTGTCTTCGCTAATAAGTATAATTATTATGAACGAATTTTGTGAACGGTCGCGAATGTTTGTTCGTCTGATCTGGTAGAATGAATTACGCCCACAATGTAACAGATATGGCTAGGTAACTAGCGAGTAGCGGTGCATTGGCTGTTTGTTTTATTATGTAGTCATGTTTGAGATGCTTGCAATTCCTTCTATTTGCGTCCTCTATTATATTAAATACTTAAACCTATGCCTTGAGCAACTGCTACCGGGTTAAAATTACTTAACTAGCATTGATGGAGGTACTTAGTTGGATTAAAGTCTATCCTTCCAACATAATTTTTAAAAAGTTTTGGAAGGTTATTATAATATCAAACAAACATTCTTAGCTGATATAATTAAAAATATGAGTTTTGATGAGTTGGTTTAAACGAGTAGGTACCTATATACATACTTAGGTAAGTATTAACAAAAACAGTAACTAACTAAACACAATAGCTTTGATATCAAACAGCAAATACCTACAAGGAAAGAGGTAAGTATCTACATTTCGAAGTATGCTGATGATTCAAGTGACGTCATTTCTAGCAACGGAATCACCTTATACTTCGTCACGTTACTTACGTACGACAATCTATTAATTATAAAAACCTTTCAACCATATTGACTCAAGCGGCTAGGGACCAACCTTGCGGCACGCAAACCCTTGTTGGACAATAACCAGGGGAAATTACTACCTAACGGTTTAAGTTGGATGATCTCTGTCTCCTTGTAATCTAGCGGACAGGTAATTAGAAGCTCTAGGCCGCCGCGACCGGCGAACGGATCCTTTTGAATTAAATCCTGAAGGCCTGAAGCCGTAAACAAATAACTTCACATTAATGTGAAGGTTGGAAAGATATAGAATTTGGAGTGCCTCAAATGTTAAATTTTAACTTTCTAGTTATTAGTACCTACGAGAATGTTACGCTCTAAATGCATGGTAACAAAAATGTGTCATGCATGTTGTGGTCGATCAGACTCGGATCCTGTTGGTACTCGTAAACATGCATCTTGATATTTAAGAAATATTCAGGTATGTTGCTTCAGTAAAAAGGATGATTCATCTCCTTTTCTTTCAGTGGCCATGGTGTTAAAAATAATTTCAGGATGGACAAAATCATTGTATAAATGTTTAAAGATTGATTGTGTGACATTACAAAAGCACGTGTGCTAATGCTGAACATTTAGTTTGCACATTGCCGTGCCACGGTGTGCTGCGTGCGCTGAACGCTCGCTTGTTCACTGCCACCTTGAAATGTCTTGAATTACGTCAGCTTAGCCCGGTTACCGCTGCCGAAACCAAAACAAACTGAGTCGCGTTTACTCCAAATAATTTTTACATGTTTGCAATTCAATACAGCCTAGACAACCTTAGTCGACGCAAAAGTCAATGTGAAATTTATTAGTGTCTGTGTCACTGAACTCTTCCAAGTGTAGATGGAGCCGGTTGCTCTCAAACTGCGGTTGTGAATAACGTTATTTCCGGAACCAATCTAAGTCTGAGACTGGTACTGTTTACGTCATTTTCTTCCAGACCATATGACTCGATTCGTTTGTGATTCATTGTGTATATCGATGATCGTGGGTATCTACATATTATTTTAGTCCGAGTTACCGACCGGTCGCCTTTTGTTTGTACGTAGGTTGTAAAAAATTAATCGAACGTAAATAAAATTTTGATCAGTGCGTTGATATTTTCATCATCATGGATGAAGAATCTATGTGGAAAGGTTTCTACGAAAAGTTGCAGCAACAGAAATCTATTGAAGACCAAGTGCACGATAACAGGTGACTTTAAATATTAGTTCTATCACTCTCACTCTTGTAATAGATCGTTAGATCCTTTTTTGTGGATTTTATTACATTAATTAAGAAAGAAAGAAAACGTCAGTACCTACACACACACACAGTAATAAATTATACAAAATAAAGAGAAAATACAAAGCATGTGCTGTGTGCCTCACGGCTGCGCCTGCATCCATCATGCATGGGTCCATTGCAGCATTTATGCCAGACAGGTGATGCTGTCTGACGCTAGTGTACCCATGAACCTTGAGGGTGACGGAAAAAACAAGCAACAAACAATTACAAAATAAGTACCTACCTAATATATATTTTTTTTTTTATTACATAATAAACTAAGAAATAAAGAAAACGTCAGTACCTACCTACACACACACACAGTAATAAATTATACAAAAAAAGAGAAAATACAAAGCATGTGCTGTGTGCCTCACGGCTGCGCCTGCATCCATCATGCATGGGTACATTGAAGCATTCATGCAAGACAGGCAGTGACGGATTAAGACTACTTGATGCCCTAAGCAACCACGCCTGTGGGCCCCCCTATCTGTATGTCAACTTGAATCGGTCTTTCCTTTACCGTCTAAAAACATTAGTTTTTTGTAAAATAAGATGATGAGATGTAACGTACCTTGTGGAGTAGGTGCGACAACAATAAAAACCAAAGCATAATAATTTAGGTAAACTCAAACTCAAACTCAAACTCAAAGCATTTATTTCAATTAGACCATTACGGCACTTTTGAAAGTCAAAATTACAAAAAAGAAAATCAAAGCTACAGTCCCAGTCACAAGGCATAATAACTTGAGAAAGTATACTGTAGTTGCCCATTCACTAGCGTAGATCTCTATGGAGAAGAATGGGCAAGAAACTCCATGGACACTCTTTTAAAATCAAAATATTGTTACAAAATCTTGGTTACATCATTAATTTTGAGATTATACATTTATATGTGAGAACGATGTAGAAAGACGTGCACACTAAGAGCATCCAGAGTGAAAGATTAGATTAAAAATGTATGAATAAAGTAATTAAAATGAACCTTGGCAGCTAAGAGATGACCAGTCCCAACTGACAGCGCCCGTTCACAGACATGACGCATGTACCGGCGCCATTCAACTCAACCATATTGAAGGGAACTAAATGACCCGACACACCCGCCACCATCAGCGAGACATTTAAGTGAGCATGACATTCTCTCAGTCACCAAGGCATATTCAAGTCAATGAAAGATAAATAAATGTAAATGGTGGCTGAACAGTACAAAGTACTCACACATGTGCTATGCAATTATATAATACTAAGAACTGGAATCTATACAATGCAAGTATATTTTTACAATCTTCTGCAGCTTCCACAATACATTAACATGGGAATCAATTCTTCATCTTCTTCTTTACGTGTCGATGGACTCAAATAATGCCCGACCAGTACAAACAATTAGTTTGCCCCCCCACCTATGGTTGTGGAGCAGGACCAGCATTTAGCCAAGCATTTTTATCATCAATGTAATCCCCCAACTTATAATATGCTTGCCTACATAGTGTGCGTTTTATACAAGATTTAAATTTCGTCTCATTCAGTTGAAGAATGTGGGGAGGTATTTTATTGTAACATTTCAAACAGTACCCCATGAAAGATGAATCCACTTTAGCAAGCCTGAAACCTGGCTGAACTAGTTGGTCCCTATTTCTAGTGTTATAGTGGTGTCTGTCCCCTCTCTTACTGAATAAATGCCGATTTTTTCTAACGTACATGATGTTTTCATAGATGTATTGACAAGGTACTGTCATGATATTAATTTCCTTAAACAGTTCTCTTAGAGAATCGCGTCTACGTAATTCATAAATGGCTCTGATGGCTCTTTTCTGCAGAATAAATATAGACTCGATGTCTGCAGCCCGTCCCCATAGTAAAATACCGTATGACATAATACTATGAAAATAACTAAAATAGACCAGCCTCGCGGTATCAACATCAGTAAATTGACGGATTTTTCTAACAGCATATGCTGCTGAGCTTAGCCGTCCTGCAAGAGATGTTAGATGAGGACCCCATTGTAACCTTGAGTCGAGCGTGATTCCCAAGAAAACCGTTTTATCGACAAATTCTAGTTTCTCTTGATTCAATATTATGTCACAATCACTACTTTTGACATTTGGTAGAGCAAATCTAATGCATTTAGTTTTTTTCCCATTTAGTACTAAATTATTAGCGGTAAACCAATCGTGGACCTGCAGTAGGGCGTTATTTACGTCATCAAGATTAGTGGCACGTCTGTTTATTTTAAATATTAAAGAAGTATCGTCAGCAAACAACACCATATGCGGATGGTTGTTAAATAGATGGGGTAGGTCATTAATATATACTAAAAAGAGGAAGGGACCCAATATCGAACCTTGTGGTACACCCATTTTTACTTTTAAACCCATTGAGTTGACTCCATTTATTTGTACCTGCTGCTGTCTATCATTCAAATACGATTTTATTAAACTGAGCGCAAGTTTACCTAACCCGTAATGCTGAAGTTTCAAGATCAGGGTTTCGTGATTTACGCAATCAAATGCCTTCGAAAGGTCACAGAAGATTCCTATGGCATCTTGTGCCTCTTCCCACGCAGTAAATATGTGTTTTAATAAAGTGACACCGGCGTCAGTTGTACAACGTCCTTTGGTGAAACCATACTGTTGCTCGTGTAATATTTTATTAGTGTTAAAAAAGTTAAGCATTTGATTGAGCATTATCTTTTCAAAAACCTTGCTGAAAACCGGCAACACGGATACGGGCCTATAGTTATTGGTGTCTTTACTGTCCCCGGATTTAAAAAGCGGTATTACCTTACTGAATTTCATCAGATCCGGGAAGACCCCTTGATCCACGCACAAATTAAATATTGAGGCTAAATACGGCGCTACAGTCTCAATAATTGAGGTACAAGCTTTGATAGACATACCCCATAGATCTTCCGTTAATTTGATCTTAATTTGCTTAAAACCTTTTATGACTGTTATGGGGTTTATATGCTGAAATTTAAATTCATTTGGACAGGCTGAAACGTTCGCTTTCAATAAATCAATAGAGAGCAAGGGAGAGGAATTTAAGGTTTCTGTAGTTTTAAGTGGGATACTGGTAAAGAAATTTACAAATTCTTGAGCAACTTCATTGTTGGAGCTCACAAGGCCACGCGATGTCTCTAGTGTGAAGTCATTACCTTGTTTTTTATTGAAATGCGCCTTGCGACTTTTCAGGCATTGAATTCACGCAAGATAACGGTTAAATTGGTGGTATTAACGTCTAACGGTTTTAACATATATTATCGAACTTTAAATATAATATCTATAAATTTTGGAGCCGGTCTTGTATCATCTTTGTCCTTTTTTCATTTTTTTATATTTTTGATTTTGAAAAAGAACGTTTCGCTGTGCAATTTGTAATCATAAGCGATAAAAATATACGCAGGGCTGTTTCCACATTAGGTAAAGCTGTGGAAAAAGCGCGGGGAAGGGGTGGTTTGTGATTGGCTGATCGCGATTCCGGTGCATTCAAATTGCTGAATGCACTAGCGGGCAGCGAGTGGGCAAGCCGGAGCGGGATTATGACTCTAGGTCGGACTCTATGTCAACTTAAAACGCACGAATTTTCAAATTAGTCATTACCACTCAAAAATATTTAGGGGGAATCCGGGACCGCGGTCCTGGTTCCAAAAGCCCCCCGACCCGTTCTAGAAACTTTTGTTGGTGTGGTTTTTGGTGACGTGAGACTTAGATTGAGACGTGATACCCTAAGGACGGAGTTTTTTGTTCTTCTTCTGGTGCCCCCCCAGACGTGATGCCCTAGGCAATTGCTTAATTTGATTAAGGGTTAATCCGTCACTGAAGACAGGTGATGCTGTCTGACGCTGGTGTACCAATGAACCTTGAGGGGTGACGGAAAAAACAAGCAACAAACAAATAAAACATAAGTACTTAATTATTATATTTTGATAAACCTACATAGCCCGCTTAGTTAGCATGAACGCCGTAGACACGAAAGAGAATCAACAAATCTTTTGTTCATGCCATTTTGTTTAGTTTAGACGTAGATTAAAATTGGATAACATCTGGCAAAAGGTTACGCTTATCAATACGGTACTTAGACAATGACCAAGTTGGTATTATAACTCACAAAGCAAGATTTTTAACAATCACAAAAAAAAAACAATACTGTGTACCGATTATCTAGTAGTTTTCTTCCCTGACAATTATTATGAAAATACCTTAATTAACTACAAAATATTAAATAAGCAAACTTTGCCTACTTAATTATAGTTTTTTTATTGACCTAAAAATACAAAATACATAACTAAGTTTTCAGAGTCCAACTTTTGTAACTCTCACATCAACTCACTTGTAACGAAACGTAGCTTAATCTGACAGTGGCGTTCCGGTCACGTCACTACTGTCACTGTCACTTACCTTATCAACTGAAGCCGCACTGTCAATGAAATAAATCGATGCTAATGTGAGAAAAAAGTATATTACGGACGTAGGCGGAGTGGAGTTCGTACAACTACAATATTATTAAAGTGCCTAAATAATTTGTCTTCCATTTTAACGACATAAATATACAAACGTCAAATTACCGAGGTCAGTGATAAAGTGTGAAGGTGTCATTGAGATAAATCGTTCTCACGGTATAATCTGTACACTCTAGCTGTACATATGGAATACTTGCGTGCCGGTATTCGTAGAAATATAATAGCCTACAGTATTCAACAAAGACAAATGCATTTACTAAAAAATAAGGCGTACGTTGGTGGCCAATGGGTAGACGCAGGAAGTGGCGATACGTTCAAGGTGCACAACCCTGCCGATGACTCCGTTATAACAAGCGTGCCGGATATGGGAGCTGCCGACGCTAAAAAAGCTATTGATGCTGCTGCTGCTGCTTATAAGGATTGGAAGAATGTCACAGCCAAAGAGCGCTCAAAGATGATAAGAAAATGGTATGATATTGCTGAAGCACATACTGATGATTTAGCAAAAATAATAACAATAGAGAGTGGAAAACCGTTAGTGGAATCTAAAGGGGAATTGACTTATGGCAACTCATTTCTGGAGTGGTTTGCAGATACTGCCCGCCATATAAACGGAGAAGTAATACCAAGCCCATGGCCAAACAAATGTATAATGGTGACAAGACAGCCACTCGGTGTAGTATCAGTTATTACTCCATGGAACTTTCCTTATGCTATGATAACAAGGAAAGTAGGGGCTTTGCTGGCTGCTGGGTGCACTTGTGTTATTAAACCATCTGAAGATACACCTCTGACAGCACTTGCTGCTGTTGCACTAGCAGAAGAAGCTGGAATACCTAAGGGAGTGATCAATGTTGTTACTTGTCACAGAAAAAATGCCCCAGAAGTTGGAAAAGAATTGTGTGAAGATCCTCATATTGGATGCATTTCCTTTACAGGATCTACTTATGTTGGGAAATTACTGTATGGTCTAGCAGCAAAAGGTATTAAAAGAGTTGCTCTAGAGCTGGGGGGAAATGCACCATTTATTGTTTTTCCAAGTGCTGACATTAATCGGGCTTTGGATCATGCCATGCTTGCAAAGTTCAGGAACAATGGTCAAGCATGTATTGGAGCAAACAGATTTCTAATACATGCAGACATATATGATGATTTCATCGAAGGTTTTAAAGAGCGTATGGCATCCAAGTGTATTTTAGGACCTGGCACAAAGGAAGGAGTCACTTGTGGCCCACTTGTTAATCAAGAGCAAACAAAGAAAGTTTCCAGTTTCGTAGAAGATGCAGTACAAAAAGGTGCAACAATCTTGCATGGTGGCAACATTGCAAAAAAAATTGGTCGAAATTTCTATGAGCCTACACTATTAGTTGATGTAAAACCTGATATGTTGGTATATAATGAAGAAGTATTTGGCCCAGTTGCAACGGTTCTGAAGATTAAAAGTGAGCAGGAAGCCTTGGCGATTGCTAATAGTACTAGGAGTGGTCTAGCTTCATATGTTTTTACTAAAGACCTCGGACAAGCATTTAGAATGTCAAGAGACCTTGAATTTGGTATGGTTGCCATCAATGATGGTATCATGTCTGCTGCAGAGCCACCATTTGGAGGTATCAAGGAGTCAGGCATTGGAAGGGAGGGCAGCAAGCATGGTATTGAAGAATACACTGATATCAAATATACCCTCATGTCTGGTCTGGAACAATAAGAAATTGAAAACCATCAAATGGAAAAACTGTTCTCAAGAGATCAATGGAACACTTCACCATATAATTCATCACTTCTTAAATACCTTTTGAAGACATTTAGTCAGACAGAAACTATATTAGAACTTGATATTAATTTTAACAGATCATACCTGATTAATTGTTCAAATTGGTTTAATTTTGTAATATCATTTAAGAATCATTAGTTATAATCAGTAAGTTTAACTAACCAAATGATAAAGATAGAGCAGTTAGTTTACCATATAAATATGACATGAGATATATTTTAATCACAGCAAAATAATTATCATTTGGGGGGTACCTATTTGTAGGTTTGAAAAGAAGACAAGGCAGTCTGCCTTGCTATAATATAAAAGGGACAATAATGAATTGCATTAAGTGTTAAATTGCAAACATATCTAGGTTGCCATATTCAATGCCATATTATTGTTACTATTGTAAACAAATATTGGCTGTTTATAAGATAGACTTACAAATTGCATTTATAATATATCAGAAAAGAATACTGTTGTAATATAATAATAATAAATGACTATTCTAATTATTGTTCTTTTGACAGTAATATAATTATTGTACCTACCAGTAACATTAGGTATCCATTGATGATGTTGGTTTATGTGATAGGGTATTTACAATTCCTTTTAATGCTTTGTAACCGCCTTTGTTATTCAGCTGTTTTTTTTATTTAATTGTTACTATATTTTTTATTGTGATTTATTTTGGTTCCTCATTTTTTTAAATGTTTTTGTTGTTTTGTATATTATATTTTGTTGATTTATTAATTTTTGTTACTAGTTAGTGTACCGCAATCGTTTTTTAAATCAAATAAAATTTGCCAGCATTAGCATGTTTAGAATAGACCTTAGCTCTAAATCATTCCAGAATGTGCTAAAATGAGACAATAAAATATCTATAATTAGGTTATTTTCATTGAATAAATGTATTTATCACAAAATTGAGTTGCTTTTTTTTCAATACCTTTAAAACTACTACACTACAAATGTAGTAAGTGGAACCCAACACGAGCAATAACAAAAATGGCACGTAATTCATTTACTATTTAAGAACAGTCCAAAGTACTTTTGATGATTTGATAGAGGGCTTGATTTCCGAGTGATCCGAAGGAGTCCTTTAAATCCGAAGGACCGAAGGTAGTTACTCCTTTCTTCTATCCCGTGGTGTAAGTATAACAGACGGTTGATAAAAACCGGCCAAATGCGTGTCGGGCCACGCGCAGTGTAGGGTTCCGTAGTAGCCCGTTATCAAAGGCAACTAGGTACTTCATCTTAGTCACTTTGAAGGATTTATTCTAAGGATTTTGTATTTGGTACAAAATTATCCAACACCCAAGTTCTACGGTTATGAGTGCTAAACTTATAAAGTGTTTGTAAAAACCTACTTGCAAAATGAACATCATTTAACATTTTTGTGTATCTTAACCGCTATAATTTTCCTTTTAGAGTTCATGAAATACACTATCATCATGATTTTTCCAGATTTTTCAAGCCAGCAGTTTAGCTTTTTGGGGGGGGGGGGGGGGGGCACTACTGGAACAAAAATTCTATTATATAAAGCTCGATTACCACTGACTGACTGACTGACTCACTCACTGACATAATTGTTCTCCCAGATGGTGAATGGGGAGGTGGGTATATTTTGACAGATTCGTAAACAAGTAACTCCCGCGAGTATGGGAAAAGTGCCAAACCTCCCCTTTTCACCCCCCTTCCTCCCCCTTCCTATCGTATCTCGGAAACAAAGAGACCCGTATTTTTTGTTTTTTACGGATTCGTATAGAGGAAGCTCGGAAAAGTAAAAACCAGTTTTCAAAATTGACCCCTTTTTCCCCCTTCTCCCCCCTTTAGGCGGATCTCGAAAGTTGAGAGACTTGGAACATTTTTTTTTTCAGATTCATATAAAGGGGCAACGCGTTAGTCAAACTCATTTTTCGAAAAACGCCCCACTCTCCCCCACTTCACCCCCCCCCCTTTTCACCCCTTTTTTTTCTACTGAAAAATGTTTTAATTCTTACCTAAAACTATTGAGGAGCGTTGAAATTAAAAAATTGTATACCATTTCCTCCCCTCCCCAACCTCCCCTAAAACTGAAAGGGCTGTAACTTCGTAACGGTTAGAGATAGCCATTGCGTGTTTTAACAAATATTATAGTAGGCGTCAAAACCTGTCTGGTGGTAGGTAGGTTCTGAGTGGAGCGAACCTGCGAGACCGAGTGGAGCGAAGGGGGGAGGTGGCGAGCGAAGCGAGCCGGCGACCTCCGCAGCGTAACGAAGGTTGAGTGGGTGAAGCGTAACTCAGGCCGACGACAAGCAAACTTTAGGGACTGTTTTTTTTTTATGGGACTGGGTTTTTAAATACGGTTTTTACTTTAATTTTATTTGGTTTTTATAATGTTTTAGGGGTTCTTAGGGGTTTTTATACTGATATAGGGGTAGTTGTAACGGATTTTCCAATTATTTTAAGGATTCCTATGGATTCTCAAAATTTTATGATGGTAAGGAATACTTCTCAAGAACACGACAACACGCGAGCTGCGCGCAGCTCGCGCACCCACGCAAATACTAGTTATACTATATAAAGCTCGATTACCACTCACTGACTGACTCACTGACATAATTGTTCTCCCAGATGGTGGATGGGGAGGTGGGTATATTTTGACAGATTCGTAAACAACTAACTCCCGCGAGTATGGGAAAAGTGCCAAACCTCCCCTTTTCGCCCCCCTTCCTCCCCCTCCCTATCGTATCTCGGAAACAAAGAGACTTGGAACTTTTTTTTTTCATATTCGTATAGAGGAGGCTTGGAAAAGTAAAAACCCGTTTTCTAAGTTGACCCCTTTTTCCCCATTCTCCCCCCTTTAGGCGGATCTCGGAAATTAAGAGACTTGGAACATTTTTTTTTTCAGATTCATATAAAGGGGCAATGCGTAAGTCAAAATATTTTTTCCAAAAATCCCCACTCTCCCCCACTTCATCTCCCCCCCCCCTTTTCACCACTTTTTTTACTACTGAAAAACTTTTTGATTCTTACCTAAAACTATTGAGGGACGTTGAAATTTGTATACCCTCCCCTCCCCAACCTCCCCTAAAATTGAAAGGGCTGTAACTTCGTAACGGTTAGAGATAGCCATTGGGTGCTTGAGCAAATATTATAGTAGGCGTCGAAACCTGTCCGGTGGTAGTAGGTTCTGAGTGGAGCGAACCTGCGAGACCGAGTGGAGCGAAGGGGGGAGGTGGCGAGCGAAGCGAGCCGGCGACCTCCTTAGCGTAACGAAGGTTGAGTGGGTGAAGCGTAACTCAGGGGCGACGACAAGCAACTTTAGGGTTATGTTTTTTATAATGGGTTTTTAGAATGTTTAAGGGGTTCTTAAGGGTTTTCATATTGATATAGGGGTAGCTGTAACGGATTATCCAATTATTTTAAGGATTCCTATGGATTCTCAAAATTTTATGATGGTAAGGAATACTTCTCAAGAACACGACAACACGCGAGCTGCGCGCAGCTCGCGCACCCACGCAAATACTAGTTTTCAATATAAAGCTTAATGTTTTTCGATTTAATATAAGTTTATTATTTTATATTAAATCGAAAAATAGTATTAGTTTCCCTCCCATGTAGGGGAGCTGGGAGCTAACATAAAAAAAAACAACCCCTACAAAATTACTGCTTAGGTACTAGTACTAACGGTCTCTTAGCAAAACCTCGGACAGACGGACATGACGAAACTATAAGGGTTCCTTGCTTGTCAGGACTACGGAACCCTAAAAATGAGCCTTGAGCTTTTCCTATACACTGCTCTCATGAATTATGAGGCGCTTCGACCTGACGCGGGCGGTTTTTTCGAATCATGCCGATCCGAACATAAATATGTGTAGACAAAGACCCAGACATAATTATGTAAATACCTGTATCTCAGGAGACAGAGTAGGTAGGTACCTACCTATTGAATGTAGCCTTAATTAGTGCATGTTATTGTAATGTATGTTATTTATTACAGAATACAAGAAGTAGACGACAGTTTCTTCGAAAAATTTGGTTCCATACTAAAACAAGCTTCGCAAAAGGCAGCATTAGAGGAAGCAACACCATTGGCTCCTTTGAAAGAGGCTGAAGAGCAGGATGGGGAACAGAAAATTGAAGGGGATCTGCAGGCGGAGAGTAGAAGCGTCTTACGCGACTCTGATAGTGGGAACGAGACCCTACTCGACACAGATTCAGAACCTGACGAGCAGGACAAAATAGATCAATATGCGGAGGCTGTCGGCTGGAACGTGAGTATCCATAATCTCCAGATTTCATTATTACACAATACATCTATTTTTGCTCATTCACTTGTAAATAGCGTGTCATTATTTTTATTTTCTCATATCATTGAGTAGGTACGTAGATACACGAACGTATGTATTACTTACTTATCTACCTATGTACACATATATAATATTGCATGAATCGTTTGTTGCAATTCACACTTTATCTGTCAGCATCATATGGGTGATTTTTAAAACAATCAAAAGCAGTTCGTTCGGTGCGGATGAAATCGAGTAGGTACAGTAGGCCAGTGTTACCAAAAGCAGGAAAAGCTGGCCAGTGGTCTCTTCTTCTATCGAAATTCTATAAGGTCTTCGCTACGCCATCGCCAGCTCAAAGCCAAACACTTAAAACAAGGAAAGGCTCAAAAATATTTTGAAATTCCATAGTTCTAAAGCGTTGGCTGGGTGGTTTGTACAAAAAAACCCAGGCACGTAATCCAACTAAGGGCAGCTGCTCTGCAGAAGATCGTTTAATTGCATACAAGAGTTCAAGCAAAAGCAGCTTCATTCAACAGTTTGGCAGTAGCATTTTATTTTGATCTGATAGCCTGTAAGGTCAAGACCGTCAAGAGCTAAGACAAGACTCGAAAACATCTCTATTATTAAATTATTTATAAAAAACGAATTTAACGTATCTACTACCAAATAGTTCAAACTTTTGTGATTGTCTGATGTTTTGAAGTGTAGGAAGAACTAGCCGTAATTTATTTACACGATTTGACCCATATCCCTAAATTGGTAGTGCAGGGAAGTGCAGACAATAAACATTTCATCGGGGCGGAAATCGCTGCTCTCGTAACCCACGAGTTAGCCCGTGAGCTGAGTATCGATTTCGTTACGACATTGTTGTATTTTTAGGATACTTGAACCGAACTCCAGACAAGCCTAGCTTTTAATTGAACTAGACATTGGGCTACACCTATCCTGGGAAAGTGTGTCACAGTTAATTTTGGGCTCTGCTGAAACGATGCAGTGACATTAACCTGAGGTATTTGCTATCATGGGCAATATTCCAAGGTGGTGTCACGATTGCATCGCTTGGTACTAACCGTGTTATTGTTCTTAATTCAACTTGTATATCTGAATACGTAGTGGACAGACGATAGGAGCGCAGGACCTTTATTTATCTCAATTAATTTCAATAAGATCAGACGGGTGGGATATTAAAAACCTGTTATGACTGAAAAGTAACTATCTATCTACAAGTTCTACGGCTAACTGTCATTATTTAATGGTGGACTGCTGGCGCTGGACTGGACCCCATCTGCTGGGTGAGAATTGTGTCGATGGAGGGCCAAACCTATATCAAGCTCCCTAAATTGATGTTCGTTGTGTAACCTCTTCCCTTTCTCAGTAGTATACACAATGATTGTGTGGTCTCAATCGCACAATGGTCGCGATACTCGCCCGCGTTCCTGGCACGCATCCAGCTGATTTTTACTTTTCTCGTTTTATTTTGTCAACTTCCTCACCAAGGTTGATCTCAATGACCGTCGTCTGCAATGCGTCATTTCCAATGTCATTCCCCTTTACTTTCAAGTTGGAATTTCCGTTTGGGTTTTTTCTAATAGGCGCTGACATACTCGTATCTGCCGATATTACTGAATGAGAACTACACACTTTTAACAGACCCAATATTATCTGTGAAGAATGGAACTAAGTGGTTCGTAGTGAGCATAATGGTACAGGGGCCCCTAATTCACAACTTCCGCTATGGAATATATAGAGCTATAAATACAGAAATGAATATGAAGACTTGAAGAGCTGTTAATCTATAACCAAATAAGATCAACTTCAAAGCCACCGAATTATACACATTCCCTCGCAATGCCTGAAAGTACTTTTGTTTTGCAACATCTAGATTTAGACAGTTATATGCTTGATGTATTGCCTGGATATTCTCAAGATGCATTAACGTAATCTCTTAGCCGGGGTTGTTGTATCAGCAAATTGTAGAATAGAGTTACGCGTAGGTTCAGAACTACAAACGAGTATTTTGTTTTAAAATAAAACTGCTTTTTATCTGATTTAGACGGGTGATAAGATTTAGGCAGCTATCAAGTACTCGATTATGTAATTTTGCACAAATCACTTGACTTTCCCGACCAGCAGTGATTTTGTGTTATCTATTACTAGTAGTACCTAGTAGATAACACAAAATCAGTAGTTTAATATCTATGCAGTAGTAATTTACTACCTATGCAGTAGGTAAGCCCGATATACCATTCAAGACTTCAGAATACTAAATGTTCAAGTTAATGTTTTAACCACTGTTTGCAACCCGTAGTTCTCAATGATGTAGAATGTTTCGATGGTTCAGCTTAAACCAAAAACTGCATAAATATTTTAAGAGATTTTTATTTCGAGCTTCTACGTATAAATATAGCTGAAGCAGCCCGTCTTAAATTCTAATCTTGTTGAGAATACACTAAACCGTTAGGTACGTACTCGTACATACTAGCGCCTACTGAAGTTCAGTTATGTAAATAAATTGGCAATAATGTAAGAGAGTAGTTTCCGTTCCCGGCGAGCCCAAACGCACGCGGTTAATAAAATAAATAAATCGTTCAGCACGCGCGCCTGTTGCCCTGCTAACTGGGAACCTTGGCTTCTGATTGTGTACTGAACACGACTTACATGTATTATAAACATCTCAGAAGTTTTGCGAAGCTTTGTTTAAAATTTCTTCAGCTAGGTGGTCTATAGGTAGGTAAGTAAATATAACTGGTTTGCATGCCCGCGAGATTGATTTTGGTTGGACCGGGTTTCTTTTTAGGGTTCCGTACCCAAAGGGTAAAAACGGAACCCTCTATTACTAAGACTTCGCTGTCTGTCCGTCTGTCTGTCACCAGGCTGTATCTCATGAACCGTGATAGCTAGACAGTTGAAATTTTCACAGATGATGTATTTCTGTTGCCGCTATAACAACAAATACTAAAAACAGAATAAAATCAATATTTAAGGGGGGCTCCCATACAAAAAACGTGTTATTTTTGCCGTTTTGTCTAATGTATAGATAATGGTACGGAACCCTTCGTGCGCGAGTCCGACTCGCACTTGGCCGGTTTTTTTCCTCATCATGTCTATCAAGGTAGTGAGTACTAGTGAGTAAGACATGACGTTAAAGCATCCATTAATTGCTCACAGACGTGGGGTTTTATAGGCTTTTGTAAAGAAATTTAAGAGGAAACGTCTTAGTTGAATGACGAGATACCACATACCGTCACGTCGGTATGTGGGACCGTTTTATATATTGTAATAAAAAATAATTTATTAAACGCCATAACGGCCTGCCTTCGATTTATAGTCTTGGTTCAAGTGTTATGTATTTTCTTCGCAAGAAAACTACATTAAGAATTCTATTAAACTTATGAGAATGTTCTGTTGTATATGTTCTTCCTCGCTCTGAAGAGGAACATACTCGTATATTACATCTTCTGCATTTAGTAGAGACGGATGTGTCTGTATGAGTGCTATAGACTTGGAGCTAGTTCAGACTATTGCGTCAATCGATTGAATAATTCATTAAAAACTTAAGTACTTTCGGTAAGTTATCGGTAAGTTTATGGGATAAGGAAAAAATGAATAAGTTACGATATTTTTTTGTTAATTTTGCTAGCCTAATCTGTGTGAGATTTTAGTAGGGTTTTCCGTATTTTTTTAATTGAACTCAAAACAGGATATTTTGGTCATTCCAACACAGATGTTGGTCGAGTGAGACATCACATCAGTGGTGTCTTTAAATATTTTGGAGATTTTTTTATTATTTAGGTGTGCTCTCGCATTCGTCTTCGTTGGCGGCGCTTTGCAAAAATAGATTTTGGCGGCAGTGCGGGTTCAATCCCGAGTCCCAGTCGGCCGGAGCCAGTGCACCGGCAGCTCCCACCACACTCATTTCTCTACATTTCCCTAGTGTGTTTCTTCCCGAGTATCGACGTATCGATAACCTGAAGTGAACCTTTTAAACCGTCAATGAAAAGATGACAGATTACATCAATTTTCTCGTTTTATGACCGAGTGTTTACAAGTTGTGTTGTAGTGAATTTTGTGAATATGTGACAGTCAACAATGACTGAATCTTTAGTTAAAATGAATTGCACGGGGACACTTCGGACCAAGTTCAGAGGCGTGAAGAAGGAATTGTTAGACAGGCAGACCAGCATGCTGATCCAGTCTATGACAGTTTGTACATCCTACACATTTTGTATTGGCTACACAAATTGTTTTCGTTGATCTATATAAATTTTTGCTAGAGAAAACGCAATTTTTCTCTAATAAATGTAATTCAAACAGGGTGTGTAATGATCGAATCCCGATAAGCTTGCATTCTTTACTGCGTTCGTTGATAAGATTAGTTATAGTGCGGTACGATTCAATATAACTTAGGTAGGTGGCTAAATCAATGCTTCTATAAGTAAAACTCTGATTCCTTTGTAAACAATGTGAGGAAAGTGAAGAGGATAACAACTACTCATATTTAAATTAGGCGATGATTAGTTTAATCGATTTCCTGTCGGATCTAACAATTGTTTTTTTTTTTGGGTCATCAAACTCATGATGCAGTACTGGCCCACTATTTTCCTCGTACCTGGGTCGCCCAGTGTATAAGATAATTTAAAAATTGTTCCGTGAGTCATGTGTTCACAGAATAGCGACCTTCTTATATAAAGTTCAAGCAATTAATCTTCTGCTAGGTGAACAAATACAAACCTAGTTATTTCGTAACCAACCGACTGGCTAATAGTAAACACCACCTTTCTATCAGATCGATAGGCTTCCCACTACGGCGCAGTAACCCAACTGGTTTGAGAGGGTCACTACGAATTCGGTGAGAACTGATTCGGTGGCGACATTCGTGTTCGGTCGTGCAGTCGGGTCGTTCCGGTGGTGGTGTCGTTACCAGGACACCCTATCATTCAAAACTATCGATGATTCATTCGGTTGTGGTTTTAGCAGCAGTGCGGAGGATATTGTTGTGCAGGTTTATACTCATCACATCCCGATTCCGTCGACTGGTTTATGAAATTGCGATATTATTATGATTCGTCGGTAAGTGTTACCTCGGACTATACCGATCTACCTATACCTAAAGCTTTGGTCGAGTACGCAATGAGCCAGCCACTCAAAGTATCTTTAAGCATCATTGTTGTCACGTTCTGAAGTGGCTTCTTGGGCAGATTCTAGCCAGCAAATGATAAATAATGAGTGGAGATGGGTTCCTATCTTAAGTGGGTTGTGATATATATCGTAGAAATGTTAAAATTAAGTAGGATATTATCAAAGCTTTATCTCCGCATACTCAATATAAATTAACTCACGTGTATTTTATAGGAATCACAAATCCACAAGTTTTCTTGAGTGAAAGCGGATTGCTGAAATCAATCAGTTCAACAGTTTTCATTTTTTTTTCTGAAAATGTTATTTAGTGATTTAGAATAAATAGTGATGGTGCTGTTTCTGCAATTCGATACTATTCCTGCTAAAGGGGCTTTGTTGGAGTTCACAAAGGTCCTAAAACTATTTTATTGTTAAATCAGTCGTAATCAGAATTATGCCCTAAAATAGTGTGTTAACAGAAAGTTCCAAAACATCCATGGCAGTTCCACTGTTAAATCAATATGCCTAGGTGATATGACTCTATTTGTTGTTTGAGTAGGGAGTAGCTATACAGCACTTACAACCACAATTTATAAATAAAACGTACCTAACAGGATAAAATGTTTGTAAAGGTGGCGCTGATAACTTTTTTTTACCTGCATGTCGAGCAGTCTGTGTTTACCTATTAATAAATCAATTACCGGACAATAGGTCTGAAATTCCTCGGATTATATAACACCTGAGAACAATGAGTTATAGCTTACAAAAAGGTTAAAAGAAAATATGCACTTAATTGCATAACATTGTAATACAGTTGCTATAGCGATTTGTATGTAATTTGCTCCAATTATTATCTTATGCGTGCTTAAATATCTATTTATAACGATTCATTATCACGTAGGTCATGACTGTAATTAACATCATTTTAGTTTTTTAAACGAAAGTTAATTTTCAGGTCGATGAACTTTATTTGGAAGTACTTTACGAGATATTACACAATGTCGGGGGATGTGACGTAGGGTGCGAGGTGGGACAGCTTGCAATGCTGTCCTATATCCAAGAAGCTTTCAAAATAGCTAATGACAAGCACACACAACTGCTCACACAAGCCGAAGCGAAGGAACCACCCGAACTGATGCTAAATGTAGAAGTGGTTGAATCCAAAGACTTGGTTCCTAAAGACCCGAACGGTCTGAGTGATCCCTTCGTCACGATATACTTGATGTCCAACCCGACGCATAGGTACAACACTTCAGTCAAGTCGGGGACTCTGAATCCCTTGTGGGAGGAACATTTTTCTTTGTAAGTATTTTTCTTATTAACATTATCTTATTATTTTAGAAAAAGGTAAGTACCTAGGTACTACATTTATGTTATTAAGGTAGTTAGAGTCATAAAGATACAAGTAGGTTAAATTGTCAAATGTACAAAACAAAATTGAGAAGATGAGGTATCTTATCGTTATCTTATGCCAACAGTGGATGCAGTGTTTTCCGAGAACACAGACAAAAGCTGGAAAAACCACGATCTCCATCGATGAAGTCATGTGTGGAACAAATGTGCAGGAGAATGGCGTATAAAATCCATTTTTAGATTACATAATGATAAAACGCTATCAAAATTGATACAATGATTTTGTTAGATAAAAGTATGAGAATATTCTGATTATCACCTTTCCGATGTATATGCATAATATGACCTACTTAGTAACTGTTTCACATAAAACTAATGACGTAGGCAGAGAAATGTTCCACACATCATAGTGAAATATAGTAGAGTAGAATTTTGCTGTAAAAATTTACGACTCCATTAGTGCAACTGCAAACATCCGTGGGGCCTTGTTCCTTGGCACACATTACAAACGTAATGAACGTTCAAAATTATTTATTTGTTGCTTCTAAATAAACGAATATTTAAATAAATGTTTTCAGACCAATGCCAGGAAGCGTACAAGAAGACTCCCTCGTACTGGAAGTATGGTGAGTTCAAACACCACTTGCTAAAGTTCTTTGCCTGTTGAATGAAATTAATTAAATCTGCGTGACCAAAACAATCGAGTAACTAGAAAAACCCAAAACCGAACCGAGGGTGGTTGACTCCTAACTCCGTTTACGGCTCTGATTAGCGATTTCACTGAACCGCGTTACCTGTTAGCACGCAACTATTCATATTCTGATTTTAATTACCCAGGTGACATAAAACACAGTGATTAAATGTTTATGCCCTAGTAACAAATGCCAACGACTTTATGCTTATGTAGTTAGAATTTATGCAGTGAATGAAAACATTTATTTACCTTTCAGGGACTTCGATCCTGCGGAGACGGTGAAAGAGAAAATGACGAAGATATTTGAAGTGAAAGGAGTGAAAGGTCTTCGGAAACTTATGAAGGAGATAGCTATCACTGCTTCTACGGGGAAGCATGATAATGAACTGATTGGAACTTCTAATATACCACTAAAAGTAAGGAGCGACCACTACCTTATCACATTACTTGACAGATTTCGACAAAATAAGTTACTAAGCGACTATATAGTTGCTGCCAGTTAAGATGTCAATAGCGGTCATTGACTAACTTACATTTATTAAAGTTATTAACTTTAAAAACCAAAAATAAGCCTGTTCAAGTCTTGAATCGTCATCTATCGTGATCTTCAACATTTTTTCTAATGAAAAACGATACATTGGTTCATTGTTTTGGTTCGTACGAAGAGATATTAGGGAAAGGGCAATGACCGCTATTGACATTTTAACTGGCAGCAACTATAATTTCATATTAAAAATCTATGTTTTAGTTAAGACCGATTTTAACCCATAAGATGTTTAACGGTGTTGTTTCATTGCAGTCAATTCCTGCAGGAGGCATGACAATGTGGTTCAGTCTCAGCAAGAAAAGTAAACTGAGACGACAAGGCGTGGTCAAAGTGCGCCTCAACTTCTCTTCGGAGAAGAACTCACAAGTAGCTGCTCAGGAACACCGACATCTTCTCAGAATCATTCTTCTCCACGAGCTCGAGAACTCTAAGGTTAGTTTACTGCGTAATTGGGAATATCCTTTACTTATGTCAATAAAGTACAGTACTATCATCCCAAGAAAAGTATTAAAAGTTAAGTTCAACTACTGCTTGTCGTTCAAAATTAATATTAAACTCCTGCAATTTTCTATGACAGTTCAAACGTCTGTGACTGTAGCGGCCATGATGTGACGTCATTTACCTCAATCTGCCTTGTTTACATCTAATTTTTTGGCCTTATTATAATAGTTTTACTAATTGTATATGCTTAATTTAAGCAAAAATTGCGATAACGATTTTATAAGAAAATCTTAGTGAAAAACTACTTTTCAAATAAAAGTGTTTTTTTAACACATAGACTTTGACGTCACTAACGGCGTTATCGAGGACGACGCGTTTTGAGAGTGCGTTCCGTTTCACCAAAAACATGCTACATAAAACAATAAATTGTAAAATCAGTGATGTTTTAGAAACTTAAACAAGCTTACCACAATGTTTTTATGCGCCGATTCTAGCCGTCGTGTGGTATCCGGCAGAGTAGAATAGAACCAACCCATTACACTGACGGGTGTCGTATAAGGCGACTAATGTCTGAGGCAGAACACCTTGCGCCTCCGTAGACCTGAGAATGGGCAGCAGCGTTTTCTGTTAGTCTTTCATCACTGCGATCTCCAATCCGTTTGCCAAGCGTGGAGATTACGGCAAATTCCTCCCATTGTGGGAGAGGCTTATGTCCAGCAGTGGACGTTATGGGCTGATATAGTATAGTTAGTCAAGGGATCACTAGTCACTAGATATTATAAACCAAAGTCCCCCACCGCGTCTGACTGTCTCTATGTATGCTTAGATCTTTAAAACTACGCAACGGATTTTGATGCGGGTTTTTTTAATAGATAGAGTGATTCAAGAGGAAGGTTTTAGTATGTAATTTGTCAAGTGGGCGAAGCCGCGGATATCGGCTAGTTTTTAATAAATAAAAAGAGTTTTGTATTTCTTGCAAACTTCCTACTATGTAGTCAGTATTATAGGCGTAGTAGATTTGTATTAGTCACTCATAACGTATACGCTAAGGCATGCATACTAAACGTTGACTTCCTATAGGCACTGACCTACGTAGTACCATGTGACAGCAGGCTATTATGAGGTAACTCCATAAAAGAACGAATGTTATTCAGACTATTTTTGTAGCGACCAGAACTGAATTGATGTGTATGAGACATCATACACATATATCATAATGAATGATCTCATTATGCACACTGCATAATCATCGGAACAGATGTTTCACATTCACGGAAATGAGCTTAGGTATTATGATCCCATGCAGGTAGACTTATTAATCAATTGTTTAAACAATTGAACGTGTCGTAGCTATTTTTGGTTTTGAATAATTTTATCGACAGACGATGATACGAAAAACAACCGTAAAACTGCAGCTTTCGTCATTTTACGACGTCTGAGCGAACTTTTGAATTTGATTGAACTAGATCTTACGTCAACTGTTTCGACTTGGAATGTTTCGTTTTATGATCGTATAGATCTATCTGTTAGAAGTTTAACGGATAAACCACATACTAACCTTAACTTTTGAGTGAACCAGTTATATTTTCCGATCGTAAAAATGTCCCTGTTTGTGCTTCGGTATAAACAAACTGCTAAGGTCATGGTCTGGTTCAGATTCCGATCAACACAGACGTTTGAAATATTAGATACTAGATAGATACATTGATACAACGTTCGCAAATAAATGTGTTAGTATTGATCACGAATTACTGATTAATTTGCTTAAAATAAACTTTTCCTCTTAAAATACATCAGTCGGATAAAATAATTATGTTTTTTTGCGAATCTGACATCAGACATGGTTTTTCTAAATGTAAATCGTTAAGTATTGCCTAAGTACCTACCTACTACTTTTTGTCTACTGACGCGATGACGTGTTGTTGAAACTCGACCTTGAATCTCAAAATGGTGACTGTCAATTATTATTATGAAACTATCGAAATTGAGGCAAACTTTAATTTGCAAATTTTTGTCGCGACTAGAATATTAAAAAGGTATATGTTGTAACATGTTTCGTCAATAATGTCCTTTCGGTCACCAAACTGGTCTATATCTGTTCTTGAACGCGTAGACAAGGATTTCCCTTTACGTGATAGTTTATTACTATTAACGGAACAACACAAGTAACAATGAACTTTGTCATTCGTCGCGAACCGTGACGAATACCTTATTAGCACCGTTTCTGTATGATGTCTTAGTAGTTTTAGGCCTGAATTCCTGCTACGCTGATGTCGGTCGCGTACGTCAGCAAGAAATACAGTAGCGACAAACACGCCGCTGACGTCAGCGTCGAATTATGGTGCTATACAGGGTGTAAAAGACCTCATCACGAAGCCGTCAACCAAGCATTCTGTACATCTTGTAACTTTACGCAAAAATTATTGCTGGGAAACGACTTTTTTTTTTGGGGTGAAACTTCATATTTTGTGGTAGAACTCAATGTAACGCACTCAAAACATTGTGCTGATGAATAGATTGAATAGTACGGGGGTCGTGGAGGTGTTTAAAGTAAAATTCTTTCATTGAAAACTTGTATTAAAAAAAAAAACATGTTAAAAAGATGGACCTTTGACCCCCAATATCTCCGTAACTAGAAGGTTCCCAGGTATGGTGTAGAACAAAAAAATGATCGCAATGACGAGGAGAATAAGAGCCCTTCGTTTTCGTTAAGAGGTGTTTTACACCCTTTATAGAACACAATGGTGTCGATTCTGTTGTGCACAAACTAAGCCTAATGTAGGCTATTGCTATCTTTTACTAAAAGGCAGTGCGAGAAAAGGACGGCTATAGCTATGAACTAAGTTACAGATGTCAAACTAGTTTATGTCTTGCGCTTCACCTTACCTTTCATTTGTATGAAAATATTAGTTCCAAATAAATTTGACAGCTCTAAATTACGTCCGTCTCTTTCTCGTTTTATTAGAGAGAAAAAGACAACAATAGCCTAAATTAAGTTTAAATTGTGCACAACAGAATCGACACTAATGTATACTCGTACGCGCGACCAATATACACGACCGAAGTCAGCGTAGCAGGAATTCATGCCTTAGTATCGATGTCCTGGTGCGAACTAAGTCACCTCTTTCGATACCGTTGCCATTGTTCATTGTAGTTTTGGGGACTAGAGAGATTTTTTTTGGCTCTGAATATCCGGGCTTGACCACTGTACATCTCACCTGATTCAAGCGGTGATGAAAATGAATATAATAAAAGTACTTAAATATTTGTAGGCTAAAATTGCACGCCCCTTAGTGAATGAGATCATAAATGTCGCCGGTTAGCAATGAATGCAACCCACTTGCATAATAATATTACACTTCTTTGAATGTCGATTGTCGACTTCTCTAATCTCAGAAGTAGGCGTTAGTGGCTGCAACACAGTTTTTCAATATAGCTGTTACCGAATACCTAAAATGATGTGTACATTTTTGCTACAAGAATAATATTAAGTGATTTTACATATCTCTTGCTCTGTAAGTACACCCTTACACCCCTGAATGTATGACTATCATTACAGCATAGGTTTTGGAATTTGAAAAAAGAACTGTCATACTCATACTGCACGAAGAATATTTTTAAAAAGTTAATTTTTTTTTCTCGGTATCGGTAATTACTCGAATCGGAATCTAGACAATTTATTTTATAAAGATTTTATTTTAAATATGGAACTATTTGTTTCCACATCGTATGTTAGATGGAATCGATTTAAAAATCAAACTGGCCAGCAAGATTTGACGCGCTTGCGTGCGTGAAAAAAAAAAGGCAGTCTACTAGTAGGCGCGAAAGCATCGCGAAAATAATTAATTTTCTTGTTTGAGTTCTTTTTCAAAAGTTTTAAACATGTCTAGTGACGAAGACATAGATCTAACGCCCGATTTTATTAAAGAAAGGGCAAAAACAGTTGTCGAAAATATATTACCGCCGAACTCGAAAGAAAGATATGTAAAGGCATACGACGAATTTATGAAATGGCGGTCAGAAAAAAAAGTGAAATCTCTTTCTGAAAGTGTTTTTATATCATATTTTGATGAATTATCTAAGAGGCTACAACCTTCCAGTTTATGGTGCTTTTATTCCATGCTAAAATCTACAATGATGACAAAACATGACGTGAATTTGAAAGATTTTTCTAAACTTACTGCTTTCTTGAAAAGGCAGTCTGACGGCTTTAAAAGCAAGAAATCGAAGGTATTTACTGCAGAAGAAGTACAGAAATTCTTAAATGAAGCTCCGGATGAAATTTATTTAGCAATAAAGGTACCTACGTATTTACTTGCCCTTTTTAATAAGTTACCAAAATATTTCACAAAAATACTATGCGAATTTGGTGCCTTTAATACAACTTATGTCTTTTTTACAGGTTGTTCTAATTTTTGGGATATCGGGAGCCTGCAGAACCGTGGAATTGACAAACTTGACAATAGAAAATGTAGAAAAACATAACAAATTACTACTCATAAAACTGCCTAACACGAAAACTAAAATTGACCGGTCATTTGTTGTGCATGAAGAATTTGCAAATTATGTTGAAAAATATCAAGCTCTTCGGCCTGAAAACGTGGATACAAATCGTTTTTTTCTTAATTACAGTAAAGGAAAATGCCACAGACAAGTAATAGGAAAAAACAAATTTACAGGCATGCCAAAGCAAATAGCCACATATTTAAAACTGAGTAACGTAGAGTTATACACCGGGCATTGCTTTCGCAGAACATCAGCGACTCTATTGGCTGATTCGGGAGCCAACCTCACTCTGTTAAAAAGGCACGGCGGCTGGAAGTCCAGCAAAGTGGCCGAAGGTTATATCGAAGATTCGATGGCAAACAAAAGCAAAATTACTTCTAAAATAACAGAAAATATAAACTTAAAATCACCACGTCAAAGCACATCATCTGAGCCATTTTTTAATGAAGAAAATAGTACCAGTCAACTGCCGCCATTTACGATGCAAGAACCTCAAGTCACTCAAACTCAAGTCTTATCATCACAAACTCATATTCAAACTATAAATATACCTAAAAAGAACGTGACCATATCTCTTACAAATTGTAATAATTTTACTATTAATTTTAATTAAATACATATTTTTTTCTTCTGAATAAATGTTCATTGAAACCTGCTGTCTTGTTGTTTACTTACCTCACAATCGATATGTAAAGCAGAGTATTTATCTCGGGCGTAAGCATCAATTGCATACTCGGGTTAATTAGCGCCTTCGCTTCGCTCAGGCGCCAAAAACCTCGTATGCAATTGATGTCATACAGCCCTTGGTTAATAATCTACTATTAAACCATCTGTGCCATTGCAAAGCAAAGGTTTCCCTTCTCTCAAGTAATATTATATTATTACACTAATATTACAAAGAGGAAAGTTTTGTATTTTTGTATGTTTGTGCCGATTTCAAAAATTCTTTGACTATTAGAAAGCTACATTCACCCTGAATAACATAGGCTATATTTTATCCCCGTACTCCCACGGGAACGGGAACTACGCGGGTGAAACAGCGTGACATCATGGCTTTATAATGGTGAAATAATTTTTAAAATCGGTCGATTAGTTTTAGTTAAATCGTAACAAGCACACAAACAAACAAAAAATCAAATCTTTCATCTTTATAATATTAGTATCGATTTGACTGGGTAATACTGTCGTAATTTAAATCAATTATTTATGTCTTTTGTGACAAGCTCCTGAATTTTGACTAGGATGCAAAACTATACACCTTGTATTGGTGAAAGTAATGGTGATTCGCGCAATTTTATATTAGACGACCTCTGCATCCTTGGAATATCTGGATAATACGTGGATATACTAAACGTAGCGTGAGCTTTAAGGTTCCGTTTGTCGACCAGTCCACGCTTATCCCGGGCAGCGGGTGCACGTACCCTTGAAGTGGTTCATCTACTAACTGATAATTTGGTGGTTTTATTCTAAAGTCTAACTAGTGTTTCTACAATAGCATGTTCCCATCGCCCCTAGGTGGCACCGTTCTGGTGGTGCGGCAACTTCAGCGCGGCGGCGGAAGCGATACTGACGCAGCACGCGGCGCAGTCGGGGCTGGCGGGCGCGCAGCACACGCTGGCGCAGTGGGCCGTGTACTGCGCCGTCACGCCCGACCACCCGCTCAGCTTCGCACTCTTCAGCACCTTGCTGGATAAGATCACTAAGCCGCTGCAGTCGGGTAAGTGCGCTTTTACGGTAAAAGTCCGTCTGTCTGTCAC
Source organism: Xestia xanthographa (assembly GCA_905147715.2). Taxonomy (NCBI): domain Eukaryota; kingdom Metazoa; phylum Arthropoda; class Insecta; order Lepidoptera; family Noctuidae; genus Xestia; species Xestia xanthographa. The sequence goes on along the minus strand of LR990659.1, from coordinate 16,390,965 downwards.
CAGGCTGTATATCATGAACTGTGATAGCTAGATAGTTGAAATTTTCATAGATGATGTATTTCGGTTGTTGCTATAACAACAATTTTTTTGCCGTTTTGTCTAATGTTGTATAAATAATGGTACAGAACCCTTCGTGCGTGAGTCCGACTCGCACTTGGCCGGTTTTTATCATTCAGGCGAGTGTTCCACTGCTGGACATAATTATGCCTTTCCCAAACATCGACATTAGGCGGTATCTACAACACGCAGCGAAGATTCCTCATACGTCTGTAGAGACATGACCTTGACCGGTCCAGTGCATATCGCATCCCGCGACCTGCAAACAGGTTATCGATTCATCTTCATATCTGAACATGAATGATGTAACTAAGATTTTGTAAAAATATTTTGATTTAAAAGAGTGTCCATGGAGTTTCTTGCCCGTTCTTCTCCATAGAGATCTACGCTAGGGAATGGGCAACTACAGTACTTTCTCAAGTTATTATGTCTTGTGATTGGGAAAATATTAAAAAAAAACCGGCCAAGTGCGAGTCGGACTTGCGCACGAAGGGTTCCGTACCATTATTTGAAATAATTTTATTGTTTTTAGTATTTGTTGTTATAGCGGCAACAGAAATACATTATCTGTGAAAATTACAACTGTCTAGCTGTCACGGTTCATGAGATACAGCCTGGTGACAGACAGACGGACAGACAGCGAAGTCTTAGTAATAGGGTTCCGTTTTTACCCTTTGGGTACGGAACCCTAACAAATCTACAGTAGCTTTGTTTTTTTTTTTTTGTTATTTAATAGTGCCGTAATGGTCTAATTGAAAGAAATGCTCTGAGTTTGAGTTCTTGACTTTACTTAATTTAATTGATTTTATATGTGGGTACCGATTTATAAATCATTCAAAAAGTCTTAATGACCAGTAGTGGACAGTACCTATTGTTGATGAGGAGATGAGGTGTATCAAATCAAATCCGTTTCAACATTTTGCCGTTTTTTTTTCAGGTCTAGTAAATGAAGAGGACGTCAAGCTGTTCTGGGATGGCGCGAGGAAACTGCTCCCAACATGCTACAGTCACATTAGGAAACTAAGGAAAAAGACTGCTGGCGACAAAACTGTCATGAAGACACTTCGAGAAGTCCTCAAGATTCTATACAAGTTGTCCGTTTTGGATTGCCCAGAGAATATAGACTTGTTCCCAGTTAATTTGTATGGTTGGCTGAGGGATGATATGGGGAAGTTAACCGTCCAGGTCGTGTTGGAGCAGGCAGTGCTTCAGGGAGCTTCGGACTGGTTTGTTCACATACTGGAAAACAACGAGTGTAAGGATGAAACGGAGGACAAAAGACTGCAGCATTTGATCAGGGCTATACAGTTAGTTCGGTCAGATCTGCAGCGTGCAGTCGAGTATTACGACAGAGTTTTCGTTGAGTAAGTATTATTCATCATAAACTTTTCAATAATAACGTTTACTCATACAGTAGTCATACCTTTGTTACTGTGGTTATTATGCATATGACTCGTATATTTATTGGTTCGCTAATTTCTTGCAGGCTAATGAGTCTGTCTTATTGGTATAATGGGATGCACTGGGCTCCTGGGTTCGATTCCCAGGCTGGGCAAAAGATATAAAGTTTTGTCACTAGGAATTTCTTAACAGCGATGCGTTGGTATTTAATTAATTGATTTAACCAGGCAGACAGAGTTCTGGCAAAATTTGGTTGGTAACATACACCATTACCATTCCTTCAGGAAATACAGGCGCCATGTAATATTTGTGACAAATACACCGTTAATTTTAGGTCGTTCTGGAACCGAAAGATATAAACTCGATCATCGAACTCGGAACGATTGAGACTTGTTTATTTTTTAAACTAAAAATAAAATAAAATTTATTATAAATTTATTTTTTTCGTGTTTTTTTTATTGTTAGCTTTTGAAAAAAAAAAACACAAGTTTTTTTTTTTTAAAGTTATTTAAAAAAACAGTCTCAGTCATTTCGAGTTCGATGATTGAGTTTATGGCTTTCGATTCCAGAACGACCTAAAAATAAGCGTGTATATTAATAAGAGCGTTTAATTTTTCCAGGGTAATGAGCTTCGCCTATTCAAAGACACTGTACGGGTTGTATGAAAGCAAGTTAGCCTCATTGGTGGAGTCGGAGATAGTGGACGTTTGCAAGAGTCTGAAGAGGCTGCGGTACAGCGAGGGGTCCACTACCACTCTGGCTGGAGGGATCAACGGAGAGACGGGACTCGGGGCTTCATCTGTTGGTTCAGAACCCCTGACTATGGGCACAACGCTGTTTGAACTGTACCTTACTCTACAAAGATTTTTGACGTGAGTATCAACGTAAATAAATAGGTACGGTCGAATAAGCTATTTGGTTTACAGTTTAACCAACAAATTACATTGTAAAATGTAAACCAAATAGCTTGTTCGACCGTACATACATTTTAAGTGATTGTAGCATGTGACATTCATGAGAAGATATCTTCTAAAAGCAACATTCCTACTAACTAATTTACAGACTATGAGCAAGCTAAACAAAAAGCTACAATGCATTTTTAAACAGTCCTTTCTCTTTGTTCAATGATTCATCTAAAAACTGTTCTTAATAGCTCTTTGTTGAATAAGACAAAAAGAAAAGAAAGACAAATTGTTTGTCTTCCACAAATAAGACGCACAGTTATTCCTAAGATAATTTTATACACAGTTCTCATTATTGAGGCCTTTATATACGCGATAGCGTTTTTAATTATTTAGTATGAATTTATATTTTATCATTCATATAATCGTTGAATCTTGCATGTAGACTATATTGTTCTTGATTCAAACAGTTAAGTGTGTTCTTAAAACATTACAGAACAAAGCATATAATATGTCAAAAAGAAATAGTCTATGGAACATAAAAATCACAGTATTTGTCAGTTATCCAGCTCAAGTATTGGTGTTTAAATGTGTGCTTAACGTACAATAACAAAAAAATAACAAAAACGAATCACACAATGGACTAAATAGCCATGTAATGTTGTTAAATATACCAATGACCGTCGCGTCTACCTTTTTTCTTTGTTTTTTAATCGCGTGAAAAATTACTGATGACATGGCAAATGAGTACCTAGGTACATACCTACGTAAATACATGTTTGCTTAACTCTTAAATCTGAAGTGTTTACTATAATTATTATCTCTACTACGCTGTTTAAAGTACCTATATGTACAAGTATGTAACATTTATCTAGAAATTTATCTATTTGTTTAAAAATATTATATTTCAAGTATTTATAGCTTTCTTACCTCTATTAATGGTATTACCTGGGTGACTGAGCTCTGCTAGGGAGAAAATCGAGAAAACGATTTTTCCCAGACATGAGCTAGCTAGATCGATTTTTCGTCTACGTAAACCCGGATATTGCAACTTTCATCGAAATCGTTACAGCCGTTTTCGAGAACGTGATTACAAATACAAATATTGTTCATTTAATAGTAAAGGATTTTCATTATCTATCGTCACGATCTAAACCTACCATCATCCTACTTCCAGATTAGGTCAAGGGCTCAACGAGACGGACTGGCAATCATACGCCATATCAAAATTCCACGCATGGTTCTTCGGCGGCGTCGCGCAGTGGCTGGACATCGCCGCATACAAGGCACTCACGCGCATTGAGAAGGCCGTCGACCTCGACAACTTGCTCCCAGTGGACACCAACGTCAAGTACAGCAGCTCCGGAGTCGATACCCTGGCTATATTCTATCAGATCAAGATCTTCTGGCAACAGTTAGCCTGGCCCGATGTTGAGGGGTGTTATACGTTTGTGGCTAAGATTGTTGATGTAAGTATACATTTTTTACTATGTGAAGTTGTTCATTTTTGTGTATGTAAAGTTGTGGAAGGTTGTTTGAATCCACTGGATGAGGAAATCGTGGGACCTATCATTGTGGCCATGTTTGAGGGAGATGTAAGTCCAGTAGAAGAGGCTTTTCGGTTGAATGACGATGATGAAACATACGTAACCATATTTCCCCCATTTCCAGGACATCTGCCGCTGCTGCGTATTCTACTCGGACAAGATGGCGGGTCGCGTAGACAACGTGGGCCACGTGTCCAACGTGTTCGAGGAACGGTTCGAGGTGACCACCGAGTGGTGTGTCGCCATCAACAACATCGACTACGTGCGACAGAGTCTCACGCCCTTCGTGACCGAGCTCGGCATGGACGACATCATACAGAACATGTGCGAGGCCAGGTCGCCCATGGAGGCGCAGAGGTGGGTTACTATTACTGTGCTTGACATTATCATCAACAACATCGACTACGTGCGACAGAGTCTCACGCCCTTCGTGACCGAGCTCGGCATGGACGACATCATACAGAACATGTGCGAGGCCAGGTCGCCCATGGAGGCGCAGAGGTGGGTTACTATTACTGTGCTTGACATCATCAACAACATCGACTACGTGCGACAGAGCCTCACGCCCTTCGTGACCGAGCTCGGCATGGACGACATCATACAGAACATGTGCGAGGCCAGGTCGCCCATGGAGGCGCAGAGGTGGGTTACTATTACTGTGCTTGACATTATCATCAACAACATCGACTACGTGCGACAGAGTCTCACGCCCTTCGTGACCGAGCTCGGCATGGACGACATCATACAGAACATGTGCGAGGCCAGGTCGCCCATGGAGGCGCAGAGGTGGGTTACTATTACTGTGCTTGACATTATCATCAACAACATCGACTACGTGCGACAGAGCCTCACGCCCTTCGTGACCGAGCTCGGCATGGACGACATCATACAGAACATGTGCGAGGCCAGGTCGCCCATGGAGGCGCAGAGGTGGGTTACTATTACTGTGCTTGACATTATCATCAACAACATCGACTACGTGCGACAGAGCCTCACGCCCTTCGTGACCGAGCTCGGCATGGACGACATCATACAGAACATGTGCGAGGCCAGGTCGCCCATGGAGGCGCAGAGGTGGGTTACTATTACTGTGCTTGACATTATCATCAACAACATTGACTACGTGCGACAGAGTCTCACGCCCTTCGTGACCGAGCTCGGCATGGACGACATCATACAGAACATGTGCGAGGCCAGGTCGCCCATGGAGGCGCAGAGGTGGGTTACTATTACTGTGCTTGACATTATCATCAACAACATCGACTACGTGCGACAGAGCCTCACGCCCTTCGTGACCGAGCTCGGCATGGACGACATCATACAGAACATGTGCGAGGCCAGGTCGCCCATGGAGGCGCAGAGGTGGGTTACTATTACTGTGCTTGACATTATCATCAACAACATCGACTACGTGCGACAGAGCCTCACGCCCTTCGTGACCGAGCTCGGCATGGACGACATCATACAGAACATGTGCGAGGCCAGGTCGCCCATGGAGGCGCAGAGGTGGGTTACTATTACTGTGCTTGACATTATCATCAACAACATTGACTACGTGCGACAGAGTCTCACGCCCTTCGTGACCGAGCTCGGCATGGACGACATCATACAGAACATGTGCGAGGCCAGGTCGCCCATGGAGGCGCAGAGGTGGGTTACTATTACTGTGCTTGACATTATCATCAACAACATCGACTACGTGCGACAGAGCCTCACGCCCTTCGTGACCGAGCTCGGCATGGACGACAACATACAGAACATGTGCGAGGCCAGGTCGCCCATGGAGGCGCAGAGGTGGGTTACTATTACTGTGCTTGACATTATCATCAACAACATCGACTACGTGCGACAGAGCCTCACGCCCTTCGTGACCGAGCTCGGCATGGACGACATCATACAATATATGTGCGAGGCCAGGTCGCCCATGGAGGCGCAGAGGTGGGTTACTATTACTGTGCTTGACATCATCAACAACATCGACTACGTGCGACAGAGTCTCACGCCCTTCGTGACCGAGCTCGGCATGGACGACATCATACAGAACATGTGCGAGGCCAGGTCGCCCATGGAGGCGCAGAGGTGGGTTACTATTACTGTGCTTGACATTATCATCAACAACATCGACTACGTGCGACAGAGTCTCACGCCCTTCGTGACCGAGCTCGGCATGTACGACATCATACAGAACATGTGCGAGGCCAGGTCGCCCATGGAGGCGCAGAGGTGGGTTACTATTACTGTGCTTGACATTTTCATCAACAACATCGACTACGTGCGACAGAGTCTCACGCCCTTCGTGACCGAGCTCGGCATGGACGACAAAAATCTAAGAAACTTAAAAATCTGTTAAAAAAACATGCGGGGCAAACTCAAACTCAAACTCAAACTCAAAGCATTTATTTCAATTAGACCATTACGGCACTTTTGAAAGTCAAAAATACAAAAAAGAAAATCAAAGCTACAGTCCCAGTCACAAGGCATAATAACTTGAGAAAGTACTGTAGTTGCCCATTCCCTAGCGTAGATCTCTATGGAGAAGAATGGGCAAGAAACTCCATGGACACTCTTTTAAAATCAAAATATTGTTACAAAATCTTGGTTACATCATTAATTTTGAGATTATACATAAATGTGAGAACGATGTAGAAAGACGTGCACACTAAGAGCATCCAGAGTGAAAGATTAGATTAAAAATGTATGAATAAAGTAATTAAAATGAACCTTGGCAGCTAAGAGATGACCAGTCCCAACTGACAGCGCCCGTTCACAGACATGACGCATGTACCGGCGCCATTCAACTCAACCATATTGAAGGGAACTAAATGACCCGACACACCCGCCACCATCAGCGAGACATTTAAGTGAGCATGACATTTTCTCAGTCACCAAGGCATATTCAAGTCAATGAAAGATAAATAAATGTAAATGGTGGCTGAACAGTACAAAGTACTCACACATGTGCTATGCAATTATATAATACTAAGAACTGGAATCTATACAATGCAAGTATATTTTTACAATCTTCTGCAGCTTCCACAATACATTAACATGGGAATCAATTCTTCATCTTCTTCTTTACGTGTCGATGGACTCAAATAATGCCCGTCCAGTACAAACAATTAGTTTGCCCCCCTCCCCCCCACCTATGGTTGTGGAGCAGGACCAGCATTTAGCCAAGCATTTTTATCATCAATGTAATCCCCCAACTTATAATATGCTTGCCTACATAGTGTGCGTTTTATACAAGATTTAAATTTCGTCTCATTCAGTTGAAGAATGTGGGGAGGTATTTTATTGTAACATTTCAAACAGTACCCCATGAAAGATGAATCCACTTTAGCAAGCCTGAAACCTGGCTGAACTAGTTGGTCCCTATTTCTAGTGTTATAGTGGTGTCTGTCCCCTCTCTTACTGAATAAATGCCGATTTTTTCTAACGTACATGATGTTTTCATAGATGTATTGACAAGGTACTGTCATGATATTAATTTCCTTAAACAGTTCTCTTAGAGAATCGCGTCCACGTAATTCATAAATGGCTCTGATGGCTCTTTTCTGCAGAATAAATATAGACTCGATGTCTGCAGCCCGTCCCCATAGTAAAATACCGTATGACATAATACTATGAAAATAACTAAAATAGACCAGCCTCGCGGTATCAACATCAGTAAATTGACGGATTTTTCTAACAGCATATGCTGCTGAGCTTAGCCGTCCTGCAAGAGATGTTAGATGAGGACCCCATTGTAACCTTGAGTCGAGCGTGATTCCCAAGAAAACCGTTTTATCGACAAATTCTAGTTTCTCTTGATTCAATATTATGTCACAATCACTACTTTTGACATTTGGTAGAGCAAATCTAATGCATTTAGTTTTTTTCCCATTTAGTACTAAATTATTAGCGGTAAACCAATCGTGGACCTGCAGTAGAGCGTTATTTACGTCATCAAGATTAGTGGCACGTCTGTTTATTTTAAATATTAAAGAAGTATCGTCAGCAAACAACACCATATGCGGATGGTTGTTAAATAGATGGGGTAGGTCATTAATATATACTAAAAAGAGGAAGGGACCCAATATCGAACCTTGTGGTACACCCATTTTTACTTTTAAACCCATTGAGATTACTCCATTTATTTGTACCTGCTGCTGTCTATCATTCAAATACGATTTTATTAAACTGAGCGCAAGTTTACCTAAACCGTAATGCTGAAGTTTCAAGATCAGGGTTTCGTGATTTACGCAATCAAATGCCTTCGAAAGGTCACAAAAGATTCCTATGGCATCTTGTGCCTCTTCCCACGCAGTAAATATGTGTTTTAATAAAGTGACACCGGCGTCAGTTGTACAACGTCCTTTGGTGAAACCATACTGTTGCTCGTGTAATATTTTATTAGTGTTAAAATGGATATATGCATTTGATTGAGCATTATCTTTTCAAACACCTTGCTGAAAACCGGCAACACGGATACGGGCCTATAGTTATTGGTGTCTTTACTGTCCCCGGATTTAAAAAGCGGTATTACCTTACTGAATTTCATTAGATCCGGGAAGACCCCTTGATCCACGCACAAATTAAATATTGAGGCTAAATACGGCGCTACAGTCTCAATAATTGAGGTACAAGCTTTGATAGACATACCCCATAGATCTTCCGTTAATTTGATCTTGATTTGCTTAAAACCTTTTATGACTGTTATGGGGTTTATATGCTGAAATTTAAATTCATTTGGACAGGCTGAAACGTTCGCTTTCAATAAATCAATAGAGAGCAGTCTTCTGGGACTGCCGATAGAAGTGAAAACTAAGTAACTTGTGAATCCATGCATTTTGAAACATCTCCCCCTCCCCGTCCACTCCCCCTCCCCTCCAACCCCCTCCCCTCTCCCCGATCCCCCAATCCCCCCTAATGGCCTAGCGAGTTGTTCCTTTGACGATTTTTTCGCATTCCCCGCTTAGTTAAATAGTTTTCTAAAGAGACTAACTTCTTCAGACGTCCTATGTCTTGATTTATTCCTTTGATTAACGACCTCTTATGCTTACTATGCGTAGGGCGTTTCTATAATCCAATAACGTTTGAAGCGTAAGCGTTATTTATACTTTAATCATGTATTTCTTTATTCCCAGATGTAAGGAAACACTACAGAATGTCATCGAAAATGCAATAGATACTGTAAGAAATAAAATTGTGGATCTCCTAGAAGTTATGGTTAAAAAGGTGAGTGTCTTTCAAAACTTGAAACTTTACAATATATGTCTAATTATATCCTACTATCTACACTAATATTTTAAAGAGGAAAGATTTGTATTTTTGTGTGTATGTTTGTAATGAATAAACTCAAGAACTACTGCGCCGATTTTAAAAATTATTTCACTATTAGATAGCCACGTCTTTACTGAGTAACATAAGCTGTATTTTATCCCCGTAATCCCACGGGAACGGGAACTACGCGGGTGAAACCGCGTGAGGTCCGCGAGTATATAATATTTTAAATTCGAAAGTTTGTGAGTTTGATGTGTGGATGTTTGTTATTCTTTCATGCAAAAACTCTGAGCGGATTTGAATGAAATTTTGCACAAAGATAGTTTATAACCTGGCTAAACACATAATTATGTTACTTTTTATCCCGGTAGTTAGATCCCATGGGACAATTATCAAACTTGACCCGGGCGAAGCCGGTGGCAGAAGCTAGTCTTACATAATACATCTAATAAATAGGATATTTACTCTATATGAGAAAAAATCTAAAAATATATTATTGAGATAGCTTAGGCAAAAAGCAGTCGGAAAACTTAAGTTTTAGTTCATAAAATTGCAATCTAAATTTTAAAATTCAATTCAAAGGTTTCAGCTTTTTTAATCTGTTTCATAACACTATTATAGTAGTCGCCATGTTACTACGTCATACCGCTATGTAAACTTAGAAGTGTCAACTGTCAACTTGAAATATTGCTATTTACTATTACTGCATTTGGCTTGTCACTGCATTTGCTTTGTCAGTTGGCTGTGTAAACACACAAGCCAACTGACGTCATTACCACAGAGCAATATGGCGTCCACTGTGTCCAGCGTTTTCATCAAATTACGCGCGAAATTTGAAAATGCAAAATTTAAATGCATTTTTATGGCACTTAACGATTGAATAAAATGTTTGTGATTTTATTAGTGGTTTATTAGCACTATAGAATCTAATTGAGACACTTTTCAAAAATGGGTGTTATAATACCCTATTGTATTTGACGAAGGGTATCTCTCTTTGTTTCAGATGATGCCATCCATCACCCGTTTCCTGATCGAAGGAGCAGAGCTCTTACACCAAGACTGTTCGAGCATGGACCGCGTTATGCGCTACTTAGAAGCCAACTTAGACACATTATACCAACACTTAAACAACGAAAACTTCTCCAGAACACTCGAAATCGTATGGGAACAACTTGGAGAAGTATTATATGAACTGATACAAGCTAATTTAGAGGTCAGTGTGCATTTCGTTTATTTAGATTTACATTTTTTGTCCTAACTACTGCTAACAGCTGTATAATAGCATTGTTTTAATACTCTTTAACTTTCTAATCAGCTGTAGTTTTATTCAGTCATAGTAAGCTAGATATGAGTTATCCCAGTTCTTAGAGACTGCCGCCATTAAAATCAGTTTGGCACGGTTTCAACCGCTTCACTCGATAAGTTGTACTACTTTCAGTACAGCATCTATGTACACACACAGTTCATATCTAGTTGCTTAGACTGTAAACTGTTACAACTTATTTTATCTATTACATTTTATTATTAATCATTACTTTACCTTCTACTAATTTCAGTTAACAGTTCAATTTATCTTGACATCTTATTAACTTACACAGAAGAACAGATTCATTTTTATACATGTAAGTACAGTCGTGGTCTTTTCCGCCTGATCAGTTAAAAAAAGTTTCGTTTAAATCATGCTGAGGCGCCGAGATACGCCTCCTTAAAGTTTAGGCCTGTTATGAAAGCGTCAATTTGGCGCGCAAAATAACAATAACTTTCATTTGTTGTGCGTCGTCAGTGCGCTCGGCCGATCGATATTGTCTTTCATTAATTATTTCTACACAAAGTCAACGGGGCGGGGCTAGAGAGCTTTCTATGTTGCGAGTGCAAGCAAAAATTGGCTTAGTGGCGATCAGGCGGGAGTGTCCTCGATAGTACATGTATCATTTTCATAGGTTTTTTCACAGGATTCACACAGAACAAAATAACTCTCTTACAATACTAACCCATTATTAATTTTCGTTTTGTAGAATGAGAAAATCTCCACCCGTATTCGCTTGTTTAGGCGTAGATATTTTGGAAAAAACAAAGTGTCCCCCAACTATATTATGTTCAGGGTAAATAATATTGCATTTTGTATCGCACGCTATTGCAATTTTATTTTAGAAGTGAGCAAGCACTACACGACATTTTTGTTTGATTGAGTAAAGTTTAGAACTCACTGAAATATTTAGAGGAGAAATACTTTTTGAAGTAGTTACATCTTTTTCAGAAACAATTGGCATGACGACAGTATCAAAAAATTGCAACTCTATTTAGTCCGTCAGTATTGGAAAATAATGGAAACATATTTTTTGGTTTTGTAAATCAGTGAATATTGACAAAGATAAAACGCATCAAAACTCGGGAGTCCCGCTCGTGACGTCAGAACTAGCTAAAAATTATACCAAGGCGTGACGTATTGATAATTTTAAAAGCGTCATATCTTCGTCAATTTTGGTTTACGTAATAAAACAAAAAATACGTGTCCAATATTTTTTGGAAATCTATCTGACGGACTAATTCGATTTTTTGTCGTCTCGCCTATTATGCTTTTTTATGGTAGTTAATTTATTTAGAATTTAATCTAAAACAAATGACGGTGTACGAATGAAAATGAATCGTAATTTGTTTCTGGTTAATTAATTTTATTTGCGGTGATGTTTGAAGGCCAAGCGTCGTTTAATAAATTACTGCGAAGCCAGATATAGAGAGCACTCATTATAATATTAAGTACCTATCTGCAAAACTATTGTTTGAAAGTTTTTTCATTGATAATTGTTTTTAATTTTACTGTGGTGTTTTTTTCCGTATTGCCCGACCAACTTTAGACTAGAACGGACTCTAGAAGGTTCACTCACGATATGAGGTGGCCTTTAGGTTTTAATTTTATTCCAGTGTGGGAAAGAGATAGCGCTAGACGTCCTCTATAGCTCCATCTCTTATCCACACTGGAACAAGATTAAAACGATCCTGCTTTAAGACGTCATGGTAGGCCACCATATCCACTCCGTTTGAGTCCGATTTTAGTTGGCTAATCACGAAAAAACACCTCAAGAATTCCCAAACAATTATCTCACGATCTTATGATATAAAGAGTTTTGTTGTTTTCTTCAATAGCACCGAAGGGCAAAGATAACTCGCTATATCGACCCTCGCCGCTTGAGCAAATCGGCCGCCGCCAGCCTCGACGCGGTAAACCATACACCTAGCAAGCACCTTGTATATGTTACTGTCTTATGTTATTTTGTTGCTCATATCCTGCCGAGTTTACATTTACATTTTATACAACCTGTTTTTTTGATATCCCATAACTCTAAGATTGTAAGAACATATCAAAGAATCAACTGGTATATGAATTATCTTTCAATCATCCTTTTTTTTTATTTTTCATACAAAATAATTCGGCAAAGTCGCGATTATTAACGTAAACACCCTTACGTGAAATATGACAACGTCGCATTTTCATAGCTTTAAATATGAATGATTGGTTTGAATTACAATGAATTACTCGTATTTATCAATGAAACTTAGATACATATTTTACTATTTATTTTACTGCGAAGTTTGGCAACCTCTCAAAATTATATTATTATATCTCCGAAACTATGCATTTTTGGACCACCTATTCTAGGAGTTTTAGTATTATTTTTACTTACAGAATATAAACCTACAGTTATGGGATATAAAAAAAAAACAGGTTGTATACATTACGGACTGCTAACTATCAACAAACAGTGGGCACGTGAAAATACGTAATGTATATAAAATGTGAAACGACTTTCGGACTTTGCTTCAATGTTTCTTGTATGGTTACAATAATGTTACACTAGTCGATGATTTAGTCATTGACGTTATGTGTTAGAGATCTAATGTTCTCGTGTATAAACTTGTTTGTTCGCTTCAAATAGCTTATTTTCTGAAGAATGTGAAAATGTCAACTGTTATTCGTCAGTCCTGTTATCTTACGTCTTGCGTCTTTCCAAATTGTAGCATGTGAAGTATGTCCAGTTATGTATTCTCTAGTCGTATTCGTGAACTTTAGATTATAATAATGACAATTCCGGCTTTAAAATACAACCTAAATATCTTTTGTGCAAAATAAGGTTGTATTATCAATATTATAGGTATTATTATTGCATGATCAGCATGTTTTAAGTATCATGCGAACATTTTCTAAAGCCCCATCCCCTACATATGCATGAATGGTGATGGTTTGAATTTTATGACCGCTTTGTATCGTTTAATACCTACTAGCATCGTGGTGATGGGACATGTTTTTAATTTGAAGTGTATTTTTCTCTACTTGTCTAATTTGGTAAACGAAAATTACTACTTAGTGACTTAGGTAGACTGGTCTGCCTTTGTACAGTTTTTACTTATGCCTTAAGTTTTAATACATAAATAAAATGGCGTACTTAAATAGCCATTTAGAGAAAACTATTGTGATTTGAAGTGGTTTACTTGGAGCAGTTTTGTATATGTTACGGCTAATAGCCGAAGTGCGGCTACACCTAGTTTTAGCCGGCTAGAACTAGGTGCAGCCGGCCATATGCGGTTAAACCCAGGTGTATCCGCTTATCTTTGGTTAGAACTAGGTTTAGCCTTCATCATAGCGGCTAGAACTAGGTGCAGCCGCACACCGGTGGTTAAACTTAGGTGTGTCTTATTTATCATCGGCTAGAACTAGGTTTTTAGTTCAGTTAAGCATAATTATTAGTTTTGTTTTGAGATTCTTATCTTGCGTTTCCCGATTGATTCGATTTCGTATTACCCCCGCAGATGCATCCGAGTCGAGGGAGAACCGGTCGAACGGGCCCCGCGATAGGGGCTCCTACTTCTGAATGGTTTATAAAAAAATAACCACGGGTATGGCGGGGTCGAATGAGCGAGCGAAGCGACGCTCATTCGACCCCGCCATACCCTTCTAACCTAATCTATCTGTGTCGGAGTGCCCCAAGTCGGACTAGGCAAAACTAGTTCGTCATCAACCACCTCATTACTGAACTGAAAACCTAGTTCCAGACGATGATAAATAGGATATACCTAAGTTTAACCACCGGTATGTGGCTGCACCTAGTTCTAGCCGCTATGATGCAAGCTAAATCTAGTTTTTAACCGAAGACAAGAGGATACACCTAGGTTTAACCGCATGTGGCCGGTTGCACCTAGTTTTAGCCGGCTCAAACTAGGTGTAGCCGCACTTCGGGTATTACCCGTAACATATATAAATGATGATGTTTATAATTTTTATTCACGTTTTTATACAACTAATTATTAGGTAGATGTAATCTGTACAATTTTCCGTATTTGTTTACCAAAAAAAACACACACTGAAAAATACACAATTCAATTTAACTCATATTGGAACAGAAACTAATAAATTAAACGAAACATTACAGAAACGCCGTCCGCCATCATTCTTCTCAAATCTTCACGAATGTGTCAAAATTATGATACGTTCGTTCAAACAAGACAACAAGGATACGTACTCCTCGGAGACGTTAAAACGTGTGGAGTACTTACTGAAGCTGCACGGCATGGAGACCAGGGAGCTGATCCACCAGTACCACCTGGAGAGGTGGCAGGACCAGCAGACCATACAGGAACCCAAGCTGGGCTTGTTGACTGTGAGGGCGCAGTTCATTGATGATAACCTGAAGATTGAGGTTATGAATGCGAGGAATTTGGCGCCTGCTGATTCTAATGGTAAGCATGTTGCTTTTATTGTCTTGAAGATATATTTTATTGTAAAATGGTTTTGGTCTTGTTTAGACACCACCTTATTAGCGTGTCGATGACAACAATGTTTAAATAAATATGTTGGTTCGAAGCCTATAAAGAGCCCGTGGCTAAATAATAACAGACGCTTGGGTCGATCTTTGGGTTAAGCCGTGCTTGTCTAGGTTAGTCTGTGGATGGGTGACCACCCATTACATACTGAATTTCCTCCGTGCCTCGGAAAGCACGTTAAGCCGTTGGTCATTTGGTCGTCGGTGGTTTGACAGTCGTTACAGATAGTCAGTAGTCAAAAAGTCTGACAACCAGTCTTACCAAGGGGTATCGTAATACCCAGTACTAACTGGGTTGTGGAGGTCAGATAGGCAGTCGCTCCATGTAAAATACTGGTATTCAGTTGCATCTAGTTAGACTGGAAGCCGACCCCAACAAAGTTGGGAAAAGGCTAGGCAGATGATGGTTCTAAGTCTATCTATAAATTTCCAAGTCTGCATAGCGCATGCCCAGGTGGAAAGCTCTCAGACAGCTTAATTAAGCCTTCAGGGGGTGTAAGCAGACACCAACTGAAAAACCCACTGAAGTTATTCTTAGGGCCATGTTCACCGAAAAGATAACAGTCTGATTATCTAAAAACAGCTGTTTAAAACACATTTTCATAGTCATCTAGTCGACTCATTGGCTCATTGAGAAAAACGCAGAGTTACAGCAGTGGGACAATTTACTGATTATTTTATAGATAAAGAGGTGTTCTTAGTTACCAGCGGAAATCTTTTAGCCTTTTATTTGAGTACTAGCGGACGTCCCGCGGTTCCACCCGCGTAGTTCCCGTTCCCGTGGGAGTACGGGGATAAAATATAGCCTATGTTACTCGTGGATAATGTAGCTTTCGAATGGTGAAAGAATTTTTTAAATCGGTCCAGTAGTTTTTGAGCCTATTCATTACAAACAAACAAACAAACAAAGTTTTCCTCTTTATAATATTAGTATAGATAACAAAAAAAGAAATGGTTTATCAATCGTTCCAGGTCTATGTGATTCGTACGTCCGAGTGGCGTTACTTCCAGAGGATGTGTTCGTCAACGTACAGAAGCCCAAGACGCAAACGCACAACAAGAATCTATTCCCGCTGTATGATGAAATGTTCCTAATGTAAGTACCTAATAACTCCACTACTAGGTTTAGAACTACTTAGAGTTATGGTCGTACATTTAAAAACTTCGACTTCACTACCTGATACAACACCAATACGAATGATAGGTAGCTTAAGATATGCTGAGTATATTTTAGTTGTGTAAAGTACTGGTATTCAGTCGCACCAGCACCCCTAGCCAAGTTGATAATCTACAATCGTTAACGCTAGTAGAAAACTATTCAAATGAATGGGAATGACATCATCTCAACGTTAAATCACGTGATCAACACAAACGAATAGAAAATTCGTAGACAAATTTACATCGTTCACAATGATAGAATAGAATGTTATCGTTTCTACAATGTTGATCGCTAAAGTATTTGGTAGGAACGCTCACCATAGACTAAAGTGTAGGTTTTTTCTACAGACATTAGAGAACGAGCATTCGACTCAGTCGTATCAACTTGGCTACCAATTTAGCGCTTTCTACAATCGCTTACGCCGAGGGGTTTACGATTGTAGAAAGAGAATCGATACGTAACGTTTGTAACTTGGCTAGGCCTGCAGGTTAGACAGACACCCGGCCAAGATGATTGAGAAATGGCTGCCTGATGATATTTTAGTTTCGAAGCTCGCCAAGTTTATTTCAATATCGAATCAACGATGGTTAATTCTTGATATGTTAGCATAATATTGGCACTAAGGCAATGACGCTTGTTGTGATTAAGCTTGCATAAACATCTTATTGACACTAGATAACTAGCCGATGCTTCTGATATAGCCACAACAGCCATGTTGGTACAAATTAAAACTGGAACCAAAGCTCTTTCATGGATACAGGGTGTAAACAGACCACATCACGAAGCCGTCAACCAAGCATTCTGTACATCAAACTAAGTAACTTTACGCAGAAAATATTGCTGGGAAACGACTTTTTTTGGTCAATGTAACGCACTCAAAACATTGTGCTGATGGGCTCATTTAATAGTAAACGGGTTATTTAAAGGGAGGTATTTAAAGTAAAATTATGGCATTAAAAATTAGTATTTGAAAAAAAACTTGTAAAAAAGAAAGAACTTTGACCTCCAATATCTCCGTAACAAAAATAAAGAAATATATAGAACGTTCCCAGGTAGGGTCCAGAACAAAAAAATGATCGCAATGATGGGGAGAACAAGTGCCTTTCGCCTTCTTTAAGGGTATATTTACAACCTTTATATCAAGATCTATGAACCATAGAACCACTGATCTATGAACTTTTCAACGATCTTCGGAAGCTCTATCAAACCGTAGCAGTGACACTGACGCATAAAATACCGATACAGCTAATATTGGAAGAAGTTCACGGATCAAAATAGAGAATAGATGCTGTAGGCCAATTTATGCACATTATTTGGCAGCGTGCCGTGTTGTTTATTTTCTAAGAACTGTATTTCTTAAAATAAGTGTCTTAAATATTTTGTTATTTCTGTCAACGCTATTTCTTGCAGTTTCAGGGTAATGTCCTCTAATCTAAAATTATAAAACTGCGTTATGAAATAATTTTATAACAAATTTTAAGGTTACTTACAAAAACGCAAAACTGCAGCATTCGCAGACATAAAAAAAAAAAAAAAAATTCAAACAGACATAGACAAGAAAAAAAAAACGATCAATATGCCAAATATAAAATGTTTCTTGCGAAAAGCGATATTGCTTAACCGTGCCGTCAATATATCTCTTATTCATATAAGTTCCGTACTATTTAAATCCTATCCGCACTGCAAGTACGTAGCAATCGATGACGATCGAATCGATACGATTCGATAAATCCGACTTTTCGATTGGTTAAAAACTCATTTTATCGAGAATAACTGTCAGATTTATCGAATCGTATCGAATCGAGTGCTACGTACTTGCACTGCCGTTACGATATAATAAATGCGTTTGTCTGTCTGTAACCTTTTTATGCCTTAACGGCTGAACAAACTTCGACACATCAGCAGGCCCAGGTCGACTATGATCTGGGATAAGACAACTTTTATCCTGGTAGTACATTCCCGTGGGATAATTGCAGACCTACACGCGGGCCAGCCGTGGGCAAAAGCTAGTTATGCCACTTTCGCGTAGGTTCGCTAGTCATTGCTTTCAAAGTTTTTATAATAAAAACATGAATAATGCAGACAGGCGCAAACACCCAGACTAGTCTAGACAAAAAACAAGTATCGATGTGCCAAATAAAATGTACCGTGTGGAAAACTATTGTCAAACCGTGCTCCAATGTATCTGTCACGTTATATGTGATTAATTGAAAATTATTAACAATTACCGATCATTATTAATAATTACCGAAAGTCGAGGTAAAAATAAGAAATTAATCACTTTTATCGGTGATTATTTATAATTTAACCTTGGTTCCGATAAATGTAATAAATAAACGCTGTTATTTTATGTGTTTGTTTTTATATTGACTTTTTTATACCGACTTGGGGCACCCCGACTCGGACAGGTTAGGTGAGAAGGGTATGGTGGGGTCGAATAAGCGAGCGAAGTGAGCGAATAGACCCCGCATACCCTTCGTGGTAATTTTTTTATAAACCATATAGAAGTAGAATTTTTTATTAGTATTATGTTTATTTTGCGGTTCATTTATTAGTTTTACTAACGAGCGTAGTGAATTATTAATAATAACACATTTACCAGATCATGTGGTAATTATTAATAATGACCGGTAATTATTAATAATTTTTCAATTAATCACATTTACCGTGACATATCTTTCTCATATACATATCCCTCAGAATAATTGGAAAGATCTGTATTTTGGAGTTTAGGATGTTTTTAAGATATTCCCAAATGACCCTAGGTTTTGGAGAGGAATGAAATAAAAGGTTTTATTAAAACAATCATGGTTTTTTTTATGTTCCAGCCCCCTAACTCCAGAACAGCGGCGCATCACGGACGGCCTGATCCACCTGGTGATAAAGGACAAGGACATGTTCAGCGTCAGCAACACGTTCGTGGGCGAGGCCTACGTGCACTTCAGCGAGCTGCCCGACTCGCTCGCGCCCATCTCCAGCCTGCCGCAGCAGCTGTTGCCGCTCTCCAGGCCCACTAGTATAGGTCAGTAGTTACCTACATACTAATGTTAGATGGAAATGTAACTTGTTCACACCTTAAGGGGCTGACAACACCTAATAGGCTTGTGTTCTGAAAAAATCTAATTAGTCCGTCAGTTAGATTATCAAAAAATATTTGACACGTATTTTTTCTTTTGTTACGTTAATTACGTTCATTGATTTACAAAAACAAAAATATGTTTCCATTATTTTCCAATACTCTAACTGACGGACTAAATAGATTTGAAATTTATTGATAGTGGAAACTAGCCTATTGATGTTATTTAAGCAGTTTTTTAAGAAAAAATATTTGTTCTAGCACATCAAAAAAAAAAAAAATATATTCATCATATTTCAAAGACCGTGGACGGAGTCGATACATAATTGGACGAAATCGGCTCGATAGAAAATAATTGCAAAGAGTGGTCTTAAAATAATCATTGGTTTTATGTCTTTATTTTTTTGACGTATGGGTCGGCAATTATTAAAATCATGAAGTCAACATATTCATACCTAAACCGCTCTTCTCTTCCTCCTAGACCTTATCCCATTTACTTGGGGTCGGCCTTCCTTGTCCGCATCTTCCATTTAGCGCGATTTTCTGCCGCGTCTTTATCTAAATTAGCCTCTTTCAGATCTTTTTCGATCGTCGTCAACCAGGTGGCAGGTGGTCTTCCACGAGTGCGTCTCATTGATGGCAAGTCTAGGGCAAGCTTCACCATATGGTCCGCTTGGCGTCTTTGAATGTGACCGTACCACCGTAAGCGTCTCTCTTTGACCTTATCGACTATTGGGGCAACTCTGAAACTCCCTCTGATGTACTCGTTTCTGATTTTGTCTAACAGTGTGACGCCCGCTGACCAGCGCAGCATTCGCATTTCTGTTGTGTGCAGTTTGCTCAGGTGATGCTTATTGGTAGCCCAGCATTCTGACCCATAAAGCACAGCTGGTCTTATGACTGCCTTATACATCTGGCCTTTGAATTTAAGCGGCATTTTCCTGTCACACATAACGTCTGTGAGCTGTCTCCACTTCATCCATCCTGTTGTATTTCTGTGAGTAACGTTAGTGTCTATTTTGCCATCGTTGCTAATTATTGAGCCTAAATATTTAAATTGGGTCACAGTAGGTATAAAAGTAGTTCCTATTGAGATCTTACAATTGCTAGCGCTGGTTACACCGTCAAAAACGCACGACATGTGCTGCAGGTTCTTCCTACTGATTTTAAGGCCGTTTGTTTCTAGTGCTTTGATCCAAGGATCAAAGTTTAGCTGGAGATCTTCAATGCTTTTAGAAATAAGAACAACATCATCGGCGTATAAAATGTTCCAGGGCAAAGACTTTTGACAGTGGTTTGTGAGGTGATCCATAGTGACGTTGAAAAGCAGCGGGCTAAGAGTAGAACCTTGGTGGACTCCGACTCCGATTTCAAACGTGTCGCCCTTTCCCGCCGGGCTTAAGATCTGCGTGTTAACTGCTTTGTACATGTCTTGTATAATGTAGATGTAATATTCTGGTACCAGTTGTTGCCTGAGCGCTTCCCAGATAACGTAACGGTCACGTGGGACATGATCAAAGGCCTTTTCCAAATCTATGAAAATCATGTGTAGATTTGATTTACTGGATTTTGTCTTTTCCAGCAGTATCCGAACAGTCTGAATAGCGTCTGAGGTACTTTTATCGGGTACAAAGCCGCATTGATTCTGAGTTAGCGTTATTATGTGCTTTAGTCTATTGTTTAATATACGTTCCTAAATTTTGAGGGTGTGCGACATTAATTTGAAGGCCCTATAATAGGCATGATGACAAATTTTGAAAAACTGTCCTGTAGTGTTCGGAAACGTAAATTATTCAAAATCAATTTCATATTTTTGGCCACAGTTAAGGTTTAATAGTTAAAAAAGAACATTTTAGTTTTTCGATTTAAAATTCCCACCGAAACGCTCGCCAGTGTCATGGCGTCGCTGGTGACGTCACACCTGACTAGTGCAAAACGTCAACACCACAAAGCTAGAGGTTTTGTACGTCTATACATTTAAATAATTTGCGAATTGCGATTATTAAAATGAATTCGATTAGCACCGTTTGTCTTACTATATACCCTTGTTCCATGATCCGTGTATCATAAGATAAATTACAAAACCACAGAAATTCGACCATTTGTTTACCTAAATTTCCCACGTGTTATCAAAAGTGACGTCATGCGCTGTGATTGGTGTTCAACTTAATATGGCGGACATAGGAATTTTGTAGATTTTAATTATCGTATAATTTATAAATCCCGCTCTTAATAATAAAAATAATGCGTGTTTCGTATTCCACAATTCAAGCCTTATTAAATAAATACAATATTTTAGTAATTTTCGATTACTGTCATCATGCCTATTGCTGCAATCTCTTACATCTCCTTTTCCTTTATAAAAATGTATAAGGAAGCTGTTGCACCATACATACCTAAACCGCTAACGAGTCATATTTCAAATCCACACTTCTTTTTATTTTAATTTTCTTCTAAAACCTAACCGCCCAGTAACTCTCTCGCTCTCGTTTACTCAGTGTGCACGCATTTAGGTGTTGCCATCCCCTTAACGACAAAACTGATTGTTTACACAGGTAGACCAATAGCTGTGTTAGGACTTAGTTTAGTAGTATGTAGTTCTTTTATCCCTTTAGTATCATCACGCCGACGAACAATAGCCAGTTAAAATTTAGTATCACTAAGTATAACGACATGTTAAGCGTCAGTAACACGTTACCTCAATTTCCTTATTGTTTACTTGTAATTTATATTACGGCTTCCAGTCTAACCGAATGCAGCTGAATATCAGCATTTTACATGGAGCGACTGCCTATCTGACTTCCACAATCCAGTTAGTACTGGGTAATACGATACTCCTTGGTAAGACTGGTTGTCAGACTTTTTGGACCACTGACTACCTGTAACGACTGTCAAAGATCTACAAATTATGACAGCCGGGACCAACAGCTAAACGTGCTTTCCGAGGCACGGAGGAAACCCGGTATGTAAGGGTGGTCACCCATTCACAGACCAACCTAGACAAGCACGGCTTATCCTAAAGATCGACCCGAGCAGCTGTGTTGCTGATAAACAATTACTCACTAAGTATAGTAAATCTAACCTAATTTAAATCAAAGCCGTGTCCCCAGTAATTCCAGTAAACACCAAATATGCAAGTATTTTATCGTGCTATTTAGGATTGTATTACATTTTTGGAACATCTAGCGACATCTACAGCTTGGCGCTCGCACTCTGACTATGTAATACTTATGTACCAGTGTAGGTGGCGTGTACATAAAGATTGGTGTTGCTACAATTTTAATAAGAAACCTAAATGAATCATAATGATAAATATGTATCATCATCAGTCATAATTGTTCAAGCTCTTGATAACTTGTATATAAGAAGCATTCTGGAGATGTCACATATAAGCAGACCAAAACAGGCACACAGACTCTACTGAGAAATTCTTGATGAAAAAAAAAACTCAATGACAGTTTGCCCGACTTGTGTGGTATACTATTAAACGTAGCGTGATCTTTAAGAGTGCATCACAATTTTTCTTGTTTTTGAGTGTTTTAAGAGTTTAGCATATAATACAGGAAAAAAAAAAAAATTTTGAGCGCTCCATAGATAAATAATTAAACTTTCTCGGGCATATTTTTTTTTTCAATTTTCTGGCCATATCTAAACCATAATCACACATCAAAAATCTAAGTTTAGATATAGACAGAATATGCTCGAGAAAGATTGATTATTTTTCTAGGGAGCGCTCAAAATCTTTTTTTTTCTTGTATTTGAGTGCTAGACTCTTTTAAAACACTCAAAAAAAACAAGAAAAAATGTAATAGCCCTCATAAGGTAACTTTTCCGGGAAGCCTGAGCACGTACCCTCATCTACTTACTGATAATTTGGTGGTTTTATTCTAAACCCTAACTAGTGTTTCTAGTGAACACCACAATGCTGACCATAGCGCATGCGACTTCTAGGCATACATTTAAATGATAATATTATTTGTTACAGACGGCGAGGCTATCAAAGCGCTAGAAACCCGGCAAGGTGACAGACAAGCTAGAGACTTCATCAAGAAACAGAGAGCTAAGTTCCCCAGCACAAAGCAGTTCTTCTCACTGGGATGAGGAGGATCATTACTTCCTAATACTTAGGATTAAATAAAGGATTCAACTGTCTGAGCTGTAAATAGCAAGTAATCTGGCTACTCATTCTGTTTATCACAAATTTGAAGTACAATTTTGTACTAGGAATCATCTGCCTCGCCTTTTCCCAACTATGTTGGGATCGGCTTCCAGTCTAACCGGATGCAGCTGAATACCAGTGTTTTACATGGAGCGGCCTATCTGACCTCCACAACCCAGCTTAGTACTGGGTAATACGATACTCCGGTGACCGGGCCTAATTGCTTAACGTGCTTTCCGAGGCACGGAAGAAACTCGGTATGTAATGGGTGGTCACCCATCCACAGACCAACCTAGGCAAGCACGGCTTAACCTAAAGATAGACCCAAGCGGCTGTTATTATTTAGCCACGAGCTCCTCTAATTTTGTACTAGGAATATGGGTTGAAAATGGGTTTATATGTAAATTAATTAGCAAATAACAAACTGGTTTTGTTTATTGCGACATAACATATCACCTACTTTAGTTATTTAAATCATGATTCAATTCGCGTTCATGCATAATTCTGCATATTGTATGCACATTGCAAAATGTGAAATCATCGATATTTATGATTATCCTGGTAGCCGAGATATGTCAGTGGCTTAGATTCCAACAATTAACTATATGAATGATGCTTGCTATATACAACTCAGTTATATTCCTAGACTGTATATAAATTGCTTGCTTTTATAACGCACAATGTAAGCTCTAGGCTGTGGTTTGAGGCTCTTATATTATTATAACCTGGGTTCTGAAAGGCCAACAGGAAATAGTCTTTCAGGATTTGGGAGTCGATCAGAGCATTAACTTAAGTAATATTTAAAATCTACATTAGTCTGAAATATTTCTGGTTTTATTCCTAAAACTAAGGAAACGATTTATTGTACTGTGAGATTCCACAGATTTGTATTTCGAATGTTGGCATAATAGTTTTTTTTTTTTGCGGTAAATCTGTTACGATATGATGAGTGCCTATACCCTGCCATTATATATTATTATAGAACGTGTATACGTATGTCTATGTATGTTTGGTAAATGTAGTATTAAAGCTTTTACATACAATGAAAAGTGACTTTATTCTCATAAGAGTGTTTTATACGCTGGTCGCTTCATTTGATAGCCATAGAAATATGATACCGTGTAGGGAAGCTGTAAAAGATTGTCCAATATAAGTTGACCTTTTCCACATTTTATTTTTTTCAAAGCCAACTTATAGTAGACAATCTAAAGTACACCTTTTATAGAACATATTTTTATAACGTATATGTATATGTATTTACGTTTTTGTAAAACGAAACGCGTTGAAAAAAAAGAAAATACATTACAGTTAAACCACGATTGAATTTTGAGATTTTGGTTGAGTTCACGTGTGTTGACTGATTAAAATGTCGGTAAAAGCAATAAATTGATTTAAATTGTGTTTATTTGGTGCTAGGTACTATATTCATATGGATAAAGATTGTTTTGTGAGCCTAGTCTACGAATAATAATAAAAAAAAAACTAACATCAAAATCCAAATCAAAATTAAGTATCTATGAAATTGTGTTATACACAGAATCGTGACACTTTAATAGCGCGTGTGTGTAGCCCTTAATGTTCGTGAGTCACGGAATTTGAATCTCGAGGGTCTACGGCACCACGTAGGGACAATAAATTATCATTATCATACATTTACCTAGTGGTGGGCATTCTTCTACCATTAGGTACTTAGATCTCATCTCATCAACATCAAAAATCCTTAGTTTTTATACATCAACAGTAATTTATTGTTTCTACAAAATATGTAAAATTATTTCGAAAGTATAATTTAATTATGACTTAGGCCGTAATGTAAGAATAATGTTGAAGTTTGGCACTTAATTACATAAGATTCTAATTAGTTGTCCAGATAACTATTCAGAATCTCTTAATTAATTCGTTCTACTTTGTGTACAATGACCGTAGTTTGCAAACAACATGTTGGTATATTTAGTAATAATACTTTTAAATATCAATCTAACACGGATACTAATAAGACTGGTTGGTTATTGTATATTAAGTATGCACGAGTGATTTCCTTTGTTTATAGAGTAGTGAATCAAGTTCATGTAAAGTGTGTATAGGTACTTTTTATACTGTTGAATAATATTATATACAAATATATAGGTGTGAAGAAATTTTGTAGACGTTGTATTCTGTGATAAAGAGAAGTGCCTTATTTTTTAATTGAGTCTATATTTATTCATCTTAAATCGTATCTATATTTTTAATCAGCAGTAATTCTACAACCCATTTCGTTTTAACTGAAACTCTTGAGATATTTTGTTTAATTTTATTATTGCTGAGGTATATTTGAGGCATAATATAAAGAACTATTCCTGTACGTCTGTTTATATTTATTTGCAAATAAAATTGTTTAAAAATAACTTTAAATGTTTTTATTTCGAACTTTATTTACCTTCCTAAAAAATCAAGGCGAACTTACAAAGTCTTCAAAGTAGATAGCACGGAGGCCCATAATTGTCTTGTAGTATCTACTAAAAAGTGATGTGTAAACGTGAACGTAGTACTAAAGTCGTAAGTATGATAAAGCAAAGCAGGAATGTATGGCTAATGCGAGTTGTTTATGGCAAATTAATTACACAAGACGCCAGTAGACGCTGCTCTCAAAGGTACGGTGTTATTGCTTCATGCATATAAAGTAATAACTGCTACAATCTCTGTACCTACTATTTCACTGGAGTCCACGGGAACGTACGGCACGGGAATCTTAGCAATTTAATTTTTATCATAATTTTCTTAAGTGAAGGTTTTGTTTCATATGTTATCTATGCTATGTAGCCCTTCTTCATAATAGGTTTGACGACTGACTAAAAAACGTATTATGATTAGGTTTAGTCCGTCAGTTAGTTTATCGAAAAACATTGGATAGGTACGTGTTTTTTGTTTTATCTAATTTATAAAAATGTACGAAGACAAAACGCGTCAAAGATTATGAGTGGGGGGCTTGTGACTTCACTTTTCGATAAAAATGTACTCAAATGTGACGTCACACGAGTTTTCGACGCACTGTATCGTCTTCATTTTTTTAACGTGAAATAAGAAAAAATACGTGTCCAATATTTTTTGTAAATCCATCTGATAAACTTATACCCTATGATTCATAATCTTATTATTCTTTATTGTACACAAAATAAGAAATATACACATAAATTGCATTAATATAGCTTATGTTCAAAGGCGAGCTGAACCCAGAATTACCTAGTATCTAAGACTTATTTAGTAAGTACCTACCCTTGTTTACTAATGGCTTAGGTTTAAGCAATCACCAGATAATTATAATGAAATATAACGCCCAAAAAATCGTAAGTACTTACCAGAATTTAATCCCCATTTTAATATGAAATTATCACCAAAAAACCGGTCAAGTGCGAGTCGGACTCGCGCACGAAGGGTTCCGTACCATTATTATCAAAAAAGGGCAAAAAAATCACGTTTGTTACGCATCACGCGGAAACCTGGACCACGCTACACGCTACGTTATGTACAGTCGTGGTCTTTTCCTGATCAGTTAATTTTTTTTTTTCGCTTAAGTCATGCGGAGCCACGCCCCCTTAAAGTTTAGGCCTATTAAGAAAGCGTCAATTTAGCGCGCAACATAAGAATAACTCTCGTTTGGCGTGCGTCGTCAGTGCGCTCGGCCGATCAATACTGTCTTTCATTCATTATTGCTATACAAAGTCAACGGGGCGGGGCTAGAGAGCGTTTCTATGTTGCGAGTGCAAGCAAAAATTAGCTTAGTGGTGATCAGACGGGAGTGTCCACGATAGTACGACTTCGCTTTTTAATAACCGGGCAAATACGGGCACGTTTCTCAAAATGATTAAGTAGCAATTTTATGCTTTTCAATCAGCCAGACACCTGATAAATTTTATATGGATTTGTACTTTACCTACCTATATGATATACCAGTCCATTACCGCCACAGCATCAGAATAGCGCCTTCGTCATGTAAATCTGTAAACGTGTCATTCAAAATAAAAATCAAATTAATTAAAATGTCACATAACAAAGGGCCAATCGGTCGTGACGGGCGGTGGTGGAAACGCGGCCTCGAATGAAACATCTCGGCGGACGGCGGCGGCGCCTTTCATGTTCCTCCCCTCGCTTTGATCGCGCCGCGCCGACAATCCGCTCGACTACTTATCGGTTCAGATTTATTGTGATTCGGAGGCTGTGGGCCGCGGGGAGTCGCGCGCTGCTACTGCTCTACTCGTCCATTCGTACTTCGCTTACAATGCTTATTCATGTGGGTAATATCATAAACAAAAGTGTTGCTATTGTTTATATTCGGCTCGAAGCACTACATAAATCTGATGTCGATAGTTTGTAATTACTTCCGTATTTATGTCTTTAATTTTATTAGTGCTCATGAAATGGGTAATTTCAATTAAACCATTCGTAGATTTAGAGAAATTCCTTGAAATACTATACGGATGTGTGTTCATTTAAGAGCTCTTATCTAGAAATAATTACCTAAGTGACCTATCCATAAACTACATAGCAAATCATACTGTAATCATCAATTTGTCAAGGCTCTACGGCCTGATCATTACCTACAACAAGGAAGATAATGATAACAGCGTTATCAGTCGTCAAACCAACCAGTATGGCGGTTTATGAGGGGAATACAAGTTCAATAATGACGAGGAACTTAATGTAGGCAGCTGAGCATCAGCCTCGTTTGAAACACGACTATAGTGGAGCCACCTTCGGTAACTGTAGGTTGTACTTGGTTGAACATCAATTTGAACACCAACGTAGGTTCCGATCCGAAACAATATAAATCAATGCGTAGATTCCAAACTGTGGATTTTTGTGTTTTTGTGTTTCATATAGACAAACCTTTAGTCTAATAAAAATGTTCTCTTAACATTTAAAATCAGTCAAAACAAAAACAAACGAAAACTCCTTGAGCTCCATCCCTAAACATCCACACCGATTTGCAGTTTGGGTGAGCTTAGTTTAAAGTTAACAGCTTATCTGCGTTCGTGTTTTGTCGAAGTTACTGACATA
This sequence comes from Xestia xanthographa, assembly GCA_905147715.2. Classification (NCBI taxonomy): domain Eukaryota; kingdom Metazoa; phylum Arthropoda; class Insecta; order Lepidoptera; family Noctuidae; genus Xestia; species Xestia xanthographa. The sequence goes on along the minus strand of LR990659.1, from coordinate 16,362,549 downwards.
AACTTAACATAGTTTTCTTCCATGAGGTGTTGGTGTCGCATTAAGCATTAATACGATTTAACCGGTTTATGACACCCCATTCGTTAAGCCTCGTATTGTAAATTATCAATAAAGGTGAACATAAATATTATTTTCTATTAAAATCGTTCTGTTAGAATTAATTAATTTATGAGCAAATCATAACTGTCCAATTCTAAACTCAAATATGTTGGTTCTCTTAAAACACGAAAAAAGTCCTCACAAAAGCAGTTAAAAACTATATTACAGCAATATATCTGTCAAGACTGTAATCCCGGGAAGCGATTCCCGGAGGCGTACACTGAGACGTAACCGTTGACCCTTGACACAGTTCACCTACGATTATAGCTAGGTAATTTATTTTGTGGTCACTCTCGAAGTCTCGACGATTATCCTAACGTGATGGGCGGCAAGTCTTTTACTGAACACAGCTTTAATCCGACCCGGGGATCAAACTCAAGATTTCACAGCGATAAAAGAAATACATCGCAACGCAATATACTGCGCAATGTAATTTTGTCAGGAAGTGTACCGATCTTCGGCGTCACCGAGAATGAGTACCATATTTTTTTTGCGTCCATCAGTGCAAAGGCAAACCCCGGTAGCGACCGGTGGCTACTGTAAAAAGTCCACCATTATTACTACGTTCGCGAGGTGACTAGCGGTTCATGACTAGATACTACTTGTTCTGATTGTACCTGTGACAGGCAAGCTACCTACCCGTAACGACTACGAACTAGCCCAGTTTGTGTATTTATCTAAAGTCTGAGTTAGATGTACTAAAGTTAGTTATTTATAACTTGGATCGCGAACTTCTAAGAGTTTATATCTGGAACATAAAACGAGCTAAATGTGACTGATGTTGTTGTATTATAAAATTAATGTGGCGCAATTTACCGCCTGCGAGAGCCCGACATTTTGCCAAAACACACTTGAAATATGTTTTCACGATAGAGAAACAATAACAAATTACTGTAACAACCTAAAATACACACTAAAATATTTAGGTAAGTTTATAAACACTCTCCTAAGAGAAATAATATGCTAAATATATTTGGCGTTAAGTCATAGATCAGAGTTGTTTAAACTGATAGCAAGTTCTAGAGCGAGGGTGGGTAGCTATTGGGTTGATAGATTATACCTACCTAGTTATAATTTGGTTTCTACAGCCACTCGGGCACTCCATGTAAATCACGGTTGATGTCGTGGTGAATGCAACCTGTTTGCTATCACTGAAGAAAATCGATTGATGTGCAATGGCACATCAATCGATCGAGAAACCTCCTTTTTTTGAAGTAAAAAAAGGAGGTTTCTCAATTCGCCCGTACATATACCTTGTAAACCCCACCAGGCAACAGACAGGCATGTCTGTTGCCTGTTCGTGTAAAAAGAAAAAGATTTTTTTTTGCTGAAATATCTACTACAGTTCACCAATGTAAAGTCTATGTGAATTTTAGATCATAAAGATCGAGATGCTGCTGAAACATTTAAGTTATTCTTCTTCGTTTTCAGTTCAGCGGGAAATGAACTCACTATCGACGTGTAGTTAGTCGGAATACAAAGCAGTTAGCTCGTGTCCTCTCACGAAACAAAGTTTTATCATCATCCGCCACTTCGGGGCGGCAAGATTGAGTAGCAAAGTACACATCTTTGTGGTTAATATATTCTTACTTATCTTTGCTCTGGTTGAAGTTAGTCGAGTGATCCCTACTTAAGAGTATGTCTTTCCACCTACTTATTACTTCGTGAAAGCTAGTTAATTAAGTTGAACGTGGCTATCGCCTGTTTCCATCATTATACAGTCTGATTCGTATAGCTCTACCAATATTTGTTTAGCGTAAGCGCAAGTTGTCAGTTTCTTCGAAACGATTCTTCACCCATTGTTCCAGTTCAAATTTTAATCAGTCAGACCAGATCAGACTAGGTATCATACATATTGGTAATAAGCTAAACGAATCTTTCAGAATATTGAAACTGAGTACAAATTCTTTGTACTCAGTGGGTTCAAGCATAAAAACTAAAGCGAACAATCACTTAACAAAGTATCTTCATTACCATGGAGTTTACTTGCTTTTGTTGCATGACCAGCTGCAGTTTGTTTATTCAAAGTAGATTCAAGTGGCTCGGAAAAACACTAGAATAATATTTTAATTTATCTTTGTATAATTTTCCTTTATGATGCAGCAGTAATAGTTGTGTCCTTGTGCTGGAGAGCTGTTGACCGGCGTTCAACCACTTCATATTATTGGCATCGTTAAGAGATTTGCATTTCCTGTTCTTAAGGGCCTATACTACCTCAAATGGCTTAGCATGATCCTCCGTAACGCCTAAAATACTGCAGCATTAATTTTGAAATAAATATATGGTAAAGTTGAGGATTAATGTTAGGTCTTTTGTTTGGCAAAAACACGATTTCATAAAATTTTCTCTATAGAAAAAAATCCCAAAGTTACCTCCAAATCGAACAATAAACCGCTGGTATTCAAAAAGTACTTCAAATTAGATCATGAAACTTTGCATACTAACTGAACTAACTATAAAGCAGGTCTTATGTTTTTTATATTTTCCAAAAGTCGAAAATTTGATTTTATAAAGAATAAAAACCAATCATTTCGCACTATTCGGCCGCAGTGACTGACGTAACAACCGCTTTGTAGTGCAAGCTGATTAGAACTTTATTCTAACAGTGTTACAAACGAAGTTTTAACCACCACAAAAAGAGTTGCTAATCTGAGGTAGTGTAGGCTCTTAAGAGAAAATGTCTAGTTGTCCGGTACATAGGTACCTACCTTCCTACACCTAAAAGACTGTGATATTGCGAATGACGACCTAAACGGATGCAATTATAACTCCGAGGTATTTCATTTTCCCTTCTTCCTTATTGTGTTGATTAATTGATTTGGTTTTCTTTGTTATTACCTTTTGGCTCCCTTCGTGTAATGAGTGGCTTGACGGCCACGCAGCGTTATAGTCTTGTAGTTATTGCGTCTCTTCATCCGTCATATTTGGATTAGGGAGTTTTTTTAATTGAAACATGGAGTATACACTACGCACTATGTATGCACTATGTACACTAGGCTGCCAAAATGTACCTGTGAGGTAGCCTACGCAGACTGTAATGAAAGTAGAATGGCCGGCAAAACCAAGTCCTGTTTTTTATGTTTTCATGAAATCTACATTTTATAATTATATAATTAAAAATTTACCTTTTCTAATCTTTTCTACCATATTGATATGTTAGACACGATTTTAAAACCTAGATGCTACTTAATAGTGACAGAACAGCAGTGACACAACGGCAGATAGGTGGGTATTTACAAATTCTACAACTCCATGGCCATAATAATTTCATTTAGCAGCTCCACGCAATACAGCTACACAGCAATTATAAATTAGGAATTTGTTTTAAGGAGCTTGTGGCTAAATAATAACAGCTGCTCGTGTCGATCTTTTAGGTTAAGCGGTGCTTGCCTAGGTTGGTCTGTGGATGGATGACCACCCATTATATAACGAGTTTCCTCCGTGCCTCGCAAAGCACGTTAAGCCGTTGGTCCCGGCTGTCATTTGTTGAACTTTGACGACCAGAGAGTCTGACAACCAGTCTTACCAAGGGGTACCGTATTACCCAGTACTAACTGGGTTGTGGAGGTCAGATAGGCAGTCGCTCCATGTAAAATACAGATATTCAGCTGCATCCAGTTAGACTGGAAGCCGACCCCAACATAGTTGGGAAAAGGCTAGGCAGATGATGAGGCATTTGTTTTGACACTGTCGACTGTTGAAAACAAACATATTTGAAACAGTTGTGAATCGTGATCTTTTTCGATGACGAGTCCAGTGACGAGTCGATAAGTCTTCTGCAATAACTAAAAAATATAGGTATATCTAAGGAGAGTAGATAAGCTTTATATACAGCTTTTCACATTTTAAAAACATCTTTTATTGCTTAATGCTTATAATGATTAAATAATAAGCAAAATAAAGAGAACGCGGAACGAAAAAATATTATGTTCATTGTTATGGAAAATGGGCTGTATAATGGTCTTTTATATTAAAAAGCTCTTTTAAAGAGGCCGTCCCACTAAGTCTTTAATGGGATTGAATAATAAGCTATAAAGATTTTGAATGGTCTAACTAAATGGTTTATTCTTTCCGCCCTGTTTGTGAGCGGTAGCGCGTAATTCTTTAGATGCCCGATCTACTATCCGGGATAGCTAGATTGTTGTATTGGGAGTCGATAAAATAAGCTTAAATGGGTTCGGCTCGTATATCAGAGTCGGCATCATAAAGGTGGGTACCAACTGTCAAATGGCTCATTGTGGCGGCTTGGCTTTATGATGGCATTTTTACAGGCAGGTACACGCTTTGAACGTCTGCCATGCCGCCCGCCAATTATATTCTACTTAACTCGGTGTCTACGTCCAGTTTTATACACTTCGGACAATTTGCTTTGAAATAACACCTGCGGCCCATACATATGTCAAATCATACGATAAAATCTTTATTGACTTGAAAACTGGGTTCTTTACGTTAAAATAAATTATTTTACGACTCCTTGTTAAAAAGTGATCGTAAAATTTTAAGGTATTCCTAAATCATTGTCACTCTACAAAAAACTCTTTAAGGTACATTAAACGAAAGTTAGCTCGAATATAATCGTTAATAAGATAGTTTGAATATAATGGTAATGGCAAAATTGGTAGAGACTAGAAGTTAACTGTCTTATAGATTAAGCACCCACGGATAGGTGTTGGTACTTACCTAAGAAAGTTTCAGCCTGAGCGATAAGTCAATTTAAATAGACAGAAAATACTGGTTAGAAGATTCTTAAGACTCATTCATTTATCTAAGTGGATAAGCCGCTCTGTTACCAACATGACAAGAACTTTTATCTTACTTTTATAGATTTCAGATTTCAATGAGAGTAAAAGCTCTGTCTGATATGATCCGAAAATCGACTAAGATTAAGTCAGCCGCTTTTTCAACGTTTGTAAATAAGCAATCTAGACAATAAACAACATTTGTTTGACGTCAATGAAGCGTAGCTTTAGCATGGATATTTGTACAGTTTGATTACCAAACTATACGGTCTCTGTTTTGTTTTGTTCGTACTAAATTCGCAGTTTGCCGATGACTGTGGCTCTAATGAGGCGACTTTTCAGTTTCAACGGTGCTTTGTTTGCTAACTTCGAGTTCTGCACAGTTCCCGCTGAAGTATTGTGCTTGTTTTTTAGATAACGACTGTTTTATTTGCACTTCATTTAACGTTTTGCTATGAGTGTATTGGCGACATTCAAATGTATCGACTATTGGCTATCTAAAATTGGTAATCAATATCTTTCTACAAGCAGTTTTCCTCTTCAGTCTTCCTCTTCAGTATATCTCTGTCAATCGTCATGTCACCTTCCAAGTCTTATTGTCTTTAATAAAGCTCATTTTGGTTTTGTTTCTTTGGTCTTATTCCCAAAACTTTCCTTCCCATAATATCTCCTTCATTCTGTCATTCCTTCGCACCACATGTCCTACCTTGAGCATCTATTTATATAAAACGTCGCGGTCATAGGTGCCATTTCATACATTATAATTTATTTATTGCATTTTGATTCATCCCTGTTCGGATTGCCACAACCTTTGCTTTGTACGAGTGAATCGAGATTATATGTAAAAGAGCAGACCACCAGAAACCTCTCACCTAGCGCTATGGTTCCAAAAGTGGAAGCTTTCCAAATGAGATAGTAGTAGCAACCCTAAGGTTCCAAATGAGAAAGTATTTGTCTTTCACCTTTGTAGCCCTATCGCTGGTGTAGGTTTTTGGTTCTGTTGGTTGTCAAGATACTTGTCTCCTGAATCTACTCCTCCAATCTGCTCTGCATCTCAGATATAAATGAGGAAGAACCAGAGAAACTGCCGCCGAACCGAATTGTCATTTATCAGTATCCAGATCTACTTTGCGGTTGTTCGTTCTTCTCCTTCCTGCTTCCTAGTGTTCTCTGGTATAGCACTTGGTCACTGAAGGTTGGCTACTTTTTTGTTGTACTTAAATAAATATTGTTCTGCAGTATCGGCTTACTTACCTTCAAGTTTGTTTCGCAAAACAGTAAAATTTAATAAGGTGTAAAATTATGCCTAAATAGAACATAACATGGCTAATCTGTGAAGGAGGAGGCGGAGTGCACGGCGCGGGCTCAGGCCGGAGGGCGGTCGTTTTGTTCGGTGTCGATGCCGTTGACAGGTGGAGGGTGCACAGGGCCGGCGGGGGGGAGGCGGGGGCGCCCGCGCAGCTCGCGTGGCCCTCTCGCCTGAGTCACGCGCGCCTCGTAATGCTTGCATAATAATAATGACGGATGCCGATCGCGCGGCGGCTCCTTTGATCTGCGGCGCGTTTGATCTCGCCGCCGGAGCCGGTCCCGCCGCCCCTGCCGCACAAACGAGCCGCCCGCTCGCCTACTCGGTCGGGCGGCGCGCACCGGCGAGCGCTGGCCCTTCGCCCTCGCTCTAAATAGAGGCTTTATTTTGTAAACAGCGGGAGCGCTACCGTGCGCGCGCGTGGTGCCGCGTCCGCAGTGGTGCGCCTGCGCCCGCCAGTATGGGGTGTGCTCCGGCCCGCTGTCTGCGCCCGCGCTCCGACCAGCACCGGGAGCGATGACGCGCCTGAGCGGCTCGCTCCGCCGCTACGACACCTGGATTGTTTGGACACTCTGTGTACGCATTGCTTTATTATTTTGTGACATGTGTTTGCCACGCCGGTCTCAGATAACAGTGAGAGTAAATGATGAAGATCTCTTAATGAGGCGGAAGTTTACATATTTGTGCTCTCTGGCGTTTATGAATCAATATTGAGACGAGGAATTACGATTGATGTTTGGTGGTTGTGTTTTTTTGTGATTAGTTGGTTATATTGCTGCTGCAAGAAAGGGAATGGGCTGCAGAGAGTCTTGAAAAAGCACTACATTTAATTATCAAGTTAATTGTCAAGAACTTCCTTTATAGGGTTCCGTACCCAAAGGGTAAAAACGGGACCCTATTACTAAGACTTCACTGTCCGTATGACCGTCTGTCTATCACTAGGCTGTATCTCATGAACCGTGATAGCTAGACAGTTGAAATTTTCACAGATGATGTACAGATGTATTATTTCTGTTGCCGCTTTAACAACAGAATAAAATAAATATTTAAGGGTGGCTACCATACAACAAACGTGTTTTTTTTTGCCGTTTTTGGCTCGATATTAATAACGGCAACAGGTAAACAATTAAAATATTAACAGAATATTAAGTTGTAGATTCACTTTAAAAATACATAATTAAATTAAAATAATACGGAAATAAATATTTAAGGGGCCGGCTCCCATACAACAAACGTGATTCTTTTACCGTTTTGTCTAATGTTGTATAGATAATGGTACGGAACCCTTTGTGCGCGAGTCCGACTCGCACTTGGCCGGTTTTTTACTTTTAAGTTTCTTATATCGAATGAGAATGGTCTATGTCTATGACAACAGTCTAGTATGATGAAAAGTAATGAATGATGTCAATGTTTTCCTTCAATTGACCTTTTTTAGATTTTTCATTAACACTTTTTCAGTAAATCATGTCAGATAGTAGGTAACCCTATGAGTCAATTCTATGAGTACTTACATTTGTACTTTCTAGTTGCAAAACTTGTTTTTTTTTTTCTAACTAAACATTAGCAGTTCGTTTCAATTTTCAAGTTTTGGTTTAACAACACGTAAATTCATAGAATTTTATAAAGGCTATTGGAACGACATGTTAGTTCATAAATTCTTCTGAGAAGACGTTATCTTGATTAACATCGGTGTACATTGACTCATTAGTTGTTTAGTTTTGAATATATTTTCGAAATAAGAGATAGGAAGATGAGAACTTCAGAGATTATAGATTGCATCTCATCAATCAGCTGCTGTCTGTAGAGTTCTTAATTTTTGGGGTTCTGCATCTTTAGTAGCGTTAGATACTTTAGGGTTTTGATTGACTTTGTCTTGATTATACAGTGCTTTTATCTCATCTCACACTTTTCGATTCCTATTATCAAAGTCGCTCTGTGATGTTTCATTACTTATGCTAACCAAGTCTGTTGGTATATTCAAACCGTTATTTCGGCTCATACCTTTCGTGGAATCAATATTCCATAGATTGGAATTTGTGCTTGCCTTCGAATCTTTGTCAAGGAATACTTCTCTGAATCAGCATACAGGTTTACTTTTTGATCTGTCGTAGTAAGCGGTTAATATCATAATTAATTAATCATTGATTTTTGACAATCGAATTTGAATCATTGACAATTAGAGGACCCGATTGGCGCAGCGGTAGTGAGGCTGCTTTACGTTCTTAGGGTCCCTGGTTCGGATCCCGATCGGAGCAAATGTTTGTGTGATGAACATGGACATTTGTTTCCGAGTCATGGGTGTTTATATGTATAATAAGTATGTATTTACAAACAAAAAGTATCTATGTAGTATATCAACTATCTGGTATCCACGACACAAGCCTCGTTGCTTAGTGTTGCACTAGATGGCGCTGTGTGTAATGTCCAGCAATATTTATTTTATATTTATTTATTGAAGCTATTTAAGTTCGTGATTTACGTATAGCGTTAGTCCCTACTTCACTGTTATCAAAACATGGCTTTTGAAACAAGAAATAGCTCTGAAAGTGTCCATAAGTGACCGCAATACATTTAAATATGTACATTTAGCTAGTCTTGGATAAAATAATACGCTAGTAGAACTAGATCTCCGAGAAATATGAATATTTCGAATAGGATCCGGCCATTTGCGCCATAACTTATGTACAAATCTGCAATAATCCGTGTTGATATTTGCAACTAAACTAGTTATAGAGGAAATTGAGTGCGATAAGAATGATTGAAATGATCTTATGAAGTCATCTGCATTTTGCATCATTCTTAGTAGATTATTCATAACGTTTATAAAGACTACGCTCAGATTACAAAAAAAAAACTATTTTCTGGATTAAGTCTTTGGTGTCGACTTGGCAGAAGCTGATTAGTTAGTTTATTGTGTAGGTGGTAGTAGTGGCTTAGTTCATTTCTTATTATTTTGGTTTTCCTGGGATGGGTCCACCTTGCACACATCCTTCGCTTTGATTGTAAGATTTAGGCTTTGGTGTCAATAAATTCGTCGGCAACCATGAGTGACTGTATATTTTCATTTAGAAATTAGTCAGCCTTCAAATTAGGTTGAGTTAAGTTGAATGAAAATCTTTGATTCATTTTTCACTTAGTCATTACGCTTATTACAAGCACATGCTTTCCTTTTTAGAACACTTGGTATTAGAACCTCGGAACCCCTCGTCTCTTGGCTACCTGTACGGCATAATTATGTAGGTAGGTACCTACTCGTAAAAATACAATAAGTTGAAAAACCATGACTGGCTTGGTTACCCATTCTTACATTATTTTGTAAACCTACATCATCATCTGCCTAGCCTTGTCCCAACTATATAGGGGTCGGCTTCCAGTTTTACCGGATACAGCTGAATACCAGTATTTTACATGGAGCGACTGCCTATCTGACCTCCACAACCCAGTTATTACCGGGTAATACGATACCCCTTGGTAAGACTGGTTGTCAGACTTTTTGGGCCTCTGACTACCTAACGACTGTCAAAGATCTACAAATGACAGCCGGGACCAACGGCTTAACGTGCTTTCCGAGGCACGGAGGAAACTCGGTATGTAATGGGTGGTCACCCATCCACAGACCAACCTAGGCAAGCACGGCTTAACCTAACGATCGACCCGAGCGGCTGTTATTATTTAGCCACGAGCTCCTCCACCATTTTGTAAACCTACATGGGAGTAGGTAATTTGATTGGGTTGGTTTATAGGGTCGCATCACATTTCTTGCGACTAGAACTGACTGTAATTTTGATTATAATACCTTTTTTGGAAAATTCTTGAAAAGTGCCAGAGATACACTGAGCGTTTTAAAGATAAGAATTTTAGGTAAATTAAGTCAGCATAACATTGTGTCAATAACATAACTAAGTACAGATTTCAAATTGTAGGACGGAAGGATTATGTAGTTTCCAAAATAACACGCCATCGTTCTGTGCGAATTATGTTTATTCATTTAATTAGACTGCCTCAGCAGTCTTGCTGTCATTAGGGAGTATTATTGTCTGGGTCAGGGAAAGGGTATCGGGTAAGGGTCCCTCGTTTTGTGCTTGTTAAATCGCAATAAGATTACTGCCACCAGGGACCTTACCCTGGTGGCAACCATTTTCTCTGTTCTTTTGTTTCCAAACCGGTGTATTGTAGATGCTAATGATATTTTGATTTTATTTAATTGGTCTTGAACTGCCTCGTTGGTATTATTATAGTGATCGTCGTAGATGCTGCTGCTGAGTATGAAGTACTGGGTTCGATTCCCAGGTCAGACAAATTGTGATTGGGGTTTTCCATCAATCAGGAATTTCTGATTTCGACCCGGAAGCTAGATCCGGGCCTAGTTGATGGCATTAGCACACTCCCTACACTAATACATGAGACTTAAACATAGCTGGTGTTATGTGGCTGTGCTAAAGGTTCACCACCTTTCTTACCCTTAGTGGAAATACAAGCTGTATTTTATGTTAATGAGTGTTGAATGTGCTCTACAGGTGATACTGTGTGGAGCGTGTGAGGGCTCGGCGCCTCCCGACAGCCTGCGCCTCGTGTGGCTCTCCAACACTTCACTCACGTGCAACGATGGATCTCCGGCCGGGTAAGACATAGCTCATCTATCATCATCAACACTCATTTAATTAAAAGTAATGTAATGCGAAGGCCACCCTATAGCCAACTGCTTTGCCAATTCAATTGACTTGACTTTTCCCATTTGTTGAACGACAATAGATCATTTTTGTTTAAAACTGGAAAATTGCTAATACTTTCGCGATAGGTTTCTGGTGAAAGCTAAATGTTGTGTATTTTTACCACCACATTAGTTATTTTTGTTTAGTTTCCCCTGGAGCCTAAGTCCAAAATTAAAAAGTAGCAAAACTTATAGCATTTTAGCAGCTTTAATGGTTTTCAATGATTTCAGGTACTATTTCCGTCGTGGTGCGAACAGTGATCACTGGGTGGTGTACCTCGAGGGCGGGGGCTACTGCTGGGACCCCGCGTCGTGCCGGGCGCGCTGGCGCCGCCGGCCCGCGCTCATGTCCTCCACGCGCTGGCCACGCGCACGTCGCGCGCCCGCGCTGCTGTCTGCCGACCCCGCCGCCAACCCGCTGTGGCACGCCTCCAACCACGTGCTGCTGCCCTACTGCTCCAGTGACATGTGGGCCGGCACGAGGGATACTCGTCATCCTGGCGCCGGATTCGTGTTCGCTGGCAGCCTCATCGTGCGAGCTGTCCTGTCCGATCTGTTCCGCTACGGACTCACTGGTCGCATGCTGCTCGTGGGCTCCAGTGCAGGCGGCGCCGGCGTCATGTTGCACGCGGATGCAGCAAGACGCGCACTGCGCTCGAAAGGCGTGCGCGTCGCCGCCATCGCTGATTCCGGCTGGTTCCTGGACCGCCCCGCGCGCACTCGACGCGCCCCTGCCGCCACAGTGGCCAGACTCGGCCACACTCTTTGGCGCGGCAAGCCACCGACGTCGTGTGTACGTGAGCACGCCGCCGACCCATGGCTCTGCTACTTCGGCTACCGACTATACCCACACATTCGAACGCCACTATTCATCTTCCAGTACTTATTCGATTCAGCTCAGCTGGCTGCAGAGGGTGTGCGTGCTCCTCGGACTAGGTCACAGTGGGACGCTGTCCATCAGACGGGTGCAGCATTGCTTTCAAGTTTGAGTCCAGTTCGAGCCGCCTTTGCACCCGCATGTCTTGCACACGGGGCGCTCGCGCGTCCTGAATGGCAGGCCATAAACGTTTCAGGCATAACTTTGCCGCGCGCCATTGCATGCTGGGAACAGCGGCTCGGCGGTGGCAGACGGCGGGCTCGCGGCGGGTGCGCACCGCGCCGCCTGGTGGAGCGCTGCACGTGGCCGCAGTGTAACGGCTCGTGCCCGCGGCTGCGCGACCCGCGCACGGGCGAGGAGGTGGCGCTGGCGTCGCTGCTGCAGAGCTTCGGGCTGGACGTGCGCGGCGCGGCGGCCGCCATGGGGCTGGACGCGCGCGCGCTGTCCCGCATGAGTCGCGCCGAACTGCTGCCGCTGTTGGCACCCCACATGTGACTATTATATGGACTGTTTAAGTGCTTTCTAGCACGGTGAATCTACCTCGTTTTTGTTGCACAAGTACAAGTAATATTACGTATAGATGTTAAATATTATTTATTGTTCGTCGAACTCAATGTATTTTTAAGTAAAGGGCTGGAACTCTTTCGTTTTTGTTTTCTTCCCATCTCCCAAGACAGCATCTCACAGTTATATTATGATAACAATTAAAACTCAACATATCTTTGGCACACCTGTATTTTATATACAAATTATTTCCGACCCTTTTAAAGGACCGACGGACTAGTTTGGGTCTATCTACAAATAAAATACGTATCTAAAAATATCTCACTACTTGTCCCCTGGGCGTTCTAGTTATGGCATTGATGAGGCGGATATTCACGATCAGCAGGTAACTAGATAAATTGATTGGGTGAGTACAGCCGGCGCGGCGGTCCCGAGCGATCCCGCGCGCGCGGCAGCCATGGCGCGCGGCGGCCCGGGGCTGAGGCACTGCCACGACGTCCCGCGACCACGATGAGTCCCCCGCTACGAAAGCGTTTTTGGCGACGTCATAATCGAGAGGCGCGCTCTTCACTGATCATTATAGAAACATCGACGACATCGTTTCCTAAGAAGAAGTCGGTGGATACGATGTTGGCTCGAGTCCGCCAGAGTGTCGTAAGGCGCGCGGTCACGTTGCGGTTGACGTCGTCAGCGTTTTCTCTTAGGGAGCCGCGCAGGAACAGGATGTCGAGCACGGTGGGCGTGGTCTGCGCCATCGCAGAGAACAACGGAGAGCGCGCCGTGGGCTGCGGAGACGAGGAGATGGCGCCGTCTAAGTACTGGAACAACTCCGTCGGACTGTTCGTGTTGGCCCATAAGTGAGGTAGAATGGGCCACAACCAAGAGTTTTCTGCAAAAACATTTTTTTTAAGACTTATACATTAACCAATACAATCATTTTTAACAGTAAATGTGACTGACTGACTGTACACTCTCGCCGAGTCAATCCGAGGCAGGGTGAGTGAGAAAGTGTAATTGCAGTACTCGTGTAGCCTCGATATTTCTCGCTTGCTCTCCGTCTCGTGTTGATACTTTTGTGAGACGTCGAGAGTGTAAAGCAATAAAGTAACTTTATATCGATGTCAGAATACTGAAACGTTACTAAATCAGTAATCAGCGCCCTGGAAACATGCTTTATCACAAGTTCATTAACTGTCAATTATTGTAAGTATAGCAGACGTCATTATTATTGTTCAGATAATTAATTAAATTGAAATGACAGTAATTGATTTTTTCTGTTAATAATGTAATAAGATAACAGTTTTCTGGAAACGATAGAGAATAATAATAATAAGTGACCATAATAATTAAGTATGTTTTTGTTCTTTTTTGCAATGCGAGAGTCACATGGCCGACCGATAGTGAAGCTTGGGGGCAGCAGTTGTCGTCTCTTGGCTGATGATAATGATATTTTTCTGCTCTTTCTGCTTTAGAAGATCATGGTGTTGAATAAGCATAAGATAAAATAATTTAGTGTACTCACGAGATACAATAGAGTTATCAACATAGCTAAACAGCAAACGCTTTTCGGCGTTGATCAGCGTCTGCAGTGTGGGCCCCTTGGACCCCACGCCAGTGCCGAACTCATCGGCTGGGGCCAAATGGAGACCCAGTTCCCTCTGGATGATCTCTAGGAAGCCTGCATGCACGGCCCGGACTGGGGCCCCGTCTGGTTGGTAGAAACCGACGGGGAAATGATGGGCATCTAAGAATATTACCTGGAATCATGAAGACCACTCAATTAGTTAAAGTTTTTTAAGAGATTTATTTGTTTTCACAGAAGCATTGATAAAACACAGTGTTGTTATCTGCCTAGCCTTTTCCCAACTATGTTGGGGTCGGCTTCCAGCCTAACCGGATGCAGCTGAATACCAGTATTTTACATGGAGCGACTGCCTATCTGACCTCCACAACCCAGTTAGTACTGGGTAATACGATACCCCTTGGTAAGACTGGTTGTCAGACTTTTTGGGCCACTCACTACCTGTAACGACTGTCAAAGATCACAAATGACAGCCAGGACCAACTGCTTAACGTGCTTTCCGAGGCACGGAGGAAACTCGGTATGTAATGGGTGGTCACCCATCCACAGACCAACCTAGGCAAGCACGGCTTAACCTAAAGATCGACCCGAGCGGCTGTTATTATTTAGCCACGAGCTCCTCTCCTCTATAAAACACAGTGTTGTATTAAAATGATGTCAGGGACGAATCGTTCACCTACGAGTACATCATGTTTGGAATTTAAATTTTCATGGTCCACAACCACTGTTCTAGAAACGAGACTAGTTTTAAAATATCTCTTGTGATAGTTTAACTTACCTCTTTAGTGGCATCAAGAAACGCCTTTATCTCTCTTAGAAGCGGAACTAATGGACGGACTCGAATTAAATTATGATTCAGCCAATATCTGAAATCGTATGAAAACAAAATTTGTTTAGAAGAACAAGAGGATGATTTTTTCCTTCATTTTGACAGTAAATTAACTTTCTGGAATACTTGAGCAATAACTTGATAACCGACGTAGCCATGCGAGACCATTGATCGGCTGACCGTTCAATGTATATTTGGTATTTGGAACAAAAGGTTTACGGCCACATTACCTGCATGCATTAACTTCTGTTACATCACTTCAAAGCAACCGCATACTGCGGACGTGCTCGAATTGGCATTAGCACGTGAACAATGTTTATTGACAACACTGTGACACTTGTGCGACTGTACGGATCGAACGACTTGCGAGGTTAAGCAACAATTCGATGACTCGGTCAAGTGTTGAATGAGTGGCAGTTCTCAACCCATCTAGGCTACTCCGGCCATTGAAGAGCACTTTGGCTGTCGGTCCCGGTTTGTATGACATTAATTCATGTGGCTACTGTAGCGGACAGACCGAGATCCAATCTTTCAAGTGGTCTAACTGTAGGATACTGGTACTATTTATTATTTGGGTAGGTCAGAGGCCGTCAAAAGGCAATTAAAGAGTGACAACAATTGTGTTGAGTAAAAGAATCTTGGTAAAAAAAAGAAAATCAAAGAGTTTACATACCTGTCTTCCACATTTTGATAAAATTCGTAGTAAGCGATCCTGAAATCGAAGTATCTGATGCCGTGCACGAGCTGACTCCAGATGGAGCGATCCTGGCATAAGACAAAGCTGTCTCGCGACACCGAACTGACTTCTGTGTTGAACTTCCAGGCGCCTGCATTGTGCGTGCCCGCGATCGCTAGGTCACCAATGCGCAAGTTGTTGATTTTAGACCTGGAGTTTGTAAGACATCCTAATTAGATACTGTTTATACCTTCATCAAAAAAAAAATCTTAACAGTACTTATATTTTCTTAATATTTTTACTAAAGGTGCACTTTGGCTAAAGGATTTTTTGATGTTGACGTCGTTGCAAAGGCGACATAATTAACTTGGAAACTGTAGTCAGGCACGGAATGTATTCTCGTTTTTAATTTTAGATAAAATAAGCATGACTGCGTGCCTTTAAAGATTTCTTCTACGACTTTTAAATGTGAAAAACCAAATATTTTTATATCAAACCAACTTACCCTATGTCTTCCATCCAAGTAGGTTGTATTTTCAAGCAATTATAAGCTTGTAGTTCCATGATATTTCCGGCTGCCACCCATGGCCATAGACAATGGGGTCCTTTAGTACCCACGCCAGCTTCCCAACCTGCAGGCAAGGTTCCTGTACCTAGGGACATGTTGGTCACCACATGCCCTTCAACCGATGTCAACTGGAACACTGATAGAGCGTTGTTCCATGACTGTGGTCTCTCGTCAAAAAGGCCAATCTGTGGACAGGAAGTCGGTGAACGTTTTAGAAATCAAGAGATTTAGATCAATGTCTATTGGGCAACGAACAAAAAGATGTAAAATTATATTGATGTTATTGCTCTGCTCAAAATATTGTGACCGCCAATAGCAACATGATTGCATTAGTAGGAAATAAATCAAACAATATGTAGGATTTTAATAAAGAGATTATTTTGATGGTCCATTTCATTCACTAGCTAAAACATGATACATGCTCGTTCATTTCCTGCTTTTCATTCACACGCTATTGTATTTGATATGTGGATATGATCATTCATGGGTGGGTGACATGTAAGCGAATACACTTCCACTATTATTATATTTCGTAACGCCTAGTATTTGAAGGAGCAGTAAATGATGCCGTGAATAAAAATTGATCGTCAACGGACGGAGTGTCACGTCCGTGTCGTTGTCGTATTTTGTTACGTAAAATATGATTTGTGAGACATAGATTTTGTTTGGATTTTATGGGTTGCGATATAGTGTGACAAAGTCACAATTCATCACAGATCGTAGCGTGGCGTGGTCTTGCAGTTGAACTATATATTTATTAAAGGGTTATAGGTATCATCTGCCTAGAGACGGACGATTCGATAAGATTCAATTCTAACTAATTAACTTTTCCCTGTAACTGAACTGCAAATAAGGTCATCAAACGCATCATTGTCACATCAACAGGACAAAGCAATGGATAATGGAGTGCTCGTGCGTATACTGTCATGAGTAACTCCGGCCTACGGCTTTATTAGTTTCAATTTACGGAGACAGATTTGTTATTTATTGGTTAATGGAGTTGAAACCAAACAAAGGGTAAGAACCGATCTGTTCAGAGTCAGACACTTTAAACTCGCTACTTTTGAACTGTCAGTCATAATTTAGAAGTTTAGTAGAATCATCGGTCAGCTGTTTGCCTCGTCTATCTCACTGTCCAAATTTTCTGACAGTACTTACATAATTCTTTGTAAAAATTTGAATGAAAGACTGATTTGCCGAATAAAGATTAGTTTAATTATTTGAATTTTTATCGTATTTAATTTTTCTTTTTTGACTGAACTGTTTCTTATAAATACTAAGTGTATTTGACACTAAAGTTTTGTTTTTGTAGAGTTTATTAAACTTAGAAACATTCCACTTTATTTAGTTACCTAGCTAATTTAATGTTTGTGTTTAGTAATTGCATGCCATTTTTAAGGTGAAATGTGCCATTACTATACATGTTATTTTTACCATCATTTGTACACCATTTACCGCATATAAATAATTTTGACTATGTTTAATTAGAGCGGCTCTTTGAAAATTTCTATTCTCACTCACGCATTGTGTACAAACAATCAAAAGTAGCTAACTGTGTTGGCGACAAAAAAAATATAGGTACTTTGTTTATTTCACGTCACGTTTCGCGGTTTAAAAACTGCCAAGTGTGATGATTATGTGCTGCTATTACGTATCAAAATGGAGGCCACGTCCACGTTGACGAATGGGTCAAATTTAGTCACAATTGAAAAGATAATTAAGCTAGGTACTTAATTATCTTTTCAATTGTGACTAAATTCCAAAAAGGTCACCAAGTTAAATTAGAACGTTCACATCATACAAACGCTATCGTCTGGTCTCACCATTGATAGGCTTCTAGCGTTAAACTTGATGCTAATGACAACATAATTACGTTGCGTTAAAATTGATAGCTGTTTTAAAAACTTCCAAGTTTATGTGCCAAGAGCTGGTTATCTACAACAACACTGTTTCAAGTTCAAGAGTAAACATTGTAAGAGATTTTGGAGATTTGGATAGGTACTCTCCTAAACGTACGTTCTTACTTGTCTAGGCACATTGAAACAGCCGTTGAAGTCCCAGTTGAGTTCCAGTGCATCCACCAGGGTCACGGCGGTCCCCAGCCGGATCTCAGGTGAGTGGACTGTCACCCACACTCTTCCACAGTGGGACTTCTCCAGTATTTGATTTTCTGATGCTGGAATAAGAAGCATTGGAATCTTAAATGCTGCTCGGAGCTGGTTGATATGCATTAGTTTTATAATTATTTTTTATCTACACCCATGCTATAAATCCTCTATAAAGGTATCTGAAACAGTTAGCTTATGGCCAACATTAAAACAGCCAGTGTCATAATAACCATTATAACACCCAAACGGGTGTTATAATGTTGTACTGAATTTCATTATGCAACTCGTTTAAAAAAAAGAACATTGAATGTGAATCGAACGTCTAGCACGTGTGATTCACTACCACAGCGCCGTAATTAAAAAAAAAACTTATAGGTTAATTCGAATTCACGTCGTATCCCGCCATTTTTGTTCGACATTTGGATATTAGTATTGCATTATGTACTTTGTTGTTTACAAAAATGAGTGATACAAGCTTTGTGAATTTTGATAATTGAACAATCCAAAATGTAAATAATTATATTACTACCTATACACGGTTTGTTTGTAGTAAATACAAGCAATTAAACTTTCCATGAATTTACATAGACTTCTTAGAACACTGCAACACCCTATGGTTTCAGAACCTTTTATGGAGGATTCATATCATGGATGTAGATAAAGTCTTGTATGCAACTGTACATAATTAGGTATTAAAACACTCATGTGATACTATTATCACACTCGGCTTCGCCTCGTGTGATAAACCCACATTCGTGTTTTAATACCCCTCATTATACAACAGTTGCATAAATAACTATTATGATTTATTTACAATTATACACAATCGGTTTCTACACTAAAATATACTCGTATTACGTTTTAGGTACCTATGCATTAAACATTTTGAGCATTTCGGAAGCGATAAATCTGCGTCCAAATATGTATTTACAATGTGATTTTAGTTTATCTCGACATATCATATTTTGAATCCGAATTTCTACTAATATTACCTAACAAAATGATTGTATGGATGTTATAATGGATGTTTGCAAGCATGCCAAATTGACTTTTCTATCGATGGAGTGTGTTCTGGTTAGGCTAATTTTTACAGGACTGCCCAGGGGCAGTCCTGCAAAAATCTTTGCTTTCGAAATTACACTTTTACAGCAGGCTGTAAAAGTGGTTTCAGATAGTTTCCTATTACTAGTTAATCCGCTACTAATACACAAACACACAATACACGCACCAAAACACTAAATACGCACTAATAAACTAATACTAATACCGCTACTTTGATGCCCTACACAAGTTGTTAGTATTTTTTGTCTCTTATTCTGAAGGTTATTGTAGATTATTTTACTACGATTTTTTTGCCACCAGTCACCAAGTGCGGTCCGTTAGAACCGTACACTTTACGTACATACACGTTTTAGAGTCCGTATGATCCGGCTCGGTTTTACGACCGGTACCACAACTGGCGACGCCTTTTGCGGTACTAGTGACACTGAAAATGGTACATGGATATTAAAGAGATGTGCTGCGACGAAGAAGAATGATGATGTGCCTGAAATTAGATTAAAGAAAGATGATAATGGTACAGTAGTTTATGATAGACATAATTCAGGTAAAGATTTATGATTAGAATCGACTGCGTATAGCTCGCAACGCGAAAGATGATAAAGGTAAAAGGTAGTAAAGTTTAATGACCGTAAACGATTTTGGTTTTACGTTAAGTGATCAATCCGGAATTCAATTTAACGTTCAGCGTTGTAGGTATCCTTGAAGCTGTCAACATGAGTTCAAACAAAGGAGCCTGACTAATGACAAATGAAGGTCTACGGATCAAACTATATTTACGGGCTTTTCACTGTTATTTTAATGCTGCTGTCAGAGGCAAGTTTATTGAAACAAGAATAAATATCACCATGATTTTGACAGTGATATAAAGTGACCTAAATAAACGCGCTAAATAAGCGCCCTACCCAAATGTATTTTATTTGGTATTATTCGTCGTGTCGTTGAGGTCCTTGAGTTATAGTTAGTCGAGCTACACGATAACTGACAAATGCTTGCACTGACCGGACAGGCCTACTCAAATCTGTATGGTTCTTTCTTCAAAAGAAAATCTCGGACACTAATCTGCATAGTCTTCACGTGACTTGACCAAGATTATGTCTGGACCTTTAAAGAGACTATGACCTTTGAGTTTGTTTCGGCTGTTTCTTCTCAGAGTAGTCAGTTACGAAACACCGGCCCCATTTAGTTTGTAAAAATTTATTTGCAAAATAACTAAGAAGGGATTAGGTAATCCTGATTCCACTGACGGAAACAATGAAAATTTAATCAGTATGTAGATAGGTACAGTAAGTTCCAGCAAACGTTAAGTAATGCGACGCTAATGACATAATTGCACAGGCGATGTGTACCGAAGCATATTTAATTAAGTGTTTAGTAAATCTACCGCGTGGACCGCCTTTTACGGATGCTTCACGTTATATAAGAGCTGCTACTGTAGTCTTTTGTCGCTAGACGAAATGCTGTCGTAACGTATTCTTGCGATTCCAAAGATGACGCCTGAGAAAAAAAGGTTACTGATAATGGAGAGTATTTGATTTCTTTTTTAGTTGGAATTTTTATGTGAGCTTCGCTAGGTGCGTTCTGGCTTTTAACTAAGTAGAGTTCGTTGTTTTCGGTCTTAACGATTGCTACTTATGATAATTTAGTTAGACTATTAGAAATATAGTAAATGGTAATGGTCATTACAATAAATATTCGGCAAGTCTACCGAATATTCGGTAGGTCTACCGAATATTTACCTATAAAGTTTAAGCTAACCATCATGAATAAAAAAATAAATTGAATCTTGGTAACGGATAGATTGTTTCGTAAGTCGGTGCTTCCGATTTGGTTTAAATTTCCACCTTGACCTACCAAACATTCATAAGGTTGGTTGGATTTATTATAATCCTAACCTTCATAGTATCTGACTAGCATTTAGCACAAAAACACAAAAAAGGCACGGTGTGCTGTGGTTATACAAAATTACGAGTTTTTGGAGGAACCCAACAATTGTTCGTTAAATTCTCCTTCAGAATAGGAGTAGGATATGTGGTTGGTATAGTTTCTTTTTTTTATGTTACAGCACCATGCTGAGATAGGAGCCTTTTGGCCTCGTACAGGACTATTTTTTTCTCTCAATGTTTACTTTTTATTAGTTATAATTAAAATTTAACCATTTTAATTTTGTGTGTTTTGTCGGGGGGGCTAATAAATGCTTGTTCTTACATTTTTTCTAAGATTTCTAATAGTTCAAGTCTCCAATGATATAATAATTATGTAACATGGTGCTTCATTCAGACTGTACGTGACACAGCGTTTTCTTGACCTTTATCCTTTGTCATGTTAGATCTCTGGAAATCAATACTAGTAGCGACTGGTGGACCAACTATAACAAAACGTTTACAGTTCGAAATACACACATTGCTTATTTATAACAGTCGGAAATGTAAATAAACACCATTTATTTTGTTCTTCAATTTGAAGTTAATGACATTTCAAGAATGCACTTAAATAATTATGTAAAAAGCAAATTGACAGAACGTGTAATTCAAATATCGGCTCCTCAATTCTTTAAGTGTTTTTGTATCAACTTATGTTTTATATAAAAGGATACGGGTGCTAAGGTATGCAAACTCGACCCGTGTTACATTGGCAAGACTTTCACAGTTTGACTTGGGTCCTTGGGATCACCATCCAAATCAAGTTATGTAAGAAGGGCAAAACAAAATATATTTTTTCAAATCAGTTATGGTTTATCTAAATGTAATTGTAATGTAATTTAGAGCAGCGGTGGCCCAGTGGTGGCGGCCCCGACTTACGAAAAGTAAGTCGTGAGTTCGAACCCTACCCAGACAGGCGCATTTCTTTGTGTAATTTATTTCATCACCACTGCTCTCAAAACGGTGAAGGAAAACATCGTGAGGAAACCGACATGTCCTAGAACCCAAAATTCGAAGACATGTGACATCTACCAATTAGCACTGGGCCCGCGTGGTGGATTGTAGCCCATTCCCTATAGAGAGGAGTCCGTGTCCCAGCAGTGGGAACATTATAGGCTGATGATGATGATGAAATGTAATTGTGATTTGTGGTATGGGTGGGCCGATTAGCTGGTGAAGGGCACGGGTATCTGCACGATACGAGAAGCATAGGACCGGGTGATGTGGCAACGTTTGGCGGAGGCCTATGCCGACTTGCCCAGCCATCGTCAATATAGGGTCAAAAAAAAGAAAAAGAAAAAATCCTGGGCAGAATACATGTCCTTAATTTTATAAGTAGAGATCTGGTAATCTTATCAATTAGTATGAATTCCGGAGAAGCTCATCTTGTTTGTAATCATAATTATAACAAATTGCACGATTTACCCGGATTAATTAACAAACCAATACCCTTCTGATAAGATTACCAACGCCTCTCGCAATTTACGTTGACGTCAATAAGATTCCAAGATTTGCTTTTGTTTTCATTATTTAAAGGATAAGTACATAAACTATAAAAAGATAAAGAAAGTGAACTATCACAAGCATTTAATGTGTTGGAGTCGGCTTCCATTCTGAAACCAGCTTAAACTAATAAATATTTTACATGGAGTGATTGCCTATCTGCCCTCCACAATCTAGTTAGTACCTACTGGATAATACGATACCCCTTGGTAAGACTGACTTACCTCTCATAGAGAGGAGGCCTGTGTCCCAGCAGTGAGAACATTGATAGGCTGATGATGATTATCAAGCAAGTGAAGAGAAGATTTGGCTTAAATTCCATTAAATTCTTCAACATTATACCTAAGTAAGAAAGAAGATTGGAAAGGTATGGGGAAGTATTGGCCCAGCAGTGGGACAGAACAGGCATATATGTATACAAAGTAAATGGTTCAAATAGGTTCTCCTTAAAATATGTTGTGCAGGTCATGGTCGGCGACTGTGGTTCAAACCATGTGCCAAATAATATGTTTCTTTTGACAAGTGCCAACCATAAACTATCAGCATTTACCCTGACTACTTCTTCTTCTTCTTTACTTCTCTAAAGAGGTAGGGAAACCGGTAACCCAAGCATGCTAGGTAGCTAGCATACCGAAATTATCCCTGTTATTGATGGATTTACAAACATTTTTCGTATCTAAGAATTTATGAAGATGTGAGGTAGGTCCTAGCAGAATCCGAACAACGATCATCTACGATAGAAGATTTTTTAAAGTAGATCCTGTTCAGCAAACAACTTATAGAGCTCCATTTCTGCTCTAGGCCTCCCCGGGAGTGGGGAGTGTGCCAGGATCTACCAAGTAGGCCTGCGGGATGAATTATGTACCACCATTCAACTATTGTCTTAAATTGGTAGCCAAGATAACAGTATAGTCTTTTAACACAAATAGTGGATACATACCTTTTAAGTATCGTGGTAGTATAACAAAGTTATCTAGATTTCCGGACCTAGGTAAGTACTTACATATTATATTGTACAAAGTGATGCTGTGTTGATATTATCTATATAATTACGTAAATAACAAGTCGGAAATAGTTAACTATCACCTTATGTAATTCAGTCTGGTCCTGTTGTGTTTTGTCTGAAGCGATATGACTGTGTTTTGCTTTAGCTGTTGATGTTGTTAGATAACATTCGTCCGTATTCTGCGTCTTTACATGTTTTTTATTTGCTGTAAATATTTATTATAATGTCATTTTGATATCTACACTAGTTTGTTTTCGTTGTTGTAGGTACATGCAGATCTTCATTGAAGTCAATTTGTGCTCTAATCATGTATTCCTATGGAGAAGGAGTAAAAAAAAACATTTTTTTGAAGATAATCTTTGGAGTACCTAGCTAACTCCAAACATTAATTAAAAAAAAAAAAAAGATTTTTTTTTATGGTAAAAAAGGCAATTGAACTGGCCACCGTCACCATTGGCCCGTAAATGGCCAGAAATTCATCGAAAACAATTTTGGTTTCATTAAACAAAAAATATTTAAGTAAAGGAAAAAATAATATTGTTGTAGGTTCCCATTGGCAAAACAATTGATTGATTATAATTTTGTTTGAAGATTACAGTGTAAATGGTTTAGGAAAATCAAAAACTGAACACTTGACTGAATTTGAAACACTATTTTATGATACCTTATTGTTTTGAAAACACAACTCACGTCTAATGCTGGCTCCGAGAGCGGTGGCGACGAGCGCGAGCACGGCGTACCACGACACGGCCATCTCACTGCGGGAGTCTCGCGCCACTGAACTACACTCACATTCGGCGTTCTGAAGCTACAATTGATCGCTGCGCAGGAGACGTGCACTCTACGATCAGAACTAATTGCAAAAGATAACGCGACCCGTTTCTGAGCGAGCAAGCCAGTTTCGCACACACAGGCAGGCCGATGGATTGTGCTTAATCAAACTCTCCCAGGAGTAGGTACGCGGTAATGGTAGTGCGGGCTTCCGACATCTCCCTCGTTTCCGATCGTGCGCGTGTGTCGGCGCAGGCTGCGTCTGGTGACTGGTCCACGTGCACCCACCGGATGCCACTTATCAGCTCAGTACGGCTTAAAACAGATTTGTTTTATTGATCGAATGCAATTCAGTACCCGCTTTATACTTTTTGACTCATTCAATTGAGTGCTTTGCGCTCTTGTTCTTGTGTCTAATATAGTCATCGTTTGGGGTTCACGTACACATTGATGTAAGCTTTGTATCAACATTCAACTAACACACACCTACCATCTACGTACTGACTGTATTTGCATCTCTTTCTTTATCTTCGAGCGTACATACCACAAAATGTCGTACATTTTTAAAACACCGTAAAAAAGATTATTTAATTTAAAGTTAAATCACTTTGACCCACCATGTCGGCCAACAGGCGCTGGGCCCGCATCTTTTGAACGTCATTAGAGATTGCAAAAGAAGGTTCAAACAATTTCCTTTCTAAACAAAGTGATTAAATTATAAAATATTTGTTCCTTAACTCTGGGAAATACACAAAAGAAGACCCTAACTTTCATTAGGGAATCTGAAGTTATCTAAGTTCGGTGCGGAAATTGAAATCTAATCTGTTTACGTAAGAATTGCAAGATATATTTTATATATCTAGATATAGTAGTTATTTTTTGTATGTTTTACCATAACATTCGTAAATCACGGAATACATTTGAAGTTCCAAATGTAAAGTCTTCCATCATATTTATTGAAAATATTATTGGGGGTGCTATTCCATCAGGTATTTCTCAGTAGCAGCAACGGAGGGTATATTAGGTTCATTTCTGCCTAACCCTCCGGGGATTATAGGCGTGATGATGATATGTTATCATTATGTATTTTCCAAGCAAAAAAAGCCAAATGGTAAACATCGACTGTCGAAAATAAAATTGAGAACTACACACAAATTCTGATTTGTAATGATGTTGTAACTAGTATGTTACTCTGTTATATGTGTTACATACCCTCTGTTTGTAAATAATAATATCTAGAAATTGGTGTTTATTAATAACTACTTAAAATTTAATTTTAATTTTAATCTGTGCCATATCAGGGTCTATAATTTTTCGCAAAATATCATGAATATGAATATGAGTGCATTCCTTGCATTTATTTTGTCAAAGAATCCGTTAAATACTATAAACAATCTTTAATAAGTAGATTCTTTGCTCAAATTGCTCTTCAGCTTTAGTTGAATCGTCGTCCTAATCTTAATCCAGATGTTTGATAACAAGCATAATAGGTTTCCGAATTTCTTTCAATAATATTATTGGGATTAACCAAGACCTATCTTGACTAATTGACCTTATTTTTGTACTAATACTTTGATTGTCACTAAGTAAATATATCCAGCAGGTATAGGTAATCAGTTTACAGGTGAACGAGCGATATTAGGTTGCAGCTGTGTTTGTTGGTTCTTTCAACATCTTCATTAACTTATCAATACATAGATAAGATTAATTTAAACAATAAATTATAAATCAGAACACTCAGATTAGGGTCACTTTGTTATAAAACGTTGATCTTAAGCCGCATTCCCACTTTGTTGTTACGACAGATAAGTAATCGTGTAGTGTGTCGTGGCTTATGTTTTAAATGAAGGTGTTCACATAGTATAGGACGACGCGATTACTGTCATCCACGACTTTTGCCAACTAAAAACAAAAGATTAATTAATCGTCACGAAATAGTGGAAGTGCGGCCTTAAGGTGAATGCTTCGAGCAGCCCGCGAAATTCAAATTTTCTTACGTTTTTGCCAAAAACGTAAGAAAATTTGAATTTCGCGGGCTACCCTGGAGCATCAGCCTTAAGCTACAAAGTAATGAATCTGTCAAAGGTCCAATAAATCAACGTCTTAATACATGCAGAACTCGGTACAGTTCGTATTTTTTAAATATTTAATAGCTGATATTACATTTTACTTTATGCATAAGCTTATTCAGCCTATAATGTTCCCACTGCTGGGACACACGGCCTATATGCACTGTTATTTGGTCAAAGGCATATAAAGCCATCATAACATTGTTTTACGATTTTATAAACCGATACGAAATAATGCTAGGTATTTACTGAATGAAAATAATACAGTATGCTCAATAAGATCATCCCAAGTTTTAAGACAGCGAATGTATGGCGAGTACATTTTCTTGAAGTTGTACTAGTAATAATATAGCTCCGTCAAGGTACGGAAAACTGTCATAGTTATTACAATGATTTCTTATGTTCGAAAACCCGCATTTACGAACAGGTAGTAAATGCTAATGACGGTTTTCTCGGTTTAGAAAGCAATAACAAAATAACCTGAAGGTGTACGGAAAACAGAGTTTAACAATGATTTTTATGACAATCCTTATTAGTTTAAGAGCAGGGCTTAGAGAAGTGACAAACGACATAAATTCTTCTCTTCCACACTAGTCTTCTTCTTAACTATGTGTTTACATCTTTGTGTGTGTGATCTTCGTCTGCAAAGAAGTCACATCATTGATCGTAATTCTCACGTAATCGTGTTCTACATCTTCCTCTGATCCCCGCTGGACAAAATTAAAAAATGCCACAAGGTATGACACATTCTGTTGTCCCTTCTTACAATATCATCATCATCTGCCTAGCCTTTTACCAACAGTGTTAGGGTCGGCTTCCAGTCTTACCGTATTCAGCCGAATACCTGTATTTTACATGGAGCGACTACTTATCTGACCTGCACATCCACAACCCAGTTAGTATTAGGTTCATATGATACTCCTATTTAAGACTGGTTGTCAGACTTTCGGCCACTGTGACGACTGTCAAAGATCTACAAATGACAGTCGGGACGTACGGCTTAACATGTTTTCCGAAGCATGGAGGTATCTCTGTATGTAATGAGTGGTCATCCATCCACGGTCCGACCCAGGGCAAGCACGGCCTAAGCGTCTGTTTTTATTTAGCCATGCACGACCTTTTTTTCCCTTTTTTCATAACTAGAGGAAATGAACTAAAAGAAATTTGCTACTAAGGTCTTTACTAAGTGCGCCTTGTTTTTCAAGAACGACGACACAGGTTTGGCAGAACGCTCAAGCCATTAAGCAATGCATTTTTGACTATTCTATAGGTAATTCTATCGCTGAATCTCACTTTGACTAGATCCTGTGAACACATAATCAATCGTGTTTGAATAGACAACTCTACTACCGCGAAGAGGTTAATCAAAACACACGCGATAACGCAGAAAGAAATAAAAGTATAAACTTCACCTTTTGCTCACCTTCTGTTCATGTCTGTGCCATTTTACACCAAGTGTCAATTAGTAAGCCATATCGGTTTCATGTCGGTGAGCGTGTGTGTACAGCAGATACCTATCTTTAACCATACCTACCGGTAAGTTGTCAATTGCCGTAATTATTGGTTTAGTGGACGCGAGTGTACGTATATGCTGCACAGTATGCATATTCCCAGTTTGGGCAATGTCGTTGGAATTTATTTTCGTTAGGAATTTCTCAGTAGTATTCAGGTGGCTGACTGTGACTGCCTCGTTGGTCTAATGGTCGTTAGCGCGACGACTGAGCATGAGGTCGTGTGGTCCGATTCCCAGGTCGGGCAAAGTGTTATTGAGTTTTTTCATGGGAATTTCTCAGTAGCAGCCACGGAGTCTGGATTTGCGGCCGGTTAATGGCCATAGGCTCGCCCCCTTTTACATAGGGCTTAAACATAACTAGCGAAATGTGGGTGTTCTATTAGGTAAACCTCTGCCTAACCCTTCGGGGTACAGGCGTGATGATGAATGTATGTATTCAAGTGTCGGATGATGGCAAAAGGTGCGATTGACTTTAATTTTATGGGCTTGTATAATATGTGAGTGTACTCTACATGACTTCGTAGCACGATGCCTACTTTCACACTCATCATCAGCCTATGAATGTTCCCACTGCTGGAACACAGGCCTCCTCTCTATGAGAGGGAATGGGCTATAATCCACCATGCGGGTCCAGTCCAGGTTGGTAGATGTCACATGTCTTCGAATTTTTGGTTCTAGGACATGCCGGTTTCCTCACGATGTTTTCCTTCACCGTTTTGAGAGCAGTGGTGATGAAATAAATTACACAAAGTAATGCGCCTGCCTGCGTTCGAACCCACGACTTACTGTTCGTAAGTCGGGGCCGATATCAGCATACATTAGATCGCACGATCCCAACAATCGCATATTGCCAAAAAATACTTAATACGTCATATACGCCTATGCCTCTGGTGGATATAGGTAAGCGAAATTTTATGGGTTATAAATTATGCTATAAAATATGAAGTCTGGATGATTAAAATTGGCTTTAAACCACGACTTATCGTCAAGTTCTGAAACGCAGTCACGATGGAGTGCTTCGTTGCACTTTTAAGTGAACACATAAACATCTGTTAGTTACGATGTATGCTACTGTTTATGTGCTGTTTCTTTCTTTAAAATACCATCTTTATGCAGTCTTTTGCAGGTGTGTTAAGTAGGTTCCTAAGCCGCGTAGATGAAGCTTCGTTACATTCATTCAGTTTAGGAAATGCTTTCAACCCCAGAAATTGGATTCGTCGTAACCTTAGCAATACGTTCGTCAGTCTCTAACAACTTTGAAAGTTTTTAGGGTTCCGTACCCAAAGGGTAAAAACGGAACCCTATTACTAAGACTTCGCTGTCTGTCCGTCTGTCCGTCTGTCTGTCACCAGGCTATATCTCATGAACCGTGACAGCTAGACAGTTGAAATTTTCACAGATGATGTATTTCTGTTGCCGCTATAACAACAAATACTAAAAACAGAATAAAATTAATATTTAATATTTTTCCCATACAACAAACGTGATTTTTTTACCGTTTTGTCTAATGTCTATACATTAGACAAAACGGTAAAAAAATCACGTACGATAATGGTACGGAACCCTTCGTGCGCGAGTCCGACTCGCACTTGGCCGGTTTTTTTTCAATTGTAATTTTACCAGCCAGAATCAAACTCAAACTCAAAGCATTTATTTCAATTAGACCATTACGGGCACTTTTGAATGTAAAAAAAAAAACTAAAACAAACGAAGCCATAGTCCTAGACATAAGGCAATATACGTATACACTAGACACAATAACTAGTGAAAGTACTGTAACTACAACACACACATATACAGAGATCATCTCTATGGAGACGAATGGGCAAGAAACTCCATGGACACTTTTAAATCAAAATATTGTTACAAAATCTTGGTTAGATAAATCATTCATGTTCAGATTATATATTATTATACTTTTCTAATAGAAATAAACATAAGATGCTAACAATAAGAAAGTTTCAAACAACTTAAGCAGCAGTTGGTATTGGACTGGGCGTAGTCCCTTTGTTTGATGTTCCAGATTGATGTAATAAAACAATGAGATTCAACAATGGCTCAATTATACGAAATTGCTATCGATTGTCAGGAATTAGGACGTCTCTTTAAATATCGTTGTGGCGCAACTAGGATTAAGATTTTTTGCAGTTTTCTGGTCTATGCTGATTTCAAAGAAAAAATAAAAGTTTAAAAACGTTTAATTACTTCATAAATTGAAAGTTTCTTGTTAGGCATTACAGATGCTAAGTTAAGATCATAAATCATTGTCAATAAGGATTCGCAATGAGCGCAACTTGTTTGTCGATAGTTGGTAAATGCGCACACGCAGGTAATAATAAACTATCGATGAGCACAACACTTATCACTGCTCCATAAGGGTCGTAAATGCGAGCGAGAAATCCGATAAAAATGATTTACGACTGTCACTTTGCGGTTTCAATGGCCCAAGTATAGTAAATAAGCAACACTAGTTTATCTAAGTTATTTGCACTCAAGTACTAAACAATCAAGGATGATTTTATTGAACTTCTTTTTCCAAATCCATAAAGTTTTCAATCATTTTGGCTTGTCTCTCTCGCTGGTCATCACTGCCTGAGGAGGCGACGGATGGAGCCCTGCTGGGGTTGCGGAGCACCGGCTTCCGAAGCTGGAAGATGTTCAGCGAAGCCTTCAGTTCCTTGATGAACACTTCTTTGTATGGGACCTGTAAAAACCAAGTTGCAAATTCGTCAGATCCAGAGAATTTAGTGTGACTCCTCCACCAACCTGCACTGGGTGCGCGTGGTGGAAGGCCCATTTCCCAGCAGTGGGAAAGTAAATTAAGTGTGTGACTGTTAAGTTTGGCATTCACTGATAAGGCGTTGGCCTAAATATTAAATAGTAATTGCTGGAGTTCTAACATGTTTTAAGTTGGTGATTTTTTGTTGCTCCTTGGGTAGGAGCAACATTTGATTTTTAATATAGCTCCTTTGGTGAAGCTATAAAATAAAGGTAACTAATTTAGTACGTCGAGGAAAGCAATTCAGTAACCACGTGATATTTAAAGGGAAGGTAAAAATCACTATGTGGTCCACTGTACATACAATGTATATACAGAGGGGTCACAAATATATGTACAAAGGCATTTTGACAGCATTGGCTGCTGCGCTGCGTGTCACGAATTCGATTCCCGCACGGAACAAATATTTAAATAACCTGCTGGTAGTTGTTGGGGATCTGGCTGTTTGTGTATGTAAGTTCAAATGTTTGTGAACGCACCCACGATATCGTAAAAACTCCCATTGTAGCGCAACGTTTAAAAGACAAGTGCCTCAATACAAATCGCAACACACCTGTTCCCGAACGTAAATGCTGCGAACCTCGTTCAGGAACTCGATGGCGGTCATAATTATACAGAATCCCAAACCCCCCACCAGAACCACGAAGGCTCCAATCAGGTTTTCCATTTCGAGATCGCCTTCGATGTCATTTTCGTCTTTGAGTGGCTGAAATAAATGTCCTTACAATTTTAATGTACTGTTTATTTTTGTCAGGAAGGTGTTAGAGTCCTGGCAGACTGCAGACTTTCTATCGTCTGATAGTTTAGTCGGGTTTTTCCCTTCAACTGTTAGCGAAGTAGACACAATAGTTAGCTGCTGGGATTATCCCAGTTGTAAACGTCCCTTTGTGCCTATTGGCCTTGTTTCGTTCGTCTCCTGCTGATATGGAGGGAAGTGGAAATTACGGTTTTTTCCTACTCCTCCGCTATATTTTTTTGATTAATTTCGTTGCGGGATCCAAGACAGTTAAATTCATTCTCTGGGACTTCGTCGAGCTTCATTCTCTCGGCGCTTTTCTGTTGGTCGCCACTGTTGATTCTGGCTTTCAGGAATTACAGTGGTTTAGGAATAGGGTGGTGGGCTTGTCCCAAATAAAAAAAAAAGACACAGTAGTTAAACAATGGCGTCCCGACCGAATCGGTTGGGTCCACAGACGAAGGTTTTTAGTACGAACATGAATGCTGGTGCGTATATTACAACGTTTCGGTATCGGCCGATAAACCAGTTTGATGGGCTATACGATTGCCTTCAAGATACATAAATTACCGGCAAAGTATCGGCCAACTGCTAGATCGATGACGAATCGGGATTTCTTGTATGAAAAAAAAAAATGGTGACTAATCGGAACAATGACAAGTCGGGCATAACTCGTATGGCGCTCTTATCCTACTGACTCGGATGGTAGTTCTAAGTTCTAATTAGCAAATTGTTGTAACTAGCAAAATATGTTGGTCCGGTTTGCGCATTTGTCAATAACCCAACCGTTGGCTTAATGTGCGCGCTAGCACCCCAACCCGACTAAACTATCCTCCGATAGAAAGTCTATAGTCCGCGGGAACTCTTGTACTTGTAGCTTCAGGTTTTAACTATTTGTTAAGCGATATACACTAGCTCTAAAACAATTCGTAATGGTTTCTCACAGGACACTTCATGGCGCCGTATTTTTCAAGCCACCATTTATTTTTGATTTTGTCCAAGGTGGTCAATTCTTTTAGTCTTAGAATTGCTCTGTTTATGTCAGTTCTGAATGGTGAATCTGAAAATAATAGAATTGTTTTGATAAAAATAAGTTCTTAAGATTACGAATTGGTAAACTGATGTAAATGTTTGGTCAAGATTCAGTGTTTTCGAAAGCTACTGCTAGAAAAAAAAAATAAAACAAAATTAAAATACAGCATGAGCAACATTTGAGGTTGTCATTAATACTTATGGATTTAATGTTTAACCATGATCGTGGCGCTTGCAACATTGCTGAGATATCGGAAACTCAAAACAAATAATAAACATGGTAAATATCCCGTTTTAAGTATTAATGATAGTGTTATTGATCATTTAGTTTGTACTCACTAGCCGGCATCGCTATCCCGTAATCCTTGCTATCCAATTCACCTCCAACTTTTTTCAAAGAACACTCTCTTTTTAATTTGTACTCTATAGTGCAGGACTCCATAAAGAAAGCGTACTTGTTTCTACTCTTGAGCACTCTCCTCTCTCCCTCGTCATTGTTTTCAACTAGGACCACGGGATTTTCAATCATATTCTCGTATATGCGTCTGTATGTTTTGTCTTTGGAGGACTGTAACATAACGAATGTTTATGTATGTAGGTTTATTTGTAAATAATGGTGTATATTTGGGGATCTCAGTGTTGTCTGCGATTTATGAAAGTACTTAAAATTATGATGATAGTGTAGTGAAGAAAATCAGGTCTGTTCAGCACTTTTACAAACAAAAAAAACAAAATAATACTCGAATAAGTAAAATTGATGTACAAAATTTTTAAACGGATCAAATCGTTCTACCTTAAAAAACTCAAGAGTTGATCCTGTGCGGATAGCTCCGTACCGGATCTTGGTCTGCTTGGCCAAGTCTTCGACGCTATTGATTGGTTCGTTCTCCAAGGCATCAGTCATGGACGCGGACAGCTGAGCGATGTAAGTCTGGCACACGATCACCGCGAAGAACCACCACATGCCACAAACCCAGCGGGTGCCCAGAGCTCTAATATTGTAAAAAAACAACACAGTGTTTAGACATATACTGCTTTTGTATTGGTAAATTTGTCATTGCTGCATTAATATTTGGAGCGAGACTTACAAAATTAATTACAGATATCTTTATATTTTCTAATCTAATCTTGGTTAACTTCTGAAAAGTCTGTTGGTTAGCTACCATACGAGTACTACAATTACTACAAATAGAACGAACTCAAATAAAATTACTTAGGCAAAATGTCGCATCCTTGCGTCATGATGGAGCCCATTGTTAGCCAGGTGCAGTTCTTAAAAGTCCAAATATTCTCCAATTCTTCAGGATCTTTCTCACATGGTTCTGGATTCTCCCAGTCAGCTGGTGATATTCTGAAATTAGAAGGTTATTACAATATCTTGTTTAGTAAGTTTAAAAGCTCAAAACTAAGCAGATTACGAGAAATATTTTATTAAGCCAAATTATTATTATTAGCTTGTTTCAAGGAACGAATTGCACAGTTGTTGCATAATAGGGAAGATGCATAAATTTTCTTTTGTTTATTTCGATACGGGTAGAAGTAGAAGTACTATAAAAATAATGACAAAAAGCGGAAACAAGACATAAATCGGCCAAATAACACAAAAGTTATAACCATTTAAACTTTTGTTTCTATCTCTTTCTAGATAAACGGAATTTAGTATGGATTTTGTACGTCGATGCAAAGAATGACGTCATTCGTTGTATCGGATCTCTCTGTCTAATCAGCAGTTTCAAATGCTTATAACTTAGTATTTTTAATAGATATTTAAAAAATAATTTCACTTGGCTATTTCTGATGCTAATACGCTTTGTTTAGAGTGATAAAAAAAAAATCATGCATCTTCCCTATTGCTATGAAAACACTGTCGAATGGCATACCTGGCGCAAATGAAAAGCATTAAGGAAACAACACAATATGCCGTCGCAGTGTACATCCAGACCTCAAAAGTATACGGATTGAGAAAAGAGAACATTTGTGGCTTGACTACCTCATCCTGGGTGTACAAGATACTTATTCCTAGAGACATGAAAGGCACTGAGAAGTCTACCACTTTCTTTCTTTCTTCTGTTATTGTAAAGTCACATACAGCTAAATCAGCTTTCTGTAAAAAAAAAATTGTACTTCATGCTTATTTCGTTTTAGAACGAGGAAAAACATGTTTTTCTTCGTTCTAAAACGAACTATTTCGAAATAAATTTAATAAATTTAGCGGGTGAGTCAAACTTGCTCTTTACTGGTTTTGTATTCTTCTAGGTGTTTGATGTAATTGATTGATTTTGATAAAATTAAATGTATTTAGATTATAGTACTAAGTAGGAACCTATTAAAAATCCTGTTATGCAACCGTTTCTTATAGTACTAAGCAAAATGTATTATAATATTATCACTTACTTTGTCTAATAAGACTTGGACGAGTTCTGGATATTTCATGTCCTTTTCGTGAATGAATCTATAAGTGTAATTAAACTTTTCTTCTCTCAGTATTTCGAATATATGCTTGACGAGGTCCACGGAGAAACCTTCGAATTTTTCATCAGGGTTACATTTTTCGGTTTTACATTTTTCGTTGTAATCGAAATAGGGTTTCGCTCTACGGGATACTACCTGTGACAGATATAATAGAAAGTTGAATGATTCGAATGTGGGGAATTCGTTGAAAAAATTTTCGCGCGTTCATGTAACCTAACCTTACGTTTATCTACGTAGTCATGTGACCTGACTGCGTGTACCTACAATATAAAAGGTGTAAAACATCTCTTAACGATGCCGAAAGGCACTTGTACTCCTCGTCATTGCGATCATTTTTTTGTTCTACACCATACCTGGGAACCTTCTACTTACGGAGATATTGGGGGTCAAACTGCTAACTTTTTGACATTTTTTTTTAAATACAAGTTTTTAATGTATGATTTTGACTTTAAACACCTCCGCGACCCCCGTACTATTCAATCCATCCATCAGCAGAATGTTTTGAGTGCGTTACATTGAGTTCTACCACAAAACATGATTTTTCACCCCAAAAAAAAGTCGTTTCGCAGCAATAATTTTTGCGTAAAGTTACTTAGTTTGATGTACAGAATGCTTGTCGTGATGAGGTCCCTGTATATGTTACCGTAAAATTGTAAATACTGTTAGATTAGAATCTATCTCGCGAGATTGTAAACTCTCGAAAGATTGTGAACCTGTCCCTGATTGGTCGGTCTTACTGTAGGCCGTTCTGTTTGTTTCTTTGGTTAATCACAGACTCATTTTACTTTCAGCACAATTTCATATAACTAATTCTAAACCTGTGAGTTATTTTCAATACGAAATCAATTTACAATCGCCAAAACACTGTTCGTTTACATTCGACACAAACGAATAAATATGGCGGCACGGGGAACATGACGTTCAACCAATCAGCGCGCGAGTTGTGTTCCGAGTTCAGAATCTTTCGAGACTTTACAATCTCGCGAGATAGATTATAATCGAACCGTATTTACAATTTTACGGTGACATAATATATAAATAAAAACGAATGTATATTATGTTGGTCCTTTATGGATTTCTAAGCCATTGATCTGTTTGTGATGAAACTTGGTTTTCTCTGTGTACGCTTGCGAATGTTTCTGGCATGCTAGTACTAACAATAAATTCCTTGCTCGAATGCTGGGTACCCAAGGTGCTGGAAGCCTTTTTGGTTTCGATGATCTCTGTACCATTGGAAGACTCCCACATGCCAATGGTTTGCCTCAGCCCGACGTGGATTTCATTCACATACAAAATGTAGTTAATTCTGCGACCTTGTTGGTCGAATTCTATATTACCAGTCACACCAGGGGTTTTCGTCTGAAACGCAATACAGTTCATTTAGTTGTTATTTTGATTGTAAATAAATAAAATAAATAAATAATAATATCGCTGCACTTTGCACTCTGCTTTTATTATAATCTTATTCGACTGCTGAGCATGAGGTCCTCAGTTCGATTCCCAGTTCGGGCAAAGTGTTATTGGGTTTTTCCATAAGACATTTTTCAGGAACAGCCACAGTGTCTTGATTTGTGTACACGCGACTTAAACATAACTGACCTCTGCTTATCCCTTTGGGGATTACTTTCTAGACATCGATTTATTCTGTGCAGCACGTGAAAGATTCCGAAACTCGACTCACAAGGCAATCAAAGAATTAGACATCTTATCCTTTTCCTGTTAGATTATTGTGTTGTTAATTTATTTTTTTGTTAATTTTAACTTCTCTTTGAAGCGAGTTATAATTTTATTTTTACCATCGCCACTCTAAAATAGTACATTATGGTACAAGTGTGTAATGTTTGTGATTACCGCCGAGGCGCGATTGAGACCCGAGCCGTGAGGCGAGGGTCTTAAGAGGGTTGAGGGCGGTAATCATCAATACATACGTATATCATACGACGTTTTTCAACACACTTGTGATAAATAAATGATAAATTATGTTTATTTTGCAAGTAGGTTTTTACAAACACTTTTACACGTCATTTTTTTAAACTAGATGGGGCCGGTGTTTCGTACCTGACTACTCTGAGAAGAAACAGCCGAAACAAACTCAGAGGTCATAGTCTCTTTTAAAGTCCAGACAATCTTGCTCAATTCACATGAGGACTATGCAGATTAGTGTCTGAGATGGTCTTTTGAAGAAAGAACCATACAGATTTGAGTGGACCTGTCCAGTCAGTGCAAGCATTTGTCAGTTAACGTGTAATTCGACTTATAACTCAAGGAGCTCAACGAAACGACGAACAATACCAAAGAAAGGACATTTGAATAAAATAATACAAAAAAATCATTTTATTTAATAGGTAATAGGTATTTTTGTCCTTGGAGTTTTCAGGTAGTCAACTTTCCATAACGTTAAGAGCTTCACATCTTATATCGGGCAGTGTACAACATACATCATTTTCTTCTTAACTAGTACTTGTAGACATTTTAATAATTAAATACGGAGGAACCTTGGTATGTAATGAATTAGTGATCACCCATTCACAGACCGACCTTGGTAAGCGTGCCTTAACCTTGAAGATTAACCCGATTGGCTGTTATTATTAACACACGAAAAAATAAATACTATACTTTTGATTATTTTCTGGCAGTCAATGGTAAAAATTAGAGTACACAACTCGTGAAAACAAAATTCATCTCGGTTCTTGTATCCCTCGCTCCGCTCAGGATTCTGCTCTAGAATCCCTTGCTACGCTCGGGATTCTACCCCAGAATCCTTCGCTGCTCTCGGGATCAAACTTAGTCCCACGAATTAAATACCCTTTTTTCACTTAATAAAATATACTATTTCTTCCAACCTAGCGGACGTTTTTATTTAGCCACGAGCAGCTTAAAATAAAAATACATTATAATACGTGATAATTGAAAAAGTATTAGTGATATTACCTCCAATATTTTTCTTTGATATGCTGCTCCAAGAGCCCAGGGCTCATTTTCGTCACTACAACTGAACGAAGGAGGCTGATTATGATCCTTCAGTTCTTCTAAATCTAGCGCCTTTACTAGGTGATTAGCGACGTCATCCAGTATTAGAGCTTCGAGCTGCATAAAATAAAATAATATTGAATTCATTGTTTTGACTTTAAATTCTTAATAATACAGACTTAAAATACTAATAAAAATATGCACATGTGGACGAATTTTTGACACCATTGACACAATTTTTTTTGAAAACAGAAAATAATGAAAGGGTGTCAAAAATTCGTCCACATCGCCGTCAACGGGGAAAATGCCCAGAAAACTGGCAGCATTTGCACTTTTTCTCCTTACTTTGAACTGAACAACAGATGGTGTTTGCCTTTCAGAATGCCAGTTGCCAACTCTTGTGGCCAGGTAATGTCTCTCATCTTTCAACTTGTCGTACTGGGTGATGCTGAGCCACGTTGTGTTACATGGCATCTTGACCAGTTTCTCAGCTACTGTAGTCGCGTCCATGGAAACAAAAATGTAGTGCTGAAACATATTGCGAAGAAATTA
The DNA here is from genome assembly GCA_905147715.2 of Xestia xanthographa. NCBI lineage: Eukaryota > Metazoa > Arthropoda > Insecta > Lepidoptera > Noctuidae > Xestia > Xestia xanthographa. Next base: position 16,324,166 of record LR990659.1, on the reverse strand, counting down.
CGCTAGTGAATTTATCAACATACGTTTTTATTAGCTTATAATGTGTGTAAAAAGACCCGAAGTCGAAAAGCACTTGTTTTCCCCGAATACTACTACTGCATCAGCCCATAACGTCCACTGCTGGACATAAGCCTCCCCGAATGCTATCACTTTTTTGTTCGATACTATACCTGAGAAACTTTTTGTTACGGAGAAAGTGGAAGTCAAAGATTTAACTTTTCCAAAAAAAAAATTAATACAGTATTTTAAGGGTATAACTTGACTTACTACTACTCAGTGCATCTATCAGCGCAATGTTTTGAGTGCTATCACTGAGTCCTATCGTAAAACGTGATTTTTCACCCCAAAAAAGTCTCTTCCCTGCAATAAATTCTGCATAGAGTGCCTTCGTTTGATTTACAAGAATACTTGCTTGACGACTTCGTGAACGGTCTGTTTACACCTTGTATAACTAAATCTAAAGTATGATACCAGCACCTATAGTCGGCACACCTCTGTGTATCGACCATCGGTGTGTGTATCTGTTTGAAACAAAAAACTCTTACCACGTATTCATTTACTAGATTTGCACTTTTAGCTTGGTCAAGATATTTTAAGATATTGTCAGAGTGACAGTCCAGTACAACGCGGGTCACGAGATATTTACATAAGTTCTTGAATATCTGAAAATATATCGGTTTAGCTACATAACAAGAATAAATAAATAGTAACTTATCAAGAATATATTGTTCAAAATAAGGCAATTAATATGAAAAGTGTCATATCGATATTAGAGACAATCAAGGGCCTTTAGCCTATCACAGTTCACTGTTGATCGGATCATGAAAACAAGTATTATTTCGTTATAAAAAGATTACCTGTCGGTTGTCGCCATCTGGATCCAATTTAAACAAAAATATTTGTGATTGCACTGATACTTCAGCTAAAATCTTTTGCACCCTTAATAAACCTAGAACAACAGGAAACGTTGAGAAAACTCCATCTTACTTATATTATTTGTTCACCACTTATATTTATAAGTGATATAAGATAGTAAATAACTGATAGAAAACCTTACGTAACTGCAGAGTAGGTACAAAATCAATTGTTCTCAAAAAGAGATTAGGTACTTACCAAAGTTATCTTCGTAAAGGACTGCGAAACTTTGCCATTTATAATATTTCACAAGTTTCCCATAAGCTAGTGCAATGTCCTCGGAGTTCGGATAAAAGTTGATTGTTATCTTTTTAAATGCTAATTCATCGTCGATTTCTTCTTCTTCCTCGTTTCCTTCGCCTTCTGGATTAGTTTCTTCTTCATCTTCATCTTCTTGGTCGTTTAGTTCCAAGTCGGGATCCATAGGTTGCCACGTGGCTTGAATGTGCGGTATGTTCGCAATGGCGCACTGGTCTCGAGTGGCGCCGTCTGATATTGCATTTTGTGGACCAAATATGGCCACCGGTTGTATTCCATTGCTTGAACACACTGAAATTGTATAACAAGAACGTCTGTTTGCGTAAATAAAATCAATGGAGTAATGTTTGTGCAATTTCTTTACGAGCTTTGCTTGCAGTATCTAACTGTACACGAGCAAAGCAAAAACATGTTTTTACTTTGTTTATTTTTATAGCGAAATGATCTACTAAAGTAAGTATGTATACTGTCTTTAACTATGAATATATATTATTTCATCAACTTCATCATTAACGTAAACGCCGTGCACCGTTCAAGATTGATCTCAGAGAATTTATGAAGTTACTAGCTTATGCCCGCTTCTTTGCCCGTGTGGAGCTCGATTGTCCCACGGGATCTTACTACCGAGATAAAAAATACGTACCTATGTGTTAGTCCAGGATATAATAATAATAATAATAAATTTATTTATTGGCATAAACAAGACATTACATGGTCGTGAATCACTGGTGCCTGTGGTAGGTAGTAAAACACCTGTATTACAGGTCACCAGGTTTCCACTCAGAAAGCAATTTACATATTATTGTTAGGTACCAATGTTAAAGGTTGGTTTACAAATTAAAAATAGGTATCTTAAGAGAAATAAAAGTAAAAAGTAACAAAAGAACAAAAACAATTTAGAATAATTACATAAGTGGTGTAGGTGTGTGTGTATGAGAAAGTGTGCGTATGTGTTTGTGCATGAGTGTCTGTAAGTGTGTTTGTGCATGAGTGTGTATGTGTATGATGTGCCAGTAAGTTGTAGGTCAATTAAGCCAAAACCTGCAACAGACCCTCTGTTGCAGTATATGACTGCTGACGTAGCCAATCTTGAACAGTTGTTTTAAGGTCGTGTTGGTTTAGTTGATGCACGGATAGAATTTTGTGAATTTTATTATAGAGGTATGGTCCGAGGTAAATAAAGAAGCGACGGCTGAATGATGTTTTGGTTGGGAAAGATGTGGCAACAAGGCGGTTTCGACGCACTGGTCCCGGTGTGTACTGTGACATAGTGCTGTTTGATAACTGTGGCCAGAATAAATAACTGCCTTACAGTCAGTACTTGGCAGTATTCGTACAGTTCAACTGTGGGAAATAGGCGGGGTTTGAAACAACAAACTTTAAGGACCGCTCTTTGGGCGCGTTCGACTTTTATCAGGTTAGATTTGGCGGCACCTCCCCAGGTCGTGTTGCAATAGTTTAAAATCGATTGACACAGCGCCTGATAGACCATCTTCATAATGTCTGCACCTGCGGATTCGCGCAATTGCTTAAATATATAAATGAGCTTCCGTACGCGGTTAGAGAGGTGATCGATATAATTTTTGAATGACAGATGACTGTCTATCACGACGCCGAGATACTTGATGTGTGTGACTACATCTATACTAGAGGTGTTATCAGTAGTTGTAATTTGAGGGAGTACATCAGATGGAATTGCGGAATTGCGAATGGAGAAGTTGACCAACTTGGTTTTGGATACGTTCAGGGTGAGTAAATTTTTTTGAAGCCAGTCACTAACAGCATTAAAGCCTCGCTGTGCAAGGCGATATGTTTCAGCCCAATTATTCGAGGAAAATACGAGAGCTGTATCATCCGCATAAGAAAATATCGTGCCGTTTTCAATTATAAGATTACATAAATCATTTATATAGCATAAGAAAAGGCTTGGTCCAAGGATGCTGCCCTGAGGCACCCCGTAAACAATTGGCATCTCAGAACTAGTGTGCGGCCCTATCTTTACACATTGGGTTCTTTCGCTGAGATAGCTCTGGAGTAAGGACAACTGAGTACCTCTAATCCCCATATTCTCCAGCTTTTTTAACAGGATTGGGATCGAAACCGTGTCGAATGCCTTAGCAAGATCCAGGAATAGAGCGACACATTTTTGGTTTTTATCAAGCTTTCTGACTATGTGGTCAACCAGGTGATGTACTGCATCAGCCGTTGATGTTTTTTTGCGGAAACCAAATTGGTTATTTGAGAGGAGTTTACGTGATTCTAAATAATTTACAAGTCTAATATTGATAATTTTTTCTAAAATTTTTGACAAAGCTGGTAAAACTGAAATAGGCCTGTAATTTTCAACACGGTTTCGATCCCCTGATTTAAAAATAGGGTGAAGGAGGGCTCTTTTAAATGCATCGGGAAAAATGCCAGTCTTCAAGCTTAAATTGCAGATGTAGGTAGCGGGGGCACAATAATTGAGCAATATTTCTTTAGGAACCCTGAGGAGATGCCGTCATAACCAACTGCACAGTCGTTTTTCAGTGACATCAAACAAGCATTTACCTCTGCGTCATCTGTTTCCAGCATTACAAAAGAATCCGTAACAGAATCTACTGAAGCATGGGGACAGGGAGTTTTATTAATCTTTTCCGCTAGCTGTCTTCCTACATTAGCAAAGTACGAGTTAATGTTATTCACCGCGTCCTGTTTATCCAGATTGGATTCTAATAAAGCAGACGCAGTGTCCTTAGGTTTATTAGTGTTTGCAACAGATTTAATGACCTTCCATAACCGTTTGGAGTTTTTGCCTGCTTTTTCAAATTCCTTTCTTTAATAATCTTTTTTGGCCTTTCGCAAACGAGAAATGCAGTAGTTATTATACCGTTTATAAGAAACCTTGATGACATCATTTTTGGGGTTTTTTATAAATAACTTATTAAGATTATCTCTATGGTGCATACATTTTAGTAACCCTGGGGTGATCCACGCTTTAATAGGCCTACGTCTACGTGATAGTGCGATAGTGGAGGTATTGGCAGATAAAGTAAAAATAATAGGCTTAATTAAAAATTTTGCAGCAGTATTGGGGTCCTGTGCTGTGAAGACATTTTCAAAATTCATTTTTTCCATGTCAATTGTTAAGTTATCTTCATCAACCCTGGTAATAAAAGAGCGCTGAGCAGCAGTGGATTTCCTCATTGATACAGCCACCAGAACTGCATAGTGGTCTGTGATAGTAGTCTCTAATACCAAAACCTTCGTAGGCAAAGAGGTCTTAATGTTAACGTGATCCAAACATGTAGACCCATGTGTTGGCATGGTATGCCCCGGATATAAACCATGGTGCAACAAAAGATCTAGATAATCCAGAGTATAAGTTGATTTATTTTCTTTACCAATATCTATATTAATATCCCCCACCAAGAAAATATTTTTATAGGATTTATGTTCGCTGAGTACTCTGTCCAGGGATTGTATAAAATTGGATGGGTCTTTAAATGCATAAGGTCTATAAACTGCTATTATGGCCAAATCAGAACCTATGGTGACCACTAAGCAAGTTGAATCAAGAATCACGGGTTCCTTTATTTTTATATTGGTTAACGTTGATTTAATAAACACAATTACTCCATCATTTTGGTTATGGTTGTTTAATGTAGCAAAGGAATTGTAACCATTTAGGGTTGGTATAATAGGGTTGCAGGAAAGCCAGCATTCGGAGAGAACTAATATGTCGCAATCTGTGTTGATCCGTTCAATTAGTGTTAATAACCCGGAGAAATTAGCTTTTATACTACGGATGTTTTGACATAGAACACTAATGTTATTATTTATTGCAGGTAGCAGTGAGGAACATTCGTGAGGGTCACATAAAACTGAGTCACAAAAAGAAATATTATCCAAGTCGGATAACACGTCATTTAGGGCTGCGAATTATAATAAACAAAAGACTAAGGTGGCAGTTCATTGATTCAGGATAGGCTCCTCTACGTTCTAACATAATTATCCCGACGTAATGCACGTAAAACAATAAATGTTGATCATTCAAATAGATATGAAAATACAGTTTTGTTAGTTGGCTAGACTCCCAGGTATTAGTGTGAGAAAATTAGTTAAGTGATGTGTTAAATTAATTAATAAAGTGTGATGTGTTCGTTATGTAGATCAGTTCTTAATAAAACTTGTGTGATATAATAGTATAATTGTAAGTGTAAGGTAGATGGATATGTTTTGTTCTTAAGATATCGATACAATTTATAATTATGGTAAGTGGGTAGACTTAAAAAATACATCGTAACATTTGAGACGCGCATTATTAGGCAGGTGATACAAAGAGTACAAGCGGTAAGTTTTCTGACACAACTATTAAAACTTTTAACGTAAAATAATATATAAAATATTAATAAAGTACCTAGTCAGATAATTTTCTTAAGGGTTTCCAAATCCGCTTCATTTTTAATTTGAATACGAGTGTCGCCATCCGCTTTCTTCATAAATATGCGGCCATTATTAATCCAGCAGTATTTATATTCTAGAAATTTAGCCTTTTCGCGAGTCATTGCATACAGTTTTCTATCCTTGCTTGTGAGGCTTTCAGCTACATAAATGGGAATTTTAGGTCCTGGGTGGCCAATCGTAGAGGAGGAGAGCTTATTAACTATTTTATCACTGTTTTTCCTATTAAACACAATAAGTTTTAATTAACAGGATTCAGTTTGTTGAATTCCTTCACTCCGTTTAGGATTCTATTTTTCGTTAGAACTGAGGATAGCTCTGTTACAATGGTGGATACGCCAGTTTTGGTTTTAATCCTGTAAATATCTTTTATGTCAGATGTCTGTATTTGGGTTTTAACCGCGTTGCACGTTTTTTTAACAAGTTCACATAGGTCTTGTTGTGACTCGGACTTTATCTGTTCTAGTGGCGAAGTTAAGTTTTTGAACTCGATAACTGTGAACTTGGCTCTTTTTTGCAACTCATTGATGTTATTTTCTAGGGTAGATATATAATTCATGTTTTTGTTTCGTTCGCCTTCCATGTCGACCAGTTTCTGCTTTATTTCATCATATTGCGCAGACATGAATTGTAGTGATTTTTCCAGCGCGTCGTTAGTCGATTTAATGCTTGAGTTTTGAGACTTGAGCTCAGTCAAATCATTGAGCAGTTGGTTTAGCATTATATCCTGGTCTTTCTTCCAACTGGATAGCATAGTGGTGAGCATGGTGGATATAAACTATCTGTGTGCCATATTTCATCTAAATCGGGTCAGTAGTTTTTGTGTGAAAGAGTTTTAAAAGAGACGAAGGACTTTTTGTGCGATCGAGTCTGTGGCGCACAAAATGTCTGCATGGCATACAAAAAGTCTCAAAAGTCAAAATCTGCCAGAATGACACGGAATTTTTGGCCGCCGAACTTTTTGCGCGTCGTATGCGTACCACATATAATTGCTTAGGTTCTTTTTGAAATTATATTTAGTGTGTAATCATTTTAAAATTTTATTTATTTATAGGTTTTTATTTTTAATCGTTTTCATGCCTACGTGGTAAAATATGGCTGTTACTATTACGTATATGTTTTTTGTCACCGTTTGAGGTTACCTAGGTATATTTGCAAAATAAAGTTATCTTTATCTTTCTATTTTCACAGACTAAAAAGTGCGTCACGGGTACCTAGTCTGTCGTCTGGGCAGGCCCTAACAAACATCCATCTATCCTCACACATCATCATCATCTGCCTAGCCTTTTCCCAACTATGTTGGGGTCGGCTTCCAGTCTAACCGGATGCAGCTGAGTACCAGTATCCTCACACACTTTCGCATTTATAATAGTAGTAGGAAGTAAGATAGCTAACGCAAAGTGAACTGGTTACCCATCCTACTGAGGTAATTCCTTAGTTACCATGCCAAAAGGGAAAACTGCGGGAGGCTCTATTTACGATACGCAGGTATGTAGTTATAATAACAAGTACATTGTATGTATTGATATGGATTTTTTAATACAATTGAGCAACTAAGTATATACTAACATTCTCTCCAAACTGAATAGCTGTCAGTCCTCAGTGGCTGCAAGTTGACAGGTTTTATCCGAACCTCCTGCAGGTGCACATGGTTCAAGCTATCGTTGAACGCCGACAGCTGGATGGCGGCTCCCCTTTCGAAGATACCAGCTGAAATACATGAAATATTCCATGAGAAGAAATTAACTCGGGCAAAGAGCTTTTAAAACTTTTGGTACCTATTTAGAATCAATTTATAGAACAACATGTTCAACAACAACAACGCCATAACGTCCACTGCTGGACTTAAGCCTCTCCCGTGACGTGAGGAATATGCTGTAATCTCCACGCTTGGAAGGCGGATTGGAGATCGCAGTGATGGAAGACTAACAGAAAACGCTGCTGCCCATTCTCAGGTCTACGGAGGCGCAAGGTGTTCTTTCTGCCTCAGACATTAGTCGCCTTATACGACACCCGTGAGTGTAATGGGTTGGTTCTATTCTACTCTGCCGGATACCACACGGCTAAACATGTTCTGATTTCCTATTATTATTACATGCGAATAAGAAGATTATGAATATAGCTTTAGGGTAGCCAAACAATGTTCATCACAAGTTATCAATTTCCAAAAAAACTCTTACCTATTTGGTACGAAACTTCTTCAGTTTCCGTGAAGACAAACTGCGGAGTACACTTTTGAACACAAAGCAACAAAATTAGTAAATACCAGCACATTGTGTAAAAACTTTAATGCGACTGCATGGTTTACTTTATAAAAACTATTTCACTATAATTTGTGGGCGCACCGCTTAGCGAATGAACGTCTGGGTACCAGTTCACTCAAATAAAATTAACTTCTTTCAGAGTTATGAAGAAACGGAGGAGGCATACCGCGACATGGAAATGTATCACGTGTTTCGGGTAGGATACACATTTAAATAATGGTGTTTAAGATACCTAAGTGGATATCTACATCTGTTCGTGTATTGTTGGTGTCTCTGCTTTAATTAGGCATCGATTCATCGTTATAGTATTTCCTTAGAATTCACATCAATGATATATTCCAGACTCCGTTATCGACGCACGCGGTGCCATTGGGCGTTACGGCGACGTCGACGCGTGACGTGACGGCGCACGCGACGTGACCTAAAACTGCTTTCCAAAAATACTTCAGACGGCGGAGAGGCGGCTGGCGCGCCGCATGCCCGCCCAAACAACATATTGTATTCATAAACCAACACTAACTTCCACAATGATCACCTTCAAAGCTCTGCTCATTGTTACCTCAATTGTTTTCACACCAAATGCTCACGCACTCCGCACGGCCGCTTTCCCTATAGGTATGTGAAAATTTAATTACATTACCAACAGCATTTTGACAACAAAAACAATTGGGTTGTTTATGTTTTCAGGGGGTCTTTTCAACAGGGAAACGTTGCCAACTTCCCTGGAGATATTTGGAAAAATGATAGAAGCTAACCGTATGACGACGTACCACGGCCGGGCTCTGCACTCGAAGGTAGTCGACAGCTATTCCACTTCATTAGAACGTAAGTCATTATTATCATAGACATCATAATATAGTAATTCATTGAGAAGAGCAGTAAGTACTACATGTGCAGTAGCCGCGGCAGTAGTAGTAGAAAGTACCGTACCTGATACCTATGTCTGAAATGAGGCTAGGTGTTATTGAATCAATTGTTGATGCAGATGCAGAAACAGCAGATTTTACAGGAAAATGTGTGATTACGGTAGAACTGTTAGACTTTTTATCTCGCCCGATCTATTAATGCAGACTTCTGTAATTGATTTGCTTTTTTGAATTGTAATGGCATGTGCAATTGACTTGATCTTACTATATCTTTGGTTTGGACACAGAGGAATGATAATTATAAGAATCTTCCTTATGAAAAATAATTGAATGAAAATTAAAAACAAACCGATGTCCTTATGCAATGAAAAATGAGTTTTCTACAAAAGCAAATGAGTTTTCTCACGGTTCTAAGATCTTGACAAAATGCTTATGTTCGACAGTACTTTTTTTTAACATGCTATTAAAGCTAAATTCGCGTATAGGTACTAGGTACCTATATATAAGGTCAAAACAGCCCTGTCCCCCACCATTGTCTCACCGTGTGAACACGGACACCTACCTAACTTTATCAAGTTCAGTTTATTATTGCCAATCTACACTAATATTACAAAGTGGAAAGTTTTGTACCTATTTTTATGTGACTATGTTTGTAATGAATAAACTCAAAAACTACTGCGCCGATTTCAAAAATTCTTTCACCATTAGAAAGCTACATTCACCCTGAGTAACACTCTTACGGAAACGGGAACTACACGGGTGAAACCGCGTGATGTCCGCTAGTATCAAATAACTTTATTTCTAGATCTCCTTCCACAGTTATACAGCACTAATACAAAACTGTTGTTTCCCAGTGTGTCCATTTACTTCAGAAGACAAGGGGATCGTGGCTTTAATAGACGCTCGTCCGACTTACGGCATCTGCGACACTACTTGTTTGTTGTGCAATAGATTCAATGTAAGTTATTTTATATCTAATACTAGGTACGTTACTCCTTCTTTATGGTATGGTTAGTGCCTAACCTGCCCGCTTAGCATGAACGCTGTACACACGAAAGAGAATCAAGAACAAATCTTTTGTTCATCTGTCTAAATCGACGAAATGACAGTTGAACAAAAGATTTGTCGTTTCTCTTTCGTCTCTACGGCGTTCATGCTAAGCGGGCTAGTGTGATAGTTTTATGCTGCCCACGGGCATCTGACTTAGCTTTACATGCCATCAAGAAATATCTCTCAGGCATGTTGGTTTCCGCTGGCTAGTGAACGTTACTTACATAGCAGCTTATTCTGCAAAGTGTTACGCTTAAAGTGCAAATTCCTATGAGGAGGTGATTCTGACCATCAAACTGGACATTCCCTAAGAAACATGGGTGAAAAAAACTTAGGACTCTTCATTACTTGCGTCAGATGTTGCGATATTTTGTAAGTATGGAAGTCTGTTTGTCATGGTATGTTGTCTAGTTTGATGGTCTGAATCACCATGGAAGAAGTATTGCGCTTTTTAAGTTACACCTGTATAGGCATTATATTTCTGTAAGACAATAAAAATTGCTGCATTTAGTAACCATCAATGATTGGAAGAACGTACTTAATGATGATAAGGATGATGGCATCTAGCCGAGTTTGACCACAGGGACTACATTCGATGGCTTTCTAGGGTGGTTTTTGAGAGCTTTGGTGTGATGTATTTTCATTACTATAGTTGACGTGTAAATCTATTTTAGTTTATTTAATCGTTTTTATTTGCAACATTAACAGCAATTATCATAGTGCGCTTAAATTAGTGCATCAAGGTGTCTTATAATTTTACTAAGAAATGGCCAATAAAATCGAATAAATTTATAATAATCATTGTACTTCAGTCAGGTCATAGATCGTTACCGCGCTTACAATAAATAAAATGTTTCTTCAATAATTCCAGATAACCCATTTGGCGTTGGGATGGGAACCCACGGAGACTCTAGCTGAGGATTTTTACTCGTTTTCCTATCATCCACCACCAGAGATAATCTCGAAGGCTTACGCAACGCTCATCAAAAAACTAGGTTACGATAAGTTCACAATCCTGTATGAAGATGACGGCAGTGAGTTTCATTGTTTATAATTATATTATATGCATCAATGATAAAGAGCGCTCCTACGTGGATGACGTTGATGTATCGTCTTGCCATCGTCACGAATGGACTCCAGTAGGTCCTAAAGTGCTAGTTTATTTTAAATATCACAAATTGAATACGTATCTGTCTTTATTTTAAAATCAGCTACTGCCACGACACACCAAAATCCCTTGAAATAAGAAGAGTCTAACAATATTTTTAAATTCTAGGTTGCTACTGACAATTTACTAATACAAAAACTTAGCGTCACTCCCCAACCTGGGAATAAAACTTTAAATTGGTCTTTTTTCAGGTTTTTTACGGCTGCAAGAATTAATAAACTCGTGGCCGGCTACGGAAGGCGTGGAACCTATTCTCTTCAAAAAATTATACCCTCAAAGCGACAATAGGGAAACGTTCAAGTATATATTCAAAGTAGCTCGAATGACCTACCACGTCCTGGACTGTAACGTAACTAACATTCATAAATATATGAGTGAAATCGTACAAGTTGAGAACTCGACGGAGTATCAAGTATGTATAATGTTCAGTAGTAATTAACCTTACCAACACATGTAGTCTTTAAAGTGCACTAACTGGAAGCGACGTTGAAAGTCTGGCTTTTTTTTTCAGAGTTTCGTATTGACTAACTTAGATGCATACAGTCTTGATTTCAAAAGTATCCCTGCTCTCATGGCGAACGTGTCTACCCTGCACCTGACCACACCAAGCGAGGCGATATGGAAAGACAAAGGAATGCTCCAAACCAAAGGATTAGGGGTAATTCCATCAAATTAATTATTCTGGGTGGCAATTTGATTACCTTCATCCTTCAAGGAGGTGTCTACCCGTCATATTAAACAATTTTCCCAAAGAAACTCACATCCGACTCTTGAACAAAAAAAAACACAAAATCCCATACAACAGTAACAGACTATGTCGATGCAGCTACATATTTTTTTTTAGAACTTTTTTTTTACAAGAACTGATGTGAGTTTCTTTGGTGTACGTAACCCCAGCAGGAAAGTGTCTCCTAGGGATATATGAGTGGCACGTTTAATTAGTGCCCTAACTGCTGTCAATGTGCCCCCACATAAAAAATGTGTGCCCCTGTCGTTTTGGAAATAAACGGAAAAAACGATTCCTGCTGGGGTAACGTTTTTCTAGCAGGAAAATTCTAAACAAATGATCGGAGAGAGAAACATTGTGCATGGCCTTGTAGCTTATGTTAGTGCCACAATGTGCCCCTAAAAATAAAATGTGTGCCCCTTCAGGTTTTTGAGATATTACGTTTCCTGCTGGAGTAACGTTTTGCAGAATCGTATCTCTGAAACCATTGTATGTGCCCCTGTAGAATAAACATACACGAGTAGCTCTTAATGTGTGCCCCTTAGTGCCCCAATTAGATTTAAGAAAATATTTCTAATTTCCAAGTTATCGCGGTTTTATGAAAACTCGAAAAAACATCGCAGCGCCTAAATAAGACAAGGTATAAGCTCGCTGAAAACTGTATTCTGTCCGTCTTGACACTAATAATAAGCATACAAAGTTTCAAAACTGTTCATGCATGCGTTTTTGAATTATCTTGTTATAAGTCAAAACGTTGGTGACATAACTTTGACGGCAAAATACAAGGAACCAGCTCAATCCCAGATGTGTAGGTGTAAACCAATAATGTGTGCCTTTAGTCAAAAATATATGGTGAAAATATTCAGCTTGGAATGTTTCACAATAAGTAAATATCGACAAAAAACTACACATGTAAATAACGGCTAGTTATCCGACCAAATTCGAATGACTACTAAAAAGCGACGGATTCATACATAACGATGACCCTCTTTATTGGACGTATTATACCTCAGCTGTTGTCCATACCACAGTATAAATATGGACAGTACGGAAACTACCTACAAATGCTCGAAACCGCACACTAACACAAACATGCGCATCGACGGGGTGCCCATAGTCTAAGATCCCTTACAAAACGACCTTCACCGAGCTGGTTAATTGATGAAAAGTATTTTATATCAAATTAAATATGTCAATAAATTTATTACAAATGGGTTGGCTAAAAAATTTTAGTTAAGAACATGATTAATTAGCAATTTAAAAATTATATATTTTTTAAAACATTTCTCTGGTTTGGTTTATAGACAAATTCCATACCCATCGAAAGTATGAAGCCTGTAGAATATGCCTAAGTTAGGTTAACCGGTTAACCTTTGCATATTCTGTAAGCTTCATACTTTCAATTGGTATGGAATTTGTCTATTAACCAAACCAGAGAAATGTTTTAAAAAATATATAATTTTAATCAGCTAATTATTTTATTATTATTTTTTATAATTAATTTTAATGTTATTATATTTTTTTTTTAAATCATGTTCTTAACTGAAATTTTTTAGCCAACCCATTTGTGATATATTTATTGACATATTTAATTTGATATAAAATACTTTTCATCAATTAACCAGCTCGGTGAAGGTCGTTTTGTAAGGGATCTTAGACTATGGGGACCCCGTCGATGCGCATGTTTGTGTTAGTATGCGGTTTCGAGCATTTGTAGGTAGTTTCCGTACTGTCCATATTTATACTGTGGTATGGACAACAGCTTAGGTATAATACGTCCAATAAAGAGGGTCATCGTTATGTATGAATCCGTCGCTTTTTAGTAGTCATTCGAATTTGGTCGGATAACCAGCCGTTATTTACATGTGTAGTTTTTTGTCGATATTTACTTATTGTGAAACATTCCAAGCTGAATATTTTCACTATATATTTTTGACTAAAGGCACACATTATTGGTTTACACCTACACATCTGGGATTGAGCTGGTTCCTTGTATTTTGCCGTCAAAGTTATGTCACCATCGTTTTGACTTATAACAAGATAATTCAAAAACGCATGCATGAACAGTTTTGAAACTTTGTATGGTTATTATTAGTGTCAAGACGGACAGAATACAGTTTTCAGCGAGCTTATACCTTGTCTCATTTAGGCGCTTCGATGTTATTTCGAGTTTTCATAAACCGCGATAACTTGGAAATTAGAAATATTTTCTTAAATCTAATTGGGGCACTAAGGGGCACACATTAAGAGCTACTCGTGTATGTTTATTCTACAGGGGCACATACAATGGTTTCAGAGATATACGATTCTGCAAAACGTTACTCCAGCAGGAAACGCAATATCTCGAAAACCTGAAGGGGCACACATTTTATTTTTGGGGGCACATTGTGGCACTAACATAAGCTACAAGGCCATGCACAATATTTCTCTCTCCGATCATTCGTTTAGAATTTTCCTGCTAGAAAAACGTTACCCCAGCAGGAATCGTTTTTTCCGTTTATTTCCAAAACGACAGGGGGCACACATTTTTTATGTGGGGCACATTGACAGCAGTTAGGGCACTAATTAAACGTTCCACTCATATATCTCTAGGAGACACTTTCCTGCTGGGGTAACGTACTCGTTTCTTTGGGAAAGTGGTTTAATATGACGGGTAGGCTCAATAATCACCCCCTTGAAGGATGCAGGTAACTAAATCGCCACCCTGTATATTTTATAAACATGTACTTAAGAAGTAGATTTTCGCATTTATTATACATTTACTAGCTGTTGCCCGTGAATTCGTTCGCGTGGAACTGTTGAACATACAACGAACGAAGTCGAATAATATTAGAAGAAGAAGATAATCAGAGATCAGAATAGATACAGCTTATTTTCCTAAAATTCAAGGAAGTAAGTAACATGTGGATATTGGTGTCGATTCTGTTGTGCACAAACTAAACTTAATTTAGGCTATTGTTATCTTTTTCTCTCTAATGCAACGAGAAAGAGACGGACGTAATTTAGAGCTGTCAAATTTAGATGGAACTAATATTTTCATAAAAATGAAGGGTGCACGTAAAAACATGTTGACTAAAAACGCGGTAAAGCGCAAAGCATAAACTAGTTTGACATCTATAATTTAGTTCATAGCTATAGCCGTCCTTTTCTCGCACTGCCTTTTAGTAAAAGATAGCAATGGCCTAAATTAAGTTTAGTTTGTGCACTAAAGAATCGACACCAATACCTTCCTTTATAATCAGGGAGGGGAGGTAATAATATCCACATGTTACTTACTTCATTGAAATTTAGGCAAAAAAAACTCCAAAAGCCCACCGTCCACAGGCCCGCGCCTACGGTGGCCGGGGGCCACGTGGTGGCCCCGGACGCACGGGGCGTCTCCCGCGGCGGCCGGGACGCTGAGAGGTTCTCTCCCTCTCCCGTTCCGCCACCTCCTTCTCTAGCATTACTGCTTCGCAGAAGGAGGTGACGGCGTCCCATTCCGTCTCGCTATACATGCTGCTTCAAATGCTGTTTTAAATATTTTTTCAGCTCGAAACTGCATTAACAGCTGATGCATTAAGTCACTTAGAAAAAGCGATCAGAAGCATGCAGCTTGATGAGGACCCTCCAGAACCATCCGCTCTATGCCTTAAAAATAGTAAATCAGAGTACGAGGATAGTGCGTGGCCCAAAGGATATGATCTGCGGGAAGCACTACTTAAGGTACCTAACAATCTTCGTCTTCTTAGCGTGTCGATGGCAATCTAAATTGAGTCGGTCCAGAACTGAGCTACTAGTTTGGCGCTTTCGGTAGCGTCCATCAGTTCTGTAGTGAACAAACAACAGGACACGCAGGACACGATACCATAAAATCGAAAATCTAACTTAAAGGGTGATAATATTTAGCTATTAGTTCTGTTGTTTTCCATACCCATAATATGGCCAAAAGTGTGAATATGTATGTAATATGAGGCTTATTATAAGTTTCACCATTTCCAGACCACTATGAAAGGCTTCTCCGGACACATTGAATTCGACGATGAAGGGAAGAGGGTTAATTTCTTGTTGCACTATTCAAAATTAAACAAGGACAGTCAATTTATGTATGCAGGCGATTGGGAATTCAAAACAAATGAAATCACTATTAGGGACGACAAGGTAGATGATAGGTCCCTGGCTTTGAAAGACAAGACAAAATTTAAGGTACAGTATGACCACTTTAAGTTTGCAATTCATATTGGGGTTGCTTGTTAAGAAATAATGCATGGATAATTCAAACATGGTACAATTATTTTAGTTCTGTGTTGTCCCGACTGCACAGATACGTTCACAGAGAATCTATGATACGTTGGCAGAAGTGTACACTGCTGCATACTTATTCTTTTGGCATTTGAATGACATTGACTGGGCTCTTGGTTTTAATATTCGTGAAATTATCTATGGAAGAAACAAGAAGCCCTTAGTTCCAATTAAGGCCAATGGCCATAAAAACCATATTAACAACCATTACATTCATTAGTATCTTGAAAGTTTAACTAACGGACAGTTAAATATTGATGATAAATAACATCTAAACCAATTTCTTCTTAGGTGGTGACCAGAGTAGGAACACCATATTTTTTAGAAGAGAAGACATCCAATGGAACGGTGTATCGAGGTTACTGTGTGGATCTCATCGATGCCATATTTAAACATATACGACAGTTTCACGAACCGAATCTAGAGTATGAATTTTATATAGCCCCTAATAATAATTATGGTAACCCGATCGAAGGCACAAAGAAGTGGAATGGAATAATTGGAGAAGTGATAGATCATGTAAGTAACATTTTGTTACGTTATTAAATACTGGCTGAAATCATTTTCACACATTAGAAATTTAAGCATTTTTTAGTTTTGTACAGCTACGTGTAAGTTATTCGTATTTTTGTCACTAGCTTCAAGATGTTGAATGATTCTGATGTGTGCATTATGTTCGGGAGCGGTTACCGCGTTAGTAGGCTAGTAGATGTTTAGCCATGGCCTATTTTAACCTATTCAATCTTTTTGATTTCTTTTTGATTTAATTTTTGCTCTCAACCATTTTTGCGTGCACTGATCGTTATGTTAATGTGAATGTAAAGTGAATGATGTAACCAGAGTTTGTACTATATTATGATTTAAAAGAGTGTCAACGGAGCTTCTTGCCCGTTCTTCTCCTTCTATTAAATGGGAATGGCAACTGTATGTTTTTTTTTCTGGGACGGCTTTTCTAATCAATTCAAACAAGCTTGTAAATGGATATTGAAATAAATATTTTTGAGTTTGAGTTATGAAACCATACAATATCATAGTATATTGATTTAAGTTATTACCATTGTTGTATCATTGGTAAAATTACGTTGGTTTACTTACAATGATTCCTAAAACTTATATTTTGTTCCAGAAAGCAGCTTTAGGTATATGTGACTTGACAATTACTTCGGAAAGGAATGCTGTCGTGGACTTTACAATTCCTTTCATGAGTTTGGGCATCAGCTTGTTGTACAGAGAAGAAGATCCCGATCCACCGAACCAATTCTCTTTTATTAAGCCATTGTCTTTAGATGTTTGGTTATATCTGGCAACTACGTATGTGGTTGTGTCATTTGTGTTACTTATTTGTGCAAGGTTGGTACCCAGTGTTATATGGTTATGATGCTCTGTGGTTGATACTTTTTACCCGACTACGGCGGAAGAGTTATGATTTTCAATTCAATTCAATTCAAAATAATTTATTTCAATGATAAATGATAAATGATGTTTATTTTGCAAGTAGGTTTTTACAAACACTTTTACACGTCATTTTTTAAAACTAGATGGGGCCGGTGTTTCGTACCTGACTACTCTGAGAAGAAACAGCCGAAACAAACTCAGAGGTCATAGTCTCTTTTAAAGTCCAGACAATCTTGCTCAATTCACATGAGGACTATGCAGATTAGTGTCTGAGATGGTCTTTTGAAGAGAGAACCATACAGATTT
Organism: Xestia xanthographa; assembly: GCA_905147715.2. NCBI lineage: Eukaryota > Metazoa > Arthropoda > Insecta > Lepidoptera > Noctuidae > Xestia > Xestia xanthographa. Next base: position 16,306,493 of record LR990659.1, on the reverse strand, counting down.
GAGTGGACCTGTCCAGTCAGTGCAAGCATTTGTCAGTTAACGTGTAGCTCGACTTATAACTCAAGGAGCTCAACGAAACGACGAACAATACCAAAGAAAGGACATTTGGGAAGGTCGCTTATAGTACTCAAACTGCCAGACAGTTGTGGGAAAAAAACAAACAAAAAATAAAAATGTGACCCACATGGTCCCCACATTCACAATAATCAAATAAAATTAATAACAAATTCTTTTCAAATGAATGTAAGTAAAAAAAAAAAAAAACACAAATATCATTAAATGTCGCAATGATAACAAAATAAAAAAGTAAAATACTTAAAAAAATAAGTATTCATGTCAAATCAGTAAATGTCACATAAAACAATAAAAAATAAAAGTAAAATAATAAAATACATGTCAAAAAAAAATTCAATGTCAGAGTGTATAAAAGAAAGGAATCAATAATAAATAAGCGAAGTCCGAAATTTCGACATTCACAGAGCAAATTTCATTGGAGCAGCTTAATCCCAAGCTTTTTTATCTTCAAGATCCAATCCATTTAGGATCATTTTAGCAGTCTTTTTATGTATGAGTATGTTTGTATTTACGTATGTTCCTCCGTAGCGTCTAAACTATTCATCCGATTTTGATGATTAAGGCGTCAATAGATTCGGTATTATGGCCCCCGGTAACATCTATACTAATATTATAAAGAGGTAACATTTGTTTGTAAGTTTGTATGTTTGTAGGTAAGTTTGTATGTAGGGGGTAATCTCCGTAAGTAATGAACCGATTTCAAAAATTCTTTCACCAGCTACATTATTCGTGAGTGCTATAATTTATTCCCGTACTCCCACGGGAACGGGAACTTCGCGGGTGAAACCGCGGGCCGTCAGCTAGTAGGCTATATTTTTACAGACTTCAATTTTAGTCGATTTTACCTTGTAAACCTCTAATTTAATTAGAGCGTGATTTTTCAGTAGTCGGATTTTTTAGTATTGTTCATTTAGTAGTATAGGTACCACACAAATTCTTGATTTGTACGGTTCTTTTAAAACCTATTGTGGTATTTTCTTATTATTTTAAAACCCTTATAGGTTCGTAATTTCTTATTATTTTGGAACCCTTAGAGGTCTGTAAGTGACACTGGTATTTTATTTGCATCATATTTAATTAACAGTATGTGAAATCACGGTTTAGTGGTATAAAGTGCTAAGAGGAAAAGCAGGTCAATATTATTAGGATTCTAATTTCACATAAAATGTGATACTACTTTATATTTTTTCAGAATGAGCCAAGATGACTGGGTTAATCCTCATCCATGCAATCAAAATCCTGAGAATTTCGAAAATATATGGAGTCTTTATAATTGCCTGTGGCTTACTATGGGCGCTATAATGACTCAAGGTTGCGATATTTTACCAAGGTTTGGAGATTTCTTATTCTATAGCATCGAAAATACCTCTTAACGAAGCCGAAAGGCACTTGTTTTTCCCGTCATTGCGATCATTTTGTTGTTCTACACCATACCTGGGAACCTTCTAGTTGTAGAGATACGAGTATTGGGGTTCAAAGTTCTAACTTTTTGACAAGTTTTTTTTCTAAATACAAGTTTTTAATGTAAGATTTTTACTTTAAACACCTCCACGACCCCCGTCCTATTCAATTCATCCACCAGGACAATCTTTTGAGTGCGTTACATTAAGTTCTACCACAAAACATGATTTTTAAACCCAAAAAAAAGAGTCGTTTCCCAGCAATAATTTTTGCTTAAAGTAACTTAGTTTGATGTACAGAATGCTTGGTTGACGGCTTCGTGGTGAGGTCTTTTACACCCTGTATAATGTTCCGTTATTATGTGTTGAACAGGGCAGCAGGTTCACGTTGGACTTCTGGAATGTGGTGGTTTTTCGCTCTCATCGTGACTGCCTCGTATACAGCCAACTTATCGACTTTCCTCAGTAACAGCAGACGAAGCAACGACATCAATGATGTGAAGGAACTCTCCGAACAGAACAAAATTTCTTATGGAGCTGTGCTTAATGCATCTACATATAAATTTTTCCAAGTGCGTGTAAAAAGTTTTGTGAGCTATTGTATATGGACATTTTCTATTTTTTTTTTATAATGTTATTTACTCGTTCGTTTGCAGTCGTCTAACGATACGGTGTACTCAAAAATTTGGTCAGTAATGAGCACTGCAAAGCCTACAGTGTTTACAAGCGGTAACGATCAAGGAAGAGAGCGCGTCAATAAGAGTAAAGGGAAGTACGCATTCTTTATGGAATCAACCTCCATTGAATATTATATTAAGAGAAATTGCAAATTAAAAATGCTTGGGTCTAAATTGGATTCTAAGGAATATGGTATCGCTGTGGCAAAGAGTAAGTTATGAAAAATAATCTTTACAAGTAAAAATACATAATTTAATAATACAATCATTACAATAATTTAAGCCGTACAACATATCGTAATGTTTGCAGATTTTCCACATAAAGGATGGTTTGATGAAGCAATTTTAGCACTGCAAGAGAAAGGTGAACTTGAGAAACTGAAAAAGAAATGGTGGGAAGAAGAAGACAACCAAGAACATTGCGAGGTTTGATCATTTTGATTAAGAATACTTTATATACTCAAAGACACTTAAATAAAATTGGGATAGACGGGAAAAAGCGAACAAAATCGTATAAGTGTACAGTATGACCACTTTACGTGTGCAGTTCAAAATGGCGTTGCTTGTCAAGAAAAAATACATTGATATGTCAAACTAGTTACATTTATTTTAGTTCTGTGTTTTCCAGCCTGCACAGCTGTGCCGTAAATAGGGCGGTGCCACCGGTGGCCAGGCACAGGGCGTAGACTCTGGGGGCGCAAAAATGCCCAGAACAGGCAGAACTATTATTTTTTAAGTTTGCTCCTGATAAGTTCCCGCTGCGCCCCTAGTGCGATTCCAACACATGCGTACCTACATGCCAGTTCATCAAAAACGTCTGTTAAATTAGACAAAACATCGCGCTCATTTTTTTGGCAGCCCATCAGGGTGAGCAGCGCATTTGCGTTTGAGTTTTAGTGAGTGACACACAGTGGTGTCGATTCTGATGTGCACAAACTAAAATTAATTTAGGCTATTGCTATCTTTTACTAAAAGGCAGTGCAAGAAAAGGACGGCTATAGCTATGAACTAAGTTAGAGATGTCAAACTAGTTTATGCCTTGCGCTTCATCGTGTTTTTAGTCAACCTGTTTTTACGTGCACCCTTCATTTGTATAGAAATATTAGTTCCAAATTAATTTGACAGCTCTAAATTGCGTCTGTCTCTTTCTCGTTTTATTAGAGAGAAAAAGATAGCAATAGCCTAAATTAAGTTTAGTTTGTGCACAACAGAATCGACACCAGTGGGTACTAATAGGCGAAGGGTCCACTTAAATAGTTCTTCTGCTTGTGTGCCCACATCAGTTCTAGTTATTTAAAAAAATAGATTTGTCTTCCAAAATATTAGATAATTGGTCCACCAACACCAAGGTCCTTGTGCATTATTTTATCACCCTGAATGAAATAAAGTAGGCCTATACATAGCATTGCTCTAGCTAGGGCACCTATAATATCTAAAAAAAAACAAGGGCGTAGTTATGGAAGCTCGCACAGGGCGCAGAAATAGTTATTTACGGCACTGCTGCACAGATAAGTTGGCTGAAGTGTAAATGTGTGAAACTTGGCAATAAATCATTTTGCTTAAAAGTGTTACTGAACTATGGGATCTTGGATCTTATTTCTAAGGCATTTCTTAAGGCCTAAGCAGACCGGGACGGCATGGCAAGGCATTTTTTTTTCATTACATGACATTCAAACGTATTGATATAGAAATACGACTTCTGATAATATAAGATAAGATAAAACTTTATTTCTCGCCACAATACATAGGTACATTATTAGGTTTCGTGAACAATTACATGCGTTTTTTTATATTGTGGGAGACTGGTGCCTAAGCTAGACGAAAGCCTGTATTTCAGGACACCAGGTCTCCACCCTTTCGGAAGTACATTTGAACAGAATTATGCACTCGTACACAAATTAATACGGTAAGTAATATTGAGCAAAAAACAAAAGATAATAAAAATACACATTAAAATAGTGGTGATTATGATGAGTCGTTCAGCAACTCGTCCCACAAGCCTATGGCCCATTTGGGACGAGTTGATGAAAATCAAAATAAATAATATTTTCGTTGTGCAACTCGTCCCACGTTTATTTTTGTGTGGAACTTTAAACTTTATCAACGTTAGGTACAGTTAGGACGACAAATTACTAATACAACATAAATTGCTATGCTAGTTGTATAATTTATGTTGTATAAAATATTTAGCCGTGGCATCGAAAGGGATTTGCATTGAAAGACGCGCCACGGTCGTATTTCTATATATCAATCCGTTTGAATGCCCATTGGCAAACATTTTAATCCCTTGCCATGCTGTCCTGGTCTGCATAGGCCTTTATGATCGCCTTTTTATAGCATCTTCAACCTGTTTGAGTCTTCAGAACATATCGCGTTCCCATTTTGTGTTAAAAGATTATGGCCTGCTTGATGAAATTCATAAAATTTGCAATATCTTGTTGGTATTGTGATGGTGTTACGTGTATCTATATGACATAACATCACATCACACCGATAATTCCCGAAGAGTTAGGCAGAGGTGTCTAATGGTCATATATGGCACACTATACCGGCACCGCACCGGCACCACTCCAACCCAGCAATTAACTTGCCATTCAAATTAGAGCATCAAATCGTGTGTCGTGTAATATATTTCATAATGTCTACCTATATGGGAAAGCTTACGGAGAGCAATCAGCGCGCTTGCCGCTACCATACAACTCGACTCGCGGGTGACTCGGAGTCCGCGCGCTGCAAGCGAGCTTACGGCGAGCTGACGACGCGTAAATAGTGCGCTGGCGACTAGCCGTAGCCTAAATTCGAAGCAACGCCGGGCTGCAGCTGTGCTGGTGCGGTGCTGGTATAGTGTGCTATGGCCTTAATAGTACGGTCGACCAAGCTATTTGGTATACCTACATTTTACAATGTAATTTGCATGTTAAAATGTAAACCAAATAGCTTGGTCGACCGTACATAACTCAGTCAATACTATGTATTTTGTCAATGGACCGACCTAGTAACAGCTAGAACTTGCATACATATCTGTGTAGCCAGTTACCTTTAAATCTCATGTAATTTGGGGCGAACCTATTGTCATCAACCGAGCATAAATCTGACTCCGTGGTTACTACTGAGAATTTTCTTGGAAAAACCCAATTACACTTTGTCTGACTCGGGAATCGAACTTGGGACCTCGTTCTTAGCAGTTGCGCTTGCGATCACTACACCAACGAGGCAGTCAAGTGTATCTATAATTTTGTACAAATTAAAAAGCTATGCTTTTTATATTATTTTATTTTTATATTTTTTAATGGTTCTTTTTTTAAAACGACTTTGGTTTTGTTACAGAGAAAAGTCAATGAAGAGAATGATAATGGGCTACAGATGAAAAATATCAGTGGAATCTTTTTGGTGCTGGGTTATGGAGGACTCTTGGGTCTTGTCGTGGCTGTTATAGACTTCATGTTCCACGCTCGGCAAATAAGTGTCAAAGAAAGGGTAAACTTTTATATTTAAATGACTAATAACACGTTTTTACTAACAACTAGGGTCAGTACCTATGTTGGTTTGGTACTATTTAAAAAACCGGCCAAGTGCGAGTCGGACTCGCGCACGAAGGGTTCCGTACCAATTATTATAAAAAAATCACGTTTGTTGTATGGGAGCCCCCCTTAAATATAAATTTTATTATGTTTTTAGTATTTGTTGTTATAGCGGCAACAGAAATACATCATCTGTGAAAATTTCAACTGTCTAGCTGTCACGGTTCATGAGATACAGCCTGGTGACAGACAGACGGACAGACGGACAGACGGACAGACGGACAGACGGACCGACGGACAGACGGACAGACGGACAGACAGCGAAGTCTTAGTAATAGGGTTCCGTTTTTACCCTTTGGGTACGGAACCCTAAAAAAGAAGAAAGAAAAAAAAAACATTTGTGCGGGCCCCAGGTTCCGTGGCTTAGGCCCCCAGTGGTTGAGGCACCGGGTCGGGGGACTTTTGGGACCAGGACCGCGGTCCCAGATTCGCCCTAAATATTTTTGAGGGGTATGCACCCGTGGCCGACGCCCCCGATTCGATTCATTTGTTTTTTGTGCTTTTTCTCTTCAGTCATCGGCAGGTACAACAAACAGTTTACAACCTCGAGGAGCCTGTGGGTGTAGAAACAAAAAAAAAAAGTTTCACCATAGGCATTCGAGCGCCAAAAGATCAGTCTACGAATCCTTATGATGATCTGTTTTTTCAGATTACCTACCTGGAGGCACTATCAAGCGAATGGCACGCATCACTGAACCCTCGTGAGCTGCACAAGCCAGCTGCCCCTCCCCGCTCCGCGCCCCCCTCTACAGCCAGCCCCTCCCCGCAGCGCGAGAGGTCCAAGTCGCGAGCGGTGTCCGTCCTCAAGGCTGCCTCGTCTTTTATCAACTTTGATGAGATTTATTGAGTTTTTCTGGTGAACAGAGGCTGGACTATTAGTATCATCACCTCATAAAGTAGTATTGATTAATTTAATCTAACTTGTAAGAGATGGAGCAAGACGGGACAAAGAGCGCCATCTCTTTCACACGGTCAAGTAAGTTCACAATAATACTGCTACAAGGGATATAAGAATCAGTGCTGATGACTGTTCATAGTACAATCACATCATCATCTCATCAGACACGTCAACTCACAATCGACGCATCGATAAATTTATTTATATTTTTTTAGGGTTCGAATCCCGGTAGGAGCAAATGTTTGTGTGATGCGCAGGGACATTTGTTTCCGAGCATGGATGTTTATTTGTATAATAAGTATGTATTAACAAACAAAAAGTATATATGTAGTAAATCAACTATACCTACTGGTGTTCACGACACAAGACTCGTTGCTTAGTGAGGCCTAGATGGCTGTGTGTCCAGCGATATTTATTTATTGTGTATAAATTTCCACGCATTTATGAAATCCTGTCTAAATAAGAGTTTAGTAGATGTGTAGGAATTTCACCTGTATTGTGGGTGCGTTAACCAACGTTTAAACTTACGTACACAAACAGCCGGAACAACTAACTGTAGGCCATAGGCGTGACAGTTAGACATGGGCCCTAATCAAGATTCAACGGACAATCTCAGATTAGAATTATTGCACTGTTTCCACGCACTGGTTATACGCTTTTACACGTTTCGAGACCTATAAACGTTACCTAGCCCATACTTGTGGCTTTGGCTACGAATAGTGATGGGAACATGTTTTGATTCCCACTAGCGCGGGTCAGTAGGGATATAAGGAGTAGAAAGTTCCATATATACCAACCGGCAGCGATAGTTGAAAAAAAAACTCCAAGTATCCCTACCAGCGGGGATATGTCAGTAGGGATATATGGAACGGGAGAAAGTTCGTGGTATGTAACGTGAGCAGCTCTCGGTCTAAGTAGGCTAAGAGTTTAACAGAAACATGTAGCAATACTACTTAAGCTCGTCATTGTCACCATTATTGGAGTAAATATGATTACGTAAATAAATGTCTATTTTATACATACGGTTAGGTATTTATTTACATGAGTTACACATTCTAAATAAGAAATATCTCACTTTTTTACTACCTCAAAAATATTGTTAATAAATTGTTACATGCACAAATTGTGTTTTATTTTGGCGATGGCTTATTGAATACGTTAAGATGGAACAAATCCACCGCCGACCGAAGCACGGACGAGGCTCGCGAAGCACCCTGGGAGGATGTCGAAGCGGATGACGATGGACGGGAATGCTTCACTGGCTTCTCAGTCTCCCAAAAACTTAGTGCAAACGACAGCTCAGCCCACAACGCCTCTGATTGAGTCATCTGCAAAAAACACATTGTAAAAAGGAAAGCAAAATTCCTAAAATTATTGTTTCTGTTGGATCTATTTTGCAGTATATTTACATATCATTTTCGACCGCAGTCCAATTCAAATTTTAACAAAACATAGCCAGAATAACAACATAAGGACCGTTTGTCTATGCAAAACAGTGAATATGTGGTATTCAATGTCGCTAAGGTCTTAAACGCATTAGCATATGAATGCTATTTGGCGCTAAGTGAAATTCGTACCTTCTGCTCGACGGCGACTTCTCTGACGTTCCAAAGGAATTCAAATATACCCATCGCGGCGGCCATGCTGCATCCTAAAGCCAGTACTACGAACACTCCACCTACATTATCTACTCCTAATTCTCCAGCCGCACCTTCTTCGCTGGCTTCTTTAGCCTAGAATGACAATTTTAATCGTTTAAAACAGGTCATTTATAAATCTTTAGTGTTTAAAATTGTTTCTAGCAATTTTGTGGCTATATGTTTAAAAAAACATTGTATCCTTTATTAAGTTGGAAATAATTGAGTGCTAAATACAGTGGCTAGAGTTTGATGGGTGAGCTGAAACCCTGAGTAGACTCCCCAGCTTAAAGTTTATGTCATCAATCATTATTTAACGATACTTTAATTAATTTAAGATAGAATCATGGGATTGCAGCAGCAGGCAGTGGGGCAGACTCATCAATAAATCTAAACCTTAGCAGGATTTCCTTGCTGCAGTCAACTTGGGTCTGGAGTCTATTTACAGACTTCCAGGTCAGCCATGGCAACTCATGTCGAAGAAGGAGATTACTACGAAGTAGGAACTTACAACACAAGCTTTTTCCTTCGGTGCTTTCCACCAGCGGTTTTTGATCTCCACAAGCTTACCGCTTTCAGCTAATTTTAGTAGAGCATTGTCCACTGCCGTTCGATAAGATGAATCTATAAAAATTTATATATACGTAAGTTATGATCCTGTTGCTATAGATATTTCGTTAATAAAAATTAAAATCGAAAATGTCAAAATAGCAACAGCCGCTCGGGTCGATCGTTAGGTTTAGCCGTACTTGCCTAGGTTGGTCTGTGGATTGGTGGACCCATTACATACCGAGTTTCCTCCGTACCTCGGAAAGCACGTTAAGCCGTTGGTCCCGGCTGTCATTCATTTGTAGATCTTTGACAGTCGTTAGGTAGTCAGAGGCCCAAAAAGTCTGACAACCAGTCTTACCAAGGGGTATCGTATTACCCGGTAATAACTGGGTTGTGGAAGTCAGATAGGCAGTCGCTCCATGTAAAATACTGGTATTCAGCTGCATCCGGTAAAACTGGAAGCCGACCCCAACATAGTTGGGAAAAGGCTAGGCAGATGACGTGTATTTTTAATCTAGACATATAGATGGTCCAGCAGCGTTTTCTGTTAGTCTTTCATCGCTGCGATCTCCAATCCGCCTGCCAAGCGTGGAGATTACGGCAAATTCCTCCCATCATGGGAGAGACTTATGTCCAACAGTGGACGTTATGGGCTGTTGTTGTTGTTATCAGTGGCGAAGAGTGAAAATTGAGTCAGGGGAAGCCGAGGAAAAAATTGAGAATAGGTCAATGATGTTATATATAATACTGAGGTAGATACGTTTTACCGACGTCAGCGTGGCAATGCAAACACAAGCTGACCAGCTTGTGTGACTTCAGTCTGTCCTGCGCACGTCCTGCGTCTGGTCGCGACGCGAAATGACGTTTAACGGGAGTTTGCTATAGGAAATTAAACAAATAAGGCAGTTGTGTGTTCAGAAAGTGCAATACTTATACTGGGCCGGCTGTAAAAATCAAGAAGGATGTGTCTTTTCATTTGTAAGTACTGTTTATTCTATTTAAAATGGAAAATCATAAATTTAATCTTACTCAAAAATGACTGCCGCGCTGTTGCCGCTTTGTCATCTACACGAAAGAGACAAGTAGCGTGTTGCATTTATGAGTGATAGAGAAAACGAGATAATGGCGCGCGGTGTTGTCAGTTCGAACGACGCTAAAGGATGTTGGGGTGATATGGCCATATGGGGCCTGGCCTAATATATTATTCGAATATTACATATTATTTTTCACCACTGGTGTCCAATATTATCCATAGTAGACAATGATATTCTAATAAACAGATATGTTATACACCTACAAAACCACCGAAAAAAGTGTTTCGCGCAGCAGCGGCACCACACCTTTTTATTCATTCTATATTTCTCTACAAGTCAAAACGACACAAAAGGGATAGCTCGATAAAACCAATAAGAAAAAAGTGACAGATAGTGTTGTTCTATGTCTGGACTCTTAGAGTTCACGCGTCGTTGTCGTACTCACGACAAAAATGCATTTCCCATTTCTTTCTTTTTTATCCTCCAAATATCAGAATATTAAGAAAATAAATGAAAAATATTAATAAATCGAAGTATATTGCGTAGTTACATGTGGTATGAGATCCTTTGTGTTTTATTTACTTTGGTATCATAATTGGTACACTTTCTGAACACGCACGATGGCATTTTTACAATTTTTATCTAAATTCGTAGCAGCGTATCGCTCGTCGCCATACGTGTTGCAGACTAAAGGCTATACGGCCCAATTGGGCCGTTTTCGAGTCTTCACGATTGTGCGCACACAACATAACTGTTTACTAGAATATCATTGTTATTAGATAAATATAACATTTGCCTTTCATCATTAACTTCTATTTTGTTTTAGATTTCATAAAGACGGATTAATTAAAGAAAAATGGGTACAAGTAGTTAGAACCCAAAGACGAGAAGATGAATGGATGCCAAATGCCAACAACATACTCAACTATTTGTTCTCAACTTTAGTGATAGTGAAGTGATAGTGAAACAAAAAAAACATACATAATATTATTATTTCTAAATAAACATTTTTATATTGAAAATTTACTGTTTATTTTCTTCATGCTGCCTGATAGGTACCCATTTTTCCCCATTTCACTCTATCTAGCTGCTGTCATAGCTGTCGTTGCTGTGACGTTGGCCGTCACCCAGCTAACCGCTCATGTAAAATATCGCCATGTTTTTATTTCTTCATAATCAGTATGACGTCTCTATTGGTAAAATCTCATTGGAATAGGTAGATTTTTATTTTTATTTCGTTTTTTTTTCTATCTTCATTTTGACCTCATTTTCATTATCAGCGACCCCAAAAACAACGAAAACAATACCCATGAAGAAAAAACCGAAAATTTTCGTCGGCGCCTTCTTGAATTTTCATTCTGACCTCATTTTCATTATCAGCAACCCCAAAAACCACGAAAACGACACCCATGAAGATAAAACCGAAATTTTTTTTCGGCGCCATCTTGGATTTTCATTTTGACTTCATTTTCATTTTCAGCGTCCCCAAAAACCACGAAGACGACACCCATGAAGAAAATACCGAAAATTTTCGTCGGCGCCATCTTGGATTTTCATTTTGACCTCATTTTCATTATCAGCGACCCCGAAAACCACGGCTTAATAAAACCTAGCTCCCTAAACAAAACAAAATATACATACGTAATGTCATCAAGCATTGAACGATTTCCGATTCTATACGAATTTGAACGAGCGATAACGATATTTTCCCATCTCGCTCACGCGCACGCATTTTCTATTACTTTCTCTATGAATAACTCGGTTTGCGTCGGCTTACCAGAGTCCTAATATAGGCGGGCTGACTAGTGACGTCATGACGTTTATTTTGCAAAGAAATGTAGCTGCCAAAAAGCCGATAGTGCCTGCGGGTTATTTTATAGCAATGTTGTTGAACAGCAAATTTTTGTTGATTGAGTACGAGTAGGCGTTTCGTGATGCTTGTAAAAAAGTACTGATTGTGTCATTTTTCAATTATGGTAGAGAGTGGTTGTGGTTGTGTACTTGTGTTCCAAACTTCTGAAGGGAAGCCGGTGGGAATCGAGTTATTAGGAGCCTGCGCCACTGGTTGTTATAGATGGTGAATGGGTCTGGACATAGCAAATTCGCATATAAAGGTAATTTGCTATAATGAGACTTTTTAGTTACCTATTTTTTTTTTTAAAGCCTCTCTCTTCTTATCTTATTTTTCAAGTTTGAGTACAGTTCCGAGGTAAATGTTTATGACTACCAACAAATAATAAAAAACTACTAAAATAATGCAAAAAAAAAAATTGGAAAATTCTCAATAAAGTATAAAAACTGATATTCCTCCCAAACTATAAGACTGCAGTTCCACTGAAGCGGAGCGGAGCGCGATTCACCAATCACATGGCAGGAGTGGAGAAGAGATGTGGATTTCAAGCCATGTGATTGGTGAATCGCGCTCCGCTCTGCTTTAGTGGAACCGCAGCCTAAGGCCTGAATTACTGTCATGCTGACGGTCGGTCGCGTACGAGTATACATTGTTTTTTATATAGCGTCATACTGCGACGATGACGTCAGCGGCGACCGACAGCCGTATTTTGTTCCCGCTAATATCACGACCGACCGTAGGCGACCGACCGTCAGCGCGACCAGAATTCAGTCCTAAAACTTTGGCTAGGGAAAGTAGGGTTCCATAATTTGTAAATAACCTCCTCTATACCCTTTATGATCATTGTGTCTAACTTTCAATTCGTCTATGAAGCAAAATGTCTAAAATTAATGTCTACACAGCAAATTGCCTAAGCTGTAAATCGCCTAGAGATCAAAATGTTTATCAAGCAAATACGTGAATTTGCTTCCAGACCCATGGATTGGGAAGTGCTAAAGAACACAAATGAACTGTCTAGGAATCCAATCAGTTCTTACCGAAGGGCATCGCAATTCCATAACCTTTGGAGTCGAGTAGTCCACCCACTTGCATTAGTTCGCAGTGTCGTTCTAGCTGGTACTCAATGGCTGTGGATTCCATAAAGTAAGCATAATCCCTCTTGCCTTTCAATACTCTGTCCAAACCCTCGTCGTTGTTTTTGACGTAAACTGATGGTCGAGCTGATTCCATGGCACCGTATATTCTTTGATACATTGACACATTGGATCGCTAAAAACAATTAAATGAGTCACATTTGAACCATTTGAACTTCATAGGAGCTTTATTAACGAAGCCGAAAAAATTGCTTCCAAGGACTAATTTTTGCATGGAATTAAGTTTGATGTACGGAATGCTTGATTGAAAGCTTCGTAAATGGTCCGTTGTCCCTGTGTAGCCGAATGGGTCTAAATATTAGTACTAGACTAACATGTTGCAAGTTTTATGAATACAAATAGTTAATAATGAAATAAACAATGAAGATCAAACCTTGAAAAAGGAATACGTGGAACCACCTTTTAGAGTTCCATATTTAATTTTAGTTTGCATAGCTAGATCCTCGGCAGATTTAATGGAGTCATCCATTGCAGCATTGGTAAGGAAAGCAGCCAAGTTGGCAGTGTAGGAGGAGCACATGATCAGAGCGAAGAACCACCACATGCCGCAAACCCATCTCGTGGAATAACCTCTGTTGCAGAAAAATTAAACAGCTCAAAACCTGCTTCAAGGTGTCTAGAAAATAAAACAATGAATACCACTGTATTGTGAGACTTACTTTGGTAAAATATCGGAACCTTGTGTCATAATTGAACCCATTGTAAGCCAGCAAGAATTCTTAATGTGCCAAATATTCTCCAACTCCTCAGGTGATTTGTCACAAGGATGCGGATTCTCCCAATCGTTTGGCGCCAGTCTAAAATATTAATAAATCCAATCATAGATACATACAAACCAATTTTATTGTGAGTATGATTCGGGATTCAATAACTCACCTAGCCAATATATGGAGCAATAACGACACCATTAAATAAGCTGCAGCCATATAGATCCATACATCAACCGAAAATGGTTTAAGAAATGAAAACAGCTCCGGTTCGGGAGGAGTTGGCTTTAAATAAAGAATGCTTATACCCAAAGTCATAAAAGGTGTCGTGAAATCAACAGAAGAACGCCGTTCGTAAGTTATGGTCAAATCACAAATGGCTAAATCAGCTTTCTGAAAAAAAGAAGCAACATGTACTCAAGACATTACTTACTTTATTTAAGATTACATTGTAATGCTACTCACGAACCCTTTCTAAAAGATGTCCCACAAGACCATCCCATTTTTTTGTGTCTTTGTTGTATGACCCGTAGCCATTACCAGGCACTATTTCGATTTCATAGTTCAAGTGTAGTATTTCTTTTAATATTTCATGTATTAAATCTTTCGAATATCCTTCATATCGATCGTTGCCGGTTAGCGTTTGTCCCTCCGTGGGGACCACGTCGACTAAGAACGGTGCTCCGATGCGTGACACTACCTTGAACGTTTTATTTTGCCATTTTTCGGCCAAGCGATCTGATGTTTCGTCCGCAGACCGAACATATTCAAAACCGACTTCTGGAGTCCACTTTGCAATACTGTTAAATCCACTGTTCGATAATTCCATTATTTCAACATTAAAATTCAATCGTTCGCCTGTTATATTATCTAATTTGATTTCGTTTGTGATGCCAGTTATTGGATTCTGTAATTAGCAAAACTCATCAGTTAATAGGATAATTCACCAAACGTATTAATAAAAATAAAAAAAAACTTGTATTTACCGTCAATAAATGATTGGTAAAATCTTCACCGGCTTCCCATGTGTCCTCAGAATCACAACTAAGTTCTTGGGCTTCTATTTTAAATTCTTCAGGAGCACTTTCGACGGCATCTGTTATAAGCCTGGCTGCATCACTTGCAAGTGCAGCTTCTACCTAAAACATAATATTAATAAACACACTTGTAGGCTTGTAATTTCTCATTACATTTACAGGAGACTCACAGTGATTTCATGAGATTGGCGTGGAATTTTCACATCCTCTGAAGCCCTAACTTTCCAGTCTGCTAAATAAGTTCTAGCTCTTGAGTCTGAGTGGTCGAAAATCCTCAAGCAAGTTACGTTCGATAGTCCATAGCGCAGTTCTTCCAGATCCAAAGTATGGGCATCCAGTGACATCAAAACGTAGCTCTAAAAAGTAAAAAATATAGTATCGTATAACTACTCTTGGTACATCCAACGGTTAATTATTGCATAGACAGAGGGCCTTTTATTGTAGTGCCATGGATTACTCTCGTTAGTGTAATTCATTTTGCGGCTATATTTGCCTTCATTTTGGGACTCCATTCTGCTTAGGTAAAGCTCACGCTTTTTCTTGGCGACTAAAACGAGGTACAAACAAAAATGATGTTTATTCTATTTAAAGCCTAGTAAAGTCACGCTACAATCGCTTTTGTAGGGACACGGCCTAATAATGCGGCGAATTGTTTTGAGACAGCGTTATAATAAAAAAATGTAGAATTCAATTGCTTTTCATATCTTCTGAGTCTCAATATACACGCTTTGAAGAATTTACATAATTCTAAGAAATTATAATGTACTTACCATGTAATCTTCAAAGAACTTGACTTCGTTAGCTTGGCGCAGATATTCAAGTACTCTGTCGGCCGGGCAGTCCAGGATGACTCTCGTCTCTCCGGTACCTTTCAAAGCTTTCAGTAAAGGTCGGTTGTCGTCACCTGGCACCAATCTTCGGACCAGCCACTTTACCTCCGGATCACTGTGTTTTAAAACCTCTTGGAGTCTTATGAGACCTAAAATAGCAAGTCAAATAAAATGATAAAATGTGTTTCCTATTGATAAAGCTTGAATTTGAAG
Source organism: Xestia xanthographa (assembly GCA_905147715.2). Taxonomy (NCBI): domain Eukaryota; kingdom Metazoa; phylum Arthropoda; class Insecta; order Lepidoptera; family Noctuidae; genus Xestia; species Xestia xanthographa. Next base: position 16,290,846 of record LR990659.1, on the reverse strand, counting down.
ATTTGAGTTGACATATCCGGAACTAAGGAAAATTATGTTTATGTTGGCAAGGAGCACTTCTTGCTCCTCTTTAATCGGGGACCGTAATGAGTGGAACTCATGGGCGAAGCTGTTGCGCAGTAGTGACAGTTATGCATAACCAAGTAATACATGGGTAGACCTACCATAATCATCATCATACAAAAGTGTGTAAGATCTCCAATCGCTGTCTGCTATAAATAGTGCCACAGCTTTTGAGAGGGCTACGGCTTCAGGGTACAAGTTAAGGCCAGGCGGACTTGGTCGCTCTAGACCTCGAACTGGTGGAGGTTGCCAAACTGCCTGCAAAGGAAAACTAGCATACAATATTACTGTAGATCAGATCATATACAGTTCATCTGTAGTTCAGAAGCCTCAATCATTAAAAGTATACCAATATAAGAAAGCTGATGTCTTATTCCTTTTTTTATTGGTTCAAAAATTAGATATAATGCTTTTCCGCAGTACATTTCCTTCCTTGTCAACATAATGAAGGTAGGAAAAAGAGAGGTAATTTATTAACTTTTTGAATTGTACTACTTGAGTCCTGAGGAGGATACAAATATCGTAATACGAGTACTAGTATATGCAAATCTTCTTTCTTTTATGTAGGTAAATCTTCTTTATTCTTCATAGTGTGGTTGGTGCCTAACCAGGTATCAGAGTTATTATGCTGCCCATAGACCTTTGACTTGGCTTTACATCCATTTAATTAAAGTATGGCTCTGATTGTTTACCTGTATGTGGGGTACACTGGCAGCTCGGCAATGTGCTTCGACTGCGGAAGCCGAGATCGGGTCGGTGGGCCCGAACACTGCGATCACGCCACCCGCGAGCAGGTCACATGCTGCGAGTAAACAGGATTGAAACGCTGTACTAATTACTTCACGTAAGGTTTTACTACTGGCTGTCATTCGTAAACCTTTGACAGTCGTAACGTGTAGTCATAAGCTTGAAATTCTGACCACCAGTCTTGCCAAGAGGTATCGTGGTACTCGGTAACTGGGTGTTGGAGGTCAGATGATGTACAATCATCATGATCATTTCAGCGGAAAGACGTCCACTGCTGGACATTAGGCTTTCCGATGACGAAGATGGCATGACGTAGCTGCTTGAAAAGGCCTAGAAAGTAAAATCCCTGCACTCACGTACGTTTCAAGAAGACAGCTGATAGTTTTTAGGTCTTGGAAAAGTTTCATGAGCCAATAGTGACAAACATATACATCACTCAACTATAATCTTATGGTCACTGTTAGTTTAATAGAATCCTTTGAGACGGTCTTTTAACAGCACTGTGATTATCAGTACTACCAATCTAATTATTAATTGAAAAGTGACAGTTAATTATTATTTGTTACCTCCAACACTATTGTCTCTCCAATTATTTTGATATCAAAATAATGCGAAACCAAATTACCGTAAATAGATAATAGGCATGCCCTAAATGTGGTATTAATAATTTAAACTGTTGTGGTAAACGTATTGTGATCGGCAAATGCAAAATTGATCAAAACTGGTGCTGTGTTGTTTATTTAGCGTTGAACAAAATTAATCTAACGTTAATGGCTTCAAATAATATTGTGAAAGCGTATTGTTTGCTACGGCGAAGTACGTCGTGTAATTTGTTGCTGATAAATAGTCTATAGAGAGCTGTTTAATTATAACTAAGCAAATATTTTGATCGATATTCAATTAAGATTTATTTCAGTGTCGTTGTTTAAACGAAAATAGCTGTTCTTCTTTATAGACCCTTAACCAAGAAGGGTATACAGGGTGGAATTTTGTAATGCCACCTGGAGGGAAAGTACTCTTAATACTGCAGATAGAAAATTTTACTTAAAGGAAACATTCCTTTATTTTTGAATAGAAAGCAAACTGCATTCAAAGATTTTGAAAATTCTCGTGCCACACTCGGGAATCGAACCGCCTGGCACAAATCGATAGGGTCAATCATAAAGATCAAATCCCTCTAACAAACATGATAAATTAAATGAAAAGAAAACCATAAAATATTAACTTATAAATTTAATGGGACAACATAAAGCACTTTTACTCAAAGGTCCATCCTCCAATTACTTATGTTAGAACCTAATAAACAATTATCTTTTGACGACATTTATTGATTAAAATGACGAAGAACTATTTAGATAGGAAGGTTGCAATTTTCTCAAACAAATACTTGCAAATTGCAATCTTTTTTCTTCATTTGTAAATATCCATCCTTTGAATAAAAGTGCTTTAACGTATTGAATTTATCCCAATGAATTTATAACTTTAGATTTCATGGTTTTCCTTTCATTTAATTTATAATATTTGTTAGAGAGATTTGATCCTTGTGATTGACCCTATCGATTGGTGCCATAAAAGTACAGGGTGTTATTTTTTTGGAATTTAGCCGGTTCGATTCCCGAGTGTGGCACGCGAATTTTCAAAATCTTTGAATGCAGATTATTTTCTTTAAAAAAATAAAGGAATGTTTCCTTGGAGTAAAATTTTCTATCTGCAGTATTAAGAGTACTTTCCCTCCAGGTGGCATTACAAAATTCCACCCTGTATATAAATAGATCTTAACGAAGCCGAAAGGCACTTGTTCTTCCTGTCATTGCGATCATTTTTTTTTTTATCTACACCATACCTGGGGTTACGGAGATATTATAGGTCAAAATTTGACCCAACATTGTCACAAGTTTTTTTTAAATACTAACTTTTCGGGTCATTACTTTACTTTAAATACCTCCATAACCCGTTTACTATTCAATGCACCTATCAGCACAATGTTTTGAGTGCATTACAATGAGTTTTACCGCAAAACGTGATTTTTCACTCCAAAAAAATAAATTAGTTTTTGCGTAGAGTTACTTAGTTTGATGTACATAATGCTTGGTTGACGGCTTCGAGAAGGGAATAGTACATTTTGATACAAGTGGAGAAAGTTTGTTATTGCATTCGAGGCGGAATTAAGTATAACACCCGAGCCGTAAGCGAGGGTGTTTTTGAGCCGAGAACTGCAATAACAAATGTCCACGTGTATCAAACGACATTTTTCAATACACTTTAAAAGAAATAAAATAAAATAAAGAAAAATATTTTTGTCACGAACTGAGAAACTATGATGTTAATTTTCTTTTTTAGGGTTCCGTACCCAAAGGGTAAAAACGGAACCCTATTACTAAGACTTCGCTGTCTGTCCGTCTGTCCGTCTGTCTGTCACCAGGCTGTATCTCATGAACCGTGACAGCTAGACAGTTGAAATTTTCACAGATGATGTATTTCTGTTGCCGCTATAACAACAAATACTAAAAACAGAATAAAATTAATATTTAAGGGGGGCTTCCCATACAACAAACGTGATTTTTTTGCCGTTTTTAGGGTTCCGTACCCAAAGGGTAAAAACGGAACCCTATTACTAAGACTTGGCTGTCTGTCCGTCTGTCCGTCTGTCCGTCTGTCCGTCTGTCCGTCTGTCTGTCACCAGGCTGTATCTCATGAACCGTGACAGCTAGACAGTTGAAATTTTCACAGATGATGTATTTCTATTGCCGCTATAACAACAAATACTAAAAACAGAATAAAATTAATATTTAAGGGGGGCTCCCATACAACAAACGTGATTTTTTTATAATAATTGGTACGGAACCCTTCGTGCGCGAGTCCGACTCGCACTTGGCCGGTTTTTTGATAATAATGGTACGGAACCCTTCGTGCGCGAGTCCGACTCGCACTTGGCCGGCTTTTTTTTTTCGCACTTTGCTTTTGCCAGGTTGAAGGAGAGGCAAAGGTATGAAGCCGTTAAACAGCCTAATATAAAAAATAGATTTATTTTATATTTTTGAATTTAGAACACAAATAAATGTTAATTTGTGTATAAAAGTAACTATTAGTTTTCAATAATCATGTTTATCTATGATGTTCTATTTATAAACACAATTTTAATATTCAAAATATATTTATGCCTTAAAGACGCGTAATAGTGCTATGCCGAAATTGAAAAAAAAAACATTCACCTCAGACTATAGGCATTTTAGTTATAATTCCGCCTCGAATGCAATAACAAACTTTCTCCACTTGTTTCAAAATGTACTATTTTATCAACTGCGTGTAATGCCTGCGTTTGCAAGTGAAGATTTCATTAAATTCTAGCTTGACATTCTGTTCCAATTTTAACTTGTTTGTACAGAAAATACATTAATTAACATAACTCTGATTTTAAGCAAAAGAAAAACACTAGATGGAACTTTTCTAATCAAACTGTAAAGAAAGTAAAATAAAAATTCACTGCTCATCTCACCTGCTTTGACAGCTGTGAAACTGTCACCAAACGGTGAGTATTTAGCTTTCATCACAAAGTGATATTTCTCACTTTCCATCGAGGCTCGCGCTAAAGCTGATGCGAAGGCCACTTCAGTCACTGTGTTTGGCGGAAATATTGCACCTAGAAATGAAAGTAACACTTCAAATATCGTGATTTCTTCTAAAAATAAACATTTCTCTCCGAAAGTAAAATAATCTTTTCTTCTAAGGACCGGTATCCTAGAACGATCAGTCATGAATTTCGATTTAATGCTGGTAGATTTGATCCTTGTCCCGATTCAAATCTAGATAAAAATCGATTTTCATGACTGGGCATTGTTCTAGAATACGGATCTATACAGTTGTAGGCCTAGTCGTACTTTAATATAGACACAAATAATGTGATTATCTTTTCGTTTTGTTTTAAATGAAAAGGATTATTTTCCAAATAAACACATTGTTATTAACATATTTTTTGCAAACATTTTGATGCTACGAATGGCGTAGTGGCGCTCCTAAGTATTCCAAGATATTATTTGCATAAAGTTGTATCGCAGTCATAAACCAACTCACCGATGTTAACAGTCGTCTTCAGAGTTTCAAATTTCCGAAATACAGCTCCAACGTTCCCGAGAATTAATATAATTGTTACCGCCGTCACGTACACTCCTACAAGAGCAATATTGCAGTCAACAACTTTGTAAAGGTACTAGCTGAAAACAGATTTAAATGTCACCAAGATAAACACATGATTTGTAGTAAATCTCACTAAAGTTGAACTAAGTAAAACTTGGTACTCGCCCCGGTGTAACATTTTCGAGACTGGATTTTCCGGAATAAAAGTAGTGAATTGGAACAATGAGATTCAGCGCGGCACAGCTGTCGCATTACAAGTTTTCCGGTCGTCGGTGGGTGTTTACCCGACACATGGTAAACATGGCCCGGATGCAGGAGTACGGTCAGCAAGCGTGATACTCGCGCGGGGTGCGCCGCGAAACGTCCCCGCGCTTTCATGCACGTTATCACAGCTGTTTTGCCAACTGTAGACGGACCTATTATTAGATAACACTAACTAGTCTACTAGTGCATTGTCCTATTTTCAGGTTTAACAGGTGACAACGATCAGCTGCAATTATATCTTATCTAGAATATGTCTCACTGCAGAGTAAATGCTGTATACTCTGCTACCAAAAACGAAAGACCATTAAGTACCACACTTTCACATGACTGCTTATTTGCGATTTCTAGACCATTTAATTCAGGGTTCCTCATGGTGTATTAGTTTCCCTTTAGATAGAGTGGTGTTTTATCTCAATATTTAGAAAGTGCGTCGTTGTAGAACACGTTAGGTATTATCTTGGTACATACAGACTCGTATTGACAATTGGTGATTTACAAACTGTCACAGCTTGGACTGTAAGCTTTTCGGTAGCGTAAGTCAATCCAAATATTTTTTGAGTTTTCGTCATCGTTAGCTCATATAAGTGTGGTCGTTTTGTCTAGGTTATCTAGTCTTTTGATGTGAACCCACAAACCCGGGCCCATTATGAGGTACTCTGTAGGTAAGCCCCAACCACGAACGACGATAACAAGAAAATCTTTTTTTCAAAATTATAATGTAGTGGTGTACATTTCAGATGTTTCGTTTCGTAGTTATCAATCCGGCTCAGGATTATAAAACTGGATAATATATTCAGATAGATTCAGAACTGAAATTTCGCGCTAGAATTGACACACTGTCATTACTTATTTATTGTAGGGGGTATCATATCGACCAGTTCCTAAACTGGGTTGCGGATAATAGGCAGTCTCTCCATATAAAAAAACCTAGTAAGTAGTCAGCTGCATCTGGTTAAACTGGAAGCTGACCCAAACATAGTTGGAAAACTAAGCAGAAATGATGATGAGTTGTCGCTCAAATAACGTTTCTATCATCACTATCACTACATACGCCGCGTATGTCTGTCCCTATGTTTGCTTAGATCTTTAAAACTTCGCAACGGATTTCGATGCGGGTTTTCTTAATAGATACAAGAGGAAGGTTTTAGTATATAATTTGTCAAGCGGGCGAAGCCGTGGGCATCAGCTACTTGATTAATATAGAGTAAGCTAAATGACTATCAAACATACTAGTAACTATGATTCAGTAGCTATGTGGTGCTCGGCAGATGAACTGAATACGCCATGGTCAGACAAGTTGGCGCTGGTCCAGTGTGTCGGCTCTGTCACGATTACTATTATCGTTAGGGACCGCTGACGTGTCAGAATTAACTGACCAAATCGTTCCTAGTGTGTCCAGTGTCTGCGTTCTGCTAAGTCGGCGTTTTGGAGCAGTTTTTGTGTTTGACCTAAAAACCTTTGGTTTAAATGAATGGGTACTTTCTTTGTTCATTTGTTTTTGGATGATCTAGTTTTTATTATTATTTTTATCTTTTTTATTAAATAAACACTGTTACAACAATTAAAAAAAAAACATAAACATACCAACAGGTATGCTAGACACGGCAACTCGGTACCACAACATTATTGATCAGTACATAGCTAATTAGCTAGGTACAAGTGTTCAGTTGCATCAGGTTGGACTGGTGGCAGTTAACTCCGACATATAGCGAAAAGGCTAGGCAGATGGTGATGATTGATAGTGCTATTCTAGCACTACTATTTATTCATTCAATTGCTTTCAGTAACTGAACGCCAATAAAGCACTTCACGAGTAAAGCTGAAAAAGAACTTGTCATGATGGTGTAAGGTGATGTATGTGAAAAAAATGGATAAAATAAAAAAAATATACTTATAGGAGACAATACAACATGTCTAGAAATACCTGTACTTGGGCCAAGTAGTCTCTTTCCAGGCGAGGCAATAGACAAAGAAGTCGCAAGACGAACAGAAAACGCCTGGAAGAGCTACTGGTCCATGAAGAAACTATTCAAAGGTGAGTTGCCTATGGCACTGAATCGCAAACTTATGGACATGTATATTCTCCCCATCTTAAACTATGGAACAGACTTGGTCTTTGACAAACATCCAGAAGTCCAAACTCAAGGTTTGCCAACGAGCAATGGAGCGCAGTATACTAGGTGTTAAATTAACGGATCGTGTTCGAAACACAATACTGCGCTCCAAAACAAATATAGCTGACGTGGCTCAAAAGGCTGCCCAACGCAAATGGGACTGTTCAGGACATATCTGCCGCATGCCGGGCCAACTGTGGGCCAAAATAGCAGGAAACTGGTTCCCTGACACAGTAAGGTGGGGTCGCGGCAGGCCACGAAGGATTCAGTATTCTAGAAAATATCATACCTCCCTATTAAAGGAAGTGTAACCCTTTAAACACGTAGGTATTTTCATGAATATTTAAACATTTTATATAACCTTAATGTAGGAGGGCGTTACTAATAGTAGAGATTTAGTATTCAGAGAGGTCGTGGTCCCTAAGTGCCCCGTTCCTATGTCCTACATCGGATTGGTTATTCGAAATTACTCGGCAGATAATACATTACCTGTGAATTTCTGTGAACGTAGCCAACGGATGAAAGGGTCCTGGGTATTACTTGAAATTGGCGGAGGTCTAATCTCGACCAATATTACGACTGTTACTTGTATAAATATCGATGAAACGTTGGCTATAAAATGTTTTATTATATTATGCAAATATCATTGTATAATTATCACTTGCTTCGGTGAAGGAAAACATCGAGAGCAAGCCAGCATGCCTGAGAGATATTTCTCGACGGCATGTAAATGCAAGTCAGAGGCCATTCGGTGGCATAAAAACTCTGACACCAGAGTTAGGCACTAACCACACGATAAAGAAAGAAGTAGACAATTTATTAGATTGATATTTAATGTCAATCATCATTATTATTATTAAAATAAAGTGCCGTCAATTCATATCGGATTCGTTAAGAAAAAATTAAAATAATTTTATTCTGATCAATCTTTAAACAAAATTACTTCGTCAAAATAATAAAATAAAAGTTGTTGGCACAGCGAAATCCTTTTCATCCCTTTTATTGTAATTGAACGAGACTGAAAGTGACTCGGTAATGATCGCGGTAGATATTCTACATTTTCGTCAAACTAACGAATACAAAGACCATTAAAATTAATTGAATACAGTCTCCTGTTCACTTTTTGTAGCAAAATACACCGTAGAAGCCATGGATACAGTAGTAATACAGTATTTTATATAATATTCTTCAGGTTCCATAATTATTACCTTATTCATTAACTGTTTTCATGTATTTCTAAGCCACGTTCGCCACATTGTTTATAGACATGCCACTGGAAAAGTTGTTCTAACTTTAGACTGAATGATATGATGGTAAGAGAAAAACTTAATGTACCGTAAAGTTGATGAAATTTATAATACAGGGTGGAAGGAAAAAAGCAATATGGGGACTTTTTATTTACTTACTAGTCATGATTTATCTATTAGTTTCAGGTGTATTGTTAAAAGGTTGTGAATTATGAATACGTCTCGTCGTAATCTGTAAAAGATTTTTATTTAATCTCCCAAAATAAAAGCCCCAAAGCGACATGGGCATCATGTGCTCATTCATTTAACATTGATAGAATTTTGGGCATCATAATTTCCCAAACGTGAGAAGTGAAGCCGTTTATTGGACAGCCGACAGGATTTAAAAAATGAAATAAACGTGCGTCAATCGAGGGTATCGCTCGCAGCTGGCAAAAATATTTAAAACGGATTTTTTGTTACATCCGGTCGCGCTTCAAAAATCACGGATGCTGCTGTTGGAAATATTGTATGTGGGTGCCGATACGAAGAGCTTACATAATACATACGATCATACGAAGGTATAATATTTCGTTGACAGAAGGTAGACAAAATATGTGCACTAAAAAATTGGTCATAATTGTGTGTGTGTCGTTTCACATTCTGTAGAAAAGACCTACTTACTGCTACATTGAAGGAAGAACAAATAATTAAACATTTAGCTTGCAGCCAATCTCATGGGATCAGCTTCGCCATAAAAATCGAATAAGAAACATTTAAATTGTCGTCACGTTCACATAAATCTGATCGACTTTAAAGAGCTCAGGACTGAATCATTTCTAATTCTACGCAATTTCCATTTTAAAGTACCGTGGGATGCTTCCGAATTTCCGTTAACCCCCAAAGTCCTTTGGCGTCAAGAACTTAATTATAACGGGTTGGTTGGGCGGTCTCCTTTACCAACCAGCACTTAACTCTTCGCGTGTGATATAAAAGGCGACCACACAACTTTGTAATTGTTCGCACTCTGAAGCAGCGCGACCCCAAACAAGAGTAGTTTCAAACTTATATGGAATTTAAAGCTTCAGTAATGAATTGTGTTAATTTCTTCGAGTTTTGGGCGCTTGGAAAATGGTTGTTTGATCTCTTTGTGGTGTTCGTGTGGTGACTAAACTAAGGACGTGCTTTAAACTGTATTAAAATGCCCCTTCCATTCATAACCTTATCTGGCTTTAGGTAAGTTGCTATTTTGTCAAAGTATTAAACGAACAAAGGCGACTGAAGGAAATTAATACTCAATACTCAATACATTTATTGCATTCCACAATGTGAACTTAGGTGGTAGGTACATAAAGACATACATTTGTTTTGGAGCATTGTGGGCCCTGTCGGGCATAACAACATAAAAATTTGGAGGAGGGCTATTATAGATATTTGTTAACAATTTTATAACTTATAACTAGTTGTGTACATATAATTTTTACCACTCATATATTGGATTTATACAATAATATTTATTTAAATTATACATATATATTATTATTATCATTGGTAATTATAAATAAATTATTATTGCGTTTTTTTTTTTTTTGATATTATTGTTTAGTTATTAAATTTATCATTTAAATATTCATGTACATTATAATAACATTTACAGATTAGAAATTGTTTTAATTTATTTATAAAGATATTTAGATAGATTTAATTCATGGCACTCCATTGCTCGTCATGTTAAAAATAGGAAACTTCCTAATTTAAGAATGAGTACTTACAATACAAATCCTCGGCTTTCTTACGACGGTATATAAAATAAAGCAGTATAAACCAGCTCCTATAGACAGATTGAACCGGAAGGATCGAACTGAATTACCTCTAATAAATCTTGATTTTCTCCTCAAAGATCTTAATTCAATTTATTAAGAACGGATCTGACTTTAAACCGTTTGTTTGATTTCAGTGATCACGTGGTACATACGGATAACAGATTCTGAAATTCTTTTCTCTTTGTGAACAAGACAAATTACCACAAGCGGGGCTTTTATTTTCGCGAGATTTTCTAGATGGGAATTGACTTTAACCGCGTTACGCGTGGCCTCGTAGGTGTGTATTTGTTTAGGTTTAATAAAGTGTGTTTCGTTAAGCTCTGAAAGGTTCCTGAAAGGTCTGAAAATACTCTCTCTTCCATAAACATACGTGAAAGGTAAAAATGTCACGTAGGTAAATAATTATTTTGCCATTTATAATTGTCTTTTTAGACACATAACCGCTCGCAATATAATCTGTTATAAATACATTTTATGAATACCAAACCTATTTGTAGAAATGTATTCATAAGATTATTAATGGACCTAGACCGATATAAAAGGCTGTGTTTGCAGGCAGAACTAAATAAAATTAAAGAGCAGAAGTCGCCAGCGGTCGTTTTCACATTCGCGGTCCGACACTTACTTGTTTTCAATGCCTAGCCCAGATATAGAGGCATAAAATTTTATAGACTTGTGTAAACTCGGTCTTGTTCAAGTTGGAAAAGTGGTAATGGCACCGCGCGGGCTTTCAGTTCAGGGTTCCTCTCGCAGGAATACGAATTGAAAATGGAACAATATTTTCATGTAAATCTGCTTGCTAGTTGAGATTTATTAATTCTGATAAAAGTATTAATAAAATTCAATGATTATGATGTATTCAGCTATTGTTGAGTATTATTTCCGCATATTTAAAAGTAAAACACACCTTTAATACTTAATAGATTCAGGTTAATTTGTGTTTCTGCTAATTTTTTAAACCAGCAGCTTAGTTTTTTCAATAGACATGCTACAAAGTGTTCGCTAACAAAGTTGTGTGGCTCACTAAGTTAGCCGGCACCGCCTGCCAGCGCACGCCTGGACGGAACTTGAACGTTTCTTAACAGCTTCATTACCAACGGAAAACTTCTAACTCCTGAAAACCTGATGAAAACTAGCCAGCTGAGACTACGTCTAGCTCTCTCAGTAATTGAAATTACTCGGAATGACGACATTTACAATATTGCGCAAGTTTTTGCTGACGGAATCTTCTACGGATATACCAATTAATATTACGAATACAATTTTATTCATAGCAGTACCTACAGGGAGTTATACGAATAAATTGTTCAGCTCTTTTACATGGAACGAAATATCTAGGGAATCTTATATAGATAGTGTGGAAGCAATAAAATGTATTGTTTTTGCAGTAGAATTGCACACTTTTACATAAATTGCCAAAATATAACATTTGCAGGAACCATTCGCAGGAAAAACCTTTGCTGAAAGTTTCACGAAGAGACAAAAAAAGGTTTTACGTAGGATTGAAATACTTGGTATCGAATAAAGCGATTACTGTTAGTAGGTAAAAAACCGTAACCAACAATGAAAAGGTATCCTATTATACGGCTGAACAACGAATGAAAATCGTAGCTATCAGGTGATCGTTTATGAACGCGTTCGGGTTGTGTACGTATTTGCGGTTTCTATAATTTGAAATACAATACTGAGCACATAGTAATGTGCCATTTAGATTCAAACTGAAGTGGTTGTTTGGTACAGGGGGATTTATATCTGTAACTGGAATATTATTCATTGTTCCCACCTACGTACGTACCGCTATAGGTAATGTGAAGGTAATCTATTTTAGTCAGAGTGGTAATGTTTCGTTTCGGAGGAAATAGAGAGAAAGGTCTGGTTGCTTACAGGAAGTGTTCCTTATCGATAGTCGATATTCTTTTGTTTGTTTGTTATTTTTGGCTGTTACCAATTCTTTTGTTTGTTTGTTGTTTTTGGCTGTGTATTTAGAAGCAAGATCGCTAGATAAGCCATCCATTAAGGATCCTTTTAAAAACGATTGCGTCACCAACGTCCAATCCAAAATATTATTCTACCTGATCTTGACGTAAACTCAAATTTCTTTTCATTATGCATTCGTGAAGCATGTCTGTGAGGCGAAGCGTCTCTGTGCCCGTCGCGTCATGCTCAACGCTTGGCATCCGGCCAGTCCTCAGCAGGGACATGAGAGCCATCGAAATCTATCTACGAAGCACACCCTCCAATAATCCCTTACCTGTTGAATAATGGATGCTTCCACGTATTTATTCCTACTCTTAATCACAGAATAGAAGGATGCAGAAGGTCGGATTCTTAAGACGAGTGAAACCAAGCTCATACACACATACATGCGTTCGAGGACCTGCTGTACGTATCTCAAACTATCACAAATGAATGCCAATCTAGGAATACGGATGCCATGCCAAGTAGTTTGCATACCATTGTGCCATACAACTATTCTGTTTGGTGATAACATGGGTAGGTATTTCACAATGGCATACAAGCCAGTTGCATATGTACTATCGAGGACACTCCCGCCTGACCACCACTAAGCTTATATTTGCTTTCACTAGCAACGTAGAAACGCTCTCTAGCCCCGCCCCGTTAACTTTGTATAGAAATAATGAATGAAAAGATACCGAATCGGCCGAGCGCACTGACGACGCAAGCCAAACGAGAGTTATTGTTATTTTGCGCGCTAAAGTTGACGCTTTCCTAATAGGCCCAAACTTTAAGGGGGCGTGGCTCGGCGCCTCAGCATGATTTAAGCGAAAAAAAATTAAACTGGTCAGGCGGAAGACCACGATAGTACCTTTGGGCATATCAGGGTTGAAGGGACATCATTCCGAACACCCCTACAAATATATGCGTCATAGGCAATCTTTTTTTAAATCAGATGTTTCCTACAAAAGTACAATATCTCTACACGTTCAAAAGGTATGGAACAGCTGGTTTTTTTTTCAATTGCCCATTAAAATATCTATCTTCGGAATTATGTACTGAATATCTACGTGGTATTTCTTTGTGCGTTGATGTGAGATTCTACTCAGTATACGGTAATGTATTCTAATATCCTAATTACTATCACTACAGTACACTACAGCCGTGTGGTATCCGGCAGAGTAGAATAAGCCGTGTGGTATCCGGCAGAGTAGAATAGAACCAACCCTTTACACTCACGGGTGTCGTATAAGGCGACTAATGTCTGAGGCAGAACACTTTGCGCCTCCGTAGACCAGAGAATGGGCAGCAGCGTTTTCTGTTAGTCTTTCATCACTGCGATCTCCAATCCGCCTGCCAAGCGTGGAGGTTACGGCAAATTCCTCCCATCATGGGAGAGGCTTATGTCCAGCAGTGGACGTTATGGGCTGTTGTAGTAGGAGTAGTAGTATCGCTACATATTATAAAACAAAGTCCCCCGCCGCATCTCTCTGTCCCTACGTATGGTTAGATCTTTAAACCTACGCAACGGATTTTGATGCGGGTTTTTTTAATAGATAGAGGGAAGGTTTTAGTATATAATTTTTCAAGCGGGCAAAGCCGCGGGCATCAGCTAGTAATATAATAAATGCGAAAGTTTGTGATCATCATCAACAACTACTGAATGGATTTGGATGAAATTTGGCACACAGATAGTTTATAACCTGGATTAACATATAGGATACTTTTTATACGGGTAGTATGACCCCGTGGGATAATTATCGAACATCACGCGAGCAAAGCCGCGGGCATAAGCTAGTATTAATATAATATTTCCGATGACCTGGAGTGGTCTGGACATGTGAGAATGTATCGACGATTACGATGATGGAAAAATCAAACACGTATTGCCATTTTTTAGGACCTCCTGACGGTGTGTGAACCGCGTCTACGAAACATAGACATTACATCACGCCTGTAAGCCCCAGAGAGTTAGGCAGAAGTGTTTTTAATAATACTCAAGTCCCTTGATGGCAATAGGAGGCGAGCCGTGCTATCAAGAGGATCACAATCCAGTGACTGCTAGGAATTACCAATAGAGAGAAAACCGAATAACACTTTGCCCGATCTAGAAATCGAAACCAGGCCCTCTTGCTCAGCAGTCGCTCTTGCAACCACTAGACTAACGAGACACAAGGTCGAGGCGAGGGGACGTGTGCATCAATTTTCGCTGGTTGTATGAAACTAACCTTCTGTAAGTATCTGTGTCTGAATGCTCCCCGGAGTCCAGTTTACCTACTCCTTATTTGAATCACATTTAATGATGTTTACTACAATGGTCCGTCGGGTCCAACTCGTTCGTGCTTGTCAAATATTGAAATTGATTGGAATTGTTATTTAGAGGGACCTTTGGGTCCGTCGTTTTGTAGTAGATTGTTATGAGGGAATGTGTTTTAATAATCCTACTACTATTATATGCGAAAGTTTGTAAGAATGGATGTTTCTTACTTTTTCGCCCAAAAACTGCAGAACGGATTCGAATGAACTTCGGCAAACATAATATAGTTGTACGGTGCACGTACATGGGTTTTAAAAATATATTTATTACAATAAGTTAGCCAGTAGGCTCGCGTATTTGCACACTGACATATTACATAATTGTTCTATGCATTTTATGTATATTACATTTTTTAGTGTTCAATTAGACGTGGTTTGAGTCGGACAACTTGCATTTCTATTTAGATTCATCCCGTTGAGCATTCACTGAAATTTTCTGCATTTAAGTTTAAATTTGACATTTTACATTTGCATTGACATTACTTATGTTAGGGAAGCACCCTACAATAGTTTATAACATTGGATACTTTTTATATAGTATGATTTCATGGGACGATTACCGAACTCTAAGGGCGAAGCCACGAGCGTAACTTAGTAATTTATTTGATTTTGTCCACATTTTATCTCCTTTATGGTTGAAGTACCAAGGCGTGCACGATTTCCAAGGTGTGGTCAAACCGCGTGGGCCTGTGGACGGTGGGCTATGGGCTAGCTCGCCGTCCGTCCGTCTCATGACGACAGGCCGTGTCGACGGCGCGTTCTTGTTGGGGGCAAGGACCGATGCCTGCCGGGGTTGCGGGACTGTTCGAAAGAGATACCGTGGCCCCGGAACACAAACGGCAATGAAGGAACATGGATGGGTTTTTGTCAGTAAAAGTCTGACACTCCCTCCTGCTCCGCCCAGAGCGGGCGGAGTCATTTGATGATTTCCCATCCGAAAAAAAAAAAAAAAAGTTCGGTCAAACCTTCGGTCCAATGGACCGACCATTGGACATCAAAATTTTGACAAAAAATGAAATACCTAGTAAGTATATGAATACATAGTAAATACACACATCAACACGGTCTAGGGATATTTCATACTCAATTAAATAACACGAAAAGTACTGGCCGCATTGGAACCTTTTATACACCGATTTGTTTGTAATTTATCTCAGACTAATTCCAAATTCAAATTTTTGAAAATTCTTTTGTTTCGGTGGCATAAAAATGTCTTGATGTATAGGAGAGGGAATTTTCATTTGTGCGAAATTTAGAAAACAATACGAATCACGTTTAGTTACAGTTTTTTTTCATTTTTAAACGAAAGATAAAGTTAAAATTGAGGTATTGTATCCATGCAACGCCGACATTTGACGAGGGCGAGGACGAATGCTGGAAGCTGGATCTGTTCAGCGTAATGTTGCTGAGGCCATAGGGACCCATCAAAATGTAATTTCAAGATTGTGGACACGCTATCGTGCCACAGGTGAAGTAGCGGAGAGGCACCGGGGGCCAAGTCGCATCACTACCCCCAGACAAGACCGATTTTTGCAAATTACTGCGCGAGCACAACCAAATGCAACGGCGACTCAATTGGTCCAAAGGCTGCGAGTGGAACACCAAGTGCTTGTGAGTGACCAAACTGTAAGAAGGCGACTGCATGAAAGCAATCTACGCTCTCGTAGACCACTCCGGGTCCCACCTTTACGGAGAGGCAATCGTGGACGACGATTAGAATGGGTTCGGAACCACGTGGACTGGGGCACGGCCAATGGTCCAATGTGCTGTTCACGGATGAATCTAGGTTCGGCTTCCATCCAGATTCACGAAGGACGCGTGTTTGGCGAGTTCCTGGACGATGGAGCCGTCTCCAGAACCCTCAGGAAGTTCACCCATACCAAGGAGGAACAATTATGGTTTGGGCAGGAATTCGTCTTGGAGGACGGACGGATCTCGTTTGGGTGCGGGGCAATATGACGGCAGAACGATACGTCCAACAGGTGCTGGGGCCCGTAATCTTGCCCCACAGAACACAAATGGGGCAAGATTTCCTGCTCATGCACGACAATGCCCGGGCACACACGGCGAGAACGGTAGCAGCTTGGTTACATACACAGTCATAATGTTAGGGCCTTAGACTGGCCTGCTCAATCGCCAGATCTAAATCCCATTGAGCATGCGTGGGATATGCTGCAAAGAAGAGCTCTGAAGGAAGTTCCTGAAAATCTGGCTACAGAAGATCAACTTTTTGCGCACCTCAGAAGGACATGGGACAATATTCCGCAGCAAGACATTGACAACCTTGTTCTGAGCATGCCGAATCGTTGCCGATGTGTTATGAACATCATGGGCGCTTTCTCAGACTACTAACTTCAAGTTTATAAACACAAATTAAATGATTTTTCTATTTTTTTCAGTTTTTACTCACAAATTAAAAGTTCATTCATATACGGTTTCCGTCTATGCTTCATTTTTTTTTCCATAAAATCCTGAAATTTTAATCTATACCTTAACCATTATTAAAAAATGGTAGAATATTAAATAACGTATCTTTTAAATATATACATGTCATATAAATAATTAACACATTGTTAGTAATTCGCTTTTTTTAAAATATCCCTAGACCGTGTTGATGTGTGTATTATAGATTTGTATCGGTTTGAATCACGGAGTGGCAACACTGGTTGAGTGACTTGTCAAAATTTAGTTCCGTAATTTTAAATTAGTTTTAATTAATATTTTAGTGTAAAAAACTTGTATTATTATAATTAAATGTCTATTAAGTGTAATACCCAAGATTATTGTTTTCACGGAAAAATACACTGTAACACGTAGTGTTTGGTTTCCTAACTCAACCGGTAACCTATAACACGAACAGCTGATGTACCTGCGGATCTATCTGGGGAGTATAATTGTTTCCTTTTAATGTCTAATAAGTAGCTCATATTAACCAAGTAAAAGCTCTGTAGCACTGTTCATTATTCTGACTAATCTGGCACTCTTTTGTAGTTGAAGTTAGGTTCTGTGTCAGTTAGCACTTGTTAGTTATGTAGTTGTGTAGTTTGTAATAAGTAAATGTACTTGCTATCTATATATTTAATTAACTAAATACACAACAAAAAAGTACGTTGGTTATTCTTTAATAATTTTTGGCATTATTAGTCAAATAAGTCCAATAATTTTAAACCAAGAGTCCTACCCACTTCATAAAAAAGTTAAAGACATGAAATCAATTTAAAGTTTAACTTAATTTAATAATCTTATTAAAGTATTTTGTGTAATACTCATAAGCCTACCACAGTTACCAATTTATTAATCACATATTCCAGTCTATTCTCATTTTCTTCTTTCATTTCTAGCTTTCCTAATTTTGTCCATTCAATTAGTTCTCACCATTCTTTGTACTTCTACTTTTAGTTCTATTCCCTGAAACCATGCCTGTGATGACCCGTAAGGCAACTACCCAGGAGTTACAGGCTAAGTTGAGAACGGCCCTTGATGAACTTAAGGAAGCAAACAGCAAATGTCAACAGCTGTTATTGGATAGAGAGGAACATGAGGTTGAAATCGAGAAGGTCGTTCACAAAAACACAAGCCTGAAACGGGAGCTAGTGGACCTGCACCAACAATACATGGATGTTGTTGAGGAACGGGACAATCTGCGGGTGGTCACAGATGGTTTCAACGACTGCAGTAACCATTATGAAATGGCTTTATGTAAGGTTAGGGACTTAGAAGTTGAACTGCTTCATGCCAACAAACAAATTATTTAGTTTCAGAAAGAAAGAGAATGTACTCAGGTTAGGGAAACAGATCACCTATATAATCAATTATTAAATTCAAATTGCAACCCACATTTCTTAACAACAATAGATCTTACTGAAGATTCTATTCTGAAATATAATTGTAGTAGTTATAAAGTAAGCCAAAATAAAATAAAGCAATATGCAAAACTAAATAGAATTTTAAAAAATTGCAAGAAATTTAAAAAACAACAAAAACACAGTGTCAAAAATATTCAACTAATAAAAGAACGTGTTTTCCTCATAAAAAAGTTGAATAATTATCAAATTAAATTAGAGGATAGTAAGAAGTTTTATGAAATAGACACTCAAAACTTACAGTCTGAAATTCAAGTTTTAGAGCGTCAACTAAAGTCATGTTATTCTATGTATGTAAATTCTCAAAAACAAATTAAGGAACATATCCTTGCTGCAAACGAATTAGTTGATAGCGGTATAATAGTAATGCAGACTGTGTAGACGATTACCTTCAACAACACTCAATGTACATCACAAAGTGAATCCAGCCCGGACACTCTCCTACCCGAGGTAACGGAGAACCCGACCCGGCTGAGCAGTGTTCCGGACTGTATCTCCATTCAAAATTCACCAGATATTGTACAAGGTTCATCACAGGTAGGACAAATAGATAGTAGTTCTCCCCCTTCTTGTAATACACACAGTTGCTGCTCCATTTTGTTCTCAGATAGTATAGGAAAAGGGTTAGGCAAGATAATTAGTAACAATCTGAGTCATTCTTCTCTAAATTATTGTACTCCTCAGGCTTCTTACAACCAGATAATAACATCAATAACTCGGAAGGAATTTGATCCTAATACCATTATAACTGTACTTGTAGGTAACAGTTCTAACGTTAAACTTGATGATATCACGGACAATGTCACTCAACTATTAAAACTAAATTGTAAGAGAGTAATTCTGTGCTCCTTCCCGTATTTTGAGAAATTATCAAGCAGACGCAATCATTATATCCATGCACTTAACGCTAGGTTACATTTGTTGGTTAGTCATTTTAGTGACAGGTTGACATTTTTCGACACCAACAGTTTCGTTCAGAAATTAAAGTCAACTAGGAATGATGCGTACCTGCCTATTAGTTTTAGACGTCAAATAGCAAGGCTATTAGCTTTTATTATAAACTCAGACATATGTAGTATGTCGCAGTTTTTTGTAAATAGGTCTACGGAAATTAGTAATTATACTAATTGTAATTATACAAATATTAGCTTAGATTTAAACTAGTCATCAAGACAATAGAAGGTACGAGTGAAAATTTAGTTAATCTCGCCAACTTCGAGGTATCTTCTAGCTCTCAATCAATTAACTGTAAAAAAGGGGCTGAGCAGAATTCCTTAAAAGTGTTTCACCAGAATATTCAGGGACTTTCTTCCAAAGAACTAGAAATAGAACTATTTTTAGAAAAAACTAAGTTTAATATTATCTGTTTTACTGAACATTGGATGAAAGATTATGAAGTAATGCAAATAAAATATGAGAATTACAATGTGAGCAGTTGCTTTAACCGAAAATCTAAGATGTGTGGGAGCATTAATCCTAGTAAAAAATTGTATTACATCTAAGTCTCGTAATGATATAGTCGATCTATCGGTTGAACATAGCATTGAATTGTCTTGTGTTGAGCTAGATAAGCATGTAATAGTGTGCGTTTACAGACCCCCTAATTACCTGAACTATTCTATCTTTGAGTCAGTAATGGAAGATGCTTTGGCAAAACTTGTAACTGGTAATAAACCAATAATTATATAAAATGACTTTAATGTCAATATCATAGAGAATAATGTGAATAGCAGTAGATTCTTAAGTCTCTTTAAATCATTTAACTTGTCAAATGTGTTTTCAGAACCAACTCGAATTACGACAAATACTGTTACATGTATCGATAATGTTTTTTGTTGCTGCGATTACATAAATAAAGCCATCGTAAATTACCTGCCTTCAGATCATAGTGGTCAGACGGTTACTTTCGCGTACAATAGACAATTACAAAGAATTCAGATACAAACTAGACAAATAACACCCAGCAATCTAGACAAATTTAATAATAATTTAATTAGCAAGTTAAGTATACCGGGTCATATTAGAAACAATGCAAATGTATTTTATGAAGAATTCTTTTCGGTATCGCACACCGAATTTAATAATACTTTAAAAAAGAAATCTAAAACTATTGGCCCAAAGTTTATTTTCAGTGACTGGGCAACACAGGGTATTCGGAAAAGTAGGGAACGATTGTTTGAGCTGTACGGCCTTAATTAAGCCTTACATCAACACTGAAGCTTTTAATAAATATGTTGCTACTTACTCGAAAATTTTTAAAAACACTTGCAAGGTAGCCAAATCCTTATTCATAAGCAAATTAGCCGACAGCAAAATAAAAACGGTTTGGTTTTCCAAACCGTTTGACCGTTTGTTCCGTTTTGTCATCAACAGTGAAACAAATAGAAATAAAAAACAAGGTAATGACTTCACACTAGAGACATCGCGTGGCCTTGTGAGCTCCAACAATGAAGTTGCTCAAGAATTTGTAAATTTCTTTACCAGTATCCCACTTAAAACTACAGAAACCTTAAATTCCTCTCCCTTGCTCTCTATTGATTTATTGAAAGCGAACGTTTCAGCCTGTCCAAATGAATTTAAATTTCAGCATTTCAATAAAAACCCCTTAACAGTCATAAAAGGTTTTAAGCAAATCAAGATCAAATTAACGGAAGATCTATGGGGTATGTCTATCAAAGCTTGTACCTCAATTATTGAGACTGTAGCGCCGTATTTAGCTTCAATATTTAATTTGTGCGTGGATCAAGGGGTCTTCCCGGATCTAATGAAATTCAGTAAGGTAATACCGCTTTTTAAATCCGGGGACAGTAAAGACACCAATAACTATAGGCCCGTATCCGTGTTGCCGGTTTTCAGCAAGGTGTTTGAAAAGATAATACTCAATCAAATGCTTAACCATTTTAACACTAATAAAATATTACACGAGCAACAGTATGGTTTCACCAAAGGACGTTGTACAACTGACGCCGGTGTCACTTTATTAAAACACATATTTACTGCGTGGGAAGAGGCACAAGACGCCATAGGAATCTTTTGTGACCTTTCGAAGGCATTTGATTGCGACAATCACGAAACCCTGATCTTGAAACTTCAGCATTACGGTTTAGGTAAACTTGTGCTCAGTTTAATAAAATCGTATTTGAATGATAGACAGCAGCAGGTACAAATAAATGGAGTCAACTCAATGGGTTTAAAAGTAAAAATGGGTGTACCACAAGGTTCGATATTGGGTCCCTTCCTCTTTTTAGTATATATTAATGACCTACCCCATCTATTTAACAACCATCCGCATATGGTGTTGTTTGCTGACGATACTTCTTTAATATTTAAAATAAACAGACGTGCCACTAATCTTGATGACGTAAATAACGCCCTACTGCAGGTCCACGATTGGTTTACCGCTAATAATTTAGTACTAAATGGGAAAAAAACTAAATGCATTAGATTTGCTCTACCAAATGTCAAAAGTAGTGATTGTGACATAATATTGAATCAAGAGAAACTAGAATTTGTCGATAAAACGGTTTTCTTGGGAATCACGCTCGACTCAAGGTTACAATGGGGTCCTCATCTAACATCTCTTGCAGGATGGCAGGCTCAGCAGCATATGCTGTTAGAAAAATCCGTCAATTTACTGATGTTGATACGGCGAGGCTGGTCTATTTTAGTTATTTTCATAGTATTATGTCATACGGTATTTTACTATGGGGACGGGCTGCAGACATCGAGTCTATATTTATTCTGCAGAAAAGAGCCATCAGAGCCATTTATGAATTACGTAGACGCGATTCTCTAAGAGAACTGTTTAAGAAAATTAATATCATGACAGTACCTTGTCAATACATCTATGAAAACATCATGTACGTTATAGTCGAGTGCAATTAGACAAAAAATACTCAAAAGGTGGAACGAAGTTTATAGTGGACGGATTTTCATGGGACTTTTTTTATTGAGTTCCTAGAGTGTGGAGAAGAAAGTTAAAAAAAAAAAATTCGCCGCTCGCGACTTTTTTTAATTTTTTTTTAATTTTCTTTGCAATATTTTTTTTCGTTTATGACTAACTTCAAATTCGCCGAATTAATATTGTAGCGTAATAGTGTGATCTGCGTGCATCCATTAAATGCTATTTTGGTCTGTTTTTTTGTTCATTGTTGTCGATGTAATGCAATATTTCAGTATTTTTTGAAAAATTCCATTTTCTGCAATTATTTCTAAAATTTTGAATTTTAAGACCAAGATTTCTTTTGAAATTAGTAACTGATACTTTTTCATAGATAATTGAATGTAAAAATATTCAAGAAAACCATGTTTACGAGTGAAGTGACTAAAAATGTATTCACAAGTATCAGGAAATCATCTATATAAAAGTTAAAGAAGTCCATTTTCCTCAAAATATTTCTATGACGGTCAACGTAAATATTATCCTGAAAATATCCTTATTATATATGCTATCCACAGATAACAAAAACTAAAAACAAAAATTGGTGGTACTCGATAAATGTTGATTATTGCTGATGAAGGTGGAATGGGGCCGCTGGTAAATTTACAAAAATTATTGTAATTATAACGTAACCATTTCTCACGATTTCTATCTAAGATAAGTTGCAAACTTGGGTCTCTGCGCGCAATTTAATATCAATACCGATACCGATACCACTCCCACTTCTTAGCGATAGAGGCCTTTTGTCATGTTTTACTTTTTCAGCAAAAAACAATATTTAACAAGTATTCTTAAATATTTTTTTCTTATTGTACCTCGTTCGATAGCTAATAAAATGGGGATTAAGACGATAATTTATACATTGAGATTCATAGCAGTATTTGAAAAAAAAATGCTTTCATTAACATAGACGATTTTCTAACATTTCCAAATGAATTTTAAGTCACTACACTCATGGAAGTGGTCTTCATTAATGCTTTCTGGTCCAGTTATCTGTGAAAAAGCATCAGTTACCAATTTCAAAAGAAATCTTAGTCTTAAAATTCGATATTTTAGAAATAATCGCAGAAAATAGGATATTTTCAAAAATACTTGAAATTTACATTACATCGACAACAATGAACAAAGAAACAGAGCAAATTAGCGTTTAATGGACGCACACAGGTCACACTATTACGCTACAATATGAATTCATTGAATTTGAAGCAATTCATAGAAGAAAAAAAAATATTCCAAAGGAAATTAAAAAAAAAAAAGTCGCGAGCGTCGAATTTTTTTTTTTTAACTTTCTTCTCCACTCTTCTAGGAACTCAATAAAAAAAGTCCCATGAAAATCCGACCACTATAAACGTCGTTCCACCTTATTATCTAATTGCACTCGACTATTAGAAAAAATCGGCATTTATTCAGTAAGAGAGGGGACAGACACCACTATAACACTAGAAATAGGGACCAACTAGTTCAGCCAGGTTTCAGGCTTGCTAAAGTGGATTCATCTTTCATGGGGTACTGTTTGAAATGTTACAATAAAATACCTCCCCACATTCTTCAACTGAATGAGACGAAATTTAAATCTTGTATAAAACGCACACTATGTAGGCAAGCATATTATAAGTTGGGGGATTACATTGATGATAAAAATGCTTGGCTAAATGCTGGTCCTGCTCCACAACCATAGGTTTAGGTGGGGGGGCAAACTAGGTATTTGTTTGTACTGGTCGGGCATTATTTGAGTCCATCGACACGTAAAGAAGAAGATGAAGAATTGATTCCCATGTTAATGTATTGTGGAAGCTGCAGAAGATTGTAAAAATATACTTGCATTGTATAGATTCCAGTTCTTAGTATTATATAATTGCATAGCACATGTGTGAGTACTTTGTACTGTTCAGCCACCATTTACATTTATTTATCTTTCATTGACTTGAATATGCCTTGGTGACTGAGAGAATGTCATGCTCACTTAAATGTCTCGCTGATGGTGGCGGGTGTGTCGGGTCATTTAGTTCCCTTCAATATGGTTGAGTTGAATGGCGCCGGTACATGCGTCATGTCTGTGAACGGGCGCTGTCAGTTGGGACTGGTCATCTCTTAGCTGCCAGGTTCATTTTAATTACTTTATTCATACATTTTTAATTTAATCTTTCACTCTGGATGCTCTTAGTGTGCACGTCTTTCTACATCATTCTCACATATATGTATAATCTCAAAATTAATGATGTAACCAAGATTTTGTAACAATATTTTGATTTTAAAAGAGTGTCCATGGAGTTTCTTGCCCATTCTTCTCCATAGAGATCTACGCTAGGGAATGGGCAACTACAGTAGGTACTTTCTCAAGTTATTATGCCTTGTGACTGGGACTGTAGCTTTGATTTTCTTTTTTGTATTTTTGACTTTCAAAAGTGCCGTAATGGTCTAATTGAAATAAATGCTTTGAGTTTGAGTTTGAGTTTTGATTGTGCCTTCAAAAGGTATTAATGTTAGATAACTTGAAACACGTACCTCGATGCTCGTTATTGAAAATGCCAGCTTTATAAATCACAGGAATTTCTATAAAGAAAGACGCAGATGCTGATATCCAATATCTCTGTATTACACATGAGTGAGATACAGAAACATAAAATCAAGTCTCCTTGGTAATATCTTGTTAGAATCAAATCAGTACACCTGGATATTATCCTGTTCCCTCGGTCTCGGTGGGATAAGCTGTTCTATGTACGAATGGTCACAGACTGATAACGTTTAGCTGCAAACTCGATTCGCTTACCTGTAGTTTACAAAACTTTCAGTGTCAGGGAAATTGCTTTAAACTGTACAAAATACGGGAGATAACAGTTCCAGTAATATTCATGACTGGCTCTTGCCCGCGAACTTCGTCTGCGGCAAATTAATATAAAAATATTACTTCCCTGTTTGAATCGGATTTTGCACAGCAATTTTAAACAACAATTTTAAAGGGTTTAATTTTTTTGCACGGAACCCTAATTCTTTTTCGAACATAAAAGTACCTTTTCTGCCAGTAAAAATCCCATCAAAATGGGTTCAGCCGTTTCGGAGATTAGCCGGAACAAACATACAGACAGAAAAAAATAAAACGTTTTTTGTACCGAAAATACTTTCAGTAAGCTGTTATTTTGAAATTACAAACAGACGCTAAAATTGTATTTATTTAATAGGATAGATTAATATAATTACTTTTCCAAAGTATTTTGTATCCTACTATAAAGTTCTGAATTTAAAATGGATTAGATTGATGACAAGGATTATGAACAGAGAAGAAAGAATAATGTCCGAAGACAGTTAAAAGACTCAACTGAATTTAAAAGGAATGAGTTAAATGGAAAACGTTTTATACTCGAAGTTAATAAATTCTCCTAAACTTTGAAATGAAATTGATAAAGTGAATTAGCACACTTGAAAGTAATCTCTTTGTGACAAAGAATATTCTTTGTTTCTTGAATACCTAAGTAACAAAATTAGGTTTTACGTTGTCGAGCCATTTAAGAAAATTAGACTTGTTCATTGCAAAACAAAAATGTATGCCCGTTTTCAGGTGTTGCCTAAATAAATGCTTTATTTCTCTATTTTCGAAAGTCGAAAATACAATAGCACGTTTTTATTTCAGCATTTATTTAGGTTTAACTTAGTGTTAGTCAATATATTTTGACGAACCATTCTCGTTTTTCGCTTTCTCAATTTAATAGTAAAAAAACTGAACGTAATTTGGTTTTAGATTCTTGTTCTGCGACCGATTGAGATGTGATATGCGAGGGCTGGTTAAAAAATGTTTGCCTTTATTTTATTCGTCTTTTACGGTTCTGTCTATTCCAAGAATTTATCTCTATAATGTTATTATAGGTTACCTACTTGTCGAACATTTTGTCAAAATTCATCTATTTGCCTTTAACCCGTATGCTCCCGGCCGTGCCTCCAGAGGCACGGTGCATTGTTATTTTAATTGTGTCTGTAATTGCGGGTATTGAAGTGTTAATTATGTATGTAATTATAAAAAAAAAAAAAAAAAAAAAAAAATATCTATGTATATATACACACATCAAAAAAAGTTTGGGATCACTAGCATAAGCTGATATAATTATTTAAATTGAACTTTATCAAGAAAATAACTTTGTTGTGTGTTTTCTTTAAATAGAAATACCCTGTTTGAAATAAAAAAATAAAACTATTTTTATCTGCACTTCTACACTAATATTATAAAGAGGAAAGATTTGTATTTTTGTGTGTATGTTTGTAATGAATAAACTCAAAAACTACTGCGCCGATTTAAAAAAATCTTTCACCATTAAAGCTACATTCACTCTGAGTAACATAGGCTATATTTTATCCCCGTACTACCACGGAAACGGGAATTACGCGGGTGAAACCGCGTGACGTCCGCTAGTTTTTTTTATAAAAACGTAACAAAAAGATTTTAATTTTCAAAGTGATCACAAACTTTTTTTGATGTGTGTATGTCTTATCTTTGCGACTGCTTTTTGTATATTCTGTCTGTAGACTAAAAAGTGAAGAGAGAACTAGACTTTGTCTCCGGTGTCGCGCAGACAGCGTGTCGTGTCAGAGAGCTGGTGCTCAAGTAAACGTGACAACTCTTGAGTATGAATACGTAAGCGTTCATTACACGCATACACATTTGCATCTCGGCCGTACGTAACTCGACTCAACTCAATTTCCTAGCACTCAAACGGTTTCCCGGTCGCAGGGACGCGGGGTGGAGTGAGGATCCGGGGCATTACTCATTTCCGTATCATAAAGCACTTGTGCTATGCAAATTTGTTTACGCTTTACAGCACTCCGCATATAAGGTAATAACACTCGTATAATTGCTGTCGACTGTGAAGAGTGCCTACGTAATTATAAATAAAATTAATTTTCAATGCAGCAACGTGAAATATCGCGTCGCGTTCGTGAAACAAGCGACAAAAGTATGGTCTCGTAATGGAGGGCGCGCGGCGGCGGCATCTCCATTTCAGAATTTCGAAATGTTTGATACAATAACATTGGAGTTTGGAGTTATTTATAGATAGAGAAACCTTATATTTTTCGGTACCTTTTAAGGAAATACTCAGAAAAACCCAATTAGGAAATTGTATGACAGACAAAGGAATCATTGAGACTATTCTTAAGGAAAATATAAGTGTTTGCGAGTAAAAATTTTAATAACAAATGAAAACAGTGATTTTAGAGCTATGCTATACCAGTTGATGCAAACGGTTGAAACTGAGGTTACCTAGAGCAAGTAAATTTCTTAACGCGACGCTTCCCTTGCAATTTGTAGAAACCTAACAAAACCTTAGAATAAAAACTATTTTGTCTAAAAATATTCAGTAATTTTCAAGGAGTCTCGCCAAACACCAGACACGATGGTACTGTACTGGTAATTACCTTGATTATAATAGACTTTGATTTATTGCGAACAAATTAAATTGTCCAGAAGATTGTTTAAATTCGGTCGTGTCGCCGAGCCCATCTGTCAAAGCATTTTGTCGGAATAATCGAGAGTATTACAGAGTGATTTAGGAACATCTGTCATTTCCGAACGGTTCAGTATTCCTGTACGTTTTTTTCAGGCTTAAATGGTTTTTATTGATCATTAATCGTTTCAGTCAACGGGGACGTCCATTACGGGTGAGGTACTGGAATGAAGTACTTTCGAAAAAGATCTGGTTTGGTTTTTTAGAAGGTAGTTTCCAAGTACTACTTACTATTAGCATCTATATGCTAGCCACAATATCCAATTCATTCGACCTACTATTAGGTCGAATGAATTGGATATTGTGGCTGGAGGGTTTTGCAACTCAATGAAGCCTTCCGAAACAATCAATTTGCGAGGGGTCAGTTTGTGGATTGTCATCTCTTACAAATGGAGTCCGATTGTATGCTTGAGATTGCAGGGTGGGTAAAACATTTGGTTCGAGTTGTCATTACTTTAGCTGTGCTACATTTTTGGCTTCGCCCGTGTTGAGGACGAAATTTGTCATGTCATGGTCCACCTGTGTACTTGTCTATTTTATCGGGATCTGTTCAGCATTTAAGTCGTAAAAAGGTAACAGACTGACTGACATATTATATGGTTGGAGGATACTCCAACCATATATGTCAACTCCAACGGTTTATAACGAGCAGAGCCCAGTAACTAGGTTAAACGTAGTCCATCATTTAACTCAAATTGTAGCTAAGTTCTGGGTTGACAATGATTGGTATCGGCTCGCTAAGAGTTAGAAGTGTAATTGATACATAACGTCACCTTAAGTCAAGGGATGCTGGATGAACGGTGTCGACTTACCCTGCGTTAGTATTGGAATTTGAATGAATCGAGAGTATTCGAGTAGTGCTATCGAAGACTTTCATTTTCTTTCAATAAAAAAACTGCCATTATGACGAATCATTCGTGTCACATCATCATAGCCATCATAGCTACGATGATGCGTTGCCTACATCATTGCCTACATGAAACCGCGTTGTTGGATTTTCAACGGTATAGGCGGCAAAAGTAACAAATCACGTTTTATTTTAGGCATTAATTACGGTGCCGCCAATAGTAAGTGAGTGAGTTTCTAACGTGAGTTACGTTTAAAGAATTAAAATGCAATGAGCATTTTAATCCTTTAAACGTAACGTTAGAAATGGTGCCTACTCGTTGAAAAAGGGTAGAGTTCTGTGCTAAGACTATTTTCTATGTTTCAGCTGTGAGTAAGGGCCATATAAAATTATAAACTTAAGCCGTGCTTACCTAGGTTGGTCTGTGGATGGGTGACCATTACATACCGAGTTTCCTTCGTGCCTCGGAAAGCACGTTAAGCCGTTGGTTCCGGCTGTCATTTGTAGATCTTTGACATTTGTTAGGTAGTCAGAGGCCCAAAAAGTCTGACAACCAGTCTAACCACGGGGTATCGTATTACCCAGTACTAAGCTGGGTTGTGGAGGTCTGATAGGCAGCCGCTCCATGTAAAATACTGGTGTTCAGCTGCATCCGGTTAGACTGGAAGCCGACTTCAACATAGTTGGGAAAAAGGCGAGGCAGATCATCATGATAGAATACGTAACTATCACTTTTCTTTGTGAAAGTGACTGCTGACCGTGGCCACCCCATGTTGCAAAGCGACAGTACCCGTTTCAGTCCTCAGTCCTGGCAACATTGTAATGGATTTCCTAGAATAAGCCCGGAGTCTGTATGAATGCCCTGTTAATGGCAAAATTACTTGGAAGTGAAGGTATATAATCTCTGCTGCTCATCCTTTTGGGGAATAAGTACAATCTTGTTGTTTTTGTCGCAGGACCATTGGTTTTTTTTTTTTTGCAAATATCCAGTTAAAACTTTTTCATGAAAGATTTTCCTTGTAATATGAGCTTAATATCCGGAGTTTTACAAACAATAGCTTTTCGCGAACAACGGCGATGAGTTGAGTATGACCGCTGTTTGGCTGACATGAACGTTAATTTCGTTGAACCATGTCCTGGCCAACCAGTTCAAAAAAAAAAATATCGACTCATAAATTGGCGAATCAGTTTCCAATTGTCCTAAACTGAATAGGTTTTTAGCAAAAATCACTTACTATACTATACTTCTCACAAAGAAAACAAAAGATTTTTCCAATAGGGAATATGCATGTATTTTTTTCTTCACTCAAATCAATAAAGTACGGTACTATCAACCACCAACGGTTGTATAATTAAAAGTTAAGTTCAACGACTGCTTGTCGCTCAAAAAATATTAAACTTCTACAATGAGGGATTTTCTTTTTAGCTCTTCCCTAGTCGCTGGATAGATGGCGCTAGGTGTAAGTATGATAATGCAAGGAACGGAACCTAAAAAAACTGATTTTAACAAAGCGCGAGAAATGTTGGTTATATTCGGAAGGTTAAGCAAATGAAAGTGTCAGTCAACGAGAGTATGTGACGTGACACAATGGTTTTTTTTCAAGCGTTTTGGCTCTGGTATAGTAACTTCAACGCCATCTATAGAGTTCTTGGAAACTAAGTTTTTTTTTAAAACCTCAAAAGGAAAACCTCTCATTTCCTACGACAGTTCAAACTGGCCATTGCTGTCATAGCGTTTGACGTCATTTCCATCTATCTGCCTTGTTTACATCTAATTTTTTACCCAAAATATTATAATTTTATTAAATGAATGTGCTATAATCAAGCAAACATTGCAATAAACAATATTCTAATAACATCTTTGTGAAACTTTAAAAGTAGTCTACGAATAAAAGTTTTTTTTTTAACACATATCGTTTGATGTCACTACGACGTTTTGAATTTGCGTTCCGTTTTACCAAAAACACGCTAATAAAATATAAAATTGTAAAATAAGAGTTGTATTAGAAAGTTAAACAAGTGTACCACAATGTTTATTAGGCCAATACATTGCATTTTGAAGGAATAAAAAAGTTTTAAATTTCTCTCCTAAGGATATTAGCCTGCGACATGAATAACACAACAAAAAGTCTCACTATATTTATTTATTTTATTTTATTTATTAAAACTTTATGCACATAGAGTACAAAGGCGGACTTAATGCCTTGGGCATTTTCTACCAGTCTACCTTAGGGTGATGCAGAGACAAAACAGTAGGTGCAATAGTACTAACCGAACATTTCAGAATAAAATATAATAATAAATACTTAAATACATACATACAACAAAATATACAAAGTGAAGAAAGATAAAAAATACAAAACAACAGATAGAGAAAAACTATATTATACTATACCGGGACTACAAGGTATAAAGCACTTATTATTAGACCCGAACGATTCCAATTATACATTGTAATGACTCTACGTTATTCGCTCAGTGTTACATTTGGTCTAGCCAATCCATCAGGCTTATCCATAATTCATATGTTCTATTCTTCTTTCATTCTATTTGGGTCATTGCGCAATACACTACTAATGGAACAAGATTGTCTTCATATTGTACTGTTTAGACGATTCACGCCTATTCTTTTTAGAAATTCGTGAATTTAGTATGTTTTTCACTTAGTAGTTATCGTTGAGAAGATCGTGGCTAAATAATAACAGCCATTCAGGTCGATCTTAAGGTTAAGCCGCGCTTGCCCAGGTTGGTCCGTGGATGGGTGACCACCCATTACTCACCGAGTTTCCTCTGTGCCTCGGAGAGCACGTTAAGCCGTTGGTCCCGGCTGTCATTTGTAGATCTTTGACAGTCGTTACAGGTAGTCAGTGGCCCGAAAGTCTGACAACCAGTATTAATCAATCAATCAATCAATCAATCAGTTTATTTGTGAAACATAGGTGTTTACATAGGTGTTTACATAAATAAGAGGTACGCTATGTTTTGTCATAATTAAGACATACAAATTTAAAAGTGACCCATTAGGTGTCGTTACATTATGTCACAAAACAAAAAAAGAAACATCAAATAAACAACAAAGGGTATCATCGTATTACCCAGTACTAACTGGGTCGTGGAGGCTAACCTCCACTGACTGGTTATCTAAATAAGCAGTCGATCTATGTAGAATACTGGACTTTTGTACTAGCGCATCATTCAAACAATTTTATGAATCAGCGTGTTTGCGGCAACGTCATTCGATGTAGCGGTTTTCGACTCAATGTGTTTTCGAACTGGCGTACCACTCTTAAAGTTTTTCGAAATAGCGTGCGTCGCAATAACGTCATTTGAATCTTTAATCACTCCCCTGGTATTCAGCTGCATCTGGTTAGACTGGAACCCGACTCCAACATAGTTGGGAAAAGACTAGACAAATGATGAGTTTTAGGTAGAAAAGAGGAGTAATAGGCAGGTAGCTGGATAAAACCAACAACCAGAGGTCGACGTTGGCCCTAGATCGAAAAAGTAGAATTCATGGGGAGGGGCCTTTGCTCACAGTGGGATAATACAGGCTAACATCACCTAACAGTTAGTCGGTAGCATGTAAAACTTGTTATAGTAAATAATGTAGGTAAGTTAGGCAAAGATGTTACATTTTTCACCAGTATATTCATTTAAGTATGACAAGGAAAATAGGCTGACAAACTGTCCTTGGCACTGTTTACAACTCAAACAAAGGATCACGAAGATACAACACGGACAAAGTGACAATGACATTGATGGATATCCTGGAAGTCTCAATATACTTATCTAAGTATTCAGAAAATTTCAGCGGCACGTGTAGTAGGGTAACTAAGTAACGGTTACAGGTAAACCGGAACGTGTATGTTGCAAAACTCAGAGCAGGTTTCCTCAAGAGGCAGCTCAAGCTGACCTGACGGGTGTACCTGTACAGGCAAACCTGTCAGGTATACCTTAGCGTGTATGCTTCTTAAGCATAGGCTTTTTTATATTTTTTTGAAAACCCTATCTGATCCATACTGTCTCACCGCCGTGCAAAGGCCTTCCCCATTCCTTTCCAATTCTTCTTATGTTTTGCCTTGTCCGCGGCCAATCGATTAAGAACTAGTCTAAATCATCAAACCAGTGTTTATTTGGCCTCATTAACATAAAAAAAGTTCATACCTAAACTAAAAAGGTTTTGGATAAGATTTTAGCACTGAAACAACAAAAAAAAAACAGTCAAATTCTAGGCTCCGCCGCAGTAGGGTAAGAAGTTTAAAACATTATACCAAAGAAAATGGTGCGCCGACATCGTCGTGGTTAGCACTCAACGATCTATTATCACTCCCTACACAATAGTTTGCGTAGGCCTCACTAACTTTACTTCTAGTTTCAATGATGGATTACTCCCTTTAGTTTATAAATCTGTAGCTTGCTCACTCCTTTGATTACCTCTTGTAAAGGCTGATGGACTTTCAAGTGTTTTCGACGAGATTTTGAGGGATAGGCATAATTATGAAACAAATCCATTATGGTTAAAAGCAAAGTTTTCTGTTTTTTCTCTAAATTACGATTATTAAAAAAAAATCGAGGCATATTTCAAAAGTAGGACAGATAGAAGGCATAAATTGGTGGAAACAA
Organism: Xestia xanthographa; assembly: GCA_905147715.2. Lineage (NCBI taxonomy): Eukaryota > Metazoa > Arthropoda > Insecta > Lepidoptera > Noctuidae > Xestia > Xestia xanthographa. The sequence continues at coordinate 16,257,438 of LR990659.1, read as the reverse complement.
TTCCATTTTACAATCCACACTATCCCGAACGTATCGTAAGATATATGGCGACATATTGAAGACAAAGCTCCCGCCTAAATATAAGGTCACCGGGCGAGGATATTAGTCAACAGCCGGCGGTCGATGCTAAACAAATAATATATTGTCTGCGCTCGCCATCGCCCATTCCACGAATATGTTTTTATCCTGTGTCGTGAAAACCTTTAACGATCCTATCTTGTTTCTTATTTCACCTCGGCTTTTAAACAAGCTGTGCGAAATGTCCCGGAAGCTCATATACGTTGTTTTATAGGTCTAGACGTAGGGGCCGGGGATTTATCGACACGGCTATTTATTACTATACGGTTATCTAAAGGATGTTTTGACGTGGCCCAGCGAGATACGAAACTGTTTACATAAGCAACTACGGCTAATCAAACTGAAACGCTCAAGTCTTGTAAAATAACAGACGTTGGTTCGGAAAATGCGGAGGTATTTTTAAAAAATAATTAAAAGTTTAGACGGAAGGAAGCACTGGAGAGGCGAGGCGGAAATAAGAAGAAAAAGTATTAATAGCAGAGTTTGTTAGCTGTGGGCGATGTCGAGGCACTCCCGGGGCTCAGGCAAGCTTCGACCATTTGCTGGTTAAAGAGTCCTTCTTGAGGCGAAAACGTTTACCATTCCTTTAAAGCCTTCATTTTGCCTACCCCGCTCACCTTCCAAGAAAATTAGGAGCAGCCGGCAGATTTGCCTTTTCAGAACCATATTCTTTAAGTAAGTAGATAGACACGTATGTTTACAATAGTACATTGTTACCCTAGGGGTGAAAGTAACTTATTTAGTCCCGAGACGGGGTTTGGTGCCCGAGCGAAGCGAGGGCGCTAATAGCTCGAGGGACTAAATAAGTCTTTAACCCGAGGTAAACACTGTGCTTTTCATTATGAATACAAGGAAAATAAAAAAAAAACATACAACTCGAAAAAACTAATGAAGATCGGAATTCGAATGGGGTAGATGACACACCAGTCAATTGAGATACTTTTTAAGAGCTGTCAAAACGCGGTTCTCTAATAGACTTTGTATGGCAAAAGCCTACTGTGACGTCACTGTTTATTCAACTCAATGACTCGACTATTTATTGATTTCAAAGCAACTGAAAATCGAATTTGGCAATTAATTGAAAATAAATCGGGTTTTCAGGCCCAAATAAAGTGTTTTTTTTAGAGAAAGGTGTCTTGGAATTATTGTTTTATGGTGTCATCTACCCTATTGCCGCTTTCCCACCTATTTTGCTTTTTTTTCTGTGGCCGGCCAGCTATTCAGCCAATACCTATTTTTCATTTTCATCATCGAAAAATGGTAAATATTTTTCCCAAATCTATGTTTTTTTAAAGAAATAGTTGAAACTTAATTATAATAAAGATATTTAAAATATATATATTCTTTAATTAATACTTAACTTTATGTTATTTCAATTTTACATCCTGGCTGTATAGAAAGTTGGAACATGGTTCAATAGAAAATGAAGCATTTTTTTAATAATTTGACAGCTGTCAGTTGAAAACGATTCTCCCTAGGGCTGAAAAGTATTACTTTCAACCCGCTCCTCAGGCAACTTCAGACCTACTTTCAGAGTATGAGTAATGAAAAATTACAAACACGATTGCTGAATATTTTAATCCAAGAAAGTAGATGTTATCCTGCTTTCTTAAAATGTATAAGAATGAGGATTTACAAATGAATCCTCCGTATTAATTCTGAGTGCTTCAACCTTTTGATAAGCCTGAAGTACATTTATCATTCTGAAATAAAACCTGCCAGTACAACAAAAGAATATAAAATATATCAAGCTAGGATAATACCCAATAGTTCTCACCATTTCTGCGAACTGTACAATTATCTGGGTAAAATCCTACAGAGCAACTGTAAGAAAGATGGACGATGCGACAGACTTAGTAATGACCTAGACATTTTACGAAATAATAGTTGCGATAACACGTTGTTGAATGATCTTAGTTCCAATAAGGACTTATTTAGGTACAATGCCAAAAGAAAACAAAGGAAGAACAAATAAAAACAAGAAAGCTTTTCTATTTTGACTTAATTTCACGTCCGGAGAGAAAAACAATCGCGGGTGGATTGGATAGGTAATTTAATGCGTTGTGTAAAAAAATAAACGAATCGGAAAAATAAATAAGCTTTTGTGGACCACTGAAAGAGTCAAATTTGTGGAAGTTATTGAAATTAATCATCCGAGTGGAGTACGGTGGTTTGAGTTCTATTTAGGTTTGCAAAAACAGTGTGATTTCGTGGAAAACGCCACAATTTGCAGGTTATCAAATACAGTTTGTGTAATTATTTTAACTGAAGTGAGTTTAAATAATTTCAGCCTTTTGAAAGTATACATGACGTTTATATTAAATAATACTTTTTTTACAAACATTATCCCCAAAAATATGCCAAGAGCTCAAAGTTACCTATAGGGTGGTCTTTACTAGAAAGCCAACAATGTCGTTATGCTTTTATAAATTACAATAATTATTTCTAATTCGGATATCAGTGTAAATTAGAACGATTATTACATCAAAGGGCAGCCAGTTTAAAGCGACTATAACCGTGTAACGACTCAACAAGGGACCATAAAGCCGTGACTCCGTGAGGTCGGACGATTGAATGAGATTATATCACGTAGATGAGCAGAGACCTTCGTACTATCTGTGGGCTTAGCACGCACTACCGCGATAAGACATGTAACACGGAAACGTCACGGTGATTTTGAGTCTCTGGTGTAAAATTCGACAAAATTCGTTGTTGAGATTTGGAGTGTTTGACCTGCTTCGAGTACGTGGGTAAAAGTAGAAGTAAAGGCGGATATCACTCGGCACCGCAATCCGCGCGGTTGGGCGGTGACTCGGATCTCACGTTGAATTGTGTTGTATAAAATCACCGCCCGACCGTACGGAAGAGCGGCGCTCATTGCCTCTCCGCGCGGAGCACTGCCGATACATCCACTTCACCGTCTCCGCCGGACAGCGCGAACAAGCGGTGTTGTATGAGAATCGCCTATGAATACGTAAAAGATCATCACACCTGTTACATCGAAGGGTTGGCCAGAGGTGTAGCTACAGGTCACCTATGTTTCGCCAGTTATGTTTAAGTCTCAAGTAATAGAAGACAAGTCTATTGCCAGAGACCGGCCACAAATCTAGTCTGATCTGCTACAAATAATTTTGAATCTCTGGTGCAAATTCGACAAAATGTTTTCTTGAGATTTTGAAAGCTTGACCCGCTTACTAAGTAAACAGTAGTTGAAAAATCCGTCGCGAGATTTGAGACAAACAAAACAATGTAAAGCTCAAGAAAATGGTGTAAAAGTCTTGGCTCAGCAAATAACCGGAAACTTACAGATCTTGAACAAAGGAAGATGTTGTGTCGCCTTTGTTTTTAAAACCACCAGAATCAGAATGACCACATTAGACGTTTCATAATATGTAAGTACTATATAGCTTATGCCCGCGGTTTCGCCCGCGTGGAGTTCGGTAATTGTTCCAAGGGATCGTATTGCCGTAGAAAAAAAATTTCATGTGTTAATCCAGGGGTTCTAGGGGTTCGCAGGTTATAAACTATCTATGCGCCCATCCAAATCCGGTCTGTAGTTTTTAGGTGAAAGAGTAACAAACATCTATCCATCCAAGCATCCTTAAAAACTATCGCATTTGTAATAGTAGTACGATTTAACGTACCCGTATTATAAATTAATGGATTGCAGCATTCAATAGTTGCGGACACCAGCCCGTTATACAATACAATACAGCGGTATAACACAAATACATACATTATGCATTTTAGAGTGGTTCCACGTTAGGGTAGCGGGAACAGACAAGCGTTTAGGTGTATTCCCTCCATTAACCTTGTCCGCGTTCATTTGTTATTCTTGCCGAAGATATTACTGCACCCTTGTTGTTCCACGACCGCACTCGTTTGTAATTGTTACTGGCGAGGTGTAGCGATTAGAGGTTCATAAATGTTACGTTATTTATATTGAAAGGAGAGGTATTACTCAGAAAGATGTATTTAATACTGTTGACGCAGCTTTTGCTTTAAAACAGCGATATTAGAAACAAAACTCTTTTTGTAAAAACCGAGCAAAGCAAGGTAGCTGTTTATAAGTACTGCTTGTCCAATGTCCAACTGCATTATAAAGGCTTGCATTTTCCATTACGAAGCATAATACATTAAGTCATATAAAGTAAGAGCTCATGTCTCACTCCAAATTCCTAGAAAGAGAAAATATTATCATCTGGTAGACACACTATTCCTTGTATTCCTTCCCAAAGCTGTTGAATATATGCAGCTCCTTGATGGGAGCAGGCTAAGTTGTTCTCTTAATGAGTTCCCGAACTAAACTTTAGGCGTAAACTGCTCTTTTGACGAATTAATTTTGAAGTTTGACTTAATGGTGCTCTAGACAGACTTTTTGCATAAAGCCGAGGCGCATTATTACTTTTAATAATGGCTTCCGAAATACAAAGAAGATAAAAATGTTCGCCTTTTTTAAAACAATCTTTGTTAAAAAAGATTGAATAAATAATTGCACAGCACAACGATTATTTTTAACTCCCTGAAATAAAAAAAACTGGAAATTGTGCTGAAAATAAAACAGTTATTTTTAAACTAATGCTCCTGTTCGTGGAGAAATAGCAATGTCAAGATCTTTTGTGAAACATTTTAATTAAATGTCACTTAAAAAACTTGTAGCAAAAATGGAATAAACAATTTTGCTGTTGACAGGAGAGTGGTGCTGACCGCTTGGATTGCGGCCAGAGATACAAAATTTTGCGGCCATTTTTACACTACTTTTGAACGATTCGCGGCGTGTGTAACTCAGGCGTGCCTATATAACTGGAGCACTTTATATCTACGTACTCAGACCAGTTGTAGGGTTGAAATATGGCTTTTATGAATGGACGAGTTTGTGCGGTTTTTAGGAAGCAACCTTTTGATGTTTGAGTAGCATTCCTGCTTTTAGCTCACTTTGAAAATTGTTTGTTTTTGCTTTTGAAAAACAAAGCATTGTCAAGTAGCTTACCTGCATCTACGTAGATTTAGGGGCATTATAACTGGTTTAAATTCGTAACTCAGTAGCATTAAATTTTGCCATTAACCTGAAAGTTTACGGCGTTACACATTAATTACACTTGTAGTTATATAATTTAATTTGAGTTAAGTTTAAGTCGTTTGTTGGTCGACGGTCGGCTATTATTTTAGGTAGTTATGTTAAGGGGTAAAATTAATTAAGTATGTACTTAGAGAGTGCAAGTATATTGCACTTGGTTAACTACGTGTCAGGCTATTTATTAAAGCTATAAATGTTTATGGTAAGATTACGTAAAATAATAATTCAAGTTACTAACAAAAGCTACTTTGGAGACATACTTTAGAGATACATCTAGATATAATTTGCTTATTAAAACCACTTTCGGCCTATGGGGTTAGAGCCAAAAATACCACTAAGGCCGATCAATTCGTCCAACATTTGTTTTTGACCAAGAATGATTTATGTGAAAGTATTTTATCTTATATCTATTCTATGTTGTCCATTGCCACGGGGAGGCCGTAGGAAGCCCCTGACGACAACTTAGATAAGTCTTACGGCCCACGCAGTAAGGTTTTTGTCTTGTCTACCTACCTACCAATATACTAACATAATTTGCAATAAAGATTATAATTTATGTGTTGATTTTACGGTATGTGTAATTGTGTATGATGTTGTATGACGTCGAACAAAAATTGATTATGTAAGTTTTTCATATAATCATATATATTTGAATGTCAGATTTATGTTGCAATTGGCTGTATTTATATACCAATAGATTGGTGTATAAATACAGTTATTAAACACAAAAACAGGCAGATAAAGCAGCGCAAACAGGATTTTACTTATTTTGATAGATCTAAATGGATAAGATCTGTTTTGTAACTGCATTTTCTTTTTTCAATGTTTAATGCGTGCCGTGGCAGCCTTTAATTAAGGCTACACTATAAAATGTTAAATTCAACATGAGATCTTAAACATGTATTTTTGGTGTATGCGTTGTTGGTTGTCCTTAAACTTGGTGTATGCTTTGTTGGTTGTCCTTAAACATGTATTATTAAACAATTACATGGGACTGGGTGTACTATTAGGTACAGCTCTGTCTTACCCTTCCAGGAATACAGGCGTGGTGTTATGTCACTTAGGTGTTATAGTTAATTTGTTAACAAACACATGTCTGATCTAGCACGTATACATGACCTCTTCAGAACACCACTCAAAGGAAAACTTTGATAATTACCCTTCAACTTCCTTAGACAGATTGTCGATCGTGGATGACTGTTATTACCCAAATAACACAGTATAAACAACAAATACTTCCGTTATCTTACATGTAAATGTATCTGTATTATCGCCTTTTGCGTTTCAAGAGCGTTTCAGCGTCTCATGGGATAACAACCGTGTTTCCTTATCTCCCACAAACTATACTTTGAAAATATACGTAAAGAATATTCTTTGTTCAGATGTCAAAGGAAATATACACGTAGATGTAGGTTTACATCAGAATTTTCTTTTGTGAGATATTAAGTAGTTTTTAGAAAGGATTTATTATACGATGGCCTTTAGTGTGTCGCATTATGCGAACGAATGTGTTTTAATTTTCCTGGAAACGGGCACTGAACATAATCTTTTGAATAATATTAAGAGGTACCCCGTTGATACACTTTGGGATTCGATTTAGAGCTTTGTAAACGGTTAATCATCATCTGCCTAGCCTTTACCCAATTACGAGTATGTTGTGGTGGGCTTCCAGTCTAACCAATTGCAGCTGAATACTAGTATTTTACATGGAGCGACTGCCTATCTGACCTTCACAACCCAATTAGTACTGGGTACATACGGATTTTATCGAGATTTCTGTGGGATTAAAGATTGGGGTTGACATATCGCTATTGTTAAATGAATTGTAACCATAACTTATCTCAGCATACAACAAAACATTTCTAAATAGATTTAGAAAATATTCTAACAAAATTAATTCAAAATAAAGCTAGGATCCACAAGTAGTTTTAAAATTATAACCAAGCACCTTTAAATGCGTGTATTTTCGTAGTATTAGTTTAAACTTTGCATATCAATTCAGAGGGGTAGTTTCAGGCTAGCTTACAACTATTATGCATAATCTCACTAAAGTCGGGGTTAAGATAAAATATATCTGCGTTCAAATTGTTCCTCAGACAGTTCATAAAGGCATAAGCCTACATTTAGTCCTCCTTTCATTCTCCCTATAAATGTGATGTTTATTTAAGTGAAATTCGTCTCGTTCTGCCTTGAAAAGCTTCTTGTTAAATGTTCCGAAAAATATTTGTTTCTTATTCAGAGAATTCAAATTGCGATTACACGCACCATTTATTTTTGCATTGATAATTCAGTGATTCATATTGTTACTGTAGTAATTAGCAGATGTTTCATGAGAGTCACTGCATTAAGTCTGTCTTATGCTACTCCCACATCTGGGTTAGCGTTAACGTTAATGGCAATGGCCAACTACTCGTTAATTAACGCATTAAAAATGCGCGTTGCCTACATTTAGGTTACAATGCCGTTAAGAGTTAATTCTGTTGGCCACATCTAGGCGTTAACTCTAACTAACTCTAGCTAAGGCGTTTCGTAGATGTGGCCAACAGAATTAACTCTTAACGGCATTGTAACCTAAATGTAGTCAACGCGCATTCTTAATGCGTTAATAAACGAGTAGTTGACCATTGCCATGAACGTTAACGCTAACCCAGATGTGGGAGTAGCATTATAGTAAATGAAAGGTATTTGAAATTAACTTCAATCAATGTAAGGTACCTAAATGGTGGGAAGATAATTTGTACCTTTCTTAATGTCAATGCAATCAGCACCTAATAGATACGCCAACATATCATTATTTATTGTGAAACAATACTAGATAGAAGTAAAAGTAATCGATTTTCACCCCATTCTAAACAAAATAAATGAGCTTGATTTTCATTTGTTATTTTACAAGCGGCTATTTTATATTTTATAGAATCCAAGGCAAAGAAAATAAGGGATGTTCCATTGTTTTGAAACTCACACAACACACACTTGTCAATAATGTCATCACGAGGTCATCGTGAGGAAAATTGTCTCATGGCGGTATCGTGTTGTCAGGTGTCAATCGTAAGTAATGTATATTGTCTTGGGGGACCAAAACCATACAGGAAAATTGTTTATGTGGCACCCAATGGGGGTGAAAACATTTATGTCTCACCCGACACACTTTGTGAGATTAATCTCTGCACAACACAACAATATGTTCAAAGGAACTTTTGTAGACGACTTATTAAGAAATATTGCGACTTTTACAGACAAGTGTTACAAACAAGATCGCTAGAATACTCAAATAAACACTCAATACTGAAGAAACTGTTTAGAAACCCCAAACAATGATCGACGAACCCCATAAAGGGTTACTTATGAGGGTAATCTCGAAAGCCAGAGTGTGATGAATTGATTGATTCTGTCTTCCTCGCCGGATAAACAACCGACCCACAAATACACTGATTAGTAGGGAACAGGGGCGTACTACCGACTCGATTAACACCAGTTCCGCCTGACCCAAAAAGGTTGTTTGTTTTCTTGGTTCATGGAGCGGTGGGAGGATGCTGGAGAGGTCTACATCACTGGTCAAACTTACCCACTGATGTTAGGTCTCGTAGTTGCGGTTTTAACGTTTATCCGTTCATTTGTTCTTGTAGGTGTGTTTAGACATGAATTACATCGGCCTCTTATTCACTCGCACTTTCGAACCGAGTCATTATTTGCACATTCAGACGTATAAAAGTTATCCCAGTGGTTTATACCCTTTTAACAACAAATTCAAAGTAAGAATCACTTATCTATTGAGGGCAAAATAATAAAAACAAATACGACATAGATAAAAGAACTTTCCAGACCAAAAGGTTCGGTATTTGCATTTGAATGTGGCGGAACCCTTCAGTGAAACCAAATATAATTTTATTGTCAATGATTTCATTCTAAAAGCTTCCACGCGACCGCTAATATTGTACCGCACGATATTAGGCGATGACGCGCGATATCTCGAATGCCGACCCTATCAGCATATCATTACGTACCTATATGCTTATTACGAAAAGTTTTAGAAAAAAGCCGAGTGTCAAAAGGGACCGGGAACGCTGTGGGAAATTAAATTTCCGAGGACACAGAGTTTGATTGCTTTTCTGCGGAATTGAAAATTAAAATTGTAGATGTAATATATTTGTATGTTAGGTATTTACTTTCAATTTCCTTGCCGGAAATAGTAGCAGTGGAAATCGGAAACAGGCGATATGTAAACGAAGTGCTTTCAAAGCAAAACTAACATGTTGGCTCTCTCTGAGGAATTATTTCTTTAATAAATGGACAGGTTATTTCTTCTGCATGCATGATGGCTTTGAGAATAAAAAAAAAAAAAACTTCCAATTATACTTTAACTAAACTTAAATTATAACTTTAACTAAACCCAAAGTATAACTTAACTAAACTTAAATAATACTTATTTTCCTTTTATTTGTTCGTCTTATCAGCTACCAGGTCCGGCTGTCTTGCGACATAGGCCTCCTCAAGTTCCGTCCACATTTGTCGATTCCTCCTTACTATAATGCTCCAACCTTTATGCAGATCATCCTCCCATCTCTTTATCTGCCTTCCTCCACGTCTTTTTCCGTCTCTTGGGACGAAAATTGGACCAAAAAAAAAAGCTTAACTTAGGTTTGCTGAAGAAAATTGGACTAAAAAAGTTACAGATTTACCAATCTGTAACTTTTTTAGTCCAATTTTCTTTTTGTGTCCTCATCATGTGACCTGTCCATTTCCATTTTAGCGTTTTACTTTAACATCTGCTACTTTTGTGGTGTTCCTCATTTGTGATAATACTCATCATTACCCATAAAAACGGTCCCACTATGCTATCATAAGTTTAGCACATCATTTCTACAGCCACGGCGACCTATTCTCATGTGCTCGTAAGCCCCGAAAAGCTTCCAAATACAAAAACACAGAGATTTTCCCGGCGGCTGGCTAGCAAAGCGTATACTCGCACGGGATTGGCCGCTGCATGCAGACACCGATTGTCAGAAGCTGGAAATGGATTCCGCCTCAATTCAGCTTGCTCTGTGAAATCTGGGAAATGGAAGCGAGGCAGAGATGCGATTGATTTGTTTCTGTTTGTTATGTGGTTGATTATATGAAAGCGTTTTGGTTTACCGGATGAATCACAAAAAATATACTGTTTAGTTTTGTTTGATGATTGATGATTATGATTGAGCACCACACCCAGCCAGGAGCAAGCCTAACCCGGACAAGCCGGATACACCAGGGGGCACTATTTTGTAAGAAAAGATGAGTCGGGCACAATCAGCCGACTATGCAGCCTAGAGTGGTAAAGGAATAGTGGTAAAGAAAGGTACAATTCATAGGGATGAGCATTGGTGTTTTGACCTTCGTTTAATTGGTCTCTTTTATCATTGGAGAATCATATTCGTTTCTGGTGGTTGGGATTCCTTTCGTTTTTGGCTCGTCTTATGTAACAAAATTATGTTCGTGTATATCGTGTGTTTCATCGTCACTAGTATTAAAATATACTATTTAGTTTTGTTTCAAAAATCATTCAGCCTCGTCCTCGTCCTGCTGGGATAGAGGCTTCATTTGCGTGAGGCTGTCAACTCATCAACTCGCGGGGCTGGAACCACGGGTTGATATGTCCCTCACCATATTTTCCTTTGTTCCCATGCTCACAGTTAAATAGACCTCTCAGAATTCCAAATTTTCGACTAATTCTATGTACAGTTTCAGTTTTAATCATAATTAGTATCATGTCGAACATGAGCTCAACCCTCAGGCCTCTGACGTAGTCATGCATACAAGACGTATTTTAATTGATTATTGAGATTTAGTCTGTTATTCATGTTAATTTAGTAACTATAAACACTCTTTGTTATATTTTTGGGTTTTGTTAAACAAATATAAACCAGAAAAACGAAAACATCCCCATAAACATTTTCACCGTAAAAGCTCAAAATATATTTGTGAGTTTTGACGAGCGCACTGCGTAGGTACATAAGCCCCTATGTATTGACGTTGATAGAACTGAGATAGAACACGAATATTCACACGTTGATTCAGCAAAAAAGTAGATTTCAGACGTGTCAGCACAAACGAGGTAACGTTAATCTATTACAGATTACAGTACGTGTTACAGTATCTGGGTCACACTCTACGGTACGATAGGTCTTTTAAATCATAATGATTGGTGGAGTTTTGAGGTAAAGGCGCGTTAGAAGGGTGCCCTGGTTACATAATGTTGGGGTTGGACGGACATCGTGCTACGGAATTCGAAAACCGTCCTTTATTGGTAGGAGAAAAATGTGTGGAAAATGCTGCAGGTGTAGCGTGGCGTACCGCTGGTTAGTACGGCGTAGCACCACGTAGGGCGGCGTAGCATTGCGTACTACAGCGTAGCAAAGGCATTCACATATGCCTCACATTGTATTTTATGGGGTTTTTTGACATAATAAGTCACAGGTACTTAACTTACAGCGAGATCATCCAGTAAAATCTTTCGTCCTTATTGATTTATTTCATGGTATTAATCTACATATTATATATTTAATAATCATTTTAAACTAACTATACCTAAACATAATTAATTTAAAAATATTAAATAAACTAAAATAAATTCATTAATTACTTAATTAATATTATCCATTTTAGCTTAAAATAATAATTATTATGTAAACAACGTAATTATTTAATGATTAATGCCAATCAGTGCCATTACTGAAAAACATAAAATAAGCCCGTTATACTTATTATAATAATTTATTGTAATTAAGCTTAATCGGATTATTCTGCAATAATTGAATACGTGGAACATAACAAATAATGTATGGGACAGGTTGAATGCGGTGCGCGTGCGGGATGAACATACTCGTACGTTTATTTATGGTTGTTTAATTTGGGGAAATTTATTTGGGTCCGACTGTTTAAATATCCACTTTAATTATATTAAGCGAGCCATAAAGATACTTTATAAGCCTCTTTAATAAAATAAGGTTGTACTTCGGAATATGCCCCTGTATGGCCGCAGAGTCTTTGTTTAAAATGTTTGCAACATTTTCCTTATTAGAAGGGTGCTTTACAGAAATTTTCCCACAATTTCTACTCGACATTCTATGACTGCAATATTTTAAGTGGGTCTTCTTTTTACAAGGTTTCATGCTTTTTTTTCTATTAGGATTAAAATTATTTTCTTATTCAACGTCAACGTTACATCTACTATCGGGAAAAGAGATCAATGTACCGTTAGGATGCCGAAGAAAATATGTTTATTTTAAAAATAATTCGTCAGGAGCGTACCAGGTCATGTGGTATTATATGACACAATACTGGCCAGTATAATACATTCTAAATACAAAAACAGCTGAAGAAGACTAGATCTAGTATAAAAAGGTGTCTGACTCCAAACACCTACGCCCCTAAAATATCCCTCTCAGCCACGTAAGCAACACACATTATGCAGCACTTCATGAATACTTAACAAGTTAATGAGATGCGTCAATATTACCGAGTTACTGGGAGGAGCTACGCAAATACGTGTAGATACACGGTCTAAATAATTAGTGTGCCGAGCTAATAGGTTGCGGCGCGGTGCTAACGAGCGGTACCGGCCACATTTGCGAGTGAAGCGCGGTTCGGCGTCTTCGTAACTATAAGGGAGATGCTACGTAGAACGCGGGGATATCATAGACTTGTTCTTCAGCATCGGTGGGCCAAGACAAACGGCCTCTTTAAATTAGAGGCGTGAAGAACTGCTGCGGTGGAGTCATTGCTGGATATCGCAAGGGTAGCCCGCGAAATTCAAATTATCTTACGTTTTTTTCGAAAATTTGAATTTCTTGGGCTACTCTGACCTTTCCACCTTAACTAGGAAAAACAAGTAATGTCAACTTGTACCAAAAACCCGCAATCATAAACGATAGCTGTCGCTACCCATACTCATTGTCGCTAAATATAAAATCGCACGCGTATTATACTACACAGGTTCTGTAGTAGCGGTACTGCAGCGCTCCTTCTCGCCTCTAATTTAATGATATTCTTTACACGATAATGATGATGGAAAAGTCAATAATGTATTGACATAAGCTACCGAAAGTTAATTCTTTTTAAAGTGGCTGTAGAAATACGAGACTGTTTGAAATCGATTGCCACTTGTATAGGCCCTTACGTTTTGGGGAGTGGCATCAGCTGGATTAGATTCGCTGGGGCTAGATTTCAATTTCGAGTAATTACAGAGGTTTGTGTCCTGTTGTAGACTTCTATAGGCTTTTGGGGGTATGAAGAACAGGGTGTAAAGCTCTTCATCCCCCATAGAAAAGGGAGGATCCTCCGACCAGACGGGTGTTATGTCTGGTGGGCCACTGCCCGACAGTTGTTGTCGGGTTCTCGTATATAGTCTCAAGTCGCGGATAAAGCTGCTTGCGCGATGTAGGATTCTGACGTGTTTCGCGGTTAGTTCATCATTTGTGTCATAGATGGCGCTGTAGTACTTTTTGTCCAATGTAGCTGTAGTACTTTTTGTAGTGCCGCTACATCACTCCCCCTCGGAGACCAGAGTCGATTGTAGACAGATGTGCCATAGAGAGGTGCCGTAGAGGTGCGCCGTAGAGTAGCGCCGTAGAGTGGCGCCGTAGAGTGGCGCCGTAGGGTAGCGCCGTAGAGTAGCGCCGTAGAGTAGCGCCGTAGAGAGTGGCGCTGCGATGTGGCTGACTGCTGGCGCTGACCGGGAGGATCAGCACTCGACCGGCCGTAGGTGCAGTGCCAAGGTCGCTAGGTTGAGGGTGCTGACCAGGTATGCGCGTCCGCTGCATGCTGGTGGTCAGGAATACCCGTTTGAAGCTGGCTGGCTATGTCTCGCTGCTCGAAAGCTTGAGGAAGTGATCTTGTTGTTGATGATGATGACGTCTCGTTGCTCGAAGGCTGCGCTGACGTCCATTGCGGGGTCACCAATTTGGGGGTAAGAAGAACAGGGTGTAAAGCTCTTCATCCCCCATAGAAAAGGGAGGATCCTCCGACCAGACGGGTGTTATGTCTGGTGGGCCACTGCCCGACAGTTGTTGTCGGGTTCTCGTATATAGTCTCAAGTCGCGGATAAAGCTGCTTGCGCGATGTAGGATTCTGACGTGTTTCGCGGTTAGTTCATCATTTGTGTCATAGATGGCGCTGTAGTACTTTTTGTCCAATGTAGCTGTAGTACTTTTTGTAGTGCCGCTACAGGCTGATGATGATGAACCAGAATCTCTCAGCAAATGTTTAATCTCACACTTAGAGCCAAATCAAACACACACATTGTGCGAAACTGCATAAAACTTGACATCTGTGGTATATCCACCCAATCGCGCGGCCTGCCACTCCTCGCACGCCACTCAATCAATGTTCCGTTGCTGTCGCTCATACTTCCCAAAACACATGTGACATCTGCCACGGGTTCATCCGCTCCGCTCCGCTCCGTTCCCCGCGTCCAGTATAGCGAAGACTGTAATCAGCAAGACCTTGTGTCCCTCATAGCCAATATGACACCCACGACCTTTCCTTTGATAAATTATGCATATGTCACGCCTCGCGTCCTCGCATCATCGATGTTGTGACGGCTAAATAACACTCGCTTTTGCTCTCCGACACTCGCTAAAGGAAAATTTACATGGAAGAGGAAAACAGAATATTTTTACACTCACATATTGCTTTGAAGACGTTGTCTCTCAACTGTATGAAAGATTCTTACATGTAAACGTAAGTGTTGCCAGTAAATAAAACAGCAAGAAAAGTAGGTAAATATTTTTCATTCGGATTGCTCTGGATCTGACATGTGTTACTACAATATTAACTTCAGTTTTGTGAGTAGGTTTATGGAATCGCTATATTTCTTGTTGTAATGTTAACGTGAAGTTAGATTTTATCGATCGTACCTAACCTTAGGTAGGTTATTGGGGTCTGCTACTGAGCTGACATATAATAAATAAGTTTTATTATTTTTATTTTTAACGTCATGTGAGTATAAAACTTCTATAAAGCATAAAACAAACTTCATCAGTCCAGGTTAGACTAGATTTTCCGTTATAAAAATTGAGACTATTGAAATAAAGTGTCTGTCTTGCAGCAATCTGTTTGCCTGACGCTTGTTGGCGACAGTTTGACGTGGAAAGTTCAAGTAGCTATATCATCTGCAGCGATTTAGAAACAAGAATTCGAAAGCCACTGCCAAACTGTTCCTTCAAGTATTTTGCCTTCATCTTACTTGTATTTAGTCGTTACTCTTGTTACGTCTAATTATCTAGAGTTGCCAAAGTTTTAGACTAACACTTTATCAGAATTAACAAAGTCTGAGCGAAAACTGTAAAATTTTGTCCCATTCAGCGACGTTTTCTTAGGAAAAAATTCCGTCATTATTTTAAGCCGAGCTCAATTTAACTCTAAAAACAAGTCCCCTGGGCGTATCCAAACAACCATTTGTAAACAGGCGGATCTTTTAACCGGATCACAGCAGCAGCGGCGACGGCGAACATTTTACCGTAAGTTCCTTTTTTGTTTGAGTATCTTTTAGTTAAATGAAAAAAATATCAAGGCGACTGCACGGGTTCCGTGTCCTGAAAAGGCTGTATTATATAAGTTATTGCTCAGTAACGATATCTGGGCTCCGATATCACATGTCTAAACATCGTTGTGAGTAGAATGCCTTCCCCGGGGCGTGTTCAGTGCGTCGGTCGTCAATCTCGCTGCTATCCGTGCGGCTCGTCAAATCGCACGAAGTTTTCTGGTATTTTCATTGCTTTACAACATCCTTTGGGATGTGATATACTGCGTGACATGCCTTTGTGACACTATTGTCTTTAAAGGATGCACTAGCGATAAGTCGTATTTGTGATTTTGTCGTTTATTTAGGTATTTACTTGGAGCGTTTAATGTTTAGTAGGGCCGGAAAAGTGTTACCACTAGGAATTTCCCAGTAACAGTTTGGAGTCAGGATTTGTGAATGGTTGATGGCAATAGGTTACACCTCTGTCTAACCTTTCGGCGATTACTAGCATCGTATTATGATGGAGCACCGGCAGCGTTTAATGACTCAAACATAACTATGTCTCGTAATACTAGTTTTCGTAATAATTATGTGTCACGCTGATGACCATCATGTTCATGAATACTTACTTAAAGACTTATGATTCCTTAAAATTGTCCCTACACAGACCTTAGGCAGTCAAGACGTGTTTGTCTCACAATTTCCATACTTAATTGTCCTAGGCAGTGTCGTTTGTTGAGAACATTTGGCCGATAACGATGTGGTAAGCAATTTGTCGCTCTAGTGTTCGACTTAGGTGCTCTCGCAGCTACGAGGCGGTGGCTAATGGCTCACATCTATACTAATATTATAAAGAGGAAAACTTTGTTTGTTTGTTTGTTTGTAATGAATAGGCTCAAAAACTACTGGACCGATTTAAAAAATTCTTTCACCATTCGAAAGCTACATTATCCACGAGTAACATAGGCTATATTTTATCCCCGTACTCCCACGGGAACGGGAACTACGCGGGTGAAACCGCGGGAAGTCAGCTAGTGTAGAATAAATTACGGAGGTCTTATGTTTGTTGCTCGATTTTCATTTGTTTTATGTTAGCAAGAGAGCTCAGATCAATGGCAATCACTTCCAATGTATTTCGATTTTCTGTAACGACTTTTAAATAAACAGTATTGACATGTACTACCTACCCATTTAGGAAGCTCTTCAGTAGCTGATATCAATGACAGAACCTGGGCAACCAAGTTCTGCACGCAAATAGAGAAAACGAGTTTTCCCAGATATGAGACCTAGCTAGACCGGCTATATCGATTTGTTATGGCCGTTTCCGAGAACGTGATTATAAATGTACAAATATTGCTCATTTAACAGTGTTGGATAGGATATGTATAAATTGAATTTGCATCATCGTTAGAGATCGATAGAGTGTCATTTGTCAATCTAGACCTAGACAAAGGAGCCTTAGGACTAGGGTTGTCAACCGTCCCACGAGAGGCGTGATGCCCCGTTTCCAAGGCTCAAATAATGTGTCCCGAGATGAGTCCGCGGGACCCATTCAAATGAAGTACGGACGGCGCGTTGCGTACGTGCAACGGTGTCGGGGGTCGAGACAATGACTGCGCTTAAATTTTTCAAATGTGCCAAATAACAAGAAAAGTAATCCTTCGAAAAATGAAAAACTGTGTTTAAAAAACATGTGATGATTAATTTGTAATAGCGCCGAAAACTTTATTTTGTTTCAAATTTTAAATAAAATTGATAAAAATATGAAAATGGTTTTTCTGTCGTTTCTTTACATTTCAGGTCCCGCTTTATAAATTTCTGGTTTCCTGTATATCTTTGGCAACCCTAGTTATAACCTCCTACGGTTGCTTTTTAGTGTTCAGTAAGATGTTATTACCAAAAATATTTTTTTTAACATTAGGACTTACAAAACGACGCTAAAATACGTACAAAATCTATTCTTGTCCTTAATTCGGTTGTCTGTTCAAGCACATTTTGCTTGTCTTCCTTAAAATAAGTACCTTGAGTGCCTTTTATAAAAGAAATACCTACTTATAGATCGAAATACTAAGAACGCTTCTTATTCCATTATTTATTTACTGTTCTGTAACAGATTTGTTAGACATAGATCTTTTGGAACGTCAGAAAAGGATCTAAATTGGAATCATACCCCTGTTTACCGAAGGGCTCTCCTTCAATCATAAAATAACTAGGTTCCAAAGAATATGTCTGAGTTATAAAGATGACAATACTAGTGGTAACATTTCCATTCATTTTCTGAGCTCATATGAATGTGTTCACGATGATGAGATGTTTACGGCCCTGGAAGAAATCTCGGTAACAACCTGAAAGGATTTTTCCATACATACCTTTTACATAGGTAGGTTTAAAGAAACTATATTCTCAATAAAGACAAATGTCACTCACTTGAGAACAAGACCGACGATTGAATATGTTGTACAACTTGTAAACATTTAAGTAATAAGAAATTGGAAGAAAAAAAACCTTTTTTTAAACCTGGCAATTTTTTTTTCTACGTTACTAACGCGAAATTTTGCGAAAGAGGCATTGTGAGAAAGCAACATTTTGAGGAGTCATTCTGCGAAAGCGACATTATGAGAGAGACATTTGACTACCAGTAGAGATTTTGCGAAAGAGACATTTTGTGCCTGAGCCGGAAAAACATAAGTACCTATGTATTATAAATTACACAACGTTCGTCGTCATCAGTTACAAACTAGACTACACCCATTCAATGCCTTAATTTCTCTAGAAGTGCTCGATCCGCCATAATACTATATATTGACTAAGTTGAGTTTTTAATGGAAAGAGTGCAGATTTCTTATACAAGAGGGTATTCTATTAAAAAGCTGTGTTGTGTACATTAATATAACATGTAGTGAGGTATACGCAGATACTTAAATCAATATTCATCATCATCTGCCTAGCTTTTTCCCAACTATGTAAGGGTCGGCTTCCAGTTTTACCGGATGCAGCTGAATACCAGTATTTTACATAGAGCGACTGCTTATCTGACCTCCACAACCCAGTTAGTACCGGGTAATAGATACCCCTTGGTAAGACTGGTTGTCAGACTTTTTGGGCCTCTGACTACCTAACGACTGTCAAAGATCTACAAATGACAGCCGGGACCAACGGCTCAATCAATATTCTCAATCAATGAACTCAATATTTATGTTCTTTCATGTAATATAATTAATTTTCCAATAAAATCATCATCATCATTATCTTGCCCTTATCCCAATTCATTTGGGGTCGGTGCAGCATCTTCGGCGTCTTCTTCTTCCATACCTCTCTATTACTCGTCATCTCATCAGACACTTTTAATAATATTTCATTGAATCCAATGAAATATTATTGTGTATTTTCCTTAAGGCGGTACCCCGAGCAAAATTAGCAACTCTATTTGTGGTGGTTCAAACTTCGCTTGAAATACTGTTAGAATAAAGTTCTAATCAGCTTGCACTACGAATTGGTCGTTACGTCAGTCACTGCAGGCCGAATTGTGCGAAATGAGTGGTTTTTATCTAAATATATAAAAGAAGAAACTGACTGACTGACTGACTGACTGACTGACTGACTGACTGACTGACTGACTGACTGACTGACTGACTCATCTATCAACGCACAGCCCAAACCGCTTGGTCTACAGATTCCAAATTTGGCATGTAGGTTCCTTATGTAGTCTAGGGGTGCACTAAGAAAGGATTTTTCAAAATTCACCCCCTAAGGGGGTTAAACGGGGCTCCAAAGTTTGTATGGGGAAACAAGATTAGTTAGACTATTTTATTCGAAACTTCACAGGAGTGCTCCTATTAATAAATGATCAGAAACGGGTTTCAGGATTTTTCAGAATTCAACCCCTAAGAGGGGGAAAAGGGGTGACAAAGTCTAAAAATCAATGCACAGCCCAAACCGCTGAGTCTAGAGATTTCAAATTTGGCATATTGGTTCCTTATGTGTTTTAAAGGTGCACTAAGAAAGGATTTTTCAAAATTCATCCCCTAAAGGGGTTAAACGGGGCTCCAAAATTTGTATGGGGAAACAAGATTAGCTGTTAGACTATTTTATTCAAAACTTCACAGGAGTGCTCCTATTAATAAATGAGTAAAAATGGGTTTCAGGTTTCTTCAGAATTCAACCCCTAAGAGGGAGAAATGGGGTGGCAAAGTATAAAAATCAATGTACAGCCCAAACCACTGAGTCTACAGATTCCAAATTTGGCACATACGTTTTTTATGGGGTCTAGGGGAGCACTAAAAAGGATTTTTCAAAATTCATCCCCTAAGGGGTTGAAACGGGGGTCCAAAGATTACATGGGGAAATAATATTAGTTAGACTACTTTATTCGAAACTCAACAGGAGTACTCCTATCGATAAATGAGTTAACATTTTGTGTTTCAGGTTTTTTCAGAATTCAACCCCTAAAGGGGGAAATGGGGTAACAAAGCCTGAAATTCAACATAGGTATTGTTTGTACGGTGAATTGGGTTGGGTGTAATACAAAATCAATGATTTTAAGATTTAATGTGGCGGACCTGAATTACCATCATTCCCTGTTGGGGTGCGATGGGGTTGAAATGTCTAAAAATCAATATGGGTGTCGAAACCGAGATTATCAGGGGCGCTGATGTCGAAAATGGCATTTATTTTAAGATCCAGAAGATGGCGGATTCAACTTCTATTCTGGGTTATTGTTGATTTATTGTGATGATTGTGATAACGATGATGATGATTGTTATAATGATGATGATGATTGTAATGATGATGATTGTGATTACGATGATAATGATTGTGATTACGATGATGATTGTGATAATGAACATGATGATTCTGAAGATGATTTTGATTACGATGATAATGAGTTTGATAACGATGATGGTGATTGTGATTGTGATAGTGATTGTGATAGTGATGGTGATTGTGATAGTGAAGGTGAATGTGATGGTGATTATGATGGTGATAGCGATGGTTGTTATAACGAGGATGGAGATTGTGATGATGATGATTATGATTAAGATGATAATGATTGTGATTACGATGATAATGATTGTGATAGGTAACGATGATGGTGATTGTGATAGTGATTTTGATGGTGATAATGATAGTGATTGTGATAGTGACAGTGATTGTGATGGTGATTATGATGGTGATAGCGATGGTTGTTATAACGAGGATGGAGATTGTGATGATGATGATTATGATTAAGATGATAATGATTGTGATTACGATGATAATGATTGTGATAGGTAACGATGATGGTGATTGTGATAGTGATTTTGATGGTGATGGTGATTGTGACAGTGATGGTGATTGTGATAATGATGAAGATGATTGTGATTACGATGATAATGATTGTGATAACGAGGTCAGTGATTGTAATAATGATTGTGATGGTGATTATGATAGTGATTGTGATAGTGATATTAATGGTGATTGTGATAGTGATAATGATGGTGATTGTGATAATGATTGTGGTTGTGATAGTGATGGCGATTGTGATCATGATTATTGTGATTAAGATCATAATGATTGAGATTACGATGATAACGATTGTGATTACGATGATAATGATTGTGATGACGAGGATGGAGATTGTGATGACGATGATTGTGATTACGATGATAGTGGTTGTGATTACGATGATAATGATTGTTAAAATGATGATAGTGATTGTGATCGTGCTGGTGATTGTGATTGTGATGATGATTGTGATGGTGATTGTGATGGTGATTGTGATGGTGATTGTGATGGTGATTGTGATGGTGATTGTGATGGTGATTGTGATTGTGATGGTGATTGTGATTGTGATTGTGATTTTGATGGTGATGGTGATTGTGACAGTGATTGTGATAGTGACGGTGATTGTGATGGTGATAGCGATGGTGATGGTGATTGTGACCGTGATGGTGATAATGATGAAGGTGATTGTGATTACGATGATAATGATTGTGATTGTGATAGTGATTGTGATGGTGATGGTGATTGTAATGGTGATGGTAAAGGTGATTGTGATGGTGATTGTGATAGTGATAGGGATAGTGATAGTGGTAGTGATAGTGATGGTGATAGTGATAGTGATAGTGATGGTGATTGTGATAATGATTGTGGTTGTGATAGTGATGGCGATTGTGATCATGATGTTTGTGATTATGAAAATGATTGAGATTACGATGATAATGATTGTGATGACGAGGATGGAGATTGTGATGATGATGATTTTGATTACGATGATAATGATTGTTAAAATGATGATAGTGATTGTGATAGTGATAGTGATTGTGATAGTGATTATTGTGATAGTGATGGTGATTGTGATGGTGATGGTGATTGTGATAGTGATGGTGAATGTGATTGTGATTACGATGATAATGATTGTGATAACGATGATGGTGATTGTGATAGTGATTTTGATGGTAATTGTGATGGTGATGGTGATTGTGATAGTGACGGTGATTGTGATGGTGACAGTGATGGTGATGGGGATTGTGATGGTGATGGTGGTTGTGATGGTGATTGTGATAATGATTGTGATAATGATGGTGGTTGTGATAGTGATGGTGATTGTGATAATGTTGGTGACTGTGATAGTGATCGTGACTGTGATAATGGTTGTGATAATGATGGTGGTTTTGATAGTGATGGTGATTGTGATAATGATGGTGGTTGTGATAGTGATGATGGTTGTGATAGTGATTGTGATAATAATAATAAATTGTGATGATTATGAAATTTGGCAAATAAATAGTTTATAACCTGGATTAACATGTAGGACACTATTTATCCATTTAGTATGATTCAGTGAGACAGTTACCGAAATGCACGCGGGCGAAGCCGCGGGCAACAGCTAGTTGTTTATAAAATCATACTTACGTCTTTTGGAAAAAATAAAACGACAATTATGTTCATTATTAAATTGCCTATCCATTAGTATAAGTAGCAAATCAAAATAATGGTTACTTTACGAGGAGTAGCATTTTATAAATCATTATTTCTCATTTCTATGGTTTCGTTGTGAGGGGATTTATTAAACATTAAGCAACTTAAAAAAACATATGAAACGACAATTTTGGAGTCAAGGATATGTAGTAATTTAATGTATTTTTTATTAGTTGGTATTTCTTTTGGATAAAGAGGAGTAGGCTCCGAAAAACTGCTCGCTCAAGGTCATTTGCTCGGGGAGCCGCCTTAATCCTTGATTCTGATTCAACCCTTATTATTGCTATCCAATGATTTGGTCTCATCAAAACTGACACACTCTATCAACCCAGGAAATAAAGAAAAAGTTTTGAAAAAACTTTCTTGTTAGGCCAACAGATTTTCGCAAAATATCTAATAAATCAACTAACTTTCTGGCTTGTTGGTCACACGAGCGTGAAAATGAGAACAAAAGAATTCGTTAACACATTATTCATTTAAATCACTAGGTTTTGCCAGGGACGAAGTATTATAATTATCTGTGGCCAGGGGCATCGCCCGCAAAACTCTGTAGGACATTTTTTCAGGAATGTATATGAATAAAAATCCTAAGTCTTGTGAACACAAAATATGTCTATTAATACTATTCCCGGATGAAAAGCCTATGTCTATTTGGAATAATGTATCTAGCAAATAATGAAATAATGAATGATGAAAGAAAACTGGATAAGTGAGAGTCGGATTTGCGCATGAAGGGTGCCTACCATCGTAGTGGGGAGAGCCCCCTTTAATTTTTAGTTAATATTTATTTTATTTTTATCATTTGTTTTTATAGCGGCAACAAAAATACATCATCTGTGACAATTTCAATTGTCTTATCACGATTCATGAGATACAGCCTGGTGACAGACAGACATATAGACAGTGGAGTCTCATTAATAGGGTTTTTACCCTTTGGTTACGGAGACCTAAAAAAAAAGGTTCCGGAGATTACCCTCCACATAAGTTTATACTGTATGTCAAGCTCACAAAATGTTATCATAAAATATTCTTATTGATTTTCCGAATAATTTGTTTTACGAAAACTTTCATATTGTAGATCAAATATGAATGTCGTATGTGATAGATAACTTTTTCAGGAAACCACATAGTCAAATGGAAATAATGTAATTCATGAAATTCATATTAGGAATGTAACTTTGGTGATTTGTGTCGGGGAATCCATTTGATAGCGCCCTGAAATACGTATTCAACTATGTAATCTTTGGAATAGATTCACGTCACGGTAACATTGCTAATCATATGTTATTATTTATCTCATCCCCTAAACGTGGTGCGACGTGACAGAGGTTTATCAAAGGAGGGAGTAGCATGCTATGTGTGTGTAAGATTTATATGTAAATTAAACTGAGATCACCTATTTGTTTAGCAAACGTTGTCGAGTGAGAATATAGGGCAACTACATGGTTGATTTTGTGGAGGCCAAGCTATCTGTAGATGAATATGATATGCAGATTTTTTTAATGCGCGTTCCTCTTCCTGTTTGTCAGTCAAAGTCAAAGTCAAAGATTTATTTGCCGATAAATATGGTTACAGAAGTTCTTACAATAGAATACCATTGTAAGAACTTCTGTAACCATATTCATCGCAATTGAATATGTTTACCTACTGTAATAACAGTAGCTTAACATATTCAATTCATATTCAGTGTTGCCATGACTTTCATAGCATAGACAAACATAGAGGTTACGTTGGATGCAGGTTATGATCACCACATACTCGTATCTATTCTCCGGATTTTTTTAATTATATTTAACGTTATCTGTTTTTTTTTTAATATTTAGCGTGACATAACCAATAACAGTGTGAGTCCGATCAATGATATTCTAATAAACAGATTAAGTTATACACCTATAAAACCACCGAAAAAAGTGTGCCGCGGGGCAGAGTCAGCTCACATACCCGCACAGACGCAGAATAAAGGAAAAACAAGGTAATTGGCCCGTTTTCGAGTCTCCACGATTGCGCGCTCACAACATATCTGTTTAATAGAATGTCATTGGAGTCCGATAAATACGTTTTCTTCTTTCACACTATGCACAGAAATGAGCTTTGATGCACAGTTATTATAGTGAATAATACATTATACTTACTTTAATTGTAAGTTCCTGAAGGTTCTTCAACGTGTCGATGATTCTCAAAGTCAAATTAGTTTCGACTAGAACTCTACCATATCTACGGTTGATGTGGAAACTTGTATGATACCTACACCTATTTCTGCCACAGACTAGAATAAACGGATTTTTCAGAAAAGATCTAGAAAGGTACTGGGAATTTCTATTTAGAAGAATTTTTTGAATGAGAAATAAAATAAAGAGCAATCCCAAGAAATCCTGTTACTTTGAAAACAAAAATCATTTAGTAATATATGAATTGATATATTTGTTTACATATAAGCGGACTGCAGCGTTGCTCGGGTGGAACTTCGCAGTGATTTGCATTTAAAGTACCTTTCAGGGATCGCCGTTTGTGGCCAGCACACACCGGTACATAGGTGCCTATACATATATGGGGACATTCCTATATT
Source organism: Xestia xanthographa (assembly GCA_905147715.2). Classification (NCBI taxonomy): domain Eukaryota; kingdom Metazoa; phylum Arthropoda; class Insecta; order Lepidoptera; family Noctuidae; genus Xestia; species Xestia xanthographa. The sequence goes on along the minus strand of LR990659.1, from coordinate 16,232,259 downwards.
GGGATTTGGATCGTAGATAGGTATTGTATGTACCTATACTATATAGCAATATTGTAAACATCCCGTGGTATCAAATAAAACAGATGTGTCAACCAATAGAAGACAATGTAGTCAGAGCAGAGCTAAAAATGAAGCTTAACTTCTGCCACTCGATTTATATGGATTTACATTGAAGTTTAGTTCCCTTCAAATGCAACTTTGTTTACCACGTTATCGAAAAAGAAAAGAAGTGAAATCAAAAACATTTCGTTAAATAAGTTCAATGTAAAGTTTTATAGTCTCAGTGCCTAATAAATTAATACCCCATAACTACTGTTAACAAAATAATTTACCTCGTTAAAACCTTAATAAATAAAAACAAGATGGAAAACCCAACATTAGCGATATAACCCTTAGATTAGAAGCAGCAATAAAAATTCTTGAAATCTCCGCAGCATCATTAAAATGGTTTGTTTCAGTAGACATTCATCAAGCGGTAGTTTAATTAAAACGAAAGTCTTGTGGTAACACTTTTTGCTGTTGACTGACCCAACAGGGTAATGTGATTACAGGACGACGTGGAATATACAGTAATGGAGCGTTAATATATTATTTTGTTTATAAAATAATTGTAGGTGTAATAAGCACTGGGAGCGGTTTTTTTGTTTGAATACCATATCATACATTTGTGTATCAAGACGCGTTGGAACCGCGTGGTGGATTCATTTTCCACATAGAGGAGGCCTGTTCTGTCTCAGCTGTGGGAATGTTACGGGCTGATTAGCATTAGACTGTATAGTTTGTATTTGTGAGAAGCCTTAATATTAGTAGAAATGTAGTGCTAACTTCGGAAACATACGTAGTATAGGTTCCTATACTGTCTCACTCACGGTGCGCGGCGAAACAGTGCTCCTGCCACGTGGCTTCGCGAAAGTTAGCTTAAGGCTCCATTGCTTCATACTCCATGTCCGGTGGCCCATTAATTTATGCTAAATGCTGGCGGTATTACCCGCCGCTCGTGTAAACATAATGCCGTCCGATGCATTGAGGATAGAATTTAAATGTAAATTTGTACTTTTTGCCCATTCACGCCGCTTTTTTGTAACGTTACCGTTTTAAGATTCAAGGTTGAATTTGTATGGAATATTGTGAAGAGGGTTTTTATGTTACCCGGATGATTTGTATACGCGTGCGAGTGAGTTGTTTGCTGATTCAGCATCGTAATTTAATTAAAGTATATTGCTGTTTTTAATTTACATAAGTTACCAAGTTCTATCGATATACCAATTTTCTATTCAATCTGTTTTTCTTGGCTCAGTCTTCAAAAGACAACTCAAAAACTACAACGTATTGTATTGTACAATTTGGACGTATTCAATAGGGTATAGTTTTCTGCTACAATACGAAATAGAACAGAGCACTGTTTTATACTCCTCCCGAGGCGATAAAATGTATCAATGGCGACAATTCTTCGGCAAACATCGATAAATTCGGTTCAATGTGTATCCTATCTAGGCTACTAGTATTGACGCCATTTGTGGCTATATCTTCTATATATTTCTCAATTTGCACTGGTAAGTCATCCATCCACTACATCTATATGTATGTGTATGTGTATCTTGTCAATTTTCTCTTTCAATGAAGGCTACTTATAGTAAATTAGGAAGTTGCAAACTGTGTGGTGCTACGCTTTATTAGCTATCCTGTTTAATTAGTAGCTGGTTGCAAATGAACTACGTGTCCCCTAGTATTGAGTAATATTTTACTCGGCTCTGGTTTAGTATATTTTCTATCAATAATGTTCTGCCTTTATGCGGTTTCCGTATTATCCGATGCGTCCAAATGACCGCAGCCCGAAAATTTACGTAGAGTGCGCGTAACGTGCGTACGTGAGTTAGATTTACGATGGTTCGACGAGATCGAAAGATTCGGCGATCGCGGAGTAATCCCGGCTCGTGCGTCGGGCACGTTTGCCTCGTCAAGTAAGTTTGCTTTGTCCTCGTGGTACGAGGGCCCTCGGGCGGGCCCACGGCTTCGCACTTCCCTACGTGATCATTACGCGTATGGTACTTCCATTCAATTTGCTCAGCTAACGACACAACGTATTCTATATTCAAACACTCATTGTTTATAGCCAACAGAATGCGCATTATGCATCAAGCAATAACTGTACAAATAAATAATAATTCGAGCGCTATGTAAAGGTTCTCCTTTTACGATCGCAGAATTATAACTCGTAGGTTTTATTGCACAATCAAATTGTAAATACGTTTCAAGAGAGGCCTTTCATAGTAAGAGAGCAATATTAAAGATAATAAAAACATAACGTATAAAAATATAAATTGCGTAGCACTCGTAGCAGGTGCCTCGAAGCGTGAACACTGGGATTATTATCAGCGCGGGTTCCGTCCCGAAAACCCTTTTCCTCTTAGCCGTCTAACCGGAAACCGGAAAACCCGTATTCAATGGGTTATCGTTGGAAATTGTGATTTGGAAAGCGTGTGAGTTTTACACCTCGTATTTTACATTTCATCGCCCTAGTGCTTTTGAGATAAAAAGGCGATTCGAGATGAATTTCTCTGAATTTTCCTTGCTTATCTTGTGTGACTGGATTTTCGTTTGGAGAAATTTTACTAGTAAAAGTTCATAATCACTAAACATGTTTGTGAAAACTCCGCAAAATAAACATGATTCTATTTCATCTTGCTATCATGAATACCCACGCATAACATGACGCAATATGTTAAAAACATTTTGTTACAAATTAGGGATAAAACAAAAAAAAAACAGACCAACATGTCCACATTCAGCCCGGGGCATGAATACAAAATGTTAATATAACTGGCATTCTGTTAACACGGAGCAGCGTGGCCGTCCGTTACAAAGAGTAAACAACGTAAACACACAAGTTATCCGTGGCATGCACGCCTCGCTCTCGTCTCGCGCTCGCTCCGCTCTCATCTCGCGCTCGCATCGCTCCCGTCTCGCCTGCGCCATGTCGCGCCATTTTGTTTCGGCTAATTAACGTAGGATTGTCACAGTCCCCCGGGGACCTTGTTAATGTACCTATGTGTTGTACAAAATGTCTAGCTAGGGGTTAAATTAATATTGTTGGCAGAATTTTTGGGGTATATTTTTTGGGAGTTTGCGGTAGGGCGATAGTGGAAGATTGTAATGGTTGTGTTGACTGTGACTTCAATAAGTCAGAGCTGCTGAAAACAAATTAGAGGTGGACTGCACTATTTTGTAGGTATTTAGCAAATTATTTGTTCCAAACTTTCAAGTAAATACTTACCCAAGTATATAAGACCTATGCCAGAATAAGGTTAGTCTTCGACATGACAACTGCGACTATATTAGTAATGAAATATGTTATTTAGCAACACACCCTATTTTACAAAGCTCTGTAAGATTTGCTCTATAACAAATTTAAGTGGGAGTGTAAAACATTTTTTCCCTTTTACCACAAAACGTGATCACAGTAATATAACTTTTATTCTTGGTATAAAAATTCTTAGCTTGATATACGACGTTGTAAATCATTCCTTTTACAGTAATAAGTCTTTTAGGACACATTTGATGTAGTGGTTAGAAGTGCGACAAGCGATCGCGAGGTCCTGCGTGAAAGTCTTAGTTCCCAGGAGGGTCGAAGTAAAGTAGGTATTGTTACGGATTTTCCTGATATTTCTCACCCTGTTAAAAAATTTAGGCTCACCATCTGTTATATGAAACGTAACCTAACTCTCATCGGGTTAAGGTCTATAATTGATATGCAAAAAGTATTTTACTTGCTGAACCCGTTAACTTGACGTCAAATCATTTAGTTCCAAAGTACCGCCAACTTCTACCGCCAATATATGTAACACTTAACACATTGGACGTTGAGGGTGTGGGGGTCACACACGCGGTTACACAGTTTCTTCATCGCCCTTCTGGGGGTAGAAATGACCGCGCATTACCTATATGTATTTATGTAATAGACCAGCCGTCACATGGGTAAAAAATTGCTAACATTTTGCCGTAAGTCGAAATAAATGGCCTATTATATGAGAAAAAAGTGTATGTGCGAACTTCGTAGCAAAAAAACTATTTTCAATGTTAGTTTTTTGCCAGTTCCTTACTTACATTCATTTCTACTTAAGGACTTTTCCAGCTCTTCTTTTGTTCGAAAGTATCGAACGAAGCAAGCTTTTTGTGAAGAAAACTAGGGCTCCTTCAGCAAAAGTTGCAATTCCTAATTAGTTGCAAATTGGTCTCACTGATATTGGATTTCGAACAAAGTTTCGATTTTATCATACTTCGAAAACTTAAAGCTCTTTCTTTTTTGCCCAGACTCCTACATTTATATCTCAGTCTGCAAACTTCATCCTTCACTTTTTCGTTAAAATTACATAAGTTTGACTCAATGAAGGTATCACACGCATAACCAATAAGTTCATTTTATGATACAAATGAGTTCTTATAATACGTGACGAAAAAGATCAAAAGTCTATAAAAACAAAATAAAGGCAACTTTACGACAGCCTTAACAAATATACTTAGTAAATACGGCAATAGGAAATACAATAATATATTTTGTGTGTAATAAAATATATAAAAAAACACTTTATGCCGGTGACAAAGCAATATTTTGATAGGTGTTCTGGTTTACTACCGACGCGTCGTATAACTGAGGCAGAACGTTACCCAGCGGTGGTGGATCGTATAAAAGTTGTAAAACGGTCGTGAACTAACTCTAACTCATTTACCTGCCTCCTGTCTATTTATTTTATTTTCTAGTTTTACGTTTCGCACCTGAATCACTCATTATCCTGTTTTGATAATAAAGTTATGAAGACTATACTTACCTACCTCTTTTAAGCATAATTGGCACTTATACGTATTAATGTTCTTCGAAGTGGATGTTGTCTGGGATTTACGAGTACTTTTAGGTACATTTCGTGGAAATTAATGTAATATTCCGTTTCAGTTGTTACGTGTAGATTCTGTTCGGTAATATCGGGTTCCCGGGTGCCAGGCGCTTCATTACCCCGACAGTGTACACATATACAACATTTAATAACTCGGATAATTAATAACAAGTCACGGATGTTAATAAAACAATTTATTTATTTAAACTCGGCAATGTAAACTTACAAAATATTACAGACAGTGAACAGGATATTTTGGCACACGTTGAGCCATCGAAAAGTATCCGATAGGTTACCAATTACAAGTATGTTAGAGTACTATGTGACAAATGGTAATGCTCTCATGTTATGATTGGTTCGTAAAATTTCATCGTTATTTCAATTTATACTAAGTTTACACCCAATTTAACTTTAACGTAAATATCTTTAATTATCTTTTAAATTTTCCACAAGTCAATTTACTTTGATCCATCATTATTATAGCGAAAATCAAATTATATTAAACTTATTTATCCGTTGTAAATTTTCCTAATTATTAAATCTACTTTGGCAGTACCACTGTATCGATTTATTTACAGATTAATTTAACTGGAAATATTAACAATCTCTTATTTCTATTTTTAATGAAATGTCAATTTATTCTAATCGATTCATAGATATAAAACATCGATATAATATCTACTGATTTATAACGCATTTCTCAAATCGATATAAAGGTTTACAAGAATTTAAAATTGTAGATTAGAAAATTATTTCAGACGCGCCAAGTGTGATTACACGTTCTTATGACTTATAACAAATCGTAAAATTTGGCACATGTATCTTTGGCAAGGAACGCTACAAATCATGATTCATTACAAAAAGACTTCGTTGGAAATAATATCAAAACTCCGTAACATCGGTTCGCTTACATTACAACAGCACTTAGCCTATACAAATTAGATATGAATTTATTTACAATAATATATCGTAAACATCTACGCTACTCGAGTCGACAAACGAACCTCCAGCTAGTTTGAACATTCACAGCAGGTTGCGGGACCACTGGTTCCACGACTTGCTCCAGCCGCTGGCCGGCAGCGGCGAGGGGTTGGGGGGAGTTAGGAGCGTCCGCCGCGCTCGCCTACACGTCGCTGGGGGGCGAGGCGGCGGGCTCCGGCCGCTAGTGCAGCTGACTCTTGGTGCTGAACCCGTAGTGCAGGTACGGGGAGCCGGCGCCGTCGCGAGCGCCGCCCGGCCCTCCCCCTCCGGCGCCCGCGCCGCCGCCCGGACATTTCAGTGCTGATCGCAGCTCTGAAGCCATTTCGGAACACAGCGACGCCTGCGCAAGGAACAATGACTAAGAAGATGCCCCATGCAACAATTGTCATCATCAGCGTACAACAGTGCAGTGCTGGACGTAGATCTCATAAATCACACGTCGTTTAACACCATCCTCCAGAATTCGCATCCGGCTGCCACCAGCCACACTGCGAATACCGTCGCTTAGTCTGATATCGTTCATCCTTACGGTTGACGATAAGCGGCAACCATACGTCTACCCTAATAAAATAGCGTATAAAGAAAAAAACGTACCTCCTCCTTCTGTGATGCAGCAATGAAAATACAAAATTATCGTGAGTTAAGATCGAGCGAATTACTGTAGTACCAAGTAAATAGGCATAGCACATTCCGAGAATCAATTAATAACTTTGAAACTCAATGAAAAATAACTCTCAAGTATGTTCTTAATTAGCTTCGATAAGTAAAAGTGCCCGAGCCAGAAAACAAACAAAGAAATCAACACATTTTGATGACTAATTACTGTCTCGCTAGCGGCTACCAAAATAATGTAAAAAGACACACCAGAAAATGTTACCTACATTATTTTAAAAATAAACCTAGAACAAATAAAAACGGAATTAATCATTGAAAGTAAATAAAATGAAATAACAAACAACGGTCACGAAAATTCACATTCATCAGGAATTGTAAATAAATTAATGTCGAATTTAATGTTAATTAATGTCGCCCGTTAAACTTCTTGCTGACCGGAAAAATATGAAGTTCTGGGAATTTTCCGGAGGTGGATATTATTTGCGTGGAAGCGTTAAACATCCAGGATCCACAAAGGAGAGCCAACAAAAAAGGTCGGCTGGCAACAAATATTTGTAAAGGCTACCTTCAGATTCTTCTGGATCTGACAAAACACTGTCTTACGGTTATAAAATAGAATGCCTACGATGATGGCTAGTCGGATCAATTACAGATAAAAAAAACGTTAATTCTAAACGCTCTCCTCCATTTGATTAACACAGAGTTAAGTTATGGCAAATCGTCGAAAAATGTATGTTTTAGCAGAAGGTTTTAAAATAATAATAATTAGGTTGTAACTTTACCCCGTGTCTAATGCATTTCCAGTCTAGTTCGGCCCGGTTGGACGGATTTAGTGGGGATTCATCTCAAGGAGTTCCTATTCCTATATCTACATAATGTCTATGAAATATGACTCACCCGTTCGTCTACGGCGACTTTGCGCGACTTCCAGACGAACTCGCAGACGGCTATGACGCACGCGACGCCCATGCCGCCCATTAGAACCACGAACACACCGCCAACGTTCGCCAGTCCTAGCTCGTTCGCTGTCGATGAAGACTTCGATGTCTCGTCCTGCGTTATCAAATATTATGTTATGAAACATGGTATAAGTACTCTACGAAAATTCAATCAAGCTTTATAAGTCTCAAGAATATTCTCGAAGACAAATATGAAATTTAAAAAAATCCCTTACTATCCAGTAATAAAAAACAATAAAGCGCTTCTTGCTTTTCTTTCCAGTGAAACGTATTGGAAACATCAGATATTATTATAGACACAATTATTTTCTATAACTGCTTTTACACGTTCCCCAAACTTTGTTGTTATAACAATCGCGAGGTACTTTTGATCTACAGAGCCAATAGGACCCTATTTTATTTTATTTCTTCATGATTGAAACATTGTTGAGTATACGTGACACATCCTTGCCCTTTTATATCCCTTATAATGCCCCATAAACGTTTACTGACGGCTCCTGACGTTTCCCGAACAAAAATGCGAGATACAAGGAAAATTATTCGAGTTCTTTAGATGCTGTGAGAGGAAAAACGATGGGTTTTTAATGAAAATTCTTCCTTTGAGGCTGCTTTCAGCATTTTCAATATGCTAAGCTGAATAGAGCTGGACTAAAGGAAGCTCCTAATTAATTAAATAAGTTTATAGTAAATATACTTGTGGTGTTTATCATAGTTAAATTTTCTTACCTTTCTTTGTGAAGGTAATATAGTCAACATTTTGTAAATTGGCTTTACTTATTAAGAAAATCCAAAAAAATACAAGAATTCGGAATCGTCGTCTAACCGTTAAACTCAGTAAAACTACGGTAACTACGAGTGGTTAACGACGCCATTTTCCCTTTACTTACCCTGCAAGACCCTCCGCCACGTTTCTCTTTCCACCATTTTGTTTTCAGAATGTGCAATTTTCCTTCCTCCTGCAGTTTGAGAACGGCCCCGCTTATGGCCGTACGGTACGGTGAGTCTAAGAACAATTCGAACGAACGTTAAAGGTAATAAAGACGTGAGAGTTTGTTACTGGCCGTAAATATGGCACATCGGCTTTTATAGGAAGTTCGCCTTTGAAGAGCGGCATCTATGTCCTTTGTGGTAGCCTCTTTCTAAAGTTAGACAGTCAATGAACATACGTGTACAGTCACGAGCACCAATATTTATCATCATCATCATCGTTTCAGCCGAAAGACGTCCACTGCTGGACATAGGCCTCCCCCAAGTGTCGCCACATTGACCGGTCCCGTGAGTCTTGCATCCAGTGGATCCCAATATGATAATTCGCGAGAAATAACGGTTGTTACTTGGAGATAGGATCTTTTTCATAAAAATATGAATTCCAGAATATACTATGTTCGTAACAACATGAAATTTTAATCAGAACAGTAGGAGAAAAACACTTTTAAAAGTTGTAAAGTGCTTACATATTGGTGCTCGTGCTGACTTTACTGTAACTATGATTCATAAATAGGTACTCCAATATAATTCAGAGCGAATATAAAAATACTTCTCCATACGTGTAGCACGAATCTCGTTCACAAAAGTAGATATTGGTACAAAACTACGTTTTTGCCGATACAGTTACAGAACTTTTCTCATTATTCCAAGCATAAGTATGAATTGTTTGAACTGTAGTTTTGACCGTTTATACTAGTTTTGCACAAATGAATGGAATGGAATTATAACTTTTCCATTTATATTTCGAGGATTAATTAAGACTGTTTTCATGGCAAGCAGCTTTTATTTTTGTATAAGCTTCGTAGCTTATGTAAAAATAGAAACTGCCTCTCTGTAGAAAATGTACGAACAGAAAAAAAACAAAACTAATTGGATTTTACTTACTGGGAGGCATAGCAATCCCGTATCCTTTAGAGTCCAGCATTCCCCCCACTTGGGTAAGGTCACAGTTCCTCTCCACCACATATTCGATGGTGGTGGACTCCATCAGGTAGGCATACGCGCCCTTCCCTCTGACCACTCTCTCCTCTCCTTCCTTATTACTCGTTGCAAATACTGATGGTCTGGCAGATTCCATGAAAGACCACATTCGTTGGTATGTTGAGAAGTTTGAGTCCTGTTCAATAGATAAGACCAACTTTATTTCTCCTGTAATCGGATGACGCGAAGAAATCGAAACGAGAATGCGAAAATATAATTGGTTTTATCATCACAATTAAATTATTACTACTAAGCAAAACACCTGAAACGACTTTTTCAGGATTGACGTTTGGTAAGGGTCTCAATAGATGCTCTGTGGTCTCAACCGTTGATATATAATCTCCTTACTAACTGGCTGATAGTATTTTATAATGTCAGTTGTCATCTTTGATTAGTGTTGTCAATCTAATACATATTATTTCTATGGCTTGTGAAAATAGTTAAATAAAGCCAAGTTTCTATTGGTTTATCTTTCTTTTACGTATGTATCAATTTAATTAACTATAGTATCTAAAATGTCGAAGAAAAATGCAGACGGTGAAGAAGAGCTAGGAAACAAAAGCTATCTAGCCAGATACCTTCGCCCGGAAAAATTTGACGTCGAGACTAATGCTTCCGGAGCTGGTGAAAAATGGCGACACTGGTTTCATACTTTTACTAATTTTCTGACAGAAGAAATTCCGCACGGAACAACCGAGGTAATAAAGCTTAAACTACTAGCAAACCACCTCACTGCTAATATCTTCACTCATATACGAGACTGCGAGTCTTACGAAGATGCCGTATCTATTTTAAACAAAGCCTACATTACACCCCAAAATGAGATATTAGCCCGTCACATTCTTGCTACACGAAAACAGAAGAGTGATGAGACGATTTCGGAGTACTGCCGAACTTTAAAACTACTGGCACAAGACTGCAACTTCCAATCGGTCTCGGCACTAGAACATAGAAATCAAGCGATACGTTGCGCTTTTATAGCGGGTATTCTATCACCTAAAATAAAAGAACGTTTATTAGAAAATACCTCTATACCCTTGGATGAAGTTCTCAAACAGGCCGTGACCATTGAAACAGCTGAGAAAGATTCCGCCACAATGAGCGTTAGTATCCCTACTACACTAAACGCTTTGTCGACGCCTGCTTTACTTAAAGAAACCTCACAACTGCAAGTTATACCAAATTCTAGCGCTGCAGTATCAGTTCCTCTGACAAGACATCAATCAACAAAGCGCTGTTTCTTTTGCGGTGGGAATCTTCATCAGAGGTTTAAGTGTCCTGCTTTCCATGTTTCTTGCCAGTTATGTTCCAAAAAAGGACACTTTGCGTCAGTTTGTCGGTCACGGAACTCCACTACTAGCAACGCCATATCATTCACGAGATCTATGGCTTGTGAAAATAGTTAAATAAAGCCAAGTTTCTATTGGTTTATCTTTCTTTTACGTATGTATCAATTTCAATATCCTCTATATTTCTTTCTATCTCTATGCCTCTAACAGACACAATACATGTCAGGTTGACATCTTTATAAACTCAATATGTCAAGTTTGCCTAATAAAACCCGGTACACGATAACACACCATAAATCCTTGATATCATGCTTAACAACAGACTACAGCAGCGTTTCATATTTATGAGGTACTTGAGCCCAGCCTAAATTCATAAGGTAAGTCTCTAATACAAAACATTTATTCGATGGCACAAGAATACGTCACATTTATCCCAAAACCCTCATCTTATTTCACGATACTTTCTCAAGACAAGTGTTAAGTTTAAAAGCCAGTTTAAATCAAAAGGATGAAGCATCTTTCGGTGACTTTGAGGTTTGCAAATCTACCCAACGCAAATTACGGGAATTAGAATTCGTTTCGTTAAGCTGTCACCACAGTCTGATAGAAATCGAGGAGAGTAATGGAGTGGATTACATTTTGGTGAAACAAATTGCCTGAAGATGTTGCTGAAATGTAATTTATTCTGTAATCGCCTTAAATTTCTCACATGATATTTCTGAGTAAGAAGACAAATAAATAAACAGAAATGTTTGTGCCAACAAGTAACTGTGCAGCTCTTACAAATTATTCCAGCAATTTGGCACCTAGTAGAATATACTCACCCTGAAAAACGCAGCAGTGGAACCACCCTTCAGCGCTCCATATTTAATCTTGGTCTGTTTGGCGAGATCCTCCGCGCTCTCAATGGGCGAGTCCATTCTCTCCACGGTCAGAAAAGCGGCCAGGTTAGCCGTGTACGAGGATATCATGATCAGAGTGAAGAACCACCACATACCTGCTACCATGCGGGTCGATACCGCTCTGGTGCAAACAACAGTGTATTAATAACAACAACTTCAACACAAGAGGTTACACTAACGAGCATTGTTAAAATAACTATGTTGCCGTGGGACCTGCACTGAAAAGTCTGTGGCATTTGAAGTATGTAAAAAATTGTGACATGAATGTGATTTTGGTTTCAGTGCAGTTCCATGTTCTATAAAATCGTGTATTTCAAGGTGTAAAATGCAGTAAATAAACGTGTATTTTCTAAATTAAACAAGACATTGATTCCACACTGAAGCTGATGTAGAACCAGTAAATCACAATATCAATGTGCAATCAATTTCTCAGTCTCACAAGTATCTAACAAACTTTGATGCAGCAAGCTGTGGATACTGCACAAGCAAGTCTCGGGTGCGAATCTGTACGTTGTCGAAACTAGTTGTTTATTTAGCTACTAAATCAACTGTAAGTATTTAGCTAAGTACTGTGAAATGGAAACCAAGGCTAGTCGAGATAGCCAACACGTCTCTATTTAAATTGGACGCTCTAGGCGACTACCGATGCTTGAAATTCACAAAGGGCTGTGGTCGCTTTGTAACTAATTAGTAAAAGGGAGTTCTTCATCCAAGCTCTGCAACTGAAGGCTACATTTCCGTTTTGTAATTACCGCGAGATTACTCTTCCACTCAATTTTACCCATTCTTATTATTTCTTATTGCGTTAACCAGCGACGGCTTTGCTCCAATTTTTGTTTTAAGCAATGTGATTTGTTGTTGGCTTGCTGGTTGAAGACTATATCGGAATTGTAGCCATCAGAGGCATAAGGGACTTACTTCGGCGCGATATCCGAACCTTGCTGCATCAAGGAGCCGATAGTGAACCACAGCGAGTTCAAGAGAGTGAACTGATTCTCCAGCACCGGCGGCTCGTCCAGGCAGTTCCTGGGTGAGTCCCACTCGTACGGGCTGAACCTGCGCCCAAATACTGCCCGTCATTCATTTACAATGTATCTTATGATCGCGCGCCAACTTACTTTTGGTCAAATTTTAACACTCGGAATAATTTTAGCGAAAACGTACAAACATTTTAGTTTGGCAAAAATATTATCATATAGAGAACCCAAATTGTTCGCGCATGTTTTTTAACGATTAATTATTCTGTATCTGAGCGTTCGTGTGTCTCACTAAGGGGCCGCCTCCACGAGCGAGAGAATCGCGGCGAGTCAACGTTTTTCTATACGAAAATATCGCCGCGATTCTCTCGCTCGTGTAGACGGCCCAAAAGAGAGAGTATAGAAAAACGTGGCAAGGACGATAATATCGCCGCGATTCTCTAGCTCGTGCAGGCGGCCCCTAAGTACCTAGTTATTTTTTTAACCTGTGAAGTAGCTCCAATGTCATCATTCTATACCAGAATATTTTTAATCTTGAATGCGAGCACGGAGAACAGTGTCTATGCAATTAATTCTAAAAGGAGAAAAGTTATTTCTACATTTCAATAAAACTCTTCCGGAATTGAAATTCACTTGCGAGTAAGTTGGCGAATGATTGAACAACCCCTCTTTTATGTTCATCTTGTGGACTTCGCTGAGTTCACTATTCTATCACCAGAAATGAAACGCGTGTTTAGAATGCGAACCAAGTTTTATTGGTTTCCTCTCTTTTATAACATTTAAAGCGAAAACATGCTTAATTTCATTTCCGGCGAGGAACTGCTCATTGGCAGTCTGGTTCTAATAAAAGTTAATGTTAGGGGTCTTTCTAAATTATCTTACTTGGGCAAAAAATCACAGCTTTGCTGCATAAGAGATCCGATGGCAAACCACAAACAGTTTGCCAGAGAGAAAATATTTTCCATTTTGTCACCATCAGGCGTGTGCGTTGGATGCCATTCGTATGGAGTGAACCTATCGGACAAATAAATTTAGCAACCTAATTACAGTCGGCACTCTTCCAAGCGAAGCAAGACGATGTTTCAACTAAAAGATCCTCTTTAGTTGGCGCCATCTCCGAATTGAATCCATATGCCGTAAAGTATACGGTATGTTATACGCTGAATGTTGTGCAAACATTGCCAATTAGAGTAATTTTTCATTCTAAGTGCCAATATTAATAAAGAGAAGAAATTAAAGTGAATTTTCAGTGTATCTGTTTCCACGTTCTGTAGGTGATATACACAGTGTGTCTACAAGTACGTACCTTGCCAGTATGAAGAGCAGTACGGACACACCGAGATACGCGGTGGCCATATAAATCCAGACGTCGAGCGAGAGCGGCGATAGGAAGGAGAACAAGTTCGGTGGTTGCTTAATGGGCTTGCGGTAAAGCACGGAAATGCCGAGATTCATGAACGGCATTGTGAAGTCGACCACTTGCTCTCTGCACAAACGAAAATGATACAATGAATAGGGTAAACACAATGCGCTTCAACGCGCCACAAAAGGTTGTCGGTCCAATGGTTAGCGAGATGCAAACAATACTTCAGTGCAATTGTTATTGTCTTCCAAAAAATGCCGAAAATATTTTCTGGAATGAAAAAATAAGGGAGCTTATTATTACATATTTTCATGAGTACCTGTCGTATGTAATGGTGAGATCAGCGATGGCGAGGTCGGCGCGTTGTTCCAACAATTCCCTTATCATGCCGTCCCACTCTTTGGTCTCCCGGTTGTAGGACCCGTATCGACCGTCAGGCGCCAGCTTGAATGTATAATTGAAGCCCAGAATTTTAGATATCTCGTGAATTAGATCAATGGCGTAACCCTCGAACTGTGCGTTGCCCGTGAGTTTCTCGCTGGCCTCTCTCCTCATACAATACGGCGAGCTCTAGGGATTAACAGAACAGATTACATATGTAAATGTGTTAAAAAAGAATTACTACATGAGTAAACAGAGTTTACATACTTGGGGAATTCACGTGAAATGAATTTGTAAACAGCGAGCCTGGAGAAATGCTCGAGTGATTTTTTTTATTTAAATACAGGTTTGTCTGTCTTCTGTGTTTCTGTTTAGGCCTTTGTATGTATCAAGTCATGAATACGGATATGTCTCGCATGAATGTTTTCTCTCAGGGAATATATTTTTACTGTGAGCCAGTCTACATAAATCCCCTTTTCGCTTCTCGAGAGAACACTCATATATATATGTGCGATACGCTAATTTTGCTTTTGTGGGCCACGAGAGAGCAGTAAAATGTTTCCGGTAGATTAATGCCTATATCTTGAATGTTATTTATAGCTTACCAAAATGGTTGTAACGATGAGCGTCTTATTCTGTAGTATCTCCACTATCTGCTTTTGGTTCTCGCCGTAAGACCGGGTGTAATTAACGCCTTCTGAAGAGTTCCAAGTTCCAGCTTTTTGCAGTCCGTCCCTTGTTAATTCAATTATATCTAGAGTGAAATCGCTTCTGAATCCTTGATGGTCAAACTTTATCACTCCGGTTAAGCCTTTCATTTCGACCTGTTCATTGAATTAACGAGTTGAGTATTGTGGAAGTTATTTTGTTATCAAGTTTAGAGATCTATAATAATTAAGTTATACGTACAAACTTTTGGGTCAAATGTACGTTTAGTTTTAGTTGAGTCGTTGTCCTCGTTTATAGGGAATACAACTTATTGATTATTATATGTTTCAATTATTAATTGAAAACTGATTTAATTATATTGTCCCTAACCCGAAAGTGAAACCATATTTCTGTTCTGATTTGGTCCACTCCATCGTTCTTGAGGTTATGTCAATGACGGGGGTTAAGTTAATTACCGCTATTGAATTGCCAATATTGTACCTATCAATTTAGTCTTCCATTATCACGCACGACGGCGTAGAACAGCTTGCGTTAATTTAACACACATCTACGTACTGTTTACTTTCAACAAGTGCCTTCTTCAGCTAATTACATAACAGCGTGCTCGTAGAAGCTCACCTAAGTTAACGGTTAGTACAACAAGAGCCGCACAGATTCACATAAAAAGCGAAATCCCGGTGCTTAAGCCGAACATTGCTGGAGCAGTTAATCCGTCAAGTCTCACGTTCCAGCACTTAATCCCACTATGTTGGTCGCAGCTTTGTTCAATGACCACTAAAGTTCTCTTTTTATTGCGAGACTTCAGCACACTTTGAACGAAAATCGGAGAACGTTCGTAGATAGGTTTTAAATGAACTGTTATTGTTCTGACATTAACTGAGCGAGTGTTATAAAACTGGTACATGTAGCACGAGTATACTAAGGAAATATAGGCAAGTCATCAATCGTCCATTAAACCCAGAAGATCGATCTAAACAACAGACTATTTTTAACGGGAGATTTATGCGATGAATTAAACATGTATATGCAGATTGAACTTACGATTTTCATGTAATTGATGAGGCTGTACCCGTGGGGCCACGTGTCTTCAGCCTCGCACGAGAGGGGTCTCACGTCTATCTGCTGAGACGTATCGAGATCATGTAACGCCTTAGCGAACAGATGTACTGCATCATACATCAGGGCCGTTTCCGTCTGTATACCAACAAAGGATTCCTCTCAGAGCAAATCAAATAAAAACCTTATAGTAACGAGGGTCAAGGGAAATGTTTAATACGAATGGGATCTAATTCTCTAAGGAGTCAAATGAAAAGGAATACATAAAGGAGCAGAAATTGTATGGAAGGCTACAACATTTAGGAATGAATAGAATACTTTTTAGTAGGTAGATGTGTAAGTAAAGATAATTAAATTGTCCTCACCTTAATAAAGGTCATGTTCTCCTGTAAACAAACAATTAATTTTAATACAGCCCTGTTTATGTTAACTCGTACAAATAACTTTATCATTGGCCTACATACAAACGGGTGATTACCTTAGCCGTGGTGTGTCCCAGTTGGAGTTTGCGTCCTTTTCGGGCTTCGTCGTAAACCCAATCCCTTACGACTCTTTGAACATCAGCACGTTCGGGGTCAAGTAATCTTAAAGCTGTAATATTTGTGCCCCCATATTTGAATTCTTCTAAATCTACGCTGTGAAGGTCCTGTTGACAATTCAAATTTTCAATACCCGGAATATTTTATCTCTCCATTGATTTTTATGTTCTAAATACTTACCAAAGAAGTGATTAAATAACTATGGTAGTCAGACATCATTCCTATCTGCTGTGCTTGTTGGAGTACATCCCTTATCCTTTCCGTAGCACAATCCAATACAATATGCGATTCTGCTGAATTCTTTATTTGTTTCAAGAGTGGTCTGTAAAGGACTTTAAGCTTTAGTACAAGCACTTAAGTATTAAAGTAGTTTGTGAATCGAGACGTACCTGTAATCATGAGAATCTGGCAGTTGTCTCACAGCAACAGGCAGTTCGGACGGCCCGTGGGCTTTGAGCAACTCTTGTAGACGAACTAAGCCATCACTGTTCTCATATACTATTGTGAATGATCTCCATCCCCACGCTCTCACTAAATCCACATAAGCCTAAAATAAATGAATATCGTCATTTTCGAATCAAATTATGTGACCAACTGTGGACAGTCAAAATAATTAATTTACTAATTGGTGTTAATTTCATTGTCACAGATTACTATTATACCCGATATGTTTAGTTATTAAATTAAATCCAATGTGTCAAACACTAATTTCGAACACATTATACGTATAATTAAATAATTTGACATTCAAATTGAAATCGTGTATTGGAAAATTGGCGTTCAGTTCATAATGTTTCTTGGTTGCAACGTTTGAATGGCTTTGTATTGTGTGTATCCGGGCTATACAAATGGACGACCAACCTAATTGCGGATGTCCAATCTTCCGGGTGGGTGAACAATTTCATTTTTACCAACGACGGAGCCGCAGTCACATGTGCGTTTAATGGCCGTATCGTTTTAGTATTCAATTTTATGTGCTATATATTTCGTTTTAGAAAGATGGCCGTTGATACAAAATGAGGATAAATGTGGTGCACTGACTGAAAGTTGGCGTTTTGTCGGTGAAGTTCTAACACCACGTAAGTCAAAAATAGCAACTTTACAGAAGAGTGAAAAAACTGCTTGTTTATACCTAAGTAACAATGCAAAAGCATTTTTAAATTTGTGCTTACTTCAAATTAGATCTATCTAATTTGAAGTAAGCACAAATTTAAAAATGCTTCAGCCAATCAGAAACAAGTAAATCTCTAGATCTACTTGTTTCTGATTGGCTGAAACGACGCGTCGCGCGTCGTCCGATTCTCATGTCAAATGTGGTCTATTATTGGCTTTACTGGGCAGGCAGTCTCGACATTAGTAACGACGCTGTCGCAAAGTTACGATCGTTATAAAATAACGAAAAAATTCGGTTGCAATAACGACGATTACGTGAAACGCAAGTCTCTACATCCAAGTTATCGAGCAAAAGTCGTACATTTTCTTGAGTTCTTGACGTATCTATGTCGGTACGCTAACAAAAACGATATTTGGTAGTCTCTACACTCAAAGATAGCGATTATCCTCGGAATGATACCGATTTTTGTAGCTAATTTATCAATTTTCGCAAGAGTAACGAATATTTCTAACTACCATTTTTGACAGCCCGATAAGTGATTCGGTAGCATCGTTAGCTAATTTAATGGTGGTTTTTACGGAATTAATGACGAAAATTTTGCCGGATGGGCTTATAATTAGTCTGTACCGAAGTAGGGTAAATACGCTAAACGTCGGCCCCCCTTACGGTTTTTCTAACTGCATCCCTCTGACTCCATCAGTTTGCAACAAAAGGATAGCTTGTGATGCGGTTTTAGACAGGTTGATAAATCAATTTTATGTTTATAGACAAAAGGTTGACTTTTCTACTATAAGAAAAAAGTAATAAGGTTTAAATGCGACGAGATCGAAAAAACCCTAAAGTCGGCCGTTTAAGGCCCATGGTCGGTCGCATTTTTCCAAAATGTCGGCCGGGTACAGGATGTTTTAAATTAAGACAATTTAAAATATTAATAACATGATTTATTTTAGCAGGAGTATAATATCACAATAAGTTTGAATAATGTATTTGTTTAATTATACATTAAATTTTTGATTTGCACTTACTCGTAAACAATGTTACTATAATTATTATAACAAAGTTAAACATCACAATAAAATTAAATAGAAATTAACAACTACGTGATACAAATTTAAATTTAAAACAAAATAGTATTTTAAATAAGTCAAAGGGATTAAATTAATACTTTTATCAAAAGTGATTATTTGTTAAACTTTTAACGTCTTCGTATCAATAAACAATAAAAAAGGGAAAAACATTATTATGCATTGATAATTAAAATCGAACAGCAACTCAGCTTCATAAAATAAAACAGTCTTAATTAACTCAGTCATGTAAAAAATCGTAGTTCTAGTAAATACCTGCTTAGCAGTCTACATTTTTGGGCTTAATTAGGAACTAGCGTTATACAACAATCAACAAAGATTATTCAACCTGTAACAAACCTAAGTCTACAGTAAATAATTAAATTCTTCTTAAAAAAAAAACTTAAAAACAATAAATTATTTTGACGAAGTAAGAAAATAGGTAAGCACTAGGCATCTTTATGAAAATCTAAATCTAAACCAATTAAAATGCAATGGTGACAAATAAACTCTTTAGCCGCAACTTCTGAATATGGAAACCCTTTTTTAGTCGTACATTGTAGATGAAACCATTTTGGGCACCGATCACAACCAACGTTTTTTAAGTTGTCATCTTCGACATCGCTAATGAGTACCTCCTCACACCCAGCGCAATTAATGTGTTTTTTTATTTCTTTAGTCTTTCTAGTTTTCTTCTGTGTAGCTTGTCTTTTCTTTTGAATGGCCAACTTTGTTGTCGCCCTGGCTTCCTTTTTAGCCGCCATGCTCTTTTTCCGGTCCTGGACTTTTCCGTAATTTTTCTTTTTTAATATTTTCTTTATTTTCATAATACTCTCTCCATTTTGGAGAAGATATAGCAAGCGGCATGATTTCTCCGCCGACTATGCGAGATCTTCCAAAACTTAATGCACGAGGTGAAAATAAATGTTTTCTAAAAGACGGAGATACGGTATGCTTTGAGCTAGAGCCCGGTATTTCTGACGCAGTTGGTGTTAACCTTCTGTTAAGAGGACTAGTATTTCCTGAATTATTTCCTGAATTATTTCCTGATGATAGTGGGGAATGACCAACTCGCGGCAAGGATAATATTGTAGTATCAAGAGTAATATCATTCGGAACCTCCACTTCTTCAACGAAACTTTCCGGTAATGAAAACAACGACTGTGAATCGCAAATATCGTAATCCATTTTCTCAATTGTTTCGGATTCGACGTCAATGGCGTCAAAATCTACGTCTGCCTTCTTGACAACCAAAGATTTTGATGTCTGTATTTTTTTTTTTGTGTATCATAGTCAAGTGACTTTATATTATCTATAATATTATCATCATGTACTAAAGCACTAACAATCACTTCCTCGAAGCGTGGAGACTCAGATCTTTCGGGAGTATCGTTGAAATAATTTGAAGAAGACAAAATCTTCTCCTCGTTAGGATTGTTAGTTATTAGAATTGGGGCAGAATTTTCTGAGATTTGATTTTCAGGCGCTACTGGTATAATAATGAGTGGTATTTCGGTATCCTGGCAGTCTATATTTTCATCGGTGCTCTGAGGTATGGCGAAGGCATTGCTTTCGTGTTCTGGGAAATCAATCACTAACACCTCTTCACTACGTTGTGATGATGTTACCTTATTTTGATATTTCTTAAGCTGACACAATTGGACAGCTTGCTTTTCAGTTGCTGTGCTACTTAACTCATTTAAAGCATCTTTTAATTTTTCGACGTCAATAACTATTTCCTTTTCTTTCAGTTCGTTACAGAAATACGTTAAAACTGCTACAGTGGTTTCAATGTCTTGAATCGAGGGAATCGTTAGCGTTTCATTTATTGCCATATTTTCCAAAGTGTTTTTCACACATTTAGTATAATCTACTGCATTGGGATTAAAGGGGTAAAGACCGCACCTTTCAAACCCATTTTTTATTGTTTGTGACATATCTTTGTCTAATACCTTCTGCAACAATGGACAAAACGTTACTTTGGTCAAAGGTTTTCCCTGCTCATCCTGCCAGGCTTTAATAGTTTTTCGCCATTCAGATTTAAAAGGCCGAAAGACACTTACATCGGCGGGCTGGAGGATGTGTGTAGTATTGGGTGGTAAAGCGTACAGAATTATTTGATTTGCGTCACAAAATTCACTTAAATGATAAGTAAGATGGGATTTATGGCCGTCAACAAATAAAACGACGGGTTTTTGTACTTCTTTTCTTTCGAGCCATGCGTTGACACCGTTAGCAATATATTCGTAAAAAAGATCTCCTCTCATCCAGCCACTTTCCGATATTCCCAAGATAATCGTCGGCGGCACACTAAATGCAACTTCTTTAGGTGGTTTTTTAACATATGGAAAAACTACCATCGGGGCTACAAGTTCGCCAGTAGCTGAGATGACTATCATAACAGTAATAGTTTCCTTTTCACTACCTCGTTTCACTTCGTAGATGTTTTTCCAGCCTTTTGGTCCTATAACCTTACCTGTTTTTGGACAAATTTGAAAACTAGTCTCATCACCATTGAGAATGCGGGTTGGGTCTTCCAAAATGTCCAAGTTATTTGTCTTTGTCAGGAAATCTAAGAAGTCTGAAAACCATTTTCTTATATATTCTTCTGTTACTATAGCTCTTGCTGTATTTATGCCCTCCGGTGTTCGTTGACTGAGTTCTGGGTGCCTTTTCATAAACAATTCATACCATTTTTGGCCCGGAGTATCATTCTTGAAAGGATTTTGTCTATTTTCAGCTTTCATAATTTTCTTAACACTGTTTATTAAATCAGTTTTCTTTCTTGGGAAACCGCACTTGGCAAGTTGTATCAGCCATTGAACCAATGTTTCTTCTTCGGATTGGTTTAAAACCGAAGGACGTCCAGTTTTAAATACATCTATATCTATGCGACCAGCCAATCTATCTTGCAATGTCGTTCGTGGGACGCCAAATAGTTTAGAGGCTGCCCGAATGGGCATTCCATTACTTATTGCCTCAAGAGCATCTTTTATTTTAGTGCGATCGTAACCACATAATTTTCTTTCTTTTCGTGAAGGCCCTGGCTCTGTCATTGCAGTACCTAGGTACCATAAATCAAAAGTATTATGTTAGTATCTAAAGGCAGCTTTTTCTATCACACAGGTTAACCAGTATACAATAAACCAATAACCAATATAAACGAATTAAAGTTTCACGACCAACCCTACATATTTTTAAGCTATTAACATTGTGTTTAATAGATAGGTAGCAAGTTCCAAAAAGCAATTTATATTTGTATCCCAAACCATATTTAGCTATCATAGCTGCATAGATATGATTTCAAATTGGCTTTGTAATACATATTAATAAATTATAATAATATAGTATATTCAATTTTGAGAAAATATGTTTAATAAATAAATAAGTAAAAAATTACTACCCACACAATCAATGAAAAAATACAAAAGTAAACAGCCTGTATAGTGGTGCTCGAATTCGAGACTGGCCGACATTACGATCTTTAATATTTCTTAAGTCGGCCCCTGTTTCGTGTACCTTATTTCTCGAGATTCAACTAATATCACCCCGGCCGGTATTTGGCGATTAAACGTAAAATAGATTTATTTACCTATAGGCTTTGCAAATTCTCATAATAAGCCAATGGAACGGGTATAATTGGAATTTATAAAACAGACTGCATTTACTTTAAAGTCGGCCCCGGCCGAGAATACGGTTTTAAGTCGAAACTGGTATTCTAATGGCGGCCCCCTATTTTTTCCATAAAGCAATACGCAAAACTTTGTAAAAACTATCTCAAAATATAGTAAAAATAACTGTTTAGTGAAAACAAAGCTTAAAATTAAAAAAAACAAACGTCTTACCGTTGTAATATCAATCCCCGGAGCGTGGGTATTCACAGCAAGTAAGCTACTTTAACAAAGAACTTGCCGCTTCAACGGCGCCATCGCTACTGATGGTCAGTGTGCGAAGAGCGAGTGACGTAAACAGATAGTACCGGTTTTTACGTATAGAGTATGAACTAAGGTTGCAATTCGAGTGGTAAAATTGCCACTTTATTACCTTTTGAATAAATGCAAGCTGAAAATGTGCAGACTGCCGAAGATTGGGGGGGGGCCGATGTATGGCGTATTTACCCTATGCTGTGCTTACAAGTCGAAACTAACATATAAATAGGTTCCGAACGTATGTGTGAAGTGAATAGGCGTCGCTGATATTCATTTCAGTAGGAAGAGGATTCATTTTAATAAAATAAACACAACTGTAATCAATTCCTATAATCAACTCTAATAACAAAGACATTCAATTATTCTTTTAGCAAGTTCTGTAGCACATTTTAATGTTTAAATTTTAAAACATTATGTAATGCAGGCAAAATGAAGGTCATGTAGGTACATAAGTATCTTTAATAGCAGAAAATGTGAAGAAACAGGACATTACAGTTATTTCAGTGCAGAACACATTCCGTGTATTCATAATCATTACAATGGCATGAAAATTACAAATCACAGTACAGTACATCATAGCTATACTTATCCTATGACAAAATGTTAAACAAGACACAATAGCTAATACACACTCATCATCTTTTTATTACAAAATAATACTGTCGACTAAAAGATAGCCTACATACAATCATTATCACCAAAACATTGTCCACCTTTAATTCATCTCAACACGGCATAGGTACAAACATAGACTGCATTAATAAAAACAATAATATACACAAATACTCTCTTCAAACAATACAAAATTATCAATTTTTGAAATACTAACATGAAAATTAACGCTAAAATTAAATTTCACAATTCATTTTTTATAGAAGCATGAGATGAACATTTTTGTACATAAATATATAGGATAGGTCAACTACTTTCTAAGGTAAAGCATTATAAATTAATGGTATAACTTCTAATTATTTAGATTCTATGTACGGGTAATTCTACGAGTGACTTCACACGTTTGAGTAATTTCTATTTCGAATGAGTTTCATTTTACACTTAACAGGTTTGGAGAATTCATAAATGAAACAGGGAACACCATTTTATTACTTTTAGTTAAATGGTTCTGTGATTTGAAGATGGGTTGACAAGATTCAAACCTTTGGAAATTGAATATTTTGGAATTGTCTTGCACACAAGCATTTCTTTAGTGTCATTTAACCTCGTGATAGCTCGGCTGTGTATCCTTAGAACTATAATTTATGGTAATATCGAATATTGGAACACTGCAATTACACTCATATAGTTTTGGAAAAATCTGATTAATATTACACACACTACGTTCACTCAGTTTGATTTTCTGCTTGTTCTTGGACATTCCTTGACCGTAGTCCCCAGTACCTTGGAGGCCTTTTGTAGTGTGACAAAACAGCTCAACAGCTCGATAAGTACACGCTGCTTCCGTTAACTTTGGCATGTTTCGACACATCACACGAAATCAGCGTGAAAATGAAAAATCCCTTGAATCTGCTTATTTCTGTATCTTGCCGGAATAGCAAGAGAATTGTTCACGGAGCTCCTTTATAAATTTCAGTCATCTCTTCACACACAACGACCTTACAGGCTTTGTCGAATTCCTGTATCATTTCACAGCTACATAAACGTGAATGTAGAAGTATATCCGATGGGGTCGCAGCTTTAGCCAGAAAAAAGTTGGCAGAGGTACTGTACTCTTGGCTATCAATGAAAAATGCTTGAGAAAACACCATTGAAAACATTTACACAACAAATAAATTGGTTGGTTTCCAATGACAACAACGCAAAACGGCAAGACCAATTGACAAGCTTGCTTGACACTAAGCCAATGTTGCAAGGAGGCATATTCTAATTTCCTTAAATATTGAATCATTTATTTTATTTTTTAAAACGTTTTTAGCTGTACCTACGAGTTTTCATGAAAAATAGTGCCTTCAAAATAAGGCTTATATAGTCTCAGTTTAAGATACAAGAAAACCAATTATTTTTATTGAACCGTGTTCTCTATTTGTCCCCATAACAAGGTGATTTTGTAAAGGCATACAATTGTCTTCGAAAAAGCCGAATACGTTTTTTCGCTAGCGTACCGACATCGATATGTCAAGTTTATTACGACTTTGCTCGTTAACTTGGATGTAGAGACTTGCGTTTTTCGCAAGCGTCGTTATTGCAACCGAATTTTTTCGTTATTAGCTAACGATCGTAAGCGACAAGCGTCGTCGTTACTAATGTCAAGGCTGCAAGCCCATCTCCTTGAATATGGGGAAAAATGGAGAACATGGTTAAATAAAAATAATTGGTTTTCTTGTATCTTAAACTGAGACTATAAAAGCCTTATTTTGAAGGCACTAGTTTTCACAAAAACTCTTAGGTAGAGCTAAAAACGTTTTAAAAAAATTAAATAAACTATTAAATATTTAAGGAAATTAAACTTTGCCTCCTTGCAACATTGGCGTAGTGTCAAACTTGTCAAAACTCAAAAGTCAATTGGTTTTGTTTATTTGTTGTTGTTAATAGTTGTGTTTCTGTTTCTAATTGTGTTTTCTCAAGCATTGATTGATAGCCAAGAGAACAGTACCTCTGCTAAACTCTGGCTAAAGCTGCCACCCCACTGGATATACTTCTACATTCACGTAGTAGCTGCGAAATGACACTGGAATTCGACAAAGCCCGTAAGGTCGTTGTGCTTGAAGAGATAGCTGAAATTCCTATAGGAGCTCCTTGAACAATTTTCTTGCTCTTCCGGCAAGATACAGAAATAAGCAGATTCAAGGGATTTTTCATTATCACGCTGATTTCGTGTGATGTGTCGAAACATGCCAAAGCTATCGGAATCAACATGTAGCGAGCTGTTGAGCTGTTGTGTCACACTACAGAAGGCCTCCGAGGGACTGGGGACTACGGTAACCGTAAAGGAATGTCGAAGAACAAGCAGAAAATCAAACAGTGAAATAGTGTACTTAGTGTGTGTAATATTGATCAGATTTTTCCAAAACCATATGAGTGTAATCGCAGTGTTCCAATAATAGATATTACCATAAATTATAGTTGTGAGGACAGCCGAGATATCACGAGTTTACAAAAGAAATGCTTGTATTTCTTGCATACAACCATTTCTTTTGTAAACTCGAAGCATTTCTTTTGGAATTGTCTTGCAATTCCAAAATATTCAATTTACAAAGGTTTGAACCTTGTCAAGCTTCAAATCAAAGAACCATTTAACTAAAATGAATAAAAGAGGTTCCCTGTTACATTTATGAATTATCCAAACCTGTTAAGTGTAAAATGAAACTCTCTCTTCGATACCCACAATTACAGACACAATTAAAATAACAATGCACCGTTCCCGATCGGGTACGGCTGGGGAGGTGTAAAATGTTTTGGTGATAATGATTGTATGTAGGTATCATTTAGTCAAATGTATTATTTTGTACTATAAAGATGATGAGTGTGTATTAGTTGATTGTGTCTTGTTTAAAATTTTGACATAGGATAAGTGTAGCTATGATGTACTGTGATTTGTAATTTTCATGCCATTGGAATAATTATGAGTACTTAACACGGAATGTGTTCTGCACTGAAATAACTGTAAGTAATGTCATGTTTCATCACATTTTATGCAAATAAAGATACATAGGTACCTACATGTATACGACCTTCATTACATAATGTTTTATACATTTACTTTTATGAAAATGTGTGAGCGAACTTGATAATAGAATATTTGAATGTCTTTGATAATAAAGTTGAATATAGGAATTGATTACAGTTGTGTTTTATTTTTATTTATTTAAATGAATTCTCTTCCTACATATGAAATGAATATCAGCGATGCCTATTCACACATAGGGTAGGTACATCCGGAACCTATTTATAGGTTAGGGCACAGCATAGGTACTTCGCTACAGACAATAGACCGAGTAATAAGCCCATCTGGCACAATTTTTGTCAATAATCCCGTAAAACCACCATTAAATTAGCTTACAATGCTACTGAATCATCTAGCGGGCTGTCAAAAATGGTCGCTAGAACTAGAAATATTCGTGTTGCGAAAATCGTTATGTTAGCTACAAAAATCGTTACCATTCCAAGGACATTCGCTAGCTTTTAGTGTAGAGACTACCAAATATCGTTTACTTTGCGAAATCGTAACTTTGCGTCCGAATTCGCTAACTTTGCGATCGTTATCTATGTCGAGACTGCAGGCCCTGTATAGCAAACGGCATCGTAATGTCAAAACCGCTAGAAATTGAGATAAGTGGTGTTAAAATTTAAACGACGCTTTCCGTTTGAATAAAGTTCCGTGGTCACCTTTTGTTTATTTCAATCACAGCGACAAAACGCAGAATTAATTAAAATCATTGGAATGCGTAACAATTACTACTTTATAAGAAAGAGTCTACTTTAATTATGGACAACGTTTTGTAAAACAATGAGTTGTTTTAAGCCTTTAAGATCTTAAGTGCTGGGATTTAATTAATTTTTAATCTTCATTTGAAGTGTTCTGAAGTGAGAAGTTATGAAGCAGTAGAAACGGAAAGTGGAAAGGTAAGTTTTAAATTTCACGGTATGACGATGGGAATGTTTTAATAATGAAGGTAGATTTATAGAATACCTGAATGCGTATTCATCATAACAAGTCTGTATGTAGATCTATATGTTACAGTCAAAACTGTTAATCAGTCAAAACTACTTTTGACCGGTGAAAACTATTTTAACAATAGCTAAAATTTTCTTACATATTATATCTAATCAAGGTAATAATTCAACCCGTACACCGTATTTGCAAGAATCGGATATGAATTACTTTCTTTGGGAGAGTTGCTTAAGACGGATAGGGTCACCTCCTTGAAGGGCGCGGATAAGTAAATCGTGACCCTATTTAACCACAAGTATGTTTATAGTTCCATGTTTCCCGATATAGTTGCAAACAGGAACGGGCCCGCCCATCCCTCCGGGAAGAATTGTCGTTGCCACGAGGAAAACATTTTCAATGTGTACGCCATTCTCGCGACAGGGTCGACTAAGTCCCGCATACCGACGCCACTTCCCGCAATTAAGATAATTAATTAACAAAGTTTTCTGTGACAGTTTCTAAGCCCTGCAATGTAGGTTTTCATTACTTGGCGACTGGTCAATGTCACTGTTTTATAGTGCTTCTGAGATCTATTCTATTACATTCCTGAGGTCTTCTTAGCGCTATAGGTCTCTTCTAAGGTCTAAAATTAGATTTGAGTTGGGATAAGCAAAGTTGCCCAAGTCTATGAGTTTTGTCAACATTTCCTGGCGAAGGAAAATATCACTAACGATTAAAATTGGTGATGCATTAAACAATATTCCAGCTATAATGGCGGATAAAATTGATGGGCCATTTTTCAGGCACTGGGCTGGTAGACATGTGCGCGCAGACGTTTGTTATTTTTACTAACAATAAGTTTTAAATAAAGAACAAAGATTATAAAAACTTTTTGGATCTATGGTCTGAATTAAATAAATAAATAGAATAAAAATTAAAAAGTCTTTAATTGCGTTACGAAGCGGAAACTAATTCCGATCTTAGAGCTGTTATGGCCGACTGTAATATGAAAATCTTCTATTACAAAAGTGACTCAAACTCTGTTCAAGTTTGCAGTGCCCTGAAATACAGGTCAGTGTCCGCATATGTACCCAATAGATATTATATGTAGGTACATTCATTGAATAGTTCCAGCGATGCCTAATTAGCTTGTAATACACGATTAGAATCCAGGTAACATTCAGGTAAACAATTCGATAATTACCTAGCTAATATCCGAATTTACCCGTTTCTACACATTAGTTCTAATAATATGTGTATTATTAATGTATCATTACCTACATATAACAGTATAATTATATTACACACTACTGGGCTGAACATTCAAAAAGAGAAGAGAGGAATTTCTCGTCGAGACTCGTTTCAATTGTCAAAATGTATCGCAAATTCGTATCAATTACATTATTTGTGTCATTGACTGTACAACACGTTTAGAGATGGTAGGAACAAGAGAGCACTTACTGCCATGGTTCATTATATACCCCTTGAGAGACTTCCTCATATATTCCGTAAGTGCCTATCGCCCCTTTGACAAGGTGTCAGGTTATCGAAACGATAACGGTGAGAAGTTCTATTAGGACATGGGAAGTTCAACCCATAACTACGTTATACGTAGACGTTAGTTTTCCGTGGAAAAGGTACATTCATTTATAATATCTACCCATTAGCTAACTGTGAATAGGTGAGAAGTTATATTAGGACATGGGAAGTTCAACCCATAACTACGTTATACATAGAGGTTAGTTTTCCGTGGAAAAGGTACATTCATTTATAATATCTACCCTAATGGGTAATGCTAACTGTGAATAGGTGAGAAGTTATATTAGGACATGGGAAGTTCAACCCATAACTACGTTATACATAGAGGTTAGTTTTCCGTGGAAAAGGTACATTCATTTATAATATCTACCCATTACCTAACTGTGAATAGGTGAGAAGTTATATTAGGACATGGGAAGTTCAACCCATAACTACGTTATACATAGGGGTTAGTTTTCCGTGGAAAAGGTACATTCATTTATAATATCTACCCTAATGGGTAATGCTAACTGTGAATAGGTGAGAAGTTATATTAGGACATGGGAAGTTCAACCCATAACTACGTTATACATAGAGGTTAGTTTTCCGTGGAAAAGGTACATTCATTTATAATATCTACCCATTACCTAACTGTGAATAGGTGAGAAGTTATATTAGGACATGGGAAGTTCAACCCATAACTGCGTTTTACATACAGGTTAGTATCCCGTGGAAAAGGTACATTCATTTATAATATCTACCCATTACCTAACAGTGTATATAAGTACACAGCGCTTTCATTGGAACACCAAAAACATATTTGTTACATTTCCAGAAAGAGATTTTCAATAACAGAATTAATACTGTTTTGATTAACACGCCAGACAAGCTTAATAAAGCTTATCAACTGATTGCTGAAATCCACTTAATAAAAAACAGTAGGTAATTGAAAACATTTTTCAATAATAAATATGAACACTCACTCGGCTTAACGCGGCTGGGTGTGGATAAAGGTTGACAAGGCAGGATTCTCTTCTCGTGCGGTAGTCCCACCTGGTCTCCAAATGTGGCAGTTCCATCGTGTCACATATTGACTGGACGTGGGCAGCAGCTGGCGCGGATTGGGGACCAAAGATGGCCGCCACGCCGCTTCGTAGGAGGTGACATACTGTGTGGAGACAAATAAAATTTATTTATTTTATAAAAACAAAAGAAACTGGCAACGTTGAAAGAGATTCTAAAATTATTAATATTATAGAACCAAAGACATTAATTAAGAACAAATTCAAATTCAAATTCAAAATTGTTTATTTGTGACACATAGGTAAAAATAAAAGGTACATGGTGTTATCAAGTAAAAATATGTCTCACTATGTGTTGCCTTGCAAGGCGTACAAATAATATTTACACTTATGTAGTGTAAGGTAGTTTTTAAGAGTATAAAAACTGAAATTTAAAAGCTAAAACTAACGTTCTTACAGCTAACTACCTACCTAATATTAAATCTTTAATAAAATATACATAGAACAAACAAAAACAATTTTAAAATATACAACATTAAAAAATAAAATAAAACAATCGAACTAAAGCTACTAAAAGTAATATAAACATAAAATAAAAACAGTAATTATTATTTTTCTTCCAGGTATTCATTGACCGAATAATAGGCTTTTTGAATTAAGAATTTATAGAGTGTTTTTTTGAATGTATTTAAATCTCTTGATGCTCTTATTGATTTAGGTATTTTATTAAATATTTTTGGTGCCATTCCTAGGAAACTTTTTGAGTAAAGGGCTGTTTGATGGGATTTAGACTTTAGTGCACCTTGTTGGCGTTTAGAGGATACGGTTTCAAATTGGTTAGGGTTATTTTTAATAAATATGGCAACTTCATAAATGTAAAGGGACGGGAGTGTTAATAATTTTAGATTAATAAAAAATGGTTTGCAACTGTCGGTGTTTTGGATCATGCATATTGCACGAACACATTTTTTTTGGGCTTTAAAGACCGCTTCCCTATCTGTATTATTACCCCAGAATATTACTCCATATCGCAGTGTTGTGGAGACATATGCATGGTATGCGGTAAGAACGGTACTGCGATTCGCGACTTTATTTAAATTGTGCAGGGCATAACAATATTGATTCAGTTTTTTTATTAAATGCTCAATGTGTGTTTTCCATGTCATGTGTCGATCTAACCAAAGCCCTAGAAATTTTGTGTGGTCAATTTTAACAATGTTGTTATGCTCATATTTAACATTTGGATTTATAGGATTGGTTCGCTGGTTAAAATGGATGACATGTGTTTTTCCGATATTAATTTTTAGGTTATTATCAGTTAACCATTTAATAATTAAACTTAAGCTATTATTAATATCACTTTCATATTTTTCTAAGTTTCTTCCTGTAAATATTGTAGTACAGTCATCAGCAAATATACCTACTTTATGGGAAATGAGACTTAAAGCCGACCCCAATATAGTTGGAAAAAGGCTAGGCTATGATAATGATGGAACATTTTTCAGGTTTAATATCAAAAGAAGAAAAACTTCACGTAACAACTCAAAAACAAAAGCGACTAAATAAACAAAACTCTCATTAAAATCTAAACAAATGTCTTGCTCCAATAAACTTAGTACACCAGCATAAACGAGCCACGAACCACGAATTAACAATATAACAACATCTTAAAAAAATACACGAGTAAGAGAAAGAAAAGCTTCACGTACGTGCCGGTCACGTTGTCACGGCACTGGCGTACGTGATCGCAGGGGGAAAACTATTACGTCACACATCCCGCTCTGAGTCCCAACTGATTGTATCCGCACGGGATCGGACGACCGGACCCGGACCCGCACGGTTACATAAACCGGGCACAACTACAGACCTTATTATAGCGAGGACATTAGTTCTCACCCGGCTTTGTACCGAATAAAAGGTATATTTTTCTGATTTTTTGTAAGATTGATTGCGAATGGCCTTTTTGACAGACGTCAGCCTTTTTTTATCGGCGAGGTCGATGTTTCGCCAATAAAAACAGCGAATAGACAACTTATTTTGGACCCATTGTTCTTGTTTCAGTCAAAATGAAAGACGTTTTTTCTAAATTTGTTTCGTTGCGGTACAAAGAAGTCTGTCAATAAAATTGAAGAATCCGTTCGAATATTCATCTTTTATTTTCGCTATGAATTTGTTTCTTGGTGGGTAGTTTTTATCGCTGCTTATTGTCGCATTTTTCATAGAGTTTTTCAAATACATAAATGAAAATAAACCCGGTTAAAAAACGTACTACAATATCTCTTTTTCTGCAACACCGGAAAGCTTATTAATACAGTGTTAACCTCATTACCTTGGACATGTTTGCTGGTGAATTGAAGACGATAGTGTTAAAATGTTTGCAGATCTGTGAGACGATATCGTGATAGGAATAACTTAGAATGGAATAGAATAGACTTTTTTTTATTTTGTAAACCATTTTTTTTTTACATGTGAAATCATCAAATGACTCCTACCGCTCTGGGCGGAGCAGGAGGGAGTGTCAGAGTTTTACTGACTAAAACCCATCCTATGTTCCTTCATCGCCCTTTGTTTTGTGTTCCGGGGCCACCGGTATCTCTTTCGAACAGTCCCGCAGCCCCAGCCCGCTTAGCATGAACTCCGTAGAAACGAAAGAGAATCGACAAATCTTTTGTTTATCTGTAATTTTGTCGGTTCAATGACAGATGAACAAAAGATTTGTCGATTCTCTTTAGTTTCTACGGCGTTCATGCTAAGCGGGCAGCAGGCATCGGCCCTTGCCCTTGCCCGAACACGAACGCACCGTCGACACGGCCTGTCGTCATGAGACGGACGGACGGCGAAGCCCATAGCCCACCGTCCCGCGCCTACGGTGGCCGGGGGCCACCTCGTTTCCCCCGACGCCCGGGGCGTCTTCCGCGGCGGCCAGAACGTGAGGTTCTCTCCCCCTCACGTTCCGCCACCTCTTCTCTAGCATTACTGCTTCGCAGAAGGTGGTGACGGCGTCTCATTTCGTCTCGCTCCGGACCATGGATTGAACCAGGGCCGGACACTAGAGGTCGCTGCCGCCGATCGCCGCTACGAGGACACGGCGGTGCTCCGCCCATGCGAGGAACACCTCCACCGTGTGCTCCACCGTGTTCTCCGGTCGATCCTCGCAGTGGAAACACCCGGGCGTTTCCTCCCGCCCAATTCGGTGCAGAAACCTCCCGAAACAACCGTGTCCATTGAGGACTTGCGTCTGGCGGAAGGTGAGAACACTGTGGCGTCTCTCAAGCTACTCCTCAAAGAGGGAACTAATGCCACTATTGTGGCGTGCCCTGCACGGGGTTGCGACAGTCGCTCTCTCCATGTCGCCATGAGATCTCGCCGGAAGTCTGTCCGCTTAGCGTACCGCCGAACACCATACAAGTAACATTCATAAAAGAAAACATTTCACATAGGGTGTCACAATGAGCCGTGTGGTATCCGGCAGAGTAGAATAGAACCAACCCATTACACTCACGGGTGTCGTATAAGGCGACTAATGTCTGAGGCAGAACACCTTGCGCCTCCGTAGACCAGAGAATGGGCAGCAGCGTTTTCTGTTAGTTTTTCATCACTGCGATCTCCAATCCGCCTGCCAAGCGTGGAGATTACGGCAAATTCCTTCTATCATGGGAGAGGCTTATGTCCAGCAGTAGACGTTATGGGCTGTTGTTGTTGTTTGTTGACACAATGATAGACCGCTCATTGTGTCACCCTGTGTGAAATGTTTTCTTTTTCGCTAAAAGCGAGCTTTTCAAGACAACCTTTGGATGGATTAAGAAGAG
Organism: Xestia xanthographa; assembly: GCA_905147715.2. NCBI lineage: Eukaryota > Metazoa > Arthropoda > Insecta > Lepidoptera > Noctuidae > Xestia > Xestia xanthographa. The sequence goes on along the minus strand of LR990659.1, from coordinate 16,198,609 downwards.
AAAGAGACAGCAGCATTGCAGGTAGTCTATCTATGTACTCATACATCACATCACCACCTTCCTACCCTTATCCCATGTTAATGTACAAACATACATAAAGCACTTAATTTAGTATGAATGTCTGACCCTGTATAATATAACTGAAAGATGATCAAACAAAATTGCAGTCATTTTTCTGCGGAACCCTACAAACCAGAACACAACAATCAAACACACAATAACACACGTCAAGCCATTACCACCCGTCACAACAGTGTATGGTCAGTCTTCCCAATCTTCCCTCGTCAGTCAAGTGCTATATAGACGAACATCCATCTATCTTCATTAAATAAAGGGTGAGAGCGACATAAAGAAACGTCGGGTGATATATCATGGCGGAAAGATTATGGCTTTGAAGTGACGCCGACGGTGACGGGGCGATAACGTCCGCGCGTTAGCGGTACCCTACTTTGAAATTTGCCTTACAACTGCCTCCAAGATTGGTAGGGAAGTTATGGGTGTAAGTTTGAACTTTGAAGTCACGTAGAAGTTATTGTGCCAATTTTAGTCGAGTGGGATCGAATAAATTGAATGTATTACGGTCTTTATTACCTAAGTACTTGCATTATGTATGGTAGAATTTTATTATTTTGAAAGAACATAACATCTGGCCTTTAATCCCCGAACGGGTAGGCAGATGTATACATAACAGCACACCTATTATAGGTGTAACTAACTAAATGTTATATAATATAACATTTAGTTAGTTATGTTTAGGTAGGGGGCGAGCTTATTGCCATCAACCGGGCACAAATCCAGACTCCGTGGCTGCTACAGAGAAATTCTTGATGGAAAAAACCGATATCACTTTACCCGACCTGAGAATCGAACCCAGAACCTTACGCTCAGCGGTCGTGCTTACGGACACTAGACAATGGTGTCGATTCTGTTGTGCACAAACTGAACTTAATTTAGGCTATTGCTATCTTTTACTAAAAGGCAGTGCGAGAAAAGGACGGCTATAGCTATGAACTAAGTTATAATGTCAAACTATAGTTTATGCCATGCACTTCACCGTGTTTTAGTTGATATGTTTTTACGTGCATCCTTCATTTGTATGGAAATATTAGTTCTAATTAAATTTGACAGCTCTAAATTACGTCCGTCTCTTTCTCGTTTGGCCTAATTGAGCCTAAATTAAGTTTAGTTTGTGCACAACAGAATCGACACCAATATGTTACCTATTTAGTCTTGTGTTTTCTAGGTAAATAATAATACCACTGGCATACCTCTCTCGACATATTGTCTGTAGGCGAAAATAGTCCCAAACGTGACACAGGTGTTGCCTGGACATTTTTCGCCTAAGTCAATAAGAGGCTTTAGTTTTTTGTACTTTTTATTTACACCGTTAAGCCTTTTCGTGGCTATTTCGAGCCTGGCTTCCAGACTTTTTTATCATTCCTGTACTGGGCAAGCCTCTAGGCTAAATTGGGTAATTTTTAAGCTACAGAGCTAGTATTTTGGAAGGAGCACAGCACAGAAGGACTAACAAATGGTTATCACTTCCAAAGTGCTTACAGTTTCTTGTAGACTTTCAACAGGAGTGACATAAGATTTTTGTTATTTTATATTAGGTAATCCAAATTTGGATACCGCGATGATTTTTTTTTCTAAAAATGAAACCTATATAGCTAGATCGATTTATCAGCCCCGAAACCCCCTGCATAATAGATTGCATGAAAATCGTTGGAGCCGATTCCGAGATTCTGATTAGGTATAAACGTACATTAGTACATTTTGATACAAGTGGAGAAAGTTTGTTATTGCAATCGAGGCGGAATTATAACACCCGAGCCGTCGGCGAGGGTGTTTTTGAGCCGAGAATTGCAATAACAAATGTCCACGTGTATCAAACGACGTTTTTCAATACACTTTTGAAGAAATAAAACAAAATAACGAATAATATTTTTGTCCCGAACTAAGAAACTATGATTTAAATTTTCTTTTTTTTTCGCGCTTTGGTCTCGCCAGGTTGAACGAGAGGCAATGGTATGAAGCCGTTAAACAGCCTAATATAAAAAATAGATTTATTTTATACTTTTGAATTCAGAACACAAATAAATGTTAATTTGTGTATAAAAGTAACTACTAGTTTTAAATAATTATGTTTATCTATGTTAATCTATTTATAAACACAATTTGAATATTCAAAAAATATTTATGCCGTAAAGACGCGTAGTGCTTTGCAAAAATTAAAAAAAAAACATTCACCTCAGACTATAGGCATTGAACCAATTTGGACTAAGTTATCTGTGGCAATTTTCATTCCCGCACACGTGCGGGAAAGTGGAAAAAATCGCACGTGTGTGAAATACGTTGCATGTTGTACCTAATCGTAGTGCGTTAAGGACCCGTTTTCGAGGAAGTGTATTGAAAAATATATTATATATGTCACAGTCAAAACTGTTTATCAGTCAAAACTACTTTTGACTAGTTAAAATTATTTTAACAATAACTAACATTTACTTGTTAGGTTTGTGACCTTTTGAAAAACATCATGTAATTCTAGGATTAAGGTGGATGCTCAAGCGTAGCCCGCGAAATTCAAATTTTCTTACGTTTTTTGCAATTTGCAGGCCAGTGCTAGGTTGTATGTTGATTAAAATTTTGTTTGCGACTGTAAGACGTATGTAGTTACAGAATTATATTCATCAAACTCATCAATACAACCCTCAAAGTTCATATTGGTGTCAAAATTACTTTTCCAAGGTCAAAATCATTCTTGCACCATTATGAACTTGGAGGGTTGTATTGATGATTTTGATGATTATAATTGTGTTACTACATACGTCTTACAGTCGCAAACAATATTTTAATCAACATACAACCTAGCACTGGCCTGCAAATTGCAAAAAACGTAAGAAAATTTGAATTTCGCGGGCTACCCTTGAGCATCCACCTTAAGTAATTACAACTAAGGCGTTCTGAAACAACATATCTTTAATGCATAAAACGCGTTTTAACTTCATAAGAGTTTTGACTGACACCTGTCAAAAGTGGTTTTGACTGATTAAAAGTTTTGACTGTAATTTAAACACAATAAGATAAATAGACGTTTTATAATGAGGGATTTTCTTTTTAACTCTTCCCTAGTCGCTGGATAGATGGCGCTAGGAGTAAGTATGATAATGCAAGGAACGGAACCGAAAAAAACTGATTTTAAGGTGAATGCTTCGACCAGCCCGCGAAATTCAAATTTTCTTACGTTTTTGGCAAATTGTAAGCCAGTGCAAGGTTGTATGTTGATTAAAATATTGGACGCGATTGTAAGACGTATGTAGTTATATAATTATAATCATCAAAACCATCAATACAACCCTCCATGTTCATAAAGGTCTAGCAATGACTTTGACCTTGAAAAAATCGTTTCTCGACCTTTATGAACTTGGAGGGTTGTATTGATGGTTTTGATGATTATAATTCTGTAACTACATACGTCTTACAATCGCGTCTAATATTTTAATCAACATACAACCTAGCACTGGCTTGCAATTTGCAAAAAACGTAAGAAAATTTGAATTTCGTGGGCTACCCTGGAGCATCAGCCTTAACAAAGCGCGAGAAATGTTGGTTATATTCGGAAGGTTAAGCAAATGAAAGTGTGTGACGAGAGTATGTGACGTGACACAATGTTTTTTTTTTCAAGCGTTTTGGCTTTGGCATAGTAAGTTCAACGCCATCTATAGAGTTCTTGGAAACTAAGTTTTTTTTTTAAAACCTCAAAAGGAAAACCTCTCATTATTATTGCTGGTAGAATATCACTATATCTAGGGCTTCTGAAGTTCTAATGATCTACAACAGATACAAACCTCGTTTAGACGCATGGAAGCTGTCTTGCGGCGAGATGGTCTCCACTTGCGCCAGTAGCTTGGCTCTCGGCAGCACTGCCCTGTCCGCGTTCACTCGCTCCACCGCGTAGCGAAACGCTACCTCTTGTTTGTCATCCTCCGGGTGGAAGAGACCTCCTGTGAGGCAATATTATGTTGTAATACATATTAACACTGAAAACCGATAGTGTTTACCTATACTTACTAACTTATAAAATTAAATTATGGAATTTCGTTAACAGAAAAAAGAAAAAATATGTGGAAATCTTTCTGACGGACTAATTAGATTTTTTTTGTCATCTACCCTATCATAGAGAAATTATATAATATTGATTGTAATATCAGCCTTTAGATGAATACTGAAGGGTTATTATGACGTCTAAAAGCTGTATTGTTTTAATCTTATTTCAGAGTTGGGAAACAGATGGAGTCAGATACTCAGATGTCCCGTATAGCTCCATCTCTCATACCACCTGTTCTCTGTAATAGACAACCAAATGATTGGTAATCACCTTGAATCATCGTGAGCGGCTGGCCAGTACATGCCTGGAGGTGGATCACTAAGTTGGTCGTAACTTTAAATTTTATTCTTTCAAGCTTGTTGCCTCGCCTTTTTGCCAATGTTCTACTTAGGGTTGGGAAGAAGTGTACCTAATAGTGATGAAACCAAGATTTTGTAACAATTTTTTGATTTAAAAGAGTGTCCATGGAGTTTCTTGCCCGTTCTTCTCCATAGAGATCTACGCCAGGGAATGGGCAACTACAGTACTTTCACAGTTTTTATGTCTTGTGACTGAGACTGTAGCTACATTTAATTTTCATCTTTGTTTCGACAGTTCAAAAGTGCCTGCAACTGGCCTACTTGAAATAAATGACTTGATTTTGATTTGATTTTTTGAGTGTACCCACATTTCGCCAGTTATGTTACAGCCCCATGTAATAGGAGGCGAGCCTATTGCCATCAACTGGGCACAAACCCACACTCTGTGGCTGCCACGGAGCAATTCCTGAAGTGCGTGTCTTTGTGCGTACAGACTGTAAGTACCTACTGTTCGTAGAAAGTTTCCATTGTATAATTAACTAATTTTCTTATTAACTAATCTATTTAGAGAGAGGCACAGAAGAGTTGGCCTATTTAGCAGCCTTTTAGAGGCCGTTTACAACTAAGTTCCACGGTATTCAACATAAAGGTATTTTGGATCTTTTGTGAATAAACAGTCTAGCTTCTGGAATTTTCTCGTAATATGAACTTGAATCGTCGTTGAGTTAACGCTTACATTAACTTCAATAACATTGGCAGGATGTTAAACAGTTAGATAAACCGTGTTTTCCTTTCAAGCCCAGAAGGCTAGAACAACAATAACTTCGAACTGACTTGTTCACAAATACAATATTATCTGTAACTTTTGATGTCAGTACCTACAAATAGGTTTTGTATTATTCAGTTACATAAGTATTGGTAGGCACAACCTACGCAACGTTCATAAATTAGAAGGTATTAGGTACAAACTATAATGTTTTTAATTACAATAACCATTCACTTCAATTCTTATTATTTGAATTAGCCTCAAATGAAACGGTAAATTGGGCATCAAATTTCAGTAACAATATAATCAAAAATAATTAATTCCTAAAATGAAAATTAAATCGCTCCAAGGCTCTATTCGTAAGACCCAATTATATACAGATTATTGCTTTAATATAGATTTTCGAAATAACACATAAATCAACGTTAAATTCAGATTTCGTTGTAATTAATTCATAATTATAATTAAGTCGGTAATGTAATCGTTACCTATTCGGATGGTGTCGGGCAGGGCGGAGAGATGCCCGAAGAATAAAATAAGGAATATTGCGTTCGCCCCTCTCATTCTGAAACAAAGAGAAATGACGTCATTTTATGAATCAGAAAGAAGTAGAGATGGATTGCAGAATGACCAATCATGTTTTATTCAAGTTGACAACTTGAAACATTGGCTGTTTTTTGTTTTTTCTTTTTATCCGCCAGTTCGCGGAGTATTTATTTTTGTGGAGTATCGTCATTATTTTACTATCATCATCTCCCCTTAAATTCAGTAATTCGCTGTCAGATAGCTCACAACCTAAACCGCTGTTTCTAGAAGCACTACAGTTTGCACAGGAGTCGAAAAGGTGAGCAATCAGGATGGATATTTGAAAATTCGACTCCTATATTTGTCGATTGGAAATCCCACTTGGGAAATGACTTGTGCCTTCATAAAAGTTATAATGCTATTAAAAAATACGGGCAAGTGCGAGTCTGATTCGCGCATCCAGGGTCCGAATAAACTTGTATGTTCCTGGTTTGACCCTCGCGGTCTCAAAGATGACAGTTCATAAGCTCTTAAGGAAAGATCTGTCGGTTTGAAGAACAAATTGCATTTAGAATAATACTCAATACAACACAACAATACTTCAATACTTTTCCATTCATCGATATATGTGACGTTGAATTCTCCAACTCAAATCGTAAATTTGTAGTAATTTCACTTTTGAATATTGCATTCAAAAGTGAAATGACTACAAATTAACGATTTTCAGATGTCTTTACTTGTGGTGTTAAAAAATCTTGCTTCTCACCAAATTTCAGGATTCTAGGTCAACTGGAAGTGGAAAATACCTACCCTGTAGATTTTATTTTGATTCACATACGACATAAATGACCATATTATGTTTTATTGACTGACCGGCTTTAAAAAAAGTTATCATAGCAAAAGGTACTCTAGATGACGCTGCTTTGAAAATCTACATAGCTCCATGCATTGTATTTAGCAGTATAACTCGTCGTGAAACGATAGATGGCGTTGTTCATTTCACTCCTTTCCTAAATCGCGGTGTTAAGATTTTCCGTAAAAGAATGATCCTCGCCCGTGTCAGTTGCCTCTAGCTTGTTTTTTTGCAGCTCTAAGGGACTGTAGTCATTTCAGTTTGATACCACCTCGCGTTCTGGAGAAAAAGGGTCTTGAAAGACAGACGCGGGCAAAGAAGTGATCCTATAGGGCAGTGTTTTTCAACCTTTTTCATGACACGACCCCCTTAATATGAAAAAATATTTGGCGACCCCCTAAGCTTCCCTTTTTTTCCATTTATTTTATTAAATTACAAATATTAAATTCATTTAAATTTTTTATGCATTTGCATAATTAGGATTCGGATAAATATAATTATGTAGGTAGGTATATAACACATTTTTTCTGTTGGATGAGTACTAATAGGTTTTTATTTTGTTAATTTGTATGAACATACAAATGTTTGTATCGTTTAGTTAACATTTTCTTATTAAATAAATATCTTTCTAGGCTTTATTGTTTGTTTATTGAGGTAGTTTTCGCGACCTCTTGCGACCCCCCAGGGGGTCGCGACCCACAGGTTAAAAAACACTGAAGGGTCCAGTTTTTATTTTTGAGATCACAACAAAAAACACACAAAAATTTCTTATTTTAGTTGATAGGTTGTAGGTAAACAGAAAACAAAATGCTTAAGCTCACATACAATATTACCACTTTGTCTTCACTATCTCACATGGTTACCCTACATTTTCCTTGTTACTACTTGTCAAAATATTGGCCCTTAGTTGTTTTATGTTCTATATACGTATAGGTAATCAATAGGTATCGAGCGTCTATTCTTGATTTTTACACGTGTTTCTGAAGAAATCCCAGAGGTGTATAATACGTACTTCAACGATACTATATTGGTGATCTGAACAATGGGGGAAGGTTTTTCTTTAACAGTTAATGTCAAGAAAAACATTTGTGATTTTATTCTAGAAATAGCATTGAATTTGTTGTTAAATAAATAAATTAATACCGCTGGACATTTTACACAGCGCCATCTTGTGCCACACTAAGCAAGGAAGCTTGTGTCGTGGATACCAGTTGTTAAAGGTACTACATAGATACTCAAACTTACTACTTTTTGTTACTCCCACAGCGCCATCTAGTGCCACACTAAGCAACGTGGCTTGTGTCGTGGACACCAGATAGTTGATATACTACATAGACACTCAAACTTACTACTTTTTGTTAATCCCACAGTGCCATCTAGTGCCACACTAAGCAACGAGGCTTGTGTCGTGGACACCAGATAGTTGATATACTACATAGTTACTCAAACTTACTACTTTTTGTTACTCTCTCTTCAATGTCTTGTCTGTTACTACCTACAGAGTGTAAAAGACCTCATCACGAAGCCGTCAACCAAGCATTCTGTACATCAAAATAAGTAACTTTACGCAAAAATTATTGCTGGGAAACGACTTTTTTTTTGGCGTGACAAATCATGTTTTTTGGTAGAACTCAATGTAACGCACTCAAAACATTGTGATGATGGATGGATTGAATAGTACGGGGGTCGTGGAGGTATTTAAAGTAAAAATCTTACATTAAAAACTTGTATTAATAAAAAAACTTGTCAAAAAGTTGGAACTTTGACCCCTAATACGAGTATCTCCGTAACCAGAAGGTTCCCAGGTATGGTGTAGAACAAAAAAATGATCGCAATGACGGGGAGAACAAGTGTCTTTCGGCTTCGTTAAGAGGTGTTTTACACCCTTTATATGATTATCCACGTGCTTTAAATCTTACCTACTAGCTGTTGCTCGCGACTTTCGTTCGACGAACGACTCGGATTTTGTTAACAATTTCATGGTTTTAGTTTTTTTTGCACGGTACCCTAACCGATTTTCTAAAATAAAAGTAGGCTAAGGTACTCCTTATAACATCAGCTACCTGCCAGTAAAAGTTCCGTCAAGTAGATTAGCGGAACAAACTGACTGACAGACGTTATTTATATACGGTTAGGGTTACCACTTAGGAATTTGAAAAGTCCTGATAAAAAGCCGGACATTTCGATAAGAGTCCGGACTTTTAGGTCACAAAATGGAAACATTACCAACTTAATTACAGTGGTATGGTAGGCATGGTAGCAGACGCTCGCATTGCGAGGGGGGTAGAATGCGGGGTGCGGGCGGGGAATAATGTTGTGTTTTTTTTTGTTTTGATGCAAGAAAATATTTTATCTTTGAACTAGTTGATTGTTTGCTAATTTCGCATAGAAGATTTATTATTAAGTTGATTGTTTGTCGATTAAAGACTGATTTGTTCTTAACTTACATAATATGTAATTTTATTACTCATATTTCATATAATTTAAAAAAAATCCGGACAAATTAAAGGGCCGGACAAAGTTCGGACAAGACTAAAAGTCCGGTCATGTCCGGACTAATCCGCATTCGACCTGACAAGAGCGTCGCTTTGGCGACTCTGAAATGGTAGAATGCCTGGCCGACAGCCTAGAATCACAATGTTCCCCAAGCACTCTACCAGTAGACAAATCCTGTGTATTCAAAACCCTCGCCACTATAGCCATCTTCAATGGCGCCTTGAGCAATAACATTTTCCCACAAGCGTGGAAAGAGGCCACTGTCATTGGTATTTCCAAACCCGGGAAACCGAAAGACCAGCCTTCGAGCTATAGGCCGATCAGTCTCCTGAGTGCACTCGGCAAAATCTATGAGAGACTTATTTATAAGCGACTCAGAGATTATGCCGAGACAAAAGGCCTTATTTATTTATTTATTTATTTACTTGAACGCTGGTTTCTAGCGTGGAACGATGACAGGGGTGTTGTATTTCGACATAGCGATAGCCTTTGACAAAGTCTGGCACAACGGCTTATTGTATAAGCTGTACAAACTTGGAGTGCCAGATCGACTCGTGCTCATCTTACGAGACTTTTGTCTAATCGCACCTTCAGATACCGTGTGGGGAAGACCTTATCTACTCCACACCCCATCAGAGCAGGAGTCCACCAGGGCTCCGTACTCTCTCCCCTGGCTTTCACGCTGTTTACCAGCGAGTTCCCAATGAACAAAAAGTTCAGGTAGCCCTATTTGCCGATGACACGGCTATTTACTATTCCGGCCACTCTCAAGTTTACATCTACCATGCCCTCCAACAAGCAGCCGATTCCTTCGGCGCTTGGTTCCGTAAGTGGAGGATCCAGGTAAACCCAGATAAGAGCCAGGCGGTTCTTTATCAAAAGACACGCCTTCAGCGGCCGCCTAGAAATAAATATACTCCATTTCATGCTAACAAAAAAGATCAAGTTGTCACTTAAGTGCAAGTTGCGTCTTTATGTCCGTAATGACAGTCTTCACCTAGATCTCCGTATCCCTACCATACAGCAGTTCATGAAATGCCTTGCAAAGCGTTTCTTCGATTCAGCTATTAAGCATAGAAACCCCCTGATCGCATCGGCCGCCCGATACGACCCATCGCGAATCAGTTCAGTCCGCCGTCCAAGGCATACTCTTATCACCCCCGACGATGCTATCACCCTCTTACAGGAAAGTAGTAAAGACACCAGTACCGTTCGTAGAAAATACAAATACAAACCGGCAACATTCCAACCTCGCCGCCGAGGTCTGGCGCGACGTCCCCGTTCAAACCCCCCCGACCCTTGCTTGAGCCAGCCCGCGATGCTGAGCCAGTAGTTTTAAATTAGCCCCTAATTATTATAACTCAGATCCAGCCGTCACTTTGCTGCCCCCCCAGCGACGCCCTAAGCCGAGGTTCGTACCCCACAGGGGGTGCCCTTGGCGTGGTCGCTTAGTTTATAGTTATGCCCCTGGCTGGAGGCCTTACACTCAAGGCATCCACAGGACTAGCCCGCTTAAGCAGTAGCCAGTCTCCTAGACTGAACTGCCATACATAAAAAATAAAAAAATATAAAAGGACTAATCCGGACGGACCCTATGTACCAACCTATTTGATTTTACATTTTAACATGCAATTTACATTGTAAAATGTAAACCAAATAGCTTGGTTGGTTGACCGTACATACAAGTTTATCTGAAAAGTAAAATATAAGGAAAAACAAGGTTTGCTGGCGAGATATTGCTATAAGAGCCAGAATTTTACTTATTAAATGTGTTCTTCGACACATTAGAGCGTCTGGTTTAGGAACAATTAGATAGGTACATAAACAAAATAATAAAATGGTGAAAAGTTTCCCGATTGATTCTCAACAATCTGAGACTCTTTTTTAGGGTTCCTTAGTCCTGACAAGGAACCCCTATAGGTTCGTCATATCCGTCTGTCTGTCTGTCCAAGGTTTTGCTAAGAGACCGTTAGTACGTAGTGCTAGAAAGCTGTAAATTTGTAGGGGTATGTATATCAATTACATCGACAAAGTGGTAAAATAAAATTTTGGAAAATATTTTATTTTAGGGTAGCTCTCCTACATGTGAAGTGGAAATGAATATTTTTTTCATCGTCTATGCCATCGTGTCTATCGTTGAATAGATCTGTTAAAATGGGGTTGCTAATATTATTTTTCGATTTAATGCTCCATTTACGAAATATTAAACCTGAAAATGTTTCCCCCCACTCTAAAAGCTAAACTGCTGGCATGAAAAATCTGGAAAAAATTATGATGATAGTGCATTTAAGAGTCCGTGCACAAAGTTCAGTCGCTAGAGTTTAGGCAAATTCGTTGCGATCCTATGTTAGTGTGCATTGTTCATGCAGATACACGCACACACGGGTGAAGATCGAGCGTAGTGATCGCTTAAACCATTTTGATCCTGTAGACGATATTATTTTATGATACAGAATTTTATTATAAAGTCAGTACGGTTTAGAAATAAAAGTCTGGAATGTGTGCCTACTGTATATTTATCATAATCAAAATAAAAATGGTTTACTTTGTATTAGAAGAATTTAGATACATATAAACATTTTACAAAATGATAAATAAAAGTGCGAGTTGGACTCGCGCACTGAGGGTTCCGTACAAACTTTTTAAAGGACAAACTTAATTTTTCTGGATCTGGGACTTTTGCGCGAAAGACACTTGCGCGAAAAGACAAATGCGCGCATGGACTTTTGCGCGATTGGACTTATGCGCGAACGGTCTTTTGCGCGCCTGGACACTTGCGCGAATGGACTTTTGCTCGATTAGACTTATGCGCGAACGGACATTTGCGCGCCAAGACACTTGCGCGAATGGACTCTTGCGAGAAAGGACACTTGCGCGACTGGACTTAATGGCCACTGAGGTTCACTCTGTAGAGTAAACATAACATACCCCTGTTATTTATACTTGAAGGTGGTTTGTTCTTTTGGTTTTTCTGTCGTGGATGTAATTTTCATGGTTAAGCTGATAACGAAATGAGATCAAAATGAAAATCCAAGATGGCGCCGAGGAAAACTTCTGTTTTTTCCATCATGGGTGTCATTTTTATGGTTTTCGGGGTCGTTGATTACGAAAATGAGGTCAAATGAAAATCCAAGATGGCGCCAGGAAAAATTTTTGGTTATTAAGTCATGGGTGTCGTTTTCATGGTTTTTGGGGTTGCTGATTACAAAAATCAGGTCAAAATAAAAATCCAGGAGGCGCCGAGGAAAATTTTTGATTTTCCGTCATGGGTGTCGTTTTTATGGTTTTTGGGGTTGCTGGTTACGAAAATGAGGTCAAAATAAAAATCCAAGAGGCACCGAGAAAAATTTTTGATTTTCCGTCATGGGTGTCGTTTTTATGGTTTTTGGGGTTGCTGGTTACGAAAATGAAGTCGAAATGCAAATCCAAGATGGCGCCGAGGAAATTTTTTGATTTTCTGTCATGGGTGTCGTTTTCATGGTTTTTGAGGTTGCTGGTTACGAAAATGAGGTCAAAATGAAAATCCAAGATGGCGCCGAGGAAAATTTTTGATTTTCTGTCATGGGTGTCGTTTTCGTGGTTTTTGGGGTTGCTTGTTACGAAAATGAGGTCAAAATGAAAATCCTAAATGGTGCCGAGGAACATTTTTGATTTTCCGTCATGGGTGTCGTTTTCATGGTTTTCGGGGTCGCTGATTACGAAAATGAGGTCAAATGAAAATCCAAGATGGCGCCAGGAAAAATTTTTGGTTATTAAGTCATGGGTTTCGTTTTCATGGTTTTTGGGGTTGCTGATTACAAAAATCAGGTCAAAATAAAAATCCAGGAGGCGCCGAGGAAAATTTTTGATTTTCCGTCATGGGTGTCGTTTTTATGGTTTTTGGGGTTGCTGGTTACGAAAATGAGGTCAAAATAAAAATCCAAGAGGCGCCGAGAAAAATTTTTGATTTTCCGTCATGGGTGTCGTTTTTATGGTTTTTGGGGTTGCTGGTTACGAAAATGAAGTCGAAATGCAAATCCAAGATGGCGCCGAGGAAATTTTTTGATTTTCTGTCATGGGTGTTGTTTTCATGGTTTTTGGGGTTGCTTGTTACGAAAATGAGGTCAAAATGAAAATCCAAAATGGTGCCGAGGAAATTTTTTGATTTTCCGTCATGGGTGTCGTTTTCATGGTTTTTGCGGTTGCTGGTTACGAAACTGAAGTCGAAATGCAAATCCAAGATGGCGCCGAGGAAATTTTTTTGTTTTCCGTCATGGGTGTCGTTTTCGTGGTTTTTGGGGTTGTTGGTTACGAAAATGAAGTCGAAATGCAAATCCAAGATGGCGCCGAGGAATTTTTTTTGTTTTCTGTCATGGGTGTCGTTTTCGTGGTTTTTGGGGTTGCTGGTTACGAAACTGAAGTCGAAATGCAAATCCACGATGGCGCCGAGGAAATTTTTTTGTTTTCCGTCATGGGTGTCGTTTTCGTGGTTTTTGGGGTTGCTGCTTACGAAAATGAAGTCTAAATGCAAATCCAAGATGGCGCCGAGGAAAATTTTTGATTTTCCGTCATGGGTGTCGTTTTCATGGTTTTTGGAGTTGCTGGTTACGAAACTGAAGTCGAAATGCAAATCCAAGATGGCGCCCAGGAACCAGCAACCCCAAAAACCACGAAAACGACACCCATGACGGAAAATCAAAAATTTTCCTCGGCGCCATTTTGGATTTTCATTTTGACCTCATTTTCGTAACCAGCAACCCCTAAAACCATGAAAACGACACCCATGACAGTAAATCAAAAATTTTCCTCGGCGCCATCTTGGATTTTCATTTTGACCTCATTTTCGTAACCAGCAACCCCAAAAACCATGAAAACGACACCCATGACAGAAAATCAAAAATTTTCCTCGGCGCCATCTTGGATTTGCATTTCGACTTCAGTTTCGTAACCAACAACCCCAAAAACCACGAAAACGACACCCATGACGGAAAACAAAAAAATTTCCTCGGCGCCATCTTGGATTTGCATTTCGACTTCAGTTTCGTAACCAGCAACCCCAAAAACCATGAAAACGACACCCATGACGGAAAATCAAAAATTTTCCTCGGCGCCATTTTGGATTTTCATTTTGACCTCATTTTCGTAACCAGCAACCCCAAAAACCATAAAAACGACACCCATGACGGAAACTCAAAAATTTTCCTCGGCGTCATCTTGGATTTGCATTTCGACTTCATTTTCGTAACCAGCACCCCTATAAACCATGAAAACGACACCCATGACGGAAAATCAAAAATTTTCCTAGGCGCCATCTTGGATTTGCATTTCGACTTCAGTTTCGTAACCAGCAACCCCAAAAACCATGAAAACGACACCCATGAGGATAAAACCGAAAATTTTCGTTGGCGCCATCTTGGGTTTTCATTTTGACCTCATTTTCGTTATAACCAACCCCAAAACCCACGAAAACGACATCTATGAAGAAAAATATCGCTCGCTCACTCGTCCGCCATACCCTTCTTGTATACCTGCTACTACACACACACACACACAACAACATACGGCATTTTCTTACGTGACGATTTCTACCAAATCGCACTTCCAAAATAGAAAATTATCTTTATTTCAAAATCAAATTGTAGGTACCATAAAAACCAATAATAACATGAAGTAGTGAAATCCCCTAAATGAAAGAATTTTCGGAATCGGATCAGCGGGCCTAAAAAGGCCACTTTAGCAGAATCATAAAGTATTTCACTCTAAAAAAATTAAATCTTTAAAACGGACTTTATGGTCATGACCATAAAGTCCATTTTGAGAATTTACATTTAGCAGAATCATAATTTAATTCACTAAAAAATTAAATCCTTAAAACGGACTTTATGATCATGACTATAAAGTCCATTTTAAGAATTTTCATTTGTTAACGTGATTCATATTAGGATTCTGATAAAGCGGCCATTTTAGACCCCCAGTAGTTCCGCAGATTATTACCCTTACATAAAAAATAATATTAAGTACAATCAAAGAAACTTAACTTTAAATAATATGAAGACGAAATAAATCTTAATAAACAACCAACGTCAAAAAAAATCAAAAAGTTTAATAATTTTAATATAAATACTGGATCGAAATGTGGTAATCTGCGTATATCTCGGAAATATATTCACGTAATAACTCGGGAGCGCTTGCGAAGCAAAGTGATACGTGCTCACGCTGGGAGGGCCCGGTTGTTACTGACGGGAGCGGGTTTGCGCGGTCGATAATATAGCTCACTTTGCGAATTATTTACGAAATGAAGTTATTGTTTATTTATAAATTAAAATTCAGATTCTATTAAAAAGCTACCTTGAGATTAAGAATTATTTTTTTAATTTTCTTTAAAGTGTTTCTAAGGTATAGAAAAAAATACTTATTTGTCCCGAAGTTTTCCACAAATTACGTTTTTTAAACATTTTTTTTCTGCTATTTTTCGTATTGAAATCAATAATGTTTCTTGCTATGTTACGAGTAGACCATATAATGATGTTATTCATATTTTTTAATGTTCAGAATATTTTGTAGTTCTTTGTTCAGCGAACCACAAACATCACTCGCTCGTTACTTTTGCGGAAAAGGGATTTTGAAAATGGGTGATTGCCATTAATATTTACATTATTTTAGAAAATTGTTCAAGCAGTCGACAAGATGAAGAACCTGTCTCTTATAATAAAAATAAATAAGGTTCAAATTCTTCTTGCCTTTCCCACAAGTAGTGATCAAAAATGTTCAAAATGTCTTGATTTTGTGCACGGGCCCTTAAAGGAACATTATTAGTTTATTTTTATTTTATATATTTCAAAATCAAAATCAAAGCATTTATTTCAAGTAGGCCAGTTACAGGCACTTTTGAATTGTCGAAACAAATATGAAAATTAAATGTAGCTACAGTCCCAGTCACAAGACATAAAAACTGTGAAAGTACTGTAGTTCCCCATTCCAGCCCATTCCCTAGCGTAGATCTCTATGGAGAAGAATGGGCAAGAAACTCCTTACTAACTATTAGTTTAGCAGTAATAGTCGTTGGACTTGGGTGTTGGATAATTTTGTACCAAATACAAAATTTTTAGAATAAATCCTCTAAGTGACCAATATGAAGTTGCTTGTTTATAATTGGTAAAAGACTTGCATTGAAAAACAAAATCTAGAATATAACGGGCTACTCGGAACATACTGCGCGTGGCCCAACACGCACTTTGCCGGTTTTTTTCCGTTTTTACCACCACTAAGTGACACCTGAACGAATGTCTAACTAAATGGTGTTCTTATTTCGTTCAACTCTTGACGCGCCACAAATAATATAAAATAATATAAGACTAGTATTAATAGCCGAGCGTTGAAACCAACAGTACCCTTTTATTTAGGCTTTTGTTAAGGCGTCGCCTATTCTTAGTGAGAAAAGATATCGTTTCAGTCTAGAACAGATATTTAAATTACAAAATATTACTGTTCATAAGTATCGTTTCAGTTTTAGTGTGCCAATAACATCATGATTCTAAAAACTACATAAAAACTATGGAAAATACATCCCGTAAAAAATAATATTGTAACGGTAAATATTGTTTGTTGTATCATAAAAATAATAATAAATTATGGCAGCGTAATGTTGCTTTGTTTTCTCCCATTGATCCCGCTATTTGAACAGGAAACACAATCAAATTATTTTCTTTTGTTTCGAAATTATTTCTACTCCGTTAAAAATAATATGGGGAAATGGGAAAATTGAGGGGATGTTTTGGATTCGAATGTTGGATTGGATGGCTGTATGAGTATCGAAAGAACGAAGCAATATTATGTGAGAATCTAGATAATATAGGTATTAGATTATCCTGCTCTATGTGTAATTCCACCTGCAGTTTGAGAAACCTGTCCGAAGCCACCACCAACACTGGAAGTGGTCAAGTTCTGGTCAAAACAAGTTTGACTATGAAAAAGGGAATCACCGACACAGAGCAGAATAACGGCCCGAAAAGAAGTGACCACTGATACGGGGGCTGACCAAAATGTATAGAACAAAAAAAAATACGATGCCTACCCCAAATAATAATAAGAAGAATTAAGATAATAACTGACATAAAATTGGATATACCACGGCCTTCGAGATAGTAATTACTGGCTTCTGTTCCAAGTTATTTATCTTAAAATTAAATGTCAACAAAGCGCTATCCAGTTTTCAATTAGCAATTATTTTGGTCACTATCAGGCTATAACAAAGGGTCTAAATTGATAGCTAGTTTACATTTCGTTAAGTACTTAAACAAATAATGTGTCGTAAAGGTCGACGTTGTCACATAAAGTGAGCAGGAAGGTTCTAAAGAAAACCTTTCTAAATGTGTCTAAATAATTCTCATCCATATACCAACGCCCACCGCCGTTCAAGAAAATACGTAAAATATACAATGGACATGACAGTTCCAGTGAACAAAAATAGAGCTAATAATAAAAGGGCATCTGACTATCTGTCGCTACATACTATGCCAACCTTAAAAGTAATTACAACGTTACCGTACAAAGGTCATGGCAGTTTGCGAAGTTAGTAATAGATGTAAGTGGAGTCACGTCTCGGAATGTAGCGAAATTGTTGTTGTAGCTAACTTCATACACGCTGCAGCTGAACAAACTGCTAACTACATTACAGGTATTTTAGCTCAGCGTTATTTTAATTAGTCTTGCTGATGGGAATTTAGATAGGTGTGTTATAGCAGAGTGTAATTATTTTGTGCTATTGAATATTATGTTTACATTCTTGATGTTAACTGAAACTATATTTGAAGGGTTTAAAGCGTGTAATTGTATTTTGTTTGTATTCAAAATGTTCTTAGTTGGGCTAATGTTTTTACAAAGCTAAAATCTGCAGTGGTTTAGAATGTTCAGCCAAATATTATTTGAATACTTATCCACTGCATGGACTTCTATCCAATCAATAACCACAATTTTATTGTGAGTACCTACCTTAAATTCGGGAAAAAGACGAGTTTTTTTTTTTCAAATATCCTTTATTATCACACATTGATATTTTGTGACATAAACACAGTTATATACGCAAACAATTACACCGGACTGATCCATTCCGTGTATGTTTGACAACCGCTTGAGCATTAGGGAGCAGTGAGATCATACCTTGAAAGTGCTCGACCGTACGAAGGAATTTAACCATGCTACAACCACTTTGTGCGTTCAAATGATTAGCCAGTGTTTGTATTTAGTTTTGTATTAACTTAGAAAGGAGCAATGGAGCACTAAATATTATGTAACTATTCAATTTATTTTCTAATTTAATAATGCATGATTTTCAAATATTTTAGTAATAATTGTAATCGTCAGTTAGATTTGCACACCATATTTGTACGCCTCCTGGCATAAAATAGCGCTCTGTTCATCAAACATAAGATAGGATCGGCTTCCAGTTGAACCGAGCGACTGACTATCAACTCAGCAGGTACTGGGTAACACGACTCCTTGGTAAGACTGTTTGTGAAACCTTCGAGTCTACTGTCGAAGATCTAGAAACGCAGCAGTAAGTGTAAACCTTTCATCGATCCGAGCGTGTGTTATAATGTAGCCACGAGCCACCCTAACTACAGTAATAAAAACCAATGACTTGTTTCAAACACTGTACCTTGCCATTGTTTATAGTTTAGTTAAAGGCTCGAGTGACACCTCAGAACTTCTGTTTGTAATCCGAGAGACAAAAGTTACATTGACATCAAACGGACCGAGGAACTTGGACAATGTTCATCGACTTAATGTTTAACAATCCGTGATTATCGCCCAAAGCTCTTATCAAGTAGACCTGTAATATTGGAAACTGGTTTTTAGTTAAATCCGTACTAAATAATATTATAAACGTGAAACTAAAATCTTTTTCGTCTGTTACCTTTCACAACTTAACGTCTGAATGCAAAGCGCACAAGTAAGACCATGCTTGTGGTGAGCTTGTTAGGATACTTTTTATCCAGAGTGCTGTATCCAAGCGGGCGAAACCGCGTGCTAAAACGAATAAATCTTATGAAAATGTAGCCAAGCTATTTAAATGTCGCATTTCGCCCAGTGAAGAAGCTGTACCAACTACTGATACTGTAAGACAGTTGTCAGATTTGGAGCGTATCGCTCGCCGACTGTCACAGATATTCGCAATACAGCTGGGACCATTTTGTGTAGTTTCCTATTTACTACATCTCTCTCGGTTTCGATTTAGCTTTGGACTGGGTTAGCATTTCCGTTTATTTTAGAAATACTAACTCTACCCGCATGCAAGGGGCCGATCAATTTAATTTACACAGTCTTGAGGACCGATTTGGCAGTTTTTTTGTTGTATTTTGTCAAGACAAGGTTTGTATTAAAGAACATTTAGCGCATTTCTCATTTTCCTCATGTAAAATTGTGCTTCCCCAAATCTTAGACAATAAACGGTTAATGAGAAAATTGCTATAATTACAATCAATCTTAGTTGTCGTGTTTTTGATTGCCAATTTCCTTGTAAAGGGGGGGCTCCACATCAGCTACTTTGATTAAGCAATGCACGTGTTGTTTAAAATTGTAGGCGGGATTGTCCACTGCGACCACGGCCACTGTACGGCCGAAAATAAAACTGGTAAATAAAATGAACCGTAGCAAACCTCTCTATGAATATCCTGCATAACAGAAGATGCTATCATGCAAGATCCAATCTTTAAAAAAACTTTCAAGGATGCAAAACACCATACTATTACTATAAAATTATACCTCCCTTACGTGAACGAACTACCTTTTTTTTTACCTTACCTAAAAATGGAACTACATGTTTTCTCCCCAGCCTAGGTAAAGTCTACGTGATGAGTAAACAGACTTTTCTTATCTAGTTCAAAATTCCAGGTTACTTGGATTATGTTAAAATGTTTTCTTGTTATTATCTGTATTGTCAAACACACGTCACTTATACAGAGTACGGAGATGCTGCGGCGGCAGCTACTGAAGGCGGTATTGTTCATCAACTCTTTCCAAACAAACTAAGCGTGTGACCGGTTACTCCCAGAACTTACGTATAGAAACTTGACGACTTTGATGGTAGTCCGAGGCAAGAGTTGTGCGTTAAACGCACTTTCGGACACACGAATCTTTTATATAGGAACGCTGCCGGCCGGCGCGGCAATATCGTGCTCTTCTATTGACAAGGCTTACGTGTCCCTAATTTCACTATGTTTGTATAGAGCCACCAAATTACCTCAGAAACCTCACCCTTAGCCCTTAGTGTTCATAATCTTCACCTTTCAGACCGCTATGAGACATGTTAGACGGCGTCATGAGACACCGCGATATTATAACAACGGAGGAATTATCCTTTTTGATACGCAAATTAACACTTGCCTAAGAGCTCTTAACTGTCTTGGAGATTCCCGAACTAAATGAGTAATAATATTGTGACATCAGTCTGTAACTCTGTATCGCACTTTTGTTAAAGAACCCTGAAATGTTCACTAATGAGCTCTGGGTTCACGAACTGTCATATCCCCTGTAATGATGTAACCATCAAGCTTGGTTAGAAGATTTCTTCAACAATCTATTGTTATTGCGAGAAAGAATGTCGCTACAACAAAGCGGCGTAGAAGCATGTTATGTGACGTTAAAGTGTTTAGGGCTAAAAAACTTCATCCCGTCCTCATCATAGATGTGTTGATTGTGGCGACTATTTTTTAGGCACTTCACCCTTAGTCACTGTTCCTGCTAGGCAGTTTGTTGATCACAGTTTCGTAGTAGTTAATAGCTGAAATAAGATCTGCAAACCGCAACACAACATGAAGCCTGTTATTGCCGGGGTTGCGGGACTGTTCGAAAGAGATACCGTGGCCCCGGAACACAAAGGGCGATGAAGGAACATGGATAGGTTTTAGTCCGTAAAAGTCTGACACTGCCTCCTGCTCCGCCCAGAGCGGGAGGAGTCATTTGATGATTTCCCATCCGAAAAAAAAGCCTGTTAGGATAGTTAAAGGTATGTTGTTGCTGTTGCTGTTCACCGCATCACCTTCCAAAGAGGGTGATTCGGTGAACAGGCAGTATAATCACCAAGTTTAGAATACTGAAGATGAAGTTATGGTACCTATCCGGGTACCCTTTAATGCTAACGACCGTTACAAAGAAGATGACTTTATGACCGCCAAAGTGGCCAGTCATCATTACCACCAGTCATCGATACGACTGTGACTACAATCAGCAATCTGCCGAGGGATGAAGTCGTCAGTCCTTTGACGAAGCCAGTAATAAGTAAAAGGGAAGTTGGCCTTTCTTTTCCGGGACTAAATTCTGTATATTTTGACTCAATGGCTAATTATAATAATCATGCCGGAAATGACCTTTACTGATAGTAGTCTATCCTCTTACAGAACATTAAACTGACCTCATTATGAAATTACCCAGCAAGGGAAGCGGTAATATTTAATTTCCAATTACAACACAAGGAAAAATCTCTATAAAACGAGCTGGGGTGAAATAATAACAGAATAAAATTAGAATCTAATAAAATATGTAAATGTACATAGCATCTATTCCATGTAAGGTCCTATGAATGAAAAGGTTTTATGAAACAATGTATTACATAAAGAAAATTCAGACACAAAGGAACGTTCGTATATTTTGTCTTCAATTTCTTCTTACGGTATGATTTGCTAATGCTAGCCGTCAGACGTGTCACATCATAACGTCAAAACAGGCTTTATCAGGTTTCAGGCTATTTCAGGTACATTTAATGTGTGTAATATATTTGTATGTATCTAACATCATAATAATGTACACTTGTCAGTTTCAGACGAGAAAAATAAGCGACGTATTTAGAATTCTAAATAATATACAAAGAAAGGTTTGTTTTACATTTAGCCAAAATGTAAAAGAAACGTATCTAAATTTCCCGGTCTTGCTATAAATAAAATAAGGAGAATCGCTTCTATTTTTAGACCTGCTGTTGTTGTGCAACGAGGATATAAAAAGGTTCTATTATAAATGTCTATCGGAAATAACAAGATTTCTGCAGTACCAACTTACTTAGGTAGTTTTGCTCAATGAAACGCGTTGGATAGGTAATGACGTTTCTTAATAGCAATTCAGATCCGTTGTTTTTCATTTCATCTTGTTTTATGTTAATGGCAATAATACTACAGTACATACCTGTAAATCTACTTAGTGTCACTCATACACGAAACACCTGTGTTATTTACACATCGTCACCAATTAATTTACTACTAATTTACACGAATACACACCAACCATTCACTAACACCAATCACAGAAAACATTTCTACATTGTAGTTAGCGCCGCAGTGGGTAAATGTGGTCGAAAACTGTCAATTGTTGCGTTTTAAGCTTATGATTCGTTTGGCACGTTAGAGTTTTGATTAATCGGATACGTATCGATTTGTATTCGAGAGAGAATCGAGTCATGTGTGTGAAGCCGATGAGCGTGCGGCGTCCGCCCGCGCCCGTGGCGTCGTGGAGCTGCCGGCCGCGGGGCGCAGCAGCCCCATCGCGCCTGCGTGCCGACACGACACCCCCTGACGGTCGCCCATCCACTCAGATTGTATACTAAATCAAAATCATTTGAAATGCATGACATGTGAATGGTCAATGATGTCAGTACGGATTTCGATCGTCATAATTTTTGCGGAAGAAGGTAGGCAGATATTTATGCCAATGCAGAAAAAAAAACACGAAAATAAGAA
This sequence comes from Xestia xanthographa, assembly GCA_905147715.2. Taxonomy (NCBI): domain Eukaryota; kingdom Metazoa; phylum Arthropoda; class Insecta; order Lepidoptera; family Noctuidae; genus Xestia; species Xestia xanthographa. The sequence continues at coordinate 16,175,856 of LR990659.1, read as the reverse complement.
CTTTTCCTTTTGTTTTATTTGTATGTGCAACTTTACTTATGAACGTGAAGACAAACTAAAAAAAAAAAACTAAAAAAAAACATAGTATATTTCTTAGTTTAGATTCAGAGAATCTAGATTTAAATAAATCAAATACTAGATGGAAGTTCTAGGCGGCCTAGTCCGTCTGCCTCGCACGCATCCCGCCACCGTCCGTTGAACTTGCGTCGAGGATTCGCATCGTCAACGCAAATTGTCTTTTCATTATTCACACCGCGATTATTTCGCCCTTTGACAGTAGACAATAAAAGTTTGTGCACAAGAATAAAAGAGGCTCTATCGTGGAGACCTCAAAAATCTCTCTGCATAGAACTGAGTGAGATAGACAAATACGATTTGTTCGTTTCGTTTCATTTACCGTTTAATATTAAAGACCATGGTTTTGAGGGATATTTACCATGGACAGCTTCCTCAAATCTATTCACTAATAAATCAATAACCCAAATACGATTTCTGGTAAGTTTATAAGGTTCATTATATCCTGGTAGCTCTTTAATCGAATATTTCCAGTCGAGGCTTTTAAAAAGTAATTTTATTAATGAAATATTTAAATCTTTGGCTCTTAGTCGAAATTAATAAACTGATAGTAGTTCGGTAAATAAAACATGAAGAATAGAGATTTAAGTGATCTAAATGTCATTAATCTCTCTCAATTTTCTTTCAAGTTAATTTTCGGCGTGAAAATCCAATTAGATTGCTCGATTAAATTTTTCATTTCAATAAGTCTTTGCCCTCTTTGTCCTCTGTCAATAAGTTATACGGAAATGGGGAAGATTATAAGTGTTGTTAGCCGTTGATGTATCAGCTACTCGAGCTTCGCTTGTTGAGATCTTCCCTACAGCCAATTTCCTAGAAACAACTTTGATAAAGTGCTGAGATTGTAACTAGTTGTTTGTGAGGAGTCAATCTCTACGTCAGCGAGAAAATAAATAGGATTTTTCCTCTCAATCATTGGACTTTTAGAGTTAGATTTATGTCGAAGGCAAAAGCTCTTGGTTTTATAAAAAGCGATGGACACAGGTCGTGTTGCTGTCATTTCCATGTTGGACTCCCGCCAACGCCGATACCATTACCTAGCGACGTTTGCACAAAAACATATAAAAATTCCAAAAGTGGACGAAGCTCCCAAAGTTCAGATATTATTAGGAGACAAAATTACATTACACCGTTACGACGTGACGAATTTATAAAGGTTTTATTATTAGATTTCCTGATAAAGCCGAAAACTTGACGGTGCTCTCGTGTTGGATTTTTTAAGAAAAGGGCGGTAAGTTGCGAGGGAAGAAAATAATCGATTGCGAGCGTTGCCCTCCTCGGTTTTGATTATCGCTTTTCTTAATTCCTATTTTCTGAGATCAAAATGTTAAAATCTGCTATTTATCCAAGATAAATCTACAACACAAATCATCCACTTACAAGGAAATCTCGTTAGGTAAGCTTTGGTAGGTGGGTATTTTTGAGTATCTCATTATTCCTTAATTTTTTTGCATGTAATGTAGGTACATAATTTGATTTGTCCTAAAACGTAGACTAATATGGGGACCTACTCGGTAAACAGCCGTAAAAGTATGCTTTTAGTGGGACTTTTCAATAGCACCGCGAGGTTACGTACTAAACTTGCCCGACAACTTGAGTACCAATCCGACTCTGGCTCTTGTCCAAGAGATAAAAGTCAAGTCAACCGCGGCAAACGTACACAGCATAGCATTTTATCAATTTCCTGCCCACGTTTGATATTAATCATCCGTGCGAGATTACCTACTCTGTGGCTGAACATAATTCGTTTCCAATTTCGTATTTTTTCCTACACTATCAAGCTGAGCTTTTCCGGTTTGTAGGCACTACAGCTAAGGGTGGGAACAGAGTTGACTTAAAGGTAGTTTTACAGTTGAAATACAAATACAATGATATTTCCATCGAATTAGCCCGATCCCGTCGCCGAAGGTAGATTCTGTGCATAAATAACAATTCAAATCGTTCTGCAACTTTGTCCTGCGCTGCGGAACTTCTAGATTTGTTTATTTTTCTTTCATATAACTGAAGTTTGAATAGGTAGCAAAAGTTTCGAGCCTTTAAACAGTACAAAGGGAGCAGGAAAGTGTAAGAGTTATATTTCGAGAGGCACACTAACAAGCCGTGACTGTATTTCAAAGGGAACAGCCGTGAAAGATACGTGAATGTTGCGTTTTCTGCTTTTTATGTTACGATTCAGAAAATAGCTAGTTTATCAGCATTATTTGATGTTTACTGCTACATAAGGGTCTATTGATATTTACTTTGTAATCGCCAAAGATCTCGAAGGCTTTTATACGATATCCTTTGCTCCCTTGTGGTATAATGACAATTTATCTTTTATATTTGGATAAAGAAGCCAGTCAGGATGTCTATTTTATAGTGTTATCGATGATAGTCAGATAAAAACATAATAGGTTACCCCTTGTGGGGAGCTTTTTGTCTGGTGTAATAAATAGACTTATAAACTAAGTTAACAATAGACTACTTACGTCTATGCCACATTCAGCTTCAGGTTTTATTGAACACGACTAGTGTGTCAAATGCGTAGATAAATAAAACGTAAGTAGGTAGATACAGTTTATTTTCAGTGTACCTATTAATCCTACAAGAGAAGTTCATAATAAAACTGTAGCCGAGGTTCCGTTTTTAAGTCAGTTTCCAAACTCGCCGGGGACATTTTCTGCAAACACTTTTATAAACTTTCATATCATGTGTAACTACTTATGCAGGCAAGTTATGTATATCCCGCTTAAGTTATAATTGTATGCACTTGGCTTCAAATTAATTTAATGCTGTATGCGAATGTGTGGAGAACAGCACATATAGTTAATTTCCAGAGATTATCTCAGTGGAGCATTTCTAATAACGTGCTAACTCGTAAACAGGAACACTGCACTGTGGTTTGCATTGTCTCCGTTAGCCAAAGTTACGATCGCGCAATGCGCCTCCCTTTGTTCCCCGCTTGCTTTTATTTTTACCTCATGGTGGGCAAGATTAGTGGCTATACAATACTTAATCTAAGTTGAACCCGGCTCACGGATAGTTTATTTATGACCCCACACATTGTGGTGGAAGAGTTATCCTTCCGGCAGGAATTTGATGCTTTCCGGCTTTTCTGTTTTAGGGCGAATTCCTATGTCTAAGCTGTATTAGTGTTAATATTAAATTCACTGTTTTAGACCTTCACGGTTTTTCACTACACTTAAAGTACTTACGGGATAATTATCTGTGATTTTCTTTTTCTTTAAGTGTAATATTAAATTCGTTGAATAGTATACCTACTTTTCTGCTAGGTTTAAAACAATGTTTTCTTTACATATTTAATTATCAGAAAGAAAAATAAATGAAACATTATATTAACACTAGCACTTCGCACGCGACTTCATCCGCAAAAATTGTGGAACCTCGGCTAATTTGCATGATATAAATATAATTTATAGCCTATGTTACTTCCTGATAAATTTAGCTTTCTTTGGTGTCAAAATGGTTAAAATCGGTCTAGTAATTTCGGAGCAAACAAACAAACCAAAAAATCTTTCCTCTTTATAATATTAGTAAACATATATTAGTATAGAATATACTAAAACTTCAGATACAAACAGTCTCCATTGTGCAAGGAGGTGATGAGACATTACGTATTTCCCTGAAGATAAAAAAATAACAATATTTGTTATTTTTGTCTTGAACAAAGCACATTGTCTCTCCATAAAATATAGTAGAACTACCCTAGTTTCCCCGATGTGTTAAGCGCCGTAGCGTTGGGAGGCATTCGTGAGAACTGTTATTGGCATCTAAAATTGAAATGAACCATTAGGAGGGATACTGCTTCTCGGTCAGGAATTCAATTACGTAATGGTTATGTGAATACATCTCCATGATATCGACATTATTGGATGGATAGAGTTAGCTTCAATGTTAAGTCTTGGATTCTAAGCTATCCTTATAATGATTAGCCTTTTAAACATACTCGTAGAATAGAATAGATAGAAATAAAATAGAGACACAGCTATTTTAAAATATTGTTTAATCAATAGGTACTAGGTACGATCGGGATAGAGATATCTTCCAGACCGCGTAGCATGACCACCGTAGAAACGAAAGAGAATCGACAAATCTTTTGTTCATCTGTCATTTTATCGATTCAATGACAGATGAACAAAAGATTTGTCGATTCTCTTTCGTGGTCATGCTAAGCGGGCTGAAAACCTTTGGATGAATTAAACGAAACACAACATTCCTAAGTAGAACTTACAGGTCTAAAACACTTCTGTTACGTAGGTGCCAGTCATTCGATCAAACAACACCGCGCAGGTCTGTGTGCCTATTATCTACTTTCAAGAAGATCTAGCTTGTTAATAATGTTTTAACCGTATGTAATATTAGAAATTCAGTATATTTATGAACCACTGTCATCATGGCATCACGCCTGTAATCCTCGAAGGGTTAGGCAGAGGTCTACCTATTAGTTTACACATGTAACCAGTTATGTTTAAGTCTCATGTAATAGGGGCAAGTCTATTGGCATCAACCAGACATAAATCCGACCACGTGGCTGCTACTGAGAAATTCCTGATGGAAAAACTCAATAACACTTTGCCCGATCTGGGAATCACCACGAACCACTATGTTTTAGTTCAAAAATAAATAAAGGTAGCTTATTTAGTTTTATAGTTGGTGCCAGTTAAGGTGAGAATAGCGGTCATTGACCCACCTACATTTATTAAACTTCTTAACTTTGAAAACCAAAAATAAGCCTGTTCTTATCTTGAATCGTCATCTATCGTGATCTTCAACATTTTTTGTAATGAAAAAAGATACATGGTTTATTTTTTTTGGTTCGTACGAAGAGATATTAGGGAAAGGGCAATGACCGCTATTCTCATCTTATTAACTGGCACCAACTAAAATCAATATTTTAATGTGAAAGTGAGTTAGTTTGATATGCCTTCACTGACTTGATTATGATGGAATTTGGCACAGGGTTAGACTATGGGAAAATACATTGGATCATTTTAGCCCGACAGTACGAACAGTGCTGGCTGACAGAGGTAGGTACTGAAATTTTTAGGTAGGTACCAGAATATTTTTATTAATTTATTAGTCAGGATAGAGTTTTCTTTTAAAGTTAAAAAAAAAACTGCTTTACTTCAAATGCGTACTTTAAATTGGAGCCAACGCAATTTGGCTCCTGATTTCTAGAAATCAGACAAATTGACGTCGCAGCGTGAAATTTTTTGGGACTAGTCCCCAAAAATTTCACGCTGCGACGTCAATTTGTTACTAAATATGACATCTATAACACCCAGGGGAAGAAATGTGCTGATGAATCCTTACCTTACCGGAGGCAATGTGCGAGGGTAAGCTGCCCAAGGTGGTTGGTTCATGAATATGGTGATTTTGACCCAGCCCTCACAGGTGCGGGTACGACTGCCGTGGTCGCATGTTGCAATGATGCATGCATACGTGTGGGAAAAAGTTGTCTGCAAGTGTTACTGGTTAGCATATTACTTTTCTAGTTTTTCTTTTATTAAAAATATCTTTATCGGCTCAGGTCGCCAGCGCTCTACTGAGCATATGGTCTGAGGAACAATGATATTATAAAGAAGATACGCCATGTTCATACCTGAATGGCGTTCAGATATCGTTGCGAGTAATTTAAAACTACGACAGCGATAGATAATACGGAACGTATAAGATAGAAAGAGATAGCTAGCTATCAAAGTGCAACAATTGTGTCACTTTGTCACAATTGTGTCACTTAGACGACCCGATTGGCGCAGCGGTAGTGAGGCTGCCTTACGTTCTTAGGGTCCCGGGTTCGAATCCCGGTCGGAGCAAATGTTTGTGTGATGAGCATGGACATTTGTTTATGGATGTTATGGATGTTTATATGTATAATAAGTATGTATTTACAAACAAAAAAGTATCTATGTAGTATATCAACTATCTGGTGTCCACGACACAAGCCTCGTTGCTTAGTGAGGCACTAGATGGCGCTGTGTGTAATGTCCAGCAATATTTATTTATTATTTATTTGTCCTCAACAATTTATGCGTGTTAATGCAATATCTACCTCTTTTTACTATATAATATAATTGCTGAGGAATCGATTTTTAGGTCTGACAAGGTTATTGGGTTTTCTCATCAGATTTTTTTTATTTGCACTCTACAAGGGCTCCATTTTTGTAAAGTGCCTGGGACCTCTCCAAATGGTTAAAGACGGCGCTTTAAGAGTCTGATTGATGGCTATAGGGTCGCATCCTATTTATTACATGGGAATTAACATTGATAAAATATATAAATATCGCTGGACATTAGTCCAGTTTACCAATGTTAAATTTACAGCGCCGACAGCGCCATCTAGTGCCACACTAAGCAACGAGGCTTGTGTTGTGGACACCAGATAGTTGATATACTACATAGATACTTTTTGTTTGTAAATACATACTTAATACAACATATTAACATCCATGACTTGGAAACAAATGTTCATGCTCATCACACAAACATTTTCTCCTACCGGGATTCAAACCTAAAGAACCTAAGAACGCAAGGCAGCTTCAATACCGCTGCGCCATTCGGTGCAATGTGGAGTACCATACCTATATAGTAGGCAGTTATGGCTGCCTCTGCCTAACCCTTGTTGGTGTAAATTCAGGCGTGGTGTTATTTTACTTTCAAAATAAGATTGCCAACAGATATTTTACCTACACTTTAAAATGGGCTATTTTCCTATTAAAATTATCAAAATACTCGTTTCAAATCATGTTACTTAAAATCTTTGCCTCTCAAATTGTAGGTGAGTGGGTACTTCAATTTCCTTATTCAGTAATCATCTAAATTGGAAAGCCTATCAGTGTAGAGTATCTCCTCAGCTGTTAGTACAAGCTTTAAGTGCCTTCAATAATTCCCACAATTTCTACCGCCATTAACTGATAGCTCAATATTTAATCAGAAACCTCTCCGCTCAGAGTACGTTCCTATTGTAATTGCATTTGATTGCCGTTTCTGTTCGCTTATTTTAAAGGTAACTGAATCTATCTTAAATTATTTATTTATTTTCTTAAAGCAAACAGCTAAATAAACTATTCACAGTTTTAATCATTTTTAGGGTTCCGTACCCAAAGGGTAAAAATGGAACCCTATTACTAAGACTTCGCTGTCTGTCCGTGTGTCCGTCTGTCCGTCTGTCTGTCACCAGGCTGTATCTCATGAACCGTGACAGCTAGACAGTTGAAATTTTCACAGATGATGTATTTCTGTTGCCGCTATAACAACAAATACTAAAAACAGAATAAAATTAATATTGTAACGTTACATTAAGGGGGGCTCTCATACAACAAACGTGATTTTTTTATAATAATTGGTACGGAACCCTTCGTGCGCGAGTCCGACTCGCACTTGGCCGGTTTTCAGGTTAGCAAATGATCAAATAACACGTGATACTTAACACAATGATACTTAAGAAATTATCCATTTTCATCATGTTGATGTTACAAAACTTTTCTCCTTTGACTAAAATAATATTCTTAAAGAATCATAACAGCGAAATAAATTCAAAGCATAAAAGAAGCCTGCGTCTAAAAGAAGGAGCAATGTCAGTGAAATAATGACCTAATTTATTTTGCCAAGCAGTTGCAGGGGGGACTGAATATAAAACAGGTACATCCCTGCTATGCGCATTTAAGACCCTAGCTTTTACATTTAAAAGATTTAAGTATCATACATAATATAAAACCGGCGTGACGTGTCCTACATAAATGTGTTCGCCCCAAAAATTGGCAACTTTGTAAAATATCGCTTGGCTAACTTTAGGGTCCCGATATGAATAACATTGGCTCGGGAATATATAAACCGCTTACCATGAAGACATCAACCGGCAGAAGGTCTGGTCTAAGACGGCCTAGAACCCTGGAATCCTATTTTGAAGGCACATTGGGGTTATTACGTGAGGCAACAAGATCAATAATGTATAATGTTCGATGGCGGCGAGGCGAAGTGTTGACCTTTTGAAAGTTCCGGTGAGGTCGCCCCGGTGGTTTGCAAGATGAGGGTATTAGGCATCCGCCCTTCTGTTTAATTAATGGAGGCTTGACCCCCGTCTAACTTTCTCTGCCTGTATTTAAGAGACCGTTATGTACGTAGGGATGAAATAGTTTCATTGTGTTTTTATGTCAGTTAGCATCAGTAACTTAGCACTTGGGTTACATTCTATTTAAAGCTACCTAAGAGGAGCTGTTCAGTATCTCAATGGGGATCATCATCTGCCTAGCCTTTTCCCAACTATGTTGGGGTCGGCTTCCAGTCTAACCGGATGCAACTGAATATCTGTATTTTACATGGAGCGACTGCCTATCTGACCTCCACAACCCAGTTATTACTGGGTAATACGATACCCCTTGGTAAGACTGGTTGTCAGACTTTCTGGTCACTGACTACCTGTAACGGCTGTCAAAGATCTACAAATGACAGCCAGGACCAATGGCTTAACGTGCTTTCCGAGGCACGGAGGAAACTCGGTATGTAATGGGTGGTCACCCATCCACAGACCAACTCAGGCAAGATCGACCCGAGTGGCTGTTATTTAGCCACGAGCACCTCCAGAACACACAGTTACGAAATCAACGTTTTAAGATTACTATAAAATATTCCTTAGGCCCTATACCCAGCAGTTGGTGATTCTGGGCTGATATAATGATGATGATGGTAAAATATTCTCATTGATAGAGGAAGCGAATCCATCCTTTGTGTTGAGTAATATATATTCAGTAAAGCTAAGCTCAACACTTAAGAATGTAAGTTTTGATATAGAAGTAAAATCAAAGTACCTAGTAATCCCCTGCATGCTTCAATTCATTATAAACTTCAGTATATAATGTTTACGAGACTTAAAATAGCAAGTAACTCGATTATGAATATTTATGTAAAAGCATATGAGCTGATGAGCTACGCTCAGTAACTGTAAACAAAGTTTATGCATACGAAACGTCGTAAAGTCGTACGTCAAGACAGCGCCGCGACAATTTCCCTCGCTACATAAATTCGTTGAGTCTCTGAAAGTAGACAAGTTAATATGAGATTTCATATCGTACGGCGGAAACAACGGCGCGTAGAGCTCTGCGCTAATGAATAAATAACACGCTTGTATGTCTACACGGCTCGATCTCCCACGAGCCTGCATAAATAGCCTTTTTTTCTTTTAATTTTTCAAATGCAAATTAAGTACACGGTATGTTAAACCATCCATGTTCGTCCATGTTTTGTGGCAATAAAAAAAACGTTTTTACTGAACACAACGGAATTGTGCTGTTATTTAATTAGCATCAAGTACCGAGCTCCATACAATGTCCCATTCGGTAATGTTATTATTGGTTGACGGTATAAATGTGGGAAATCGGAAGTGGTGACAGAGTAAAAGGATAATTAAATTTGTGGGTGGTTAAGCGCGGTGTATCACGTATCGAGCTGTTTCAATAGGTGTGACACTCGATGGCGGCGCTCGCGTCAATTTGCCCGGGGTACCGCGCCGGCCGCGACCGTCACCGTCGAGAGCCATTCACGTCACGTCCACGGCTCCAAGCTATTTTTTAATTTTACGAATAACGACTGCTTTATTTTTGAAATGACAGTGGCAAATGATGGTGTTTAGAAACCACCTTTGTCATGGAAGAATTTAGATTTCCTTCCTGCTTCGTTTGGTCTTCTTTGTCTGTTGTTAAATTTTGTGGTTTGGGCAAACATCGATGATATTCTACTAAACAAATATGTTATACACCTACAAAACCACCGAAAAAAGTGTGCCGCGGGGCAGAGCCAGCTCACGTACACGCAGTGATGCAGAATAAAGGCGAAACAAGCCAATTGGCCCGTTTTAGAGTCTTCACGATTGCGCGCTCACAACATATCTGTTATAATTGGTAAACATCAACACTTTTTCATAACTTCTTTTGTTACGGTACATTTTAGAATTAATACAAGACTTAACTGGTGTAACTATAAGTACCCACAAACATACTGCAGAATCATCACCGACCTAACACTTTCCCAACTATGTCGGGGAGGCTTCCGGTCGAACCGGGCCAACAAAAACAAACAACAAAATGTACCTAAACAACTGTAAAATAAAGGATAAAAACTAAGGCTTTAACGAGTTTCAGCTAAACTCTGCGTAGATCCACAGGTCCTCTCCAGAATAAAAACAAATCACTTAAGCACCATTTAGTCGATTGGCAACGTTAATTTGAAAGCCAAAGCCTTTTAATTTACCGTGGCCAGCTCCGCACGCCAAGAATTACGTCTATCCAATGGTAAGCTCGTAGATAGTGTCTTAATTGTATTTAAAAGATAAAAAGAACTTTGCCTTTTAACAATCCATTATCGCGTACAAAGTAAGATGAAACGGACGTTTTATGACTCGCCTTTTAATGGTCTTTCAATGTTTTAAAGCTGCGAGTTAGGTACTCAGCTACAAGAATTACTTTGTTACGTGTTTCAACCTGATTAATAATGTCAAAGTTTTCTCGTTACTCCTTTACTGATATTCTGAACTCGTTTTTGCTTGTCCGGCGAAAAGCCATCAGTGAGTCCGACCTTCTTCAGAAAATAAAAGTTTGTGTCTGATAACATTTATTTTGAGCTCAAAATGGAAAACGGACCGTTGATGCTAACATTAACTTTCATTAAATAAATTGAAGAAATTCCTCGATTGATTCAGTTGGATTAATTTTGCAGAAGTACTTTCCAAGAATAAATAAATGAACAAATTGTTTGAGAGCCACAATTAGAAGCTCTGTTAACGTTAAGTAAACGTTATGTAAACGGTTGGTTTTATTTCTTGGGAGCAAGAAACAGTGGTTCAGTTAGCGGCTACAACCCGCAAGTCACGTCGCTCCCCTGCAAGCAACGGAACTTGCAATTGTACTTGTAGGAGCTCCGGAGCAGCTGGCTCCCGGATGTTTGTGCAATGGTTCCCCGAGGAACTCTCCAGGAAATTTAAATACTTTTAACTAGAATAACTGGAAGAATTCTTAACACAAATGGAAACAAAAGTATTTTAATTTATTGCTTGCTGGTAATGTTTAATTTTTAGTCTCAAGTTATGCTCGGAATTGGATCGCAACTTAGGTAACTTGTATTAAAATGTACAGTATCTACTCCTGAGTAGGCGTCTACAGTTAATAAACTATACTATAAACAAAACTAATTGGTTTTAGAGCCACTATAAATAGATCAAACAAAAATTAATTTCCTATAATTATAAAACTTAATTTTGTAGCATGTCTTTGAACTTTGTTTCTTTAAGTTTCGCGGCACACAAAGAAATATGTATAAAGATAATTACTTCGTTGGGGGAGTTTCACGAAGGTACCTTAATTTTGCTTCACCTACATTACATACATGCCTACATATTGCTCGGAATTTTCTTAAAGAAATAAAAACCTCTGCTCTTTGTACAAAAGTCTCTTGTGAATTTGTTTGTGAGAGGTTTAAGAGAAAACTGTCAAAAATAAGAAAGTAAATTGAGAGGTCACCTAACATAAAAGTCCTATTTTTGGTTTAATAATCTAAAAACATTTAGCCACATTGACAAAAACATTAAAAAGCAAGGAAAACATTGACAATTGTATATAACACAGGTACCAAAGTACCCAAAGCCTGATTTATAGAACTAACCGAAAATGCTCGGTAAATGTTTAATAAATACCATATTTCCATAATTTTGAATTCATAATTCTCAATTTTCTCTGAAAACATGGTAGAAATGAAATGATATTTGTAAGAAATCAAAACAGAACCAGAGGCATCCATAATTTCAACATTAATGTCGAATGAAGTTAGTTACATAATTGTGAGCCAGACCGTGATAGACTAAGATAAAGAACACAATTAAAAACAAGAAGGTTATTACAAAATACTTTACAAACTTATCAGACAGAGAAAACTATCTAGTAAAGAAAACTATCTAGACAATAAATAATTAAGTTATACTTTGATTGCTTCGTTGTTCTCAATATTTCACGATGAGAGAATGTGAAATAGATGGGTATATCTTAGGATAGTATACTGTTTTAGACTTTCACGGTTTTTCAATACACGTAGCTCTTCGATACCTAGACACAATTAAAATAACAATGCACCGTTCCCCTTCGGGTACGATTGGGGACATACGCTTGGGGACACTTATAGTACTTACGGGATAATATACGTGTTTTTTTTTTTTGTATTCCCGCGATCATGATGCTTGCAACAGCGTCGAAATATCGGGAGCTCATAAATTAAGAAAATCACGGATATTATCCTGTAAGTACTTTAAGTGTAGATCAGGATAGTATGTTTAATCAAAATCTTAGATAAAATGTACGTATCAAAATAATACTGTAATAAATACAACACAATGCAATGTAATGTACAAAACCAATATTGTATTAGGTAACTTGTTGGTCTGGTGGACGCAAGCGCGTTTGCTAAACATGAAGGCAGTGTTGTTAGGTTTTTCATATCAGGAAATTCTCAGTAGCGGCCACGAATTTTTGTGCCTGGTTGTTGGCAATAAGCTCGCCATATTACTTGATACTAAACATTATCATCATCTTCCTACCCTTGTCTCATGTTACTTGGGGTCGGTCGGCGCAACCCATTTTGTTCCTCCATTCTCCTCTGTCAACCTTGAAAAAGCCTTGAAAGTGGAGACTGTCAAAGACCATCAGAGAGGGTTGTGGACGATGGTGATGATTTTGTTAAAGAGGTTAAGGACGAAAAATAAAACAAATGGTTTTTAAACCTCCCAAATCGAATGCATTATAACTACCCACAACAATGTTAAGAACAGTACCAAGCTGTATTCTGGTGCATTGGTACATTGTACATTCGAACAAGTTAGTAGGTATAACTCAGACACGTATTCGAATAATTCATTTTAATGGCCACCTCGAGGATAGTGGAAGAGATATACGTCGTCTTAGTATTAAATATTTTATCCTTTATGTATTCAGATACTTTTGTTTCGCCATAAGTACAACATGGTGAAATAGTTTTAAGAATGGATGGAGCAAATAGAAATATTTATAAGCATAAACAATAACATTATTAGCTGATGATGAAGTTGCTGTATATGAAAATTACGAATTACTACTTATTTTATTCTAATTTCGCCCGTTACGTATATCAAATATATTATGAATATACTGATGAACGTTTGGCGCACTCAGAGGACTCTAGACAAGTAACGATTGGTGTCAAATTTTCATATTTATAGAAAGACTTTCAATTCAACAATATTCACATTAATTATTCGGTAGCTTGTCAATCCAGTACATTTTGGATTTTTTCATCATAACACTGTTAAAATTTCAGTTTGTCTATGCTCCTAAGATAATAAACCCCGCCAACAACCTTAATATATGTAAAATTTTAATAATTCCCCTCTAATGCAGCCCCGTGTTTACTTAACGCAATCAAGATTGTACAACACTGATTCCGTTTCCCGATCCACAAAATACGAACCAACAGCTTTGACATTGTTTGCGACTAGTTGTACAAGTATCTGAACAGTAAATCAAAGCTCTAATCGTGTACACGGTGTTCTGAGTAATCTGCTTGTTGATCGGGAGTTACGAGGGCGACAACAGTGTCGTGGTCATAGTGTGTTGACCAGAGGCTTTACGGCCACCGATACAGCCTCGTTGATTGGAATATCGATTAAGGGTGGTGCCAGTGCGGTTCTGCCTGAGGCCTTATTTGCTTTCTATCGGAGGGATGCTAAACTAGCGTGTGTATAGTTTGGAAGTAGTTCAAGTTGGTTTACTTATAGGTGAGTCCGAATGTGAACATATATATTTACCAGTAGGTACAAAAGCTGCCAAGGTGTGTTTCTAAAAACTACTATACAAGGTGTAAGAGATATTGTTGCGAAAGCTGTTACCATGCACATGATTCTTGATCCCCCAGCGTAGAACATTTCTCGTAGGTTATTGTTGAAATGACACCTGTCTCATACAAAAATGCAACTTGGTTGACAAAAACAATCACACAAATGTAGGCAAAATACCAAAACGTAGGTAACTATTTTAAATGAATTAATAGACCAACACAAGTTGGCACGTCATGAGGTGGCACTATTTCTACAGTTGAACGAATAAGCATCGCCAAACGAAGCGCTGGTATTGAGCCTGCGTGGTTCGGTGTATACAAGATAAATGTAGGCTCCAAAACAAATGTGGGAACTTATTGTACACTATTTTGTGTCTGTGCAACCTAAATGGATATTGCGAACGGTTTCACCGGGTCGAAATGGAATCACTTGACATGTGGCTGGTACGCATCTGTTGAAGCCTCTTGTTTTTATTTCCATCACAATTTATGCTAAACATCTGATATATTTGGGTTCAAACGATCCGCCCAGAGGCATTTGTATGTAAACCAGGACAACATCTGTCGTGACTTTCAGTTGACCTTTACTTACCCTTTTGATTTAAACATAAATGTTTCGTATTAGTTTCCTGGTTTCATTGAGAAAGGCGAAAACTTATTTTGAACCTACGTCGGTCCTCTGAAAATTCGCTTCCCAGATACAAACGCTGAAGAAATTCTCCAAAGCAAATTTCCAGTGCTCTTAAATGATCATTTGGCGGGAAACATTCTTTGATCAGGAGGTACGTGCGAAAATTTAAACACATGTGCCACGTTCACCTCGAAATATATTTCATGTAAGCAAGTATTTCACGCCATTTCCTTGATCCTACTTTATAAAGAGCAATATTGTAACACTTTGGGCGTTCTTGAGCAACGCAAAATTAATTTTGAACTATATGCTGGGTATTAAAATAACTTTGGTTGAAGGTGCAACTTTGGTATAACAAAGCTTTGCTAAGTTATTTGCAGTTTACCAATACCTTCGTTGTGTGAAGATAATGACTATAAGTTTAACTTAGTAGAAAAGGTTTGTAAAAATATTATAGGTCTTGACCTTAAACCTTAAAATGTTAAGTAGTTGCGCTAGACAGTTCTATTAGAAAACCCCGTTTAATTATTGCCTGTTATAAATTTTTACAAAGCCTTGGTTCTAGAAATGTTATTATAAGCTAAGTTTTAGGTATCTAGTAAATTTACAAGCAACGAAAATTCTCTTTGATATTAAACCAAATACTTAAATTCAAAAGAGGTATGAACCAACAATAACCTAATTTTGTATCTAAGTTATTTCAATAGTGTCTAGAGATTCTAGACTAGATTCTATCTGATTGAAACGAGATAGAAACGCCTAAAATCGGCCAATCGTGTAACATGGTTGGCGGATACTATCGGAATTGCAGGCGACTGTGCAACCTGGGATTCCAACATTGAACCAAAATATCCCACATACCTACCTAATCGTAGAATTGCCTGAGTGTATGACACAAACACACACACACACATAGTGAATTTAGAAGGTATTCTCCAAACCAGTAGCGAAGGGTAAATTTTTGTTAGAGGTAAGCCGGAGTACATATCTTTTTTACTGTGCCATTTTTCAAAGGGAATCCGGTAGGAATCGGGTTGTATGGAACATTCGCCACTGCTCCAAACATTCTTGTTGAAAATGCCAGACTGTATCCATAATATCTTTGTTTGAAATATCATCCATCATCATTCATTTACATTCACTGCTGAAAATAGACCTACCTCTAACCTAACCTGGCTAGCCGGCAGCCCCTAGATTCACCACAACAACTGGCTCCAAAATAAACATTTTGCTTAAAATATACATGACCTGAATGAACCAAAACTTCTAATCCGAATGGACTAAAAAGCCAGAAGTGAAAAGTTTGTAATTTGTTAATCAAATAGGTTTATCCCAGAATTCAGCGTTTGTTAGAAGACAGGTACCTATTTTGTTCTTTAAAATATTTAAGTAAAGTAATTTGTAAATATTCTACGTACAAAAATAAAACTAATCTAAAATTCACTCCTTTCTTCCAGAATTTCAAGTTTCTTCTGAGTTTAAAACCATCCTTAAATCCAGGATTACAGGGATTATGTTTCTTTCTTAAATTGCAGGTAAATTATAAAACTTCTAATGGAGGAATCGGAGGCTGCATTTTTAATGGCATACAGATGGAACATGTTTCTACAACAGAATCACTGAGTGTAGGTTTCGAGGCAAAGGGAAGCTTTATGTAGCTGACTTGTATATACAGCCTGTGTCGTTATTAGATTATAAAGATTCTTATTGGGTTTTGGAAAACAACTCTTTTGTTACCTACCATCCAGCCAGCTGGATCTCCCTGTTCTCACCATAATACAATTATAATAATATGCAATTTTTTTGTCAAATATTGTTTGGCAGACTGAAATCTCAGATTTAACTTTGTGTTTATAAAGTAGAGACTGGAAACTAAATTACAAAATAAAGCCATGACTAAAAGTGTAAAATTAGTTATCAAAATCAGAATCATTTTATTTGTTAAACATAGGTATAAACATTAAGGATCTTATAAATAGTAGAAGCTCTTGCTATGTTTTGTCGTTACAGACAAACAAATTTGAGTAAAGAGAGAAAAAAAAGTAATAATAAAAAAAACACTACCTGGAATTCATTCACCCTGTATTTGTCAATTTTAGGCTTAGCACGGAAGCGGTTAGGCGGTTAGCGACAAAGCCCGCCCAATCTCCAAGTTTACGATGCGATCCCAATCCGCCGGAGCCAGAACAGCTTTCCGTTCCCCTGAAATACTGTGACAGTTTCCTAATTATTGGGTGGTATACGTCTCTGGGTAATGGTTGCGATGCAGGTGTTCAATCAATGTTAAATTCTTATTAATAACCTATTGATAGATGAATAAAAGGGAGTAGAGACGGGTATTTTAAAATAAGAAAGCTCCATCAAATTAAAAGCGAAATTATCAGAAGCAAAACAAAGGTCACTCATGGTTAAAACATGCACTATAAGTTAAATGTCTTTGGGTTTGTCATGTTACACGCCTAAAGACAAATATATGGACAATAATGATTAAATCACAAAATGCAGAAGGACCGGAAGGGGAGAGGTTAAGGGAGTTTTTTTTATCCAGATGGGAAAACATCATCATCATCATCTCTGGGCGGAGCGGGTGGGAGTGTCAGACTTTTACTGAAATACATGAAATACATATCAATACATGTTCCTTCTTGGCCCTTTGTGTTCCAGGGACACGGTATCTGTTTCGAACAGTCCCGCAGCCCCGGCAGGCATCGGCCCTTGCGGACCCCTTTCGAGTTGGTGGACCTTACAAAATGATGAAATAATGGATCGACGATATCGCCCACCTAGCGGGAAATAGGAAAAGACTGATATAAGTGGAAAAAGCTAGAGGCCTTTATCCTGGATGAGGTCCAGCCCCGGATCTTGAAATTTTTCGAGGCGGGGCAAAAACTAAGAAATGCCGCCCCCGCCCGTCTATATTTTTATTTTTATCATTATCATTATCATTATTTCACCCATCAGACGCCTAATGATGGCCATAGGCCCAGGGGTGGACTGTGAGTTTGTTGGGCCCTGGGCTAATACTACTTGGGGCCTGGCCAAGGGCGTCGCCAGCTTTTGGGCCAGAAGGGAGGCCTATCGGAAGGGTGCGATTTGTAAGTTTACTATTTACGGATGTAGCTGAAGAGCATATAGCCACTTCAAAAACGTTAGCACCTCCGTGATCTCGGATTGGTTAGTTTAGGTTTTGAAGAGTTATTTGAAAAGGTTAGGCACTAAATGAAAATTAGATTCTTAAATAGATGCTACTAAATCAATTTAGGGAGACAATTTAATGAGAAAGAGGAACTAAGACTCTAAGAGCGAGCGAAGCGAGTTCGAAAATTTTAACATCCTACTTTGGACAGATTAGAATTATTTCGTCACTTCATACAGGAGTTACTTGGTTGACATTCAAAGTTAAGATTTAAGAAGAACTTGACTGCACGAGCGAGCGAAGCGAGCTCGAAAATTTTTTGACACCTTGCTTTGGACAGGTTTGAATTGTATCGATCCTTCATACAGGAATTACTTGGACGACTTTTAGGCAAAGTCTAAAGAAAGTAGTCTAAAAAGCAAGCGAAGCCAGTTCGAAAACTTAACAGTTTACCTACCTTGGACAGGTTAGAATTGTTTCGAACTACCGGAGTTACTTAGGTGACTTATGGACAAAGTCAAAATTCAAGAGAAATTAGGCTGTAAGAGCGAGCGAAGCGAGCTCGAAAATTTTACGTCTTTCCTCAGAAGAGAGAGATCTAAATCGATGGGCTAGTATGCATATGGGGTGTCTGCTGGGCGCTCCTTCTTCTTCAACAGGAACAGTTTTCCAGTCTTCAACAGAAATCAATGAGTTGTATCGTTACAACTCATCATTATCGCAACTTTGACCATATTATGTCTGCCAAGCTTGAATTTGCCGCCCCCTAAACTTGCCGCCCGGGGCATGGGCCCCGGCTTGCCCCCCCCTAGATCCGGCCCTGATGAGGTCCATATCCCAACCCAAAACTAGAAACTAATAATATACAACTAGATATAAGCACACTACTATACTACAAAATAACAAAAAAAAAGCTTTTTAATAATATATTTATATTATCACAAATCTTAATTATTTTGATTATATTAGATCAATAAAAGATGTAGGCGCACGAAGAACATCACAGTATCAACATTTTGTTTAGTAGATGCTTTGTTTATCTATATTGAGTTTTTAATAGTACCCCGAACACTAAGCAAGTACAAAGCGCCATCTCGAAGTGGAAAAGGCGAAAGTTTTCATTGGGAAAGGGTTTGGGGAAGGGTTTTTATTTGCAAAAATTAAAATTGAAAATTGAATGCGTTGAGAAACACCTTTCATATACTAAGGACTCTGAACCACCGCCATCTGTGTTTAAGCGCAGTAACAATGAACGGTCCTGTGTAACGGTGTAGCTTCAGGAATATGCAAACCAAACCTTGAATCCCTGTACAGTAACTTACTACTGTACTGCAGAGTGTATGATACTGAGGATAGAGGTCGCCATCAAAAGATAAAACATTATTCGCGCTATGGTTCAGATATACGTAATTATATACTTTAGTATTTGTCTCTTCTTAACCGAGATTCAAACAGAGTCGTGATTTACTATTCCGATCATGAAAACATTCTGATGGTTATATAAGTTCAATTTCATCAACTTTAAACTATATTTGTCAAACTATTGGAAATATAACAATCAATGCAATGTTCTACATAATAATATGGTCTTGCAGTTTTAATACATACAATACCACTTGCAAATTGTAACGCGGTACATACAAATCGGGAGCAGCTCTAATTTTAGCGTTGCAGTTAGGTATTAGAGCCAGTAGAATAGCATTCGAAACAATTATAGTTAGGGCATCCGTTCCCGCGGAGACATTCAGGTCAAGTGGCTTCGTTTCTTGTGTAGATTCACTAGATTTTGCCGTGGGTTTATACCTAGTCAATAACAGGAAGTTTACCTAGATGTTGTGCTGGTTTGTGATTAATCATGCAAATGTCAAATTTGTGGCTGGGATGGCTTATAACAACATTTTGTTTTTTCCACGCTCTTGGAGATAAAACTTTCGGTACGTAATTTAGTACATTTATTAGCTTGGCCTTTCGTGTTCGTGTTAACCGAAAGCTATACCTAAAGTGTCTTTCATAAGTCTTATTGTAGATCCTTTGTAACGTATCGCAATTTTATTTTGCCGGCACTTTTCTTATGTCTGCAAATTTTCCTTAGGTGCTATTTTCGATGACGGCACATTTTTATTAGAAGCCGCATTTAACATTGCAGTGCAAGAAAATGAAATTGAATCAAGTGTCATAAAAACATCTCCCGGAGACATTGTAGAAGCAGAAGATGCCATGTGTACGCTTTTAGAGGTAACTTTCATGTTTCAAAAATATTGTTAACATAAAATATAAGATTAGAAAAAAAAAATCTATCAGCCATCTTTTTTCAGAGTAACGTATTCGGAATATTTGGGCCGACTAAAAAAGGCACACTACAGCATATTCAATCTATAGCAGATTTTTTTGAGATACCACACATTCTTATAGATCCGATAGAAACACAAAATCGTAACTGGTCTGTTGTTAATCTGTATCCACATCATTTGTCTTATTCGCAGGTATTTCGATTGTTTTATTTATTATTTTATTATTTTTTCTGGGAAGTTTGTTCCGCGACTTCCTTTTTTATCTAAAACAATATGAGGTGAAGGGCGGCCGTTTTGTGTAACTTTTTACGTTAAAAACTGTTGTTTGTCTGCCTAATTTATGTTATTGATTTCCATTTTTACACATTCTAACAATGTGGTGTTAATTTTTTTCAGTTGTTTGCCGATCTCATAGAAATGAAAGGATGGACGGATTTTACTATTATTTATGAAGGCGCCGAACTCTTACCATTTTTTGACAATATCTTATCCATGCAGGATTTAGACACGGGTGAGAAAATTCTCATCAACATTGTTCAATTGCCTGATGGTGACGATTACAGGCAGGTTCAACTTTCAATTTAATTTAATATTAGTGTGTAGTAAGATGAGGAGGTAGGCGATTTAATGAATGCATTTATTTGTTTCAAATCACAGATCTCAACTTAAGTTTGTAAAAAAGTCGGGGTCTGTGAACTACGTAATTAACTGTGGCAGAGAAACGTTGCCAAAAGTATTAGAACAAGCACAACAATTGGGAATTATGTCTGACGACCATAGTTACTTGATCATGAATCCTGATTTCCAAACAATAGACATAGATCCATTCAAACATGGCGGATCTAGTATAACAGGTAGGTAAAACTTGCTATCGAATTTAAAATTTCAAGTTAATGAAGTCTCATTCTCTTGGTCATATCACAATTTTGGGAGACGTAAACATGTTGACTTCTTACAATAATGACATTGTTTTTCACGTTCAGGAATTCGCATGTTTGATCCAAACTTAGAGCCCATTCAAAAGTTTATCACATCTTTAAATGAGAAAGTAGCCGAACTATCTGACAACAAAATAGAAAATGCGATAGCAGAAAATGGTCTGACTCTAGATTTAGCGTTGGTATACGATGCTGTTACTTTATTTGTTGCAACTTTAAATACAATGGAACTAGAAGAGGGATCTAATATAACTTGTGATGGCGAAGAAAGCTGGGCTTTAGGTTCTACCATTGTGAATTACGTGAGAACAGTGAGTAATTTTGGCCAATATTTATGCACAAACTTAAATTGTTTTTGTTTTCTACAAATGCAAGTTTACTTACTACTTACTGCGTACTTAATTTCAGATGGAAGTTGATGGCTTCACAGGAATGATAAAATTTGATGAAGATGGTTTCCGTTCAGAACTTGAAATAGACGTGCTTGAAATAATGCCCTATGGTTTGGATAAGGTATAGCTAAACTGGAATGAAAATGAACTGTATACTCAATTCTCGTACAATAAAACAAAATATTATTTTTCTGTTTGCAAATTAGGTGGGAACATGGACATTAGAAGACGGGTTTGTTGAAACCAAGGATGAAGTTTCACCAGCAGAGCAAGAAGGTTCAGAATCAATGAAAGGCAAACATTTCATTGTTCTTACAGCATTGGTGAGAATTTACGACCATTTAGCGAATAAATGGGAGTCATTTAGGGTATATGATGATGGCAACAAACTAAAGTAATTTTTTTTTGTAGAGTGCTCCTTATGGTATGCTCAAAGAATCCCCAAAAAAACTCGAAGGTAACGATAGATACGAAGGCTTCGGTATTGAACTTATTGACGAATTAGCAAAAATTAATGAATTTAACTACACTTTCGATATACAAGAGGATGGCGTATATGGCGCATACAATAAGCAGACAAAGACATGGAATGGCATGATGGAGAAAATAATGGACGGTGTAACTATCATTTGCCTTATTTTGGACCAATTTCACGAAATATGTGACAAATTCTTATCCGGTATTAAGTAGTTGGACTCATGACATTCTAAGTAATTGTTTACCTTGTTGAAGTGTGTTGTCAAAACGTTTCTATGTTACAGAGAGCAGATTTCGCTATAACGGATTTGACTATAACAGCAGCTCGACAAAAAGCAGTTGACTTTACCAGCCCGTTTATGAATTTAGGTATAACCATATTGTATAAGAAACCGACAAAAGAACCACCAAATCTCTTCTCGTTCATATCACCATTTTCAATGGGAGTAAGTATAAAGGGTGTAAAAGTACCCATAACGAAGCTGTAAGGCATTGCGATAATTTTTTTCGTTCTAGAGTGTCTACTCTAGAACGAAAAAAATTATCGCAATGCCAATTGCAATTGCAATTGCAATTGTTCCCAGGCATGGTCTCATGCCTGGGAACCTTCCTTCTAGATATGGAGATATTGGGGTTCAAAATTTCAAACTTTTCTACAAGTTTTTTTTTTAATACAAGATTTAAATTTAAGGTTATAACTTTACTTTAAATACCTCCACGAACCCCGTACTATTCAATGCATCCATTAAGACCAATGATTTAATTCCTTTCACCCCAAAATTAAAGTCGTTTCCCAGCAATATTTATTTCAAAAACATTTTTTCTCGATATTAAGTTAAAATTAAACTCATCTTTTACCATTGTAGGTCTGGGGTTGGCTGGCGGGTGCGTTTGTTAGTGTGTCTGGTCTATTATTTATATTAGGACGACTAGCACCAGAAGAATGGCAAAACCCTTACCCGTGTATTGAAGAACCTGAAACGTTGGATAATCAGTTCACCTTAGCCAACTCCTTTTGGTTTACTTTAGGCAGTGTGCTCACTCAGGGATCGGAGATAGCACCCATGTTAGTTAATTTGTTAAGAGCCTATACTACCTCAAATTAGCAACTCTATTTGTGGTGGTTCAAACTTCGTTTGTAGTACTGTTAGAATAAAGTTCTAATCAGCTTGCACTACAAAGTGGTTGTTACGTCAGTCACTGCAGGCCGAATAGTGCGAAATGAGTAGTTTTTATTCTTTATAAAATCAAATTTTCGTCTTTTGGGAAAAATAAAAAAACATAAGACCTGCTTTATAGTTAGTTCAGTTAGTATACAAAGTTTCATGATCTAATTTGAAGTACTTTTTGAATACCAGCGGTTTATTGTTCGATTTGGAGGTAGCTTTGGATTTTTTTTCTATCGAGAAAATTTTACGGAATCGTGTTTTCGCCATACATAAGACCTAACATTAATCCTTAACTTTACCATATATTTATTTCAAAATTAATGCTGCAGTATTTTAGACGTAACGGAGGATCATGCTAAGCCATTTGAGGTAGTATAGGCCCTTAAATTTAAAATGCAGTTTAATATCAAAATGTATATTATAGTTACATGTATATTATAGTTACATTCGTGTTTTAGTGCTGTATCAACTCGAATGGCTGGAAGTATGTGGTGGTTCTTCACCTTAATCATGGTGTCATCTTACACTGCGAACCTGGCTGCCTTCCTTACTGTTGAATCCAAGTTTTATGCTATTAAAAGTGTAACTGATCTTGCAAATAATCCGTACGGAATGACATATGGAGCTAAGAATGAAGGTGCTACCTTCATGTTCTTTAAGGTAATGGAAATGCTCTTGAATAATAAATTGAGTATCGAGGGAAATATCCTTGAATGATAGAAATCGCTACTTATAAAAATCAAATTAACTTTACTTTTGTTTTGTGTTTAGGAGTCCGACAATTTACTTTACCAGAAAATGTATCATTATTTGGAAGATCATCCTAAATATCTAACAGCTTCCAATAATGAAGGATTAGACAGGTAAGTTTACATAGACAATGCTTTAAAGGACAATGCCCAATTTTGTATGGGAGTTCAGTTATTCTTGCCCCTAGACTGAATCATCGGTAAAATATATAAAATATATTATAGTCCGGCTTATGTAAATGAAAAATCATTAATTTAAGTATCAGCAAATAGTATTTTCACTTGGAAATGCTGTAGGTTTTTGTATACTATAAAGCCGACTTATCAAAAATTGAACTTTTTATGTCATACTTTACGAAACGAAATCTTTTGATTTTCTTCAGAGTAAAATCCGACGCCGAAAACTATGCATTTCTAATGGAATCAACTTCAATCGAGTACATGGTTGAAAGAAACTGTGATGTGGCACAAGTTGGCGGGCTATTGGATAGTAAGGGATATGGAATCGCTATGAAGAAAAGTAAGATATTCTATTATATTTCCATCAATGTTATAGTCAAGGTTTTCACGTAAAAGTTGCTTTATCAAATTTACCTTGATACTTAATCAATCTTTTCAGGGAAGAGCAAGCGAAAGTTTGTTTAGATGATAACAAATCTTTTTTTTATATCTGGATGCCTCATTGGTGTAGTGGTCGCCAACGCTACTTAGCATGAGGCCCTGGGTTCGATTCCCAGTTCGGGCGTAGTGTTATTGGGTTTTTTCATTGAAAATTTCTCAGTAGCAGCCACAGGGTCGGGACTTGTAACCGGTTGATTACATGGGACTTAGATAAAGGTAAACTACTAGTTAAGGTACTAGGTGGACTGATGACCTGGTGAAGGTTGCGGGAATCCGCTGGATGCGAGTCGCACGGGACCGTTCAATGTGGCGACACTTGGGGGAGGCCTATGTTCAGCAGTGGACGTCTTTCGGCTGAAATGATGAGATAAAGGTAACTGGCGATAGTGGGTGTTCTAACATGTGCCTACACCTCTGCCTATCTTTTTGGGGATTACCGACTTATTATTGTCGGAGCAAATGTTTGTGTGATGAGCATGGACATTTGTTTCCGAGTCATGGATGTTTATATGTATGATAAGTATGTATTTACAAACAAAAAGTATCTATGTAGTATATCAACTATCTGGTGTCCACGACACAAGCCTCGTTGCTTAGTGTGGCACTAGATGGCGCTGTGTGTAATGTCCAGCAATATTTATTTATTTATTATGTTTTGTAATTTTTTTTATTTTTTTATCCAGATTCACCGTACCGACAACCGATGAGTGAGTCTATTCTACAGCTACAAGAAGAAGGAAAACTAACGAGGATGAAAGATAAGTGGTGGAAAGAAAAAAGAGGAGGCGGTGCTTGTGCGGTATGCTTCAACTTAATTTTATTCGAATATTATTCATTTTACTGAGAACTTACAGCCGTACTCAAAGCTCCACTGGCGCGATCTTTTTAATGATGGATAGTATCCTGTTACCTACGTTTCCAAATGACGAGTATTTATACTAAAATCATATAATCTTGTATGCCACAAACATTGCATTACTCCTTTTATTTATGTCAATACATAAGATTAAATTTTCAAAATCATATTTAAAAAAAAAGATAGTGGTCCACCGGTTTGGAGAACAGGCTCCAAACTACCAGTGGTCAGGGCTCCAGAGAGAGGAACCTTCTAACAATACGAGCCATAACTTATTATTATTGTTATAAGCCTAATGTGTCCCACTGCAGCTATTTGCATCCTCTTTCATTTTTCCTTGTCTGTGGCGATTTGAGTCTAACTCACTTCCTACTTGCATAACGTATCATAAAATCTTCAAAATAATAAACATGTCAAATCCTTTAACATGAAAGATGTTATCGCTGGCAATCCCCTAAACCATTAACAAAGCTGTATCGATCAGGATGACGATGCAGGCGGCGGTGAGGCCCAGCCTTTAGTTCTCGCGAACGTGGGAGGAGTGTTCATTGTGCTCGCGGCCGGTTCGGGCATGGCCGTCGTCTGCGCCTTCTTTGAAATGGTGTTCGATGTATGGATGATATCCCGCAAGATGAAGGTACTACATGCCATTAATATTCATTACTTTGTGACTCTTTAATGGTTTTACGTGCCTCAGCTTGCTCTTTATATGTCAGTGAGATAAATGAGCGTTTAGGATAGTGGGGCGAATACGTTTATGGATTTGGTGGCATGTGTTTTTTAATTCCCTTGGGAAATTTTAGTTTCTTAGTAGTTAGGCTATCTTTTTACCTTTGACGAACATGACCAACCACTGTAGGTTTGGTTCATGCAGTTCGTGTTATTCCAGTACTTAGCAGCTTCCACGACTATATCTTTGTTCTGAACGTGTTCCCTGAAAAGTGATCCTTCTAGTACGATTGCGTCAGCCCCTATTATTACTTTGTAAATATGGAGTTTTTTCTTTTGACATTGTGTTTTTTCTCGTTTTACCAGAATTGCATGTTCCAGTGTGACCCTTCACCAAAATGTAGTCGCTTCGTGTCATTCTCCGTAATTATTTTTGTGAAAGTTGGTAAGTGTCTACCCAGAGAGATACACCTTTCTTCTAATTTGGCATATAGTGGTCTTATTATCATAGTTAGTTTGAGTACTTTTAACCCGTCTCCTATCCTATTCATACATCTTGTAACCTGTTTTTTCTTCTAACCTGTCGTAACCACTTTGCACCTCAAACTGTAAGGCTAAACAAATTACAGGTATCATTCAGAGAAGAATTGATAGCTGAGTTGAAATTCATACTAAGCTTCAGCGGAGACACGAAGCCGGTTCGTCACAGAGAATCTACTGGCAGTGGTTCTGGCGGATCGAAAGGACGTGATGAGAAGAACGAAGGAGATCCAGAACGTCCTGATGATGATGATGAACGGGCTGACCCATCACCGACCCCTCGTTCGGAGAGGTCGAACCATTCTCGTCATACTTTGCAATTGAGCAGGAGGCAGAGCAATGCGGTGCAGATGGCTAAAATGAGGAAATATAGCTTGAAAAGCGCTTTGTAGAATAAACTGTAGCGCATTCTATTTGTAAACCAGGGCTTCCTCCCACCTAGGTCCCGCTTATACATATAATCTAGGTACTGTTTATGTTTACTCAAATTATCTTTTCTTCTTGAATTTTTCTTTAATTCCTTGGTATGGTTGCTTTGTGAATAAAGAATAGAATTCAATAAATCCGTTTATTGGCTTTCCAAATGGATTCAGTGTGGTTGTAGACTAACCGCTATGGATAATAATTAAACCGTAACCCAATTATCACGTGTCAAGCTAAAATGTTAATTAATACGGCCAAGCTCGAATATGTAATTATTTGGTAATTTATGTATTTGTTCTGTGTTGGCTCCGTTGTATAATTTCACACCCAAATAAATGCGATATCACAAAGGAAGCTGGTGTTTTTGTCTACAACATTAAGAATACTAACTTTATCCAAGTATAAAAAGACTTGGTATCTTCCTTCAAAATACTTAATATATTATTATTTCTCCGTCTATATAAATCAGGACCTCTAAAGAGTTTTCTAAACTATGCATATCAGACAACTGACAAGTTTGTACAGGCTGAAGAAGACTGACTTCTTATTATTTCTCATCTTCATCTTCTCTTTATTTTATTTTTATTATTATTTTAGGAAAACATAATTATATTGTTTCTTAGTTTTTTAGCTAGTGTTAGCTACGTTAACGGGCCTATACCAGTCAACGTAGCGTGTGTGTGTGTGTGAGTCGTGGGGAGAAATTCAATTTTCAAGTTGCATGAACTTCCTTACTATTCTGCAAGTGTTTAAAATTGCTGCTTTTTGGAGTGTTATGTAGATTGAGTCCTTGAGGTTTATTAATTTGAGACTATGGTGGGTATAACACCCGTAGTGGAGAATTATTACAGGGTATTCTAATAATACACAGGCCTTATTCGCCTTTTTTGTGTCCAAATGGTCTCGAATTCCTTGTCCACAACCTAGTTGATAGTAGATACTACGTCAAGATGTTAATTAGTACATGGTTTGAGAAATGCGGGGCTGTCCGTCCTTGTAATGTGTCGTGCGTGAAGAGGGTACGGTAATGAAAGACCTTGATTGAGGACCCGCCACTCCTTGGGGTCATTCCTTATATTTCAGGGCTGTTGACAACTAGCCACAGAGAAAGAAGGCCGAGATTAAATACTTACTTTTTGTTATTTATATCGGAATTTTAATTTCCTATTGCAAGTTGTACTTAAGGCCGCTACAGCAACTAAATTAGCAAATCTATTTATGGTGGTTCAAACTTCGTTTGAAATACTGTTAAAATAAAGTTATAATCAGCTTGCACTACAAAGCGGTTGTTACGTCAGTCACTGCGGGCCGAATAGTGTGAAATGAGTGTTTTGTTGCGATTTACAAAAAGCCTATTGATTAGACTAAAAAAATAAAACACTGTCATGCTAATATGTTGCTTGTAGAATTATTTGCCAAAAAATCAGAATGATCGCATGTATTTTAGTATGGTTTTTACTCGTTAAAAGATTTTTTTAGAGATAAGTGCGTGATTTTTTTTATCGAGTAAAATTAGTTGTATTAGGTTTTTAAAACACTATCATACTAGCATAGATCCTGAAGAATATCATATACTTTCTGGTTTTGTTTATAGCAGTGAATCATGTGCTTTTTTGCATTATATAACTCGCGTTTAGCTCCCCTTAAGTGTTTTTTTTTTATATTGTATACAGTGTAGCTGGTAATGTAGGTAATAACACCAGCACATCAAGCTAGCTGAAACTGTAAAATTTTTCAATCTACCTTGAACCTAATGCTTTGCTAATAAAGTTGAAAATGGAAATCTATTAAAGTAAATTGACAGATTGTAGTAGCTCCATGTCTGTACTTTTCGATTTGAAAGTTGTAAAGGAGACTTGTTCAAATTATGATCTTTACACATTTTAGATTAAGGAAGTAGGTAATATTACAGCTTAAGACTTGCAAATTAATTAATGACTGTTAGATACGCCACTGCAAAACTATAATCTGTAGTAATTTATAAAGATCCACTGTACAAATTGTTAATTAAACCCAACATCATAATGTTCCCATAATAATTTATTTACTCACACCACAACTACGTGTAAACTTATAAGTTGGTGTTGGGCAATTTGTTAGGCTAATGGAACCGCAGTGAAAGATAGTGGTCACAGAGGTCGGTCTCCATTTCGCGCCGGACACTGAAATAATGGCCTTATGTATCAAAACTATGTTCTTGGAAAATGTGCTGCTGCTACGAAGAAAATCCTTTTGAAAATTCTGGTCACTTGAGAATAAGACCTTAACAAAAAGATTAGCTAGCCGTACCTAAATTGGTCACTGTGAACTTAGCATCTCAAGTATTAGCATCTCAACAAATAACTTGAGTTCTGCTTGTATCCAGCATAGTTCTACAGTTCCTGATAGTTTATAACGATTGTTCAATTCATTTGCCCTGAAAAATCCAATTTTGAAAATGAGATGCCAACTTCACACATGACATCGCAGCATCTCATCATAATAAAGGTTTTTCAGAATCGAGGAGATGTTTTAAACATAGTTCTATAACTCCTGATTGATAATAACAATAGTTCTGTTGCTTTACCGACAAAATAGCAATTTTGAAAATGAGATGCTAACTTCCTATATGACGTGATAGCATCTCACAGTATTTTCAGTGTTTTAACACCGAGGAGTTGTATTAAGCATAGTTCTATACACGCTGATTGAATTTAAGCATAGTTCCGTCAACTTGCCGCCAAGGTCGCGAACCCACCGCGATTTCAAACGTATAAAAATATGGTTGCCGTTAACTGACAGTTCTGTCCAGCATCTCAGCTGTTTTCATTACAAATGCCATAAATACGCCTACTACTGCAAAAACACACCACACCCTAAGTTTTAGCAAAAAAAAAAAGAAAAAAGTGGTGACCGTTTACTGAGAGTTCTGCCAGCATCTCAGGCGTTTTCATTACCAATGCTATTAATACGTCTAATACTGCAGTATTCCACTTTCAAAACACAACACACTACAAGTTTTAGACAAACAAAAAAGACATGGTGACCGTTTACTAACAGTTCTGACCAGCATCTCAGCCGTTTTCGTTACCTACGCTATAGACACGTCCAATACTGATGGAATCCGCTTTCAAAACACACCACACTACAAGTTTTAGCGAATAACGCGAAAAACCCAAAAAAATATATGGTGATCGTTAACTGAGAGTTCTGCCCAGCATCTCAGCCGTTTTCGTTCCCTACTATATAGATACGTCGAATACTGCAGTATTCCGCTTTCAAAACACAACACACTACTAATTAAAAAAAAAAAACGAAAAACTTAAAAAAATATATGGTGATCGTTTACTGAGAGTTCTGCCCAGCATCTCAGCCGTTTTCGTCACCTACGCTATAGATACGTCCAATACTGATGGAATCAGCTTTCAAAACACACCACACTACAAGTTTTAGCGAATAACAAAAAACCAAAAAAAAATATGGTGATCGTTTACTGAGAGTTCTGCCCAGCATCTCAGCCGTTTTCATCACCAACGCTAAAGATACGTCCAATACTGATGGAATCGGCTTTCAAAACACACCACACTAAAAGTTTTAGCGAAAAACAAAAACCAAAAATAAAAATATGGTGACCGTTTACTGAGAGTTCTGCCCAGCATCTCAGCCGCTTGTATTACCAACGCTATATATACGTCTAATACTGCAGTATTTCACTTTTAAAACACAACACACGACAAGTTATAGCGAAAAAAAAAAAAATACAAAAAAGGTATGGTTACCATTTACTGAGAGTTCTGCCCAGCATCTCAGCCATTTTCGTCACCTAAGCTATAGATACGTCCAATACTGATGGAATCAGCTTTCAAAACACACCACACTACAAGTTTTAGCGAATAACAAAAAACCCAAAAAAATATGGTGATCGTTTACTGAGAGTTCTGCCCAGCATCTCAGCCGTTTTTGTTACCTACTATATAGATACGTCGAATACTGCAGTATTCCGCTTTCAAAACACAACACACTACTAATTAAAAAAAAAAAAACGAAAAACTTAAAATAAAAATATGGTGATCGTTTACTGAGAGTTCTGCCCAGCATCTCAGCCGTTTTCATCACCAACGCTAAAGATACGTCCAATACTGATGGAATCGGCTTTCAAAACACACCACACTAAAAGTTTTAGCGAAAAACAAAAACCAAAAATAAAAATATGGTGACCGTTTACTGAGAGTTCTGCTCAGCATCTCAGCCGCTTGTGTTACCAACGCTATATATACGTCTAATACTGCAGTATTTCACTTTTAAAACACAACACACGACAAGTTATAGCGAAAAATAAAAAATACAAAAAAGGTATGGTTACCATTTACTGAGAGTTCTGACCAGCATCTCAGCCGTTTTCGTTACCTTCGCTATAGACACGTCCAATACTGATGGAATCCGCATTCAAAACACACCACACTACAAGTTTTAATGAATAACGAAAAACCCAAAAAAATATGGTGATCGTTTACTGAGAGTTCTGACCAGCATCTCAGCCGTTTTTGTTACCTACACTATAGATACGTCCAATACTAATGGAATCAGCTTTCAAAACAAACCACACTACAAGTTTTAGCGAAAAACAAAAAAAAAACACAAAAAAAATATGTTGACAGTTTACTGAGAGTTCTGCCCAGCATCTCAGCCGTTTGCGTTACCTACGATATACAAACGTCCAGTACTGAAGTATTCCACTTTCAAAATACAACACACGACAAGTTTAAGCGAAAACTAAAAATAAAAAACACAAAAAAAGGTATGGTGACCATTTACTGAGAGTTCTGACCAGCATCTCAGCCGTTTGCGTTACCCACGCTATAGATACGTCCAATACTGCAGTATTCCGCTCTCAAAACACAACACACAAGATTAAGCGAAAAAAATAAATAAAAATAAAAAAACAAAAAAAGGTATGGTGACCATTTACTGAGAGTTCTAACCAGCATCTCAGCAATTTTTGTTACCTACGATATAGATACGTCCAATACTGCAGTATTCCGCTTTCAAAACACAACACACAAGATTTAGAGAAAAAAAAGCAAAAAAAGATATGGTGAGTTGGTGACCATTTACTGAGAGTTCTGACCAGCATCTCAGCCGTTTTCGTTACCTACGATATAGATACGTCCACTACTGCAGTATTCCGCTTTCAAAACACAACACACTACAAGTTTTAGAGAAAAACGAAAAACCTAAAAAAATATATGGTGATCGTTAACTGAGAGTTCTGCCCAGCATCTCAGCCGTTTTCGTTACCTACGATATACAAACGTGCAGTACTGAAGTATTCCACTTTCAAATTACAACACACGACAAGTTTAAGCGAAAACTAAAAATAAAAAAACAAAAAAAGGTATGGTGACCATTTACTGAAAGTTCTGACCAGCGTCTCAGCCGTTTGCGTTACCCACGCTATAGATACGTCCAATACTGCAGTATTCCGCATTCAAAACACAACACACTACAAGTTTTAGAGAAAAAACCGGCCAAGTGCGAGTCGGACTCGCACACGAAGGGTTCCGTACCATTGACTATATTTAGTATTTGTTGTTATAGCGGCAAAAGAAATACATCATCTGTGAAAATTTCAACTGTCTAGCTGTCACGGCTCATGAGATACAGCCTGGTGACAGACAGACGGACAGACGGACAGACGGACAGACAGCGAAGTCTTAGTAATAGGGTTCCGTTTTTACGCTTTGGGTACGGAACCCTAAAAAGAAAAACCTAAAAAAATATATGGTGATCGTTTACTGAGAGTTCTGCCCAGCATCTCAGCCGTTTTCGTTACCTACGATATAGATAAGTAAAATACTGCAGTATTCCGCTTTCAAAACACAACACACTACAAGTTTTAGAGAATAACGAAAAACCTAAAAAAATATATGGTGATCGTTTACTGAGAGTTCTGTTCAGCATCTCAGCCGTTTTCGTTACCTACGATACAGATACGTCCAATACTGCAGTATTCCGCTTTCAAAACACAACACACTACAAGTTTTAGAGAAAAACGAAAAACCTAAAAAAATATATGGTGATCGTTAACTGAGAGTTCTGCGCAGCATCTCAGCCGTTTTCGTTACCTACGATATAGATACGTCCAATACTGCAGTATTCCGCTCTCAAAACACAACACACAAGATTAAGCGAAAAAAATAAATAAAAATAAAAAACAAAAAAAGATATGGTGACCATTTACTGAGAGTTCTGACCAGCATCTCAGCCGTTTTCATTACCTACGATATACAAACGTCCAGTACTGAAGTATTCCACTTTCAAAATACAACACACTACAAGTTTTAGCAAAAACAAAAAACAAAAAAAAGGCGTTTTCATTACCAATGCTATCAATTCGTCCAATACTGATGGAATCCGCTTTAGAAACACCACACTACAAGTATTAGAGAAAAATAAAAAAATAAAACAAAAAAAGGTATGGTGACCATTTACTGAGAGTTCTGACCAGCATCTCAGCAATTTTTGTTACCTACGATATAGATACGTCCAATACTGCAGTACTACGCTTTCAAAACACAACACACAAAATTTAGAAAAAAAAAAGCAAAAAAAGATATGGTGAGTTGGTGACCATTAACTCTCAGTAAACGGTCACCAAATTTTTTTTTGTTTTTTGTTTTTGCTAAAACTTGTGGTGTGTTGTATTTTGAAAGTGGAATACTTCAGTAATGGACGTTTATATATCGTAGGTAATGAAAACGGCTGAGATGCTGGTCAGAACTCTCAGTAAATGGTCACCATATCTTTTTTTGTTTTTTATTTTTATTATTTTTTTCGCTTAAACTTGTGTGTTGTGTTTTGAAAGTGGAATACTTCAGTACTGGATGTATCTATATCGTAGGTAATGAAAACGGCTGAGATGCTGGGCAGAACTCTCAGTAAACGATCACCATATATTTTTTTAGGTTTTTCGTTTTTCTCTAAAACTTGTAGTGTGTTGTGTTTTGAAGGCGGAATACTGCAGTATTGGACGTATCTATATCGTAGGTAACGAAAACGGCTGAGATGCTGGGCAGAACTCTCAGTACGATCACCATATATTTTTTTAGGTTTTTCGTTTTTCTCTAAAATTTGTAGTGTGTTGTGTTTTGAAAGCGGAATACTGCAGTATTGGACGTATCTATATTGAAGGTAATGAAAACGGCTGAGATGCTGGGCAGAACTCTCAGTAAACGGTCACCATATATTTTTTTAGGTTTTTCGTTTTTCTCTAAAACTTGTAGTGTGTTGTGTTTTGAAAGCGGAATACTGCAGTTTTGGACGTATCTATATCGTAGGTAACAAAAACGGCTGAGATGCTGAGCAGAACTCTCAGTAAACGGTCACCATATATTTTTTTAGGTTTTTCGTTTTTCTTTAAAACTTGTAGTGTGTTGTGTTTTGCAAGCGGAATACTGCAGTATTGGACGTATCTATATCGTAGGTAACGAAAACGGCTGAGATGCTGGGCAGAACTCTCAGTTAACGATCACCATATATTTTTTTAGGTTTTTCGTTTTTCTCTAAAACTTGTAGTGTGTTGTGTTTTGCAAGCGGAATACTGCAGTTTTGGACGTATCTATATCGTAGGTAACGAAAATGGCTGAGATGCTGGGCAGAACTCTCAGTTAACGATCACCATATATTTTTTTAGGTTTTAGTTTTTCTCTAAAACTTGTAGTGTGTTGTGTTTTGAAAGCGGAATACTGCAGTATTGGACGTATCTATATCGTAGGTAACGAAAACGGCTGAGATGCTGGGCAGAACTCTCAGTAAACGATCACCATATATTTTTTTAGGTTTTTCGTTTTTGTCTCTAAAACTTGTAGTGTGTTGTGTTTTGCAAGCGGAATACTGCAGTATTGGACGTATTAATATCGTAGGTAACGAAAACGGCTGAGATGCTGGGCAGAACTCTCAGTAAACGATCACCATATATTTTTTTAGGTTTTAGTTTTTCTCTAAAACTTGTAGTGTGTTGTGTTTTGAAAGCGGAATACTGCAGTATTGGACGTATCTATATCGTAGGTAACGAAAACGGCTGAGATGCTGGGCAGAACTCTCAGTAAACGATCACCATATATTTTTTTAGGTTTTTCGTTTTTGTCTCTAAAACTTGTAGTGTGTTGTGTTTTGCAAGCGGAATACTGCAGTATTGGACGTATTAATATCGTAGGTAACGAAAACGGCTGAGATGCTGGGCAGAACTCTCAGTAAACGATCACCATATATATTTTTAGGTTTTTCGTTTTCCTCTAAAACT
Organism: Xestia xanthographa; assembly: GCA_905147715.2. Lineage (NCBI taxonomy): Eukaryota > Metazoa > Arthropoda > Insecta > Lepidoptera > Noctuidae > Xestia > Xestia xanthographa. The sequence goes on along the minus strand of LR990659.1, from coordinate 16,140,760 downwards.
TGTAGTGTGTTGTGTTTTGAAAGCGGAATACTGCAGTATTGGACGTCTCTATATTGTAGGTAACGAAAACGGCTGAGATGCTGGGCAGAACTCTCAGTTAACGATCACCATATATTTTTTTAGGTTTTTCGTTTTTCTCTAAAACTTGTAGTGTGTTGTGTTTTGAAAGCGGAATACTGCAGTATTGGACGTATCTATATCGTAGGTAACGAAAACGGCTGAGATGCTAGGCAGAACTCTCAGTAAACGATCACCATATATTTTTTTAGGTTTTTCGTTTTTCTCTAAAACTTGTAGTGTGTTGTGTTTTGAAAGCGGAATACTGCAGTATTGGACGTATCTATATCGTAGGTAACGAAAACGGCTGAGATGCTGGGCAGAACTCTCAGTAAACGATCACCATATATTTTTTTAGGTTTTTCGTTTTTGTCTCTAAAACTTGTAGTGTGTTGTGTTTTGAAAGCGGAATACTGCAGTATTGGACGTATCTATATCGTAGGTAATGAAAACGCCTGAGATGCTGTGCAGAACTCTCAGTAAACGGTCACCAAATTTTTTTTTGTTTTTGCTAAAACTTGTAGTGTGTTGTATTTTGAAAGTTGAATACTTCAGTACTGGACGTTTGTATATCGTAGGTTATGAAAACGGCTGAGATGCTGGTCAGAACTCTCAGTAAATGGTCACCATATCTTTTTTTGTTTTTTATTTTTATTTATTTTTTTCGCTTAATCTTGTGTGTTGTGTTTTGAGAGCGGAATACTGCAGTTTTGGACGTATCTATAGCGTGGGTAACGCAAACGGCTGAGATGCTGGTCAGAACTCTCAGTAAATGGTCACCATACCTTTTTTTGTTTTTTTATTTTTAGTTTTCGCTTAAACTTGTCGTGTGTTGTATTTTGAAAGTGGAATACTTCAGTTCTGGACGTTTGTATATCGTAGGTAACGAAAACGGCTGAGATGCTGGGCAGAACTCTCAGTAAACGATCACCATATATTTTTTTAGGTTTTTCGTTTTTCTTTAAAACTTGTAGTGTGTTGTGTTTTGCAAGCGGAATACTGCAGTATTGGACGTATCTATATCGTAGGTAACGAAAACGGCTGAGATGCTGGGCAGAACTCTCAGTTAACGATCACCATATATTTTTTTAGGTTTTTCGTTTTTCTCTAAAACTTGTAGTGTGTTGTGTTTTGAAAGCGGAATACTGCAGTATTGGACGTATCTATATCGAAGGTAATGAAAACGGCTGAGATGCTGGGCAGAACTCTCAGTAAACGGTCACCATATATTTTTTTAGGTTTTTCGTTTTTCTCTAAAACTTGTAGTGTGTTGTGTTTTGAAAGCGGAATACTGCAGTTTTGGACGTATCTATATCGTAGGTAACAAAAACGGCTGAGATGCTGAGCAGAACTCTCAGTAAACGGTCACCATATATTTTTTTAGGTTTTTCGTTTTTCTTTAAAACTTGTAGTGTGTTGTGTTTTGCAAGCGGAATACTGCAGTATTGGACGTATCTATATCGTAGGTAACGAAAACGGCTGAGATGCTGGGCAGAACTCTCAGTTAACGATCACCATATATTTTTTTAGGTTTTTCGTTTTTCTCTAAAACTTGTAGTGTGTTGTGTTTTGCAAGCGGAATACTGCAGTATTGGACGTATCTATATCGTAGGTAACGAAAACGGCTGAGATGCTGGGCAGAACTCTCAGTTAACGATCACCATATATTTTTTTAGGTTTTAGTTTTTCTCTAAAACTTGTAGTGTGTTGTGTTTTGAAAGCGGAATACTGCAGTATTGGACGTATCTATATCGTAGGTAACGAAAACGGCTGAGATGCTGGGCAGAACTCTCAGTAAACGATCACCATATATTTTTTTAGGTTTTTCGTTTTTGTCTCTAAAACTTGTAGTGTGTTGTGTTTTGCAAGCGGAATACTGCAGTATTGGACGTATTAATATCGTAGGTAACGAAAACGGCTGAGATGCTGGGCAGAACTCTCAGTAAACGATCACCATATATATTTTTAGGTTTTTCGTTTTCCTCTAAAACTTGTAGTGTGTTGTGTTTTGAAAGCGGAATACTGCAGTATTGGACGTCTCTATATCGTAGGTAACGAAAACGGCTGAGATGCTGGGCAGAACTCTCAGTTAACGATCACCATATATTTTTTTAGGTTTTTCGTTTTTCTCCAAAACTTGTAGTGTGTTGTGTTTTGAAAGCGGAATACTGCAGTATTGGACGTATCTATATCGTAGGTAACGAAAACGGCTGAGATGCTGGGCAGAACTCTCAGTAAACGATCACCATATATTTTTTTAGGTTTTTCGTTTTTCTCTAAAACTTGTAGTGTGTTGTGTTTTGAAAGCGGAATACTGCAGTATTGGACGTATTTATATCGTAGGTAACGAAAACGGCTGAGATGCTGGGCAGAACTCTCAGTTAACGATTACCATATATTTTTTTAGGTTTTTCGTTTTTCTCTAGAACTTGTAGTGTGTTGTGTTTTGAAAGCGGAATACTGCAGTATTGGACGTATCTATATCGTTGGTAACGAAAACGGCTGAGATGCTGGGCAGAACTCTCAGTAAACGATCACCATATATTTTTTTAGGTTTTTCGTTTTTGTCTCTAAAACTTGTAGTGTGTTGTGTTTTGAAAGCGGAATACTGCAGTATTGGACGTATCTATATCGTAGGTAATGAAAACGCCTGAGATGCTGTGCAGAACTCTCAGTAAACGGTCACCAAATTTTTTTTTGTTTTTGCTAAAACTTGTAGTGTGTTGTATTTTGAAAGTTGAATACTTCAGTACTGGACGTTTGTATATCGTAGGTTATGAAAACGGCTGAGATGCTGGTCAGAACTCTCAGTAAATGGTCACCATATCTTTTTTTGTTTTTTATTTTTATTTATTTTTTTCGCTTAATCTTGTGTGTTGTGTTTTGAGAGCGGAATACTGCAGTTTTGGACGTATCTATAGCGTGGGTAACGCAAACGGCTGAGATGCTGGTCAGAACTCTCAGTAAATGGTCACCATACCTTTTTTTGTTTTTTTATTTTTAGTTTTCGCTTAAACTTGTCGTGTGTTGTATTTTGAAAGTGGAATACTTCAGTTCTGGACGTTTGTATATCGTAGGTAACGAAAACCGCTGAGATGCTGGGCAGAACTCTCAGTAAACGATCACCATATATTTTTTTAGGTTTTTCGTTTTTGTCTCTAAAACTTGTAGTGTGTTGTGTTTTGAAAGCGGAATACTGCAGTATTGGACGTATCTATATCGTAGGTAATGAAAACGCCTGAGATGCTGTGCAGAACTCTCAGTAAACGGTCACCAATTTTTTTTTTGTTTTTGCTAAAACTTGTAGTGTGTTGTATTTTGAAAGTGGAATACTTCAGTACTGGACGTTTGTATATCGTAGGTAATGAAAACGGCTGAGATGCTGGTCAGAACTCTCAGTAAATGGTCACCATATCTTTTTTTGTTTTTTATTTTTATTTATTTTTTTCGCTTAATCTTGTGTGTTGTGTTTTGAGAGCGGAATACTGCAGTTTTGGACGTATCTATAGCGTGGGTAACGCAAACGGCTGAGATGCTGGTCAGAACTCTCAGTAAATGGTCACCATACCTTTTTTTGTTTTTTTATTTTTAGTTTTCGCTTAAACTTGTCGTGTGTTGTATTTTGAAAGTGGAATACTTCAGTTCTGGACGTTTGTATATCGTAGGTAACGAAAACGGCTGAGATGCTGGGCAGAACTCTCAGTTAACGATCACCATATATTTTTTTAGGTTTTTCGTTTTTCTCTAAAACTTGTAGTGTGTTGTGTTTTGCAAGCGGAATACTGCAGTTTTGGACGTATCTATATCGTAGGTAACGAAAACGGCTGAGATGCTGGGCAGAACTCTCAGTTAACGATCACCATATATTTTTTTAGGTTTTTCGTTTTTCTCTAAAACTTGTAGTGTGTTGTGTTTTGCAAGCGGAATACTGCAGTTTTGGACGTATCTATATCGTAGGTAACGAAAACGGCTGAGATGCTGGGCAGAACTCTCAGTTAACGATCACCATATATTTTTTTAGGTTTTAGTTTTTCTCTAAAACTTGTAGTGTGTTGTGTTTTGCAAGCGGAATACTGCAGTATTGGACGTATTAATATCGTAGGTAATGAAAACGGCTGAGATGCTGGGCAGAACTCTCAGTAAACGATCACCATATATATTTTTAGGTTTTTCGTTTTCCTCTAAAACTTGTAGTGTGTTGTGTTTTGAAAGCGGAATACTGCAGTATTGGACGTATTTATATCGTAGGTAACGAAAACGGCTGAGATGCTGGGCAGAACTCTCAGTTAACGATCACCATATATTTTTTTAGGTTTTTCGTTTTTCTCTAGAACTTGTAGTGTGTTGTGTTTTGAAAGCGGAATACTGCAGTATTGGACGTATCTATATCGTAGGTAACGAAAACGGCTGAGATGCTGGGCAGAACTTTCAGTAAACGATCACCATATTTTTTTTTAGGTTTTTCGTTTTTGTCTCTAAAACTTGTAGTGTGTTGTGTTTTGAAAGCGGAATACTGCAGTTTTGGACGTATCTATATCGTAGGTAATGAAAACGCCTGAGATGCTGTGCAGAACTCTCAGTAAACGGTCACCAATTTTTTTTTTGTTTTTGCTAAAACTTGTAGTGTGTTGTATTTTGAAAGTGGAATACTTCAGTACTGGACGTTTGTATATCGTAGGTAATGAAAACGGCTGAGATGCTGGTCAGAACTCTCAGTAAATGGTCACCATATCTTTTTTTGTTTTTTATTTTTATTTATTTTTTTCGCTTAATCTTGTGTGTTGTGTTTTGAGAGCGGAATACTGCAGTATTGGACGTATCTATAGCGTGGGTAACGCAAACGGCTGAGATGCTGGTCAGAACTCTCAGTAAATGGTCACCATACCTTTTTTGTTTTTTTATTTATTTTTAGTTTTCGCTTAAACTTGTCGTGTGTTGTATTTTGAAAGTGGAATACTTCAGTACTGGACGTTTGTATATCGTAGGTAACGCAAACGGCTGAGATGCTGGGCAGAACTCTCAGTAAACGATCACCATATATTTTTTTAGGTTTTTCGTTTTTCTTTAAAACTTGTAGTGTGTTGTGTTTTGCAAGCGGAATACTGCAGTATTGGACGTATCTATATCGTAGGTAACGAAAACGGCTGAGATGCTGGGCAGAACTCTCAGTTAACGATCACCATATATTTTTTTAGGTTTTTCGTTTTTCTCTAAAACTTGTAGTGTGTTGTGTTTTGCAAGCGGAATACTGCAGTTTTGGACGTATCTATATCGTAGGTAACGAAAACGGCTGAGATGCTGGGCAGAACTCTCAGTTAACGATCACCATATATTTTTTTAGGTTTTAGTTTTTCTCTAAAACTTGTAGTGTGTTGTGTTTTGCAAGCGGAATACTGCAGTATTGGACGTATTAATATCGTAGGTAATGAAAACGGCTGAGATGCTGGGCAGAACTCTCAGTAAACGATCACCATATATATTTTTAGGTTTTTCGTTTTCCTCTAAAACTTGTAGTGTGTTGTGTTTTGAAAGCGGAATACTGCAGTATTGGACGTCTCTATATCGTAGGTAACGAAAACGGCTGAGATGCTGGGCAGAACTCTCAGTTAACGATCACCATATATTTTTTTAGGTTTTTCGTTTTTCTCTAAAACTTGTAGTGTGTTGTGTTTTGAAAGCGGAATACTGCAGTATTGGACGTATCTATATCGTAGGTAACGAAAACGGCTGAGATGCTGGGCAGAACTCTGAGTAAACGATCACCATATATTTTTTTAGGTTTTTCGTTTTTCTCTAAAACTTGTAGTGTGTTGTGTTTTGAAAGCGGAATACTGCAGTATTGGACGTATTTATATCGTAGGTAACGAAAACGGCTGAGATGCTGGGCAGAACTCTCAGTTAACGATCACCATATATTTTTTTAGGTTTTTCGTTTTTCTCTAGAACTTGTAGTGTGTTGTGTTTTGAAAGCGGAATACTGCAGTATTGGACGTATCTATATCGTAGGTAACGAAAACGGCTGAGATGCTGGGCAGAACTTTCAGTAAACGATCACCATATATTTTTTTAGGTTTTTCGTTTTTGTCTCTAAAACTTGTAGTGTGTTGTGTTTTGAAAGCGGAATACTGCAGTTTTGGACGTATCTATATCGTAGGTAATGAAAACGCCTGAGATGCCGTGCAGAACTCTCAGTAAACGGTCACCAAATTTTTTTTTGTTTTTGCTAAAACTTGTAGTGTGTTGTATTTTGAAAGTTGAATACTTCAGTACTGGACGTTTGTATATCGTAGGTTATGAAAACGGCTGAGATGCTGGTCAGAACTCTCAGTAAATGGTCACCATATCTTTTTTTGTTTTTTATTTTTATTTATTTTTTTCGCTTAATCTTGTGTGTTGTGTTTTGAGAGCGGAATACTGCAGTTTTGGACGTATCTATAGCGTGGGTAACGCAAACGGCTGAGATGCTGGTCAGAACTCTCAGTAAATGGTCACCATACCTTTTTTTGTTTTTTTTATTTTTAGTTTTCGCTTAAACTTGTCGTGTGTTGTATTTTGAAAGTGGAATACTTCAGTTCTGGACGTTTGTATATCGTAGGTAACGAAAACGGCTGAGATGCTGGGCAGAACTCTCAGTAAACGATCACCATATATTTTTTTAGGTTTTTCGTTTTTCTTTAAAACTTGTAGTGTGTTGTGTTTTGCAAGCGGAATACTGCAGTATTGGACGTATCTATATCGTAGGTAACGAAAACGGCTGAGATGCTGGGCAGAACTCTCAGTTAACGATCACCATATATTTTTTTAGGTTTTTCGTTTTTCTCTAAAACTTGTAGTGTGTTGTGTTTTGAAAGCGGAATACTGCAGTATTGGACGTATCTATATCGTAGGTAACGAAAACGGCTGAGATGCTGGGCAGAACTCTCAGTAAACGATCACCATATATTTTTTTAGGTTTTTCGTTTTTCTCTAAAACTTGTAGTGTGTTGTGTTTTGAAAGCGGAATACTGCAGTATTGGACGTATCTATATCGTAGGTAACAAAAATGGCTGAGATGCTGGTCAGAACTCTCAGTAAATGGTCACCATACCTTTTTTTGTTTTTTTTTTTATTTTTCTCTAAAACTTGTAGTGTGGTGTGTTTTGAAAGCGGATTCCATCAGTATTGGACGAATTGATAGCATTGGTAATGAAAACGCCTGAGATGCTGTGCAGAACTCTCAGTAAACGGTCACCAAATTTTTTTTGTTTTTTATTTTTGCTAAAACTTGTAGTGTGGTGTGATTTTGCAGTAGTAGGCGTATTTATGGCATTTGTAATGAAAACAGCTGAGATGCTGGACAGAACTGGCAGTTAACGGTAACCATATTTTTATACGTTTGAAATCGCGGTGGGTTCGTGACCTTGGCGGCAAGTGACGGAACTATGCTTAAAATCAATCAGTGTGTATAGAACTATGCTTAATACAACTCCTCGGTGTTAAATCACTGAAAATACTGTGAGATGCTATCACGTCTTATAGGAAGTTAGCATCTCATTTTCAAAATTGCTATTTTGTCGGTAAAGCAACAGAACTATTGTTACAATCAATCAGGAGGTATAGAACTATGTTTAAAACAACTCCTCGATTCTGAAAAACCTTTATTATGATGAGATGCTGCGATGTCATGTGTGAAGTTGGCATCTCATTTTCAAAATTGGTTTTTTCAGGGCAAATGAATTAAACAATCGTTATAAACTATCAGGAACTGTGGAACTATGCTGGATGCAAGCAGAACTCAAGTTATTTGTTGAGATGCTAATACTTGAGATGCTAAGTTCACAGTGACCCTAAATTGGCTTGTTATTAATAGACCAACTCTTTTATCGCGTGTCATAAATGCAACTACTCGTTACTTTTCCTTGTAGAAAATGATGTGAGTGTGTTCTGCTATTATCAATCCATCTGCCAACCATACTGCAACGTTTGGCTATTGCAGTTTCGTCCCTCATAACTCCTTATTAGTCTGCACTAATATTATTAAGAGGAAAGATTTGTATTTTTGTATGTTTGTAATAAATAAACTCAAAAACTACTGCGCCGATTTCAAAAATTATTTCACCATTAGAAAACTACATTCACTCTGAGTAACATAGGCTATATTTTATCCCCGTTCTCCCACGGGAACGGGAACTACGCGGGTGAAACCGCGTGACGTCCGCTATTCTATACTAATATTCTTCTTCTTAGCGTGTCGATGGCAATCTAAATTGTGTCGGCCCAGAACTGAGCCACTAGTTTGGCGCTTTCGGTTGCGTCCATCAGTTCATACTAATATTATAAAGAGGTAACATTTGTTTGTAAGTTTGTATGAAGGGGGTAATCTCCGGAAGGAATCTCAGTTTTTAAAATTGGTTCATTAATTTTAAAAATTGTTTCACTGGTAGAAAGCTACATTATTTGTGAGTGCTATAGGCTATATTTTATTTCCGTACTCCCACGGGAACGGGAACTACGTGGGTGAAACCGCGTGACGTCCGCTAGTAGTTAATTAGGAAGGGACGGCGCCGTGTGAGTGCAGATCTAGTAGAGTGTTATAGCAGTGATAGCCTATTGGTGTGACCATCGAACTGCCAAGTCATAGGTCTCGAGTTCGAACTCAAGACAATTGTATCATTATCACTTGCTTCGATGACGGAAAACATTGTGACAAAATCAAAAAACCAGATTGCCTGAGAGATATTTATTAAAGCCAAGTCAGAGGCTCATGAGCGGCGGAAAAACTCTGACACCAGAGACACTAACCACAAAATAAAGAAGAAGAATCATCATCATCATCTTCATTTCTGCCGAAAGACGTCAACTGCTGGACATAGGCCTCCTCCAAGTGTCGCCGCCACATTGACCGGTCCCGTGCATCCAGCGGATCCCCGAAGTGATGTTCTAATAAAAATCTATCACAGGATATGAAACCAATAACATTACATTTTACAGAAAACACAAGACTTAAGCTCGAGTCTCATTGTTGGATTATTTCGGGAAAAGATTGTCGTTAGTGATACTTGAACTGAACAAGTTTCCTTTTGTTTTCGGGTTCTTTGCGTCTTCAAGACTGTCAATGGGCACATCTATTAAAGCTAAGTTCTTGATTAGCAGTTTATTCATATAAAGGGTGTAAAATAGTACATTGTTCACCGAGAGGAGAAAGTGACCGACTACCGTCGAGGGTGTCGTTTGAAGCCCGAGCCGTAGGCGAGGGCTTTAAAACACCCGAGATCGGGAATCGCACTTTCTCTCGAGTGATACATAGTGCTTTATACTACACCTACGAGGAAAATAAAAAACGAAATCTTCACTAATTGAAATTTCTACGAAAACTGAATCCTCAAACAACACACAAATTGGAAATGGCGCCAATGGCGTCTGCAATTTTCACATGTTCTTTTTTCAAATTGTTTATCCTGCCGCCGCAGGGTCGCACTGCCAGCTCGACACCATCCAACACATAGACTTAGTAAATACCTAACCTCACCTGAACACGTCAAACACAAGTGTATAAACTCCAATATCCCAGCAACACAGCACAGTACAAAGAGCATTAATAACATTGACAACTTATGACGTCATACTAAGTCTATGATCCAACACACAGCTAGTGGCCAGTGTCATTTTGCGAACTTGGAGATAAAAACTCACTGTAAAAACTTTTTGGCTTTTGATATCTAAGTTACCGGCGCATAGTCTTACCCAAAATTAAAAAAGAAAAACCACGTAAGATATGGATTTTCATACACTTTTCTCTCCCGCTCAGATGCGTTTTCTCCCCGCATATTTGTTCGATATGCAATGACGTACTTTCTACCGTAAATTTGATAAAGTATCAAGGTACTTTCCAAGCAGGTGTAGTATAAAACCTCTTAACGAAGCCGAAAGGCACTTGTTCTCCCCGTCATTGCGATCATTTCTTTGTTGTACACCATACCTGGGAACATTCTAGTTACGGAGATATTCGGGGCCAAAGTTCCAACTTTTTGACAAGTTTTTTTTTTGTAATACAAGTTTTAATTGTGAGATTTTTAATTTAAACACCTCTATGACCCCCGTACTATTCAATCCATCCATCAACACAATCTTTTAAGTATGTTACATTGAGTTCTACTAGAGTTTGATGTACAGAATGCTTGCTTGACGGCTTCGTGATGAGGTCTTTGTGACACCCTGTAAACGTTGCGTTGCGATGAACACTTTGATTATAACATAAAACTGATCCAGGCAAAACTTACTAAGCCAGACCAAAAGTTTCGCTGTTAATAGATTTAAAAAAAAATAGGTAACTTACATTCACTAATTTGGCTAACGGCCCTTTTCAATAAATTACTAGCCGGTTTCGGTAGTTTGCTATCACTGTCTGTTTGACATTTTGCTTACTGACCGGTCAGAAACAAAACGTCACAGCAAAGCTTTTTTTATTCTTCTATGAATCAAGTGGTAGGTAGGTAACGCGGATAGGATATTTTTTGGTTATAGAAACACCGGTAGCTACTATTAACCAACAGTTATACGTAAGTAAGTTATAGATAGTTATAGTTGGAGTAGCGGTGGCCCAGTGGTGCCGGCCCCGACTTACGAACAGTAAGTCATGGGTTCGAACCCAGACAGGCGCATTACTTTGTGTAATTTATTTCATCACCACTGCTCTCAAAACGGTGAAGAAAAACATCGTGAGGAAACCAGCATGTCCTAGAACCAAAAAATTCGAAGACATGTGACATCTACCAACCCGCACTGGGCCCGCGTGGTGGATTATCTCATTCCCACCCATAGAGAGGAGGCCCGTGTCTCAGCAGTGGGAACATTAATAGGCCGATGATGATGATGATGATGATTAAAATATAGAAAATGGCCGTAAGAAAATGCGTATTATCATAAAATAACAATGGGATTCATATTAACTTGGTCATTAAGCTCATTCATAAAGAGTTGTCATTAGGTCGAGGTTACCGAGTGTCGCCCTCAGACATAATGGACGCATTACGCGAGACCCATTTTTTATTCCACTTGACAATAATCATAAATCCATAAGGCGATGACATATTAAGTGGGAAAAACAAGTCGTTGTGTAGCTGCCGGAAGAAATTCGTTTTTATAAACCACTTTTAGAAATGCCAAGAATAAAAGGAAACAAAGGATTTTTAAATAAACATTTATTAAATTTTAACAACAAGTAAATAATTTGTTAATAATAAAAGATTATGTTTGTCAACAAACAAAGGTATTAGCTACATTATGTTAAAAATTCAACTATGTACTCGAGTCCCACCACGAGCTCTACAACCTTTCCAAATTAAAAATTTGCTCGCATGACGAGTACTACAAATTTGTCCAGTAGGTATTATTTATTGTCGATTTGGGATTTGTACCCACATTTTTTTAAGTGCCATTCTGCCATCATACGACTTTCAAAACCTGGGATATTTACGTAGTTACTGGGTAAATCTCTACAGCTATGAAAAAGCAGCACGTGGAACCTCAATGTTCAGATCGGAAGGAGTGTAGAGCCTATATCAGTATCAATTTAGCTGTAAGATCTTCGTTTAGCAAACGCCACACTGAGACTGCGCGACGAGTGTCTGGAGTGTCTCGAGTGATGAGTCCGATGTGATTCATTAGAACGGATCGAGTGGAGAGAGCGTACGTCGTCCTTCCCTTCGGCGTCCGCTAATGCTTCGAAGCTTCCATCCACGGATTTCTTCTGTGTTCGCCTCACTGGTTTTATATTGCCACTGAACTTTAACGCAAACTTAAGCTCTTCTACTAATTCATATCTGAAGGTTGTCTGTAAGAAATTAAAGCAAAACATTAGCTTAGAAAATGCCTGGAAGAGCTACTGGTCCATAAACGAGTTTATAAAGGGAAACCTTCCGTTGTCACTAAAGCGAAAAATCATGGACATGTCCATTCTTCCCGTTTTGACCTAATGGATCCCAGAGTTGGTTTTTGACAAATAACCAAAAGTCAAAACTCAAGGTCTGCCAGCGTGCAATGGAGCGCAGCATTCTAGGCGTCAAACTAACCGACCGTGTACGCAACACCACAGTGCGCTCCAAAACACAAATTACTGACGTTGCTCAAAAAGCCGCTAAGCTGAAGTGGGACTGGACCGGCCACGTCTGCCGCATGCCCAATGAGCTGTGGGCCAAAATAACCACTTTCTGGAGCCCTGACACAGCCAGAAGGCGTCGCGGCAGACCTCGTAGAAGATGGCGGGACGAGCTGGATAAAACCAACGACCAGTGGTCCACATTAGCCCTGGATAGAAAAACTGGAAGTCTTGGGGAGAGACCTTTGCCCAGCAGTGGGATGACATAGGCTAACAGTATTAGTATAAGCTTAGAGTTCGGACGTTGTGAAAGTAGGTCATTGCTTACTTTTTCGTTTTTGCTGACCGACTGATATATTTTTTTCAAAGGGATGATGACGGCTACGGCCTAAAGTAATAATGACAAGTTTCAAGTTGCCCGGAAAGCACCATTATCGCTGTCGAGATTATTGGACACCGTTCTTGTTGGTTAAGAGCAATTCGATGAAGAACTGGATTATATCTAAGATACTATTGTACTAGTCAAGCTGTTGAGACAACATGGACCCGTTTTGCAGCAATTTGCGAGAACACAACAATTAACAACGTGTCAAGAGTACTCCTGTTTTGTTGGAGACACTCTAGTTTCATCAAGCGCTATTACAAACACTTGTGTGTGAACTAATATTGTCGTCACTGTGCAGATAACGTTAGTGGTGAAATGATTAATTTTATAGTAAATACATTCATTAATGTGTATGCCTAATAGTGAAGTACCTATTTCCGATAAAAGTATGCTTATTTATTGGGCACGAATTTGATGTTCTCTAATAATCATCGGTATGTCGACTGTTATTTAACTCTCACTTACCCGACTACGCCGAAACCAAAAGGAAGGGTAGCATCGCACCCACTGTAAACTATACATAGGTACCATCATCATCTGCCTAGCCTTTTCCCAAGTATTTTATTGGGGTCGGCTTCCAGTCTAACCGGATGCAGCTGAATACCAGTATTTTACATGGAGCGACTGCCTATCTGACCTCCACAACCCAGAAACTATACATAGGTACCATGTCTGTTTAATGGCGGTGTTCCTGGCACCCACATTATTATAGTAGGTATACAGTGGGTGCGACCACGGGTCTACCTTGGCCATTTTTGTACCTATGCGTTTCTGGATTTCTACTTATTTTCTTGTTTCGTCCTTTTAAACCGATTTTTTTACGTAGTCGGGTTTTTATGGAACATGAATTATGAAACCTGAATTTCTTGTACAGATGTTTTTTCGTCTATGTGAATACTTTAACCTAAAATCAATTAACATTATTTCTGCAAACTTCATAATATTGGTGAGTTTTCTTACTGCAAAGCCTAATTGCCTACCCTTTACTTGAGCACGAAGTTGGAAATTGTCAAGAGCTCAAGATTCTGCAGTGGATTATAACCTGTAACGATGTTGTTACCTATGAAAAATAACCCTCCTTTTGGGCTTCGCCGCAGTCGGGTAAAAAAGACGAATCTTTTTCTTTAACCCGGAAGAATAATAACATAATAACCTTTTAAAGTGAACGCAGACTTATCCGCACCGCAGTCGTCGCATTCGAATTCTTCGTATAAAGTTCTATGCAATCTGTGTTTGTGTGCAATCTGTGTCTATGTCTCTGTGCGAGATTGCATAAAAGAATTCGAATGCGGCGACTGCGGTGCGGCTAGGTCTGCATTCACCTTTATTTAAAATCCCAGAAGGTTAAATACAATATTAATCTTAAACTAAAAATGTAGGTATAAAAATATTAGATGCCTGTTTTAGGCTAATCCTGTATCAAAGGCAGAATGTAGTCAGAGTTACCATGTATCTACAAAGACACAATTTATGCGATATAACAGTTTATTGGTTAGTTAAGAGTCCTATTACATTTTTTATGTAAATTCATGATTTTTGACGCAGTAATTCTCAGCAGCAGTAAGATATTTTAATTATTTGCTTAAAAATAACGATAGTGCCATTCTCTTTCTTGTAAGTTGGAGTTACACATTTTCATTTTTCTTTTCGTGTAATTTACTATAAATATTTTACGAACTCAGTTTGCAAGAAAAACCGTCGATGAACTTTAACGCTCAAATTCACATAGTTACATTCAATTCTTAATTACTACAAGAGTAATAGTAAATTACTAAAAGATAAGTTGAATGTTTTACTTGTTTATTGGAGTTTTAGAATTTCTTTAAATTCCTTGAGTTTTCACGGAAAAAATCGTAAAGAAATAGTAATTTAAGCCATAAATGTCTTAATTCAGCGTCCATTATATTCCAAATAAACTCAATTTTATCAAACAAATTAATATGATATAAAACTTCGATCTACAATGAATAAGTTTCATTAGTTTTCGTTTGTCAATATAATAAGACAAAAATACAATAAATAAAATTAAAGTACCTACTATAATTCTCAATTCAGCTCGCTCCTCAGTCTCATGTCTGTCTCGTCTCTAATATTCGTCAATATCAATCGACAATCGTCCAAATATCGCTATTATTATCGACTCGTGTACGCCGACCGAAATAATTTGATCCAGGAAGTAAAAATCAAAAATTTGCTTAAAAAATGTAATAGGACTCTTAACGTCGTTTTGCCTAGATATTAGATTAGCCAGTTGATCAAGCCAGAGGCAAGTTTCAATAGGGAATATGCAAGAAATACGAAACTCTTTTTATTTATTAATAATGCCTTGTATTGGCGCATAAAAAGATTGATGTACGTAGTACACTTATTTACGTATCTAAACATTACTTATTTTACAATTTACTGTTTTATGTTTGGTGAAACGTAACGCACTCTCAAAACACATCGTCCTCGATAACGCCGGTGTGACGTCAAAGTCTATGTGTCAAAAAAACACTCTCATTTGAAAACTAGGTAAAGTTTCACTAAGATTTTATTATAATATCGTTATCGCAATTTTTGTTTGAATAAAGCACATACAATTACTAAAATTACTTTATTAAGACGAAAAAATAGACCACTAGTAAACAAGACAGATTGAGGTAAATGACGTCACATCATGGCCGCGACAGTCACGGACGTTTGAACTCATCATCTGCCTAGCCTTTTCCCAACTATGTTGGGGTCGGCTTCCAGTTTTACCGGATGCAGCTGAATACCAGTACTTTACATGGAGCGACTGCCTATCTGACCTCCACAACCCAGTTAGTACCGGGTAATACGATACCCCTTGGTAAGACTGGTTGTCAGACTTTTTGGGCCTCTGACTACCTTACGACTGTCAAAGATCTACAAATGACAGCCGGGACCAACGGCTTAGTGTGCTTTCCGAGGCACGGAGGAAACTTGGTATGTAATGGGTGGTCACCCATCCACAGACCAACATAGGCAAGCACAGCTTAACCTAACGATCGACCCGAGCGGCTGTTATTATTTAGCCACGAGCTCCTCCACGGACGTTTGAACTGTTATAGAAAATTGCAGGAGTTTAATATTATTTTCATCCCATCTATTCGAAAAGGACGACTTGGTTCGCCTTTAAGTGCACCCAAAGGTGGTGTTTTCTATAATAAACTTTTAGCGGGCAGTAATGAGTTTTTATTCCTCTTTATAAGTGCGCCGCAATTATCTTTGCGGCGCACTTTTTGAATTTGGAACATCTTAGTGTTCAGCGCCGAAAGAAATCGAACGCAAATATTGTTTGAATTAAGACTGGCTGGTACGACGGCCCATCGTCGCGCCGCCGGCCGCCGCGCCGGCTGAATAAAAAAAAGAAATCAAATTGAAAACGAGCGAACTACAGACCGCGTTTTCGTCAATTTTCATGAATTGTTAGAAATTCATGTTTTTTTTTTGAAAAATGAGTTCTTCAAGTGACAGTGAATAAAAAACACAATAAAGTGAAAAATAATAAAAAACACAATAAAGTGAAAAATAACTTTAGATCTTCAGAAGTCGGTGACCTTTGTTTGATTCATTTAGTTTTTTTTTGTCACCGACTTCTGAAGCTAAAGTTATTTTTTAACGTTTTTGTGTTTTGTGAAGTCGGTTTTATTTTTTGCAAAAAATTTTTTCCATTTTTCGTTGTAATATCCTATCCAAATATTCGGTATGCATTTATTTAAATGTTGAAATAAGACCACACGACTGAAGTAAAAATGTTATAGGACCAAATGGCAACTATTCCGCATCAAACTAAAGAATAATCACGTCAATCAGCTCATAAATATTAGCGTAATCTGTGTAAATACATAAAAAAAACAGTCGAATTGAGAACTTCCTCCTTTTTGAAGTTGGTTTAAATTATAAGGCGCCTTTTATTTTCTCATAGTGGGTGATGAAAAGTAGAGTGTATCACTCGGGCGCAAAATATATTTTTGGCTCGGGCGACGTACTTTGAATCCCTCGCTACGTTCAGGATTCTATTAAAGAATCCCTCGCTACGCTCGGGATTCTACTCTAGAATCCCTCACTTCGCTCTGGATTCAAAAAAGCGCCCTCGCCGTGAAAATATCATTTTGCTCCCTTATGATACAATCTACTATTTTGAGCGACAAGCAGTAGTTGAACTAAACTTTTAATACTTTTCTTGGGTTGATAACACTGTACTATTTTATTGATTTAAGTGAATAAAAAATTACATGCATATTCCCTATTTTACAACTTCGACACAATGGTCATTTTCAATCTTTGACTTTCCCATCAGCCTGTGTAGGCCTTCTGGTGTGATCATTAGGTACTCACGCTATATTTCACGGATCTCTTGAACACGCCCCACATCATGTCTACGATGGACATGAACAGTCCTATGAGGCACCCAAAGCCAAGAACTACGAACGCGCCCAGCATGTTCTTCATACCCAACTGTTTTGGATCTTCGTCGCGTTTCTCCTATTGTAATGTAATAATTGTTTGTTTATTAATAATAGTAGTAATAATAGTGATAGGAGACTAATGTCTGAGGCAGAACACCTTGCGCTTCCGTAGACCAGAGAATGGGCAGCAGCGTTTTCTGTTAGTCTTTCATCACTGCGATCTCCAATCCGCCTGCCAAGCGTGGAGATTACGGCAAAAACCTCCCATCATGGGAGAGGCTTATGTCCAGCAGTGGACGTTACGGGCTGTTGTTGTTGTTATTAATAATATCATTTTTCTTACCGTATTGTTCATTATTTAGAGATCGGCCTGTAGTAGGTATAGTCGGCGCGCGATCTCCGAATCATCGGCGGTTTTATTTCAAGTACATAGGTAATACCCTCATAGAATGATTTCATAATTTAGTTCGCGCGGAGTACTAAATTATGTAAACCCTCTATGAGGGTATTATGTAGGTACTTGAAATTAAACCACCGATGATTTGCGCGATTTGTGTGCGGACTGTATGTCTTTCACCACGTGTTTACTATTGCAAATAATGATTTTTCTCAAAATACTTTTAAGGGAAGTTTTCTTTGATCTACACGAGGAAAATTTTGCGATGTGCGATGAAACTTGTATGAATTTTGCGATGATATGGCGAGACAGATGGCGACTAACGAGATGACGTTTAATCAAGTGCATAGAAGAAGAACACATTTTTCAAACTGCAAAATACTAGTACAATATGTTAAAAAAACCCTGTTCGATCCGAAAGGGTTAAAGACTAAATAAAATAAGAAACATAAAATTTTCATGAAAGTAAAAATATTAACGATTTTGTTTTGTCCCACGTTACGTGGTAACGTCACGTTTTAAAAGTTTGTTAGAACTTAGGTTCTAACAAACTATACCATTACCAACCACAATCTTCGGCATAAGTATGTTCGATCGTCAATTGTTTGTTTATGACATCAATACCCGAGAAGCGACCGGGCGGTGTGTTGCCATCTAAGTTTTCTTATTTTAGTGAATTTTATTTAATTTTCATTGGGGTATTTTTTACTTGTTATCCAAAAATGATTACATAAATAGAATCTAATCTCGATACCTAATCATACCCTCATGGATCGTACAGGGTCTATTTTAAATATTACATGACACACAAGATTTTTAAAAGATAGTTACCCCGCACTTGCCACCGCCCCTTTTCTCCTTCCACCATACATTCTTAATTTTTTCAATTTCACCATTTTCCTTCATGTGCAGTAATGCGTCATCAATAAATTTTTTGTATGGTGATTCTACAAACAAAAATACAAAAAAAAATGTATTGATGTTGCTGTTACAATGTAGTAAATTAATAATATGGGCTATGCAAGCTGCATTTTTTATATGCGTGTTCCAAGTAAAGCGCATCGTTTGCACATCGACAGCTGGTTTTCTACCTGGACAACAGACTGACACTAAATTTAGTTGCTGCCAGTTAAGATCGCAATAGCGGTCATTGACATTTATTAAAGTTCAAATAAATCCAAAAATAAGCCTGTTCAAGTCTTGAATCGTCATCTATCGCGATCTTCAATTTTTTTTCTAATAAAAACTATACATGGTTCATTTCTTTTAGTTCGTACGAAGAGATTTTAGAGAAAGGGCAATGACCGCTATTGCGATCTTATCTGGCAGCAACTATAGTTGCGATTACAGCGCGTACACGCGCGTCGATAGGGTATAAAAACGCTGCGTATATAGGTTATTAAAATAAAAACGTTTCATATTCATACTCTTCTTCATTCCGATGCCATAACTCTTTGAGTCCAGCAAACCCCCAACTTGCAGTAAGTCGCAATGTCTTTCCTTATAATATTCTAAGGAGCTTGATTCCATGAAAAATGCATACTGCGAATTTTCAGCCCTGAAAATAATTGCTTACTTTTAGTAGATATTTTGCGTTAAAACAACAAGGTCACTGGATTTGGCAGGCATGAAGTAAATTGTTTTTTTTTTATGAATGTAAAGATCATTGAACCTTGTGATTAATTCAAAGTCATTTTATACTCACGCTGTAACTCCGTCGTCGTTCTCTTTCTTGAGCCAGTTGTTTTGCACCATTTTTTTGAACATTTCTTGATAAATTGGATTTTTAGATGTCTACAAGAATTTTATAATTTAGATTTTAGTTTTTCTCAAACATCTGCTGGATGAATTGATGACATTAAAATAAAAATGTAAACCTCAAAAAAATTTTTGGTGGATCCCTTGCTCTTGGCTCCGTAGGAAATGGTATTTGATTTTTTGTAGAGTTCTTCGACCGTATTGAAAGGCAAGACGTTTTTCTCAACCGTGAGGAAGGCGACCAAGGTACCGGTATACGAGGCTACCATCACCATTGTGAAGAACCACCACACACTAGTGATCAACCGTGGGGCTAGTGCACTGAAAATAACAAAGTGATTTAAAAGAGTTGTAGAGCGGCCATTGAGAACATCGTCATACAAAAATTTTGATCTTGAACATTATCGATTTCGTCATGCATACGAATGTGACCTCACAAGTGGGCTTATCACACTAGACAGACTTGTTAAAAAGTAGTTTATTACGATTTTCTTCGTCTTGAACGTTCATCAATCACGAGTAAAAATATTTGAATGTGTTTGAAAAAACGTCGATATAATTTTCTACAGTTTAAAAAAAAAATATAGACTGGCCACTTACATAATTATATTTACAAACGTACATATATTTTTTAGATTTCTAGCTACCGCAAAATATTATAAGAAACCATTAACATTAATATTATGTAAACACTGGGAGAAAGCTCTAATATATTATATTTTTCGCCTTTTTACGATGTGAAACTAATACAGTAAATGTTTTTAAATGTACGAGTATTTATTATTTATACGTATTTTGCCAAATTAAAACAAACAAGGGAACATTATTCAGTGCGAAAAGTAAGCAATTTTTAATAACACCAGACTGCCATTCGGAATACTTACATTGGAGCAATCTCAGAACCTTGCTGCATTACAGAACCAATAATCAGCCACACAGAGTTTGCGAAGCTGAACTGATTGTTAAGTTCTTCAGGAGACTCTATGCAAGGCACTGGGTTCTGCCACTCCTTGTAAGAGATGCGACCAACGAAAATCATTGTCACACCCAGAGCCACTTGGATCAGGATCATGTAATACCATACCTGGTTATATTAATAGGAAAAATGGTGAGGCTAAGAGACCAAAACCGACTTCAGTAGCAGGAGAGTGGCAAAAAATGAAGGAGGCCTTTACCCAAAGACCCCGTCTTTAAAGAATAGGAACAAAGTAAGGCGGAAAGATGATGAAGGTACGTTTTGAATTAAAGCACATCTTCATAAAATAAAAATAAATATTTTTGAATAATAGTGTCGTGGGTTACTTACTGTTAACATACCACTCAAAATATTAAGGGGGAATCCGGAACCGCGGTCCCGGTTCCAAAAGCCCCCCCGACTCAGATTGGCAAGAAAATACCCACGAAATACAGGTGCTCTTTCTTTTTTTTGGAATTTATAGTTTTTATGACATACCTATGCAGGGACAAAATATTGGGTCACGAAATTTTGCAGACTTGAAAGGTATTAGTATCTTAACACATAATAACAAAAAAAAAACATCAAATAACGGCAACACAAGCGGTCGTTGATCGAAAAAAAATTTAAACAAAGTTTACTGTTTTTTTAAGATCTCGTTAAGAGAGAACCGGGTGCTGCCATTCTCCATACAAAGGTATTCACCTTTTTATTCCTAAATAATGTCTCTAGAGCACTCATTCTCTTTCTTTTTTCAGCAACTAATAAGTAGAGAAAATGTGACCCTCCAAAAATTACAAAAAAATTCCCCATTTTTATGTGATTGAAGAGAAATTGATAGGAACTGACATACATATTTTACATATATCTTTTTGAACAGACATATATATTTTTTCTTAAAATTTTAATGTCAAAAATAATTGAATCTTGGCTCAGTTTTCGAGGAGAAAAAGGAGAATACGAAACGTCGATCTCGTCATCATTTTGATATAATCCTTGCAGCTATCCTTAACGCACTTTAAGAGGGCAGGCTTGACGTAGCGCGACAGCAATAGTTTCTTCAAATACCAATTTTTTGGCCCTGTTCCCTTTTAAGTCGCGTCGCGTTATTTCGCTAGCTAATATAATATACCTCCTTAGAAAAGACAGCCATGAAGGAGAACATCTTCGGTGGCTGCTTACTGGGCTGCTTGTAAAGGATACCGATACCAAGCGTCATGAACGGCGTGGAGAAATCGATACCTTTCTGGCGTTCTGCGGTCATCGTCAAGTCACAGATGGCTAGATCAGCTGTCTACAACATTTTAGTGAGATTAATATATTTTTCGGTTAGTATAATGCAATATATCTAACAGCCTCGTTATTCTAAGTCGTAAGTGCTATGCTTCGAGGTAATACGATAGTATTACCCAGTACTAATTGGGTTTTAAACGTCAGATCGGCAGTCGCTCCATGTAAAATACTATTATTTATAGCTGCCACCGGTAAGACTGAAAGGCGACTCCAATATTATTTAACAAAAGCTAGGCAGATGGTGATGACTTACCTCTTCAATCAGTTGTTTGACCATTCCATTCCATGTTTTTCCATCTTTGGCTAGATTACCGTAATCACCCTCGACAGCAAACTCGTAATTGAATCCTAAGATTTCACTCAGTCTAATAATTATATCTATGGTGAATCCTTCATATCTATCGTTACCCTCTAGGTTTCGAGGAGATAGAACAGTGTAACCGTATGGTGGAGATGTCTGAAAAGTATTATCAAATAATTAATAAAGAAGAAGTTTAAATTACTTACGAAAACAGGTTAACATTTAGCATATTAGCAGTGCAGCCAGCAAGGATATTAGATTAGTAGCCCGAAATAATAAATAATCATAATAATCATAATCATAAATCTTTATTTATCTCGACATCAAAAATTACAGGCACTGGTATTATGCACAAACTTAAATAGAGAAAGGTGTCTGAAGTAGGACAATCCTGAGGTACAGATCACCTCTCCGGCTTATATAATATAGCATTTAAATTTTAGCAGAAAAAATAAGTCAAGATTCTAGAGTTCAAATTGGAAGTAGGTACTTTAAATTAATATTTAAATTATTTGAATTTTGATAGGTAAAATAAAATTTGCAATTATTGACATATTAAATAAATTAGCTTGTGGAACATTTTGGTTCAAAAGTAGTACTAGGTACAGACCAAACATAAACAAACAAAAAATAAATATATATAATTATGCTTCCAGGCATAACAAAAAAAATAAAATAATGGATTGTACAAAAAAGTGGGTTAGGATGTTCATAAGTACATACACGAAAACAAAATTTAAAATCAAAAGGATGAAAGTGGAAATGGAGTGATGAGAGTGGATTGATGCAATGCGTGAGTAGATGTGTGTGTGCGAATGTGAGTGTAAATGTTTAGTGTTTATGTGTGAGTGTTAAGAGTCCTATTACATTTTTTTCGGAAATTTTTGATTTTTACTCCCTGGATCAAATTTTTTCGATCGGCGTACACGAGTCGATAATAATAACGATCTCCGGATGATTGTCGATTGTTATTGACGAAAATTAGAGACGAGACTGACATGAGACTGAGGAGCGAGTTGAATTGACGCAGAATTATAGTACTTCAATTTTATTTATTGTAATTTTGTCTTATTATATTGACAAACGAAAACTAATGAAACGTATTCATTGTAGATCGAAGTTTTATATCATATTAATGTATTTGATAAAATTTAGTTTATTTGGAATATAACGGACGCTGAATCAAGACATCTATGGCTTAAATTACGCTTTCTTTACGATTTTATCCGTGAAAACTCAAAGAATTTTAAGAAATTCTAGAACTCCAATAAACAAGTAAAACATTCAACTTATCTTTCAATAATTTTAGCTTTTATAAGAATTGAATCTAACAATGTGAATTTGAGCGTCAAAGTTCCATCGCTGACGGTTTTTCTTGCAAACTGAGTTCGTAAAATATAATAATTATCATTCACGATTATTTGTTTTTAATAGTAAACAATAAATATTTTCTGTAAAATCACGTCTGCACATCACCAAGCTTACGACGCAACTCAATCAAATATAAAACTCAAATGACGCAACTCAAATATAAACTCATTTATATAAACTAATAATAATGTTGGACCTAGGATGCTGCTCTGTGGAACGCCGTACTCATTAGGTAGTTCGTCACTGATCCAATTATCTATTTTAGTAATTTGTGTTCGGTCGGACAAATAGTCTGTAAAAAGTCGAAGTGACTTCTCACACCCATATTTTCTAATTTTTTAATCAAAATGGGAACAGATACTAATCCTGACTCTCCTAACTAACATTTTGACTACTTAATGAATTGTTCTTTGTGACATGTAGCATACCGTTAGAAAGGGTATCAACTAAAGAACTTTTTCAAATAAAGTTAAGTTCAAAATGGCTTTTAGTTTTTTTTTATAATAAATTTTGAAGTTGTACAATTTCATACATTTAAAAAAGAAAATAACTTTGGTAGCTCGTAAGAAATTTTCTTGAAACCAGTTCTATCAAACAAAGATTTATTTAGATTAGGAAGACTTTGGAGAATACAACAAAATTTATTTAGTGCCACACTCTTGAACGAAATAGTTATTTGGAATTAAAGGAAACATTTTGGTTTTTTTTTCATTTGAAAAAAAAAAAACATATGTAACCAACCATGACATTTAGGACATAAGGTGTATGGGTAGAACCTAGCTAATGACCCCCCAAATCCCTGGAAAAATTGTGTCGGTCTATAAGCCAAACACCCTGTATATATATTTGATTCACAAAATAAATACAGGCTCTTTATATTTCAAAATCCATTACGCTAGTTTACTACGTCACCGCGTCGTATGTCATACAGTCATACTACATCGTAGTAAAGGTTTTATGCAAAATGTCTCAAGAAATTTTGGATTTATAATAATTTCGTAAAAACAAATAAAACTTGATACATTTTTTTTTCGTTGCTATGGTTTCGTTATAAGCCGTTAGATGATTTTCTGAAAATATTTCGTGTTTGAACAGGTAGACCCTATATGTAAGTACCTATATTCCAAAATATTGTTTGTTTTTTCTTTTCGATATTTTAACATCTTAAGTATCTGTGGTAAGAATCGTGGTGTGCTTTTAGTTGCCTGTGGTGTGTGTGGCGTGTGTATAAGACGTGATGTGGTTTGATGTGATGTGGAGCGGTGTGGTGTAGCGTAGTGGTGTGTGGTGTTTCATAATGATTAACTTACCACTGCAATGAGTACTCTCAACGTTTTGTTCCTGAGTGCCGATTCTTGTGTAATTTCTGCATCAGCGACTGTTGGCCTTACTATTTTTAAGTGATTGTCTTCCCATTTTGCTATCTGAGTGAAAACCATTATTTAGTATGTTTATTGTATTGAAGATAGCGGAAACCACATCAGTACTCGCACAGTTAGATATTTTTGATAAGGATTAGGTATTTGGTGAACGCCTAAATAGGTACCTATATGTATCAAATATCAGTAGTAACTGACAGTGTACTTACTGTTTGATTGCCAGCAGAAGTTAATTCAAGTACATCAAAAGTGACTTCCGTTCGGTGTCCTAGTCCATTAAATATCAACGATCTTGTAATTCCGTAAACCTTATTCTGTAACAAGTCAAACATTTCTGATAAGCGCACAAACAAGTCTTTGAGAATCAATCAGAGAGCTTACCCGGAGCATACCTGGGAACCTTCCAATTCCGAACATATTGAAGGACACGTTTTAATCATTATCACTCAACTTTAAAAACCGCCACGGCCCATGTACTGTTGCATGCGTCCATTTTAAATACCAATTTATTATTATAATATTTTGTGCGGGACTTTGCACCCCAAAAATAATGGTCGATTCCTACCAATCATTTTTGTACAGTAAGCGTTGATAAGTGCAGAGACACGCTAAGGATTGTATTGCTGTGAACGCACGGTCGAGCGACCGTGCGTCTGTATGTGTAAGTGGTCTCAATACAGTACGCACACCAGAATTCGCCCACTGTCGCAGGTCGTCACGTCGCACTCCACATAACAAAAAAATATATTTCCATCTCTTTTGGTTATACACAATATACACGCAGCAAACACTCTTATTTGTGTGGCGACCTGTTCTTACCATAGAATAGCTAAAATTCACACTTAATTAATAAGTGTTGATAACTGTTTGGGTAAAGCAGTGGCTTCACGATTAACGAGGTCCGAGTTCGAATCCCGTTACCAATGTGTGGGTGTTTTGTTTCTTTGTAACCATATTTATATTTGTATTTTTATGCAAAAATTTGTTAGGTGTTTTTTTTTTTTTTTTAAGAAGTTAAATATTAATTAAAAACAATAAAAACCCATCGTTTTATTATTTAACCATTTATGTGATTGTTTATTATCTTTTCGGTGTTGGAAGGTGCAAACAAAAAAGTCGTGTGAAATGATAACAAAAATGTTTATTCGTTTTATTTATTTATAAAATTATAAAAAAAAACTTTAATGAGAATTTTAACGTCACATTCCTACCTAGTTACAAGAAGGTCTCTTGTAATCGTTCGATTTTTTTATTGTATACCCACTTACTCTAAGTCAATTCACAATAACATAACAAGGAAAGGATGTTCTAATCTCATAAATAAAATTGTTGATACCCATTTATTAATAGGTATCGGTATTTAGCAGAGTTTACTGAAAACTAATATAGGTATGATTTAGACTTTATGAACATATTTTTTTTATGTGACGTCACAATAAATGTAACTCGCATTGAGGTTATAGTTTAAGTGTTCATTTTCTTGAAGAAAAGAAGATTGAAACTAAACCTCAATTTAAGATCATTAAGAGAGCAGAGACTACGGATAAGTAAACAACTCAACATTAACAACTAAATAATATTTTGTTACACGTCTTATTCAAATTAAAACACTAGGATTGAAATTTTGTATAACTCCCACTTTATTTTCGATGCAGTCAAGTAGACGTTTGCGCCTGGACCCCACAATATTTTGATATATTCCGGTTCCTTCCTCTTAAAATTTCCCACACCGCCATGCAATGTGTTGTTAACAATTCAAATAATTCCGCAAAGTGTCTCGTAGGCGTGAAACCATTTGTTTCATACTGGCCTACCATATTATTATGGCGTCGCTGCGCTTCGCTAACAAGCGACGGCCTTCCACTTCGCTGTCGACTAACAAGGCTCCCTTCTTCCTCATACTTTTTTATCCAACGACTTACAATATTCCTCTAGAACAAAAAAAAAAGTATTGTTAGGCACCTGTAGAACAAAATACTAAAGTGATCATTCACTCTGCATTTATAAATAAACACTAATTATTTATCTTTTAGGCCTCATAATGGATTTAAAAAACAATTAATTAATCCTTAGGTCACCAAAGAAATTAACAATAACATTAGGTTTGAATTTCTAATAAAAGTTTAAGTTACAATAAAAAACAATTAATTAGTCTTGTCACTAAATAAATTAACAATAATATTAGATTTTAATTTCTAATAAAAGTTTAAGTTACAATTATTCATAAATAAAGTACTCACAAAGTCCGGTTTCTTCAGATATTTGTGTTCTAATAAGACCACCTAAGCAGCGCGATAAATAGTCGCCCTCGCCTCAATATTAATATTTGCCTGCATTTTGCAACAACAATACGGCTATCTATTAAACCACACGTCACTAACCAACAACTTCAACCAAACGAAAACATTCATTCCGGTCAAGTTAAATATTCATAAATCTCATGTCTACCTCACATAAATCTAAACTCGTTACTTATTTTTCTATGATCTACCTTTCAACTTCACGGAATGTGTGAACAAAGCGAACAAGATAGAAGAATATAATATTTCTGTTCCATTACTTCCAATTGAGTATAAAAACTGGTAAAAACTTACAAAAAGTCTAAAAGTAACAATGTGAGATTTGAACACACGGCTTACTGATTCGTTCATAGATCTGTACGCGCCTAACCGCTAGGCTATCTTGACTTGTGTTTGCATGTTGAAATTTTGAACTACAATTACTTGTAGACGACAATGTCTATTTTCTTGAAAGTAGAAGGTCGTAAGTCAAACTTAACGTCAAGCTATTGCTTTGTGAGATTGCCACTGGACTTTTGGTCGACACTGTACATGTAGGTTTGATGTACAAAATCCTTAGATGACGGCTAGGTGGTTATTGGTACTTTTACACCCTGTACAAACGAGGAGCAAATTTACAACCGGTATTTTATCGGTTGTACCTTTTTCACTTACAACACATTTATAAAGAAACATCGTAGCAAGCAACGTACAATCATATTAATTTTAATTCTTCACCGTGGATTACGTTGTACAATGAATTAATGAACTTTTGTAGTGACTGAATATACTTTAGTCTCCGCCAGATAAGTAAGAATTAAAGGTCATTAACCCGCATACATTTATTCTAATACATAATTCCGAAAACAGAAATAATGTATAATTATACATAAACTTGTCCCGAAACGACCTTTATCGTGATCCTTGACTTTTTCTAGTAATAAAAACGATTCATAATGTTTGAGGTGCAAGGTCGTAGGTAAGTATTAAAGCACAGTTTGGAATTGGTTTTAAAGAGTTTATTAAAGGCTCTTCAGGATTAATGTTAAAATGTCATAAAGTAAAATGTTATGTTCAATGTTTTAAATGTACCCGGTATCTGTCCCGTAATGCACTGACGTTAGGTATAGTAAGTATTAATAAAATTGACACTTAGCGACAAGTATAACGATTGTTGTAAATTGCTGCGTTAGTATTAGGTTGCTTAGATCGAACACATAATGTATTGTCGGGGTACATACGCAGAGTAATTACGGAAAGAGCAATGACCTTTAATTCTTACTTAACTGGCGGAGACTATAAAAACTTACCGTCTTCATAAAATTTAAAAGAGTCGAACCATAATCCCAGGCTCTATAGTTTTCGCAGCTCAGTTGTTCAGCTGTGACGTTTACTATCTTGATGGCTGCAGCAAATACTTCCACAGCATCATGTATGAGGAGTAGTTGTGTTTTAAGCTCCTCTGGTTGTAAGGTTTTACCTGTTTCTTGGTTGTATGTTGCCGTGAAGTTCCACAGTTTTTCATTACCTTTTTTTCCTAGTTCTACTATACGAAGTCCTGCAATAGACAATGATTTAGTAGATCAGGTTTTTTAATTAGGAAACTTAAAAGTAATCCGCTTACGACATAAATGTTTACTGTAGATATTTAAAATCATAAAATGTATCCATATGATGACACTTGTCGGCATTTTTTCCATAGAAATTTTGTCAAACTCCACTGTTTGACACTGTACATCCGAAGTTAGACATGATATCGTTTTGTCTCGTTAATTATTAATTTTGTCTGTGCGGAAACAGAATAGTTAAATAAAAAGTTACGAGTTACCAAAGATTCGTTTTTATTGCCAATTTGAACGCAACTTTGAGAGTAAATTAGTAATTTAAAAAGTGTCAAATTTTCAAAACAAGGTCGGATCCGACAAAGCACAATTATCGAAGATTTCAATAAATGATTTGTAATTGATTTATGCAGTGGTTTTTTCATAAAACACGATTTTCCAAAGGCCTTTTCGTATTTTTTTACGCGCCTTTTACTACGGGCACGATGCCAGGTGAGACAGCGTGAGTTAAGTGTGACGACCCTAACTCTATTCGCTTTATCAGCAAATCCCCCTCCACCTCAAGTTGCAAATAAGTACCTACAATAGTCTATAAGAATATTGTTAACAATAATTAAATATAAATACATGTCTCATTATTAGAATATTCATTACTATCGTAATTGCTGTAACGCTGCTTGTCTAAATAAAGTTTTTTTTTTTTTTAAATAATCAAGTGTCGATCACTTAATTCGTGCTTTTTGGCCAAGCCTACCAGTAAATTCGAGCCCGTAACTTGTGCTATCTTAAGCTGCGTTTACACCAGAGATGTGCTAAGCAAGGCTAAGTAAATAAAGTGATTCTGGTTTTTAACAAACACATCCCTCGCTACGTATATTTGCACATCTCTGGTGAAAACGCAGCTTTAGACTCCATTCAAGACCGCACATGACTTGCAACGCTACTTGTTAGGGAAGTCCCAAAAGTACCCAGCCTGACGTAAAGACGGCGTTTGTTGTTTGAAAGAAATGTCTTTGGCAGAGAGTACCAACCTTATAAAACTAAAATCGAGATTGCCACTGAATTTTTAAACATAAACAAAAAGCCCCGCTAAAGCATTTTTTACGCGGTGTGAGGAAGTGATTGCGGAACGCTTTAAAATAAAACGTGATACAAAACATTGATTTGAAACATAAAGCACGTTAAGCAGTTAGTCCCGGCTGTCATTTGTAGATCCTTAACAGTCGTTACAGGATATGGATAGACTGGCAACACTGCCCGAGTGACATGTAAATTTTTTGTTCCGTATTTAAAATTTAAATTTAATTAGTAAATAAGTTATATTATGGTGTAATTGTTTGTGTAAACGTATCATAAAAGCGTAAATACTCAGGATAATTGTTATCCTGATAATTAATGAAGTTTTTCGGCACTACAACGGTACCGGTAACTTAAAAAAAAACAGCTGACGTTCTAACTACGGACATAAACGGATAATTCAGGGGAAGTATTGTTTAGTTTTTATTTAATAACAGCGCACAAACCTCTCTTTATCTCTATTACAAATCCATGCCCATTTCTAGTATAATTTTTCGCGTATTTAGTTCCCTGTACTGGTTCTAAATCTCTTTGTTGACAACCGGTCTTATAACATGAAAACTGAGTAATTCCTTATCTCATCTCTGATTTTTATTTTATTTTATTCAAATCAATCTTTTCAATGGAAATGATTATTGTGCATTATTGTCTTGCATTAATGTAATAGTTTTTTTTTTTTTTTAGCATTATACCCACATAAGAAAAAGTAAATCATTATGACAATAGAACCAATGAAACTGAATATTTATTCAATTATTTACATTGAATTGGATAATATTTTAAAGCTATAGCAGCCTACCTCATTCCATTTCATTACTTTAACTTTTTTTTCTTTCCCTTTCATCGCTAACTTCACTTTATTTGTCTATTCTACTAGTTAACACCGTTTCTTTACTTCTAATTTTCAGTAACCAATCCTGTAACCATGCCTGTGATGACCCGTAAGGCTACTGCTCAAGATATGGAGCTAAAATTGAGAACGGCCCTCCAAGAACTCAAAGAATCCAATCTCCAAGTTCAACTACTGTTGCAGGAAAGAGAAGAGAGTGAGGTGGAAGTCAATAAAGTTAATAGCAAAAACTCCAGCTTAAAACGGGAGCTAGTAGACCTACATCAGCAATACTTGGACGTTGTTGATGAACGGGATCAGCTGAAGGTGGTCACGGATGGTTTTCATAATTGTAGTAACTTGTATGAGGAGGCTTTGTTTAAAATTAGGGATCTGGAAGATGAGTTAATTCATGCCAATAATTGTATATTTAAGTTACAGAAAGAAAAAGAATGTACTCAGGTTATAGAAACAAATCTCTTATATAATGAATTATTAAAAACTAATTGTAACCCCCCTTCCTTAATAACAATTGATCTAACTGAAGATTCCTTACTAAAACAGAATTTTATAGTTAGCAATAGGAAGATTAAAAAATATGCAAAATTAAACAGAATAATTAAAAAATGTAATCAATTTAGGAAACAACATAAACGCTTTTCCAAATTTATTCCACTGAGAAAAGAGCGTGTTGATTTACTTAATAAGTTAAATAATTACCAAATAAAATTAGAGGACAGAATAAAAATTTATGAAATTGATACTCAGCATTTGCAGTCTGAAATACAGGTACTTCAGGAATCACTAAGTTCCCTTTCTAGTAGGTATAAGATTTCTCAGAAACAAATTAGGGAACATATTTATGCAGCAAATGAGTTGGTAATGGGTCAATGTAGTTGCCAGACAGTTACCAACCATGATACTATCCAGCCTGAGGTAATGGAGGACCCATACCAGGTTGAGAATTTGTCTCAGGACAGCATATCAAACCAACAAACAACTAATATTACATTAGATTATTCACACGTAGTACAGCCTGAGTTGCATGATAGTCTGCCTGATAATGGTAATTTTGTTTCTCCTATTAGTCGTAACTGTAATCATTCAGTTATGTTCTCTGATAGTATAGGTAGGGGGCTAGGTAAATTAATTAGTAATAACCTGAGTTATTGTACCCAAAACAATTGTATGCCAGGGTCAAACTACAAACAGATTATGGCATCTGTAACTAAGACTGTTTGTGATCCTAGTACCACCATTACTATATGTGTCGGTAATAGTGCAAAGATTAAAAAGGAAGACATCACTGATTGTGTCTCAGAGTTGTTGAAATTAAATTGTAATAAAATAATATTGTGCGCTTTTCCATATTTTGAAAATTTATGTAACAGAAAAAACTATTATATTCACTTGTTAAATAGACATTTACATTTTTTAGCAGGTCACTACAGTGACAAACTTATATTTCTTGATATCAACACTTTTGTTGATAAACTTAGTTCGACCCGGGGTAAAGTGTATCTACCTATTAGTTGTAGACACAAAATAGCTCGGCTATTAGCTTATAATATTCACACAGACATAAGTAGTATGTCTAAGTTTAGTTATATTGTAAATACTGCGACTATTAGTAATAATACTAATGAACAGGTGGTGACCTTAAATAAATATAGCATTAGTGCTATTGATGTTTACAAACATTATACTGAGGAGGATCCATATGTCACCGTGGAAAATTCTCAATTAGGGTATATTAGTGATAAGATCTTGTTGTCTGGCGATGGCACGGGAGTCTCGGGGCTCTCTCCAGATATTAATTTTAATTTAAACTAGAAAGTCAGACAACAGAAGGTGCCATTAACAATATTGTTAAACCTACCAACAGCAAGGTATCTTCATGCACTCAATTAGCTAGTAAAAAAGGGCCTCAGCAGAACACTTTAAAATTATTCCACCAAAATATCCAAGGCATTTCTTCAAAATTATTAGAAATAGAATTGTTTTTAGAAAATAGTAAGTTTGACATTATTTGTTTTACTGAACATTGGCTTAAGGATTACCAAATGCTTATTAATTATGAGAACTATATGGTGGGTAGCTGCTATAACCGTAAAACTATGCTTCGTGGAGGTTCCTTAATTTTTGTAAAAAAATGTTTAAGATATAAGCAACGTAACGACATAATAGGTCTCTCGGCTGAACATTGCGTCGAACTGTCCTGTGTTGAGCTAGATAAGCATGTTATTGTGTGTGTGTACAGACCCCCAAACTATCAAAACTTTTCCTTATTTGAGTCAATAATGGAAGATGTCCTGGCAAAACTTGCAGCCAGTAATAAATCTATAATTATTTGTGGTGATTTTAACATCAATATTTTAGAAGAAAATTCAAATAGCAGTCGGTTATTAAATCTTTTTAAGTCATTTGACTTGACCAACACTTTTATAGAACCTACTAGAGTCACTCCATCTTCTGCTACTTGTATAGATAATTTTTTCTGCGATTGTGATTACTTAGATAAAGCCATAGTTAATTGTCTGCCGTCTGACCATAGCGGACAAACTGTAACTTTTAGGTGTAATACACCATTGCAAAAAATTCAGATTAAATTTAGACCCATAACTTCTAACAAATTAAATAGGTATAATATTTCCCTACAGAACAAATTAAGTGTTATGAGCCATGACGATATTAATATAAATCAATTTTATGATCATTTCTTTTCAATAGTTCACACTGAATTCAACAAAACTTTTGAAAAGAAGACAAAAAGTATTTGCCCTAAATTTATATTTAGTGATTGGGCAACTAGAGGTATCAGAAAAAGTAGGGAAACACTATTTGAGCTTTATGGCCTTAAGCCTTATATGAACACTGAAACTTTTAACAAATATGTTGCTAAATATTCAAAAATTTTTACGAGATACATGCAAGGTTGCCAAAGCCTTGCACATTAGCAACAAGATCAAAACAGCAGAAAATAAAATAAAGACAGTTTGGAAAGTCATAAATAGCGAGACTAACAGGAAGAAAACACGTAATACTAGCTACACATTAGATACAGCATGTGGTCCTAAAAGCTCTAATCAGGAAGTAGCTCAAGAATTTGTAAATTTCTTTACCGATATACCGTTAAAAACTACGGAGGCTCTAAATTCCTCTCCTGAAGTCTCAATTGGTTTACTAAAGGCGAATGTGTCTGGATGCCAGGCTGAATTTAAATTTAAACACATAAACCCGATGATAGTTATTAAAGCTTTTCGGCAAATAAAAATCAAACTGACTGAAGATCTATGGGGAATGTCTATCAAAGTTTGTACATCCATACTTGAGACTATAGCTCCATACTTAGCTTTAATTTTTAATTTGTGCGTAGACCAAGGAGTTTTCCCTGATTTAATGAAATACAGTAAAGTCATACCTCTTTTCAAATCCGGTGATAGTAAAGATACAAATAATTATAGGCCTGTATCCGTGTTGCCAGTTTTTAGCAAGGTGTTCGAAAAGATAATGCTTAATCAAATGGTCAATCATTTTAACACCAATAGAATCTTACACGATCAACAGTATGGTTTCACCAAGGGACGTTGTACAACTGACGCCGGTGTAACCTTAATAAAGCACATATTTACGGCGTGGGAAGAGTCCCAAGACGCTGTAGGAATATTTTGTGATCTCTCCAAAGCATTTGATTGTGTAAATCACGACACATTGCTTTTGAAACTTGAGCATTACGGACTAGGTAAACTTGCACTTAGTTTGTTAAAATCTTATTTGAGTGATAGACAACAATATGTTCAAATAAATGGTGTTAATTCACAGGGTTTAAAAGTAAAAATGGGGGTTCCGCAAGGCTCAATATTGGGTCCTTTCCTCTTTTTAGTATATATAAATGATCTACCCTATTTACTGAAAAACCAACCTCAAAATATGGTGTTATTTGCCGATGACACTTTCCTAATTTTTAAGATCAATAGACGGGCCCAAAATTTAGATGACGTGAATAATGCCCTACTTCAAGTCCATAATTGGTTCACAGCAAATAATTTAGTACTAAATGAAAAAAAAACGAAATGCATAAGATTTGCTTTACCGAATGTTAAAAGTAGCGATTGTGATATAGTACTGAATAAAGAGAAACTTGAATTCGTAGATAAAACGGTTTTCCTGGGGATTACGCTTGATTCAAGGCTACAATGGGGTTCTCATTTAACATCTCTGGCGGGGCGGCTAAGTTCGGCAGCATATGCTATTAGAAAAATCCGTCAATTTACTGATGTAGATACTGCTAGATTGGTCTATTTTAGTTACTTTCATAGTATAATGTCTTATGGCATTTTGTTATGGGGACGGGCTGCTGACATTGAGTCTATATTTATTCTGCAAAAAAGAGCCATCAGAGCCATATACAATCTTCGTAGGCGCGATTCTCTGAGGGAACTGTTTATGGAAATAAACATCATGACTGTACATTGTCAATACATCTACGAAAACATAATGTACGTAAGAAAGAATCTACATCTTTTTGGTAAAAGAGGTGACAGACACAATTACAGTACTAGAAATAGGGACCAATTAGTTCAGCCAGGCTTCAGACTCGCTAAAGTAGACTCATCTTTCATGGGGTACTGTTTGAGATGCTATAATAAAATTCCACAAAGCATTCTTGAACCGAATGAAACAAAATTTAAAACATGTATTAAACGCACACTTTGTAAGCAAGCATATTACAAATTGGACGACTATATCGCTGATAAAAATGCTTGGCTCAATGCCGGTCCTGCTCCACAAGGACAGGGGCGCATTAATGGATAGCACTAATTGTATTGTTGGAGCTGCTGAAGATTGTACAACTATCTTTGCATTGTATAAATTCAATATCTTTATTATTATATAGCCGCATATCGCATATTGTGTGAGTGCTATGTACTAGAATGCTATCAGTCGCTAGAAACCTACATTTTTTCCTTGACTTGAATGGCCGTGGCGATTAGGAGATATGTCATGCTCACTCAAATGTCTCGCTGATGGTGACGCGTGTGTCGGATCATTTAGTTCCCTTCAAAATGGTTGAGTTGAATGGTGCTGATACATGCGTCATGTTCGTGAACGAGCGCTGTCAGTTGGGACTGGTCAGCTCTTGGTTGCCACGGCTTATTTGAATTTAATAATTTAATTTTTGAATTGTTTTTGTTTTGTTTTTACTATGGACACCTTTAACGTGCACATCTTGCTACATTGTTCTCACATAATGTACCATCTCAACATGAATGATGTAACCAAGATTTTGTAAAAATATTCTGATTTAAAAGAGTGTCCATGGAGTTTCTTGCCCATTCTTCTCCATAGAGATCTACGCTAGGGAATGGGCAACTACAGTACTTTCACAGTTTTTATGTCTTGTGTCTGGGACTGTAGCTACATTTAATTTTCATATTTGTTTCGACAATTCAAAAGTGCCTGTAACTGGCCTACTTGAAATAAATGCTTTGATTTTGATTTTGATTTTGACAGGTAATCAGTGGCCCAAAAAGTCTGACAACCAATCTTACCAATGGGTATCGTATTAGGTATCATATCTAACTGACGGACTATACAGAGTAATATTACTACAACAGCCCATAACGTCCACTGCTGGACATAAGCCTCTCCCATGATGGGAGAAATTTGCCGTAATCTCCACGCTTGGCAGGCGGATTGGAAATCGCAGTGATCTAAAGACTAACAGAAAACGCTGCTGCCTATTCCTATAGAAAGGCCATTATTTGCGAATTTCAAGAAATCGTAGAACAATAGTTGATCAGTTTCTTAAGCTGGGTATCAACTTGCGCAGCCTCCTAGTACAGGCTTGATGCAATGTTTATATTTATTTAAATTTTCTTTAATTACGTTGTTATACTCACACAAAAGCACTCACCGGTCATATTAACCCCGCTGTATCGGAACCGACTCATGTCCAGGGTAAAGAGATCAGGTGATACGAAGATGTACGAATGCTCTTCGGCCATCATGCCCACCTGTTGTGCGTGCAGCAGCACCTGTGCCAAGTTCCGTGATGGACAGTCCACCACGAAGTTTGTGTAGCCGTTGTGTTTAGCGTCTATGAGGACTTCCCTTAAACGAGAAAAAAATCCTTTACTGGAGTAGAAAAGATAAAAATAGCATAGACAGAGATAACGACAAAATCGCTAACTTTCGATTGCTAATTAGTAACGAATGAATTCGGTTGCAATAATGATGCTTCGCATCTTGGATGTAGAGACTTTCGTTACTCGCAAGCATCATCATTGCAACCTAATTTATTATTTCAGAGCCCAGTCCAGTTTTATTTTAAAAAGATCTTTTTCTTGTTTAAACATAACCGGACTGGTGTGGTATGCTATTTTAAAAACTACTCTATTCCCTGTCGTCAATAATTATGGCACGAGAAGTTGAAGAAAGATATTATGAAGAAATCGAAATCGATGGTTTACAATCTTAACTTCCTTATCTAACTTTCTATCCTAACTAATTTTATAAATGCGAAAGTAAGTTTGTTACCTTTTCACGCCTAAACCACACAACCGATCATTCTGAAATTTTGCATATACGTTGTCAGGTGTACCAGAAACGGAAATAACCTTTCATCCCGAAAAAAAAAACAATTCCCTAGGAAAACAATAATAACGTTCTTATGAACGTTCGTTCTTTCGAATTATGATCGAATCATATTATTTTAGAAACTTTAGAAGTGTGATAAGAGTTTAACATTGTCAAATTCTAAATTAACTCTAGCGAAACTGCGGGTAAAGGCTAGTGATATCATACTTCTACACATTTTTATTTGTAAATGACAAGAAGACATTTTAAAGACATGCCGCCTCATGTAGAGACTTGCGTTACTCCTGAGCCGTGTGGTATCCGGCAGAGTAGAATAGAACCAACCCATTATACTCACGGGTGTCGTATACGGCGACTAATGTCTGAGGCAGAACACCTTGCGCCTCCGTAGACCAGAGAATGGGCAGCAGCGTTTTCTGTTAGTCTGTCATCACTGCGATCCGGTGGAGATTACGGCAAATTCCTCCCATCATGGGAGAGGCTTATGTCCAGCAGTGGACGTTATGGGCTGTTGTTGTTGTTGTTGCCGCCTCATGTGCCGTCGTCAACTAACTACTCAATAGTGATCCATTCATGACGACAACTACATTAGATTTCCACGACGAATCAACCGTAGTTGTCGTGGACTTAGAACAGACTGTTTTTTTCGTGTCTCTTTATAGCTTTACAAGTAGGAGTATAAACCGACGCTCATTTAAGAAAAATAAACGCTGAAACACACCGCAGCTTGCAGACTCACGCCCACACTTGACGAATGCAAAGAGAGAGAGATTATTTTATGTTTTTCAAATCAAACGCGAGATACTGTCTAGCCAAGTCTGTATTCGCGCATACAGTTACATGCACGTAAGTACATATATACGAGTCTAAGAATGTTACCTACGTGTTTCGATAGATTATATTAAGTATGGTTTTGGTTTCTGGAGAAAATCTTAGCGGTAGTTTAACAAGAGTCAAGTAATCATTATTTTTTATGGAATAAAAATGGCAAACAGGCATGCGGTATTGAATTGTGTAACTAACGCTTAAGATATTTGCAATAAACCTACAGTGGCAGAAAACGTTATTCCAGAATCAGACATAAAATACTACCTCGTAAGCTTGTTAGCTATATCCAAACAGATGTGGACTGTGGTAACTTCCTTGGATGAGATCAACTATACTGCCATTTTTTCAGTAATACAACGCAACAGCTAAATTAATGCCTAGGTAAAAAAGGAAATTCGAGCAGTGTTGTGTAACAATAATAACACATTAATTTAGATGATGCTTCGTCATAGACAAAACGAACGGACTTCCACTTAGTAAGCTACTTAAATTGCTATTTTACCTGTAGTCATCTCCACTGAGTTCCCTCACAGTGACGACGTACGGATAGCTATTATTGCCCAGCGCCATTAACTCACTCACGCGCAGTAGACTGTGGCCCTTCACGTACAGTAACGTAAAGTTCCGCCATTCCTTGTGCAATATCAGTTGTTCCAATACCTGAAAAATAAACATAATAGGTACAATAATTTACGGGGTGGAAGGGATACCAATATTACCAATGCGAAAACGGTTACCACGTGTTCAGTAGGAGTACATCATTCTGAGCCCCCCTCCACATAGATATTTTTCATCGATTATTACCAAAATAAAAGGGTGAGGCTATGGGACACTAAGACTTGTTCTCTCTAGCCTGCTAGTTACGGAGATATTGAAGGTTGCTGTTCCAACTTTTTAACACGTTTAAAAGACACACGTTATAACTTTAATTTAAATGCCTCAGTGCATCCTTCATCAAAACGTTTTGTGTGCGTTAGTGCTCATTTTTGGAAACGTGGTGCGTCGGGCGGCGCGTTGCGCGTTTTTCCGTTTACGGAGAGGTGGTGGCATCTGCGGCGGTGTCATCTGACATAATATGTTTGTATTTGCGCATGTGAAGCCGCGTTGACCGCGGCGGTGCACGCGGCGGGCAACGCTGCATTTCAGCAAACGGGCGTAAAATCGCTTCTCCGTAAACGCTCTCATTACGTAGTCATATGTTTGAATTGAAAGCGGTCCGTGCCGCACAACGCGCCGCCCGACAAGCGGCGTCTCTGTAAATGATTGATGATTGCGATGTCGTATTTAGTGACTTTCACACAAAAAAGGCCTTGCCCATCATTATATTTTGCGCAATGTTACGATTTACAGCATGCTTGGTTAACGGTTTGGTTAAACCTCTGCCTGAATCATGGGGAAACGGGCGTATAGTTAAATTATGCGAGATCAATATTTCGGGAGTCAGGTATAATTTGCATCTGTAAGTTTGTTCGTAAAATATCTTCTTCCGATCACAAAGTTATTCCTATTTTTGCATAAAACTAGGAAATGCACAATTCGTTTTTATTTACTTTGAAACTTTTATAGAACAACAGTAATCCAGGTAGTCTAGGTAGACGCTCGTCTCCAATTCTACGTAATACTAGCGGCGCTCTATAGTTTTATACCAACCACTATAACCGGGTGTTGGTATATATGTCGCAGTCAATTCGTATAACACGCCGTTTTACATAATGGCTAGCCGGATTGAAAATCGGCGCCGTTATGTAATACGGCGTCCTCACGTTGAGCCGGATTGTGGTGGCGATACGTTCGACAAAGCGGCGTCCAACGTTTAGCCGTATTGTCAGCAATTCTGATACTTCAAATAGGTAAACTACTAAAATTGTCCTAAAAGTCTTGCTAGCTGGCATGAGGAGCGTACGCCGAAGGCGGGAGCGACGACGGCATTTGTGACAGAAAGTGGATGTGTAATGTAAAAGGGGGAAATTATAATGACCACCAAAAATAACTTTGTGACCACTAACATCTATCACCTAAAATATCAATTGATCACCAAATTTAGTAAATTGAACACCAAATTTTAATGAGATGGTTGATGACAAACTAGTTTTGCCTAGGCCGACTTGGGGCACCCCGACACGGATAGATTAGGTTCGTGGTTATTTTTTTATAAACCATTCAGGAGTAGGAGCCCCGCGAAACGGGGCTCCGTCGACCGAGTCTCCCTCGACTCGGATGCAAGAGCATAACAGTTCAATTTCTCGTGGTCATAAATCAATTTTTAGTTCTAATTTTACGATAAAATGGGGATTAATATTGGTGATCATTTACTAATTTTGGCAATCAAAAGTGATTTTTTTGCCGTTACATTTTGCTAAATCTGGTGGTTCGTTAATTGTATGCCAATGTAAAATGCGAGTCGTAGCGAGCTCACGTCATGGAGTCGTAGGTTCTAAATTTGCTTATATCTCGAAAACTGTGCGTCCCTATCGCAAAAATAATGAAAAATTCAGCCCCCTTTTAGATACAGGGGGTATCTAGCCACGTAATTCTCAATATGTAGGTAAAAAAAATGAATAAAAACAGAAAAGCGGGAAAAGCGGCCATTTGATTGTGACATCGTTGTCGATTGCGACGCCATGTTTCTTATTATGATCATGCAGCGCCACTTGCGGCGATAAATTGAACTAAAACTTTCAAAGCGGCGTATCGACGATGCGCCCGTTTGTATAACGGCGGCACGTTATTACGCCGCTTCGACGAACGCGAAGGGCTCATTCAATGCGGCGTACTTTATTTCAGCCGAATTGTAATCCGGCTGAACGTGAGGACGCCGTATTACATAACGGCGCCGTTTTTCAATCCGGCTAGTCATTATGTAAAACAGCGTGTTATACGAATTAGCTGCGACATATATATCAATGACTAACTATTGCCCGTAATTTTGTGTGTTATCTAGGATGAAAAGTAGCCTTTGGCTTTTTCTCTGTCTTCGTAACGATCGGTTCAGTGGTTTATCAATTATTTACACGACGAATGACGACCCGAATGGCGCAGCGGTAGTGAGCCTGCCTTACGTTCTTAGGGTCCCGGGTTCGAATCCCGGTCGGAGCAAATGTTTGTGTGATGAGCATGGACATTTGTTTCCGAGTCATGGATGTTTATATGTATAATAAGTATGTATTTACAAACAAAAAGTATCTATGTAGTATATCAACTATCTGGTGTCCACGACACAAGCCTCGTTGCTTAGTGTGGCATCAGATAGCGCTGTGTGTAATGTCCAGCAATATTTATTATTATTATTATTATTATTTACCAAAGTGAAAATCCAAAAGCAAACTGAAAGGAAAATATATATTAATTTTCAGTTCATCCATGTGATAATAATAGGCTAGTTTACACCATCAATAAATTGCTAATCTATTTAGTCCGTCAGTTAGAGTATTGGAAAATAATGGACACGATTTTTTTGTTTTTGTAAATCAATGAATACTAACAAAGATAAAACGCATTAAAACTCAAGAGCGGGCTTGTGACGTCACAACGCACTAAAAATTGTAGCACGGCGCGGCGTGACGTATTGAGTATTTTAAAAGCGTCATAGTTTACGTAACAAAAGGAAAAATACTTACGTGTCAAATTTTTTTTGATAATCTAACTGACAGACTAATGAGGGATTTTCTTTTTAGCTCTTCCCTAGCCGCTGGATAGATGGCGCTAGGAGTAAGTATGATAATGCAAGGAACGGAACCTAAAAAAACTGATTTTAACAAAGCGCGAGAAATGTTGGTTAGATTCGGAAGGTTAAGCAAATGAAAGTGTCAGTCAACGAGAGTATGTGACGTAACACAATGTTTTTTTTTTCAAGCGTTTTGGCTTTGGCATAGTAAGTTCAACGCCATCTATAGAGTTCTTGGAAACTAAGTTTTTTTTTAAAACCTCAAAAGGAAAACCTCTCATTAGATTTTTTTCAGGACACAAGCTTATTATGCTGTATGTAAATTATATCTAACATGAAAAGGAAATAAAAGAATATCATCAAAAATATAGCTAAGAATAAAAAGGTCTCCCTGGAGTTATTACGAATATCAAGTGACACGAATATGGAAATGCTTTTACACGTCGGTTTTTCTGAGAAAAGGAATTTGGCTACGACAATGTGTCAAAAAATATTAGTATTTGTTTCGGCTGTAGTGATCTTTTAGCGCTCGAATTACCTTACTTACCTATTTACGTGCTTATCGGTAAACATTTGTGAAATTATTGAGTGTAACGAACCTACAAATTCAAGAAAGCGGCGTCATTACTAATTTTGCTCAGGCGCCAACAGATTCATGTAAAATCGAACCAAACTCTATTTTTCTAAACTTACTAAGTTTGTAATTATTATGCAGAGGTAAAAAAAAAAAGAATTGTTTATTGCTTATTCTAGTTACAATGGGGAGAATCC
Source organism: Xestia xanthographa (assembly GCA_905147715.2). NCBI lineage: Eukaryota > Metazoa > Arthropoda > Insecta > Lepidoptera > Noctuidae > Xestia > Xestia xanthographa. The sequence goes on along the minus strand of LR990659.1, from coordinate 16,098,763 downwards.
ATTTAAGCAAATAGTATGCTTGTTTTAGGATGCTCCGCCCTTCCCCAGGTTATGTAATTGTATTTAAGTTATTGAACCTGATCATAATATTAAATGAACTTATACAAATAAAAATGCAGTAATAAAATGTGTACACAGTATTTTATATACGAGTAAAAGACAAATAAAACAAAGACAAATAACGCGCTGTTATGTGTGTAGGAGATGGTGTGGAGGTGAATGTGTATGTAGTATGTGTATGTGTGAGTAGCGGGTGAGAATAAGTGTGGGGGTGAGGGTCATAATCCATACTTCATACTGGTGGAGATTAATTATTATCTACGGTTTTTTTAACCGACTTCAAAAAAGGCGGAGGTTATATGTTCGTGTGTATGTATTTTTTTTTTTTTTTTTTTATGTATGTTACCTGATTTCTCTCCCATTTGTGGACCGATTTTCAAAATTCTTTTTTCATTTGATAGAGTACACTCCTGAGGTGGTCCCATTTTAATTTGGTGAAGATCTGATGCTGACCTTCGGAGATATACAATGGAACTCTTCAAAAAGAGACGTCAAATCTGTTGTGATAGCTCCAATCGGTTGGATGTTCATTGTTTATACAATATCATGACGGAACATCACGCCTGTATGCTCTGAGGGGGTACGCAGAAGTGTACAATTTAACTGATTTCTCTCCCATTTGTGGACCGATTTTCAAAATTCTTTTTTTTTTTGAAAAGGTATACTCCTGAGGTGGTCTCATTTTAATTTGGTGAAGATCTGATGCTGATCTTCGGAGATATACAATGGAACTCTTCAAAAATAGACGGCAAATCTGTTGTGATAGCTCCAATCGGTTGGATGTTCATTGTATAAACAACATCATGACGTAACATTACACCTGTGTGCTCTGAGGGGTACATAGATGTGTACAGTACACCCAGATTTCGACAGTTATGGCATGTTATGTTCCATTTATTGGGGATAAGCCTATTACCATGACATGTATTGTTAACCATGTACAATGAATGCATAGCAAATATTTGTAAGTATAGGATATTACAACTAAAAATGGAAAAATAAAATAAAACTTTTTTGCCAAAAATAAAACCGACTTCAAAAAAAACAACAAACAAAAAAAAACACAAAAAGGAAAGGACAAAAAAATACACTAAAAGAAAAACAAAAAAAAACACTAAAACAAAACCACAAAAAAGTGAAAAATAACTTTAGCTTCAGAAGCCGGTGAGAAAAACACCAAATCAATCAAAGGTCAAGTTTCAGAAGTCGGTGACAAAAACACTAAATCAATAATTAAACAAGGTCACCGACTTCTGAAGCTTGACCTTTGATTGATTTGGTGTTTTTCTCACCGACTTCTGAAGCTAAAGTTATTTTTCACTTTTTTGTGGTTTTGTTTTAGTGTTTTTTTTTGTTTTTCTTTTAGTGTATTTTTTTGTCCTTTCCTTTTTGTGTTTTTTTTTGTTTGTTGTTTTTTTTGAAGTCGGTTTTATTTTTGGCAAAAAAGTTTTATTTTATTTTTCCATTTTTTTGAAGTACAATGCAGGTAATTCTATTTTTTTTTGGAAGCTAACCTTGCGACTAGTCTTGGGGTCGGAATCAATGTAAAACATTAACTTCCATTAGCGCCATAAATATCATAGCGTAACATAAATATTACAGTCTCATTGATTGCACCATATTTTCCACTTCGTCATAGGTTTTTAACTTAAGCCATTTAGACAAAGCGTTACGCGCGCGCGTTATCCGTTTGTAGCCGTTGGTCCCGGCTGTCATTTGTAGATCTTTGACAGTCGTTAGGTAGTCATAGAGGCCCAAAAAGTCTGACAACCAGTCTTACCAAGGGGTATCGTATTACCCGGTACTAACTGGGTTGTGGAGGTCAGATAGGCAGTCGCTCCATATAAAATACTGGTATTCAGCTGCATCCGGTAAAACTGGAAGCCGACCCCAACACAGTTGGGAAAAGGCTAGGCAGATGATGTTAAGCGCGCGCGTTAGCGTCGAGGTAAAATTTATATTCCGAAAATTCATCCTCGTAAAAGGTTCCCGTGGTATAATTTCCCATTACACGAAACCGCGGCCAAAAGCTATTATTTAATAACGAAACTACTTATAATGAGAAAACAAAACACAGAACCAAACAAAGTTCCAGCATTTCTGATTGCTTGAAATATTAATTTGCAACTATAGAGAGGGTTCCGGGAAAAGAGCGATCTTATATTGATTACTTGGTCTTTACAGCGTTCCTTGTCGTCTTTTATTTAACCTGTGAACTATTTGTAAGAAAGAATCATTGTACCCTACAACATTGTTGAGGTACAATGGGTACAGTACACTAGAGAATATGCATGTAATTTTTTCTTTACTTAAATCAACAAAATACACTATTAAATTATCAATCCAAGAAAATTATTACTTAAAAGTTAAGTTCAACTACTGCTTGTCGCTCGAAAATAATATTAGACTCCTCTATCCTCTCCTCTCCTATGACAGTTCAAACGTCCGTGACTGTCGCGGCCATGATGAGATGTCATTTACTTCAATCTGCCTTGGTTAAATCAAATTTTTTGGCGTAATTTTACTAATTGTATATTGTGCTTTATTCAAGCAAAACTTGCGGTAACGATAGTATAATAAAATCTTAGTGAAACTTTTACTACTTTCCGAATAAAAGTGTTTTTTTTTTACATAGACTTTAACGTCACTACCGCCGTTATCGAGGACGACGTGTATTGAGAGTGCGTTCCGTTTCACCTTAAACATGCTACATGAAACAATTAATTATAAAGTGATGTTTTAGTTAAACAAGTGCACCATACCACAATGTTTTTATGCGCCAATACAAGGCATTTTTAATAAATAAAAAGAGTTTTGTATGTTTTGCTTTCCCTTATACTACAAAGTGTAGCCATATGCACGGTTTCGAAAGAACGGGGAATCGAACATCAACATAGGTACAACAGCTGTCAGGTATAATTTCACGGGAGATATTATATTGGAGTAAGTAGGTAAATTAGTTATTGTTTTCCATCGATCACTAATAAAAAACTTAGTGATCGATGTTGTTTTCCCAACTCCATTTGGGTAAGTATTTCCCTCAGAGGTAGGTATATTATAGCCGTTTACATTCAGTTGTTTACAATAACATAATAAAATTTCACTTACTGAATTCTTGTCGCGCTGACGGTCGGTCGCGTACGGTCGGTTGTGACGTTATAGCGAGAACAAAATACGGCAGTCGGTCGCCGCTGACGTCACCATCGCAATATGGTGCTATTTAGAACACAATATATACTCGTACGCGACCGACCGTGCGCGACCGACCTTCAGCGCGACAAGAATTCAGGCCTTACATTATGTAAAACAAACTTATTTTGAGGCTGAAAGCCCGCCTACAGAATAAAACTGCCAAATGTCCCAGGTTTTTTTTATTTTGCTTTTTTTACTTTTAAGCTATCAAATAAAATTTAATTTTAAAGGTTACATACATTACGTTGGACGAATTAATACGACATGTTTTGAGAGTCTTTACAAAAACAGTTTTAATTTTGTAGGTAGGTTTAACATACACACATCAAAAGTATCTAGGGATCAACATATATTTTTGCAATAACTTTTCTCCTGATTGATATTAATTAAAATTTTCTTTAAGGATTCATCAAATAAAGTGTTTTCGTTTGTCACAGTAACGATAAACCAAGTCACCTTTGCATTAATAAAGAAATTTGCCATTTTCCTAATAAAGGGATTTTTGACATTTGAACCACTAACATTAAAGTTCGAAAAAATGACTGAAAACACAGTTTTCTTTAAAATTTTATTGGGTAACTTAAACAATTAATAATCCGTGTTTCTACCGCGAACACTAACAACACAAGAACATCGGTTTGGCATACTCAAAATGAGTTCATCCAAATCACGCTGTGGAATGGCCGCCCATGTTCGTTGCAACAACAAAAAAAGGTCTTCTTGCGACTGGATACCCTCCATATTCGGCAGAGCTCTTCTCTGTAGCATATCCCATGCATGCTCAATCGGGTTCAAGTCTGGCGACTGAGCAGGCCAGGGCAGGACATTGATGTTAGCTGCGGCGAGAGTCTGTCTTACAACTCTTGCGGTGTGCGGTCGTGCATTATCATGCATTAACTGAAATAAGGGACCGATTTGCACTTGTAGAGGAACGATGACGTCTGATACAATCGTCTCAGCATAAATTTGAGCGTTGAGGTTGCCTCTGATCCAAATCAACTCAGTTCTTCCGCCGATCCAAATACCCGCCCATACCATGATGGTTCCACCACTATAAGGATGGACTTCCTGGCAGGATTTTAATCGCTGTTGGCGTCCAGGGGTTCTCCAGTGTCGTATACGTCTTGTATCCGGTCTCATACCAAAACGAGACTCATCAGAAAAGCACACGAAACGCCATTGTTCTTCTGCCCAATTTCTGTGTTCAAGAGCCCATTGATATCGAATCCTACGATTGTGCATTGCTATAGGTGGTACCCGTAGCGGTCTTCGGGAATGAAGGTTCACTTCATGCAAGTGGTTTCTGACTGTTTGGTCGCTAATTAAGTTCCCTGAAGAGTGATGAAGCCTCACGGCTAACATCATGGCGGTTATTGTTGGAGCTCTTCGAGTTAAGATTTGAATGTATCGGTCTTGTCTCCGTGTGGTGCAGCGATACCGTCCTCCATGGCGCTCAGCCACGGTACCAGTGCTTCGGTAACGTGTCCAAAGTCGACTGATAACACTCTGACTTGTATTCAGAGCTAAAGCTACAGTACGTTGCCGGGAACCAGCTTCTATCATTCCCACGGCTCTGAGCATTTCTTCCCTGCTTAAATGACGTCGCCGCTCCATAATAACGTTGGTTTTAATCAGTAGTAGGGAAACAGTAGCACTAATAATGTCTTCAATGCGTTGTATGTTTTTATAGGGAAAATATTGACAGCTTATTTTCATCTTTTACTCGAATTTGATTGAGAGTTCCTGATTCAAATTATGAAATGCACCAAAAAGGATCCATATAAATTTATAAAATCATAAATTTATTACAAAGCCACATCTCAATCTCAAGAAATCCGCATAAAAATGCTTGATCCCTAGACACTTTTGATGTGTGTACTTGAAATGTTCTACATGTTATTATTATTCATTTCGAAATTATGTAATACTTATATTACACGTTGCCAAAAAAGGTTAAATTATAATTTTATTCAAAATACAGGCCACTTTGTCAATAAAAAATGATAACAAAAGCCGCTTATGAATAAAAAAATAAAAAGAGCAAATATATTTTATGGCTTCTTGTGATTTTTTTTTAAATACTGGCCAGTTAGTTTGGAGGCGAATTTCCAAGTAAAAAGTTCGAATTAAAACATTAACGAACTTTCGTAACATCCTGAAAATTGTTTCAAGTTTTAAAAGTGCAGTTCAAAATAACTGGACAGACATTTCTAAAATAAGACGAAACAGTTTTGTGTAATGAGGAATTTTCCACTGACGTTTGTCACAATGCTTCAGTATATATCAATAGATGGCGCTGATCAGCTTTGGCAATATGCGGCGTTCTAGTAAAATCCAATGAAAAAAGAATTTACTACCGTAATTATTATATTATTGGTCAATGGTAATATCTTTTAGCAGGGCAAAAAATCTCTCCTGGACATGTCAAACTCATTGTTTAGTAAAATTTCTAAATTATTCATTGTTGCATATAAAGTGAGAACTCTAAAGAACCTTTTTTCTGTCAAACAGTTTTAACCTAAAAAGTCTACTGTCCTTTTACATCACTGAACTGAACTACAAGTTTTTGCATGGTTTTTGCTATTGTTTTTCTGAGTGTTTTTGCGTTACGTCTAAACTCCTGGTGCTTCGAGTCGAGCTTAGGTTCCTCTGTACTTCAGTTAAGGCTTTGTGGACATAAAAACGAGCCATTTTATTATTTCCAAGCTTGATCAGCGTCGTCTAGTTGGTTCATAAAAAGCACTGAAAAATTCCCCATTGCTGACCTTGAAATATTAATAAGTAAATAGTTTTATATAAATCTTACCATGTTATAAGCTAAAGGGCTGGGGTGCATGTTCAGGACCGACCACTCGTCATTACACAGGTCGTTGTGCTGTATACTGACATGGGGCAGCTCTAACATGTCACATATTGCTTGGATGTTCTCACTAGCTCTCCCACCAGTCCCGTCTATGATGCCGATCACGCCTTCCTGGAATTTAGATAAGAAATTTGGATGAGAGTATCTATACTAATATTATAAAGAGGTAACATTTGTTTGTAAGTTTGTATGTTTGTAAGTTTGTATGTAGGGGGTAATCTCCGGAAGTAATGAACCAATTTTAAAAATTGTTTCACTGGTAGAAAGCTACATTATTCGTGAGTGCTATAGGCTATATTTTATTCCCGTACTCCCACGGGAACGGGAACTAGTGTAGGCTGTACGTCTAGGCTGGCCTCCTCTTCTATTGAAACTCTTTGCTAAGATAATTCAAGGTCAAATCGTCAAATCGTTACCAATGAGGAAAGGGTTACTGTGGTTACCTCTAAATACAGATGAACCGTACCCGTCACGGCTTGTACTTAAAATCAAAACGAAACATGGCTAAAATAAAAAGAGAAATTAAAAAAAAAAAAAAAAAAAAAATATTGCAGACCAATGACGCAACAAACAAAAAAGACAAGGAACTCCTACAAATATTATCATCGCCTAAGTGAGCACCCAAAATTCGATTTCTTCAATTTTTGTTTCCAAAATGCAGGGAAGAACCTATATATATGAATGGGGAATTCTGTTTTTATTATTATTTGTAGATCCATGGATTGATGGAATTCATAGATACCTATCGCTAAGATTTGAGACAGTTTTAATCATTGTGATTTATTATCTAACCTTTGTAATGCATAGGTACACTGTTAACTTAAGATCAATTTACATAGATACTCATACCATGTAATATACTCAATCGTTTGAAATAAGACAAAAATCCTTCTAAAGAAACTTTAAGTGATCGTAAAATTGCAACATTCATTTTTCACTGAAGACGAAATTCAAATTGAATCAAAGAACACAAAGAACTTTGGCGTTCTAAACCCGAATTGTCCCGAACCATGTAAAATAGGTGAGCAATGAAAAAGAAAAGAACAATTGGAAAAAGTCGTAAAAAAGTTGCGTTCTGTAGTCAGATCAATGAACAAAAGAAAATTTAAAAAAGGAATCCATATCAATCGCAGGATCACATTATTCTTCCACGCGAGTAAATTCGAATTGAATGAGCAGATGAAGTAATTTCAATGAATTCAAATAGCAATTAATTCTCCTTTGCTTTTCAACTAACTTCTATTTACTTACGTATGAAAATCAAAGTAATTACGAAATGGGACTTTTGTGATTCTATTTTGTTTAGAAAAAGTTAAAAGTGTTTGGAAAAGTTACGAGATGGGAAAGTAACAATCAAACTACTTACTTATTGTCATAAGGCCGATTTTTCGATAACTTAATACCTTTAAACTGAATAATAAATATGGTGGTTTGACATACACACATCAAAAAAAGTGTGTGATCACTAGCCTAAGCTGATATAATTTTTTAAATTGAACTTTATAAAGAAAAACTCTTTGTTGTGTGTTTTTCTTTCTGCTTTATTGTTTTATATTCTAAATCTATATTTTTAAATAAAGAATCTAAAAAGAAGAAGAAATCATAATGTAATCTACCGTAACAAAAAAGATTTCGATTTTTCAAAGTGATCGCAAACTTTTTTTGATGTGTGTACATAATAAATAATAATCCAGTACCTGGATGACCGAGCTTTTTTTTTTGGTGACGTTTTCTAAAAATGAAATTTAGCTAGATCGATTTATCGCCCCCGTGCATACTAAATTTCATGAAAATCGTTGGAGCCGTTTCCTAGATTCAACAACAACAACAACAACAACAGCAGCCCATAACGTCCACTGCTGGACATAAGCCTCTCCCATAATGGGAAGAATTTGCCGTAATCTCCACGCTTGGCAGGCGGATTGGAGATCGCAGTGATGAAAGACTAACAGAAAACGCTGCTGCCCATTCTCAGGTCTACGGAGGCGCAAGGTGTTCTGCCTCAGACAGACCTCCCAGATACAAATTATACCTCCTAGATTCAAATTATATATATTCAAGAATTGCTCGTTCAAAGGTATTAGATAGATATAAAAGCAGTCAAGCTATCATATTTATAGAAAAAGCCTCAGATATCTTACGATCAGCCTATATACTAGTAAGCTGAGTAAGCATGAGCTAGTATATTAGTTTCATATAACAAAAAGATAAGCCACGGTTTCTTTTTCCCTGAAAAACAAATACATACATTGTAGTCTTTACGTAAATGTAGTACATTTCTACATACCTCAGCTAGTTCGCATATATATTTGCTTATTTCCAGAACTTCTCCTCTTGCGGATACTTCCTTTATGGAAGTCCTGAAATTAAAAGTTTTCGCGCTCACATCCAGCGCTACTTTAAATTCATCGGATTCTTTGTAAAATATTCCTCCTGAAACATAGATATTAACTACATTTTAATATTTGACTTTAACGAGGAAATCATCATCATCTGCCTAGCCTTTTCTCAACTATGTTGGGGTCGGCTTCCAGTCTTACCCGGATGCAGCTGGATACCAGTATTTTACATGGAGCGACTGCCTATCTGACCTCCACAACCCAGTAGTACCGGGTAATACGATACCCGTTGGTAAGACTGGTTAACAAGGAAATATGCATGGCAATAGGACTTTTAAATATTAACATTAAGGTGCACTACAAAAATAATGGACTACCATTATTTTTAGTTGGCTATTGTGCATTGTTGCACAAAAAATAAAGAATGGTCACACATAGAAGCTTTTAAAGTGTCACAAGTTCAGCCAAACTAAAAGATTATGTAGAACTTATCGAAGTTACTAATTAAAGAGAACAATACGTTTGAAACTAACCGATTACAGGTCCGTTTGCTTCTTCCTGTGCCAAAACACATTGTGATAACAACAGCAACACAAACGGAACCAACACACACATATTTATAAAAAAATATGTCACAAGTCACAAACACATCTTATTTAACCAAACAAAGTTAACGGAAAATCACAACACAACACTGTCATCCATATCACATTTCTGCGTTTCCCAAGTTTACAGTCTATTAAGTAATCAGTTTACGTCTTAACACTATGATTACTAAAAGTTTACAGTTAATCACTTTTTTAAAACATTGTCGTAATAAACGTTGAAAGTTTGTGCGGTGTGTCGGTAAATGTGTTTAGACTGGTATTGGACGGGCGCACGGCGCACGCGACACGACGGTTCAGAAATAATCCCGCGCCTATATTTAGGACGGGTTTTCCACAAAACGACATACTTTATCTCGATGCCGTCTGTCTCCGTCTGGAGCGATCGCGATGTCGCAAAAACTCAAAACAAAAAGCTGTGTTTTTTTGAGCTGGGTTAACTTTTAGCTGTCTAATGCGAAGTTTTCTGTCTGTTTTTTGCTAAAGTGTTGTTAACAAGAGATGGGAAACTAAACAAATGTAATAACAGGTGTGTGCAGCCGGAATACTTTGTGGGATTTTTCCACGCTCTTTTCCGCGCTTTATGAATTAAGACTATTTTTATTCCTGAATAACAATTATTACACTTTGTAAGTAGCTCTTTTCCAAATGAAGTACAGGTTTTGTTAAAAAGGAGTTTTCTATTTGGTTCAATATTCATAGTGGCATTCCGATTTAATATACTGCAATCTAATAGGATTTCCCAAATGCATTTCTCTATTAAAATTAATAATTGATCTGTGACGTTGCATCGTGATTTCACGATGGAATACATTATCCTGGCGGTATTATCGTGGAATGACAGAGGCCATAATGAAAATGACCAATCAGCTTGATAGCTTTCATGGTTTGGACAACGTTCGTACACCCGGCGACAGATAAAGCATGCATTTCCAGTATAACATCGCTTCGCTTTGTGTAAATTTACAATACAATGAGAGATCCGCATAAACTGGTATTCTATAGCTTGATTGGTCGTCGTGCGTACACACTCCAGATTGAGAGCAATCCACAAAAGCGGACAAAGGGAATGTATAAACAATATCGGCTAAGCATCGCACAGAATTCAGACTATTATTAGAAAGATTAATAGGGCGTTCACTTTATGACGAAATTGACTTAACGATAAATAAATTCTTCCTAATTTTCTACTCAGAGTTTTGTAAAGAAAACTTTTACAAGGAAGAGCAATGATTAGATTCCTGTAGTTGTTGGTTTACTCGCAAAGACAGAGTCTTGGATTAAATTTATTTGATAAGCTTGATTGCAATGATTGCTTAATCATTTCCGATTATCGATCGTATCATCACTTCTAAGATACTGAATGAAAGTGAACTTATCAAATAGAAGAAAGAAAATAATGTAAAAGATAAAAACTCAACAAATTGTATCGTCAAACACCAAAGTTATCTTTGGACACTATAAACGTTTCATCGAACTTCTGACAGGTAACGCTCTACGAGTAAAAGGTTTGCACTTAGTGAAAACTAGGTCGCCATAACATGTCTATAAGGAAAATCACGTACATAGTGGTCCCAGTTAACTGAACCCCGAATACAATTGTTCTACATTACGTGCAGATTAGTTGGTATGCAGGAGAGTGCAGACCAGGCGACCATAGACTCGCAGACGTGCCGTATGCGGTTAGGAAGACAACCATGCTGAGAGAGGGGAAAAACGACAGAACCAATGAGAAGACATAATAATATTACATTAATATTTACAAAATTATTAATGATGGTTCATTGACACTGACGTCACAGACACTGCTGTCTCTGTACATATTTGAGGTTGCGGTATTTGTGAAAACCAACCCAAATTTATTCCCCAAGCTATCTGACTTCAATAACCGGAGTCGACGTGTATGTGCAACAACACGACATGTTACGTGCATGACAGTCTAAGACAGCTATGATGCATAAAAGTGTTTTCTGCATGACACCAATTATATTATGATCACATACCAGAAGAATCGATTAAAATCTTAAATGTTAATTTGTTTAAAAGACATTTAAAAAATTTTCTCATCATCTTATTAAAATGTCTCGCGAGTTCCTATCGGAAAAGATGTGTGGCATCTAAGTATCCATGTTGTAGCACTTTTATATGACTTTATGATCGATTTCTTGGTACTCATCTTGTTTTCAGTTTATTATTCCTAACACTGACATGCACTTTGCTATAGGTAATAATTAAAATGTAATTTGACTTTTTTGGTAAAATTAATTATTTTTTAAATATTTTTATTACATAATTAAATTGACATGCTTGCATGAGGAGCTCGTGGCTAAATAATAACAGCCGCTCGGGTCGATCGTTAGGTTAAGCCGTGCTTGCCTAGGTTGGTCTGTGGATGGGTGACCGCCCATTACATACCGAGTTTCATCCGTGCCTCGGAAAGCACGTTAAGCCGTTGGTCTCGGCTGTCATTTGTAGATCTTTGACAGTCGTTAGGTAGTCAGAGGCCCGAAAAGTCTGACAACCAGGTACTAACTGGGTTGTGGAGGTCAGATAGGCAGTCGCTCCATGTAAAATACTGGTATTCAGCTGCATCCGGTAAAACTAGAAGCCGACCCCAACATAGTTGGGAAAAGGCTAGGCAGATGATGATGAAATTGACATGCTTAATAAAAAAAAAAATTATAAAAATTTTATTCAGTTCGCTTATCAAGGTACTTAAAAAGCTAGAAACAAAAAAACCATTTTTACAAATTCCCTGGACTCCACACTAGACTGGACTTCCCAAGTAAAGGTAACATGTTAGCTTTAACTGAACTACTTAATTACAAAGGAAATAAAAGATAGGTAAATTAAGATAAATAAATTAACAAATAAAAACTATTATACCAATATTTTTAAAACGAAAAATTTAAGTACAAGAGGTTTGATGTTTTTGGAAGTGTGTCTGTGCTTGTATTGTATCCATTGACCCTTGTGACATTTCATGTGACATTATGATATTTTTCTATTTTATTGTGGTTTAAATGATTTGTCATTAATTTATAAAATGTAGTTATGATAATATTCTAATTGTTATTTTAAATTATATTAATTGATTATGATGTGCATGCTCATGTGACGGCAGAATATGCAGAACTAATTTCCATGACAACATCTTTAGACCAATTTGTATATCCGTGTTTGCAATGATTTGATGATGATTTGATGATGATTTGATTTGACTCATTGAAGATGTAAATACATTTAACTACTTACATACACGCAAGTAAGGTATAAGGTATGAAATAAAAAAAATGAAAACGTGAAGGTACAAACAACAAAATCTTAATTAACAATCTAATAACAATGTATTGATTTTAACTTGCAACAAGGTATAAAGCTGGTAAAGGCAAATCCAATCAAATGCAGCCGTAGATATGCATTATCACGTCTGTAAAACCTAAATAAACACTGGTTTATTCACTTTGTTATCTAATTTCGTCGCGCTACGAAAAGTCGTTCGTATGAATTGATCCTAAATAAACACCAAATGGAAATTTACAATGGGCCGATCGATGAAGCCCAATAAAATGTTTACGAGCATGATTTCCAAAGTTCTGTTTATGAGTGAACCTATTGCTAAATACAATCTGGATATTGCAATAAACAATTGTAAACTCCAACTAATTTCGGACAAGGTCTGAAAAGAGAAACTATTGCAGTTGTTTAAACTCCATAATGTTTCGTTAAATGCTTTCATATTTTGAAATTAAACTGTTTAAACTCTAGTTCATTCGTCTATGCATTTCAGTTCAGTAAATTAAATCTGGCTTTGAATTTTACTGACAGCTACAACGCACCTTTTAAAACTTGTTTACTTTGTATTAAATTCACCATTTCGCATCGAAGGAAATCAGAAAACGATACCTTGGGTACAGACGCTCAATTTGATGTGTAAACAAGAAAGGCAGACCAAAAGTATTTGGCCGTTCGACTTTACTTACGTTTGTTATTATTTTTCAAGCTCTGTCGCGTATTTTTAGGATAAAATCAATTTGCTGGCAAAATCATGAAAGAAACCGGTATTTTTAGGTAAATTGCGTTTTTGTAAGGCAAACAGTCGTTAAACATATAATGGGAAATGGAAAATACGATATATGGCAGCAACTTAAGTCGTTTAGCAGAAATTTATTTGGACAATGGTAATCCAATGGAAAGAAAGTATGATTGCAAATGGCATCAGGGAAAAGGGACACCAGGGGCCAAATCAAAATGTCCATACAATCGAAAAAATACTTGATAGAAAAAACTGGAAAAAGGAAAACCGTTATCTAAATATATAAAAGAAGAAACTGACTGACTGACTGACTGATTGACTGACTGACTGACTGACTGACTGACTGACTGACTGACTGACTGACTCATCTATCAACGCACAGCCCAAACCGCTGGGTCTACAGATTCCAAATTTGGCAAGTAGGTTCCTTATGTGGTCTAGGGGTGCACTAAGAAAGGATTTTTCAAAATTCACCCCCTAAGGGGGTTAAACGGGGCTCCAAAGTTTGTATGGGGAAACAAGATTAGTTAGACTATTTTATTCGAAACTTCACAGGAGTGCTCCTATTGATAAATGAGTAGAAACGGGTTTCAGGTTTTTTCAGAATTCAACCCCTAAGAGGGGAAAATGGGGTGGCAAAGTATAAAGATCAATGCACAGCCCAAACCGCTGAGTCTAGAGATTCCAAATTTGGCAAGTAGGTTCCTAATGTGGTCTAACGGTGCACTAAGAAAGGATTTTTCAAAATTCACCCCCTAAGGGGGTTAAACGGGGCTCCAAAGTTTGTATGGGGAAACAAGATTAGTTAGACTATTTTATTCGAAACTTCACAGGAGTGCTCCTATTGATAAATGAGTAGAAACGGGTTTCAGGTTTTTTCAGAATTCAACCCCTAAGAGGGGAAAATGGGGTGGCAAAGTATAAAGATCAATGCACAGCCCAAACCGCTGAGTCTAGAGATTCCAAATTTGGCAAGTAGGTTCCTAATGTGGTCTAACGGTGCACTAAGAAAGGATTTTTCAAAATTCAACCCCTAAGGGGGTTAAACGGGAAACCAAAGTTTGTATGGGTAAAACAAGATAGTTAGACTATTTTATTCGAAACTTCACAGGAGTGCTCCTATTGATAAATGAGTAGAAACGGGTTTCAGGTTTTTTCAGAATTCAACCCCTAAGAGGGGGAAATGGGGTGGCAAAGTATAAAAATCAATGCACAGCCCAAACCGCTGAGTCTAGATATTTCAAATTTGGCACAAAGGTTCTTTATGAGGTTTAGGTGTGCATTAAGAAAGGATTTTTCTAAATTCACCCCCTTAGGGGTTGAAACGGTAATCCAAAGATTACGTGGGGAAATAAGATTAGTTAGACTACTTTATTCGAAACTTAACAGGAGTACTCCTATCGATAAATGAGTTAACGTTTGTGTTTCAGTTTTTTTTTCAAAATTCAACCCCTAAAGGGGGAAATGGGGTAACAAAGCCTGAAATTCAACATAGGTATTGTTTTTATGGTGAATTGGGTCGGGTGTATTACAAAAACAACGATTTTAAGATTTAATGTGGCAGACCTGAAATACTACCATTCCTTTTTGGGGTGCGATGGGGTTGAAATGTCTAAAAATCAATATGGGTGTCGATACCGAGATTATCAGGGATGCTGATTACGAAAATGGCATTTATTTTGAGATCCAGATGATAATAATTGTGATTACGATGATTATGATTGTGATGATGATGACGATGATTGTGATGATGATGATTTTGATTACGATTATAATGATTGTGATTACGATGATGATGATTGTGATAATGATGATTGTGATAACGATGATAATGATTGTGATTACAATAATAATAAGTGTGATAACGATGATGGTGATTGTGATAGTGATTGTGATTGTAATGGTGATGGTGATTGTGATGGTGATTGTGATGGTGATTGTGATGGTGATGGTGATTGTGATGGTGATTGTGATGGTGATTGTGATGGTGATTATGATGGTGATTGTGATGGTGATTGTGATAGTGATTGTGATGGTGATTGTGATGGTGATTGTGATGGTGATGGTGATTGTGATGGTGATTGTGATGGTGATTGTGATGGTGATTGTGATGGTGATTGTGATGGTGATTGAGATGGTGATTGTGATGGTGATTGTGATGGTGATTGTGATGGTGATTGTGATTGTTATGGTGATTGTGATTGTAATGGTGATGGTGATTGTGATGGTGATTGTGATGATGATTGTGATGGTGATGGTGATTGTGATGGTGATTGTGATGGTGATTGTGATGATGATTGTGATGGTGATTGTGATGGTGATTGTGATGGTGATTGTGATGGTGATTGTGATGGTGATTGTGATGGGGATTGTGATGGTGATTGTGATTGTGATAGTGATGGTGATTGTGATGGTGATTGTGATGGTGATTGTGATGGTGATTGTGATGCTGATTGTGATGGTGATTGTGATGGTGATTGTGATGGTGATTGTGATTGTGATGGTGATTGTGATTGTGATTGTGATTGTGATAGTGACGGTGATTGTGATGGTGATAGTGATGGTGAGTGTGATAATGTTGGTGATTGTGATAATGATTGTGATGATGATGGTGGTTGTGATAGTGATGGTGATTGTGATAATGATTGTGATAATGATAATGATTGTGATAATGATGGTGGTTGGTATAGTAATTGTCATTGTGATAATGATGGTGGTTGTGATAGTGATGGTGGTTGTGATAGTGATGGTGATAGTGATGATAATAATAAATTGTGATGATTATGAAATTTGGCACATAGATAGTTTATAACCTGGATTAACATGTAGGACACTATTTATCCCTTTAGTATGATTCAGTGGGACAGTTACCGAACTGCACGCGGGCGAAGCCGCGGGCAACAGCTAGTCTAAATATATAAAAGAAGAAACTGACTGACTGACTGACTGACTGACTGACTGACTGACTGACTCATCTATCAACGCACAGCCCAAACCGCTGGGTCTACAGATTCCAAATTTGGCAAGTAGGTTCCTTATGTGGTCTAGGGGTGCACTAAGAAAGGATTTTTCAAAATTCATCCCCTAAGGGGGTTAAACGGGGCTCCAAAGTTTGTATGGGGAAACAAGATTAGTTGGACTATTTTATTCGAAACTTCACAGGAGTGCTCCTATTGATAAATGAGTAGAAACGGGTTTCAGGTTTTTTCAGAATTCAACCCCTAAGAGGGGGAAATGGGGTGACAAAGTCTATAAATCAATGCACAGTCCAAACCGCTGAGTCTAGAGATTCCAAATTTGGCACATTAGTTCCTTATGTAGTCTAGGGGTGCATTAAGAAAGGATTTTTCAAAATTCACCCCCTAAGGGGGATAAACGGGGCTCCAAAGTTTGTATGGGGAAAGAAGATTAGTTAGACTATTTTATTCGAAACTTCACAGGAGTGCTCCTATTGATAAATGAGTTGAAATGATTTTCAGGTTTTTTCAGAATTCAACCCCTAAGAAATGGGAAATGGGGTGGCAAAGTATAAAAATCAATGCACAGCCCAAACCGCTGAGTCTAGAGATTCCAAATCTGGCACATAAGTTCTTTATGAGGTTTAGGGGTGCACTAAAAAAGGATTTTTCAAAATTCGCCCCCTAAGGGGTTGAAACGGGGGTCCAAAAATTACATGGGGAAATAAGATTAGTTAGACTTCTTTATTTGAAACTTAACAGGAGTACTCCTATCGATAAATGAGTTAACATTTGTGGTTCAGGTTTTTTCAGAATTCAACCCCTAAAGGGGAAAATGGGGTAACAAAGCCTGAAATTCAACATAGGTATTGTTTTTATGGTGAATTGGGTCGGGTGTATTACAAAAACAACGATTTTAAGATTTAATGTGGCGGACCTGAAATAAAATTATTCCCTGTTGGGGTGCGATGGGGTTGAAATGTCTAAAAATCAATATGGGTGTCGATACCGAGATTATCAGGGGCGCTGATTACGAAAATGGCATTTATTTTGAGATCCAGAAGATGGCGGATTCGATTTCTATACAGGGTTATTGTTGATTTATTGTGATGATTATGATGATGATGATTGTGATTACGATGATAATGATTGTGATTACGATGATGGTTGTGATAATGATGATTGTGATTAGGATGATAATGATTGTGATAACGATGATAATGATTGTGATAACGATGATGGTGATTGTGATAGTGATTTTGATGGTGATTGTGATAGTGATGGTGATTATGATAGAGATTGTGATAGTGACGGTGATTGTGATGGTAATAGCGATGGTGATGGTGATTGTGATTGTGACAGTGATGGTGATTGTGATAATGATGAAGATGATCGTGATTACGATGATAATGATTGTGATAACGAGGTTAGTGATTGTGATAGTGATTGTGATGGTGATGGTGATGGTGATGGTGATGGTGATTGTAATTGTAATATTGTGATTGTGATAGTGATAGTGATGGTGATTGTCATAGTGATGGTTATTGTGATAATGATTGTGGTTGTGATAGTGATGGCGATAGTGAATTTGTGATCATGATGATTGTGATTAAGATGAAAATGATTGAGGTTACGATGATAATGATTGTGAAGACGAAGATGGAATTGTGATGATGATGATTGTAATTACAATGATAATGGTTGTGATTACAATGATAATGATTCTTCAAATGATGATAGTGATTGTGATGGTGATGGTGATTGTGATGGTGATGGTGATTGTGATGGTGATTGTGATGGTGATTGTGATGGTGATTGTGATGGTGATTGTGATGGTGATTATGATGGTGATTGTGATGGTGATTGTGATGGTGATTGTGATTGTGATGGTGTGTGATAGTGATGGTGATTGTGATAGTGATGGCGATTGTGATAATGATTGTGATTACGATGATAATTATTGTGATAACGATGATGGTGATTATGATAGTGACTTTGATAGTAATTGTGATGGTGATGGTGATTGTGACAGTGACGGTGATTGTGATGATGATGGTGATTGTGATAGTGACGTTGATTGTGATGGTGATAGCGATGGTGATGGGGATTGTGATGGTGATTGTGATTGTGATGGTGATGGTAATTGTGATGGTGATTGTGATAATGATGGTGGTTGTAATAGTGATGGTGATTGTAATAATGATGGTGATTGTGATAATGATTGTGATTGTGATAGTGATGGTGGTTGTGATAGTGATGGTGATTGTGATGATAATAATTAAATGTGATGATTATGAAATTTGGCAAATAGATAGTTTATAACCTGGATTAACATGTAGGACACTATTTATCCCTTTAGTATGATTCAGTGGGACAGTAACCGAACTGCACGCGAGCGAAGCCGCGGGCAACAGCTAGTAAAACATATATGGAAAAGTAGATTATTAACCAAGGGGATGAAGCAGTGTCTTCTGTCGCGGGTGACGATTTAAATCGCGAGCGTAACGAAGGACTCGAGGTTTAAAAACTTAAAAAGGAGGGTGTGTTAAAGAGGGTGTTAAAAACTTAAATCACGTGCGAAGCGAGGGATTTAAGACGAGTCCTGAGTGTAGCGAGGGATTTAAGTTCACCCAAGACTAAGACAGCTTTATCACCGAGGAAAATACTCTACTTTTCGTACCATTTGCACAATAATAATATGAGATAAGCATTTATTAAAAATAATGACAATTAAAAGTAAAAGTTAACATTCGAAACATTGGTCCAATTATTGATAGAGAGAGTTACATTTTTGTTTGGTACATTTATTGTTGATGAGTTGATTTGAGTATTTCTCTGTTCTTGCGTCTGAGGAACGTGCGTTTCATTGTAGATAGTATACGTCGGAGATAGTGGTGGTTACGGACGAAGATAAGATGCCGGAAGTTGATGGTTGTGGCTCTGATGGATTAAGTTTTATATTTTTGTTAATTTGACTGCTTAATATGGTTTTATTCGCCATTGAGCTTTCGATATAACCCTCAGCTACTCTATCAGAGCTCCAACCACCGTGTCTTTTTATTGACGTAATATCCGCCACTGAATCCGCCAAGAAAGTCGCCGAAGTTCTTCTAAAGCAGTGACCGGTGTAGAGTTCAACATCTTTAAGTTTTAAAGTTTTACAAGTTCACATCCGCGGCAAGCACCATTGAGTCCAAAAATTAAGGCCACCTCTATCAAAGATAAAAAACAGGTAAATATATAGAATAATTACCATTAATAAGATACGAAATAATCATAGTTAAATCATGTATAATACTTACTTTTGTGGACAGAAAAATTTCGTAAGGAGCTTCATTAATAATTTTTTCCACATTTTGAGTCGTAAAAATTTTAGACTTCTTTGCGCAATGCCCTTCTGATTTTCTTTTTAAAAAAGCCAGTAATTTCGTGAATCTATTTATTTCAATGCTGTGTTTGATGCTTATTGTAGCTTTCAGTTTTGAGTATATACACCAAAGTGTATTCGGATTCTTTGTCTTGGATAAATAATCAAAATAGACAAGAAGTACTGATTCTGAAATTGATAGGCCTTTCGCACTTCTCCACGTTGAAAATTCTTCATAAGTTTTTAAATAATTTTCCTTGGATTTTGTTGGAAGCAAATTATTTATAATTGCAGCAGCATTTGCACTGATGGAATCCGACAATTCACTGTCACTGTCGCTTTGATTTAACATCGTAACGTATTTTTAAAACATTAACTTATTTATAAAAATAAATTAAAATAAACTTAACGTTTATGTATTTGTAGAGCACAAAAATGCGGCAAATTCCTAGGCTAATATTTTTTTGTCGGAAAAGCAAAGGCATCAAGCTCTTACGGCCTCGTCGGTTTTCGTAATTTTATTTAATAATCCTACCTGCATAATAAATGCGTATTCCTTTTTCAAAAAGATGTATAATGCTTAATACAAACTCAATGGTGTAAACACAGATATAGTTCAGTATAAATTTCAATGACTTAAATTTCGGTAAGTAAGTATTCCAAATACCACTATGCACGACAAGATGTTGACACATGACACATCAGCTGAATCGGCGCGGGGTGAGGCGAATTGTCAAGAAATTCAATAATTATTCGAGAACTTTCAGCATTCGATTTTTTGAGAAAAATATGTCACGGCATCACGGCAGCTGTTTCATACTGTAGGTTTGTAGTTAATTTCTCCAGTAACGCGTTGAGGTCGGTAAAACGGCGTCAGTCTATTACCAAATATGTGTAAAATGCATATTACTGAACCCTTCGAAAAACTAGGTAACTTAGATGCGTTAGAAATAATGTACTTAGACAAGCTTCGCATTTGCTAAAAAAACTCGAAACAGCAAAATAAAAATAGTAATATCCTATTTGCGTTCTTAATTTTACCATTATTCATACATCTAAATAATATAAAAGAAGAAACTGACTGACTCGATCAACGCACAGCCCAAACCGCTGGGTCTACAAATTCCAAATTTGGCAAGCAGGCTCATTACGTGCTCTAGGGGTGCATTAAGAAAGGATTTTTCAAAATTCATCCCCTAAGGGGGTTAAACGGGGCTTCAAAGTTTGTATGGGAAAATAAGATTAGTTAGACTATTTTATTCGAAATTTCACGTGAGTGATTGATAAATGAGTAGAAATGGGATTTAGGATTTTTCAGAATTCAACCCCTAAAGCGGGAAATGGGGTGACAAAGTCTAAAAATCAACGCACAACCCAAACGGCTGGGTCTACAGATTCCAAATTTGGCAAGTAGGTTTCTTATGTGCTCTAGGGGTGCACTAAGAAAGTATTTTTTTTAATTCACCCCCTAAGGGGGTTAAACGGGGCTTCAAAGTTTGTATGGGGAAACAAGATTAGTTAGTTTATTTTATTCGAAACTTCACAGGAGTGCTTCTATCAATAAATGAGTAAAAACGGGTTTAAGGTTTTTTCAGAAATCAACCCCTAAAGCGGGAAATGGGGTGAAAATGTCTAAAAATCAACGCACAGCCCAAACGGCTGGGTCTACAGATTCCAAATTCGGCAAATAGGTTCCTTATGTGATGTAGGGGTGCACTAAGAAACGATTTTTCAAAATTTACCCCCTAAGGGGGTGAAACGGGAGTCGAAAGTTTGTATGGGGAAACAAGATTAGTTAGACTGTTTTATTCGAAACTTCACAGGAGTACTCCTATTGATAAATGAGTTAACATTTGTGTTTCAGGTTTATTCAGAATTTAACCCCTAAAGCGAGAAATGGGGTAACAAAGTCTGAAAGTCAACATGGATATTGTTTGTATGGTGTACCGGGTCGGCTGTATTACAAAAACAGCGATTTTAAGATTTAATGTGGCGGACCTGAAATACCATCATCCCGTTGGGGTGCGATGGGGTTGAAATGTCTAAAAATCAACATTGATTGTTATTGCGATGATAATGATTGTGATTACGATGATGATGATTGTGATTACGATGATTATGATTGTGATTACGATGAAGATGATTGTGAAAATGATGATTGTGATGATGATTATGATAATGATGATTGTGATAACGATTATGATGATTGTGATAACAATGATGATGATGATTGTGATAACGATGATAATGATTGTGATTACGATGATAATGATTGTGATAACAATGATGGTGATTGTGATAGTGATGGTGATTGCGTTTGTGACTGTGATAATGATGGTAATGGTGATTTTGATTACGATGATAGTGGTTGTCATTACGATGATAATGATTGTGATAATGATGATGATGATTGTGATAACGATGATAAAGACTGTGATAACGATGATGATGATTGTGATAGTGATGATGATGGTGATTGTGATGATGATGATGATTGTGATTACGATGATAATGATTGTGATTACAATGATATTGATTGTGATAACGATGATAGTGATTGTGATAGTGAGTGGGAAGGTGATTGTGTGGGTGATGGTGATTGTGATTGTGATAGTGACGGTGATTGTGATGGTGATTGTGATTGTGATGGTGGTTGTGGCAGTTATGGTGATTGTGATAATGATGGTGATGGAGATTGTGATGAAATAATTGTTATATTTATTTATCACAAAATCCACAGCTCTTTACAATCTTAACCTAAACTATTTAACTAATCCTACAGCCTATTAAGGATTTGGATGATTATGAAATTTGGCACATGGATAGTTTATAACTTGGATTAACATGTAGGATACTATTTATCCCTTTAGTATAATCCAGTGGGACAGTAACCGAACTTCACGCGGGCGAAGCCGCGGGCAACAGCTAGTCATTTCATAAAAAAACACGATCAAAGTCTTGCCAAATATTACTAAAAAAAACAATGTTGCACCCACCTTATTAGGTACATGACATAACTCTGTAGTGCTGACCATAAACCCTAGTTTCACCATTACGATTAAAAAGTTGCATTCAGTCTAATCGATAATCGATATGAAATCAAGTTTGGAAAAAAAGATTTGTGACTGAATAAAAACTCCTTGGTATGATTTCAAATAAATAAATTTTAATTTTGAAATTAATCGTTTTGTACATTTTTTAGGGTTCTGTAGTTCTGACAAGGAACCCTTAGTTTCGCCATGTCCGTCTGTCCGTCCATCCGTCCGAGGATTTGCTCAGAGACTGTTAGTAGGTACTATAAAGCTGTAATTTTGTAGGTATGTGTATACCAATTACGCCGACTAAAATGGTAAAATAACATTTTGGAAAATATTTTATGTGTTTTTAGGGTAGCTCCCCTACATGTAAAGTTGGGATGATTTTTTTTTTCGTCGTCTATCCCGTCGTGTGGGGATCGTTGATATAGGCCTTTTAAAATATTTTGGATTGCTAACACTATTTTTTCGACCTAATGCTCCATTTACGAAATATTAAACTTTAAAGAGCAAATAAATTGTTTTAGTAGGGCGTCTCCCCCCTCTAAAAGCTAAACCGCTGGCTTGAAAAATCTGGAATAAATCATGGTTATAGTATATTTTATCAACTTTAAAGGAAAGTTATAGTGGTTAAGATAACTTTATTGTATATTATCTATTTGCATACAATTTTAAGACTTAATATAACTTGTCATTCTTTTTTTACTCCTAATTATATTTTCGCATAACATTATTTACGCATAACAGCTTACACATAATTTTTTCAAGCATAATTTCTCTAATCATAGTAATTACTAAGCATAAAATTTGTGAGCATAAATTTATTTACGCATAATTATATCAAAACTTATTTTCTATAGGCTCTATAAAATGTTAGACAAACCATAATTGGATACCTTTACCAATTTATATCGACAATTGGAAAAAAACCATATCTCCTGAAGCAGGTAATACATAACATATTTGTTTTGAACTTAGTTGATTGTGAATATATGTGGGTTTTTTCCCTGTAAGAAGCATGCAAACAAGAATACACCATGCATGCAGCATGCAAGCAAGTATGCAGCAAGCATGCAACATGCAGCAGACTTGGTTTCTGTCACGGTTCCGGCGCCGCGGGGCTCTAGCGGTTCCACGCGAGCTTATCGTCGCAGATGTGTTTTAAGCTCACCACCGCAAAAAAAAAGCCACCTGCTCCTCAGCTCGCAGGCCGCCTCGCCCCTAGGTGGGCTTAGATTACACTCTAGGGGTAGGGCAGACAAGACTACGTGGAGTCGGATTTGCAGTGATTCGTTTCTGTCACTAACTTTTGTGGCAGAACTTAATTATTTTTAATTTAATAAATACATAAAAAAAAAATTGGTTCCGTTATTGCTATTAATTGTATGCCGAAATACTATTACGTTAATAGTCATTATGCCTAGTTACATTATGCGAATTAAATTTATGCCAAAACAAATTAGCCTTCAAGATAATTATGCCAACATAAACTGTATTCCAAAAAAACACGGCATAACAAATTATGCCAAAATAGTTATGCCAAAGTATATTAGGAAAAAGAACATTATGCAAAAAGAAGGGATCCCCTTGCTTATAACGGGTAAAGACTTGCATTAAAAAACAAAATCTAAAACTAAAAAACCATAATAAATTATTAGTGATAACGGGCTACTACGGAACCCTACACTGCGCGTGGCCCAACATGCACTTGGCCGGTTTCATAAATAATTTCATGTAGTGTAATATTCGTTGTTTTTGGTTGACTTCAAGAGGATATTTATAAATAATCAGAAACAGAAATCTCTAATCTCGAAACAAAAAAGAAAATTCTTGCTTCTAAGTCAGCATTTTGATAATTATCTTTTTTTTTAAACTGAAATACTCGTATGTATAGGAAAAACTTTCCGTTGAAGAAAGAGCATGTGGCAAGAAACAAAGTCTCTTAGTTCAAGCAAAGACAAAATATGAAAATTGATTGGTTTCAACTGTCCAACTGTGAAAAAAAATGTAAACGCACGGATAGAACATAGGTTCTATCCGTGCGTTTACAGTCGACACAAATTGAGTCATAGGGCTCAATTTGCGTCGACTTTTTGTTTCAAAGTTTAAATTGGGAATGTGCTCGCAATTCACATTTATAAAGTACTAGTTTATGCCCGTGGCTTCGCCTGCGTGGTATCTCAACACTTTTTTCGTATCCGTGCTATTGACCGTTAAGGAGTTCCCTCGTGAGAAGACGATCCTGGTTGCAGGATGGGGGCATGATATAAATCATGCTTATCTATAAAAAGTGAAGGCGTATACAGTGTTTCGTGTCCGCGCTATTAATCGTTGAGTCGTTGTACATTTTGATACAAGTGGAGAAAGTTTGTTATTGCATTCGAGGCGGAATTATAACACCCGAGCCGAATGCGAGGGTGTTTTTGAGCCGAGAACTGCAATAACAAATGTCCACGTGTATCAAACGACGTTTTTCAATACACTTTTGAAGAAATAAAATAAAATATAACGAAAAATATTTTTGTCACGAACTAAGAAACTATGATTTTAATTTTTGTTTTTTTTCGCGCTTTCCTTTCACCAGGTTGAAGGAGAGGCAAATGTATGAAGCCGTTAAACAGCCTAATATAAAAAAAACGTTTATTTTATATTTTTGAATTCAGAACACAAATAAATGTTAATTTGTGTATAAAAGTAACTATTAGTTTTTAATAATCATGCTTATCTATGATATTCTGTCTATAAACACATTTGAATATTCAAAAAATATTTATGCCGTAAAGACGCGTAGTGCTTTGCCGAAATAAAAAAAAAACATTCACCTCAGACTATAGGGAACGTGCACAACGACGGTGCTGCCAACTGGCGTCGCCAATCCGAATCTTGTGCTCTATTAATGCTTGACATAGACTTTTCTAACAAGTAAACAGAATTAATTTTATAGTGAAAATTAATTAACTAATCATAATGCATTGTTGCATTTCTGATGTAGGTACCAATACATCCACAAAAATGAAAATAAATCAATTAGCGTAAAATTCTATTACTTTCCAAAGAATACTACTATCATACCATGTTTTGGTGATAAACGCAAAAAATGGATAAACGCAGTAAAGAAAAATATTTGAAAACAACTTGTTTTTGTTACACTCTGCATTGAAAAGGCCCTCAAAATCAACCGTCCATGCAAACATACCAGAACCATTTATACTTCACCATACACGTGTTCTACTAGACCGCACTAAAGTTCACACCGAATATCCCTCAACAGTTAATCAAAGACTCCACATGTACTCAGAATATAAACATGGTTATACCCACAATAATGTTTTTAGTTGGCTGCACTCCTTTGGTTTTTAAGTTTTGTATCTAAATGCTACGGACTGCATTTTATTGATTGCTTCATCAAATGATTGTGAACTAATTGATTTATTAGAGCCTGGAGATACTGTTCTCGCTGATAAAGGATTCCCTTCCATTATAACATGTGTTGAAAATAAGAAAGCTATCTTAGCTATGCTAGCCACCATGTCTTCATACACCACAATTTTCATCAGAAAGTAAACGAAAGATATAAAATTCATATTATTAAACATTTATATTACGCTGACGATCGTTATTGATAGACCGGAACTCATATTTTATACCTTTTAGCATATTCAAAAATAATATAATTGAAGAGACAATTTTGTAGTAAATTGAAAGCACGATGAGAAGTGATAAGTTTCCTTTTCTGTCCGCATAGTGTCTCTTTTGTCGATTAGTGCTGCCACCTATAGTTCCTGCACGTTCCCTATAGGCATTGAACCAATTTGGACTAAGTATAGGTACAGTTATCAATAGCAATTTTCATTCCCACACACGTGCGGGAAAGTGGGAAAAATCGCACGCGTGTGAAATACATTGCATGTTGTACCTAATCGTCGTGTGCGTTATGTACCAGTTTTCGAGGAAGTGTATTGAAAATCATGTTTATCCATCAAATATGAACGCGTCTATAAATTTTCGTATCCACGCTATTTACGGTTGAGGAGTTCTCTCGTGAGGAGACGATCCTGGCTGCAAAATTATGTATTGTCTTCAGAACCAAACGTGTGTGCAAAATTTCAATTCAATTGGTGGGGGGGAACTGGTTTGAAATTCAGTTGCAAGGTTTGACCAATACTAACAAACAAGGCAATTAAAAAAATGTTTGTCTGTAAAGTCGGTTTCCGGACGATAATTTTACGTGATAATGTAATTTTTCATGATATTAGTGATTTATCCTAAAAAACTTTCATTTCCCTTTTGACACCCTTAAGGATTGAAATTTTAACAACACCGTTGCGTTAGCTTCCAACTATACGCTTATATATTAAATGTTGTGCTTTTCATTTCGAAAATTAAGACACAAGACTTTCCATACAAAACTTCATCCCCTTTTTCCCTCTTTCCCTTTGGGGTTGGAATTATCAAAAAAGCTGAGACACATAAATTAATTTTCAATCGTCAGCCTAAACACAAAATTTTAAGGTCCTAATTTAAAACTCACGGACTTTCATACAAACTTTCATCCCCTTTTTTAACCATTGGGGGGTGAAATTATCAAAAACGCTGAAACACGCATAAATTAATTTTTAATCGTCAGCCTAAACACAAAATTGTAAGATCTTAACTTTAAAACTGACATACTTTCATACAAAATTTCATCCCCTATTTAACTCCCTTAGGGGATTGAATTTCGAAAAATCTTCCCTAATTCCTTGTCTACATTATACGTATAAAGGGAATCACTGTGCAAATTTTCAGGTATCTAGGTCCGAGGTCCGTGTTTTTCGATATAAAAGACGATATCACGTTTTATAAATCCTCTTAAAAATAAAAACAATAAATTATCTAGTTAATTTAATAGTTTCAATTATAAATGTGAACAGCGAGTAGCATTCCTAATTTCAATTTTGATATGGAAAAAAGATTGGCGCGAATTTTGCCATAGACCAATCGTGCTGTTTATTGTTGGGTCGGCTTTAGTACCTACAATGTACAAAAAAACTGTTAATAATAACATTATTAAACCTTGGTTCTGTATGAGTAAATTACGCTAAGATCTGGGCATTTTCATGTTGTTTATAATATTAGGAATCATATATGGCCTAACTGTTATCAAATCTGTATGCGTCTGTGTGATATAATGTGAAAAATAAAACATAAACAAACACGATTGGCGCGAAACTTCGGCTTTAGATATTGAAATTCGTCATTACCACTGCTTATTTAAATTAAACTATCGATGAATTCGTCACATAATTAAATGAAGAGTAATTAATTTTAAACATAGTGGAGCTTGGATGTCCGAAAACCCCAATTTTTATGATTTTTAGCCTCGACCAGCACTGCCGTCAAAATGGCGATGATCGTATTTACGCACTTGGATTTTATTAGGATAAATTAGGGACCTTGCGCTCTAACTACGAAACTTTTAATGACTTTGACATATGATGTTTTTATCCAAGTATTTGATAATCAGAAAATTAAATATTTACATAAACAATAAGGATGACGTATGACTTAAGTGCCAGCCCCATTCGGGGCCAGTACCGAGCCAGCGGAGGTTTGTCTGTCAGGCCCCGAATGGGGCCCGTACCGAACTTTATGGTTAAATCACATTCGGGGAGAATGTGATTTCATCATCATCATTAATCATCATTTAATCATAGTACATGGTACTCAGCTATTGCTGAGTACCTATGAAGTCCAGAGTTCGGTTCCCATCCCAAGCCAAGTAAGTATTTGGTTTTTCCATCCGGAATTTCTCACATTAAATAAGAATCTTCCTTTCAATTTCAGAAGTAACATGACAACATAAAATAGCAAGAGTTTCGCCGTTCGGTTTGCACATTAGTGTATTAAGGTCAGGACATGTAGGACCTCTGAGTGAGCATCTTTCGTAGAACCATTCAATTAAATTTCTCTAGAAGCACTCCCACTTAAAAGGCGTGAAGGTTTTAATATCTTTACATATCTCTTGCTCTGTAAGTACACCCTTACACCCCTGAATGCCGGGGTGTATGACTATCATTACAGCATAGGTTTTGGAATTTGAAAAAAGAACTGTCATACTCATACTGCACGAAGAATATTTTTAAAAAGTTATTTTTTTTTTCTCGGTATCGATTAATTACTCGAATCGGAATCTAGACAATTTATTTTATAAAGATTTTATTTTAAATATGGAACTATTTGTTTCCACATCGTATGTTAGATGGAATCGATTTAAAAATCAAACTGGCCAGCAAGATTTGACGCGCTTGCGTGCGTGAAAAAAAAAAGGCAGTCTACTAGTAGGCGCGAAAGCATCGCGAAAATAATTAATTTTCTTGTTTGAGTTCTTTTTCAAAAGTTTTAAACATGTCTAGTGACGAAGACATAGATCTAACGCCCGATTTTATTAAAGAAAGGGCAAAAACAGTTGTCGAAAATATATTACCGCCGAACTCGAAAGAAAGATAATTATGTAAAGGCATACGACGAATTTATGAAATGGCGGTCAGAAAAAAAAGTGAAATCTCTTTCTGAAAGTGTTTTTATATCATATTTTGATGAATTATCTAAGAGGCTACAACCTTCCAGTTTATGGTGCTTTTATTCCATGCTAAAATCTACAATGATGACAAAACATGACGTGAATTTGAAAGATTTTTCTAAACTTACTGCTTTCTTGAAAAGGCAGTCTGACGGCTTTAAAAGCAAGAAATCGAAGGTATTTACTGCAGAAGAAGTACAGAAATTCTTAAATGAAGCTCCGGATGAAATTTATTTAGCAATAAAGGTACCTACGTATTTACTTGCCCTTTTTAATAAGTTACCAAAATATTTCACAAAAATACTATGCGAATTTGGTGCCTTTAATACAACTTATGTCTTTTTTACAGGTTGTTTTAATTTTTGGGATATCGGGAGCCTGCAGAACCGTGGAATTGACAAACTTGACAATAGAAAATGTAGAAAAACATAACAAATTACTACTCATAAAACTGCCTAACACGAAAACTAAAATTGACCGGTCATTTGTTGTGCATGAAGAATTTGCAAATTATGTTGAAAAATATCAAGCTCTTCGGCCTGAAAACGTGGATACAAATCGTTTTTTTCTTAATTACAGTAAAGGAAAATGCCACAGACAAGTAATAGGAAAAAACAAATTTACAGGCATGCCAAAGCAAATAGCCACATATTTAAAACTGAGTAACGTAGAGTTATACACCGGGCATTGCTTTCGCAGAACATCAGCGACTCTATTGGCTGATTCGGGAGCCAACCTCACTCTGTTAAAAAGGCACGGCGGCTGGAAGTCCAGCAAAGTGGCCGAAGGTTATATCGAAGATTCGATGGCAAACAAAAGCAAAATTAATTCTAAAATAACAGAAAATATAAACTTAAAATCACCACGTCAAAGCACATCATCTGAGCCATTTTTTAATGAAGAAAATAGTACCAGTCAACTGCCGCCATTTACGATGCAAGAACCTCAAGTCACTCAAACTCAAGTCTTATCATCACAAACTCATATTCAAACTATAAATATACCTAAAAAGAACGTGACCATATCTCTTACAAATTGTAATAATTTTACTATTAATTTTAATTAAATACACATTTTTTTCTTCTTAATAAATGTTCATTGAAACCTGCTGTCTTGTTGTTTACTTACCTCACAATCGATATGTAAAGCAGAGTATTTATCTCGGGCGTAAGCATCAATTGCATACTCGGGTTAATTAGCGCCTTCGCTTCGCTCAGGCGCCAAAAACCTCGTATGCAATTGATGTCATACAGCCCTTGGTTAATAATCTACTATTTTAGAACTTTATTTTCTATCTGAGTAAATATTAGGTATCTGAGTAAATATTAGGTATCTGTTCTGGAATTAGAGCAGGAATTTCTGAGTAATTAAATGTAAGGGTTACATAATAAAATTCATTTTTTTTAAAGATTCTAGTCCTATTCGTGAAAGTAAGAGTTCTTGCATTTATTTTTAAGAAATAGAACTACAGCTAAAAAGAGAAAACATTGCTGTACAAAAATTACATAAGAACACTACCAGGTGGTTGGTACATAATATCTTTTTAGGGTTCCGTACCCAAAGGGTAAAAACGGAACCCTATTACTAAGACTTCGCTGTCTGTCCGTCGGTCCGTCTGTCCGTCTGTCCGTCTGTCTGTCACCAGGCTGTATCTCATGAACCGTGACAGCTAGACAGTTGAAATTTTCACAGATGATGTATTTCTGTTGCCGCTATAACAACAAATACTAAAAACAGAATAAAATTAATATTTAAGGGGGGCTCCCATACAACAAACGTGATTTTTTTATAATAATTGGTACGGAACCCTTCGTGCGCGAGTCCGACTCGCACTTGGCCGGTTTTTAACATGTTCATCATCATAGTTTCAGCCAAAAACCACCCACAGGGTGTAAAAGACCTCATCACGAAGCCGTCAACCAAGCATTACAGAATGCTTGGTTGATCAGGGCATGGTTGGTTGATGATGGCAAGTAAGTTTACGCCAAAATTATTGCTGGGAAACTACTGTTTTTTAGGGTGAAAAATCATGTTTTGTGGTAGAACTCAATGTAACGCATTCAAAACAATGTGCTGATGGTTGGATTGAATAGTACGAGGGTCGTGGAGGTGTTTAAAGTAAAAATCTTATATTAAAAACTTGCATTAAAAAAAAACTTGTCAAAAAGTTGGAACTTTGACCCCCAATATCTCCGTAACTAGAAGGTTCCCAGGTATGATGTAGAACAAAAAAAACCGGCCAAGTGCGAGTCGGACTCGCGCACAAAGGGTTCCGTACCATTATTATCAAAAAATCACGTTTGTTGTATGGGAGCCCCCCCTTAAATATTAATTTTATTCTATTTTTAGTATTTGTTGTTATAGCGGCAACAGAAATACATCATCTGTGAAAATTTCAACTGTCTAGCTGTCACGGTTCATGAGATACAGCCTGGTGACAGACAGACGGACAGACGGACAGACAGCGTAGTCTTAGTAATAGGGTTCCATTTTTACCCTTTGGGTACGGAACCCTAAAAATGATCGCAATGACGAGGAGAACAAGTGCCTTTCGGCTTCGTTAAGAGGTGTTTTACACCCTTTATATGCCTCCCCAAGTGTTGCCACAATAACCAGTCCAGTGCTGCTCATATCCGTCACTCCTCATTGACTAGGTAATTCCACTACAAAACCCAGGGCTCCGGCGACCATCTGCTACTAATAGGTATCATCATACAAAAATTAATTTACATTTCCGTTAATAGATAAATTCTTTGTTAACATCAGGAATAAGACCTTCACAAAATGAATCGTCGGGCAGTAAAATTATAATTATTATTCATTGGCATGGCTATCCCAAAAAATAATAACGTAGCCATTTAGCCGGAAGAAAAGAAAATTGAAAAGCTTTAATGGAGACAAAGTCATTTCTGTTACCGGGCAGGTGGCTTATGTTCGTAATATAAAGAATTTTCTTTTTAACTTTGATTAATTAAATTAATTTCGATGGCTGCTGAAGTATGTGAAGTCTCAAGCCTGCAAAACTGCTATGAAACGCCTTATTGGCTGAGGACATGTGGCCAAAACCACCACGCATGCTAAGAGGAGCATAGCATACTGTCATAGGATTTTTTCCAGTTACCTTGTGGTGTATTTTCAAATGGGCTGGTGTCTGCAACTTTACATATTTTAATGAAAAATCCCTTAGACGCCTTTCACGACATTTACAATTGGAGACTTAGAGATTACCAATTCAAGCCAAAATCTAGGATCATTTCCACTAGTTCTACTACACAGTTCTATGTAGAAGTAGTGGGATTTTTTTTTCACACGATTTCAGGTGGTACAAAATCGTTGAACTAGTGGGAACAAAAATTCCCTTTAGTTTTATTGTTCTATTACACAATTTTACGGTAGAACTCCATATTTTTACAGCTGTCATCTCATATCGTGAAAAATACGAAACAGCAGATAACCCGACAGTAACAAATGGCCACTTACCGCTAATCGGTACAAGTACCTACGTGGCTGAGTAGCGCAATAATTCAATACTCGACGCCACTATTTATACAACCATTAGTCGGATAGCACTAGACAGTGGGTCTACGGGGATTATGTACTACGAAATGTGTCTTTCGCGCCTTTTACCACCTGCCCACGATCTACACAAAAAAAAAGTAATTGAGATCATGACAATCACGGCAACACCGCGGCACGCGACATAACGGTTCTCTCGCGAATCAAACAACTGAGGACAACACGGGCGTGCTGTTTGATGCAAGTCGAGTCGCAAGTATAGCATCGCCTGAGGTCATGTCCGGGGCTATAAGCTCTTCGTATAGGCTAATGGACGTAGGTAAACCTTTCTGCTACAAGCTTATTTTGACAAATGGCATGATGTTACCGAACGTCGATGGTGCTAGGCTAAATCCTCACAGGTCGGGGACTTATTAAACCTGTAAACAACTTGAGTAATACCTTCCAAGTGCAAATGCATTTTGTACAAGCAGTAACAGTACTTCATCGTGCCGATGGATAACTGAATTGGCCGAGAATTTGGCTTCGAGTTTGGCACATTCTTTACTACCCATCGGTTCACATCGCTGGACGCCGGGAGACAGTTCTCGGCGATAATCGTCATAAAGCCGAAGTCTGTAACGCAGTGGTTGCTGTTTCCGGATACTCAAGCTCAAACGAATAATACTCCTGTCCTATATTATATTTCTAGATAAACTTACCGTTTAAAGTAAGTATCTTCAACAAAGTAAAAAGTATTAAAATATAAGAGGGCAAGTGGTCTGAATGACGTCATTAAGGTAACACCGGGTCCCCACGACTGCACGTTTCAAGCAAGCGGGTCATCTATTGGTACCTCCGTAATTAAGCCATTTCTGCAACAGAGAACAGGATGTGACTTACTGATTTTTAGTTCGGCAAGCAGTAGAACCCTTAAACCTGAAATAAACTGTGTCATGTCCTCTTACCTTCAAAGGTAGGTACCTACCCCTCTGCCTAAACTTGGGCCCTATCAGAATACCAGCGCTGTGACTTTTTTTTTAAATGTCACAGCACCTTGCTGAGATAGAGCCTTTAGGTCTTGCACAGGACCATTTTGATTGTTTTTTTATTTTTCTCTTGTTTACTTTTTTATATCATTTTGTCATGTCTATTCTATCTTTTTGTTTCTGTTATGTCCTGTGTAAGTTCAATAAATACTTTTTTTTCTTTCTTTCTTTAAACCTCCAAAGATATCAGGCGTAGCATTATGGTGTGCTAAAATATAGCTACATATACTCGTAAAACACTACTATGCCACAAACAGATGCGGGTTTAATGACTCATGAAATCCTACTTAAAAATATGCACAGGAAACGTGAATCATCAATTTGCCAAGTCATCATTCAAAACATACTTGTTTGACGCAATCTATCAAAATTATCGGCATATATACTGCTGGTATAATTTTGGCACGCAGGTCTTCCTCAGTTCAGTGTCCGTTACTAAGTTATATTCTAGACCACCGTACGGAGAGACAGTGTATAAAACTACCTTCTATAAAAAAACAGACAACCTATCCATAGCCTAAACCATTGAAAATATATAGATGTACTGTAAATCATCATCTGCCTAGCCTTTTCCCAACCATTTTCGGGTCGGCTTCCAGTCTAACCGGATGCAGCTGAGAATCAGTATTTTACATGGAGCGACTGCCTATCTGACCTCCACAACCCAGTTCATACTAGGTAATACGATACCACTTTGGTAAGACTGGTTGTCAGACTTTTTGAGCCACTGACTACCTGAACGACTGTCAAAAATGGACAAATGACAGCCGGGACCAACAGCTTAACGTGCTTTCCGAGGCACGGAGGAAACTCGGTATGTAAGTGTGGTCACCCATACACAGACCAACCTAGGCAAGCACGGCTTAACCTAAAGATCGACCCGAGCGGCTGTTATTATTTAGCCACGAGCACCTCGTATAGTATGTATAGATGTACTGTAAATGCATAAGTTTATTCCCAAGTGTGTAACCTTACATAAGAGGTGAAAGTTTGTATGGTAAGTAGTTGGTCATTTTACCGAAGAAAATCCATACTTGTATTGCTTGTCTAAAAATAAACGAGACGAAGGCGCTAAGTGAAATTATGTCCTCCACTTCTGCGGACAGTATGACCGCTTGCAATACTGACAGTAAGTGGATTTAATATGGCGAACGCGGGTCGCGTGCTCGACTCGCTCACAACCCACTGCGGACCACTCTACGACACTTTATTTCAAACTGCGGTGGTATTAATTAAACCACGTAATAATTCTGCCAACAAGTGTTCATGACATCAATTTAATTCTGAGAAAAAAAAATGCAATGGAATAAGAACGAACGTCCATTAACATTAAAGTAAGGGAAATAAGCATACAAATTTTTCATTATTTTATTTAAATTAAAAAAAGACAACTGTTTCCTACAAAAATGCAATAGGTACCTACATAGTCAAAATGTAGGTATGGAAATACTTTTTTTTTTGCAAGATTTCTACACATTTATTTTTATGTCGTTTTGGAACCGAAAGCCATAAACTCGATCATCGAACTCGGAACGATTGGGACTGTTTTTTTTAATAACTAAAAAAAAAAGATGTTTACATTTTTCACGATTTTTTTTTAATTCTTAAAAAATAAAAGATCCTAAAAAATTAAATTTATTTATAATAAAATTGATTTTTATTTATACGTAGTACAGTAGGTACGTTAAAACAGGGTCCAGGCCTAACCCAGAATGGGCCGTGGGCCGTTCCACCACGCGGGCCCAGAGCGGCTCGGATTATAGCTCAAAATAGTTTTAGGATCCCCAAAGCACGTGTAAACTAACATGACAATACGTGGCCGAGAGGCTGCCGTTTAGGGTCGAACACTAAATAGATTTACTGCCAAAGTCGTAACCTTCAGACAAAATAGTTTATCACTAACACTTTAATTTTATTACACTAGACTTTCGCAGTCTCTTCAGTCCGAAAGTATAAAATAAAATCATTTTTAATATCACAGCTGGTGTTTTATTGCTATCATATTGTTAGCCTGCAGTTGGTATTTGGTAGACATGGTATGAATATGAAGATGCGAGTGAGACGTGATTCTCGATGAAGGCATAAACTTTACGAGGAGCTTGCAAATATCAATAGTGCATCATGAGGGATAATCCACTTTACTATACGATCATGCAAATCCTAGTCTACGATAGATAGAAATAAATTGATCATAAATAAAGTCTTTGACCTTCGACTGAGGACCCCAACTCCCCACCGATCAACAAATAAATCACCTAAGCTGTTTCTGTAAATTTATTTATGGATATTTCAGCAAATGGCATTTGATTGGTACGTAGCGTATTTGTAAAACTGAATTTACCTAAATAAAACCTGGACAAAACTTTTGGGTGTGTAAATAATTTTCTAACACAGAATAGGAAACTTGTTGCATGTTGCTTAAGGAGAGAGAGGGATGAAACACAATACAAGGGTGCTTTACTTTTGTTAAAAGAATGGATCTTGGAATAAATGAAGATAACCCATTGCATGGAACCACAATGCTAAGTGGGAATGAGGACGGTGAATCTGCAAAGGTGTTTAACAAATTAATAGGTTACCTAGAAATCCCGAGCTTTCTTTAGAAAACGAAGTTGGATTCAAAGTAATTAAGGTTTCCCGGTCTCACCTTGGAATTAAGTAGTCACTTCTTCTAAAGAATTGTTTATTCATCTGATGCAGACTTGAAAAGCATTAGTTACAGAACAAAATTGATCGTTTAGCTTGATAGTGTCAAGAAAGGTCCACAATTTGACCGTAGACAGTTACTGTCATAGTTACAAGACAGTTTTAATATAGTTCAAAAGTTTTGTTATAAACATTCAGATTTTATTAAGCAGTTTCATAGCAATTTTTACATATGATGACAGGTGGAGTAAAAGTTGTAGTAAGAACGGTTATCTATACGTCATGTATGTCGTCATAAACGTGATATGTACTTCTGGATGCTCTTGATGTTTTTGTCTAGACAAAGCTGCGAATCTTCAAAACATACTTTTGTCTTGCTATTACAGATATACGTTTAATACTGCAGCTGTAAAACGAAATTCGTTCAGTGACGTAATTGCAAGGTTTGATCCTTCGCGTTGTAGTTCGTCCAACTTTAGACAACTTGAAGCATCGTAGCTATCGATCTAGAACAAATATTGTCTAATACTCGACCGAAGCGAACTTTAGTTTGTTTGAATTACTTTTTCTGAGTAAACAGTTTTAGGACAGAGAACGCGTACCGTAGGGGCAGGACGTGGATCCATTCGACTTTGTTTTCAAACTTCAAAGACAGTAATGCATGCTTGAAAATTTTGATGGAACGGTTCACCTTTCCATTCTTATCTTTCTCAAAACCTCTTAAAATCTATAACTTGGTTTATGATTTCAGTTTGTGAGACGTCAATCCTCTTCGAACGCTATTAAATTTACGAGCATCGCATCGTGAAAAGCAAAGCAAGTCCCTTATTCTGCAGTATATTACTTTATCTGATGAAATCAATCCAACTTTAGATTGGGTTTTCAATACCTTTAATTTATGTTTTGAAATTGTAATTAAAATCCTTCACTTTATTTTTATTTAATAATGAAGTGTGTGTTTTTTTAATATTCATTCTCGTTGTTATGACGTAGGTACGTACATCGAAGCTGATAATTAAAATTCTCATTGCATTGTTATAGTCACCGCTGTATGAAGCCATTCGGTCTGAATTCCCAGTATATCTTTGTCTCTGCAACCGAATACATTCCCACAAGATGACCCGATTCCGAACTGGTTGTGTGAGGAGTTTTATTAGGATGTTATCTTGCATTTAAACATATTTTAACTTCACTTTTACTTGTTTGCTATACTTTCAGTTCATTCAGATTTTTTCAGTTTACAAGTCAACTATGGAAGAATAGCTTCCATAATTGGCTTGTAAACTGAAAAATCTAATTAGTCCGTTTCTTTTGTTACGTAAACCAAAATTTAGGAAGATACGACGCTTTTAAAATTCTCAATACGTCACGCCGTGGTTTAATTTTTGGTGCGTTCTGACGTCACGAGCCCCCACTCTCGAGTTTTGTCGTCAATATTCATATATTTACAAAAACAAAAAATATGTGTCTATTCTTTTCTAATACTCTAACTGAGAGACTAAATACATTTGCAATTTATTGATGGTGGAAACTAGCCTATTGATTAGTTCATTACAGAAGATACCTAGATTTATTATGCTAAATACTTTAAACTTCCAGGTATGAATAGTATAATGCCTCGTTGACCTAGTGGTTTCTAACATGACCTCATGGTCCTAGATTCGATTCCCAGGTCGGGCAAAGTGTTATTAGGTTTTTTGATCTGAAATTTAGTACTAGCCACGGAATCCCGATTTGTGGGTGTACTATTATACACTACGGCCAATCCCTTCGGGAATTACAGCCGTGGTGTTACGATTTCGTCGCTTAAGTTCTAACACCGCGGAAGTCAAAATACGCAACTTTTCAGGAGAGCAAAAAATCCATTTTATTTAGCCTCAAACAACTGTTCATATTTAGGTTTATTCAATATAGAAATTAAAATAATGTTTATGAAATTATCCGGAGCACTTGTCGTAACACGTCTAACTATGGAATAAAACCGACTTACGCGCTGTTGCTGTGGCGTTCTGTACAACACTGACACACGCGGTGTTTTTCTTTTTTGAATAACGACTCACCATTGGTTCAAACTCTCGTGTTTGATTCGTCAAACGATGCGCCTTGCGATTCTCTATCGAATGACATACAATACGTATTTTGTCAAAAAAATGACTTCCGCGGTGTTAGAACTTAAGCGACGATTTGTTAACGTCAGTAACATCAGACCGCGCATTTCATCGATTTTCCACTAACGATGTCCACTTGTCTAGAGGCATTATGCCTTCGTACACAAATAAAGAATGCATTGAAAAACAACTCCTACATTTCGTTGTCAGTAAGTTCAGCGGCTGTCTAGCACGTAGACGTAAGTGTCAAAGTATCATACACTACACTAACGAGACGTCATTTTTACTATAAAAAGAAATGTCCCGTTATTTTTGAATTATTCAATAAAATCCAATGAGAAGACACTGAAACAAGTCGCTATGTGTCGGGACAATGCACGAATTATAATAAAATATTGAATTTTTTGCATGAAAACGAATCTGTCGTCGATCTAGCTAGACAAAGGGGAAAATTAAAATCCCTTTTTATGACTGACCCTTCCAATATTTCGATAGAAGTTAATACCTTTAAAAACTTTTGAAGTGTTAACGGATTCAAATATTTTAATTTTATTAGAATAGTCATCATACTCAGATGGGTCTAAATTCAAATTCCGGGACGGTTCAGGATTATTAATAATTTGAAGCCGTTTGATGTTTTTCAGTCGTACCTGCCTACGTTTGTGCTCAATTGGAATAAGAGAGAGAATTGCTCAGTTTGAATAATCTTCACTAATATTATAAAGACGTAAAATTTGTTTGTATGTAGGCGGTAATCTTCGGAACTACTGATGCGATTCCACTAATAGGAAGCTACATTATCTCTGCATGAGTGTCATAGGCTACATTTAAAACGTTCCCGTGGGTTAATTTCCGTACAAAACGGGAGCGAAGCCGCGAGCAAAAGTTAGTCTAAACTAATCTAAATATATAAAAGAAGAAACTGACTGACTGACTGATTGACTGACTGACTGACTGACTGACTGACTGACTGACTGACTGACTCATCTATCAACGCACAGCCCAAACCGCTGGGTCTACAGATTCCAAATTTGGCAAATAGGTTCCTTATGTGGTCTAGGGGTGCACTAAGAAAGAATTTTTCAAAATTCACCGCCTAAGGGGGTTAAACGGGGCTCCAAAGTTTGTATGGGGAAACAAGATTAGTTAGACTATTTTATTCGAAACTTCACAGGAGTGCTCCTATTGATAAATGAGTAGAAACGGGTTTCAGGTTTTTTCAGAATTCAACCCCTAAGAGGGAGAAATGGGGTGGCAGAGTATAAAAATC
Organism: Xestia xanthographa; assembly: GCA_905147715.2. Lineage (NCBI taxonomy): Eukaryota > Metazoa > Arthropoda > Insecta > Lepidoptera > Noctuidae > Xestia > Xestia xanthographa. The sequence goes on along the minus strand of LR990659.1, from coordinate 16,059,179 downwards.
AATGCACAGCCCAAACCGCTGAGTATAGAGATTCCAAATTTGGCAAGTAGGTTCCTTATGTGGTCTAGGGGTGCATTAAGAAAGGATTTTTCAAAATTCAACCCCTAAGGGGGTTAAACGGGGCTCCAAAGTTTGTATGGGTAAAACAAGATTAGTTAGACTATTTTATTCGAAACTTCACAGGAGTGCTCCTATTGATAAATGAGTAGAAAAGGGTTTCAGGTTTTTTCAGAATTCAACCCCTAAGAGGGGGAAATGGGGTGGCAAAGTATAAAAATCAATGCACAGCCCAAACCGCTGAGTCTAGAGGTTAGAGATTCTTTATGAAGTTTAGGGGTGCATTAAGCAAGGATTTTTCAAAATTCACCGCCTTAGGGGTTGGAACGGGAGTCCAAAGATTACATGGGGAAATAAGATTAGTTAGACTACTTTATTCGAAACTTAACAGGAGTACTCCTATCGATAAATGAGTTAACGTTTGTGTTTCAGGTTTATTCAGAATTCAACCCCTAAAGGGGGAAATGGGGTAACAAAGCCTAAAATTCAACATAGGTATTGTTTGTATGGTGAATTGGGTGTATTACAAAAACAACGATTTTAAAATTTAATGTGGTGGCCCTAAAATAACATCATTCCCTGTTGGGGTGCGATGGGGTTGAAATGTCTAAAAATCAATATGGGTGTCGATACCGAGATTATCAGGGGTGCTGATTACGAAAATGGCATTTATTTTGAAATCTAGAAGACGGCGGATTCGATTGTGATGATTGTGATAACGATGATGATGATTGTGATTACGATGATGATGATTGTGATAATTATTGTGATGATCATGATATTTATTACGATGATAATGATTGTTTTACGATGTTGATGATTGTGATAACGATGATGGTGATTGTGGTAGTGATTTTGATGGTGATTGTGATGGTGATTGTGATAGTGATTGTGATAGTGACGGTGATTGTGATGGTGATAGCGATGGTGATTGTGATTGTGACAGTGACGGTGATAATGATGTAGATGATTGTGATTACGATGATAATGATTGTGATAACGAAGATAGTGATTGTGAGAGTGATTGTGATGGTGATGGTGATTGTGTAAGTGATGGTCATTGTGATAGTGACGGTGATTGTGATAGTGATAGCGATGGCGATGGTGATTTTGATTGTGACAGCGACGGTGATAATGTTGAAGATGATTGTGATTACGATGATAATGATTGTGATAACGAGGATAGTGATTGCGAGAATGATTGTGATGGTGATTGTGATTGTTTTAACTTGATTTTGTGATAGTGACGGCGATTGTGATCATGATGATTGTGATTGAGATGATAATGATTGTTATTACGATGATAATGATTGTGATTACGACGATAATGATTGTGATAACGATGATGGTGATTGTGATAGTGCTTATGATGGTGATTGTGATGGTGATGGTGATTGTGATAGTGACGGTGATTGTGATGGCGATAGCGATGGTGATGGTGATTGTGATTGTGACAGAGATGGTGATTGTGATAATGACGAAGATGATTGTGATTACGATGATAATGATTGTGATAACGAGGATAGCGATTGTGAATGTGATGGTGAGTGTGATTGTGTTAGTGATGGTGATTGTGATAGTGATGGTGATTGTGATAATGATTGTGGTTGTGATAGTGATGGCGATTGTGATCATGGTGATTGTGATTAAGATGATAATGGTTGTGATTACGATGATAATGATTGCGATTACGATGATAAAGGTTGTGATAACGATGATGGTGATTGTGATAGTGATAGTGATTGTTATAGTGATTGTGATTGTGATTGTGATAGTGATTGTGATTGTGATTGTGATAGTGATTGTGGTAGTGGTTGTGGTAGTGATTGTGATAGTGATTGTGGTAGTGAATGTGATAGTGATTGTGATAGTGATAGTGATTGTGATAGTGATAGTGATAGTGATAGTGATGGTGATTGTGATTGTGATTGTGATTGTGATTGTGATTGTGATTGTGATTTGGTAGTGATAATGATGGTGGTTGTGATGGTGATTTTGATGATAATAATAAATTGTGATGATTATGAAATTTGACACATATATAGTTTGTAACCTGGATTAACATGTAGGACACTATTTATCCCTTTATTATGATTCAGTGGGACAGTTACCGAACTTCACGCGGGCGAAGCCGCGGGCATCAGCTAGTAATATTATAAAGAGGAAAGATTTGTATTTTTGTGTGTATATTTGTAATGAATAAACTCAAAAACTACTACACCGATTTCAAATTCTTTCACCAATAGAAAGCTACATTCACCCTGAGTAACAAAGGCTATATTTTATCCCCGTAATCCCACGGGAACGGGAACTACGCGGGTGAAACCGCGTGACGTCCGCTAGTTCTAAATAAATTTCTAACGATACTTAACTACCCATCTAATATCCAACACCCTCTAAATATCAAAGATAGCGTGAATATCGTCGAAACATTAACTTTTACGTTAATGGTAAGTATGCATGTCGAATCGGGAAAGCATTATCTACAAAATCCATTTCCTCGTATGACTGGGCAGGAAAGTAAACGTCACTTCCAGTTATCAATGTTCGTGACGTCATTATATGTAGTATGACGTCACTATAGATTGTCCTTCGTTCGACAAAGCGTTTGTATGCAGTTATAAAGTAATTCATATAAAAAGAAAAATATTCAACTACTAGCTGACCCGCGCAACTTCGTCTGCGTCACATGAGAGAGAGAGGGAGAGAGAGTGTGACCTTAAAAGATAGACATAATGCTATCGCGGTTTTTTTTTAGAACGTTTTAAAACGAACAATTCTCTAATACATGATTGTATGTTGCGTAACTTTAACCGTTTATGCAGCGCCCGTAAAGGAATCTTTCAAAAGAAATAAATGTTCCTTGTTTTTGCAACATTTATCATTGATGCTCCGCTCCTTTTAATTATAGCGTGATGTTAGATAACCTATACTTAGCCGTCCTCGACAACTATTCAACACTAAAAGAGTTTTTTTTTTTTTATTCGAACCAGTAGTTCCTGTAATTAGCGCAACCAACCAAACAAACTCTTTAGCTTTATAATATTAGTAGATATTGATCCAAGTGGGTAACAATTTTTTCGAATATATTTGCATTAATCGCTAAAATAATCTACTTATGTTTTTCCAAAAAAGGGCTTGCCTCGACAGCCTTTCTTTTTTTCGGATGGGAAATCATCAAATGACTCCTCCCACTCTGGGCGGAGCAGGAGGGAGTGTCAGACTTTTACTGACTAAAACCCATCCATGTTCCATAATCGCCCTTTGTGTTCCGGGGCCACGGTATCTCTTTCGAACAGCCCCGCAACCCCAGCAGGCATCGGTCCTTACGGAAGGGGTCCTTTTGCTGAATGCTGACTCTCTTTGAGGCGCACGTGGAACTCGAACGCGCCGTCGACATGGCCTGTCGTCATGAGACGGAGGGACGGCGAGCTAGCCCATAGCCCACCGTCCACAGGCCCGCGCCTACGGTGGCCGGGGCCACGTGGTGGTCGCCGACGCCCGGGGCGTCTCCCGCGGTGGCCGGGACGCTGTGAGGTTCTCTCCCTCTCACGTTCCGCCACCTCCTTCTCTAGCATTACTGCTTCGCAGAAGTAGGTGACGGCGTCCCATTCCGTCTCGCTCCGGACCATGGCTTGAACCAGGGCCGGACGCGAGAGGTCGCCGCCGCCAATCGCCGCTTCAAGGAGACGGCGGTGCTCCGCCCATTGCCTCGACAGCCTTACGTCTTCATCCTTAGACACTCGATGACAGTCATACTTCAGCTAGGTCGAAAGTTCTCATCAAAGGTGCAAGAAATTAGCCCAAACACGATTTTTCAATTATAAATGGGATCAACTTTGATATGTACCTACGCTTTTCACAAAAAAAAGGACCATGTAGGGACTTCTCTGTAAAAGTTATCCGTGGTCATATATAAAAAAAAATACGCGTCGAACTGAGAACCTTCTTTTTGTTTTGTCGGTTAAAAAAACAATCTTGAGGCAACTGACACGGGCGAGGGTCATTCGATTCAGAAAATAGAGTGAAATGATCATAGCCATCTATCGACCAAAATGTTAAAATGCTAAAGTATATTATGCTATATTTTTTTTTAAAGCCGGTCAGTAGATTTAAAAGTTATGTGGTGAGCACATTTTTAGTCATTGGTACCATTTTAGTTCAACAGATGTCGCTGCATGTATGTATCTTACATTTGATGATTAGTTCTTCTTGAAAACTTTAAGTTCTTAGATCTTTTGATAGAATTAACCGATTTCAATGAAACAAAAACTAAATAATACCCCAAGTTACACACTATTTTTATGTATAACAGTTATCTACATTGGTTATGTAAATTTTACGTGATGCTTGATCATACAAACAGACAAACAGACAGACAAAAAATCCAAAAATGCTGGAAATGTGTTCTGTTGCTTATCCTTTAACAACCCGGCAATTTTTTTTCAAAATATTTTCGATGTACAAAAACTATTTTTCTACAGATTTATTATATGTATAGATAGATTGTATCGTTGGTCTTGTGGTGGCAATCGCACCAGCATGATTTGGGTTCGATTCTTAGGTTGGTCAATATATATTTAGATTTTTTCTGGCTCCGGGCTGTTAAAGTTGCCCCTATTATTTGGGGCTTAAACGGAACTAGCGAAATATGGGTGTACTGTATGTATACTTAAACATAAAGTATGGATGTTAAATATTTATCACAAATGCAAATATGAAAGTGTCTGTCGATTTGGCACTCTTACAAGACTCAATTTTGATGAAATTCGACACAAAGTTAGTTTTGACGGAAAAACAAGTTTTTATCCCGGAAAATCCAAATGTTACATTGGCAACTACGGACGCTCAAAATTGTAAAAACAAAACAGAAAACAGATATGAAATAAAATTTTAAATTCAGCAGCCGTAGTCTAAAATCTAATCCGTTGATTGGCTATTGATATTTGGCTCAAATACAACGCTGGGTCCCGATTGTAGGTAATCCACTCAATGCATGCACACACGTAGGGATTAGCAGAAATGATCCGAGCGCGAATGCGATCGAGGAATGTTCCGACAGTAGGATATACACTGCACACCTTTATGGTGAGGTTCTTCAGTTAGGTCAGACGCGTAGTACTAGTCAGCGTGGGTGTATGACCAGATGTATGAACGTAGACAAATTAATAAAAATAAATAAAATATTTTTTATTTGGAACAACTTAAGTATACAGCACCCCTAGCCAAGTTAACAATCTACAATCGTTAACGCTAGTAGAAAACTATTCAAATGAATGGGAATGACACCATCTCAACGTTAAATCACGTGATCAACAAACGAATAGAAAATTCGTAGACAAGTTTACATCGTTCAAAATGATAGAATAGAATGTTATCGTTTCTACAATGTTGATCGCACTACCTACACTTTAGTCTATGGTGAGCGTTCCTACCAAAGAGCTAAACTCTTTGGTAGGAACGCTCACCATAGACTAAAGTGTAGGTTTTTTCTACAGACATTAGAAAACGAGCGATCGACTCAGTCGTGTCAACTTGGCTACTAATTTAGCGCTTTCTACAATCGCTTACGCCGAGCCGTTTACGATTGTAGAAAGAGAATCGATGCGAAACGTTTGTAACTTGGCTAGGGGTGCAGATTACACAGGAAAAACGAAGAAAGCTACAAAACTTATGTACTGTGGCGCAGCTATCAACGCCCAATTCAAAATACATTCAATCATAGACATTGTTTCAGGTGAACCTTAAAGAAGTTAAATTAAGGATGACAAAAAAAAAAATAGAAAAAATATATATAAAGAACACGCATGTTGTATAATGTAGAGTGGAGGTGGGGATGAGGTGTGTATTTGTGTGGGTGTGTATGTGTGTGTGTGTTTCTACCGCGTTTATGACACCATAAGTTGCTCAGTCTCATCATAGGACAAGCGCTTAAGCCAGTGGGTCACATTTCTCTTCAGTTCATTCCTAGTCATAGGGTATATTTTAATTTTTATACACACATCAACACGGTCTAAGGATATTTTTAAAAAAGCGAATTACTATCAATGTGTTAATTATTTATATGACATGTATATATTTAAAAGATAAATTACCTGCCTTCAGATCATAGTGGTCAGACGGTTACTTTCGCGTACAATAGACAATTACAAAGAATTCAGATACAAACTAGACTAATAACACCCAGCAATCTAGACAAATTTAATAATAATTTAATTAGCAAGTTAAGTATACCGGGTCATATTAGAAACAATGCAAATGTATTTTATGAAGAATTATTTTCGGTAGTGCACACTGAATTTAATAATACCTTAAAAAATAAATCTAAAACTATTGGTCCAAAGTTTATTTTCAGTGACTGGGCAACACAGGGTATTCGGAAAAGTAGGGAACGATTGTTTGAGCTGTACGGCCTTAAGCCTTACATCAACACTGAAGCTTTTAATAAATATGTTGCTACTTACTCGAAATTTTTTAAAAACACTTGCAAGGTAGCCAAATCCTTATTCATTAGCAACAAGATTAAACGAGCCGACAACAAAATAAAGACGGTTCGGAAAATTATCAACAGTGAAACAAATAGAAATAAAAAACAAGGTAATGACTTCACACTAGAGACACCGCGTGGCCTTGTGAGCTCCAACAATGAAGTTGCTCAAGAATTTGTAAATTTCTTTACCAGTATCCCACTTAAAACTACTGAAACCTTAAATTCCTCTCCCTTGCTCTCTATTGATTTATTGAAAGCGAACGTTTCAGCCTGTCCAAATGAATTTAAATTTCAACATATAAACCCCTTAACAGTCATAAAAGGTTTTAAGCAAATCAAGGTCAAACTAACGGAAGATCTATGGGGTATGTCTATCAAAGCTTGTACCTCAATTATTGAGACTGTAGCGCCGTATTTAGCCTCAATATTTAATTTGTGCGTGGATCAAGGGGTCTTCCCGGATCTAATGAAATTCAGTAAGGTAATACCGCTTTTTAAATCCGGGGATAGTAAAGACACCAATAACTATAGGCCCGTATCCGTGTTGCCGGTTTTCAGCAAGGTGTTTGAAAAGATAATGCTCAATCAAATGCTTAAGAGTCATTTCACGTTTTCGCGCAAATTTCTAAGACTTTAGTCGCCTAAATTACCATCTTAGAAAACATCCTGGCATTTTTGAATACATGTTAAAAATAGATCAGTTTTTCTTATTGACACTTAATGTAACACATTTACAAAAAACTTATTTGTTTACTATGTAGTGATTAATCTCCCACAACTAGTTTACTAAAAAATCTTCGCAGAGTCAATTTCAGACTCCTAATTCTACCATAAATATTTATAAATCTCACTCAAAAAAATACACAAAGCATCAGACATATACTTTTGTCGACAAATAATGTTCTAGAATATCGATAATTAATAACAATAATTGGTAAAAAAATAAAGTCTTAGGTCAATTTTTACGTTTTATATTGCTATTTTATCGTGATTTTTTGGTTTGAATAAAGCGTAATTACATTGAAAAAAAAATGTAAAAATAAACTATGTTCTTTTACTAAACTAATTCCAAAGTTTTATTAAAATCAATTCATTTAATCAGATACAACATAATTTTTAACATCACTCTAAATTAGAATAAATTACGACGCATAAGCGATCACGGATTAGTACGGCCCGAGCGCCCATCGGCGAAAGACCTGTGCCATTTTTTTCCGCGTCCCGATTTTCGAGCGTATCTATCGTAAACGCATTGTTATACTACGACTACAACATTTTGATTCTCTTTGTATTTTTTTTCATTACGTTGGAATTTTGTTTATTATCAAGTAAAGTATTATTTTAGTAGTTTGTAGATGAATTGTTATATTTCTGTTTTATTAGTTTTAGCAATGGGGCGTAAGGGTTATATTATCATTGTGTCAATATAAGGAAAGAATAAAAGAAAAAAGAAACAGAAGCGAGGTGGATATTAGTTTTATTTGCAATTCATATACATAGTTATCGATCACGTAAGGTACCCCGCGAAATTCAAATTTTCTAACGACTATTTCATTGATGAGTTGATTATAACTCCGCAAATCCATTATTTGCTACGATCGCGAATCATATTTTGTTCAACATACAACCTGACACTGACATATAAATTTTCTTTTCTTAACATATAATTATATCGACATGGAATACAGAACCGTAATTACAATGTGAAGGGTTTGAAAACACTTACCACTCCTTTAGAAATATTTGGGGTACGAAATTTGATAGCTATTTTGTTTTCATTTTAGAATGAGAAATCGCGTGAAAACAGAGGATAGTACTTTTAGAAGAGACGCCGTGCAGGGTACTAGTGGAAAGTGATTTAATAAAATTGATTGTTTTAGTTAGGTACAACTAGCTGTGCCCGCGGCTTCGCTCACGTCAGCGTGTATTCTTTTGGCATTATCAGGGAACATTACATGAGAACGTGAAGTCGTAGTATATTCCTGACATCTTCTACAAAACAACATACTAATAAACTGACTTACTTACTGTTAATTTTAATTAAAACTTGTTAGTACTTTTTTTTTAATACCTACTAAAGGAACTCGTACAAAATTTTTGAGGGGAATCAATTTAGATGGCCATCGACACGGAAGAAGTTTATGAACAAAGCAAATAGATGCAATCCATGATATATCATAGGTACATCTACACAGAGTAGGTATCCTTAAAAAAATTCTTTCAACTCTGAGAGCATAATCAGTCGATCAAAAGTAAGAATATGGAAAAACCTCGTTACTGTGAAATACTGTAAACGCTTAAATTTAATGTATTTAAGGAACCAGAAAGAGTATGCGCTTCGAAATGAAGATTATCATGTTTATCAACCTTCCTACCTACTAAATATAATAAAAAGTATAATAATAAATATGTAATAGAAACATACACATAAAAACATATTTACATAACATATATTTGTGTTTTATTAGTTTAGAAGGGTTTAATAGATAAAAGACTGAATAAATAAATTATCTTTTTGCCTAAATCTCAAACCAAGGTGCATTACGATTATAACGGCCCAAGATTGTTTAGTCCGTCTCGACACTCGCGCTGCACTGTTCGCGTTGTGTAAGTGTGGATAGCTACGCACACATACACAAAGCTGCGGTCTTTTACCTAAACTCGAGCGTTTGAATTTTGTGAAATGGCTCTTAACCATTTTAACACTAATAAAATATTACACGAGCAACAGTATGGTTTCACCAAAGGACGTTGTACAACTGACGCCGGTGTCACTTTATTAAAACACATATTTACTGCGTGGGAAGAGGCACAAGATGCCATAGGAATCTTCTGTGACCTTTCGAAGGCATTTGATTGCGTACATCACGAAACCCTGATCTTGAAACTTCAGCATTACGGTTTAGGTAAACTTGCGCTCAGTTTAATAAAATCGTATTTGAATGATAGACAGCAGCAGGTACAAATAAATGGAGTCAACTCAATGGGTTTAAAAGTAAAAATGGGTGTACCACAAGGTTCGATATTGGGTCCCTTCCTCTTTTTAGTATATATATATTAATGACCTACCCCAACTATTCAACAACCATCCGCATATGGTGTTGTTTGCTGACGATACTTCTTTGTTTGCTGACGATACTTCTTTAATATTTAAAATAAACAGACGTGCCACTAATCTTGATGACGTAAATAACGCCCTACTGCAGGTCCACAATTGGTTTACCGCTAATAATTTAGTACTAAATGGGAAAAAAACTAAATGCATTAGATTTGCTCTACCAAATGTCAAAAGTAGTGATTGTGACATAATATTGAATCAAGAGAAACTAGAATTTGTCGATAAAACGGTTTTCTTGGGAATCACGCTTGACTCAAGGTTACAATGGGGTCCTCATCTAACATCTCTTGCAGGACGGCTAAGCTCAGCAGCATATGCTGTTAGAAAAATCCGTCAATTTACTGATGTTGATACCGCGAGGCTGGTCTATTTTAGTTATTTTCATAGTATTATGTCATACGGTATTTTACTATGGGGACGGGCTGCAGCCATCGAGTCTATATTTATTCTGCAGAAAAGAGTCATCAGAGCCATTTATGAATTACGTAGACGCGATTCTCTAAGAGAACTGTTTAAGGAAATTAATATCATGACAGTACCTTGTCAATACATCTATGAAAACATCATGCAATAATGTAATTTTTTCTAACGTACGTTAGAAAAAATCGGCATTTATTCAGTAAGAGAGGGGACAGACACCACTATAACACTAGAAATAGGGACCAACTAGTTCAGCCAGGTTTCAGGCTTGCTAAAGTGGATTCATCTTTCATGGGGTACTGTTTGAAATGTTACAATAAAATACCTCCCCACATTCTTCAACTGAATGAGACGAAATTTAAATCTTGTATAAAACGTACACTATGTAGGCAAGCATATTATAAGTTAGGGGATTATATTGATGATAAAAATGCTTGGCTAAATGCTGGTCCTGCTCCACAACCATAGGTGGGGGGGGGGCAAACTAATTGTTTGTACTGGTCGGGCATTATTTGAGTCCATCGTCACGTAAAGAAGAAGATGAAGAATTGATTCCCATGTTAATGTATTGTGGAAGCTGCAGAAGATTGTAAAAATATACTTGCATTGTATAGATTCCAGTTCTTAGTATTATATAATTGCATAGCACATGTGTGAGTACTTTGTACTGTTCAGCCACCATTTACATTTATTTATCTTTCATTGACTTGAATATGCCTTGGTAGCTGAGAGAATGTCATGCTCACTTAGATGTCTCGCTGATGGTGGCGGGTGTGTCGGGTCATTTAGTTCCCTTCAATATGGTTGAGTTGAATGGCGCCGGTACATGCGTCATGTCTGTGAACGGGCGCTGTCAGTTGGGACTGGTCATCTCTTAGCTGCCAAGGTTCATTTTAATTACTTTATTCATAAATATTTTTGATCTAATCTTTTACTCTGGATGCTCTTAGTGTGCACGTCTTTCTACATCGTTCTCACATATATGTATAATCTCAAAATTAATGATGTAACCAAGATTTTGTAACAATATTTTGATTTTAAAAGAGTGTCCATGGAGTTTCTTGCCCGTTCTTCTCCATAGAGATCTACGAGTCCCCAGCATCTCCTCGTGGGCCAGGGATGTGGCTCGCGAGGAGATGCTGGGGACTCTCAACAGAGATCCGTGGGGGCGCCCTTACAAGATCGTGCGGGATAAACTCCGTACCTGGGCCCCCCTACTGACGCAGAGTCTCTGGCCTGAGCTCGTGGAGGACATGATGAGTACTCTGTTCCCTTCGCGAGGGGAACATCCCCCCCGTCTATAGCTCCGCCGCCAGCGATGCTGGAAGCGGACCAACAGGACGACGACGAAAACGCTCCGGAAGTGACTGGGGTAGACCAGAGAGTGGCGGTACGTAGGCTCAGTGTCAAAAATACCGCCCCGGGATCCGACGGCTCGGAGGCTCTCGGGCACCGACTAGAGGTGCTCCTAAGCGCATGCTTGGAGAGAGGCCAGTTCCCGCTTCGTTGGAAGACGGGAAAGCTGGTCTTCATTCGGAAGCCGGGGCGCCCTGCGGAATCTCCGTCCGCATACCAGCCCGTGGTGCTGCTTGGCGAGGTGGGAAAGCTCTTTGAAAGAGTAATTGCAAACCGCCTCGCCGAGCACCTTGCGGGGTCGGGGCCAGATCTTGCGGAACACCAGTTTGGTTTCCGCAAGGGGCGCTCTACGGTGGACGCTATCATGCGCGTGAGAGCCCTCACGACGGGATATGCGGTTTCCCGGGGTGGGGTTGTCTTGGTGGTGTCTCTCGACATCGCTAATGCCTTCAACACCATGCCCTGGAGCTGCATTAGGGAGGCACTTCGGTATCACCGGGTGCCGACCTACCTTCGTCGTGTGGTCGAGTCGACTTTGAAGTACCTAGGACTCGTCTTTGACAGCCAGTGGATCTTCGTGGAGCACTTCCGACGTTTGGCCCTCAAACTGGAACGGATTGGCGCTGCCTTCAGGCGGCTCCTGCCCAACCTGGGGGGGGCAAACGCCCCCTGCCGGAGGCTCTACGCAGGAGTCGTGCGGTCCATACACATGCAGTCGTGGCCGGGGGCCACGTGGTGGGCCTGTGGGCTATGGGCTAGCTCGCCGTCTGTCCGTCTCATGACAACAGACCGTGTCGATGGCGCGTTCGTGTTCCACGCGCGCCTCAAAGAGAGTCAGCAATAGGAAAGGGTCCGCAAGGACCGATGCCTGCCGGGGTTGCGGGACCGTTTGAAAGAGATACCGTGGCCCCGGAACACAAAGGGCGATGAAGGAACATGAATAGGTTTTAGTCAGTATAAGTCTGAAAGTCCCTCCTGCTTCGCCCAGAGCGAGAGAAGTCATTTGATGATTTCCCATCCTCTTCATAGAAGTAAAAAACATAATCAGTTCCTTGATTGCTAATTTTATAAGACTGATTTATCCAATTAATAGTACACCACGTTGTATTTTTAGAAATGCTTATTAAAATGATCAAATCGTTTATTTGTGATACATGGGTTACATGCAGGTGTTCATTACATAATTACAACGACGATATTCGTATTATATCAGTTTTTTCATTAAACCATATCTTTCTTTACATATTATTAAAAAACAATGTATTTATATTTTTTTTTTTTTGTTTTTTATTCACAATTTCGGTGCAAACGCAGAATTTCTGTGTCACCAATACAATTTCGGTGGCAATAATAAAATTTCTGTGGCTCGCCAATTTCGGTTGCCCAAATAACTCTCTAAGTAATTTTTTTATAATATCCCCTTTTAGAAAATGTATATATAATGTGGATATGTTGCGCTTTGTTATTAAGGTTTTTCAAAAAACCTGAAAATGAAAATGTCCATGGAAATTAGGTAAAAAATCGAGTTGTTGAAATTGACTCAGGTGGTATATCAAGTCCCAGTAGTCGACAGTCCGTTGACACAATTCCACCGTCTGTGGCAGACGTAGCTCCGCCTTCAGAAGCTACTGCTGACGGTACTTCACTGTGATCAGTCTCCGTCTCCTCCTCCACAGCCCTAGTAACATGAGCGGTGGTAGTTGGGCAGTCTGTTTCTGACTGTGATATGATTTCCGAATCAGTTTCAATTTCTGATGCGTCGGAAACACTGTAGGTATCCCACGTTGAAGACGTGTGCTCACATTGGCCACTATGATATTTTCTTATCTGATTCTTGTGTCTAGTTACATGGGAGTTCAATTCAGGAACAAAAACTTTGTACACCACCCTGCCAATCTGTTCTACGATAATTGCTCGTATCCAAAAATGTTTTTTCTTATTCACATATTTTTTAATCAATACTTCTTCACTTATGTTAAAGTCTTTACTATTTTTACCGCCGTAGTATTTACTCTGTAAAACTTGTTTACGTTTAACCGCTGCGGAGAGCTCCGGCGAGGAAGGCAAAGGCGTCGGTTTTAATAAGTCTAATCTACACCTGAGTGGGCGGCCATATAACAACTGTGCCGGTGATTTATTTGTCGAGCTATGTGTTGAGTTCCGATAATCAAATAAAAACTTGTTTATTCTATTATCTAAGTTTTTCCTATCATGGCATGTCAATAATAAACTTTTGATACCTTTTTTAACAATTTTAACGGAACTCTCGACTTGGCCGTTACTGCTTGGATGGTATACGGGCGAAAAAATTTGTCGCATACCATTCAATCTACAAAACTCACTTTCTATTTTACTACGGAGTGCGTAAGCTACCGGCCGAGCCTTGCGAAAAACCGGTTTGGCGTCAGGTGTTAACGATAATCTTATTTTGTATTTAGTGAAACTACCTATTTTATCTGAAAACACCGATGGAAAGTCATTACTGAGTTTGTCTAATAGACTATTGTCATTCCCCATGTCGCAATATTTTATAGAGGCTATTTCTAATCTAAAAAGCCTTATAAAATCTCTCCCCAACAACGGGGGTCCACCATCGCGCACTACGTAAACATTAAGCGTGTGTGTGTGACTTTGGTACGTCACCGGCACTGGCATAACGCCTAAGGTAACAATCGTACCTCCACCATAACTTTTTATGGTTTTATTTGTCGGCGATAACGGAATGTTAGAAAAATATTTATCATAAGTTTTATTAGAAATTGCTGAAACGGCCGCTCCACTATCGATTTCAAAATTTTAAATATAATCCGTTAATATGAATGCGCACAGACATTGGCTTCGACTCTGACTCACACCGAATATTACTTATGCATTTGACTTTACCTGTATTGCCTTCCCCTACGGAATTCTCCTCAACGTATTTCACAGAACTAGACGTTTTATCAGAACACATTCGCCGTAAATGACCCTTTTTGCCACATTTCCGACACGTAAAATTTTTAAAACGACAGTCGTTCGATTTGTGATTTTTAAAACCACACACTACACATTTAGCCACCTCGTTCACTTTCCTATCCGCAATTTTGAATACCGCACTAGACGCCAAGTCTGCCGCTGGAACCGCGGGAACAATAGCGGCGGCTGCGCGCGCACAGCGCACGCTTTCCGCCAACTCCACCGCCTTCGCCAACGTCAGCTCCTTGACGTTCTTCGAGAACAGCTTGTCGCGCTCGGGTCCGCTCATCATTCCCATGACGAAGCGATCTAGCAACGACTCCTCCAAGTTCCCGAAGCCGCAGTGAGCCGCTAGCCCTCTTAATCGGGCTGCCCATTGTGCGGGACCTTCATCTGCCCTCTGACACGCAACATAAAATTTTGATCGTTCGGCGAATCCATGACGCTGTAACGTTGTTAGTTCATAATTGATAAAACGTAAACAAATAAAACAGAAGTCATTTTAATATCGTTTACCAGCCGACCAAATCACCTGATCGCGCCTGTACTTTTGTCTCACTCGCTCGCGTTCCTAAAACCAGTTTTTTTCCCACTCCATCATTCTCCGCGCGCCGCGAGCGTCGACCACGCTCGCATACCTGCAGAGGCCAGTCGTCATTTACGCGCGGTCAGTCTACACACATATTAGACGACATATGCGCAGCCTCGCGAATTAGACTTTGATTGGACTACTGATAATTTCCAAAACTTTTTTTAATAATTTTACTTTTAAAAAAGTTCTATAAAGGAACCATAACTTCAGTGTGTAATTCCCCATATCGGGTAAGTGGCTAAGTGTTGACAAATTCACGCAGTGCTTGTTTCTAAATGTCATGTCAAGGTCAATGATGTGCAAAAATTATTTCATCATCTTTTTCATAGACATAATTTTAGCTACTATTTCAACTATTGTACTCAAACCTTAATTGCTACATCAATGTTCATGTAGGTATGTGTAAATATTAATTTAAAAGTGCTTCACACCTTTTTTTCTCTTTTCTTTTTTTCTCTGTAAACTCCGCTTCTGAAGGTGACCTCTACACACATACGCCCTAAGCGCAATAGTACCCATCCCTACGCTTGCGCTTACGCTGCTGTGGTCACCGTCAGGAGAGGATAAGCAGAGAACCCTACGCTTACCACTGGACATAAATTCCAGGGACCAAAGTTCGGGATTTTCTTCCACCGGGATTAACCCGTGTGTGCCGTTGCCGCGTCACCTGGTGCCGACACTCGCATCTGACGAGTCGCTTCCACCGGCATCCGGCATCCGACATCCAACGACGCCTCTACGGGCATCGGGCATCCGGCACCACTACCACCTACCCTGCGGGTCCTGCATCCTGCTCCTCGGCTCCAGCGTCCATACAGCTACGCGCAAGCCAGGGCAGTACTTGACGCGCCTACCTCCATATGTCGGAAAAAACCTATGACGGGCTTTAGTGATCCGCGACCTATACTTAATAAATTATTTTTTATGAAAGTGTTGGTGAATTTTGTTTAAACCTATTAGGGTCTCATATTCCCACGCTTCAACGCTTAGGTGTAAAATGTTTATCTAAGACGTCCAAAATATTCTGGAACTCTTCTTCCTCCAATTTCTTTGGCAGCACAAGGTCGCTTGTGAGTTTGTAGGTGGACTCGCTGAGTGTTGTAAGCAAAATCGCTTTGCGTTTCAGACCCGATTTATCAGTAATCACAAGATCGTTGGCAATAAACCATTGCTGGAGACGATTTTTAAATGACTCCCAATCCTGAGATAGATGGTCAAAAGTATTAAGAATACCGAAAAAATTGGCCGCCATTTTGCACGCGTTGTATTGTTTTTTTCCTCGTCGCCACTATTACGTACGTGCGAATGAAACAACGACTTGCTTAGCACTGACAGTTTATTATAAAGAAATGACATGTGCGTGAGGTTGCAACCTTCACAGACTAAACCTGCTTACACATATATAACAATGTTCATAACACATCGGCATGCTCAGAACAAGGTTGTCAATGTCTTGCTGCGGAATATTGTCCCATGTCCTTCTGAGGTGCGCAAACAGTTGATCTTCTGTAGCCAGATTTTCAGGAACTTCCTTCAGAGCTCTTCTTTGCAGCATATCCCACGCATGCTCAATGGGATTTAGATCTGGCGATTGAGCAGGCCAGTCTAAGGCCCTAACATTATGACTGTGTATGTAACCAAGCTGCTACCGTTCTCGCCGTGTGTGCCCGGGCATTGTCGTGCATGAGCAGGAAATCTTGCCCCATTTGTGTTCTGTGGGGCAAGATTATGGGCCCCAGCACCTGTTGGACGTATCGTTCTGCCGTCATATTGCCCCGCACCCAAACGAGATCCGTCCGTCCTCCAAGACGAATTCCTGCCCAAACCATAATTGTTCCTCCTTGGTATGGGTGAACTTCCTGAGGGTTCTGGAGACGGCTCCATCGTCCAGGAACTCGCCAAACACGCGTCTTTCGTGAATCTGGATGGAAGCCGAACCTGGATTCATCCGTGAACAGCACATTGGACCATTGGTCACGGCCCCAGTCCACGTGGTTCCGAACCCATTCTAATCGTCGTCCACGATTGCCTCTCCGTAAAGGTGGGACCCGGAGTGGTCTACGAGAGCGTAGATTGCTTTCATGCAGTCGCCTTCTTACAGTTTGGTCACTCACAAGCACTTGGTGTTCCACTCGCAGCCTTTGGACCAATTGAGTCGCCGTTGCATTTGGTTGTGCTCGCGCAGTAATTTGCAAAAATCGGTCTTGTCTGGGGGTAGTGATGCGACTTGGCCCCCGGTGCCTCTCCGCTACTTCACCTGTGGCACGATAGCGTGTCCACAATCTTGAAATTACATTTTGATGGATCCCTATGGCCTCAGCAACATTACGCTGAACAGATCCAGCTTCCAGCATTCCCACAGCTCGTAACATCTCCGCCCTCGTCAAATGTCGGCGTTGCATGGCTACAATACCTCAATTTTAACTTTATCTTTCGTTTAAAAATGAAAAAAACTGTAACTAAACGTAATTCGTATTGTTTTCTAAATTTCGCACAAATGAAAATTCCCTCTCCTATACATCAAGACATTTTTATGCCACCGAAACAAAAGGATTTTCAAAAATATGAATTTGGAATTAGTCTGAGATAAATTACAAACAAATCGGTGTATAAAAGATTCCAATGCGGCCAGTACTTTTCGAGTTATTTAATTGAGTATGAAATATCCCTAGACCGTGTTGATGTGGTATTTACGGCATTATAAAGTTTGGAGCTGGTGTGAGTGAAGTGGCGACTGACCATCGCTAACCTGCAGCGTTCAGTCTTACAGACTCGACGGCACGACGCTTCTTTATAAGGGACTGAGGGTCGTAAGGGAGAAGTGGGTGCTTCCTAAGAACTGAGAGGACCTCACAAAGTGAGTAAAGCTCAGATGTGGGAAATCTAATAGGTTTCTTAGCTTACTTTCGAAACTGCTCTCCGAGCCCTCTCTAGCCGCAGCATGGTTGTCTTGTGCGTTTCCCCCCACGTGGTTATGCAGTAACCGAGTACTGATTGAGCGAGGGCAAAGTAGACCATTCTAAGGCATTGGAAATCAGCAGCCGCTCGAAGTTTTTTAAATAAGTAGATCAATCTTCTGACTCAAACCACAACTGAATTAATCTGTTTTTTCATTGTCAACAGACAAGACGAAAGGAGTGTGTAAGTAGTATATGGCGACGGGTTTCTGCTTACCTTTTTTTTTCGGATGGGAAATCATCAAATGACTCCTCCCGCTCTGGGCGGAGCAGGAGGGAGTGTCACACTTTTACTGACTAAAACCCATCCATGTTCCTTCATCGCCCTTTGTGGTCCGGGGCCACGGTATCTCTTTAAAACAGTCCCGCAGCCCCGTAGATTTGTGACCTTAGGCCGAGTTTCATCAATCAAACTGAAATTTGTACATCTAACCTATCATGTTCAAAAAATGTTAGTAGCACTTTTCCGTATAAAAATGATGATCCAACATTTAGTAAAACCTTACCATAGTAGAAAATAAACATTCGTGGTAAATATTGTTATCAATATACTTAGAATAGGAGCTCGCTCCAACTAAACATGATAGGGAGACGTAGGTTTGAATAATTTTAGCCTCAAAGCGATGTTAAGTTGCCACAAGTAGTCTTTAGATGTCTATGCTTCTTAAGAAGATATGAAACAAGTGTGGGCGAATTCCTTCCGACGCTCCTTATTCAATCGCATCTTCAAACTCGTCCGATCACAGACGGCAGTCGCTTAAGCTTGCGTAAGAGGCGCTTAGAACCTTTTCAATTTTTCTCTCAAAGGAAATGCATAATAAATAAAACTTTTCAAAGAATTTCCATCCAGTAACTAATCAAGTTATTCCAATCAAAAGACAAAAAAACTGACTCAACAAGAACGCATTCACGGCTCGGATATACAGCACACTTTTTGTTTCAGTAACCCGACTACTACCGCACAAAACATGTTACGAACTTTTTGTTTTTGCGTACAAAATAATTTTGTTATTTTTGTTCGAGAAAGGTTGTGCGCAAACCAAGGCCCACTTTGTGTACAGTTCATTGTAGTGGGTCGTCAGGGTGTACTGTATTTCAAACTTCAATAATTCACCCTGTTGACTTAACTCTCAATATGTATCGTGCCTGCCAAACAAGAGCTTATTAACCGCCGGAATTGATGAACAGCAGTCTCATTCATAACACGGAGTAATAAATCGCTGCCATTAGGTAATGCGTTTGTATCGTGCAGTGTAAAGTGTCGCACTGTGCAGGGGTTGTCAACACTTTGCTATCATAAATCAATCCAACTTTCCCCACAACACAGATTGCCCGAACAACACAATTACACTTCAGTTTCCACGAAAATTTGCACGTAGCCATTCATTCTGTAAAGTCAATTTTCGTATCCTTGGAATAAATTAACCCATTTATTATTGGGTACTCCAAGAACAACAGTCTCGCTAGTAGCATAGTACGGAACTTAAGCCAAAATCGTTTTCATAGTATACTATTGATCCGGGAAGAGTTACTGTATGTATATGCTTGTATAGGTTGCACGACACAGCACGGCTTATGCATAGAGAGAGTGGTTAGTAAGTGGAGTACTTCATCGGGTAGAACATTGAAGGTATGGTGCAAGGAAGGGAAATGTCCATAGGTTCACTCAGATATCATCGCATCATGAAATATTTATGACTACCTGATGCCCACGGATACGCCTGCCCGCAAATTATATACTAAAACCTTTCTCTTATATCGTTCTATCTATTAAAAAAACCCGCATCAAAATCCGTTGCGTATTTTTAAAGATCTAAGCATACACATGGACAGACGCGGCGGGCGACTGTGTTTTATATAAGGTAGTGATAGTGATAGTGATAGTAATAGTGATAGTGATGAGCATTGAGCAACTCAGAATACCGTGTTTAATGTATTGCTAGTGAAGCCATCAAATTGTATTCTAACACACGGTGAAACTTCAGAATCTGTAACAGCAATGAATCCTGTCACTCAGCGACATTTACGCGAAAAAAAAACAGTAGTTTCCCAAGAAACACTTCATTTACTATCTACTCTGTGCCACTCCTCGAAACACCCCCCAGTACCATAGTATCCAGTACCTACACGTGTTCCTAACTCACGGTAGGATTTAACGTAAGTACACAGTCAATGGTGTCGATTCTGTTGTTCACAAACTAAACTAAATTTAGGCTATCGCTATCTTTTACTAAAAACGCAGTGCGAGAAAAAGACGGCTATAGCTATGAATTAAGTTAGTTGCTTCACCGTGTTTTTAGTCGACATGTTTTTACGTGCACCCTTCATTTGTATAGAAATATTAGTTTCAACTAAATTTGACAGCTCTAAATTGCGTCCGTCTCTTTCTCGTTTTTGATTTTTATTAGGATGTTATCTTGCATTTAAACATATTTTAACTTCACTTTTACTTGTTTGCTATACTTTCAGTTCATTCAGATTTTTTCAGTTTACAAGTCAACTATGGAAGAATAGCTTCCATAATTGGCTTGTAAACTGAAAAATCTAATTAGTCCGTTTCTTTTGTTACGTAAACCAAAATTTACGAAGATACAACGCTTTTGAAATTCTCAATACGTCACGCCGTGGTTTAATTTTTAGTGCGTTCTGACGTCACGAGCCCCCACTCCCGAGTTTTGACGCGTTTTATCTTTGTCAATATTCATATATTTACAAAAACAAAAAATACGTGTCTATTCTTTTCTAATACTCGAACTGACGGACTAAATACATTTGCAATTTATTGATGGTGGAAACTAGCCTATTGATTAGTTCATTACAGAAGATACCTAGATTTATTATGCTAAATACTTTAAACTTCCAGGTATGAATAGTATAATGCCTCGTTGACCTAGTGGTTTCTAACATGACCTCATGGTCCTAGATTCGATTCCCAGGTCGGGCAAAGTGTTATTAGATTTTTTCATCTGAAATTTAGTACCAGCCACGGAATCCCGATTTGTGGGTGTACTATTATACACTACTGCCAATCCCTTCGGGAATTACAGCCGTGGTGTTACGATTTGTTAACGTCAGTAACATCAGACCGCGCATTTCATCGATTTTCCACTAACGATGTCCACTTGTCTAGAGGCATTATGCCTTCGTACACAAATAAAGAATGCATTGAAAAACAACTCCTACATTTCGTTGTCAGTAAGTTCAGCGGCTGTCTAGCACGTAGACGTAAGTGTCAAAGTATCATACACTACACTAACGAGACGTCATTTTTACTATAAAAAGAAATGTCCCGTTATTTTTGAATTATTCAATAAAATCCAATGAGAAGACACTGAAACAAGTCGCTATGTGTCGGGACAATGCACGAATTATAATAAAATATTGAATTTTTTGCATGAAAACGAATCTGTCGTCGATCTAGCTAGACAAAGGGGAAAATTAAAATCCCTTTTTATGACTGACCCTTCCAATATTTCGATAGAAGTTAATACCTTTAAAAACTTTTGAAGTGTTAACGGATTCAAATATTTTAATTTTATTAGAATAGTCATCATACTCGAATGGGTCTAAATTCAAATTCCGGGACGGTTCAGGATTATTAATAATTTGAAGCCGTTTGATGTTTTTCAGTCGTACCTGCCTACGTTTGTGCTCAATTGGAATAAGAGAGAGAATTGCTCAGTTTGAATAATCTTCACTAATATTATAAAGACGTAAAATTTGTTTGTATGTAGGCGGTAATCTTCGGAACTACTGATGCGATTCCACTAATAGGAAGCTACATTATCTCTGCATGAGTGTCATAGGCTACATTTAAAACGTTCCCGTGGGTTAATTTCCGTACAAAACGGGAGCGAAGCCGCGAGCAAAAGTTAGTCTAAACTAATAATATTACAAAGAGGAAAGATTTGTATTTTTGTGTGTATGTTTGTAATGAATAAACTCAAAAACTACTGCGCCGATTTCAAAAATTCACCATTAGAAAGTTACATTCACCCTGAGTAACAAAGGCTATATTTTATCCCCGTAATCCCACGGGAACGGGAACTACGCGCGGGTGAAACCGCGTGACGTCCGCTAGTCTATACATATAATAAATCTGTAGAAAAGTCATTTTTGTACATTGAAGAAATTGAAACAAAAAATAGCCAGCGTGTGAAAAGATAAGTAACAGAACCCATTTCCATCATTTTTGAAATTTTTGTCTGTTTGTCTGTTTGTTTGTGCGCACATCACGTAAAATCTACGAATTCAATGCTGACAATGTTTATACATAAAAATTGTGTGTAACTTGGGGTATGATTTAGTGTTTGTTTCATTGAAATCGGTTAATTCTATCAAAAGATATATGAACTTAAAGTTTTCAAGAAGAATAAGATACATACATGCAGCGACATCTGTTGAACTAAAATTATACCAATGACTAAAAATGTGCTCACCACCAATGACGTATTATATAAAGACACGTCATGAACCAACATCGCGGCGTTTAAAAACGGCGAAAATACTAGAACTACGCGTGAAGAAAGAGAAAGAAAATATGACACCGAACGGCGGGATGCCTGTTGCGAGAGGGAGATAAATATACATCTTCAGTCACGTCACAGGATTTATTAAATTATAAACAAACGTAGCGTCGCGCGACAGGTTGGTGCGTAACTAAGCGCGATGTGGCCAATTGGCTTCATTTCATGTTGTCATTTTAGAGTGCGGACAACGTATCTATAGTTTATATATCATTGCTCACCACAGTCATAACTTTTAAATCGACTGACCAGCTTTAAAAAAAAATTATAGCATAGGTAATATACTTTAGCAGTTTAACATTTTGGTCGATGGACGGCGTTGTTTATTTCACTCCATTTTCTGAATTGAATGACCCTCGCCCGTGTCAGTTGCCTATTTTTTTTTTTTTTTTTTTCGGATGGGAAATCATCAAATGACTCCTCCTGCTCAGGGCGGAGCAGGAGGGAGTGTCAGACTTTTACTGACTAAAACCCAGCCATGTTCCTTCATCGCCCTTTTGTTCCGGGGCCACGGTAACTCTTTCGAACAGTCCCGCAACCCCGGCAGACATCGGTCCTTGCGGATCGGCCCTTCCTTTTTGCTGACTCTCTTTTAGGCGCGCGTGGAACACGATCGCGCCGTCGACACGGCCTGTCGTCATGAGACGGACGGACGGCGAGCTAGCCCATAGCCCACCGTCCACAGGCCCGCGCCTACGGTGGCCGGGGGCCACGTGGTTGCCCCGGAAGCCCGGGGCGTCTGCCGCGGCGGCCGGGACGTTGAGAGGTTCTCTCCCTCTCACGTACCGCCACCTCCTTCTCTAGCATTACTGCTTCGTAGAAGGAGGTGACGGCGTCCCATTCCGTCTCGCTCCGGACCATGGCTTGCACCAGGGCCGGACGCGAGAGGTCGCCGCTGCAAACGTGTAAATTGCCTCACGATTGGTTTTTTAACCGACGAAACAAAAAGAAGGCAGTTCTCAATTCGACGCGTATTTTTTTATATATGACCACGGATAACTTTTACAGAGAAGTCCGTACATGGTCCTTTTGTTTGTAAAAAGCGTAGGTACATCTCAAAGTTGGTCCCATTTATAATTGAAAAATCGTGTTTGGGCTAATTTCTTGCACCTTTGATGAGAACTTTCGACCTAGCTGGAGTATGACTGTCATCGAGTGTCTAAGGATGAAGGAGGTGGCGGAACGTGAGAGGGAGAGAACCTCTAATGCCCGGTTCCTATAAAAAACGGTTCGTTATTGTTCAAAAGTACCATTCGTTTTTGAGTCACGAGTAACGGACGGTTTATGGCGTTCCTATAAATTTTTGCGTCTGCTGCCTGTAACGAATGGATGTTGGTTACCCACTTATCAAAGCCCTCCGTCAACACGTGTTCGACACCCCATGTGTTTCGTTATTACAATAGGGTAGATGACAAAAAAATACAAAAACAAAAAAGACGTGTCCAATATTTTTCGATAACTGACGGACTGAACACAAACATTTTTTTTAAGTCAGTCATCATCCCTATTAAGAATGTTTAGAATTAGAGTAAATCCATGTGCACATGATTCCTACCTTTATTCAGAAAACTTATCTTTTATGTTAATTTTTATAATTTTGATGTTGAAAAAATCTCTTTATTTAATTTTTTTTTTTATATAATTCTGGCTACTGAAGTGAACACAACGCCATTGAGAGCGACAGACTGGCTTGACACATTGCATTTTAACGGAACAGTAAATTAAATTGTAATTTGTATGGCACAGAGGATCATAAAATCACAGAGTACTTTTATCTAAGTGCGTAATGTATTATGGTTGTTTGATTGTTTCAAATGAATATTTTAAGATTTGTTTGAGAAATACATACCTGGCTCCCTTCACTTTTGCGGATAAATTCCGACGAGTAAACTTTGTACAGACGACATATCTAGCCGAAACCTAATTTGGAATTTAATATTATCCAAGATACTAAAATGATCGACTCTCGTTTTTTAATTCCGTTGATTACAACCACTTTCTTCATCTGATTCGGAGTTACTTCTGTCCAATAACCTTTCTAAATCCCTTAATTCACTATCTGAACGCGACATATTACAATTATTTATAGCAAATAACGCAGAATAAGTATAACTTTTGTAGACAACCGACCGAAATCGGGCAGTAAACAAATTGTAAACGACTCGTAAAAATGGCAGCTCGTTGACCTACCTTTTTTGTTATAGGAACACCATCGGCCGACATCTGCATACATTTGGGTTACGGTTCGTTATTCGAAACCCTCCCATCCGTAGAACTGATCTATCGGTAACTTAAGTAACGAAACGTTTTTTATAGGAATGGTTTTTGCATACGTGTCGTTGAAAATACTACTATCCGTAAGCAAAACGACTCGTTTCTTGTTTATAGGAACCGGGCATCAATGTCCCGGCCGCCGCGGGAGACGCCCCGGGCGTCCGGGGCCACCACGTGGCCCCCGGCCACCGTACGCGCGGGCCTGTGGACGGTGGGCTATGGGCTAGCTCGTCGTCCGTCTGTCTCATGACGACAGGCCGTGTCGACGGTACGTTCGTGTTCGACGCGCGCCTCAAAGAGAGTCAGCAATAGGAAGGGGTCCGCAAGGACCGATGCCTGCCGGGGTTGCGGGACTGTTCTAAAGAGATACCGTGGCCCCGGAACACAAAGGGCGATGAAGGAACATGGATGGGTTTAGTCAGTAAAAGTATGACACTGCCTCCTGGTCCGCCCAGAGCGGGAGGAGTCATTTGATGATTTCCCATCCGAAAAAATAAGGCTGTCGAGGTAGCCCTTTTTTGGAAAAACATAAGTAGATTATTTTAGCGATTAATGCAAATATATCGAAGAAATTAAATTGTTACCCACTTGGATCTACGTAGGTATATATCTACTAATATTATAAAGCTAAAGAGATTTTGGTTGGTTGAACGCGCTAATTACAGGAAAACTTTTAGTGTTGAATAGTTATCGAGGATGGCTATAGGTTATCTAACATCACGCTATAATTAAAAGGAGCGGAGCATCAATGATAAATGTTGCAAAAACAAGGAAAATTTATTTCTTTCGAGAGCTTCCTTTGCGGGCGCTGCATAAACGGTTAAAGTTGCGCAAAAATCATGTATTAGGGAATTGTTCGTTTTAAAGCGTTCTAAAAAAAACCGCGATAGCATTATGTCTATCTTTCAAGGTTGACTCCACTCTCTCTAACCCTCTCTCTCTCATGTGACGCAGACGAAGTTGCGCGGGTCAGCTAGTTCTAAATAAATTTCTAACGATACTTAACTACCCATCTAATATCCAACACCCTCGAAATATCAAAGATAGCGTGAATATCGTCGAAACATTAACTTTTACGTTAACGGTAAGTATGCATGTCAAATCGGGAAAGCATTATCTACAAAATCCATTTCCTCGTATGACTGGGCAGGAAAGTAAACGTCACTTCCAGTTATCAATGTTCGTGACGTCATTATATGTAGTATGACGTCACTATAGATTGTCCTTCGTTCGACAAAGCGTTTGTATGCAGTTATAAAGTAATTCATATAAAAAGAAAAATATTCAACTACTAGCTGACCCGCGCAACTTCGTCTGCGTCACATGAGAGAGAGAGGGTTAGAGAGAGTGGAGTCAACCTTAAAAGATAGACATAATGCTATCGCGGTTTTTTTTTAGAACGTTTTAAAACGAACAATTCTCTAATACATGATTGTATGTTGCGTAACTTTAACCGTTTATGCAGCGCCCGTAAAGGAATCTTTCAAAAGAAATAAATGTTCCTTGTTTTTGCAACATTTATCATTGATGCTCCGCTCCTTTTAATTATAGCGTGATGTTAGATAACCTATACTTAGCCGTCCTCGACAACTATTCAACACTAAAAGTTTTTTTTTTTTTTTATTCGAACCAGTAGTTCCTGTAATTAGCGCAACCAACCAAACAAACTCTTTAGCTTTATAATATTAGTAGATATTGATCCAAGTGGGTAACAATTTTTTCGAATATATTTGCATTAATCGCTAAAATAATCTACTTATGTTTTTCCAAAAAAGGGCTTGCCTCGACAGCCTTTCTTTTTTACGGATGGGAAATCATCAAATGACTCCTCCCACTCTGGGCGGAGCAGGAGGGAGTGTCAGACTTTTACTGACTAAAACCCATCCATGTTCCATAATCGCCCTTTGTGTTCCGGGGCCACGGTATCTCTTTCGAACAGCCCCGCAACCCCAGCAGGCATCGGTCCTTACGGACCCCTTCCTTTTTGCTGAATGCTGACTCTCTTTGAGGCGCACGTGGAACACGAACGCGCCGTCGACATGGCCTGTCGTCATGAGACGGAGGGACGGCGAGCTAGCCCATAGCCCACCGTCCACAGGCCCGCGCCTACGGTGGCCGGGGCCACGTGGTGGTCCCCGACGCCCGGGGCGTCTCCCGCGGTGGCCGGGACGCTGTGAGGTTCTCTCCCTCTCACGTTCCGCCACCTCCTTCTCTAGCATTACTGCTTCGCAGAAGTAGGTGACGGCGTCCCATTCCGTCTCGCTCCGGACCATGGCTTGAACCAGGGCCGGACGCGAGAGGTCGCCGCCGCCAATCGCCGCTTCAAGGAGACGGCGGTGCTCCGCCCATTGCCTCGACAGCCTTACGTCTTCATCCTTAGACACTCGATGACAGTCATACTTCAGCTAGGTCGAAAGTTCTCATCAAAGGTGCAAGAAATTAGCCCAAACACGATTTTTCAATTATAAATGGGATCAACTTTGATATGTACCTACGCTTTTCACAAAAAAAAGGACCATGTAGGGACTTCTCTGTAAAAGTTATCCGTGGTCATATATAAAAAAAAATACGCGTCGAACTGAGAACCTTCTTTTTGTTTTGTCGGTTAAAAAAACAATCTTGAGGCAACTGACACGGGCGAGGGTCATTCGATTCAGAAAATAGAGTGAAATGATCATAGCCATCTATCGACCAAAATGTTAAAATGCTAAAGTATATTATGCTATATTTTTTTTTAAAGCCGGTCAGTAGATTCAAAAGTTATGTGGTGAGCACATTTTTAGTCATTGGTACCATTTTAGTTCAACAGATGTCGCTGCATGTATGTATCTTACATTTGATGATTAGTTCTTCTTGAAAACTTTAAGTTCTTAGATCTTTTGATAGAATTAACCGATTTCAATGAAACAAAAACTAAATAATACCCCAAGTTACACACTATTTTTATGTATAACAGTTATCTACATTGGTTATGTAAATTTTACGTGATGCTTGATCATACAAACAGACAAACAGACAAAAAATCCAAAAATGCTGGAAATGTGTTCTGTTGCTTATCCTTTAACAAACCGGAAATTTTTTTTCAAAATATTTTCGATGTACAAAAACTATTTTTCTACAGATTTATTATATGTATAGATAGATTGTATCGTTGGTCTTGTGGTGGCAATCGCACCAGCATGATTTGGGTTCGATTCTTAGGTTGGTCAATATATATTTAGATTTTTTCTGGCTCCGGGCTGTTAAAGTTGCCCCTATTATTTGGGGCTTAAACGGAACTAGCGAAATATGGGTATGTATGGTATGTATATGGTACATAAAGTATGGATGTTAAATATTTATCACAAATGCAAATATGAAAGTGTCTGTCGATTTGGCACTCTTACAAGACTCAATTTTGATGAAATTCGACACAAAGTTAGTTTTGACGGAAAAACAAGTTTTTATCCCGGAAAATCCAAATGTTACATTGGCAACTACGGACGCTCAAAATTGTAAAAACAAAACAGAAAACAGATATGAAATAAAATTTTAAATTCAGCAGCCATAGTCTAAAATCTAATCCGTTGATTGGCTATTGATATTTGGCTCAAATACAACGCCGTGTCCCGATTGTAGGTAATCCACTCAATGCATGCACACACGTAGGGATTAGCAGAAATGATCCGAGCGCGAATGCGAGCGAGGAATGTTCCGACAGTAGGATATACACTGCACACCTTTATGGTGAGGTTCTTCAGTTAGGTCAGACGCGTAGTACTAGTCAGCGTGGGTGTGTGACCAGGGCCTCAAGTCTGCTATTACAATAGTGTCAGAATAGTCGTTCATTGATCTCATAATTGTCGATTTTGACAAGTTTGGTAATCTACTAATTTAGTGGCGTCATTATGGCTTTCCAATGAACAACCACTGACACTCCATTGAAAGAAATGGCATAGAATGGTAATCTCGTACACAATGACAAATGAATGACTGACATAAGCGGTAATCTGCTAAAATTTTGACAGTTCCTTTGGATCATTGACTTATCATTGAAACGTCATTGTGCGGTCATGGTTTTTAATTCGATCGTGGTTGTGGATTATTGAATGGAGACAATGAATTCACTACGAACAAAATATTCTCGAGCCAGCCAACGCAAATCAAGTCTGCTATTACAATAGTGTCAGAATGATCTATCGTTGATCTTCTATTTGTTGATTTTGACAAGTTTGGTAATCTACTAATATAATGGCGTCATTATGGCTTTCCAATGAACAACCACTGTTTTAGAATGGTAATCTCGTACACAATGACTAACATAGAGCGGTAATCTGCTAAAGTTTTGACAGTTCTTTTGATCACTAACCTATCAGTGGAACGTCATTGTGCAATCATTGCTTTTATTTCGATCGTGTTTGTGGAATATTGAATGGAGACAATGAATTCACTACGAACAAAATGTTCTCGAGCTAGCCAACGCAGTGGATGCTAGAGAAAGAAGATGGGCGGAATGCAGAAGACGTCGTCGTGCCCTTCGCTTGACGCGAATGATGGACGTTTTGAGCCTAAAGGGATTATTTGAACCCTTTTAAGATATTCCCGAGGCGGAATTTGTAAAGTCGTTTCGCCTTGGAAAGAACTCATATGGAGGTTAATAAATTGAAGAACTCATTCCCCATTGCAGCGTATTAGAAGCATGTTTCAGGTAAAGACCCATTATTATAAGCAATTTATTGTTTTAGGTACTCAATAACAATGATTAGATGCAATAGTTTATGTCAAGAACAGTATTAATTAAATAAAAGTTAAGTTACCTGCGGTTGTACTTATAAAAGTAAATTGATTTTTTCAGGTTTCAGTTCATGCTTTACATTATAGTCGAACAACTGCAGGCAAGATTGTGAATGCATGTTACATATTGCACAACATTCCAAACATGGCAAGAGCACCGTTGCCACCTGATGAAGTTTATCTAGAAGTACTTGGCTTGCAATAGGTGATTTACATTCCACATTTCACTTAGAATGAAGATGGAATTTAAAATAATACTGCTATGTTAAAAATCAACATTTAAAATAATCTTTATTTCTCATAAACTAAATATTTATTTAACATTTTAGAATTGAATTTCAAGTCAATTGAAAAACCTGAAATGTAAATATAAGTACTACATAAAACAAAAGACAAGTTACAATATCTAATGTAATAATAATAACAAATCAAAATCAGTCTTCATACAAATCAAAAAGATCTTCAATATTTTAATTTTAATCATCATTTGAATAACAAATCACAAATATTACCTTTTAATAAAAATAATAACAGTCATTCATGTCATTAATCACTAATCTGTCTTATAATTTAGGAGGAAAATAATAATGCAGCACCTAATTATCAAAACCATCAAAGGGTGAATCGGGATCTTCTTGAAGGTCGGGCACTGCAGCAGGCTCTTCTTGACAGACTGTGGAGAAATGCATAAATTAAATTAGCAGGTATGTACTGTAAACCTACCTTAATGTTCTAATGAAGTACGAAAATGCTCTAAGTATTAATAAAATGATTTAACTCTTTGTTACAGATCCACAGTGACCACAGTATTGACAAAATATGATTTAACGTTTCAAGCCCGGGAACAGAACATTGTTATTCCTGTAATTACGGGTATACTTATAGGTTAAAATAAATTAATACTCTTTTTATAAACACTGTTTCATTTAATCATTTTGTCATGACATTATAATTCTGCAGAGTTTGTGTGAAAACAAAATTAAGTTTAATACAAAAGTTGCAACTTCTTTTATAGCATGTTGTGTAACCTAGCGCTTAGTATCAGAGTTACAATCAAGATGTCAGATTCTGGCCAATGTACTACTACTGATTGAGCCTAAACCTAACACAAGCTTATAAGCTTAGATGGAGGGGTCATATTAATTATTATAATTTTTATTGTTTTGTTTTCAATGCTCCATAATACTTATTGTGGGTATGTTGGTAGCACACACAATGAGTAGAAGTTCCGATTTTGGGTGAAACCATTACCTAAAGGTGAATGACTTACCTATAGATCAACAGTAATTAGTAATTACCTTTTTTGGCACACAGTGGCCTCTATGGTTCACCATTTTTTCTGTGGTGGAGCTGTCCATCAATGCAGCAGCTGACTTGTTGATGGCCTGCCCGAGCATGTTTTAAAGTCGCCTCGTTCCTGGCTTCAATAGCATCCAGCCTTGATTGAGCAACATCGAGAGGGTACATGGTCTGTTTCTATAAAAAAATATATATTTTGTAACATCGGGCGACATACTTTGCCCATAAAGTGGGGCGTTAATGGTCAAAACAAATAATTGCAAGATCTTTACCTTCGATAAACTTCGCCCTTCATTGGTGGTTTTCCAATTATTCAAGTGGAGCCGAAATTTGCTCAATTATCACCATTTTGTATAAAATCAATAAATATAGGCTTCTCGGTCAGTGGGTCGTCTTAGGGGTAAAAATATACAAACAAAAATCTAACTAGACAATCAAATGAAAATAAATACAATAACAAAACACCGGCCGCTAGATACAAAAACAAATAAACGTCAGTAAACACTCAGTAATGCCACATTTGACTTTGACTTATAAACAGATAAAATATTAAATTTACATTAATCCGCGTTGAAAATTTTAATGTTTTTTCCTATTTACGAACTTTTTATTAATTCAGATGGCTTAAAACACTAATAAATAATATGTAAATAAATAAATAAATGAAATCTGGCATGAATAAATGTTCAAATGTAATAGTAGTTTTTCGAAAATCATTTCTACTAACGGGTCTTTTATTAATGGCAATACAACAAAGTCATTACAACACGAGACCATTGTCCGGACAATGATCGATCACTATGAATTTAGCAGACTACGAACTTTTACCAAAATGACAATAGGATCGTGTTGGACTGACGAAGAGCGTTATATAAAGAGCATTATTCTAAGCAATTGTTCTAAATACTCATGATGAGTGATTATTAGAATAAAAAATAGAAAATAGAATTAATTTCTTACTTTATAAATTTAGATGCTCTATTTCTTGTTGACGTCAAGAACAGTAATTAAATATAAGTTAATCTACGTTTACCTAAATAAATAAATATTAAATATTGCTCGACATTACACACAGCGCCATCTAGTGCCACACTAAGCAACGAGGCTTGTATCGTGGACACCAGATAGTATACTACATAGATACTTTTTGTTTGTAAATACATACTTAATATACATATATAAACATGCCACAAAGGCGCATGCTTCAATAATTTAAAATGTTGCACATTGTGCGGCATTGCAACAACTTGCGTCATGTATCAGACTGTCACAGCTTCTATCCAAACACTATGGATTCCATGCCACAATCTTGGTGCGTCATACAGTTTATAGGTTATGTTTGGGATGCTTTGAAAATTATCTAGGCACGATGTTGCCTCGGTGTAATATAGTCTGCGGCATACCGCAATTGCCACTCAACGTGGTTAATTGCATCATACCAAAAGATGACGCACGCCACAATATGTAGCTCGCTGCAATGCCGCACAGTGATGCCCCCGGCGTAAAGCTACCTTTAGAATATCATTGGGGGCAACACTGTGCGGCATTGCAGCATGCTACATGTTGTGGCGTGCGTCGTATTATGGTGTGCTACTAATAACGATACAATGCAGCAATTGCGGTATGCGGCAGCGTATTTTACGCCGAGGCAACATCGCGCCTTTTTCAAAGTATCATGCTGTATATTTTATTGGAGGTGTTTTGGTCTACCAACTTGATTGATTGAGGGGACAAGACACCGTAGATTATGGCTGATGAAGCAACTTTAGCAGCATGACGCAAGGTGTTGCCAAGCCACACGATTCTTGCAACAACGTGCAACATTTTAAAATATTGTAGCATGCGGCCATGTGGCATGCTGCAATATCGCACAGCGTTGCCCCGGCGTAAAGCAGCCTTTAGAGTTCAACAACTGCAGGCAAGATTGTAAATGCATGTTACCTATGGGTTAAAATCATCATCTGCCTGCCTAGCCTTTTCCCAACTATGTTGGGGTCGGCTTCCAGTCTAACCGGATTCAGCTGAATACCAGTATTTTACAAGGAGCGACTGCTTAACTGACCTCCACAACCCAGTTAGTACTGGGAAATACGATACCCCTTGGTAAGACTGGTTGTCAGACTATATGGGCCACTGACTACCTACCTGTAACGACTGTCAAAGATCTACAAATGACAGCTGGGACCAACAGCTTAACGTGCTTTCCGAGGCACGGAGGAAACTCGGTGTGTAAGGTGGTCACCCATCCACAGACCAACTTAGGCAAGCACGGCTTAACCTAAAGATTGACCCGAGCGGCTGTTATTACTTAGCCACGAGCTCCTCCACTTAGGGGTTAAAATATACAAACTAAAATCTAACTAGAACACTCAAATGAAAATAAATACAATAACAAAACACCGGCCGCTAGAAACAAAAACAGATACACGAGAGTAAACTATAATGTCACATTTGACTTTGACATTTATACAGATAAAATATTAAGTTTTACATTAATCCGCGTTGAACATTTTAATGTTTTTTCCTATTTACGAACTTCTTATTAATTCAGATGGCTTAAAACACTAATAAATAATATGTAAAAATATATAAAATGAAATCTGGCATGAATAAATGTTCAATTTTAATAGTAGTTTTTCGAAAATCATTTCTACCACCGGGTTTTAAAAATGGCAATACAACAATATCATTCCAACACAATTCTATTACGAGACCATTGACCGACCAGTGATCTATCATTATGAACTTAGCAGACTATGAACTTTTACCAAAATGACAATGGCGTCGTGTAGGAATGACGAATTTTATAAAAATAGCAGACTTGGGGCCCAGATGTATGAGCGTAGACAAATTAATAAAAATAAATAAAATAATTTTTATTTGGAACAACTTAAGTATACAGCACCCATAGCCAAGTTGACAATCTACAATCGTTAACGCTAGTAGAAAACTATTCAAATGAATGGGAATGACACCATCTCAACGTTAAATCACGTGATCAACAAACGAATAGAAAATTCGTAGACAAGTTTACATCGTTCAAAATGATAGAATAGAATGTTATCGTTATAGTGTATGGTGAGCTCACCACAGACTAAAGTGTAGGTAGTGCGATCAACATTGTAGAAACGATAACATTCTTGTCTACGAATTTTCTATTCGTTTGTTGATCACGTGATTTAACGTTGAGATGGTGTTATTCCCATTTCCCATAGGTTTTTTCTACAGACATTAGAAAACGAGCGATCGACTCAGTCGTGTCAACTTGGCTACTAATTTAGCGCTTTCTACAATCGCTTACGCCGAGGCGTTTACGATTGTAGAAAGAGAATCGATGCGAAACGTTTGTAACTTGGCTAGGGGTGCAGATTACACAGGAAAAACGAAGAAAGCTACAAAACTTAAGTACTGTGGCGCAGCTATCAACGCCCAATTCAAAATACATTCAATCATAGACATTGTTTCAGTTGAACCTTAAAGAAGTTAAATTAGGATGATAAAAACGGGGTGCGATGTCAGAAGTCCTCCACGTGTGTCTGCGGCTGCTGGTCCCTCTCGATACGTCTGGAGGGAAGAGCAGCTGCTGGGCCGGTGCACCCTGGACGCGGCGGTATCCTTCTCCGGGGAATGAGAGGAAATGAGAGTTTTCTTTTATCCCCCGGGGAATGTGACCGCCGTGGCTAATGATTCTGACAAAGGTAGGGTCCTTTCAGGACCAACGGTGCGTTCCTCTGCGTGACCCTCTGTAAGGCAGAGGGCACAGCTGAGGAATGAGGGCGGGCTCGGTGTGCACTCACCCTGCCTCCGAGCAGACAGAGAAGGATCCGTCCTCCTCTGTCACCGCTAATCTCGTAATCTGGCTATCGAAGCGCTGTGGATCACGTCTCGCGGTTTCGATAGGGGACCGAGGGTCTTGGCTTAACCGCCCGGACCGCGAGGTAGAAAACCTCTATAAAAAGTTACCCCGAATCCCAAGTGGCGACGCACCGCGAGGGGATGTATGGCTGACGGGTGTTCTATGGAACAAATCAGTCGCTAGTGCACTCCTCGCCAGGGTACCTGCAGACCCCCATGGCGAGTAACAAATACTTAAATCTGCTTATCTAGGGTAAAGGGGTCTCTGCCCAGATGGACTTTTAAATCCCCCATACTCGTGGGAATAATATGGAAAATTCTGAAAAACCCAAAACCGCCGGCAACGGCAAAGGAGAGGAGAGGAGGGATGCGGAGTCGGAGTCCGACGCTGCATCCAGCGACATGAGCGCGGGAGGCTCAGAGAGCTCCCGGCGCGTGACGGCTGGGACGCTCGCGGAGAACACCAAGTTCTTCCGCAAGCGGTCTAGAAAGGATGGCGACCAAGCCTCGTCATCCGAGGGAGAGATGGCCTCGGCCCGCAAGATCCCCACTAGCAAGCGCGGTGGGATCCGAGGCAAGAGGGGGGGGCCTGTTGCTTCCGAGAGGCTGGCGAGACCGGCCGAGGAGGGTTGCCACCCGGGCACCAATGCTCCCGGGACTGGCGACGAGGCGAGTGCACTTGGCAGCTCCGAGGCGGAGCGTAAGGCCAGGTTCGCAAAGGCGGTGGAAGCCGCGATAAGGGGCGTGGCAAATAAAGTGAAGACGTCGTCCAAACTTAAGGCCATACCCGCGGCTTCCGCCTCCATCTTGGCGGCAGCGGAGGCCAATTTTGCGGGGCCTCCTCCTCCTCCTCCTTCAATAGAGGGAGATGAAGTGGCCAAGCTACGGGAGGAGGTGGCCCGCCTGACGGCCACCACGGAGCTTCTCCAACAGGAGAATGTAAAGCTCCGGGCAGACCTGGCCAGCCTGCGGGGGCGCGGCTCTCAAACTGGCCGCCGTCGCCAGGTCCGGAGGGTACCCTGCCGATCAGGTCAGGGCAGGCGCCCTTCGCCCGGACTCCACGGGTATGCATACCGTTACGGTATGCTGCCCAGTGACGGCGGCTAAAAATATAGTGGAGGGCCGAAGGCTTCTGGTGGGCTGGGTTTCAGCGCAGGTGAAACTGCTGGAGCCCAGACCTCTGAGGTGTTATCGCTGCCACGTGGGACACCACGTGTCAGTTCAGTGCGCCTCGGAGGTCGACCGCAGCGGCCTTTGTTTCCGCTGCAGTCAGCCCGGGCACGTGTCCGCAGCTTGCTGCGCCACGCCGCACTGCAGTGCATGTGCGGCGGCTGGCAAGCCGGCCGACCACCGGGCTGGGAGCAAGGCCTGCGCTCCGCCAGCTCCGCCCACCAAGGCCACCAGAGGCAGGGGAAGGCCCTCCGCCACCACCACCACCGTCGCCACCGCCGCAGCCGCAACTGCCGCCGCTGCCGCCACTGCCGCTGTCGCCGCCACAGAGGGGCCCTCACAGGGGGCCAGGGAGGAGGAAGCGGTAATGGAGTGCCAATAACGGCCCCATTACGCTTCCTCCAAGCGAATATCAACCACTGCGCCTGCGCTCAGGATCTGTTGCTCCAGAGCATGGCGCAGTGGTCGATTAACATCGCTGTGGTCGCTGAGCCGTATTTTGTCCTGCCCAGGGAAGACTGGGTGGCGGACCTTAGCGGCTCAGTGACCATAGTGTCGTCGGCCGCCGCCGGTACCCCGACCCTTGAAGGTGTCAGGAGGGGTCGGGGGTGCGTAGCAGCCCGGTTTGGGGAGATCGTAGTGGTGGGAGTCTACTTCTCCCCGAGCCGAACTCTCGCCGAGTTCCACAACTCTCTCGCAGAGTTGAGTGTCGTCGTTGGGAACCATTCCCTCCCCGTGGTTGTCCTCGGGGACTTCAATGCCAAGAACTTGGCTTGGGGTTCTCGTTGCACAGACGTGCGGGGAAGGATGGTGGAAGACTGGGCCCTGGAGAAGGGCCTGGTTGTCCTAAATCGGGGTTCTGTCCCCACGTGTGTGCGGATGCGGGGCGAGTCGGTGGTGGACATTTCGTTCGCTAGCCCCGCTCTGTCGCCGCGTGTCGTTGACTGGCGTGTCATGGAGGGGGTGGAGACCTATTCCGACCACCGGTACATCCGGTTCGACGTCTCCACCCAGAACTCAAGCGCGCCGGTCCAACAGGCCCCGAGTGGTCCGCGCTGGGCGCTGAAGCAGCTAGACCGGGAGCTCCTCCTGGAAGCCTCGATCGTGCAGGCCTGGGTGACATCACCGGACAGGCCTGCCGACGTTAACAATGAGGCAGGGTGGTTCCAGGAGGCCATGTCTGACATCTGTGACGTGGCAATGCCCCGTGTTCGGCCAAGAAGCGCCCGGCGTCAGGTGTACTGGTGGTCGCGCGAGCTGACATCTCTGCGCAAGGCGTGCGTAGCTGCACGACACCTGTACGCCAGGCATCGCAGGCTCCGCATCCGCCCACCGGATGCGGCAACCATTGAGGCGGAGCTCTATGAGGGGTACAGAGCGGCGAAGACCGCCCTCCGCGAAGCGGTCCTGCGGGCCAGGGATCAGGCCCGCGAGGAGTTGCTGGGGACTCTCGACAGAGATCCGTGGGGGCGCCCTTACAAGTTGGTGCGGGACAAACTCCGCCCCTGGGCGCCCCCACTGACGCAGAGTCTCCGGCCTGAGCTCGTGGAGGACGTGGTGAGCACTCTGTTCCCTTCGCGAGGGGAACACCCACCCCCGCCTATGGCTCCGCCGCCTGCGGTGCTGGAAGCGGATCATCAGGACGACGACGACGACACTCCGGAGGTGACTGGGGTAGACCTGAGAGTGGCGGTACGCAGGCTCAGTGCCAAAAATACCGCCCCGGGACCCGACGGCTTGCCTGGCAAAGCCTGGGTCCTGGCCTTGGAGGCTCTCGGGCCCCGACTGGAGGGGCTCCTAAGCGCATGCTTGGAGAGAGGCCAGTTCCCGCTTCGTTGGAAGACGGGGAAGCTGGTCCTCATCCGGAAGCCGGGGCGCCCTGCGGACTCTCCGTCCGCATACCGGCCCGTGGTGCTGCTCGACGAGGTGGGCAAGCTCTTTGAAAGAGTCATTGCAAACCGCCTCGCCGAGCACCTTGCGGGGACTGGGCCGCACCTTGCGGAACACCAGTTTGGTTTCCGCAAGGGGCGCTCTACGGTGGACGCCATCATGCGCGTGAGAGCCCTCACGACGGGGGATGCGGTGTCCAGGGGTGGGGTTGTCTTGGCGGTGTCTCTCGACATCGCCAACGCCTTCAACTCCATGCCCTGGAGCTGCATTAGGGAGGCACTCCGGTATCACCGGGTGCCGACCTACCTCCGTCGAGTGGTCGGGGACTATCTGACGGACAGAGCCGTCATCTACCCCGGTCGCAGCGGAGAATGGAACCGGCGAGAGATGTCGTGCGGTGTTCCGCAGGGATCGGTCCTAGGGCCGTCCTTGTGGAACATCGGTTACGACTGGGTGCTGCGCGCCGACCTCCCTAGTGGTGTCAGCGCAGTTTGCTACGCTGACGACACGCTGGTGCTGGCCCAGGGGAGGTCGCACGAGGCGGCGGCCGAAGTGATGACACGCGGGGTTGCGACAGTCGTTGAGAGGATCCGGCAACTGGGTCTCGAGGTGGCATTGCACAAGTCCGAGGCCATGTGCTTTCATGGGCCTCGGAATGCGCCACCTCCGGGATCCTTACTCACGGTAGGAGGGGTATCCATCGGTGTCGAGTCGACTTTGAAGTACCTAGGACTCGTCCTCGACAGCCGGTGGAACTTCGTGGAGCACTTCCGACGTTTGGCCCCCAAACTGGAACGGACTGGGGCTGCCTTCAGGCGGCTCCTGCCCAACCTGGGGGGGCCGAACGCCTCCTGCCGGAGGCTCTACGCGGGAGTCGTGCGGTCCATGGCCCTTTACGGGGCCCCGGTGTGGGCGCGTTCTTTGAGGTGGCGTGCCGCCCACTACCTGAACGCGCCCCAAAAGGTAGTAGCCGTAAGGCTGGCCCGGGGCTACCGCACGATTGCCCGCGAGGCGGCGAGCCTCCTTGCCGGATTGCCGCCATGGGATCTGGAGGCGATAGTCCTCGCGCGCCTGCATGAATGGCGCGCGGAGGCGCTACGCCGGGGGGAAACTCCGCTGCAGCGACAAATTGTCGCTCAGCGGACAGACTTCCGGCGGGATCTCATGGCGACATGGAGAGAGCGACTGTCGCAACCCCGTGCAGGGCACGCCACAATAGTGGCGATAAGTCCCCTCTTTGAGGAGTGGCTTGAGAGACGCCACGGCGTCCTCACCTTCCGCCTGACGCAGGTCCTCACCGGACACGGAGTGTTCGGGAGGTTCCTGCACCGAATCGGGCGGGAGGAAACGCCCGGGTGCTTCCATTGTGAGGATCGACCGGAGGACACGGTGGAACACACGGTGGAGGTGTGCCCCGCGTGGGCGGAGCACCGCCGTGTCCTCGAAGCGGCGATCGGCGGCGGCGACCTCTCGCGTCCGGCCCTGGTGCAAGCCATGGTCCGGAGCGAGACGGAATGGGACGCCGTCACCTCCTTCTGCGAAGCAGTAATGCTAGAGAAGGAGGTGGCGGAACGTGAGAGGGAGAGAGCCTCTCAACGTCCCGGCCGCCGCGGGAGACGCCCCGGGCGTCGGGGGCCACCACCACGTAGCCCCCGGCCACCGTAGGCGCGGGCCTGTGGACAGTGAGCTATGGGCTAGCTCGCCGTCCGTCCGTCTCATGACATGACGACAGGCCGTGTCGACGGCGCGTTCGTGTTCCACGCGCGCCTCAAAGAGAGTCAGCAAAAAGGAAGGGGTCCGTAAGGACCGATGCCTGCCGGGGTTGCGGGACTATTCGAAAGAGATACCGTGGCCCCGGAACACAAAGGGCGATGAAGGAACATGGATGGGTTTTAGTCAGTAAAAGTCTGACACTCCCTTCTGCTCCGCCCAGAGCGGGAGGGGTTATTTGATGATTTCCCATCCGAAAAAAAAAAAAAAAAAAAAAAGGATGATAAAAACAAAAAAAAAATAGAAAAAAATATATATATATATATAAAGAACACGCATGTTGTATAATGTAGAGTGGAGGTGGGGATGAGGTGTGTATTTGTGTGGATGTGTATGTGTGTGTGTGTTTCTACCGCGTTTATGACACCATAAGTAGCTCAGTCTCATCATAGGACAAGCGCTTAAGCCAGTGGGTCACATTTCTCTTCAGTTCATTCCTAGTCATAGGGTATATTTTAATTTTTATATTTACGGCATTATAAAGTTTGGAGCTGGTGTGAGTGAAGTGGCGACTGACCATCGCTAACCTGCAGCGTTCAGTCTTACAGACTCGACGGCACGACGCTTCTTTATAAGGGACTGAGGGTCGTAAGGGAGAAGTAGGTGCTTCCTAAGAACTGAGAGGACCTCACAAAGTGAGTAAAGCTCAGATGTGGGAAATCTATTAGGTTTCTTAGCTAGTACTTTCGAAACTGCTCTCCGAGCCCTCTCTAGCCGCAGCATGGTTGTCTTGTGCGTTCCCCCCCCGTGGTTATGCAGTAACCGAGTTCTGATTGAGCGAGGGCAAAGTAGACCATTCTAAGGCATTGGAAATCAGCAGCCGCTAGAAGTTTTTGAAATAAGTAGATCAATCTTCTGACGAACCGCAACTAAATTAATCTGTTTTTTCACTGTCAACAGACAAGACGAAAGGAGTGTGTAAGTAGTATATGGCGTTTTGTGGTTTCTGCTTACCTTTTTTTTTCGGATGGGAAAGCATCAAATGACTCCTCCCGCTCTGGGCGGCGCAGGAGGGAGTGTCAGACTTTTACTGACTAAAACCCATCCATGTTCCTTCATCGCCCTTTGTGTTCCGGGCCACGGTATTTCTTTCGAACAGTCCCGCAACCCCGGTAGTTCCGCAACCCCGGCAGGGTTTCTGCCTACCTCCATGAGAAAAAGTCGTGATTATGTTTAATCCGAGGGCATTGGAGCGCTATTTGGAGGAATTAATTACTTTGCTTAGCGTGAGGAATTGTAGACTTGTGACCTTTTTTTCGAATGGGAAATCATCAAATGACTCCTCCCGCTCTGGGCGGAGCAGGAGGGAGTGTCACACTTTTACTGTCTAAAACCCATCCATGTTCCTTCATCACCCTTTGTGTTCCGGGGCCACGGTATCGCTTTAAAACAGTCCCGCAGCCCCGTAGACTTGTGATCTTAGGCCGAGTTTCATCAATGAAACTGAAACCTGTACATCTAACCCATTTCAAATAAAAGTCAGTAGCATTTTCCATAAAAATTATGATGCAACTGATAGCACTTGATCCCGGGCTGGTCACATTCAGATCAAAATCGACCATTATATACGTACTTAGATCAGATTTCCTCATCATGATTGGTACGGTTTATTTTATTATTGTACAAATAACTTTAACATGGCACCTCAGTTAGTTTCCAGCATTTAGTAAAAACCTTACCATAGTAGAAAATAAATATTCGTGGTAAATATTGTTATCCATCTACTTAGAATGAGAGCCCACTCCAACGAAATATGATAGGGAGACGTAGGTTTGAATAATTTTAGCCTCAAAGCGATGTTACGTTGCCACAAGTAGTCTTTAGCTGTCTATGCTTCTTAAGAAGATATGAAACAAGTGTGGGCGAATTCCTTCCGACGCTCCTTCTTCAATCGCATCTTCAAACTCGTCCGATCACAGACGGCAGTCGCTTAAGCTTGCTGCGTAGGAGGCGCTTAGAACCTTTTGAATTATTCTCTCAAAGGAAATGCATAATAAATAAAACTTTTCAAAGAATTTCCATCCAGTAACTAATCAAGTTATTCCAATCAAAAGACAAAAAAAACTGACTCAACAAGAACGCATTCACGGCTCGGATATACAGCACACTTTTTGTTTCAGTAACCCGACTACTACCGCACAAAACTTGTTACGAACTTTTTGTTTTTGCGTACAAAATAATTTTGTTATTTTTGTTCGAGAAAGGTTGTGCGCAAACCAAGGCCCACTTTGTGTACAGTTCATTGCAGTGGGTCGTCAGGGTGTACTGTATTTCAAACTTCAATAATTCACCCTGTTGACCTAACTCTCAATATGTATCGTGCCTGCCAAACAAGAGCTTATTAATCGCCGGAATTGATGAACAGCAGTCTCATTCATAACACGGAGTAATAAATCGCTGCCATTAGGTAATGCGTTTGTATCGTGCAGTGTAAAGTGTCGCACTGTGCAGGCGTTGTCAACACTTTGCTATCATAAATCAATCCAACTTTCCCCACAACACAGATTGCCCGAACAACACAATTGCACTTCAGTTTCCACGAAAATTCGCACGTAGCCATTCATTCTGTTAAGTCAATTTTCGTATCCTTGGAATAAATTAACCCATTTATTATTGGGTACTCCAAGAACAACAGTCTTGCTATATAGAAGCATAGACGGAACTCCAGCCAAAATCGTTTTCATAGTATACTATTGATCCGGGAAGAGTTACTGTATGTTATATGCTTGTATAGGTTGCACGACACAGCACGGCTTATGCATAGAGACAAGAGTGGTTGGTAAGTGGAGTACTTCATCGGGTAGAACATTGAAGGTATGGTGCAAGGAAGGGAAATGTCCATAGGTTCACTCGGATATCATCGCATCGTAAAATATTTATGACTAACTGATGCCCACGGATACGCCTGCCCGCAAATTATATACCTTAATTAATTATAAAACCTTCCTCTTATATCGCTCTATCTATTAAAAAAAACCCGCATCAAAATCCGTTGCGTAGTTTTAAAGAGTTAAGCATACACAGGGACAGACGCGGCGGGCGACTTTTTTTAATATAAGGTAGTGATAGTAATAGTTATAGTGATGAGCATTGAGCAACTCAGAAAACCGTGTTTGATGTATTGCTAGTGAAGCCATCAAATTGTATTCTAACACACTTCGGTGAAACTTCAGAATCTGTAACGGTAATGAATCCTGTCAATCAGCGATATTTACGCGAAAAAAAGTTTCCCGAGAAACACTTCATTTACTATCTACTCTGTGCCACTTCTCGAAACACCCCCCAGTACCATAGTATCCAGTACCTACACGTGTTCCTCACTCACGGTAGGATACGTAACGTAAGTACACATTGTCTATGTTAACCGTAGGGCGATTATTCGATATCTGTATAACAAACAGACGTTTTTTAAGCTAGCGATTTTAGAAAACTTTATGATTGATATGCATTTTTTTGCGCTGTTATTTTTGTTCATTTTTGTAGGTACTAGTGGTCTGAATTCAAGAATTACTACAAACAATTTCGAAGAAGTTTTGAAACATGAATTTATGTCAATTTAATATCCGAAAATATTTCAGTTAAAATATTCAACCAAAGCTATAAAAGACAAAAACAATTTTACGGTGACTTACTGAAATAGGAACTTTGAAAGTGTCTTTAAAAACTTTTGAAAACTAACGAAAGCAAGTGGGTAGTTCGATTAAAAGTAGAGATTTAAACGAAGAACGTATTAGTGAAGAGAATAGTTTACTCAAATAAATCATTAACTTTAAAGTAGGTTACACAAAACGAAACTTGTGTAGGTAAGTAATAACATAGTCCATTAATCACACCGTTTTATGTTTATAATAAATCCAACACCAATAGCAATAATAAAAGCACATAATAATTATTTGTTTTTACTGTTATCCATAACATAAACCGTAATCCTCGGAATATTAATATGTCGATTGGCCTTCGACTGTTAATTGCGGAACCAATGTAAAATAACAATGAAAATGATGTGTGTGACCCAATTGCAGTAAAACGTAAGTAGGTAGGTACGTTAATGGTGTAGAATATAAAAAAGCACTTTCCACACTAGCATCCTTATAAAAATAGTAGTGGAGTGTTCGGGCTACGAAATGTATTACATGGTGTTACATCATTTAGTATTGCGCAAAACGAACCACGAAACGGATCACAAATTAACATATTTTCGAGTGAGTTAACTGCAATTGTATGCAGCGGAACAATGGTTGGTACTTAGGTATTCTGGCACATAGAACAACATGAAGTTTACGTGAATATTTTTCTGAAGAAATTATTCACTTCGTTCATTTTTCCATTCTTTCAACTCAGCTATTGCTTGCAAAACCTCAGAACATATATTTTGCCCGCGTGGAGTTCGATAATTGTCCCACGGGATCATATTACCGGTTATTATAATAACTATCCTATGCGTTAAACCAGGTTATAAACTATCTGTGTGCTAAGTTTCATCCCAACCCGTTTAGTCGTTTTTGCGTGAAAGAGTAACAAACATTCATCTATCCATTCGTCCTCACCACAGAACAGAAAAAACAGTAGAAGTCGTATGTGGGCGGGGCGCGCGTACCCCGAGCTTTGCGCTGTTCCGCAAAGTGTTTCCCCCACGCACACGCCACGCACATCACTCTACATAAAAGCGTCACAGTGACAATAACTCCTACAAAACTTAACTTAACTTTTAAAAAAATACTAAAATGCCTTATATATTATGCTGTTCTAGAATGTAAAAACGATAGCAGAACCAAAAATGTATCAAATGGTGGTATATCATACCGTCGGTAAGTCTTAATTTGCTTTATT
Source organism: Xestia xanthographa (assembly GCA_905147715.2). NCBI lineage: Eukaryota > Metazoa > Arthropoda > Insecta > Lepidoptera > Noctuidae > Xestia > Xestia xanthographa. Next base: position 16,014,847 of record LR990659.1, on the reverse strand, counting down.
TCGACTAAAATTTGAAAAACATTATTTTATTAGACAAGACAAGTAAAAACAGACTTTATTGTTTACACCTTAGGGTCTACTTTCTTTCAACTCAAACATTATTCTCGCAGATTCCAACTACGCACATGTCACAGTCCGCTACTCAATTAGAGATTGACGTTATCGATAATGAGTTATCGATAATTTAAACTTCAATGTTCTATGGTGTATCGGCGAAAAATTAACCCTGTGTGCGTTTTTTTTTTTATGATTCTGAATTAATAATAGGTAGTACATATTTCCATATCGGGTTTGAAATAAGTTTAAAATATGGATATGGGGAATCTATTCGTAATATTCAAACGAGAAAACATTTATCTCACCTCAGGTCATTCGCAAAGTCTCGAGTTGGTCAAGTCAAGTCGGGAGTCGCAGGGCGATTTCCGGCCACCGTAGGACGGCGAGCGATGTTGGGTGGCTCGCCGTCAGATAGGTGGCCCGTATTAGTTTAATAAGTGGCCTATGTGTTAGTCTGAAATTTCATCAAAGTTTGCTAAGGAGTTCGTCGAGCTAAAACATACTTAAACGAGTGTAGCTACCGGTGAAATCGCAGGGTTTCATGTCAATAGAACGTAGGTACTAGGTACCCGTAGTAACAAAATATCGTGTAGTTTAATCTGTTACCTTTCCATCAAATAGTATCATTTTCGAAATCAATCAGTTGTATATTAACATAACAATACATTCTTAATTATTCTTTCTAGAAATCATAAGCATTATTATAAATTTATAACACTTGATTTCAAACTTATGTAACATTCATTTTGAAATTTAAAAATATTTATCGACTCTTGTATTATATTTGAAAATAAAACGCAATGTCGATAAAAAGGCAACGACAGTGGTACAACCCTAGAAAAAGACGAATAGCACAAAAATAGTAATGAGCTCGTTACGGAAATATCAATCTTATTGCAAAAGTAATAAAGGTTTATTAAATGCATTTAGTGTAGTGACATCTAGCGGCGAGTAGCAGAACTTTCTCGTGAAACTATTCTCTAAGAGCTAATACGTAAATAGAGTAGATAATAAACCACTCTTTAAGCATGTGATTATGGTTTATTTTCAAATAAACGAAAATTGATATATTACTTACTTTCATTTAATATTAAATTACCAATCACACCACGCTTTTCTTAGTGTTACGAAATACAATTAACCTGTTTATGTGTTAGTTTGGGGTACGCTGGTTCCGATACTAATAAAGCGCTATGCTGTTTCTACTGTTTTTTTCTTTTCTGTGGTCCTCACAAACTTTTGCATTAATATAATATTGTAGTTGGTGCCAGTTAAGATGAGACTAGCGGTCATTGCCCCTTCCCTAATATCTCTGCGTACGAACCAAAACAAATAAACCATGTATCGTTTTTCATTACAAAAAATGTTCCAGACTTGAACAGGCTTATTTTTGGTTTTCAAATTTAAGAAGTTTAATAAATGTACGTGGGTCAATTACCGCTATTCTCATCTTAACTGGCACCAACTATAGTAGGACATGCACAAGCTTATAACAGATCTATTCTACTAAGGAAACAAGCATAATACCGTGGATGAGGGAAATTACATGCGAAGGACAACCTTGTTAACATACAGTGATTCGATAAATATTAATCTCGCGACACCATCCGCTTACGCTCACTTTGATGGCCGTCTTTATAGTACAGTCTACGAGGAAGATTATAGCTTTATTACTTGGAAAATGTATGTTATCAAGATCAATACGAGCACTAGTTTATGCAAAGAAGCTTTTTAACAATGTGTTTCGCATTACTTTGTTTACGGACTATTAATACAAATGCGTTTCTTATCTTTGGTTTTTGTTTCACAGTTGACTTTATAGTCTGGTTTATCGTTCGGTCCATGTTTGTCTCTATTAACTTCATCTTTTGTTGAGCCTTTAATCTTACAATTCTGTTCGAGACCTCGTTCAATGCAAGCCTTCCCCTTCTAGTCTTCTTTGTTTCCTCAGTTGTGTCCAGGCCAATCAAGCTACGTTTTCCAATTTACTCCCCTTTTCCAACAATAGTTATTGTTGGTATTGTAACCAGTACGGTCTCCACACGAGTCGTTCACAATGTCCACGTTATTGTGTATAAGATTCATTAGTTCTGCTTGACCCTTACTACTATGTGCTTGCGAATGATCTAAATTCTCGTCACCTAGATCTTAATCACCAAATAAGGTTTAAATGATTAGAATAAAGTCGCTTTTTGTTTGTTTCTTAGCTTTTACTTCTTCCCTTAATACTGGGACAAAACGCCATAATACCACATTTTATTAATGACTTCGACCGTTTTAGGTTGTATGATTGATAACAAAGTATAGATTATGACACTTCAATGCCTCAATATTGAAAAAGTAGTTTTAGTACTTATAAATAAACAATTTAGTGGAACTTGTCAATAAGTACCAAGAAACTGCGGTAATCAATCTACCGCTTGGCGATTATGGCAATTTCTTCTTTGACCTTTCATGGCAGTAGTTAGTACTAGTTAGATTCTGAGCGCATGTTTAATGCAGTAGACCTTAATAGGCTAATGAAGTAATGAGTCAACGTACTTACTTACTTAATTTATTCTTAAGTAACAACGAGCTTTACACGCAATTTCTGGCAAAGCTCCCAAACAAGTATACTTTATGTGGTTTTGGTAGTTTCATGTATTGTGAACTGTCTTTTATACTATTGTGATGTTATCCGAACTATGTAGGTATATCCAATGATATATAAACTATAGATACGTTGTCCGCACTCTAAAATGACAACATGAAATGAAGCCAATTGGCCACATCGCGCTTAGTTACGCACCAACCTGTCGCGCGACGCTACGTTTGTTTATAATTTAATAAATCCTGTGACGTGACTGAAGATGTATATTTATCTCCCTCTCGCAACAGGCATCCCGCCGTTCGGTGTATATTTTCTTTCTCTTTCTTCACGCTTATAAGTAGTTCTAGTATTTTCGCCGTTTTTAAGCGCCGCGATGTTGGTTCATGACGTGTCTATATATAATACGTCATTGGGTATATCAGATACTATGTCATTGGGTTATGTTATTGTTAGCAAAGTGTTATTGGGTTTTTCCATCAGGAATTTCTCAGTAGCAGCCACGGAGTCTGGATTTGTGCAATCTTGATGACAATAGGCTCGCCTTCACCTCCACATGAGACTTGGCGAAAAGTGGTGTGTACCATTAGGTACACCTCTAACTAACCCGTCGAGGATTACAGACATAATGTTATGTTATTTAAGATACCTAGATTTATTATAATTATTTGTTCTTTAAATAAACTATTTGACTCGTAATGTATTCGTAGATTTATTATAATTATTTGTTCTTTAAATAAACTATTTGACTCGTAATGTATTAGTAGATTTATTATAATTATTATTTGTTCTTTAAATAAACTATTTGACTCGTAATGTATTAGTAGATTTATTATAATTATTTGTTCTTTAAATAAACTATTTGACTCGTAATGTATTCGCAACATTCTTGCTTGTATTCCTCTACTTCGGTACAAATGGACCGCTATAACGATCGTTCTCAGCAAGATACTACATTGCTCATAATTACCACACTCAAGTGACAACTGGGTGATCGGAGTAATAATTAGTAGACAGCTTGTGTTGCCCGTTTTTCTTAATTTGTCTGTTAGTAGACTTTCCCGGTACCCGGTAGGTATATGGGCAGTGATCGAGCAGTTCTATTTTTGTATCCCTAAAACAACACACCTTTTTGAATTTACCTTTCTTTTATTATATTTAGTATAACTATAAATACTTCTATTTATTTTATTTATTTACTTGACTATTTATGTACACACAGTATACAACACAGGAAAATAAACGAAATCTTTTTTCGTGTCTGTGTCCGGGTTGTTCCTTTAAACTACACACATCAAAAAAATTAGCGATCTCTTTGAAAAATCTAAATATTTTTTGTTACGGTAGATTATATATGATTACTTTATCTTTTTAGTTTTTTATTTTTATTAATATAGATTTTGAATATAAAACAATAAACCAAAACAAAGACAACACACAACAAATATTTTTTCTTGATAAAGTTCAATTTAAAAAATTATATCAGGTTTTGCTAGTGATCACAAACTTTTTTTGATGTGTGTACGTAATAATTGTTATACTCACCATCATTTAAATAATTAGCACAGGAAAATTCAAAGGCATAAAACATTAACATTAAAGTTACATTTATGAAAGTTTCCATGTTTTGTGTTTTCGCAATTACGTACCGTACAAAGCACACTAGTCTATCTATACTTCTATAATATTAAAGGCGTACCTAAAATTTGTTTGTAGGTTTGTATGTAGGGGGTAATCTTCCAATTATTATTTATTTTCTTAAATAATTAATTAATTGTATTAAATATAATAATCTTTTTTTTTTACTTTATATATTATTTGAGTAATGCTAAATCTAGTGGCACTTTTTACCTTATCTTAATCTTGTTAACTTGCGGATAAGGCAGTGGGCTGCAATATTGTTAATACTACTTATGTTTATTATTGCTATTTGTAAACATTGTTTTGTAGCTGTTTATTGTCCCATAATAAATACAATAAAATAAAACTTAACTTACTGATCCGATTCCGAAAATTATTTTTTTAACGGCAAGCTACATTATCCCCAAATGCTTTAAGCACATTTACATTTAAAACGTTCAAGTGGGTGAATTTCCGTACATAACGAGTGCGAAGCCGGGAGCAAAATTTAGTATTAGATATATACATAGGTATACCTAAATAACAACTTTCACCCATTTCATAAACCTCAGGTTTATGAATAAAGTTTAAGGCCTTGTAACCTTGTTTTATCACTCCGAATCAAATGGAAATAAAGGTGATTTGGAATAAAATATCGGTTATCCATGAATATAGATTTTTCTCATCATCATCATCAGCCTATTAATGTTCCCACTGCTGGGACACAGGCCTCCTCTCTATGAGAGGGAATGGGCTGTAATCCACCACGCGGGCCCAGGGCGGATTGGTAGATATCACATGTCTTCGAATTTTTTGGTCCTACGACATGCCGGTTTCCTCACGATGTTTTCCTTCACCGTTGTGAGAGCAGCGGTGATGAAATAAATTGATTGATTGATTGATTTTTCTCACACCCCGTTTGAATTAGTACCGAAATAGTAAATGGTTTATGAAAAACTCAATTAGTTCGCGTCAGTCGGTCTTGTTCACGGAGTATTACCTACCCTTCTGCGCCGGGAACTGATTCGATCACTTACACTCAATTAGGAAAGCTTTCTGTTTAAAATGGTTACGTTTAATCTGATAATAATTGGTTATCGTTTAGCAAATGGATTGGTAACTTCAGTGTGATTTGAAATATATTTCTATTCATACTTATATAGTATATGCAACAAAGCCGTTTTGTGTATCTCTGTGTGACATTAAGAGATTTTTCCAGAAGGTTTAAATACATATTACATTAGTAATAATATATTAAAAATAATAGCTACCTACATGAAATAATAGCATTCATAACTCAATTTCATATCGATCGATTTTGTCCTATAGCCAGATCAAAAGGTACATTGTTCTATAGTACAAATTAAGAAACTGCGTCTCAAGCTGCAGCACAATAATATAATATAACAATTTATAACACATTTGCTCGTAAAGGGTCTCTTATTTCACCCATTTTAATATCGTAATGTGTCTCATTACGTACTTGTGCAGTAATGTAATGTACAACGCACGGTTATCAAGATGCTCCGTCAAAAAAGAACGGTCCTTTTTTAAATCATAGCAAAGAGTTTTTATGTCAGAAAAGTGGTCAACATTTTATGAATAAAATTAACTGTGGGAGATGAAATATAATAAATAAACATTTAATTCTTTAATTTAATTAATTTTGACAATAAATTACAACCATTTATCTGTAACAAAAACACAAAAATATTAATTTACTTTATTAGTAATACTGGCTGTTTTGTGTCTTTGCCTTAAAAAAAATGCTTTGATGCGCGGGCATCGCTAATTTGCGAACAAGTAAAAGATTTATTCTTTTAAAAAAGTCCGAGTTTTATTTATTTCCTCGCAAATGTGTTATAAAACGTCGTATGACATACGTGCGCTTTGATAATTACAGCCTCTGCTTTATTATAGCCCTCGCCTACGGCTCGTGCTAGCAATATCGCCTCAGCTGTAATTTTCAACTTACCGCACTTATATCATAATGTACTATTATGTAATTTAGATATCAATTTCCATCACATCTATCTAGTTTTCCTAGTTAATTTAATTTGACCCCGTATAAAACAGAAAATTTAAAGGACACACTTAATTCCTATGCATCATGTTCTCATTGCGAGTTCCCGAGGGCGACTACTCCAAGCCATAAGTATATTAAACAACCAATCACCATATTAAATTACCATTCCCCAATACGCAAATACATAGTATGTAACTATACAGCCATATTGCAATCTAGTTGGTCAATGTCTATTCATTTGTTAATTAATTGGTCGACGGTGATTGCATACTACTATAGGTACTATCATATTCGATGGGAGCAACTACATGTATTCCTGTAACTTACTGAGACTTATTGGTAAATAACTTTGACTAATGAAGTCACATGGTGGTGGCAGAAACTCTCCTTTTCATCAGTAACACCGTCGAAAATGTTTCGTATAAGTGTATTGAAAATCGTCGTTTAATACTGAAGGCATTTGTCACTGCAGTTCTAGACTCCATAACACTCTCGCTACGGCTCGGGTGTGAATTCCGCCTCGGCTGCAATGACAAAAATAAAGTGAGTCACTCATATAGAATGCGAGCCTAAACCGCTGAGTCTAGTTCTAGACTAACAAAAGATTTTTGATAATACGTTCTCCAAAGAACTTTATTAGGGCATGAAGCTTCAAATTCATGCCAATGGGAAATTTCTTCGGGTACATGGCTTGTTGCCAAATAAAAACGATATGTTTTACTTAATAAAAATCTACAACAATGATGAAACCATAGTATCCATGACCTCAAAACGTAAGCTTACAACCTAACGACAGCTCTACAACAAACACGACAGTGGAACTCTGGACTAAATCCAACGACCGTAGTCAATTAAATAAAGTGTGACATTAGAGCCACATCTGGGACACTTCCATCCATTTCCATGCTGATTCGGGAGAGACCTTGGACATCTAAATGCTTACCATACTGGGTCCACGTAATTGTTGGAAATGGTCGCCTAACCTGTCTTCACTAATTAAGCCCTTTTACGGGTTAAGGAGCGACAAGTCGGGTAAACTTATTTCTTCAAAGTTTTTTGCTATAATAAAAAGTAGGATCTTTTGGTTAGCAAGCTATTTCCATGTAGAGTAGTAGATACAGTAGATACTATTAGTAACTAACAACTAGGAACTTGCAATTCCTGCAGTTTTTTCTGTCTATTCTGTGTAAAGTTAGTTTTCTGGGAAACTGCTTTGTACTTCTGATATTCCAATAGTTTAGCTTTCATAGCTTTCAATAACTTGCGATAGATAAGTTCATTTCGCATTTACCTCCTGGACCGTGGAACGAACTACACATTTAAAAAAAGAATAAAAAAATAAAAAACCCGACTGCGTAAAAAATAACTAATAATTTAAATAAAAACTAAAAAGAATAAAACAAGTTCAGGAGACAGGACTTTGGAGGTTAATTTTTTATTTTACACTTTTTAATTACTTAGATATACCATTTTAAAATCCTCATGATGAGCCCTATAACTTTTTATCATTGTGCCTTTTAATGATTTTTGTGATTTTTATTTACATTTTTTTTTTTGAATAGAACTTGTTATGAATTTTATATGATTATTGTGAATGTGGGGACCATGTGGGTCACATTTATATTTTTTGTTTATTTTTTCCCACAACTGTCTGACAGTTTGAGTACTCTAAGCGACCTACCCAAATGTCCTTTCTTTGGTATTGTTCGTCGTTTCGTTGAGCTCCTTGGGTTATAAGTCGAGCTACACATTAACTGACAAATGCTTGCACTGACTGGACAGGTCCACTCAAAACTGTATGGTTCTTTCTTCAAAAGACCATATCAGACACTAATCTGCATAGTCCTCATGTGAATTGAGCAAGATTGTCTGGACTTTAAAAGAGACTATGACCTCTGAGTTTGTTTCGGCTGTTTCTTCTCAGAGTAGTCAGGTACGAAACACCGGCCCCATCTAGTTTTAAAAAATGACGTGTAAAAGTGTTTGTAAAAACCTACTTGCAAAATAAACATCATTTATCATTTATCATTAACAAACCGTTCAGGCTGCAGAGCGTGCCAAACATTTGAATTTGGCGCCAGAAATCCGCCATTATGTTTTTTTTTTTGTATATACGCAGTGTCACTCTCACAGTAAATACGAATCTAACGACACCTCTCAAGCTAAAATCCATCGAGCCGTTCAGGCTGCAGAGCGTGCCAGACATTTGGGCCACAGAGCGTGCCAAACAGTTTTACATACATACATACATACTCTCGAAAAATATAACCCTCCTTCTGGCGCAGTCGGGTAAAAAGGGTTTCTTTGGTTCTTATGAGAACCAACGAAACCCTTTTCGGGTCGTTTACCGACCTCTTTGTTGTGATAACAAACGATAAAACCAACAACTTCAATATTATTACGTGGTTAAGCATTTAACCGAGTTTCGCCCACCCGAAACTTTTCATCTGCCAAACGCGATGATTATGTCAGCCAAATAATATATTCGCTGAATCATCCCAAGGGACACCTTTTCAGGCCATATTCCTGTGAGCATGTGATATTTATATTGATGCCGCATTACCATTCTCACAATAAACCTGCGAGATTTATTAACAATCAAATATTGTCAAATCAGTGTTTTTGCCGACCTACTCTCCCTGAAATTACTTTTTGTATGTACAAAAGAGATTGGTCTAAATTGGTACACGAAACAATATTGTGATATATGTATTTGTACAAGTTATGTAAGTAGACAATATTGTTTGTTAAGACAGTCACTCCCCGGTTACGACTTCGCAAAATTGTACCTAATTTAAAAATCACATTTCTAATCATTACACGGCACATTCCATAGACACAATTTGCCCTCTTATTTATTGAACATTCAACATTTAACCGGTCAAATTCTACACTACTCCTGTGTTTGTGCGTGTCATGCATGATAAATGACCAACAGCATAAACTATGCCATGAGTAACCAGACAATCTTTCTTACTCACCAATTGACCTAGCATAAAAATAGAAACACTTCAAGGGATCCTCGTGTGTTTTTAAAAACATATCGTTGGTTACAAATGAAAGGAAAACATCGTGGGTACTTTAACAGCGCCCAGCTGCAAAATCTCATCATCAGATGAAACGCTATATATCTCGACGCTCATTAACGAACTTACTTTAATCCTCTTCACATCAAGCGTTCTCTCTATTTATTTATTTAACTTTTAAAGCAAGCAAGCAAGCAAGCAAAGCTTTAAAGTAGATCTTTTTTCAAATGTTACGTTACAAAAGGAATTACTTTAAACTTAACGATATATTCTAGTTAACTAACTTATTATTAACGTGGCAATGCTGCCAGCCTTCTGGGCACTTTTCCTGTTGACAGCGATGTGGACGAATTTTTTGACGCCCTGTCAGTTTTGTTACTTGTAGATACATATTTTTATTATTATTTAGAGTTGTAGTTTGTTTATAGTGTAAATATATCTTTCATTGAATAAAAATAATGAGAGGTAACTAAATATTAAAACTTTAAACGATCATCGGAACACTATTTCCTATACACCAACGTGCTGCCTCGGAAAATGTAAAACCCAACAACTGAATGCAGTTCAATTTCCTGAAATGAAAACACAGAATGAAGATAACATAGAGCAAAATCACCCGAAGCTTTATTCCCATGATAATATGCACAGAGATAAAGGTAGGTGTACATAGCGGGATGCTATCAGTACTCTTTATCAGAAGCGGGCAGTGCGAGGCCGACTCCGGCATGAGAAACACGCGCGGGTGGCGCGCCGCGATTCACCGGTGACGACATTTACGTAAACGCGATCGCGAGTTGAAAGTTTTTATTACAGGGTAAGTATTTTTGTTTTTGTTGACAGTAAGAATTTCGCAGATCATTTAACTGACAAACTAATTTTAACGTACTGAATTGGTTGATTTTTTCTTATTAAAAATTCATCATGTAGGTACTGCCATACGTATAAGAATAAATCACTCGTCCCAATTAAATGTGTTCTCATGAATTGATATTTTGTCCAAATTATTTACTGAAAATTTCTTTTGAATTAAGCAATGATAATTTCAGTGATATTTTGCGTCGCTCTACATACGAAGATAAATTAATTGAGGCACTGGCTGCACTTTAGCTCGACTCATTTAATTCGTATCAGCCCATCAAAAACGCATCCATTCACGTTTATCAAGTCAAAAATATCCTGCTAAATTAATTTGCGTGTTCCAGAGCCTTCTTACAAACCCATTTAAAAAGAATATTCTGGATTCAAATAAACGAATTGTATTTATGTGAAAATCAAAGACATTAAAATGATTAGCTATCTTTTTAATTTGATTCTAATTTGATTTAATTTTATAATAATTTCATGTTTTGTGTTTTAATTTTTATTCTAATTTGTTTTAATTTTAATTTTTTGATCTTAATTTTAATTATGATGTTGTTTTTAATTGTGTTGTTGATTTTAATTGTACACTATGATCCTATGTTGGTTGAGATAAATAAATTATAATAATTTAAATTTCTTTGGCGAAAATGAATTAACAAAACCAGCGAAAAGCAGAAGCGTTTTATAACCTCATCATGAAAACAATTTACAAAATTTTCCGTTTAATAAATTTCGATTAGGAGAACAATCAAGCACAGATTCTCTTAACCAAACAATAACATTGGCAGCTCGGCAAAAGCCTTTTGTTTTTAAGCACTTACGAAGCAGAAAATTGATGACGTTTTAATGTTTTCCCATTATGTGTAAACAAATAATTAACTGTGCTTATGGTTCTGCCGGCGCTGACGTGGGCTTTCAAACATCTCTTGGGGTGAAAAGAGCATATTTGTTTTTGTTCAGACTTACCATTTTGTCAATATATATTACCTTGGCCAATGAAGCTGGGAAAGACACAATAAACAAAGATGATAAACAAAGGAAACATGAACTTGTTATACTTACTACTACTACCATACTAATATTATAATAACTGCGCAAGTAACTGTTTGCTTGTAACCTTTTCACGACAAATCGGCTGATCGGATAGTAATGAAATTTAGTAAAAAGATAGATTATATCCTTGGGAATGACATACGCTATCAAATCCGTAAGACGACCCACCGACCATCTTTCCTATTTCATTTTTTTTTTTCTCAATATCACATCCTAATTTCACGTGAACGAAATCGCGGACAACAGCTAGATTTCCATTAAAAGAACAAGCCACAACCTGCTATACTAAATTAATTTAGTAATCCTAATGCAATGCAAAGTTCTTCATAAAACTTCTTAAATTCATACAAAGTTTGTAATAGGCTTTATAGAGGTTTAATTAAACTTTGAATCTGTATTTTTGCCTGCAGACGCCACTATTACACGCTTACATTATAAAGAGCTTTAGAAGAATAATTTTCTGAAATCTTTTTATCTTAGTAACAATTTTCAAATTAAGTATGTTTCGTGGCTTGATGAAATTTTAAATTCGAGGAGAGCTTTAATTAAAAATTGCGATTAGTTTTTATTTGATTGTATCTGAAACTCGTTTAGGTCTATCTATTGTAGTTTCAGCAATTTCGGTATTCCGACTTTTATGTTATCTGTCATAAAACGGGATAGTGTAGCTATAATATTACATTCAACTTTTCTGTATAACAATAGGTGGGAAAATAAACCCTTCATACATTTCAGCCATAAAGTATGAAATCAACTTTTCATACACGAGAAAGGTCGTAATAGAAACCGCACTTTCAGCGTAAGTATTTTTTTCACGATGTAAGTCGGGGTTGAGGAATAAGGAGAATGCCTGGCCGCATTCCGGAAGGTCCAATCGCGTCTGACATGGACTAGATAAGAAATGGAATACCCATACGCAAATTCACTATAACCTCATTCATAAATGGATTGCACGTGCGTTGAATACTTTTCCAATTATAACGAGAATAGCAAAGAAACAATGGCGTGAATAGGGGCGCCGACTCCGTGGGTGCTCGGGGGCTCAAGCACCCATGAGTGTTAAATAGTGGGTGAGGAGCACCCATGACCATCATAATACCTAAAATAAAAGTCAATCAGCGTGTGCTGCGCGTCCTAGTGTCACTATCACCCAAAGGTTTATTATATTTATAGCTAAAGGTATTTTCAATACACTTGCTTGAAAACTGGTTCTTGTGGCACTACGATTAGGTTCCACATGCAATGTATATCACACGCGTGCGTTTTTTTCATTTACCAACGTGTACAGGAATAAAAATTGCCACAGATAACTATACCTATAACAAAGAAACGACATTTAAAGTCTATTATTCTATTCTTCACAATTCTTTATCTCTTTTAGATATTAATTCATTTTTGAAAACACATTTTTACATAATCAACGTAATCAATGTCAAATGTCTTCCTTTAGAATATTCATAAACTAAACATAAAAATAGCATGCAAACTCAAAATGAAAGCAATACAGAGTATTGTCTTTACACTTAGTCCAAATTGGTTCAATGCCTATAGTCGGAGGTGAATATATTTTTTTAAATGAAATTATGTATGGAAGCAGAGGTATGCTCACCGAACCTAAATAAATTGGAATAAGAGCAGGGAAATGATTATTGATTAACACCTATGGCTACTTGAGTAGATGATCAACTTGTGACTGATTTTAATAACATTCAACGTACTCGTACTACTCCATTCATTGTCAACTCTGTGTTCAATCCGGAGTAGTTCAAACCGCAAGTGTGAGAGGGTCGTTCGTCGACAACTGCTACATTTCCGATACATGTCATCCATTTTCCTATCACGTCACTTTTGATGTATAATTTCCGGATCTTTTGGTATGAATAATATATTTATACCTACTTAGTATGCGTAGGCAAACATTTCTATTTAAATATAACATTATTAACTGTTGTAATTTACCTTTCTTTTTTAATATTATATGTAAAAAGGTCACCACCTCGACGCATAATTTTTTACTGGTTTACTTAGGTACAGAATATTTTAAAGGGTTCGTAAAAAACGTCGCGCAGTTGCTACACATTTCTATTTTACAGTACGAATGAATGAACGTAATAGAAGGGTTAGGCGAGGGTTATGAATGATTTTTTTACAACTGACAATAAAATATACTTTTTATGTGCAAATATTCAGAGAGCGAGTGTAAATGTTAGCATGTTAGCACCATTAACTTGAACGAATGTCGACGCTCTATGTTGACATTAGGCACTGTCCCGGTGTTTTACAGCCGCGCCTACAATTAAACGCGCGATTTTTTTGTAAACTCCACAAGTTATGGAAATCCCGACCACTGCTGTGCAAAATAGAACAATAACAAAGTAACATTCTGAATCCGTTGGAAAAATAAAACTTTAGTGGTTGAAAAAGTTTCTCGAAATTCGCGGATGCAAACGGTACTAGGTATCGGTTTTAGTTCAGTCCGCTTTCGCTTTGCTTCTAATACTGTTGCGCTACAAAAAAGTTATGAGCGCAATAAAATGTTATCACTGTGCGATGGAGTTACTGCAAAGTGTTAAGACTGACAACTTAACAGTCCACAACCACACTGAACTGAACTTTCCTGTTCCCACACCCGAGACATTTTCAAGAGAAACTGCGTTCAGTTACACGAGAAAACTGTTCTTAACACTTTCACGCGTACCTAAGTGAGGGTGTGTTATTTTGTAAATTAGGTTAAAAACCAATGTTTACCTATTGTTTCTTGAAGTAATCACCTACAATCGTAGGTAGGGATTCCACTGTTCACTTGAGTCATCATCATCATCAGCCTATTAATGTTCCCACTGCTGGGACACAGGCTTCCTCTCCATGAGAGTGAAGGGAGGGATAGCCCATTCACTTGAGTATTAAAATATTAATATTGGTGCCATGGGTTCGGTACCGGCCACATTTAATATTTAAATCTCTACGTGTGGGACTCGTACCCCCTTAAGCTCTGAAAGGACATAGAACTGCTACATCCTTGCAAGAGATTGTCAGTCGTGGGAAGACAAAGGTGTCCAACAGTTTTGTTGTCAAACCTGCTGTATCTTATCTTACTACTAAGTATTATAAATGCGAAGTTTGTAAGGATGGGTGGGTGTTTATAAACGTTTATTACTCTTTCATGTAAAAATTCCTTAACAGAATTTAATTAAACTTTACAGGAATATAGCTTATACATTAGAATAAATAAAGATATTGTGTTAAAAAATAATTTGCGCTGCCGAAGCCGCGGGCGGAAGCTAGTTTGATGTAAATCGAATTCTTATTGAGTACGTAGCATGTTATGATCGAAACTTGCAAGCGCCATGATCGCGGGTTGACAACCCGCGATCATGGCGCTTGCAAGTTTCGATCGATTCGAGTAAGTGACAATATAAGTTTAGTTTTAAACCGTGAAAGCTTAAAACAGTGTATGTTATCGTTTTGTGATGTACCTAAATCGTCAGGTAGAGATATTAAAGCCTGTTATAATATTTAAGTAATATAAGTAACTTACCTGATCTGCCAAGAAAGTACCTAACGAAGTACTTTTCACCATTAAATAAAGCCCGAGTGTATGATAAATGAATGGCGCCTAACTGGTAAAACAACAATAATTAAGGTTTACCTGCCAGCTAAAATATTAAAGTGTCATAAATATGTAATTAAGGAATAAATAAAACAAGTTAGTCTGTGCCGAGTCTCGGTGGCGCCATCTGTCATATTTCTCAAAGTTAGAGAACACAAAATTGTATGGAGTAGTTCAGCATTAACTTTTTGAACAGTTTCCATTGTTATACGAAATGTTTTTGGCAAGTTAAATTAAGGGTCACTGAAAATTTTTAACCACAATATCACTGTTGAAAAAAAAAGAGAAGTAGAAACTTGTTTCTTGTTTGGTCATCTCTTGGTTGCCATGGCTTATTTGAATGAATTATTTTGAATTGTATTTTTTTTTGTTTGTGTGTTTTTGCTGTGGACACTTTTACCGTGCACATCTTGCTACATTGTTCTCACATAATATACCATCTCAACGTGAATGATGTAACCAAGATTTTGTAACAATATTCTGATTTAAAAGAGTGTCCATGGAGTTTCTTGCCCGTTCTTCTCCATAGAGATCTACGCTAGGGAATGGGCAACTACAGTACTTTCACAGTTTTTATGTCTTGTGACTGGGACTGTAGCTACATTTAATTTTCATCTTTGTTTCGACAATTCAAAAGTGCCTGTAACTGGCTTACTTGAAATAAATGCTTTGATGATGATTTTGTTTGTAATCATTTCAGTAATTAATAATCTTTGCACAAGAAAGTGGTTTCAAATCCCTGACTCCTGTGCTAGCTGATAGATAAGAGCCACAAAAAAAAGTGGTTCCAGAATATTATTATATTATTGTTGGAATGTTTGTGGGTCTGCGAGTAGACCGAGTAAAAGGATTAGGTATTTAATTTAGTGTTAATGGTTTTAAATACTGTACTAAATAAATTAATAAATAAATTATGTCAATTTTTTAATACAAATGAAGTGCTCATTTGTATTAATAAATTAACATAATATTCTGGAACCTCTTGTTTTTCTCTATAATAAAACCAGCGCATTTAGAATTATCCTGGCACCTGCGTATATAAGGGTGGTTATAAGTGTAATAAAACATAGGCGTCAAGCCCAGACCTTGTTACCACAAAATGTTTTTATATCCACTTGTTTAGGTTATTGCGAAAAAGGCACCTATTTGTAAAATTATAAAAGGGTTTTCGAGTATAACAGCTTTTTCATAGTGTGGGTGGTATAATAAAATCATCTTCAGAGAGGAAATAATTTAGGTGAATATTACTTAAGGGTCCATAAAATGGCCTAGCGTGATCCTCCGTTACGCCTAAACTACTGCAGCATTAATTTTGAAATAAATATATGGTAAAGTTGAGGATTAATGCTAAGTCCTATGTGTACCGAAAACACGATTCCATAAACTTTTCTCGATAGAAAAAATTTCAAAGTTACCTCCAAATCAAACAATAAACCGCTGGTACCTATTCAAAGAGTACTTACTTCAAATTAGATCATGAAACTTTGCATACTAGCAGGTCTTATGTGTTTTAGTTTTTTAGTCCAATCAATAGATTTTTTGTAAATCGCAAAAAACCACTCATTTCGCACTATTCAGCCGCAGTGACTGACGTAACAACCGCTTTGTAGTGCAAGCTGATTAGAACTTTATTCTAAAAGTATTTCAAACGAAGTTTGAACCACCACAAATAGAGTTAGCTAATTTTAGGGTTAGAAGGGCCCTAGTAAAAATAAAAAAAACGCTAGGGTCACAAGCTCTACTGCTAAGCATATTAAGGTCTTGTGATCGCGTCCCAAATTAGGCGTCCCAAAGCGTCATTTAATTTTCCCTGTGGAACCAGTAGTAAGGTAACTTCGAAAATAAGTACACCTCTGCCCATTACCAATGAGAAAACAAGGTTAATGATGTTATGGGACATGAAATTCAGGCTTGCTAATTATGATTTACATTAGTAGAAGCTACATAACTACTATGTTATGCCGTAAATATACATTTGTATAACAATATACATGATTCAGGATACGGAGAAGGCTTTGTTGTTGTTTACTCCCTAAGGTCCCTTAAGCAGCAAGTACTATCGAGGGCACTCCCGCCTGATCACCACTAAGCTAATTTTTGCTTGCACTTACAACATAGAAACGCTCTCTAGCCCCACACCGTTGACTTTGTAAAGAAATAATGAATGAAAAGACACTGAATCGGCCGAGCGCTGCACTGACGACGCACGCCAAATGGGAGATATTGTTATTTTGCGCGCCAAAGTTGACGCTTTCCTAATAGGCCTAAACTTTAAGGGGGCGTGGCTCGGAGCCTCCGCATGATTTAAGCGAAAACAATTTTAACTGATCAGGCGAAAAAGACCACGATTGTACCTACACGTTGGTTTGTAGTCGGAACTATCTACATAAGGATCCGGTCCCACCACCGGCGATAGGCGAGTAAAGTACATCAATCTGTCAAATTTCTATAATAGATTTTCAACTTTATCGCTCCAGCATTAGGTTCAAGGTTAAAAGGAAAATTTGCCAGTTTCGGGTAGCTTGATGTACTGGCTCTGTACTAAGTTAAAATTTGTGTTTTTACTTTCGTTTGAAGTCCTCCCCACCCCGGCATTGCTACCCGACAGTGTAAGCATTCAGCGATCAACGACTTATAAATTGTGCATAGGTATGTGTACAGAAAGGACTTGCTCCTTGATGTGGCCGACTATTTGGGTTTATTTTCTATAATATTTACATTATTTACATACTAACTCTATAATAGAAATAAAAATATTTACAAGTATCAAAAAGGGTTACAGGGCGTCGAAAAATTCGTCTACATCGCTGTCAACAGGAAAAGTGCCCAGAAGGCTGTCAGCATTGCCACGTTGGATGGCAATGCTGATTCTTTGGCCAAAAAATAGGCCCGCCCTCTGGTCACGTGAAGAGTCGACCAACCGTTTGGCGATTTCTCGAAAAACTAGGTGGGCACTCGGACCCCATGGTCCTAGTGTTTCAACCCCAAACGGCTCAAACACATAATTCCCAATTAAATTATTGTATTTGCGCCGTTTGAGGTTTTCAGCACCTGCAGCAGCCGCCCCAGCGCAGCACACTGTGCTAGGAAGATGGGATGGCGCAAGGGTGTCGACGCAAGTTGCGTCCCACACCAAAGGCCTACCCAACTTCCATGGCATTATGGTCATACCATCTGGTCTCTTGCCATCGACGCGTGCCAAGCCAGTGGGTTCTAAAACAGCTGGCACCCCGGCGCGGCGGTGGCAAGAGCACGACGGATGAGATCATTAATGCTAGCGTGCCGCGCTATCCGACCTGCACTCTACTCTTGCAGTAAGGCAAGAAAGGCCATTGTGTCCGAGGCAGTCGACTGCTTCACCACATTGACAGCGATGTGGAGCCCCACAAGGAGCGCCCAAACGCAAACATGTAGCGAGCCGGAAGGTTGTGTCACCTAACATAGTGCCTATATTAGGTGACGGTAGTGCCTGAAGCCAGAGGCCTGATTCCCATTCACCCACAGCCAGCAGGCGGGCAGGCTCAGCAGTATTGGTAGACGTATTAATAAGTTTATTCCGTACCAACCTGCAGAGCGGCTCATCCCACTGTCTCTGGGAAAACGGGTTCTCGGGCCGATCCGTGTCCGGGCAAGCCACTTTCCAGGCGTCCTCTGCGTCGGTCAAGCACGGCACTTCCGAGCTAACCAGGGAAAGAGTTAAAAATTTTTCGGTTAGCTTTTCAGTGCTGTGGACAGAAGACAAAAGTAAGCTAACACTATAGAAATTTTGCCGACTTTTTTGATAAACATTATACAGGGTTAGTTTTCAATGCCAAATTTTCAGAAATGGTTTAGAATCGATAATATTTTCGACTTAATGAAAAAAAAAAAAAAAACTATTTTAAATAAAATTTAATTCCTGTCCACCACTAAAAACCAAAAGTGGATATTACCACGGCACAATTCAGTTCAACAGCTAGCATACACATACATTTGGCGGTGCATGCACGCACACAAGTGCATTGATTCCCACTTACACATAATTTAGGAAATTTTTAGAACACTTTCAAATGAATGCTATTATTTTATTTTATACTAGCTGACCCGCGCAACTTCATCTGCGTCACATGAGAGAGAGAGGGTTAGAGAGAGTGGAGTCAACCTTGAAAGATAGACATTATGCTATCGCGGTTTTTTTTAGAACGCTTTAAAACGAACAATTCTCTAATACATGATTGTTGCGCAACTTTAACCGTTTATGCAGCGCCCGCAAAGGAAGCTCTCGAAAGAAATAAATTTTCCTTGTTTTTGCAACATTTATCATTGATGCTCCGCTCCTTTTAATTATAGCGTGATGTTAGATACCCTATAGCCATCCTCGATAACTATTCAACACTAAACGTTTTCCTGTAATTAGCGCGTTCAACCAACCAAAATCTCTTTAGCTTTATAATATTAGTAGATATATACCTACGTAGATCCAAGTGGGTAACAATTTAATTTCTTCGATATATTTGCATTAATCGCTAAAATAATCTACTTATGTTTTTCCAAAAAAGGGCTTACCTCGACAGCCTTTTTTTTTCGGATGGGAAATCATCAAATGACTCCTCCCGCTCTGGGCGGACCAGGAGGCAGTGTCATACTTTTACTGACTAAACCCATCCATGTTCCTTCATCGCCCTTTGTGTTCCGGGGCCACGGTATCTCTTTAGAACAGTCCCGCAACCCCGGCAGGCATCGGTCCTTGCGGACCCCTTCCTATTGCTGACTCTCTTTGAGGCGCGCGTCGAACACGAACGTGCCGTCGACACGGCCTGTCGTCATGAGACCGACGGACGGCGAGCTAGCCCATAGCCCACCGTCCACAGGCCCGCGCGTACGGTGGCCGGGGGCCACGTGGTGGCCCCGGACGCCCGGGGCGTCTCCCGCGGCGGCCGGGACGTTTAGAGGTTCTCTCCCTCTCACGTTCCGCCACCTCCTTCATCCTTAGACACTCGATGACAGTCATACTCCAGCTAGGTCGAAAGTTCTCATCAAAGGTGCAAGAAATTAGCCTAAACACGATTTTTCAATTATAAATGGGACCAACTTTGAGATGTACCTACGCTTTTTACAAACAAAAGGACCATGTACGGACTTCTCTGTAAAAGTTATTCGTGGTCATATATAAAAAAAATACGCGTCGAATTGAGAACTGCCTTCTTTTTGTTTCGTCGGTTAAAAAACCAATCTTGAGGCAACTTACACGTTTGCGGCGGCGACCTCTCGCGTCCGGCCCTGGTGCAAGCCATGGTCCGGAGCGAGACGGAATGGGACGCCGTCACCGCCTTCTGCGAAGCAGTAATGCTAGAGAAGGAGGTGGTGGAACGTGAGAGGGAGAGAACCTCTCAACGTCCCGGCCGCCGCGGCAGACGCCCCGGGCTTCCGGGGCAACCACGTGGCCTCCGGCCACCGTAGGCGCGGGCCTGTGGACGGTGGGCTATGGGCTAGCTCGCCGTCCGTCCGTCTCTTGACGACAGGCCGTGTCGACGGCGCGTTCGTGTTCCACGCGCGCCTCAAAGAGAGTCAGCAAAAAGGAAGGGCCGATCCGCAAGGACCGATGCCTGCCGGGGTTGCGGGACTGTTCGAAAGAGATACCGTGGCCCCGGAACAAAAGGGCGATGAAGGAACATGGCTGGGTTTTAGTCAGTAAAAGTCTGACACTCCCTCCTGCTCCGCCCAGAGCAGGAGGAGTCATTTGATGATTTCCCATCCGAAAAAAAAAACAAAAAATAGGCAACTGACACGGGCGAGGGTCATTCAATTCAGAAAAGTGAGTGAAATAAACAACGCCGTCTATCGACCAAAATGTTAAACTGCTAAAGTATATTACCTATGCTATAATTTTTTTTTAAAGCTGGTCAGTCGATTTAAAAGTTATGACTGTGGTGAGCACATTTTTAGTCATTGGTATCATTTTAGTTCAACAGATGTCGCTGCATGTATGTATCTTACATTTGATGATTAGTTCTTCTTGAAAACTTTAAGTTCATATATCTTTTGATAGAATTAACCGATTTTAATGAAACAAACACTAAATCATACCCCAAGTTACACACAATTTTTATGTATAAACATTGTCAGCATTGAATTCGTAGATTTTACGTGATGTGCGCACAAACAAACAGACAAACAGACAAACAGACAAAAATTTCAAAAATGATGGAAATGGGTTCTGTTACTTATCTTTTCACACGCTGGCTATTTTTTGTTTAAATTTCTTCAATGTACAAAAATGACTTTTCTACAGATTTATTATATGTATAGATTTTTCGAAAATAATATTTAAAACGCACTTTTGGTTTGATATCTAGATCTTAATTTTACATTTTCGCTGGACATTAAAAACTAACCCTGTATAATCGTATGAAAGGGTATGCTAAGGCCCCGGGGTTGCGGGACTGTTCGAAAGAGATACCGTGGCCCCGGAACACAAAGGGCGATGAAGGAACATGGATGGGTTTTGGTCAGTAAAAGTCTGACACTCCCTCCTGCTCCGCCCAGAGCGGGAGGAGTCATTTGATGATTTCACATCCGAAAAAAAAAAGGGTATGCTAAGGCTGACAGATCGTCAAACTAAATTACATTCTCCATGGACCAATGATGTTGGCAACTTATCGCGGATAAATAAATCAACATACAAGAGTAGATTTTGTTTTTTTTTTATTCACATGGGCCTTCAATATTTTGTACCTTCAACAGTGGGACGGGTGCCTAACAAAGCTTTGTAATTAAAACTTTTATAAGTTAGTGTATCTCCTTACTATGTTACCCTGATTCCGCCTACTTCTACATAATTACTTATATATACTTATCGGATATATTGTGAAGCCAATATATATAGCTAACTATCGGCCATTCTTTTATTGTCGTCGTTAAATCCATTAGCAGATTTATGGCTTACTACCGCAACTTCGTCTGCATGTTTATTTTGTTTCATATTTTTTACTTATTTATACCCAGGATGAAAATTAGCTTTTTGTCATTATCGAGGTACTTATCCAGGCTACAAATCTGAAAAAACTACATTATATCTACACACATAATACGGAGTAGAATACGGAATCTTGAAGCACTAAATATCGATAAATGCTTATACGATGCTACAAAACTGCGGCGCACGATACTGCGAAAGATCGTTTTTGCGAAGCCACTACACTTACGAATATATACACATCAAAAAAAGTTTGTGATCACTAGCATAAGCTGATATAATTATTTAAATTGAACTTTATCAAGAATAAATAACACTTTGTTGTGTGTTTTCTTTATAAATAGAAATACCCTGTTTGAAATCAAAAAATAAAACTATTTTTTATCTACACTTCCAAACTAATATTATAAAGAGGAAAGATTTGTATTTTTGTGTGTATGTTTGTAATGAATAAACTCAAAAACTACTGCGCCGATTTAAACATTCTTTCACCATTAGAAGCTACATTCACTCTGAGTAACATAGGCTATATTTTATCTCCGTACTACCACGGAAACGGGAATTACGCGGGTGAAACCGCGTGACGTCCGCTGGTTTTTTTTTATAAAAACGTAACAAAAAGATTCGAATTTTCAAAGTGATCACAAACTTTTTTTGATATGTGTGTGTAGTCCTTTCGCATTTATAATAAAATATAAATGAATGGTACTATTTGTGTCCATTTCTGTTTTGCCAGCTACGGGAGATTTTTTTTGTAAGAATATTAACAAATTCAACCGTAATGAATTCTCATTAGGCTAGTCTAAGTGATATGTACTACTTTAGACTTTTTGACATTCCAGCCCCTTACTTTTTTTCATAACCAGGTCATTGACCTCTTTATCGCTAGGACGAATCCATAAATTAGAATTAAACAACCAGGCTTAATTACAACACAAATTATACTGTTTGGCACGGCTGTCTAAATACTAGAAACTTTTAAAACTTTAATAACAAAAGTTATAATTATAATGAGCAGTTTTCATTATTGTGGGCTCTAACTATAATTTTTAGAAACGGGTGAAATATCTAATTAATTATACTTAATTACTTTTCAGTGTAATCTTTAAATGAATATTTAAAATGTTCTAAGCTTTCTATTTTTAAGAAATTATTTGAAAAAGACATTTTTCTTCCAACATCTTGAATCTTTTTTTGTGTCGTACTACAAAAAAAAAACCGTGGCACCAACAAAATGATTTATTTTAACTGCTCTAAAATTGTCGTCCATCAAAACGAAAAACAAAGTCTGGGAAAGCATATAAGTAGACTCCGGGCTGCTACCGAGAAGAAACTAATGAAAAACCTGATAATATATTATCAGGTCTAGATTCGGAGTAAATGGTAGTAGGCCCCTAGGTATTAGAAGGCACTAAAAAATAATTGGCCAAATAAGGGTGTACCAGAGTACGTACACCTATGTCTAACTCTTTTAAGATTGTATGCGTGATGCTATGTGTCAAAATACAGCGTGTAACAAAAGGTGTGCTCCTATTGAAGGATGTGCTACATATATACAGACCATTAAACAGAACAGCCTCCTCCACGGGACCAACACCGAAATCGCGAAAAAATTGTCAGCTGAAATGTTGAGATTTTTTTGGGACACCTGGCAATTACGATATTGGTTCTATACAGAAAGTTGTTTAGACGAGTCATAGTAACCACCCCTTTTAGATACATACTGTATAGGACCAGGTTTCAATTAAGTGGCTGTCGCTCCACCAGCCTAATTTTAGCGGTGGCTTCCATGACGTCGAAACGTAATGTCATTGTATGACAATGGAACTAAAATGAGGAATTTACAGCGGCGCGCCACCGCAGCCGCGCCGAGTTCCATACGCGTCCGAGGAGAGTGTTCAGGCATGTAATTTGTGGCCCACTCTCCCCACAATAGCAATGCAATGTGAATAGTGGACTATAACAACCAGTACATACATACATACGTACATAAGGACTACGTACGTGTTAAAAACAAAAATATCGCTACTTCAATTTATGTTTCACTCACTAAACAAAGAGTTCTATGATTAGGTATGAATTTTTCTCCCAAAAATTCTGTATTTTACTGAAATTACTCGATTTTCCACCTAGTGGGAGGCCTTCCAACGCAACGTCTTTCGGTTCGCGGTCGCCACTCCAGAACTTTTCGGTCCCATCGGCCATCCGTTCTGCAAGCAATGTGCCCCGCCCACTGCCACTTATGTTTGGCAATTCTTCGGGCTACGTCGGTAACCTTGGTTCCTTGGTTCTTGGTTCCTTGGTTCTCGGTCCTGATGACCTGGTGAAGGTTGTGGGAATCCGCTGGATGCGAGTCGCACGGGACCGGTCAATGTGGTGGCACTTGGGGGAGGCCTATGTCCAGCAGTGGACGTCTTTCGGTTGAAATGATGATTATGATGACTCGATTTTAGCTATACTATGAGTGACTATAGTAAACTCGGGAGCCATTTAACATGAATGAAATTGAGAACATTTTTCCAGAAACAATATTCAGATATGAGGGGAGAGCGTACAGGAATTGTACGAGTTGAGTAACTTAAAGCTTATGAATGGAGTATCTCATCGCTGAATATTTCTGATATTTCGAAGACGGTTTCAAATAACATAGAGACATTAAAATATTATTATTGAGAGATATTAAAATTGTTGCACATCATGAATCAAGTACCTACAAGCTGGTTACACAATTCATAAAAGTTTATAGGGATTAATAAAAAGGGCTTTTTATTGATGGTACAATAAAATCATAAAAATATTATCACCTTGATAACAACAATTTAAGTATCTAGGTCAGGAAACTGAACTAAATAATATGCATATTAACAACACTCGGATAATGACTCACTGCGAGCATAATATTGTAAAAATCTCCATATTTAATCCGCTGTGCCCAATTAAGTGGCAGTCTGCCCACATATTGTCAACAAATCGCTATTTACCCCAGTTTCAAACGACTTCGTAATATGACGAAGTATTTTAATATCAGTATGGATACCTCTTCCAACTTAGATATTAACTAAAATGAAGTGGGGTGGTTAATATCACCGATTGAGAGTGTTGTTGTGAAGTTGTTGTTGATGTTGCAGCTGTCAAAGTTAAACATGACCATAAAAAGTAATATCGGTGAGTGAGGTCGGTCGTAAATCGACTATAAAGAGGACTATATTAATTAACTGATACGAAACTAGATAAGGACGTACCAGGTCATGGAAATATAATATATATTATATGACCTGGTACTATACTGACATCACTACATATTATAAAACAAAGTTGCCTGCCGCGTCTCTCTGTCCCTATGTATGCTTAGATCTTTAAAACTCCGCAACGGATTTTGATTCGGATTTTTTTAAAGATAGAGTGATTCAAGAGGAAGGTTTTAGTATGTTAGCGGGCGAAGCCGCGGGCATCAGTATATTATATATCAGAACAAGCTTCAGGCAAAGTTTGAGCCCGAGAAAGAAACTATAAAGTATAGTACAGTGGTTATATTTTAGAATTTCTTTCTAATGCCTAATATTTATGTGTTTTGGTATTTATACCCGGGTAATTTTTGAAGTATGCCTAGCCGACCACAACATAATTGGGAAAAGGCTATGCAGATGATGATGACTTTATTGATTTTTTTTATTGATTTTCTTTGGGAACTACCATTACCTACCACAAATTACTCAACATTTACCTTCCTATCGTTTCCTTTTCAAATATCGTTGTTTTCTAGTTCAAATTCCAGATTCCAGTTTCCCTGTGAAGGCTTTGATAACTCGCTCCCATGTTGACTTACAGTATGTGTGGTATATCTGATGTTTATTTTATAAGTGGGTAGTTATGTTTTGTTAGTTGGTTGCTAGCCATTACACGAGTTCATGTGATTTGCGTAGTTTCTTTGTTATAATCCCTGAAATACAGAACATTTGGCGACGATTCGTAATTCACGTGTGTTAATAAGGACCTGTTCATAATTATTAGTGTTTTTCAATGACAAGTGAACACGCCAAATCAAATATGATGGTATTCGGTGGTAACCTCTCATTTGATCACCGGACGCAAGAGTGGAGCATTTTTAGGAGTCGTTTTATTCAGTACTGTACGGCGAACGACATTGGAGACGACACCGATAAGTCTGGAATGAGAAGACGAGCTCTTTTGCTCACTGCGTTGGTGGAAGATACCTACCGCGTCGCAAGAGATTTGGTTTTTCCCGAAGATCTGGACAGCGTCGAGTTCAAGGCCCTTTTAGAAAAGTTGAACGTGCATTTTCAATCGAAGAAAAGTACTTTCGCCGAACGTTACAGCTTTTACAAGGCCGAACAGCGTCCAGGTGAAGATCTAGCCGAATGGGCGTCGCGAGTACGTAACTTGGCACAATACTGCGGCTTTAAGGTGGAGTTAGAAACCGCTCTGCGTGACAAGTTCGTTTTGGGATTGGAAAATACTAAAGAAAAGGAGAAGCTGTTTGCGGAAAGCATCGAGACCCTGACATTCAACAAAGCGTTGGAGTTGGCGCAGAGCGTGCGCTGTGCACGCGCCGCGCTGCAGACCGCGCGAGCTGGCAACGCCGCGCCTGGTAGCGTGGCTAGTGCAGGCGCCGCGGCAGCGGCGACTCAGGCACAACCTGTGTTTGCGTTACAGCGGCCCAGCAGCAGCTCATCTTCTAGTAATACGTCGCGAGTGTCAAAGTGCTGTGAAGTGTGCGGTTATAAAAACCATCAAAAAGAAAAGTGTCGATTCGTAGATTATGTCTGCCAAAAGTGTAACAAAAAAGGTCACCTAAAACGAGTGTGCAAGGCTAAGATAAGTGATAGCAATTTTCTGGGCACGGATGACGATGATGAAGGTATTTACAATTTATTTAACTTAAAAAACACATCTAAAGATGAACCGATATCACGAAGGGTCAAGTTAGATAACCAAGAAATTATTTGTGAAATTGATTGCGGCAGTGCTGTCTCCGTGTTACCGGCTGTTATCTATCAACAGCTGTTCGAAGGGTACAACTTGCAGCCGTGTCACGAGGTTTTTAACTTCTACACAGGGTTAAAAATTACACCCATGGGTTGTTTGTCACTGCCAGTAACTTTCGAAGGCCAGTCGAAACAATTAATTTTCTTCGTTATTAAAACGGATAAAAAACGGTTGCCCCTTTTAGGTCGCGATTTTATGAGGTCATTCAACTTGCATTTATGTAGTGTGAACAATGTATCGGTAAACGAAAACGTAGGTGATTTTTTAAAGGAAAAATACGCTAAGTTATTTTCTGACGAGTTAGGCAAGTTTAACAAATATAAAGTAAGTTTGAAAATAAAACCCGACGCGCACTTGAAGTTTTTCAAGGCTCGGCCCGTGCCTTTGGCTTTGAAACCTAAAATTGAGCAGGAACTGGATAGGTTGCTGGAGGCAGGTATTTTAGAAAAAGTTGATCACTCTGACGTAGCTACTCCTATTGTTCCAGTGCTACGGCCCGACGGCAACGTTCGAATTTGCGGGGATTTTTCTGTAACTTTAAATAAAGTTCTATACTTAGACAATTATACACTTCCTCGTATCGAAGACTTGTTTGCCAAGCTGCATGGTGGGGTAGAATTTAGCAAGCTAGATTTGAAATTAGCTTATCTACAATTGGAGCTTGATGACTCGAAGAAATGGTGTTGCATAAATACTCATAGAGGCTTATATAGGTATACACGTTTAGTACTGGGTTTGGCTAACGCGCCCTTTATTTTTCAACGAACTATGGAACAGTTATTAGGTGACATAGATGGAGTGTGCATATATTTAGATGATATTTTAATCACTGCCCCTAACAGGGCTTTGCATTTAGAAAGATTAGAACTTGTGATGAAAAGACTTCAAGACGCGGGTTTGAGAGTAAAACGTGATAAATGCGAATTATTTAAAAGTTCAGTTGAGTACCTAGGTTATGTGATAGACAAAGACGGGTTACATAAATCTAACGGTAAAATCGATGCTATTGTAAATTGCAAGCCCCCAAAAAACGTCAGTGAATTGAAGTCTTTCCTAGGGATGGTAAATTATTATCGGTGTTTTGTTCCAAACACGTCTTCGGTACTGTGTTCTCTTAATAATTTATTAAAGAAAGGTATAAAATGGGATTGGGGCAAAGATCAGTCTCATGCTTTTGAGAGAATTAAAAAAGAGCTGTCGTCAGATCGCGTGCTAGCACACTACCACCCGGAGTACCCCACTATCGTGACGTGTGACGCGGGGCCCGAGGGTCTGGGCGCGGTGCTGGCGCAGCAACAGCCGGACGGCTCCGAGAGGGTGCTGGCATACGCATCTCGTTCTCTATCGAAGGCCGAGATTAATTATGCGCAAATTCAAAAGGAAGCTACTTCTATTGTTTTCGCAGTCAAAAAGTTTAATCACTATTTATACGGCCGTACAGTACCTTTTGTTTTGCGTACTGACCATAAACCGCTTTTGTCAATTTTTGGAAAGGAAAAAGGCGTGCCTATTTTAGCAGCTAATAGATTGCAAAGGTATGCGTTATTTTTATCAGCATATAATTTTAAAATTGAATTCGTAAAGAGTGATGATAACGTAGCAGATTTTTTATCGCGGTCCGTGATTTCTCAGTCAAATGCGATCGAAGACACTGAATACTCACGGTATATCAATTTTATTGGTGAGTCCGTTTTGTTGCCTATAACTATGGACGATATCCGTAAGGAAACCACCCGTGATGCGCTGTTACAAAAGGTAATAGGTTTTGTAAGGAACGGTTGGCCATCAAAAGAAATGAACCCTGAGTTACGACCATTTTTCTTGTGTCGCTTAGACCTGGCGGTTGAAAACGGTTGTGTATTACGTGGCCACAAAATTGTTATTCCACCATGCTTCCGAGAAAGACTTTTAGACGAGTTACATAACTCACATTTTGGCGTTGTAAAAACTAAGACTGAAGCCAGGATGCGTATGTGGTGGCCAAACATCGACAAACATATTGAGGAAAAAATAGGTTCGTGCAGCGTATGTAATTCGCTCCGCAGTAATCCGCCGAAAATGCCGCTAGTTTCGTGGCCATACCCTGACGGCGCATGGGAACGTGTACATTTAGATATGTTTATGTTGGGAGGTAGTCAGTTTTTAATTGCGGTGGACGCTCATTCTAAGTGGGTAGAATGTTTTGCAATGCAAAAGACTGATAGTGAAACCATCATTAGTAAATTGTGCGAGATGTTCAGCAGATTTGGGTTGGTGCGTACATTGGTTACTGATAATGCGTCCAATTTTTGTTCAAATGAATTCGAGACGTTTTGCCGCCTCAACGGAATTCAACATTTGACGGGGGCACCATATCATGCGATGTCAAATGGTCAGGCCGAGAATAGTGTTAAAACGGTAAAAAATGGGTTAAAAGCGATATTGAACAATAACGTTAATCCGAAGGTTTGTTTAAAAGTGCTAAATAAATTTTTGTTTGATTATAGAAATTCAATTCATTTGACTACTGGATTTTCTCCAGCTCAACTGATGTTTGGACGGCCGTTACGGTGCCGGCTCGATTTATTAAACTCTTCACAAGCTTTACCATCGTCCTCGTCATCCGCAGCCAAAGTCAATGTAATCAAAGCGCAAAATAACCAATGTAAACAGTTTGGAGGTAAAAGGAATGTGTGTATTTCAGTAGGCGACAAGGTTCTACTTAAACACTATTATAATAATGGTAGTAAACATATTTGGAAGCAGGGTTTAGTAAACAAATGTTTAGGTTCGCGAATGTTTTTAGTTTATATTCCACACGAAAATTCTTATGTAAAAAAGCATATTGATCAGCTTTTGGCGTACAAAGGAAACTCATCGTTTGACCAGGATGACGACGTCAGTGTGTTCGGTGATTGTGTGACCGAAATAACGGGTCAGCCTAACGAGCCCCCGGCTAGTTTAGCTTCTGACCCAGTTCCGTCAGCACCGGAGCAAGTTCCTGTTTCCCCCACGTCTCCTGCGCGAGATGATAGGGAGGAGGATATTGGAGCTAACTCAGATGATGAGTTTCTAGACGCAGGCTCTCCTACTGTGCAAAGTGATGTCCATTCTAATCACAGTAATGAAAATGCACAACCGGAACCTCAAGTTGTCCGCCGGTATCCGGTCAGGTCAACTAGGAATCAATTGCGTTATAAGTTTTAGTAAGAAGTAATTAGTTTATTAAGTTTTAAAATGTGTTTAGTTAATAGTGGTGGAGGGATGTGGTATATCTGATGTTTATTTTATAAGTGGGTAGTTATGTTTTGTTAGTTGGTTGCTAGCCATTACACGAGTTCATGTGATTTGCGTAGTTTCTTTGTTATAATCCCTGAAATACAGAACAGTATGGGATTCACACAAGGAGACGTCCCTCATCACTTTACGTAGGCTCCGTAGGAGGCAACTAGGGATTAAACACGGAGTAAGCCACAGGTACACAAGAGAATTGATCATGTTTTGATGTACTAATCAAAATGCAAGCTCGAACTTATTAACTGCGATTGATCGAACGATAACCGACGCTTTTTAAGGTCGTTGTAGACGGAATTCAGCTTCTTTTTATTTCATACTAGCGGACGTCCCGCGGTTTCACCCGCGTAGTTCCCGTTCCCGTAGGAGTACGGGGATAAAATATAGCCTATGTTACTTGTGGATAATGTAGCTTTCGAATGGTGAAAGAATTTTTTAAATCGGTCCAGTAGTTTTTGAGCCTATTCATTACAAACAAACAAACAAAGTTTTCCTCTTTATAATATTAGTATAGATATAGCGTGTGGTTAGTGCCTAACCTAGTGTCAGACTTTTTATGCCGCCCATGAGCCTTTTTTTCGGATGGGAAATCATCAAATGACTCCTCCTGCTCTGGGAGGAACAGGAGGGAGTTTCAGACTTTTACTGACTAAAACCCAACCATGTTCCTTCATCGCCCTTTGTGTTCCAGGGCCACGGTATCTCTTTCGAACAGTCCCGCAACCCCGGCAGGCGCTCATGAGCCTCTGATGACTTAGCCTTACATTCAGCTGCTTGGTTAGACTGGAAGGCGAGCCAAACCCCAACAGAGTTGCTAAGGCTAGACAAATAATTTTATTATCATTTTCTTCCCCTTATCCCAATTCATTTTGGGGTCAGCGTAGCATTTCTTCTTCCACACCTCTCTATCACTCGTCATCTCATCAGACAACTCCTTTCTTGCTATATCATCCTTTACACAGTCCATCCATCGTGTAATGGTTCCTCTACTCATAAACCCATCCACATTCATACTCAAAACTTTCCTCACAACATTTTCACATGCACATATCACGATAACCGATTACCACACAACTTTTCAGAAAGTTTCAGGCTTCCTCTCATTTCTTATTTTATCCATTCTCGTAACACCACATATCCCGTAAATAATATTTATAGTTAGTGATTGTATTGACGATTCCAGCCATCCCAATACTCTTTCTAAAATTTCTTTCATTGTATCGTTTTGTCAATTATTTGTATCCATCGTTTAAAGTTTGTTCGAAAACATATTATCTTTGTAAAGCTTGTTTACAGCGATAGCCATTCGACGATTCCAGTTAACGGTTTGAAATGCTTTCTAACGAAAACAATGTATTTCTACAACATTGTCAATAACAACAACACTTCACAGAGATATAATGAGGATTAAAGTCGTATTAAACTTTAACAATTATTTTGTTGGAATACAATTTATAAAAGTTCGGAGTCAGTAAGTGTCACGGTGCCATTCTAAAATGAAATCTTTTAATGCCATTATAAAGTACATAATATCGTAGAAAATCCTCGTCTAGCTGTGTATTAGCGTTTAAATCCCGAGTTCTGCTAATTAGAGTTTTAATTATTTCATTGGAATCTTACAAGCAAGACTCGGAGATTTTTTATTTTTTTATAGAACTTTTGCAAATATTGTTAAGATTATTAGATTTTCCTGGATCCAAGACGAAGACATAATTCTTAGTTGGAACGATAATCGCGTTCATTCTCAGAAGATCCATTGGCCAGGTCCATGATGGATCTAGTGAGAATTGTTTTTCTCATTGGATCCTGATATCGAGATAAAGGGTGTAAAAAACCTCTTAACAAAGCCGAAAGGCACTTTATCTCCCAGTCATTGCGATCATTTTTTTGCTGTACACCATACCTGGGAACCTTCTAGTTACGGAGATATTGGAGGTCAAAGTTCCAACTATTTGACAAGTTTTTTTTTAATACAAGTTTTTAATGTAAGATTTTTACTTTAAACACCTCCACGACCCCCGTATTATTCAATCCATCCATCAGCACAATGTTTTGAGTGCGTTACATTGAGTTTTACCATCACAAAACATGATTTTTCACCCCAAAAAAAAAGTAGTTTCCCAGCAATAATTTTTGCGTAAAGTTACTTACTTTGATGTACATAATGCTTGGTTGACGGCTTCGTGATTAGGTAGTTTACACTGTGTATATGTCGCACTAACAAATGCGGAAAGGATATGGAAGATTTCTTTGTTTTTAATTTACTAACATTTCACGGAGCTGAGAAAACAGTTAACGCTTTCCTGACATCAAAGTCGTATCCGATAATAAGCCTGTATTTATAACATAACATAATATCACGCCTGTAATCCCCGAAGGGTTAGGCAGAGGTGAACCTAATCGTCATACGACGACGTCACGTCACGTCACGTTCGTCGTCGTCGTTCGTCGTCGTCGTAACGTCTTAAGTATAAGCTTTGTACCGATGTTTTGCATGTCGTGTGCCTGCGGCAAATAAATATTTTTTCTTTCTTCTTTCTTTCTTCTTCATACACCCACATTTAGCCAGTCGTGTTAAAGACCCATGTAATCGGGGGCGAACCCATTATAGGGGTTATTGGGTTTTTCCATGAGGGATTTCGCAGTAGACAGCCACGGAGTCTTTTACATACTACTGGATACTGCTGGGCAGAAATCCAGACTTCGTGGTCTTCCTATAAATCCATTAGAATTAATTCTCTTAGATTGTATTAGGATCAAAATAATAATCTAGTCTGTTTTGCTAAGGCAAATTGTACGTATTCACGGTGCCTTGACGTTAATTAGATCTGCCCCTTCTATTTAAAGAGGGAGTCTTATCAAGATTCTACTTACAGTTTAGACTAGAGGAGTCGTGCTAAAATGCGAGCGCTAGTGTGGAAATCTGGTCCTTCGTTTAAATTGTAGTCGTCACAAGCATTTAGCATTTCTCAAACATGTTTGTTAATAATAGCAAATCTATTTAGTCCGTCAGTTAGAGTATTGAAAATGAATGGACACGTATTTTTTGTTTTTGTAAATCAATGAATACTGACAAAGATAAAAACGCATCAAAACTCGGGAGTGGGGGCTCGTGACGTCAGAACTAGCTAAAAATTATACGTAGGAGTGACGTATTGAGAATTTTAAAAGCGTCATAATCTTCGTCAATTTTGGTTTACGTAACAAAAGAAAAAACACGGGTCAAATATTTTTTGATAAACTAACGGACTAATTATTTTTTTTTTGGCATCTCGCCTATTGTCTTATCACAAGAGTTAATTAAGATCATCATCATCATCATCATCATTTCAGCCGAAAGACGTCCACTGCTGGACATAGGCCTCCCCCAAGTGTCACCACATTGACCGGTCCTGTGCGACTCGCATCCAGCGGATTCCTGCAACCTTCACCAGGTCATCGGTCCACCTAGTGGGAGGCCTTCCAACGCAACGTCTTCCGGTTCGCGGTCGCCACTCCAGAACTTTTCGGCCCCATCGGCCATCCGTTCTGCCAGCAATGTGCCCTGCCCACTACCACTTAAGTTTGGCAATTCTTCGGGCTACGTCGGTAACCTTGGTTCTCTTGCGGATGTCTTCATTTCTGATTCGATCGCGCAAGGAAACTCCGAGCATAGCCCTCTCCATTGCCCTTTGGGTGACTTTAAGCCTTCTGATGAGGCCCATTGTGAGCGACCACGTAATTAAGATGCAGCGCAAAAATGTCTAAATGCTTAACTTAAATCTTTCTCTTTAATTTTTTTATCAAGTCGACACTAGAAAATGACTTTGATATTCTAACCATGACTTTAATGTCATAATTCACTCCTCATCACCATTCTGATGACTTTATCACAATTTATTTAGGATGTCTTAGTATACCATACTTCTCTTTTACTCATCATATCAGCAGTCACCACAATTCACTTCTATAGGATGTAATATTGGTTTGATATAACACCTAAAGAAGCAAACAACTTATCGCTTCGCCCCGAAGAAATAAATTCAAAAGTTCTGAAAGACGAACTTTTGTAACCTTTACAAACGATCAGTAAACCTATAAAATGACTTGTTTCGGTTTCGGCTAAGTTGCCATAAGTAATTTATAGACATAATACAAGTCGAGAGCTGAGATAAATGGCTCTACTCTAGCCTTGAACTGAGCCGCAGTAATGAGGATCTTGTTGACAATATATTAACTTACAAAAAAAAGATTGATGTTAGTTCTGCAAGAATGAACTAAAAATAACAGTTTTATAAAAGTTCTAAGTATAGCATCGGTGTTGGGTGTAACAAAGACATATTAATTATCAGGCCATTTATGTCCTACTGCAGGGCAATGGCCTTCCTTCCCTCCTTCCACTTATCCCTATCCAGTGCTGATATACGTCAATTCTTGTGAAAGGAGTCTAGTTAGTCCCGCCATCTCCTTCTGGGCCTGCCGCGTTGCCGTTTGATACTGTTTGCAATGGGCGTGCGCTCTTAAGAAGCAATTAGGCAAAGTCTACCCTACCAACTGGGCATTTATTATAACTAATTAACTATGTAATGAAATAACACATTATGTACAAACAAAAAAAAGTTCAAACTCCTGTTAAAATAGTTATAGCAATTTGTCGCTCCCGTGTCACGTAACTAACACTATACTGGAAGTTACTACGAAGCTTGGAGCTCCGTCGGACAGGCAAACACTCGACTAGCCTAAAACCAATTGATAATTTTACGCACACAGCGGCACATTGGTGCATATTTTCGTGTGTATGAACCGCACACATGTATATGTAGCTGGGCTGTGATTTGCTGCTACAACACAAGGCCAGGATTCAAGGTGGATGTTCTTTAGCCCGCGAAATTCAAATTTCCTTACGTTTTTTGCAATTCGCAGGCCAGTACTAGGTTGTATGTTGATTAAAATAATGATTATCGGGGGTTATTGGCGCGTATTATTATTATAATAATTAATAATATTATTGGTATAATATTTTTTTCTTCATGGGTATCGTTTTCGTGGTTTTTGGAGTCGCTGATAATGAAAATGAGGTCAAAATGAAAATCCAAAATGGCGCCGATGAAAAGTTTCAGGTTTTTTATCATGGGTGTCCTTTTCGAAGTTTTTGGGGTCACTGATAATAAAAATGAGGTCAAAATGAAAATCCAAAATGGCACCGACGTAAATTTTCGGTTTTTTCTTCATGGGTGTCGTTTTCGTGGTTTTTGTAGTCGCTGATAATGAAAATGAAGTCAAAATGAAAATCCAAGATGGCGCCGATGAAAATTGATGGTTTTTTCTTCTTGGGTGTCGTCATATCATCCTTCACCACAGTCCATCCATCGTTTCTTTGGTATTCCTCTACTCTCTAACAAAGACATAATATCCGACTGAATTCCAAATCTATTTCTGGTTTAAATCTAGCGTTTGTCAACAATCTAACCATTTGATTAACGAGTTTTCTCCGCCGCGAGTTTAACTAATAGTCCTCTACCAAGCAGGACAGTTCATGTCCTATAAATTGCTTTCTTTTTATGTTTTCACATCTTCTAAATTTATAAATATTCAATATTAAGTGACGTTATCTAAATCTTTCTTGCCAAAAGTTCCTAATTAAGGAGTCAGCAGGAAGCGTGGGTGGTATGCTGTCTACAAAATTATTACGAGAAGATGCTTATCGGAACCCACGCAGATGTCTTCCAGACTTCATCGATGAGTAGCCAACAACTTTGCTCCCTACTTCATAAAATTGATTAATTATGATCTGCTGCCATTCATAACATCAACAGCTACTTACATTACTTTGAAACAAAAATTCTTGTCCAAATGGTTATCTGTTGTATAGATCTAATGTTGTTGAGTTCTATTTGGCTTCTTTTTAGTGTTCAATAAAACATTTCCATTATTTTATTTTGAAGTCCTTCAAATGTCTGACAGTTTGTGTATGTGAATTTAAATTCCTAGTGCGAGGCAACGTATAAAAAAAAGAAGAAAAAAAATTATTCAGTAATTCTACAAATAAAATTGATCGTGAAAATCCATAAAGTTTGTGTGCATACAGAATTCACTGAATCTACTTGAAAAATTGCCTTGTCCCTTCCTTTAAGCAAAAGTCACGTTGCAGTCGAACCAATTTAATACAATTTGATTCACAACAGCTTTCAGATTCACAGTTTTAAATTGGTAGCATAGTTTCTGAAAATAGACACAGTTTTGACTGACAATACTTGATGAACATGAATTTAATAGAAAATAAAGCCTCTATATAGATTAATTATATGATATTCAGGATGAAACCAAAAAGTTATATCGGTGAACGCAGAATATACTTGTAGTTACGCCAACACAATGTATCGAAAAAGTGTGATAAGTTAAATACTGGATAAGAAGGGTGTAAAGATTTATAATAGGTATCCAGCTTTTATCCATCTATACTAATATTATAAAGAGGAAAACTTTGTTTGTTTGTAATGAATAGGCTCAAAAACTACTGGACCGATTTCAAAAATTCTTTCACCATTAGAAAGCTACATTCACCTTGAGTAACATAGGCTATATTTTATCCCCGTACTCCCACGGGAACGGGAACTACGCGGGTGAAACCGCGGGACGTCCGCTAGTAATATATAAAATGGGAATTAGAGTATTCAACAAAATTAAATTTCGGACATTAAGAGGTGGCCCCAAAACTCTAGCTACATTATGAGAAAGAATGCTTGATGAGGTCGGCCAGTTGTCCCAAATTGAGATTTGAATATCCGAATTAATCAAAGTCAGAATAAAATAGTCAGAAGTGTGGGTAACAGAGCGTTTTGGCAAAACAATAAATATTTATCATTCCCCAAGTCAAAATAAGCTGCGATTTCCCTATTATCACTCTACTGAACAAGCGATTAATGACTTTATTTAAAACAGTAAGTTATGAAAAGAAATGCTGACGAAAATCATATAGTTAACAATAGGCCTCACTCGAACACACTGAATAAACGCAAAGTAAATACAGATCAATTCATAATTAAAATTATGTTTGCCACTTGATATTTAATTACTTTATGTACTCTATGTTTCACCAACCACGATTACGTTCCCGTTAACTTACTTGGCAGATACTTTCATACAAATTCTGTTCCATTTTTAATTTTTTCGGTAATATGTAAGTATATATTAGTATATATATTAGTATAGTAGTATATATATTAGTATAGTAGTGTCCTATTCGTACATCGTGAAATAGGCCCATAATGTACTTGTGGCGAAAATGAAAACCAAAATTCTAAAGGATAGAACAGTTATTTTTTTATTAGAAAATCATCCGAAATTTTCCGTGCGTCCACGCTAAACCCACGGTTTTCCCGTCGTGTTGCTAGAAGCAGTTAACTTTTACGAGCACCAGATTTAATCCTAACTGTCGTGAAATGTGGTGTCAACGACACAAATTAACGAAGGATTAATTTAGCTTTAAAATAATAAGGACTTACGAACTGTTTCTACGTAAGTGCCTACATTTATATAAGGTTGATTTACTTCACTGACGACGAAACTTTACCGTGTAATTTGATCTTATGTCGAGAATCCGTTCTATATGAGACCAGGGTAAAAAATATCTATTTAAAAAGTTTTAACTGGGTACATTATTTAAATACGCATAAGTGATTATAAAACTATGTTCATTCATAAAGTATTTTAACCCGAAGTTTGTAAAAATATTAAAGTTTTTTTACGAAGTTAAAAACGTTTTAAAATGCACAAGTTTTGCTAAAGAAGTCTTACAATAGTAGCGTCATAGGAACTCTTTACCATTATTAAATTAGCACTCATACTTTATTAAAGCTTGAAAAATATTTTTGAAAGATATTTTCATTGTAAGAACGTTTTTTTCTGAAAAACCATACCCATATAGTACCTATTTTAAAATGTGTTTTTCATGTCATAAAAAATATAAAAAGTCAAAAACAAATACCAAACACATCAAAGTATACTGCCCGCGAAAATTCATCTGTACCTACCTCACAATGTAAAGCTATTACCAGATCGATGCATATCACTCCTAAAATTCATAGCCCAGACACATTACCATACACCAGGCAATAGTTGAGCGTTTACTATAAAAGCTACCGATGGAAGCTCGTCTAGGGATCATCTATAGCAGCAAAACTGGCCAAGTGCGAGTCGGACTGGCACGAAGGCTTCCGTATCATCGTACTAAAAAGGGTGTAAAAAACCTCTTAACGAAGCTGAAAGCCACTTGTTCTCCCCGTAATTTTTTTCCATAGTGGAATGTGAATTCTAGACCATAATTTTGTTCCACACCATACCTGGGAACCTTCTAGTTAAGGAGATATTGGGGGTCAAAGTTACAACTTCTTTATAAGTTTTTTTTTTAATACAAGTTTTTAATCTAAGATTTTTACTTTCAACTCCACGATCCCCGTAGTCTTCAACCCATCCATCCATCAGCACAATGTTTTGAGTGCGTTACATTGAGTTCTAACACAAAACATGATTTTTCACCCAAAGAAATAAGGTATTTCCAAGCAATAATTTTTAAGTAAAGTTACTTAGTTTGATGTACAGAATGCTTGGTTGACGGCTTCGTGATGAGTGTGTTTACACCCTGTATTTAACACTACACAACACTAATAAAAAAAAACCGTTTCTTTTAATTTTAAAATTGATTTTAGGTACTTATTTCCTTTAATTATTCTTCATCCATTAATTTTGCAATTTTTAATATATCTTAACAGAAAAAAAAACATATAAAATAGTAGCTCACCGGTATCGGGAACAGAGTCCATAACTTACTTTTTTTTAAACTTTATTATATTGTTTTTTTTTTAACAGTATAGTACAGTTTTCGGGTTCCGTACCCAAAGGGTAAAAACGGAACCCTATTACTAAGACTTCGCTGTCTGTCCGTCTGTCTGTCACCAGGCTGTATCTCATGAACTGTGACAGCTAGACAGTTGAAATTTTCACGGATGATGTATTTCTGTTGCCGCTATAACAACAAATACTAAAAACAGTATAAAATTAATATTTAATGGGGGCCCCCATACAACAAACGTGATTTTTTTGCCCTTTTTTGATAATAATGGTACGGAACCCTTCGTGCGCGAGTCCGACTCGCACTTGGCCGGTTTTTTATACTTTTATATAATACACATTCTGTAAACATTTCAAGTGTCTGTCCATTACGATTCAAGGGACACTGCCTTGTGACAAACAAACGGACAGAAGCGGAGCATTAGTAATGGGATCCCAAATGGAGTACGGTACCCTAAAAAGAATAGATTTAAAATTCAATTGTCTACCGAAGCGAGGGCAACAAAAGAATCTGCGCATGTAATTACCGAGTGAATGAATGGCCAACAGAATGAAATGATGTCTGAAAAGTTCTAACATTCAAACCCTCGTTATAGTGTTAGTACTCATTCAATTTTGTTTTAAAACTGTCTTGTAAACGTTGTGAAAGTTCAGTTTGAGCTCAGATTTGGTATCCGAGTGATTAATCAAAAGAGTAGAATAGCATTTGTCTATAAGATCTTTTTTTTGTTCTAAATTGAAAATGATCATGTCTAGAAGAACCTCAGTTTTCTCTTTGGTTACAAAAGTTTTCAACACCAACCATCGTCAATTTACTGGAAATTTGCCAAAATTTAAAAAAGTGGAGGACTTAAAAACCACTACAAAAGCAGTAGTTTCAGTATCACTTTTCAACATGAACAACTTTCTAACTTTTAAACAAAACTTTTCTGAATGCTGCCATAAATAGCCTTTGTTTTATTTAAGAGTATTTTCGTTACTAATCGAAGTGCTTAGTATCACAAAGAGACATTCATTAGCCTATAAATCCATGCCTGTACATCAGGACGAATCAGCAATTAAAGTTCAAGATTTAAAGTCTTCAAGACTATTCATTAGATCAGTATCACTGACAAATTATTGCTTTTAACTTATTTGGCAGACGTCCCAAACTGATATCTTGTACGGAGCCATCATTGACCTTGCACATTGCATTAAATATACTGGAAATAATGAGTCGAGGGCGCGTTCGTGTTCCACGCGCGCCTCAAAGAGAGTCAGCAAACGGAAGGGGTCCGCAAGGACCGATGCCTGCCGGGGTTGCGGGACTGTTCGAAAGAGATACCGTGGCCCCGGAACACAATTGGAAAATCCGTTACAACTACCCCTAAATCACAATGAAAACCCTTAAGAACCCCTAAAACATTCTAAAAACCAAATAAAATAAAATTAAAAAACCTTACTTAAAAACTGAGACCCATTAAAAAAAACATAACCCTAAAGTTGCTTTTCGTCACCCCTGAGTTACGCTTCACCCACTCGACCTTCGTTACGCTACGGATGAACATGGATGGGTTTTAGTCAGTAAAAGTCTGACACTCCCTCCTGCTCCGCCCAGAGCGGGAGGAGTCATTTGATGATTTCCCATCTGAAAAAAAAGGCATGTTTTTGTTTCTCACGATGTTCTCCTACTCCGAAGCTAGTGATACAACACGCACATGTATCCGAAGAATCAAAGGTGCGTGCCTTGGTTTCGAACTCGTGACCTATGACTTTGGCAGTCCGACGGTCACACCACTAGGCTATCACTGCTAGTCTATATTACGTCACAGTCATTGACCTACTTGATACAAAACTTCCCTTTTCAAAGCCAGATAAATAGGAGCTGTTAAACAAACTTGAGCGCTTACAGAACCTCGGCATTCGTTTTGTGTATGGTCTGAGGAAATATGACCATGTTTCTCACTTCCGCAAAGAACTCAAGTGGCTCCCTATCCGTCTTCGCAGGAACACTCGGATATTATGTCTCCTTTACAACATCCTTCATAACCCTGCATATCCCAGCTACCTGCGCGATCGATTTTCCTTTACCCGTCCTCCTGATGCTCTGTGTAGATCCCACCTCAGGCATCATCTTAATTTCCCATCCCATAAAACCGAACTGTATTCCTACTCCTTCTCTGTTCACGCAGTACGTTTGTGGAACTCACTTCCGCCTAACATTCGAGATTGTAAAACTTTATTTCTCTTTAAAAAACAAGTCAAAGAGCATTACCTCTCTTCTCAGTAATATTCTTCATATATATATGTATGTATATTATAGGCAAATATTTACAATATTATTTTTATTTTATTATATGTGTAGGTATTTGTATGTACGTTTATTATTATAGTTATAGTTTTGTTTTAAGTTTAAATTTAAATTTTTGTGTCTAACTTGTCTACACACTGTGTCTACATTTCATATCCAACTTTCCTCTCGCAGGTCTGCTGGAAGAAATTTCATAAGAAATAAGCAGTACCTTTGTGCTCTTCTATGTAAATATATTGTCCTGTAAAGTATTTTGTGTGTACATGAATAAATAAATAAATAAATAAATAAATCATCATTAATCATCTCGAGATTATTTCGGATACACAAATGTTTAACATTACCAAATCTCTTTCAGCTATCGGACTATTGCCTTCAATTTCCTAAATCTCCTTATTTACATAACATTTAGTGAATCTATGAATATTTCATGAGAATATTAATAACGGGGCATTATTTTACCTTAGGCTACTAAAGTAACCTCTAAATGAGATTTAGATAGGAAAATGCTTATTATTTTTCCTATTTATGATATGATTTACTTCCAAACTCAGGCCACAAAGTCGTTGTCTTAGCCCATGTCACTGTCGCTGAAGTTCAGATATCCCAAAAACTTTTTTCTCGAAACTAATATTCTTGATACATTATCCTATTTTGCTTATTATTATTTTTCTTGTTTCAGATAACGTTTCGTGGATTCCGCAAATGTGTAAGAAACTGAATACATGAATAGCTGTGCTTTAAAAATGAGACCTCCAAATCTAAATGACAATGACGCTTCGCCGGTCTGACAGTTTGCCCACGCGACTCCGGCTGGCGCCTGACCCCATAAACCCCGACAGCGGCCGACCGCTGGAAAAATTACACGATTCCTCCACCGTCCCGGATTTTAGTGACACACCGGCGCGCGAGGAAGTTATCGCCACTTGGAAATCTCTTCACACGGAAGTTAAGAAAATAAAAAATGCATTCGCACCCTCAAACGACCAACAAAGTCGTGATGAAGCTAAGAACGATTACGCTTCACAAAGTTTTATCCCTACTCCTGCTTGCCATAGCAGTGATAGCCAAAAGAGAATTTCTTATGAAAACCGGCAAGTTGAAGATAGACCTCGTGAAAGCAATCGTTGCACGTCATTCCTACTTGACACAGGCCAAACAGGCACAATTGAGTGTGGAAAGAACTCGGTACACCGTCGGCGGTCTTTGCTGCAGCGTCTATTGTCATGGAGGACTCCAGAATGTGACTGTAGTGAAAGATTTACACCAAAGTACCAGCCAGCTCCAAGAGTACGTCCTGAGGACTTGTTGTGCACATGTGGTGTTAGTGGCAATAGAGTTAAACTTCCGAGAAAGCGCCAAAAAAACCCGGAACGGGGTCGTTCCAAAAGTGTAGGATATGAAGCGGCGCGTGAAGTGGCTCAGTTTCGTCGGTTAGTGCTGTGTGTATGAAATAAAGTTTGTAAGGGATTGTCTACTGGTTGATTGCTGGTAGATGGGTTTTGTTTATGGTGTCTAAAGTGTTTTGGTGCGGTAGGTGTGCGAGTGCTGGCGCGACAGTGGGCGCTGAGACGGCGGCGGTGCTGCGGGCGCGTGCAGCCCTCACGCTCGCCCGCCGGTACTACCCCGAAGGCGGGTGGGGCTGGACCATTACCGTGGTGGGCACTATCGTACAAGTGCTGTCCCACGGTCTGCAGCTAGGCGGCGGCGCTGGGCCCATAGCTTGCACGGCCGCTATCAAGTACCACGTTTCGCCTTTGTATACACATGGTAAGTACTTAACTTATTTTAACTGTTTTAGCCTAAAATTAAGTCTGCCATTAATTATTTAGTTTTATTATCACTAAACGCGGTATAAAAATAGTTGATTTTGAAACAAATGGGCAAACTTTGTCATTGCAGCCGAGGCGAATTTCACACCCGAGCCGAAGGCGAATGTTATGGAGCCGAGAACTGCAGTGACAAATTAATATGTCCACGTGTATCATACGATGTGTTTCAGTACACTTGGAAAAAATAAAACAATTGAACGAAAAGTACTTCTAATCATTAATGATAGGAAACTATGATTTAATTTGTTGTTTTTTTCCGCGCATTCGGAAAATCAAAGAAAAATTCCGCGATGCTTGGACTTAGTAAACTTAGCAAAAATAAATGAAAAAAAAAACACTGGTGTGAAATACACTGCATTCTGAACCTAATAATAGTGCGATAAGAGCAATTTCCGAGAAAGTGTATTGGAAATATTATAAAGCGGAAAGATTGATGTCTGTCAGTTATCGATACGAATGGGCGGTACGTGATGACTGATACAACCAACAGACAGCTTCTCCATTTTACAATATTATGATCATATTTTTACATTTCAAAGCTAAATAAAAAACGACTGTGTACATGTTTCTTGTCTACAAACGTAGGCCTGTCAAATTTGGCCCGTCGGAAAATGTTAAGCAATCATTTTTAGATTTTTATGATAAGCTTGTTTTAAGGAAAATCATGTGATGCTTTTACAATTAAGTACCATAGATGTATTTTTGCAGAATTAATATGTACTTAAGTACCTATGTTTTTACTTTAGGTACTTACACTTAGTGGACTACTTATCTTATTTTAAGCAGTTTTACTAAAGAATGAACGTTTATAAATATCGTAAAAAAAATGCCCAAAAACCTAATGTATAAAAGTAAATCTTCGTCACCTCCTCGACACAAAAAGTTTTTAATGGCATCCGGTTTGAAATAAGGT
Organism: Xestia xanthographa; assembly: GCA_905147715.2. Taxonomy (NCBI): domain Eukaryota; kingdom Metazoa; phylum Arthropoda; class Insecta; order Lepidoptera; family Noctuidae; genus Xestia; species Xestia xanthographa. The sequence continues at coordinate 15,970,908 of LR990659.1, read as the reverse complement.
AATCCTTTCAAGGGTCGTCTATTTATGACCTTACCCTTTTTTAAATACTTTTGTGCCTTATTCAATGCTGGCAATGAGAGGTTTTCTTTTTGAGGTATTAAAAAAAACGTAATTTCCAAGAACTCTATAGATGGCGTTGATTTTACTATGATAGTTGGTGCCAAACCCAAAACGCTTGGAAAAAAAACATTGTGTCACGTCACATACTCTGGTTGACTGACACTTTCATTTGCTTAACCTTCCGAATATAACCTAGTTTTCTCGCGCTTTGTTAAAATCAGTTTTTTTAGGTTCCGTTCCGTGCATTATCATACTAACTCCTAGCGCCATCTATCCAGCGACTAGGGAAGAGCTAAAAAGAAAATCCCTCATTAAAAACCTACCTTCTTAGACTGTAATTTTACTCAGAAATTGTTAATCGTGTGTGTCGTATCAACTCGAGCCGTTTAGTATTAATTGTATGAAACTCCCTACTGCAACGCACACTAATCGGAATCGTAACGTAATCGCCTCGCCTCGGGACAAGCTGCGACACTAATCATAACTTAAACATTTTGTAACTAAATCTATTGTTCGGAAAACATAATGTCATTAGGAATTCATGTTCAGTAGGTAGTGGATTTGAGTCTTTACTCAGGCAGACGATATACATTTATCCGAAAATCGAATAAAAATAATACCAATCTACGTGTCTACCTCTAGTACTCATATATGTACTATCGGGGTCTTTTCCGCCTGACCAGTTTAAATTTTTTTCGCTTAAATCATGCGGAGGCGCCGAGCCACGCCCCCTTAAAGATTGGGCCTATTCCGAAAGCGTTAACTTTGGCGCGCAAAATAACAATATCTCTCGTTGGGCGTGTGTCGTCAGTGCGCTCGGCCGATTCGGGGCGATTGCGGGGCTAGAGAGCGTTTCTATGTTGCGAGTGCAAGCAAAAATGAGCTTAGTGGTGGTCAGGCGGGAGTGTCCTCGATAGTACATACATAACATTCCGTAACAATTCAATAACCTACTGTGTAAAAAAAAAGAAATACCACCGTGTGTGACAATTTTTAATTTTTTTATTATTATTGTGCTCATAATGTTTGATGCATATTATTATGTGTAACTGACTCGTTGCAACCCTTGTAGATATTTAATACCTATGTAAGATCTTTAGGTCTAAAACAATTTGTTTTTACGAGAACCTAGGGACTCTTTACCCAAAAGATACGACACAAGAACATACTACGTCTTCCAAATCGCCTCTTAAAACGAATATAAAATCGCTCTAACGTAAGACCTGAATCGCTCCGAACCGCGTTGAAAGATTAATGAAGTAACAGCTAATTTATCATGTACCGTTTCTTGATGGCCCTCACAAAAGTTCAGGCTCGTGACAGCCGCGTCCTCTTGATCCCACTGACATCGGATATCAGGAGATACGCCTCCATTTGAAAGCTTTGTCAACTGAAAAACATGTTTTTATCACTTGTAACGATGAACATGAAAAACTGAGTTTCCAAAGATCATTTCTTCTGATCAATCTATTTTTACTACTGGCCACGGCCTTTTTAACTCTCCCTGTGTTTTGCATTCTTCTTCAATCTACCATTGCCATACCTACTTTCATCATCATCATCATCATTTCAGCCGAAAGACGTCCACTGCTGGACATGGGTCTCCCCCAAAGGGGGGTTTTTGCCATAATCGCCACGCTTGGCAGGCGGGTTGGCGATCGCAGTACGGTTGTTACAAAAGCACAGAGAACGCTGCTGCCCATTCTCTGGTAAGTCCCTTAGTCGCCTCTTACGACACCCACGGGAAGATATGGGATGGTGCTATTCTATTTATTTATTTTATAATTATATTTTATTTTATTTGTTTATTTTATTATATTTTTGATCCACATCGTCCCCTTCTCCCAAATTCTCTTGCCCTTATCCCAATAGGGTATATGCATGATCTTTTTTTATCAGTCTAAACAAAGCGTATTAACATCAGAAATAACAAAGTAAAATATTTTTTTTAATATAATATAAAAAATACTAAGTTATAAGCATTTGAAACTGCTGATTAGACAGAGAGATCCGATACAGCGAATGACGTCATTCGCTACATCGACGTACAAAATTTATACTAAATTCCGTTTACCTAGAAAGAGATAGAAACAAAAGTTTAAATGGTTATAACTTTTGTGTTGTTTGGCCGATTTATGTCTTGTTTTCGCTTTTTGACATTATTTTTATAGTACTTTAACATTCCGTAACGAAAAATAAAAAAGAAAATTTATGCATATTCCCTATTCATTTGGGGTCAGCGCAGCATGTCTTCTTCTCCTATACTTCTCTTTTACTCGTCATTTCATCAGACACTTTTTTTATCTACAATAAATATGGAGTATTATTTTTTCTTGAGCAAAGAAAGTGTAAGTGAAAATCGTGACATTCAAAGGTTTCATGATGCTTTTCGACACAAACAGTTGAAAAGTATTTCAGTGTTGTAACCAAGAGTAAGGTTTGTGTGCTATTGAAGTAAGCACATGCATTATGTATAGGGATGCATGCAGGCAAAGACCCGAGATAAAGACACTAGTGCATGATTTCTGTAGCTCTGGTACTCTTCATTCATTAAGGGTCTTTATTCAGGAAGTTAGCTACATTACAGAGAAGAACAGTTCTAGGCGCCAATAGGGAAGATGCATAAATTTTCTTTTGTTTATTTCGATACGGAATGTTAAAGTACTATAAAAATAATGACAAAAAACGGAAACAAGACATAAATCGGCCAAATAACACAAAAGTTATAACCATTTAAACTTTTGTTTCTATCTCTTTATTATTATCTCTTTATATATATATATATCTCTTTATTATTATTATTTAATTTACAACCTGTGTAAACAATTGTTGGTGAACCAATAAAAATAAATAAATTACAAAGTCCTCAAAGGTTTGGCGAGAGCGGTGTTTCCCGTCTGAAGTTAAATCTGAAAGGTCAAGGTCTCCTTTACACTTCAAAGGTAATTGTAAAGGTAATGTCTGGAATACTAAGTCACATAACGTCAAGTCTAACCCTTCAGTGATCTAATAATACAACATTTCGCTATTTATGTTGAAGTCCCATGTAGAGGGCGAGGCTATTGCCATCAAATGGGCAAAAATCCATACTCCGTGGCTGCTACTTGCTGTTGGAAAAACCCAATAATATACTTTCTCTGACCTGGAAATCGACCCCAGGACCTCAAGCTCACCAGTATGCGACCACTTACCCAACAAGGCAAGAATATTTTAGACTAGCGGACGTCACGCGGTTTTACCCGCGTAGTTCCCGTTACCGTGGGAGCACGGGGATAAAATATAGCCTATGTTACTCAGGGTGAATGTAGCTTTCTAATGGTAAAAGAATTTTTGAAATCGGCGCAGTAGTTTTTGAGTTTATTCATTACAAACATACATACACACACAAAAATACAAATCTTTCCTCTTTATAATATTAGTGTAGAAAACATCACACGGATTTGAGTAGACATTCCTGATAATACTAGTTCTATTTTTACTTTTCCGCTCTCCTTGTCTTAGCTTTCTTTTCTTGTTTTGTAGAATTACGTGATTCACGGGAGGAGCTCGTGGCTAAATAATAACAGCCGCTCGGATCGATCTTTAGGTTAAGCCATGCTTGTCTTGGTTGGTCTGTGGATGGGTGACCACCCAATACATACCGAGTTTCCTCCGTGCCTCGGAAAGCACGTTAAGCAATTGGTCCCGGCTGTCATTTGTAGATCTTTGACAGTCGTTACAGGTAGTCAGTGGCCCAAAAAAGTCTGACAACCAGTCTTACCAAGGGGTATCGTATTACCCGGTACTAACTGGGTTGTGGAGGTCAGATAGGCAGTCGCTCCATGTAGTATACTGGTATTCAGCTGCATTCAGTTAGACTGGAAGCCGACCCCAAAATAGTTGGGAAAAGGCTAGGCAGATGATGATGTATACGTAGAATTACGTGATTGTTCTAAGGAGGAGCAATCTGTATCTTGTTTGTTGACTAACGACCAAAGATCTACGAGAATTGGTTATTGTTTCGCTAAGGTAAGGGCAATAAACAGGAACAATGGAGGTATTGTATTGAAGCTCAGCTTCGATCACTGCTTGTTATATTCGATATCATAACATAATTATAAAACTTTTACTATACTGATTATGTAGCGTGATGTGGGACTTGTTTAGTAAATTATCAGCGGTTATTTTTGTAGTTGTTTGTGATTTTATTATTATTTTATTCTTTGTATGACCAGCAGGCTTAGCCAAGTTGATAATCTACAATCGTTAACGCTAGTAGAAAACGTTAAATCACGTGTTCAACACAAACGAATAGAAAATTCGTAGACAAGTTTACATCGATCAAAATGATAGAATATAATGTTATCGTTTCTACAATGTTGATCGCTATACTCTTTGGTAGGAACGCTCACCATAGACTAAAGTGTAGGTTTTTTCAACAGACATTAGAGAACGAGCGCTCGACTCAGTCAAGTCAATTTGGCTGCCAATTTAGCGCTTTCTACAATCGCTTACGCTTACGCTTACGCTTACGCGTTTACGATTGTAGAAAGAGAATCGATACGAAACGTTTGTAACTTGGCTAGGCCTGCAGATGTATGAACGTGGATGAGGCAAAAGGAGTATGAAGGGATCGTAGCAGATGGCGTTCTGTGGTTTCTGTCTACACCCGTGGGAAAAGGGCATGAGCTTATGTATACACAGGATGACTTTTAAATCACTTTAAAAAAAAATGGATATAATAGGTGAACGGAGAAGAAGCAAAAAAAAATTCGAAATTCGAATCATACGCGTATTGCGAATGATTTAAAATTTGATATTTATTTTAATTTTTTTTCAAAATTTATCTTTCTTTGATCTAATATGAAAAGTTTACTTTAAATTTGTAAAGTTTTTTGATGATAGATATTTTTTTTTCTAACCTGTGGAAAAAAGAAAAAAAAACTAGGTAATATACCCGTTTTTTTGGTAAGTAATAAAAAAGTCATCCGGTATGAATGTTATATAAGTGTTTCAGCTGCCTTGCCATTTTTATCATATTCAACGTACTTCACAACCCACAATTCACAGCTAGTCATATTATGCATTTATTTATTTTATTTATATTATATAAAACTACAAAGCCATTTATATTATATAAAACTACAAAGCCACTGACTCACTCACTCATTGACATGTCGTTTCTCGGAATGGGTGAGAGATGGGTTAGGGGAGTGTTTGGGAAAAATGTAGAGTACCATAGAGTGAGTAGAGGAAAATTATAGAGGAGATTCAAATTCAAGATGGCGACCGAGTCCATTTCCGGTTTCGGTGGGGAAAAGATTTGGACGAGTTTCGACTCATAGGTCCTATCCAAAATCTAGGAAGATTTAAAAAAAAAGTAAAAAAAAAAAAAAAACAAGATGGCGGCTGCTCTGGGACGTTTTGAAATCTTCGACTTTTCGTACTAAACTTTGACGAATTGTTTAGTTCTACCGATTTAAAACGTTAGCAACAACAATTACACCAATCGATGGCCTATAACCTTGAAATTTTAGGAAAATTGTGACTTTTCAGAAAAACAAAATGGCGAACAGTATGGCGGCCATCTTGTAAAATGTTGGAATTTTCGACTTTTTTCAAATCCATTTTTCGGGTAGTTGGCAACATCCAACGGGTTTGAGTTGTACCGAGCGGTTGTGTGGTTTATAGAGGAGTGTTGCCTGGTGCGAAAAATTTCCCCATTTTTAGGGTATTTTGCCAGATTTTCCCCAAAAACATGAAAAAAAGAAATAACGACATTTTGAATAGAGACTTTGACTACCTGGCAACATTGGGGTCCCCCGAATGACATTTGACCATTTTGGTTCGGTTTAGTTGGCAACCCCAAAAATTATTGAATATTTTAATTTTTGGGACTTTTTGACTTTGGCGAGTTCTTTTGTTCTACTAAACTCAAAAGTTGGCAACACCTTGTACTTCGGTCGGCAGCCTATATCCTTGAGATTTCAGGAAAATTATGACTTTTCAGAAAAACAAGATGGCGGACAGTGTGGCGGCCATTTTGTAAAGTTGACGAAAAATCCCAATTTTCGATACGATAAACGGGACAGCTGGCATCCCCCCGACTGGATTGTGTTGTATGAACCGGTTGTGTGTTTCGTTAAGGAGTGTTGCTTGGTGCAAAAAATTTCCCCATTTCTAGGGTACTTTACCAGATTTTCCCCGAAAACGTGAAAAGTAGAAATAACGATATTTTGAATGGAGACTTTGACTAGCCGGCAACATTGGGGTACCCCAAATGACATTTGACCATTTTCATCACTTTGAGCTGGCAACTCCGAGAGCCATTGGGGTTTGCATTTTCGGGTCAGACCCGACTTTGGCGAGTTGTTTTGTTTTACTAAACTCAAAAGTTGGCAACATCACGTACACAGGTATGTAGCCTATATCCTTGAGATTTCAGGAAAATTATGACTTTTCAGAAAAACAAGATGGCGAACAGTGTGGCGGCCATCTTGTAAAAATTACAAAAAATCCCAATTTTCGACACGATAAATGGGACAGCTGGCATCCCCCCACTGGATTGTGTTGTATGAACCGGTTGTGTGTATTGCCAAGGAGTGTTGCTTGGTGCAAAAATTCTCCCCACTTTTGGGGTAATTTTCCCAGATCTTCCCCAAAACATGAAAAGTAGAAATGACGACATTTTCAATAGAGACTTTGACTAGCCGGCAACATTGGGGTGCCCCAAATGACATTTGACCAATTTCATTACTTTGAGCTGGCAACTCCGAGAGCCATTGGGGTTTGCATTTTCGGGTCAGACCCGACTTTGGCGAGTTGTTTTGTTCTACCAAACTCAAAAGTTGGCAACACCACGTACACAAGTATGTAGCCTATATCCTTGAGATTTTAGGAAAATTATGACTTTTAAGAAAAACAAGATGGCGGACAGTGTGGCGGCCATCTTGTAAAAATGACAAAAAATCCCAATTTTCGACACGAGTAATGGGACAGCTGGCATCCCCGCACTGGATTGTGTTGTATGAACCGGATGTGTGTATTGCCAAGGAGTGTTGCCTGGTGCAAATTTTTTCCCCATTTTTAGGGTGTTTTACCATATTTTCTCCAAAAACATGAAAAGTAGAAATAACGATATTTTGAATAGAGACTTTGACTAGCCGGCAAGATTAAGGTTCTTCAAATGACATTTGACCATTTTCATCACTCTCAGCTGGTAACCCCGAGAGCCATTGAGGCTTGAATTTTCGGGTCAGACCCGAATTTGGCGAGTTCTTTTGTTCTACCAAACTCAAAATTTGACAACACCAAGTACACCAGTCGGTGGCCTGTACCTTGAAAATTTCAGGAAAATTGTTACTTTACAGAAAAACAAGATGGCGGACAGTGTGGCGGCAATCTTGTAAAAATGACAAAAAATCATAATTTTCGACACGAGTAATGGGACAGCTGGCATCCCCCACTGGATTGTGTTGTATGAACTGGTTGTGTGTATTGCCAAGAAGTGTTGCCTGGTGCAAAAATTCTCCCACTTTTGGGGTAATTTTCCCCAAAAACATGAAAAGTAGAAATGACGACATTTTAAATGTAAATTTTGCATAACCACCAAGAAATGGGGTGCCCGAAATGACTTTTGACCATTTTCATCACTCTCAGCTGGCAACCCGAGAGCCATTGGCGCTTGAATCTTCGGGTCGGACCCGACTTGGCGAGTTCTTATTGTTCTACCAAAGTCAACGTACAGCCACCGTGTTTTTACTGACAGGTAGATTATATCCTGTCACTTTAGAAAAATTGTGACATTTCAGAAATTCAATATGGCTGGCCGTGCCTCTTCCGGTTTCCAAAACCTTGTCCGATTGGGGTCGTTCAAGCGGTTCATCCCACTGAGGGGTATTAGTTTGTAACGGTTTCTAAGGTTCCGTACCCAAAGGTAAAAACGGAACCCTATTACTAAGACTTCGCTGTCTGTCCGTCTGTCCTGTCCGTCTGTCCGTCTGTCTGTCACCAGGCTGTATCTGATGAACCGTGACAGCTAGACAGTTGAAATTTTCACAGATGATGTATTTCTGTTGCCGCTATAACAACAAATACTAAAAACAGAATAAACTTAATATTTAAGGGGGGCTCCCATACAACAAACGTGATTTTTTGCCGTTTTGTCTAATGTATAGATAATGGTACGGACTCCCTTCGTGCGCGAGTCCGACTCGCACTTGGCCGGTTTTTTTTGGATTATTAAACAAGAAAACTTCTACGTGTGGGGTAAAAGTGCCAAGCCCCACCTTTTTGCCCCCCTTCTCCCCCTCCATTTCTCGTAACTCGGAAACTAAGAGACCCATGTTCTGTTTTTTTTACGGGTTCGTATAGAGGAGGCTTGGAAAAGTAAAAACCATTTTTCAATGTTGTCCCCCTTGACCCCCTTTTTTTTATTTTTTATTTTTTTCGGATGGGAAATCATCAAATAACTCTTCCCAGCTCTGGGCGGAGCAGGAGGGAGTGTCAGACTTTTACTGACTAAAACCCACCCATGTTCCTTCATCGCCCTTTGTGTTCCGGGGCCACGGTATCTCTTTCGAACAGTGCCACAACCTCGGACCCCCTTTACCCCCTTCTCTACGCCTGTAGGAGTATCTTGAAAAATAAGGGGCCATGAATTTTTTTTTTTCAAATTCATAAAAAAGAGCCCAGAGTTAGTAAAAAATATTTTTTCAATACTCCCCCCTCTCCGCCCCTTGAGCCCCTCTCTCCACCCCCTTTTTATACAACTGAAAAAACTTTTGATTTTTACCTAAAACTATTGAGGGGCGTTGAAATTTGTATACCTTCCCCTCCCCGCCCCAACTTCCCCTAAAATTGAAAGGGCTGAAACTTCATAACGGTTAGAGATAGCAATTAGGTGTTTGATCAAATTATATAGTAGGCCTCAAAACTTGTCCGGTCTCCGATGGTGGTACGGCAACGATAGCTTTCCGATGGTAGGTAGGTCCTGAATGGAGCGAACCTGCGAGATCGAGTGAAGCGAAGAGGGAGGTGGCGAGTGAAGCGAAGCGAGCCGGCGACCTCCATTGCGTAACCAAGGTTGAGTGGGTGAAGCGTAACTCAGAGGTGACTATGTACATTCGGAAAAAATATTTTCTCAAAAAAAAAAGGGCTGTAACTTCATAACGCTTAGAGATAACCATTAGGTGTTTGAAAAAATTATAGTAAGTGTCAAAATCTGTCCGGTGGTGGTAGGGATAAGGTCAAGATAGTTTATAGGTCTGTTTTTTAATGAAGGTTTTAGATTGTTTTAGCGGATCTTAAGGGTTCTTAGACTGCTTCATACTGATTTAGGGGTTCCTAAAGACTTGGATGAATTTCGACTCATAGGTCCCATAAAAACTTTGTGTACTAAACTTTGACGAATGATTTTGTTCTACCGATTTAAAATGTTAGCAACACCACTTACACCAGTCTTGGCCTATAACCTTGAAATTTTAGGAAAATTGTGACTTTTCAGAAAAACAAAATGGCGAACAGTGTGGCGGCCATCTTGTAAAAACGACGAAAACTCCCAATTTTCAACACGATAAATGGGACAGCTGGCATCCCCCGACTGGATTATGTTGTATGAACTGGTTGTGAAAAAAAACAAGATGGTGGACAGTGTGGCGGCCATTTTGTAAAAAGTTGGAATTTCGACTTTTTTCAAATCCATTTTTCGTGTAGTTGGCAACATCTCACTGGTTCATGTTGAACTGAGTGGTTATGTGTTTTGTCAAGCAGTGTTGCCTGGTACAAAAATAATCCCCACTTTTGGGGTATTTATCCAGATTTTCTCCGAAAACGTGAAAAGTAGAAATAACGATATTTTGAATAGAGACTTTGTTTAGCCGGCAACATTGGAGTGCCTCAAATGACATTTGACTATTTTCATCACTTTGAGCTAGCAACATCGAGAGCCATTGGGGTTTGAATTTTCGGGTCAGACCCGACTTTGGCGAGTTCTTTTGTTTTATCAAACTCAAAAGTTGGCAACATTGTGTACACCGATCGCTAGCCTATATTTTTGAAATTTCAGGAAAATTATGACTTTTCAGAAAAAACAAGATGTTGGACAGTGTGGCGGCCATTTTGTAAAAAGTTGGAATTTCGACTTTTTTCAAATTCATTTTTCGTGTAGTTGGCAACATCTCACTGGTTCAAGTTGTAACGAGCGGTTATGTGTTTCGTCAAGCAGTGTTGCCAGGTACAAAAATAATCCCCACTTTTGGGGTGTTTATCCAGATTTTCCCCGAAAACGTGAAAAGTAGAAATAACGATATTTTGAATAGAGACTTTGACTAGCCGGCAACATTGGGGTGCTTCAAATGACATTTGACCATTTTCATCACTTTGAGCTGGCAACCCGGAGAGCCATTGGGGTTTGAATTTTCGAATCAGACCCGACTTTGGCGAGTTCTTTTGTTCTACCAAACTCAAAAGTTTTCAATACCACGTACACCAGTCGGTAGCTTATGTCCTTGAAATTTCAGGAAAATTATGACTTTTCAGAAAAACAAGATGGTGGACCCTGTGGCGGCCATATTGTAAAAGTTGAAATTTTGGACTTTTTCAAATCCATTTTTCGTGTAGTTGGCAACATCTGACGGGTTCGAGTTGTACCAAAAGGTTTTGTGTTTTGTCAAGGAGTAATGCCTGGTTTAAAAAAATTACCAATTTTTTGAGTGTTTACGCAGATTTTCCCCAAAAACATGAATAGTAGAAAGAACGACATTTTGAATGGAGACTTTGACTGGCAACATTAAGGTCCCCCAAATGACATTTGACTATTTTCATCACTTTCAACTGGCAACACCGAGAGCCATTGGGGCTTGAATTTGCGAGTCAGACCCGACTTTGACGAGTTCTTTTGTTCTACCAAACTCAAAAGTTTGCAACACCAAGTACACCAGTCGGTGGCCTGTATCCTTGAAATTTCAGGAAAATTGTGACTTTTCAGAAAAACAAGATGGCGGACAGTGTGGCGGCCATCTTGTAAAAATGACGAAAAATCTCGACGCGATAAATGGGACAGCTGGCATCGCCCGACTGGATTGTGTTGTATGAACTGGTTGTGTATTTCATCAAGGAGTGTTGCCTTGTGCAAAAATTCTCCCCACTTTTAGGGTAATTTTCCCCAAAAACTCGAAAAGTACAAATAAAGAAATTTTAAATGGATATTTTGCATTACCACCGAGAATGGGGTGCCCGAAATGACTTTTGACCATTTTCATCACTCTCAGCTGGCAACCCCGAGAGCCATTCGCGCTTGAATCTTCGGGTCGGACCCGACTTTGGCGAGTTCTTTTGTTCTACCAAAGTCAACGTACAGCCACCATGTTTTTACTGACAGGTACCTTGTATCCTGGTTACTTTAGAAAAATTGTGACATTTTAGAAATTCTAGATGGCGGCCGTGGCATTTCCGGTTTCCGAAACCTCACTCACTGACATATTTTTCTCCTAGCTGGTGGATGGAGAGGATGGTATATTTTAAAAGATTCGTAAACAAGTAACTCTCATGAGTATGTGAAAAGTGCCAAACCTCCCAACGTCACCCCCCTTCCTCCCCTTTTCCATCGTATCTTGGAAACTAAGAGACACGTGTTTTGTTTTTTTTACGAATTCGTATAGAGGGGCCTTGGAAAAGTAAAAACCAGTTTTCAATATTGGCCGCCTTGCCCTCCTTCTGCCCCCCTTTATGTGGATCTCGGAAGTTAAGAGACTTGAAACATTTTTTTTTAAATTCATATAAAGGGGCAACGCGTTAGTGAAAATCATTTTTCAAAACTCCCCACTCTCCCCCTTCAACCGCCCCTCTTCACCCCTTTTTTTTACTACTGAAAAATCTTTTGATTCATACCTAAAAGTATTGAGGGGCGTTGAAATATATGTATACCCTCCCCTCCCCAACCTCCTCTAAAATTGAAAGGGCTGTAACATCATAACGGTTAGAGATAGCCGCTAGGTGTTTGAACAAATATTATAGTAGGCGTCGAAAACTGTCCGGTGGTGGTACCGGTAAAGCAAAGGGCGAGCGAAGCGAGCCCCCATAGTGTAGGGACAAGGTCACGATTGCTTTCCGGTGATAGGTAGGTCCTGAGTAGAGGTGGAGCGAACGTGCGGTGTCCGAGTGGAGCGAAGGGTGGGAGGTGGCGAACAAAGCGAGCCGGAGACCTCCGTAGCGTAACGAAGGTTGAGTGGGTGAAGCATAACTCAGGGGCGACGACAAGCAAACTTTATGGTAATGTTTTTTTTAATGGGAAAAGGTCTGAGTTTTTAAATAAGGTTTTAGACTGTAATAATGTTTTTTAAGGGGTTTCAAAATCTTTAAAATAAATTCTCATTTTTTTTACTTTAATTTCTTTTTTTTTATTGAATTAGTTTATAAAATGAGGGGTTCTTTGAGGTTTTCATATTGATTATTGGTTCCTTGGGGTTTTCGTACTGCTGTAAGGGTGCTCATAAAGGTTTTAAAAATATTAAAAGCATTTTACAAAATCTTCTAAGGGCTCTAATGGATTTTCCAATTCATTAAGGATTCTTAAGGATTCTCTAAATTTTATAAGGGTAAGGAATACTTCTCAATAACACGAAACCGAACCGAACCGAATAGAATGATATAATTATGTGTAACGGGCAACCTGATTAACTGGGCATTATTAATAAGGACCGGCCATTATTAATAGGGCATTATGAATAATGGCCGGTCCTTATTAATAATGCCCAGTTAATCACGTTGCCGAGGAAGAGCGATGGGCAAAGTGATTAATTTATCACTTTGACCGGCCATTATTAATAATGTCCGACGGCCCGTGGGGTATGTAATAAGTCAGTGTTTGAGATAGCATCATCGGTCTAAATTTTAAAGTTTAAAAGTTGTTTTCTTTAATACTTGCCCTGCATAGGTCGACCACCATGATTGGTCCGAATTAGTATTACAACTTTATGTCCCAGAAGTCCGAATTTGGGACATGAGGAGCGTAGGCCGAAGGCCGGCGGAGCTCCGACGACATGGCTGACGGGAGATAGGGCGGCAGCTTTTTTTTTTAGACCGCCCGATCCGACCATCTGTTTAGTGTAATTTATATTTTTACATGATGACATAGTGTTTGATAAGTAATATTTTTATCACCCCGAAAACTCGAAAAGTACAAATAAAGAAATTTTAAATGGATATTTTGCATTACCACCGAGAATGGGGTGCCCGAAATGACTTTTGACCATTTTCATCACTCTCAGCTGGCAACCCCGAGAGCCATTCGCGCTTGAATCTTCGGGTCGGACCCGACTTTGGCGAGTTCTTTTGTTCTACCAAAGTCAACGTACAGCCACCGTGTTTTTACTGACAGGTAGCTGATATCCTGGTTACTTTAGAAAAATTGTGACATTTTAGAAATTCAAGATGGCGGCCGTGCCCTTTCCGGTTTATTACCACTCACTCACTGACGTAATTGTTCTCCCAGATGGTGGAGGGGGAGGGGGTTATATTTTGGCAGATTCGTAAACAAGTAACTCTCACGAGTGGGGAAAAAGTGTCAAACCGGGGAGGTTTGACACTTTTTCCCCACTCGTGAGAGTGGGGAAAAAGTGTCATTGCCGTGCCCCTTGGGAAGATTTGATTAGTAAAATTTAAATGGGCCCCGACTGTGAGTCGTTCTGTTCTGCATTAGAATTTATGATTTGTTTTATGTGTGTATCGATTATAAAACTATTTCAGTTGTGTAGTTATTTAGTATTACTTAACAGAATGCTAAACAACTGGGCTTGTTTCTTTCTTTTTAGTTTTTATTTAAGTTAATTCTGTCACGTATTTTTTTAAATTAGTTTTTACGCAGTCGGGTTTTTTGTTTTTCTTTAAATTATTATTTTTTTTTAAATGGGAAAATGTCTATGTTTTTAAAAAAGGTTTTAGATTGTTTAAGGGGATTTAGACTGCTTCATAATAATTTAGGGGTTCCTTAGGGCTTTAGGTTTAGGGTTTTTGTTCAGCTGTAAAGGTAAAGGTTTTCAAAATGTTTAAAAATTTCAATAATTTTTTTTAAAAGCTTCAAACGGAGTTAGCTAACGGATTTTCCAATTCATTTACGGATCAATATAGATTCTCAAAATTTTATAAGGGTAAGGAATACTTCTCAATAACACGAAACCGAATAGAATGATATGTATGGTACGGGCAACGTGATTAACCGGGCATTATTAATAAGGACCGGCCATTTTTATTAATGCCCAAAAGCGATGGATAAAGTGATTAATTTATCACTTTGACCGGCCGTTATTAATAATGCCCGACGGCCCGTGGTCTATGTTATAAGTCAGTGTTTGAGATAGCATCATTGTTTTCTTTAATACTTGCCCTGCGTATGTCGACCACCATGATTGGTCCGAAGTAGTATTACAACTTTATGTCCCAGAAGTCCGAATTTGGGACATGAGGAGCGTAGGCCGAAGGCCGGCGGAGCTCCGACGACATGGCTCACGGGAGATAGGGCGGCAGCTTTTTTTTTTAGACCGCCCGATCCGACCATCTGTTTAGTGTAATTTCTATTTTTACATGATGACAGTGTTTGATAAGTAATATTTTTATTACAATAAAAGTAGGTAACTACTGATGTTATTACATTTTTGACTGTTTATTAAAACTATTGAGGAGCGTTGAAATTTGTATACCTTCCCCTCCCCACCCCAACCGCTAAAATTGAAAGAGCTGTAACTTCATAACGGTTAGCAATTAGGTGTTTGAACAAATTATATAGTAGGCGTCGAAACTTGTCCGGTCTCCGGTGGTGGTACGGTAACGATAGCTTTCCGATGGTAGGTAGGTCCTGAATGGAGCGAACCTAAGAGACCGAGTGGAGCGAAGGGGGAGGTGGCGAGCGAAGCGAGCCGGTGACATCCGTTGCGTAACCAAGGTTGAGTGGGTGAAGCGTAACTCAGAGGTGACTATGTACAGTAAGCGTTGATAAGTTCTGAGGCACGCTAAGGATTGTATTGCTGTGAACGCACGGTCGAGCGTCCGTGCGTCTGTATGTGTAAGTGGTCTCAATACAGTACGCACACCACAGCCACAGAGTTCGCCCAATCGCATGTCGCGCGTCACACTCCACGAAGCATAAGAATATATTTCCGTTTCTTTTATTATACACGCAGCAAACCTTATTAGTGTAGCGACCTGTTCTTACCATTGGATAGCTAAAATTCACATCTATTTTCCATGTGTTGATAGCTGTTGGGGTAATCAGTAGGATTCACGATCAAAGAGATCGGAGTTCGAATCCTGTTAACAACGTGGGGTTTTTGTTTCTTGGTAACATTAGTTATTGGTTCATTATTTATTTTTTATAAGAATAAGTTAAATATTAGTAAAAAAAAACATAGTATTATTATTCAACTATTTATTTATTATTTTAGCTGTTCGGTGTTGGAAGGTGGAAATAAAAAAAGTCGTGGTGAATGATAACAGAAATGTTTATTCGTTTTATTTATTTATAAAATTAACAAACTTTCATGATAATTGTAACGTCACATTCCTACCTAGATGTAAAAAAGTTCTCTTGTAACCGATCATAAGATTTTTTATTGTATACGGTATACCCACTTACTATCAATTCATAATAACATACCTAGGTAACAAGGAAAGGATATTCTAATCACACAAATATAACATATAGTTGATACCCACTTATTATAGGTATCGGTAATCAGCAGAATTTATTGAAAACTAATATAAATCATTTAGACTTTATGAATATTTTTTTTTGTGACGTCACAATAAATGTAACTCGTATTGAGGTTATAGTTTAAGTGTTCATTTTCCCGAAGAAAAGAAGATTGAAACTAAACCTCAATTTAAGATAATTAATATAATTACGGATAAGTTAATATTCACTAAATATTTTGTCAGTTTTTTGAGTCTTCTCATGGTAGTATTCCAGTAAGAATCTAAATAATGCCGTGCGAAACGTCATCGTTCTTCTATAACTCTTTCTGTCAAGAAGGGCTTCTTAGCTGGTCTTCGTGATACAAGCCTTCATCGTGGAGGGCACGGCGAACAGTTTGCGATGAGGTGTCAAATAATTCCACAAAGTGTCTCGTAGGTGTGAAACCATTTGTTTCTTATTCGCCAACCTATAGCCGATAATAAGCTACGGCTTTCCACTTCATTGTCGACTAGCAAGGCCTTTTGATCTGACTCACAGTATTCCTCTAAAACAAAAAACAAAAAAATGATGTTATGCAGCTATAATAAAATACTGAAGTTATCATTCACTCTGCATTTATAAATCCAATAATTAACACTAATTATTTATCTTTTATGCCTCATGATGGATTTAAAATCAATTTATTAATCCCTATGTCACCAAATAAATAAACAATAACAAAGTAGGCTTTAATTTTTAATAAAACTTTGTTACAATAATTCATAAATATAATACTCACATTAGTCCGGTTTCTTCAGATATTCGTGTTCTATTAAGACCAATTTTATGCAGCACGATAATATTAGTCGCCCTCGCCTCTATATCAATATTTGCCTGCATTTTGAGAAATACCAACAACAATACCGCTATCTATTAAACCACACGTCACTAACCAAATTTAACACAACCAAACGACAACGTTCATTTCGATCAAGTAAAATATTCATAAAACTCAGGTTTACCTCACAGAAATATAAATTCTTGACTTATTTTTCTATGATCTACCTTCTTCTAACTTTATGAAATGTGTGAACAAAGCGAGAATATTTTTCTGTCCCATTACTTCCAATCGAGTAAACACTTACAAAAAGTCTAAAAGTAACAACGTGAGATATGAACTCACGGCTTACTGATTCACTCTTAGACGTGGACGCGCCTAACCACTAGGCCATCTTGACTTATATTTCAATGTTGAAATTTTGGACTACATTTACTTGTAGATGACAATGTCCATTTTTTTGAAAGTAGAAGGTCGTAAGTCAAATTAAACGTCAAGCTATTGCTTTGTGAGATTGCCTATCGACTTTTGGTCGACACTGTACATTCGAAAAAAAAATATTTTCTCAAAAAAAGAAAGGGTGTAACTTCATAACGGTTACAGATAGCCATTAAGTAATTGAACAAATATTATAGTTAGTGTCAAAACCTGTCCGGTGGTGGTAGGGATAAGGTCAAGATAGCTTATAGGTCTGAGTTTTTAATGAAGGTTGTAGGTAAATTGTTTTAGCGGATCTTAAGGGTTCTTAGACTGCTTCATACTGATTTAGGGGTTCCTAAGGGTATTTGTACTGCTGCAAGGGCCGCTCATAATGATTTTCAAAATGAGAAACTTGATTTTATTCCAAAATTTGAATATGGGTATCGTTTTAGAGTGTTTTGGAGGTGCTGAGATTTAGAATAAATAGGAGCTTAATCAAGTGGAAATTTGGCATTTCACTAGAGTTTGAAAAGTGAAAGACTCTTTTAGGGTTATGTTTGACATTTTTACTACATTTAGGGGTTTTTAAAGTGAAAAAGCTACCAGCACAAGCACGCGAGGTGCTTGCACCTCGCGCAACACGCAAATACTAGTTATATTATATAAAACTACAAAGCCACTGACTGATTGACATGCCGTTTCTCGGAACGGGTGAGAGATGGGTTAGGGGAATGTTTGGAAAAAATGTAGAGTACCATAGAGTGAGTAGAGGAAAATTATAGAGGAGATTCAAATCCAAGATGGCGGCCGAGTCGATTTCCGGTTTCGATGAGGAAAAGACTTGGACGAGTTTCGACTCATAGGTCCCATTCAAAATCTAGAATGATTTAAAAAAAAAGTAAAAAAAAAAAAAAAAACAAGATGGCGGCTGCGCTGGGACGTTTTGAAATCTTCGACTTTTTGCACTAAATTTTGACAAATTGTTTTGTTCTACCGATTTCAAAAGTTGGCAACACCAAGTACACCAGTCGGTGGCCTATATCCTTGAAATTTAAGAAAAATTGTGACTTTTTAGAAAAACAAAATGGCGAACAGTATGGCGGCCATCTTGTAAAAAGTTGGAATTTTCGACTTTTTTCAAATCCATTTTTCGGGTAGTTGGCAACATCCAACGGGTTCAAGTTGTACAGACCGGTTGTGTGTTTCATTGAGGAGTGTTGCCTGGATTGAAAAATCTCCCCATTTTTAGGGTAATTTACCAGATTTTCCCCAAAAACATGAAAAGTAGAAATAAGGACATTTTGGATAGAGACTTTGACTAGCTGGCAACATTGAGGTCCCCCAAATGACATTTGACTATTTTGGTTCGTTTTAGTTGGCAACCCCAAAAAATATTGAATATTTTAATTTTTTGGACTTTTTGACTTTGGCGAGTTCTTTTGTTCTACCAAACTCAAAAGTTGGCAACACCACATACATCAGTCGGTGGCCTATATATTTGAGATTTCAGGAAAATTATGACTTTTCAGAAAAACAAGATGGCGGACGCTGTGGCGGCCATTTTGTAAAAACTTGAAATTTCGACTTTTTTCAAATCTATTTTTGTGTAGTTGGCAACATCTGAAGGGTTCGAGCTGTACTGATCGGTTATGTGTTTTATTGAGGAGTGTTGCCTGGTGCAAAAATTTTCCCCATTTCTAGGGTACTTTACCAGATTTTCCCCGAAAACGTGAAAAGTAGAAATAACGATATTTTGAATGGAAACTTTGACTAGCCGGCAACATTGGGGTGCCCAAAATGACATTTGACCATTTTCATCATTTTGAGCTGGCAACCCCGAGAGCCATTGGGGTTTGCATTTTCGGGTCAGACCCGAATTCGGCGAGTTCTTTTGTTCTATCAAACTCAAAAGTTGGCAACACTACGCACACCGGTTGGTAGCCTATATTCTTGAAATTTCAGGAAAATTATGACTTTTCAGAAAAAGAAGATGGCGGACAGTGGGGCGGCCATCTTGTAAAAATTACAAAAAATCTCAATTTTCGACACGATAAATGGGACAGCTGGCATCCCCCCACTGGATTGTGTTGTATGAACCGGTTGTGTGTATTGCCAAGGAGTGTTGCCTGGTGCAAAAAATCTCCCCACTTTTGGGGTAATTTTTCCAGATCTTCCCCAAAAACATGAAAAGTAGAAATGACGACATTTTAAATAGAGACTTTGACTAGCCGGCAACACTTGGGTCTCCCAAATGACATTTGACCATTTTTATTATTTTGAGCTGGCAACCCCGAGAGCCATTGGGGTTTGAATTTTTGGGTCAGACCCAAATTTGGCGAGTTCTTTTGTTCTACCAAACTCAAAAGTTGACAACACCAAGTACACCGATTGGTAGCCCATATCCTTGAGATTTTGGGAAAATTATGACTTTTCAGAAAAACAAGATGGCGGACAGTGTGGCGGCCATCTTGTAGAAATGACGAAAAATCCCAATTTTCGACACAATAAATGTTACAGTTGGCATCCCCCGACTGGATTGTGTTGTATGAACTGGTTGTGTGTATTGCCGAGGAGTGTTGCCTGGCGCAAAACTTCTCCCCATTTTTGGGGTAATTTTGACCAAAAACATGAAAAGTAGAAATTACGTTATTTTAAATGGAAATTTTGCATAATCACCAAGAATGGGGTGCCCGAAATGACTTTTGACCATTTTCATCACTCTCAGCTGGCAACCCCCAGAGCCATTCGCGCTTAAATCTTCGGGTCGGACCCGACTTTGGCGAGTTCTTTTGTTCTACCAAAGTCAACGTACAGCCACAGTGTTTTTACTGACAGGTAGCTTATATCCTGGTTACTTTAGAAAAATTGTGACATTTTCGAAATTCAATATGGCGGCTGTGCCACTTCCGCTTTCCAAAACCTTGTCCGATTGGGGTCGTTCAAGCGGTTCATCCCACTGAGGGGTATTAGTTTGTAATGGTTTTTTGGATAAGTAAACAAGAAACTTCCACGTGTGGGGTAAAAGTGCCAAACCCCACCTTTTTGCCCCGCTTCTCCCCCCCTCCCTATCTCGTTAGTCGGAAACTAAGAGACCCATGTTCTGTTTTTTTACGGATTCGTATAGAGGAGGCTTGGAAAAGTAAAAATCATTTTTTTAAAGTTGTCCCCCTTGACCCCCTTCTCTACCCCTGTAGGCGTATCTCGAAAAATAAGGGGCCATGTTTTTTTTTTTTTCAGATTCATAAAAAGAGGCCCAGAGTTAGTAAAACTAATTTTTCAATACACTCTCTCCCCCCTTGAGCCCCTCTCTCCACCCCTTTTTATACAACTGAAAAATCTTTTGATTTTTACCTAAAACTATTGAGGGGCGTTGAAATTTGTATACCTTCCCCTCCCCACCCCATCCTCCCCTAAAATTGAAAGGGCTGTATTGTAACTTCATAACGGTTAGAGATAGCAATTAGGTGTTTAAACAAATTATATAGTAGCGTCGAAACTTGTCCGGTCTCCGATGGTGGTACGGCAACGATAGCTTTCCGATGGTAGGTAGGTCCTGAATGGAGCAAACCTGCGAAATCGAGTGAAGCGAAGGGGGAGGTGGCGAGCGAAGCGAGCCGGCGACCTCCATTGCGTAAACAAAGGTTGAGTGGGTGAAGCGTAACTCAGAGGTTACTATGTACATTCTGAAAAAATATTTTCTCAAAAAAAGAAAGGGCTGTAACTTCATAACGGTTGGAGATAGCCATTAGGTGTTTGTACAAATATTATAGTAGGCGTCGAAACCTGTCCGGTGGTGGTACCGTTAAAGCGAAGGGAGGAGCGGGCGAGCGAAGCAAGCCGGTGACCTCCGTAGCGTAGGAATAAGGTCACTTTAGGTTTCCGGTGGTAGGTAGGTCCTAAGTGGAGTGAAGGGGGGAGGTGGCGAGTGAAACGAGCCGGCGACCTCCGTAGCGTAATGAATTATATAAAACTACAAGACCACTCACTCACTGACTCATTGACATGTCGTTTCTCGGAATGGGTGAGAGATGGGTTAGGGGTATGTTTTACAATAATGTATAAAACCATAGATTGAGTAGAGGAAAATTATAGAGGAGATTCAAATCCAAGATGGCGGCCGAGTCCATTTCCGGTTTCGGTAGAGAAAAGACTTGGACAAGTTTCGACTCATAGATCCCATACAAAATTAAAAAATATTTAAAAAAAGTAAAGAAAAAAAAACAAACAATATGGTGGCTGCGCTTGGACGTTTTGAAATCTTCGATTTTTTGCACTAAACTTTGATGAATTATTTTGTTCTACCGATTTCAAAAGTTTGCAACACCAAGTACACCAGTCGGTGGCCTATGTCCTTGAGATTTCAGAAAAATTGTGACTTTTCAGAAAAACAAGATGGCGAACGCTGTGGCGGCCATTTTGTGAAGAAGTGGAATTTTCGACTTTTTTAAATCCATTTTTCGGGTAGTTGGCAACATCTGTCGGGTTCGAGTTTTAACAAACGGTTGTGTTTCGTTGAGAAGTGTTGCCTGGTTTGAATAAATTCCCCATTTTTAGAAATGAGGACATGTTGAATGGAGACTTTGACTAGGTGGCAACATTGGGGTCCCCCGAATGACATTAGACCATTTTGGTTCGTTTAAGTTGGCAACCACAAAAAATATTGAATATTTTAATTTTTTGGACTTTTTGACTTTGGCGAGTTCTTTTGTTCTACTAAACTCAAAAGTTGGCAACACCACTTACACCGGTTGGCAGCCTATATCCTTGAGATTTCAGGAAAAATATGACTTTTCAGAAAACCAAGATGGCAGACAGTGTGGCGGCCATCTTGTAGAAATGACGAAAAATCCCAATTTTTTACACAATAAATCAGACAGGTGGCATCCCCCGACTGGATTGTGTTGTATGAACCGGTTGTTTATTTCGTTAAGGAGTGTTGCCTGGTGCATAATTTTTCCCCATTTTTAGGGTATTTTCTCAGATTCTCCCCAAAAATATGAAAAGTAGAAATAATGATATTTTTAATGGAGACTTTGACCAGCCGGCAACATTGGGGTCCCCCAAATGTTATTTGACCATTTTCATCACTTGCAACTGGCAACCCCGAGAGCCATTGGGGCTTGAATTTTCAGGGTCAGACCCGACTTTGGCGAATTCTTTCATTCTACCAAAGTCAACGGACAGCCACCGTGTTTCCACAGACAGGTAGCTTGTTTCCTAAATACTTTAGAAAAATTGTGACATTTTAAAAATTCAAGATGGCGGCCGTGCCATTTCCGGTTTTCGAAACCCTGTTCGAATACCACTCACTGACATTATTGTTCTCCCAGACGGTAGAGAGGGAGAGGGGTATATTTTGACAGATTCATAATCAAGTTACTCTCACGAGTAGGGAAAATGTGCCAAACCACTTTTTGCCCCCCTTCTCCCCCCCTTTAGGCGGATCTCGGAAGTTCAGAGAATTGAAACTTTTTTTTCAGATTCATAAAAAGGAGCAATGCGTTACTCAGAATCATTTTTCACAACACCCCCCTCTCCCCCCTTCACCCCTCCCACCCATCGTATCTCGGAAACTAGGACATGTAGTGGTTTTGTTTTTATTCTTACCTAAAACTATTGAAGGGCGTTGAAATTTTTACACTGTCCCCTCCCGTCCCAAAACTCCCCTAAAATTTGAAGGGCTGTAACTTCATAACGGTTAGGGATAGCCATTAGAAGCTTGAACAAAATAATATTATAGTAGGCGTCGAAACCTGTCCGGTGGTGATACCGGTAAAGCGATTGGAGCAGCGAGCGAGCGCAGGGAGCCGGTGACCCCCGTAGCGTAGGGATAAGGTCACAATAGCTTTCCGGTGGTAGGTAGGTCCTGAGTGGAGCGAAGGGTCCGAGGTGGCGAGCGAAGCGAGCCGGCGACCTCCATAGTCGTTATACTACGGAGGTCGCCGGCTCGCTTCACTCGTCACCTGTTTTTTTCACGTGGCCTTTGTTTAAGTGGGAGAAGCGTAACTCAGAGATGACTATGTACTATGAGCTCGGACGAAATCTCACCACCACTACGGCTCTTTTTGCTTGCAGAATTCGGCTGCTAATCAACCAATAGCGTCGCAGCATCTGACCCCTTGTTTTTGTTAATGAAAAAAAAATATATATATAAAAAAAAACATAAAAAATAAGACCAATAATTATTATTCTTCTTCGTGTCGATGATTCGTTAAGGGTGGTTAACAGTGGAGATCGTGTGGAAGGGATTTTGTTTTAAAAATGAGCAGATTTCGTCCGAGCTCATGGTACATACGGAAAAAATATTTTGAATTCTTATTTTAAATTTCGCGCCACCCCAAAACGCTCCGCAACTAACTATATAAGTACTACGGACGCATACGCATTCGTATTGATTCTGACTTAAAACTATTGATGGGCATTGAAATTTTGATTACCCTACCCTCCCCTCCCAACCTCCCCTAAAATTGAAAAGGCTGTAACTTTATTATGGTTAGACATAGACATTAGGTGTTGGATCAAATATAATAGCAGGCGTCGAAACCTGTCTGGTGGTGGCAGAGATAAGTAGTAATAAGCAAACTTTAGGGTAATGTTTTTTTTTAATGGGAAAATGTCTAAGTTTTTAAATAAGGTTTTAAATTGTTTAAGGGGATCCTAAGAGTTCTTAGACTGCTTCATAATAATTTAGGGGTTCCTTAGGGCTTAAGGTTTAGCGTTTTTGTTCAGCTGTAAAAGAAAAGGTTTTCAAAATGTTTAAAAAGTTCAATAATTTTTTTTAAAAGCTTCAAACGGAGTTAGGTAACGGATTCTAAAAATTTTATAAGGGTAAGGAATACTTCTCAATAACACGAAACCCAACCGAACCGAATAGAATGATATGTATGTTACGGGCAACGTGATTAACTGGGCATTATTAATAAGGACCGGCCATTATTAATAATGCCCAAGAGCAATGGGCAAAGTGATTAATTTATCACTTTGACCGGCCATTATTAATAATGCCTGACGGCCCGTGGTCTATGTAATAAGTCAGTGTTTGAGATAGCATCATTGTTTTCTTTAATACTTGCCCTGCATAGGTCGACCCCGATGATTGGTCCGAATTAGTATTACAACTTTATGTCCCAGAGGTCCGAATTTGGGACATGAGGAGCGTAGGCCAAGGGCCGGCGGAGCTCCGACGACATGGCTGACGGGAGATAGGGCGGCAGCTTTTTTTTTTAGACCGCCCGATCCGACCATCTGTTTAGTGTAATTTCTATTTTTACATGATGACAGTGTTTAATAAGTAATATTTTTATCAAAATAAAAGTAGGTAACAACTGATGTTATAACATTTTTGACTGTTTATTAAAACTATTGAGGGGCGTTGAAATTTGTATACCTTCCTCTCCCTCCGGTTAGGGATAGCAATTAGGTATTTCAACAAATTATATAGTAGGCGTCGAAACTTGTCCGGTCTCCGGTGGTGGTACGGTAACGATAGCTTTCCGATGGTAGGTAGGTCCTGAATGGAGCGAACCTGCGAGACCGAGTGGAGCGAAGGGGGAGGTGGCGAGCGAAGCGAGCCGGCGACCTCCGTTGCGTAACCAAGGTTGAGTGGGTGAAGCGAAACTCAAAGGTGACCATGTACATTCGGAAAAAATATTTTCTCAAAAAAAGAAAGGGCTGTAACTTCATAACGGTTACAGATAGCCATTAAGTAATTGAACAAATATTATAGTAAGTGTCAAAACCTGTCCGGTGGTGGTAGGGATAAGGTCAAGATAGCTTATAGGTCTGAGTTTTTAATGAAGGTTTTAGATTGTTTAGCGGATCTTAAGGGTTCTTAGACTGCTTCATAGTGATTTAGGGGTTCCTAAGGGTATTTGTACTGCTGCAAGGGCCGCTCATAATGATTGTCAGAATGGGAAACTTGATTTTATTCAAAAATTAGAATATGGGTATCGTTTAAGAGTGATTTGGAGGTGCTGATTTAGAATAAATAGAAGCTTAATCAAGTGGAAATTTGCCATTTCACTAGAGTTTGAAAAGTTAAAGAATCTTTTAGGGTTATGTTTGACATTTTTACTATGTTTAGGGGTTTAAAAGTGAAACATCTACAAGGACAAGCACGCGAGGTGCTTGCACCTCGCGCAATACGCAAATACTAGTTATTTATATATTTATATATTATATAAAACTACAAGACCACTCACTCACTGACTGATTGACATGTCGTTTCTCGGAATGGGTGAGAGATGGGTTAGGGGAATGTTTGGAAAAAATGTAGAATACCATAGAGTGAGTAGAGGAAAATTATAGAGGAGATTCAAATCCAAGATGGCGGCCGAGTCCATTTCCGGTTTCGGTGAGGAAAAGATTTGGACGAGTTTCGACTCGTAGGTCCTATCCAAAATCTAGAACGATTAAAAAAAAAAGTAAAAAAAAAAAAAAAAACAAGATGGCGGCTGCGCTGGGACGTTTTGAAATCTTCGACTTTTTGCACTAAACTTTGACGAATTGTTTTGTTTTACCGATTTCAAAAATTGGCAACACCAGTTACACCAGTCGGTGGCCTATATCCTTGAGATTTCAGAAAAATTGTGACTTTTTAAAAAAACAAAATGGCGAACAGTATAGCGGCCATCTTGTAAAAAGTTGTAATTTTCGACTTTTTTCAAATCCATTTTTCGGGTAGTTGGCAACATCCGACGGGTTCGAGTTGTACGGGGCGGTTATGTGTTTCGTCAAAGAGTGTTGCCTGGTTTGAAAATTTTCCCCATTTTTTGGTTAGTTTTCCAGATTTTCCCCAAAAACATGAAAAGTAGAAATAAGGACATTTTGAATAGTGACTTTGACTAGCTGGCAACATTGGGGCACCCCAAATGACATTTGACCATTTTGGTTCGTTTAAATTGGCAACCCCAAAAAATATTGAATATTTTAATTTTTGGGACTTTTTGACTTTGGCGAGTTCTTTTGTTCTACCAAACTCAAAAGTTGGCAACACCACGTAAACCGATCGGTAGCGTACATCCTTGACATTTCAGGAAAATTATGACTTTTCAGAAAAACAAGATGGCGGACAGTGTGGCGGCCATTTTGTAAAAACTTGAAATTTCGACAGTTTTCAAATCGATTTTTCGTGCAGTTGGCAACATCTGAAGAGTTCGAGTTGTACTGATCGGTTATGTGTTTTGTTAAGGAGTGTTGCCCGGTGCAAAAAATTTCAACTTAGGTACTTTACCAGATTTTCCCCGAAAACGTGAAAAGTAGAAATAACGATATTTTGAATAGAGACTTTGACTAACCGGCAACATCGGAGTGTCCCAAATGACATTTGACCATTTTCATCACTTTGAGCTGGCAACCCCGAGAGCCATTGGGGTTTGCATTTTTGGGTCAGACCCGAATTTGGCGAGTTCTTTTGTTCTATCAAACTCAAAAGTTGGCAATACTACGCACACCGGTTGGTAGCCTATATTCTTAAAATTTCAGGAAAATTATGACTTTTCGGAAAAATAAGATGGCGGACAGCGGGGCGGCCATCTTGTAAAAATGACAAAAAATCCCAATTTTCAACACGATAAATGGGACTGCTGGCATTCCCCCACCGGATTGTGTTGTATGAACCGGTTGTGTGTATTGCTGAGGAGTGTTGCCTGGTGCAAAAATTCTCCCCATTTTTGGGGTAATTTTCCCAGATCTTCCCCAAAAACATGAAAAGTAGAAATGACGACATTTTAAATAGAGACTTTGACTAGCCGGCAACATTGGGGTCTCCCAAATAACATTTGACCATTTTTATTATTTTGAGCTGGCAACCCCGAGAGCCATTGGGGTTTGAATTTTCGGGTCAGACCAAACTTTGGCGAGTTCTTTTGTTCTACCAAACTCAAAAGTTGGCAACACCAAGTACACTGATCGGTAGCCTATATCCTTGAGATTTTTGAAAAATTATGACATTTCAGAAAAACAAGATGGCAGACAAGGTGGTGGCCATCTTGTAGAAATGACGAAAAATCCCAATTTTCGACACAATAAATGTTACAGTTCGCATCTCCCGACTGGATTGTGTTGTATGAACTGGTTGTGTGTATTGCCGAGGAGTGTTGCCTGGTGCAAAACTTCTCCCCACTTTTGGGGTAATTTTGACCAAAAACATGAAAAGTAGAAATGACGTTATTTTAAATAGAAATTTTGCATAACCACCAAGAATGGGGTGCCCGAAATGACTATTGACCATTTTCATCACTCTCAGCTGGCAACCCCGAGAGCCATTCGCGCTTGAATCTTTGGGTCGGACCCGACTTTGGCGAGTTCTTTTGTTCTACCAAAGTCAACGTACAGCCACCGTGTTTTTACTGACAGGTAGCTTATATCCTGTTTACTTTAGAAAAATTGTGACATTTTAGAAATTCAATATGGCGGCTGTGCCACTTCCGGTTTCCAAAACCTTGTCCGATTGGGGTCGTTCAAGCGGTTCATCCCACTGAGGGGTATTAGTTTGTAATGGTTTTTTGGATTAGTAAACAAGAAACTTCCACGTGTGGGGTAAAAGTGCCAAACCCCACCTCTTTGCCCCCCTTGTCCCCCCCTCCCTATCTCGTTACTCGGAAACTAAGAGACCCATGTTCTGTTTTTCTACGGATTCGTATAGAGGAAGCTTGGAAAAGTATAAACCATTTTATAAAGTTGTCCCCCTTGACCCCCTTCTCTACCCCTGTAGGCGTATTCTCGAAAAATAGGGGGCCATGTTTTTTTTTTTTTTTTCGGATTTATAAAAAGAGGCCCAGAGTTAGTAAAACTAATTTTTCAATACCCTCTCTCCCCCCCTTGAGCCCCTCTCTCCACCCCTTTTTATACAACTGAAAAATCTTTTGATTTTTACCTAAAACTATTGAGGGGCGTTGAAATTTGTATACCTTCCCCTCCCCACCCCAACCTCCCCTAAAATTGAAAGGGCTGTAACTTCATAACGGTTAGAGATAGCAATTAGGTGTTTTAACAAATTATATAGTAGGCGTCGAAACTTGTCCGGTCTCCGATGGTGGTACGGCAACGATAGCTTTCCGATGGTAGGTAGGTCCTGAATGGAGCAAACCTGCGAGATCGAGTGAAGCGAAGGGGGAGGTGGCGAGCGAAGCGACCCGGCGACCTCCATTGCGTAACCAAGGTTGAGTGGGTGAAGCGTAACTCAGAGGTGACTATGTACATTCTGAAAAAATATTTTCTCAAAAAAAGAAAGGGCTGTAACTTCATAACGCTTAGAGATAGCCATTAGGTGTTTGAACAAATATTATAGTAAGTGTCAAAATCTGTCCAGTGGTGGTAGGGATAAGGTCAAGACAGTTTATTGGTCTGAATTTATTGGTTTAAAATGAAGGTTTTAGATTGTTTTAGAGGATCTTAATTAAGGGTTCTTAGACTGCTTCATACTGATTTAGGGGTTCCTAAAGTCTTGGATGAATTTCGACTCATAGGTCCCATACAAACTTTTTGTACTAAACTTTGACGAATTATTTTGTTCTACCGATTTAAAACGTTAGGAACACCACTTACACCAGTCGTTGGCCTATAACCTTGAAATTTGGTTGAGGAGTGTTGCGACCAGGCAACACTCCTCACATTGAGGAGTGTTGCCTGGTGCAAAAATTCTCTTCACTTTTGGGGTAATTTTACCAGATTTTCCTCGAAAATGTGAAAAGTAGAAATTACGACATTTTAAATGGAAATTTTGGATAACCACCAAGAATCGGGTGCCCAAAATGACTCATGACCATTTTCATCACTCACAGCTGGCAACCCCGAGAGCCATTGGGGCTTGAATTTTCGGGTCAGACCCGACTTTGGCGAGATCTTTTGTTCTACCAAACACAAAAGTTGGCAACATCAAGTACAACAGTCGGTAAATGATAATGATAAATGATAAATGATGTTTATTTTGCAAGTAGGTTTTTACAAACACTTTTACACGTCATTTTTTAAAACTAGATGGGGCCGGTGTTTCGTACCTGACTACTCTGAGAAGAAACAGCCGAAACAAACTCAGAGGTCATAGTCTCTTTTAAAGTCCAGACAATCTTGCTCAATTCACATGAGGACTATGCAGATTAGTGTCTGATATGGTCTTTTGAAGAAAGAACCATACAGTTTTGAGTGGACCTGTCCAGTCAGTGCAAGCATTTGTCAGTTAATGTGTAGCTCGACTTATAACCCAAGGAGCTCAACGAAACGACGAACAATACCAAAGAAAGGACATTTGGGTAGGTCGCTTAGAGTACTCAAACTGTCAGACAGTTGTGGGAAAAAATAAACAAAAAATATAAATGTGACCCACATGGTCCCCACATTCACAATAAACATATAAAATTCATAACAAGTTCTATTCAAAAAAATGTAAATAAAAATCACAAAAATCATTAAAAGGCACAATGATGATAAAAAAAACTAAAATACTTAACAAAATAAGTATCCATGTCAAATCAATAAATGTCAAATAAAAAAATAATAAAATACATGTCAAGACATTACATGTCAGAGTGTATAAAAATAATAAAATACATGTCAAAACATTAAATGTCAGAGTGTATAAAAAAAGGAAAAGAAAAAATAAAAAAAGGAAAAGAAAGGAATAAATAATAAACAAGCGAAGTCCGAAGCTTCGACATTCACAGAGCAAATTTCATTGGAGCAGCTTAATCCCAAGCCTTTTTATCTTCGAGATAGTGATTAACATGATAGTAGGCTTTCAGGCACAGCTTCCGTTTTATAAACGATTTGAATTTATTTAGGCTTAGTGCTTGAATTTGGCTCGGAAGTTTATTGTAAAAACGTATACATTGGCATCTGAACGTACCCCCTATTTTTTTGAGCCTCGTTGCAGGAACAACAAATTTGTGTTTGTTCCTCGTATTTATGTTGTGGATATCACTGTATTTTTTAAACAAATTAATATTTTTGTGTGCGTACAAAAGGTTTTCATAAATAAACTGAGAAGGGACAGTAAGAACATTAATCTCTTTAAATTTTTCTCTGAGGGAGTATCTGGGACTTAATTTATAAATTGAACGAATTGCCCTTTTTTGCAAAACAAATATTGTCTGAATATCGGCGGCATTGCCCCACAAGAGAATACCGTACGACATCACGCTATGGAAATAACTAAAGTAAACTAAACGGGCTGTCTCTAAATCAGTTAACTCACGAATCCTTCTAACGGCGTATGCTGCAGAGCTAAGTTTTTTTGACAATTTGTCTATATGCGGGCCCCACTGAAGCTTGGCATCCAAAGTTATGCCTAGGAACACTGTGCTATCTTCCGGTTTCAACTCTTCATCCTTAATTAGTACAGTAGTTTCCACTTGTCTTACATGGGGTATCGTAAATTTAATACATTTCGTTTTTTTCTCATTTAGGAGTAGGTTATTAACATTAAACCAATTAACGACTTTTGCCAGGGCGCTATTAACATCATCCGTAACTAACTGCTGACGTTTGAGTTTAAATAAAAGAGAAGTGTCGTCTGCAAACAATACTATGTCATGATTATCCTTTATGAGGTGAGGCAAGTCATTTATGTAAATAAGAAACAAAAATGGACCAAGAATTGAGCCCTGTGGTACCCCCATTCTTACTACGGATCCAGGAGATCTCTTCCGGTTAACATCAACTCTCTGAATCCTATTACTCAAATATGAAATAAGAAGATCCAGAGAGGCGTTACGGATTCCGTAGTGGTGTAGTTTCCTGATTAATGTTTCATGAAGAACGCAATCGAAAGCTTTAGATAAATCGCAAAAAATTCCCAAAGCATCGCATTTGTCCTCCCAGGCATTATAAATGTGTCCTAAAAGTTCAACACCGGCATCAGTAGTTGAACGACCCCTTGTGAAACCGAACTGTTTTTTATGCAATAACTTATGTTTATTGAAAAAACTTTGCATTTGTGCCAAAATTAATTTTTCGAAAATTTTACTAAAGGTGGGTAGTACTGAAATGGGTCTATAATTAGTGGGGTCTGATGTACTACCCGATTTAAACAATGGTATTATTTTACTATATTTCATTAGATCAGGAAACTCACCACGGTCAATACAATCGTTAAATATTACAGCTAATGAAGGAGCTACAATGTTTATAATGGATTTAGCAACGTCTACAGAATGACCCCATAGATCGGCGGTCTTTTTAACATTTATGGTGTGAAAAGTTTTAATTATATCTTTACAGGTAACATATTGAAAATTAAATTCGGATTCACAGACTGAAACGTTTTCCCTTAGTAAAGACTCGGCAGCAGTAGGTGACGAGTTTAGCGATTTAGTAGTCGATACGGGAATATCTGCAAAGAAATTTTCAAAGGCTGTGGCAACTTGAGTGTCTGAATTTAAAATATTATCGCCAATAGCAAGGCTGTAGTCACTATTTCGGTTGCAAGACCTTCCCGTTTCGCTATTAATAATGTTCCATGTCATTTTAACCACATTACTACTATTTTTAATTTTTGAACTCAAGTAACGTGACTTTGCTATAAAACAAACTTTTTTAAATAATTTTGAATAATTCTTAACATACAAATTAAATTCTACAGTTTTTACATAAGTCCGCTCTTCATACAGCTCATAAAGTCGTTTTCGACTCTTATGAATACCAATGGTGGCCCAGTCGTTGAAAGAAGCGTTACTATTTACAGATATTGTCTTAGGGACAAATGTGTTTTCAAATTGTGTGCAATACATACTGAAAAAAACGTTATATTGTTGATTTGGATCATCATTATCTGACAAAAGTGGTAGTTTGGATAAAAGTTTAGTTTTAAAAGTTTCCAGGCGAACACGGCAGGTAGCCTATATCCTTGAGATTTCAGAAAAATTATGACATTTCAGAAAAACAAGATGGCGGACAGTGTGGCGGCCATCTTGTAGAAATGTCAAAAAAGCCCAATTTTCGACACGAGTAATGGGACAGCTGGCATCCCCCACTGGATTGTGTTGTATAAACCCGTTATGTGTATTGTTGAAACTCTCCCCAAAAATATGAAAAGTAGAAATAATGATATTTTGAATGGAGACTGACCAGCCGGCAACAGTAGGGTCCCCCAAATGTTATTTGTCCATTTTCATCACTTTCAACTGGCAACCCCGAGAGCCATTGGGGCTTGAATTTTCAAGGTCAGACCCGACTTTGGCGAATTCTTTCGTTCTACCAAAGTCAACGGACAGCCACCATGTTTTTACAGACAGGTAGCTTGTATCCTGGTTACTTTTTAAAAATTGTGACATTTTAAAAATTCAAGATGGCGGTCGTGTCATTGCCGGTTTCGAAACCTTGTTCGAATGGGTGGTATTCTGGTGGTACTGACATAATTGTTCTCCCGGACGGTGGAGAGGGAGAGGGGTATATTTTGACAGATTCATAATCAAGTTACTCTCACGAGTAGGGAAAATGTGCCAAACCACTTTTTCCCCTCTTCCCACCCCTCCCTATCGTATCTCGGAAACGTGTTTTGTTTTTTTACTGATTTGTATAGAGGAGGCTCGGGGAAGTATAAATTTTTTTTCCATGTTACCCCCCTTGCTCCCTTCTACCCCCCTTTAGGCGGATCTTGGAAGTTCAGAGAATTTAAACATTTTTTTCAGATTCATATAAAGGAGCAATGCGTTAGTCAGAATTATTTTTCACAACACCCCCCTCTCCCCCCCTTCACCCCTCCCACCCACCGTATCTCGGAAACTAGGACATGTAGCGGTTTCGTTTTTATTCTTACCTAAAACTATTGAAGGGCGTTGAAATTTTTACACTCCCCCCTCCCGTCCCCAACCTCCCCTAAAATTTGAAGGGCTGTAACTTCATAACGGTTAGAGATAGCCATTAGGTGCTTGACCAAATATTATAGTAGGCGTCGAAACCTGTCCGGTGGTGGTACCGGTAAAACGAAGGGAGGAGCGAGCGAGTGTAGCGAGCCGGCGACTCCCGTAGCGTAGGTATAAGGTCACGATAGCTTTCCGGTGGTAGGTAGGTCCTGAGTGGAGCGATGGGGGGAGGTGGCGAGCGAAGCGAGCCGGTGACCTCCGTAGTCGTTATGCTACGGAGGTCGCCGGCTCGCTTCACTCGCCACCTGTATTTTTCACGCGGCCTTTGGTTAAGTAGGAGCAGCGTAACTCAGAGATGACTATGTACTATCGGGGTCTTTTCCGCCTGACCATTTTAAAATGTTTTCGCTTAAATCATGCGGAGGCGCCGAGCCACGCCCCCTTAAAGTTTGGGCCTATTAGGAAAGCGTCAACTTTGGCGCGCAAAATAACAATAACTCTCGTTTGGCGTGCGTCGTCAATGCGCTTGGCCGATTCGGTATCTTTTCATTCATTTTTTCTACACAAAGTCAATGGGGCGGGGCTAAAGAGCGTTTTAATGTTGCGAGTGCAAGCAAAAATGAGCTTAGTGGTGGTCAGGCGGGAGTGTCCTCGATAGTACATACGGAAAAAATATTATGAATTCTAATTTTAAATTTTGCGCCACGCCAGCCCAAAACGCTCCGCAACTAACTATATAAGTACTACGCACTCATACGCATTCGTATTGATTCTGACCTAAAACTATTGATGGGCATTGAAATTTTTAATACCCTACCCTCCCCTCCCCAACCTCCCCTAAAATTGAAAGGGCTGTTACTTTATTATGGCTAGACATAGACATTAGGTGTTGGAACAGATATAATAGCAGGCGTCGAAACCTGTCTGGTGGTGGCAGAGATAAGTTTACGATAGCTTTCCGGTGGTAGGTACAATAAGCAAACTTTAGGGTAATGTTTTTTTTAAATGATAAAATGACTAAGTTTTTAAATAAGGTTTTAGATTGTTTAAGGGG
This sequence comes from Xestia xanthographa, assembly GCA_905147715.2. Classification (NCBI taxonomy): domain Eukaryota; kingdom Metazoa; phylum Arthropoda; class Insecta; order Lepidoptera; family Noctuidae; genus Xestia; species Xestia xanthographa. The sequence goes on along the minus strand of LR990659.1, from coordinate 15,937,090 downwards.
ATCTTAAGAGTTCTTAGACTGCTTCATAATAATTTAGGGGTTCCTAATAATGCCCGACGGCCCGAGGTCTATATTATAAGTCAGCGTTTGAGATAGCATCATTGTTTTCTTTAATCCTTGCCCTGCATAGGTCGACCACCAAGATTGGTTCGAATTAGTATTACAACTTTATGTCCCAGAAGTCCGGATTTGGGACATGAGGAGCGTAGGCCGAAGGCCGGCGGAGCTCCGACGACATGGCTGACGAGAGATAGGGCGGCAGCTTTTTTTTTTAGACTGCCCGATCCGACCATCGCTTTAGTGTAATTTCTATTTTTACATGATGACAGTGTTTGATAAGTAATATATTTATCAAAATAAAAGTAGGTAACTACTGATGTTATTACATTTTTGATTGTTTATTAAAACTTTTAAGGGGCGTCGAAATTTGTATACCTTCCCCTCCCCACCCCAACCTCCCCTAAAATTGAAAGAGCTGTAACTTCGTAACGGTCAGAGATAGCCATTATGTGTTTGAACAAATATTATAGTAGGCGTCGAAACCTGTCTGGTGGTAGGTAGGTTCTGAGTGGAGTGAACCTGCGAGACCGAGTGGAGCGAAGGGGGAGGTGGCGAGCGAAGCGAGCCGGCGACCTCCTTAGCGTAACGAAGGTTGAGTGGGTGAAGTGTTACTCGGGGCGACGACAAGCAAACTTTAGGGTAAAAATCTGACACTCCCTCCTGCTCCGCCCAGAGCGGGAGGAGTCATTTGATGATTTCCTATCAAAAAAAAAAGGGGGCGACGACACGCAAACTTTTGGGTAATGTTTTTTTAATGGGAAAAAGTCCTGAGTTTTTAAATAAGGTTTTAGACTGTATTAATGTTTTTCAAAATCTTTAAAATAAATTCTCATTTTTAGGGTTCCGTACCCGAAGGGTAAAAACGGAACCCTATTACTAAGACTTCGTTGTCTGTCCGTCTGTCTGTCCGTCTGTCCGTCTGTCCATCTGTCCGTCTGTCCGTCTCTCCGTCTGTCCGTCTGTCTGTCACCAGGCTGTATCTCATGAACCGTGACAGCTAGACAGTTGAAATTTTCACAGATGATGTATTTCTGTTGCCGCTATAACAACAAATACTAAAAACAGAATAAAATTAATATTTAAGAGGGGCTCCCATACAACAAACGTGATTTTTTTTATAATAATTGGTACGGAACCCTTCGTGCGCGAGTCCGACTCGCACTTGGCCGGTTTTTTTTTCTTTAATTTCTTTTTTTTTTAAATTAGTTTTTAGAATGAGGGGTTCTTAAAGGTTTTCATATTGATTTAGAGGTTCCTTAGGGTTTTCGTACTGCTGTAAGGGTGCTGATAAAGGTTTAAAAAATATTCAAAAGTATTTTACAAAATTTTCTAAGGGCTCTAATAGATTTTCCAATTCATTGAGGATTCTTAAGGATTCTCAAAATTTTATAAGGGTAAGGAAAAAGAACACGAAACCGAACCGAATAGAATGATGTATGTTTATGTTACGGGCAACGTGATTAACTGGGCATTATTAATAAGAACTGGCCATTATTAATAATGCCCGACGGCCCGCGGTCTACGTAATAAGTCAGTGTTTGAGATAGCATCATCGGTCTAAATTTTAAAGTTTAAAAGTTGTTTGCTTTAATACTTGTCTTTCATAGGTCGACCACCATGATTGGTCCGAATTAGTATTACAACTTTATGTCCCAGAAGTCCGAATTTGGGACATGAGGAGCGTAGGCCGAAGGCCGGCGGAGCTCCGACGACATGGCTGACGGGAGATAGGGCGGCAGCTTTTTTTTTTAGACCGCCCGATCCGACCATCTGTTTAGTGTAATTTCTATTTTTACATGATGACATAGTGTTTGATAAGTAATATTTTTATCACCCCGAATATCTTCCCTTTCGTATCAAACTCGAAAAGTACAAATAAATAAATTTTAAATGGAAATTTTGCATTACCACCAAATGATATTTGACCATTTTCATCACTTTCAGCTGGCAACCCCGAGAACCATGGGGGCATGAATTTTCGGGTCAGACCCGACTTTGGCGAATTCTTTTGATCTACCAAAGTCAACGGACAGGCACCTTTTCTTTAGGTACTGACAGGTAACTTGTATCCTGTTTATTTTAGGAAAATTATGACATTTCAGAAATTCAAGATGGCGGCCGTGCATTTCCGGTTTATTACCACTCATTCACTGACGTAATTGTTCTCCCAGATGGTGGAGGGGGAGGGGGTTATATTTTGGCAGATTCGTAAACAAGTAACTCTCACGAGTAGGGAAAAAGTGTCAAACCTCCCCTTCTTGTCCCTGTTCCCACCGCTCCCTATCGTATCTCGGAAACAAAGAGACTTGGAACATTTTCTTTTTCATATTCATATAAGGGGCCCAGAGTTGGTCAAACACATTTTTCGTAACTCCCCCCTCTCCCCCACTTCACCCCTCCTCCGCATCGTATCTCGGAAACCAGGACACGTAGCGGTTTTTTTTTATTCTTACCTAAAACTAATGGGGGGCGTTGAAATATATGTATACCCTCCCCTCCCCAACCTCCCCTACAATTTGAAGGGCTGTAACTTCATAACGGTTAGAGATAGCCATTAGGTGCTTGAACAAATATTATAGTAGGTGTCGAAACCTCTCCGGTGGTGGTAGTGCTACCGGTAAAGCGAAGGGAGGAGCGAGCGAGTGTAGCGAGCCGGCGACCCCCGAAGCGTAGGGATAAGGTCACGATAGCTTTCCGGTGGTAGGTAGGTCCTAAGTGGAGCGATGGGGGGAGGTGGCGAGCGAAGCGAGCCGGTGACCTCCGTAGTCGTTATGCTACGGAGGTCGCCGGCCCGCTTCACTCGCCACCTGTGTTTTTCACGCGGCCTTTGGTTAAGTAGGAAAAGCGTAACTCAGGGATGACTATGTACATACGGAAAAAATATTTTAAATTCTAATTTTAAATTTCGCGCCACGCCAAAATGCTCCGCAACTAACTATATAAGTACTACGCACGCATACGCATTCGTATTGATTCTGACCTAAACCTATTGATGGGCATTAAAATTTTTAATACCCTACCCTCCCCTCTCCAACCTCCTCTAAAATTGAAAGGGCTGTAATTTTATTATGGTTAGACATAAACATTAGGTGTTGGAACAAATATAATAGCAGGCGTCGAAACCTGTCTCGTGGTGGCAGAGATAAGTTAACGATAGCTTTCCGGTGGTAGGTACAATAAGCAAACTTTAGGGTAATGTTTTTTTTGATGGGAAAATGTCTAAGTTTTTAAATAAGGTTTTAGATTGTTTAAGGGGATCTTAAGAGTTCTTAGACTGCTTCATAATAATTTAGGGGTACCTTACGGCTTCAGGTTTAGGGTTTTTGTACAGCTGTAAAGGTAAAGATTTTCAAAATGTTTAAAAAGTTCAATAACTTTTTTTAAAAGCTTCAATAGGAGTTAGCTAACGGATTTTCCAATTCATTTAAGGATTACTATCGATTCTCAAAATTTTATAAGGGTAAGGAATTCTTCTCAATAACACGAAACCGAACCGAACCGAATATAATGATATGTATGTTACGGGCAACGATTAACTGGGTATTATTAATAAGGACCGGCCATTATTAATAATGCCCGACGGCCCGAGGTCTATGTTATAAGTCAGGGTTTGAGATAGCATCATTGTTTTCTTTTATACTTGCCCTGCATAGGTCGACCACCATGATTGGTCCGAATTAGTATTACAACTTTATGTCCCAGAAGTCCGAATTTGGGACATGAGGAGCGTAGGCCGAAGGCCGGCGGAGCTCCGACGACATGGCTGACGGGAGATAGGGCGGCAGCTTTTTTTTTAGACCGCCCGATCCGACCATCTGTTTAGTGTAATTTCTATTTTTACATGATGACATAGTGTTATTTTATAAGTAATATTTTTATCAAAATAAAAGGAGATAACTACTGATGTTATTACATTTTTAACTGTTTAATTTTTAACTACTATGTTCAATAGTTTATTTTTTGTCAACTTTTCATGAAAATTTTGTAAGTTTAATTTCATTTAATAAATAAACAAAAACACAATAGTTCACCTATTTTATTACTTTGCCCAAGATAGGATAGGAATTATTCATAATGGCCGGGAAAAGTGATTAATCATGCTGTTTTAATCACATTGCCCAATTGAGTTGGGCATTATGAATACAGACCGGCAATTATTAATAGTGCCCGGACTTATCAAATTGAACGTGACATATATACAGATTAATAATTAAGAAGACATGCTGCGCCGACCCCAAATGAATTGGGATAAGGGCAAGAGAATGATGATATATACAGATTAATCAAGTGGAAACCTTTCGGGTCCTTTTGAGCTTTATTTGGCATTTCACTAGAGTTTGATAAGTGGAAGACTATAACATTTAGGGGTTTTCAACCGACTTCCAAAAAGAGGAGGTTCTAAATTCGACTTTGTTACCTCAGAACTTTCGACTGGGTGAACCGATTTTGACAATTCTTTTTTTATTTGAAAGCTGGTGCTTCTCGCGTGGTCCCATATAAATTTTGTGAACATCTGGTGCTGATCTTCGGAGATATACTATGGAACTCTTAAAAAATAGACGGCAAATGTGCCGTGAATGTTGCAATCGTTTGGATGTTTATTGTTTATACAACATCATGACGTAACATCACGCCTGTATGCTCTGAAGGGGTATGCAGATGTGTACAATACACCCAGATTTCGACAGTTTGGTATGCTCAGTTGGCGCGATCATGTTCCGCGCGAGCCTCAAATGACGCAACATCACGCATGTATGCTCTGAGGGGGTACGCAGATGTGTACAATACACCCAGATTTCGACAGTTCGTTCGTGTTCCGCGCACGCCTCAAAGAGATGCCAGCAAACGGGACTGTTCTAAAGAAATACTGCTGCCCTGAAACAAAAGGCTAGGAAGGAACATGGATGAGTTTTAGTCAGTAAAAGTCTGACATTCCCTTCCGCTCCGCCCAGAGCAGGAGGGGTAATTTGATGATTTCCCATCCGAAAAAAAAAGGTATGTTAAGTTCCATATATTGAGGATACGCCTATTACCATGACATGTATTGCTAACAATGCAAAATAAATTCATGGCAAATATTTGTTTGGACACAACTAAAAATGGAAAAATAAAAAACTTTTTTGCAAAAAATAAAACCGACTTCAAAAACACAAAAAAGTGAAAAAAAAATTGCAACAAAGTTTTTTTAAAGTGAAAAATGTACCAGCACAAGCACGCGAGGTGCTTGCACCTCGCGCAACACGCAAATACTAGTCACCTTAATATACAACTGTAAGAAAATGAAATCGTAAAAAATATAATTATATTCATTCAGCTATGCAGGAACTTCTGTTAGTCTGAAGAAAGTATCACCTTAGAAAATTGAACCATTTTAAACGATTCATATTTAAATAATGGGTTCTAAAATGAAAGTGGTAAAAGCCGGGAATATATTATTATATCCCGAGTACCAACGTCGTATACGTAACTTACAATTTGAAAATTTAGCTTCCGAGATATAAATAGTAAATTAGCCTTTGGTCTAACACGAACACTTGGGGTAAATATTCAATCGCAACGTTAATTCAAACGATTTTAAAATTGAAGATACTGGTTTGCATGTAAGATTTACTTAGTTTTTACCCGACTGCGCCAGAAGGAACCCTTATTGTAAGATTTTATTCTTAACTATGGGTGAAACTAAGTCATTAATGTGCTTGTCGAAAATATTAAAAAAAAAAAAAAAAAAAAAAAAAAAAAATTATGGACGGCACACCGACGCACTAGGTAACGGTTACCACGTATTCTTTACATCATTCATTCTGTTCCCACATACAAATTTATTTATTTATTTAAACTTCATGTACAAGAGTGGTACATAGGCGGACTTAATGCCACAAGGCATTCTCTACCAGTCAACCTTAAATAAACAAATATTTAACCAGTAATAAAACAAAATGCTATTCCATACTTTTTCACTGTTTAGGTATTGCACTTTTGTAGTAAAGAGCTGTTCTTTTTTTTATTATATTTTTTTTTCATGTGGAGATGATGTACTGAACACCCTTCAACTCTGCATACTCTCTCTGCGTACTTAATGTGTTTTATTTTTATTTAATTATTACTCGTTCCTGCTATGAATAATAACAGCCGCTCAGGTCGATCGTTAGGTCAAGCCGTGCTTGCCTAGGTTGGTCTGTGGATGGGTGACCGCCCATTACATACCGAGTTTCCTCCGTGCCTCGGAAAGCACGTTAAGCCGTTGGTCCCGGCTGTCATTTGTAGATCTTTGGCAGTCGCTAGGTAGTCAGAGGCTCAAAAAGTCTGACAACCAGTCTTACCAAGGGGTATCGTATTACCCGGTACTAACTGGGTTGTGGAAGTCAGATAGGCAGTCGCTCCATGTAAAATACTGGTATTCAGCTGCATCAGTACTGTAGCTGCATCAATACTGGTATTCCTGCAATAGTTGGGAAAAGGCTAGGCAGATGATGATGACTCGTTCCTGCTATGGCTTCTTATGTAGAACCACGGCTAACAGCAAAACTATGGTAACATTTTAGATATTGTTCAGTTCCCAACGTAAGCACAATGATATTCTGCTGTAGAAAAGGCGCACATCGTAGTGATCGATGAGTTTCACTTAACCGATCATTTATACCTTTTTCTTGACATTGTTGGCTGATGGTATTTTACACAACAAAAGACTATTTTTTTTAAATAATTCTGAAGATTGTATGGCCGTTTATTTAGGTAACACTTATGTAAATGTCCTAAAATTATTGAACTGGTGGTTTTCAACTCTTGTCATTGAGCGGACCGTTTAAATTCAGTAATTCGTATTCTTTAAGTTGTCGCTTAGTTTTCATGAAAACGTAAATAGGTCAACTTGTAATTTCCTAGTTCTCAGTAACATTTGTCTTCCTACTTTCAATTGACAGGCAAAATATCACCCCACTTAAGTTTAAACCAAGACTTGTTGGCATTAAGTTTTTAAACGACAATAGAACGTACCCTCTATCCATCTTTGTCGCCAACCACTGGCCTCATTTCGAATAAACTTTGTATTAACAATGTGCTATAAAAACCAGTGAAAATAGTTCAATTTTCTTGTCTCTGGAGAATAAAGCCCGGCTTTTCTCGACGAACCGTGGCTTCCGTATCAATCTTTCCACTCTGACTCGAAGGAAATGTGATAAGTATACTGGTTACTGTTTCATTCATTTTATTTATTCATTCATAAAATGGGACAGTGACTTATTCTTTGTAATATCATTACGATTGTAGTCCATATAATAAAGGCATAGGCAAAGGTCTTTAGAACAGGTGATATTTAAAACCCATTGTAATAGACGGAAAAAACCTCGAGCAGCTCTTGACTAGATAATAACAGCCGCTCGGGTTGATCTTCAGGCTAAGCCGCGCTGAGAGAGCGACTGTCGCAACCCCGTGCAGGGCACGCCACGATAGTGGCGATAAGTCCCCTCTTTGAGGAGTGGCTTGAGCGATGCCGTCCTCACCTTCCGCCTGACGCAGGTCCTCACCGGACACGGTGTTTTCGGGAGGTTCCTGCACCGAATCGGGCGGGAGGAAACGCCCGGGTGTTTCCACTGCGAGGATCGACCAGAGGACACGGTGGAGCACACGGTGGAGGTGTACCCCGCGTGGGCGGAGCACCGCCGTGTCCTCGAAGCGGCGATTGGCGGCGGCGACCTCTCGCGTCCGGCCCTGGTGCAAGCCATGGTCCGGAGCGAGACGGAATGGGACGCCGTCACCTCCTTCTGCGAAGCAGTAATGCTAGAGAAGGAGGTGGCGGAACGGGAGATGGAGAGAACCTCTCAGCGTCCCGGCCGCCGCGGGAGACGCCACGGGCGTCGGGGGCCACCACGTGGCCCCCGGCCACCGTAGGCACGGGCCTGTGGACGGTGGGCTATGGGCTAGCTCGCCGTCCGTCCGTCTCATGACGACAGGCCGTGTCGACGGCGCGTCCGTGTTCCACGCACGCCTCAAAGAGAGTCAGCAAAAAGGAAGGGGTCCGCAAGGACCGATGCCGGGGTTGCGGGACTGTTCGAAAGAGATACCGTGGCCCCGGAACACAAAGGGCGATGAAGGAACATGGATGGGTGTTAGTCAGTAAAAGTCTGACACTCCCTCCTGCTCCGCCCAGGGCAGGAGGAGTCATTTGATGATTTCCCATTCGAAAAAAAAAAAAAAGGCTAAGCCGCGCTTGCGTAGGTTGGTGCGTGGATGGGTGACTACTTACCGAGTTTCCTCCGTGCCTCGGAAAGCATGTTAAGCCGTTGGTCCTAGCTGACATTTGTAGATCTTTGACAGGTAGTCAGTGGCCCGAAAGTCTGACAACCAGTCTTACCAAGGGTATCGTATTGCCCAGTACAAACTGGGTTGTGGAGGTCAGATAGGCTCTATGAAAAATACTGGTATTCCGCTGCATCCGATCAGACTGAAAGCCGACCCCACAACGTAATTGGGAAAAGGCTAGGCAGATGATGATGTACCGTGAAAAAATCCAGAGTTCGAGCCCATCATCATCATCATTAGCCTATCAATGTTCCCACTGCTGGGACACAGGCCTCCTCTCTATGAGAGGGAATGGGCTATAATCCACCACGTGGGCCCAGTGCGGATTGGTAGATGTCACATGTCTTCGAATTTTTTGGTTCTAGGACATGCCGGTTTCCTCACGATGTTTTCCTTCACCGTTTTGAGAGCATTGGTGATAAAATAAATTACACAAAGTATTGCGCTTGTCTGGGTTCGAACCCACGACTTTCTGTTCGTAAGTCGGGGCCGCCACCACTGGGCCACCGCTGCTCTCTTATCGTAATTATGGGTACGAAACGACTTTTCGCTCACTCTCGCTCGCTTCGCGCTAACGTTACCTGTGCCTTTCTATATTTTAAAGCTCATCGAAGTAATTCAGGACCTTTTTTAAAAATAGAGCACTGTAACTGAAACCAGGAAATAAGTATTCTGAATGTTTATGTCAGAAGTTCTTGCTATTAAAGTGTTTTTATGTGCTATCGTATTCAGTAACAGTTCAAACTTTGCATAAAGATTTTATCCGCTCTGAAAGTCCCCCTGGACTCTTCGAAACACCGCGGCTAAGATATTATTCAGCTTCTTCTATCATCTTGGGATTTACTCGTTAGCTTCTACGATTCAACACCATCATCATTCTGTCACTATGCCACACTATGTCACATCTGTCACTATCCTAATTTATTTGGGCTTAGCGGCTGCGCCAAGCACACACATATGACACACACACACACACACACATCACATACTACACACATGGCATACTCCGAAAATTGTTTTCAGAAAAACTTATTACTTACTTAAAAAATAGATAACAAAGAACGATAACTACTTACTAACAACGGATTTCAGCTATGAAATTGAGCACGATCACCGAAAATCTAAACGCGTTCAAAAGCAGGCTGTCAGTGTGAATATTCCTTAGCGATTAGGTAAAATAAAAACACAAATTCGCCATATAAATATTGTATAAAACACGCTTTCATAAATATTTTTTACCGACTTCCAAAGAGGAGGATCATTGTTCGTGTGTATGTATTTTTTGATGATGCAATGTAACAATAAACAAATACCTGAAATATTTGTTTATTGTACGCACCTACTCGTATAGCCTTAAAATATGTGGTTTCCTACTACGCTCGATAGAAAAATATTTACACGGTCGTATCCACACGAATGCCGACCAATGCCAACTGCTAACGATGATTTATAGATGTTAGCTATATCTTTATCATATAACATATGTAATTTGTACCCGCATTGTGTTTTAACACGGTTAGGCGCCCTCGAAATAATCGTATCACGTTATAATTGCGACCTTGCGTAAGTCAAAAGGATTTTCATGTAAACTTTCTTAGGCAGCCCTGCAGTCGTTAAATTTTGAGTACGTATCGTACCTACTCATATTAGTTCCAATTTAAATTTCATATAGGCACGTACTTAGTTACGTACTTAAGGATTTTAGAACTAATCTACACTAATAATATAAAGAGGAAAGATTTGTATTTTTGTGTGTGTGTGTATGTTTGTAATGAATAAACTCAAAAACTACTGCGCCAATTTCAAAAATTCTTTCACTATTAGAAAGCTACATTCATCTTGAGTAACATAAGCTATATTTTATCCCCGTACTCTTACGGAAACGGGAACTACGCGGGTGAAACCGCGTGACGTCCACTAGTCTATATCTATACTAATATTATAAAGAGGTAACATTTGTTTGTAAGTTTGTAAGTTTGTATGTAGGGGGTAATCTCCGGAAGTAATGAACCAATTTTAAAAATTGTTTCACTAGTAGAAAGCTACATTATTCGTGAGTGCTATAGGCTATATTTTATCCCCGTACTCCCACGGGAACGGGAACTACGCGGGTGAAACCGCGTGACGTCCGATAGTACATGATAATTTCATTATCATTGTATTGCCTTTGTGACCTTGTCCCAATTAATTTGGGGTTAACGCAGCATGTCTTCGTCTCCCATACTTGTCTATATTATTCGCAATCTCATCAGACACCTCTATATGATAGTACATGTATGTACCTAGTATTAATGAAGTCATGTCAGGGGGGGTGTCATTGGTAGGACGTAGAGCTCAACTAAAATGTATGAATCATCATCTGCCTAGCCTTTTCCCAACTACGTTGGGGTCGGCTTCTAGTTTTTACCAGATGCAGCTGAATACCAGTATTTTACATGAAGCGACTGCCTATCTGACCTCCACAACCCAGTTAGTACCGAGTAATACGATACCCCTTGGTAAGACTGGTTGTCAGACTTTTTTGGCCTCTGACTACCTAACGACTGTCAAAAATCTACAAATGACAGCCGTGACCAACGGCTTAACGTGCTTTCCGAGGTACGGAGGAAACTCGGTATGTAATGGGTGGCCACCCATCCACAGACCAACCTAGGCAAGCACGGCTTCACATAACGATCGACCCTAGCAGCTGTTATTATTTAGCCACGAGCTCCTCAACTAAAATGTAAGACAATAAAATACCTATAAACCTGTGTTCACAAATAAAGATAATTTGATTTGATTTTTTGATTTGAGATTTAAATAAGTAGGTAACAAAAAGAGAGTTAGAGACTAAAATAATAATCAATTTATAAAACAAACACTAAACTAGCTTGTAATAAACATAACCTTCCTTTTAGGCTTCGTCACCGTTGAGTAAAAACAGGAACACGTTTTATAATGCTCTTCATTTTCTTCCGTTCAATAAGTCCAAGAGTTCCCCTACTATGATAGTATTAAAATCTGGGAGAATCACATCTACAATGAACCACCTAGATTCTCGACTACCTAGCTATTATAATACACAGACAGTCCATTGTAGTATCCCTATATACCTGTGCAAATCCGATAACATTGTGACAGGCATACAATTATGTACTTAATTGTAAATTGAATGGGACTGTCATTACGTCAACACCACTAACGCTACACATTAGGGTTATGTATACTGTTTATTTGTAGTGTTATGTACCTACATAGACAAATTTAATACTATTAGGAATTCTCTACGAGTCAACCTTAAAATACTATCACTGTTAACTGAATCCAAATATATTGGACATGTGTCTGAACAAATAAATCAAAGTGCCCAATATCGGCGCATTACCCTATTTGTTTCACGATATTAAGAACGTGATTCGAGTTCTTTTTACGGTTTCGAAACAAATAGTAGATCCCAGTAAATTCTGCGTTTATTATACTATATAAAGCTCGATTACCACTCACTCACTGACTCACTGACAGAATTGTTCTCCCTGATGGTGGATGGGGAGGTGGGTATATTTTGACAGATTCGTAAACAACTAACTCTAAATAGTATGGGAAAAGTGCCAAACCTCCCCTTTTCGCCCCCCTTCCTCCCCCTCCCTATCGTATCTCGGAAACCAAGAGACTTGGAACATTTTTATTTTCAGATTCGTATAGAGGAGACTCGGAAAAGTAAAAACCAGTTTTCAAAATTGACCCCTTTTCCCCCCTTCTCCCCCCTTGAGGCGGATCTCGGAAGTTGAGAGACTTGGAACATTTTTTTTTCAGATTCATATAAAGGTGCAACGCGTTAGTCAAAATCATTTTTCAAAACTCCCCACTCTCCCCCCCTTCACCCCTCCCCCCATCGTATCTCGGAAACTAGGACACGTAGCGGCTTTTTGATTTTTACTAAAAATTATTATTGAGGAGCGTTTAAATTTGTATACGGAGGGTATCCTCCCCTCCCCAACCTCCCCTAAAAATAAAAGGGCTATAACTTCGTAACGGTCAGAGATAGCGATTATGTGTTTGAACAAATATTATAGTAGGCGTCGAATCGAAACCTGTCTGGTGGTAGGTAGGTTCTGAGTGGAGCGAACCTGCGAGACCGAGTGGAGCGAAGGGGGGAGGTGGCGAGCGAAGCGAGCCGGCGACCTCCGCAGCGTAACGAAGGTTGAGTGGGTGAAGCGTAACTCAGGGCGACGACAAGCAAACTTTAGGGTAGTGTATTTTTAATCGGTCTAAGTTTTTTAATAAGGTTTATAGGTAATATTTTTTTTAAATTAGTTTTTAGAATGTTTTAGGGGTTCTTAAGGGTTTTCATACTGATTTAGGGGTATTTGTAACGGTTTTTCCAATTGGTTTAAGGATTCTTATGGATTCTCAAAATTTATAAGGGTATGAAATACGTCTCAAGAACACGACGACACGCGAGCTGCGCGCAGCTCGCGCACCCAAGCAAATACTAGTCTCTATATATTCCTCAATACTGCTATTGACAAAAGTATAGGCTTTTCTTTTATCACGTACTGGTCTAAACCAGCGGTGCCAGCTTTCTATTTTCTTTTTTCATTCGAAGCCTTTCACTGCAATATTCGAATTTCTACGAATAAATAATGTCAATTTGCGGAACCAAATAAAGCAAGTGGTTTCCACTGTTTGTGGTTTACGATGTTCAGCTACGTAGATTTGGCAAGCCGATCGAATAATAAAACAACGAATTATGATTTGACCGAAATCGAAATACAATACGCTGTTAATTTGCATTGTTCTTACAAGATTATGTCTTACTTTTTCACTTATATGTAATAAGAACGCCAAACAAGATTTTCTACGTAATATAAACAAAATGCACGGCTCAGCTGCTCTGTTATTCACTAGGTACTTGTTCTATGATAATGCTATTTATGGCTCGTCATATTTTGCCCGGAGTAGCTCTTAGAACTTTATAGCAAAGAATCTTCGTAGCGTTTAGATGCGGCGAGAAATACTCGAAAATGTTGGAGCTTGAATAATTTTTATCAAAAAGCCAAAGAGCTTTACAGCAAAAAACAACAAAATTATCGTCGTGTCTTCAGGGATCAAGGGAAAAGAGGATTTATGGTTAGTAAGAAGAACACCCACATTTCACCAATATCCAATGCACAGAAATAACTTCTATAAATAATATATTTTCAATCATATAGAACCCCGAAATAGAATGCTAATAAGCAGAGCGGCTCACAACATAACAGAAGCACATATTTCATATTCATACATAATTCATATTCAAAACATACAAACTACTTGATAAGTTCGTTCGACTCAAGCATTAATTCGTACATAGACTACTAACGAACAGTTGCCAAAAGACGTGTATAAATACTTATGGGTTGTAAGATTCTATCACGTACATTAGGCCATTTACCTCGAACCAGACGTGCCAAAAAACTACTTGGCAATAATCGCTTTATAGCTAGAACTGTGATATTGACCTTAAGGGCTATATATCCCTCAAATGGTTTATTTAGCATGATCCTCCGTTACGCCTAAAATACTGCAGCATTAATTTTAAAATAAATAAATGGTAAAGTTGAGGATTAATGCTATGTGTGACGTAAACACGATCCCATAAACTTTTCTAGATTTTTGTAAATCGCAAAAACCACTCATTTCGCACTATTCGGCCGTAGTGACTGACGTAACAACCGCTTTGTAGTGCAAGCTGATTAGAACTTTATTCTAACAATATTTCAAACGAAGTTTGAACCAACACAAATAGAGTTGCTAATTTTAGGGTTTGTAGGGCCTTAATGCCCTGCACACAGCTTTGGCAATTGACATTTAAGCGAATGCATAGCGATAAGCCGTTTTTTTTTAAAATAGCAACGACCGATGCTTTGCATTCTGTATACCTTTGTACTGTGAACTAAGTAGGTACCAGTTTTTATTGGATATCGGCCGGTAAAATTATCCAGTACCTCTTTCTATCAGGTTGTACGGTAGACTTTGGACAAAGATATACCCAAATATAGTTATCCAGATTATCACGACTAAGTAATAGCGTCAATAGATTCATCATCATCATCATCTGCCTTGTCATTTCCACAATCTATTGAGGTCGGCTTTCAGTCTATCCGGATGCATCGAGATAGATAGATTAAGTATAGTCTAAATAGTAGCAGCTACGTGCTTTTGAAACCCGGTCGCTAATCTCCAATGCATCGTATCTGCGGTGGACGTTATTCATATTAAGCTTGATTAATTAATTTTACGTGCAATAACTGTCAAGGAAATGTCTGCTTTCCATTCAACTGTATAAATTGCACGATAAACTAGATTAGACTAGGCTAAGCTAACCGATGGTAACACAATTACACTGAACCCGTTAGGCCTGAGAAAGACTTCAATCTATCCAGTAATCATATTTGTTCAGGAACGTTTGTGTAGGTACGGGTTGAGTACTAAACTAACAATGGACCTAAATTTATGTTAGTAGCATTACAATTTGTTTCCACCATGTAGAAAGCGATTTTTTTAATATATAAATATAATAAAAGTGACCAGGTGAGACTGATTGAAAAGAGTTTACAATGGACTAAATTCTAACCATCTTCTAGCATTAAAATAAACATACCAAAATCATTGAAAACCGGCTTGGACGAATCAATTTTTAGGGTTCCGTACCCAAAGGGTAAAAACGGAACCCTATTACTAAGACTTCGCTGTCTGTCCGTCTGTCCGTCTGTCTGTCACCAGGCTGTATCTCATGAACCGTGACAGCTAGACAATTGAAATTTTCACAGATGATGTATTTCTGTTGCCGCTATAACAAAAAATCTATACTAATATTATAAAGAGGTAAACTTTGTTTGTTTGTTTGTAATGAATAGGCTCAAAAACTACTGGACCGATTTAAAAAAATCTTTCACCATTTGAAAGCTACATTATCCACGAGTAACATAGGCTATATATTTTATCCCCGTACTCCCACGGGAACGGAAACTACGCGGGTGAAACCGCGGGACGTCCGCTAGTACTAAATATAGTCAATGGTACGGAACCCTTCGTATGCGAGTCCGACTCGCACTTGACCGGTTTTTAAAGAGCCATCTAACTCTGGGAAATATTAAACCAAGACCTGTAATTCAAATGCTTTAAATCAGTCGGCCAGCACCATTAAATCTTTACAAAACAACCCGAACAAGTCATTCATTGGCCAATGTTCTATTCGTTCATAGAATGGAATGGACGTGCGTGGCCGGCATGGACCACTGTGTGCACGAGTCATTATCTCAGCATCGTTAGTGTTGGATAGAGGGATTTAGTCTATTACTTACATGGTTGGGTACTCGTGACTTTGACTAATGCTCACGCTCTTTGTGTCGATTCTGTCGAGTAGCGGGGTCTATAATAGGTAATGGACTTTTATTTTATTCGCAATGTCTCTCCAGACATGAACTGATGTGATGTCACGTCTATTACGTGTTTTAAGCCTATAAAAGGTACCTGTACCTAGGTAGGTTACCTTCTATTTTCCAGGGTCAGGTACTTAGACCCCACTTAAATTTTTAACCGTGATGTAAGTGAAGTGGCACAAAATTGTGACTGAAGACTGAATTGTGAAGGTGGACCTTTGCTCAGTTGTACCTAACATTTTTTCCCATAGATTTACAATTCCATGAGCTACGTCCCCTGCATTAGTGACAAATACTATATACAAAAATATAGATGATATTGTGCCACGACGGCACAGATAATTTTATGACTGCTGCAATATTCAACTCAATTTATCCGCACACACCATTGATTTAAATAGTAAAGATACGGTCGTCCGAACGTTCGCCGAACGTGGTCGCCATACAGAAACACTAACGCCATCTATTAGAACTACTATGAACTATGATGTTAATCGGCGTGGTCTGCCCCTAGACGTAACCTTGTAAAAGCGGGTATTTTTAACCGACTTGAAGAAGAAGAAGAAGAAGTGTGCGGAACAAACACGTAAATAGCTATTTGACTTAAAATATGGTTCACCACGTTCCTGTCTTATGACACGACTCCAAGCTTCATTTTGCACCGAATCAGTAGGAAATCTGCAAATTAAATACGTATTTTCACTGTACTTATAGATTTTTACCAGTAAGTACATAAAAACACATTTTAATTTACTTGTAGTAAACAATAAAAATTATTTTATACATATAAAATTAATTTTATGATATGAATTATTAAATCTTTTCATTTCATCGGCTAAAACGCGCGCCGCTGCAAAGTTATGTCTAACTTTTACGCGGCTTCGCGTCGTCTTTGCCAAACGTTGAGACAAATACGAAAGAAAATTGTTTTAAATAATGTTAGAAGTTGATATAATATTTTTTTTTTTAACTTACCGGTGATAAGAAATGTTATCATTTATTTTATTGTGCTTTTTGTCGTAGTTCACGCATCCCTTCACGACACAACTTGGCATTTTTGCTTGTAAAATTTACGATCGCTCCCGAAGACAGCCGAACGCGTTCTAGTTTAATTCGCTATAGGGAATACCATTTTGGGACCACGTTCGAGGCGTCATTGTAACATGCGGTCCACCCAGTCCTTACGCAGTAATATATATGTCAATGGCACACACGCTTTTACAATATATCGTACTTTGTTTAATTTTTTTTTTGATTTTTACTTTTTTCTCTATTTGTTAATTGCCTATTTATTTTGTATCTATAAGATGTAAGGGAATGAGCGGAGCCTTCAACTACATTTTCTATGTCTAAATGGAGACTCCTCGACATGTTATGTAACCCAAATTGATACGCAATAATTTTTTTTTTTTTTTCCTCATTGTATCAATCCTTCTTCAATAGAGCTGCACACTTTCACAGATTATACAAAAATATAGATTATATTGAGGGATTTTCTTATCAGCTCTTCCCTAGTCGCTGGATAGATGGCGCTAGGAGTTAGGGTCAACTCACATCGAAAGAGCGGCGAAGGGCAGCGAAGCGGAGTGCATAATTTTAACTTTATTTTTATTACTATAATACTTATTATCGCATGAGAAACTCGAACAATCGCGCGGATGCCCGCGGCGCCGCAGGAATTCCGGCGAATTCCATAAACGGAGCGATAATAAGTATTAGGGTAATGAAAATAAAGTTAAAATTCATATGTGCGCTCCGGTTCGCTGCCCTTCGCCGCTCTTTCGGTGTGAGTTGACCCTTAGTATAATAATGCAAAGAACGGAACCTAAAAAGACTGATTTTAACAAAGCGCGAGAAAACTAGATTATGTTCGGAAGGTTAAGCAAATGATAGTGTCAGTCAACGAGAGTATGTGTCGCGACACAATGTTTTTTTTCCAAGCGTTTTGGCTTTGGCACCAACTATCATAGTAAGTTCAACGCCATCTATAGAGTTCTTGGAAACTAAGTTTTTTTTTAAATATCTCAGAAAGAAAACCTCTCATTATTGTGCCACGACAGCACAGATAATATTCCACGACGGTGTGGTCCGATGTGACGCAGGAACAAATACTGAAGAAGGCAATGTAAAGTGCAGACTACACAGGTAGACGTAACGCAGACATAAAACTAAAGGATACGTATTTTCACCGCGTTACAAATCGTGTACCTAATACGGTACACGATATGTCGCCCGATAACTTAAATTATAATATGTCTTCTCCCATTCCGCACAGCGTCGGTTCAGTGTAAATTGTACTACAGGATTTTGTTTGAAAGCTGGAAGCAGGTGGAAAATGAACAAGTGTCCGCGCCACGAGTGTGTCTTTTGTCCACGTCTATTCCTCTATCCTCTGAATGAATTGCGTTTTGAAGAAAAGCGACGAGAAACTATTATTTGACCGATACAATACATCAGGCATTTTATGCAGTGTTAGGTATATCGTTATTATTGCTTGGATTTCAAAGGAAACGGCAGCCAAATTGCGTAAAATACTTTCGTTAACAATCTGAAGAATTTGAAAGGAAATATCTATTCCAGCGCTTTAAAATAACATAACATCAAGCCTGGTATTCCCGAAGGGTTAGGCAATTTAAAGGTGTACCAAATGTCCTACGCCCATATTATTTTGCCAGTTATGTTTAAGTCCCATGTAATTTCAAATTTCAAATAGGCTTGTTTACTGAAAAAAAATAAAAAATATTTGACCCGTATTTTTTCTTTTGATACGTAAACCAAAATTGACGAAAATACGACGCTTTTAAAATTCTCAATACGTCACGCCGTATACTTTTTAACGCGTGGTGACGTCACGTGCCCCCACTCCCGATTTTTGATGCGTTTTATCTTTGTCAATATTCATTAATTTACAAAGACAAAAAATACGTGTCCATTATTTTCCAATACTCTAACTGACGAACTAAATAGATTTGCAATTTATTGATGGTGGAAACTAGCCTATTGGAGGTGGCCCATTCATCATTCAGTCATCGACCGGGCACAAATCTAGACTCAGTGGCTGCTACTCAGAAATTCCTGAAGTTAAAACCCAATAACACTTTGCCCAACCTGGGAATCGCACCCAGGATCTCATCTTACGACCACTAAACCCACGTGGCAGTTATTGTGTTAATGTTTGAAAAATAAGTTTATTTAACAACATCAATACCACAATGAATATCGGCCGGCTGTCATTTGTAGATCTTTGACAGTCGTTAGGTAGTCAGAGGCCCAAAAAGTCTGACAACCAGTCTTTCCAAGGGGTATCGCATTATCCGGTACTAACTGGATTGTGGAGGTCAGATAGGCAGTCGCTCCATGTAAATGGTATTCAGCTGGATCCGGTAAAACTGGAAGCCGACCCCAACGTAGTTGGGAAAAGGCTAGGCAGATAATGATCAATACCACAATGAATATAATAAATACGCTGTCAAAATGAATGAGCTTGTCATTGTAAGTGTGTTGGCAATAGGGAATATGCATAAAATTTCTTTTTTTATATATATTTCGATATGGAATGTTAAAGTACTATAAAAACAATGACAAATAGCGAAAACAAGACCAAAATCGGCTAAACAACACAAAAGTTATAACCATTTAAACTTTTGTTTCTATCTCTTTCTAGATAAACGGAATTCAGTATGGATTTTGTACGTGGATGCAGCGAATGACATCATTCGCTGTATCGGATCTCTCTGTCTAATCAGCAGTTTCAAATGCTTATAACTTAGTAGTTTTTATAAATATTAAAAAAAATATAACACTTTTGCTTTTCTGATGTTAATACACTTTGTTTAGAGTGATAAAAAAAATCATGCATATAACCTATTACCCTACTTAGGTGTCTTTTAATATAATTATTGTGGTGTTATAAAATGGAGTCAACGATCTGTAACTCCCAGCTTGCATGCAAATGGCTTCATCTTAAGTATTGAAAGTTAGATGTAGCCTAGCTTCACTTAGTCTTTAGTAAGAGCCCGCAGTATAAAATCCACTCGCTAGAGTTTAGGCAAATTCGTTGCCATCCCATGTTTGTGTGCATTGTTCATGCAGATACACGCACACACGGGTTAAGATCGAGTGTAGTGATCGCTTAAACCATTTTGATCTTTGAGTTATTTTTAAGTAACATATTAAGTAGCACAGAAATCTAAAAAACAGGAGAAGTGGTAAGGGGGCGTGTCGGTGTCCGCGCGACATGTCCAGTCGGCCATGTCATAGGCAAATGGCCGTCTCCGCGAACTAGTGTATTTTCGGCCGCGATCGCAACAAATTATAGCAATTCCGTGTTGTTCAGGGGTTTTTTGTAAAAACCGAAGCATAAACCTAAACTTTGTTGATCACGGAATTACTTATCATATATAACTACAAGTATTTTACTATATTTCTCTTTAAAATCATGAAAAACAACAAATCGTAAAATATTTGTTGCTTTTACTATGTTATGTTTGTTTTCAAATATCACAGCGACTGTACTATTTCTGGAATAAATACATTACTCCTTAACCACTACCTAAGTTTGTCGCTAAGTGACTGAACAGGTAATGTAAAAATCACAAAACGATATTTCATGAAGCGGATGAATCACGTAGTACGGCCGCTGCTTCTTGCGACGAGTTAGGGATGTGCTTGTGCAGATCCACTAATGTAGGCTATCGACAATGTCGATTGACGAATTAAATATTACTATTTTAGTTTTATTTTTCAATTTGTCAACCGTTTTAACCCGGTTGGAAGATCGATGTCAAATAATGTTTTTTATGTATATTGATTATTTTACAGCGTAGAGAAATGCGTAACCAACTTTCGTAAAATAAGTTAATTAAATTTCAGGTTTAATCGGCGGTGGAGTGTTTTTGGCTATGAATTATCGTATATTATGCCTTATCCTCGTGCTACTAACTACTGTTTCAATAGACCATGACAGCCTAAACCAAAGTGACCGGATATTTTATTGTTTTAATTTACTTTATAATATATTTTTAGCAACATATTGTTTATTTTTGTTATAATATTATATTCTGGACATTATTATTATTTAATTATTTTCAGGACCCCAAAAAAATGTACACAATAATAAATGAAAGATTCAATAACTTTCCGATTTAGTCAATCACTAGCGTACTTATGCGTTTGCACAACACACCGAAAGCGAGTGATGTTTTTGTGTGGGTAAGTTGTACGGTGCATGGTAAATACACGCTGTGTTTGATGTCATAAGGTTTATAATTGATTGTGTAGTACGTTCAGTTTTATGAAATGCGGGTGTGTGCGCGACTGCGTATCTATTACTTTTACTGAACTGCGTGTGTAGTAGTTGCCGTGTGGTAGGGGCAAAGTGAAGACACAGGGTTCCGATACATTTTCGTCTTGCGGGCATATCTCCTTCTTTATATCTATGTTAAGTAGTAAGTACGGTTTAGAAATAAAAGTCATGAATTTGTGTGCTTATCACAATCAATATGTCGTCTTATTGGATTTTCCATCAGGAATTTCTCAGTAGCAGCCATGGAGTCAGGATTTGTGCCCGGTTGATGGCAATAGGCTCGGCCCCTGTTACATGGGATTTACACAGAACTAGCGAAATGTGGGTGTACTGTACTGTTAGGTGCATTGCTGCCTATACCTTCGGGGATTAAAGGCGTGATGTTATGATGGTTAAGTCATAATAAATTAGATCCACGCAGATTAATATCTAAGATGATTTTGAGGAAAGAACCGTACACATTTGAGGGGACCTGGGGGTCTAAAATGACCGCTTTAGCAGAATCGTAATATGAATCACGTTAAAAATTTAAAATTCTTAATATGGACTTTATGACCATAACCATAAAGTCCATTTTAATTTTTTAACGTGATTCATGCTAAGATTCTGCGTGGATTCTGCTAAAGCGGTCATTTTAGACCCGCTGTCTATCCATTGCAAACATTTGACAGTTATCGTGTACGTCGACTCATCAACAATACAATAGGGTAGATGACAAACAAAAAATTAACGTCAGAAAGATTTGCAAAAAATATTGTACACAGTTTTTTTTATTTTTTCACGTAATCTAAAAATGAAGCCGATACAGTGCGTCGAAAACTCATGTGACGTCACATTTGAGTACAGTTTTTACCGGAAAGTGACGTCACAAGCCTCTCTTTATCTTTGACGCGTTTTATCTTCGTCAATTTTATTAATTTGATATAACAAAAAACATGTATCCAATATTTTTCGATAATCTAATGGACGGACTAAACAGAATCATATTTTATTAGTCAGGATCATCCCTAAAAAAAAACATTGTTGTGTTCAACTTGTAACCCGCATAAAGTACCGAAACTGTCAGACATTAGTTAAAAACTAAGTGAAAAGAAAGAAAGAAAATGGTCATATTAATGTCGTAGGCAATTCGTATGTATGACGCGCCATTATTATGTATGGCGCGCCGTTATTATGTATGGTTGAAAAACGCCGCCGTTATGTAATACAGCGTCCTCACGTTCAGCTGGATTACAATTCGGCTGAAATAAAGTACGCCGCATTGAATGAGCTCTTCGCGTTCGTCAAAGTGGCGTAATAACGTGCCGCCGTTATACAAACGGACGCATCGTCGATACCGCTTTGAAAGTTTTAGTTCCATTTATCACCGCAAGTGGCGCTGCATGATCATAACAAGAAACATGGCTTCACAATCGACAACCATGTCACAATGAAATTGCCGCTTTTCCTGCTTTTCAGTTTATTTTTTTTTTCGATTTTTTTTCATTTTTTTTTTACCTACATGTTGGGAATTACGTGGCAGAGGTTTCTAAAAGGGGGGTGAATTTTTCATTATTTTTGCGATAGGACGCACCGTTTTCGAGATAAAAGCAAATTTAGAACCTGCTACGACTCCGTGACGCGCGCTCGCTATGACTCGCATTTCACATTACACATCCACTTTTTGTCACAAATGTCGTCGTCGCTCCACCGGCCTTCGCCCTACACTCCTCATCCCAGCTAGCAAGACTTTTAGGTCAATTTTAGTAGGTTATGAGGTATCGGAATTGCTGACAATACGGCTAAAAGTTGGACGCCGCTTATTGAACGTATCGCCCCACCACAATCCGGCTGAACGTGAGGGCGCTGTATTACATAACGACGGCGTTTTTCAATCCGGCGTGCCATTATGTGAAACGGCGTGTTATACGAATTGGCTGCGACATTTATACAAGCAAATTTTGTTGGGTACATAATCTTCTAAAGCGTCACGTTTCAGAAATATGAGCTATCAAAGCTGAAGTCCATTCACGGTGGTCCATTTACACATTCATTATGTCTGAGACAGCAACGTATTATGGTCTAAAACTATCGCACGGGAACGTCCTGCAAATAGCCTTTGACACTCGGCGATAAAATAATTTAAAAAAAAATAAAGAATTTTCGTAATCGGATCAGCAGTGCAAGTACGTAGCACTCGATTCGATACGATTCGATAAATCTGACAGTTATTCTCGATAAAATGAGTTTTTAACCAATCGAAAAGTCGGATTTATCGAATCGTATCGATTCGATCGTTATCGATTGCTACGTACTTGCAGTGCTGTAGTTCCGAAGATTACCCTCTACATCTAAACTTGCAAACACGCAAACATAGAATACAAACTTTACGCCGTCATCATAACATTAGTATTGAAGCTGAACAAAATTTTAACAATCTCAGTAAACAAGCAAAGTTCTTTGTTTATAAAATGAAAATATAAAAACAAAACTTTTCAGATCAAAATATGGTAGTCGGTGTACAATCTCCGGAATATAATTTACGTAGAACACGTGACCGCGCGCAGCAAAGTCATACGTCCTCACTCTGGGATGGCCCGTTCGTTACTGAAGGGAACGGTTGAAAAGGATAGCGCTATTACTACCGCGTGCAAAACAAGGGATAGAAAGAATGCGTGCTCGCTTAGAATAAAATAACGTAAGCGCCAAATCACGTATTGCTAATTACGAGAAAACCAAGTAGAAAAATAAAAAATTAAGTCAACACGATTTAAGCTAATATTGTTACCTATCTATTAGGCTAAAAATCATCATTAAATTCCTTAGGGTTTCAGAGATCCAACTCAAAATAAGTGCAAAACGAGTTTTTTTTGTATTTTTTTTCTATCGGGATTATTTTATCCAATCGTGTTTTCGCTTCAACAGATTTAATGATTATAAGTCCAAGTTTAATGGTGTCCAAATAGCGAACTCTTAGGTCTTATAGATACCGAGATCTAGATCGCCCAATATCACCAAAATAGCAAATACAGGCTCTTATTTTATCTTGATTGACGATGGTATTAAATAATGTAGACCAGTGAGTAGCGCGAACCTTAAATAGCAAAATTTAAAATTCAGATCGTAAATTGAAAATTTATTAGAATTACCTGGGTATTTTACCTAGCTCTTGGGACTTATTCGTTACCTTCTTAACTGTTATAAATACGTTCATTTTATGCTACTCTAAGGTTAAACACCCTCTCAACTTAAACTCTACTCAATACTTAGGTACCTAAGTACACGTCTTATATCAATTTTATTGCTTTTGCGGCTTTAAGAAAAAAACACTGTGTTTTTCACCTTATTGATTAGATTATAATTACATATTTACTAAGCTAGTTTTAGTGTTTTTTTTTGTACTAATTTGATTATTCTTATAGTTAATAGATTAATTTTACTCTTTAAATTCACTGTCCCAATTAAATTGTGACATTGCTACATTAAGTGATGGCCTGAAACACAGGTTTGAATAAACCTAGATCGGGCTTTTGGCTAACAAACTGTATTCTTCGTTGTCATTACTTGCAACTGTTAAAAATATTTGAGCTATAAGTAGTTTACTTATTAGAAACACTAATTATACTATTGTATGGGAAACTAGCTGATGCCCGCGGCTTCGCCCGCTTGACAAATTATATACTAGAACCTTCCTCTTGCATCACTCTATCTATTAAAAAAAACTACTAATCTATTCAAAATCCGTTGCGTAATTTTAAAGTTCATACATAAGGACAGACAGGCGCGACGGGGGACTTTGTTTTAAAATATGAATGATGATAATACCACTGCGCCTACATTACACATTTTGTTATTTATTTATTTATAGTCTTTCCTTCGGACATGACAATATTTCTTTAGTATTCGTAAATTGTTCTTTTGCTATACTTTTGCGTGTCCATTTGCCAGGTGGCAAAGGCCTCCTCCAATCTTCTCCATTCTGGCCTTTCTATGGCCACTCTACCCCATGTTATTCCCGCGACTTGTCTAATGTTGTCGTCCCACCTCCTTTGTGGTCTACCTCTCTTTCTCTTTCCATCTCTTGGGTACTGTTTGGTTATTTTACTCCATATATCCTTTCCCCTGATCGTGTGGCCTGCCCATTACCATTTTTGTCTCCTTATTTTCAAAGTTATGTCCTGGACCTAAGTCTTGCTTCTGATGCTGCTACTCTTTACTTTGTCCTTTCTTTTGATCCCAGTCATACTCCTTTCCATCGCATGTTGACATACGGAGAGTTTATTTGTTACGTTTTTTGTTAAAGTGCATGTTTCGCATCCGTATGCCGTCAACACTGGCAGGATGCATGTGTTAAATAATTTGCTTTTCATTGAGATGTGTACGTTCTTGTCTTTTATTATTTCTTTTAGGCCCCAATATTTTTTCCAGCTATTCGCAACTCTTTTTTCGACTTCTTTGTTTTCGTTGTCCTCTGGAGACATCAGTTGACCGAGGTATATGTACTCTTCAACATAGGAGATTTGATTCTGTTCCACTGTTACAGGGTCTTTGTTGCGATTGGTCATGATTTTTGTTTTTTCCGGGTTTAGCTTCAATCCGGGCTTTGCACTTTCTTATGCTAGATCATTTATCATCTTGCTTAGATCAGCTGGTGTTTTTGCAAATAATACAATATCATCAGCGAATCGTAGGTGCGTTAGCGTGCGGCCAATAATAGTTATGACCACGTCTCTCCATTCCAGATTCCTGAAGATCATTTCTAATACGGCTAGAAAGAGTGTTGGTGAAAGGGCCCCCTGTCTCACGCCTTTTTGTGTTTGAAATCTATTTCCTTCTTTTTCTAGTCGGATACAAGCATTATTATTTATAAACACAGCTCAGCTTGTATACTTTTTATATATTTCTCCTTCTTATGAATAGTTTCTTCTTATTTTTTTCTCCATAATTATACTAAGTGACCGTAAGGAGAAATATTCTACACCTAGCTCTCCATTAAACGATATCCGGCAGGCAGCTTCAAAACAATTTCTTAGCAGCATGAATTTCCAATCGCCGCATGTTATTCCATTTTCTCACTGGGTCGAAAGAAACCCCTATCGTAGGGTATATTAATTATTATGAAACATATGGGCAAACTCGTCAAATCGCACTGCCTAATTTTCGTGAGCAATTTTACACCGACTGAAATTCAATTCTACACTAATAGTTTTCTGAACATCTAAATGAACAGGGAATCCAAACTTACAGTATGTTATTTATTATAGTTTTCAGGCATTACTGCATGACCTGATGAGGTTATATTATAAGAAAGACTGTCGCACCATTTAATGAAAATATCCTTTGATGTTTCTTTAGTCTGAGCATTCAATTTATTAAACATTCCAATTTCGTAAATTTTCTATTATTGAGACATTCCATTTAACGTGTTCAGTATAATTAAAGTCTGAAACTCATTTCCCGAGACTCATCTTCTCTTGGAAAAGTGGATGCACAAATGTTTATTGACGCAAATGTCCATTCGAACAATAAGCTTTTTGCACACGTGTCCTGCTACCAAAAATGTGATATTTGTGCATTTACTACTGAGTACATAATATATACCTGTGGTGACACCTGTAGGTAACTTAAGAATATCACAACGTAATGTTTCTACTTTCGACCTAAACCCAATCCAAAAGGCTAAAGTTTATTTAAGTATAAAACAATATTATAATAATAAAATTAAATGCAAAGTTAAAAAAAAGTGTGAGTGAAAGGGAGAGGGGGGGCAGGGAGGGGTGTGAGGGGGGAGTGGGGGTGTGTGTGTGTGTGTGTTAAGTTTCAGGTATAAATCGTCACTCCATTGGCATTGCTTTTTCACCCCGAAGGTCTAAGCTCCGATGACAAAGCTCGTTATAAATAAATAAATAAATATTGCTTGACATTACAATGACATTACAATGTTATTTTTATATGATGTTGTTTTCCTCAAATTGATTTAATAGAATATTGCTCTGAACTGTTTTGTTGTACAGACTGTTTTGTTTGTTTTTTGTTTTGTTCTGTTTTGTTGCACGTCAAGCTACTCGAAACTATTAAATTTCCCCAATCAACCTTGAACCTAACGCTTTAGCGATAAAGTTGAAAATCTATCAAAGAAAGAAGAATGTCGAGATTGCATGTAATTCGGGACCCAGAGATAGGGGTAGCGTACATTGTGGAAACTTATGAATAGTTGAAGAACGACTTAAGCCTATCAAAAAAGCAAATGGAAAGTAGGTTATAGAAGTTGGGAGAAAAGATATGAAAGGTAGAAGGTTATACCCTAACTGAAGGTACGGAGTTGTTGGTTATTATTTAGTAGTAGAATGGCATAAAATAGCATTTATCCGTATTACATGTAGCCGTTGAACACAAACAAACGTTGCGTTCGGAAACTGCACAACGATGACTTATTTTTATATAAATTAAAATCCTTCATAACTTTTAATTCCAATCACCTAGTAACTCAATATTTTTTATATAGAACTTTGATAAACTCTATTAGAACTAAAATAAACTAGACCGTGAACGGCACTCCGTTGATTTTTAAATTACGTGCTCGCCTTTCTCGTTTGTCGCTAGCGTAGCATAGCTTGAAGTGAGCTCGTCTGTACCACAATAACCCAATAAATATAATTAATAAAATATATAAAAATTATATAATTTGTAGTGTCAATGAAACAACAGCCTAGAGCTAAATAGATAACGCAGGATCGCACGAATAATAGATTTGGAACTACAGATAGGAATAACATAAATAAAGCTGGTTCATGTATCAATATTATTACGACTCACCAGACTTCTGTATCAATAATAATGATTAGATACTTTCAATGTGAAATGTAAATAGCCAACCCAAGTAACACAGGAAGCATTATAACAAACGAATAGTAAACTTATTTAGAACTTAAGGTCCGTATAAACTCTTATTTGAGTTCACCGAGCATCTTAACGCTTTATATTGGTATTTCAAAAGCATTATGATGCTTTACGATGCATAACGGTTGCATAACGGCATATGAAAATGCTTTTGTAAAGCCTTTAGTTTGAGTGCAGCAAACCACAAGGCAGCTGTATAGCTTTCAGCTGTTTTTAGTGCGTTTGGATCTACAATAGCATTTTTAAGTAGTACGATAATGCCTATTGCCGCTTAATAGCATAAACGTGTACCATTATAATGCACCGTAAATCCGTTATACAGCTTTGAGCTGTTTTTAGTGCCCTTTGTTGTGTACTAGCACTATTAAGCGATAAGTAAAAGCCTAGTACCGCTGAACAGCATCAACGTGAATCAATGTAATGCTTGCATTTATAGAGTTCAACTGAGTTCTGTTGTACAGCTATCAGGTATTTAATCAAATACACGTGAGTTATTGTAATGCGTAAAGCTGTATAAACATTCATTTCACTGTATTCGTAAAACCATTTGTCGGCCATATTGGGGAAAAGCACATATTATATGATCAACAAAACAACAGCCATTTTTAGGGTGGATTTTTTCATTTTCATTTCTTCTTGATTTTGAACTACGGTCGTCCGGGGTCCAGCCATGCCTATGTCATTCGAATCTGTGTCTGATTTTTCTCCATTATGGATAATTCAAGTCTGCTGGTATACCGGTGAACCCATATAGAGCTACTTTATAGACAATGGTATTACAGTGGCACATCAAAAGTCTTTTCTCTGGCCTCTAGCTTAATAATTGTTCACGTGTGAGTATTGATACTACCGGTGGCATTAATTAGCCTTTTAAAGGGCTCACCTGGCTGCTATAGATCGACACCATTTTGTAAATATTTTATAACCAAAAAATATTATCATTTGGACCTATTTATAAAAGCAATAGACCTATATCATAATAATATAACTTTATTTAATAATGCTCAACCATTACTATTATGTTAATTATGCAAAATTCATTCTATACTAGGAATACACAATTATGTTGGGCATTTCACACATATTTTCATGTCACATTTTATATGAAAACCACAAAATAACGAAGGCGCGTGAAAATTTTCAATGAAACTTATATAGACATTCACAGTAAACTGCATTGCGAATAATATTTACAGGCATAAAATAAGAAAAGAGTCAAAATCCAGGATTATAATTTTTGTTTTGATGCAAACAAATATGGTGTCATTCACTCAGTTTTGACCGTCTTCGTCCATAATACTGCTTGACATAGTTAATTGTATTATTACATTTGTACCGTAGTATTAGAGATGTTTTTGCAATGATGTAGGGTTTATTTAAGTTCTAATTCTAACTGTGAACACTTAGATAGCCTCAATCATTCTTTTAGAACAATCTAATGCCAGTTTAATGCTTTTGTAATGCAATTAACATCTTCATTATCAATAATATTGCTAATATAATGTTTCTGTAATGCGATTGGCAACTTCATTGTCCGTAATAATGTTTCTGTAATGCGATTGGCAACTTCATTGACCGTAATAATGTTTCTAAAATGCGATTCGCAACTTATTTGGTCACACTAATGCTAATGTAATGCGCCTGTAATGCAATTAAACAACTAATTGTGAACTTATTTATGATCTAAAGCCGTATAATTTGTGCCCAAATAAGCATTACAGTAGCCGTATAAACGTTTGTAATGCTATCATAGAACTAATTCAAAATGCGAAAACGATACAGAAATGCTGTAAGTCGGCCGATATACTGCTTTGATGTGTTACTTGGGAACCAGCTGGTAGAGAAAAATCTTATCTTGTAATATAACATAACATCACGCGTGTTATCTCCGTACCGTTAGGCAGAGGTGTCCTAATAGCACTACACCCAACATTTCACCAGTTATGTTACTACTACTACTACAGCCCATAACGTCCACTGCTGGCCATAAGCCTCTCCCATGATGGGAGGAATGTGCCGTAATCTCCACGCTTGGCAGGCGGATTGGAGATCGCAGTGATGAAAGACTAACAGAAAACGTTGCTGCCCATTCTCAGGTCTACGGAGGCGCAAGGTGTTCTGCCTCAGACATTAGTCGCCTTATACGACACCCGTGAGTGTAATGGGTTGGTTCTATTCTACTCTGCCGGATACCACACGGCCAGCACGGCAGTTATGTTAAGTCCCATGTATTAAGGGGCGATCGAGCCTGGCTCAAATCCAGACTCCGTGGCTGCTTCTGAAAAAATCCTGATAAAAAAAACCAATAGCACTTTGATCGACCGGGGAATCGAACCCAGGACCTTTTGCTCAGCAGTCGCGCTTGCGAGTAATGAGGCAGTTAATCCTTTTTTAGGGTTCCGTACCCAAAGGGTAAAAACAGAACCCTATTACTAAGACTTCGTTGTCTGTCCGTCTGTCCGTCTGTCTGTCACCAGGCTGTATCTCATGAACCGTGACAGCTAGACAGTTCAAATTTTCACAGATGATGTATTTCTGTTGCCGCTATAACAACAAATACTAAAAACAGAATAAAATTAATATTTAAGGGGGGCTCCCATACAACAAACGTATTTTTTTTGCATTTTTTTGATAATAATGGTACAGAACCCTTCGTGCGCGAGTCCGACTCGCACTTGGCCGGTTTTTTTATAATAATGGTACGGAACCCTTTGTGCGCGAGTCCGACTCGCACTTGGCCGGGTTTTTTTTTTTTTCAAAATTACTTCTTATACTAGGAAGGTGTAGTAGTAGTAGTATTCCTGAAACACATCTACACTAAGCTATACTCTATACCAGTGGTTTTCAACCTTTTTCATGACACGACCCCCATAGTATGAAAAAATATTATGCGAACCCCGCTTTCGCTTTTTTTTTTTTTTTATATTACTAATATTAAATCCATACAATTTTTTGTATGCATTTGCATAAATAATTACGATTCGAATAAATTGGGTATTTAACACTTTTTTTTAAAATTTGGAATTCGATTTAAGTCTCAAGGTAGCAAACACGGATCCACGATGGGACAAATTAGTTAATGACAAACAAGCGACACCTCAATAAGATGGATGAGTACTAGGTTTTTAGGGTTCCGTACCCAAAGGGTAAAAACGGAACCCTATTACTAAGACTTCGCTGTCTGTCCGTCTGTCCGTCTGTCTGTCACCAGGCTGTATCTCATGAACCGTGACAGCTAGACAGTTGAAATTTTCACAGATGATGTATTTCTGTTGCCGCTATAACAACAAATACTAAAAACAGAATAAAATTAATATTTAAAAGGGGGCTCCCATACAACAAACGTGATTTTTTTATAATAATTGGTACGGAACCCTTCGTGCGCGAGTCCGACTCGCACTTGGCCGGTTTTTATTTTGTTAATTTGTATGAACATACAAATGTTTATATCCTTTAGTAGACCTCTTGCGACCCATAGAGGCTTTGCGACCCCCCAGGGAGTCGCGACCCACAGGTTGAAAAACACTGATCTATACTTTAATTGTAATATATAATAATCTATACTAATATTATAAAGAGGAAAGATTTGTATTTTTGTATGTAACGAATAAACTTAAAAAACTACTGGACCGATTCTTTCAGCAATGGATAGCTAAATTATCAGCGAGTAACATAGGCTACATTTTATCCCCGTACTGCCACGGGAACGGGAACTACGCGGGTGACACCGCGTGACGTCCGGTAGTTATTTTTACAATATTTATCTACTTACATCTACCATTACAATTTAAATATCATTGGGATATTTATATTGAAGTATACAAAGTTTATTTCAGTAACAATCTTTACGCACATAAAAACACGATTAGCATTCATTTTTATTGAATACACTGAACACAAAAGCAAGTCTGAATCTTGAATGGAAACTAGGGCATGTAAGTATTTAGGAAAATATTACAGGCCTAGGCTTTTTGAATGACAAAAGCTTTATATCTAAGAATATTACCCTCTATACAAATTATTGTTTCATTATAACTTCAGCATTATTTTCTCTGTTGATTTACAACGGACATCACAAAACTTTCCTTCAATAATGGCTGAATGGGAAAGTTTAAAACAATGATTTTGCAACATTACGATGATTGATGGCTTTCCAATGGAACTTTTGACTTGTGGACGCTTCTATCTTATATCTTTGAGTCCTGGGAGACTGTTACTTAATCTTGATCAGTGATGGATGCCACTGGCCTTTGAACTTTAAAAAATGGAGAATCCAACAATTAAATATAAAAAATAGTTGTGTCTTTCTAGATTACAAAGTCAAAGTTAAGCCATTTATTTAAATTAGGCCAATAAAAGACACTTTTTAACGTGTAACTTTAGAACAAAGGAAATAGAATTGTTCTAGTTTCCATTTAAAGTGACAAATTCACGGTTTTTTTTTTTTTTTTTTTTTTAACCTCTAACAATAATATTGTTTTTGGTTAGGGCTTAACCTGGTTATATATATCTATATATAACCACTACTACTATTTCTACTACTGTAAATGCGAAAGTTTGAGAGGATCTATGGATGTTTGTTCTACTACTCTTTCCAATTTCGTCTTGACAGTTTATCAAACACTAAGCGGGCGAAGCCGCGGGTAAAAACTAGTCCAAACACTGTTTCAAGCTTTCACGGTTTAAAACTAAACTTAGCAAACAAACACCAACCACCAACCACCACCACCACTTAGCTCAAAACAAATAATAATCACGGAAGATATCCAATAAGACAAGACAAGAAGGTAAGTGACAATATAAGTTGAAACTAGTGCATGGGAGAGGCTTATGTCCAGCAGTGGACGTTATGGGCTGTTGTAGTAGTAGTAGTAGTAGTAGTAGTGCATGTTTATTTTTTGAATCAAATTTCATGACAACCTATATTTTCGGCTACTATTGTGGGCTACAAATGAAACCAACGTTTATTTACGTAAAAGATGCCGTGATGTTTGCTAACAACATACGGCTTATCACTAATCCCCATACTATAGCTTTTGATCATGGCAATATCCCTATATTGCCGTTAATTATTGTTATAGCCTAGCTTTCTTTAGTGTCCCAGAGTGTATACAAAATCACATTCTATCAGAGTTAACTAAATATAGAACCATTAGTGGAAAAGTCAAAAATGTTTGGTGACATAAACCGAAAAGCTTATGTAAATCTGGTTGAAAAGTGATATATACTTCAACCAATTTACTTGTGCAGGCGAGAAAACACAGAACTAAAATAAATGTACCAAGTTTGACATATCGATGCAAATTTTCTTGACAAGCAACGCCACCCTAAACTGCACACTTAAAGCGGACATAGGCCACCAGGTTTACTTTTTAAGGGCCCAGGGCTAACCTGACAGTTAGGTACTATGGTTACAATATTATTAGTTTTCGTCTAAAAAATATCACATCGGTCAGAAAAAAAGTCAAAAGAAAAGTTGAAAAAAATATTTATCACCTGAACCAAAGGTGTGTCCAAAATTTCAGCTCAATCGGTTGGAGAGAACTGGTTTGAAATTCAGTTGCAAGATTTGACGAATCCTACTAATATTATAAACGAGTTTGTGAGTATAGATGTATAGATGTATTGATGTTTGGATGTTTGTTACTCTTTCTCGCAAAAACTACTGAACGGATGTGGATGAAATTTTGCACACAGATAGTTTATAACCTAGATTAAAACATAGGATACTTTTTATACGGGTAGTAAGGTCCCATAGGACAATTATAAAACTTCACGCGTGCGAAGCCGCTGTCAGAAGCTAATACATTATAACGAACTTATAACAAACTAGCTGACGTCCCGCGGTTTCACCCGCGTAGTTCTCGTTCCCGTGGGAGTACGGGAACAAAATATAGCTTATAGCACTCACGAATAATGTAGCTTTCTACCAGTGACACAATTTTTAAAATCGGTTCATTACTTCCGGAGATTACCCCCTACAAACAAACTTACAAAGTTACAAACTTACAAACAAATGTTACCTCTTTATAATATTATAGTATAGTATATAGTATAGACTTACACGGCAAGTTGAATAAAAGCTTTTAAAAATAGCCGTGGTTGGCGCGATTGGGCCAGACGATTTTAAAGTGATTGTCACTAGTCTTTCCCCTCAGAAGATATTTACAGTCTTACTAATTGAACTTTTACTTTTAGTCAACAAACAGTGTTGACCCAGTGCCTTACGAGGCTTTTCTTCTTCATCTACGAGTCGTTTAATAAAGGCCAAGGTTTGTAGCCTTCAGTGTAGAATATGACCGGATTTTCCTCATAAGAGCTCCCGGAATTTGATGAGATCTATGGCTTGTGGGCCTGCTGTTACGGCGGAATCCTACAATTTGGTTCCTTCCTGTAATATGAGAGTAAGGGATGTAATACATTGCATGCCAAGGTCGTAGTAATCGTGGTACGTTACTTCGGCTATATTTTTTGTAATATCCTCACAACTCATTGAAACGACAATTTAATTCAAAATTATTCAACATGTAGATATGTAGATGCATGGGAAAGCCGTTATTAATACTCATATAATCATAATAAAGAAAAAAAATATATCTATTACAGCCTTAACCTAGGGTAATTTAGGAATACAATAGAATAATCTTTGTTTCCGGTAAATATGGTCCAATGTGGTGATAAAGATTGTACCTAGGTTATATTTCGCTTACTAAAATTCAGCATGTTTGGAGACAGTTTTTTTTAGGCCCTCTTCGATGTTGCGTATATTCATATTACTTACAACCAAAAAAAAGTAACCATTTTATTATAGTAATAAACGAAAGATTACATAGAAACGAAACCGGAATCTTAAAATCATAATAAATAAGTTGTATCATGATATTTTTTTGCGAGTCAAATCATTCCTGTTGTGGTCAATGCCATTTGACAGAAAATACTTACATAAATAGGAGCGTTTTTTCCGTTTACAAAAAAAAAAGTATGGTATCCATTGGTAATAATATTTGTTTTAATTAAAATAGAATATAATATAAAAAGAAATAATATTAAACTGTGAGCTTTGTATTGCTATTTTAGAGATTTCCGCTAAAATATTTTAGATGGTAGGTACCTATAGAAAATCATCATGGCTCGGAACGTTGTAAATCCGTCTTTTTGGTGGTTGACAAACAACTTCATTTGACATTTACTCTTCCCGTTTATTTTGATTGTTGTGAAAGTGTTTCGATGCGATTTTTTCGCGTATAATAAAAACTATTTTATGAAAATGGCATCTGCTGGTCGTTGTGTGAATTGTGCAGTAAGATTTCAACGTAATGTGCGAATATAATTACTTTCAGAGACTGGTACAGACGTGTTATTATTATTGTTTATTGTTAGATTCACGTTTTAATTTTCGAATTTCTCATCATTTCGGTTAGACATGGCTTAGCTAATATTACCACTGTAATCTAGAGATTATAAGGAAGAAATCTATATACAATTTAAAGGTGTACCAAATGTCCTACGCCCATATTATTTTGCCAGTTATGTTTAAGTCCCATTTAATTTCAAATTTCAAATAGGCTTGTTTACTGAAAAAAACTAAATAATCCATCAATTAGATTATCAAAAAATATTTGACCCGTATTTTTTCTTTTGATACGTAAACCAAAATTGACGAAAATACGACGCTTTTAAAATTCTCAATACGTCACGCCGTATACTTTTTAACGCGTGGTGACGTCACGTGCCCCCACTCCCGATTTTTGATGCGTTTTATCTTTGTCAATATTCATTAATTTACAAAGACAAAAAATACTGGTCCATTATTTTCCAATACTCTAACTGAAGGACTAAATAGAATTGAAATTTATTGATGGTGGAAACTAGCCTATTGGAGGTGGCCCATTGTCATCGAACGGGCACAAATCTAGACTCAGTGGCTGCTACTCAGAAATTCCTGAAGTTAAAACCCAATAACACTTTGCCCAACCTGGGAATCGCACCCAGGATCTCATCTTACGACCACTAAACCCACGTGGCAGTTATTGTGTTAATGTTTGAAAAATAAGTTTATTTAACAACATCAATACCACAATGAATATCGGCCGGCTGTCATTTGTAGATCTTTGACAGTCGTTAGGTAGTCAGAGGCCCAAAAAGACTGACAACCAGTCTTTCCAAGGGGTATCGCATTATCCGGTACTAACTGGGTTGTGGAGGTCAGATAGGCAGTCGCTCCATGTAAATGGTATTCAGCTGGATCCGGTAAAACTAGAAGCCAACCCCAACATAGTTGGGAAAAGGCTAGGCAGATAATGATCAATACCACAATGAATATAATACGCTGTCAAAATGAATGAGCTTGTCATTGTAAGTGTGTTGGCATTATGGAATATGCATAAAATTTCTTTTTTTTATATATTTCGATATGGAATGTTAAAGTACTATAAAAACAATGACAAAAAGCGAAAACAAGACATAAATCGGCCAAATAACACAAAAGTTATAACCATTTAAACTTTTGTTTCTATCTCTTTCTAGATAAACGGAATTCAGTATGGATTTTGTACGCGGATGCAGCGAATGACATCATTCACTGTATCGGATCTCTCTGTCTAATCAGCAGTTTCAAATGCTTATTTTTATAGATCTTAAAAAAAAAAAAAAACACTTTTGCTATTTCTGTTGTTAACACGCTTTGTTTAGAGTGATAAAAAAAAATCATGCATATACCCTATTACCCTACTTAGGTGTCTTTTAATATTGTGGTGTAATAAAATGGAGTCGAAGATCTGTAAACTCCCAGCCTGCATGCAAATGGCTTCATCTTAACATTATGAGTATTGAAAGTTAGATGTAGCCTAGCTTCACTTAGTCTTTAGTGTTAATATCTAGATTGACGATGGTATTAAATAATGTAGAGACCAGTGAGTAGCGCGAACCTTAAATAGCAAAATTTTAAATTCAGATCGTAAATTGAAAATTTATTAGAATTACCTGGGTATTTTACCTAGCTCTTGGGACTTATTCGTTACCTTCTTAACTGTTATAAATACGTTCATTTTATGCTACGCTAAGGTTAAACACCTACTCTTAAACCCACCTTAACTAATAATGCTTAGGTACCTACACGTCTTATATTAATTTTATTGCTTTTGCGGCTTTAAGAAAAAAACACTTTGTTTTTCACCTTATTGATTAGATTATAATTACTTAATTACTAAGCTAGTTTTAGTGTTTTTTTTGTACTAATTTGATTATTCTTATAGTTAAAAGATTAATTTTACTCTTTAAATTCACTGTCCCAATTAAATTGTGCTACAAAAAGTGATGACCTGAAACACAGGTTTGAATAAACCTAGATCGGGCTTTTGGCTAACAAACAAATGTATTCTTCATTGTCATTGTAACTGTTAAATATATATTAGTTATAAGTAGTTTACTTAGAAGCACTAATTATACTATTGTATGGGAAACTAGATGATGCCCGCAGCTTCACCCGCTTGACAAATTATATTCTAAAATTCTTCTTCCTCTTGAATTACTCTATCTATTAAAAAAAAAACGTATCAAAATCCGTTGCGTATTTTTAAAGATCGTACTTAAGGACAGACAGACGCGGCGGGGGACTTTGTTTTACAATATGTAGTGATGATAATACCACTGCGCCTAAATTACACTTTTTGCAGTACTTTTTAAAATAATTCTTGTGCTTCGAGCCTTATTTAAGGTCTGACCTTAAAATGAACACTAAAGAGAAGTCTGTTTTTTCTCCATAATTATACTAAGTATGCTGCTGTAAGGAGAAATATTCTACACCTAGCTCTCCATTAAACGATATCCGGCAAACAGCTTCAAAACATTCTCTTAGGGTTCCCTATCCATCTGCATAAAATTGTGCAATTTATGCCAAAACAAATTAGCCTTCAAGATGATTATGTCAACATAAACTGTATACCAAAAAAAAATTGGCAAAGTATTATTATGGCAAAACAAATTATGCCAAAACAGTTATGTCAAAGTATATTAGGAGTAAGAACATTATGCGAAAAGAAGGGATCCCATCTCTTAGGAGCATGAATTTCCGATCGCCGCGTGTTATTCCATTTTCTCACTATTAGGTCGAAAGAAACCCTATCGTAGGGTATATTAATTATTATGAAACATAATGGGCAAATTCGTCAAATAGCACTGTCTAATTTTCGTGAGCAATTTTACACCGCCTGGGCCTCAAGTCTGCTATTACAATAGTGTCAGAATAGTCGTTCATTGATCTCATAATTGTCGATTTTGACAAGTTTGGTAATCTACTAATTTAGTGGCGTCATTATGGCTTTCCAATGAACAACCACTGACACTCCATCGAAAGAAATGGCATAGAATGGTAATCTCGTACACAATGACAAATGAATGACTGACATAAGCGGTAATCTGCTAAAATTTTGACAGTTCCTTTGGATCATTGACATAACATTGAAACGTCATTGTGCGGTCATGGTTTTTAATTCGATCGTGGTTGTGGATTATTGAATGGAGACAATTAATTCACTACGAACAAAATATTCTCGAGCCAGCCAACGCAAATCAAGTCTGCTATTACAATAGTGTCAGAATGATCTATCGTTGATCTTCTATTTGTTGATTTTGACAAGTTTGGTAATCTACTAATATAATGGCGTCATTATGGCTTTCCAATGAACAACCACTGTTTTAGAATGGTAATCTCGTACACAATGACTAACATAGAGCGGTAATCTGCTAAAGTTTTAACAGTTCTTTTGATCACTAACCTATCAGTGGAACGTCATTGTGCAATCATTGCTTTTATTTCGATCGTGTTTGTGGAATATTGAATGGAGACAATGAATTCACTACGAACAAAATGTTCTCGAGCTAGCCAACACAGTGGATGCTAGAGAAAGAAGATGGGCGGAATGCAGAAGACGTCGTCGTGCCCTTCGCTTGACGCGAATGATGGACGTTTTGGGAGAGTGGATGTTTTGGGAGAGTAGACGTTTTGAGCCTAAAGGGATTATTTGAACCCTTTTAAGATATTCCCGAGGCGGAATTTGTAAAGTCGTTTCGCCTTGGAAAGAACTCATATGGAGGTTAATAAATTGAAGAACTCATTCCCCATTGCAGCGTATTAGAAGCATGTTTCAGGTAAAGACCCATTATTATAAGCAATTTATTGTTTTAGATACTCAATAACAATGATTAGATGCAATAGTTTATGTCAAGAACAGTATTAATTAAATAAAAGTTAAGTTACCTGCGGTTGTACTTATAAAAGTAAATTGATTTTTTCAGGTTGCAGTTCATGCTTTACATTATAGTCGAACAACTGCAGGCAAGATTGTGAATGCATGTTACATATTGCACAACATTCCATACATGGCAAGAGCACCGTTGCCACCTGATGAAGTTTATCTAGAAGTACTTGGCTTGCAATAGGTGATTTACATTCCACATTTCACTTAGAATGAAGATGGAATTTAAAATAATACTACTATGTTAAAAATCAACATTTAAAATAATCTTTATTTCTCATAAACTAAATATTTATTTAACATTTTAAACTTGAATTTCAAGTCAATTGAAAAACCTGAAATGTAAATATAAGTACTACATAAAACAAAAGACAAGTTACAATATCTAATGTAATAATAATAACAAATCAAAATCAGTCTTCATACAAATCAAAAAGATCTTCAATATTTTAATTTTAATCATCATTTGAATAACAAATCACAAATATTACCTTTTAATAAAAATAATAACAGTCTTGTCATTAATCACTAATCTGTCTTTTAATTTAGAAGGAAAATAATAATGCAGCACCTAATTATCAAAACCATCAAAGGGTGAATCGGGATCTTCTTGAAGGTCGGGCACTGCAGCAGGCTCTTCTTGACAGACTGTGGAGAAATGCATAAATTAAATTAGCAGGTATGTACTGTAAACCTACCTTAATGTTCTAATGAAGTACGAAAATGCTCTAAGTATTAATTAAATGATTTAACTCTTTGTTACAGATACACAGTGACCACAGTATTGACAAAATATGATTTAACGTTTCAAGCCCGGGAACAGAACATTGTTATTCCTGTAATTACGGGTATACTTATAGGTTAAAATAAATTAATACTCTTTTTATAAACACTGTTTCATTTAATCATTTTGTCATGACATTATAATTCTGCAGAGTTTGTGTGAAAACAAAATTAAGTTTAATATAAAAGTTGCAACTTCTTTTATAGCATGTTGTGTAACCTAGTGCTTAGTATCAGAGTTACAATCAAGATGTCAGATTCTGGCCAATGTACTACTACTGATTGAGCCTAAACCTAACACAAGCTTATAAGCTTAGATGGAGGGGTCATATTAATTATTATAATTTTTATTGTTTTGTTTTCAATGCTCCATAATACTTATTGTGGGTATGTTGGTAGCACACACAATGAGTAGAAGTTCCGATTTTGGGTGAAACCATTACCTAAAGGTGAATGACTTACCTATAAATCAACAGTAATTAGTAATTACCTTTTTTGGCACACAGTGGCCTCTATGGTTCACCATTTTTTCTGTGGTGGAGCTGTCCATCAATGCAGCAGCTGAGTTGTTGATGGCCTGCCCGAGCATGTTTTAAAGTCGCCTCGTTCCTGGCTTCAATAGCATCCAGCCTTGATTGAGGAACTTCGAGAGGGTACATGGTCTGTTTCTATAAAAAAATATATATTTTGTAACATCGGGCGACATACTTTGCCCATAAAGTGGGGCGTTAATGGTCAAAACAAATAATTGCAAGATCTTTACCTTCGATAAACTTCGCCCTTCATTGGTGGTTTTCCAAATAATCAAGTGGATCCGAAATTTGCTCAATTATCACCATTTTGTATAAAATCAATAAATATAGGCTTCTCGGTCAGTGGGTCGTCTTAGGGGTAAAAATATACAAACAAAAATCTAACTAGTAGTAGTACTAATCAAATGAAAATAAATACAATAACAAAACACCGGCCGCTAGATACAAAAACAAATAAACGTCAGTAAACAGTAATGCCACATTTGACTTTGACATATAAACAGATAAAATATTAAATTTACATTAATCCGCGTTGAAGATTTTAATGTTTTTTCCTATTTACGAACTTTTTATTAATTCAGATGGCTTAAAACACTAATAAGTAATATGTAAATAAATAAATAAATGAAATCTGGCATGAATAAATGTTCAAATGTAATAGTAGTTTTTCGAAAATCATTTCTACTAACGGGTCTTATATTAATGGCAATACAACAAAGTCATTACAACACGAGACCATTGTCCGGACAATGATCGATCACTATGAATTTAGCAGACTACGAACTTTTACCAAAATGACAATAGGATCGTGTTGGACTGACGAAGAGCGTTATTAAAGAGCATTATTCTAAGCAATTGTTCTAAATACTCATGATGAGTGATTATTAGAATAAAAAATAGGAAATAGAATTAATTTCTTACTTTATAAATTTAGATGCTCTATTTCTTGTTTAGGTTAAGAACAGTAATTAAATATAAGTTAATCTACGTTTACCTAAATAAATAAATATTAAATATTGCTCGACATTACACACAGCGCCATCTAGTGCCACACTAAGCAACGAGGCTTGTATCGTGGACACCAGATAGTTAATATACTACATAGATACTTTTTGTTTGTAAATACATACTTATTATACATATAAACATCCATGACTCGGAAACAATTGTCCATGCTCATCACACAAACATTTGCTCCGACCGGGATTCGAACCCGGAACCCTAAGAACGTAAGGCAGCCTGACTACCACTGCGCCAATCGGGTCGTCCCAATGCAGCCAAATGCCAAATGCAGTTAGGTAAAAAAGTAAATTGATTTTTTGCAGGTGTTTGCAGCACACATGCTTTACATAGGGCTGCTTTACACCGGGGCAACCAACGATATTCTATTAAGGCTGATGCTCCAGGGTAGCCCGCGAAATTCAAATTTTCTTATGTTTTTGGCAAATTGCAGGCCAGTGCTAGGTTGTATGTTGATTAAAATATTGGACGCGATTGTAAGACGTATGTAGTTACAGAATTATAATCATCAAAACCATCAGTACAACCCTCCAAGTTCATAAAGGTCGAGAAACGATTTTTTTAAGGTCAAAGTCATTGCTAGACCTTTATGAACTTGGAGGGTTGTATTGATGGTTTTGATGATTATAATTCTGTAACTACATACGTCTTACAATCGCGTCCAATATTTTAATCAACATAACCTTGCACTAGCTTGCAATTTGCCAAAAAACGTAAGAAAATTTGAATTTCGCGGGCTGGTCGAAGCATTCACCTTAAACAGATATGTTGTGAGCGCGCAATCGTGAAGAGTCAAAAACGTGCCAATTGGCCTGTTTTGCCTCTATTCTGCGTTACTGCGTATATGTGAGCTGGCTCTGCCCCGCGGCACACTTTTTTCCGTGGTTTTGTAGGTGTAATAACATATCTGTATAATATGGCTAGTTTATACTTTACACCGGGGCAACACTGTGCGGCATTGGAACATGCCACAAAGGCGCATGCTACAATAATTTAAAATGTTGCACATTGTGCGGCATTGCAACAACTTGCGTCATGTATCAGACTGTCACAGCTTCTATCCAAACACTATGGATTCCATGCCACAATCTTGGTGTGTCATACAGTTTATAGGTTATGTTTGGGATGCTTTGAAAATTATCTAGGCACGATGTTGCCTCGGT
Source organism: Xestia xanthographa (assembly GCA_905147715.2). Taxonomy (NCBI): domain Eukaryota; kingdom Metazoa; phylum Arthropoda; class Insecta; order Lepidoptera; family Noctuidae; genus Xestia; species Xestia xanthographa. Next base: position 15,894,388 of record LR990659.1, on the reverse strand, counting down.
GTTATAAAGTCTGCGGCATACCGCAATTGCCGCTCACCGTGGTTAATTGCATCATACCAAAAGATGACGCACGCCACAATATGTAGCTTGCTGCAATGCCGCACAGTGATGCCCCCGGCGTAAAGCTACCTTTAGAATATCATTGGGGGCAACAATGTGCGGCATTGCAGCATGCTACATGTTGTGGTGTGCGTCGTATTATGGTGTGCTACAAATAACGATACAATGCAGCAATTGCGGTATGCGGCAGCGTATGTTACGCCGAGGCAACATCGTGCCTTTTTCAAAGTATCATGCTGTATATTTTATTGGAGTGTTTTGGTCTACCAACTTGATTGATCGAGGGGACAAGACACCGTAGATTATGGCTGATGAAGTAACTATAGCAGCATGACGCAAGGTGTTGCCAAGCCACACGATTTTTGCCACAATGTGCAACATTTTAAAATATTGTAGCATGCTGCCATGTGGCATGCTGCAATATCGCATAGCGTTGCCCCGGCGTAAAGCAGCCTTTAGAGTTCAACAACTGCAGGCAAGATTGTAAATGCATGTTACCTATGGGTTAAAATCATCATCTGCCTGCCTAGCCTTTTCCCAACTATGTTGGGGTCGGCTTCCAGTCTAACCGGATTCAGCTGAATACCAGTATTTTACAAGGAGCGACTGCTTAACTGACCTCCACAACCCAGTTAGTACTGGGAAATACGATACCCCTTGGTAAGACTGGTGTTTATGGGCCACTGACTACCTACCTGTAACGACTGTCAAAGATCTACAAATGACAGCTGGGACCAACAGCTTAACGTGCTTTCCGAGGCACGGAGGAAACTCGGTGTGTAAGGGTGGTCACCCATCCACAGACCAACTTAGGCAAGCACGGCTTAACCTAAAGATTGACCCGAGCGGCTGTTATTACTTAGCCACGAGCTCCTCCACATAAGGGTTAAAATATACAAACAAAAATCTAACTAGAACACTCAAATGAAAATAAATACAATAACAAAACACCGGCCGCTAGAAACAAAAACAGATACACGAGAGTAAACTATAATGTCACATTTGACTTTGACATTTATACAGATAAAATATTAAGTTTTACATTAATCCGCGTTGAACATTTTAATGTTTTTTCCTATTTACGAACTTCTTATTAATTCAGATGGCTTAAAACACTAATAAATAATATGTAAAAATATATAAAATGAAATCTGGCATGAATAAATGTTCAATTTTAATAGTAGTTTTTCGAAAATCATTTCTACCACCGGGTTTTAAAAATGGCAATACAACAATATCATTCCAACACAATTCTATTACGAGACCATTGACCGACCAGTGATCTATCATTATGAAATTAGCAGACTATGAACTTTTACCAGAATGACAATGGCGTCGTGTAGGAATGACGAATTTTATAAAAATAGCAGACTTGGGGCCCTGAAATTCAATTCTACACTAATAGTTGTAAAGTTTTCTGAACATCTAAATGAACAGGGAATCCAAACTTACAGTATGTTATTTATTATAGTTTTCAGGCATTACTGCATGACCTGATGAGGTTATATTATAAGAAAGACTGTCGCACCATTTATTGAAAATATCCTTTGATGTTTAGATGTTCTGAGCATTCAATTCATTAAACACTAGCGGACATCACGCGGTTTCACCCGTGTAGTTCCCGTTCCCGTGGGTGTACGGGGATAAAATATAGCTTATGTTACTCAGGGTGAATGTAGCTTTCTAATGGTGAAAGAATTTTTGAAATCGGAGCAGTAGTTTTTGAGTTTATTCATTACAAACATACACACACACACACACTTCCTCTTTATAAATATTAGTGTAGATTCCAATTTCGTCAATTTTCGATCTTCAGTATAATTTAAGTCTAAAACTCATTTTCCGAGACTACATTTTCTCTTGCAAAAGTGGATGCGCAAGTGTTTATTCACGCAAATGTCCATTCGAACAATAAGCTTTTTGCACACGTGTCCTGCTACCAAAAATGTTATATTTGTGCATTTACTACTGAGTACATAATATATACCTGTGGTGACACCTGTAGGTAACTTAAGAATATCACAACGTAGGTAACTGTTTCTACTTTCGACCTAAACCCAATCCAAAAAGCAAAAGTTTAATGTAAGTATAAAAAATATATTTTAATAATAAAATTAAATGCAAATTTATTTATAAATCGTCACTCCATTGGCATTGCTTTTTCACCCCGAAGGTCTAAGCTCCGATGACAAAGCTCGTTATAAAAAATATTGTTATAATCTTGTCGTCCTAACTGTACCTAAAGTTGATAAAGTTTAAAGTTCCACACAAAAAGAAACGTGGGACGAGTTGCACAACGAAAATATTATTTATTTTGATTTTCATCAACTCGTCCCAAATGGGCCATTGGCTTGTGGGACGAGTTGCTGAACGACTCGTTATTTTTATATGATGTTGTTTTCCTCAAATTGATTTAATAGAATATTGCTCTGAACTGTTTTGTTGTACAGACTGTTTTGTTGCACGTCAAGCTACTCGAAACTATTAAATTTTTCCCAATCAACCTTGAACCTAATGCTTTAGCAATAAAGTTGAAAATCTATCAAAGAAAGGAGAATGTCGAGTTTGCTTGTAATTCGGGACCCAGAGATAGGGGTAGCGTATATTGTGGAAACTTATGAATAGTTGAAGAACGACTTAAGACTATCAAAAAAGCAAATGGAAAGTAGGTTACAGAAGTTGGGAGAAAAAAGATATGAAAGGTTATACCCTAACTTAATTATCATTATTCGTATTCCACGTAGCCGTTGAACACAAACAAACGTTGAGTTCGGAAACTGCACAACGATAACTTATTTTTATATAAATTAAAATCCTTCATAACTTTTAATTCCAATCACCTAGTAACTCAATATTTTTTATATAGAACTCTGATAAACTCTATTAAAACTAAAATAAACTAGACCGTGAACGGCACTCCGTTGATTTTTAAATTACGTGCTCGCCTTTCTCGTTTGTCGCTAGCGTAACATAGCTTGATGTGAGCACGTCTGTAACTCTGTACCACAATAACCCAATAAATATAATTAATAAAATATATAAAAATTATATAATTTGTAGTGTCAATGAAACAACAGCCTAGAGCTAAATAGATAACGCAGGATCGGACGAATAATAGATTTGGTTCTACAGATTGGAACAACATAAATAAAGCTGGTTCATGTATCAATGTATTACGACTCACCAGACTTCTGAATCAATAATAATGATTACATACTTTCAACGTGAACTGTAAATAACCAGCCCGTCTCAAAAAATCCTTATCTTATAATATAACATAACATAACATCACGCGTGTTATGCCCGTAGCGTTAGGCAGAGGTGACCTAATAGCACTACACTCAACATTTCGCCAGTTATGTTAAAGTCCAATGTAAAAAGGGCTCGAATCCAGACTCCGTGGCTGCTACTGAAAAAGTCCTGATGGAAAAACTCAATAGCACTTTGATCAACCCGGGAATCGAACCCAGGACCTCATGCTCAGCACTCGGTCTTGCAACCACTCAAGTATTGAGGCAGTCAACTTTTATGTTTTTCAAAATTACCTGTTATACTAGGAAGGTGGATTATTTAATGCTACGTGTATGCACCTTGTAGTATTCCTGATGTAGTAACACATTAGTTATATACGTATTTATCTACTTACATCTACCATTACAGGATAACCCAATGATATTTATATTGAAGTATAAGTACAAAGTTTATTTCAGTAACAATATTTACGCACATAAAAACACGATTAGCATTCATTTTTCTTGAATACACTGAACACAAAAGCAAGTCTGAATCTTGAATGGAAACTAGGGCATGTAAGTATTTAGGAAAATATTACAGGCCTAGGCTTTGTGAATGACAAAAGCTTTATATCTAAGAATATTACCCTCTATACAAATTATTGTTTCATTATATCTTCAGCATTATTTCTCTGTTGATTTATAACGGACATAACAAAACTTTCCTTCAATAATGGTTGAATGGGAAAGTTTAAAACAATGATTTTGCAACATTACGATGATCGATGGCTTTCCAATGGAACTTTTGACTTGTGGACGCTTCTATCTTATATCTTTGAGTTCTGGGAGACTGTTACTTAATCTTGATCAGTGATGGATGCCACTGGCCTTTGAACTTTAAAAAATGGAGAATCCAACAATTAAATATAAAAAGTATTTGTGTCTTTCTAGATTACAAAGTCAAAGTTAAGCCATTTATTTAAATTAGGCCAATAAAAGACACTTTTGAACGTGTAACTTTAGAACAAAGGAAATAAAATTGTTCTAGTTTCCATTTAAAGTGACAAATTCAGGGTTTATCTATAACCTATAACAATAATATTGTTTTTGGTTAGGGCTTAACATGGTTATATATATCTATATATCTTAATGCGAAAGTTTGAGAGGATCTATGGATGTTTGTTCTACTACTCTTTCCAATTTCGTCTTGACAATTTATCGAACACTAAGTGGGCGAAGCCGCGAGTATAAACTAGTCCAAACACTGTTTTAAGCTTTCACGGTTTAAAACTAAACTTAGCAAACAAACACCAACCACCACCACTTAGCTCAAGACAAAAAATAATAGAAGAATAGAAGGGTTCACGTAAAAACATGACGAATAAAAACACAGTGAAGCGCAAGGCATAAATTAGTTTGACATCTCTAACTTAGTTCATAGCTATAACCGACCTTTTCTCGCACTTTCTTTTAGTAAAAGATAGGAATAGCCTAAATTAAGTTTAGTTAGTGCACAACAGAATCGACAGCAATCTATGTTGAAACTAGTCCATATTTTTTTTTTTAATCAAATCTCATGACAGCCTATAGTTTCGTCTATTATTGTTGGCTACAAATGAAACCAACGTTTATTTACGTAACTGATTCCGTGCTGTTTGCTAACAACATACGACTTATCACTAATCCCCATACTTAGCTTGTGATCATGAAAATGTTCCTATTGCCGTTAATTATTGTTATAGCTTAGCTTTCTTTAGTGTCTTAGGCTGAGGCTACAGTAGGGAGCGATTTGCGATGCGACTGGAAGAGCGAAACGAGAAAAACATGGTATGGCTACATTACAAGCGAAATTCCGGCGTATATTCGGCGATGACATGGCTACAGTACACATGCTCAACAACGAATTAGCAAGAGCGATTCATGCGGCTACACTATAAAAAGAGAAAAACAGCGATTTCGCTGAGAATTCGCCAGTTCATCGCATTTTAATGATCTTAAAACATTCGCGGCGACTCCGTGTCAAGATGGCTACATAGAGGGAGCACACACAGGCGACACATGCGACGCGCGTGGGACGCGAGGGGAGGTTGTTTAGTTCGCGGCATTCACACAGTCGAAAGGTTGCTGTAGCTTTGTGTAAACGTAACGTGTATTATTTTCAATGGCTTTGTCAAAACCAAACCTTGTATTTTTGCTTGAAAGCTCTTACCTCAAGTACGAACTATTTTTGAAAAAGAGATTATGTTGGATTCACGAAATAAATAAAGAGCGCAGTAAATATGGAGAATTTCATCATTTTCACCATTGCAGGACGTGCTTGAATTTCGGATACAAACAACTCAACGTCCATCGTAGATTCATAGACAAACCTCTTTAGATGAGCGATCAAAACAAACTGGTTTGAACGTGTCGCACTGTCATGAGCGAGCGCCAAACCATGTCATGTCCGTAGCGTGATTATCCACTTGACAGCGGACCCACTAAAACAGTAACTTTGAACTTCTCGCAAAATTAATCGCTGATTCATTTAAATTCGCTCAAATAATGTAGCCATTTAATACAACTGATGAGCATTTGTTTTTTACGCTCTGAAGTACAGTTGTAATGTAGCCGCTATCATAACAATGACTCATTTGAATCGGTCGTTTTCTTAGAATGCGATCAAATCATCCATCGCGGTTTACTATACGCATAATGTAGCCACACGCATATTTAGCAGCACTATTGAACTAGTCGTGCAAGTGAGAAATTTTCTAATAAATTCGCTTCAATTTCGCTCATATGTTGATGTAGCCGATGCCGTGATTTCAGTAATGTTGTTCCTATCGCATAAAAAAATCAAAGATCGGTAGTAATATTTAATGTACGGTGTAGCCATATACGTGAGCATTCATTTACTTGTTTTAATCGCTCATGTGTCGCAGGTCGCGTCGCGGCCTAATGTAGCCTCAGCCTTAGAGTGTAGACAAAATCACATTCCATCAGGGTTATCTAAATATAGAACCACTAGCTGACGTCCCGCGGTTTCACCCGCGTAGTTCCCGTTCCCGTGGGAGTACGGGAATAAAATATAGCTTAAAGCACTCACGAATAATGTAGCTTTCTACCAGAGAAAAAAATTTTAAAATTGGTTCATTACTTCCGGAGATTACCCCCTACATACAAACTTACAAACTTACAAACAAATGTTACCTCTTTATAATATTTGTATAGATTAGTGGAAAAGTCAAAAATGTTTGGTGACATAAACCGAAAAGCTTATGTAAATCTGGTTGAAAAGTGATATAGAGACCGGATAATATGCAACATAAAAAGCTTGAAATATGCATGCAAATATGCATGAAAAATGCCTAAAATATGCACGAAAACTGACAGAATATGCAACATTAAATGAGTTTTTTTTTGTTTTGTAAATATTATTCCTTTAGATTTAAGTATTTTGTTAGTAAATACTTGTCTTATTTATGTTTTACTTTATTATGTATGTATCTTTTTAATTTATTGTTATTTGATAAAATAAAAAAAACTATTAAGTTTTATATTTTTTATTAAAAAATCAGCATACATTTATAGAAAACTATCCATTGATAGATGTTAATCGATACAGTAGACATTATTTAATATTTTTGTAAACATTAACAATCAAGTATTGTTCCAAATGTTCAGTGGTAAGAATGGCTTCGATCATTCAAAATATTTTGACGTGACAACGTCTTATAAATTGGTTTGCCGGGTGACACTTCAAGAAACTGCGTTACGCTCCGCTCACGTTATGCGCTCACAATGAGAGCGAGTGAGAGCCCGCCTAAGAGCGAGAGAGTCAGACATAAAAAGTTTATTTTACCACTCAAAGTCGTTGTCACGTAAAACTTTCGCCCGTATACCGACTTTACAGGCAACCAATTTTTTTCGGTCGAAAATGATCGCTCCACATCTACTGAGGTAACTGGGCAGAATTTGAACTTGGGTGCTATGTTAGCGCTTATATTTTCTGGCAAAACTTCCGTCGGTCCATTAATAAAGCTATCAATTTGAGTGCGCTACGCTCGAAAAATACCTACCTACTGTAAATTATAGCAATAATATGCATCATCACTAGATATTAGTAAAAATATGCTATTAGCCTTGAAAATCGCTTAAATATGCAAATGCATATGCAAATATGCAAATGCATATTATCCGGTCTCTTGATATATGTATACTTCAACCAATTTACTTGTGCAGGCGAGAAAACACAGAACTAAAGTACCAAGTTTGACATATCGATGCAAATTTTCTTGACAAGCAACGCCACCTTGAACAGCGGTCTTAGGCCACCAGGGTGACTTTTTAACCCAGGGCTAACCTGACAGTTAGGTACTATGGTTACAATATTATAGTTTTCACCTAAAAAATATCACAACGATCAGAACTACACACATCAACACGGTCTAGGGATATTTCATACTCAATTAAATAACTCGAAAAGTACTGGCCGCATTGGAATCTTTTATACACCGATTTGTTTGTAATTTATCTCAGACTAATTCTAAATTCAAATTTTTGAAAATTCTTTTGTTTCGGTGGCATAAAAATGTCTTGATGTATAGGAGAGGGAATTTTCATTTGTGCGAAATTTAGAAAACAATACGAATTACGTTTAGTTACAGTTTTTGTTCATTTTTAAACGGAAGATAAAGTTAAAATTGAGGTATTGTAGCCATGCAACGCCGACATTTGACGAGGGCGGAGATGTTACGAGCTGTGGGAATGCTGGAAGCTGGATCTGTTCAGCGTAATGTTGCTGAGGCCATAGGGACCCATCAAAATGTAATTTCAAGATTGTGGACACGCTATCGTGCCACAGGTGAAGTAGCGGAGAGGCACCGGGGGCCAAGTCGCATCACTACCCCCAGACAAGACCGATTTTTGCAAATTACTGCGCGAGCACAACCAAATGCAACGGCGACTCAATTGGTCCAAAGGCTGCGAGTGGAACACCAAGTGCTTGTGAGTGACCAAACTGTAAGAAGGCGACTGCATGAAAGCAATCTACGCTCTCGTAGACCACTCCGGGTCCCACCTTTACGGAGAGGCAATCGTGGACGACGATTAGAATGGGTTCGGAACCACGTGGACTGGGGCCGTGACCAATGGTCCAATGTGCTGTTCACGGATGAATCCAGGTTCGGCTTCCATCCAGATTCACGAAGGACGCGTGTTTGGCGAGTTTCTGGACGATGGAGCCGTCTCCAGAACCCTCAGGAAGTTCACCCATACCAAGGAGGAACAATTATGGTTTGGGCAGGAATTCGTCTTGGAGGACGGACGGATCTCGTTTGGGTGCGGGGCAATATGACGGCAGAACGATACGTCCAACAGGTGCTGGGGCCCGTAATCTTGCCCCACAGAATACAAATGGGGCAAGATTTCCTGCTCATGCACGACAATGCCCGGGCACACACGGCGAGAACGATAGCAGCTTGGTTACATACACATAATGTTAGGGCCTTAGACTGGCCTGCTCAATCGCCAGATCTAAATCCCATTGAGCATGTGTGGGATATGCTGCAAAGAAGAGCTCTGAAGGAAGTTCCTGAAAATCTGGCTACAGAAGATCAACTTTTTGCGCACCTCAGAAGGACATGGGCAGCAAGACATTGACAACCTTGTTCTGAGCATGCCGAATCGTTGCCGATGTGTTATGAACATCATGGGCGCTTTCTCAGACTACTAACTTCAAGTTTATAAACACAAATTAAATGATTTTTCAATTTTTTTCAGTTTTTACTCACAAATTAAAAGTTCATTCATATACGGTTTCCGTCTATGCTTCATTTTTTTTCCATAAAATCCTGAAATTTTAATCTATACCTTAACCATTATTAAAAAATGGTAGAATATTAAATAACGTATCTTTTAAATATATACATGTCCTATAAATAATTAACACATTGATAGTAATTCGCTTTTTTTAAAATATCCCTAGACCGTGTTGATGTGCATATGTCTGAAATAGTACATTTTGATACAAGTGGAGAAAGTTTGTTATTGCATTCGAGGCGGAATTATAATATGTTTTTGAGCCGAGAACTGCAATAACAAATGTCCACGTGTATCAAATGACGTTTTTCAATACACTTTTGAAGAAATAAAATAAAATATAACAAAAATTATTTTTGTCACGTACTAAGAAACTATGATTTTAAATTTCTTTTTTTTCGCGCTCTGCTTTCGCCAGGTTGAAGGAGAGGCAAAGGTATGAAGCCGTTACACAGCCTAATGTAAAAAAAAAGATATATTATATATGTTTGAATTCAGAACACAAATAAATGTTAATTTGTATATAAAAATAACTAATAGTTTTGAATAATCATGTTTATCTATGTTATTCTATTTATAAACACAATTTTAATATTCAAAATATATTTATGCCGCAAAGACGCGTAGTGCTTTGCTAAAATAAAATAAAAACATTCACCTCAGACTATATATGTGTTTTTTTTAATACAGCCTTAACTAGGGTAATATAAGAATACAACATACGTATAGAATAATCTTTGTTTGCGGTAAATAAGGTGTTAAGGTGTAAATTCAGCATGCATTGAACCAATTTGGACTAAGTATAGGTATAGTTATCTGTGGCAATTTTCATTCCCGCACACGTGCGGGAAAATGGAAAAAAACGCACGTGTTAACATTTTAAAAATATAACTATGTAGATATTTAACTGGATGCATTTAAACATTTAATGTTCGTAACTTATTAGGTATAAAATATAAACAATGAGATTCACTTCATAATAACATTATATTTACCTTGTAGTATATAACAATTAACCCTAGTAGTGTATATTACACAGCGTTATGTAACACATATAATAATAACATAATAATCACATCATAATAACCACAATCATCTTCATTATCTTGTAATAATGAAGATGATTGTGATTCACCTTTATTATCACAATCATCATTTTATCACAATCGTCGTTTTATCACAATCGTCGTTTTATCACAATCGTCGTTTTATCACAATCATTTTATCACAATCGTCGTTTTATCACAATCTTATCACAATCGTCGTTTTATCACAATCGTCGTTTTATCACAATCATCATTTTATCACAATCGTCGTTTTATCACAATCATCATTTTATCACATCATCATCATTTTATCACAATCGTCGTTTCATCACAATCGTCGTTTTATCACATCATCATCATTTTATCTCATCATCATCATTTTATCACAATCGTTATCATTTTATCACAATCATTATCATTTTATCACAATCATTATCATTTTATCACAATCATTATCATTTTATCACAATCATTATCATTTTATCACAATCATTATCATTTTATCACAATCATTATCATTTTATCACAATCATCATCATTTTATCACAATATTAATCTAACCTAACCTAACCTAAACCAAACCTAACACAATCACCATCGTCGTTATTCACAATCACTAACACTATCACCATCGTCGCTATCACAATCACCATCGTCGCACTATCACAATCACCATCGTCGCTATCACAGTCACCATCATCGTTATCACAATCACTATCATCGTTATCACGACAAATCAACAATATAATCAGAATAGTATTATCAACCATAATCAAAAAAATGTCATACTTTAGATGTTAACGCCTTAAAATTCGTAGAGCAACTGAGACCGCTACAATGAGGCTCCGCTCTTTTATACCCGTTAACAAATAAGTATGATTCACAAGTGACCGTTGAGTCAAATCAGTGTTTGACGTGTACACAAATAAGATTGTTATTTAATTAATTCATTTACCAATTGATTATAAAATATAAAACAGATAATATTTGCATTTATAGGTATTTCAAGTATTTATGTATTTAATACTAGACACATAATAATTTAATTTATCTAACACACGCGTGTGAAATACACTGCATGTTGTACCTAATCGTAGTGCGTTATGGACCAGTTTTCGAGGAAGTGTATTGAAAAAAATATTATCACCTGAACCAAAGGTGTCCAAAATTTCAGCTCAATCGGTTGGAGGGAACCGGTTTGAAATTCAGTTGCAAGATTTGACGACTCCTACTAATATTATTTATAATAGTACATTTTGATACAAGTGGAGAAAGTTTGTTATTGCAATCGAGGCGGAATTATAACACCCGAGCCGTAGGCGAGGGTGTTTTTTAGCCGAGAATTGCAATAACAAATATCCACGTGTATCAAACGACGTTTTTCAATACACTTTTGAAGAAATAAAATAAAATAACGAATAATATTTTTGTCACGAACTATGAAACTATGATTTAAATTTTCTTTTTTTTTCGCGCTTTGGTCTCGCCAGGTTGAAAGAGAGGCAATAAAAAATAAAAAAATAGTTTTATTTTATATAAAGAATTCAGAACACAAATAAATGTTAATTTGTGTATAAAAGTAACTATTAGTTTTAAATAATCATGTTTATCTATGATATTCTATTTATAAACACAATTTGAATATTCAAAAAATAGTTATGCCGTAAACACGCGTAGTGCTTTGCAAAAATTAAAAAAAAAAACAGTCACCTCAGACTACAGGCATTGAACCAATTTGGACTAAGTATAGGTATAGTTATCTGTGGCAATTTTCATTCCCGCACACGTGCGGGAAAGTGGAAAAAATCGCACACGTGTGAAATACATTGCATGTTGTACCTAATCGTAGTGCGTTAAGGACCAGTTTTCGAGGAAGTGTATTGAAAACGAGTTTGTGAGTATGGATGTATAGATGTATTGATGTTTGGATGTTTGTTACTCTTTCTCGAAAAAACTACTGAACGGATGTGGATGAAATTTTGCACACAGATAGTTTATAACCTAGATTAAAACATAGGATACTTTTTATACGGGTAGTAAGGTCCCATAGGACAATTATCAAACTTCACGCGTGCGAAGCCGCTGTCAGAAGCTAATACATTATAACGAACTTATAACAAACTAGCTGACGTCCCGCGGTTTCACCCGCGTAGTTCCCGTTCCCGTGGGAGTACGGGAACAAAATATCACAATCAAAACAAAAATCAAAACAGCACAATTCAGTTCAACAGCCTATATAGGTAGCTGTTAGCACACACATATATTTGCCGGTGCATGCACGCACACAATAGTGCTTGATTGATTCCCACTAGGTTTATGATTTAGGAAATTTTTAGGACACTTTCAAATTAATGCTATTATTTTATTTTATACTAGCTGACGTCTTGCGGTTTCACCCGCGTAGTTCCCCTTTCGCGTGGGAGTACGGGAATAAAATATAGCCTATAGCACTCACGAATAATGTAGCTTTCTACCAGTGAAACAATTTTTAAAATCGGTTCATTACTTCCGGAGATTACCCCCTACAAACAAACTTACAAACTTACAAACAAATGTTACCTCTTTATAATAATTTAGTATTTAGTATAAACTAACACGGCAAGTTGAATAAAAGCTTTTAAAAATAGCCGTGGTTGGCGCGATTGGGCCAGACAATTTAAAAGCGATTGTCACTAGTCTTTCCCCTCAGAAGATGTTTACAGTCTTACTAATTGAACTTTTACTTTTAGTCAACAAACGATGTTGACCCAGTGCCTTACAGAGCATTTCTTCTTCATCTACGAGTCGTTTAATAAAGTCCAAGGTTTGTAGCCTTCAGTGTAGAATATGACCGGATTTTCCTCATAAGAGCTCCCGGAATTTGATGAGATCTATGGCTTGTGGGCCTGCTGTTACGGCGGAATCCTATAATTTGGTTCCTTCCTGTAATATGAGAGTAAGGGATGTAATACATTGCATGCCAAGGTCGAGATAATCGTGGTATGTTACTTCGGCAATTTTTTTTGTTATATCCTCACAACTCATTGAAACGAAACGGAATCTGTTGTTTAGTGCACATTACAATTTAATTCTAAATTATTCAACATGTAGGCGTGTAGATGCATGGGAAAGCCGTTATTAATACTCATATAATCATAATAAAGAAAAAATATATATCTATTACAACCTTAACCTAGGGTAATTTAGGAATACAATAGAATAATCTTTGTTTCCGGTAAATATGGTCCAATGTGGTGATAAAGATTGTACCTAGGTTATATTTCGCTTACTAAAATTCAGCATGTTTGGAGACAGTTTTTTTTAGGCCCTCTTCGATGTTGCGTATATTCATATTACTTACACCAATGATATTCTAACAAACAGATATGTTATACACCTACAAAACCACCGAAAAAAGTGTGCCGCGGGGGAGAGCCAGCTCACATACACGCAGTGACGCAGAATAAAGGAAAAACAGGCCAATTGACACGTTTTCGAGTCTTCACGATTGCGCGCTCATAACATATCTGTTAAATTAAATATCATTGACTTACACCAAAAAAAAGTAACCATTTTATTATAGTAATAAACGAAAGATTACATAGAAACGAAACCGGAATCTTAAAATCATAATAAATAAGTTGTATCATGATATTTTTTTGCGGGTCAAATCATTCCTGTTGTGGTCAATGCCATTTGACAGAAAATACTTACGTAAATAGGAGCGTTTTTTCCGTTTACAAAAAAAAAAGTATGGTATCCATTGGTAATAATATCTGTTTTAATTAAAATAGAATATAATATAAAAAGAAATAATATTAAACTGTGAGCTTTGTATTGCTATTTTAGAGATTTCCGCTAAAGTATTTTAGATGGTAGGTACCTATAGAAAATCATCATGGCTCGGAACGTTGTAAATCCGTCTTTTTGGTGGTTGACAAACAACTTCATTTGACATTTACTCTTCCCGTTTATTTTGATTGTTGTGAAAGTGTTTCGATGCGATTTTTTCGCGTATAATAAAAACTATTTTATGAAAATGGCATCTGCTGGTCGTTGTGTGAATTGTGCAGTAAGATTTCAACGTAATGTGCGAATATAATTACTTTCAGAGACTGGTACAGACGTGTTATTATTATTGTTTATTGTTAGATTCACGTTTTAATTTTCGAATTTCTCATCATTTCGGTTAGACATGGCTTAGCTAATATTACCACTGTAATCTAGAGATTATAAGGAAGAAATCTATATACGTTTCATTAATATCTGCTACAATTTATGTGGGTGGCCTATTCTCCAAACAAAAAAAATTGTCTCCTTTTGCACCGTCAAATGAGTAACTTTGTTATCAGGCATCTGATCACACTAGCTATCTAAGCGTTAGTGTACATACTAGCTGGAACGGATGAGTAATTTAAATATTTTATTACCCAGATTTCAAATATTTGAGCATCAATAACTAAACATTTTCATAATTGTTAAATAACGCCGATAAACTTAAATATCTAGAGGAAACAAATTTTATGATTAATCTACTAGAAATAGCGTTTAAAGTCTGTTTTGTGCTAGAATTGAACAAACAAATAGTAAGTACCTACTTTAAATAATCCGATTCTCGACTCAATGTTCTTAAACATGTGTTTAAGCAATGCTCGTTATTTTTAGGTAATGGCAATAACAAAAAGCGTTACTTATTTATGTGTTAAATGATTTCGTGCGTATTCTTCCCAATGTAAATATTATTATTATAAGAATAAATCGCTTAACTAGTACTTACTGAATTTCTAATGATAGGTACGGTAGAACAAGCTATTGGTTTACATTTTACAATGTAATTTGTGGGTTAAACTGTAAACCAAATAGCTTGTTCGACCGTACTTACAACATTGTTTTCTCGTTGTTCAATTACAGATGGTCTGAATGCTTAAATAATATCGAATTGCCTAAAATCTTTTAGAAATTAATAACGCGACAAATTGTTACATATAAGTTATCAAACGGAGTTGCCGTAGTGTGGTGTTATGGTATGGTATCAAATTAAAAAGACCTTAAAGCAATTACACTAGAGTATGTCACTACACTATGTCAAGAAAATTTGGATCGAAATGTCAAACTCGGTACATTTAATTTAATTTTGTGTCTTCCCGCCTGCACAGACAAGTTGTTTGAAGTATAAACGTCAACTTTCCGAGAATAGAAGTCAAAATAAATCATACTTGGTGCAACCTTTTTTCATAAATTAAAATACAGCATTACTGGCCTATTTTAGTCAAAAAAATTCAATGATGCCATTAAAGTTTTCTTCCTTTTATTTTTTTTTTCTGATCATTAGTGGTTTCAATTTTATTTATCGTTAAAAACTGCCAGCGATTAGAACACAAGTGTAATGTAACCTTAACTCTTTTAAAACAGATGGTGAACAAGTTTGAAATTAGAAGCAAAGTTTTAAGAGGTAATCGCCAAAGGCCTGGGTTTTGGCAAAAAAAGGATGAACATTACTTCATTTACTTTGTTTTGAATTATTTATTTATGAATTTATTTATGGATATAATAGGTCTTCTTTACCGTGTGGTATCCGGCAGAGTAGAATAGAACCAAACCATTACACTGACGGGTGTCATTTAAGGCGACTAATGTCTGAGGCAGACAGAGTATTTACATAGGTATTTTTGAAATCCCCTTCACCCTAGGGTGGAATGTAGGGTGGAATAATGATATCTTTTGTTCAACGACGGGATATCAATGACTAGGCGTCGATGATATCAATTTATCTCTTGAAGAAATTAATAAAAATATATAAATTAATATTTTTTATTTTATTTTATTTATTAGGGACATACCAACCAACCCGTTACACTCACGGGTGTCGTATAAGGCGACTAATGTCTGAGGCAGAACACCTTGCGCCTCCGTAGACCAGAGAATGGCGCAGCAGCGTTTTCTGTTAGTCTTTCATCACTGCGATCTCCAATCCGCCTGCCAAACGTGGAGATTACGGCAAATCCACCCATCATGGGAGAGGCTTATGTCCAGCAGTGGACGTTATGGGCTGTTGTATTAGTAGTAAGTAGGTAGTATCGTGTGGTTAGTGCCTATCCTAGTGTCAGAGTTTTTAGCCAAGACAGAGGCCCATGTGCGGCAGCCCATTGGCCTCTGTCTTGGCATTACATGCCGTCAAGAAATATCTCAGGCATGCTGGTTTCTTCACGATGTTTTCCTTCACCAAAGCAAGTGATAATTGAATAGGATTAAGCATTATACATACTGTAATTTTGTAATGAAAATTAAGCCTTAATTTAGACCCTACCCCCGAATATAAACTCGACAGTGTTATGTAAACTTTAATGCTAGACAAGAAAGTTAAAATATTTACACCATCAATCAATTACTACTGAAAATAGGTCAAAGTGAGCAACAGAAACGGGCTAAAACATTCCATAAATAAAATAATATTTGAGAAGTTTATTATAACAATAATTTCACGAAATATAACACTGTATAAAAGTTTATTTTACTCAGAGTGGATCTGGGAACAAAGATAGTTACTTATTTTAATTGATTAAATTAGGTATACGACTTTCGTTAGGGAAACGGTACTTTGCGAATAATTATTTAATTAATTATGAGTATCTATCAGCACAATAAGCATTAAGTAACTTACGCTTACTGCCTACAGCTGTTATCGGTAAAATTATTATAATTAATTTTAACGAGTCTTGAAAGGCCAATTTCAGGTAGATAATTAATTTATGAAATTATTTTGATTACGACGAGGAAATTGTAATTAAAACGTAAAGTGATAATGTTTTTAAGTTTTCTGTATTAAATTAAATATTACAATAGAAAATTACAGTTGTTATACCTACATTAATTTGTAAATTCCACACTAGCATTAGATTGTAGATACTAAAACAAAATGTAGGCTACTAAAGAAAACCAAGTGCCTACGACAACAACTTTTATGTCCCAATATTTTCATAACAATGTTCGTTTATAATTTTAGAATTATCTCCGTTTTCTCTTTATTCTAATCTGCTTTACATTATTTATTATTTCGGACATTTTCCTTCTTTAATTTATTATGTTTGTCCATGACACTTTCTCTGGACCCACCCTACTCGTAGATCTATGTTGCCGACCCGCATCTCTGCACTTCAACTTCTCATGTTTTAACGTATCTTTTTTTTGTGTTTGGTGAAGATTCTGCGTTCACAAAAGGTAACTTTACAGTTCCAGTTTACAGCAACACCCTTTGTGATCTATATTTGTACAACTAACATGGAGATTTAGCAATGTTCAATTGACTTTTCGAGCCATACAAACCTGCTACATCATTTTGGGTACGAAACTATCCCTTCATCATTTGAAGATATATTAACATCGAACTGCGATCGCCAATCGGGCTGTCAAACATAGCAGATACGGTATTATCCCACAAGATTGATTGATTGTTCATTGCAGCTACAGAGATCAACGTCCAGCACTAACACACACACACACACACACACATTTACACACGATTACACATTATAAAACATATCGAAAGGGGTATTTATCGCAAATTTTACCTTTAGGTAAAATACCCGTTTTTATTTAATAATAAAATATAATAAAAAAAAGACAAAAAAAACACAGTAGTGTGTGTGCCACACATTTATGAACATACGACATTAAGGCTGATGCTCCAGGGTAGCCCGCGAAATTCAAATTTTCTTACGTTTTTTGCAATTTGCAGGCCAGTGCACGGTCTTATGTTGATTACAATATTATTCGCGGCTGTAAGACATATAGAGTTACAGAATTATAGTCATCAAAATCATCAATACAACCCTCCAAGTTCATAAAGGTGTAGAAAGGACTTTTTCTGTTTTTAGGGTTCCGTACCCAAAGGGTAAAAACGGAACCCTATTACTAAGACTTCGCTGTCTGTCCGTCTGTCTGTCCGTCTGTCCGTCTGTCCATCTGTCCGTCTGTCTGTCACCAGCCTGTATCTCATGAACCGTGACAGCTAGACAGTTGAAATTTTCACAGATGATGTATTTCTGTTGCCGCTAAAACAACAAATACTAAAAACAGAATTCAAACAATATTTAAGGGGGGCTCCCATACAACAAACGTGATTTTTTTGCAGTTTTGTCTAATGTTTTTAAATAATGGTACGGAACCCTTCGTGCGCGAGTCCGACTCGCACTTGGCCGGTTTTTTTTTTGTCTCTACACCTTTATGAACTTGGACCAACCCGTATTGATGATTTTGATGACTATACGTATAATTCTGTAACTCTGCAGACGTAGGAAAATTTGAATTTCGCGGGCTACCCTGGAGCATTCACCTTAATGTTAAAATATTTTTGAATCTCAAAGTTCAGCCATCATTATCTGCCTAGCCTACTATGTTGGGGTCGGCTTCCAGTCTTACCGGATGCAGCTGAGTACCAGTAGGTATTTTACATGGAGCGACTGCCTATCTGACCTCAACAACCTATGTACGGTAATACGATACCCCCTTGGCAAGACTGGTTGTCAGACTTTCGGGCCACTGACTACCTTTAACGACTGGCAAAGATCTACAATTGACAACCGGGATCTGTGCTTTCTGAGGCACGGAGGAAATTCGGTATGTATTAGGTGATCCGCGGACCAACTCAACCCCCCTAAACATTTGCTTTTTGAATTTCCACCTTCAGTATGATGATTTATATTTCTATCGACGTGTCAGCTTTGTATTTTGTAAAATGCAAAATGATAACACGCGATACAACTCGTTTCGAATGAGAGAGATAGGTAAATAACATGTAACTGCAGTTGTCGATCGTATAACAGTGTATTTATGTGGTCACATGTGTTTTGGATTACAATAATGGTCTAATAAAATCTATCAGGCCATGCTGATAGCTTTCAATATTATTAACGTAATCAAACGAACTAGCAAGCGAATGCAAGAATTAGTAATAATTAATTTAGATTATTATTGTAATTTGGTACCTCTATGAGATTGCTTATTTCACAATAATATTATAATAGTTCAATAGGTATTTCTATCTATAATAATTTGTTCATAATATTCCTAGTGAGCTTTGAGCAATGTTATTTTGCACCGTAGTCGACCTACGCAGGTATTGTAGGTACCACGACACATGTCGTGACACGTGACAATCAACTTGCAAACCACGATACATTGCAAATCAGAGACGAGGTATTAGATATTCGTAGACACGAGCGAGAAGTTTTGGCAATGTTATTGCCACCAGACTGGGCTTTAATTAAAATAAATGAAGAAAAATAACCAGTAGGTACAAAAAGTTAAATGCAAATTTATATTCTGTTCTTTACACATAATATCACACCTGTAATCCCCGAACGGTTAGGCAGAGGTATACCAAATAATACACCCCATATTGCGCCAGTTATGTGTAAGTAGGGGGTGAGCCTATTGCCATCAACCGGGCTCAAATCCAGACTCCATGGCTGCTATTGCAAAATTCCTGATTCCCAATAACATTTTGCCCGATCTGAAAATTGAACCCAGCATCTAGTTAGATCACACTTAGTGTTGGTGAAAACGGGCAATTAGGTATTGAGTTAGGTGACAGTGTTGATGAAAACAGGGATTAGGCACCCAGTTAGGTGACACTTAGTGTTGGTGAAAACGGGCAATTAGGCATTGAGTTAGGTGCCACTTAGTGTTGGTGAAAACGAGCAATTAGGCATTGAGTTAGGTGACACTTAATGTCCGTGAAAACGGGCAATTAGGAATTGAGTTAAGTGACACTTAGTGTTGGTGAAAACAGGCAACTGGGCATTGAGTTAGGCATCCAGTTAGGGGACACTTAGTGTTGGTGAAAACGGTCAATTAGGCATTGAGTTAGGTGTCACTTAGTGTTGGTGAAAACGGGCAATTGGGCATTGAGTTA
This sequence comes from Xestia xanthographa, assembly GCA_905147715.2. Lineage (NCBI taxonomy): Eukaryota > Metazoa > Arthropoda > Insecta > Lepidoptera > Noctuidae > Xestia > Xestia xanthographa. The sequence continues at coordinate 15,874,355 of LR990659.1, read as the reverse complement.
GGCATCCAGTTAGGGGACACTTAGTGTTGGTGAAAACGGTCAATGAGGCATTGAGTTAGGTGTCACTTAGTGTTGGTGAAAACGGGCAGTTAGGTATTGTCTGGTAAATTGTTTACCGTACAAAGCATGATCAAGATCCCCGTGAATGGTCGTACTTACAGCATTCCTTTCGGAGTTACTTTCATTAAGGAGACGGCGACGCGACCGACGGTAGGACATATTTTTGAAATCAATTTTATATAGGGTGGAATAATGATATCTTTTGTTCAATGACGGGATATCAATGGCTAGGCGTCATTGATATCAATTTCTCTCTTGAAGAAATTATTAAAAATATTTAAATTAATAATAATAATACGTATATATATGAATAATATCAGTTGCAACTGATATATTCCATGGAATATATCAGTTGCAACGCAACTATACTGCAATCTATGTAAAATGTATTTACATAGATTGCAGGTAGGTACATGTACCTACCTGCAATCTATGTAAATAAATTTTACTTTACTTCACACCAATTAATTATTATATATTATCTTATATTATATATTATTAATATATATTATCATAAAAAAAAATGATTTTATTTAATATAATTAATACAAAAAACTAAGTGTTTTTACTTCCAGTGTGTTTCCAGCCCTAACAAATTTCACAAGTACCTAAAATAATAATGTGGAACTAGTGGTAAAAAAATTCAACATTAGTTCCATTATTTTCAGATTTTTTCAAAATGGAACTAGTGATTACAAAAACAACAGTAGTTCCATCATGGAACTCTTAATGTTACTAGTGGAACCAGTGATAAAAAAAAAACAACACTAGTTCCATTATTTTCAGATTCTTTCAAAATGGAACTAGTGATTACAAAAAACCACAGTAGTTCCATCATGAAGGTTTGAAGGACTTTTTGTCCGTTCAGTCCTATTATATTTTGTCTGAAATTAGTAGTACGAAAAGAACTTTTTTGTCCGTTTAGTTCAATTAAAATTCATACAACAGATAGTAGTACTAAATGGACTTTTTTCTCCGTTTAGTCCTACTAGTAGAACTGAACGGTAGAACTATACGGACACAATCATCCGTTCAGGCCTATCAGTAGAACTCGTCATAGAACTACACGAACTTAATTATCCTTTTCTCCGTTAATTTCTACTAGTAGGACATACTGTCCGTTCTGTCCTACTAGTAGAAATTAACGAAATTTTTTTCTCCGTTTAGTCCTTCTAGTAGAACTAGAATAGTCCATGGGCTTTGGGATCGGTGCTGGTTGAATGGGCTTCTCGTAGGCTTTGAGTAATAGTGTTGATCAACTTCGTATACTATATGTTTGCATGCATTTAGATTCTTGCCAGTTCGGTAAATCTGTTTTGTCGATCATACTAGCTATAAACTCTAAGAAATACAAAGGCTTAAATCATTTCCCTGAAATAAATCATAAAGTATGTAAATTAATTCAAGGTTCAACTGTATTTACTTTAGGTTAATGGAGCTTTATAAAAACAAACAACACGCAAAGCTTAAATGGCTGATACGCTACATTTGAGCCTCGCGAAGTAAATTTACGTAATGTATTACGTTAATGACACCTTTCTCTTGTGTTTCTTCTTGTAATACCCTTCATTATTGAGACATCTAACAGATAACTGGTGGTAACTCTAGCGCTGAACGAAACATGGAGGGGATAGCTGCGCATGTTCTACGACTGGAGAGCAAATCGGGCGGCGCGGCGCAACGCAAGACATTCTTATTTTTTACTTCTGCGCAATAACTTCGTCTTTTTTTTTTGTCACTAGTGATGGGAACACTCACTATCGATAAAAAAGTATCGACTGCCCTAATGTCAATATGGACAGATTTATAACAAGAAGTTTCTCAAATCCATCCCTTGCCGCAAAGCGGCCAATCGAAAGTGACGAAGCCGATCCCAGTGCATGGAATTTACCGAAACGACCTGCGCGCCCAACAAGACTCCAACCTGAAGCACCTGTCAACACCACTAACAGATTCAGTAACCTACCTACTGAGCATGAAGCATCCACCAATCCATTGCAAATGCATACCCGTAGTGCAACAACCAAAACCATTAAATCGGGTAAGATACCACCCATTTTTATTAATCTGAAACCTGAATGGACTCATGCATTCATAAAGACGGTGATTACCCGCTATACCAAAGGGTTTCATCTGGAGTACAAGGGTAATAATAAAATTTCTATAAACCCTCACACATCTGAAGGTCATCAAGCACTAAAAGAGGGTCTCTGCTCAGAAAATATTCCTTATCACACATTCTCTCGCAAAGATGAAAGAATGCCTAGGGCTGTAGTTTTCGGCCTGCCCGAGTTTGTTGAAGAACACCTATCGGAAGAGCTATCATCTATCGGGTTCCCAAATACTAAGGTTCGCAAAATGAAGGTTGCTGAGGGCAGAGACGCATCATGCCCGCCATATCTTATTCAACTTCAAGCAGGTGCCAACATCTCCAAGTTCAAATCTATAAAATATTTAAGCAATTGTGCTGTTCGCATCGTCAAGTTTCGTAACAAAAATACGTATGGAACACAGTGCTATCGTTGTCAAGCATTTGGTCACTCTTCTAAAAACTGCAACTTAACACCGCGTTGCGTCAAGTGTCCTGAAGCCCATCTTACTACCGAATGCCCTAAGAGTAATCGCACGGACCCTGCTAAGTGCTGCAATTGTGGTGAAGATCACCCGGCAAACTTCCGACATTGCAAAGAGCGTCAGAAGTATCTTCAGCTTTTACAAACTCGTCAAGATAACATCAGAGCAGCTCAAGAACAGCGTCAAACCAAAATGTACTCCAAAGTCGACGGTCGCCCCTGGGCTACAATCACGTCTGCAAACGAGAAGACTAATCAAAAAGCTCAACCCTTGCATGAAGCTCCCCTTGATCACACTACTTCAGAAATGCTGGGTATCCTTAAAACTATTAAATCAATAAAAGACCAATTTAGTGTTTGTGATAACATGATGGACAAAGTTATTCTCATACTTACTCATCTCGGTCACTATGTTTAATGATGCAAGTGAGCTTCGTTTTCTATACTGGAACGCTGACGGAATTCGTTCTAAACTATCAGAATGTTTAAATTTGACTAGTGAACATTGTGTCGACATTATCTCACTATGTGAAACAAGATTAGGTGAAAATTATACGTTAAACACGCCTGGTTATACCTGTTACCGATGCGATAAGAGACCGAGCGGTATTGGTCAGGGAGTCGCAATTTTAGTTAAGAACGATATTCCTCATACATCAATTTTTATTCCCCCTATGTATAATCTTGAATGTGTAGGGATACGCTTAACATCACCTGAGAGCAATATAATTGTCATATCCGCATATAATTCACCAAACCTACCGTTAGCTCCTAATGATTTGGATATTTTATTTGCTTTAGGGCCAAAAGTATTAATTATGGGCGACTTCAATGCCAAACACGAATATTGGCGTTGTTATCAAAACAACTCTCGTGGTTTGGTATTGTTTGATCATATGGTACTCCATGATTATCAAGTCTTAGGCCCAACATCTCCAACATTGGTACATTACAATAACGCATATACTCCTTCCACACCTGATATACTTCTCAGCCGTAATGTTACCTGTGTGTCTGAACTTCATACTCTACCAGCCTTATCATCCAATCACTTTCCAGTCTTTTTTACAGTAGGTGGTAATTTTATCCGTCATAGCTTTAAACAATACCGATACTCGGAGGCTAATTGGTCTGAGTACAGGTCTTACTTAGACATGAATATAACGCTAGGAACATCAACTTATAATTCAAGAAGTAGCATTGATGCTGCAGTTGACCAACTTCAAAATGCCATCAAAATGAGTCGCGATGTAAACGTCCCATCAGGCCCATCCTCGGTTAAGAGTTACACCTTGCCGAGACGCATCAAAGTCCTAATTTCTACTAAAAACAAGCTAAGGAAGTCGGCTTTAAAAGAAATCAACCCTGCAATTAAGTGTGTCATCAACAAAGATATAAACAACCTTAACACTAAAATCAAAAACCTTATCCAAATCTATAACGATAAAACATGGAACGACAAACTTGCTAAAATTGATAATCCACGTACCGATATCTGGAGGGTTGTTAAATCTCTGACTTATAAGCCTGCAGTAATTCCACCGTTGAAGTGTAAAAATGGCCAATTAACTACGTCCCCTGCCGAACAGTGCGAAGTGCTTGCTGATACCTTTAACGAGAACATGAGTTTGACTATGAACTGGACTAGTGATAACTTTACAGAGACTGCCGTGGATGAATCAATAAACAAACTTAATAATACTGAAAACTATAATCCACCTAAACTCGTAAGTCCTAGAGAAGTGTCAAAATTAATAAGAAATCTCAAAAGTCGTAAGTCTCCGGGCGTCGATGGCATACACAACTGCTTACTTAAAAATCTATCTCGTAAATGCATAGTATTCATAACTAAAATATTTAATGGTTGCTTAGAAATTGGCTACTTTCCATCCGCTTGGAAAAGAGCCAAAATTATAACGTTCAAGAAACCAGGTAAAGAGGAAAGTTCACCAACTAGCTATCGGCCTATAAGTCTCCTACCGTCCTTGGGAAAATTACTCGAAGGAGTAATCTCAGCGCGCCTAGCAAACGCTACAAACCACCTATTAGTGCCTGAGCAGTTCGGATTCAGAAAGGCTCATTCTACAGCCCAGCAACTGGCCAGGGTCGCTGAGCATGTTACGCACCACTTAAACATGAGTGAATCCACAGGCATGATGTTGCTTGACGTAGAAAAGGCTTTTGATGCCGTCTGGCATGCAGGCCTTTTACACAAGCTTTCTAAATATAATGTACCGATTGGACTTGTAAAAATCATCCAGGCGTATTTGACGGATAGGTCGTTCTGTGTTCATATTGGCGATAGTGTGTCCAATCCAAGATCTATTCCTGCGGGGGTGCCTCAGGGCTCCTTGCTCGGGCCCCATTTATTCATACTGTTTATAAACGACATGCCCAAGCAGCCCCATACTCATCTTGCGTGTTTTGCTGATGACACAGCATCATTTACTTCAAGTAAAGATACCGATTTAATAGTTGAGCGGCTTCAGTTATCATTACAGCTTCTAGTTTCATATTTTACCCAATGGAAATTAAAATTAAATTCCACAAAAACCGAAGTCATAATGTTCACACGAAAGAGAACTGTCCCTAAAAAACGCATTAAAGTGGATGATTATACTTTGCCATGGCGTGTATCGACCAAGTATCTTGGACTAGTGCTGGACAATAAAATGAACTGGACCAAAAATACCGAGTACTTCCGCGTTAAAGGAATAAAAGCTCTAAACTGCCTGCATCCAATCTTAAAACGGCGATCTAAAGTCAGTTCAAAGACCAAATTAAAAATCTACGCAACCCTAGTAAGACCCTGCATTACGTATGCGGCCCCGGTCTGGAGTAGCACATGCGAAAGTAATTACTCCAAACTACAAGTAGTTCAGAACAAAGCAATAAAAACCTCATTCAATACACCCTTTCGGACAAATCTTAAAACATTACACACTCAATTAAATTTCCCAACATTAAAACAATACATTACAAAACTCACAAAAAAGTTTTACCTGGTAACTAACCCTAAACATAATAACCCACTTATTTCCACCATTGGCCGAACACGATCTACAAACTTAAAATATATCGACAAATATCATCGTTACCGTCTCCCACATCACTTACTGCTATTCGAATAACAAAGGCGATGTGACTACATGACCGGACTATTTTTATTACGTTCGCTTGAATGTAGGGTAGATTTGTAACGAATCATACTCAGTAGACGAGGCTCATTTGCATTTTTAATACATATTTATTAAACTGTTAAAGTGAAAATGTAATGTTATCAATGTTAATTGTAACAATCTTTCTTAATTTAGTTTATTAAGTGTTATAAAGTGCGTTTGTGTCTATCATCGCGCTGTACAGTTCGACATTTGTTTACCGTAAGTAATAAGATATTTCTGATTCATAACAACAAGTTTTTTACATTACATATTGTTTGTATTCGCAAATGTTTTATATAGGCGCCATAGTCTGCACAAAACACCTAATCTTAATGTATAATGCTTTTAGAATAAGATCTGAATGTCATTTATCTGTTGTGTTTATGTTAAAATAAAGAAATTTCTAAATCAAATCAAATAACGGTCAACGCTAGAGTTACTGTATCTACCTACCGCTATTCGACGCGATCGTCTATTGTTCTTCCCAACGTTGCCCTCCAAGCTTGTTGTTACACGACCTCTACATAAACTTAATTCGTCTGTTTGCGGTAGGTACTTTAATTTCCTGTTTTAGCGGAGTTCACCAAATTACGTTAGCTAAATGAAAATAATTTTCAGAAACTCGCTCATCAGCCTGGCTATGAGAAGAGCGTTAATATATTATTATAATCTGACGAGGAATAATTTAACTACTGTTTGTAAAATAAATAATGGGAATAGAATATAATTGGATTATGTGTTTTGGTTGTAGGTTATACTTAAGTTAGGTTAACCCTACAACGCATGAATGTAGAAAATGTCTTTATAAGAAAGCAAATGTTTTTTTATTCTTTACCTGTCATTGTGTTCCACAGCTGGGCAAAGGCCTCCCCTTTCTCTCTCCAAACCTCTCTGTCTATCCTGTGCGATATCTGGCCATGTTCGCTCCGCAAACAAGATCAGATCGTCACACCACATTCGCCTCGGTCTACCTCGACGACGATTTTTTCAACAAATGTTTCTTGTCAACAGAAATTCGGCACAACAAATTTGAAGCAAACCGAAATTAAAAAATATTTTAACCATTTTCACATCAGACAAAAACTTTCATACCTCATCTTTCCTTGTCTAATAAACATCTCATTTAATCACCGAAAAAAACATCTGCCATTAAATAATTTAGTTCGCTATCAAGAGATAGGAGTTGCGTAATCGCCCCGATGACTGGTCTACAGTGATGGATGATTCGGTTCCCGATTACTGCCGAACACTCCCGAACTCTCCCGATTAACTCGCTCCTTCTAATGTGGGTAATAGCCGGGTGATTCGGCAAATATGAATACCTATTTACCATTCTGTCCATCACTGCATGCCTCGGTTTTGTGTTTACAATTTGATGTCGGTTTTGGCGTTGAAATAATAAACAATTTGATTTGAAATTTGTTTTTAAGAATTCGGGTTATAAAATAAATAGATTTATCATCATCCTAATTGATTGTGGAAAGGATTATATTTCTATCGGTTTCGGTAATAAACACCTCTTAACGAAGCCGAAAGGCACTCGTTCTCCTCGTCATTGCGATATTTTTTTTTGTTCTACACCATACCTGGGATCCCACCTTCTAGTTACGGAGATATTGGGGTCAAAGTTCCAACTTTTTGCCAATTTTTTTTTTAAATACAAGTTTTCTATGTAAGATTTTTACTTTAAACACCTCCATGACCCCCGTACTGTTCAATCCATGCATCAGCACAATGTTTTGAGTGCGTTACATTGAGTTCTACCACAAAATATGATTTTTAACCCAAAAAAAAAGTCGTTTCCCAGCAATATTTTTTGCGTAAACTTACTTAGTTTGATGTACAGAATGCTTGGTTGACGGCTTCGTGATGAGGTCTTTTACACCCTGTATACATTATTTTGTAGGAAAAAAATGTTAAGCAATATGAACCCTATTACGTCATGAATATAATCTAAATATATAAAAGAAGAAACTGACTGACTGACTGATTGATTGATTGACTGACTGACTGACTGACTGACTCATCTATCAACGCACAGCCCAAACCGCTGAGTCTAGAAATTCCAAATTTAGCAAGTAGGTTCCTTATGTGGTCTAGGGTTGCACTAAGAAAGGTTTTTTCAAAATTCACCCCCTATGGGGGTTAAACGGGGCTCCAAAGTTTGTATGGGGAAACAAGATTAGTTAGACTATTTTATTCGAAACTTCACAGGAGTACTCCTATTGATAAATGAGTAGAAACGGGTTTCAGGTTTTTTCAGAATTCAACCCCTAAGAGGGGGAAGTGGGGTGGCAAAGTATAAAAATCAATGCACAGCCCAAACCACTGAGTCTAGAGATTCCAAATATGGCACAAAGGTTCTTTAAGAGGTTTAGGGGTGCATAAAGAAAGGATTTTTCAAAATTCACCCCGTTAGGGGTTGGAACGGGAGTCCAAAGATTACATGGGGAAATAAGGTTAGTTAGACTACTTTATTCGAAACTTAACAGGAGTACTCCTATCGATAAATGAGTTAACGTTTGTGTTTCAGGTTTTTTCAGAATTCAACCCCTAAAGAGGGAAATGGGGTAACAAAGCCTGAAATTCAACATAGGTATTGTTTGTATGGTGAATTGAGTTGGGTGTATTACAAAAACAACGATTTTAAGATTTAATGTGGCGGTCCTAAAATAACATCATTCCCTGTTGGGGTGCGATGGGGTTGAAATGTCTAAAAATCAATATGGGTGTCGATACCGAGATTATCAGGGGTGCTGATTACGAAAATGGCATTTATTTTGAGATCCAGAAGATGGCGGATTCGACTTATACAGGGTTATTGTTGATTTATTGTGACGATTGTGATAACGATGATGATGATTGTGATTACAATGATGATGATTGTGATAATGATTGTGATGATGATGATATTTATTACGATGATGATGATTAAGATGATGATGATATTTATTACGATGATATTGATTGTTTTACGATGATGATGATTGTGGTAACGATGATAGTGATTGTGGTAGTGATTTTGATGGTGATTGTGATGGTGATGGTGATTGTGATAGTGATTGTGATAGTGACGGTGATTGTGATTGTGACTGTGACGGTGATAATGATGAAGATGATTGTGATTACGATGATAATGATTGTGATAACGAGGTTAGTGATTGTGAGAGTGATTGTGATGGTGATGGTGATTGTGATTGTGTTAGTGATGGTCATTGTGATAGTGACGGTGATTATGATAGTGATAGCGATGGTGATGGTGATTGTGATTGTGATAGTGACGGTGATAATGATGAAGATGATTGTGATTACGATGATAATTATTGTGATAACTAGGATAGTGATTGTGAATGTTTAAGTGACTGTGATTTTGATAGTGACGGCGATTGTGATCATGATGATTATGATTAAGATCATAATGATTGCGATAATGATGATAGTGATTGTGATAATGGTTGTGATCGTGATTGTGATTATGATTGTGATGGTGATTGTGATGGTGGTTGTGATTGTGATAGTGATGAGTGATTGTGATTGTGATAATGATTGTGATTGTGGTAGTGATTGTAATAGTGATAGTGATTGTGATAGTGATTGTGATAGTGATTGTGACAGTGATTGTGACAGTGATTGTGACAGTGATTGTGACAGTGATTTTGATAGTAATTGTGATAGTGATTGTGATAGTGATTGTGATAGTGATTGTGATAGTGATAGTGATAGTGATAGTGATAGTGATTGTGATAGTGATTGTGATGGTGATTGTGATGGTGATTTTGATGATAATAATAAATTGTGATGATTATGAAATTTGGCACATATATAGTTTGTAACCTGGATTAACATATAGGACACTATTTATCCCTTTAGTATGATTCAGTGGGACAGTTACCGAACTTCACGCGGGCGAAGCCGCGGGCAACAGCTAGTACATAATATATTATGTTAAAACCATTTCATAGGTACAACTGTCAAAGGATGACAATTGTGATTTGAATATCATCATCAGTATCCTAGGCCCTTATCCCAATTTATTTGGGGATGACTTCTTCCTCCCTTCTCCATTGCTTACTCGTCATCTCATCAGACATTCTCTTGTCTTGTCATATTATCCTTAAAACAGTCCATCCATCGTTTATTGTGATTAGAATATACAAAGAATGTTGGTAGTCCAGTTTTACAATTAATTTCCCTGACTAACTTATATAAATTTCATTAACTTATTTTGTAGATCTTATTTTTAAAATAAGTATACACGAAATTCTACGTTATCATGAAAATTACTTAATAATCAGTCAATTTAACTCATGAAGTAAACTGAATGTACCGCTGTAAAATTCGTTTTGAGCTTAAATCAACAATTTAATGGCTGGAACGTCGGCCATGTGAAAACGATATGTTGGAACTGACAGCGTCCGTAAAACATTGTCGCTCAAGCCGAGCAAGTGCTTTGTACGCTATTTTATTCATTTATTTTTAAAGCGTTTTCAACACTGAATAAAGCAGCTTAATACCTATATCCATAAGTAATTTGCCTCTAACGCAATTTCTTCTTATCTCTTATCGACAGAAAATAACAAAATAAATAAAAAAAATGGTAAAATTATAAGCTACTAGCTTTTCCCGCGGTTTGTCCCACGGAAACGATTTAAATATAAATAAAGCCAAGACACTCGGGTATAATAGCTTCCTATCGGCTATCAGTGAAAGAATTTTCGCAGTCGAAGCAGTAGTTCCAAAAATTACCCCCGACAAACAACGAAACGATATTATGGTGACGATAATTTATATCCTATTCTTCCTATTGGAGATGTTCCTCGTCACTAAAAACATTACAGAAAATCATAGTTGTTTGCGGGTTTCATGCGTCTGAAAATCGAATCGAGTACTTACCTCCTAACTCTGTAGGTAATCAATTGGTGGTCCTTCTTGATTAGATTTTGTCTTATAAGAAAATATAAGATAATCAGCCTATAATGTTCTCACTGCTCATACACACATACGGCCTCCTCTCTATGAGAGGCTATATCTCTATATCCTATATCTCTATATCCACCACGCGGGCCCAGTGTGAGTTGATATGGAATGGAATTTTTGGTTTTAGGACATGCTGGTTTCCTTCACCGTTTTTTAAAGCAGTGGTGATGAAATTATGTTACACAAGGAGAGCAGCGAAGAAAATATAATCTAGATGAAAATAAATAAATCACTACCAATTTCAATAAAGACTTCTTTTTACTCTGCTTCTGACATGGGCTACGTAAATTGAAAATTTCAGAAACACCCTCCGTAGTATCGAATCCATTAAAATTAATGTAAGAATGATTTCGGGGTGACCCTAAAATATTGGGCTGTGGCCAGCCATGCGTCTTGTGGCCGTGAAGTCCTTAAGTCCTCTATAAATTACGAGCCTAACCTAACCTATGTCAATTTTCTTTCTAACCCCTCTGTGGGTACTTGATGTAACTAAACATGTTTAATATATCCTTATTTACTATACTTTTACTATATCTTTATGGAAAACATGTTAGTTTTGCCATTCATGCTTACAGGAGGCTTTACCCTACTAATATTATAAACCAGCTGATGCCCGCGGCTTCGCCTGCCCGCAAATTATATACTAAAACCTTCCTCTTGAATCACTCTGTCTATTAAAAAAACCCGCATCAAAATCCGCTGCGCAGTTTAAAGATCTAAACATACATAAGGATGGACAGACTGACAGACGCGGCGGGGGACTTTATTTTATAATATGTAGGTAGTGATAGTGATACGAAAGTTTGTGACGATGGATGAATGGATACGAGTAGATGTATTGTTACTCTTTCACGTAAAAACTACAGACTAGATTTGGATGGGCACACCAGATAGTTTACAACCTGCATTAACACATAGGATACTTTTTATCTCGACAGTACTAAACCGTTGGACAATTACCGAACTCCACACGGGTGAAGCCGCGGGCATAAGCTAGTATACAATAAACTCACGACTTTTTCCCGTGGAGGAGGCAGAAACTACAGAACTACACCAGCTACGATCCGAATACATCTACCTACTCCTTTCACAGAAAGCTATGTCATTATCTGCCTAACCTTTTCCCAACAATGTTGGGGTCGGCTTACAGTGTAACTGGTGGCAGCTGAATGAATACCAGTATTTTTACATGGAGCGACTGCCTATCTGACCTCCACAACCCAGTTAGGAAATACAAGCTACATTTATCAACGTAAAAATATTATATAATTCTGCAAACACATTACAAGCACCCGTTTCCTAGATTGAGAATTATAAGTTGAGAAACTCTATCAGTATCAAATCCTACTTTAGCATTACTTACGTTGTTTCCTTTGAAATTCCATAAGTCTTACGCAAGAAACGTAACCAACATTAATATCAATAGCCTTATCATCCTAAATCTAAACTCAGATGGCCGAACCGTCACGCTAAGCGACGTTATTGGTCGAAAAATAAAAGTCCATGTACACCAACAGGCTGTGCCCAAAACTGTTGGTAACATTTTTGAAAACTCTATCATCAAATAATTTTCAAGTATGAAGGCGAACGCACACTTATCAGAGCCGAAGGAAGCGAAAGAGCCGAAGAATCAAATTTTAGAATTACTTGTATGGAATCCTATAAAACATCGCACTCAGCTTCGAATCGGACGAATAGATACGTAGTAATACGTACGTTATACGGATGAAAAAATGTTTCTTTCGGCGCGGTCGCTTCTTTCGGCTCGGATAAGTGTGCGTTCACCTTAAGTGTCACACATGCGTCATTTATTAGCTATTCAAAAATAATCAGATTTGACCCACTGCTTCGCCTTCGTGGACAATGGGCAAGGGCAGGGCTTCCAAAGGATCGAAGGTACAACAGATAAAAAACATCTTCAATGCATGGCCCATCCGTAGTCAAATTCCATCCCAATTGTTTCAGTCGTTAAGGCATGAAAAGGTCACAGACACACAGTTACTTTCGCATTAGGTAAGTATATTATTAGTAAAAGTCATCCCTTCAACTGTAAGCGAAGTAGACACAATAGTTAAACAATGGCGTCCCGACCGAATCGGTCGGGTCCACAGACGAAGTTGTGCTTCAAAATATTCCATTTCAATTAAAAACATTATCTTTCTAACACGTGTATCACGTAGTGCGTGGTACCTGTTATAAACTAAGGTACTCTCTCGTGCGATGTGGAATGTCTATCGTAGCCTCAGGGAATTCAAGTCACGCGATACTCTAGAGCCGCCAAGAGTTTACGATTCGTAAATATTGTTCCTAGATTTCCTTCAAGAGTCAATATACTTAGAGACTAAGCTTTGATCTGATGATATTACCATTGAAATTGCGAACGTGATTATTTTGTGGTTAAGTGTTAATTTTCTTTGATATAAAGAAACTCATCTCTCGCTAATATAGTGACGAGACAATTGATTATTAGGATCAAATTTACAAAAAAAAAAAAACTTGAAGTAAATATTTTTTTTTACGTAGATGAGATGTTGTGTTTATAACACAACATTTTACACAGGCCAACTTTTGCAACGCTCCCAAAAGCTTAATCAAATGAGAGAGTAACAAAAACAGTTCCTTGCATCGACATCGAGTCGTCGGCTCCCGTTTACTCACCTAGAATTAAGCTGTTGATGCAAATAACGAACGTTGACGTAAACGAACTAAGTTTTGCCTTGAATAAGTTCTTCAGTTCACTCACACTTAGTTTTATTTTTGAAAGTGCTGGCTAAGGATAATAAATGATGTCTGCCTTGTTAGTGTAGTTGCAAGAGCAGCTGCTGAACATGAGGTCCCGGGTTCGATTCCCAGGTCGAGCAAAATGTTTTTTTTTTTTTTTTTTTTTTCAGAAATTAATGTCTCAGTCAAGTAGCTGCCAAGGATAGATATCCCGTGTATGTGTGCCTGGTTGATTGCAATAGGTTCGCCCCATATTACCTAAGTCCTAAACATAATTGGCGCGAAATGTGGATAATTGTGGATTTTTTATTTTTTTTTAATTCTATTTTATCGTACACCTCTGACTAACCGTTCGGGAATTACAGGCGTGACGTTATGTACCGTTACTGTTAGCCCTGTGTCATCCCACTGCTGGGCAAAGGCCTCTTCCCATGACTTCCAAATTCTTCGATCCAGGGCCAATGTCGACCACTGGTCGTTGGTTATGTCCGCCTCGTCCCGCCATCTCCTGAGAGGTCTACCGCGTCGCCTTCGATGTTATGTAAACGATGTTTATTCTATAAATTGGTTTTCGAAAATGAGAGGAGGAGGATTTGAGGAGCTCGTGGCTAAATAATAACAGCCGCTCGGGTCGATCTTTAGGTGAAGCCGTGCTTGCCTGGGTTGGTCTGTGGATGGGTGACCACCCATTACATACTGAGTTTCCTCCGTGCCTCGGAAAGCACATTAAGTTGTTGGTCCCAGCTGTCATTTGTAGATCTTTGACAGTCGTTACAGGTAGTCAGTGGCTCTGCGAAAAGTCTGACAACCAGTCTTACCAAGGGGTATCGTATTACCCAGTACTAACTGGGTTGTGGAGGTCAGATAGGCAGTCGCTCCATGTGAAATACTGGTATTCAGCTGCATCCGGTTAGACTGGAAGCCGACCCCAATCAAACTTGGGAAAAGGCTAGGCAGATGATAATGGTTTTCGGAAATGATTGATACATTGCGAAAATTGAGAAAATTAAAAAGAGAGAACTACATCCAAGCAACATTTACTAACTGCAGAAGTATTCTCTTTACCAATTACCTTCCTTGACATAACAGAAGTTCCCATTTCTTTGTTTCATATTTAACCCGGCTGTACTCGCTAGGTATTTACGAACATTAACACTCGCTACCGGGTAATAAATACCACAGACTTGAAATGCCATTATTTTCGAAAATACGTTTAAGTTTTAATATTTGACAATGTATTTGTGTTATTGGTACTACTGTCTATAAATAAAACAAAAAATGTAAGTGTTAATGTTTATTTATTTGTCATTAGAGCTTATCCTAAAAAAACAATAAAAAAATCTTTTTTTTTTGAGTAATCTTACAAAATCAACAATAATTTAAAAAATCTTACATATTTGGCAAAATGGACATTGATATCAAAAATAAACCAGGTACACGCGTAAAATACTAAAAAATAATGATACTTCTAAAGTGAGTGAACATTGAGATAATCAACACTAAACAAACTGTTCTAAATGTCTTCCTGGAAACGTAACTACTTCCCTCTATCACGGAACGTCGCTACCGGGTATTTTCTACCCATACTCACTTTACACGTCCTCCATTAACAAGCGCCACGCGCAAACTGGCTGCCCCGCGGAGTGAGGGCGTGTAAGCTATCGGCTCGAAGGTACTTAGAATCTTGGGTTGCCAGAATGCGTAGAAACAAAAATACAACCAATTTTAGAGCCCTGTGGTATTTTTTACCCAGTAGCGAGTACTGCCGGGTTAATGCAACCTTTTTTAAACAAAGAGGTCCCTGGTACATTTACTGTAACTTTTTAAGATCTTTTCTGTTTCTATCTAGCTCTAACTAACCTTCTTAATAGACTGTTTGGAATTTGTGAAACTCCTGGTCTATTTGCATTCCGGAGATCGGATTACTATCACCACAATTGTGTGAGTTAGAAAGCGTTCGCGAATGGCGTAACAATACAATACCATCAAGTCTTATCTTAACTTTCATACTGTTTTTTTTTGATCGCCGGGTCTATACTAATATTTACTTAATAGTATAGAGAGGTAAGTTGTTATTTAAGGTTGATAGTTGCAAGTAGGTTTTTACAAACACTTTTACACGTCATTTTTAGGGTTCCGTACCCAAAGGGTAAAAACAGAACCCTATTACTAAGACTTCGCTGTCTGTGCGTCTGTCTGTCCGTCTGTCCGTCTGCCCATCAGTCCGTCTGTCCGTCTGTCTGTCACCAGGCTGTATCTCATGAACCGTGATAGCTAGACAGTTAAAATTTTCACAGATGATGTATTTCTGTTGCCGCTATAACAACAAATACTAAAAACAGAATAAAATTAATATTTAAGGGCAACAACAAACGCCCATACAACAAACGTGATTTTTTGCCCTTTTTTTGATAATAATGGTACGGAACCCTTCGTGCGCGAGTCCGACTCGCACTTGGCCGGTTTTTTTTTTAAACTAGATGGGGCCGCTGTTTCGTACCTGACTACTCTGAGAAGAAACAGCCGAAACAAACTCAGAGGTCTTAATCTCTTTTGAAGTCCAGACATAATCTTGTTCAATTCACATGAGGACTATGCAGATGTATCTGAGATGGTGTTTTGAAGAAAGAATGGAAATTAACACTATTCTCAAGTGTCATACATTATTATACAGGACGTTTCCATGGAATAATTTCCGACCATAACGCAAGCGAAGCCACGGGAAATTCTATTGGTTTTTAGAACAAAACAGTCGTAAAGTTACAAAGTTGTGTATATTAAATACGTATGTTCAAAGGAAGCACAATAATTTTCAGGGCATCAACTTTATATTAAATTCAACTTCAATACAAAACCCATGTAACTTCAGTTCCTAGTACGTAGAATAGGAGAACGAAGTCCTCCACAATCAAGTATAGAACATAAGTTAAATTTTCTTAGAAGGTATCAAATAAGCTGTGGCTTTATCACACATTTTGCTTTAACATTTCACATTGTCATCTTCAGAACGAGAATTTTATACGATGCGTATAATCATCGTTATTTTTTCTTGTTTTTCTTCGTAGTAGATCATGAAATTCGCTTTTTATGTTAGGTAGGGTAATGTATTCTTAAATTCAGCTGAAATCTTAGAGAACGGTATATTTTTTTATTCATGAACACTCTAGGCAGCCTTTCCAAAATAACAGAATTCTCTTCACAATCATTACACACACGCCAACTAGTTTCCTTCAAGGTTTCAATCAATCTGAACACACTGAATTAAAAATCCCATTAAGTCAGACTCATTTCTAAACTACTTGTGAACAGACCGCTGTGCCGGAAAATTCATGTCCTGGAAATCAAATTCATTATCGAAACTAAAAAGTAATTATCTCTTCGAACATTCTGCCAAGTCTAAGTTTCAATAGGAACCTGAAGTAGGTAGTAACTATTGAGCAATTGTAATATCGAATGCTTACATCACGTACTCATGATACATAAGTAGTCCACATAGCACGAAATCTTCGGGCCAGCGACATTTAGTAAATGACAGCATAAAAAAAATCGTGGCTCCAAAAATGCATCGAGCGCACAACTTCAGTCACAGACCACTTTCAAAGCCCTCTACTTTGTGTAAACAGTGACAGGCTTGGTTTGTACGGTGTTTAGTTCCTCTGATTAGTCAAAAAAATATAAAAAAAAGTTTTGAGCCTTATTTATATGGGTAGAGCGATCTATTTTATCATCACGGCGACACTTGACATCTTGTCCATTACGTTTCATTAGACGTGAAAAAACTTTTGTTCCTAAAAGTAAATGAAGTGTAGGAAGTAATCTTTGACCATCCTGATTTATGTATTACAGGCAGAATCGTTTTCGGAAGAAAATCCAAGGATGAAAAAAACAGGAAATATTTATTATTGGCGGATTACTCTGCATAATAAAACACAACATTTAAAAAAATTATAATAATAACAAATCAGATTCATTATACGATAATTCCTAAATCTTAAAATTAAACAATGGTGCTGAGAAACAAAACTGAAAACTAGCTCTTAATATGAGTTCCGGTACATTCTTTAACTGCACTCAAGAGCCAAACATAGCCTTTATCGTCGATACCATTCCGAAATTACCCCTCTGCCTTTTCCGGACGAGGTTTTCCGCACGAACTGAAAAGCACCCACAATAATAAGGTCTCAGAAACGACAAACAATATTTGTCTTTCTTCTACTTTTGTCAAAGTGAATCAATTGATACAACTTTACTCGAATACTCGGAACAGCTAACAGACCTGAATTCAATGAAAAAACAAAGTGAAAACGTGACGAGGTGAAGATTAATCGAATTAGGCAAAATACATTGAGGCATAGTTATTTTGGCGATTGAATAACGTTGGCAGGAAAGCGTTGTTGGTAACCGTTTTTAAGAAATTGTTTAAAAAAATAAGATGGCGCCTTAGATTCCGATGTTAAAAAAACACAAAAAGATATATCAAGGAAAAAGAAAAAAAAACAAGAATCTTTTTGCGTAGCTATAGAGTAAAGTTTTCATTGAATTTTCTGCAACCAAAGAGTATTAAAAGAAAAATAAACTAGAGCAGTGTTTATGAAAGAACATTTCGTGATGCAGTCTCCTTGGTTGGTCGCACTGCATTCTGCAGATGATGGCACTATTCGTGCCAGTGCTCTACCAGGAGACTTGACCTCCGGACGGATATTCCGCTACACTTCAAGTGACGTCGATAACCGCAACGATTTCTTGGCGGGAACATTCCGGTTTCTAGTTCTTAGTTTGAAATTCTGAGCTTTGCTTTTATATTTTCTTCAGTTTTAGTAGAACTTTGAATTTATTTGTATTTTTTGTTGAAAATCTCTTTTATTTTTTACTCAATCGCCTGGTCGTGAATAAATCATACGATGTATATAAGTGGTATTTAAAAAAGCTGTAAAACAAAGTCATTTCATTACCATAACCGTGTTATTTTGATAACTTTGTGTATTTTGTAAGTATAAAATTTACATAAAGGCTCTGAGCCACTATTCAAAGAATTCACTTTGGCACCTATACAAGATAATTCTATTATGGTCTGGTAACAAAATAAAGGTAGAAAGACATAAATAAATGTCATATTGTGCTTAAAAAATATGACATACGATGGCACTTAGCTCTTGTTCACAAATACTTTTACCTATCCTACATCTTTAGCTATAAGCTGTAAATCTGTCAAAACTAAGTGCTTATGTGAAAATCTGGTTTTAGAATAGCTATTACCCTGAATATGAGTTATTTTTATAGATTGTTTGTGTGTTTTTCTGGCAATAGGTAACTCACAGGTGCTTAGCGAATTAAGTACTATTGCCAAGTCTTATGCTTAAGCCTTCCTCATAATTTATATAACTATCTATACAGGGTTGGTTTTCAATAAACGGCCAAATTTTCAGATGGTTTATAGTCGATAGTATTTTCGATATAATGAAAAACAATCATTTTTACCCACTACTAAAAAGCGAACGTATGGATATTGCCAGCACAATTCAGTTCAACAACCTAGATAGGTAGCAGTTAACACACACATAAATTTGGCGGTGCATGCACGTACACAAGTGCATTGATTCCCACTATGTTTATGATTTAGGAAATTTTTAGGACATTTTCAAATGAATGCTATTATTTTTTTCAACAATAATATTTAAATTTCACTTTTGGTTTGACATCTATATCTTAATTTTAAATTTTGGTTGGTCATTGAAAACTACGTGTATATGCGTAAAAGCTTTTCTTCCTGTATGGGTTTTATTGAGACCACTATTCTCATAATATCATACCTGAGCAGAAATAGGTAAAGAAATAGTACATTGTTCACCGAGAGGAGAAAGTGACCGATTACCGTCGAGGGTGTCGTTTGAAGCCCGAGCCGTAGGCGAGGGCTTTAAAACACCCGAGATCGGGAATCGCACTTTCTCTCGAGTGATACATAGTGCTTTATACTACACCTACGAGGAAAATAAAAAACGATGAATCCTCAAACAACACACAAATTGGAAATGGCGCCAATGCTGGCGTCTGCAATTTTCACATGTTCTTTTTTCAAATTGTTTATCCTGCCACCGCAGGGTCGCACTGCCAGCCCGACACCATCCAACACACAGCTAGTGGCCAGTGTCATTTTGCGAACTTGGAGATAAAAAAAACTCACTGTAAAAACTTTTTGGCTTTTGATATTTAGGTTACCGGCGCATAGTCTTACCCAAAATTAAAAAAGAAAAACCACTTAAGAAATGGATTTTCATACACTTTTCTCTCCCGCTCAGATGCGTTTTCTCCCCGCATATTTGTTTGATATGCAATGACGTACTTTCTACCGTAAATTTGATAAAGTATCAAGGTACTTTCCAAGCAGGTGTAGTATAAACATACAAACTTACCTTCAAGTACATACAGTCAGCAGCGAACGTGACCCTATCAGTTTGCTTCTTAATTTTCATTACCTACTAAAAAAGTTTTGTGCTTGGTTGTTGGCAATAGGCTCAACCCTTATTACATGGGATTTAAAATTTATTGGCGAAATGAGGGTGAGCTTTTAGGTACCCTTCTTCCCTCTGCCATACAAATACAAAAACTTTATGGACAAAAATATTACAAAAAACATATATTGGCCTCAAACTAGGAAAAGCCTGTAACTTGGGCACAGTTTTACTATCTATATCTAGACATAGCTACTTAAAACCTGCGCGTCATACAATTTTGTATAAATTTTATTTTAAGATATAAACAATATAGCAGGCTGCATCCTGTCTAAAAATGGAAAGCCAATTAATTCCCAACTTTTTGAAGTGAGAACTTCTTTAGGCGCGTTGAGCACTTTTTGGGTAAAGGAAAAACATTGAACTCATTCATCGTCACGTAACGTAACGTGCGGTCACGCTTCGTAGCCGTTCGTAGCACTCGTAGCATCCGCTACGGCGTAGCACCACATAGGCATGCGCGGGGCATTACCAGTGCTACAACTGGGGCGGGGCCTGTGTACTTTTTGTTTTCACTTCTATCGGCAGTCCCCAAAGACTGCTCCGATTTTTGAAGTGAAAACTTCTTTAGGCGCGTTGAGCACTTTTTGGGTAAAGGAAAAACATTGAACTCATTCATCGTCACGTAACGTAACGTGCGGTCACGCTTCGTAGCCGTTCGTAGCACTCGTAGCATCCGCTACGGCGTAGCACCACATAGGCACGCGCGGGGCATTACCAGTGCTTCGACTGGAGCGAGGCCTGTGTACTTTTTGTTTTCACTTCTATCGGCAGTCCCCAATGACTGCTCCGATTTTTGAAGTGAAAACTTCTTTAGGCGCGTTGAGCACTTTTTGGGTAAAGGAAAAACATTGAACTCATTTATCGTCACGTAACGTAACGTGCGGTCACGCTTCGTAGCCGTTCGTAGCACTCGTAGCATCCGCTACGGCGTAGCACCACATAGGCATGCGCGGGGCATTACCAGTGCTTCGACTGGGGCGAGGCCTGTGTACTTTTTGATTTCACTTCTATCGGCAGTCCCCAAAGACTGCTCCGATTTTTTTTTGTTATCATAGTGTTCTCGTTTATTTCTTTTGTCAAAATCAGCCAGGTCAATCCTAAATTAAATATCTATCTATCTATTAGATGAAAACTTTTTAAATCGAAATACGTTTTCCGCACACTAAATATTTCATAATTTATCTTATTTATAAAAAAATAGCGATTGGTGTTCATTGTTTTATTTTCAGATTGCCTACATAACAAGCTTTGCCTAGTATACTTATAAGTTCTAAAAAACTAAATGCTTATAGGTTCTATGTGCTTACATTACATTTGCACAATATTTTACAGGTACAGCGCCATCTATCCTCAAATGGTTGAACTCGAATCAATGTTACTTCGGAAAGCATCTCGCTGTTTCATAAAGAAATGATGTCTTATTAGTTGCTTAAACTGGAACATAGATGGCAGAGTGTAATACACTTTCACAAAGTAAACTTTCCCTGTAGTTTAAAATATTTTTGTTGACTCAATAAAAGCTGTAGATGGCAGAACGAGAAAGAATTGGCCAAACACAGATAATATTATTGTTTGCATCTGACTACATAAGACTATTTCGAATAGGCAAGAGACTTACTGGGGCTTATTCGTCAACTGGCGTGCGAAAACGACTTGACTTTGAAATAAATATAATAAAATAATTTTCATTTGACTGTATATATACTTTATAACGTGCGAGCGAGTTGACGACAAAAAAAATCGGAAAGTGTCAATTCGCGCGCACTCGCGATTTTCACAGCCGCCAGTTGACGAATAAGCCCTTACAGGGGGTCTAAAATGGCCGCTTTAGCAGAATCGTAATATGAATCACGGTAAAAATTAAAAATTCTTAAAATGGACTTGATGATTATGAACATAAAGTCCATTTTAAGAATTTAACATATTTTACGTGATTCATACTAAGATTCTGTGTGGATTCTGCTAAAGCCGCCATTTTAGGCGCGCTGAAGCTCGGACGTCGGAGTCAATGAGGCACGATGATGCTGGCTGCTAAATAATACATACTTATTGACACACGTAATAGGTACTTATCGGTCTACCGAACTGCATACAATATTTGATTAATAATATAAAAGCTAATTTTTGGCAGATTGAAAGTTTTTGTTTCTTATTATTTACTTAATTTAACTTGCTTTATTCAAACATTTTTTTACACTTAACACAGAGTCTGTAAGGATCCAACGATTAGTTTTCGGGTTTCTTTTATGTCTCTTTTCTAAACTATAATTTATGTGGGATGACAAACATTATCTACCAAGTTACTTGATTATGTTAAAGCACTCTATAGAGGTAAGGACCGCGCCCCGCCCCCAGGAATTAGGTACATTAAGCTTTTAGACCATACATATTGAAGTCACAATATGACTTACCTAAATTTTAGAACACCTGTCTACAGAGCCTTTCGAAATTCATAACATAACTTCACACCTGTAGTCCCCAAAGGGTTAAACAGAAGTGTACCTAATATCATCATCAACCTAGCCTTTTCCCAACTATGTTGGGGTCAGCTTCCAGTCTAACAGGATGCAACTGAATACCAGTATTTTACATGGAGCGACTGCCTATCCGACCTCCACAACCCAGTTAGTACTGGGTAATACGATACCCCTTGGTAAGACTGGTTGTCAGACTTTTTGGGCTACTGACTACCTGTAACGACTGTCAAAGATCTACAAATGACAGCCGGGACCAACAGCTTAACGTGCTTTCCGAGGCACGAAAGAAACTCGGTATGTAAGTGTGGTCACCCATCCACAGACCAACCTAGGCAAGCAAGGCTTAACCTAAGAAGAAGTATACCTAATAATACACTAATAATTCGCCAGTTATGTTTAAGTCCCATGCGCGTCCATTGAGCGAGCCTATTACCAACTAGGGCACAAATTCAGACTCGTTGTCGTTACCGAGAAGTTCCTGATGGAAAAACCCAATAAAACTTTGAAAAACATAATTTAGGTGGATGTAAAAAAAACCGGCCAAGTGCGAGTCGGACTCGCGCACGAAGGGTTCCGTACCATTATCTATACATTAGACAAAACGGCAAAAAAATCACGTTTGTTGTATGGGAGCCCCACTTAAATGTTAATTTTATTCTGTTTTTAGTATTTGTTGTTATAGCGGCAACAGAAACACATCATCTGTGAAAATTTCAACTGTCTAGCTGTCACGGTTCATGAGATACAGCCTGGTGACAGACAGACGGACAGACGGACAGACGGACAGACGGACAGACGGACAGACAGCGAAGTCTTAGTAATAGGGTTCCGTGTTTACCCCTTGGGTACGGAACCCTAAAAAACAATCTTTATCAACTACTAACATCCAACACTGAAATACCACATAAGGACATACTACGTATATTCGCGCGTTCGTGTTCCACGCGCGCCTTTTTTTTTTTTTTTTTTCGGATGGGAAATCATCAAATAACCCCTCCCGCTCTGGGCGGAGCAGGAGGGAGTGTCAGACTTTTACTGACTAAAACCCATCCATGTTCCTTCATCGCCCTTTGTGTTCCGGGGCCACGGTATCTCTTTCGAATAGTCCCGCAACCCCGGGTTCCACGCGCGCCTCAAAGAGAGTCAGCAAAATGAAGGCAAGGACCGATGCCTGCCGGGGTTGCGGGACTGTTCGAAAGAGATACCATGGCCCCGGAACACAAAGGGCGATGAAGGAACATGGATGGGTTTTAGTCAGTAAAAGTCTGACACTCCTGCTCCGCCCAGAGCGGGAGGAGTTATTTGATGATTTCCCATCCGAATAAAAAAAGGACATACTATTCGATTTTTTTTACTCCAAATCTTTATCAAAATTGTCGAATCTTTGAAAATAGTTTCGCGTAGGCCTTCTACGAGACGCGTAGCACGATACTCACCGTAGCAAATTGAAGATTTTTCTTCTAAATCCTCAATTCAATGGAAATGGAATTTCCATATCGAGGTAGGAAGATACTCATTACCCAGTAACATAACATCACGCCTGTAATCCCTAAAGAGTTAGGCAGAGTTGTACCTAATAGTACACCCACATTTCGCCAGTTATGTTTAAGTCCCATGTAATAGGGGGGCGAGCCTATTGGCATCAATCGGTCACAAATCCAGACTCGTGGCTGCTACTGAGAAATTCCTGATGGAAAAACCCAATAACATTTTGCACTGGGAATCGAACCCATGACGTCATGCTAAGCAGTCGCGCTTGGGGCCACTAGACCAACGAGGCAGTCAGTCATCATCACTATCACAATCATCACTATCACTACATATTATAAAACAAAGTCACCCGCGTCTGTCTATCCCTATGTATGCTTAGATCTTTAAAACTACGCAACGGATTTTGATGCGGGTTTTTTTCTATATACTTATATAATATTATAAAGAGGAAAACTTTGTTTGTTTGTTTGTAATGAATAGGCTCAAAAACTACTGGACCGATTTAAAAAATTCTTTCACCATTCGAAAGCTACATTATCCACGAGTAACATAGGCTATATTTTATTCCGGTACTGCTACGGGAACGGGAACTACGCGGGTGAAACCGCGGGACGTCCGCTAGTAATAGATAGAATGATTCAAGAGGATGGTTTTAGTATAGAATTTGCGGACGGGCGAAGCCGCGGGCATCAGCTAGCTAATTACATAATATTATTAATAAATAATAATAGGTACCCATATAGCATCCTATATCCGTACACATAACTAAGCTATCGTAACTTATCAGTGGCGGCGTTCATCACAAGTATTTACAACTATCCCATTATTCATTTTCATTAGATATCCAGTCCACCCAACTTCCTAGACTAAATACACAACACATAAATAAAACCTTGTCAGTTGTAGTTTTAGGAGGAATATTATAGGCCACCATGATCTTGATATTATAAACTATTTCCACAAAAATAACGAATGAGTTTGCCTTTCTTATTTATTTTTTCGATTTCAGGCGAAAAGTGAACACTCGATTCCTAACGATATTTTCCCATTAGTTACCTGAAAAAGTAGCTTACAGATACCCATATATCCTTCCTTGTTTAAAACACTTTAGGTTAAGATCCTGTACAAACATCGTGAGGAAACCGGCATGTCCTAGAACTAAAAATGCGAAGACATGTGACATCTACCATTCCGCACTGGGCCCGCGTGGTGGATTATAGCCCATTCCCTCTCATAGAGAGGAGGCCTGTGTCCCAGCAGTGGGAACGTTATAGGCAGATGATGATTATGACTTAATAATTATAACAAAAAAAAGGCCAGTATTGTATTGTGGGTTATCACACACACCCAATGAACTACATATTTTACTATCTATGGAAAAAAAATTAAACAACAAGCTGAATGTTTATTTCAGTTGTTTTTCCAACAAGTTTCGGATATCAACCGCCTGAAAAACGCAAACAAGGAAACAAATAGCAATAAAAACGACAACAACTAGCGTTTAGGTTTCCTGTCGCGACGCTCTCACTTGGTCACTCGAACTGGAATAAATTGTAATATCGGACAAATCCATGGAGTATGAAGAAATGGAGCGCTCACGTGCGAGGCCTAGGTGACAGTCAACTTTAAATTGCGGCTTGACAGACTTGACTTAACATACTTTGTTTTCTAGATGTAGCAGAAGTCATCCACAGTAGTCCTCTATCGGGGACGTGAGTTTCACTTTTTAATGTTTTACTTGAACAAAAAGATGGAATCTGAAATACCGGAGTATAAACAAAGAAAAGTAGTGATACAATACTTTGGGCAGTTTAGAGGCGGTTTATACGGCCACTTTACGATTAAAAGTTAGGATCACACATTAAAAACAGATGTAGTATGACTTTGCCAATGTGATCCCAAAATTATTCAGTGGAATATCGTACTAAACATTGCCGTATGACCATGGCCTCACATTGTTAGTTACAGTATGGCCAATTTAATAGACCACATTTGACATCTGTCAGTTTAGTACTACTACATTTTAAATTTTGCTCTACTACACTACTACTACAACAGCCCATAACGTCCACTACTGGACATAAGCCTCTCCCATGATGGGAGGAATTTGCCGTAATCTCCACGCTTGGCAGGCGGATTGGAGATCGCAGTGATGAAAGACTAACAGAAAACGCTGCTGCCCGTTCTCTGGTCTACGGAGGCGCAAGGTGTTCTGCCTCAGC
Organism: Xestia xanthographa; assembly: GCA_905147715.2. Taxonomy (NCBI): domain Eukaryota; kingdom Metazoa; phylum Arthropoda; class Insecta; order Lepidoptera; family Noctuidae; genus Xestia; species Xestia xanthographa. Next base: position 15,848,161 of record LR990659.1, on the reverse strand, counting down.
CTCTAAATTTTGCTCATTTTGTCATTATTACAATAAATATGTAATCGTAATTGAAAAAAATTCAGCAATTGACTTGTTCAAAAAAAAAAAAAACATCATTTTTTAAATGTAATTTAAATCTTTATCATAAATGATAGTAATGATAGAAGCGAAAAACTCTCAATTCTTTTTTATTTATTTATTATAGACAATTTAAAATTGATAAATTTTTTAAATTAGTCACGTGACTAGAAACGCGCCAAAATCGGTCGCCATGATGGCTACGTCACAATGTTAAAGGACTTGCTCAACAATACAGTGTGAATTTTCGTGAACTTTCAGCATTAAATTTTATAATGAAAAATATGTCACGGCAGCTGTTTCATACAATAAGTTTGTAGTTAATATCTACAATAACGTGTTGAGGTCGGTAAAACGACAACGACATTAGTTTATTGCCAAATATGTGTAAAATACTTAGTACTACACCCTTCCTAAAATAGGTAACCTACATGCACTGAAAATATTGTACTTATAGAAGCTTCTCGTTTGCTAATAAAACTCGAAAGGTCAAAATGAAAACAGTAACATTCTATCTGCGTTCTTATTTTCGTCATTATTCATACATAATTTTCATACACAAGCACAACACAATCAAAGTCTTGACAATATTACAAAAAAAAAACCATGTTGCAACATACATAACACTTCTTTTAGTAGTGCTGACTGCAAACGCAAGTTTCGCAATCACGATTAAAAAGTTGCATTCAGCCTAATCGATACTCGCAATGAAATGAAGTCTGGAAAAAAAGAGTTGATACTGAAAGCTCCTTGGTGTAATTTTATTAATTATTTTAGACTATCATTTTTAATAATGTAATTTAGTAATTATTCGATGCATTGATTTCACGAGAAGGAGATTATATTAATGAGAAACAAGGCTACGGCTAAATTTGCGTCGATTTTTTAGTTTCTAAATTTAAACTTGGAATGCGCTCGCAATTCACATATGAGTATTTTTATTTACTACATCATTTATTTATTGTGAATTTTGTTTTGTAATAACTGAAGGTTGGATATAGTGCGCCAAGGATCTTGGTAGGCATAGTTTTGATTGATCCACCAAAGATAGATAAATATTATCAACTCTAAAACCTCAACAGATTTTTACAATACCTACCAAGATCCTTGGCGCACTATTTCCAACTAACGGGACGCTAGACTGAAGTGATAACTTAAATTAAAGTAATTTATGTTGAACTACCTACCTATTTGATATTGAAAATGTTTAAAAATTAACAAATTAGTGGCGTTAGTTCAGATTTTGTCCACGCGCCAAAAGATGTACAGTCAGTTTTTTCAATACAATCGGATTGGGTTTTTAGACATGTGTCAAAATAAAAAGTAATTTAAATCAAAAGCACTAATATGGGGTAGACTTTCGGAAAATGCTTTCTTATCGGATGCCTACGCCATACAAAGAACACACCCTCTAAGTTTCAGGTCTCTACGATCAGCGGTTTGGCTGTGCATTGATCCATCAAGTCAGTCATTCAGGAACTACTTCGTTCCCGAACTCCTTCGTTACCGTTCCGAATCGAGTCACCCTCCCAGAAGAAGTTATCACTTCAAAAAATAGTAAATTTAAATACAATGTAATTTTGAACAGCGAGTGCATTTCTAATTTAAATTTTGATTTCGAAAAAATCGGCGTGAATTTAGCCATGGATCAATCTGTACTGTTTATTGTTGGGTTGGTTTGAATACCTACGTATACAATATACTATTAAGATTACCTATAAAAAAGCACAATAATATAATAATTTATATTTATTGTTTTTACGCTTAAAACAATCCTTAATTTAATTACTCGAGTTAAACCAAATTTACAAAAAAATAATCGATTGGAATAATCACTTTCACACATCACAATGATCAAAAAAAAAAATATCGGCATGTCATGTCGTCAACGTCAATAACAAATACAAATTGAGGAGTGGTAATAAATATTACGTGATAGTGGTCCTGTGTTAGTAAATTACGCTAAGATCTGGGTATTTTCATGTTGTATAAAATATTTGAAATTATATTTGTCATATTTGTTTTAGAATCTATGCGTCTGTGTGATACAATGTGAAAGATAAAAATGTAAACACGCAAGATTGCCGCGAAACTTCGACTTTAGATTTCAAAATCATCATTACCATTAATTATTTAAATGGAACTATGGATGAAATCGTCACATAATTAAATGACGAGTCAATTATTCTCAACATAGTGGAGCTTGGATGTCCGAAAACTATTTTTTTAAGATTTCTAGCCTCGGCTCACAATATGGCGATGACCGTATTTACGCACTTGGATTTTATTAGGGTAAATTAAGAATCTTGCGTGCTAAATATATAAGTTTTAATGGTGTTGACATATGATCCTTTTATCCAACTCTCTTAATTAACGCACACTCATAGTATTTGAGGAACAGAATTTTAATAATAACAAGAAATCATCGATGCTAGGTCAAAACACTGTATCAGCTGTATGGTACGATGAGTAAGTATTAACATTGTGACGTCACATACGCGCTCGGGTTTATTCGGGAACTGTCGGCGTGTTTTCGGTACGGGGTTCGAGAATGTATTTTTAATCTAATATAACTTTCTAATTAGAGCGAAAAAAAATAAAATAAAAATTGTTTGTTTTAAAACATATATATGATCTTTCCATTTATCACAAAAAAAAAATCTAGTATAATACTCAATTGTGCAGTTCTAACTTCGAAGAAATAAATAATATTTTATGCCAGCCGTTACAAGGTTACGTTGTTGTATTTTGATGAAATGCCAAATGTGGTCTATTAAATTGGCCCTACTTTATGTTCTAAACATATAAACATTGCAAGCAAAAGTGCCTAGTAGCACTCCATTCGCGTAACATCTTGCTCCAAATACAGCAGCCCTCTCACACGGTGATTTATTGTTTAGGCGGTTATTTATCAAATAAGCGAGGCGGGCGACGTGGGGCGACGACCGCGCCCTCTACCGCGCGTTTTTAATACATTTTACCCGAGTTTTTGTAGCGTCAGCGAGATAACGAGCCGTTTGGATACATTATACGAGCTTCTTTTAACTTGGGATGTGACGGAATTAGGTTTCCGATTTCAAGAGGGCGTCATTTCGCTGTTGCCTCTTGAGTTTTAGCACATCATTTAAATAAACCGCGTTCATAAGCTGTTAGTGTCATAATTGCTGTGAATGAAACTGATAGATCTTGAACGTGGTTTAGATGTGCTGATCGCGTTCAGTTGCATTCGTGTTTGCCCTTGTAAAGTGACATTTTTGTAAGAAGGAAGCTGGGGTACATATCCTTAATGTGATTATATTATTTGGCCAATTTGGCCAAATGATCAACTCATCAATTGGCGCAAAACAGAGTAACGGAAGGTGAAAGAAGTTTTAATTAATCTTCTTGGTAGATAGCAAAACGCAATGAAGTATCAATGTACGGTATGATGCTTCACAAATGTTGTAAATTCGAAAAACTTCAGTCGCGAGTTCGATTCGCTTTGATTTTTTTTTTCCTTATATAAGATACTGTATGTGATAGGTACATAAATCATATTTTGTGATCGCGAACACCCTCAATTCTTGAATTTATTCCAAGTATAGTAAAGTTTCATTAATGCCACTTCAGAACCTTTGACTTCAACCTCACTTCGTTACATTACATACACCTCTGTAACATAATTTGTTGCAATTTGTTACTCTACCGTTGGTACAGTCCCGAGCACAAACCTTACAACTAGGCAAAATTCAAGAGGGATATACTCTCAAAGTATTGTCAAAAATGCGGTGTGACTTGCATCCCGAGGAAACTCAACTTAATCCTTAGGTCTTTTCTCAAAGTCCCAATCTATTTCATCCAAAACCAGAGGAATTTGTGCTCGCGTCTGTACACTCGCGCGAAGTTATTGTTTCAATCTTTACATTTGCGTGTGACACAGTTTTCATCGAGACATCGAGCTGAATTCAGCATTTCTTTACGAAATTACGACGGAGGAACATTCTGAAGATAGTGTATCGTACAGTTTATTGTTTCACACTTTATTGTTATAGGACAGCTGATAATGTACTCTATTTGTATAGAAATGAGCAGAGTATTTCTAGTATTTCGTTTAAATTTTGCTTATTTAGAATATTCTGCTATTACTGAAATGTTTCATAGCAACTACACCAGATACTAAACAATTGGGAGCAGTAAAATCCAACCTCATAAATGAAGTAAGTATCTAGTTATCTACCATGGTGTTTTACTGATAATCCTACTCATTGTCTATAGTTGCTACCAGTTAAGATGACAATAGCGGTCATTGCCCTTTCCCTTAAATCTCTTCGTACGAACCAAAACAACTAAATATGTATCGTTTTTCATTAGAAAAAAATGTTGAAGATCACGAGAGATGATGATTCAAGACTTGAACAGGCTTATTTTTGGTTTTTGAAGTTAAGAACTTTAATAAATATAGGTGGGTCAACGACCGCTATTGTCATCTTAACTGGCACCAACTATACTTACTTATAAGCACAGAATATATATTAGTACCTTACGGTACAGAAGTTTCACTCCCGAGTTTAGGTATGATAAACGCAAGCGTGCGGCCACCGCACTAGTCTCAATAGGCTTGCACTCGCTCGACTTGTCGCACACGCAGCGCACGCACCCGCGAAACAAAAATAAACTGTTAATACCGTAAAGTACCTCTGACAGCCCTAGCAGATTGAAGCGAGACGGCAGACAGTTATTGTACTATGAACGCTATGCGCAATGCAAAAGGTTGAAATTTGCTTGTTTTCCAGAATAGTAGGTAAATATCTGTGGTAAATATCTCGGGGTTTTTGCGCCGCTTGTATGGAAGTGAGACAGGCCTGTTATATGTCTATATTTTCAAATTCATCATCTCCCTAGCCTTTTCCAAACTATGTTACGTTTGGCCACCAGTCTAATCGGATGCCGCTGAATACCAATATTTTACATGAAGTGACTGCCTATCTAACCTTCACAACCCAGTAAGTACTGGGTATAATATGATATCCCTTGGTTAGACTGGTTGTCAGACTTTAGGGTCACTGACTAACTGTAACGATTGTCAAAGATCTACAAAATGATAGCCGGGCCTATCTTTTCACATAACTGGGCTGAAATTCGCGCCCGTTTTATCTCTACAATACGCATTTTCAAGAGGAAACAAAATGTCCACGAATCACTACTGTTCCAACAATAATCCACTGTTTAATTCATTCAAAAGATTTCAGATTTATTTACTAGAGTAAATATGTGGCGTAACCACAATATATTATAAAATTACATATACTAAAATAAATCATATGTACTTATAATAAACATCACAAATATGTATTACAATATATTACATAATATGTATACATTTAAATATACTATAAATACTTTACATACTAAATACACAAGTACAAACATAAACATTAAACATTCACAATAACACTTAACATAATAATAAACAAACTTACCAGTACTGCAGAACCGCATCGTTGAGTCGTCGAGCGTCACCGCAAGTCGTCGTCGTGTCGTACCGAGTAAACGCGCACCGAGTCCCGCTACTCACCGAAACAAAGGAAGCCTAGAAACATCGCAGGCGCACCGACCGCGCGCCCGCGCCCGCCAGTCCGTCTCGCTCGCTCACGGCAGACGCACGCTCGCTTGCTGCGCGAACATAATCCTTCCGCCTACGCTTAATCGCCTATTCGAAATACCTGCTTGTTTGTGCTTGTTGTTATTATATTATTAGTGGTGAGAATAAACTGTTGTAAAAGTGTCTGGACAGTTTGATTGTGTTCCCTGAAGAAGATCTCGCATCCCGAACAGAAGACACCCACAACACTATCATTCTCCTACATTGGTGACCCCGAACATTGGACACAGCCCGGAACCGCATAAAAACCGTAAGCTAGTGAAAACCAAATTTAAAAATGTCTCAAAATGACAAGTCATCAGCCAAACAAAGCGACGAAGGCAGGTCGCATTCCAAAGAAAGGACATTTATACCATCCGACATTTGTCGTGTCGGCGTACGACTTCCACCGTTTTGGCCGGAGGAACCAGCAGTATGGTTTGCGCAAATAGAAGGAAGTTTTGCGCTCTCAGGTATCAAGGATGACGACACCAAATATTATTACGTCAGCGGGCATCTTGAAAACCGTTATGCCGCAGAGGTGAAAGATATTTTAATTAATCCTCCAGCTAGTGGCAAATACGAAAAGCTAAAAAGCGAGTTAATTAAAAGATTATCCGCCTCGCGCGAAAAAGAACTTACCCAGTTGCTGATGCATGAGGAATTAGGAGACAGGCGACCATCCGCGTTTCTTCGACACCTGCAACATCTAGCGGGCCCAAACATACCGGACGATTTTATAAAGACTGTGTGGACTAGCCGCTTACCGGGCAATACACAAATAGTTGTAGCATCGCAGCCAGAGTCGTCACTTTCTGCACTCGCAGACCTGGCTGATAAAGTGCACGACCTCGTACCACCCGCACCTCAAGTGGCCGCCACAGACGTAGTGCCCAATTCAATCGCCGAAAGATTGTCGAGAGAGATTGCAGAGCTCAGTCGTCAAGTGAAGGCCCTCTCAACAAGAGATTCTAGATCCAGGACGAGGAACAGAAGTCAACGGGGAAGAAGCAACACGCGTTCCCAGTCAAATTATAGAAAATACCCTACCTGTATTTTTCACCACAGATATGGAGACAAGGCACGAAGATGCTTGAAACCTTGTGATTATCAATCAGGGTCGGGAAAAGCCAAAGGCAGTCATCAGTAGCGACACATGATTGCCACAGTTCAACCACCGGTCGCTTTTACATAATGGACAGAAGGTCAAAAATGCAGTTCTTAGTCGACACTGGGAGCGACATCTGCGTTTTTCCCCGCTCCGCCCTGAAGCAAAGGCGACCACGTACTACCGAACTCAACGTCTTCGCAGCGAATGGAACACCAATCGCCACATACGGAGCCCAGCAAATGGAACTTGACCTAGGGCTTCGCCGTGCATTTTCCTGGCAATTCATAATTGCTGACGTCACAAAGGCTATTATCGGAGCCGATTTTTTATCGCATTACGACTTAATCGTAGACTGTCGTAACAAACGCCTCATCGACAACAAGACTAGCCTTTCAGCAAGCACAAATCCAGTTCCTGCATCTGATGACATAACTTCAGTTAAAACAATAACAGGCGAGTCTAAGTACTTGAACCTTCTTCGAGATTTTCCGGAAATCACTCGGCCAGCAGGTACACATCGGGTCATACGTCACAATAAGGTACACCACATAAGAACAACCGCCGGACCGCCCGTATATTGCACTCCAAGAAGGCTTGCCCCGGACAAACTGAAGATCGCAAAACAGGAGTTCGATGAAATGTTGAGAATAGGGACAGCACGACCGTCTGAGAGCCCATGGTCCCCCCCCCTTCATCTTGCCGCAAAAAAGGACAACGGATGGCGTCCATGCGGCGATTACAGAATGTTAAACGCACGGACGATCCCCGACCGATACCTTATCCGGCATATCCAGGATTTCACTCAGAACATAGCCGGCTGCCAAATATTCTCCAAAATTGATTTAGTAAAGGCGTACAACCAAATACCAGTAAACCCTGAGGATATTCCCAAAACGGCCATAACCACACCTTTTGGAATGTTCGAGTTCCCTTTTATGACGTTTGGTCTCAGAAACGCAGGACAAACCTTCCAAAGATTCGTGGACGAAATGACTCGTGAATTAGACTTCTGCTACACGTACTTAGATGACTTCTTGATATCCTCCCCCGATGAAGAGACCCATTACCGTCACTTACGCCTCCTCTTTGAGCGATTAAAAGAATATGGAATGGTCATAAACACTTCCAAATGTGTTTTTGGGGCAGAAGAAGTAACTTTCCTCGGCTGCAGCGTATCTCGTGCAGGCATCCAACCACTGGATAGCAAGATCCAAGCCATAAAGGACTACCCCACCCCGAAAACCGTCAGAGAACTCAGGAGATTCCTGGGGATGATAAATTTCTATCGTCGGTTTATAAAAGACGCTGCCTCATCCCAAACGCCATTGCATAGCCTGCTTACCGGATCTATAAAGGGAAATCATCCCATAAACGTCACCGGAGAAGCACTCCAAGCATTTGAAGGCTGCAAGAAGAGTCTATGCCAAGCGACTCTCCTCGCGCACCCAGACATGGACGCCAAACTAGCGCTAGTCACGGATGCATCAGACGTCGCAATCGGTGGAGTTCTACAGCAGGAGAAAGACGGAGAATGGCAACCACTTGCCTTTTTTAGCCGTAAATTGAGTCCATCACAAAAAAATACTCGCCGTACGACCGTGAACTTCTCGCGATTTACGAATCCGTGAAACATTTCCGACACTTGGTGGAAGCAAGGCACTTCACAGTATTTACAGACCACAAGCCCATCTGCTTCGCATTCCAAGGTCACAAAGAAAAATGTTCACCACGTCAGTTTCGGCATTTAGATTACATAGGACAATTTACAACGGACATCCAACACATATCGGGGAAGGATAACATAGTTGCTGATACTCTCTCAAGAATAGAGGAAGTTATACAGCCTGTCGAGGCGAAGAACTTGGCCATATCACAGCGTAACGACCCAGAACTAAAGCAACTCTTAGAAGGTGGATCTTCGCTTAAGCTTGTCAAAGTAACTGTACCTGGAACAAAACTGGAACTTTACTGCGACGACAGCACTCAGAATCCACGACCATACGTACCAAAAGAGCTCAGAAGGCAAGTCTACGATAGCCTACACTCACTTAGCCATCCTGGCGCTAACGCCACCGCAAAATTAGTGGCTCAGCGTTACGTATGGCCAGGAATAAACAAAGATTGTCGTGATTGGACCAAACTCTGCCACGCATGCCAACGCTCAAAGGTCACTAGGCATGTATCTCCACCGGTGGGCACCTTCAAGCTACCGAACGGCAGATTTACCTACGTGCACATCGATATCATCGGACCCTTACCCCTCTCAGACGGCTACCGTTATTGTCTCACTGCTGTGGATAGATTCACTCGCTGGCCCGAGGCAATCCCCATGCAAGACATAACCGCTGAAACAGTTGCCAAAGCTCTCGTTCGTAACTGGATATCACGTTACGGTTGCCCCACAGAAGTCGTGACTGATCGCGGGAAGCAATTTGAGTCCGCACTGTTGAAACAACTCTCAGAACTTGCCGGATTTCAACGCAACAGAACCACTGCGTATCATCCAGCAAGCAACGGAATGGTAGAACGGATGCACAGACAGCTTAAGGCCGCTATAACGTGCCATGGAACCCTAAAATGGACGGAAAGCTTACCTCTAGTATTGCTAGGAATGAGAAGCGCCTTCAAAGAGGACATTCAAGCGTCACCCGCCGAACTCCTCTACGGCGAACCCCTCAGACTGCCTGGAGAGTTTCTGCAGCCAATCACCGACCAGCACATGACCACTGACCTCACCGAGTACTCAGCACGACTACGTTCTATTATGAACAATATCCGCCCTCGGCCAGCCGCAAGACACAGCAGACGTAACATATTCGTGTTCCGAGACTTACCTTCTGCTACTCACGTTTACGTCCGAGATGACACCGTGAGAGGATCCCTTCAGCCGGCATATACTGGACCATATCCTGTCCTGCAACGAGGCACCAAAGTCTTTAAGCTGCTTGTTAAAGGAAAAGAACAGACAGTATCGATAGAGAGGTTGAAACCAGCCTATATACTTACACCAGATACTCGTTCAGAGACACGTCCGCTGGAAAATGAAACTCCAAACCCTGAAAACAAAGATAATGAAGTAAGAATAACTCGTTCAGGAAGAAAAGTGAGAATCCCTGACTATTATCGCCCATCCTAGGATGGTCTCAAGGGGGGAGTCATGTGGCGTAACCACAATATATTATAAAATTACATATACTAAAATAAATCATATGTACTTATAATAAACATCACAAATATGTATTACAATATATTACATAATATGTATACATTTAAATATACTATAAATACTTTACATACTAAATACACAAGTACAAACATAAACATTAAACATTCACAATAACACTTAACATAATAATAAACAAACTTACCAGTACTGCAGAACCGCATCGTTGAGTCGTCGAGCGTCACCGCAAGTCGTCGTCGTGTCGTACCGAGTAAACGCGCACCGAGTCCCGCTACTCACCGAAACAAAGGAAGCCTAGAAACATCGCAGGCGCACCGACCGCGCGCCCGCGCCCGCCAGTCCGTCTCGCTCGCTCACGGCAGACGCACGCTCGCTTGCTGCGCGAACATAATCCTTCCGCCTACGCTTAATCGCCTATTCGAAATACCTGCTTGTTTGTGCTTGTTGTTATTATATTATTAGTGGTGAGAATAAACTGTTGTAAAAGTGTCTGGACAGTTTGATTGTGTTCCCTGAAGAAGATCTCGCATCCCGAACAGAAGACACCCACAACACTATCATTCTCCTACAAATACATCATCATCATCTGCCTAGCCTTTTCCCTACTATGTTGGGGTCGGCTTCCAGTCTAACCGGATGCAGCTGAATACCAGTATTTTACATGGAGCGACTGCCTATCTGTCCTCCACAACCCAGTTAGTACTGGGTAATACGATACCTCTTGGCAAGACTGGTTGTCAGACTTTCTGGGCCGCTGACTACCTTACGACTGTCAAAGATCTACAATTGACAGCCGGGACCAACTGCTTAACGTGCTTTCCGAGGCACGGAGGAAACTCGGTATGTAATGGGTGGTCACCCATCCACAGACGAACCTAGGCAAGCACGGCTTAACCTAATGGTCAACCCGAGCGGCTGTTATTACTTAGCCACGAGCTCTTTACAAGAGTAAATACATGGGAGCATGAAATATGGCATATTATAATATGCAGACCATGGTCAACAATGAAACACAATACTGTTTGCCATTGCAAAGTGTATAGACATATAATGTGTTATAGGGAACTAACTAGTTTCCATACATGATTGTTTACATAGATGTAGTGCCTAAATGGAGATGGATCAAACACAAACCTCAGCTAATTTACATTTGATAATCTGAAAACTCGCACGGGACTGGTCAATGTGGCGACACTTGGGGCAGGCCTTTGTCCAACAGTGGACGTCTTTCGGCTGAAATGATGAATCTAAAGAAAGAGCAGAGTGATTAATAATGTGATAATACTAACAATATTGAGCCCGTCCTTAATATCTTCAACGCCGCCAAATTAAACGAAAATCACTATCATTAACACTGAAAACCCGTGAAAACCATACCATACTATTCGTATTTACTATTTCGAGTTCTCGATGTTTTTGGCGCTGTTGCAAGCACCATGATCACGGAAAAACTATTTATACGTGACCATGGTGCTTAAGTAGCAAACATGGTAAATAAGTATTCCGTTTTATACTCAGTTTAAAAACTTAAAAATTAAAGCCTCTAAATTAAACACCATGAATATTAAAAATAAGGACAAACTAGAAAATATCGTGTTTCTATCTAACAATGAAATACGAGAGAATAGAAACACACAGAAATCAAAAACACCTGCATCGCAATACAAGCTAACAATGGTCTCGAATGACAAAGCTTTTGACCTGAAAACTGCAAAATAGTAACAAAGCAAACGAATAATTGCAAGTTGGACGGACGATAACTACAGTTCATTGTTTTTCGAACATGGGGGGGAAATACAATTTATAAAGCCCTTTTTCACTATGCGTAACAAAACGGGCGTAACCGTCGCTTCGTATATTGATAGAGTTGGTTTTTGTTGTTGTTTTGATTTCTTGTTAGTCACTCTCCAAATATTGGTGACAACCCAAATCTAAAATGTATTTGAAGTAATTTTAAGATACCATTAAATAATATGTTTTACTACCTGACTTCTATAAGTACCATCATCTGCCTAGCCTTTTCCCAACTATGTTGGGGTCGGCTTCCAGTTTTACCGGATGTAGCTGAATACCAGTATTTTACATGGAGCGACTGCCTATCTGACCTCCACAACCCAGTTAGTACCGGGTAACACGATACCCCTTGGTAAGACTGGTTGTCAGACTTTTTGGGCCACTGACTACCTAACGACTGTCAAAGATCTACAATTGACAGCCGGGACCAACGGCTTAACGTGCTTTCCGAGGCACGGAGGAACTCGGTATGTAATGGGTGGTCACCCATCCACAGACCCACCTAGGCAAGCACGGCTTAACCTAACGATCGACCCGAGCGGCTGTTATTATTTAGCCACGAGCTCCTATCTGACTACTATACCGTTATTTATAATGTTTTCAACATCATCTTACGTATTAAATGTATTTTTCAGGTTCTTTATCAGGCGGAGATATTACGCACAAAGTGAACAAACTTTCAATGGGAAAAAGTGAAGAATTATTCTAAAAATATCTCGAGCATTGTATGTAGTTCAATAAAGCGTTTTTACTTTTAACTTTGCAAGTTATTCCTAAACTTCATAAAGTCATACTGAGGACAACCCCTGTTGTCTCCCCTAGACTCGATTTATTTATGGAAACCATTTCTTACAATTATCAATGAATTTGTCTGCAGTTTCTATCTTATTTCCATATATTTGACGATTAACTGCGGCCGTTAGCGGACCCTTTGTTAGTAAATAATAGCAGTAAATGTTATTTTGGATGACAAAACCGCACAAAGGGGGTTTTCAAGAAAATTAGATTTCAAAAGATCTGCAACAGAGAGCAAATTATAACTGAACGGAAATGAGAAAAAATAAGAAAAATATTAAAAAAAGGGATGTCAAACGTATGTTTGTTCGTTTGAAGCCTATAAGCACGTTTAATAAACATCTTAAAGCAAAGGTACTGAAACTTCATTACTGGCTGCCATTACTCAACATTTGTACTTGTTAGGGTTCCGTAGTCAACTAGGAACCCTTATAGTTTCGCCATGTCTGTCCGTCCGTCCTAGCTTAATCTCTGTGACCGTTAGCACTAGAAAGCTGAAATTTGGTACCAATATGTATATCAATCACGCCGACAAACTGGTAAAATAAAAATTGGAAAAAAATGTTTCATTAGGGTAGCCCCCCTATATGTAAAGTGGGAAGCGATTTTTTTTTTAATTTCAACCTAACGTGTGATATATTGTTGGAAAGGCATTTAAAAATGAATAGGGGTTTCCTAAACCCATTTTTTGATAATGTCAATAATGTCAGAAATAATCGCTCCAAAAGTAAGAAACAATGTGTTCCCCCCCTCTAACTTTTGAACCATATGTTTAGAAAATATGAAAAAAATCTGAAAAGTAGAACTTTATAAGGACTTTCTAGGAAAAATATTTTGAACTTGACGGAAACAACAGTTTTTGTACAAAAAAGACAAAAAGTTGTACAAAATAATTTCTGGACTAAGTTTGTAGTATATTCGTATATGCAAGCATTTTTACATAATGGATACCCGCCTTTAAACTCATAAGTGGGAACACTTATTGTGCCGGACGGGAAACTACGGAACCCTACACTGAGCGTGGCCCGACACGCTCTTGGCTGGTTTTTTTTTAATAATGTAATCACTACGTTCAAATGCGGTCATGTGAACGATGAACGATTTGTTTATTATGAAGCCGAAAGGCACTTGTTCTCCCCACCATTGCGATTTGAATTTGATTTTTTTTGGGACCCTGCCTAGCGTTATAACTTTACTTAAAATAGCTCCATGGCCTCTGTGCTATTCATTTCATCCATCAGCATAATGTTTTGAGTAAATAAAAAACACGTGCGTAAACCGTGAATTTTCACACTTTTCACCCCAAAAAATCTTACTTTCCAGCAATATGTTTTTACGTAGAGTTACTTTGTTTGATGTAATGCTTGGTACCACATAAGTACCAGGACCACATACAAGGTGTGTGTTGTATATTACTTATAAGGAACTTACAATCATTTGTTGTTTCTTGAGCGAGAAAATCGCCGATAGCTTGTCACTTCCTCGTCAGTGTGACAGGAGCCTAATGATACGATAGAACGGAAGCCTGACACACTCTGGTGCGTGGATGGTTTGTCGACGAACCTTACAGCTTCTTTCTTAGAGCTGCATTAATCTCGTTTTTATTACAGACTAGCGAACGGCACGCGGTTTCACCCGCGTAGTTCCCGTTCCCGTGGCAGTACGGGAATAAAATATAGCCCATGTTACTCAGTAAAGACGTGGCTTTCAAATGGTGAAAGAATTTTTAAAATCGGGCGCGAGTATTTTTTGAATGTACTTATTCATTACAAACATACACACACAAACATACAAATCTTTTCTCTTTATAATATTAGTGTAGAATACTAGTTTCCTCTACAGTACGTTTAATTAGTGTTATAATAACAAAATGTGAGGTTAGTCTCCGATCCGGGTTTGCGGGACTGTTCGAAAGAGATACCGTGGCCCCGGAACACAAATGGCGATGAAGGAACATGGATGGGTTTTAGTCAGTAAAAGTCTGACACTCCCTCCTGCTCCGCCCAGAGCGGGAGGAGTCATTTGATGATTTCCCATCCGAAAAAAAAAAAAAAAAGGTTAGTCTCCGATAGCGCTGTTCCCGCCTACGCGCTGAAAGTTTATCCTATGTTTGTAGGAAAATGTTTGTATTGTTTGTTTTTAAACATTATAATATTGTGAACAGTGTAGGTGGGGTTCAGTGTAAATATTTGTCTTCTGTGAAATAAAGGAGTTTTAGAGGAGTTTATTTACCTTGGTTAGGTGCATTTTCTTTGCACAAAGTAGTGATTGTGATATAATATTGAATAAAGAGAAACTTGAATTCGTAGATAAAACGGTTTTCCTGGGGATTACGCTTGATTCAAGGCTACAATGGGGTTCTCATTTGACATCTCTTGCGGGGCGGCTAAGTTCAGCAGCCTTTGCCATTAGAAAAATCCGTCAGTATACTGATGTAGATACCGCTAGACTGGTTTATTTTAGTTACTTTCATAGTATAATGTCTTATGGCATTTTGCTGTGGGGACGGGCTGCTGATATTGAGTCTATATTTATTCTGCAGAAAAGAGCCATCAGAGCCATATATAATCTTCGTAGGCGCGATTCTCTAAGGGAACTGTTTAAGGATATTGGCATCATGACGGTACATTGTCAATACATCTACGAAAACATAATGTACGTCAGAAAAAATCTGCACCTTTTTGGTAAAAGGGGTGACAGACATAATTACAGTACTAGAAATAGGGACCAACTAGTTCAGCCAGGTTTCAGACTCGCTAAAGTAGACTCATCTTTCATGGGGTACTGTTTGAGATGCTATAATAAAATTCCACAAAGTATTCTTGAACTGAATGAGACGAAATTTAAAACATGCATTAAACGCACACTATGTAAGCAAGCATATTACAAGTTGAGCGATTATATCGATGATAAAAATGCTTGGCTCAATGCTGGTCCTGCTCCACATGGACAGGGGCGCATAAATTGATAGCATTAAATTGTATTGTTGGAGCTGCTGAAGATTGTACAACTATCTTTGCATTGTATAGAATCAATCTCTTTAGTATTATATAAATGCATAGCCCATATTGTGTGAGTACTATGTACTAGAAAGCTATCATTCACTGGAAACCTACGTCTTTTTTTTGACTTGAATGTGCCCTGGCGGTTTGGAGTATGTCATGCTCACTCTATTGTCTCGCTGATGGTGGCGCATGTGTCGGATCATTTAGTTCCCTTCAAAATGGTTGAGTTGAATGGTGCTGATCCATGCGTCATGTCCGTGAACGGGCGCTGTCAGTTGTGACTGGTCATCTCTTGGTTGCCATGGCTTATTTGAATGAATTATTTTGAATTGTATTTTTTTTTTGTTTGTGTTTTTTTGCTGTGGACACTTTTACCGTGCACATCTTGCTACATTGTTCTCACATAATATACCATCTCAACGTGAATGATGTAACCAAGATTTTGTAACAATATTCTGATTTAAAAGAGTGTCCATGGAGTTTCTTGCCCATTCTTCTCCATAGAGATCTACGCTAGGGAATGGGCAACTACAGTACTTTCACAGTTTTTATGTCTTGTGACTGGGACTGTAGCTACATTTAATTTTCATCTTTGTTTCGACAATTCAAAAGTGCCTGTAACTGGCTTACTTGAAATAAATGCTTTGATTTTGATTTTGACAAAAACGTAAAAAATTGACAGAACTAATTTTCTTAGCGAGTATGGGGTAGGTACAGTCGGGGTCTTTTCCGCCTGACCATTTTTTTTTTTTTTCGCTTAAAACATGTGGAGGCGCTGAGCCACGCCCCCTTAAAGTTTAGGCCTATTAGGAAAACCCTCAACTTTGGCGCGGAAAATAACAATAACTCGTTTGGCGTGCGTCGTCAGTGCGCTCGGCCGATTCATTTCTTTACAAAGTCAACGGGGCCGGGCGGGCTAGAGAGCGTTTCTATTAGGGCGTGCAAAACCGGAAGGTCCTCAAAACCGGTTTTGAATTCCGGGTTTGAGGGCCCAAAACCGGAAACCGGTGTTAGCCCCGGTTTCGGCAACTTTTTTTTTTTTATACATATTTGAATTTTTACAACAAAACAATATTTTCAGATACACAAATAAAACGAATTGTATCAAACCTCTTTTTAATCAACCATTTATGCCAATACCAAGAAGAACACATTAATAGTTTGGAATATGGATAACATGAACTTAAAATAATATAAAGATTAACTAACTGAGATCAAATCAACAAGAAGTAAGTTTGTGGTATCTCTAATCGCATTGTCAGTTTTGGCAGAAACTACAAATCCAAGTGTTACGAGAAATGCGTATTTTGGAAATGTGTACCCACTGTTAACTTACGGTGTTATATTGGGGGAACTCGACAAACGTACAATCCACATTAATTCTCCAAAAGAAATGTTTTAAGACAATATATAACATGCATAGTACCGAATCATTAAGAAATCGAAAAGATTAAAAAAAACGTCTCGATATTTTTAATCTTGAGCTCATTAATTACGAACTACTAACAACATTAAAGCATTCATATTTGACTATAAAACGAGATCAAATCAATTGTGTACCGTACAGTAATTTAAATAAACAATAATATTTTTTTCCATGAGACAGCTGTTCTTGATAATAATAGAAGTGCATCTAACATTTTATCAGATCATAGCGTACTTCTTATTTCGTTGCAAAAGTACCCAGCACTCGAAAAGGCTTTCCCACTCTCAACACTTGTTGGTAGTACACACATCAAATAGTTACGTCATGCTTTTCATACATGGCTTGTTCTACCTTGACAAACCATGCAAGGTCGAAATAAGTCCGATTCTTGGGGGTTTTCCTGCATTTATCCAATTCCTTAACAAGCTGCTCTTGAAGAGCTCATCAGCTACTTCAGCGTCAGATGATAACGATAACGATGGCACGGACTACTCGGAGACAACTACGGCGATGGTATCAGAGTCCTTGAGCTTATATTTTAGCTGCGGCAATAAGTTTGTAATAGTCGCAGATATGTCAGCACCATTGGGTTTGGGAAAAGTTTAAGGTAAGGTTTGAGTTTGGGCAGGCGGGATCGCTTCGCAGGAGTCGCTTCGTGGGTGCGGGGGTCGCGGAGAGAGAAGTGTAAGAGGGTGTAGGTTGCGTTCGGATTTATTTGATGACTCTCAATTGAAGATTTCTTAATTAAGTGCGTTCGAAAAAAGTTGATTTAAATCAAAATGTAATTCAATAACGGGAAAACCGGAGTTAGCTCCGGTTTTGACTCTCAACCCGGTTTTCAAAAATCCGTAAATTTTGTCCGGTTTCCGTTTTTTTACAAAACCGGAAAACCGGTTTTGCACGCCCTAGTTTCTATGTTGCGAGTGCAAGCAAAAATAAGCTTAGTGGTGGTAAAGCGGGAGTGTCCTCGATAGTACCTACAAGCGATATCGGTAAAGAGCGGTTTTTTTTAAGAACAAGAAGAACATCAACATCACGCGAGTAATCCGCGAAGTCATCAAATAACTCCTTCCGCTCTGGGCGGAGCAGGAGAGAGGGAGTGTCAGTCTTTTACTGACTAAAACCCATCCATTTTCCTTCATCGCCGTTTGTGTTCCGGGGCCACGGTATCTCTTTCGAACAGTCCCCAACCCCGGCAGGCATCGATCCTTGCGGACCCCTTCCTTTTGCTAACTCTCTTTGAGGCGCGCGTGGAACACGAACGCGCCGTCGACACAGCCTGTCGTCATAAGATGGACGGACGGCGCGGCGACGACCTAGGTACATTTCATGTTACGTTACGTTTTTAAGTCTTATGCAAGAGGCGGCAAACCTTGCTATCAACCAAGCACAAATTCAGACTCAGTGGCTGCTACTGAGATATTCCAGATGGAAAAACCCAATAGCACTTTCACAGTTTGCCAAACCCGGGAATCGAACCCTCGAGGACATGAGGCAGTCTTTGCTATGTATTTGCAGCTGTTCTTTTTATCATCATTAAAATTCAATCCACGAAGTGAAAGCAGAGATAATTATTGTAAATAACGTCCTTTGCAGTACATTTAAAATTACCTTAAAATACAGGGTGTAAACAACCTCATCACCAAGCATTCTGTACAGTCAAAGGTCAAAATTCCACTTCCACCGCAATGCACATTATCGTTTGCGCTATACGGGCGGCGCACATAGGAGTATTTAACCCAAAAAGTCGATCAAAAGTCGAATATTACAAAGTATCAATATGAAGGTAGTTTTCGCTACCTGGCAAACCGGAAGGGTCAGGGGACAATATACTGCTCGTCTTTCCTTGTTCTTGCTAACATTCTGTTCACAATCTAGGCGTCTTTCTAACGCAAGTTTGATCGTACGAATTTAATACGCAGTGAAAGTGAGTCAACTAAATTGTTAAAAATAAGTGTTACAATTAGATTAATCGGAATAAATCGAATTATAGTTATGGACGGTGTAGAACAAGGTATTTAAAATTGAAATTACTTTTTGTTTTTGTAATACATACCTTAAATTATTATTTACGCCTTTTTTTGCTGGGTACATTAAAATGATGAGTCGATTTTAGCCTTTTCCAATATTTCAAAGTCTTTTTGTTGTATTTCCGGACATTTCCCGAGTCAAATTCTTTTATCATCTTGTAGCTAGATATACATATTAAAAATTTAAAAAGTAAATATCTGCCAAAACGTGCCAAAATGTTAACATTTTGAAAAATTAAGTGCATGTGGTTTTTACCAAAACAAACTTTATTTTGCGGTCACTTAAGTTAATTTCAGATTTCTCTTGTTGTAGGGTCTTCTGGTGTTAAGATCGTGACGCGAGAATATGGTTTTTGAAAAGCCAGGGAATGTACTGAACCAGATTTCGAAAAAAAGTTGAATTTATTGGAGTTTGAAATAATTAATGACTCTTCATTCCCTACTGATTAAAAATCAAAGTTTATTTATACATTTCTTTTTTTTACGCCATCCTACCAATAGGGGCCTTATCAAAAGAAGCTGCAGAGGCTCGTAGACGTAGTTCGTAGACACTTTTGGTCTAATACTTGTCAAATATGGGTATATTTGACAAGTATTAGACCAAAAGTGTCTAAAAACGTCCGAAGACATCCATATTATAGTCAGTTCCACTGAATTTCGGTTTAAAGAATTTATTCTCATAAGAACAATACATAGGTTCATTTAAAATGAGATACAAAGTAATTTTTATAAATCTAAATAAAGACATTTTGCCTCCGATGCGTGTTGGTGAAGTTATACAAAACAAATATATAGGAAGTATGTAATTGCTAACATTTAATTTGCGGTATGACTACATTTCATAAACGTATTTTCTCAGTTTTAGTTTAAATCTGTTAATATTATCACAATCTTTTACGTCATTTGGTAGGTCGTTAAACAGCTGTGCTCCTTCGAACAATATGGTTTTTTTACCGTAGTTAGTCCGAGCTTGTCTTCGTTGTAATTTATTTTTATTCCTTAGGTTGTGTGATATTGTTTTTTTATGTAATTTTAGTTTTGATTGTATACTGTTCGTGGTGATTTTTTTTATTAGAATGCAGGTACCGTATGTGTATAGTTGTTTGAGATTGAATAATTTGGTTTTTTCAAATAGTGTTTTAGTTGGAGTAAGGAAGTGATAATGGTATAATGTTTTTATAATTTTGTTCTGGGTTCGTTGTAAAGGCATTAGAATAGTTTTTGCAGCAGATCCCCATATTTCAATAAGGTACTCGAGATGTGATTTTACTAATGAGTTATAAATAATAGTACGTATTTTACTTGGGATACAATTTGAGATTTTGCGTAATGATGCTAGTAATGACGTTAATTTTGATTTTACATGTTCGATGTGCAGTTTCCATGTGAGTTTGTCGTCTACCCTCAGACCGAGATATTTTTCGTGGCTCGATCTTTTTATTATGTCATTGTTAATAGTAAGGGGCGGGAAGTCTGGTAGTGGTTTGTTTTTTGCGGTGAAAATCATGTATGTTGTTTTGGACGTATTTATTGTAAGTAAATTGTATTTAAGCCACTCACTGAGTATAGCAAGATCTTTTTGAGCGTTTGTTATAATAGTGTGGATAGATTTATCGAAATAGAAGAGGCATGTAAATTTTATTACATATTGTTCCCTGAATTTCCGAAAATGTTTATTAGGATCCTCTGCAGCTTCTTTTGATAAGGCCCCTATTGGTAGGATGGCGTAAAAAAAAGAAATGTATAAATAAACTTTGATTTTTAATCAGTAGGGAATGAAGAGTCATTAATTATTTCAAACTCCAATAAATTCAACTTTTTTTCGAAATCTGGTTCAGTACATTTCCTGGCTTTTCAAAAACCATATTCTCGCGTCACGATCTTAACACCAGAAGACCCTACAACAAGAGAAATCTGAAATTAACTTAAGTGACCGCAAAATAAAGTTTGTTTTGGTAAAAACCACATGCACTTAATTTTCAAAATGTTAACATTTTGGCACGTTTTGGCAGATATTTTCGTTTTAAATTTTTAATATGTATATCTAGCTACAAGATGATAAAAGAATTTGACTAGGGAAAAGTCCGGAAATACAACAAAAAGACTTTGAAATATTGGAAAAGGCTAAAATCGACTCATCATTTTAATGTACCCAACAAAAAAAGGCGTAAATAATAATTTAAGGCATGTATTACAAAAACAAAAAGTAATTTCAATTTTAAATACCTTGTTCTACACCGTCCATAACTATAATTTGATTTATTCTGATTAATCTAATTGTAACACTTATTTTTAACAATTTAGTTGACTCACTTTCACTGCGTATTAAATTCGTACGATCAAACTTGCGTTAGAAAGACGCCTAGATTGTGAACAGAATGTTAGCAAGAACAAGGAAAGACGAGCGGTATTTTGTCCCCCCGACCCTTCCGGTTTGCCAGATAGCGAAAACTACCTTCATATTGATACTTTGTAATATTCGACTTTTGATCGACTTTTTGGGATAAATACTCCTATGTGCGGCGGCGCCTATACACACATAGCATATTTTATCCGTGTGAGTGATGTTCCAACGCTAACAACCAATTTGGCCACCGTATCACTTACACAACTCATTGAAATTTGTAATAACAATCTTAAGCGGGCAACAAGTTGCTAATGTGTAAGTGTTGTCAAACGTTCTTATAGAAGAAGGTCATAAGTACCACCAATATTGCTTTGCCATTGTGTTGCGAGATTGGCAGTCGACTTCTGACTGTTACTGTACATCTAAAAGTAACTTTACGCAAAAATTATTGCTGTGAAACGACTTTTTTTTTGGGCTGAAAAATCATATTTTGTGGTAAAACTCAATGTAACGCACTCAAAACATTGTGCTGATGGATGGATTGAATAACACGGGGGTCGTGTTAAAAACTTGTACTTATTAAAAAAAAAAAACTTGTCAAAAAGTTGGAACTTTGACCCCCAATATCTCCGTAACTAGAAGGTTCCCAGATATGGTGTAGAACAAAAAAGTGATTGCAAGACGGGGAGAACAAGTGCCTTTCGGATTCGTTAAGAGGTTTTTTACACCCTTTATAGGTAAGTAGGCTCTTTTACATGTGGACATATTCAGGAGTCATAATTAAAATAAAGTAAGTAAGCATGTCGCATGGTTCCTTGTTTGCATACAAATGAACTGATCAACTCATTACTACAGTAAGATCGGAGATACGCTGGAGAATTAATTGGTGGCTGATTTAAATAAAATTATTATCAGTAAGGTTGAAGGTAAAAAGGTTATTTAAATAATTGAATGATCCTTGAATACGTATCATGTTCTATTCTTATCTCGTAAACTTTAAAAAAAGAAAACATCAAGAACATGAAGACATCCGCAAGAGAACCAAGGTTACCGACGTAGCCAGAAGAATGACCAAACTTAAGTGACATTGGGCAGAGCACATTGCTCGCAGAACGGATGGCCGATGGGGCTGAAAAGTTTTGGAGTGGCGACCGCGAACCGGAAGACGTTGCGTTGGAAGGCCTCCCACTAGGTGGACCGATGGCCTGGTTAAGGTTGCGGGAATCCGCTGGATGCGAGTCGCACGGGACCAGACAATGTGGCGACACTTGGGGGAGGCGTATGTCCAGCAGTGGACGTCTTTCGGCTGAAAATGATGATGATGAATGAAACTTATTCATAAAAAAATGTATATTAGGACACGAGTAACCCTATATTATGTGTTGTATGAAAATCAGCAAAAATTAAATAAAATAAACGGCGAAAATGGACTACAAATACCCAAGTATCCAGATACATATCCTTTCTTATACCAGTTTTTCAGTGACACAATGAAACATTTCAGGCGCCAATTTCTTAAGTAAAAATAGTTGTTTCTTTTTCATTATTTTCTATAATACATTATCTAAATAGTAAACTTCTACTAAGTACACATAACCACCTAACCTAGGTAACACAGAATAATCAGTACCTATCCAGTTTTTGCAGCGAAGTAACAATTTAATGCGCTTAGTAATTTGAACTCTGCAAAGAAGCACCCACTGTTTAAAATAGTCTGCACGAATGAAATGTCTTGGATTACATAATAGAGAAAGGACCTACAGTTTTACGGATGATACAAAAAGGTAGAACTTTGTATCAGACCTTGCAAATACAGGCTTCTTTCAGCTGCGTTGGTGGTGTAATGGTCAGCATAGTTGCCTTCCAAGCAGTTGATCCGGGTTCGATTCCCGGCCAACGCACATTTTGCTTTTGTTTGTTGTTTAATTATTATTTATAAATTAGGTAATAAATGGCTAATGGTGTCGATTCTTTTTTGCACAAACTAAACCTAATTTAGGCTATTGCTATCTTTTACTAAAAGGCTGTGCGAGAAAAGGACAGCTATAGCTATGAACTAAGTTAGAGATGTCAAACTAGTTTATGCCTTAATTGTTGCGCTTCACCGTGTTTTTAGTCGACATGTTTTTACGTGCACCCTTCATTTGTATGGAAATATTAGTTCCAACTAAATTTGACAGCTCTAAATTACGTCCGTCTCTTTCTCGTTTTATTAGAGAGAAAAAGATAGCATTAGCCTAAATTAAGTTTAGTTTGTGCACAAGAGAATCGACACCAATGACTCATTTTAACTTGTGTTATCTTACTCATATTTTAATGCGAAAGTGTGAAAGGGTACATAGATGTTTGTTACTCTTTCACGCGAAAACTACTGAACGGATTTGGATGAAATTTGGCACATTGATAGTTTATAACCTGGATTAACATATAGGATACTTTTCATCTTTGTAGTTTGATCCCGTGGGACAGTCACCGAACTTCACGCGGGCAAAGCCGCGAGCATAAGGTAGTGTAACATAAATGTGTTATTAAGTAAACTTTTGTAGATAAGTTTGTATCAGTACGAACAGTAATTCAGCACATTTTTATTTGTGTTTATTTACGAGATGTTAGCGTACTCGACGGCACTAACATTGGCAACTTATTACAGAAAGGGCTATATTATGTAATGTGACAATCTTACGGTCGTAAACACGGATATTATTAGTCGTAAAAATAACCCAATATACACAATATGTTCACCGTGCAATATTTTTTATGATCAAAACAAGGAACGAAGTGGCTTCGGAATAATTATGTATCGTGTATGTGAATATTTGAAATATAACTACTTTTATGGAATTTATTATCACACTCTTGATACTCGATACTCTGCTGATTTCTTTGTATTTGTATTATTTAGGTAAATTTTAATTAAGTAAGAGTTTAATTCGACGACCCGAATAGCGCAGCGGTAGTGAGGCTGCCTTACGTTCTTAGGGTCCCGGGTTCGAATCCCGGTCGGGGCAAATGTTTGTGTGATGAGCATGGACATTTGTTTCCGAGTCATGGATGTTTGTATGTATGGTAATTATGTATTTACAAACAAAAGAGTATCTATGTAGTATATCAACTATCTGGTGTCCACGACACAAGCCTCGTTGCTTAGTGTGGCACTAGATGGCGTTGTGTGTAATGTCCAGCTATATAAAAAAAAGTGACTTGTGATTGGCCACTAAAAACTGTAACCATTCCTTGTCTTTATTGTCAGATAGTTTTCCTAATAAAATAAAATCAAGGGAGTATTTAGATACCTACTAAGCAAAAATTGCACCTTGAATACTGATACTGTTAGCCTGCGTCATCCCACTGCTGGGCAAAGGCCTCTCCCCATGACTTCCAGTTTTCTCTATCCAGGGCTAATGTGGACCACTGGTCGTTGGTTTTATCCAGCTCGTCCCGCCATCTTCTACGAGGTCTGCCGCGACGCCTTCTGGCTGTGTCAGGGCTCCAGAAAGTGGTTATTTTGGCCCAAAGCTCATTGGGCATGCGGCAGAATAATGAACCTTGAATAATTACATAATATATTATGGAGTTAACTACTAAGGTATCTATTTTTATCCTAACAGTCATTGAACTCAAATAGAAAGTATCAATCAATTCCGACCACAAAAATCGCACTTTTTGTAACAAAACAAACGAACTGGCAATAAAACCAAAAAAGTTTTACACCGACTATAAATCATTGTATAATTGATTCCTATCGCCATTCATCGCCGTTATCATTGCAAGTTTATTGGCCGTGATAATAAAATGAGTCCCGAAGGCGTAATCGTAAGTTCGATGAACTTCCCTATCACTTAACCAAGAGAAACCTACCCTTCCAGTTCCACCCTCCGTTACAGGATACCGTAAAGGATATTTGTTATGCGTTTAGTTTAGCCTAATGGCACTATTGCCGAATTTCCCTGAACGAGGGTCCCGATAGAACATCCAAACCACTTAAGGCGACTACAGGAGCTAAACGCGAGTTTTATAATGCAAAAAAGCATATGATTCACTGTAATAAACAAAACCAGAAAATATTAAATGATATTCTTCAGGATATATGCTAGTACGATACGTTTTACGTGCGTGTATGATAGTGTTTTGAAAACATAATACATCTAATTAAATGCTATAAAAAAATCACGAATGTATCTCTAAAAATTTATAATATTTAGTAAAAACAATACTAAAATACATGCGATCATTCTGATTTTTTGACAGATAATTCTACAAGCAACATAATTAGCATCATAGTGTTTTATTTTTTTAGTTCAATCAATAGATTTTTTGTAAATCACAAAAAAAAAACACTCATTTCGCACTTTTCGGCCCGCGATGACTGACGTAACAACCACTGTAGTGCAAGCCGATTAGAACTTTATTCTAACAGTATTTTAAACGAAGTTTGAACCACTACAAATAGAGTTGTTACTTTAGCTCCTGTAGTCGCCTTAACGGTGTCCCTTTCGATCAAATCGATACTTAACTTAAACTGTACACAGTAAACGAGTATAAACAACACTCATTATTTATGGTTCAATAAAAACTTGCTTTAATTACACACTTATTTACGCCTCCATAATTTTTAAAATTGATATTGCCTACATATACTTACATAAATATCATAAAAACTGTAATAAGTAAAAATATTTGATTTTCGATTTTAGCTTCTCGAGACCGGGTTCCGAATAACGAGATATAGAGGGTGTGCCAATTTAGGTCCAGTTTTGATAACTTGTTTACGAGATAAGAGGAATGTCAAACAAAAATAATTACACGCCACAATTCCATGAATATTATCATAAACATGATATATAAACTATAACTCTGGTTTCCCTATATACGTCGTTATAAATATAAGAAGCCGGGATTAACACAAACTCAGCATACTTTTCGTGGCTCAGGCCACCCACAGTAAACCTATCAAAACTACAACAATCGACATCTTTTATCAAAATGTTCGCGGATTAAAGACTAAACTCATGATGTGGAGAACCAATTTACTATTATTAGAATATGATATTATTGCTGTAACGGAATCATTTCTCGATCACTCGGTTGAAGACTCTGAAGTTACCTGTAACGGCTACAGCGTTATACGACGAGATCGTGGTTCTCCGTGCGGCGGTGTGATGCTCCTGTCACGGGCTGGTCTACTCATGAATCGACGCCGGGATCTTGAAACGGATAGCGGTGAAGATCTGTGGGTATCATGTGACATAGATGGTCGCTTGATATTTGTATGTGTAGTGTACATAAAGCCCAGTGCAACTGATAACGACTATATGTCGTGGTTTTGTAAAGTTGAGAGTTTCATACAAACCATAAAGGGCACTGTTTTCATATGTGGTGATTTAAATTTAAATAGTGCTTCGGTTAATATTAATAATTATTTCTGTTATTTTCTGTCATTTTGTAGCATGGCTGAGAAGAATGTTGTGAAGAATATGCATGGAGGTATACTAGATGTAGTGTTGGTTCACGAGAGCGTCGAGGTATCAATAAGCGAGTCAGAAGGTATGGTACCACCCGATAATTACCACCCGCCACTGGATATTACTTTAAAGTTTGACACAGCTTCCCATGTTCGTCCTATGCCAGCTAGTAATAGTGATCGGTCTAAGGACTGGAATTTTAATAAGTGCGATTATAAACGTCTTTATACTCTACTTAATGAGGAATCTTGGAGTACCGTAATAGAATCAACTGATATTACTTTTTGCATGAATAGTTTTTATGAAATTATTTATAATTTCTTTAACGAATGTATGCCAAAAAAACTACGCAATAAAGCTAGTCGCAAACGTTATCCAGTTTGGTACACCCGTGATATAATAACAGATCTTCGAAATAAACACAGACTACATCAAACTTGGAAAAAGTCTACTTGTTTAACGGTATACAAAGCATTTTCTGATTTAAGAGCAAACCTTAAGCACCGCATTATCAAAGCATATAATTCACATTTACATCATGTTGAACGTAATATAAGAGTCAACCCACGACAGTTTTGGCAGCACATATCCACCTTTCGATGCAAAGGAGGCTTTGAGCCTACAATCAACTATAAGGGTCAATCACTGTCGGGTATCCATGCCGCTAATGCTTTTGCTGATTTCTTTTCCAGTGTTTTCTTACCTGAAACACCTGATTTGAATGTCTCCCAAATATGTGCTCTTGAAACATATAGCAATAGTAACTGCGTCAGTTTAGTTAATTTTTCAACTAACGATGTAGAACGTGGTATCAGTAAATTAAAACTCAGTAGTTCTGCTGGACCGGATAACATTCCAGCTAATATCCTTAAACTGTCTAAAACTTCCATAGCCATCCCTCTATGTCATATATTCAACTTATCATTAACCACTGGAAAATACCCAACTCAATGGAAACTCTCTAGGGTTACTCCTATACCGAAGACAAGGTTGAAATCATCAGTTGAAGACTACAGGCCTATTGCTATATTGTCTGCCCCTGCTAAAGTATTTGAACACATTTTATATAAGGAAATTCAAAGACAAGTCGATATTTATTTGTGCAATGAACAACATGGTTTTCGCAACAAAAAGTCAGTTGACACCAATTTGCTAACATTAGTTGATTTTATTTCTTTTCAAATGGACCGCGGACAGCAAGTAGATGTGCTGTATTTCGATTTTCGCAAGGCCTTTGATAGAATTAATAACGACATCTTGTTACGCAAGTTAAGTGCCATAGGATTTACACCCAGTCTTCTTCTTCTGTTTTCTGACTATCTCCGGGACCGTCAGCAATTTGTTCGTCTTGGCTCATACAATTCACATGCGTATCATACACGATCAGGCGTGAGTCAGGGTTCCATTTTAGGTCCCTTGCTTTTTTTGATTATGGTAAACGATCTGCCACAAATAATAAAACACTCGAAATGTCTACTTTATGCCGACGACCTGAAAATATATGCAACAGTAAACTCCGTGTCTGACTGTATAGTTCTCCAGCGTGATATCGATGCCTTGAGTGAATGGGCTGCCACTAATAAAATGGAATTTAACACCTCTAAATGTCAATTTATGAGCTTTGGCCGTATGCGGAACCCAATACAGTACGACTACAGCGTGAACAACGAGTTTATAACCAGAGTGTCGACAGTGAAAGACCTCGGTGTACTGTTTGATAGCAAACTGACCTTTCATACACACATTATAAGCTTGGCTAAAGAATCATTCAGACGCTTAGGTTTTGTTTTACGTAACTGTCAAGGTTTTAATAACCAGGCAGTTATCAAGCTCTTGTTCAACGCCTTAGTTCGGTGCAAGCTCGAAACTAGCGCTTGTGTATGGAATCCTCATGAGGTAACCTATACACTCATGCTGGAAAAAGTGCAAAAAGCTTTTCTTAGGTACCTCTACAAACATGTATTTGGATATTATCCATATATGTATCCTACTAAATTTCTTTTAGGATGTTTGAATTTTAATTCCCTTAAAGTCAGGCGTGCTGTTGGCCAACTTACAATTGCCACAGATAATATAATACTTCGTACAGATACCCAATCCCATACAAAGAAATGACACCTCCCTAAGTCAGGTAATTGCTCGGGTTATTTTTTGGTTTCCATTACTTCAACAGATGGCAGCACCAGCGTCTCACTAATTGCCGCAAACTCGAGTTTTACAACGCCATCTAGGAGTCCACCATCACATCACCTAGGTAGATACAGAGTGGAATCGATTGCGATGATATCGAAACTAGATGGCGCTGTTTTTATATAGATTCTCACCAACGCACCATGATCCGTGCCTTCAAGGACGAGTAGGTAATAATAATACAAAAAACCGGTCATGTGCGAGTCGGACTCGCGCACAAAGGGTTCCGTACCATTATGTATACAACATTAGACAAAACGGCAGAAAAACACGTTTGTTGTGTGAGAGCCTCCCATAAATATTTATTTTATTTTGATTTAACTATTTATTTTTAAATTGAATACAAAACTAAATATTGTATGAATATTTGAAGCGTTTATCTGTTGCCGTTATTAATAATGAGCAAAAAACAATGACGTATTATATATAGACACGTCATGAACCAACATCGCGGCGCTTAAAAACGGCGAAAATACTTAAACTACTTATAAGCGTGAAGAAAGAGAAAGAAAATATGACACCGAACGGCGGGATGCCTGTTGCGAGAGGGAGATAAATATACATCTTCAGTCACGTCACAGGATTTATTAAATTATAAACAAACGTAGCGTCGCGCGACAGGTTGGTGCGTAACTAAGCGCGATGTGGCCAATTGGCTTCATTTCATGTTGTCATTTTAGAGTGCGGACAACGTATCTATAGTTTATATATCATTGGCAAAAAACGGCAAAAAAATCAAGTTTGTTGTAAGTGAGCCCCTCTGAAATATTAATGTTATTCTGTTTTTTGTGTATTTGTTGTTATAGCGTCAGAAATACAGACAGAAATACATCATCTGTGAAAATTTCAACTGTCTAGCTATCACGGTTCATGACATACAGCCTGGTGACAAACAGACGGACGGACGAACAGTGGAGTCTTAGTAATAGGGTCCCGTTTAACCCTTTGGGTACGGAACCATCAAAATGTCTTGAGTGGGCAAAACAGTTTCATTTATGTGAGTGAGCTAGCAATATACACGCTGCGGCGAATGAATCTTTATGTGTTTTTGAGTATTTCAATGCATACGGAGCCCTCTTACATGTCGGCGCCGGCGCGCGGCGTTACGCTAATATAGGTATTTTACGCACCGAGCGGGCGGCGACCAACGCAAGCGATACATTCATTCATAATATCTATTCACTCGCTCGCACTAAGATATTGCGAATATAGCGGCGAAGAGATCTTGATCCACTGTAATACAAGTTTTCGGTGAACGGAAAAACTTTTAATGTGATATTTTTATGTTATTTAATATTATTATAATTCGTATTACTTAATGTATTTTTCACTAATTATTAAAGTGTTGATACATAAATATTCTAATTGTGACGCAGTAACCGAGCGTTATCACCAACATCTGTAACATAGTGGTCTGGAAATCGTGCTTCAGAACTCATAGTCGAAATAATTATGGTACTATCGATACTATGAAAGTACGTGATATATTTTAAGAGAATAAAGTCCGCGATATTCGTATTATTTTAACGTTTCAATTACTGCTACATTTTAAATACGCGGTTAGAAACGAACGCGTTGAAAACGAACGTGTTTTCCAAGCAATCAGGTTTTAAATAGGTAAAAGGATAATTTAGCTTCAGAAATTTCTGCTCCCTAGGCAGACAAATATCTTTGTCTAACTTTTATGTGCACCTACGTAAATAAATAAATAGTACACAGGTTAACAAGTAAACAGGTTTTAACAAGTTTAAATAAATAATTATTTTATTTGATGCTTCAATTACCATGTTTTTCAACGATCAAAACTGCAGTCGTAGTTTACGATGTTCTAGGATGCACACAAAAGCAGCGTCTATACGGCAAGACGCACACCACGATAATACCGACACGAGGAAACGCCAGAGTAGCCCGCGAAATTTTATTTTGCAATGCAATGCGCATGTCAGTGTCAGCCTGTATGTTGAACAAAATATGTAGGTATGATTCGCGACCGCATGTATTTACAGAATTATCATCATCATCATCATCATCAGCCTATTAATATTTCCACTGCTGGGAGGGAATGGGCTATATATAATCCACCACGCGGGCCCAGTGCGGATTGGTAGATGTCACATGTTGAATCGAATTTTTTGGTTCTAGGACATGCCGGTTTCCTCACGATGTTTTCCTTCACCGTTTCTAGAGGAGTGGTGATGAAATAAATTACACAGAGTAATGCGGGGCCGCCACCACTGGGCCACCGCTGCTAATTAAAATCGTCAATACATTCCCATTTAATAACTATTTAATGAAAAGATCATTCAATGGGATTAAATGAAATTAGAGGGTTGTATTGATGATTTTAATGATTACAATTCTGTAACTAGGTACCTACATACCTACATGTTACGGCCGCGAATCATATTTTTTAATTAACAAGGTGACACTGACCTGCAAAAAACGTAAGATAAATAAATTTACTAGTGTGCCATTTGCGCAGCTTTACGTTAGATGTTCCGAGCCGCTATAAAGTAGACCGTCACTTGCAGCACAGAATAGAAAATAGTACTAGCTTGCAGCTCATAATACTTAAATAGGTATCATTAGTTAATTACCTACTCAAATAATTCAAATCGCTTGTAATTTAATTTAGTTACTGCAGCAAGGAAATAAAATGAAATAGGAAGGTACCTAGTAGAAGTAGGATGAAAGATGGAAATAGGTACTAGCAGTACTAGCACAGTACTAGGTAGCTACATACATTGTTTTTGTTTACTTGCTAAGTATAATAATTATTATTGGCGCCAAATAGAATAGTACCTACCTATTCTATTATGCATTTTGCAGTGCACTGCTCGATCTATTTCTAGCTTGTTATTAAGGTGGATGCTCAAGGGTAGCCCGCGAAATTCAATTTTTTTTACGTTTTTTGCAATTTGCAGGCCAGTGCTAGGTTGTATGTTGATTAAAATATTGTTCGCGATTGTAAGACGTAGGTATGTAGTTACAGAATTATAATCATCAAAATCATCAATACAACCCTCCAAGTTCATAAAGGTCTAGCAATGACTTTGACCTTGAAAAAATCGTTCCTCGACTTATATGAACTTAGAGGGTTGTTTTGATGATTTTGATGATTATAATTCTGTAACTACATACGTCTTACAACCGCGAACAATATTTTAATTAACATACAACTTAACACTGGCCTGAAAATAGCAAAAAACGTAAGAAAATTTGAATTTCGCGGACTGGTTGGAGCATTCACCTTAACACGACGACTATCGAACTTCTACAATTTTTTTTTTATGATTTAGGATTACTTTGGACAAAATTAGCTAAATACCTACTTACTTCATATATAAAGAAGGCAAACCTACAAAATTATGCTCAATATAATATTTTTTGAGCTATCGATAACCTTTGACAAAACTTAGCCCTATGGCCCTAATGTACCTTTTTTGGGACGTAAATAACATTTGCTTATTGATAGTTTTCTCAGAATATAACGCCAATCCATAAACCAACAATAAAACCGCATTCAGTAGGTAGGTAGGTAGGTATAATGGGTGCAAGTTTGTAGAGCGCGTAAGCAAACCTAGGAATTGTTTTTTTGTATTCAAAAGCTTTGTTTTCTCTCTTTTACCTATTGGGGTTGGTGATGGTGATGTTAAACGTTGAATGAAAAATAACTTTTGTTTTATTTAGGTTAGTTTTAGAGACGTTATAAACCGATCCTTGATAATTAATGTTAGGGTTTGGTTATGTCAAACGTTGAATGAAAAACATAACTTTCGGCGTTGTTTTTAAATGATGCTGTTACCTGTTGTCCGCGATTCGACCTTCGTGAAATAATTACAAAAATAGTAAGTACAGCGAACTATTTAAATCGAACCTAGTTTGTTAAAAATGACAGTCTTTTTTATGCACGAAGACTTAAGTAATTATCATTCTAAAATAAAAGTAGTCTTCATTGATGTATTAGAAGGCGGCCTCCGAACAGCTATCTGCCAGTTGTCCCGTCAAACGCCGAAACACAGGCAGACAGACAAAGACAAAAATTAAAAAAACAATGTAGGTATTCATTCAGTAAAAAGACACACTTCAATATTATTTATTTGTTTAGATTCTCTTAATCGCACATTGAATATGACATCGCACCTTGCATTCAAGGACAAGTAATAACAATAGGTACCTACACTAACAAAAAATATCTCGCTCGAGTTTTTACTGTGCTCAAGTTGTGCTAGCTGTGCAACAGTTTAATTTGTGTGAGTGATAGCTCACAAACAAAACTGTTTCGTTCCGCGTGTGAAGTAAATTGAGTAAAACGCCATCTATACAAAATAGCTCTAAACAGAATGATCTACAGATGGCTGACTTTTGAAAACTTTATCAATCTGGGTTCGGATTGAAGTAAAAGGCCTCCTTTATCTTTTTTGTTGAAATAACGTGTTTTATGAGTGTAAATAGATAAATTAGCATTAAACAGGGAACATTTGAATTTTTGCTAATCTTATTTCGGCCGAAATCTACCGTTTAACGCATTTTAGTGATTGTCAATTTCATTACTGTTACCTATGCTGCCATCTATTGATTTTTTTCAAGACTAATTATAATTTGTTCGGGTTGAGACCCCATGCAATTGCGTATAAAATTATACATGGTTATACCAACGCCTCGGAATTACATGCTGAGCTGTGTCAATTATTTGTTCCAAATAATTATATTCGCTCTAGGAAACATAAATTGTTTAATGTTCCATTTAGTCGCACTGTAGCTCGATCCACTTCGCCTGTACCACGTATGCTTACGAACCTCAACGCTCTCGTGGAGACCAACCCTGGATTGGACTTGTTTGCTGATGAATGGAAGACGATATTGTTGGAATGTTTGTGGTTCTGCGAGAAGACCGAGTAAAAGGATTAGGTATTTAATTTAGTGTTAATGGTTTTAAATACTGTACTAAATAAATAAATAAATAATAATATCTATTGCCAAAATATTTGTGGTCATAAGATAAGTATCAATGTATTGAAATATTTTATTTTTAACCGACTTCCAAAAAGGAGGAGGTTCTCAATTCGATCGGTATATTTTTTTTTTTTTGTTTTTTTTTTTTTTTTATGTATGTACACCGATTACGCTGAAATTTATGATCCGATTTACGTGATTCTTTTTTAGTTTGATGCGGAATAGTTGTCAATTGGTCCCATAAAAATTTTACATAGTTTGGCCCAGTAGTTTTCATTTTATGAATATTTTTACTTCAGTCGTGTGGTATAATTTCATGTATGTTCACCGATTTCTCCTCCATTTGTGAAGTGATTTTCAAAAAAAAAAAAATTATTTGAAATAGTATACTCCTGAGATGGTCGCATTTAAATTTGGTGAAGATCTGATGCAGGTCTTCGGAGATATACAATGGAACTCTTCAAAACTAGACGGTAAATCGGTCGTGATTTTTGCAATTGCTTGGATGTTTATTGTTTATACAACATCATGACGTAACATCACGCCTGTATGCTCTGAGGGGTACGCAGATGTGTACAATACACGTAAATTTCGACAGTTTAGATATGTTAAGTTCCATTTATTGGGGATAAGCCTATTACCATGACATGTATTGTTAACAATGTAAAATAAATGCATAGCATATATTTGTATAGGCTATTACGACTAAAAATGGAAAAATAAAAAATCTTTTTGCAAAAAAAATAAAACCGACTTCAAAACACAAAAAAGTGAAAAATAACTTTAGCTTCAGAAGTCGGTGACAAAAAAAAAACTAAATGAATCAAAAAAGGTCACCGACTTCTGAAGCTAAAGTTATTTTTCACTTTTTTGTGTTTTGAAGTCAGTTTTTTTTTTTGCAAAAAGTTTTTATTATCTATATTCAATGCCATGGTAAATTTAATTAATAAAATTAAATTAATAAATTAAATTAATAAAAGCGTTCGCTTCTTTTTTATCGTGTGGTTAGTGCCTAACCTGGTGTCAGAGTTTTTATGCCGCCCTGGGCCTCTAAATTGGCTTTGGTCTAGAAATCAATGAATCACTAAGGCATGCAGGTTACCCCACGATGTTTTCCTTCACCGAAGCAAATGATAATTATACAATACGCACATGAATCTGAAAAAACCGGCCAAGTGCGAGTCGGACTCCC
This sequence comes from Xestia xanthographa, assembly GCA_905147715.2. Classification (NCBI taxonomy): domain Eukaryota; kingdom Metazoa; phylum Arthropoda; class Insecta; order Lepidoptera; family Noctuidae; genus Xestia; species Xestia xanthographa. Next base: position 15,812,989 of record LR990659.1, on the reverse strand, counting down.
GCACGAAGGGTTCCGTACCATTATTATCAAAAAAAGGGCAAAAAAATCACGTTTGTTGTATGGGAGCCCCCCTTAAATATTAATTTTATTCTGTGTTTAGTATTTGTTGTTATAGCGGCAACAGAAATACATCATCTGTGAAAATTTCAACTGTCTAGCTGTCACGGTTCATGAGATACAGCCTGGTGACAGACAGACGGACTGACGGACAGACGGACAGACAGACGGACAGACAGCTAAGTCTTAGTAATAGGGTTCCGTTTTTACCCTTTGGGTACGGAACCCTAAAAATCAGAGGTTGCTAACGTTGCCTTGGGTTCGAACCTTCGAACTTGAGACTTAGTGAATTGGCAGTCCGACGGTAACCCACTTGACTAGACTATCACTACCACTGCAATAGAGTTCGCTATCTGATAGGGAAATAAAAGCAGAGGGGCGTAGTAGACTCGCAGCTAATTTTGTCTCGCAGAATCTTTGTTTTGAAAATACGTTGTATCGTGAAACGCAAGCGCTAAGTAAAATAAAATAAGTAATGTATATGTAATAAAACAATTGTATAGATATCATACAGAACACCTAAAACTATAAAAAAATACTGAGTGGGTACTCAGTTTAATATGTAGCTTAGGGAATCAGTTTAATAGATAAAACTCTCAAAGAGAGTGAAAAATATAAATATTGACGCCACGCGCTTTTAAATAAAGCTGTGAAGGCAAATTTGTAGGGACATTTATTGTAAGTAGGTATTTAATGCACTGATATAATATTCATCAAAAATTAAGACATCCGCAAGAGAACCAAGGTTACCGACGTAGCCCGTAAGTGACATAGCTCGCAGAACGGATGGCCGATGGGGCCGCAAAGTTCTGGATTGGCAACCGAGAACCGGAAGACGTTGCGTTGGAAGGCCTCCCACTAAGTGGACCGATGACCTTGTGAAGGTTGCGGGAATCCGCTAGATGCGAGTCGCACGGGACCGGTCAATGTGGCGACACTTGGGGGATACCTATGTCCAGCAGTGGACGACTTTTGTCTGAAATGATGATGATGATGATGATAATATTCATCACTTAAATTATCAAGATAACAGTATTATTTACACTATGTACAAACTACAACTCTAAAATTGTAATAAAATTATGTACAAGTATCAAAACGGTTACAAGACGTCTAAAAATTTGTCCACATCGCTGTCAACAGGAAAATTGCCCAGAAGGCTGGCAGCATTGGCACGTTGGACGGCAATGCTGATTCTTTGGCCAAAAAATAGGCCTGCCCTCTAGTCACGTGAAGAGTCGACCAACCGCTTGGATAATAATATACTTAAATATATTATTACAAGTTGAACTGTCAATGATAACGATTTCTTCACGCATCAATGTCAGCATTCGTTACAGTCGTTTGTTTCACGCGTCCAAAATATTATGTTGCATTTAGTTAACTAATTATACAATTAGTCATGCTAATATATTAAATGCATGTCAATGTCATTTAGTTTTACTAAATAATTAAAGCTTTGGTCTTTTCCGAATACATTTTTAATTTTCTGTTTGGGAACTAGAAAAGTAACATTTTATTTCATTTTTTTTTTTTGCTTTTGACTACCTCGTTGGTTTAATATTTGCTAGCGTTACTGCTGAGCATCAGGTCCTGGGTTTGATTCCCAGGTCGGGCAAAGTGTAATTGTGTTTTTACGTCAAGAATTTCTTAGTAACTGTCAAAGAGTCTGGATTTGATCCCAGTTAATGGCAATAGGCTCACCCCCTATCACATGGGACTGAAACATAACTGACGAAACGTGGGTATCTATAGTTACCCTTGTCGTCGGGTTCACCGAAGAAAGCTGAGTCTGCAGAATGCGCCTCTCTTGCACCCCACAGCCCCGCTCACGTCCTGCCAGCACCTCGACCCGCCGCCGCAAGGCCGCACGACACGGTCCCTGTTTCTGCAGCGCCTGCAAAGTCTCGACATGTTCCTGGAGATTTCGCTAGCGTAGTCGCAGGCATAACTACTCCCGCTGGGAAGCCCGTGCCTGGAAAGGTACCGATTCAAGCTGATGATGGTTTCGTGACGGTGGTGAGGAGGAAGCGCCGCCAACGTACGAACAAGAACCGCTGCGGCACGGCTCCATCGGAGCCCAACGTGCCTATTCGTGCCGCGAAGCCGAACACACCGGTGTACATCTCCCGCCTACACTACACCACTACAGCGGAGAACATCGTGGAGTACGTACGTCAGAAGACCAAGCACGTGGCGAGAGTGCAGCTGTTGGAGTCGCGCTGCAACGTCAACTTTAAGGCGTTCGTGGTGCGAGTGCCAACGTGTTATCTGCACCTCGTCTTGGAGGAGGACTTTTGGCCGCAGGGAGTGGTGTTCCGTCGCTTCCACGGGCAAGTGCCACATGAACGCACGGTGACATAGTGCACAAGTGAAGTGATAACCACTAAGCGTTTATTCCCGATGTGGTACGCCACGTCCCCGTTCCACGGGGACAGCGGTACTTTAATTAAATATTTAAAAATACTTGCCGTTGTCCCCGTACACTGTCCCCGTTAATATAGTTGAATAAATTATTGCCCACAGTCCCCGTTTTTTCTTTTTTAACCGTCAACATACAAAGTGTATGGAATATTCGGAAGTTAGTCTTGGTACCCGGTAGATTAATATAAAGGATTTAGACCTTGTTTTTAAGTAGGTTTTTTTTATATAATGAATTTGATCGAAATATTAGATTATACGTTTATTCCCAGAGGTCCTTTATACTAACACAGTTTGTATTTTATCACATGTATGTTAGTCTGTAAGGTATTTATCTATGGGCCAAAGTTGCCTGAAAATAAAGGTATTTTTATTTTATTTTTACAGGTACTATCAGATACACCTCTGCCTAACACTTCGGGGATTACAGGCGTGATGTTTTGAGTTTTTTTAATTCATTTAAATTAGTATACACTGTTAACAGCTTAACATTTAGGTTACAAAGTATAGGTACCAAGAATAATTCAATTTCATTCCGTACTTAGGTAATTTATATAGTCCTGAACTTTCCAAAATAAGAAAAACCCGTAAAACTGCTTGCGTTGAAAATCTTTTATTCAGATACTTGTATTGAGATGTCTATTTATAATTTACTTCCAATAAAATCGAACATTATGAAGGTGTTTACATTGTAAACCTATTGAAACAACTGTACAAACAAAAAAATGTGAAACCATTACAGATTTAAATAAACTCGTCGTGGGCGTTGATGGTGTAATATAATGGTGGTCAGCATAGATTAGGGTTGCCATAGCATTCTAAGTACTGACCGGGACATTAGCAGTAACTGACTGAAAATACCCATATAATGTAAAAGAAAAATTAAAAAAGAAATGAGATATCTACAATTCTACAATGTAGATTCTACACATGAAACTCTAATAATTGCTAGATGATATTTTTCAGATTTCTTCACCTTATCTGACAAGTCTGGTTTGTCCATAACATACTTATAATATTCTGAACATGTCATTTTGTAATTGAACTTGCACTGAATTATGCTTTCGACCATGTCTACGTGAAGGCGATTACGTTCTTTAGCAGCTACTAAAGACGGCGGCCAGGGCCTGCCGCACCGCGCCGCTGCCTCACCGGTCTGCGCTGTACGCGTATAACACGTTGCAATTGAAATACCGGAACATTTTGTATATCAACCGGGACGACTGGGACAGAAGTACCAAACCGGTGACATGTCCCGGTGTACCGGGACGGATGGCAACTCTAGCATAGATACTAGCAGTTGTGTGTCTGTTTCCTCTTCCGCTTAAAACATACTTAATTATCCTTTTCGTGATTATTTTTTTTAATATTATAAGTACCCACAATTTAATTATAGTTCTTTAAATTGCGACGAGGAATAAATGAATGCATGAAAATTGTGTACAAACCGTCTATGAAGACGGAAAAATGTTTTCACCTTCCTGCACAAACGCAAAACGTAACTATTTCCGTGTTAATAGACTAGAGAGATATACACGAAGGAAGCAACGCTTTGAAACTAGAAACGGTCGAGCAGTCGCAGGTCGGAGGAACAACTCGCTACAAATAAAAAAGCAATGCAGCAGTGCAGCCGACGGTGAAATCGGAGGATTGCACCCAACTCTCGATTTCCAAAGAAACTTCTAATAAGAAAAGTTGCACTGAAATAAGATTATGAGTATATTACTTTCCGCTCCTCATTATTTACCACGCTTCGTAGAGCCGTAACAAAAGGAAATCATATTGGAGAAAGGAATTCTCAAGAAGGAACAAAGAATATTAGAAAAGGGTACTTACACTTACAGATGAAAAAGCAAATTAAAGATAGTGAGAATAGGTTTCATGGCATAAGTAGATCTAAGTAATTAAGCTTTCTGGGACCACTGAACTGAACAAGCATTTTATCTGGCGAAATTATCGCCCACTATGTAGAACAAAGGCGAAATTATACCGAGCAGAGATACCTTGTCTCACTTAATAAAAACTCTTGTTTACAGTTTTGTATTTTCTTATCAGCAATCAGGTGGTCAATCAATCAGTCTATTAAACGAGCACTGTAAAAAAATATATCTAACCGCTGTCCGAATTAACACCGACAAATAAATAAGAATTAACTGTAACATTGAAAGCATTGAGGTGTGCTCGAATATTACAGATAACAAGTGGATAACGTCTTAATGGAGTTGACTACTTGACAGACAGATTAAACACGCAATGAGAGGGCAACAGGGCAAGTACAGGGACCAGTATAACTATACACCTCATGATGGCGCTAGTTTCAAAGGCCAAAAGCTTCCATCTTCAAATGCAGAACCAAGAAACTTAGTTCGCAGTTTCTTCGCGGGTCAATATACGCCAGATGTAAAATAAAATAAAATCCGTAACGAACCTGACATGCCGCGCACTAAATTCACCAGATAGTGTTGCTCCACAAATAAGAAAGGTTTTCGAAAGTGAATGTAAGTAACAAGTGCATAATAACCGGCTACTCCCTTTATAGTTAACCTTTGCATGTCATTATTGATGTGAAGCGTGCCGCTGACAACGTAATCAGAACTCGACTTATGATGATAATGGTACGGTTGCTAAAAAGTAACGGTTTTTTTTTCGTATTGTGTCCGGTTGATGGTAATAGGCTTGCCCCCTATTATATGGGACTTTAACATAACCGACAAGGTACACCTATCCTTACACCTACCCTAATCCTTCCCGAATTACAGGCGTGATGTCATGATGGAATATTTTACATAATATATTTATATTTTATAATATTATATTTAATATATTTACATAAATATAATTTATAATATTTATACAGAGTGTAAAATACCTCATCGCGAAGCCGTCAACCAAGCATTCTGTACATTAAACTAAGTATAATATATAAGTGACTTTTTGTAAGATACGATCATACGAAGCTGACCCCAATACATTTGTGAAAATGCTAAACAAAAGGAGGACATTGATAACGTTAACGGCGTACAAAGAAAAACAAAAACTTAAACTTACTTAAAAATATGGCACAACAAATTCATAACAAAACCTAACCTAACTTTTGGCGGCGACGTTTTTGACCGCTGCTGATGCAAACTTCTTAACGAATGCAGAACGTTAAGCTGTACAGATTATAAGATAGGATTAAGTTAATTACTTCGTACTAAACTTCAGTTACAGCCTCTTAAGGGCAGGTAGTCCCAATTTTCCCAATTTTACATAACTTTGATTCAATAGTAAACAAAGAAATAGTAATTTTTTAAAGCCAAAAAAAATTGATATTATAGTTGACTATATTTACTAAGATAATTTGTGGTTCAAAACATGATATCAAAAACTTCACTCGATGAAAAAAAAATCCGAACAGGAGCCTAATTCGAATATTTTTTTATGTTTTTCTTATTTTACTTGGAGAATATGAAAGTTTTACTTCCAAAAAAAATATCTAATCAAAGTTAATAACATATAGAACAATTATTTGTGGTTAAATTTTTCAAAACAATTTAATCCTTTTAATAATAAATTATTATATAAGAAAACGGCTTGCGCACGTGGATTCAGTCGCCCGCCAGGCCTTGACGAGGTAGGACCTATGTCCCTTTTGCTGGCGCACGGCTGTCCCGTCGATTTATCAAACGATTTATTTAAAGAACGTAGTGTAATTATAACAGTACAGTATTTTTTAACCGACTTAAAAAAAGGAGGAGGTTTCACAATTTGACCGTAGGATAACTTCGTCGTTTATGAACCGATTTAGATGATTCTTTTTTTGTTGGAAAGAAGATATTCCAAGAGTAGTACCATGACCATGAAACTGGGATCTGATGATGGCATCTCAGAGAAATCGAGGGGAACCTTTGAACATCGTAGTGCGACTAGTGCGTTTGTTTTTTTGTTCATTGAGTATTTTAGAGCACTACTATTTAAAGAAAGTTTGGACTCGATCTGATGATGGAACCCGAAGACAGTCGAGGGCACTCCTCAACGATTCACAATAATTACCTGGTGTTTGGGCTTGATTAATTTGTATTGATGAGAACTTTACACCTAAATGGGTTGTGGTCATCTTTAGGGGTCTGATGATAAAGACGAAGGACAGTCAAAGGAACTCCTCAACGTTTTACAGTAGCTACCTTGTGTTTGGATTTAATTCATTTCTATTGATGAGAACTTTGCACCCATATGAGTTGTAAGTGCCATTGGTCTGATGATGGAGACCATAGACAGTCGAGGGAATTCCTCAACGAACGAGTTTACAATATCACGAGATAGATTATAATCTAACGGTATTTACAATTTTAAGGTGACACATACAACAAATAAAGCATGTGTCTCTTCGTGAGATAAAAACAATGTAAGAAACCTAGTCAAATTGTTCGCGACAAGTGTCTAAAACAGTGTTTTTATATAGTCTATAGAAAGAACGTTCGAGAAAGTACGCTATTGCCGTGTTTGTGATTCTTTGTCGAGTACTTTCTGTTATTATTAGTTTTAAAAGTAAGTAGGTACAAATTCCCTCGAGAATAGTCTCGTCACAGGTGCGCGTACGCAAAATACTAATAAAAAACATCGAGAAATGTTAATTTAATTTCGACCGTACGCCGAGAGCGTAAAGTACCTACTTCCTTCTTCCGTTCGAGTTATTTATTATCCTTTTGCTTATAGTTTCCTTTGTATTTTTTTGTTAATGTTTTTTGTTCATGCTTTTTGTATGAATTAAAAGATTGTCTAGCGAACAAATACTACACACCGCTAGAGGATTCGCGAATATTTTTTGTGTGTCTGCTAATAGTATGAAAGCACAGCGCAGGCACCGCATAGTATTAAGTTTTGTTTTCGACATTGGAACAGTCAGTTTTGTTTACGATATTCAAGCAGTCAGTTTCGTTTCGATATCCGAATAGTTAACAGTTCTTTCCGATTATAGTTTCAGCTCAGTTTTTCCAGTATTGTCTGCTTGTAGTGTCTTACCATAGTCAAATAGTGTTTCATTTCTTCTCCATCTACAATAATAGTGCAGTATTTTCCAAACCCACCTCTCCGTTCCACGAAGCTAACGTTTACACCCGGAACTTTCGGTACAGGGCGGTTAGTGGCTCAGATTTGGTTCCGTTATAGTTTTTGAATTTCCAAACACGAGTCCACCCGTCTGGTACACAAATAATCGAATAAATTACGAATTGCAGCAATTTGTATTTACAATATCTATTCAAATTAATTTATTACATTTAAATGTTAGGTTTTCGCAATTACTACCTATTATAATAAATCAAGCTGACAATTTAATAAAATAAGTTGACCTACTGCCTATACGACACGCTTACCTATACTGTGACACTTCGCTCAGCTTTGGGTTCAAGTCGGCAACGCGTGTGCACGACTCGTTTCGCGTAAAGGGTGGTAGCGTTAAATACCTACTTTGCTTGGCGTAGACGGCCTTAACCCAACATCTCATTTTCGGTCACAGTTTACTGGTAGGTCCCCACCCTCGTAACGAAGGTTCGTTTGAGCAGCGCAAATTATAGCGGGTAACTGTCCGTTTATGACATGTCAATAAAATAGGGAGGTTGTCCCATCAGATAGTAGTTAAAGATGCAATTAAAACATGTCATAACATCTGGATGAAGTGCCCAATTTCACACGTGGTTGGGCAGTTTGTATTTTTAGTATCTAACCGTATTTGGTCTGATTCGTAACAGAAAGTCAGAAACCAATTAATAATTTTGTAATTAAGTCTGTACACGTGACCATGCTTCACTTTCAAATTTCCTTCACTTTAGGCCTACGATTTAGTTTCAGTGTTTCGTGACAAAATTTGAAAATTAGAACACTACCTTTTTTTGTAGGAATTTTTACTTAAAATAAATACTTAAAGTAGAAATTCCTACGATCAGAAAAATACCCTAGCTATAAGAATCTTCGACACAACAGAGTATGATTTTAATCGATAAAAATTTTAAAAAAAAAACATAGCGGACTTACCATTGAAGCCAAATACCGTAAAATCAAATTTTTTATTTTGATGCTGAGAAGTTGATAAGGGAAATAATTAAGACGTGTTATGACATAAACTGATATTAAAATCAATTAAGGTATATCCTCGAGAAACCTCAGTGTGACAAACCGATTAATCATCCCGCATCAGTAGTAATCTTTACAAATATGGGTGCTGAGGATAATCAGAAATATAAACAATAAATTTCACAAGAGAATTGCGATTTATAAATCATAAACGATCCTTGACATGAATGCTGTGGCGTGAAGATCGATCGTAACATGCACTTGATGGCACTCGAGACGCATTAAATGTAATTTAGAGTTTTCTTTGTCAAATAAACAAGGCTTCTCTCCATGTTTTTAGAAATAAAATGAGGAAAAATCTGAACACAATTGGATAAAAGCAGTAAAACTTCCAATAATGTCATAAACTAGGTAGATTATACTCATATACTTCTTCTCTAACTGCAATAAAAAGGGTGTAAAAAGACTCTTAACGAAGCCGAAAGGCACTTGTTCTTCCCGTCATATTTTTTGATCTAGACCATACCTGGGAACCTTCTAGTTACGGAGATATTGGGGGTCAAAGTTCGTGGGAACTTTGACCCCCAATATTTCCGTAACAAAAAAATAAATAAATAGTGGGTAAAAAGTGGTTTTTCACTGGTTTTTTTTACTTTAAACACCTCCACAAATCCCGTACCTACTACTATTCAATCCATACATTGAATTCTACCGTAAACCGTGATTTTTCGTTACCGTACTTTTTTTGTTACTTAGTTTGATGTACAGAATGCATGTTTGATGTGAAGAGTCTATTTTCATCCTGTATAGCAAATAAAACAATGTTTCAGCCATAAAGCTGCAAAGATTGCATCACCTTGCTACCTGTAAACATTCATACAGTATTCCATCATCCTATACAGGGTTATCGTCCAATCTAATTTTAGCTATTAAAAATGTGTGAGTCATTGGTTTCCCAGCCCTATGATGGACTAAAAACGTTTATATTAAAGTCAGAGGTTTGTACATTCCAGATATACCTAGCTACACGAAGTTACAGCACAACCACAGTGTAAGTGGCTATAAAAAAATCCAATAGTATTATTTCAGCTTTGATTATGATGATCATTTAAAAATGGAAAAGGACCTAAAGCAAGCTTTTGGGTCGGACTTTGGTACTAAAGGCAAACCAACAGGTTGTCAAAATTCTGAAACAAGGATATATTAAAAAAACTCCCTAATTTCAATACTGAACCAAGCCAGTCTTCTACAAATAATAACTTAGAAGGACACAGACACAACTGAAATAGAATACGTTAAATAACCTGAATACGACACCCGCGTTGCAAAAGGAAGTTTGGTACATAGCTTTTGGGTCGGACTTTGATACAAAAGGCAAACCAACAGGTTGTCAAAATTCTGAAACAAGGATAATTAAGAAAACTCCCTAATTTCAATACTGAACCAAGCCAGTCTTCTACAAATAATAACTTAAAAGGACACAGATACAACTGAAACAGAATACGTTAACCTGAATACGACACCCGCGTTGCAAAAGGAAGTTTGGTACATTAAACCAGCAATTTCTTCTCGAAACTGTGGCGCAGTCGGACTGCTCGAAGTTAGACTGTGGTCCAACGATGTTGACGCCACTTTACACGGTTTTGAACTGTTGACACCGCGGCGTTTCAGTTCATTACGTGCCATCAATCTTTCCAAACGAACACGTCGCAGGTCGCGATGCGACACCGCGATAGCTATTTGTGTTACCTATAATCAACGTACACACAACATACGGCGAGCTCGATAAGAAAGTCAGCGAAAATATTTATAAAAACCGGCCAAGTGAGAGTTGAACTCGCGTGGAGAGGGTTTCGTACAATGCCAAAGTCTTATATTGACTTTACCACTTTAATTTCAATTGATAGAATTCTTACAGGTTTTCCTATATTATACAATTTAGGCTCTGTAGTTTCGGAGATCAGGTGGTCAATTTTCGTCTTCTTTCATGAATAAAATCAAAACTGTTTATTTTATTATCATCTCTTATTACGGCGAGGCTGAGATTTCATTAAACTTAGCTTTACACTGTGTCTGTACTGTTGTAATCTACTTACTGCTAAAGAAAGGTAAGCTTATGAAGTTGGCCACCTCACCCAACTTATTGAAATTAGTGTACCCACAAAGACAGTTGCACACATGTCATTACTGTTTTCTTTGTGAAGATTACACGGTCCTTTTTAACACTTTATTACCTTTGCAAATGTGAAGACGTATAAACAAGTGCTGTCGAATTCTTAACAGATGTAAAACACAAGATAGCAATAAATTCGGCAATGTACACAGAATGTGTTGATTGTATTCTGTTACGAAGTGTGTTTGGCAATAAGATTAATTGTTTTCTCTTGAATACATTGTAAGATGCCTCTTCAGTGAATTATTATGAGGCTGCAGAAACAAAATACTCAATACATACTCAGGATGTTTAATTCTTCAATAAAATATGGCCATGTTTTAATTTCAAGAAATGCACATTTTTGTATAAAGAATCTTTCTATGTTACTAAAAGCCAAAATCGTAGCGCTCCAAAACCTATATCAAGCTGTGTTTAAGTATATCCAGTTATCCACACCAGCTTTGGCTGGTTAAACCAAAACTAAAACCAAATAAATAAAACTCATAAAACAGAAAAAAATCTCATTAATATTAAAAGTTACAGAGTAGTTTGGTAAAATGATGGAACTTACGACGTTTCTAGAGGAGAAACGGAATCAATTTCCCCCGTAAGACTTATTGAGAAGTTGTTTTTCTGTTCATGTTCCGGTAAGTCTATGAAAAACAAGGCAAATGCTTATAAATCATGTTCACTTCCCCGTACCCAGGTATGAGGATCGTAATAACTACGTGGAACTGAGAATATTCATAGATACATAAGAAACAGGAATAGCAAAAGCAAGCAAAACACAACAAGGAACTACTAGTAAACAGGCTAACCGAAAATAACATCGAAACAATATAACAACAACAATTCAATAAAAATTCATAGAGTAGAATAAGCTGTGGACCGTGGTGCGGAAAGCTTAACAAATGAGACGCACCGACGCGACGGCTCTACGGCTATAAATCTTACGTTCGATGTTCCATTTTAAGCCTAAAGTCTCGATTTCCTAAAAAACAAGAGCTTAAAATAAATAAGATAAATTCCATTTCACAAATAGCTGACTTTATTAGAAAAATAAGGCCTATTCATACCCACTAGTATTACAATTAAACCTATAATTATTTACCAAACAAGCCATGGAGTTTCCCTTGAGACTAAATTACACAATTCACGGCGACTGCATTTCTGCAAACAGTGTTGCACAGTATCCATACAAATTGTTGAAGCACTCCCTGATATTAATCGCACTCTTCCGCAACGGCTACTGCACAGAATTTTAAACCTGACTCATTAATAAAAGTCACTGACGAGGATACTTGTGGACTGTCCTCAAATTAGTTTCTTTATCTTAACTTAATGTACAGTCTGTTTGCACGTCACGAAAACTCTTTAAAAGTGTACTCCAACCACTCTATCTTAAATTATAATCAACTTCATATTAGGGAGACGAAAACGTTTAGAACTGGTGAATGAGACGATTTGCTGAGCGCAAAGATCACTGGACCATCTTGTCTTCTTGCAATGACTGGAATTGTAAAAACCTTGTCATGCGTTTTTCATTTGTATTACGCACTTCACCTTTTAAATACCCAGTGGTCGAAAGTACTTAGACCTTTTAAACGTCAACTACTTTGGCAGTCCAAACACAGTTTGGCGAGTTCCAAACATCCATGGAATGTTCGGTACTGGTGATGAATCTCAATAACGTTATACTTTGAAAACATAAACCCTCGTATCCGTCAACTGCCTGATTTATAGCTGGATTGACTTAGTGATTGTATTGAGCGGTGCAGGGACACAAATCAAGTGGGACATAAATCTGAGAGGTGAATCGTTCGTACTTCGCAGCTCGTAAACTGTCCCGCCGAGATATTGCTCGCTGTTCACTGTTACCACACACGGTGGATACCGGATACTGGAACATTCTTAAGTGAATTTAGTAGGTGTGACTGGAGCAGTAGAGTAGAAGTTATTTTAATGAACCCATAATAGGAATAGAATACATTTTGCACATCTAATATTGAAACCCTAGCTCTCACTAGCTCTCCTGCAACAACCCTTCGGTATTTCCGTATACATGGGCATCAGACATCAGGGTGCAAAAGGGTGCACTTGCACCCCCCTGTCCGAAAAGAAAATACATAGAAAAGATTTAGATTCTGACAAATCTATCCGGAAAGCAAAAATTTGTACTCTCGTTTCTGCATGTTTATTTGAGTAAAATAACCTAATTTATCCGAGCATACCCTAAAATATTCGAGTTCGTTTCACTCGCTCAGACATCTTATGTCCTTTGCGTGAATAAGCTTTTCTTTATAAATAAGCAGAATATAAATAATAGGCTATTTCTACAATAAAGGACAAAAGAAAACCTACACATTCGAGGCGGGTGCTAAAATTTTCAAGCTCGCCACGGTCGTCCTTTTCTGTATAAATTGACAAAGTTATTCCTTCTACAAATTGACAAACGAAAATCTAACATAGCCGAGGTGGAGTAAAAAGAAACACGAGCTGGTTTCATAGAACTGCAGATGCACCCCCCTGGAAGTAATCCTGCCGGCGCCCTTGTCCGTATAGATAAATAACCCTTCCATGGCAGTTGGGTAAATAGTAAGACGTCTCACGTCACAGATGCTTTTTAGTTAGTTATACTGCTTTAGTCCCGTGGGAAACATCTTAGGTCCTACGTGGTCAATATCTCCACCTACAATTTGTTCTAACGACGAATTCTAAGAGCCCAGAACACCTATAACAAAAAAAATATACTGTTCAACTTTGACAACAAAATAAGCGTAAAAGGGGATAACAAGTCATCTTTTCAAAGCTCCTGACAGCAACACGTACATGATACAACGAGGAAAATACATGGTTGTATTACAAAGCTCACACATGTTGATATTATCAACAATCTGTCTCTTCCACTACAAATAACTCAAACAGGCTTATTTATGCGGATTCAATCCTATAAACCTCACATCAGGTTTCACGCCATTCGGGGCTTCAAAATTTAATAAAAGCGGCACTACTCACATAGAATCTCTTCTTTAAATTCCACACGCGTGTGCGACAAATTCAACTTTATTATTATAGTTGGAGATGCGATTTCGTGGATCACCCCTAACAATGTTATTACTCTACTTAAATGTTATTGAAATGCTTTGATCCCGACACGGGGCGTTGCAGTCCGTTGAATAAAATAACTAAGCAAGTGCGACTTCGCCAATTCTTTTGAACAAGACATCTGAAAAGTAATGTGGTCTATGAGTTTAATTGTACTAGTTAGTCCACTTCGATCATGTCTTTTCTTTCTCGTGGTTCGTTCACTTTATTCTCTTAAGATTCATGGGAAATGTTTAATGTCTAGTTGTTGGTTCAATTGTACCATTTAATTGGACTCCAACTCTTAAGCACATTCAACCACATCCGGCAACCTTCATGTATGAAAGGACCCAAGTAAGATCTCACTCCACGTTGAAAAATCAACCTAGACTAACATGGTCTTTTCTTATCCCTTATTTAATATTGTCTTGCCGTTCAATACGTTGAAATAAAATCCTAGACCAACATGGACGCCCTCTCCACAATATATCCTTCTAAAAAATATAAATAAAGGGTGTAAAAAGACCCCTAACGAAGCCCAAAGGCACTTGTTCTCCCCGCCATTGCATATTTTTTTTTGTTCTAGAATAGATCATACCCGGGAACCTTCTAGTTACAGAGAAATGGCGGTCAAAGTTCCAACTTTTTCACAATTTTTTTTTAATGCTTGTTTTTAAAGGAAGATTTTTACTTTAAACACCTCCATGACCACTGTACTATTCAATCCATCAGTGCAATGTTTTGAGTGCCTTACATTGAGTTTCATCGTAAAACGTGATTTTTCACCCCAAAAAAAAGTCGTTTCCCAGCAATAATATTTGCGTAGCTTTGTGAAGGGTCCGTTTACACCCTGTATGTAGTGTAGGTACGTCACGCACGCTATAGTCGTCAGGTGGCCCTCCGGCACTCATGACGTAACGCCCTCCGTACGCCTCCGACTGGCTCCAACCACGATTTATAATTGCCGATAAATTCGCAAAGTACAATTTTTGTCTCGTAAATAACGCAAAAATTGCCGGTGGTGGCCATTTAAAATCATTTTAACATACCAATTAGTTAGCGAGAATCTCACAATTCGTCATCAATTTTCCAAAGCAATTAAGGCTGTTTGTAATAAAATTCGTGTATTATAACTTCGCTCCACGCATATTTCTTTTTGTTTTTGGACCACCCCGAAAAATCGTTTAGTTATATAAGTACATACATTACCAAGTGTAAACATTTTAAATGAAATAACGCTCGAGGACATTGCTGAATTTGAGCAGAAATTAAAATAATAACTCATTCCAATCGACTGAAATTGGTTGCTTTGTTTCAAAATTATTTTTGTCAGCTAAATAACTTTTTTTTCCCTCATTCCACGAATTTTAAAAACAAAATTAATTCTATTAAACTGAAAGATGGTCGTCACAACAATTACTTCAAGACTACAAATTAAATAGATATCAGTCCTAGCATTACTTCAAAAATGGCGTTCAATTTTCGTAACCGCGCATTTCTTTGCTAATGAAACTGTTGTTATTTGTTTCAACAAATGTCTTTGTCTCTTGCTGATGTCTGCTGTTCAGCTTAACAATGCAATTTGCTCTGCAACAACTTTTTTTCTCAAAATTCAACAGATAAATTGTGTGAAGAACGCAAATGTTTGAGAGCTTTGTTAAGATTTTCTTTTTTTCCAGATCTAATTCTGGATTTCACAAATTCAACTATACGAATGTAATACGTGAAGTAAAGCCATCTACTAAAATAAAATTATAATATGTATCTAGGGGCACACATATCAATACAACTGTTATTTTAAACATGTAAAAATCTTTAAATTCGGCTTACTATTTATAGTGAAAACTGAAACCACTCGAATTCATTTCAAAGTTTCGCGAGTAAATTCCCTGCGTTTACGACAGACGGTGACAGGATTAAGATTACAAACTCTATTTATATACTTGGTTTCATAGAATTGTATTCCCCCCTAAGAATAAATATTTTAGATTACCGGAACTTATCCTCTGGCTAGTTTAAGTTTTGGGATCACGGTAAAAAGCCTGCGATAGGAATATTACAATAATGCTAATCTGAAACTGTTAGACTAAAGAGCAAAAGTGTT
The DNA here is from genome assembly GCA_905147715.2 of Xestia xanthographa. Lineage (NCBI taxonomy): Eukaryota > Metazoa > Arthropoda > Insecta > Lepidoptera > Noctuidae > Xestia > Xestia xanthographa. The sequence goes on along the minus strand of LR990659.1, from coordinate 15,797,114 downwards.
TTTCAGAGTAAAAGCCTTTGAGAGTATTTGCATACTTAAGTGCAAAAAATTAAAGAGATGAGAAGAAAGCTCGCAGCGATAAAATTCTAAGCTTTGAACCAAAAAGGATTCAGTAGGCACAATAAAACAAAATTAACCGCGTACATAATACATTATGCAGAAGTCACCTGAGAATGAAAAAGAAAATTATTATTCTATATAGCACGTAACATCCGTATCATACCGGATGTAACTGTAATATTATAATGTATTTGCTTTGAAATATAATGAAACAGGTGTCTGCTGTCACATTAGCAGCAGGATGCTTTAAGAGATAAAACATGATGAATTTTTTAATGAATTTAAATCTACGAATAAGTAAAGATGTGTTAGCTGTAAGTAATAAAGATGATGTTGAAATTAGGATAAACACACTGCTGAAAGCTTTCTTGGAACTGCTCTAATTGCCATAATCGCTCCGTCGGCGCCGCAAATGTCTAAGCATAATTTCAGAGAGAATTTCACGAAATTTGAACTAATGTCCCTAAAACATAGTTTGCAATTCCAAGAAAGAAGCGTGACTCTACATAAGAACTATTCACAAGTAGCCATAGAATATTTGATTAGTTAATCCAAGTGTTGGACACATGAATTTAAAACTTTACGACACATACAAATGTGTTATGAGACAGATACAAAATATGCTACGATTAGTTTGTTTGTCAAGGGAACAGTTTGTTTGACATTGTGTCACAGACTTTAACTTGTAGGTACGGCTTTCCAATCTCATTAATCCCTTGGGTGATCTAAATATCACGATCGTAGAAAAAAATTGAGCTTGCGATATACCGAGTGAATAAAGTAAGGTATACAATGAGGATGGCCGGTTAATGTTTATTATAGATGACGTGTCCATAGCTAAGTCCCATTCTGACCAACGAGATAGACGTATTTTGAAATATAGAATGACATGGACAAATTCTCAACCAACGATGATACTTGGTACAAGCTACGCTACCACCATTGGCTTCACCGTTACCTTCTTCATTGATCTCACATCAATGCATGGTAGCAATTGACATTGACAGCGCCTTGAGAAGTCGTAGTGAGGGCAGTTTTCGTTGTACAAGTGTTACTACAGGTTTGCAATTCAATATACTCGACTGCCGTACATTGCTGCCCAGCAATTGGGTGGAACTGTATGTAGAAAGACACCGACAAAATGTAAATGTATGCCAAAAAACATAATGTTTTGTTTTCCGAACTTTACAAAACATTTCCTCACTCCTGCTCAAATTCTAATCCCGTCTTTGCGCTCTTAAACTTACTTCCAAAATTTAGGTACCAGCATATTATTATAAGCTACATATATAATAAATATAGTCTCCAGATAATCTTAATCTTATTCCGTAACGGAAATAGCTACTTTATAACGCGCAACTTAATTATAACTCCCAGACTTTTGACTAACGACGATCGATTTTTTAATTTATATTTTGACACGATATGAATCACATTAAATGGTAGGCAAACAAGAATTCGGTGTCTGCTTATTATAGATATTACACAATTAATTGTTTGTGTGCGCGCTTTCTATAATTTATTGTCGTATTATATTATTTCGACACCGATAACTAGACTATTCAGATAATTGAAGAGATAATAAATACAAAATACGGTTAATTGGCAATTGTTATTTCTTGTTACCGATAGTCTATTACATCGACCTCCCGAGAAGGTGCTACAGTATTTAACATAGATCAGGTGCAAGGACGGTGCTACAGTGTTAGTAGGTGCTACAGTATTTAACATAGATCAGGTGCAAGGACGGTGCTACAGTATTAGTAGGTGCTACAGTATTTAACATAGATCAGGTGCAAGGACGGTGCTACAGTATTAGTAGGTGCTACAGTATTTAACATAGATCAGGTGCAAGGACGGTGCTACAGTATTAGTAGGTGCTACAGTATTTAACATAGATCAGGTGCATAGGATAGAGACGCCAATCAGAATCATCATCTGCCTACCCTTTTCCCAACTATGTTCGGGTCGGCTTCCAGTCTGACCGGATGCAGCTGAATACCAGTATTTTACATGAAGCAACTGCCTATCTGACCTCCACAACCCAGTTTGTACTGGGTAATACGATACCCCTTGGCAAGACTGGTCGGGCCACTGACTACTTGTAACGACTGTCAAAGATCTACAAATGACAACCGGGACCAACTATTTAACGTGCTTTTCTGGAAACTCGGTATGTAATGGGTGGTCACCCATCCACAGACCAACCCAGGCAAGTGCGGCTTAACCTAAAGATCGACCCGGGTGGCTGTTATTGTTTAGCTACGAGTTCCTCCTTTTAGCTACGAGAGACGCCAATCAGAGTAATAATCTTTAATTTTTCAGCAACAAATTGAGGTTTTCGGTAGTCTATGTCAATTTTAAACTGTTCCATGTTTCCATCGTCGTTATTTAAAGTCTGAAGACCAGTCTCACCAAGTTTGCATTACCCAGTACTGACTGGGTTGTGGAGGTCAGACAGCCAGACGCTCAAAGTGAAATACAGGTATTTAGCTGCATCTGATTAGGCTGGAAGCCGACTCCAACATAGTTGGGAAAAGGCTAGGCAGATGATGATGATCCTGGTTATTTCTGACAGAATATCACTTTCTCTTCGCCCTCCGTAACGTAGCATTCTGTGAAAACCTAATTTCCTTACAGCTTGTAGAGCGAAAATAAGTTCTTATCAGAAATATTTTTCTGTAAAGGAATTGGAGAATCATCTTGTGGTTTAAATGTCGACTGACGATCTGGGGGTTCTGGATGCAACCTCAAATTCAGTCTGGATTTGAGTTAACGTCTCGTTGATGTTAGAAGGCTCTTACCTAATTAATAAACTGGCAAAATGTTGGTTACCTAAATAATCAAAGGAAAAGAGAAATACCAAAAACGTCTAGACTTCGTATTCCATATCTCTATTGCGAACATAATTTGTTTGTTAGTACGAATATAAACAACATTCGGTAGTGTAGGTACTCGCCGAAGCTCCTAAACCCATTACAATACCATAAAGATAGTACCAAATAGCCTTATGAATATAAAAAACTTTATCGGAAGCTCATCGTTTACATAAACATATCACTACACACTGTTATTTCAAATACTCCTCTCGATATTCGCACAAGTTTGCGTCGGACGCTCGAGTGCGAACGTTTAGAAGTCTAATCTCCATATACAGTGTGCCAATTACTTTATTATCGAAGCTAATAAGAGAGAATATAGAGGGTATCCACGTTGCGAAACCGTAATAGTACGTAATTGTATCGACACGTAGCAGCCTAGCAGGTAAGTGAGGTAATCCAACCAGCGGCAGAAGTTAACTGACTGCTAAGTTGTGGCTGGCCGTTGTGGTGAGCCGCGCGCGGCCGGGTAATGGTTGTGAATCTGTGGTAGGGTTCCCACCTGAGCTTGCATGCTAATGTTTGTGAATTGCAAATGGTTCAGACTTCAGAGGTGCGGTGCTTCTGGATCACGTTTCAGAGGTGCTGCTATTAATACCGTATCACATCAAGTTAGATCAGTAAAACATCTTCACATTCCTAAAGCTTTTGAATAGCTGGTTCTCCTTAAGCTTTCCGGAAAATTTGTGAAAATTGTTCTCGAATGTCGTCGAAATTTGCATGAATTGCACATGTGTGATATTGTCAGCCCTATTTGTGCACCGTACCGCGTATCACACCGGTCGTCGAATGTGGAGCAGGCGGCGAGCCAGCGGCGATGCCTCCGACAAAAAATCAGTGTAAGCTGTACACCAAGGCGCTACGGTCGCGCGCTCGCTCCCTCCGCCACTCTCGCCGCGTGCCCCTACCGCACGAACTTACCGCTCCGGCTAAACTTACTCGCAACTTCCCAACGAATTTGGCGGTCTAACCTCTCGATCCTCAACTTTTTCCTCAATCAACTAAGTACTCCAGTGGAAATCTAAAGTGAAAAGTGTCATATTGTTAGTTGGTGTGTAAGTTAACAACATATGGCCGTGGCCCGAGGTCCGGTCGTTAGGCTGCGATCGGTCGTGCCGCCTCGCCGATAGAATCACGACCGAGCACGTGTGTGCCTATTGCGTCTGGAGGCTCACCATTCACTTCACCTATTTTGTCATCTCATACTTACATTGAACTGTTTTTATTTTCGAAAGTATCGATAGAAACTATATTAGTACCGTTCCTAATTAGGAATCTAACAAACTTGAATTGAGCGTAAACGAACAGCAATAAATACAAACACACATTGACATGATTTCACTTTGTTATGTACCTACAATGTGAGTCATTTATCTGTTAATTAAAACTTTTATTTATTACGAATTTCTTAATAAATCTACCAGTTTTTTTCTTAGAGAGTGATTAACTAATCTGCATAAGTGTTGATATTGATTGATTCTCACTTCAAAGCATGCAATTTAGTTGAAACTATCCTCAAAACGACAGTCTGGGTAAATATTTGCCGAGAATTTCATGTCTGCCACCGTCGGTCCCTTAATGAAAGCGATTGTTTACATTGTACTTAAATATGTCCTGCAAAACAAGAATTAAACCTTTATTAAGTTCCGACTCCACTTTACCGCGATTAATAGCACTCTTGGAATCTGGCTCGCGTCTTGCCGAATTCTGTTTAATTAAATTAACTGCTTTGACGTCTATTGACTACGAGAGTGACCTCCTAGTCGTTTTTATTTTCTCCCAACATTTCTCCAGAATCTTTATTGCCAATTGTACTGAAGGAAATGTGGGAACTTTTCTTCCTAAACAACTCACTTCCATTAATTTATTATGGACTCCGTCTATTCCGTCCAAAAGTTTTACATAATATAATACAAGTTTTAATGTTATTCTATTATCGATTCTGAATTACGGATTTCTGTTTCTTGGTGCGACGTGACGAGAGTTTTTGAAAACATTAATGGAGCTTCCGAATTACAGATTAAGCTGAAATGGTCATAATCATAACTTTGATCATAACTCTTTAGTACCAAACAATAAAATAATTACGTTAATTTAAATATCAACATGTTCCAACAAACATAAATCAAAAAGCGAAACCAAAACTTGTTTAGCGTGTGTACATATACCTAGTTACTTACTTAACACTGATTTAATATTACTAGGTCAATTAATTTCCGTTCTCATCATATGACGTGTGTTTACCTCGCTATTTAAATATAAATATGATCATCTTGACGTCAATGCATGTGATTACGAAATAGATCATGCTCTTAGAAATAAAACAAAAGAAAGCTGCTGAAAAAAGGTGGAAAAACCAATAAGATGAAAGAGCTATTTGAAAAACCGTAAGAGACTCTCGACGTTTCTGGAACATAATTAGTAAAAGAAGTTTCAGCCATCCCACTACAAAGGGATTTGAGGTAATTAGTTATCTTTAAACAGGCGTCAAATAACTTCCTTTAAAATACGGATATATTTGACCATCAGTTTAATCGTAGTACGTCAATGTATGATGTTATTTACTTCATTTATTACTTACAATTAGAGCTTGACCACTAAAATGACAGATTTATTTTACTCTTAGCTGTAGAGAAGGTCGCAGTAATTAAATTTTAATATAAACTTGGGTAAAATCGCGAAATCAACACTCGTTTTATATTAATAATACATAAAGCCTATGGTTTCATATTGTTTTGTAGGCTCATTATCAGCCTATTAATGTTCCCACTGGCCCCCTCTCTATGAGAGGGAATGGGCTAGAATCCACCACGCGGGTCCAGTGCGGATTGGTGGATGTCACATGTCTTCGAATTTTTTGGTTCTAGGACATGCCTGTTTCCTCACGATGTTTTCCTTCACCGTTTTGAGAGCAGGGTGATGAAATAAATTATACAAAGTAATGCGCCTGTCTGGGTTCGAACCCACGACTTACTGTTCGTAAGTCGGGGCCGCCACCACTGGGCCACCGCTGCTCAGCTTTGTAGACTCAGTCAATCGGATTAGGCAATAAAAACATAACTTATATCTTAAGTATCAATTGAAGATCCGTATCTGTAATTAAGAGATGCTTAATTATTACTTAGCATTATTTATTGCTGCTTACCGGGCTATAAATAGAAATAAAACAGTAACCTCTTTTTTTCTTAGTACAGCAATTAAAAAGTATTCGGTTCCTATTATTCGAAAGAACATATATAGGTAATCTGATAATCATTCATAAATCACCCAACCATATTTGTCGATAAATGGAGATTTTAGGATGATAATGAAGGATGAATCAAAAATTCAAGTGAAGTCCTAAAGTAATATGATCAAACCCTCCCTTGTAACTTTAGTCCCGTTGAATCGCTGTATCAACTTCGTGATTTGGCTCCACAGTCCGTTTCCAAACAAAACATTGAGGTTCGTAAAACCCGATTACTTTTTCGTGAAGTTCAGCACAGTCCAGTGCAAAACTTTTCCATATGCGGGATCGTCATGAATAGGCAATTCGCAATATTTCCGATCACGTAGTACTTGCTTTGGGTTCTGGCCAAACGTCCTCCATAATTTTATTTCAATGTTGAGCTACACTACGAACTGTGAACTTTCAGTAAGCTCTAAAATTAAAAGGTAGAGGAGCTTATGAACGCAGAAGTGCAAACTTCCAGAGAGGTTAACTGTCAGCTTATCTCGTGCGGATTTATCTATGGACCAAACATTTAAGTAGTCTGAATTAACCCTGTTACACATTTAGCTGGTGCATTACGTAAGATGTTATTAAGAAAACATACAGATGTTTTGGAACCGAATGGGTACGGTGCATTGTTATTTTAATTGTGTCTGTAATTGCGGGTATCGAAGAGCTACGAAAACACACAGAAGTTTCGGTACGATCATATAATTCCATTATAGAATGGAAAAATACATTTCAATGTCCCAAAAAATGATATAACATCTTACTACGTTTCATCAACATTGTCCAGTTCTAATTCCAATTTATTTAGCGTCGGCGCCGCATGTCGTTTTCTTATTTCGTACTTCTCTATTTCTCGCCATCTCATCAGGCATATTTCTTGCCATAATATCATCCTAACATCCTTCACATAGCCCATCCACATTCATACTCAAAACTTTCCTCATTGTTATTTTAACTTTTCCCCAACCATGTTGATGTCGGCTTCCAGTCTAACCGGATGCAGCTGAATACCAGTATTTTACATGGAGTGACTGCCTATCTGACCTCCACAACCCAATTGGTACCTACTCGGCAATACGATACATTATTATTTTAACTTCTGGTCAAAGAAGTCAGGACCCCAAGTGAATGTGGGCACATATACCCTGATCAACAAAATCTGCAAGAAGTATAATTGGTGCCTACGCGATTTATAAGCAATCCGTTTTTTTTTTTCGCATGGGAAATCATCAAATGACTCCTCCCGCTCTGGGCGGGAGGATTCAGTCAAATCCATCCATGTTCCCTCATCGCCCTTTGTGTTCCGGGGCCACGGTATCTCTTTCGAACAGTCCCGCAACCCCGGCAGGCATCGGTCAATAAGCAATCCCTAAGATATAAATACTGTAACCCTAAACCGTGAGAAAAAAAACAAGTTCCCAAATAAAGTTCGCAGCATATATCTTAAAGACGTCTCGTAAGGAAGTGGCTATAAAAACTATCGCTTGGCCGAGCCTAACATAAGCTAGTAACTACACATATTATAAATCTTAGTAACTGATGTTTGACAACTTGTAACTGTTTTTTTATTAAGATTGAGTCCATATCAAAATGTTACGGACAAAATACGGTCAGTGTAGAGTATTGTTCGATGGGTTACAATCCAGTTCTGTCACAGTACGTGATATACTGTCGATGGAAGCCTCTGCTGCGATAAAGAAACAATAATAATGATGATCGTATTGGTATGTAATAAATGTTCCATTGTATTTACGGCTTATTCTATCACTTTTTGCTCTCGTCATGATGTACCGTAACCTGTCTTTACTAAAGATCGATCGCGTGATAGATACAGTACAATGTGTAAGTGTAACAGTCGCTGAACCAGTCACTTGGCAGAACTACTTGAGTCGCTCTTGTTTGTAAAACTTTACTACCGAGTCATAATTTTCAGCTTCATAATACGCAATTTCCGACGTTTTACGTCTTCGCAGTTTATACGGTTATTATTTCTTCCTGACGCCTCCAATTTCCGAAGGTTCTTCTTATCTTACAAGTATCTGTGACAATGTCGAAATTACTTACGATACTCTTATAATCGTATCCAGCGAATCGTCCTCATTGTCGCATTGACACAAAAACATGATAATAAAATATGTATGATTTGATCATCCCTGGTAGTGCTGCACCGTAGGACGCCGCCTGGCGGGTCTTGTCCTTCCTTTAACGGCTAGTGTGTTCACCAAATAAATTGTCCGAATATGCAGTTTTATCTGGCAGAATATAAAATCGTAATAAATACGCGTAACGTTTCGAAAATAACGTATTGCTGGATTTGGTGTCGCGGTGCTGGATGTAATAACACGGCATTAATCGTATGTCTAGAAGGTGAGTAATGTGGTAGCGTCAAAGTTGGGACGTTTAAGAGCTATGTGATTGATGGAGCCGTGCGGATTGTTTTAAACTCGCCTCGCAAGTACTCGTTACTCTCACAAACGTGAATGACGAAGTGTTAATACAATTAGGTATTAATTTGCCGTCTTTCAATACATTCAGATTTAAGAACGAATGTTGCTCGCATTTTGTAATGATTTTAATACTGAACTTAACAGTATTTTTGTGGAAATTCGACCTAACATGTAGTTTAATTGATCAAATCCATTCGATCAGAAAAAAATATTTCGCAAAATAATCACTACAATATAATGTCCACCACTGTGGTTATCTATAAAATTAATTCCAAGTAAACAATACAAAATGTATTTTTCAGCTAAAATCCCTCATATGGACGTGGAAAATGAAAACTTATTAATTAATTTGTGAGGAGAGTACCAGGCGGACATACACACCATCAGGTAGCATTAAGTGCCACGTCAGATGGCAAGGCTGACTGACCCAGTTGCATGCGTTACGCTCCCAGCAAGCATCTCCACTCAATTCCTGTCAGCAGCAATCAACGCCCCCCGCCCATAACATACGGCTGCTAACCCTATCGTCATTCATATTCATGTTGTCAGTTTGTCACTTACATTGAACACACTGTCATCCTATTGTCTATGAACGCATAAGTTTGTGGCTTAGAGAAAACATTTCAATTGTATTCGTACAAGAAAATTGGGCCAATCTGTATAACTAAAAATCGGTTAACATTTAGAAGCTCATTGTTATGCTAAATCTTACAATAATTTTTATTTTATTTTATTTTCCTTTATTGGCCAACCAACAATTGTTTACACTGTAAATATTTCGAGTAATTATACTACCATTATCTAAGGTTAGTGTAACAATGTCTTACAGACGTGCCACAAGCACTGTACGCTGCACTATAAAATTGGTGTCTAATTAACTAAAATTAACAAGTTTAAATTAACATTAAGTAAAGGATTATAAAACTAATATTAACAGTAAAAGTAAAATTCAATAGAACAGAACAAACAGAGATACAACAAAACAGAAAATAAAAGAAAAAATAAACAATAATATAATTTATATGTCATTGGAAAGTAAAATTGGAAAAACACATTAGTATTTACTAACTGCCTCGTTGGTCTAGTGGTGCTATCGCGACTGCCGAGCACGAGGTCCTGGGTTCGATTCCCGGGTCGAGCAAATTGTTACTGGGTTCTTCCATCAGGAATTTCTAAGTAGCAATCACGGAGTCTGGATTTGTGCCCGGTTGATGGCAATAGGCTTGCCTCCTATTACATGGGACTTACACAACTCACATAACTGGTGAAATGTGGGCGTACTAAAGCGTGTAAAACACCTCTTAACGAAGCCGAAAGACACTTGTTTTCCTCGTTATTGCGATCATTTTTTTGTTCTACACCATACCTGGGAACCTTCTAGTTACGGAGATATTGGGGATCAAAGTTCCAACATTTTGACAAGTTTTTTTTTAAATACAAGTTTTTAATGTAAGATTTTTACTTTAAACACCTCTACGACGCCCGTACTATTCAATCCATCCATCAGCACAATGTTTTGAGTGCGTTACATTGAGTGCTACCACAAAACATGATTTTTCACCCCAAAAAAAAGTGGTTTCCCAGCAATAATGATTGCGTAAATTTACTTTGAAGTACAGAATGATTGGTTGACGGCTTCGTGATGAGGTATTTTACAAACTGTATTAGGTATAGGTACTTCTGCCTAATCCTTGGGGGATTACAGGCGTTATATGTTATGTTACATTATCATTTACTTAGGAAACAAAATATAGGTAACAAATTCAAAACAAAAATCGAACGTAAAAGCTTTCACAAGAGCTTTGATAATATCGAATTAATCGATTTGGTAGAGCCCAAAGATTACCTAGATAAAACCAAACCCATCAACACTGCAATAGATAATGTAACATTTATGTGGTAGTAAAGTTTACCAACTATTCCACAATACGACCATGCTCGATGGTATCTACGATCAGTCATAAACCAAGGACAATAGAATACACGTCCTGGAGCTACCTCATCAACCATGTCGTGTTCCACGTAAGATAGAACTCTTGGAATGGATTCCATCACAAGATGACTTTCCTAGGAATACCTTATATGTTTGAATAGATTATATGGGAACATTTCATAAGTCCTGGGAAGGTTGTCATATCCTAAATTGTAAGTAAAACTGCGATGATAATAGGGATGATGACCGACTAAAAAAATAGTCTGTTCTGTGTAGTCTGTCTGTAAAAAGTAGTCTGTCTGTCTGTCTGTTCTGTGTTCTGTTTAGTCCATCAGTTAGATTTTCGAAAAATATTGGATACGTGTTTTTTGTTTTATCAAATTAATAAAAATTGACGAAGATAAAACGTGTCAAAGATCATGAGTGGGAATGTACTCAAATGTGACGTCACACGAGTTTTCGAAGCACTGTATCGTCTTCATTTTTTGGTTACGTGAAAAAATAAAATATATGTGTCCAATATTGTTGGAAATCTATCTGACGGACTGATTAGTTCTTTTTTTGTCATCTACCCTATTGTAGACGAGCAAAAAATATTATTCGTCTTCAATAATTCGCGACTTTTTGGTTATTTAACCATAAAGAAGTCTCGGAGTTACCATTCCGGATCCTATGCAAAAACGTCTCACTCACTACCAATAAGCTATTTAAAAGGGCATCTGCTAATTCACAAACGGTCGCGAAACTAATTAATAGTTCCATTTAATAGACCGGTTTTCAATAAACTCAAAGTGCTTATAAACCATTGAATGTAAGGTAATTTAATAAAATTACCCACATACGATCATTAAATAGTCCTAAAAACATGTATTTATAGTTTCTTCGGACGTCAATGAAATTACTTGTAAACAGCATTTAATATTTCATCATAGCTTCAAATGATACTGTGCTGACTTGTAGGTACGGTCGGCAAAAAGATAAGTACGCAGGCAGATAAGTACAACCCCATTTACCATGTGACTGCGCTGAGTACCTAGGTAGTAATGAAATGTTCATGTAATCATTTGCCCGAGTGTCTAAAAATGTTCTAAGAGTAGAATGAAAAGAGTTGTTCCGCGTGGAGTTCTATAATCATCCCATTGGATTATATACTACCGAGATAAAACCAGGTTACAATCTATGCGCCTTTCATCCAGTAGTTTTTGCGTGAAAGAGTAACAAACATCCATCCATCCATTCTCATTAACTTTCGCATTTATAATAGTAGATTATAAATGCGAAATTATTATTATTATTAGAATTTATATTATTTTTTTTAGTGAGCAGCGGTGGGCCAGTGGTGGCCGGACCCAGACAGGCACATTACTTTGTGTAATTTATTTCATCACCACTGCTCTCAAAACGGCAAAGGAAAACATCGTGAGGAAACCGGCATGTCCTAGAACCAAAAATTCGAAGTCATGTGCCATCTACCAATCCGAACTGGGTCCACGTGGTGAATTATAGCCCATTCCCTCTCATCATGAGAGGAAACCGTGTCCCAGCAGTGGGAACATTATAGGTTGATGATGATGATAGTAGGTAGTGAGAAGATCGGAGCCTGGATACCCAACTGTTTTGTTTACTGTACCTACTAGAGTATGTAGGCGCCATAAATCGTCCTCTCTCGCTACGAAAAGATTATGCCCACATGAGTTTATCTACTTATTGCTCAAGTCTTTGCTTTGATTTCAATAGTACAATATCTACTACAGTTACTTAAATAACTAAATTAAGCCATTAAGATATTACGTTATACCTGAACTAAAATGTTTGTATTCTTCTATGTGATTGAATATTGCGCCACATACTCAAATAATTAACACAGAAAACAAAGTAAGAAAACATTTTTAGAAAGGAACCAGACTCATAAATTAAACCCATTTAAGAAATGCTTGGTCACAGTTCTTTTAATCGAAGCGTCAGATATTTTCATGTTAATATCATACAAACGAGCGCGTCATAATTCATACACTTTGTATGAAACCAAACTTCCTTTCCTTTTGTTCCAAATATATTTTACAGACTGAAATGGTTTGGAAAGAGTTATGGGGATGTAAAAGTGACATTAATGTGCGCTCAAATAGTCGCGTTAATTAACCAAATAGTTCATTTATACGTCGCCACGACGATGCACAAATCTGTAACAATCACACCGTGACACCTTAACGGCCTATTAATTATTTATTAACGCAACATCTTCATAATTTACATCGCTACAAAGATTAGAGGGGGAGATAAAGTATCCCTAAATTAAAGCAAAAATTTCCTATATTGCATAATAATCTCGTTGTGAAATATCACGTTTTACGTTTTGTTTCAGTACAGGTATTATTCTTGAAAGTTACTTAACGATGTGATTATTATTATAAAAAGATGCTACACCATAGTAAATTTTATTAAATTAAAAACGAGTTGTTATCAAAAATTAAATTTAAAATTCCGCAAGCAAAAAAGCGGCAGTGAAAATGTCTGGACAGATCGCTTAATAAGGGCCCGTAACGAAACAGGGAGTAATCAAAAGCAAGTGAAGTGCTGTTAGTGCTCATAAAAATCTTTTTAAACTGTCCCAGGCTTCATAACTGACAACCGCTTAAAGGCCAAAAATTTCACAATTGCTTCCATTTCAAGCAGTTATTCAGATTTCATTCGTTGCGAAACAGCAAAAATATTATTTTACATTGTGGCTTCCTCTCGAGTGGATACATTCCAACAAAAATATGTGATACGGAGGTACTTACTTGCTTCATTATTAAATAAGTATTTTTAATGTAAGGTATTTCTTAAAACCACGTTCCATGTTCTTCCTTGCGCCTTCGTATACCAGAGAATGGGCAGCAGCGTTTTCTGTTAGTCTTTCATCACTGCGATCTCCAATCCGCCTGCCAAGCCTGGAGATTACAGCAAATTCCTCCCATCATGGGGGAGGCTTATGTCCAGCAGTGGACGTTATGGGCTGTTGTTGTAGTAGTAGTAGTTACACTAATACGAACTTATTGCGTTCCAACGAATCTATTTGTCGACTGGTAAACCCAGATCGATCTACATAAACGAGATTTAAAATTCTTTCTAATTTATTATGCGTCTCAGTCAGATCCCCCGATAAAGCCAGTCCCTGAAGATTTATAATGGAAATTTTATTGGGAATTTATTTTTAAAACGTTCAATTTCGTGACAGTTGGGAGAAATTATCACGCAATTAAAACGATTCCCTAATGGGAACAAAAAGAGGAAGTTCGGCCCATATTTCCAATGTTGTTCGCTGTGATATAGTGCTAATAGGAGGATGGTATTGTCTTGCTTACACTGTCTTGTGGGAAAGCTAGACAATACAATTATGTGGACCCCAGATGGCCAATCACTCTATTAGATACGAACAAGGCTTGGCTATTAGCACGATATTAATAGCATATAAATACATTTCTCCTAATCAATGTATGTGTTAGCGAAACGCGTACCTATGTATATTAGTTAATCTACTAGTTTGCGTTGGGTTAAACGAAGGACGAGTACCTACTACTGTCCCTTGAAGCTCTGCTTTATACCAAGTACACTCGTTAACAAATATTCTAAACAGCAGAACACAAAAAATCAGAAAACTATAAAAGATAAAAGAACTATGAAAAAATGATAAATACGACAAGATAGTCAAGTACAAAATAAGCTGTAGGAAACATCAAGGGTCTGAAAGTCATCTTCGTGAAAACGGTCGCACCCTCGTCAGGAAATATAACGAGATCATGTTTTACGAGCTTGTTTATCCGAATTCCTATATGTATGTATATTATACATTATATGTACTTGTCGTTTATATATAATATATCAATAGGACAGGGTCACACCGACACCCTCAAGAACGGAGAAAATAGAAAAGGTTTTTCTGGCAATTTTTCTACCATGGCGTAACCAAAATAGTGCGTGATTTTAGCCAAAGATGGCGCGCGAAAAATACCTGTTTAACCGAACCCGTAACTCACAATAAGTGTACCAAAACATCAAGCAAATGATCAAAAACAACGGTGTGCGAGCAAATACTTAGTTTCGCCATGTCTCCGTAATGTTTGGCAATAAATTGAGATGAACAAACTAGCGGCCTTATCTTACCCGCGCGGTGGGAATCTTGGCCGCACTCGAAGCCTATCAAATATCTTTTCACAGTTTCCGCACCATTTAATCGACAAATACTGTAACATGTCATGTTATTACACAGAACATTATCTCCGTGATATTTTAAGTGTGTAATATAGAAGCGTTTGGTCGTGTTTGTTTTTAATCTGGCTTAGGATTTATGGTCTAAGCTCGTCCCCAAAGTACCGACAACAAATTGATATTCTTGACTACTATAATATAGCTGACATAGCACTTTACCTACTTCTGAAAAACAAATGAATAAAGCTCATCAAGTGAACGGTACTTTCGCGGGTTAGTAATTATGATATTATAAAAAAACTTTAAGTACTCTTTCTTTGTGGCACAGACATAAATCAAAACAATTTTCGGCAACTTAATAATAATCATCTTCATAAATGTATTAATTGCCGACGTATACTTAAAGGTCATTGGATGATGTATGCGCAATTAATGATTAACCGAATATTTATTTTCCATTCTTAATCTTCGTTCAATTAAAGTAGATTTCGCCTACATGAAAGTGGTTGTGCATTGAACACTCCTTTCGGTAGTAAGTACTTTGTTTTTAAACTAAGATCTACAAAGTATTAACAAAACGATTTAAATTATATCTATTCAAGCTAAACCTGTAAAAAGCTGATATTATTGCAGTTTTCTACGTAAATATTCCCCGACTCGTATATTCTTAGTTTAAGGTTTTAAACTTCCATAATCTCCACTTTGCAACTTTTACAATGAATTTCATTTTTTACAGCACTCATAAATTTTTAACAAAAAAGGCCACACTTCTTTTGCAAAATGTTTTATACTTTTTGTTTTGAAAAAAAACATGGCGTTTTATTACACTAAGGTAGAGGTTTGAAAAGTTTCAGTAGGTAAAGACAATGATTGAACCAATAGAACTGACTAATTCGGAGATAGTTTGTGTAGATTTAGTGAGTACTGAACACTGATGCTCTATCTCAGAAGATTAATGTATGTCTAGACGGTCCTCTCAACCGTCCTATTTAAACCTACGTCCTACAGAAATAGTTACTGCTACACATGTTTCAGTAGGTATTCAATCCGGATGATCCGGATCAAAAACGGTTTACTTCTTTTTTTCATGATTTTCATTGCGCTCTGATTCGTAGGTACCAAGGTATTTAGCTCTTACTTAAAACGGTGTTTCAACACAAAGCCGTATGAGTTCCCGAACTTAGCATTCATTTCTGCGAAATGGTGAGCCTCCTGACGTAATCGAAACCAAATTATTATTATCTATATGTTACTCCAAATAGGGTATCCCTTTTTCACCTTAACCAGAAGAAACAATCTCATCTGAATACAAAAGTGTTTAACAAAGTGATGTGCACCCGGACATGAGAGAGCGCGACGGTGTGAGTGCGGAGCGGCGGTGATGCGGGCGGCGCATGATGCGCGCGCGCATTGATGGAAGAGTCATGGTCGTCGGGCGGTGCGCCGCTGCTGCGCACTCGGTCGCTGCCGCTGGTGCTGGAGGCGGCGAGCGGCGCCGCGCCTACGCGCCAGACCAAGCTCGACCCGCGCCAGCTGCTGACCCTCACGCGCCACTACTACCCCGAGGGGGGGTGGGGCTGGGGCGTGGCCGCCGCTGCCACTCTCGCGCAGATCCTCGCGCACGGCCTGCATCAGGCCTCCGCTGTGCTCACCGTCGAGACCGTCAAACGGTTTGGTCCAGAGACTCGCATGCAAGCAGGTACATACCCTTAAAAAGGAGATTTCAGAACACGTTGGATTAACATAAATACTTCAGATTTACTGTGTTTGGTCGGAGAGCTATTTATCATATTGTATCCATAGCAACATTATATACTGAATTGTATTGTTACTTCTGTAAAACATTGCTAAAATATAAAAGCACTGGTTGGTAGACCATTAGCTACTTCACAGTATCGAACAGATACAATCGCCCTACCCACGCATACAACCCCAACGTAAAACATTTTATCCACAAAACCAAGAGTCTTGACCCTTGAAAAGGTGCGAGCCCATAAAAGATCCCAAATAAAGACGTTACATTTCTGCCTTTAACTTCGTATCTATCACAAATGAAATAAATCATTGTGTGACATATTTCTGGACCAATGAAATATCGGAAAAGGTCAAGATGTTAACGATGTCCAATATTGTCCGTGTGGGAAATAATAGGACAATTCCTTTTCTCTCTTCATTTGTTATGTTCGGCAGTTTTCTGGATTACTGCGCCGCGTCTTTATACAATATGGATTTTATTCGAGACCAACAACAAATGACCCTAATGATGGTTTGAATACGTGCGTACTCTCAGTAAAGTGTCTTCAGATCGATCTTCCTGGAAGGACAGTCATTTTAATACCTTGTAATTCTGTTTGTAATATGTTTTATTAGCTTTAATTTTTGGGCTCAACGATATTAAGGGTATCAATCATAATAAAATGTTGTGCTTGACGTGAAGAGGGAACATTGTTGTCTTCAAATAAATATTTTTACTGGTATAATATGTTACGCATTAAACATCGTTGTTAACATGCGCCTGGAACTTGAAATAGCCTTATTTTCGTATCACATCTCACATGATCTAAAAATTGATCCATTCATTATTTTCTATCATTGTTATTTCTAGTATCTGTTGCGTCTGGTCCACCGCCAACATATCCCGTCGAGACACATTGTCCACTAGCCTGTAGACATATCCCATTACATTTGTGTATGTTTGTTTGTCCGAGCCGAATAACGTAGGTGGCTCATCTATGTCAACATTTACACTCAGACGACAATCAGTTTACTTAGTTCTTCAATATCATGTTAGTCAAACATGCTGCTTTTTTGCGCGAAAGCAAGCATAATCATCCTATATCGATCCCACTGCTGGCCAGCCACCAATTCTCAATACGTCACGCCGCCGTGCTATAATTTTTAGTGCGTTGTGACGTCACGAGCCCCCACTCCCGAGTTTTGATGCGTTTTATCTTTGTCAATATTCATTGATTTACAAAAACAAAAAATACGTGTGCATTATTTTCTAATACTCTAACCGACGGACTAAACAGCTTTGCAATTTAGAGATGGTGGAAACTAGCCTATTTCACAATAATGTCCTAACAAACTTTGTAACAATTTTAAATTTTAATCTATCAGTTTATAATTTATCGATTTGTGTGGCATCCAATTTTCCCTAGTTTACATGTTAGAGCAGTAAGTTCGTTATGCTCTGGGGAATAGTTTGCATACTAAAGCCGATATTTCCATAGCACTGGGCGACACGATTAAAAAAACTTTAGTCACAGAGGTGGAACAGTTAGAATGGCCATCTGTACCCATTATATTCTGCTTCAAATCTTACAGGCAGTTATTATTGCGAGTAATTTATTTAGTAACTACAATCTACCTATGTACTTATTAGGAATGAATATGTCACCATAAAATTGTAAAACCCGTTAGATTGTAATCCATCTAGCGAGATTGTAAACTCTCGAAAGATTGTCAACGGAACATACTGCTTACAATTTAATGCATAATTTTCGTTAAATTATAATCTATCGCAGTGAAACTGTAAAATTGTGAAATGCATGCGACGGAACTCAAATCAACGTATCTGGCCCCCATAATCGGGACTTAAGGGCAGGTAGTCCCAATTTTCCCAATTTTACATAACTTTGATTCAATAGTAATCAAAGAAATATTGATTTTTTAAAGCCAAAAAAAATAGATATTATAGTTGACTATATTTACTAAGATAATTTGTGGTTCAAAACATGATATCAAAAACTTCACTCGATGAAAAAAAAATCCGAACAGGAGCCTAATTCGAATATTTTTTTATGTTTTTCTTATTTTACTTGGAGAATATGAAAGTTTTACTTCCAAAAAAAATATCTAAGCAAAGTTAATAACATATAGAACAATTATTTGTGGTTAATTTTTTCAAAACAATTTAATCCTTTTAATAATAAATTATTATATAAGAAAACGGCTTGCGCACGTGGATTCAGTCGCCCGCCAGGCCTTGACGAGGTAGGACCTATGTCCCTTTTGCTGGCGCACGGCTGTCCCGTCGATTTATCGAACGATTTATTTAAAGAACGTAGTGTAATAATAACAGTACAGTCTTTTTTAACCGACTTAAAAAAAGGAGGAGGTTTCACAATTTGACCGTAGGATAACTTCGTCGTTTATGAACCGATTTAGATAATTCTTTTTTGTTGGAAAGAAGATATTCCAAGAGTAGTACCATGACCATGAAACTGGGATTTGATGATGGCATCTCAGAGAAATCGAGGGGAACCTTTGAACATCGTAGTGCGACTAGTGCGTTTGTTTTTTTGTTCATTGAGTATTTTAGAGCACTACTATTTAAAGAAAGTCTGGACTCGATCTGATGATGGAACCCGAAGACAGTCGAGGGCATTCCTCAACGATTCACAATAATTACCTGGTGTTTGGGCTTGATTAATTTGTATTGATGAGAACTTTACACCTAAATGGGTTGTGGTCATCTTTAGGGGTCTGATGATAAAGACGAAGGACAGTCAAAGGAACTCCTCAACGTTTTACAGTAGCTACCTTGTGTTTGGATTTAATTCATTTCTATTGATGAGAACTTTGCACCCATATGGGTAGTAAGTGACATTGGTCTGATGATGGAGACCATAGACAGTCGAGGGAATTCCTCAACGAACGAGTTTACAATCTCACGAGATAGATTATAATCTAACGATATTTACAATTTTACGGTGACACATACAACAAATAAAGCATGTGTCTCTTCGTGAGATAAAAACAATGTAAGAAACCTAGTCAAATTGTTCGCGACAAGTGTCTCAAACAGTGTTTTTATATAGTCTATAGAAAGAACGTTCGAGAAAGTACGCTATTGCCGTGTTTGTGATTCTTTGTCGAGTACTTTCTGTTATTATTAGTTTTAAAAGTAAGTAGGTACAAATTCCCTCGAGAATAGTCTCGTCACAGGTGCGCGTACGCAAACTACTTATAAAAAACATCGAGAAATGTTAATTTAATTTCGACCGTACGCCGAGAGCGTAAAGTACCTACTTCCTTCTTCCGTTCGAGTTATTTATTATCCTTTTGTTTATAGTTTCCTTTGTATTTTTTTGTTAATGTTTTTTGTTCATGCTTTTTGTATGAATTAAAAGATTGTCTAGCGAACAAATACTACACACCGCTAGAGGATTCGCGAATATTTTTTGTGTGTCTGCCTGCTAATAGTATGAAAGCACAGCGCAGGCACCGCATAGTAAGTTTTGTTTTCGACATTGGAACAGTCAGTTTTGTTTACGATATTCAAGCAGTCAGTTTCGTTTCGATATCCGAATAGTTAACAGTTCTTTCCGATTATAGTTTCAGCTCAGTTTTTCCAGTATTGTCTGCTTGTAGTGTCTTACCATAGTCAAATAGTGTTTCATTTCTTCTCCATCTACAATAATAGTGCAGTATTTTCCAAACCCACCTCTCCGTTCCACGAAGCTAACGTTTACACCCGGAACTTTCGGTACAGGGCGGTTAGTGGCTCAGATTTGGTTCCGTTATAGTTTTTGAATTTCCAAACACGAGTCCACCCGTCTGGTACACAAATAATTGAATAAATTACGACTTGCAGCAATTTGCATTTACAATATCTATTCAAATTAATTTATTACATTTAAATGTTAGGTTTTCGCAATTACTACCTATTATAATAAATCAAGCTGACAATTTAATAAAATAAGTTGACCTACTGCCTACACGACACGCTTACCTATACTTACTGTGACACTTCGCTCAGCTTTGGGTTCAAGTCGGCGACGCGTGTGCACGACTCGTTTCGCGTAAAGGGTGGTAGCGTTAAATACCTACTTTGCTTGGCGTAGACGGCCTTAAAAACACCCCAACGCGCAACGCGACGTGAGGTTAGGTTAGGCAGACAGAAATAGGAGCCATTCGACTACGATTTTTAGGCGAATATAAAGTATTTTGAGGTTAGGTTACATTAATCATTACCTTTTCATGGGAGTGGTACCAAGAGGCAAAGGGAACCGGGGCCCTCTACAGCGCGCGAGGTGAGTTCCGTCGCATACATTTCACAATTTTACGGTTTCACTTCGATAGATTATAATCTACCGAAAAATAATGCGTTAAATTGTAAGCAGTGTTCGGTTGACAATCGTTCGAGAGTTTACAATCTCGCTAGATAGATTTTTACAATTTTACGGTAACATATACAAGGTGTAACATACCTACTAAACGGAACAACAACTTTTATAAGTACTACGAGTTCTGGAAATACGCAAAAGAAAACAAACTTTATATACTTAGGAGCTGACGCGATTTGCTGATCAACATGTTTGGTAAAACTTAAAACAAAGTTATAATTTTCCAAAAGTCCAGTTTAGTTTAATGGTCTAAGACACCACACGAGAGATCTTGCGTTTATTATGTTACACCTTTTAGTTTATTCCTGTAAGTTCCTTCGCCCGTAGACGCTTTCACGATTGAACGTTCAAATATTTCTCTGTACGTATGTAAATACACTTGAGTGAATCACAAGCCCTCTCAAACTTTGACAACGCGCAGATCATTTTACTTGGGAGAAAAATGAACACATTTCTCATACGCATCGGCTTTGTTATTGCTATTTGTTATCCACGATGTAACCAAATGTCACAAAGAAATTGAATCGTGTAACGCAAACTGAACATGAAAATGCAGATACTTTGAGTTCTCTAATTCTATTCATATATATGAGAGAATTCACTTAACTAACTTTATTAAGAAGTGTAGGAGTGGATTTATATAAAATCTTAAAGTAAAATCACAAATACGAGTAGGTACAGTCTTTTGGAGACTTTCAGTCGAGCAGAAAATTTGCGATCGTCGCAAAATGAATGCATCATATACAGTCTAGTACATTGAGCTTCACTACTCATACATAACGTAACAAAGCTTCTTTTAAACACTTTAAATACTTTTGTTTCGAGAAAATATAATGCTGAAAGGGCTCTTTAGTAAACTGATCCCACACAGGCGGATCCCGCGGGATCAGTCGACCTAATGAATTTTTTGTCAACTGATCCCGTTGACCAATTATATGATTTGCATAGTCAAGTAGAAAAGTTTATTGATATTAATTTATATGGTGATTCCCGTTGGCCCCACTCCCCGTGTCGACACTGGTTGGGCGGGTGTGGGTTTATAAAGGGTGTAAAACACCTCTTAACGAAGCCGAAAGGCACTTATTCTCCTCGTCATTGCGATCATGGTTTTGTTCTACACCGTACCTGGGAACCCGTCAAAGTTCCAACTTTTTGAAAAGTTTTTTTTTTAATACAAGTTTTGAATGTAAGATTTTTACTTTATACACCTCCACGACCCCCGTACTATTCAATTTTATTCATTTCAATTTCAATTCAGCACAACGTTTTCAGTGCGTAACATAGAGTTCTACCACAAAACATGATTTTCACCCCAAAACAAAAGTCGTTTCCCAGCAATAATTTTTGCGTTAAGTTACTTAGTTTGATGGACAGAATGCTTGGTTGACGGCTTCGTGATGAGGTCTTTTACACCCAGTATGTTGTCCCTAACTTATCAAGGTATAGAAAAAGCACCTGTTAATAATGGGGAGGAGGCTAATATTACTTAGAAAATCTCACAAGAGCAGCCTATACAAACTGTATAAAAATGACTAGATATATAAAGAATATCGGGTAAACCCTTTTACCGTTAGCTATTAGCGATACGATTTGTTTGATCATCTCGCTAAGTAAAGTCGGGTAGAACAAATCTAATCGCAATATAGTTTTACGTCCCATAAGCCTTCAGCGAAACTGACTGAACATTACCATTTCCCGTATAAGGTTCTATTGTTAGTATCATAAGTGTGTCGTTAAAATAATAGTCTATAAATACAGGGAGATAAAGTGTGTAACTGATCGTCAAGAAACGATTACTTGCTAAAATAGAGCCGTTTCGGATCTTTATATCGGTCGACTGTGTTCTGTTTTTATGCATGAGAGTGATCATTTTAAATTCTATAGGAATTCTATAGGATGATGTGATTTGTGAAATTGTACAGTGCCGTACTTACTTACTGCTTATAAGATCTATTATCTTTCATTTTGGGTTTGAAAGCAATTCAGTAAACATAAAGCTATTCCGATTTTACTCGATACCCATTCAGGACGTAATTTTGAGGAACACCATTTGCTAATGCTCTAATCCTTTCATCGTGGCAACACTTTCTGCTTTCACAAGATGTTATTATTGGATCAAATTACCCATACCCACAATAATCAATCTTACCAAAGCCTATACAGGAGTTTTCTGCTAGTCATTCTCATTATTTTTAATCTTGTAACCTATAGAAACAGAAACAAGACACCGGCGCGTGGAGACTGAAATATATTATGTAAGCAGATTTAGCATAGGTCTTATATCTATTTCCCGATATACCGCAAAACTTGCGTCACTGAAAATGATTTCCCAGCATGTCTAAGATAGGGTGCCCCAAATGTCAATCATCGGCAATCGTTTATTAGGATCGAGGCGAGGCGAGAGACAGGCCGATGCGTGTGTACCGACCTCATGGCACATCTATCATGTCTTAGAACGTTTAATATGTTTCAGATAGGTGACAGCCGCCACGATAATGTGTTGACGGCGAAAGATTATAATTCGCATGTTTTTTCGATCATGACATCATTTATTTTATTTCTAGGTATTTGATACCGATATGAAGATTGAGCAAAAGTTTGGCCTTGATGTGAAGGAGAGTTGCTAGAATCTAAATCAATTTTCCTTATGCCGGCTCTACACGCTGGCTGTTTGTCACAAACACCAAACACAACAAACAACGTCCCAAACACCGATCACAATCACCCAACACAAACAAGCATCCTCAAGCTCGGCGAACGTGTTAGTATATTCCGGATCAGCAAACATGGCGGACGACGAGCTTGTTGCAGCTATAACTAAAATAAAAATAAATAATAAATAAATAATGTTTTTTTTTTATATATTTCTTGTAATTCCACATTTTGTATTGGATAATGTATTTTGACATCTATTTATTTATTCTGTGTTGTTTAATGTCTCGAATGTAATCTTAATGTAATTCTGCAATTTTAACTAAATGTGTTTGTATTTTTGTTTCGGACCTGATATAGATGATTTTATTTATTTTTATTTATTTATTTTATAACTTTCGGGTTGTCCTATTTTTATTTTAAATTCAAGCAAAATCAAGTTAAAAGAAAAAGAACAAAACGCAGACGATGGTGGATGATCACATACACAGAAATCTTCATAAGAAAGAAATAAAAAAAATGAAAAAATAATAATAATAATAATAGGTCTGGCAACTCTCGATGACATATACGTCGTTTTACAAAACACGAAATTTATTTCGTATATTTTTGAAAAAACCACTGCATTTTTGGCTGTACTTCTGTATCCGAAAGAAATATGAAACCATATATTTATTTAATAAATTAAAACCTCCACCATTTCAATAAGTTAATAAAAAATTGAAGAACAATGAACTATGACAATGAATGACAGATGTCATGAAAGAAAAAACGTGAAATTAATGATACAAACTGATACAAAGATACAAATAAATGTGTCGATGATTAACGACGACCTTATATGATGTTAACGAGAGCAGCAACAGCACGACGCGCACACCTACCAACCCCGGACTCGTCGCTCAGCTCCGCCTCGCCGCCGCCGGACCCCAGATCACCAGTGTCACCGGTTGCGGCAGTTGCGTCGAGCTCGAGCGACGAATATTTCTCCCCGCCGACGTCGCCACCACCTGTACGTCGTGCGGGAAGAGGCCGGCCACCGACGAGCTTGGGACTTAGGGGCCGACAGGCCCCGAGCCGGGTCCCCGCTACCGGTGGTTGTGTGCAGCGCATGAAATGGACTCAATCAATGAACGAGAACGTCATGCGCGCATACTACGGGTCTACAGAGGGGGGAACTAACCTCACTGCGTACCGTGTTAGGATGCTGTCTCTGTTCCAGGATCTTGAACCAACCGTCATCGTCTCGGCCCAACGACTATCGGATCAGGTGCGGGTCATCCAACGCAGTCACAGGTTGGACGACGCCGCGCTTGATAGGCTGCGCTCAGAAGTACTGAGCAACCTTATCGTCTTAACTCCGACACAAACCGCGGTGCAAGTGTCAGCTATTGACGCAACACCACCGCGGTTGAACCCTGCTGTTGTAGAGGAGGATGATGGGGTTGCCACGGTAAGTAGCCAGTGCAACGACCGATTGAGGAGCGCTCTGGAGAATGCGCTTCATGAATATCGGTCCACTCCTACCGAACTTAGGCCCCGATTACCACGGTTACCCATGCATAAGAAAAATAGGGCGCTGGTGTGTGCCTTGGACTCGCAACTCAAGAATATATTCGAAAGTAGCGAGAACCTCGTTGATACACACTCGATCCTGTTCTGTGGGGCTGTTGCGGCATGTCGTATAGCTAATGTCAAGTTCACAAATTGTGACGTAGCTACTCGACCAAAACCAGCTGTACCAGCCTGGCAGCGCAGGATCGAGCGCCGTATCGACGGGGCCAGGGTACTCATCGGCAAACTATACTGCTTCAGGGAGGGCAATACACGACCACGAGTGATGCGCTTTGTGAGGCGGGCATTCTCGGGGACTGAAATCAGTCCTCAAGAATACATGTCCCGTGCCACAGAGCGCATCGACTTCCTGAAGCAGAAAGTTTATGCATGGGCGAACCGTATTCGGAGGTATAAGCGGCGGGTTGATCGGTATTCACAGAATCGCATGTTCCAGCGATGAGAGGTGGGTATACAGAGCTTGGGAGCGACCCGAGCAAAATATGACAGATGTGTGCCGCCCGGATGATGCCGCCACGAGTTCTTTCTGGCGCAGCATCTGGTCGGTACCCGTTTGTCATACTGAGGCTGACTGGATGCGTGATGTCGAGCGAGTGTGTGAACCTATCCCAGAAATGGAGCCAATTTTTATAACACCTGTAGATGTAGCCAGAGCAGTTCGTCCGTTACCAAATTGGAAATCCCCGGGACCGGACGGACTGCACAACTTCTGGCTCAAATGGTTTAGTAGTTCACACACTTGCCTGGCATCGCAATTCCAGTCATCCTTAGAGTCCGGGTCCCTTCCACAGATTTTAACAACAGGCGTTACCCACCTGCTCCATAAGTCAGGTAGTCCCGCGGAACCCAAAAATTATAGACCGATCACGTGTTTGTCGACGATCTACAAGCTTCTTACATCCATTCTGAGAGTGAAAATTAATACACACATTGACAAAAACTCCATTATGTCAGCCTCTCAGAATGGATGTAGGAATGGGTCCCGCGGTACTAAGGAGCTACTCCTCATCGACATGGCCATTAGCCAACAGGTTCGTCGATCTCGCAAAGATCTGTCGACATGTTGGATAGATTATAAGAAGGCCTATGACTCGGTGCCACATACGTGGCTCATGAGGGTGCTGGAGTTGTACAAAGTAGATACAACTCTACGCACCTTTCTTGAGTCATGTATGGGGCAATGGAAGACGGTCCTTCGATATCCAGGATGTCGACAGATCCAGGGGAGTGATGAGCCTGTATGGATTAAGCGGGGAATATTCCAGGGCGACAGTCTGAGTCCACTTTGGTTCTGTTTAGCCCTGAATCCTCTAAGCACATTGCTGGAGAATTCAGGCCTAGGCTGCCGGTTGAGGAAGGATGGTCAGGTTATATCTCACCTGCTTTACATGGATGATCTGAAACTCTTTGCCCCCAACAAATTGCGACTGATGGAGCTACTGAAAGTAACTGAAACTTTTAGTAGCGCCATCAGGATGGAATTTGGTGTGGACAAATGTGCAGTCATGTATGTAAAGCGAGGGGAGATTATGGAGTCCGAGGGACTTCAACTCTCGGACTCCATACACCTGAAATCTCTTTCCTCATCCGAAACCTATAAGTATTTGGGTATGTCGGAAGCGTTAGGCATTAATGTAACTGACATGAAGCAATCATTGAGGGAGCGCTTCTTCGGTCGCCTGAGAAAGGTATTAAATAGCCTTCTTTCAGGCGGGAACAAGGTGCGCGCCTTCAATGGTTGGGTCATGCCGGTTTTAATGTACTCTTTCGGCATACTCAAATGGACTCAGACCGAACTCGACGCCCTGGATAGAAGAGTTCGTACACTGCTGACCGAAAGCCGGATGCATCACCCACGATCTTCGGTTATGAGACTGTACATCCCGCGGAAGTGCGGAGGTCGAGGCTTTTTAAACGCGAAGACCCTCCACAACCGCGAGGTGTGCAGTCTCAGAGAATATTTTTTAAAAGCCGAGGTGGGTATGCACCGAGATGTGGTCGCAGTGGACAAGGGACTCACCCCGCTGTCCATGGCTAAAGAGAACTGGCACAGACCTGAGGTACTTACCACCGATGACCGCAAGGAAGTATGGCAAGGCAAAGTGCTTCACGGGCGCTTCTACCGGGCTCTTCATGGGCCCGATGTAGATTTTATAGCGTCCGTGTCCTGGTTACGTTTCGGCGACCTCTTTGGGGAAACTGAAGGTTTTGTCTGTGCGATTATGGACGAAGTTATGTTGACGAACAACTACCGGAAATATATTATGAGGGACGGGACGGTTGACGTGTGTCGGGCATGCCACCTTCCGGGTGAGTCCATCAGACATATTATTTCTGGTTGTTCTCGTCTGGCTAACAGCGAGTACTTGCACAGGCATAACCAAGTAGCCAGGATTATACACCAGCAACTTGCCTTGAAATATAAACTTGTGGAATCTGAGGTACCGTACTACAAGTATGTGCCCGACCCAGTTCTCGAAAATGACCATGTCACGCTGTACTGGGATCGGTCCATCATTACTGACAGGACTATTGTCGCCAATAAGCCTGACATAGTGATGATGGACCGATCAGCGCGCCGCGTAATGATAATCGATGTTACCATTCCGCATGACGAGAACCTCGTGAAAGCTGAGAAAGAAAAACAAATAAAATATCTCGACTTGGCACACGAGGTTCGCGGCATGTGGAATATGAACTCGGTTATCATTGTGCCGATTGTCGTGTCGGCCAATGGCCTTATAGCCAAGAGCTTCGATGACCATCTATCGAAGCTCTCTTTAGGCGGTTGGATCAAGGGCCTGATTCAGAAGGCAGTACTCCTCGATACGGCTCGCATTGTGAGGAGGTTCCTGTCTCTGCAGCCCTAACCACCGGTGGCTTGGACCCTGCTCCCGACACCGGCGGACTACTATTTTTTTATATTTTTAAGTGTTTTTTTTTGTATCGTTTTATTTTAAGAAATACTTAAAAATGTAAATAGATAAGGATATAAATGAATAAACGGAATAATACATATAAATATAATAATTTCATAAGTACGCCGCTTTGCGCGCGAAAAACTGCTGCAAACAAATAAGAAACGTCCGCCGCGTGCAAGCTCGCGCGCCGTACTGATTGCTACCAAGCGTCTGGATACATTGCAAACTGTTTGCCGAACATCCTTTGATTTGTGAAGAAAAACCGACACTGACGCCGAACACAGGCGAACACAAACACAAACAGGCGAACATAAGCAAACACCCATCTACATGTTGGTGTTTGTTGATTTGTGTTTGCTGTTCGCCATTGTTCGCCAAGCGTGTGGAGCCGGCATTAGGTAGGTAAGTCTGTGTACCTGCGGGTATTTGAATCAGATAGGCAGTGTCCAACACAATGAAGGCAATGAATTACTTTGAATTAAAGTAATTTTCAATTTAAAGTTGATAGATAGATATATTATTAATCTTTTCAACTTTTTATCTTACTCTTCGTCAGCACAACAATAACAAAGCGAAAAAAAAACGTTTAAAAAAATGTATTCTTAACTTTACAATCAAAACTTCATCTGTAAACCAAAAGTTAGTGAGTAGCTCAAAATTGATATTGCCGATAACATCAATGAAAAAAGTAACACAAATATTCATTCTTTTTTCATAACACTTTTGTAAACATACTTTTGTGTTACGACAAATCTGATATCTCTCTTTGCTTCAATTCAGAAAATTATTTTAATAAGATCATGGTCCAAATGGGCGTAAAGGTACTTACAGAAGAAAATACAGATTTCATAGAAAATTGTCCATCATCCTTTACTGCCCATTTGCAGCAAACTTGTTTTGTCAATATTTGTAAAGCATAACTTGCAAAGGTACTTATGCATATATTTAAAAGTTATGCGGTGAGTAATATAGTGGGTAACATTGTGTATCTCTCACATCAAAATAAGGCGAGGCAACCATCTGGCTCGGAGATCAATATTTGTGTGCATATTCGTCTACCTTCTTTGTAGCGTCGCGAAAGTTTTTCTATTCCCATTTATTTTGTTGTGAATGAACTTGTAAACAAGCCGTGTGTCCGAACTTACCTCACCCCGACGGAATAGGGGCAAACAAAATAAATATATGCCAAGTATTCAACAGACAAGATAGCCAACCAAAATGGTCCGTCAGACTGTTACCTAACTTCGTACAAACACAAAGAAGAGCTGATTTTATTTAATGCGTAGCAATTTTAGGGTTCCGATCTCGAAGGGCAACTAACGGGACCCTTATTACTATGTCCGTCCGTCCGTCCGTCCGTCTGTCTGTGACCGGGCTGAATCTCATGATCCGTGATAGGTACACAGTTAAAATTTTCACAGAATGACGTTTTATTTCTAATCATTTGTTAGCAAAATGTCAAAAAGACAGAGATAGCAACCTACCGAATCCGAACAGTAAGTTATTGAAAATGGCCGACAGTCTTTATATTTTCACTATCCATAACCATAAAATAAGTTCTGAAATTGGAAATTGGCACTAAGCGAAGTCCTATTCTATAGCATTAAATAGAGATCCACGTTGATTTCAATGTTTTCAGTTTATTTTACAGCATTTTTTAGGTTAACTATGTCACAAACACAATACACAACATTTATTTCAGCTGTAAAGTTGCACATACAACAAATAATATGAAACTATCCGTAAAATGCTGCAGATGGCACTGCACTGTGCACCGTCATATGTTTCATATCATAAAGTTTCAGGCTGCAGCGTGCAGCGCTGTCAACTATTGTTGTGTCCAAAAGTTAAATCAAACTTGACCACACAACACAGACAAAGTTTTTATCAATAGAATAAAGAAATATTTTCGAATATAGAATTTCGTTACTTCTGTCATTAAATAACGTTAGTCCACGAATCGAACAATCTTCAAAAAAAAACGGCTTAGTAGATATAGGACCTATTCGTAAAATGGCTTCTAAGTGCCCTTAGGAAAATGTTATTGAAGTAATGGAACTCCTTTTTCGATTTCATTTTATTGGATGCCTATCACATATTAGCTGATAGTGTCCAATATGACTCAATATAAGTTAAAAACAGACAATTTGCCAGTTATTTACAAGACGATGAGACTGCGCAATTTCTTTATTTCGATTCGATTGAGACGAGCGACCAAAAGCTCGCTTTATATGTTCCAGTGCATTTGTTCCCGTCTAAAGAATAAGCCCAGCTCTTATTTATAGCGGTATATTTCGCCTTTACTGCTCTCTTTTCATATAAAGTTTCATTCTTAACAAAACTAGAGACACGTTTCGTAAAAAAGCTACAGACGTCTAGTATATATTTTAGATGGAAGCTTCAAGTTAAATGACTAAACTTTACATACTAGTCACAGTTTATTCAAACCAGATGATTGAGGGCTATATAACTTGAAGTTGAAAGCTGTTTATTTGTCAGAGCTGCAAAACATATAAATAGTACACAAAAACTTGAAACAAAGCGACAGCGGACAGTTGAGGATCACGAATCACTCATCAGTCGGTGGATCTAGACTAAACAACGTCTAGTAGATCAGATATATCCGTCAGATGTGTGACCGATGGGTGTAGCTCTTGTTACAAAGTCGACGAACTTCACAAACGCCCCGTCGCCCGTAAAGTTTTTCAATAGAAATGTTTGTTAGACATCAGACGAAGCCCACACAAATCACTAGCGTACACTCAACATTTGTATTATTTTACAAATAACTCTTAAAGGATTCTCTCGACAGTAGAACGGTTGATAGCATTGCGTTGTATGATTAGTACGTTTGAAGTTACGAGACAATCTGTCTTCGCTAGACAGTATTGTGATGCTTTCATTTATTGTTTAAATCTCTTGAAATAAATTAGCGTGTCTCCTAAGAAATTCGAGCTGAATCGCTATATTTTCGCTTCTTACAATAGGCAATTCCATATTTTCAGAAATATATGGTTAATTTGTTACCTAATTGTAAGGCGCAATAGTCTCATTTCTCATTCACTATATTAATACATCTAACTAAGGCAGCAGAGAGCAAAAATACAGGGAGGTATAGAAAACAACAAAGCTTGGTTGCGTAAAGCAAGTCTCTACATCCAAGATGCGTTTCTCGCAAGCATAGCATCGTTAACGCATCTTGGATGTAGAGCCTTGCTTTAGGTACCTACCTACTCGCAAGCATCATTATTGCAACCGAATTCATTCGTAAGTAATTAGCAATCGAA
Organism: Xestia xanthographa; assembly: GCA_905147715.2. Taxonomy (NCBI): domain Eukaryota; kingdom Metazoa; phylum Arthropoda; class Insecta; order Lepidoptera; family Noctuidae; genus Xestia; species Xestia xanthographa. Next base: position 15,765,821 of record LR990659.1, on the reverse strand, counting down.
AGTTAGCTATTTTGTCGTTATACCTATCTCTGTCGAGACTGCCGGCCCTTTCGTTGCTAGTTTTGTATACCGGATATGTCAAGCAATCTTACGTTTTGGCCCCAATAACTCTCAAAATCAAATATTGAAATATGTTATGAAGTAAAATCAGAGCAAGTAATGCAGTTGCAACTTGATAGAAAATAGTTTCGTAATGGTGGACCCTGGAGCAGAAAGTTCAAAGTAAGTTGTCCGTTCTAAGTCGATTTCTACATCAGAAATTGAATTGCATAAAATTTACTTATTCATTGAATTGCCGTCCTAACTCTTAGATGAAAACGCTCTCAAGGACATGAAAGTTAACGGTGCTTACCTGCATATTATGTACTTTATTGCACCATTGTTAATAAAACATGGAAAATTATGTCATTAGTAAGATTTCGTATTGCTGGTATAGAAGAAATAAGTTTGTTTTTAATATATAGGATATTAAAAACAAACTTATTTCTTCTCATTCACCACGCAACGTGAAATATAACAGATGGCAGACATAACTGATAATGAATATCTCTTGAAAATGATAATGATTTAGCTTAATGGACTATTTAAATAATAAAAGTCCTTTTATGTCGATAATTTCCATTTAACTAACGTGTCAAGTTTTATATAAAGTGTTATCACTGTGGTCGTACAACTTAGGGATGCCACCTCTTCATACTTTGCTCAGATTATCGTCAGTTAAGTTGTAATCTTGACGGAATCTCTACACTAGTTTTACCAACTTTTATTAGGAACAATTAGTAATTGAATAACCTACATAATAAATAGAAATCTCCTCGGTAGAGACAGTTTTCGGCACTTGCGTAGGACACTGTAACTGACATTTTGTGGACACTTCGAGTGCCAATTTAAAAACATTCATTATGTTGACTGACACTTATTTAGCATATCACTTTACCTTTTCGACGAAAAAAGCAAGACGATACGTTTCGCTTCGTAAATAAATCACAAGATGGAAAATTCATGAGCGCCACAAGCATTTGTTTGGAGAGTACTTCATGCATAAAGCAGAAGAACGGCTATAACATTATGTCAAATTATTTAAACTGTCGCTTAACACATATAAAGGTGTGTTCATAAATATTTTTGACATAAATCTCGTTTTCTCGGAGCCAGCCCTGCAGGAGCCACGCGTCCCTACAAGGCAGACGGAATGCCTGCACGCGAATCTTTACGACGTCGGATAACAATAAACATCACGAGCTTTTTGTAGCCGTCCGCTACTTGGTAAGCAAAAACGTGGCGTAGACAGCTAAAGCACTGAACTTGGACTATTGTGTTTGTAGAGAACATCTTGGATGCGTATACAAGTTTTATTTAAAGCCTTGTACCTATGGAGAATTGAAGATATTTTCTTGAGGATTGTTTGCGAAACTGTAAAATATTTTGGTCGTCAATTATTGGCCCCATGATGAAACTGTATTGGGCTAGCTCAATGTTTTGATCAAACTTTATGGCCAATGTCGAGGAACTGCCAGAAATGATTCGTTGGCTGTCTTGTGGTCCCCACTTTGAATAGGACCGTAAATCGTCTATATTCCAGAAGATTCACTACTAATTCCTCTGTTTCAGGATGCCTGGGTGCGTTATCAGCGGGGGTGGCGCTCGCTTTGTCGCCGGTGACGGTGGCGCTGTGCGTGCGCAAGTCCACGCGAGTTACGGCCGTGGTGGGAGGTCTGGTTGCGGCCCTCGGCTGCCTCTTTACCTCCTTCGCCACGCAGTTCCACCAGCTCTTCTTCAGTTATGGTGAGTATACCCTTACCCTTCTTCATTTTAGTGTGTCGATGGGCATCAAAATTAAATCAGTAACATCCACAACAACAACAGCCCATAACGTCCACTGCTGGACTGACTGACATGATGAGGAATATGCCGTAATCTCCACGCTTGACAGGCGGATTGGAGATCGCAGTGATGAAAGACTAACAGAAAACGCTGCTGCCCATTCTCAGATCTACGGAGGCGCAAGGTGTTCTGCCTCAGACATTAGTCGCCTTATACGACACCCGTCAGTGTAATGGGTTGGTTCTATTCTACTCTGCCGGATACCACACGGCTATACATCCACCCTTACCCTTATTTAAATAGATATACTTATTTAGAAATGAGACCGTGTATCAACAAGCGTATTATGGGCCAAACCGCTGCTAAATGGACAGACGATCTTAAACTGTGGCTGCGTCAGAATAGAAGCGAACAGAACGTACAGGGTGTTGGGATGCGGCTTGTGAGAGGCTTATGTACACCAATAAACTGCGAAAGGCTGAATTGATTGATTGAGAAGTGAAATATGGTAAAGATGAGCTTACCATTTGTGTGATGAAAACGGATGTAATCGATTGGAAATCTGATTGAAGACCCCGTAAGCTGGAATGACGAATTGCATAGTCTGTCCCTCATCAAAACAGATCGATTTTCTTGAACTGTTTCCGCCATACAAAACTATGTGCAGTTTTGTAATAAACGAAAACTATTCCTGTGTTGCATTACAGGATCTAGGTTACCAGCACTCAAACCGAATTAAACTAACGATGAGCCTAATAATACTAAAATGTCGCAAGGAATCCGGTCCAGGACGTGTGCGTACACTTGCATTAACACAGAATAAATAATTGGAACGTTAATGCACCTGAAACGCAGCGAGCTTCTGACAACTCAATTTATTTCATCAGATTCATATCCGAAACCCGTTTTAGTGAACTTCAAAGGTATCCGCTAATTGGGTCTCTGTGTAAATAAGCGGATATCTACAAAGGTACTCGTACCGATCAAAATAGAATCCCGAATTATTTACTGAAACGAGTTATTTATTACATGATTTATCAAATAAGTAATAACTCACTCATAGAAATTGAAAATAAAATAACTTTATTTTTATCAAATGGCTGAATAGAATAGAATTATTTATTTCTCGATTCTTGGAATTCGGAATTAGATTTTCAGTGTAGTAAATAATCTAAGAAATAATTCGACGAAACGAACTACGCTTTTACGGATTGGCTGGCGAGTTATTACCGAATAAGTCAGAAATCGGATCAAACGTGGCGTATTTTATTCTGGTAGCAATGCATACCTACCAACCTATTTCTACAAATCTTGCGAATAAAGTTGCTTCTTCGCAAGCTAGTGTTTCATAGAAAATATTATAATATTGAAGCAAACTGCACGCGTGCTCACATGCACTGAGCTAGTTCTATCTTCAAGGATAACTCGTTGGCGCCCGGCAGAACGGTGCATTAGCATTTAAATTGGGACGCTACCGCCCTGTTACAGTGAAGTGCCTCGATTAGGTTCTTGCCTCTCAGTTTGAATACCCCATACATCCAATCCTAGTCCTTATTCAAAACCCTTTAAAAAAATTGTTTGCACTAAAACTAAGTGATCCCTTAAAAAAACGCACATCAGATTTTCAACTGTCGACTCGTTCCAAGCGTTTTATATTCCAAGTGTAATAAGATTTAGGCATTAGTTCAGTGTCGCCTATATTGTTAGCGAAAACGGACACTAGGGTAGTATTATGTTCCTATCCTAATGGTTCTAGAGTTGCACTACAAAAAAATACTTTTTTTTTGGAACTCTTGAAAATAGCTCCCGAAAATAGCTCTAGCGAGCCGAGATAATAATTAAACCCCTAAGGCCTGAATTCCTGCTACGCTGATGTCGGTTGCGTACAGTTGGTCGCGTACATCAGCGAGAAAAACAGTAGCAAGCAACATACGCGCCGCTGACGCCAGCGTCGCAGTATGGCACTTTATAGAACACAATGTGTACTCGTACGCGCGAGCGACATCAGCGTAGCAGGAATTTAGGCCACGTCTCTAACAACAGCAACAATAACTTGATTAATAAAATAATCCTTTTGAGATCGCACAGATACATCATCTATAAGTTCTATTTTTCTGGAGATCGTTCAGTAGATACATAAAAAACTAAAACACTGATGCATAAAGCTATCGAATAAGTATTATCTTGCATACTTAGTCCAGAGTCTAAGCTAACTTCCGATTTCCCTCAAACGATTATGAGCAAGACTTGATGCTTGTGTTCCTCGAATCCTCACAATCTTCAGGGAAATCAGTGCTCCAAGTTTCATAGGAAATACTGATTACATGTTGGCACTAGCTACGCTGCATAGTTATGAGGAAAACTTCCACTGCGAGAGACTCCGCTAACGACAGCAAGGAGATCGTATTATGGTTAGATATCACGCAAGTGCGACTGCTTTAGGTCCTGGGTTCAATTCCCAGGTCAGGTAAAGTGTTATAGGGTGTTTTTATCAAGAACTAGGGGACGTCACGCGGTTTCACCCGCGTAGTTCCCGTTCCCGTGGGAGTACGAGGATAAAATATAGCCTATGTTACTCAGGGTAAATGTAGCTTTCTAATGGTGAAAGAATTTTTGAAATCAGCGCAGTAGTTTTTAAGTTTATTCATTACAAACATACACACAAAAATACAAATCTTTCCTCTTTATAATATTAGTGTAGATTACTAAATAGCAGCCACGTAGATTGGATTTGGGCCCGATACATGGCACTAGGCTCGCCCCTTATTACATGGGACTTAAACATAACTGGTATATAAGGGTACACCTCTGCCTAACTCTTCCGAGGATTAAATAAATAAATAAATATTGCTAGACATCACACACATCGCCACCTAGTGTCACACTAAGCAACGAGGTTTGTGTCGTGGACACCAGATAGTTGATATACTACATAGATACTTTTTGTTTGTAAATACATACTTCATCATCATCATCATCATCATAATTTCAGCCGAAAGACGTCCACTGCTGGACATAGGCCTCCCCCAAGTGTCACCACATTGACCGGTCCCGTGCGACTCGCATCCAGCAGATTCCCGCAACCTTCACCAGGTCATCGGTCCACCTAGTGGGAGGTCTTCCAACGCAACGTCTTCCGGTTCGCTGTCGCCACTCCAGAACTTTTCGGCCCCATCGGCCATCCGTTCTGCGAGCAATGTGCCCTGCCCACTCTGCCATTAAATACTTATTATACATTTATAATCATCCATGACTTGGAAACAAATGTCCATGCTCATCACACAGACATTTGCTCCGACCGGGATTCGAACCCGAGACCCTAAGAACGTTTGGCAGCGTTATGTTTATGTCATCACCCTGTTACAATGTTAAAATCACGATCGCAGTACAATACAATATAAACCGCCTTCCGATTGGTATTGCGACGCCCACTGCAAATGCAACGAGCAATGAACGTCGAGTAACGATGTTCGAATAACGATAGCACTTCGCACCAACTGTAACAACGACCGACAATAATATTATAACACTACGGTTATGATACTGGGAACGGACATGAATAGAAATGGGCCAAATCAAATTGTTTTTCGAATAAAATTATTCGGGGTATGAAAGTTTTGATAATCATTCGAATAATAGAAATAATGCATGTAGATATAGCATTATTTTAATAACATAGTACCTAATAACTAAAAGCATCATTGTTACTAAAATACTAACAAAACTATGGACTTTTGTCTAAAATAAAGTTTTATTTATTTTATTTATTTATTAGCATTTTGAATTTTGTACTGGCGTTTCAATTCACTACTGGTCAGCTTTTTGTGCTATTGTATATTAGTGTTTAGTTTTAGTTAATGTTTAGTTTAGTTCTTGTTATTGATGGAAAAGTACCTAAAGTCTCATAAAATCAGAATGGTTTATATGGGAGATACATCTGCCAACAAACTGTTTTACAGTTTGGCAGAAGTAAATTTTTTGTAAACGATGTCACTACGAATAAACCCTTTTTCTTTTTTTTTAAACACACGCGTTTTTGTCATAAGTTTAGGCGGAAACCACAGAACGCCATTATTTCAGTTATTAAAAGATTATGTGTTGATGTCTTCACCAGCAGGACTTCACCAGGGCAATGAAAAGCTGAATCACGAATTAATAATAATAATACTCTTTATTAGGATAATACAAGTTTGACACGTATTAAAGTACACAAACAGTCACTAGGATAAAGAAAAATTAGCAAACAGAGGTTGTGTGCGAGAGATGAATACAGTACAGTCAATACAAAATTTGAGCCCAGACTCCTAAACTAGGAAGATCCTGTATCTTAGGAGGCAGTGTCTTCGCATAAATAAATAGTAATTAATCTGCTCAATCAAAATTGAGCTCAATCGTGATCAGTAGGTCCTTAGGGGAATAGCTTTGGGGTTTCTTTACAAATCCTCCTTAATAAAAACCTCTGTCTAGCTATGTAGGTTAGACAAATAATACTGAAATATCAACGAACTAGTGGAATAACCGGATTTCATATTTATGACAACTTACTTTTCTTATTCCCACGTAAGGTCTTATTTGTTTTCCTGTCTGTTCTGTAGAACATTAAATACATAGTAAAGGGATACGATTCATATCCTTTTAGGATACAATTATTTACTTTCATTACACTGGGTAGGCACAATAATAATTAGTTCTGCGGAGACGAACTTTCGTAGCGGTAGCGGCATTACCAGCGTATACATACAGGGTGTAAAAGACCTCATCACGAACCCGTCAACCAAGCATTCTGTACATCAAACTAAGTAACTTTACACAAATATTATTGCTGGGAAACGACTTTTTTTTTGGGGTGAAAAATCCTGTTTTGTGGTAAAACTCAATGTAATATGATGTGATTGAATAGTACGAGGGTCGTGGAGGTGTTTAAAGTTAAATCTTACATTAAAATCTTGTATTTAAAAAAAAAACTTGTCAAAAAGTTGGAACTTTGGTGTGGACGGGGGTGACCTGGGAACCTTCTAGTTACGGAGATATTGGAGAATATCTCCGTAACTAGAAGGTTCCCAGGTATGGTGTAGAACAAAAAAAATATCGCAATGACGAGGAGAACAAGTGCCTTTCGGCTTCGTTAAGAGGTGTTTTATACCCTTTATAGGTAGTGAAAAACGAATACCATTGTAGTTTTTCTTACTAACGGTCGCAATACCTGTTTGGTATTACCTAACTAAGTACCTACTCAGAGTCGGTTTTTGTTACTGTTTAGCGCCTAAAATAAGTTCTACGTTACCCGAAACTGTCAAATTTTCAGATTGTCAGGGCTGGTGTGCTGGGGCGTCTGTACCTTTGCTATGGCAACCACGGTTTCAGGAACATTCATGGAATTTTGAAGTTTTTTGTGACAATAACTCATGAACAAAAAATCAATATATTTAAGAGATTTCAGCAGGCTATCATTATTATTGACGACCCGATTGGCGCAGCGGTAGTGAGGCTGCCTTACGTTCTTAGGGTCCCGGGTTCGAATCCCGGTCGGATCAAATGTTTGTGTGATGAGCATGGACATTTGTTTCCGAGTCATGGATGTTTATATGTATACTAAGTATGTATTTACTAACAAAAAAGTATCTATGTAGTATATCAACTATCTGGTGTCCACGACACAAGCCTCGTTGCTTAGTGTGGCACTAGATGGCGCTGTGTGTAATGTCCAGCAATATTTATTTTATTTATTATTATTATTTATTGCAAAACGAATAAGATTTATCGCTTTATATTCAATACGTAGGTAGGATCAAGTAAAAGCGTTTCATGAAAAGAAAATGGACGACATCGTCTCGATACCGCAATCTGATGCAGCTTTATCTCCACAAAGACCGCTTGCTGAATAAACATGATTGCAATGTCTAATACTATTGAACAGATTGTACACAACACTAAAAGTAGTGTATAGATTTTTCTCACGAGTTTTTCACTTGTATTTCAGCCGATTTCTTTCTGTTCGTGTTTTCACATGATTTAACTTATCAGAGCATGGCAGAGCGTTAATTATTTGTATGTAACATGTGACTGGGTCTGTACCACAGTGCGGTACATTAGTTACAGTGATGGGACGAGACTGCTCAAGACAGTTTTTGTCTCGGGAATAATGTGGAATTAAACATGAATGAAATAAGGCGGATCGGCAAATTCTTTGCCTTCGGAATAGACTTTAAATATTTAGGTACCTACGTAATTAATATGTAAATCTAAAAGCTTAATTTAACTACGGTATAATTTGATACCAGTACCTAATTTATAACTGGTATCAATTTAACTGCACACGTTCGTTAAATTGATAGTTATATACGTACTTTGTAATTAATTTGCATAGAAATGTAATTAATCAGGAATCTGTAATTAATCATAAATATATCGTTAAGTGAGATAATACCTCCCTTTAATATTAGTTATACTAAATGCCTTGAAGCAAATTGGTGGTCCCTTAGTATGGGAATGGGAGTAAAAAGATGATTTGTCATTGTCATATTACTGCTCCCCTTGCGAATCCTAACAAGCGGTGATATCCTGGACGAGGTGATATCAACTTCCTCAGTGCAATATGCAACGTTATTTCATATACTTAGAACTAATTTTACTTACTGCAATTTTTTTAATCCAAAAATAAGAGCGTATTTTTTTTTCGTAGACTATCGTAGGCCGTAGGCGCGCGCGTAGCAAAGAAAAGATTCTCTGTGCTACGCGGACTGGAAAAACCGCTACGTGCGTTTTCTATCACTTTAATTCTACATTAAATAGCTAGTTAAAGCTTGAATTCAATGAAAATAATTGATTGAGGGGAATAACGAATTGGTAATTGATTGAGAGGATTGTTTTTTTTGGTTCGAAAGATTTAGAACTTTACTAGGTATTGAAACTATACCTAGTAAAGTTCTAATTCTTTCGAACTATATTCTTTTACTATTACCTAGTACTTTTATGTACCCACCAAACTATCATTTCAAAAAGACTGAATAGACAATCATACCTGTAAACGCATATATCTACGTACTACCCACTTAGGAAAAAGTTACCTAATAATGTTTTAGAATAGAACAGAATAGAATAACATTTATTTGTGTTAGAACATGGTAGGTATAGGTACCTACATTAAGGTCTTAATAGGGTTATTTATGATCTTACATGTTTCGCCGGAGACTGGCATACAATATTAGAACATGTTAAACGTAAAATTTAAATACTTAGTAAACATGAATTTATTAAAATTATTAACGTAATAAAATAACTAACATTACTACGAATAACATTTTAATAACACTTAACACTACCTAATGCTTAGGATAAATAAACTTAAGCCTTCTGAAACAGTAACTCAGTAGCCATCATATCTATCAGATTGTTTTTTATCGTGAAATTCTTTCACATTACAAAAACAATTATCAACAAGCCATTATATAACTTGGATTTAAAATATTTGAAAGGAACTTCTTTTAGTTCTTTTGGAATGTTGTAAAAAATTGTAGACTGATTGATGATTAATTGATGACTGATGAATTGTAGGCTCTTAACATCTCAAACTCAAACTCAAACTCAAAGCATTTATTTCAATTAGACCATTACGGCACTTTTGAAAGTCAAAAATACAAAAAAGAAAATCAAAGCTACAGTCCCAGTCACAAGGCATAATAACTTGAGAAAGTACTGTAGTTGCCCATTCCCTAGCGTAGATCTCTATGGAGAAGAATGGGCAAGAAACTCCATGGACACTCTTTTAAAATCAAAATATTGTTACAAAATCTTGGTTACATCATTAATTTTGAGATTATACATAAATGTGAGAACGATGTAGAAAGACGTGCACACTAAGAGCATCCAGAGTGAAAGATTAGATTAAAAATGTATGAATAAAGTAATTAAAATGAACCTTGGCAGCTAAGAGATGACCAGTCCCAACTGACAGCGCCCGTTCACAGACATGACGCATGTACCGGCGCCATTCAACTCAACCATATTGAAGGGAACTAAATGACCCGACACACCCGCCACCATCAGCGAGACATTTAAGTGAGCATGACATTCTCTCAGTCACCAAGGCATATTCAAGTCAATGAAAGATAAATAAATGTAAATGGTGGCTGAACAGTACAAAGTACTCACACATGTGCTATGCAATTATATAATACTAAGAACTGATAATACTAAGATCTACTTTTCCACACTTCCCAGGGACGGTGGTAGGTGTGGGCGTGGGCCTGACCCGGGACTGCTCGACGCTGATGGTGGCGCAATACTTCAAACGGAGACGGGAGTTCGTCGAGATATTTATCGTCAGCGGCAGCGGGCTCGGCATCGCCGTCATGTCCACCTTCATCAAAGGTGCCATAAGGTAAATATTGTCTCTTCGTGGACGTCTCAAAGAACTTTTTCTAAGAAGGAAATAATTAATTGCACAGTATATTTTTTTTGCTGTTATAGTGATCCCTAAACTTGTACCCAGTTAGGTAATAAAATAAGGACTTTTTTGAACACGAAGGCACTTTAAGAAATCAGCAGTTTTTACATTGGTATGCACTTAATTCTAACTAAGTTGTTATTCAAACACTTGTTTTATGCTTTCTCGATTTAAAACAAACTAAACTTATGTTGTCACTTACCTACTATACGATAACTTAAGATATCCCGTACCTAAGTGACAGTTTAAGTTGTTATTTGTCGTTTTCAGTCCTCATTATTTTATTTTAGAAGTAAATGAATACTAACCTAATCAACTTTTTAAATAAACTTTCAGAGCGATCGGCTGGCGTTTAGGACTGCAGGCAGTGACGGGAGTAGTATTCGCCACCTTCATTCTGGGCACTTTTTATCGATCAGCATCCCTATATCACCCTCAGAGACGAGCGATATTGCACCTTAAGAACCAGAACAAGATCAAACGGAAGATGAAAGACAGGAACAAGACCGATGACCGCCAGCCTTTCTTCGATTTCTCCACCTTGAAGTCTAAGACAGTGAGGATCTTGCTCATGTCCACTGGGATATCAGCGTTTGGTATTAATACGCCGATATTCTATTTAGCTTACCATGCTGAAGAAGAAGGTGAGTTCTTTTATACTTTTGGTTCCATATTTTTTTCCAGTGTTGTAGCTATCGTATTACACACAGCGGACGTCACGTGGTTTCACCCGCGTAGTTCCCGTTCCCGTGGGAGTACAGGGATAAAATATAGCCTATGTTACTCAGGGTGAATGTAGCTTTCTAATGGTGAAAGAATTTTTGAAATCGGCGCAGTAGTTTTTAAGTTTATTCATTACAAACATACACACACACAAAAATACATTTTTTTCTTCTTTATAATATTAGTGTAGATTGTAAATTATGCAAATTAAGAGCGAGAAGGTATCCCATCATAGATGTTATCCACCACAGTAAGGGCATCTCATTTGAGGCCATTTGCATCTTCGAAGACGCAAAACAATCTCTGATATTCACAAGGACTGGTGCCCAAGATATGCCACATCCCATCAGATTATATAAGAGCTTCGATTTCCTCCCCTATAGAAAACTAAGAGCAATCTCTTGTCTTCCAGGTCTAGGCGATACAGTGGAACTCCTGCAAGCGTACCTCGGCCTAGCCTGGGCAGTAGGCTGCGCGGCTTTCGGGCTACTCGTCCGTCAGAACTCGGCAGAGTGCAGGATAGCTCGCCAGTACCTCACTCAGGCGGCTGTGTTCGTGTGTGGTCTAGCCACTATGGCTCTGACGGCAGTCGAGGGGTCCTATCGAGGATACGTCCTGTTTGCTTGGGTTTACGGTAATTATGTGACTGGTTATTTGAGATGTAGAGCTGAGATTTTAGTTTGGTAATTTCGGCTTCAGTTTTCAATGTAGGTAGGGTACAGAATCAGACACCTACTCAATATGATTTGCAATGGCGAAATAAATGGCATCGACGGTGCAGGTTATATTGAATTCAAAAGTCTGTTATTTTATGCATGATTTCTAAATGCAAACGCATGCACGAAACAGTTCTGAAGCACTTGATTTTTTTGATATAAAATTTTACCCTTGCTTTCAAATGGTTTACTTAAGTTTATCCTACTTCCAGGTATATTCTGCGGAGGCTACCACTACTCGCTGAAGATGTACACGTACGAGCGAGTGCGCTCGCGCAACTTCGCGCGGACATGGGGCTTCGTGCAGTGCTCACAGGCTGTGCCCATAGCCATAGGGGTGCCGCTTTCAGGTGAGATGCAACCTAGACCATACCATAGATTTATGATCATTCGATGTTGACTCATACACGACCTGTTTGCCATAAATGGCTCAAACACTCAAGACTCTCTTGACACCCTGAACAAGCGGTTGTGGTCGTTGTAAAGTTTGTGGGTTTTCGGGAGATTCTAATTAAAGCTGGTTGAAGTAATCACAACAGTTATTATTTTTAGGGTTCCGTACCCAAAGGGTAAAAACGGAACCCTATTACTAAGACTTCGCTGTCTGTCCGTCTGTCTGTCACCAGGCTGTATCTCATGAACCATGACAGCTAGACAGTTGAAATTTTCACAGATGATGTATTTCTGTTGCCGCTATAACAACAAAATTTAATACTAAAAACATAATAAAATTAATATTTAAGGGGGGCTCCCATACAACAAACGTGATTTTTTTATAATAATTGGTACGGAACCCTTCGTGCGCGAGTCCGACTCGCACTTGGCCGGTTTTTTTATTAATGACCACATTAGAACATGCAAGTAAATTAAAACAACATCCCAGTTGGAGCAGTGATACAAGATAGCCCCATGTATTTTTATAAAGGTGGCTATGCACTCTATAGTTAAGGTCCATGTACACTATGAGACCTTCTTGTTACAGTCGTTATGAGGTGTCTCGAAGTGCAACCTGTTTGGTTTCATTGGCGTTGATAGTTTCAAAATCGTCTACTCCAACACTGAAGAGGGACCGCCACTATCAAGTTTCTACTCTAATTTGAAAATATCGCTAATCCGTGACTGACGCCCTCTCGCAAAGAGGAGGCTTGTGTCCTTTCAAACGCTGGACAGAGACCACTGAGACCACAGAGGCCACTAGCAAGTTTCTGCCCCGGTTCAGAAAAATCGTATATCAAGAACATAGTTTTCCTGGAAATTCTGAATCTAACAAACTAATCTTAAATTTTCAGGTTACATAAACGTTGGTTGCGGCGGCAAAGCGGGCTACTATTTCAGCTCGACTTGTTCCCTCATCGGATCCCTATCTCTTTTCTGTATCGATCTTCATAGGCGCAGTGTAGCGCACAAACACACCAAGTACGTATAACTTTAGAAAAACTGCAGGTTGTATTTATGTAAGTATGCAATGGGATTGGAGAAATTAATTGTTAAGCAACTTGACCACAACTTAAATAGTTCATTTATACAAATCTGACATTCTTTTACAGTTGTATTAAATGGCTACAAAACGGCAGATTGCCTTATGGTGTCAATTTGCATAGCAATTAATTTACCAGATGTACAATGAGCTCAGACGAAACCTCACCACCAATACGACTCTTTTTGCTTGCAGCATTCGGCCGCTATTGAAGCGCTTATTTAAACTCATCAACCAATAGCATCACAGCATCTAATCCCTTGTTTTTGTTAATGACTTGTTGTTGTTCAAAAGGGTTGAAAGAAAAAATTATAATAAAAAAAAAAGATAAGGCCATTATTAGTTCTTCTTCTTCTTCGTGTCGATGATTCGATAAGGGTGGTAAACAGATGTGGAGATCATGTGCAAGGGATTTTGTTTAAAAAATGAGAAATTTTGTCCGAGTTCAAGGTACCTAGGAACCTACTTAATTTGAAAGTATTCGCACAACTGCTTTACACAGGATTTCACAGAGATCATTTCCTTTTACTGACACTTTTTAGGTACCTACTCACATTCTTGTTGGTTGGTCCCGAGAGTCTTCTTGCGTTCAAGATATAAACTCATCCTGAACCTTTTTAAATGCTAGATGCTACATATTACCTGCTCAATTTTTGTTGCAGAGAAAACGGTGGAACTGCAAATTGTGAGTCAACGTGCGAGCCGTCGCGTCGCAGCCGCAGTCGCGATCGTGAACCGCGCACAGCCGCAGGCGCAGCCACCGCCTTAGGTAAACCCTTTGATAATTAAATAAAAATAAATATCGCTGGACAATACACACACAGAGCAGCGGTGGCCTAGTGGTGGCGGCCTCGACTTACGAATAGTAAGTCGAGGGTTCGAACCCAGACAGGCGCATTACTTTGTGTAATTTATTTCATCACCACTGCTCTCAAAACGGTGAAGGAAAACATCGTGAGGAAACCGGCATGTCCTATAGAACCAAAAATTCGATGACAGGTGACATTACCAATCCGCACTGGGCCCGCGTGGTGGATTATAGCCCATTCCCTCTCATTGAGACGAGACCGTGTCCCAGCAGTGGGAATATTATAGGATGATGATGATACACACACCGCTATCTAGTGCCACACTAAGCAAATTGATTAGAAAGTTTTTGGCTTGCTTAGAAGGATTTATCATAGGCATAGGCATACAAGCAGATTGTTTTGGTTCGGCTTTACATTCAAACTCCTTTTTTTACGACTGTCCAAAAGTTGATAGATACAGATTTGCCCGCGCCGAAAGAGCCGACCGTGCCGAAAGAAACATTTTCTCATCAGTATAACGTTATCTATTCGTCCCATTCGACGCGGATAAGTGTGCGAGTTCTTATAGGATTTCATACAAGTAATTCTATAATTCGATTCTTTCGGCTCTTTCGCTTCCTTCGGCTCTGATAAGTGTGCGTTCACCTTTAGTCTAAATAGAAATCCATAATAAATTATTTTTTCTGTTTTCTTTTGAGACGTAGGAATTTACAAAGTATTAAGTACTTTTGGGCAGTCGTGGTTTTTTTTCTGACGAATCGCTCTCTAAGCCCCTAGTATAGCAAACCCTCTCACAGTTCTAGGAGCAGAATTCGTAGCACAGGGTCGATCGGGTCGCGACCTCTTGCTGGACAGCATTCGGCCCGGCACCCTGGGCTCCCCGCCGCCCAACGTGCCGCCCGAGCTGACGTGCATCAGCGAGGAAGGTGGCCTGGACCTCGACCTAGATCTGGACATACCAGAGCATCTACTCGACGACTTGGACTGCGGGGGTGATTGTATCACTAGTTGTAATAAGGTAATCACTAAACAGTTTTTGTAAGCGAAGACTTCTCATCGAACAGGTACTTTAGAACAGTACCTATAGTTAATGTGAGAAACCTGCTTCTAACATCACATCAGCATCCTTTAGTTTATCTCAACTTAACTATGGTTCGATTATAAACGAATCAAAACTTAAGTTCTCCTAACATTGTGAAGTGGTTAGAATTCGAATGTGAGCCCTAAAATAACCATCATGAACATGTCGTGCTAACGACTCCTATCAGCAACCAACTAATGTAAAACTTATTTGCAGGTCGAAAACTATTTAATGTTAAGCGAATACGAAAACAATCTAATAGCCGAACTGCCAACTCTCAACGAGCGGCGTGGGCGACGCTGGTCCATCGTCGTGGCCAACTCTTCGCCACAAGCATCCACCATCCCTGAGCGCAACGACTCACCAGAGATTCACGACAATAACTCGATCAAGTGGAAGAAAAAGTGCCATAACACAAACAATAGACTGATTACAGTGATCAACGAGCAATCACTCTGAAATGCTAGTAAAATAATATTCGGACAATAAATAGAAATAATCAATTAGTGTACGACCTATAACCTCATTAAGTTATTTGATGTGTGTGAATAGTAGCGTTTGTGTAATGTTCAAAATAATTTATTAAATTATTACCATAATATTACTTTTGTTTGATTAATGCCTTGCTTCAATATTTTTAAGTCTTGATAAAACCAATCGAATGTTACGATAATAGTGTAGAATTTTTTGAAGTAGTGTCGAGAATCGAACCTCGACCTCGACATCTTCGGGTGCTGCAGGCAGCGCGTGCGAGCCGCTGAGCCAGGCGGTGAGGTGCGCTGAGCGGGCGGCGCGGGACGACGGGTGTCGCGCACTGGCGCTACAGGTCGCGGCACGTAACTCTAGCGCTGAACGAAACGTGGAGGGGATAGCTGCGCATGTTATACGACTGGAGAGCCAATCGGCGCAACGCACGACCCAAGACATTTCTATTTTTTACTTCTGCTTCTAATAACGGTCAACGCTAGAGTTACGTGCCGCGACCTGTACACATAACACTTCTCCCCAGGCCACCGCGTTGTATACAATACATGTTGGTTTCTGACAATAAATTCAGTTTGTACCAGCCAGTTATACAGTCCACTTATTTCTCACCACCATCTTCGAGACCCTAACACTACTCAACAAGTAGGTTCACGATTTTTTGTTTATATTTTTAATCAGGCTCACAGTGGATGTCAACAATAGCGAGACAAACAGACTGATTACTAAAAATGATCTGAAATCGAATTAACGTAACGTGTTCGTCTCAATATTTTTAACGCTGACTGCTCATTAAAATAAAACCAAATCAGTACAATGTAATTAAATATAATGTCATTGTTATTCGTTATCTTAAGATAAGTAATATATTAGTGAATACTGCACCAAAAATACAAAGGAACACAATAATATAATTATTTATTACCGTTGAGGAACCACAATATCTTCTAAGAACTGTGCGAAACAGCGCATCGCTTGCAACAGGGCAGCGAGAAGTATTGACAGAGATAAACTGAGCAACTTTTGGTTCTCGGTATTAACAAGTTCGTTGTTCGCAACAGGAACTAAACTTTGGCTCGATTCTACACTAGGTTTACTTGAATAATCACAATCAATGTTACGCTTTTTTGTACCGACAACCTTTTTCTTTTTATTTTTACCTTTAGACAATGCACGCACATTGTCGACATCACATGTCAGATCTATCACAATATAATCCGAAACTGTTTGATCAACATTCAGATCTTTAGGCTTCGCCGGGTGAGACCCGGCCTCCGCGTCTTCAATAAAAACACTTACACGATTAACAGCGGTCGAACAGCTCGGAATCTCATTCCTGTGCTCAGCACAATGAGGTTCTATAGTTAGGCACTTCGTTATTACTTCTTGTTTATCGTCTACGATTGAACTTAAGTTTTTACTTACGTTATCATTATTGTTAGGACTTATGTTAAGTTTGAGAGAGTCGTCAGTTTCCTCTGACGACATTCCACTGTCATTGTCTTCGAGAGCGTCTACTTCATCTCGTCGTTCGTTAATATTATTTTGCTTAATAGTATCGATGTTAATCTTAGTGTTACCGAAGCTGCCGTACGAAGGCGACATGGGGGTGCCGGCAGTCGATTTTTGTAGTACCGTGCCCGTGTCGGGCACGGCCTCGGGTCAGGAGATCTTGGCGCAGCTGATGTTACCCTTTATGACGATTGTACTTGAAGTTGATTCTTGGGCCCCAAATATGCTATCCATGTCCGACAATGATGCATTGTCCAAGGAACTGCCATCGTCGAGCAGACGCTCTGATCGTAAACCCTGAAATTCGATAAACAAATAAATGTGAGCTATTAAGCTAAGAAAAACATTCAAAGCAGTATACAATAGTAGTTGCAGTCATTAAATCTTACCTCAGAAAAATATTCATACTCTTTTTCAAAAGTCAGTATAAACACACAAAATATTGCTGCTAATATGTTGCTACATAGGGAAGTCACGATGAAACAGAAGTAAAGTGTGCTGGAACCATCTAAAATGAAATAAAGTTAATGTAACTCAAAAGACTGAAAACTGAAATTAGATTTCGATCGAAACAATATTCAATGGAAATAATAATATGGTAATTTTCTATTTTATGTAGTTGGTGACTTCATACAGGATGCCACACTTAAGTATTAGGGTTATGGATCAATGCTGACGCTCCCGTTCTTTAACGATCTTTTGTGTCCGTAGTATGACCGTAAAATTCTAGAAAATAAACGTTACTTACTCAATGGCAAAAATGATGTTACTGTTCCGAATATTGCCATTAAAATCAAAAGGAGGAAGCTCAAGTTGGCAAGGCATTGCCGAAACACTGTTAAATTTTTGTCATAAAACAGAGTCGAGGTATAAGTCGTGAGGATGCACTGAAACAAATATAATTTAATGTAGCATTCAAAAACCAAGTTCACTGTCTTAAATTTAAGGGGATAAAAATTTCGGGATAGATAAAAGCTTCACACGACTGAACTACTGATAGACTCATATTGCATCCTCTTAGGACTTTATCACACTAATGAGTTGCGAGCGGATTCAAAGCGGAGCGGGCGCGCAGCGAATCGTCGCCGAAATCGCCGCGGATGCGCAACGTATTCGCCGCGAATAACAGCGTGAAAATTGTGTTTGCGTTACGATGCGAATGTGCAGCGAATTCGTTGCGCATCCGCGGCGAATTCGTTTCGCGCCCGCGACGAATTCACTGCGCGCCCGCTCCGCTTTGAATCCGCTCGCAACTCGCTAGTGTGTTAAGCCCTTATGGTTCTTTTTCAAAAAATTCAACTCCTTCTCTAAACTTGTAATATTATGATATTCGTCAAGTCTCCTCACGCCTTGAATTGAAAACAGGTGACTACTTACTTTCGACCCGCCATGGCATAGATTTGTATAACATTTATTCAAATTAATTTAGCAAAGAGCGCGCACGCGCATGCTGAGGGCATCAAAAGTTTTTGAAATACGTCCTACATACTTTCTGATTAGGTCACGCACAACGGTGTACGCACCAATTAAAATAAAAGGAGTGGGTATACCAATACAAAATTAATTTCGCAAGAATTGCCAACTTTTTTAATTGCAACGTCTATCTTTTTAAATGATTATGAAAAGTAGCCTAATTATAATTTCATTATCAAGATCAATTAGAAAGAAATTCTTGAAAGTACATACAAGATTTAGTTACAAGATACATAATTATTTATCTAACATACCTGCATCCAAATGTATAAAGTGCCAAATCCACATATAAAAATATTTAATGCCGTGAGGCAATGGTTATCCACCTGCAAACAATGATATAAGTTATGTGTAACTGTACTTATATATGAGATTTACTTCATGCTCATAAATATTTAAAACTCACATTAGTAATATGGTGTTTATTATGAAATGCCCAAGATTACAATGCAATAACAAAGATGAACGTTACAGATATTTTTTGTTAACATTTTTTATTGAGACAGTTTAATCTTATGTTAGTTTTAGTTAGTTAGATGATTATTCATAGAACAAATGATTTAATTTACATGAGTACCTTTTAAGTATATTGGATCAGATCAACTTCTGAGAACAACTTTAAATATATTGTAACAATTTAAAATCACATAAATTCAATTTTATTGCTATCTATCCTTGAAATGCTTGTTCTTGTTAATCAATGATGATCTTACCTTAAACAGGAAAAGGAAGAAATATACCAGGAAGCCCAGAGAGAGGAATGAGGCTGAAAAGGAAGCTATCCTATTTGCGAATGAAGTAACATTTGGATTTGGTGTTAATGAGCCGAGTATATGTATTTGCTGGTATCTGTCATATAATATTTTGCCAGCTGTAAAAAGACACATTGTTAGCACAAAAATATTAGTTATGAATAGAGATCGGATATTCGGATGCATATTACCCTAAAGTACGTTTTTTCAAGGCATAGGGTACAACAGTATGAAAGCGGCTTCTTATAATGCCAAATTTTGGCGGGATTTTAGTATTTTATGAATAATACAGTGTGTATAACATGTAGTGTGTGTGTGTCTAGCGTGTGTGTAGTGTGTTTGTGTGTGTGTTTGTGTGTGTGTGTGTGTGTAGTGTGTGTGCGTGTGTAGTGTGTGTGTAGGATATTTGAAATCTATTTAAAACCAGGCAAGAAAATTGCTGAAAATAACACACACACACACTTTTATAATATGAAATTAAATGATTTTAAATTTTGCTGCTGAATATTTGAATAGGACAAAATGATAAGTATGACAATTCATTTGAAGTAAAACACTAAAATGAAATAATAGTATGTATTTAAATAAACCAGAACTTTCTTCGTACCAATGTGCTCTATGTACACTAGTCAACACTCAAACTTTAGGTAAATATGCACCTGAATATCCGATCCCTAGTAATGATACAAAAATTAAACCAGGATGATAATAAAAAGACAAGTTAATATACCTAGGGACTATAAAAGTTATTTAGTCAGAGATCTCAGAAAACTGTATGTTAATTTTTTCTTGGGATCATCAAACGTGACTTGTTACAACAGTTCAGTTCATCACTGCATACTATCCTTGACTAACAGTCATTATAATGCCTTAAGGCCCTTCTAACCCTAAAATTAGCAACTCTATTTATGGTGGTTCAAACTTCGTTTAAAATACTGTTAGAATAAAGTTCTAATCAGCTTGCACTACAAAGCGGGTGTTACGTCAGTCACTGCGGCCGAATAGTGCGAAATGAGTGGTTTTTTGCGATTTACAAAAAATCTATTGATTGGACTAAAAAAATAAAACACATAAGACCTGCTTTATAGTTAGTTCAGTTAGTATGCAAATTTTCATGATCTAATTTGAAGTACTTTTTGAATACCAGCAGTTTTTGTTCGATTTGGAGGTAACTTTGGGTTTTTTTCCATCGAGAAAAGTTTATGGAATCGTGTTTTCGTCACACATAGGACTTAGCATTAATCCTCAACTTTGCCATATATTTATTTCAAAATTAATGCTGCAGTATTTTAGGCGTAACGGAGGACCATGCTAAGCCATTTGAGGGATATATAGCCCTTAAGAACCTTTCAAATATCTCAATTAGTTTCCTCTTGGCATCTTAACCCTTCGTCTGTGAAGACCGACCGATGTGGTCTGACGCCATTGTTTAACTATTGTGTCTACTTCACTAATAGATGAAGGTTTATACTATGAAAACTTTTATGATTCTTATAATAATATGCAAATTCAGTTTCCAGCTTTTTTAATAAACAGTAGCACATTATTTTATTACCTTTATAAGAATATTTATAATATGAAGAAAAAATTATTGACCATGCAAGATCTTGATGACTTGTTAATGTTAGATTTATGATAAATAAGGCAAATACTGAGACAAGTTATTAAAAACTTTACGAACACAAAAATATATCGTAAGATAATGGTAACATGCTTTATTCTCCACTTCTATGATAACCATAGAACTGCAGTTTATCCATTTTTTGTTAAAAGCTTTCATAACCGATACAACAAAGTGAGAATAAATAAACATTTTATTTTTTAAATAGCTAGATTTAAATTGCTTTAGTTTCAACAAACTATATATATATATATATATACTGTATGTGTATACTGCGTATAGAAACCTAGCAGTCGTGGTGCATTCATGTTATTGCAACTTCATTTCAACACTGACTTTATATAACAGACATAAATCCCTCTCACCAATTGCTCCGCTGGCTATGAACAAAAAAGCAAGGCCAGTATCCAAAGAATTTGTGTGTTGCGAAACTTGGAAACACAGACTGAAACATAAAGAAAACAATTTATTACTATAAAAAAATAAATAACTTACGCATTCCGAATGAAAGTGAAAGTAGCAAAGAACGTATCGTAAATTATCCAAAGAGAACAACTACGATACAAAATATAGTCAACAAAACTTGTGGCATGAACGTGCTACCTAGGTGGCACAGAGAGAGTAGAGATCTACGCTAGGGAACGGGCAACTACAGTACTTTCACAGTTTTTATGCCTTGTGACTGGGACTGTAGCTACATTTAATTTTAATCTTTGTTTCGACAATTCAAAAGTGCCTGCAACTGGCCTACTTGAAATAAATGATTTGATTTTGATTTTTTTTTTTTTGCACAATTTATTGAGCAAATAGACATTTGAATTGGTTTTTTATTTGCGAATAATCTCAGTACTAAACAAAAAACACTATTGCCCAGTAAACTATATTATTTTGTATTCAATTATAAGATACTTACGATACAATGTACGTTGATGTTAGAATGATCAGGCCACACTTAAATATCAACATATTATGCTAACAAAATAAAATAGAACAATAGTTACTCCAACACTTCGAATCTAAAATAATATACATACAAAGGCAACTTGACAGTTCTTTCGAATTTGACGTTGACTTGACAATTGATGAATTGACATAAGCTAATTTTTTTTTTTTTCCATTTGTTCCTGACGGAACAGGCTAAGGTCTGAGACCATGCTGCCTAGTCATTAGTTAGCATTTTTCTTGAGTAGGTTAAATCCAGTAAAATTCATCAGTATTTAAATCCAGAATATAAGGAAATCCAATAAAATTCATTAGTTTTATATTTATCCATAGTAATCAAATCCAGGTAAATTCATCAGTTTCTTATTTTCCATGAAAAGTTAATCCCTAAAGAGTCTTCAGTTTATTTCAATAAAATCCATGTTTAAGATTTGTTATTACACAAAATCTTGAGTCAAGTCCAATATTTTTCATTTTAGGTAAAGAGCCAAATGTCAAGTCCTCTAATATTTTTTTTTTTTTTTTTAACCCCCCCAACTGACGGGAAGCGACTATTCACTATTATCATATTCGTACGTAAACAGTATACCTACTCTAATTCCTACAAATTATTCCAAATAGTATTATTTACAATTATTTATATACAAATTATATTTATGTCAATGAAAATAAATTTATTAAACATATTTTATAGACATGACAGCTAATTAACTTTGGACACCATGAGTTAAATTTGTCCAACTGTATTATTAATAAAATTAAACAAAGATAAATACGTCGAGCTATTTACAAGAAGAGCCTGAATGGAGCGCGGTACCAAATCAGGGCTACCATAAATTTCAATAAGCTCATCCATCAGCACAAGGCGCTGGATGCCAAAAGATGAGCACTCAAAGAAAATGTGAGCAAGAGATTGCTCTGCTTGAGAATTACAATGATCACAAAGCGGACTGTGAACAATTTTGAGACGAGACAAATGATAATTCAGTCGACAGTGACCAAAACGAAGCCTGAGTATGGTGGAGTAAAACTTCCTGTTCATGTAAGTATTGGTTTTACAGAACCAAGGCATGATTCCTATGGGAATATTGTATACTGCATACCACATACCTTTATTTTCAATTTGAACTGTATGATTCCAGTGCCTTTTCCATATATCAATGGACCTTTTTTTCAATAGAGGAGCTATGTCTGTACAAGGAACAGAAATGTTGAGGAAACTACTTGAATCTGGGACATCAGCAGAATTTGTTATAGCTCTAGCTAGAAAATCAACCCTTTCGTTGCCCATCACACCAACATGCGAAGGGACCCACATGAACAAAACCTTAATGTTATGAAAAGACAATTGTAACCAAGATTCTTTTATCAATGATATAAAATAGTTTGTGTTAGCATTCAACCTATTATTTTTGAGATTTTCAAGAACACTCATGCTGTCACTTACTATTACCCATTGACAACATCCATCATTTGTATGCCTAATGTGCTTTAGGGCAGCAAGTATAGCCACAGCCTCAGCTGTGAATATACTTGTGTTTGAGTTTATTTTATAACCAGTACCAGAATTCATTAGCTCATCAAAAATAGCAAATGACACTGCTGACTCAGTTTTAGACCCATCAGTATACATAAATCTATGATCAGTAAATTCATGAAATTTACCATATACATCTTCTTTAGTGGATAAATTGTGATCAATAATGATGTCAATTGCAGGAAATTTGCTGTCAAAATCTCCCTGATAACATGGAAGAATAGATGACTTATGAATTTGCAGAGTTTCAAGAAAATTTACATACTGAGAAAAGCCCTGAAGTATATATGATAAGCTACAGATGGACGGTGTGCATGATTGTTTCAAATTGGAAAACAAGTGATTATTATTTTTACTATAAAGTTTTAATAGGAACCTTTCCTTCAAGTAACAAAATCTTATACTTAAAGGAGGAAGTTTACATTCAACTTGCATTGCATTGATTGGAGTACTTTTAAATGCTCCGGTAATGAGTCTCAAACTTTTATTTTGTATTTTATCAAGAATATCTACTAACCTTCTATCACCAGCAAAACAGAGAAAACCATATTCAAAATGACTACGGATCAAAGATTTATATAATAACAACAATATTTTTGGGTCAGCTCCCCAGGAGGTTCTACACAATGTCTTCAAAACATTAAAAACTCTGTTAGCTCTAGAACTTATCAATTCAACATATTTTTTCCAAGCCAAATTTTGAGTGAAGGTGACACCTAAAAACTTAGCTTCATGAAAAATTGGTATAGAAACTTGATTGTAATAAACGGAAGGACTAAAATTGCCAGTTCTACCAAATACTACTAGTTTAGATTTAAGTGCATTTATATCTAGATTTAAATAAGAAAAGTATGTGGACAATCCTTCCAATGCTTTATTAAGGCACAGTGTCATATTTTTGAAATTTTTCCCCGACAAATACACAACTAAATCATCAGCAAATTGAAGATTTTTGACTTTGGAACCTAGAATCAAATTTAAACGACGTATGTACAAAATGAATATTAATGGAGACAAAATTCCTCCTTGGCAAACTCCTACCGAAGCAAATCTTGGCCCATGTAATTTATCATTATATCTAACATAGACTTTCCTTTCAGTTAAGAATTCATGGACCCAGTGGACTATTTTGTTTGGAATTCCAATAAGAAGTAATTCAGAACAAAGGACATCAATATTTACACTGTTAAAGGCTCCAGCAACATCAAAGAATACTGACATTAAGCAATCCTTGTTATTTAAACTATTTCGGATATCAAGCTGTAACTGACAAATACTTTCACGAGCTGATGTTCCCCTACGAAAACCAAATTGATTAGCAGGTAGAATATTGTTTTGTTCTATGTAAAATTCCAACCTTTGTTTTATTAATTGTTCAAAAATTTTACCAACACAGGATGTTAGAGCAATAGGACGATAGGAATCTGGATTAGACCGAGGCTTATCTGGCTTCAAAATGGGTACCAAACAATCAGACTTCCATGAATGAGGTATATCATTGTTCAACCACAAATTATTCAATATTTTGAGAAAAGTGTGCATACACTTATCACTAAGCTTTTTTATCATAATGTATGGAATACAATCTAGTCCAAAAGCACTATCTTTTCTAGAATTAACAGCAGACTTCAGTTCTTGTATCGAAAAAGGTTTTACTAAGAAGATATTATCAGATTTTGACTCACTGGCAGTGGGGAAATTTGACTTATTATTTACATAATCTGGGGTATATTTTTCCAAAAAATCCTGAATCCAATTGACATCATTATTGTTGCAAGAATATGTTTTATTAAATTTCCGCATATATTTCCAGATTCTGGACAGAGGTGTACATCGATTAAAGGAGTTGCAAAGTTCAACCCAACTATTTGATCTTTCTGTTTTCAAAGTAAGTTTTTTGAGGGCTTGTAATCTTTTAAACTCTATAAATGTTTCATCTGACGGATTGTTTTTAAAATTTATATAAGCTGACTTAGACTTTTGAACTGCTTCTGAACATTTTTTATTCCACCAAGGAAGAGGAGGGGCTTTTACCAAATTCCTATTAGAGTTATGAACAGAATAATCAGCTGAGGAAGAAGTGGGCTTATTACGATAAGGAAGGGACTTATTAATTGCAGAATGCAAAATTTGACAAAACTCTGTATAACTTTCCAATGGAGCAACATGTTGATCCTGAAAAGTAGATAGTTGTAAATCTACATTTTGTTCATACATCTTCCAATCTACCATTTTAAAGTTAGGATAAGTGGGCAAATTTGTGTTATTACTAGTGTTTTCTATATTACTACTATTGATAAAAACTTTCATAATTACAGGAAGGTGGTAGCTGCCAAGAGGATCACTATGAACGGACCAATCACAAGAAAGAGCCAATGATGGGGAAACTATAGACAAATCTAAGGCATTTGGACGCCACGTTAAAGAACCAACTGTTGTCACTTCACCACTATTCATTAACACCAAATTATTATCATCAACAATTTCTAGAATATCCCTACCTCTTGGATTTGTAGAATTACATCCCCATGATGTGTGATGGGCATTGAAATCGCCTGCAAATATCATTGGTTCAGGCACAGATTTTATTAAAGATTCAAATTTATGTTTGTCAAAAGATGGAGTGCAATTTGTTGGACAGTAGAAACTTACAATACTTATTTCTGTATTATTTACTGTAATTCTTACACAAATATTTTGTAGAGAATTATCAGAATATGTAATTATTTTTCTGTAATTTATATTATTGCGAATTAAAATAGCTACACCATTGTGTTTATTTCCAATGTCATGTCTTTCTATTTTGTATCCTCTAATGTTAAAATTTTTGATGGGTGTTAACCAGGTCTCTGATATAATTGCAACATGTATGTTATGCTCATAAAGAAATTGAGTTAATAAAAGTTTGTTACTTAAAATACTTTGTGCGTTCCACTGCATTATATTAAGATCCATTATTATATGTGGAAGTACTGGTACAGAAAGTTTGTTGCAGAATTTCTTTTATGGAGTTTGAATTAATGGGATTATCTTTTTGATTTAATATAATTTTAGTTATAGCATTTGTTAAGGTATTCATAAAAAAATCTGATTTAGTCAAATTAATAATCTGTGTTTCAATGTTCTTCTGTGTTAATTTTGGAAAAGAATGTTCATTAAATAAATCGGAATACTTAGCGGCTCTGGACTTGACTTTATTTTCTTCTATTTTCATTTTTTTCAGTGGACAGGTGTTTGAGATGGAAACATGGTTACCACCACAATTGGCACATTTGGCGTTTTTAGGATCTTCTTCACAAATTTTAAAACTATGCTTGTCCGTACATATGGAGCATACAACTTCATTCTTACAGTATTTTGCAATATGTCCAAACTTCATACAATGTAAACACTGTTTGACAGGAGGAACGTAACAGCTCACCTCATGTCTCCAGGAGTCAAGGTATACATATTGCGGTAACTCAGTAGAGGCGAAAGTAACCGCAACAGTTTGAGTGGGGTCATACTTGACCGCGCCACCTTCACCTTGTACGCGGCGCATGAATCGCCTCACCTGTATGATATTTCTGGAGCTTCCAATCAAAGCAAATATTCTTTTATTAGACAAATCCGTAGGGACTGAAGTAAGAACCCCAGTCGCTTCAGTGTCGACAGCAGGTATTGTAGCGTTTAAGCCCATTTCATCTAGAAGTCTTTTATTTTGTAGAAATACATTTGCATTGTTGGATAGATCAAATGTTATACCTATTTTGTACTTATTTATTGATTTTAAATGTAATATGCCAGTGACGCAATATTTGCGTATAGCATGCGAAATAGCCAGTCTGTCTTTGTCAGAAAATTGGCGCTCAGTCTGATGAGATAAAAATACTATGTATTCCGTTTTTTTACTATTTTCGGGATACTTCCTAGAGTATCCGGGGACTTTGAATGGTTGGTACTTCCTGCTGTTGTCTGCTGAATCATCGGAGTCGGAAGAAGTCTCCGTGATGTCCCGTACAGCTAGACCATCAGGGGGCTCCGCTTTTTTCCTCTTTTTACCACTTCCCCCCATTGATTATTTACACTATTTATAACTTATACAATTATTATTTTACAATTAAAACTAATTTTGAGACACTTCAACAATAAATAACAAATTAATTTTAAAATAATTGAATTTTGGCGCCTTGTACGTTTCAAGGTTCCCGCGTTTTTTTTTCTGACATAAGCTAAGGGGGGAAGGAGTGTAATTTTTAAATATTATGAATGCATTGAAACCAAGGCTTTTAAGAAAAGCGTTGGGTAGCCCGCGAAATTCAAATTTTCTCACGTTTTTTTGCAATTTGCAGGCCAGTGCTGGGTTTTATGTTGATTATGAGCGTTTTGGAGCATCCATCTCAATTATGTGAAAAATAATTATAGTCATGGCACAGAACACCAACATTTCGTGAGTTATTTTTAAGTCCCATGTCATGAGTGGCAAGCCTGTTGCCATCAACCGCACACAACAAGATAGGGAACGTGCACAACGACGGTGCTGCCAACTGGCGTCGCCAATCCGAATCTTGTGCTCTATTAATGCTTGACATTGACTTTTCTAACAAGTAAACAGAATTAATTTTATAGTGAAAATTAATTAACTAATCTTAATGCATTGTTGCATTTCTGGATGTAGGTACCAATACATCCACAAAAATGAAAATAAATCAATTAGCGTAAAATTCTATTACTTTCCAAAGAATACTACTAGCTTATCATGTTATGGTGAAAAACGCAAAAAATGGATAAACGTAGTAAAGAAAAATATTTGAAAACAACTTGTTTTTGTTACACTCTGCATTGAAAAGGCCCTCAAAATCAACCATCCATGCAAACATACCAGCAGGGCTATTACGTATCTCTGTTGACAGCTCGAAATGATAGTAACTGGGCTCAGTGTCCATCAAATAACTGTCAAAAGGTAAGTTTCTGTTTCATCCACCAGGTTTCTGAACGCACCTTTTCGACGTTTGACAGATGACGTTTCAGTTGTCAGTGCGATGACGTTTGCTTGTCAGTGCATTTTTGATTGGGAAAAAAAATTTGGTTCCGCTGCCTTGTTTTTTTGATGCACGCTGTTTTCGTGTATTTATTGATTGAAACTTTGAGTTAATGTTAATCCGATACCATCTTGATCGGTGTTTGATATTTTGTTGATAATTCAGTGAAAATTGAGAGATCTCGCCACTTTGGGTCGTGACCGCGAGTAATTTGTTGGTTATGTAGCCGGCCTTTGTCATTTGGACGCCGGTAACTTCCTAAATTCAGTGCTGGACTATTGTACATCCCCGATTGGGTTAGCAAACCGGGATAAAATTCAGTTGGACATTGATGAAAAGTGCCACGTGTGTGATCAGAAGGTTTGACCAGGGAGTCGTCGAATCTACATGACTTTACATACACAACACAAGCACATTTACACTTACACCCCACCCAGATACGACGTGACCAGGGACTACGTCACATCACCAGTACCAACGTGATGGTAAGTGTATCTAATAGGTGTTTTCCCTTTGTCGATTGGACAAATATTATTTTGATTAGGGCTCCGCGTAATCGCGGACATCGTGAGTCTGTTTGTGCAGTCTCACACAGTTTCGTATTATGTATGACCAGTCGCGATCAAATATGACGTCATCGGTGCCCATCGTGGCTGATAGTCATCGCAACTCATTTTGACAGAAGCTTTCGTATCGATTCTTCTAATATTGCGAATTAGAAGAATCGATATATATATATTGCTTACGTAAACTTAATGGACATCAAATTGATGACAACTGAGTTTGAAGTGCCTTTCGTGAAAGACGTTACAACACCGTACCCGGGCTGCTAGTCACCGTAAAGTGATATCCACTCTGTGTAATACGTAATACCAATATTTTGACATTCTCGATTGTCATCAAAGTTCGGTGTACAACCGAAGCTTGATAGTCACTGGATATCAGATAGATACGTAATAGGCCTGCAGAACCATTTATACTTCACCATAGACGTGTTCTACTAGACCGCACTAAAGTTCACACCGAATAGGTACCCCTCAACAGTTAATCAAAGACTCCACATGTATTCAGAATATAAACATGGTTATACCCACAATAACGTTTTTAGTTGGCTGCACTCCTTTGGTTTTTTAAGTTTTGTATCTAAATGCTACGGACTGCATTTTATTGATTGCTTCATCAAAATGATTGTTAACTAATTGATTTATTAGAGCCTGGAGATACTGTTCTCGCTGATAAAGGGATCCCTTCCATTATAACATGTGTTGAAAATAAGAAAGCTATCTTAGTTATGCCAGCCACCATGTCTTCATACACCACAATTTTCATCAGAAAGTAAACGAAAGATATAAAATTCATATTATTAAACATTTATATTACGCTGACGATCGTTATTGATAGACCGGAACTCATATTTTATACCTTTTAGCATAGGTATTCAAAAATAATATAATTGAAGAGACAATTTTGTCTAAGTAAATTGAAAGCACGATGAGAAGTGATAAGTTTCCTTTTCTGTCCGCATAGTGTCTCTTTTGTCGATTAGTGCTGCCACCTATAGTTACTGCACGTTCCCTTTGAGTAGGTACTAGTGGTGTTCAAAGTTGCTATATGGCAATCACTTGCTTAATGCTTTTTGCTTTATATTTTAAGCAAGCTATTTTATATGCTTTAATATAGCATGCTTTTTTATATGCGTAGCGTAGGTACTGTTTTGTTAGTTTAGGGCCAAACGGGCGGGCGCGAATAAAGCAAGCGCGGTGACTGTTCTGTTTATAGAGTATAGTAATTTATGTTCTGTTCTGTCTGTTACTGTCACTGACAGCATGCTTTAAAGAATAATACATCGTGTTCGCGTTTATGAATTTAATACGATAAAACGGAACAGTACAAAACCAATAATTAACTTTCCTTCATACTTTCCAGGCTTAGGACTGTCTTTAATTGATTGAGTGTTATTATGAAATAAAATAATTATGTTATTATCTAAAGCAATTATAGACGTATTTATAAGTTCATTGATTGTATGCACAAAAATCAACTATTTACATGACATTTTTACACCTTTTTTATACACTATTTACTTTCAATTTTTATTTACATTTTATTTACATGCAGAAACATTATCTGTGCTACTCTTGTAGTAGATAACCGTGTTCTTCGATCATTAATGAGATACCCTGATTTGGAAAATATTCGTTCGCAAGGAACCGAAGTAACCATGATGTTGCAGTGTTTTATAAATAATGTATACAGTTCGGGGTAAATGAATTTGTGCTCACGCCAATATTTAAAGGGACATTCCGTTCGTTTAATTAAGTTGTCAGCTAAATATTTGTCTAACTGTTCGGAAGCCTGAGCATCTGAGGATTTAGGTTCAAACTCTTTGTTGGCTTCGCTGTCGAATTCACACCACAAACTGTATGACGGCATGTCGCATACTTTTGTAGGAAATTGCTGTTTTTTTTTTATAGAACCGATGAAAATTTTCTATGGGGGTTCAGAATGCTGAACTGAATACGTGGCAACTTTTTGCCAGGGTAACCAACTTAAGGGTTTTTCCCCATTTAGGGGGTAAATAAGTGGGATGGGATTTTTTTAGGTGCGTTCTATTTTTAGGGGTATTTTTAGGGACTTTTTTATTTACAAGTATTGACCCTAAGATAACCAAATACAGCCAATCATATTTATTTGCTGACCTAGCGACACGTGCAATTCCGCGTTGCAGAAAAATACAACTGTCACTAGTGTTAACTTTATACAAAGGGTTATAATTTATTCTATAAAGGGTTTTTTAGTCAAATTAACCACATGTCTAGATAGCTTGTGGTAACTTTGTTTGTCTAAAACCGATGAAAAATTAAGGGGGTTTTTGACTTAGCTTTAGAGGTAAATAGTTTTGGGAGTTGGTATCCCTGTGTTTTGCGACCGTGTCTTTTTTTTGGCAACATTTAATCCGACGGATTGGCGGGATTTGAAGAATTGTCAAAGTCATAAATCTGTCAATCATCCCCTCTTTCGGAAAATGTTGTCATATTATAATAGCCTTTTACCTATTAGTGAATCCGCTCCATATATACTTCATAATTTTTCTGAAATTATACAATATGATCAGCAATATACTATCCACAAATCAATTAATACTTTGCCTTGTTATAATGGTGCTTATGACAGTAAATTTGGTAACATGTGCATCAATATTGACGAAACTCTGAGTAGTAAAGAGGAAGTATATGAGCTACTATCCAGATATTCTGAATTTCGCCACATATACACTGATGGTTCAAAAAAAAGAGACAAAGTATCATGCGCATTCTACGTACCACATCTTAAATTTGGTCGTGGTTTTCCACTTCCTACACCAGCTAGCATATACACTGCAGAATGCTATGCAATTGTGGCTGCACTTCATTTTATTGTGGAAAATCCAGCTGTATCATTGAAGTGGTTGTTGATCTCGGACAGCATGAGTGTTCTGAAGGCATTACAGTTTAGAACTTTAGACGCTAAAACTTCTTTCATTATTTATGAAATCAAGAATTTATGGTGGAAATTACATGAAGAGAATATTGAAATTAAATTCTTGTGGACTCCTTCACATATCGGTGTCACAGGAAACGAAAATGTTGATTTTTTGGCCAAAACTATCGTTGATACTGACATTGACAGTTTATGTTTATCTGAAGTTGCCATACCTTACACAAATTTTTATTCATTACTAAGAAAGAAATTAAAAGAAGAATGGAAGTCTTATTGGGCAAGTATTTTGGAAGGTGGAAAAGGCATATGGTATGCATCAATAAATCCCGAAATCTTATCAACTCCCTGGTTTTCCTCGTAACAAGGACTTCATCAACAGAAAATTTTATTCCACAATATGCCGACTCAGATTTGGACATTATCGTTTAAATGCACATCTCGCACGAATGAAAATTATCTCATCACCATCTATGCAATCATTGTAACTCTGAGTGTGACCAAAACTGCAAGAACACATAATTTTCACTTGCCCTGCTTTTACAATAGAAAGATTAATGTTGATTGAAGATTTAATTAATATTTATGGAGAATCTGAGAGTGTCCCGCGTGCCCTCAATGATATTTTAACGGAATACTAACACCTACATACCCTTATATAAATATATATTAAGAAGTGCTATAGAAATTTGATTATTTTCTATGACTACGGATACGACAAACAAATACCTAAATGGAAAATATTGATATGACTGTTATGAGACATGGCTTCTAAAGCCTTTAGACTTTGAATAAATTAGACATGGCTTTGTCCTTATTTGGGAAAAAACAAAACAGACATGGGCGTTGGCCTTTGAAATTGGACAAAATCAGACTTGATTAGATCTTCAAAAAATACAAGGAAAATTCATTGGAAAATTCAAACAAGACTAGGCTGTATGGCTCTGTTCCTTTGCCTGCCTTTTGGCGAATTTTATAAACAACATAAATCTGTCAGCCTGCCTTTTGGCGAATTTTATAAACAACATAAATCTGTCAAAAAATTCAAGTTTGTTTGTTTGGTTGATTGAAATTGATGGTTATTATTTTTAAATAAAAAGTGGTTTTTATTACAACAAGCGATGTCTTCTTTACAACCTATTCAGGCATTAAGTTTAGGTAAGTGTGCAATTGCCTCTGGTGTCTCCTTCTTGAAAGGAAAGTCATCTACTTGCGACAAATCTTGTTTTTGTGTTCTTAACTTAAAATTCAAAACACCAAGAACTCCGTTCACAGAGCATCATTATATATGACTCCGTTTTCTGGACTGTATGAGCAGTCCGATTTGTTTCTGTCTCCTCTTTATTTATGTATTTTAATCATCTTATCAATAGACACTAGGCTGGGCATAACTCGCGCTTTTTTTACCATTGGGTTATGCAGAAACTAGAACACCATGCTTCCTGTTACAACCCCTTTGTCCCGGCTCCTTTGTGTCGTCGCATATATATAAGTACACGAACACTACGACAGTATGTTCCATTCAGAATAGAGAACTAAAACGAAATAAGTTAAATGTGAACATACTTAACAGTATGAAAAAGGATTTTTGTTAATCCCAATTGAATTAGACAATACCTTCTACTTAAATGTGAAACCTTTAACCAAATCGCACATATAACTTGAACAAATTACACCGGGTTACACCAAGTAATTACTTCATGAGTGTGCAATCCCTAATCCATGTTTATTACTAGGCTCTTCTCCTAGTAATGATATATAACTTGCAAAATGATGGGTTCTATAAACTTCCAGAAACAGTGAGTTGATGTGTGTACATAAAGGGCGTAAAAAACCTCTTAACGAAGCCAAAAGGCACTTTCTTCCCTTCATTACGATAATTTTTTTGTTCTACACCATACCTGGGAACCTTCTAGTTACGGAGATATTGGGGGGTCAAAGTTCCAACATTTTGCCAAGTTTGTTTTTAAATTCAAGTTTTTATTGTAAGATTTTTACTTTAAACACTTCCTCGACCGCCGTACTATTCAATCCATCCATCAGCACAATGTTTTGAGTTCATTACATTGAGTTTTACTACATCACAACATGATTTTTGACCCCAAAAAAAAAGTTGTTTCCCAGCAATAATTTTTGCGTAGAGTTACTTAGTTTGATGTAGAGAATGCTTGGTTGACGACTTCGTGATGAGGTTGTTTACACTCTGTATACAACACAGAAATATGGCAGCTAATTTGATTGATGACCTATGAGCATTATATTATATTACATATCTATACTAATATTATAAAGAGGTAACATTTGTTTGTAAGTTTGTATGTAGGGGGTAATCTCCGGAAGTAATGAACCGATTTCAAATTACTTTCACCATTAGAACGCTACATTCACCCTGAGTAACATAGGCTATATCTTTATCCCCATACTCCCACGGGAACGGGAACTACGCGCGTGAAACCGCGGGACGTCCGCTAGTTATGAATAAATTATTTGCATGGGTTATCAATATTTATTTAGTTTGTTTAAATGTTCTCTGATCAAATCTACACTCTTTTGCCAAAAGTTAAGAGAATTTAGGTGTCAAACATGGGTATGGTTAAGCAGAGTCATCTTTAGTTAACCTTAAGCAATCCAGAAATCCGTGAAAATAAATCCAAAGGATGTATAATAATTTTATTAACAAATAAAGTACTTTTATTTAAATTGTATTACAATAATTATATCTAATTATATTGTTTACAGATTCAGTTCAGCAGCAGGCTTTTGTCAAATATTTTCATACTCTACCAGAAGTGAGTTTTATTTTTAAAATATCACCTTAAATCATTAAATACTAGTTTGTATGGCATTTACACCAACACACATATGTTGCATCACATCCACAACTATCTTTCAAGTAACAATAACTTTAAAGTTATATTTATTACATCATGCATGACATATTCATTATCATTATGACTAGGTAACTGAATAAATATATTATCTAAGAATATTTGTATTCATTACATTCGCATATCTTTAGAACCATGAAGCAATTTTACTTTTTGCACTGGAGAATTTACTTCCAACAGACCTCCAGAAACCAGTTGGTTCAGTTACTGGCTCTGTTGGAGATACTTCAGTACTTGGAGTTTGTGCAGAAACAGACTGTAAATCATTATTTTGTTTTTTAACTATGGGCTGTTCAACTACTACTAGAGGAGGAGGAATGTAGTTTTGTGATTGTTCGTTATTTTTTTGAAGTCCTGTTCGTTCTTCTTTAGAGTATTTAAGAGATTGTTCCATGTCTTCAATGAATTGCTCTTGATTTTTATTTTGTTGCTGCAGGTTATCTTGAGATACAAAATGTTCTAAATTGTGATGATCTAAATATGCCTGCTGCCCAAAATCTTGTAAGTTTTGTTGCTCCAAGTTATCTTGTTTTCTAAAATCTTGTGAATTTTGTTGCTGCAAATTTTCTTGCTGTCCAAAATCGTGTACATTTTGTTGCTCTAAATTTACTTGCTGCCTAAAATCTTGTAAATTTTGCTGCTCCAAGTTATCTTGCTTTCCAAAATCGTGTAGATTTTGTTGGTCTACATTTACTTGCTGCCCAAAGACTTCTAAATTTTGCTCCTCCAACTTATCTTGCTTTCCGAAATCGTGTAGATTTTGTTGTTCCACATTTACTTGCTGCCCAAAGTCTTGTAAATTTTGTTGCTCCAAGTTACCTTGCCTTCCAAAATCTTGTAGATTTTGTTGGTTCACATTTACTTGCTGCATAAAGTCTTGTAAATTTAGTTGCTCCGAGTTATCTTGTTTACCAAAATCGTGTAGATTTTGTTGCTCCAAATTTACTTGTTGTCCAAAATCATGTAGATTTTGTTGCTCTAAATTAACTTGCTGTCCAAAATCGTGTATATTTTGCTGCTCCAAATTATCTTGTTTCCCAAAATCGTGTAGATTTTCTTGCTCCAAGTTACTTTCCTTTCCAAAGTCTTGTAAGTTTTGTTGCTCCAAGTTATCTTGCTTTTCAAATTCATGTAAATTTATTTGACCCACGTTTTCTTGCTGGGCAAAGGCTTGTGCATTTTTGTGCTCCGAGCTTTCTCCATAATCTTGAACATTGTGTTGCTCTAAGTTATCTTGCTTTTTAGAAACTTGTGTATGTGATTGCTCAATGTTCTCATGCAGTGAAAAAACATGCGGATTTTGTTGTTCCCTATTTTGCACATCCTGCTGCTTTTGGAAATCGTGATGCTGGTGGATATTAGTTTGCCCTTGTGTAGTTTCGTGAAATTGAACATCTTGGTTATAATGTTGTGCATTCGTATTATTTTTCTCACTATTTTCATGCCGATTCTGTATTGTTTCTGAGCTTATCGGTTTTTGATCTGATAAATCTTCAGGGCCAATATCTCCGCGACCTACGTCGTAAGAGCTTTCTTTTTCCCTCTTTGTTTCATTAGATTTATTTTGAATAGTGTCCTTTTCAATAAAGTGCAACAAATCTTGGTAAGGTTTCATGTTCTGGCTATTCAGATCCTCCTGCGAAGTGTTGTTGTATGCATGCATTGAATTTCCAAAAGAGTTCTGGTTGCTCGTCTGTTCTTGCGAAAAGGAGTTTCCGGCACCTATAACCACATTATCTGGTAACAGTGTTTGTTCAAAATTACCTAATTTATTCCACAAACTGGAAAGAGGCGCTGTGTTTGGTGAAATTTTATCAAAAGCATTGGCATTGTAGTTGCTGTCGGTGTTCGTAGTCTGTTCTTGTCTGTGGTTATTAGACCAATACCAATCGCTGCTTTGTTGCAATTTATGAGTTTCTTGAAAAGAGTTTTCCTCGTTCCTAAATTGATTCTGATTGGTATGTATGTTGACATGCTCATTGTGCAAGTTAAAATATCCCGGGTTACTTTGCTCATTAATTTCTGGGATGTTGTAAGGTTGTTGTGGCTTGTCTGGTTTTCTCCTTGAGTTAGACTGCTGATCAAGGCCTGTCTGCAGTGGAACCAAACTCAAATTTACTTGATTACCATTAGAATTTGTATGCTCACTGTTGTATTTATTTTGCTGGGTATTTTGATCGGTTCCGATATCAAATTTATCCCATACGCTCATTTGATCATTGTTATGCTTTTGTGATTGTTGGAAATAATTGAAAGTGTCATCATCACTCAGTTGAGGTTGCGTGTCCTGCTGATTGAATTTATTGGATTGTTCATCATCTTTATCCTGGGTATTATTTTGTGGATTATCCTGGCTCTGCTGATTGAAACTCCGCTTATCCTGTGTTTGTTGATCTTCACGAATATGTTTTTGTTCAGTTTCGGTACTTTGGGTGCGTAGTCCGTGTCCATCTAAATTAAGAAGGTTTTATTAATTTGGATAGCTACATAAAATGGTTTATCTTTAGTTAATGAGGAATTAAGGATTTTTTTTAGTAAATTTTTTAATGTTATTTTCACAAAATTATTAACAATCCGTCACCAATTTATGTAAAATGTTATTTTCACAAAATTATTAACAATCCGTCACCAATTTATGTAAAAATGTATCATATGCGACGTCATTTATTTCAGAATTAATACAGTTAAAGAATAGTCATAGTTTCGATAATTTATTGCGGTTCAACTGTAAATAAAAATCAATTTACGGAATGTACGAAATTATAGCTTTTGTGACTTTCCTCCAGAAATTGACCTGTAGGTACTATTATGTTATTAGACATTATTTTGTTAAGTATGTATATATTTGTTATTAACAGTATCTTTAAAAAAGTTTCGATCTAATATAAAGATCATGTTGAGTAACTAACTGAAACAGTTGATTCTCTTCAGAACTATGCCAGTGCTTCTTGACTTCTAGATTACCCAGTTTGTCAATAACTACGTATATTTTATTTGTAAAATTCCATAAATAATATTTAAAAAAATTCTTATCATAAATTCAGTACCAACCATACTGCATCATCACAACAAATCATGTCTTAAATACCTACGGATTTTTAAATATCGTGAAATAATCATTGCTTTTTAATGAAAGCTGTCCACTTAGTAAAGCCAGCCACCAAATTAGTACGCACTGGTGCCGGTTCCCTTGTTTACAAACTAAACCAAATTTAAGTTCAGTGCATCTTTTTCTTTCTATTTCATTAAGAAAAGGACAGAAGATAAATTTTAGTTATTAAAAAGTTGACTACTAAAATTACATCAAATTATTCAGGTGCTGACTAATTTGACAGGAATAGACTAATATTTATCTTCTGTCCTTTTCATAATGAAATAGAAAGAAAAAGATGCATTCAACTTAAATTTAGTTTAGTTTGTGAACAAGGGAATCGGCACCATTGTCTCTCAAATACAATTGAGAAATTAAAGAAGTCTGATATAATTAAAGAGAATAAAGTAATAATCAAAATAAAGAGTAATGAATAAACAGATAGTGAGATGTGGTTAATAACAGAATATTTCATTCATAATTTTATAATAATCTATTCTTTTGTTAGTATGTCTAAACACAAATTACGTTTATATTAGTAGAAATACAAATTGTTAAAATTATATTTAAATAGGTATTAATGATAGTTTGATCGAAGAATACATGATATTGTGTCATTTTGAGTTAAAAGATTGCCATGATGTATTTTCACCACTTACTTTGATTGTTTTGTTCAACATTAGGCAGTTGCTTTTCTATGTCTTGAGGTTTTTGTCCCACATCTTCGAATTTATCCCAAGTGTGATCTATGTCGTCCAACTTCTTCTGCGATTGTTGACTTAAAATTTCTAAGTTGTCCCATGCTTTTTCGGCCTGCTGTCCACCTTCTTGTTCAGACTGTGAGTCCCAAACAACTTCCGCTTGTTGCCCTACATTCTCGACTCGTTGACCCAAATCTTCAGGATTTTGTTGCTGCTGACCGAAATCTTCTAGATTTTGGCTTTGTTGTTGCTGACCAAAATAATCTAGATTTTGGCTTTGTTGCTGCTGACCAAAATCATCTAGGTTTTGACTTTGTTGCTGCTGACCAAAATCTTCTAGGTTTTGACTTTGTTGCTGCTCACCAAAATCTTCTAGGTTTTGACTTTGCTGCTGACCAAAATCTTCTAGGTTTTGACTTTGTTGCTGTGTTTCTTGAAACTGATCAGTGTTATAAGAACGAGCCACGCGAATATGACCATTCTCGTCACAGTCCGCTCCGCTTGCGTGTGAGTGCTGGTAATGTGACCCAGTCGATGAATATCCTAGATTTTGTGCTGAACCCGTCGTCAATCTTTGAGAGGATGATTGGCCATCGTAATATGCACCAGAGGCTGGTTTGATTACATAAGGATCACCTTGACGTTCCCATGATTTATGGTATGAATAGGCTGATTGATAACTTTTGGGTTTGGAACTTAAATGTTCAACTTGACTATTTAAATCAGCGGCCGCATTATGTCCTGTATTATGTAGTCCTGCTGCTTGTCTCGAGGCATCTGACGAAGCTCCGTGATATCTGCCTGCATCGTATTGCGATTGAATATTATACGCATTCGCATTTAATCTTGTGTCTGATGAAGTTTCTTCGTGGTTTGCTCCATACCCTGCTACGGAATATGCGTTGGCATTGGTGAGTGATGCTCCGTTGCGTTGTGCGTCGTAGTTGAATCGAGATTGACCAGATGTTGATTTAACATTACCATTATATCCGCCATATGCCGAGTGTGTTCTCTGTGAATCCACTCTGTGTGAGTCATATTGACTATTATCAGTGCGAGCTTGACTATCCTCGTACAGTTCACTATTTTTTGGGAAAGGATTGTCTGTAGAAGTGGTTGAGATAACAGTTGCGGGAATTGTTTCATGTTTTTCCCATTCCTTACGATAGTTGTAGGACGACTCGTAATGTTTGGCATTGCTAGGTCTGTACCCAGTACGCTGGTTATCATTACTTAAAACTTCAGCTTCGCTGTTGAGGGAATTTTGGTCAATTAGACTAGATCCTTGTGTGA
Source organism: Xestia xanthographa (assembly GCA_905147715.2). Lineage (NCBI taxonomy): Eukaryota > Metazoa > Arthropoda > Insecta > Lepidoptera > Noctuidae > Xestia > Xestia xanthographa. The sequence continues at coordinate 15,725,954 of LR990659.1, read as the reverse complement.
GATCGTACGTTTGAGCAGCTACGGGTATAGCAACTCTCTGTCCTGGCCTGACGATAATTCTCACTGGCGTCGCACTTATTAATCTAGTTTGAACATTTGAGCCATAACCGCCAGAATGTAAATTTGTATTGCTGGTATCATACGCAGCGTGCTGTTGGTAACCAGACTGCGCGTTATATCCTGCAGCGTGACTTGTTTGTCTACCGTAGTCATACTGGCCGGCTCCTTGTGTGTGATCTAGTGCTTGAAGATTATCCGATTGGAGATTAAGAGCTGAGTGCCCTGTCGCTAGGCCTGATTGTCCAGTCGCTATACCTGAGTATCCGGTCGCTAAACCTGAGTGTCCTGTTGCTAGACCTGAGTATCCTGTCGCTTGATATCCAGTGTGCCTTGAATTTTGTGATTGACTATTGGTGTAACCCGCAGAATTGTACGCTGAAGACGCTGAATGTGATGATTGCGACTGTGCGTCCCCGTAGGAAGTACCTTCTTGGAAGTTACGCCCACCTAGGTTGCTAAGGTCATATCGGCCCGAGCCATAAGTACCTCTGGAATTAGCAGCAGTATACACACTTCCAGTTCTCTGTCTTGCGCCATCACCTAATTCTCCTTCGACTTGTCGCACAAGGCCGCCCATTTGATTTTGAGCTAAGGAGTCCATGTTATGAGCGCGTTCGTAATTTCCACCCATGTTTCCTCTCTGAGCGCCGTAATAACCTGATTTAGTTCCATCATCTGAAGAGCTCCTTGAAAATTGGAAGTCTTCCTTTTCCTTGTATACTTCAGGCTTAGCCACTACTAGAGCCCAAATCGCTCCTAAGATCACAAGTCGCTTCATGTTGAAGTGTTGGTCCACTCTGAAACAAGTAAAAAATAATAAATATTTCTTTACGTCACGGAATTACTTTTAAATTAACATTTTCTTGTAGCGTTTCTACTTTTGTAGCTGCACACATTTATTTTACACTACTTGGTATACAGGGAGCATACGGTAAAAGGGGCAGTAAGGGAATCTACCTTATCCCTTGCAGCTACATTCGTGTAGCAGGGTCGATTAACATCAAAAAACATTTTTTGGTTAAAACTTTCAAACACAAGTATCCATGTGAAAAGTTTTTTGCTATTTCTGACTCCAACCTGGGTTGGTCCGCTAGAACTTCTTGATCAGTATTAGAAACAGGATCGACTGGCATCAAAAAATATGTTTTGTGTAAAATGGCCAATTTCTTGCTAACTGTAATTGTTTTTCGAAAATCTGTGAATGGATATTTCACGAAAAATTATGTATAGTCTCCTAAGACCATTTTCGTGTAGCTGCAACGGTTAAGGTAGTTCCCTTTAGGCTGCGGTTCCACTGAAGCGGAGCGGAGCGTGATTCACCAATCACATGGCTTGAAATCCACATCTCTTCTCCATTCCTGCCATGTGATTGGTGAATCGCGCTCCGCTTCAGTGGAACCGCAGCCTTACTGCCCCGTTTACCGTATCCACCCTGTATAACTGGCAAATATAGCAAGAAATACAAGGCGATTGGTAATTGAGTGCATTCCTTGAAATGGGAATGCACTAATGGGAATGCACTAATTTGCAACAATTTTGTTCGAACGAATGAAAACCCGTATGTCCCCAGCCCTTCCCGAAGGGAAACGGTGCATTGTCATTTTAATTGTGTCTGTAATTGCGGGTATCTATAAGAGCTACGCGCCAATTTATGCGCGTGTAATTTGTACGCCAGTACTAGGGTGCTTGACGTTTAAATTTCGACTTTCTACTACTAAACCTACCTACTCCCTTGTCTCATCAGCTTTCCAAAATGGTACCACAGTGAACCAAAATGGTACCTTTTAGCAAGTGTGTAATCAGAAAACACGGTTGTTCCAGACAAGGTAGAATTTTAGTAAGACTTGGTAGTAGGTAAGTACAGTTATTTCGATGGACGTCTTCTTTTGTTGCAGATTTTCTTTTTACCACTATGTATTGTTAGCTGTTCAACTCCAACCAGCCCGCGAAATTCAAATTTTCTTACGTTTTTTGCAATTTGCAGGCCAGTGCTAGGCTGTATGTTGATTAAAATATTATTCGCGACTGTAAGACATGTGTATTTACAGAATTATAATCATCAATATCATTAATACAACCCTCCAAGGTCATAGAGGTCGAGGAACGACTTTTTCACCGTCAAAGTCAGTCCTCGACCTTTATGAACTTGAAGGGTTGTTTCTTGGACACGTCTACAGTCGCGAACAATATTTTAATCTACATATAACCTAGCACTGGCCTGCAAATTGCAAAAAACGTGAGAAAATTACAATTTCGCGGGCTCCCCTTGAGTGTGCCAGGTTCTGGTTGATTCGATCATATTAGATCTCTACGTGCTGTATTTTAACATGTCCTATCAGACAATTACAGCTGTAATTAGGCGGTATCCCTTATCTTTGAATTGTGTTTGTGAGCCCGTTTGATAATATTGCATCTCTAAGTTAGAAGATAGTTTAGTTAACAATGTAAATAAAGATTATATTAATTTATTAAACAAATGTGACAAATACAAGAATTCAGCATTGCTCCTAATTAAAAACTTTTATAAGTCGTGATGTCTATTTAACTGTATTACGATATCTTTATGTGTCAGCAGAAAATAAATAATTTCGTCACTAGTGTGAAATAATTTATTTTCTGCATTTGTATTGTACTAGTGTACTAAAACCTAATTTATAAAATGACATAAAAAACATCTTAGTACCTACCTACGAAATAAACAACAACAAGTTAAATGATCAACTTATTACCAGACAAAGTTCGACTCCACTGGTGTTATTGATGCATGACGTAACTATCCTGAGTGTTCAAATGGTATTGAGAGCGATAATTATTTTAATTGCCCTGGCCCACGCCATACGAAATGTTTCAATGAAAACAAAACAAAAGAAAACTACGGTATAGAAAACACTGGTAAATACTAACGACAAGCTTGTATTCCAGAGAGGTAAGACAGTGCACATTTTAAAATTTCGCCGATTTGGCACGTAAGTCCTATCCTATGTAACAGGGTGCAACCCTCGGATTGCTAGATAATTATTACGAACTGACTGAACAAACAAACAACACTAAGCCTGAACCACTTTGTTTATTCTTATGAGAATGTTAAAGTGTACTAAAAACTGTAATAAACGAACGAAAACCAAGCACAAAAGTTTGAAAGTAATCCGAAGTCCAGGCGACCGATTTCGCTGCTTGTATATTAATTTATTTACTACTTAAATAATCACCCATTCACACTAGCGAATCCATATAAACAGTATTAACTCTTTTCAACGCACATTTTTAAAGTATCGTAAAATAAATAAGGAAAAAAGAAGTTCAGTTAATTGAAAATGTAATTAAAGTAAAAAGTTTTTGTATAAATAGATGCACCATAGTTTTGCAAGGGTCTATGCGATAAAAAAACTTTTATCATTAAAAAAACTGCAGAAAATAAAACAAACGGCTTAAATATGTAACTTACCTATTATCAATTAAATATGGCACTTGCACAATTAAAACAATTTCACACCACGACTACTGCGCGTCGCACACTGACTTTGGTTGATCTGGACGCGCCAATTTATTGAGCTTTAATATTCTATCTCCAGCCAGATAACCCAATGACCGGTACTACATGAGTGATCTTTTATTCTCAGAAACAGTCTTGCAAATAAACTAAATCTCGGCTTCAAAACCTTGAGTGGCCTAACGATCACTGTTATTTATATTGGTGATTGTCAACTTAGAGGTTTGTTTGTATGTTCTATGATTCAGCACTAGTGACTTCATTCATAAAGTTTCAACTAAGTCAAAGCGTCGGGGATTAGTAACTAATGGTTCCACCCAGGACTGATTTTGTATCAATTTTTGGTTCACTAGTACTCAAACATATAACACACTCAAAACACCAATAAGATTTTCTATAAGCCCGCCAATTACGCGGTTTCTGATTAGTTTGATGACCTTTTGGGTATTCTTATCTTTCTCTCCGAATTACTAATATTATTATATTTGTCGCCACTTCTCGGAATATAATAATTTAACTAGCACTAGCATTTGCCCTCGGCTTCGCCCACGTAAATATCGGAAGATATCCCAGGGGGACGTATTACCGTGGTAAAAGAGTAATATGTGTTACACGGGCGGTAGACTTCCTGTTTCCCCATCAACATCCGTTTAGCCGTTAAGGCATGAATAAAGACAGACAGACAGAGTTACACTAATTATTGTCCATAATTATAGAGAAAAGCCCCGCTTCCCGATTATGTGGTTGCTGGTTCGGACCTGGCATTATCAAGCAGAGTTTTTTAATGCACATTTTGGTTTCTAGTTCCCAAATGAATGATTTAGACAAGATGCAAAACACTAAGGGCCAATACGGCACAGTACAGTACCCGTATTTGTATAAACAAGTTCATAAAAAATGCATGCAAGCGTGTTTTTCTCGACTGACTGATTCAGCGTTTGCACAGACCAAATGTGGTGAAATTGCTCTTTCCTGTATTTAAATAGGCCACTGCCCTTTGGGTGCAATCTCAGGCTGGTATAGGTAGAAGCCAAGAGACAATATTTCATCATACACGATAACATAACATTACTCGGTAATTGACATTGCTCTTATTAAAAAATAGGACATCAACGGAAGAGACAAAAGTATTACCACTTTTAATAAATTATCGTCAATAATATTTATACGGTCTTGTCTTGTTTATTATCATTTTTCTTTGTAATTTATTAATAGGTTTTTACGATAACATTTTAAAGAACTTTTTTATCATAACCTCGCAATCTGTTGGGGTAAAAAAAATTAAACATTTACGCTGAACACAATCAGTCTCCAAAAAAACTTACATAAAAAATAACATCATCGTAATTTCTTCTGCTTGATATGATATATCTCATAGACCGCATGACTTGCAACATTATCTCGTTTTATGTTAGATGATTTTTTATAGGTAATTATGAGCAATGCGTAAGCAATTTAATTGCATTGAAAAAAAAAACTGTATTATCCGATTCGAGGTACTAGTTTTAAAGGACCGCAAAATTTTCAGAAACCTGCAACAACGGTGAGGATTTTTGACCGCAATGATTACTATAGTGTCCATGGAGCTGACGCAACTACCGCCGCCAGGGAGGTGTTTTCCTCAGTGGCGAATATTAAGAAGATGGGCCTTGATCCCAATCGCCTCGACTACCTGGTATTGTCGAAGGGCAATTTCGAAATACTGATCAAAAAGATTTTGTTGGTAAGTCCACATCCATGAATTCCATAAGTAAAAAAAAACTTTTTTGTTGTGTATAACATTGTTCAGTGTCAAATGCTTGATAGATATCAAAGAACATTGAACTATGTGTCGCACATGATACGTTCAAGATAAGGTCAATGTTATATTGATAGTTTAGCACCTAGCTAGCTACATAAATGTTCGCTACTAGATATTATAGAATACTAGAACTAATACTAGAAATAGGATCACAGTTTAACATCTTTTTAACCATTGATCGTTTAAGACTAATAAACTAATTTGAGAAGCTCGTAGCTAAATAATAACGATCGATCGATCTTTAGATTAAGCCGTGCTTGCCTAGGTTGGTCTGTGGATGGGTGACCACCCTTACATAACGAGTTTCCTCCGTGCCTCGGAAAGTACGTTAAGCTGTTGGTCCCGGCTGTCATTTGTAGTTCTTTGAAGGTCGTAACAGGTCAGTGGCAGTTGCGTTACGTCATACGTGCCAGTACTAACTGTGTTGTGGAGGTCAGATAGGCCGTGTAAAATACTGGTATTCAGATGTGCCGTAAATAGCCTTTTCTGCGCCCTGTGCGAGCATTTTTTAGATATTATAGGTATCCTAGCTAGAGCAATGCTATATATAGGCCTACTTTATTTCATTGAGGGTGATAAAATAAAGCAGAAGAACCTTGGTGTTGGTGGACCAATTATCTAATACTAGCTGACGTCCCGCGGTTTCACCCGCGTAGTTCCCGTTCCCGTGGGAGTACGGGAATAAAATATAGCCTATAGCACTCACGAATAATGTAGCTTTCTACCAGTGAAACAATTTTTAAAATTGGTTCATTACTTCCGGAGATTACCCCCTACATACAAACTTACAAACATACAAACTTACAAACATACAAACTTACAAACAAATTAACATTTGTTTGTAAGTTTGTATGTTTATACTAATATTATAAAGAGGTAACCCTCTTTATAATATTAGTATAGATTTTGGAAGAAAAATCTATTTTTTTAAAGAACTAGAACTGATGTGGGCAAACAAGCAGACGAGCTATTTAAGTGGACCCTTAGCCTACTAAACCACCCACTGTGTCTCACTCACTAAAACTCAAACGCAATTTCACTAGTGCAAATGCGTTGCCCACTGTGATGCTTAAGATTTAATTTTTGGGCCACTTTGGTCTTCATACTTCTATAATAAAATAACACCCTGCAAAGTTTCAATAAACTGTAAATTTTTTAAGTACTTGGTATGGTAGAGTTCGTGTTGGAATCGATCACTAGGGGCGCAGCGGGAACTTATCAGGAGCAAACCGAAAAAATAATAGTCCTGCCTGGTCTGGCCATTCTTGCGCCCCCCAGTCTACGCCCTGTGCCTATAGGCATCGGTGGCACCGCCCTATTTACGGCAATGGCATTCAGCTGCATCCAGTTAGACTGGAAGCCGACCCCAACATAGTTGGGAAAAGGCTAGGCAGATGATGTTCGTTAAAGGCTAATCGGTAACTTATTTGTTTTATCATCAATACTTTCCAGAAGAAGACATAATATCATCTCTATCCATCTAAACTTTTCTCAACTATGTTGGGCTGACTTCCAGTCTTAACGGATGCAACTGAAGATCTGTATTTTACATTGAGCAACTGCCCATTTGATCTCCACAATCCATTTACAGGGTAACAATAGTACCCCTAGACAAGCCGTTCTGACTTTTAGACACAATAATAATCAATTTTCTAGAATTTTATGTAAAGAAGATATTTAGATATTTGTCAGAACGATATGTTGTTAATAATTCATCACTATGACCAATGAGGATAAATCGGAAAGATCTAAACACGCTTTTGTAACAGCAGCAACGTAAAACGCGTAATGACACGTGACCTTAAACTTTATCAGGGCTATCTCACGTTTATCATTCAGCCTTTTGTAAACACGGATCATCTTAAACACGTTTATTAATTTTACGCTACTGTCTCATTACTATCTTCTTACTTATATGTATATAAAATGGACATTGCACGTCTATAATGAGCCATCTATATCTCTCTTTGTCTCTTTGCATTGGCTTGAATTTACATTGTACTTATGTAGGTTATGTAGGTGTAGTACATGTTAGTCAGATCGTAACTGCCTATAAACTAGCTGCTAGAAAAAGTTGTGACGTAAAATAAATATCAAAAAACAGTATCAAGTCTAAAACATATTATAAATATATAGCAAGTACTTTACCAGATTCCGTGACAGTTTTAAAAATCGTAGAAACGCCTCCGATCAGAATCAAATTCAAAAAATATTATCGTAACGTTTCGATTATGACATAAATCGTTAAAGGAATTGAGTAAATACCATAAAATTTTACTGCTCTAAACACATTAGATACTTATTCTTTATTTCACAGGTACGCCGTTATAGAGTAGAAATATATGTGGCTGAAGGCTCTGTGAAAGGCAGTGATTGGTCGCTGAAATACAAAGGTTCGCCAGGGTACCTGTCGCAGCTTGAAGAAATACTTGGCGAAGGACTGGGAGCCTCTGACGAAACTACGCCGTGCTTGATGGCAGTTCATATCAAGACGGATGCAGTTACTAAAGTAATAATATTTAATAATTATTGGTATAAAGAGTGACTCGTAATGGGGGCTATCGTTTTAGAGCTCACCAGATGGAGATGGCGCACTGTCGAGTAAGGTCCTGTCAGTAATTCTATTCAATACTTTAAAGCACCAATAACTTCATAAAAATGTTTATTTTATTACGTACTAGCGGACGTCCCGCGGTTTCACCCGCGTAGTTCCCGTTCCCGTGGGAGTACGGGGATAAAATATAGCCTATGTTACTCGTGGATAATGTAGCTTTCGAATGGTGAAAGAATTTTTTAAATCGGTCCAGTAGTTTTTGAGCCTATTCATTACAAACAAACAAACAAACAAAGTTTTCCTCTTTATAATATTAGTATAGATAACAACATAGTGTAAGCTTTAGATATATATTTACAATATTCTTCCTAAAATTAGCAAGCATGAAACATTTAAAAATCATTCTACCTCCAAGTACTAACAATATTATGATCCTAAGTTGCTACTTAAAATCTTCAAGTCATAATTAATCAGGAATGGCTCAATCTAGAACACAATCGTTAGTATTAGTATAAATACGTGATAAAAAAAAGCACACAACGCGCGAACACTCTATGACATCTGACATTTTGGAGGACCTTAGTCTACACAAGCGCCTCTAGCGGCAAATTCACACGCGATAGCCCCCATTAGGGACGATACTTAAACACGTGATTGTACTCATGATAACAAACAACTTTTACTATGGGACCAAATCTGAAATCAGCGATTCACGAAAAGACGACGACGTTTTTTTTGCGATTTCAGGTATATTAGCAGCAGCAGTGGGTAATTCCGGTTTATTTTTGTTTTATTTTTTTATTTTTTCATCAGGAACAATTAAAATTGTGTTTGATACATTACATACATCATAATTAATAATAATAATATAAATTCTAAAGTGACATGCAAAAAACATGCAGCAATAATTAAAAACAAAACACACAAGATTAAACAAAAAATACATGAATACCAAAAACAATAACAATAAATAGCATATATATATATTTTTTAAATAGAAAATTGGAATTTGAAAATGATGATGATGCTGCTTGCTATTTAAAAAAGTCCAAACATGTAAAGATGCCTACGTAATGTTCCTCTATCTAAAACTAAAAGATAAGAACATTTCATAATACAAAATAATTGCAATCGTTATGCATATTGTGATAATGCAGTCACGGACTATGGTACTGTTACTATAGTCCGTGATGTCATTCGCACTCTTTTTAGGGTTCCTAACTTTCGGCTATAAAAAGGTAAAACGGTACCGTATCGTCCCATATCTCCTTTGTGCCTGCGGCCCACTAGTTCTACCGTGCAGAACTGTGTAGTAGAACTCGTGGGAATGATCCCGGAGAACTACCTTACTTTGACCGTGAATTTGGGTGTACCTGAGGTAGAATAAGTATTTAAATATCCTCCATTATGAAAACTTTTTGCAAAAAAAACAGGCTTCCAAAAAAAAACACTAAAAAGTCTATACCTTTCCTTTCGAAAGTCGGTGGCAAAATAAGCCAATGAAACAAACAAGTTCACCGACTGCCGAAAGTTTTTATTTTCAAATCGGTCAAACTAACAAGCATAAAAAGCAACTGAATTGAGAACCTTCTTTTTTAGAAGATGGTTAAAAAAGGGTGTATCCACTATCGTCTAACCAACCTAGCGTTGCTTCTGATGTACCAGAGTGTCCAGAACCAAGTCCATAAACTTTGTCTTGTTATTCTAGGGTCGTCTTCTAGGCGTAGCATGCATCACTGCTGGCGACTACCAGATGTCCGTTACGGAGTTCACCGACGATGACTTACTTACAGAGTTAGAAACTATTACGGTACAGATGGCACCCTCCGAATGTCTTGTACCAATCAGTGAACAGGATGATGTAAGTACAATATTAGCAGAAACAAAGAGTTCGGTATAGGTAGTATTAATGCGAACTTAAATAAGCGATGCGGTCATCGTTTGGATTACCACAAAGCCCAGTTAAAAACGTTTGTCAACCTACATGTAGTGTACAAACTTTTCTGTATCAGCAAACTTAATAGCAACCTTCTTGCTAAGGAAAATAAAGATCACTATGATTTTGACAGTGATGCAAGTCAGGTGTAAAATAGAACGTTGTGGTAAATGGAACGTTATAATGCGTTTTCTTCTTCAGCATATTTTTTTTTAACTTTTACAGTACAAAGCATTAAAAAAAGTAATGGAACGAACAAACGTGACTGTGACTAAAATGAAGAAGTCTGAGTTTTCAACTGAAGGCCTCGTACAAGATCTGAACCGGCTTCTGAAGTTCAAGGAGAGTCAACAACAGGATGCGAATGCTTTCCCGGAGACTAGGAAAGATGTTGCCATGACCAGCTTGGCTGCGGCTATCAAGTACTCTGCGTTGCTGAACGATAGTACTAATTTTGGAAGGTTTGTAAACTTATTTACACACTAGTGCCCGCTCCGGCTTCGCACATCATCACTTATCGGGTCCAAAACTATGTCTAATGTAGCCTATATTTTAAGTTAAGCATCTAGCAGTAGAGCGGTGAAAACTGCGTTCAAGTCCATGCAGTAGTTTTAGCGTAATGCGCGTACAAACATAGAGACAGACAGACAAAAATTAAAAAAAAAATGTTTTGGCTTGTGTTGCTCTAATAAAGATATATATATATATATATTTCTATATCTTCTATGTACAGACCAGCCTGTTTTGTTTTTTGTTTTTTTTTTCTCCTCTCTCCTGCTCCGCGGCAATCTGTTGGACACAACAATAAGCCACTGCTTTGTCTGATACAAGCGTATCCTTTTAGGGTTTTTAGCTTGGTGTGACACTTCTTGGGTAGGTGTCTCATTCCATCCTGACGAATCTATCTTTTAGGTTTGGGACACTATGTCTCTTCAGTCTTGTATGTTGAAGGCCTTGATTTCCACTGAGTTTGAGGGCAAGCTTATTTTTTGTGGTTTGTGAGTTTTTTTTTTGGTATTTGTTGCTAAATTTTGCTATCTCCTGTTTGACAGTTGGTACATTTAAGAGTCCTATTACATTTTTTTGGTAAATTCATGATTTTTGACGCAGTAATTCTCAGCAGCAGTAAGATATTTTAATTATTTGCTTAAGAATAACGATAGTGCCATTCTTTTTCTTGTAAGTTGGAGTTACACATTTTCATTTTTCTTTTCGTGTAATTTACTAAAAATATTTTACGAACTCAGTTTGCAAGAAAAACCGTCGACGATGGAACTTTAACGCTCAAATTCACATAGTTACATTCAATTCTTATAATTACTAAAAGGTAAGTTGAATGTTTTACTTGTTTATTGGAGTTTTAGAATTTCTTTAAATTCCTTGAGTTTTCACGGAAAAAATCGTAAAGAAATAGTAATTTAAGCCATAAATGTCTTAATTCAGCGTCCATTATATTCCAAATAAACTCAATTTTATCAAACAAATTAATATGATATAAATATCGATCTACAATGAATAAGTTTCATTAGTTTTCGTTTGTCAATATAATAAGACAAAAATACAATAAATAAAATTAAAGTACCTACTATAATTCTCAATTCTAATTCTCATCTCAGACAATCGTCCAAATATCGCTATTATTATCGACTCGTGTCCGCCGACCGAATAATTTGACCCAGGAAGTAAAAATCAAAAATTTGCCTAAAAAATGTAATAGGACTCTTACGCGCGGACGTGGACGCTTTGGGGTACTGCTAGCAGTACCCCAAAGCGTCCACGTCCGCGCGACCGAATAATTTGACCCAGGAAGTAAAAATCAAAAATTTGCCTAAAAAATGTAATAGGACTCTTACGCGCGGACGTGGACGCTTTGGGGTACTGCTAGCAGTACCCCAAAGCTGTATGCCATAGGCCCAAATTGGTTTCAAGATGACTTTATTTACTGTCAGCTTGCTGTGTGTGCTCATCTGTGAGTGTCGTCCTATTAACCAGTACATATTGCGTAGTTTTAAATCTAGTTGCTTCTGCTTTGTCCATGTGTTTTTTCCATGTCAGTCTTCGATCCAAATGCATACCCAAATATTTTGCATTGTCATCTTGCGGGATTTCTTCATTGTTTAGTATAACCGGTGGACACGTGTCCCTTCGGAGAGTAAAGGTCACATGTGTCACATATTGATTTACTTTGATTTGCGTGTATTCGCCAAATTTTGAGCCATTCTTCAATTTTGTCAATGTGGTGTTGTAGATGTTCTGATGCGGTATCTGGATTTGTGTGTGTAAATAGTAAGGCTGTATCGTATGCATATGTTGCAACCGTAGTCTTGTCTGATGTTGGTATGTTGGCATTATAATTACATGGTGGAGAGAACAGGTCCCAGTATACTTACTTCCCTGTGGTACTTGATTTGATCTCACACAAGTCGGAATAGTACATTTTGATACAAGTGGAGAAAGTTTGTTATTGCAATCGAGGCGGAATTATAACACACGAGCCGTAGGCGAGGGTGTTTTTGAGCCGAGAATTGCAATAACAAATGTCCACGTGTATCAAACGACGTTTTTCAATACACTTTTGAAGAAATAAAATAAAATAACTAACGAATAATATTTTTGTCACGAACTATGAAACTATGATTTAAATTTTTTTTTTCGCGCTTTGGTCTCGCCAGGTTGAAAGAGAGGTAATGGTATGAAGCCGTTAAACAGCCTAATATAAAAAATAGATTTATTTTATATTTTTGAATTCAGAACACAGATAAATGTTAATTTGTGTATAAAAGTAACTATTAGTTTTAAATAATCATGTTTATCTATGATATTCTATTTAAAAACACAATTTGAAAATTCAAAAAATATTTATGCCGTAAAGACGCGTAGTGCTTTGACAAAATAAAAAAAAAAACATTCACCTCAGACTATAGACATTGAACCAATTTGGACTAAGTATAGGTATAGTTATCTGTGGCAATTTTCATTCCCGCACACGTGCAGGAAAGTGGAAAAAATCGCACGCGTGTGAAATACATTGCATGTTGTACCTAATCGTAGTGCGTTATGGACCAGTTTTCGAGAAAGTGTATTGAAAAGTTCGTTTACTCGTTTACTTCAAAACATCGCTTGCTGAGATAAGATTTTATTAAATGGTAAAACGAGTGTTGTAGCATCTTTTGATTTTGTATAATAGGCCCCCGTGCCAAACTTTGTCAAATGCCCGGCTCATATCTAAAAAGACTGCCGAGCAATTATTTATTTTCTTCCAGCGATCTGCTTATAACGTCTACGATGCGGTGAACTTGCTCGATCATTCCGTGGTTCTCCCGGAAGCCAAATTGGTGATTTGGGATGATGTCACTTAGTTGTGCTTTCATTCTTTTCAGTAGCATTTTCTCGAGGAGTTTTCCTATTATAGGCAAAAGACTTATAGGTCGGTACGACGCTACTTCATTAGGTGGTTTACCGGGTTTGGGTAACATTTTTACCTGGGCTATCTTCCATTGTCCTGGGAAGTGGTTGAGTCTTAGGCAGGCATTCAATATGTTTACCATTGCTACTATAGGTACCCTTTTTTTGCAGATTTATTAAAAGAACGCTGTCGATTTTGTCGTACCCCGGTGCTTTGCCATCCTTGAGGTGTTTTATTTCCCCTGCCACTTCAGTAGGGCTTTATATTTTAAAGGGAGACACATTTGCTGTGGACTTTCCAGATAACTTTGTATTTCGGCGTCATGCTCTGGTCTCAATTCAGGAAATGGTTGAAACACATTGCTAAGGTGTTCGGCAAAGAGTGTAGCCTTCTTTGTGTCTGACCTGGCCCAATTCCCGTTACTTTGTCTGATAGGAGGAATACGATACAGGTCGCGGCACGAAAGTCTAGCGGTGACCGTTATTGCGCAGAAGTAAAAAATAAGAATGTCTTGGGGCGTGCGTTGCACCGATTGGCTCTCCAGTCGTATAACATGCGCAGATATCCCCTCCACGTTTCGTTCAGCGCTAGACTTACGTGCCGCGACCTGTAATTGGGACGTTTTAATTTCTGTGTTGCCTTCCATAGTGAGTAGTCTGTGTCCAAACTTGGAGTCAAATTAGAAAGGAACGTTTGAAGGTTATTATTGGTAAAACTTTTAATGAGGTCTTTTAGTTCATTCGAAGCCCTGTTGAACGCTGTTTTGTCTGCAGGGTATCGAGATTCGTGCCATATCCTTCTTAGAATACGGCGATTTGATATTTTGTCTTTGATCGTTTGTCACAATTAAAATAACAATGCACCGTGCCCGATCGGGCACGGCTGGGGACATAAGGGTTAAGGGTAAGTTTTTTGTCATTTTTGTTGAGATAATTGCTGCTTCATGTATGATTTTATTGAGGTTCTCAATAGCCTCTTCTATGTCTTCCACCGTTTTTAATGGATTTATAAGCTTAATTACCATCGTGATCATGTTCTTATACATCTCCCTGAGCATAGAGTCGTTCTGCAGGTTGGACTAATACCACTGATGAGATTACATTTAATAACACAGGCGTATGGTCAGAAGATAGATCCGTGCATACTTCAGTAGTTATGTAGTTTCGACCTATGTTTTTAGTTATAAAGAAGTCTAGCAAGTCAGGAATTTTAAATTACTTCTATCCGTTGGCCAGTATGTTGGTTTACGTGTACTCATGCATTCGAGTCTCAGATTCTGTACCGTACCATGGAGTTGCCTTCCACGATGAGTGATTAAGTGTGACCCCCAGTATGTGTGTTTTGCATTCCAATCCCCACCACATGTAAATCTGGAGCCAAGTGAAGAGAAATACGCGTTGTAGTCATTTTTTGTTATCGTGTGTCTGGGTGGACAATACACTGCAGAATAAGTTGTCTCAACTTTATCATTAAATACCACTTTTATTGACGTAGCTTGTATTTTATCCGTTTGATATTTTTCCGGTTCATAATGTTTAATATTATTTTTAATGATTACTGCGGTTCCGCCATGACTATTTCCTAATGGGTGGTCTGTTGTATACATTGTGTAATTTTGTATAGCGAAGTGAGATCTTGCAGTGAACCTTGTATCAGAGATTAAAACTACGTCAAAAATAAAATTGTAAAAGACCAGCCTGTTACAATTTGATTATACGAGTATGTATAGATTACTTTAGTCAGTTGGTACCTAATGTCATTGTTAATTTGCCTTCCAACAATAATGCTATTCGTGTAACCCTGAAGTTCAGCCATAGTCCGCAAGTGCATCATTTGCAGCAGATAGAACCATGCCATTAAGTTTATTTATTTTCGACTTTATTTCAATATTCTTAATGTTGTCATTTTCTTGGCAGATGAAACCACGCTTCGCCAAGAATTCCCCAACCGTATACACTCCACCACTTAGAACAACTAAATTCATTCAAATATTGTTTCAGATTTCGTTTGTCAACAATCCAAGCCGACTGTTTCCTACATCTGGACTCGGCAGCGCTGTCGGCTCTCAACGTGTTCCCTGAACTAGGAGACACGTCACACGCGCCCTCCAGGAGTCTGTACGGCCTGCTCGATAGATGTCGCACACAGCAGGGCAAACGGTATGTTCTTCTTATTCTTAGCGTGTCGATGACAATCTAAATGATTAACGACCCGACTGGTGCAGCGGTACTGAAGCTGCCTTATTTATTTATTGAACACTTCAAGCACAAAGTACAGAGGCGGACTTAATGCCATAGGCATTTTCTACCAGTCAACCTTTGGGTGATGCAGTGACAAGCAGTGGTAGGTGTACATCTGAAAATAATTTAATTAATACTAAGCTAAAATAGAAGGATATAATTATAACCCCTACCTTACGTTTTTAGGTTCTCGGATTCGAATCCCGGTAGGAGCAAATGTTTGTGTGATAAGCATATGCATATGTGTATGATGTGTTGTATGTATAATAAGTATGTATTTACAAACAAAAAGTATCTATGTAGTATATTAACTATCTGGTGTCCACGACACAAGCCTCGTTGCTAAGTGTGGCACTAGATGGCGCTGTGTGTAATGTCCAGCGATATTTATTTATTTACTTAAATTGTGTCGGCCCAGAACTGCGCCACGAGTTGGGTGCCTTCAATAGCGTCCATCGTATATCTGGCTGTTGGTGTGCCAATACTTGTAACGACTCTTGGCAATGCATAAATATGACATTTTTATTATGTCGCAGATAGGGGCTTGCCTTCCCCCCATAGTCTCTCTATACAGCTAGACGATTGTGTAAGGTGTTTAAACGGATAAATAAAGACTTATCTGAATACTATAGGCTTGTCGACAGAAAAATCTAATTATTATTATTATTATTATTCTAATTAGTCCGTCAGTTAGGTTATCAAAAAATATTTGACACGTATTTTTGCTTTTGTTACGTAAACCAAAATTGACGAAGATACGACGCTTTTAAAATTCTCAATACGTCACGCCGTGGTATAATTTTTAGTGCGTTCTGACGTCACGCACGAGCCCCCACTCCCGAGTTTTGATGCGTTTTATCTTTGTCAATATTCATTGATTTACAAAAACAAAAAATAGGTTTCCATTATTTTCCAATACTCTAACTGACGGACTAAATAGACTTGCATTTTTATGATACTGTCGTCTTGCCTATTATAAATGCGAATGTTTGTGAGGATGGATAGATGTTTGTTAGTCTTTCGCGTTAGATCTACTAAACAGATTTTGATGAAATTTTACAGTAATATAGTTTTTACAAAAAAATAACAGATCGGCTATAATTATATAAAATATATAAAAAAATTAATTACGCCAGCGAAAGCTAGTAAATTCAAAATACTCTACTATAAAACAAAATTGCCAAACGCAGCACCTACTCGCAGTGATCTTTAAGAAAGAAAAGTATCTAAATATTTGAAGGACTTCAGACTGATTTATTTATATATATTTATATGGATAACTTAAAGTTACAAGTAATCTTATTCTCGCTATGATTCATCTCAACAAAGTTATTATGATTCATCCTAACAAGAAGTGGTTTGGTCATTCTGACATCATTTTGCGACACTTGAAATGTCAATTAATCAATATTATTTAATTATATACCTATTGGTAATATTCCATCAGTGATTAATAACATATTTTATTTTTTTCCATCTTCTTCTTAGCGCGTCAAAAGCAATCTAAATTGTGTCGGCTCAGAACTAAACTACTAGTTTGGCGCTTTCGGTTCTGGTTTTTCCATAACTTTAAGTGGTAACGCACGACGAACATCACAATCACACAAAAAAATCCATATACTAATGTATTGTATTAACTGGCTGTATACGTATATCTGTTTCCTTTTCATGCCTTAACAGATTTCGGTGAAATTTGGATAGACCTGGGCTAGGACATTGGATACTTTTTAACCCGGTTTTACATTCCTCTAGGATAAAAACATCAACGCTGTCAGAGCCGTGGTAAAAAAGTAGTTTTCTTATAAATGATGTTGCTTTATTTTTAGCCCAGGAGGTCTAAAATGGCCGCTTTAAATCGTAATATGAATCACGTTAAAAATTTAAAATACTGAAAATGGACTTTATTAACAAAATCATAAAGTCTATTTTAGGAATTTTAAATTTTTAACGTGATTCATACCAAGATTCTGCTAAAGCGGCCATTTTATGCCCGCTGACAAGACTGAACAGAGTTATTACTTAGTAAAGATCAAGCGTTAAGATTTATGCAATCTTATATAACGCCTGATCTGTACTTACTTAACATTGATCAATTAAAAATAGAACACAAGGATTAAGTTATTTAGTCTGTGGCTCGCTCTCTTGCCAATAATGCACCGCTGTGCGTACCATTAAATATACACTGACCTGCAAAAAAGAGTATCACAGTTTTCAAATTGCAATAACTTTTTAAGTACACAATATATACTTTCGTAACAAAAAGGACTCGAAAAAGAGTTTAATTTTGTACATAAAAACTAATAAAGCTGATAAAAATTGCTACGAAAATTACAAAAAAAAAATACAAAACACAAAATAGTTTGAAATAAATAGAAAGAGAGAGAGATTGATTGATTGATTGATTTGAGATTTGTTTCAATAGTTTAAAATTGAAATTTTAAAACTACTTGTACTTGTAACTACTACTTCTTACTTCTTTTTGTACTTAGTTTTGCAGTCCAGTGTAGTTTAATTTAAAAGTGCTTTTATGTTCTTCCCGAATATAAAATTGGTGCCAAAACCAGGGATGACAGCAGAGTAGGGTTTAAACCCCTTGACAAAAAGTCAGCAGGATTGTTTGACACGCCTGAAATCCCTGAAGGGTTGGTCAGAGCTTTACCTAATAGTATACCCACAGTTCGCCAGTTATGTTTAAGTACCATGTAATAGGGGGCGAGCCTATTGCCATCAACCGTGCACAAATCAAGACTCCATGGCTGCTACTAAAAAAAATCCTGGTGGAAAAACCCAATAACACTTTGCCCGGTAATCGAACCCACTACCTCATGCTCAGCAGTCGCCCTCGCGACCACTAAACCAACGAGGCAGTCAACATTAAACACCATAATCCACCTATTGTAATTTAATGTTGTATACTATCCGGAATTTTAGGTGCTTTGTGGTTGTCGTCAAAGAAATAGTAGATTGTTATACAAGGGGCTAAAATGACCCATTATATACGAGATAGTAAATAGGAACCGAGTTATAATGGGATTTTAGCGCTGTGTGTTACACTGTACTTTTCACTTTGAGTGCGAGAAAAACAGTCAAATTAGTCAGACAGACAGACATATGGACAGCGGAGTCTTAGTAGTAGGGTCCCGTTTTTACCCTTTGGAGTTTGTCTATGTCACTTGAAGGAAATTAAAAACTAATGGGTGCTAATTAAACAAGCTTCTTTTTAATATCATTATTCGCCTCCAAAAATGTATGTTGCCTTCTAAATTACTAAGTCAGCCACAATTAACGAGCATCTAAATAATACTATCTTAGCCACTAGTTATCTTCTATGTAAACCACTCTAAATACAACTCAGCATGATGGTTATTTTTTAGCATCTATATTTGTAACATACATTCTAACAGTAAACTTCTAAAATACTATTAAATGACATCAAAAAATATATTTATTTAGCTTCAAATTTTTTAACTCAGTACGTTTAAAATGTAACTCATCCCATATTAATTGATCGTCAAAATTTTGCTAAAAATGTCGTCAAAATTAGTTAATGGTCACCAGAAATTGAACTGTTATGCTCTTGCATCCGAGTCGACGGAGACCCGGTCGACGGAGCCCCGCTTCGCGGGGCTCCTACTTCTGAATGGTTTATAAAAAAATAACCACGAAGGGTATGGCGGGGTCTATTCGCTCGCTTCGCTCGCTCATTCGACCCCGCCATACCCTTCTAACCTAATCTATCCGTGTCGGGGTGCCCCAAGTTGGCCTAGGCAAAACTAGTTTGTCATCAACCACCTCATTAAAATTTGGTGTTCAATTTACTAAATTTGGTGATCAATTGATATTTTAGGTGATAGATGTTAGTGGTCACAAAGTTATTTTTGGTGGTCATTATATTTTCCCCCAAAATAAAAGACTTTATTTACACGTGATCAACTCAACTCGTCGTTACATGAATGGCGCTCTCTGATTGGTGCAAATGGCCGGTCGCTGTCGTCTCGCGTGCTCGCGCCAAATCATACAGTGGCTATTTTCACGATAAAAGAATATGATCTATCATTTTACATGCTAAGTTATAATAAATGATGCTTTCTGTAGAAGCTTGAATAATATTTTTTTGAGGATATTGCGTTGAAGCTGTAACACGTAAAATGGTGACGAGATGTAACATCCGTGGCCGAGTTAGTAAATTAGGTGGCAATGTATAAATAAGAAGGACAAGTCACAATAATTGATGATCTTTACTTGACGCTTTCTATAGAATATTTAGTTGGCATTGTAAAAAAGACGAATTAGTTTATTAGAGGCTATGTCACGTTCCCGTTGCTTAGTTATAAAATTAGAAGTTTAATCACGTGTCCAATCAATAATTTTGTGGCTAGACTTATAATTTCCCAAAACTAATTACTTTCACTCCCTAGAGACTAAAAAGGTCACTTTAGTCCCACTTCGTGTAGTGCTATATTGGCGTACTTTTAGAGCATCAGAAGTGAAAATGTTGTTTTTAATCGTCGTAAAAAGCTACTATAAAACTAGTAGTAGCTATTTCTGTATGGTGTCGGACGTAAAGAATAGCACCATCCCATATCCTCCCGTGGGTGTCGTAAGAGGCGACTAAGGGACTTACCAGAGAATGAGCAGCAGCGTTCTCTGTGCTTTTGTAACAACCATGCTGCGATCGCCAACCCGCCTGCCAAGCGTGGCGATTATGGCAAAACCCCCCCCTTGGGGGAGGCCTATGTCCAGCAGTGGACGTCTTTCGGCTGAAATGATGATGAAAAAGCTACTATGACCTTATATACGAGCTGGTTGGATATGATACTCATTTTACCAGTATACTACCTTGTTGGTGTAGTGGTCGTAATCGCTCCTGGTAAGAACGCAGTCTCGAATTGATTAAGGCAAAGTGTCATTGGGTTTTTCAATCAGGAATTTCACAGTATGAGTTCGGAGTTCGGACTTGTTGAGGGCAGTAAGCTATTTATTACATGGGGCTTAACGTAACTGGCGCAGCTACGGAGTCTGGATTTGTGCCCGGTTGATGGCAATAGGCTCGCCCCCTATTACATGGGACTTAAAGCATAACTGGCGAAATGTGGGTGTACTATTAGGTACAGTAAGCGTTTATAAGTGCTGAGGCACGCTAAGGATTGTATTGCTGTGAACGCACGGTCGAGCGTCCGTGTGTCTATATGTGTAAGTGGTCTCAATACAGTACGCACAGCACAGCCACAGAGTTCCCCCAATCGCATGTCGCGCGTCACACTCCACGAAACATAAGAATATATTTCAGTTTCTTTTATTATACACGCAGCAAACCTTATTTGTGTAGCGACCTGTTCTTACCATTGGATAGTTAAAATTCACATCTATTGACCATGTGTTGATAGCTGCTGGGGTAATCAGTAGGATTCACGATCAAAGAGATCCGAGTTCAAATCCTGTTAACAACGTGTGGGGTTTTTGTTTCTTGGTAACATTAGTTATTGGTTCATTATTTATTTTTTATAAGAATAAGTTAAATATTAGTAAAAAAAAACATAGTATTATTATTCAACTATTTATTTATTATTTTAGCTGTTCGGTGTTGAAAGGTGGAAATAAAAAAGTCGTGGTGAATGATAACAAAAATGTTTATTCGTTTTATTTATTTATAAAATTAACAAACTTTCATGATAATTGTAACGTCACATTCCTACCTAGATGTAAAAAAGTTCTCTTGTAACCGATCATAAGATTTTTTATTGTATACGGTATACCCACTTACTTTCAATTCATAATAACATACTTAAGTAACACGGAAAGGATATTCTAATCACACAAATATAACATATAGTTGATACCCACTTATTATAGGTATCGGTAATCAGCAGAGTTTATTGAAAACTAATATAAATAATTTAGACTTTATGAATATATTTTTTTGTGACGTCACAATAAATGTAACTCGTATTGAGGTTATAGTTTAACTGTTCATTTTCCCGAAGAAAAGAAAATTGAAACTAAACCTCAATTTAAGATCATTAATATAATTACGTATAAGTTAATATTCACTAAATATTTTGTTACACATATAATTAAAACTAAAGCATCTAGGGATTAATTTTGTAGCATGACAGCTTCTAATACTTCTACATAATTAAGTAGAACTGTTGGCGCGTGGAGGAATAAAAGCCAGTTCTCCTGGCCCTGCTGCACTTATCCATCCCCACATGATCCCCACATATTAACCATAATTCGACATGAGTCTGTATTAGGGATTATGTTTTTGTCAGACCAGCAGTGTTATTCTTGCGCCATAAATGAAGCCTACCCTTTTGACTTTATTTAAAAAGTCAGTTTTTTGAGTCTTCTCATGGTAGTATTCCAGTAAAAATCTAAATAATCCCGTGCGAAACGTAATCGTTCTTCTATAACTCTTTCTGTCAAGAAGGGCTTCTTAGCTGGTCTTCGTGATACAAGCCTTCAGCGTGGAGGGCACGGCGAACAGTTTGCGATGAGGTGTCAAATAATTCCACAAAGTGTCTCGTAGGTGTGAAACCATTTGTTTCTTATTCGCCAACCATATATTATGTCGTCGCTGCGCATCGATAATAAGCGACGGCTTTCCACTTCATTGTCGACTAGCAAGGCCTTTTGATCTGACTCACAGTATTCCTCTAAAACAAAAAACAAAAAAAATATGTTAGGCAGCTATAATAAAATACTGAAGTTATCATTCACTCCGCGTTTATAAATCCAATAATTAACACTAATTATTTATCTTTTATGCCTCATGATGGATTTAAAATCAATTTATGAATTCCTAAGTCACCAAATAAATAAACAATAACAAAGTAGGTTTTAATTTTTAATAAAACTTTGTTACAATAATTCATAAATATAATACTCACATTAGTCCGGTTTCTTCAGATATTTGTGTTCTATTAAGACCACTTTTAATATAATAATAACTATGCACGATAATATTAGTCGCCCTCGCCTCAATATCAATATTTGCCTGCATTTTGAGAAATACCAACAACAATACCGCTATCTATTAAACCACACGTCACTAACCAAATTTAACATAACCAAACGACAACGTTCATTTCGATCAAGTAAAATATTCATAAAACTCAGGTTTACACAGAAATATAAATTCTTGACTTATTTTTCTATGATCTACCTTCTTCTAACTTTATGAAATGTGTGAACAAAGCGAGAATATTTTTCTGTCCCATTACTTCCAATCGAGTAAACACTTACAAAAAGTCTAAAAGTAACAACGTGAGATTTGAACTCACGACTTACTGATTCACTCTTAGATGTGGACGCGCCTAACCACTAGTCCATCTTGACTTATATTTCTATGTTGAAATTTTGGACTACATTTACTTGTAGATGACAATGTCTATTTTCTTGAAAGTA
Source organism: Xestia xanthographa (assembly GCA_905147715.2). NCBI lineage: Eukaryota > Metazoa > Arthropoda > Insecta > Lepidoptera > Noctuidae > Xestia > Xestia xanthographa. The sequence goes on along the minus strand of LR990659.1, from coordinate 15,703,060 downwards.
GAAGGTCGTAAGTCAAACTAAACGTCAAGCTATGGCTTTGTGAGATTGCCTATCGACTTTTGGTCGACACTGTACACCTCTGCCTAACCCTTCGAGGATTACAGGCGTGATGTTATATTATGTTATGTGTTAACGTAACTGGCGAAATTTGGGGTACACCTCTGCCTAATCTTACTTTGGAAAATATACGCATGACCATGATGTCAGGTTATAGTTGGTGCCAGTTAAGATGACAATAGCGGTCATTGACTTACCTACATTTATTAAACTTCTTAACTTTGAAAACCAAAAATAAGCCTGTTCAAGTCTTGAATCGTCATCTATCGTGATCTTCAACATTTTTCTGATGTAAAACGATACATGTCATACATTTTAGGTTTATTTGTTTTGGTTCGTACGAAGAGATGTTACGGAAAGGGCAATGACCGCTATTCTCATCTTAACTGGCACCAACTATAGTACCAGTCATCATCTGCCTAGCCTTTTCCCAACTATGTTGGGGTCGGCTTCCAGTCTAACTGGATGCAACTGAATATCTGTATTTTACATGGAGCGACTGCCTATCTGACCTCCACAACCCAGTTAGTACTGGGTAATACGATACCCCTAGGTAAGACTGGTTGTCAGACTTTTTGAGCCACTGACTACCTGTAACGTCTGTCAAAGAGATCTTTGACACCCGGGACCAATAGCTTAACGTGCTTTCCGAGGCACGGAAGAAACTCGGTATGTAATGTGTGCATGGTCACCCATCCACAGATCAACCTAGGCAAGCACGGCTTAAGCCAATCGACCCTAGCTGCAGTTATTATTTAGCCACGAGCTCCTCCTGTTTGTACCAATGTATTCATAAAACTACCTTCTCTATAACAATACTTCATTCCTTCGTCCAGCCTCTTAGCGCAATGGCTGCGACAACCGCTCCGAGACATAAACCTTATCAACGAGAGACTGGACATCGTAGAGTTGCTGATGAGCAACTCTCAGCTTCGACTACAGTTGCACGAAGACCACTTGAGGAGGATACCTGACCTGCAAGCCTTGGCTCGGAGACTAACCAGGAAGAAGGCTAACTTACATGACTGCTATAGGATTTATCAGGTAAAAGATTTTTTTTTTTATTTGAAAGGGAATATACAGGGTGTAAACAGACTCATCACGAAGCCGTCAACCAAGCATTCTGTACATCATACTAAGTAACTTTACGCAAAAATTATCACTGCGAAAAGACTTTTTTTGGGGCGAAAAATCACCTTTTGCGTTAGAACTCAATGTAACGGACTCAAAACGTGGTAATAGATGGATTGAATAGCACGGGGGTCGTGGAGGTGTTTAAAGTAAAAATCTTACATTAAAAACATGTATTAAAAAAAACTTGTAGAAAAGTTGGAGTTTTGACCCCTAAAATCTCCGTAACTAGAAGGTATGGTCTAGAACTCTAGAACAAAAAAATTATCGCAAAGACAGGAAGAACAAGTGCCTTTCGGCATCGTCAAGAATTTTTTTACACCCTTTATAGTGCTTAGTTACTTTGAATAAGGTGAGTCGTAGGTCGAAGGCGAAGATGTGTCGACGACCTTGATGACTACAGACAGGATTAGTCCACAGTAGCTCAAAATAGAAAGTCATCCTTGCCCTGCATTGAGACGATACAGACTGCAAATAAATTTGTAAACGCTCATTAAAATTAACAGACATTTAAACATCGAAACATGTATGGCTAAACAGACTACTACGCAACTTGAAGCGGTGTTTAAAATAAACCCCCTACAGTCCAAATAATTAAAACATTAGCTCAAGTACTACTTACCCTGCTCCATCTGCAAACTATGTTAGCCAGTACACCAAAATCTATTTTAGGAAATCTGCTTGGCGGTCATATTATTCTGGATACTAACCTAACCTATTATTTGTGAATGTGTGAACATTGTAGGCTTAGTAGATTCCCAGAGGCTTGTTAACTTTTTTATCTTGTTTCACGTTTTTTGTGTAGTAATCAACGACCTATTGTCGGGCTTACGCTGTCCGCCCATAGTTAAGTACTAATGCTGTAACATGATGATAATATTGTAACACCAAATGATTTGAAAAGAGTAACCACGGAGTTGTTTGCCGGTTCTTTTCCATAGGAAACGACTAACCCGAACCGTGCACTTTTTTCGACGTTTTATAAATGTACATCTAGGCGTATCATCATCATCTGCCTAGCCTTTTTCCAACTATGTTGGGGTCGGCTTCCAGTCTAACCGGATGCAGCTGAACACCAGTATTTTACATGGAGCGACTGCCTATCTGACCTCCACAACCCAGTTAGTACTGGGTAATACGATACCCTTTGGTAAGACTGGTTGTCAGTATCAGACCATCTAGGCGTATATGTAGTAAAATATTTTGATTTTGACACAACAACAATGACAAATTCCAGGCTATCAACAGGCTGCCATCTTTGTTGCGTTGTCTGGCTGAAGCAGAGAACGCGACCGTTCACTCGTCGATCACCGAGCCGATATCGGAGCTGAATGAAGACCTCGGCAAGTTCCTGCAGATGATAGAGACTACCGTCGATATGGAGGCTGTTGACAGAGGTAACATAACACTTGTATCGGAATTTTAGATAGTTATCACTGTGATGAAACGTCAAAATTCCAGTGTATACAAAAAATTTGGGACCTTTTATTATAAATGGTGACTCAAACTTGAAACCTTGCCGCTAAAGTAGTAGCTGACCTAATGTTGTAGACTGACCAGATACAGAAACACACCAACACAGAGTCATACGAAAACATAATGCTAAAATGCACTTGAAAGGTTACTCACAACAAGTCATTTTATGTCTATACAAATAAATAGAATTATTAGTTATTTTTAGTTATTGTATCGATCATTTTTATTTTTGTTTATTATTAAGGTGTTGTTCTAATTTAATGATGATTTCTGTAAGATAATTTTAAGTATAAGTATATATTTATATTACTTAGAATTGTTGATTGCTTCATGTGATGATATTTGACACTATTAATGTATTTATTGTTGATTAATTTAGACTTTTTGATATACATTCATGTTTTTGTAAATTAAAACTTTTTTCGTTTTGGACATTAGGTAAAAAGAAAATCAGTTTCGAAGAATATTACATTTTATTTCTTGTCTCTGTAAACCGTGATGGGTTTCGAAATTTTTTTTTTTTTTTCTTGTAGCCACAGATACCGCGATCAGTGGGTAAAAACATTTTGAGAGAAACGGATCAAGGTATCAGTGGGTACAAGTCGCCGTGATCCGTGGCTAATTCAATCTGAAAGAGTGATTGGTGGAGACAAACCCCTTTCGTTACTAAGAAAATTCGAAAATGCGGCCTGGACTGACTTTATGCGGAACCCGGAGAACAGGGTGTTATGGCGAAATTTGGGAGAAGCCTGTCTCCAGCAGGAGACTGACTGAGTTGATTACGAAACCCCATTTTATTTAATATATTATCATTTGCAGGTGATTTTCTCGTAAAGCCATCCTTCGATGAACAGCTTCAGAGCTTGGGAGAGCAATTGGAACAAATGCAGTCGTCGGCTGAAAGGGAACTTAACAAAGCGGCGAGGGACCTCGGACTTGATAGCGGCAAAACTATCAAACTAGACAGTAATCCTCAGAATGGATTCTTTTTTAGGTAGGAACATAATATTATTGTTGGCTTTTTGTCATTAGAGGCGACAGTATTTTTTCATGTCGAGTTTTAATTAGTCTTAAAAACTATTTCTTCCCGACACTTTGATCCTAATAGCGACAGCTAACACTGTTTTTAGTCTAGACTAACTAATTTAGTTTTAGTTATATCTACTCTCCTGATAAACTTCGCCCGCGTGGATGTCGGTTATGGCGACCAAAAGTAAAGCTCCCAGACGGCTTTTTTTTTCGACACCAACAAATATCATTATATTTTAGCCAATGTATACAAAACTTGACAAATTATATACGAAAACGTTCCTCGAGAAACACTATATCCATTGGTGAAAACAGCATGAAATCGGTGCAGTAGTTTTTGAGTTTATCGCCAAGAGACAGACACGCGGCGATGGACTTTGTTTTATAATATGTAGTGATTGGGATGAAGACAGGACAATGACGATATCCGCACTCCTGCTATTTTCTTCAAGTCAAATTGAGCCTTAAAACCATTAGAATATGACTTTACTAAAATTATTTCCAGAGTCACACTTAAGGAAGAGCAAACACTCCGTGGAAACAAGAAATACACCATAATCGACGCGGTGAAGGGAGGCGTGAGATTCAAAACGAAGGCGCTGGAGAATATCACTGAAGAATATACTTCTATCAAGTTGACGTATGAGAAGGAGCAAGATAAAGTGGTCGCTGAAATAGTCGGCATAGCTGGTGAGATATCTTTAATTCCTTCTCATTAAATTGAACTTTTATTTTCTATAACTCGCTTAGTAGTAATTAATCCACCCACAATCATCAATAGCCAATTACAATGTACCATTGCGAACGGTTGTTCACTTCACCCTAAAGCTCATAGCAATAAGGTTGCAAAACGGCCAAGCGCCATTCTACACGATGCCCTCCTGCCTTGAACTCACTTCCAAAAAGGGAAAGCAACACGCAAGACAAATAAAGCATTTACGAAATATCCCAAATGCTGAATTCTGTCTTCCATATTCCAGCTGGATATTCGGAATGCCTGTTCTGCCTGTCCCACATACTGTCACGTCTAGACGTACTAGTATCGTTCGCGGTAGCCGCAGCCAGTGCGCCGGCGCCGTACGTGCGACCGCTCATCACGGAGGAACTCGACGAACTGCTGCTGGAAGAGTTAAGACACCCCTGTCTAGAGATAGCTGAGGGCGTATCTTATATACCCAATGATGTGGTGTTTAAAAGAGGTATGTATCGCAACTAGACTATATTTTCAGTTTCTGAATTGAGAGGTTCTAATTCTGATTTGATGTTAAGAAACTACCAAACTCAACTTTAGATGGGTAGTTAGGATAATGTGGTCATAACAAATGATTAAAAAGTTGCTCTGATGTTGGCGTTAAAAATTTTCAATAAATTTTAACTTTATGAAAGCACATATTTACTGCGTGGGAAAAGTCCCATGACGCCATGAGAATATTTTGTGACCTCTCTAAAGCATTTGATTACGTAAATCACGACACATTACTTTTGAAACTTGAGCATTATGGACTAGGTAAACTCGCACTTAGTTCGGTAAAATCTTATTTGAATGAAAAGCAACAATATGTTCAAATAAATGGTGTTAACTCTCAGGGCTTGAAAGTAAGAATGGGGGTTCCGCAAGGCGCAATACTGGGTCCTTTCCTCTTTCTAGTATATATAAATGATCTACCTACCCTATTTATTGAAAGACCAACCTCAAAATATGGTGTTATTTGCTGATGACACTTCCCTAATTTTTAAGCTAAATAGACGGGCCCAAAATCTAAACGACGAGATTAAGGCCCTACTTCGGCTGATCCAGGCATCATTTTTGTAAACGGGCGCTGTCAGTTGAGACTTAGTTCTTCGCCATAGAGATTTACGACTTCAATGCTACAGTATTTTCACAGTTTTTACCTTGTGACTGGGGATTGTAGGTAAATTTAATCGTTGTCTTTGTTTCGAGAATTCAAAAGTCCCTGTAACTGGCCTATTAGACTTGAAGGAAATACTTTGATTTTGACTAAGGCAGGTGACGTCACCTTGGAATAGTCAACCGGATTGTAGTTGTCGTTTCTCGTGCATCGCGTGTCTACCACTAAATTTGTTGAACTCGAATACAAACAAAATGTTAATCATACGGAATCTAGAAGAGGTTATCTGTGGTTGGAATCCACATCGTGATTCTCGTTTCTCCTGTGTTTGGTCCAATCTTGCAGGTACCCCACCGCAAGTCGAGTGGAGGCTCGGAAACTAGTGGAAACCAGCCTTAAGCTGTGTTTAATTTAAGATCTATACAATACACACGACAGCTCTTGAGCACTGTTTAGATCTGCTATCGCGCAACCCCCCCCGCATGTCTCTCTCATAAATCTTTCTCAACATTCCAGGTTCAAGCGTGATGCACATAGTGACGGGCGCGAACATGGGCGGCAAGTCGACGTGGATGCGCTCGTGCGGAGCGGCCTGCGTACTGGCGCATGCGGGCTGCCCCCTCCCCGCCCGAACCGCGCGCCTGCCGCGCCTGCGCAGCGTGGCGGCGCGCGTGGGCGCGGGCGACGCCGAGGGGCAGGGGCACAGCACCTTCATGCGCGAGATGATCGACACCGCCGCCATACTGCGGGTCAGTACAGTACTACCTAGTGTGTGCCGCGCCTGCGCAGCGTGGCGGCGCGCGTGGGCGCGGGCGACGCCGAGGGGCAGGGGCACAGCACCTTCATGCGCGAGATGATCGACACCGCCGCCATACTGCGGGTCAGTACAGTACTACCTAGTGTGTGCCGCGCCTGCGCAGCGTGGCGGCGCGCGTGGGCGCGGGCGACGCCGAGGGGCAGGGGCACAGCACCTTCATGCGCGAGATGATCGACACCGCCGCCATACTGCGGGTCAGTACAGTACTACCTAGTGTGTGCCGCGCCTGCGCAGCGTGGCGGCGCGCGTGGGCGCGGGCGACGCCGAGGGGCAGGGGCACAGCACCTTCATGCGCGAGATGATCGACACCGCCGCCATACTGCGGGTCAGTACAGTACTACCTAGTGTGTGCCGCGCCTGCGCAGCGTGGCGGCGCGCGTGGGCGCGGGCGACGCCGAGGGGCAGGGGCACAGCACCTTCATGCGCGAGATGATCGACACCGCCGCCATACTGCGGGTCAGTACAGTACTACCTAGTGTCTACCAAGCGTGGCGGCGCGCATGGGCGTGGCGCAAATTACACAGCGTTTATTTTTTCAGCAATCATACCTATTTATCCGTTACTTTTACAGTAATTGCTGAATATAAAATCCTTGTAAGCACTGCTTCACATTCGATTCGCCACCTACCCGTTGTAACAGATCTACTTGCTCCTATTTAAAATAAATGGATAAGCAGACTTGTTCAAATACAATTTTAATTTAGGAAAGATAAAAAATACAGCTAGTTATAAAAAACTACCTAGCACGCACTCAGATTTAAAGTTTATGCACTTAGATGGACAATAATGAGTTTACCACACTGTAAGAACGGGAACAGGCGTCAGGGTAGCAGGTCGATACCGGAGTAACCTTGAAGTTGTGCTCTGAAGCAGTAGAAACGGCGGCAGCGCAGATCTCAGAGTTCACTAGGACAGCTCAGCAGCAAGACAGTGCAGAACTCAGGGCCAGACGTAGGACAGCCCTGCGAGACCAGTAGACGGACAGGCACGTAGTGGGAGTGGGGTACGTGGGAGTAGAAGTCCCAGGAGAAACTTTCGTTGGATCCCCTGGACAGTTTAAGAATCTCACCGCCAAAACCAAGCTGCTCTCTGATACTCCTCAAATCAGATTCCAGAGTAGACTTTTCAGCCGTCCGTCAGCTCGTTTTCTCCCAAAGTAGTCTTCTTCTTTTGAATCTTACTTTTCTTAGTGTGGCCATCATCTCAACTGACAAGTGTAGTCGGCCAGGACATATACATGAGTGCGTAAAGAATGTTATAGATATAATCATTTAATATTAAGTTATTAAACAATCGTAATAATTTATAAAATACATTGACTAAGCATATTGATAAAAATAATTATACAAACCAAAAAGAGAAATCATAGAGCTAGACCATAGACTGAGCAGAAAGAGAATTAAAAAACTAACTGACAGTTTGACAATTTGACGCTTGACGTAAATATCACAACATGAAAATTATAGTAATATTTTATTTCAGCTATTTCCAAGTTAAAGAATCGTATTTAAATCGATTTGCTGAGTGTAGATATATAAACAAATAAAATGCATGATAAATAGTATTATGAATAATGAATATGAAGCGTAAGTATAGCATAATACTATATTTCCCCAACGACCCCGAGAAAATTTTTGGCCTAGAACAAAAATTTTGCTAAAGTTAAAGTATTACAGCATTCACAAAACTTACATAACTCATACAAACACACCGACATCTTACGAAGTTAGGTCAGGTAGGATTCACATTCAATGATCACTACTCAACCTGATAAATCAATAACTTTAAGGCTTATTTTAGGAGTTGTAATCCGCTCGCGTCTAAAACCACTAATGAGATGAAAATAGAAAGATTTTAACAAAGGCTTATTTTTAACGGAGTTGTCATCCGCTCCTAATCAACTTTAGTTGATATTTAGTTGACTTTTAGAGTCAATAGTTAACAAGGGCTTATTTTTATGGAGTTGTCAGCCGCTCCAATCGACTTTTAGAGTCAATAGTTAACAAGGGCTTATTTTTATGGAGTTGTCATCCGCTCCAATCAACTTTTAGAGTTGATAGTTAACAAGGGCTTATTTTTATGGAGTTGTCATCCGCTCCAATCAACTTTTAGAGTTGATAGAAAGAAACAAGTTAGTCATATTAACCTGTAGAAACGAAAAGAATAGATCTATAGGAAGATTAAAAATAATCTTATAATAGTTTATGAACCGATGAATGAATTAGAAAATAAATAGAGTTTTAATAAATCGAAATTAACTCTATTATAGAGGAAGGAAAGAAGAAAGAGATGAGTCTTATGAGTAAGTATAATAAAAAAATAGCAAAAGTACGAGTATAGGGATAGCAAAAGAGTGTAAAACAGTATAAACGTGGAGTCTACAGGATCTGAGGAAGGATTCGTAAGTAGCCTACTTGAAGTAATCATAGAGTGTTAATAGTTTAAGAGGGAAGGAGGGAAAGAGGAGTCAGGTCAGAACCGCAACACCGCAGTCAGTAAACTCTGAGTAGACGTCAGGGCAGCTCCCGTAATACAGTAGTCGGTAAGCTCCGAGTTAAACGTCAAGGGCAGCAGTAAGTAAGCTCCGAGTAAACGTAAGGGCAGCTCCCGCAATACAGTAGCCGGTAAGCTCCGAGTAAAACGTCAAGAGAGTCTGAGTGTTGGACACGGTCCAAAAGTGTTTAAAAATTTAAGAGTAAGACATTAGAGTCTAAAGAGGATCGATTTAATGATAATACAAGAAAAGAAAATTAAAAATCGTAAACCAAGAAAAACTTATTTGTGTTGGTGGTAAAATTCGGAACTAAAGCATAAAGTGTAGTACACATGATTGCCACCGTAAAGTTTGTTATACTTTAGTACCTATTTTTGCCACCGCGCAAAAAGATTATTACTCCATGTCCTTATACTCCATGGCCTGTTACCTAGCAACCAATGACAAATAACAAGTTGAAAAATATTTTGAGAGCCCACGTAACTAAACTTGTTTTGGAATGATTTTCAGATGAAATATGTATAAATATATATAATAAGTGTTTAGGAGGATAGTGAAGTATTTGTATTAACACTCCCAAGAGGCCGAAAGGGTGCCAATTATCTTTCGATAACGATAAGTGTGTAGGGGTGAAGAATACCTAGATGATGTTTAGTACTGTTGTAGAAGAATTGAGTCGAATAGAGGAGAGCTGAAGAAGAAAAATAAGTTAGTTAATATTCACAAGAGTAAGCCAGATAGGAAGTCCAAAAAGAAATACTAGTGCTAGTTTTTTTAGAATTTTGAAAATAAATGAGTGGGTTCGAGTTGATTTTACGGGGGGCGCCAATTTGTAACAGATCTACTTGCTCCTATTTAAAATAAATGGATAAGCAGACTTGTTCAAATACAATTTTAATTTAGGAAAGATAAAAAATACAGCTAGTTATAAAAAACTACCTAGCACGCACTCAGATTTAAAGTTTATGCACTTAGATGGACAATAATGAGTTTACCACACTGTAAGAACGGGAACAGGCGTCAGGGTAGCAGGTCGATACCGGAGTAACCTTGAAGTTGTGCTCTGAAGCAGTAGAAACGGCGGCAGCGCAGATCTCAGAGTTCACTAGGACAGCTCAGCAGCAAGACAGTGCAGAACTCAGGGCCAGACGTAGGACAGCCCTGCGAGACCAGTAGACGGACAGGCACGTAGTGGGAGTGGGGTACGTGGGAGTAGAAGTCCCAGGAGAAACTTTCGTTGGATCCCCTGGACAGTTTAAGAATCTCACCGCCAAAACCAAGCTGCTCTCTGATACTCCTCAAATCAGATTCCAGAGTAGACTTTTCAGCCGTCCGTCAGCTCGTTTTCTCCCAAAGTAGTCTTCTTCTTTTGAATCTTACTTTTCTTAGTGTGGCCATCATCTCAACTGACAAGTGTAGTCGGCCAGGACATATACATGAGTGCGTAAAGAATGTTATAGATATAATCATTTAATATTAAGTTATTAAACAATCGTAATAATTTATAAAATACATTGACTAAGCATATTGATAAAAATAATTATACAAACCAAAAAGAGAAATCATAGAGCTAGACCATAGACTGAGCAGAAAGAGAATTAAAAAACTAACTGACAGTTTGACAATTTGACGCTTGACGTAAATATCACAACATGAAAATTATAGTAATATTTTATTTCAGCTATTTCCAAGTTAAAGAATCGTATTTAAATCGATTTGCTGAGTGTAGATATATAAACAAATAAAATGCATGATAAATAGTATTATGAATAATGAATATGAAGCGTAAGTATAGCATAATACTATACCGTAAAGCTGCAAGAATGATGCGCAAATGATTCCTTTAACGAAAATGAATTAAATAAGAATAGTAGATTGTCACGCAAACTTTACGGCGAGGGCGCTTTTTTTAATCCAGAGCCAAGTGACAGATTCCAGAGTAGAATCCTGAACGTAGCGAGGGATTCAAAGTACGTCGCCCGAGCCAAAAATATATTTTGCGCCCGAGTGATGCACTCTACTTTTCATCACCCACTAAAAAAAAAGGCGCCTCATATTTTATTGTAACATTATTATTTAATAAAACATAAAGTAACTCATTTTTCAAAACAAAACCATTAATTTCTATTCAGCCGGCGGCGCAACTATGGGCCGTCGTACCAGCCAGTCTTTATGCAAACAATATTTGCGTTCGATTTCTTTGGCGCTAAACACTTAAGATGTTCCAAATTCAAAAAAGTGCGATTGTGGAGCACTTAGGATTAAAAACTCATTACTGCCCGCTATAAGTTTCTTATAGAAAACACCACCGAGCACATCGGGGTTGCGGGACTATTCGAAAGAGATATCGTGGCCCCGGAACACAAAGGACGATGAAGGAACATGGATGGGTTTTAGTCAGTACAAGTCTGACACTCCCTCCTGCTCCGCCCAGAGCGGGAGGAGTCATTTAATGATTTCCCATACGAAAAAAAAAAAGTGTGCACTTAAAGGCGAACCAACTCGTCCTTTTGAAATCTATGGATGAAAAATTGTTTTTTTCATTGTTTTTCTTTACAGACGGCGACACCGGACTCGCTCGTTTTGATCGACGAGTTAGGACGAGGTACTTCGACATACGAGGGCTGTGGAATAGCTTGGGCTATTGCAGAGTAAGTATTCCTATTCAACAATTGTTAACTTAAAGCAGCTTCGAATGGCGAAGCGGCCAGCATCAGATAACCGGCGTTGTCCTTGTTGATTTATCTGCAGCATACGACACGGTCAACGTTAAAAGATTGCTAGCTAAACTAACAGCACTTACTCACGATCAAGCTTTTACACGCATCCTGGGTTAAATGCTACGCAACAGACGGTTCATAGTCCACTTAAATTCAGAGAAAAGCAGATGACCTTGAAAAACGGCTTACCTAAACAGTGTTCTAGCTCCTATTTTATCTATACTAATATTATAAAGAGGTAACATTTGTTTGTAAGTTTGTATGTAGGGGGTAATCTCCGGAAGTAATGAACCAATTTTAAAAATTGTTTCACTGGTAGAAAGCTACATTATTCGTGAGTGCTATAGGCTATATTTTATTTCCGTACTCCCACGGGAACGGGAACTACGCGGGTGAAACCGCGGGACGTCAGCTAGTTTAATATATACACAGATGATCAGCCCAAAACAACCAATACCGAAAGATTCCTCTATGCAGATGACCTAGCCCTAGCAACAAGAACCACAAACTTTGAGGATGCAGAAACAAACCTTGAGACGGCTCTGGCTACTCTTAGTACTTACTACGAGAACAACGCTTTGAGACCCAATCCGTCTAAAACACAGTCTTGCGCATTACACCTCAGAAACCGTCAAGCCAACAGAAAACTTAAAATAAAATGGCGAGGCGCGGATATTGAGCACAACAACAACCCCGTCTATCTGGGGGCTACACTAGATCGGTCACTCACCTACAAGCACCATTGTATTAAGACGAAACTAAAGGTTGGCGCCCGCAATAACCTATTACGTCGGCTAACATCCACCCCCTGGGGCGCCTCCGCACAAGTTCTCCGTACTTCTAGCATGGCTCTCTGCTTCTCGACTGGCGAAATTGCATGCCCAATGTGGCATCATCTGCTCATGCCCGAGAGGTAGACGTAGAACTTAATTAAATATGTAGAATCATCACTGGCTGCCTAAATCCAACTCCACTAGGTGCCTTATACCCGCTTGCAGGAGTGGCTCCCCCTGAAGTTCGAAGAGAGGTTGCCTGCTCCTCCGAAAAATATAAACAAGAGACAGACAAACGCCATCCTCTTTACAATACGGAGATGTCGCGAGGCAGGCTGAAGAGTCGGAACAACTTCCTTAGGTCGAATGTTCCACCAATCGACCATACTAGGGTTGGTGAAGCCCGCAAAAAGCTGTGGCTCCTTAAACATCCCCCCCGGCTCACTATGTTGAGCATGCAGAAAAGCTCCCAGCGGGTCATCAACTGCCACGGCCCACCTTCTTTTTTTTTTTTTTTCGGATGGGAAATCATCAAATAACTCCTCCCGCTCTGGGCGGAGCAGGAGGGAGTGTCAGACTTTTACTGACTAAAACCCATCCATGTTCCTTCATCGCCCTTTGTGTTCCGGGGCCACGGTATCTCTTTCGAACAGTCCCGCAACCCCGGCAGACATCGGTCCTTACGGACCCCTTCCTTTTTGCTGACTCTCTTTGAGGCGCGCGTGGAACACGAACGCACCGTCGACACGGCATGTCGTCAAGAGACGGACGGACGGCGAGCTAGCCCATAGCCCACCGTCCACAAGCCCGCGCCTACGGTGGCCGGGGGCCACGTGGTTGTGGCCTCCGACGCCCGGGGCGTCTCCTGCCACGGCCCACCTAGAAGACTAAACCGATTTAGAAGCCAGGTGGGCCGCTACAGGCTCAACTTGGTCCGTTGAGGGTATAAAGCTAAGTGCGACTGCGGAGCCTCATCTCAAACCATGACCCACCTCCTGACCTGCTCTTTGTGCAACTCCACCTGTACTTTAAGGGACCTGTCTGAAGCCTCCACCAACGCCGTCGACGTGGCTGAGTTCTGGTCGAAACAAATGTAAAAAAATAAATATGGGAATCATCGACACGAAGAAGATGTCGAATCATAGCTCGATTGACAAATGCTTTGTTGTAGGTGGTAACCAAGATCAATTGATATTTCATCCGCACCGTGCAGTTGTCAAGAAGCGTCCGCCAATCAGTATATTATTATTAATAGTATATTATTATTGTGACTAGTGAAAACTATTTATTAACTAGCATTTACTTAAAAACTTATTAGGTTGTTAGGTTTGTTTTGTGACCCTTTGAAATCATCATGTAATTCTAGGACTAGGTAATTACAACTGAGGCATTCTAAAACAACATATTGTAATGCAATAAACGCATTTTAACTTCATATAAGGATTTTGACTGACACCAGTCACATATAAATTACCAACACCGTCGAGGCAATCTTACAATATTTTCGGGTTCGAATCCCGGTCGGAGCAAATGTTTGTGTGATGAGCATGGATATTAATTTGTTTCCCAGTCATGGATGTTTATATGTATAATAAGTATGTATTTACACACAAAAAGTATCTACGTAATACCATGCCTGTATATATATGAGGCTGTATTTGTCAAGACAAACTTCCATTTATTTGAGAAACTACATAGCTCGCGACACAGATATAAAATAAGCACTAGACAACACAAAAAACCAGAATTCCATAAAAACCTAGGAATGGCACCACATGTTTATAATATAACCTAATAATATAACCTAATGCTTTGTTAAGTATTAAAGATATCAATGTTTTTAAGAAACAACTCAATAATCTTCTGATAGGTAAGACACAGGCCCGGATTTAGGGGGTGGGGCAAGCCGGGGCCCATGCCCCGGGCGGCAAATTTAGAGGGCGGCAAATTCAAGCTTGGCAGACTTACGGTCAAAGTTGCAATAATGATGAGTTGTAACGATACAACTCATTGATTTCTGTTGAAGACTGGAAAACTGTTCCTGTTGAAAAAGAAGGAGCGCCCTGCAGACACCCTATATGCATACTAGCCCATCGATTTAGATGAGGAAGACGAACTCTTTGAGAGCTAAACTGTAGACCGCCTATTTCAGCACCTGGCTACTGAGGATCTGGCGGACCCGCTTAGATGCCGCTGCCTCGCAGAGCAACTGCGCAATTGTCAGACTCCTCGACAGGCTCAGGATTTCTACCTCGAGATAAAAAGATTGGAGGCACTCCTATACCATGCCAAACCTATGCCGTACCAACTTCTGCTGCATAATCAGGGCCTATCTAACTAACTATCCTGTGTATCCTGCCTATCTATCAACTAACCGCAAAGCGCCCAGTCTTACATAGATGATATCTCTATCCCTCAGGATAGAGATATCATCTATGTAAGACTGGGCGCTTTGCGGTTAGTTTCTTCATGGTCTTTGTGTCATCTGCTATACTGATGAAACGCTGGTGAAGGCAAACGTTTTGGCAGCTAGGTCGTCTCTTGTATCTTGGCGACAGCTCTGGGGTCGTAGATGGGATCCGAGTCGACGATGAAGTACCTGGGACTCGTCCCAAATAGCCGCATTTTCAGTAGTTGACACCCCGGTTGATGAGCACCGCGAATTTAATCTCGTGGCTACTGCCCAATCTGAGGGGATCCAATTCCTGCAGAAGATTCTATATGGGGATCGTACGGTCCGTAGCGCCCTATGGAGTGCCAGTATGGGCGGACAACTTGACGACCTAAATACTTACCGTAATTTAGCGATGAACCCAGAGAGCGATGGCCGACAGGGTGATGAGAATAAATCAAACGGTCTCTTTCAAGGCGGCGAGCTTTTTGGCCGGATCACCACCATGAGATCTTGACGTTATAGTCCTTACACAGAGCAAGTACCTGATGTGCCGCCAACACCATGATATCGAGGTGTAGAGGGCTGTGCTCCATCAGGTCCTAGTGGTGGAATGAGAAGTTCGCCGACCCAGTGCACATCATGCATGTGGACATTTTGATCTCAAGATCTCTCTCTTCTGAGGAAAGATTTAAAATTTTCGAGCTCGCTTCGCTCGCTCTTACAGCTTTCTTTCTCTTGAATTTTAACTTTGTGCATAAGTCACCTAAGTAACTCCGGTAATTCGAAACAATTCTAACCTGTCCAAGGTAGGTAAACTGTTAAGTTTTCGAACTGGCTTTGCTTGCTTTTTAGACTACTTTCTTTAGACTTTGTCTAAAAGTCGACCAAGTAATTCCTGTATGAAGGATCGAAACAATTCAAACCTGTCCAAAACAAGGTGTCAAAAAATTTTCGAGCTCGCTTCGCTCGCTCATGCTGTCAAGTTCCTCTTAAATCTTAACTTTGAAAGTCAACCAAGTAACTCCTGTATGAAGTGACGAAATAATTATAATCTGTCCAAAGTAGGGTGTTAAAATTTTCGAGCTCGCTTCGCTCGCTCTTGCAGCCTTAGTTTCTCTTTCTCATTAAATTGTCTCCATAAATTGATTCAGTAGCATCTATTTAAGAATCATCCTAACCTTTTCAAATAACTCTTCAAAACATAAACTAACCAATCCGAGGTCACGGAGGTGCTAACATTTTTGAAGTGGCTATATACACTTCAGCTGCATCCGTAAATAGCAAACTTAAAAATCGCACCCTTCTGATAGGCCCCCCTTCTGGCCCAAAAGTTGGCGACGCCCTTGGCCAGGCCCCCAAGTAGTATTAGCCCAGGGCCCAACAAACTCACGGTCCACCCCTGGGCCTATGGCCATCATTAGGCGTCTGATGACTGAAATAATGATGATGATAAAAAAAAAATATAGACGGGCGGGGGCGGCATTTTTCAGTTTTTGCTCCGCCTCGAAAAAATTCAAGATCCGGGGCTGGTAAGACATACTACACTGTATATGAATACTTGTCAGATAGAAATTTGTGTGTATAATAATAGTGCAATATACTAATTGAGTCCGATTTATTTAATTTTGTAGATTTTTTTTTGTTTTCTTAATTCCATTTAGATATTTCTTAATCATTTTGACATTATATACCCTGACATTACTTATTAATTTTATCTACACCCATGCTATAAATCCTCTATAAAAGTATCTGAAACAGTTAACTTATGGCCAACATTAAAACAGCCAGTGGTGCCGATTCCCTTGTTCACAAACTACAAATATTAGTTTAATCCTGTCAAATTAGTCAGCATCTGACGTAATTTGATGTAATTTTAGTAGACAACTTTTAAATCGCGTCTAAAACTTGTATGGCGGTGATTAATTTGACAGAACATAACTAAAATTTATCTTCTGTCCTTTTCTTAATGAAATAGAAAGAAAAAGATGCACTGAACTTAAATTTGGTTTAGTTTGTAAACAAGGGAATCGGCACCAGTGTCATAATAACCATTATAACATCCAAACGGGTGTTATAATGTTGTACTGAATTTCATTATGCAACTCGTTTTTAAAAATGAACATTGTCTAGTTGGTGCCAGTTAACATCGGAATAGAGGTCATTAACACCTACCTACCAAGTTTTTGATCACAAAGCGATAACGACACTTACTAGTTACCTACATCGACCAATAAGCGATACTTTGCTACATCGCTAAAGTATCATAATACCAGTCGGCTAGACATACAGGGGTTGAGAATCTTGTGTTGTTCCAATTCGAATTTATTATTATTTTTTGCTAGTAAACTAATTTTATGCTTATAAATTTACGTGTGACGTAAACGCCCCGCACCGTGACCATAATGTGCTGCACACCTGACGCGATGACCTCGTAAAACGAAAACGGCATAAGATCAGAATTTCAATTTTTTGTGATGAGATAGTTTTTGTGATGTCATAATTATATTTAGATACTTATGGTTTTTCCGTCATGGGTGTCGTTTTCATGGTTTTCGGGGTCGTTGATTACGAAAATGAGCTCAAAATGAAAATCCAAGATGGCGTCCAAGATTTTTTTGTTTTTTCCGTCATGGATGTCGTTTTCATGGTTTTCGGGGTCGTTGATTACGAAAATGAGCTCAAAATGAAAATCCAAGATGGCGTCCAAGATTTTTTTGGTTTTTCCGTCATGGATGTCGTTTTCATGGTTTTCGGGGTCGTTGATTACGAAAATGAGCTCAAAATGAAAATCCAAGATGGCGTCCAGGATTTTTTTGGTATTTCCGTCATGGGTGTCGTTTTCATGATTTTCGGGGTCGTTGATAACGAAATGAGGTTAAAATGAAAAACCAAGATGGCGCCGAGAAAAAATTTAGGTTTTTCCGTTATGGCCGTCGTTTTCATGGTTAAAGGATAAAGAAAATGAGGTCAATAATTATTTATTTCAATTAGGTCATTCAAAGGCACTTTTGAATGACGAATAGTGAAATGGATTCAATGATTTACCTTGCCTTTGGTTAAATCTGATTTCAACAAATCATTTTCATTATGAGCGACCCCGAAAACCATGAAAACGATACTCATGACGGAAAAACCAAAAAAAAAACACCTTCAAGTAATAATAGGCGTGATGTTATGTTTACTCTACAGAGTAAACCTTAGTGGCCATTAAGTCGCGCAGTAGTCCATTCGCGCAAGATTCCTTTCGCGCATAAGTCCATTAGCGCAAAAGTTCGTTCGCGCAAAAGTCCATGTGCGCATGTGTTTTAGCGCTAGTGGGTGGGCGCAACAAGTGTTCTTTGCGCAAAAGTCTCAGATCCAAATTTTAAGATGTATAAGAATATATTTACTGTATTAAAATTGTCTCAGTAAGTTAAAAAAGTGTTAAAAACGAAAATAAAGTATTTAAATCAATTAATTTCGTAGGGTACGTTTGCTCGATTTCTTATTTTTTTGGGTTGTGCACTGCGTTATGTATGTGGGACACTGTGGATGTATTATGAGACTCAAGCGATATCAGTTTTGCGACAGGTTTGTACGGATGGAGCGACAGTATCGCTAATATTTAGATATCGGGATGAAAGTCGGAGCAATGATCTCTATTCCGATGTTAACTGGCACCAACTATAAGTGCGATTCACTACCACAGCGACGTAATAAAAAAAAAACTTATAGGTTAATTCGAATTCACGTCGTATCCCATCCATTTTTGTTCGATATTTGGATAATAGTATTGCACTAAGTACTTTGTTGTTTACAAAAATGAGTGATACAAGCTTTGTGCATGTTAATAATGGTTCAATAATTGTCCAAAATGTTAATAATTATATTATTACCAGATATACATGGTTTTTTTGTATTAAATACTCAGCAATTAAACTTTCCATGAATTTACATAGACTTCTTACAACACTGCAACATCCTATGGTTTCAGAACCTTTTATGGAGGATTCATATCATGGATGTAGATAAAGTCTTGTATGCAACTGTACATAATTAGGTATTAAAACACTCATGTGATACTATTATCAGGAATTAAGGACATTGTGTAACGGATTTATTTGACTTTATGACATTGTATAAGATATTATTTTTTTATTTATGATTTCTTAATTTATGACATTTTTATAACGTATTAATTTGAAGTTATGACATTGTGTAAGGTATTAACTCGATTTTATTTTCTTATCGACTCTGTTTGTAGTATTAATTGATTTTTATGAAATTGTATAATTATAAATTTTGCATGTCTGAATTGGTACAATACAGTGAACTGCGCATTCACTTGACATCTGGAAATGTATAAAATGTACTGTGTTGAGCAACAAATATTTGAATTTGTAATATATCAACTATCTGGTGTCCACGACACAAGCTTCGTTGCTTAGTGTGGCACTAGATGGCGTTGTGTGTTAATGTCCAGCGATATTTATTTATTTACCTGTCGCTTTTTGACATATGTCACGTTTATAAAACAATCTAAGCGCGACAATTCTACAATTTTGTCATTTTTTGACATATATGTCGGATTGTCAGCTTCATAAAACAGGGCCCTGGGGTCAACATCATAAGCTTCGTTGCTTAGTGTGCGCTGAGTGTTAATGTCCAGCGATATTTATTTATTTTGTGTTGAACAGGGAACTAGCAACAAAAAGTAAATGTTTTTGCCTGTTCGCGACTCACTACCAAGAGCTGACGCGGCTGGCTCGCGCGCACCCGGGCGTCATCGTGAACTCGCACGCCGAGGCGTCCGTCGTCGGCGGACAGCTCCTACTGCTGCACCGCATGGCGCCCGGCCCGGCGCTGCACTCGCTAGGGCTGCACGTCGCCAAGCTGGCGGACTTACCTGACTCTATTATTGAGGTGAGGAACTTGTCCCTTAGGGGCCATCCATAAATTACGTCACATAAATTTCATGATTTTTTACCCCCCCCCGTCCTTGTCACAGCTGGTGAGACCCCCCCCGTCCTTGTCACAGCTGGTGAAACCCCCCCGTCCTTGTCACAGCTGGTGAAACCCCCCCGTCCTTCTCACAGCTGGTGAGACCTCCCGGTCATGTCAAAGCTGGTGAGACCCCCTCCCGTCCTTGTCACAGCTGGTGAGACCCCCGTCCTTGTCACAGCTGGTGAGACCCCCCGTCCTTGTCACAGCTGGTGAAACCCCCCCGTCCTTGTCACAGCTGGTGAGACCTCCCGTTCTTGTCAAAGCTGGTGAGACCCCCCCCGTCCTTGTCACAGCTGGTGAGACCCCCCGTCCTTGTCACAGCTGGTGAGACCCCCCGTCCTTGTCACAGCTGGTGAAACCCCCCGTCCTTGTCACAGCTGGTGAGACCCCCCGTCCTTGTCACAGCTGGTGAAACCCCCCCGTCCTTGTCACAGCTGGTGAGACCTCCCGTTCATGTCAAAGCTGGTGAGACCCCCCGTCCTTGTCACAGCTGGTGAGACCTCCCGTTCATGTCAAAGCTGGTGAGACCCCCCCGTCCTTGTCACAGCTGGTGAGACCTCCCGTTTTTGTCACAGCTGGTGAGACGACCCCGTCCTTGTCACAGCTGGTGAGACCCCCCGTCCTTGTCACAGCTGGTGAGACCCCCCGTCCTTGTCACAGCAGGTGAGACCCCGTCCTTGTCACAGCTGTTGAGACCCTCCGTCCTTGTCACAGCTGGTGAGACCCCCCCGTCCTTGTCACAGCTGTTGAGACCCTCCGTCCTTGTCACAGCTGGTGAGACCCCCCCCTCCTTGTCACAGCTGTTGAGACCCTCCGTCCTTGTCACAGCTGGTGAGACCCCCCGTCCTTGTCACAGCTGTTGAAACCCTCCGTCCTTGTCACAGCTGGTGAGACCCCCTGTCCTTGTCACAGCTGGTGAAACGACCCGTCCTTGTCACAGCTGGTGAGACCTCCCGTTCTTGTCAAAGCTGGTGAGACCCCCCCGTCCTTGTCACAGCTGGTGAGACCCCCCCGTCCTTGTCACAGCTGGTGAGACCCCCCCCGTCCTTGTCACAGCTGTTGAGACCCTCCGTCCTTGTCACAGCTGGTGAGACCCCCCCGTCCTTGTCACAGCTGTTGAGACCCTCCGTCCTTGTCACAGCTGGTGAGACTTCTCTTGCTTAGTGTGGGTCATTGATAGAAGAAGCTTAAACGATGTGTGTGACATCATCATCATCAGCCTATTAATGTTCCTACTGCTGGAACACAAGCCTCCTCTCTATGAGAGGGAATGGGCTATAATCCATCACGCGGGCCCAGTGCGGATTGGTAGTTGTCACATATCTTCGAATTTTTTGGTTCTAGGACATGTTTTCCCTTCACCGTTTTGAGAGCAGTGGTGATGAAATAAATTACACAAAGTAATGCGCCTGTCTGGGTTCGAACCCACGACTTACTGTTCGTAAGTCGGGGCCGCCACCACTGGGCCACCGCTGCTCTTCATGCTTCATGTGTGTGTGTGTGTGCTTCAACAATGTGTGCCTTCCTTCCTTGCTAAAAACAGTTTACCTCTTCACGAATAAGATAAGATTGGTTTGCTTGTCCGCTTATTTGCTTTCTTGCTTACCAAAAATTAACACTATACATGCAGGCAAATAAGAGAGAACTCTGCTCTTTGTTTGTTTGCTTGTATCAATGTTTATCATTATCGGCACGATGTCAACACACGTCAAAGTCGTCAAGTTTCAATTTAGGCTCAGAATGTGTTGTGACAATTTTATTGATTGCCAGAACGCGTTGTAGTCGAAAATCAAAACAACCTCGACGCGAATTTCGTTTTGTGGTGCCAGAACGCATGTTACCTATCGGTTTTTTCGCTCAATGAGTGTTTTCAGTTTTTGAGCGAAAATACTAAGTATTACATATTATATTGAATATTATGTTTCTGTGCATTATACTATTCCTAAATTTTATTCGCTGTCCATCCGTCCGTCCGCCCTTCTGTCTGTAAGCGGGCTGTCTCATGATCTGTAATACGTAGATAGACTGTTGAAATTTTCACAGAATGTGTATTTCTGTTGCCGCTATAACAACAGTTAAAAATTAAAGAGCGCTTCCCTACTATTTTTTTTTTTCTTCGGATGGGATATCATCAAATGACTCCTCCCGCTCTGGGCGGAGCAGGAGGGAGTGTCAGACTTTTACTGACTAAAACCCATCCATGTTTCTTCATCGCCCTTTGTGTTCCGGGGCCACGGTATCTCGAACAGTCCCGCAACCCCGGATTATATGTATCCTGCCCTTTTGTTTTTCGTGTTACCTGCTCGCTCAAATATGTTTCATGCTTTTATCGTCGTGAGTATTGTCTTAAAAATTGTTTTTATCTGTATCGTTAGTTGGTGCCGGTTAAGATGAGAATAGCGGTCATTGACGCACCTACATTTATTAATCTTCTTAACTTTGAAAAATAAGCCCTTTCAAGTCTTGAATCGTCATCTATCGTGATCTTCAACAAATTTTGTAATGAAAAACGATACATGGTTTATTTGTTTTGTTTATTTATTTGTTCGTACGAAGTGATATTAGGGAAAGGGCAATAACCGCTATTCTCATCTTAACTGGCACCAACTATAGTCGACTATTCTTTCTCATCTAAGGCCAGCCTTGCGGGCCGATAAAATGCATGTATTGCGCAGTTTTTCTTTGTATTAACTTAAATTAATGTTCTAACTCCATGCTGTGGTGTTAAAGTACGCGGTCTAAAGGACCCTGATCTGGAACTATCTGCATAGAGCTTGAATGTTCAGTCTATGTCTATTCGTATAAAAAGACTAATACTCGAACTGATAAGTCTTCCATAACCTCTTACTTAGGGCAGTAGTAGTTGACGTTAACGCACCCTGCGTTCAGAAAGTTGGCAACGTCGCAAATATCTGTCATACAGGGTGTAAACAACCTCATCAGAAAGCCGTCAACCAAGCATTCTGTAAATCAAACTAAGGAACTTTACGCAAAAATTATTGCTGGGAAGCGACTTTTTTTTGGGGTGAAAAATCACGTTTTACGGTAGGATTCAATTTAACGCACTCAAAACATTGTGCTAATGGATGGATTAAATAGTGTGGGGGTCGTGGGGGTGTTTAAAAATCTTACATTAAACACATGAATGTATTTTTTTTTTAAATCGGTTTACTGACGATAATTTTTCATGATATTAGTGATTTTAACTTAAAAAAACAAAATTTCATCCCCCTTAAGGATTGAAATTCTAACAACACCGTTGCGTTAGCTTCCAACCACACGCCTTGATATTAAATTTTAGGATTTTTACTTCGAAAATTAAAGACTTTCCATACATAACTTCATCCCCTTTTTTAACCGTTTGGGGGAGGAATTATCAAAAATGCTGAATCACGTGTAAATTAATTTTCAGTCGTCAGCCTAAACACAGCATTTTAAGATCGTAACTTTAAAACTGACGGACTCTCATCCCCTGTTTAACTCCCTTAGGTATTGAATTCCGAAAAATCCTTCCTTGTTCCTTGTCTACATTGTAAAGGGAACCACTGCAAAATTTTTAGTTTCCTAGGTCCAAGGGTCTGGGCTTGGGGTTGATCGACTGGCGCGCGTAACGGTATGACACTTTTTCGTTCGTGCGGCCGGTGTTCATCGATTTATAAGACGTGATCACGTCAAAAACATTTCAAAATGCACCCTCTTATAGCTAAGCTTTGATAATTTCCAGTACGCGGAGGCTCAACAAGCACAGCTAGAAATCAACTTGTTCGACGTGGAGGCAGCCGTTAAAACGAAAGAGAGGACAGAGGGGCACAAACTAATCGAAGATTTCTTACGGAAATGCAAACTAATACAAGAAGGTACAGCATCAGATGATGCTATGATTAAAGAAATAACCAAGCTAAAGCAAGAATTGCTGCTTTCTTCTAATAATAAGTATGTTGAATCTCTCATGGCCTAATGTAATGTACTTACCTTAGATTTAATTTCATGTCAAATAAATTGTTTTTTACTTTTTCATTTTGAATTTTATTGATTCACTTATCCTGCTCGTCACTCAAACGACGTAGTCTTTGTCAGTAGTGCATAACTAGGGGGCAAATTTAAAATACAAAAAAAAAAAATACAATCAGCCTTTTAATTGAAAGACTGCCCATAGTGCTCTTGAGCCTGAAGAAATCAAAACGATCTAAAAGAAAATTTAAGGTCTCCACTCCAGACAAGTTAGCTTTTTTTAATTCTTTTATTCAGAAATATTTGTTACAAAACCATTAGGATTACAAAAGGAATTAAGGTTCCAAGAGCGAGCTCTAAAATTTTAACACCCTACCTTGGACAGCTTAGAATTGTTTCGATCCTTCATACAGGAGATACTTGTTGACTTTTAGCCAAAGTCAAGATTCAAAAGAACGTAGTCTAAGAGCGAGCGAAACGAGGTTGAAAATTTCAACACCCTATAACCCTACCTACCTTGGACAAGTTAGAATTGCTTCGACCTACCGCATTTACTTAAGCGACTTATAGACAAAGTTAAGATTCACGGGAAAGTCACTACTTTCCCGTGAATCCCCTTTTTATAAGTCACTAGCGGACGTCCCGCGGTTTCACCCGCGTAGTTCCCGTTCCAGTGGGAGTACGGGGATAAAATATAGCCTATGTTACTCGTGGATAATGTAGCTTTCAAATGGTGAAAGATTTTTTTAAATCGGTCCAGTAGTTTTTGAGCCTATTCATTACAACCAAACAAACAAAGTTTTCCTCTTTATAATATTAGTATAGATTCATATGTATAAGTAAGTGTAGTAGTGACCTCCTTAGTCTTATTAGTACATAGATACTTTTAAATTCTTTGTTTTTTCTATCTGACGTTTCTAACACTTTTCTGCCTATGGCAGAAATATGGTTTTCTCAAAAATATTTAAAAAAAGTTTTATATTGGTTTTTATATTATCAAGATGTCGGCGAATCGGCAGCGGAAAGTTTTCGCGTGGGTGTGCGAGTACCGCCCTTCTACCAGGAGAAACCGAGATTATGGTCAGTACATGCCGGCGAATATTAAGACTAATACCCACCAAGTTCCGTTTTGTTATCGGCAACTTAGAGACGCAGCATGCTTCCGAGGTCGAGGATATTATCGAAACCCACCAACCCACCGAAAAATACGAAAAGTTAAAAAAGAGCTCATTAAGCGGTTTTCGGCGACACGTGAAAAGAAGCTCAAGCAACTTCTCATGCATGAAGAGCTGAAAAAAACTGTCGAGTGGGTTTGTTTGTGCTTGGTTTGCCAGCGCTCGAACACCACGCGGCACGTCTTTGCTCCCGTAGAAGCCTGTAAATTACCAGTCAAGATTTGCATTTATCGACCTCGTGGGGCCTTTGCCACTGTGCCAAAGTTTCCGCTATTGCCTCATAGCCGTTGTTGATCGCTTTACGCGATGGCCTGAGGCAATACCGCTAGCTGAGGTAATTGCAGAAACAGTGGCAAAGGCTTTACTGAGTGGCTGAATTGCTCGTTTCGGCTGCCAATCGGATTTCGTAACCGATAGAGGTGGACAGTTCGAATCAGCACTCTTCAAATGCCTGTCTGCCATCGCTGGGTTCCAACATCGAAGAACAACTGCGTACCATCCTGCCTTTAAGGGACTGGTGGAGAGATTCCACCGTCAACTCAAGGCTGCGATCACCTGCCAAGCAAATGACAGTTGGGTGGAATCACTTCCACTGTTAGATGTGTGCAGCGCTTACAAAGAAGACGCCTAAGCATCTGCCGCTGAATTAGTTTACGGCCAGCCAATGCCTGGCGAATTTTTCGACCCTCATGCAAACGAGACCGTTGACAAGACCGCATACTTGGCAAAGCTTCGGAGTATTATCCGGAATCCGCAACCATCACCAGGGGCCAGGCACAACAGCAGCTTCAAAACTTTTATTTACATGTTGCAAAAAATGGAGCATGTGGATATTTTGATCTCAAATAAATTACATAATTCATTGAATTTATTCGCGGCAATGATGTAAAAATTTTGAGCTCGCTTCGCTCGCACTTGCAGCCTAATTTCTCTTAGCTACTGCGCGCAAGGTAGTGTAAAATTTTTGAGCTCGCCAGCTACTTTCTCTTGAATTTAGGTTCGAAACAATTCTAACCTGTCCAAAGCAAGGTGTCATAAAAAATCAAGCTCGCTTCGCTCGCTCTTGCGGCCTACTTCCTCTTGAGTGTTGACTTTGTCTGTAAGTTGACCAAGTAACTCCTGTAAAAAGGGTCGAAACAATTCTAACCTGTCCAAAGGGAGTATTTTTTTTTAACTTCGCAACATCTCCAGCAATGTACTTGAATGTACCTTTAATTAAATTCAATGTACTATCGGGGGTCTTTTCTGCCTGACCATTTAATTTTTTTTTCGCTTAAATCATGCGGAGGCGCCGAGCCACGCCCCCTTAAAGTTTGGGCCTATTAGGAAAGCGTCAACTTTGGCGCGCAAAATAACAATAACTCCCGTTTGGCGTGCGTCGTTAGTGCGCTCGCATTGCTATACCAAGTCAACGAGGCGGGGCTAGAGAGCGTTTCTATATTGCGAGTGCAAGCAAAAATAAGCTTAGTGGTGGTCAGGCGGGAGTGTCCTCGATAGTACCTCCTTGAAACAAGAACAATTACAAATAATAAAGAGCCGCAGTCCTGACAGAATGACGGGTGAATCTGATAATGAATGTAAAATGTATCTTATGGTCCGACCACTATTTGTTCCACCTTTCGAGTATTATAATGGCTAAGTCTGTGGAAAAGCTCATTTCAGCTGAATGGGTTTCAGAAGCCAATAGCCAGGATTCTCGAGGTCTAGACCTTTAGGATAGGATTCAGGGGCAGCCAGGGCAGTTTCAGTATTGTTTGCATAACCGATACTTTAAGGACATATTATATACTCAATTTTAAAAATACTTCTAACCCCGCGAATAGCAGCCATCTTGCTTTTTAGGGTTCCGTACCCAAAGGGTAAAAACGGAACCCTATTACTAAGACTTCGCTGTCTGTCCGTCTGTCCATCTGTCTGTCACCAGGCTGTATCTCATGAACCGTGACAGCTAGACAGTTGAAATTTTCTCAGATGATGTATTTCTGTTGCCGCTATAACAACAAATACTAAAAACAGAATAAAATTAATATTTAAGGGCGGCTCCCATACTACAAACGTGATTTTTTTGCCCTTTTTTTGATAATAATGGTACGGAACCCTTCGTGCGCGAGTCCGACTCGCACTTGGCCGGTTTTTTAATTAGCTGATATAGGGTGTGTTATTGTCGATTTAAATGAGTAAGTAACTACGTAATAATTATTATATTTTTACTGGGTGTAATTATTTTGTGTCCAGAGCATCGTATTTGACGAATGTAATTTTGCTATAATTAGTGGTACTTAAATAAATAAATTATGCCCATAAAGTATCGGTAACCGTTATCTATACACACTTTGAAGAGCGCATGACCGAGCACTAGAAAATGAGTACAGTAAAACAATGTGGTATGATTTAACAATTTTTTATTAATAATGAAATAGTAATCACATGAAAATCAATTTTTTATGCGAATTTTTAACTTTCTTATGCATTATTTATATTAATGTCAAACGATACAATCCAGTGGCATGTGTTACACATAATATGACGAATAGACATCTGTGAAAATACACTTACTTAAATATTATACAACTATGAAAAACAATTTAATGTGTTATTAAATAATAAATGTAATATGCCGTAATGCCTTCGGTATTCTAATTCCATGTCACAAACAACTCAGAGGTTTGCCATAAAGCAAATAATTTAAATGAGACTTGTTTTAATCTGCGTCGTTCATAAGAAAAAATCCTAAGAAAATGGTTTAACCCGTATTTCCCCAGTGCATTGTTATTTTAATTGTGTCTGTAATTGCGGGTATCTAAGAGCTACGTTTTTTTTAAATTTAATTTTGAAACAGTCAGTAGGATATTTTGTTTTGAACTTCAATTAACATAATTATGAAAATGTACTCTTTAACATTTGTTCAGCACGACAAAACAATATTTTGGAAGGTTTTTTGTCACAATGCAATTTTCTTTTGGTACTCTGTCTTGCTTTTTGTGCCGCTAAACGTTTTTTTATATTATTTACACTTTTGTTGGTGGGACAAAACAATAAGCTAGAATATTTACATTAAATTATTTACATTATATGTCACAACAGGGTACCAGTTTTGGAAATAATTAAATACTTGCGTTTGAAATTGCAAAATTATCACTTTTGCATTTGTTTTATTATTCAGACTAGCTTTTTAAAATAAAACCAAGTAGTTTGTAAAAAATATTGGAAATTAGGTTTACTATTGCGCTTACATATTTGACATTCATATCTTTCCAAAAAGTGGTCACCTGTATATCTTTTCAAATAATTTAAAATAATTTCAACATCAAAAAATTATAGTGTCTGATAAATTATTTTTGCGGAGTTTTAAAATTGCCCCACCGCTTTTAATTTATTACATCACAAGGGCGGCCCTGTAAGGCCACGCTTCCACAGTCAGAAATATAGTAAAGTAAATAATAATAATTATATTGCCAATAATGGTAATATAATTTGAAGCTTTAGTAAGAAAATAATAAATTCTTGTGGCTCATTTGCGAAAATAATTGCTTTGTCATTTCTCTCGCAAATGAGCAGTATTATGTAGTCTATTTTAATATATAATACAGTTATTAGTTAAAATAAATAATAGCAATATCACGCCAAAACGGAATCGTGTACTAAGTAATAAGCGTATCAATCTACTCTTCGTTAACTAGGTAGTTATATTTTACTATTAGGTACATTTCTAGTACTCCTGCCCAACCAATCTCAATCAACTGTCAAGGTAAAAGCGCCAGGGTAGCCGTTGAAATTAAAATTTGCTAGCGTTTTTTGCAATTCGCAGGTCAATGTCAGGTTGTATGTTGAATAAAATATGATTCGCGACCGTAACTAGCATGGCTTTACTGAGTTAATCATTAAAATCATCAATACAACCCTCAAGTTCTCTAAGTTCATTGAATGACTTTTCATGAAATCATGAAACTCAATCGTCATTTAATGGGATTAAATAAACTTATAGGGTTGTATTGATAATTTTATGATTATAATATTCTGTAAATACATACACGTATTACGCCCCGCGAATCTGTTAATAAAATACATGCATGCATAGTGCATCAGCAGGTCAGCCAGCAAATTGCAAAAAACGAAGGCCAATTTGAATTTCGCGAGCCACCCTGGCGCTAGCGTATTCGTCTTTTGTTGCACCAGCGAGTTACCTATCATCTTATCTATCAAACCATAAGTTTGAATAGGGTTCTCCGCCTGTGGAAACGTGACATAGGAGCTATGGGTTTCACTCCACAGCTCTGTCGGACCGTCCCTTAAGACTAGAATCGGGCCTTCGATTAGGCGGCTCTTCTCACGAGAAATATAATCGCACTGCATTTTGAAACGTCCTGCGGCACATCGGGCACTTGTCGGCCGCGAGCGCGCACTTGGCGCACGCCACCACGTGTCCGCACGGCACGAAGCAGACGTTGCGCTCCTCAGCGAAACAGATTTTACACAACTTGGAGTCGTCCACAGAGTTCTCTGGCGCGTCCAGCGGCGGGCTGGCCGTCCGCGCCGGCGCCGCAGGACGCTCCGCTGCCGACACGGCGCACGCCTCCGTCATCACCTTCTGCACGTACTCGGGCCCCTTCACCAGTTGCACGTAGGCGCAGCGGTCGAACCAACGCGCGTGTTGTTCCCACGGTACGTCATCGTTCTCCCAGTCTTTCAGGCCTCCGTCGCAATAGAAACATTTGGTCTTGTCACCTTGACCGGTATAGAAGAAGCCAGCTTCGGCGAGATCCTCGGGTTTCTGTTTCATGCATCTCGGCCAGTCTTTGAAACTGCGCAGCCTTGCAGTTTCGGAAGCGAAACGCGTGTGCACGGGGCCGGCCATGCGCGGCGGCGTTGAGTTGCCGGAGGGTGCGCGCGAGCCACACTCGTCGTGCCCCGAGCCCGAGTTGGAACCGGCGCTGCCGCCTAACTTTCTCACAAATGGGCATTGTGGCGCCCATCGCTGATGGTCCTTCGCGGGATCGTCGCCTTCCACCCATCTCATAATTTCTACCTTACAGAATGCGCAGCGTACTTCGTCTCCACGGCCGAGGTAGTAAAATCCATTTCGTGCGAGCTCATCTCCGGATAGGAACGTGATGGGCCATTTTTCAAACGTTTTTATTCGTTCATCTTCTCTGCGCATATCAACTGTTTCCGTGCCGAAGCTGTAGGTCTCATGGTTGTCGGTCTTGTCAATGGAGAACGAAGCGGGTGGAGAAGGTGTGGAGGGCGACAAAGCCGGAGAGCCGGCGTTTGAGTCGAAGCTCAGTTTAAGCTTAACCTCGTGAGGTCGAGAGCTCGTGAAGCTATTCACGACATTGGATACTGGAAAGAAAGAAAATATTTTGTTTATTAAAAAGTTTTTGAAGATCATGCTTAATGTCTATTATTATCAACTAGGTAGGTATTAGTTTTTGACAGTTCCGCAAAGTTTTATGAGCGTATATTGATAGCAAAAGTATTTACCATTACCCCAAAGAAAATGGCATGATGCCTTATACAGGCCAAGTCTTATAATGAGCTCAGAGCTAATTTTATATCACTTAAACATACAAGATGCAGTCCTAATATGTAGAAGATAGCCGTGTGCGAGTGTGCGTTTAAAAACAGTTTCACATAACAACAAGTTCGCGGCCGCTGGGGCCGGCCCGGCAGGCTGCGTCATCGCATTCCAATGCCTGCCGCCGCCCCGCAGCCCGCCTTCACTCCTCCCTAAGTGCACTCAGTGCGCATGTACCACAATCGGGTTTCTAACCCTAGCATACCAAGAAATCCAAGACCCAAAAAAGAGGATTGGTTTTGAGGTTTTTTGTAAGTATGCGAGAACCTAACATAGTGCCAGACAGGAACCTAAAAAAACCAAAAAACCATTTAACAAGATGCATTTCTACGTTTCTTAAAAGTAGCGCAATTTTATGAAAACGTGGAGAACGACAGCAGCTTTTCCAGCTGTCATTGACCTGTCCCAGAAAAAAAATCATTCCGTCACCTGAATGACTATGTTACAGCGAAGAAAAACACTGGAGAAAACTTGTTTTTGTCATGTTTTATCATTTCTAATGAGAATATGAGTTATATAATAATAACAACTTTTTTGCTAGTACACTGGGTTTCATGGTAATCAAATCTTTCTTTAAAAGAAAAGAAAGAAAAGTTCCAATGTAACCAAAACAATAGGCCTCCAAAATAGCTAATGGCCGACAGTACACGGATCGATATTTACCATTTCTACTTTTAGTGTCGACTAAAAGAGGCATTTTGGCGAGGATTATACACAATTTTCTTTTCATGTAACACTGTAAATACACATTGCAAGAAAACTAGAACTTTTGCAAACAATAGTTGCAGAATCAAAATGATAGCGCGATATCGTACGCGTGAGTACGGACATCGTCGGCTGTACGTACTCGTATACTGTGCCGCCTGGTGGTGATATTGTGCTACGGCGACCACCCCACTGCGCAAGCGTACACACTTCTAAAGAGGGTTTAAACAGTCGGACTGCAACCCTCCTCGATCAGGAGTATTGTCGTGCACATGGGGTGCGCACTGCATTTCGGCAATACGCCATTGTATACTGAATACAACACAGCTGTTAGGTTCGGCATTCTGTAACCTACCAGAGTAACAGCCCCTACAGGCAACTTTCCGAGCTTATGGAATAACGAATGAAATATTCAGAAAACTTCTACTTAAGTAATTAACAAGTTTTTATTGTCACCTAATCATGATGATTTGTTTCAATAGGAAATTGCGTTTGATCTTAATATTATTATTTAATTGTGATAAGATCAGGAGTAAGTACCCAATCATTTTAATTATTGATTTTAGATAAGTTTTAATTTCGGGTGTTAATTCTATCGGTATGCGGAATCTCGACTGTACGACGTAGAATCTATAAATCTATGGTGCTTTAATATTGGATAGAAATGCTTAGACGGTGAGGGAGATTCTTTATAACCGCCCCAAGATAAGAAATATTGAGCAGATAAAGCTGTAGAGAATCTGATCACAAGGATTCTTTATTGCATAACGCCCTTGTTTAAAAAGAAGATTGCGTTTTTAATAGAAGATTTTTGTGCTTTTGTTACCCCCAAAAATATGTTTACGTTATACAACACGATAAGACCGCAAACTTTCATGATCACTTCTATAAAACTCAAATACTACAAAACTTTGTTTATTTCCGAAATATGGGTAAAACTCATTCTACTTTATTTCTAAAATTCCATCTGGCAACACTGATAGTAAGTTCTCAATCAAGCAAGCGTCTGGTGCGACGTTGCCGTGCCGTTCACAGCCGACCGGATTTCATTCATATTTGAGACGCGACGTTGCCGTCTTCAGCGGAAACCGCGACCACACAGCGTAAAAAAGGGCCTGTGGAATGTGGCAGTAGTTTACTGATGGGCCGGTCTAATACAACACCAAAATAAAAAGTAGACAAAAGTGGAAGTTAAGAATGCGGACAGTACTTAGTTTTATAATAAAAAAGAGTAGAAACTATGTGAATCGTTGTCAAAATGTAGCAGTCATTTTTAGTTCAGTAATATTAAAAATGCTCAATGCTTCAAGTAATTTAAACTCGATATTATTGTTCCGATAAATACGCCTCAACATTAATATAATATCAGCAGACTTGTTGGTTAAGTCCAGCGGGCAGGCTGATATCATGTGCAAAGTTCACGTCGACGCAAAAAGCAAATGAAATTCAGCATTGTGCCCTAAGAGAGCGGCGAGAGGCGGCGCCCGGCCGGGAGAGCAAGCGTGGGGAAGGGGACGGGGCCGTGTTCTCATGCCTATGGGTGGTCGGCGCTCGGCTTTCGAATTCCAATGCCTCGCCTGTAGCGCCTACGCGCTAGACTGCTATCTATTTAGCTACATACGTCTACGTAATTTCAGTACAGTTGTATCTAAGCGATTTGTCTTTAAATAATTCAAACAGCTTGCAAGTTTTTTAGGCCCTACTTATTTCTAGATGCGAGTAACCTAAAATTGAATCAGTCTGCAAATAGGATTGTATGAATGAATTTAATGCTTGTTGCTTTAACGTAGTTTAAACAAACCATGGCTTCTCTCATCATAAAAGTAGGAAAAATAAACTAAAGGATAGCCCGG
Organism: Xestia xanthographa; assembly: GCA_905147715.2. NCBI lineage: Eukaryota > Metazoa > Arthropoda > Insecta > Lepidoptera > Noctuidae > Xestia > Xestia xanthographa. The sequence continues at coordinate 15,670,076 of LR990659.1, read as the reverse complement.
AATTGGTGTCAGCGGAAGAGAACATCCGCCAGATGGGGCACATACATATCAAGGAGCGCGGCATTGAATGTAAAATGTACGAGGAAAAAAGGTTCCTGCTAGAAATAACTAAGTAACACAAAAAGCCCAATGAAGATAATTATGACAAACGGGCCGAAATTACTTTTAGCTTGTTAAAGGATCAATATTAATCCTTTGCGGTATTTCGTTATCTAACTGCCTATTTTATGTTATCTGTGACCTAACCGACGGTACCACGTTCATTTGGTACTTGTGTACTTAAATAAACGACCTACTCCGCAACGGGTCTGCAGCGACGGCATCGGCATTCCAAAATTAAACTTTCCCGAAAATCGCTATCGAAAACACAACTGAAATTATCAATATATTTTGTTGCTACTGATGTTTCCTGTGCTTTCATTAAAGCCGAATGCAAAAGATACTCGAGGTGGAACGAAGTTTATAGTGGTCGGATTTTCGTGGGACTTTTTTATCGACTTCCTAGAGGTGTGAAGATGAAAATATCTGGGGGTCTAAAATGGCTGCTTTATCAGAATCGTAATATGAATCACGTTCAAAATTTAAAATTCTTAAAATGGACTTTATTATTATTGGCATAAAGTCCATTTTAAGAATTTAATTTTTTTAACGTGATTCATACTAAGATTCTGCGTGGATTCTGCTAAAGCGGCCATTTTAGACCCGCTGGTCTATTTATTTGTTAATATTATTGTCGTCGATGAAATGCATAATTTTTCGTTTTTTTTTCTTAAATTTCCTAGTTTTAGCTCTTTGTTTTTCAGGATTATAGGTATTTGTTGACCGTCATATAAAAGTTTAATATATAAAATGGCCATTTTTAACTTTTCCATAGACGATTTCCTGATAATTGCGAATATCAAATAAACAAATAAACACAACAACAAAAGTCGAAAAATTTGGTAGGTATTTTAATTTCATCGACAACAATGAACAAATAAACTAACCAAATTGGCATTTAAAGGATGCGCACAGATCACACTGTTAAGCCCAATGATATTTTATAGTAAAAAGAGGTAGATATCGCACTAGCACGCACAAATTGTTGAGGACAAAGTGATACAATTGTTGCACTTTGATAGCTAGCTATCTCTTTCTATCTTATACGTTCCGTATTATCTATCGCTGTCTTAGTTTTAAATTACTCGCAACGATATCTGAACGCCATTCAGTATGAACATGGCGTATCTTCTTTATAATATCATTGGTTAAGCCACAATAAAAATTCGGCGAATTTTAAGTTTATAAAAATGAAAAAAAAAAAAAATTAAAAGGAAAAAAGTTTTTCTTTTTTACTTTCTTCTAGAAACTCAAAAGAGTCCCACAAAAATCCAACTAGTAAATATTTAACAGCGTGTCATGATGAGTGAGCAACTTCTCTAATACAAATTTTAGTGTCGTTTTAGTAGTTAACAGGGTCGAATCTCTTCTGCGTAGGGCTTCTACAGCTAATCCCTGCTGAGCGCCGAACGACCCGCAAGCAACTCATGCAACAGCGCAATAATTTTGCCAAAATTTGCTGTCACCGGATCTGGTAAATGTTCAGTGACGCCGGATCCGCCGGATCTAAGCATGCTATTCTGTATTAATACAATTTTTCATTATCAAAGCAGTGAAAACAAAATGATTTCCATCAGTTAATTTACACATTATTTGTTTGTCAACATTAATTTTGATCATAAAAGCTTACACTTAATTTGTTTGTCTAGATATTATCCATGGCACTTAGTAAATAAAGTGAGTCAGCAGAGTGATAAAAAATACATTTAATTATCGACACTGCTAACAGATGGCGCTACTAGTCAGTTGAGTGTAACAAAACTGTTTTCTGGACACCATAAAACCAATATATATTATGAGGAAATAAGTAATTTAAAATTTGAACTAGCACAAATGTACAGGAAACTTATGGTAATAATGGGTTTTACCTATTAATAAGAGCAAAAATATTCCATATTAAATAATGATGGCATTATATATTTAAAGGTTCTTAGTGGCTACACCAATTAGATACTCACAACTGTAAGAATACCGTCCTATTCTGCATTTAGGCGCCATCGGCTAGTATATAATCCAAATGACAAGGCCACACAAACACTACATTAGCCTTTTGTGTGCCGGAACGTAGATCTACACGAGACACAATGACTTTTTAATTGTTTCAATAATTACGGCATATGAGTGGTTAAACAATATGTTTGTGTTGTTTGAACAAAAGACAAAAGTAAGTAATAGATAAAACTGAATTGATATATATAGCAGCTGCTAATGTACTACAGTATTTGAGTGCTTTATCTGATCTGATAAAGTATTATCAAAGCTAGCTAAGGACCACTCATTCTTCTTTATTGTGTGGTTCAACTGGTTCATGCCTAACCTGGTGTCAAGAGTTTTATGCCGCCTTTGGGCCTCCGCCTTGGGGTTTCAAGCCGTCAAGAAATATCTCTCAGGCATGCTGGTTTCCTCACAAAATTTTCCTCCCACTTATTGAAAACCTTCCACTCGGTAAATCAACATTCCTTTTATATAAAACCATCTGCATTTAATATTAGCTTACCCTTGTGTCGTATAGATGGCGTTAGTATAGCTATAGTGAAGCAATTGCCTTACATTATTATTTACTCATATTGCATACAATAATTCATTTTATTAGATTCACTCAAGCATTCCTTAGTGAAATAAAATTTAAACTATATTCTAGACAGATCAGGACTTTACAAAGCATCAATATTTAATTTTACTACAACAAAGGATATTAATATGGCTTACTTGCTGTTGATAGTCTCATTAATAACATTCAAGGTAAGAATAATTACTGTTAGCACTAATTATCAATGAAGATTTGGAACGAAGGAATTTGTGTCAGCTGTTAGTATTTATTTTGACTCTAATCTTTATGGGTGTAAGTAATAAAAATCCTTTGACTTGAATATTTAAAAATATTGCAAAGAAAACTGTTACTGATCCTTTCTTTTGAATCCTGTTTACGGTTAGAATTCATTAAGTGAGTGAATTCTTAAGTACCTACCTACTTAATAATATTGTATCATTCCACAATTACAATTTTATATTTTGCTATTATCCCTGTAACGTTAACCAATAAAATGTAAAACCCAATGTACTACAAATCTAGTGACGAGGATAGTGACGTCGCCCTCGTTCCAAATCTAACAACATATGGTCATGAAAAGGTTATGTAAAGGAAAACGCTTTTACCTTTGGTAATATCCATTTGTAATCCAGATTTTTTTGTGTTCAAACAAGGTAAGGAACACGACCACATCAAATTGATTGTTTTTAACTAGTTCCTTCAAATAGTCCTCACTCTCACTAAACTTGTCAAACGTAACACGGATTGACAACAAAATACACAACTATCCGACATGAGTCCGAAACTCGCGACTAACCGCGTCGTCACAGCAGTCCGCGATCGAACGCTGGGACTGAGTAGTACAAATAATGCGTAACGTTCGTTCGGAGCTCAGACTAAAACTATTCATCGCACAGCGCACACACAGCCACAGCACGCTCGATGTGGCCGTGTGCGACTCGCCTTCGCCTCGCTGCCAGTTGCCAACGAATTCAGAACGAAACGAACGAACCCCAGTAATCAGTGTTGCCAGAAATAACATTATGATTGTTTTCGTATTTGTACGTCCAGAATACAGAATCTAATAGTAGATTATAATAATTATGTTAATTTTTCAATAGTAAAATTTTTAAATCACATTCATTATTATAACAACATACCTACATAACGAAAACTAAGATCTCCGTGATATTCTTGCACATAGAAAATTACGTGGATTCCATTAGATAATTCATATTTATCTAATACACTGACTCTATTTATTATTTAAAATAATTCATTGAAAACAATTTGCCAAATATTTTTACAAAATTGGTTTATAAAACATGGCAACATTACGTTGCAACAGTCTTTGGATCGCTTTGCAGCCAATTAGGAAATTACCTACACTTTTGTAAAATATCATCTAATACTTCGGTTAAAATAATCATTATAATTTGTTAGAGTAATTTATAAAAAGGATTTTTTATTACTGCGCCAGTTTTCTCAATACTTAATGAGAAAACTGGCGCAGTATTAAAAAAATCGGTAAAAATTTAGTATCGTGCGGGCGGGGTCCCTCTTGGCCCCTGCCCTGGTGTCACTCCCATGAAAAGGTAATGCACCATTCCTGAGAAAAACTACCCAACCTCAAAACACTTTAAAGCCGCTCAAAAGGCATAGTAGGGTTAAATTTGGGTTGGCTTTAGTATTGTTTGGCAGGAGGAGGGACGGGGGAGGTGCCCCCTCTGCCCTGACACCATTCCCATGTAAAGCCAACGCACCGCTATTGAGAAAACTCAATTTTTGTAACCTAACCTCAAAACACTTTATATTCGCCTAAAAAGCGAAATTCACGGAGCCCCGCTGCGGGGCTCCTATTTCTGCCTGCAGGGTTTAAAGGAACCTAACTAACCTAACGTCGGGGTGCCCCAAGTCCTAGTAGTATCCTATACCACTTACCGTGGCGCAGTTGAGGGAGGGTCGGTCGACGGAGCCCCGCCGGGGCTCCTACTTCTGAAAGGTTTGAAAAAAAAATAAACACGAAGGGTAGGTATGGCGGGTTCTATTCGCTCGCTCATTCGACCCCGCCATACCCTTCTAACCTAATCTATCCGTGTCGGGGTGTCCCAAGTCCAGCTTACTTCCAAAGTCGTCGAATACAGCTACAAGAAAAACACCACGAACGAAACACCACTAGGCGTCATTAGTACCTACATGCGTCGCTTGCTCGATTATGACGCTTACATAGCTCAACGCTGTCAACGGCTTGCACGCTGTGCATGCGGTACACGCTACGCATGCGGTACACGCTACGCTATACACGTAAAGTCTTGGTAAAAAAACGTGTTTAGCCTCTCCGGGCGCCGCGCTGCCGCGTGGGCCACGCAGCCACGCACGTGTGCTGCAGTGGAAACTGTGGAAACGTAGACCCACGTTGTCAAACAAATCCACGCAGCTAAAATGCGCCGCGTGCCCGTGCTCAGCGTGCACCGCGGTGGGCCTTTATTCCTGATTCCATAGCGAAAAAACTTTAAATTGCTAAAAATGGAACTCAAGCTCTCTTGTACGCAAATGTCAACAACTATGTCAAACGACGATGGGTTCAGTCAGGGCTACCAACTCCTAGAAAAAAAAAATGTTATAATAATAGAGAGTTATAATATATTTTTTATAGAATAGGTAGTATTTTTATATTTTTTTGATACCTACCCTTATAATCGCCACAGTAACAACTTGGAAATTTCAGTCTTGGAAAGCTACACTTTAGGTTTGTTAGCATTCTTCATAATATTATAAAAGTCGGTATACGGGCGAAAGTTTTACGTGACAACGACTTTGAGTGGTAAAATAAACTTTTTATGTCTGTCTCTCTCGCTCTTAGGCGGGACGCGTGCCTCTCACTCGCTCTCATTGTGAGCGCATAACGTGAGCGGAGGAGCGTTACCCAGTTTCTTGAAGTGTCACCCGGCAAACCAATTTATAAGACGTTGTCACGTCAAAATGTTTTATACATATTTGATTTAAAATACCTTTATAGCTCTATAAATCTCAACTCACTAAGGTCTACCGCACACTATAGACAAGACTGTCTTTAGATGGACAATTACCCTAATAGTGCGAGCGAGACAGACTATGTATTCTCGCTCGCACTAATAGGGTAATTGTCTATCTAAAGACAGTCTTGTCTGTAGTGTGCGGTATGGCTCTAATTATTGACCTCCCAAGTTTTGGGGGAAACTACAAAGTTGGGACTTGGGATCCTTGAATGGCGTTTGCCACGGAGTGATGTAGGTAGGTAATGCTTTCTGAATAGTGTTAACAGTCACTCTGTGTCTCCATACCATGATCCATCTTTAGAAACTACATTCCATCCGATTTATTTGTAGTGGACACAACCCATGTAGGTATAGCTAACTAAATATTTAGGTAAGTAGGTACCTACCGCAAACATGAATGAATGTAATGTAAGGAAGTAGTACCTACTAGGTAGGTAGGTAAGTATAATCAGAACTGAACTCCTAGTACCTAGACGTAGTAAAAATCGACGTCAAAATCTATGTCTAATATCATTGTCCCATCAAGCTACCGCAGCCAATCTGATTGCAGTTGTCACCGCGTGCGCGTGCCTACCGACCGGGTGAACTCGATTCGAACACAAAAAAAACGGAATCTAGAAATGGTTATCTGTGGTGCTTTCTCCCAACTCTATTTAAAAAAAAAATTGATAGGTAGGTATTACAAAAGTGCCCGGAAAAAAAAAACATAAAAAACGAGACATTACAGAGATAGGTAGGCTAAGTCTTTGATTATAATAATCAAAGGGCTAAGTATAATAAAGACAAACAGTGCAACTCGTTTGATGCAAGGCAAATTCTTAATATTTCAGTTATACCTACCGCCCATAATAATTCTAAAAATAATTTGGAGCATCCAGCATTACGTAAACATAGGTAATAAGAAAAAATATGGACAGTAGGTAGGTTAGGTAGGTACATTGTTAAAAATAAAACAAAAGTTATGAACTAGTACCTACCTGTACCTGGCCAGAATTCTCTTTGCAGAACAGGGTATAAGGCCTTATTACATTACACGATTTATCGGGCTCTGTCGATCGTGTGCCCTGGCCCGACCAGGCAGGGCGCCGCTTATTATTTAGGGACCCTGACTCCCTGTTTCTTATTACACTTCCCTGTCCCTGCGAGTAGGGCCCGATAAATCGTGTAATGTAATAAGGCCTTAAACCAATAGGTTATAGAAGGAATACAATCATGAACTTCTTACCTGGCACTGAATCAATAGGAGATTTATTGTCTACATCTTTCCTTGGTATGTTTTCCTCCATTCCCTGAGATGCAAAATAATTATAATAATTATATTTTTTAGTTTCACTTCACTTTACAATAAGTATTTACACTATAGAAACCACCACCATTTTAGATTCGTTCTGCCTAAACGAATTATTTAGCGATAAATTATCAAAAAAATCTGACGTTCTGAATTATCTTGATCGGAAAACTTTGAACACCAGAGATAATAAAAACAAATCACAAATCGATGGTCTCCAAGGAGGTTATTTACCTGTAAACTGTGCCTGTAAACGAACAGTTGTCAACTAGTGGGCACAGCAGCAGCTGGCGGTGGCGCTTCAATGCTACATAAACTAAAGGCTCGGTCACACACAGCGAATACTCGCTGCGATTATGCGCTCGCAGTGATAATTTGATGTGTGCAATGTATCTGATCTGCCTGACAGGGTTACTCGCTACGAGTAGCCATTCCGCTCAGCACGCTGCCGATGCCCGCCGCGCCGCTCAGTGCAGACCAAAGACCATATGGTGCTAAAGGTCGTACAGTAGCTGCATAGATCTATGTGTGTGTATGTACGATGAGTAAACTAAAATAAGATCCTCTAAAATGGGGAAATTACGATTTAATTAGTTTTTGGGTGTGTATACTGCTGTATAGAAAATAATTATGTGGACATGTGGTACCTATTAAAAAAAACGCAAAAGACTTCTAAAGACCCTTCTACTTGTATTTGGAGCAACAACAGACTGTCGGTGTCGAAATTCTCGTGTAGAACTCGCTGTGTTACAGGCAGGCAACGAAAACGAATGGTCCCTGGCTGCGAGAGCGAGTATGATACGCAGCGAGTATTCGCCGTGTGAGCCCGTGTGTGACCGAGGCTTATGCCGAGATATGACGATAGTGTCTACCTACGTAATCAAACTTAGCAAAACATGAAAGATAGCTCAAGTGTATTGCATAGCATTGTTTTAAACCTTGGCTCATCTTCGGTGCAGTATGCATTTGTGCAATCTTATGCAATTATGTCCTTTATTAAGAGTTTTTATGATGCCTATTCCTACCTAAATGAAAATTCCCTAATTTAGCAGCCAATGTTTCTCTATAGTACCACAGAATAAATAATAATACCTATAGGCTTGTATTGACATTATCTTAAATCAAAATGTTCGAAGAATGTAATATTGTGTAATTTGAGAAACGTCTTATCATATATAAAACGTAGCGTAGGTATCTAACAGGTGTCATCATTAATAAGTACAAGTAGATACTTGCCGCGAACATTATAAAAGCGGACTTTATCCTACCAATTTTTTTATTCGGATTCTTTGTAGTAGGGACAGTAAGTTGTTAGCTTAATCTGGGCAGATGTTAACCAACCTTAATAATATTGCATTGTGAAGGTAGTACAAAAAGCTGGTAATATTTGACGTTGGCAGGTGCGCGCGCAGCTTGCGAAGGAGCGGGTGGCATCAGCTACGCCAGCTGCCGCCCCACGTGCTCCACAGCTGTCGCCCTCATCCCTTGCTCCCCACCTCCACCCCACCCCCCATTCATTTCTGAAATTAGCTAAAAAAAATCGACCCATACTTATTACTTATTCCATGCATCGAAAACATCACGTTCTTTGTTGATAGATGGTGCATGGTAGGTGGGATTATCATGGGGCGCCTCTATTCGTAAGTTCTTATTTTAGTAGTCAGCTCCTTTGTAAATGTTCAGAATTAGTGATAGGTATACCCACCTAAAACCAAGTGCGTCCAATTCAATCACCAATCAATCAATTCGATCATCAATTGGGATAAATGACCACTTAGAGCCATTATAATATAGGTAACCTACCTATGTAAATTCACGTTTGTTATAGGATAGGGCAAAACTCACATACCTATGGTCTGTCTGGCTGCGGCAATGCACCACAGACGCATGTTAGTAATAATAAATGCATATTTTAATGAATGAACCCGGCTCGACGAGAGTGGTGCCTACAGCGTTCACTTCGTGACTTAACAATGACCATAGAGTAGAGGTTTACAGAGATATGAAGATTGTCACGTTGTAGATAAAGTGCCCGAAGACAAAAACTTCATTAAAACGTGGGAGACAAAACGTGATGGGGAAAGTAAGAAAATATCATTGTTATTGCAAGATATTTTTGCCAGACTAGAATTCTGCAAAGAAGAGTTTTGTTTTCAAAATAAGAATTATCTTGGCCAGCTAGAGTTGAGCCTGAATTCCTCTTACACTGACGTCGGTCGCGTACGTCGGTCGGTTGGGTTAAGGCGCCAAAGGCCTAATTCTTAAAATGGCAACAGAGTCTCAAAATGACTAGTTCTCAAAATGGCCAATTCGCAAAAGGACTAATTCTTAAAATGACCATTTCGCAAAACGAATAATTCTTAAAACACCCAATTCGGAAAAGGACTAATTCTTAAAATGCCCAATTCGCAAAACGACTAATTCTTTAAAACACCCAATTCGCAAAAGGACTAATTCTTAAAATGCCCAATTCTCAAAATAGCTAATTATCAAGATGGCTGTTATCAAAATGGCAAAGGAGATGGAAAACGGTGGGCCAAAATGTAATATGTTGAGAAGTGGTCTAAAAAATTGTAATTTTTTTTATTTTAAAATATTAAAAGCCAGCTCAATTCTCAATCTGTAAGCGGAGAAAAAGAGAATGATAAGAGCAACAAACAAAAAGAAAAGCTTTGCACACTACTTCACTTCAACGAGTTGCGATCAATAAAAAAAAAAAAACATGGGTGTCTTCTTTAGTGACGACCCCAAGAACTGGGAATAAGGTCTGGATAAACGAGAAAGGCTTTGTGTGATGCGTATTAATGATGAATGTGGTTAATAAATAATGATATAATAATCATGGAAAATATTCCTGATGCGATTAGTTGTATCAATTGAGAATTTGACATTTTGATAATTAGCCATTTTGAGAATTGGGCATTTTAAGAAATAGTCTTTTTGCGAATTGCGTATTTTAAGAATTTTTCGTTTTGCGAATTGGGCATTTTAAGAATTAGTCCTTTTGCGAATTGGCCATTTTGAGAATTAGGCCTTTTGCGCCTAAACCGTCGGTTGGTCGCGTACGTCAGCGAGAAATACAGTAGCAATGTACGCGCCGCTGACGTCAGCTTCGCAGAATGGTACTGCATATAATATGGAACACTCACCATTTTTTGCGCCGCAATGCCACGGACCTTTGCTAAGGTATAGGTAGGTATGTCTATTTCTTGTGTCATCTTCCATAGATATCTGATTATCAAAGTACGAATTAAGGTTACTCAGAATACAAAACCAATGATTCTGCAACTTTTTAAAACTTATAATTTTATTCACTTTAGTTGCTAGGGACAGAATGTGCCGCTTCTGAAATGTTGTCTTTGCGTGCGGGCGGGGGCACAAGGCAAGGCGGTCCAATAGCGGCTCGCGGCGTGGTATGCGGCCTGCTTTTCCCAGAACTCTTCGCTCCGTGCACAGCCCGCGGGACGGGATCAGTTGCACGAAGTACCCAGCCAGCCCGCCGAACATAAGTATTGTGTGCTGGTATGAAACACTTGTATATTGCCAACATTCTGAGTTTCTCAATTATATTCTTCAGGTTTTTTACTTTTTGTAAGGTAAGGCGGAACAAAATGATTACTTAGTAGGTACCTACTTGGCAACACTGCCAGTCAGTTTCGGCTCAGCGCTGAAGATTCGTCGTAGGTACCTACCTACCTACCATGACCATGATGGTGATTATTCAAATAGACAAGACTCACTCTCACACACAACAACCACAAGTTTTACTTTATTAGACAAGACACACAACGTGAATGGAACAATAAAATAAACGCAAGCTTTCGACAAACAAAGTAGGTACCTACATGCTAGGGATCCTAGGGTAAACGTTACCCGCTAGTCCCGCTACCTACCCACAGCACAAAGATTTCCATGTAAAGTAGTTACTATGCTGTTAATAGGTTCCCTACATTAATTTATAGGAATCGAATCTATTCAACCTTGAGAATTACATGGGGCTATTCAATTTTAAATGAGAAAAAGTTACGAAAACGTATCACAGTTCACAATGGATGTCTTTACAATGCACTATTTTTTCCTATCCAAATCCGTTACATTCCATTCCACGCAGCCGCGGGTTGGGCACGAAGCTATCTCGTCGAGATTTCGTAATTCCAAGAAAGGCAGAGCCTTATAAATTATCTCAAAAGCGCCGACGCGGCCCTGCAGCCAGAATGCTTTTTTTACACCACAGGTAGGCTGGCGCTAAGAAGGCGAAGGAATTTATAGTACGTACTTTCTTTTTTGATACTTGAACTCAAAATTTAACGTATTTTACTTAGTTGAGCGGAATAATGAAACATTAAAAAAGTGGGTAACTTAATCAGCGAAAGATAAAAGTTATTTATTAAGTTAAACATTAGTCAATAAAAAGAAGATAAAGACAACCACATAAACAATGCTCTTGATAAAAGTAACACATGGCATTGCAACATGCCTTCGAGATTAAAATTATTAGGTACCAGATAAACGAAATATATGTAACAAAGTAAATACGAGCCATCTCAAATATATAATGGAACTTGTAAATACCCATAAGAAACGCTACAGCCAGTAAGTATCAAGATCCTTCCCACGGGTCCGTAATGTACGTTCATAATACCGTGTAAAAAATGTGCGTGGTACACGCTTGCAGCACGTTTCTTAGAAGATAGCAGTGTTGGAACAACCCAAGGCATTCTCGAGACCAGCCCTGAAGGTCGGCTCCTATAATAATAACAGCTATTGTCACATGGCGCCCAACATAAACTTTGTTCGTCCAACAATACGGCCCCGGCCCATGAAAATAAATTTTATTGATCCCGTTTTGCATGGCAACAAACTTCTTTTACGAATCGCAACCGGCTTCCTTTAACAAGCTCCGATTGAAATTATAATTAATTTAATGCCTTGTTAAATTTATCTGATGTTACTGAATATCTCATGAAAGTAAACGACTTCTGCGGGCCGGTGCCTGAAAGAAATTGGGATTGCTAATACCAGAGATTTAAAAAAAGGTTTTCTGAGAAAATTACTTCAATGGTTTCTGAAAACATTGCCGCGGCCATAAAGCATTTGCTAGACATTAATGCTAGAGTCGCGCTTGCGACTCGCTTGTTCAACGAAACAATGATCTCTCAGAGGCTTTGCAGCAAGGCAAAGTAGTTTTTACAGGTATGGTAGTTAGGTTGGTAATCTATTGAGACAGCATTACGGATGGTGTGCTGTGGAATTTGGGGCAGAGAGCTGACTCAACGATCTAGTCCCTTCCCCTATCGCGAAGGTAATCTTAGTGAAGTAAAACGGCACGGATGTTAACAGTTAGCTGCTTTCCGATTCTAGTAAAATTTAACTTAACGGTTAATTAACTTCTCTGTCAAATGAAGCTCATCATTAGTTTTCTGACCGCTCGTAAGACAAGATTCATTTACGTCCTTTTCAAGTAAAGACTAAAGTAAATGAATGTAGTGATGTATGGTGGGTGGTGTAGTAATCAAGCTACCCGAAACTGTCAAATTTTCCCAATAAACCTTGAACCTATGCTTTTTTAGCAATATAGTTCAAAATCTATTAAAGGAATTTGACAGATTTAGTAGCTTGATGTACTGGCGTTTATACCTTGGTACTGGTTTCATCAAAAAACTGCAGCCAACGCCTTCTTTGATCATGACTGGCCAAGTCGATTTGGCGATACGCTAAGCGCAAAAAACGCGTAAAGCAAGTTTGATCACTTCTCGATCAAGCATAATAATATCCTCTCTGGGTACATTTCTGAATATTGTATGCCAATGATTACTGGTTTCGGTGTTAGACATAAATAAACCATCGTGTATCAGAATCTAGATAAGGAAGGAATAAAAAGAATCAAGATTCGAGATGATGCGGCAAAATTGATTCCTCATGATGAATCTTTATGGTGCCCAAAGACGACTACGAGTACCTGACTACCCACTGAGGCAAGTTTGTTAGAATGATAAGTACCTTTACCTACCTGTAGGTAAAGGAAAACATCGTAAGGAAACTAATGTTGATAATAAAGTCGAGGCATGAATAGATGGATCCAAACAGTGCCAAGAATTCAACAGTGACTGACATTCTTAACAAACGTTGTTTAGACGAAACGTGAAGAAAATTAAAATAGGTAGAACATAAAGCTAAATACCACACAGCCCGTATGCACATGTCCACCTGTCCTGGACATGAAGATATGAAGGGTGTTTCTCTCAGTGCGTTCGTCACACGCAACTCGGTACTGGCCGACTTCAGCATAATTATACCATAGATCATTCGGTATCTGGTGGCCTACCATGACGTCTTAAAGCAGGATCGTTTTATTCTTGTTCCAGTGTGGGTAAGAGACGGAGCTATAGAGGACGTGTAGCGCCATCTCTTTCCCTCACCGGAATAAAATTAAAACAATCCTGCTTTAAGACGTCATGGTAGGCCACCTGTACTGTGTTCTGTATATATGTTAGAAGTCTAACAAAATGTAGCTAAATAAATCCAGTAATTTTTGGTAGCCTTCGTCTATCTCAGCCTATAATTTTGTTGCTCGAAGGCCTCACAGATGTCCTCTCCAGATTGTCGGCTTGTCGGGATTGTCTATCGGGTTAAAGCGTCCTACGTTCGTTGCATGTCTGCATTTGCCAATCCAATATTTCCACCCGAAGACTAAACGTCTCCTTAAATATCAAGTTGGGAAAAACATCAATAGTGTTTACTAAAAGCATATGAACGTGCATAGGCCATAATCAAAAACTTGGTGCACCGTTTCGGTTGCGTCTTTTTCTGTGGAGAGGAAACCCGACAAGAAACTCTATTCTTTTAAAATCCAGAATGTGCCACGTGCAAATTCTGATTGCAAAAGATATAAATAGCGCAAGGTTGAGCTCTACAGCATCCGGACGTTGTTTGTGATGCTTCTCAAAATAGACTTTTAAGAATTCCCAGATTCAGAATTTCTTGCTAGTCTAGATTGTGCAAAACAATTCTACATAAGAACAAACATAACTTTTAACTGAGTGCGTGACGTAGAAATTGAGGCCTAATGGAAGCGATTGACGTCGCGAGAGTACGCGATCTCGTATGAATTTTGTGATGAACGAATGCGATCACTTAGGTCGCGTTCGTACGTCATAACAAAATGAATAAAGGATTTATTTCATTTAGAAAATATACGATATCGCGATGATGCCGTATTCACGCGACCGTTTTCGGGTGGCGATCGCTTCCTATTTTAGGACACGGCATGACCTATTTGTTTTTGTGAATTCATAAACTAATTATAACTAAATCAGAACTTCGTAAACGTCATAAACGTGTGTTTATTTAAATTGCTATTGAAAGGACCATTTCAAATCACCACACCGATTAGTGATGGAAAACATCTTGTTCATAGTAAACAGGAAGATAAATCGACATCTTTGGATCCGCCATCTTAATTCGATAAGTAGGTACCTATGTATCTACGAGTAGTTCTTACTTACCTACTATGTTTTTTCCTCGTAAAAACAAGTTAAAAAAAAAAACTTCAATCGTGTTTATAAGCTGTGTCTCCGTGTATTAGATCCATTTCCATTCGTTAAACCTCCTTATGTTATGGTTGGGATAGTTCCAAACTTGTATGATGTAATGACTCATATAAATAAAGCTTAACAAAGGTCTAGGGCCAAATTTAAGTCACATTCGTCTTAAAAGGGGTACTTCCATGATTGCGTCATCGGCGTCGCTGCGTAGACTGATGTTTTGATGGAATTGCGTCATTAATTACTTTAATACTTACTGAGAATTTCTGGTACTTGGTTATTTTCCTGTATCATGAAGTAAACAAGAATAGATTATTAATTATCTTTTGAGATATTTTTGACTTGGATGAGTAATAGGTACAATCGCCAGTCTACACTAATCTACATCTACACTTCTACACTAATATAATTATATTATATCAAAATCAAAAAAAATCAAAATCAAAGCATTTATTTCAAGTAAGCCAGTTACAGGCACTTTTGAATTGTCGAAACAAAGATGAAAATTAAATGTAGCTACAGTCCCAGTCACAAGACATAAAAACTGTGAAAGTACTGTAGTTGCCCATTCCCTAGCGTAGATCTCTATGGAGAAGAACGGGCAAGAAACTCCATGGACACTCTTTTAAATCAGAATATTGTTACAAAATCTTGGTTACATCATTCACGTTGAGATGGTATATTATGTGAGAACAATGTAGCAAGATGTGCACGGTAAAAGTGTCCACAGCAAAAACACACACACAAAAAAAAATACAATTCAAAATAATTCATTCAAATAAGCCATGGCAACCAAGAGATGACCAGTCACAACTGACAGCGCCCGTTCACGGACATGACGCATGGATCAGCACCATTCAACTCAACCATTTTGAAGGGAACTAAATGATCCGACACATGCGCCACCATCAGCGAGACAATTGAGTGAGCATGACATACTCCAAATGCTCCAAACCGCCAGGGCACATTCTCGTCAAGAAAAGACGTAGGTTTCCAGTGAATGATAGCTTTCTAGTACATAGTACTCACACAATATGGGCTATGCATTTATATAATACTAAAGAGATTGATTCTATACAATGCAAAGATAGTTGTACAATCTTCAGCAGCTCCAAAAATACAATTTAATGCTATCAATTTATGCGCCCCTGTCCATGTGGAGCAGGACCAGCATTGAGCCAAGCATTTTTATCAGCGATATAATCGCTGAACTTGTAATATGCTTGCTTACATAGTGTGCGTTTAATGCATGTTTTAAATTTCGTCTCATTCAGTTCAAGAATACTTTGTGGAATTTTATTATAGCATCTCAAACAGTACCCCATGAAAGATGAGTCTACTTTAGCGAGTCTGAAACCTGGCTGAACTAGTTGGTCCCTATTTCTAGTACTGTAATTATGTCTGTCACCTCTTTTACCAAAAAGGTGCAGATTTTTTCTGACGTACATTATGTTTTCGTAGATGTATTGACAATGTACCGTCCGCGTCATGATGCCAATATCCTTAAACAGTTCCCTTAGAGAATCGCGCCTACGAAGATTATATACGGCTCTGATGGCTCTTTTCTGCAGAATAAATATAGACTCAATATCTGCAGCCCGTCCCCACAGCAAAATGCCATAAGACATTATACTATGAAAGTAACTAAAATAAACCAGTCTAGCGGTATCTACATCAGTATACTGACGGATTTTTCTAATGGCATAGGCTGCTGAACTTAGCCGCCCCGCAAGAGATGTCAAATGAGAACCCCATTGTAGCCTTGAATCAAGCGTAATCCCCAGGAAAACCGTTTTATCTACGAATTCAAGTTTCTCTTTATTCAATATTATATCACTACTTTTAACATTCGGTAAAGCAAATCTTATGCATTTGGTTTTTTTTTCATTTAATACCAAATTGTTTGCTGTGAACCAATTTTGGACCTGAAGTAGGGCATTATTCACGTCATCTAGATTTTGGGCCCGCCTATTTATCTTAAAAATTAGGGAAGTGTCATCAGCAAATAACACCATATTTTGAGGTTGGTTTTTCAGTAAATAGGGTAGATCATTTATATATACTAGAAAGAGGAAAGGACCCAATATTGAGCATTGTGGAACCCCCATTTTTACTTTTAACCCCTGTGAATTAACACCATTTATTTGAACATGTTGTTGTCTATAATTCAAATAAGATTTTACCAAACTAAGTGCAAGTTTACCCAGTCCGTAATGCTCAAGTTTCAAAAGTAATGTGTCGTGATTTACGCAATCAAACGCTTTGGAGAGGTCACAAAAAATTCCTATGGCGTCTTGAGACTCTTCCCACGCAGTAAATATGTGCTTTAATAAGGTTACACCGGCGTCAGTTGTACAACGTCCCTTGGTGAAGCCATACTGTTGATCATGTAAGATTCTGTTGGTGTTAAAATGATAGAGCATTTGATTAAGCATTACTTTTTCAAAAACCTTGCTAAAAACTGGTAACACGGATACAGGTCTATAATTATTAGTATCTTTACTGTCCCCGGATTTGAAAAGAGGTATGACTTTACTGTATTTCATTAAATCAGGGAAAACTCCTTGGTCTACACATAAATTAAAAATTAAAGCTAAGTAAGGGGCTATAGTCTCAAGTATGGATGTACAAACTTTGACAGACATTCCCCATAGATCTTCGGTTAGTTTGATTTTTATTTGCCGGAAAGTTTTAATAACAATCATAGGGTTAATGTGTTTAAATTTAAATTCAACCAGGCAGCCAGACACATTCGCCTTTAATAAACCAATTGAGAGTTCAGGTGAGGAAATAAGAGCCTCCGTTGTTTTTTGTGGTATATCGGTAAAGAACTTTACAAATTCTTGAGCTACTTCCTGATTAGAGCTTTTAGGACCACATGATGTATCTAATGTGTAGTTAGTGTTACGTATTTTCTTCCTGTTAGTCTCGTTATTTATAACTTTCCAAACTGTCTTTATTTTATTATCTGCTGTTTTGATCTTGTTGCTAATGTGCAGTGCTTTAGCAACCTTGCGTGTATTTCTAAAAATGTTTGAATACTTAGCAACATACTTGTTAAAAGTTTCAGTGTTTATAAAAGGCTTAAGGCCATAAAGCTCAAATAGTCTTTCCCTACTTTTTCTGATACCTGCTCTAGTTGCCCAATCACTAAATATGAATTTAGGGCAAATACTTTTTGTCTTCTTTTCAAAAGTTTTATTGAATTCCGTGTGAACTATTGAAAAGAAACGATCATACAATTGATCTATATTAATATCATCAAGGCCCATAACGCTTAACTTGTTCTGTAGCAAAATATTATACCTATTTAATCTGCTAGAAGTTATAGGTCTAAATTTAATTTGAACTTTTTGCGATGGGGGTGTATTACACCTGAAGGTTACAGTTTGTCCGCTATGGTCAGAGGGTAGACAATTTACTATTGCTTTATCTAAGTAATCACAATCGCGCTGACGACTTTACCTAGCTGACTGGCATGGCAGTCAGTAGTTTCTCACAATTCTCACCAGGCCAACTAAAAACACCACAAAAGCCCGCATGAACCCGATGGACTGGTCTCATTTCTTTTGTTATTGTCTGTGCAAGTAATGTTGTTCTCTTTTGTTTATTACAAGCAACGACTTCGTTTCTTATTACGCTCCACACACATACATCTTGGAGCTATCAACAGTTACCCACTAATTATAGAATAAATATCATTTGTCTGTTGTGATACTTAAAACTAATGTTTTATGTAAGTAGTTATGTATAATTATTAATCTATTTGAACTTTTGGACTTCGGATGATAGGACTTTGAATCAGCGGGGTAGATAGGTAGTGTGTAACACGCTTTACCGAATATAAAAACCTTCGGATTGTGATAGAAAGAGGCGCCTCTATGGTAGGGTTACCAGATGACAGGAATTTTTCTGACAAGTCCGGAATTTTATCTGCCTGTCAGGGAAACAGGGAAAATTGGAAAGTGTTAGGAATTTTAAGAAAAGAGAAAAATTTAAGAAATTATATTATAATAAAATCAAATTACGAACTACCTACCTGCTAATATTCAAAGAACGAAATCTAATACTTAGTTATTATCAGGCAATTAATTGATTAATTATTCATCTGATCCTCGTACTTGTAATTGCTGAATATAGCTTTCAGCAGGTGCTGATCTTCCCAATTTATATAATCACCCGCGAGTTTTTGAAAAAATATACTTTTTGCCAAAATCAGGAAATTTATTGCTGAGGCAGGGATTTTGCCTTATTTTTGGATCCCTACCCTTCAGGGGGGCAGTGATGTGTGCACTGGGTGGGTGGGTACTTACCTACACTAGGTAGGTACCTACTTTAAAAAAAAAGTAGGATTTAAATGTCTCTGTTCTATGTCAAAAAGACAGAGTTTAGTGTTCACAATGACTGTTTTTATTTTTTTTATTAAGTATGAATGAACAGGCAGTAAGATAATGCATTATCATTGTGTTTAAACATGGCGTCACATTTTATCCGTACCTATCTGTAGTTGTTTGGTGACCTCAGAGTGGCCTTGTTGTTCAGTCTCTGTGACAATAGTTTTATTTCCCATGACGCGTCATCCCCGCCGTAATATCATTCATGGATATTTCCATTGAAATCCTTGAACGTAATTTAATTACTTACCAACTTAATTGAAATCATCACGTGATACCTATATATAATTATGTTGATTGTGTTTTTTACGAAATGATCACAGTTTCACAATCTCATAGAGGTAGGTAGTCTTGAATCTGATTCATAAAAGTAAATAAACAAATTAAACAATCTACCTTCTGGTTTAGATGTCATTTCAAGTTCACTAGTCGCAAATCTGACCTGAGACAAGACAATGTCCCAATAACAACAACGTCACCTTTTAATTGGTTTTACTTATTTATTTATTTATTTATTTTATAAAAGGTAGCTTCACAGCTGACAGTACATTAACATAAAAAAAAAAAATCGAACATTACGCCAATTACGAAGTACACAGAAAAAACATTTGATTAGCTGAGAGTGACTCGAATTAAATAGGCATTTTAATTTGTGGTGTGTGCCTGCACGTGTGCGTGTGGGTAACTGTATGGTGTCTGTGAATGTTTGTGATGATGTGTGTGTCTATGTAAGTACTTATGAATAACTGGCACTAGTAGTGGCACTGAGTATCCCGTGTTTGATCCAGGATTTTAATTATCTCTTTTCTTTCTTTTCTTTTCTTTTTACTTTGTTTTCAATTTAAAATTTGTAATTGAGAAAATCTAAGTAAGTAAGTAAAGGTACCTACTTATCTAAAACCTCAGATTTTGCTTCTCTATACAGGGTTAGTTTTCAATGACTTTACTGTCGAAAAATATCAAATAAAATAATAGCATTATTTTAAAAATGTCCTAAAAATTTCCTAAATCATAAACCTAGTGGGAATCAATGCACTTGTGTGCGTGCATGCATCGCCAAATTTATGTGTGTGCTAATCTAGGTTGTTGCACTGAATTGTGCTGTTGCAATATCCACACGTTCGCTTTTTAGTGGCAGACAGAATAAAATTTTATTTAAATAAGTACTTAAAATGTTTTTGTTTTTTCATTAAGTACTTACATCGAAAATATTATCGATTCTAAACCATCTCTGAAAATTTGGTCGGTCATTGAAAACTAGCCCTGTACCTATACCAACATTTATCAGATTTATCATTGTTTTTTGTTTTGGGTTCAGCCACCAACCAAACTACAAACAAGTAAACAGCTAACTGAAACTAGGCAGCTTTAAAAAAAACAGTAGGTAGGGGTACTAATAACTAGGTAGCCAAAGAATACCTAAGCAGTGATTGTTTAGAAAAGAATAGCGCAACATTCCCATATAAGAAAATGCAATTGTCTCTTCGCCTTTGTCATGCAAAACAAGATTAATAATATGCTTATGCTTACCAAACAAATTTGCAGTACAGCCGGCAAGTTTGAGTGATGTAATCTAAAAGAGCATAAAAAGCTATGATTTTTGTTTGACCTATGTATACCATGTGTTTTTTATACGAGTCTACTGCGCAGTTTAGTGAGAAGCCACGACGCCAACGTTACTACTCGCTCGAAACTGGAGGTCGACCGCCTGGCATTGCCAAATTTGAACAGATGACGTCACCCTCGAAAACAACTTCAACAGACCATGATTATCGCTAAACAGGCACTCTGACGCGTGTTGAATAAGACCAAGTCAAACCGTTGTTCATCTCGAACGAGCAATGTATTTAGAACATGAGGACATCTTCAACAACACATCACAAACAATAATCATTAGAATGTAAGACGATGTAAAAACGGTCACGTCTTTTGCCACTCAACGGTCGATGTCTCCTTGGGAAAAATAAAGAGGTGCTCAAGTTACCCAGCTTCTTTAAGTAGACAGGCAATTAGTAGATATCTGATTCCACCGCACACTAGCCATGGACAAAGTATATTGTTACTGTATATTTGCATATCTTAATTATACAAATTAAGGCATTAACACGTGAGCAGTGAGCACACATCAATACCTACTGCGTCGTGTTGGAGCCATCGAGGCGTTGCTATTGTTGAGTTTCTATAATAATCACGCCTCCATGCTTACATCGTTTGTATCCTCGTGATCTGAAAGTTAGAAGCATTTGTGTTAGAATAAGTATAGCAAACATTGCCTTATTCAAAGGACGTGAAGTCGATAGCAGTACTGATCTGGTACTGGCAAGCCAGAGTAGGTATGTGCCTGCCACACGAAGATGGGGGAAAAAGATGAGGAAAGGTAAAGCTGTTCACATTAGGTAATAGGCAGTATGTGCCAAAGTCGTCAGTCAAGTTTCAACACGTCTGGCTAATTAATTCAGAAGTTTTTGGGGACCTCGTCATTATTATTATAATTTCTTGTTTTGCAGGTGCAACACAAACGCTGCGACATTTCCAGTTTTCTCAAGGAAAAAACAAAATCGCAGGGAAAATGAGGATCCCCTCATTTTCTATCCATTGTCTATCCAGACAGCAGAATCAAATTAATTATAAAACAGGAAGATAGCACGTCTGTTGCATAGAGTATTGGTCTGTTGTTTTAGAACAAGGCCGAGAGAGACGAGGACGACACACGCTGTCAGGCTCGCGGCGTAAGATCCCATTTCACGTTGCGCCTTAGGTCTAGCACAATGAACATTGTTCACTGTATTCAAAGAAGAATGCCTTCACGCATATAGTGGTTACGTGGAGTGAAGATGTAATTTTATTTTCTCTATTTATTCTACCCATATTTGTATTATTTTTTCGTTTACACTTTATGTATTTATTATTTATCCGTGTCTGACCGTGGCATCACTCTGTCTGGGCCCTATCAGAATACCAGCGCTGTGACGTTTTTTTTAAAATGTTACAGCATCATGCTGAGATAGGGGCCTTTTGGCCTCGTACAGGACTAATTTCATTTCATGTTTATTTTTTTTTATTTTTTTTCTCTTTGTTTATTTTTTTATTTTTACTATTTGTAAGTACTGTTAATTTAACCATTTTGTATTTGTGTTTTGTCCTGTGCGGGCTAATAAATGCTTTTTCTTTCTTTCTTTCTTTCTTTCTTTCATATAATTATTATGATACACCGCATTGTGCTCGCGAAAGGCACATGTTCAGGGAACAGAGGGATATTAACACAACAACGCGGCCTTAGCGCATCATGTGGGGCTATGTGATGTAAAGTTAGCTTAGTACGAATATGCCATCGCCTATAGGCACAAGACAAACAGATATCAAACAATAGCATTCATAAGTGATACAAATTAAATTAAGTAGTTATGAAACTCACATCAAGCAGCTTAAGATATTGGAGGTCTAAGAAGATGTTTTTGAGTGAAAGAAGAGTAATTTCCTGTGCTCGAATAAAAGTGAGATAACGTATTTTCACCGCATGTAGAAGTAGAGTAGAATGTTACAAAAATAGCTGGAATCAACGCTGAAACACCCAAAAAAATGAAGAGTATCAGAAATAACAAATTACTTCTAGTATGGTAATATGCTCTAGTGAACGTAGTCATTTTTTCCTAATTTTGACTGTTGTCGTGGGTGCATAGATTTACGAGCATAAAAAATAAGAAAAAAATACACAAGGATAACGTAAGTACATTTTTTACCTGGTAGGTATACTTTTGTAGGCTGGCAGTCTCATCTAATTTTGTAACGTAACTGAAACTAAAATGGCGTCCAACTAGCCATAGCTGAGAAAATATCCGAGATGTATACGTACTTATCCGTAGATTGCTCACGCCAGCTTTCTATTTGAACGAACTGACTAGCTGTCTGTTCGGTGGTAGCTTTCGCAAGTCGGTGCGTCGCCACCCGCCACCGAGCCGCGCCGCGTTGCGGATAGAAAGCGCCACGACCTCACTTTCACTGTACTAGCAAAACCAGAGAATGAATAACAGTCGTCATCCTGCATGGCACACCTTCCTGGATTGAGGTTGAGTTCATTCAACTTTTTTATCTGAAGCTTAGGTACCGGAACTTTATTCAGATTTCGATGCGGTTATTTAACTGATAAGTCATCAAGTAGGATAGAATCGTAGACCACACTGGTTTCTCCGACCGACTTAATAAAAACATGGTCAGACTTCGCAACCAGTGTTTTGACAAAGTGTGGCTAATGCATCTTGATTTCCTACTAATTGATTTCTTCATATTCTCATTGAACCAATGTGGCTGATGAAAGATAATTTCTCATAACATGGCGTTCTGTAAGATAAGAGCAGTGGCCCCCGACGTGACAAGATATTGTTAACTTGTGTAATTACCGGGAAATTATTATAACATAACAAACGAACGTGATGATCAAAGAGGATGTCACTCATCCAACTCGTTGAGTCAATATACTTCGTGTCAATTGATTTCCAATAACAGTTTACAATTGAGACAGACGATGCATGCGGGGCCCGCTCAATTGTTTAATCAACAATCGACTGCAGCAATTTGTGACGCCCGCGCCATTATGAGTTTTTAAAATAAATGCCATGAGAAACGTAAACCTCCATGAACATAAGGTCGCGGCGGGAGGTCTCCAACTCGACGGGCAAACAGGAAAACTTCGCACGAATACACACCTTGTGAACATTCGCACTTTACGAAAATTTACGGTGCTTGACGTACTAGTCAAAACACAAACTCTTGGAATCCCGAAGTTAAATATTTGTTCGCAATAACCGTAACCAATAAGATTACCACGGTTTCGACACAAAAGATTGTTATAGTTGCAACACGGTCTGCAGCCTGCGAGTTCTCTGACCAGTGACCAGTCGCGAACATTATATCTGCGGGTACATCAACTTTATCTTTGATTGCTTTATTACATAGAAATTGATAATCTTGTGCGAAAAGGCTTTGGTAAAGTAAATACTTGGAAAATTACAACTTGTATGAGGCAGGATGCACGGTACAGCAGTGGAGCGAAACGGTTGCGCGCTGCGGCGCAGAATGTTCGTGAACCGTTAAATTATGTAACGAATTACATTTTTTTTATTTTAAACTTTATGTTTTAAGACTAAAGACCTAAAATTGTCTGTAAATTCTTTACAACTTATCGCGTTAACGCCACAAGCTGAGATAAAATTTCGTAGCCGGCAACTTCGAGAATGTTACAACTGTAAAATTGGACTTTAACGTGCAAACGCATGGTTTATATTTGCTGCACGTCTGGATGGTTCGAGAGTCGTTCTAGAACGTAGCGGTTCAGTTCTATGAACCGCTTCCGCCGCTGCTCCTTCCGTCTCGGGTTGCTGGTTGCAGACATTCCTGAGGCGGGCACCGGACCCGGCTTAAGAATGCTGACCAGACGGGGACGCGCTGATGGCATGATAGCTTAATGCTCCCTCGAACGGCGGCTCTGGCAGGAATTCCATACTAAAATCGTTCCAGTGTTACTCGTGATCTTTCTGTTTCAAAAAAATATCGATATTTTTCAGTGTTATCTTAAATAATTAGACTTTTGTCAGTCTGTTCTCGTCAATAGCTTTATTATCTGACCTTTTGTCGATATTTTCTGTCGGGTCATGTCATAAAGTTTTTATCTAAGTATAAACCGTGAGAATGATTATGGGCTGCGGTCCCATGTCTTTGGTCCATTCATGTGCGCTTAATACTCAGTCCCACGCACATTTGTGATCCATGTGTGACTACAAAATGCTCCTTGCATTATACTTAGTTTCGGCAGTTTCGTTTATATTACAAATATTCGGCCTTGTTGTTATGAAACATAAACTGTATTATAATGTAATTGATTATTCTACTTATATTATTATGCTTTGTAATCTTTTGTTTGCTATTCACAAATTCTGTCAGACTAACCAGTCACAGTTCAGCAAGCTCGATATCAATACGGTTTGTAACCAAATATTGTACAATCTGGCATGTTATCAGTATTTTTATCAGTTAGTAACATAGTGTTCCACTCTAAAGCGATTCCCGCCACACATGGTCTCTTTATAAAGATTTCTCAATGACAGACATTCACAAGTTATGGGAACATTTTTTCGGGAGCGTAACGGTTTTTGTATTATTTTTTGTCGCCTTTGACCGTGTGAAGGGACCTCAATGGATGCATGTGAACGGGTCGCCCATTTACAAAAGATCTATGATAATACTTGTGCTATCCTCATTCAGCGAGTGCGTGCATCGCGAGAGAGGGGCGAGGGAGCTCTTTCTTCGTTGGTGTTATGTTAAGCGTCTTCAATGAGCTGTTTCTTTGAGAACCGTCTCTCTTTCTTTGCATTGTTTGATGTTTTCACATGGACTTGTTACCAGGAATTGTGCAAGTGGTAGGAAATATCATCGTTTCCCATAGCATGTATTACCCGTACCTACACGATGACGTGGAATTATAGTAATCGCAGTTAGGTACTTATCTAATAATAAATAAAATCTAACTCTTACTAATATTATAAATGCAAAAGTTTGTGCGGATGGATGGATGGATGTTTGTTTCTCTTTCACGCAAAAACTACTGAACGGATTTATAATACGCAGTTAGTTTATGACCTGGATTAACACATCTTAGGCTACTTTTTATCCCAGTAGTATGATCCCGAGGGACAATGATCGAACTCCACGCGGGCGAAGCCGCGGGCATAGGCTAGTGGACTATACATATAATAAGTGAAAAAAAAACACTTCATTTCATTTCAGTTATAGTGCTGGTCCACTACAACAAAGTAGTGTATGAAGACTCCGCTCTGGGTGTTACATAAAAGTTACAAAATGAAAAAGTCCGTAACGAAACGAACCCTTTCCCTTAGCTATGGAATGTCGGTCCGTCCGTCCTTCAAGCGATTATGGGACGTCGACTCGGCCCAAATTACCATAACACGTTCAAACTCATTAAAATAGAATTAGTTAATTGTTTGGGAAAACCAGGTTGATTGAAAGACATCGAAAACTACATTCTGTAGTCATTATAGGTATCGTCATAAGAAATGTTATCAAGTCATTAAATGGAACTGTCAATTCTAGAAAAACAATTATAATCTAGTTAATTGAATCAATAAACAATGGCTACCTTTTTTTTCGTAACAATGTGATTGTTGACCAACTTTTTATTATCTTGTTGTTGTTTTTGTCTTCTTCTTATCTGTTACTGACAACACCGATGCATCCATTTCTATTTTTAACTTCTGAATTAAAATACTTACCTATCATAAGTCATTGTAAGGAGACCCGGTCTTTGACCTGCAGTCAGCACTAAGCATTCTTTACCAAAACTAACCAAAAATGTGATAGGTACCGGTTCTTTGTTTTTATAAGCATTTACATTTAGCATTACGATGAAAATGCCGAATAGCTATGAAAAGTAGATTTTCGCGAATTCCATTTGACCTTTCGGGCGGCGCGGCGAGGCATGCGAGGTGCGGCGCGGGCGCAGGCTCGGTCGCGTTCTCACGGGAACGCCGGTGATTGCACCGCATTACGCCCTGCACTGGGTCGCTACGACCGCCGGGCACATCCAGCCACTCGATAGCGGACGAGGCTTTATTTATGTGATATTTTAGTGGTAAAGGTTCAAAAATATCGCCAGCGGAACTACCTAATGCTAGAATGTCTACTTTGTGTCCAAAACCTCCAAAGGTCAGTAGAAGATTAAACCTAAGATCCTCAGCAGTTTGTATTAATAAACATTTTTCTAGGATTGGAATTCTGAAAGCACTGTTAAAGTTCTTTTAGTAAACGTATAGAGAACAATAACGAAATTCGTCATAGATCCTGGATCATTTAAGTTGCTTGAAAATTGATAAAACATTCAAAGAAAAGTTCGCAAGTACAATGTAAAAGTATGAGCAAGAGGCCTAGTAGGCTGACCCCAAAAGTAACCTCGTATATTTACCTCCTTGAAAAAATATCGGCATCACTAATTCACTAAGCTACGCAACACCTGTCATATGTATGAGCCATCAAGCTACGCAAAACCAAATTACTATTAAAAAATATAAGTAATCGAAACATATCGTACAAATCGTACGTATCGTCATATAATTATCGTAAACAGGATTAAAAAAATATCGTCATCACTAAAGCTACGCAACTCCAGCCATGCAGGCTAGTGCTACGAGGAAACTCCCGTAGGCCGTAGCACTGCATAGTGCGTCTACGTCACTCTTAAGCTGTGTTCACCAGAGATGTGCTAGGTCGCTGAGCGGTGCGGGGATGCGTAGCGGACTCGTTTTTCGCTCGCGCGCGCCCGTCCCTCGCACAAACACCTCGCATCGCAACACATTCCTCGCACACATCCTTCCCTTGTTTTGCATGTACATACAAAAACCTCGCTCCGCTACTGAGCCGTTACCATTAGAGCTGCGTTGAGCGAGGCTACGTAAATGAAGTGATTCTATTGGTTCATAACAAACACATTATGCTTTGCTACGCAAACTTGCACATATCTCTGGTGGAAACGCAGCCTTATTACTTTCGTAGCAGTCGTAGTAGTGCGTACGCGTAGTAGATCTTGTAGTATCAGTGCGTAGTAATATCGTAGGACATTGCCATCGTAATTCGTAACCAGTGGTGCTACGTTAACCGATAACCGAGGAAACCGACCCTTTTTATCGGTCAATTTATAAATTAAATTAGAACCTGACGCAAGTCATCCACTTCATATCAGTTTAGATTTAAACGAAATGGCCACTAATATATCCAGGTAGTTAGATGCAGCTATAGTACTACGTGAAAATGAAAAACCCTACCTACTCATACTGTTTGTGAATTACGAACTGGCTTTTTTATTTTTATCTCATTTATTTGGGACAAATAACAGTCATACGTTACAATATTAATATTCAGTTTAGGTATTATAGTAAAAACGTATAACCCACACTAATGTGGGTAAAAAAATTAATAACCCGGTAAAAGAAATTAATAAGGAAACGGACGTATCCAGAAAGGGAGAGTAAGAAAATAAAAATAAACCAGAATCCTTTAGTTTGTTGTCACCTATCTCATTACAACATAACAACAGCAAGAAACAATCATCGTTAGGGATGACCAGCAAGTAATTCAAATATGCCATTTTTTTCATTTGTTCTGATTATGCGCGAAAATATCAAAATAAATAAAATATGTGTTGTACGTTTCTAAATCGGCAGAGAGGAGCTCATCATCATTTCAACCGTAAGACGTCCACTGCTGGACATGGGCCTCCCCGAAAGGAGAGGTTTTTGCCATAATCGCCACGCTTGGCAGGCGGGTTGGCGATCGCAGTACTGTTGTTGCAAAAGCACAGCAGAGAACGCCATTGCCCACTCTCTGGTAAGTCCCTGAGTCGTCGCGAGGAGTTCGCTCTCCAGCATTTGTCCTCCATTTCTTTGTGTAGAACAAGCGGGGTGCTCGCACTTCCCGCGGATTAACAGTCCTAAGTACTACATAACATAATCTACGTGTATTTGAAAGTTCTATACAGTTATACATACAGTTTTCATACATTATCTAATTAAAATACAACCATCAGGTTTTTCTGGATCTTCATAGAAATCCGAGATACCGACTCCACTCGTAGATCATTCATCACTTCACAAACACAGTGCTGTGAGACTTTTCCCATTGGAGCGCGCGACTGCGACTTGTTTCCAATCAACAATGGAATGCGCCGACTTTTTGGTCTGCGCCCGCGCGGCTGCTCTCGCGCACGGGAAGATCAAGTTTTTATCCAGCCAGTGTTAACTCAATTGGAAACAAGGACCTTAGATTACCTTAACTGTTATTTCTAAATAGCTTTTGGTATTTCTTGTTGGAACTTAAAGAAGTGGTTTAAGGCGTGGTAGCACCACTTAGCATTTAGTGAGGACTGAGGATGTTCTATTTCTGTCAATCGTTTGAAGTTTTTCGAGACAGAAAGATGATTATGTTTAACGATAAATTCTTAAGTGATTGTGCCACGGATGCCCATTAAGTTAAAAGGGAAAATATACAAGTCCGTGATGCTTGTTGTACCGGTACTGTATAGATCGGAATGCTGGGCTGTGAAGAAGATAGATGAAAAAATATTGCATGTAGCGGAGATGAGACTGTTGATGTGGACATGTAGAATGAGTATATTAGAGGAAGTTTGAAAGTTGCGCCAGTAACAGAAAAGTTGAAAGGGAATCGACTGTCTTGGTATGGGTATTATGTGATGAGGAGGGATGAATCGGATGTGACTAAAAGAGTGATGAGTCAAATAAATGTTGATGAATCGAGATTCGAGAGGGAGAGGAAGACCAGAGAAAAGATGGATGGATTGTGTGAGGAATGATACGAAGGAAAAAGGAGTAAATGATAGCGTGACGAGACCTCAAATAACATAGGTCAAGGTCAGGAAGATGATGATTGTGTTGCAGTTAAATTCAGAGTGTCATTATAAGAAGAAGTATGATAGGTAGTAAGTACCGCTTGTGTTAAAGTCTACGTTAGTTAAACCGTTTAGGTATAAGCTTTAATTTAAAGTTCTAAGTTCTCGTGCTTCGCCTCTCAGTTAACTCCCCGCCTTTCAAGTTTAATATTTTTGAAAGGCGAGTTAACCTTACTTACCTAATCGTTTTGTCAGTTACTGTACGATGTGTTAGCTTGTACTTATAGTTTTGTATTAGAACAGTTCAATTGGTCTTGACAGCAACATTAAGACTAGTTACTAGTCCACTTCAATACCCGCAATTACAGACACAATTAAAATAACAATGCACCGTGCCCATTTGGGCACGGCTGGGAACATAAGGGTTCCCGGCGCTGTAACGACGTGACGAGACACTTTTGATCGTTGACAATCAACACATGCTCTGGCCCATAACTTACAATCAGAATTTATCGAGGGCCAAACAAATCGTTTAGTGATAAGCTTAGTCGTAGATCTCTTAATATTGCTGTCAAGACCAATTTGAATGAACACTTCAAATTAATAAGACAAACTATAGTCTAAGTCACAGTCATCTCAGTCTTTGTCTATCTGTCAATGGACAGGTTCTAAGAAATAACCTACCTACATAATAATTTAACTTGTTTTAACTAACATGTTGTCGAAAAAGCCGTGAACCGTAGCCGGGGGTAAACCGTAGGTCCGTAGCTTGCATTTCATAGGCAATTTTGATTTTACTCAGATCCAATGAAATACTGGTGTAATAAATTATTTAGTGCAAAAACGAATAGTAAATAATACATAATATTCAATGACCACAATAATATTTCCCTGGTTATTTGATGTTTCATGCATGACATAACCACTTGCGTCATTTGCGATATGAAAGTCATAGGTATTGATTTTGAAATGATGTAAACCCCTATAGTACCTACTATTTCTTGTCTTATTTGAAATTACACAATGTACTATCGGGGACACTCCCGCCTGACCACCACTAAGCTAATTTTTGCTTGCACTCGCAACATAGAAACACTCTACTCCCGCCCCGTTGGCTTTGTATCTAAATAATGAATGAAAAGATACCGAATCGGCCGAGCCATATTCTGTGGCCGAGCGCACTGACGACGCACACCAAACGAGAGTTATTGTTATTTTGAGCGCCAAAGTTGACGCTTTCCTAATAGGCCCAAACTTTAAGGGGGCGTAGCTCGGCGTCTCCGCATGATTTAAGCGAAAAAAAAATTAAATGGTCAGGCGAAAGACCACGATTGTACAAATGTAATACCTATTACCCAATTCCAATCATAAATCGATAAGTCTATAGATGAGCAAGTAGATCTACAAGGTTAAGCAACGGTTGCCGAGGTTAGTCTGTTGACGACTTGACGCGTCCGCCCTAACATACCAAGTCCCTTCCGTGCCTCGGAAAGCACGCTAACCCGTTAGTCCTGGCTATCGTTTGTAGATCTTTGGCAGTCGTTACGGAAAGCCAGAAAATTTGACAACCAGTCTTACCAATAACTAGGTTATGGAGAACAGATGGGATAAAATACTATTCAGCTGCATCCGGTTAGACTGGAAGCCGACCCCAACATCCTATCCATGTAATATTATAAACGTGAAAGTTTGTGAGGATGGCTAGATGTTTGTTAGTCTTTCACGCGAAAACTACTGAACGGACTTGGATGAAATTTGGCTCGTAAATAGTTTTTAACCTGGATTAACATAAAGGATACCGTTTATCCGTAGTATGATCCCGTGGGACAGTTACCGAAATGCACGCGCGGGCGACGCTGCGGGCATAAGCTAAAAGAGGCCCGCCTTTGACTTGAAGATCCAATATACTTAGAAGCCACAGAAGGAGACCTCGAGCTAGCCCAATGAGGGCTATCGTTTTAGAGGTCACCAGATGGCGCCGCTGTCGAGTACCTAAGGTCCTGTCATTCATTCTATTGTGTACTTTAGAGTAATAATAGCTTCATAAAAAGTTTATATATACTTCAGATACATATTTACAATATTGTCCCTAAAATTAGCAAGCATTAAACATTTAAAAATCTTACTTCCTCCAAGTATTAACAAATTAGATCCAAACTTGCTACTTAAAATATTCAAGACATAAATAATCAGGAATTGCCCAATCTTGGCCACAATCGTGAATATTAGGAAAAATCCGTGATAAAATTGCGAACACTATGGCATCTGACATTTCTGAAGACCTTACTCTACACGAACGCCTCTAGCGGCGAATTCATGCGCGATAGCTCCCACCCAAAATCGAGAACATGATAATGGGACCTGAAGAAGGAGTATTGGTAAGTACATTTATCTGGTCTGACGTCGTATGTTCAGTTCAGTGACGCGTACACGATGTAGGTATCAAACATTTTTTTTTATTAGAAATTATATTTTTGACACACTGTGATAAAGACAGCATAATAATATGAACTGCTTGCCCCGAATTCCAATAAGGAAACAAAAGAATATTAAGTGGTAGGTACAACACAAATGTACACAATGGACTTTGAAGACAATTCGTCACTTTTTGTTGTTGATTGAGTTCACGTGACAAAATTCGCCACTGTTATTAATGGCCTTAGCGGCACAATTATGGTAGATCAATTGAATCAATTTTAGACATCACTTTTGTGTAGCGGTGCTTAGACGACACCTGCTCTCTAAATTAGTGGTTCCTAACCCATGGTCCGCGGACCACCGGTGGTCCGCAGGAGCCTCGCATATGGTCCGCGATGGAATGCCATAAACTTGAGAATCTTGTGATACGGGGGAGACACAGGCAAAGATAATCTAAGATGGCGCCGCCATAGCTGGTCTCAATCTGACCAATGAGGTTAAGCTATTTTGAAATATGAAATGACATTACCACATATTCAACCAATGACGATGTTGGGAACCAGCTATGCTAGCGCCATAATTTGTGCACAACAGAATCGACATCACTGGTGTCGATTCTATTGTGCACAAACTAAACTTAATGTAGGCTGTTGCTATCTTTTTCTCTCTAATAAAACGAGAAAGAGACGGGCGTAATTTAGAGCTGTCAAATTTAGTTGGAACTAATATTTCTATACAAATGAAGGGTGCACGTAAAAACATGTCGACTAAAAACACGGTGAAGTGCAAGGCATAAACTAGTTTGACATCTCAAACTTAGTTCATAATCATAGCTATAGCCGTTCTTTTCTCGCACTGCCTTTTAGTAAAAGGTAGCAATAGCCTAAATTAAGTTAAGTTTGTGCACAACAGAATCGACACCAGTCTCCCCAGAAGGCTGGTCCTTCGTGGCGCCATGCACCGTACATTCGAATAATGTTATTGCTCCAATGAGGCTATGAGTCAGAACTGCCCTAAACACCCACTCGTTATCACTTGCTTTTTTCGTGTAAATATACTCAGATATCGTTATGGCAACGATAAGATTACTGTGGTTAAAGAGTTTATCATGTTTTCGGGTGATATGCTAAGAGGTGGCGGTTTGCTCTAGTTTGGAAGATGAGATAATCACTAATCAGTCATGATTATCTTATTTGCCTAGTTTGGTTATGTTTGCGTTTGGAACACAAAATCACTGTGACATGCGTAAAGAAACCCAAGTTTGGTCTAGTTTTCCTACTTCAAGCATCTTCTATGCAATTCTTTCTAATCCCCTTTGAAGTATTGGCAGAAATTCAGTTTAATCTAACTTATACCGGTTGTGCCCTTACAGTTTAATGCAAGTAGGAGAATTCCTCTTGCATCTTTTGGACGGTCCCTGTTGTCTCTCTTGGGGCAATATGTTTGGGGTTGTTTAGAATAAAATCTTTCTCAATAGATCGTGGATTTTTTGAATAATGCAAGCCTAATTTAGCAGTTGAAATGCAATTTTGAATAATAATTAACTGTCATTTCGTCGACCAAGCATAATGTTATATACAGAAATGTCTAGTGAAGCAAATTTTCCTTGTTCGCTTTGACCGTTTAGAGTCGTGTTTCCTTATATTTATTCCTGTTTTGACTATAAACCAAAGCATTTAATAATTTACTTGCGCATGCTAGCTCTGAATCAGTATAATAATATGGTTGGTGTGGTTACTGAATGACTATTTGAGTGTGGCTTCATGTACAGAGAGGGCAAAGCAAATAAGTAACCATGGCACCGAAATATACTTAGTTGAAGTTTCCTTAGAAACCGATGGATGTTTTCGAATGAAATTAAATGAAATCGATAGAAATAATCAAATTCGTTAATTTAATTAAATTTCATTTGAAGACGAAATAGTATAGTTATAGTTCTTAAAAAAACTGCAATTATATATGAGGACCATGGTTACTTATTAGTTATTTGCTTTGCCCTCTGTACGTCGTTTTCAGCGATGTTTTCCTTCAGCGGTTGCTCACTTTATATGGCCCCGTCTCGTTATATTAATACATTCTGTATATTGTTAGCTATTTTCATTTATTTATATACTGTTGTTATCAAGTGTTAGTCCACTATCGTGGCGAGCCAACGGTCACCGCTGCCCGCTGCGGTATCAAGCACAACTATGCTCGACCTAGATCAAGACAGTGTGCACTCGGTAACTGTTGCTTGCCGATTATTGCTTTTATTTCTTCAGGCCCATTCAGGAACATATTGCTTTGATCTCTTCACAAATGTGGCTTATTATAACTAAGTAGCCTAGGTAGTGCCGCAGCCGAAGGGGATTTGGACCTTGAACGAAGCTTTTGTAAAGACTTCCGTTGCGGTTGTGGGTCGAATAACCAACATAAATTGGCTTTTGCTTTAGGTACCGTATAGTACAATCAAGCTTACTTTCGCACATTAGACACTTTTAAAGTACTTATATAGAGCAAACGAATAGTCAATTAATAAAACAACTGTTGTTTTATTAATTGACTATTCGTTTGCTCTATTTAGGTACTTTAAAAGTGTCTACAACACATCGTTTTTAATTCACACTTCCTAATTTATTTAGCAGAATACACTTGAACGCGGCCCATAGAGTTTCGAAAGTAACGGACGGCCTCATTGCGGTTCGATTGCCACTGCCAAAAAATAGCCAAAGACTACGATTCGGACGTTGACCTTCAAACGGTTACACTATCTAGGAATCAGTGAGTCACAATCATCAACTCATGGGAAGTTTTGGCTTTATGTGCTTATTAAGTATCAAGGTATGAGTAAATTGACCTCAACATAATTTATTTTCCTTATAGACTCAGGTAAGAAAAAGTTTGTGCAAATTTTGACCACAGTCTGACCGATATCAAGTCTGTTTCATAAGAAATTAATGTGAAACGACTTTGTCGGTTTTGACTCAAAAAATTCTTAAAACTGAGTAAAAACCTTCATTATTTTAGCTGGCCCGAAATGCCAGAATCCAACATTTCTCCAGTCAGATGGTTCGTTTTATCTACGTACAAGTTACACCTGCATCAACGAGGTACGGTTTTTAACAAATCTGTTTATGGTAACGCTAGCAGACGCAAATGAAATAATGGCCTACATTACACCCACGCGGGATCGACAGGTCCAATTCGGGAGTTGCATCAGGGCTACGGCTGTTTATTTTGGTCGCATGACTCGAGACATGACGGAGTTGCAGCATGAGATCACCAGTTTTCATTATCGACCAACTGAGAAGTCGACTTTGTAAAAAAACGGTTGAAAAACAAACTGTCAGATCACTTAATACGTTCTAATTCTAAACTTTTGCAAGGAACAGTCGATATAGAATTTGTATTTAATTTTATAAATCATGTGTCTTCGTGTTGTATAAAAACTAATTATGGAGATAATTAGTAACCACGTTGTCTAAGTAAAGACTGTATTCCCCCACAGATTATAAAAAAACAGACCACCGCGAGCATAACGTTACGTTTAAAACTGTACACAGTGTACGAGCACGGTAATATTGTCCATATTGATGGTTAGAAATTAGAATAGAATCAATATCAATGAATATTTTAAGAACAAATCCGAAGCATAGAAAGAAACTGGTTTAGTTTTTTTAGTTGCGGTACCTAGGTAGTTCAAGTTTTGTAGGATTTGATTCATATCACATTGATTGATTAATGTTATCCTTATTTTATAAGCAAATCTTTTATTGTTATTAATATTTTCTGGATCAAACCCAATAAGTTACCTATTGGATTACTTTCGGATTGATTTCGTTCCTACTGACATTGAGACATGAGTACTAGAATCCTTTTCGTTCAGACAATATTTTACATCGGTTCACTCCATGCATGGGTTCGCTCAGATAAAATTAAATATAATAAATACAGATATTTATCTTTGGGGCCAGCATCTGGCTACAATCGTGTCGAAACTTGTTCTACACGTGCAATTAGAGGGGTCACACAAATAATATCGGATATTATTTAAAATTTTCGCCATCCATTATTCTCTCCCTAAATACTGGGCCCGTACCGAATTACGTATTAATGTATTCAATCCAGTTTCTATTCATATGTAATTCAATGTTTTTGTAAGCTTTTTAGAGCAAGAACTGGGTCGCAGATGGGCGCTGGATTGAGAAATTTAAATAAAAACTTGGTGCGATCTTTACAAATATTATCATCCATGAATAAGTAATAACAATGAATCCGCCTGGCTATGGGCTTTTATTTGGAGTGGTTCTGGAAAGTACAGAATAACGGACGGTTTGAAAAGTGACGGTGCGTATGTAACGCCCGCGAAATTCAAATTTTCTTACGTTTTTTACAATTTGCAGGCCAGTGCTAGGTTGTATGTTGATTAAAATATTATTCGCGGTTGTTAGACGTATGTAGTTACAGAATTATAATCATCAAAATCATCAATACAACCCTCCACGTTCATGTAACTCGATTGAATGACTATTTCATGAAAAAGTCGACCTAGCACTGGCCTGAAAATTGTAAAAAACGCAAGAAAATTTGAATTTCGCGGGGTACCATGGGCCCTGGAGCATCAGCCTTAAAGACCTGAACAATTAAGTGCCAAATCTGGTGGAGTTCTTGATGACAAAGAATACTGACATGCAGGGCCGGATCTAGGGGGGGGGCAAGCCGGGGCCCATGCCCCGGGCGGCAAGTTTAGGGGGCGGCAAATTCAAGCTTGTCAATATGGTCAAAGTTGCGATAATGATGAGTTGTAACGATACAACTCATTGATTTCTGTTGAAGACTGGAAAACTGTTCCTGTTGAAGAAGAAGGAGCGCCCTGCAGACACCCCATATGCATACTAGCCCATCGATTTAGATCTCTCTCTTCTGAGGAAAGACGTAAAATTTTCGAGCTCGCTTCGCTCGCTCTTACAGCCTAATTTCTCTTGAATTTTGACTTTGTCCATAAGTCACCTAAGTAACTCCGATAGTTCGAAACAATTCTAACCTGTCCAAGGTAGGTAAACTGTTAAGTTTTCGAATTGGCTTCGCTTGCTTTTTAGACTACTTTCTTTAGACTTTGCCTAAAAGTCGTCCAAGTAATTCCTGTATGAAGGATCGAAACAATTCAAACCTGTCCAAAGCAAGGTGTCAAAAAATTTTCGAGCTCGCTTCGCTCGCTCGTGCAGTCAAGTTCTTCTTAAATCTTAACTTTGAAAGTCAACCAAGTAACTCCTGTATGAAGTGACGAAATAATTCTAATCTGTCCAAAGTAGGATGTTAAAATTTTCGAGCTCGCGTCGCTCGCTCTTAGAGTCTTAGTTCCTCTTTCTCATTAAATTGTCTCCCTAAATTGATTTAGTAGCATCTATTTAAGAATCTAATTTTCATTTAGTGCCTAACCTTTTCAAATAACTCTTCAAAACCTAAACTAACCAATCCGAAGTCACGGAGGTGCTAACGTTTTTGAAGTGGCTATATGCACTTCAGCTACATCCGTAAATAGTAAACTTACAAATCGCACCCTTCCGATAGGCCCCCCTTCTGGCCCAAAAGCTGGCGACGCCCTTGGCCAGGCCCCAAGTAGTATTAGCCCAGGGCCCAACAAACTCACGGTCCACCCCTGGGCCTATGGCCATCATTAGGCGTCTGATGGGTGAAATAATGATAATGATAAAAATAAAAATATAGACGGGCGGGGGCGGCATTTCTTAGTTTTTGCCCCGCCTCGAAAAATTTCAAGATCCGGGGCTGCTGACATGACATCATTCGTTAACCGTTATGTCCATAAGACAACGAATTGCCGAGTTTCTTTTATATCATCAGCGAAAAAATAAGTGTACTCAACGAGTTTTCTATCTCTATTGGCTTTTCTACCTTTCCAATAAAGTCCATTTTTATTTTGACTATTGCGTGTGACATGATGATGTGGAATAAATCTTTCGATTTAACGACATAATGCTGGCTAGTTATGCGCGCGTGCTCACGACCTAACTATTGTCATTTACATCATTGACTATTGTTCCCTGTTCCGTGACTTCAAATAGCTAAGTAAAATACTAATTAGTTACCAAAGAGATAGGTATATTATTATTGTTTCTACTCATTGCCGTCAAGGTGACGTTTTTTATTGTAAGTATTGTTTTTGTCTATCGGATATTATTGTGGAAAATCTGATGCAATACGGTACCAATTGTGTTTTTGTTATTGTTGTCTTAGAAAATGTCTGTTTGATTCCTCAATGACTAAAATAAATCTTACCATCTCAAAATCACATTATTTTCGAGATTTGTATTAGCGATTAAGAATTGCAAGGAAAGGTGACAGCTTAACACCGTGTAGTTTAAGTAAGCCCTGGATACGAGCTATGCTTGCCTCTTTTTTATGACTGAAGCCGCTAATGTAAAAACCAAGGATATGGATAGAATAACAGTAAGTACGCCAAATACGGGCTTTGGACGTAGAGTTGTGGACACCAGCCCGCTATACAATACAATACAAAGTATAGAATAACTTTTCTGGTAGAATACTAAGTAAAAATAGAACGTCTAACAAGAAGATTACCTAGTTAAATAAAGACCACGATTGGTGGATCAGTAATCCAACAATAAATGGATGACATGAAATGGATCAGTAATAAAACAGTAAATAGTTAACAGTGCAAAGGCTAATGTTTTGCCATTAGGTACTACAAGTTCAATACATTTTTGGTTATACCTGAGAAACCCTTCAAATTTGGAAAGTTGCAGATATCTGGCATTTGAAAGATTAATTTACCTACTTCTCTGTGATTTCCAAACCAACCTTGTAAGTAGCAAAAACTTAGGTGCAGTCACAACACAGTGATTTACGTCTTTTGCAACACCCTCGCGAAGTTATTTAACGTATAGCGAATTGCAAAACTGGTGAATGTCATTTTGCATGATGTATGTCCGAAATGATAGTAAAGGCATTACTGTACCCGCAGTGGTGTACCGATAGAGCGGATGGTCCCATTCCGCTGCGATAACGGTACTAACCACCGCTCACAAATAACTATGCACCTATCACTAAGTTCCGGTGATCAATTTATTTATGTTGTATGTGATGTTATTTATATTGATAATTACGTGTTTCATTAATAAAAATTATGAATGGATGCAGGAATTACGTCATCTAAGCGTTGATAAGCAAGGCTCTACGTTTTGTAAGGTCATTTCGAATCTGTAAATTCATATTTGCTTAGTACATACCTAGTTTGGAGTTGATGAAAATCTCAATGAACTTCTGAATTATTATTATATACTCAATAATTGAGACTGGATGAAATCTTTGGTAGGAGATGATCAGCTATTGGCTCTTCTGAAATGGCAATATTTGTAGTTGAACGTAAATGGATCCCAGTAGGGCTGAGAGTCTGCTCTCGCTGGCAATTACACCTCATTTTGAACTCTAACATCACAAACTCTTTGCTGAATGGAATAGAGTCCAATATCCTTTAATCCAATTTAAGATTTATAGCAATTGGCGTTGAGAGCGAGGTCCATTTAAGTCCGTTGATTTGTATTCTCACGCCTTTAAAGAGTAGTTACTTTCAGGATTATAGCCCTATCCGTTATAACCATTCGTCATGGTCCTGAATTAATATTCCTTCGCTGTCATCTTGTAGATAATTGTGATCTTTAGCTGAAGTTAGTAGAATTTAGTTAAAAAAGTCGGTGTTGCCATACGCGTTGTGTGCGAAACGTGCGACCGCAACATTCCCAGTGCCTCAAACGATGTCACTTGTGGCGATCGGCGACAGACGGCCGTTTATGGCGCGGAGGAATGTGGTCTGCTCTTCCACTGCCTGCGACTCATGTGAGGAGTGGACAGAGACTGGCAGTGGCGGGGAACTGGCAGGAAAACGCGGCAACGACCTTCATAGAGGGAAGGAAAATTAATCAATTTTTGTTTCCGAAAAGGTGGCTTACCTTTTTTGATTAACATAAGGAGGAAGAGTATATATTATGCAAACCGGTTGTTAGGTACCTTGCTCATGTTCTGATGCATTTGGGGATAACTATTTATTTACCCTGTGTAGGGTTTTTCGGCAAAGAGAATTCAGAAAACTGTGTCGTTTTCTTTCTGTATTAAGTATGCATTTTTTTATTATATAACTTTGATTCTTTCCGTATGCGTAAGCGTATGTATGGTTATTTCTTGTCATAGGTATCTAACCCAATATTTTGCATACATTGCTGTCTCTCGTCACTTACACCAAATTACAAAATGACTCGACAACCGCGAGAATGCATGCTTGCCAACTACATACTTAAATGACACTCAAACTTATTTGTTTTAAATGCTTGCAAAGGCTTAGGTATGTATTTTGATTGCTAAATAACTAAATATTACAAGCCAAGCATTCTAATAAAGCAACTGCTTTAATTTGTCATGTATTGCTAATAAATCATGTATCGAAGTAATAAATAGTATCATTAACAAGTGCATGGAACTAGGAAGTTCTTTGGTGTACAAGCCTTGAACGGGTCAATGCACAAAGGTGCCGACGAACGACCATCTAAGAGTATCAGGCCCACACAGTGCCCGCCGCCAGCTAACGGTGCCACGCTCAAATATTTTACCATTACACTGAGCATGAGCCTAGCCAGCTAACTGTGAATAAACACAAGTACTCACTGTACCTATCAACCTTAAAAACATGTAAATGTTATGTACAGACGTGATATTCTCTGAAGATATACATATTTAGGTTGTTAAGTGACGGCAGAGGGCCGGTTGCGGCGTTTCGGACACGCTCAAAGAAGTAAGTGCATGCGAACTCCTTGCCATCGTGAGCCTGTACAATGTGGACAACTGATGCGGGTAACGTCGAAACCTGTAGATTGAAACGTCGATACGATATGTGGACCCACTTCAATAAATCTACCCGTTTATCATAAACCTGCTCTCCACAATCTTGCGGTTTGCAAGTCCATGTATTCATCAAACAAACTTCGCAAGTAATAACTTTTCCAGCTCATGAACACTGTTACATGGTTGTTTACGTATTGTGTTAAATAGTAACGGTTTCAGATGGAGCGGCGCGTGCTGAAATGCGGCCAATCGATTGGGAACGTATTTAGCGCGAACAAACATACGAGTAGCTAGGATATTAGTAGCGAGCTGGCATGGCAAGCCTACGCAATCTCAAATAGAAATAATTGCAGTTCCGCCGACGACGTTCAGATCCGTTGAATCATCCATCCATTTCAAAAGATCTTTCGTCAATCTATCAGCGGCCGTAACTTGCAACGTGTCTTGGCCATCTCTTTGACTGAGCGAACTTGACAAAAACATGGCGGTTGAAAAGTATCAGTCATCTATTGTGAGTAGACTTCCAGTATATTCATCCTTTTTTGTGAGAATTAAAAGCTATCTTATCCATTACTTCCAAGTAACCTATTATTTAGCCGGATAGTCACTTCCTGAACATGTGTTATGCATAGATGAATAGAATAATACCTCGATGACTTCATACTCTAACGTCATGTGTGCGAATTTGTCACCACTGTTTGAACAGCGAACAAAAAGTCACACCTACTAGCTACCCAACCCAGAAGTCAATAAAGTTGCAAAGTAATTTTAATTTGAATGATGTGATTTAATCGCCGCCATGAGTACCAAACAACATCTGTGACATCATGGCCATACTGATGGAGACCGTTCCGC
The DNA here is from genome assembly GCA_905147715.2 of Xestia xanthographa. Lineage (NCBI taxonomy): Eukaryota > Metazoa > Arthropoda > Insecta > Lepidoptera > Noctuidae > Xestia > Xestia xanthographa. Next base: position 15,628,649 of record LR990659.1, on the reverse strand, counting down.
AGGACCGTTAATATGCGAGCCAATCTGAATGTCCACTTGGGAGCCGAATTGTTTTGCGTGTTGAATTATTTCAATAAACTGCACGTGGTGCACTTATTTTACATAAAAAGTAATGTTTTTCATATAAAATCCTGATGCTGTGTAAGTCGTCTTTTATACTTTGAACTTGATGCCAACGAGATGAGTTATAAGAACCGTCGCCGGTCACGTTGCAGCGTCGCGCTCTCGTGGTATCAATCTTTTATTGAATAGACTGCACTTGTTATGTGTGTAAATGACAGCAATTTATTTCCCGTCGTGTCAAGCCGGCGCAGGCGCAGCTCTCTGGAGGTCTGCGACACATTCATTGCGCACTCATGCATCATGCTCAATATGTTTTGCTTTTTGCTAAATATTTAGTTTATGCCGCACCACTTTCTGCGTTGTATTCTGAATATTCACTTAAATCTGTGAGTTTTAATTTATTGTTTCTGTATCAATTTTGACAAAAGATATTTCTCTGGATTCTACTTCGTTTATTCTATGGCTGCCTCGCCAATTATGAAATTTAAATCGCGGAAGTTTTCGAGCACACTATACATCTACCCTGCGTATAAGCGATGTTTGACCAGCGGCAACGCGACTTGAGAGACGATACAATCACGTTTAGGCGACGTAACAGCAGCGTCTACGTGACGTCGTCGATCAGATCTACATCCCATACGAATATCCCCTTACTTAATTTCTGAAATATTGCAATATTATTGTTTGTTGTCTCAGGTTGCATCCGTAAGACTTTTGTGGTGTTTATAAAACCGCTCTAAGTATTATTAAAACGTAGTTATTCGTACGCAATACACATGCAACGCAACGTGTAAGTAGTAATTGCTCACGTTTCGCCACGCGCCAATATTTTCATTTCCTTTCAAATACTATTTTCTATTTAGTTTTCCTCATTATTGTTCCGCTTACCTGTAATTTAGTGCACATTATCTATACTTATCAAAACCAATATTATTATTCCTGGTAACTAATGATTGCTCATTGTTGGCAACAAAACAATACGTGTATTTCAGCCAGCATAAACGATAACAATGCTAGAACAATAGGGAGGTTATCAAACATACTATTGCAAGTGAAAATGTCGATGGAGTTGGAGCGTTGACCGCTGAGTAACACTTGTTGCGATAACCCGGCTTTGTCTGTGTGCTTTATTTCTGCTCTCCCTGGTGGTAAACATCCGTGCGTCATCCCCAGTGGTCTCTGATCTACAAATAAATAAACATTTGGTCTCTTCGAGCTTTGTCTTACATTAGGAACTCATCCAGATTTTTCTGAATTTTGTTCATCTGTGATTTTTTATCGATATGATTCGGTTGCTCTGCTCCACTCTAGACGTAAGTGATCTGAAAATCTTTGGAGTCGATACCACTTTTATTTTTAAAAGCAAGTGTTTATCAGCACTGAAAGGGTTCTTATTCAAGAATTATGCAAAACCGCCGTGTGAAACGTGATTGTGAGGTTTGTATGGGTAGGACGCATCTCATTAGCAAGGACATCCATATGCATCTTTCGTTTAAGTTAAAGACAATGGGCTGGTGTGGTAGTCGTGACTTGGCCGGTTATGACATGCAGTGTGTCAAAGAGGAGCATATGGAGCGGCTCAAGATACTCCACCACTGTAAACACTGGATGTACAGCAAGTCATTTGCAAAACAAAGACCGCAGAACGCGGCCGAAATAAAAATATTTACGCAGCCACTGCTGACTCAAGCGACGCTTTGTTTGGACGGAGGAATAACCTTTTTGCAAGAAAATAAATTAATGTCAAATCACAAAAACAACAAGGACTTGATTATAATCCGCTGCGTTTTACGAAAGTTGGTTTAGGGGCAAAGCAAATAACATCTAAAAATGGGTTAAGATACGGTACTTGCTAAGACTGTAAATAACATAGCTGATAGATGATGGAACAAACAAAAAGGAAGTCGGAAATTGGTAGTTCAAATTAACAAAATAACTCAGTAACAGGTAGAAAAAATGCAGTAACGACTTGCATAAGTATGTATTATAAACAAACAGTATCAATTTACATTATTTACAATGTGCGGCGGCACGCGAAGGCGACACGGGTATCGCCGGACGTGAGACATTAGTCTAATGAAATAACGACAATTTGCATGGAATAACTTGAGCTTGCGCCGCCGTCCGTGCACCCGCGGCCTTATTCCATCACTGCTCTCAATGACTGCCTCCAGAGCTATTTGACTCATGCTCAATGAACATGAATCTTAATTGAAGCGAACTGGCCATGTGAATTGTTGATGAATGTTTGCTTTTGTGATGCCGTTACTTACATACAGTATTACACTGCATGCACATGCAGGAATTTATTTATATTTCCATACAAAAAGGAATGAATGTGTTTGTTTTCCTTTTTCACATGACACACATTCACAAGTTGTCAGGTCATGACTGTAGTCCTTGAGTTGAGGGGGGTCCTTGTAGTCAGAGATTTATTAAGTTTCTCTCATACTCCAGCACGCGTAGCATGACCAATTCCATCTTTATTCTACCAAAAAAATGTTCATAAAATGAAAACTACTAGGCCAAACTATGTTAAATTTTTATGGGACCAAATGGCAACTATTCCGCATCAAACTAAAGAAGAATCACGTAAATCGGATCATAAATGTCAGCGTAATCGGTGTATATACATAAAAATAAAAAACTTCCTTTTGGAAGTCGGTTAAAAATAAAAATACTTTCTATACAACTCGACATGTCTTCTGCCCGAGCACGGGGCAACCCGTAGACTTCAACTTGTCTTCTGCCCAAGCACGGGGCAACCCGTAGCCTTCAACTTGTCTTCTGCCCGAGCACGGGGCAACCCGTAGACTCGAGTTTCGTCGATCGTCGCGTCACTTAGTGTTGGTAAAAACAGGAATTAGGCTTTAAGTTAGGTGACATTTAGCGTTGGTGAAAACCGGCTTTAGGCTTTGAGTTAGGTGTCACTTAGTGTTGGTAAAAACGGGCATTACGCATTGAGTAAGGTCTTAAAATCTTTTCCATACACGGCATGGGAGATCAGGGGGTCTAAAATGGCCGCTTTAGCAGAATCCTAATATTAATCACGTTAAGAAATGTAAATTCTTAAAATGGACTTTATAGTCATGATCATAAAGTCCGTTTTAAAGATTTAATTTTTTTAAAGTGAAATACATTATGATTCTGTTATATTGGCCATTTTAGGCCCGCAGAGCCCCGGTTAATTCTCGTACAGAATTCCTTTCGGAGTTACTTTCATTCTTCTCGGCCTAAAAACTGAGGAGACGGCGACGGTAGGACCCCGACAATCTCGACATGTTTTTAAAATCAGTATAGTTACTAAGCCAATAAACACAAAAGAATAGTAATAAAAAGAATCTTGTCTAAGTACGATGTTATGTAGACTATTTGAAAGTTGAGAAGAAATGTTTCTACCCCCAAGTGTAAAAAGTAGAGAAAAAATTGTCGTCATGCTTGTAGTAGACTTTTGTCGACTGAAGAATAGAAACATTTCTTTTCTACATTTTTAACATCGCAATGCTTACGACGATAAAAATCTTTCTACAATCTGTCATTTTGTCGATTCTTCCGTCGGCAAAACGCGTTAATGCGGTGGTCATACTACGCCTACTGAATGACTGGATCACACACTGATCCAGTTTACTAGGGGGTATAAACAAGTTACTTGTCTATTAGACAAGTGGCATCGCTTTTAGAAAAAAGGGTTAGGTACATCAGCCCGAAATACTATTCTGCAAAAATTTTGACAGCGATGACTATAGTACGGTCGACCAAGCTATTTGGTTTACATTTTAACATGTAAAATGTAAGCCAAATAGTTTGGTCGACCGCGCATCGATGTCATCGATGCCTGGTGCATTTCAAAGAATCAGTCATGCAATCACAGGATGTACATTATTAACCATCGAAGATAATGATGATCACAGTGACAATTGATAATAAGTGTAGCCTGTTTATGTATTTTTCCCCAAGTGGTTCATTTACATTATGAGATCTTAGCTAGTTTATCAAGTGCTGACGATTTGCAACTTATGCGTCACGCATATGTTGCAAATTATTTCAACATTTTCAACAGAATCCCAAATTCCCACATGTCGAGGTGTTCTGAATTTTTGTGATTGGAACTCAAACTGAAACTCAAAGCATTTATTTCAATTAGACCATTACGGCACTTTTGAATGTCAAAAATACAAAAAAAACAAAGGTACAGTCCCAGTCACAAGACATAATAACTTGAGAAAGTACTGTAGTTGCCCATTCCCTAGCGTAGATCTCGATGGAGAAGAACGGGCAAGAAACTCCATGGACACTCGTTTAAATCAAAATATTGTTACAAAATCTTGGTTACATCATTCATGTTGAGATTATACATATATGTGAGAACGATGTAGAAAGACGTGCACAGAGCGTCCAGAGCAAAATATTAAATCAAAAATGTATAAATAAAGTAGGTAATTAAAATGAACCATGGCAGCTAAGAGTTGACCAGTCCCAACTGACAGCGCCCGTACACGAACATGCCGCATGTATCGGCGCCATTCAACTCAACCAGATTGAAGGGAACTAAATGACCCGACACACCCGCCACCATCAGCGAGACATTTGAGTGAGCATGACATTCTCTCAGCCACCAAGGCATATTCAAGTCAATGAAAGATAACTAAATGCAAATGCTTTACAGTACATAGTACTCACACATGAGCTATGCAATTATACAATACTAAGAGATGGAGTCTACACAAAGCAAGGATATTTTTACAATCTTCTGCAGCTACCACAATAATTTGCCCAATTAGTTTCCCCCTATGGAGTAGGCATAATAGGTTTAAGGCTGTAACGTGTTCTTTGGCTCAGCGTCTTGTCCGTATCTATCTATATTCTATATGCTGTATGGATGGATCTCGGCTGTAGCCTTCGATCAATATAGATCGAAGGCCGGGGTTCAAAAATGTGATAACAACTAATTATCGTTTGTTTTATCCGTAATGACTCCATTTTCTCGCTAATTCTGATATGAGTGACTTTAAATTATACTTATTGTTGATTGAAGACCGTTGTCCGTATAATAAGATAAGATAAAACCGCCTTTGGTCTAGTGGCCGCAAGCGCGATTGCTGCAAGAGGTCCTGGCTTCGATTCCTAGGCCGGGCAAAGTGTTATTGGGTTTTTACATAAGGAATTTCTCGGTATTAGCCACGGAGGCTGGAATTGCGCCCGGTTGATGGCAATAGGCTCGTTAGTTATGTTTAGGTCCCATATAATAGGGGTATTCTGGTGAAATGTGGGTGTACTATTAGGTAAACCCATAGGGTAAACCTCTGCCTACCCCTTCGGGGATTATAGGCGTGATGTTATTATGTTATGTTATAAAATAAAGATTAATTTCTGACCACAATACATTAATACATTATTTGGTTTCGTACAATAAATACTTTTTATTATCTTCGTCTTCAACCTTTGGGCAACCCAATGTTGAGTGTAGGTCTCTTCCAAATCGTTTTATTATACTGTATTATAACTACTGATAAATGAATTGATAGCTTTTATCAATTCCCCACTCCTGCACGTATATGTTAAGACTCGGACTGTTATCAACGCTAAGTTGTCACGTTGATTATTAATCTTAGATGCTTGATCGGTGCTTGAGTTATTAAGTAGTACTACCAGCGAGCATGTTTTGTCCCATTCAAAGCGAATCACAACAATTCTGCTTAGATTGAAGGATGGCAACACTTATGAAATGAGTAGTTTTAAGGCGACTACAGGAGCTAAATTAGCAACTCTGTTTGTGGTGGTTCAAACTTCGTTTGAAATCCTGTTAGAATAGAGTTCCAATCAGCTTGATTTGACTAAAAATTAAAACACTATGATGCTAATATGTTGCTTGTAGAATTATTTCCCAAAAAATCAGAATGATCGAATGTATTTTAGTATGTATTTCACTCGATAAAATATTTTTTAAAATTTAATTTAATTTAATTTAATTTTAAATATACCTAATTAAAATATAATTAATTTTAATTTTTTGTAATTAATATAATTAATTTTAAATTTAATTTAATTTGTAAAATTAGTTGTTGTGCCTATTATGTTTTCAAAACACTATCGTACGTAGGTACTAGCATAATTATATCCTGAAGAATATCAACTCGTCATCGAATAACAACGCTATATACTTTGTTTGTTCATGTTTTAATAATATAATATTTGTGAATTGCTTTTTTTTATTCCAAGCATGAACATGAAAAAAAAAACATCTTAAAAGTTTTTTTTTTAGTTTTCTTTTTTTTTTTGTTAGCCGTAGGTGTCACGTCGCCTCATCTTGCAGTTTGTGGGTAAGCGGTTATGTTCATTTAGCTCATAGGATTAAATTGAGGATCGCTCATCGCAGTTTGCCCATTAACTTATGTAGCCACGTCATCCGCCCACTAGGTGTTTTTCCCCCAAGGCCGAAACCCATGAAAACGTCATGACCTATTTCACAATATTATCTCCGGAAAAGTAATTCTGTCTCGACAGTCGAGATAACAATATAAGGGTGACGAGTGAGTCAGAATTCCATGAATACTTATGGCCAACAGAGGGCTCTGTGTAATGCGATAACATAGTTATCAAAATTGAGAAAGACCAATAATTCTTAGTATAGTGCAAGTAAGTATTTCATCACAACTGTTTACTTTAACGTTCTTCGGGGGGTGACTCACGTTAAGTAGATGAGATTTGAAAGAATATTTTGGTCCCACGTTGGGCGCCAAAATCGCCATCAATACTAATAATGTGTAAAAGTACCCTTCAACGAAGCTGAAGGAACTTGTTCTCCCCGTCATTGCGATATTTTATTGTTCTCGTCAAAGTTTCAACATTTTTATAAGTGTTTTTTAATGCAATTTTTAATTTAAACGACCCCTGTAATTTAATGTTTTTTTTTCTGTTCTGTGAATACACCCATCAGCACAATGCTTTGAGTGGGGTAAGTAATACCTACCTGTGATATAATTACAAATTACTCTAATATTTACAAGATTTTATTTGATATAATGATCTGTTAATATAATAAACGATTGATATAATTTTAAAATAACTATTTTTTATAAACATAACGTTGAATATAAAATCGTTTGATATACCACTCAAAAGACATAAAACCTATTCAGTCTGAGTTTTAACCTAAACTAACCCAAATGTTTCACCAACAACAGAGGGGACCAGGTCTTCTAACTAACCTAACGAACATACTGATGGTATCAAGTATATTTTAAACGATAGTCCTAATGATTTTTTAATAAATAAACGTTATATCCAGTAAATAAGTCGTAATAACAGTTGGTATATCTCACGTATATCTTGTAAACGTAATTCAAATGAAAATAAATAAATAATAACTCTATAATATGAGAAGTACCCCTTTGAGTGCGTTACAGTTCTGTCGTAAAACGTGATTTTTCACCCCAAAAAATGTCGTTTCCAAGCAATAATTTTTGAGTAGAGTTACTTAGCTTGTTGTACAGAACGTTTGCTTGACAGATTCGTGAAGGGTAGATCATACATACCGGTTCCAGAATATAGAACAAAGGCTGATAGTGACACTTACTTGTACGTGTATAGAGTGCAACAGTTTACATAGCTGTGAAGGTGACGTACTTGCGTATACTTAGCGTTATCAAGGATTATAGCTAGATAAGATATGCAGCGTTTTATAACTCTGCAATATTGGTTATAATAACTGCCCTATTGTGGCTGAAATATGTTGTTTATGTGCATAATTTGTAGGCAAAGGCGAACAGTAAGGTCTGTCTATCGATTCTTTATCTTTCAAATAAAACTATAATTAGTAAGATAAGATGTCAACGGATTTAATTCGGATAAGTGTTCGGTTCAGCCGTCCAAAATCGAATGGCTTCATTTTAACTCGCTTTCAAACGTCAAAAATGTCATGCAAAGTATGGCCATAGTGAAGTCCGATTCGATACAATTTAACTAGAATAAAAAAAAAAACACTATTTCAATATTTACTAAACTGTATAAAACTAATATTCATGGGTGCATAGTTAGGATACTTGACTAATATTTTAACCTTACAGTATTATGCATAAAATGCTGGGCAACGACGCGACGCCAGTTATTTACCCTTTTCTTTTCGGATGGGAAATCATCAAATGACTCTTCCCGCTCTGCGGGCGGAGCGGAAGGGAGTGTCAGACTTTTACTGATCTTTTACCCATCTAAGTTCCTTCATCGCCCTTTGTGTTCTGGGGCCACGGTATCTCTTTCGAACAGTCCCGCACCCCTAACCTAACAATATTTTATATATTCAAGGCGCGTTCTCGAATATTTTACAGAACGGTACACTTTTACATTTGTATACAAATCCAAAATTTTGTACAAAAAATATTCAGAAAATTAAAATGGAAACAGAATACGAAAAATGATAGTCAAGTAGGTAATACTTAGGTACCCCTTTCAGAACAGCCGTTTCGACGTCACAAATTACAGCCGGGATCAACTGCATAACGTGCTTTCCGAAGCACGGAGGGAACTTGGTCTTGTCGTTACCATAGCATAATCTCTCTTAATGTCCTATGTCCCCTAGATGGGGCAGAGGGCGTCCAGGTCCACAGATGTCCTCCATCGCGATCGGTCTTGAGCTTCACGCTTCACCTCGCTTCACGTCATTCCGATGCTCGCCGCTTCTGCCAACACGGTGCGACGCCAGGTTTGACGGGGACGGCCACGCTTTCTTTTTCCTTGGGGATTCCAGTCCAAAGCTTGTTTGGGTATGTGGTCAGGGTCCCTTGAGAGCGTGTGGCCAATCCATCTCCACTTGCGACGCTTGATCTGGCGGTCGATCGGGCTCTCGTGGCATTCCTCTAACAGGTCTACGTTGGAGATGGTCTCGGGCCAGTAAATTCCGAGAATGCGACGAAGACAGCGGTTGACGAAAACTTGGATTTGGCGTGAGATGTCCTTTGTGACCTTCCATGTTTCACACCCGTAAAGCAGCACGTATTTCACATTGGACCCGAATATCTTGAGTTTAATCCTTAGGGTCAGTTTCCGTGACATTTCCAGTAAGCGGGACCAGATGCTAGACCACTTCAGAGTATCAAAGGCCTTTTCGAAGTCTACAAAGGTTGGATAAATCTCCCTCTGCCATTCTGATGCCTGTTCCAGTATGATACGGAGGGTGTAGATCTGGTCCGTGAGCGGTTCGAGCGGAAACCAGCCTGTTCACCTGTCTATTCAGGATGATTTTGCAGAAAACCTTAGAGGGAATCGAGAGCAGTGTAATACCTCTCCAGTCATCGCACTGGCTAAGATCACCTTTCTTAGGAACAGTTATGATAAGACCTTTGTTCCAAAATCAAAATCAAAATCAAAGCATTTATTTCAAGTAAGCCAGTTACAGGCACTTTTGAATTGTCGAAACAAAGATGAAAATTAAATGTAGCTACAGTCCCAGTCACAAGACATAAAAACTGTGAAAGTACTGTAGTTGCCCATTCCCTAGCGTAGATCTCTATGGAGAAGAACGGGCAAGAAACTCCATGGACACTCTTTTAAATCAGAATATTGTTACAAAATCTTGGTTACATCATTCACGTTGAGATGGTATATTATGTGAGAACAATGTAGCAAGATGTGCACGGTAAAAGTGTCCACAGCAAAAACACACAAACAAAAAAAAAATACAATTCAAAATAATTCATTCAAATAAGCCATGGCAACCAAGAGATGACCAGTCACAACTGACAGCGCCCGTTCACGGACATGACGCATGGATCAGCACCATTCAACTCAACCATTTTGAAGGGAACTAAATGATCCGACACATGCGCCACCATCAGCGAGACAATTGAGTGAGCATGACATACTCCAAACCGCCAGGGCACATTCTCGTCAAGAAAAGACGTAGGTTTGGAAACCTACGTCTACGTACGTACGTTCGTCTACGTATTCACTGGAGTGAATGATAGCTTTCTAGTACATAGTACTCACACAATATGGGCTATTCATTTATATAATACTAAAGAGATTGATTCTATACAATGCAAAGATAGTTGTACAATCTTCAGCAGCTCCAACAATACAATTTAATGCTATCAATTTATGCGCCCCTGTCCATGTGGAGCAGGACCAGCATTGAGCCAAGCATTTTTATCAGCGATATAATCGCTCAACTTGTAATATGCTTGCTTACATAGTGTGCGTTTAATGCATGTTTTAAATTTCGTCTCATTCAGTTCAAGAATACTTTGTGGAATTTTATTATAGCATCTCAAACAGTACCCCATAAAAGATGAGTCTACTTTAGCGAGTCTGAAACCTGGCTGAACTAGTTGGTCCCTATTTCTAGTACTGTAATTATGTCTGTCACCCCTTTTACCAAAAAGGTGCAGATTTATTCTGACGTGCATTATGTTTTCGTAGATGTATTGACAATGTACCGTCATGATGCCAATATCCTTAAACAGTTCCCTTAAGGTTCCCTTAGAGAATCGCGCCTACGAAGATTATATACGGCTCTGATGGCTCTTTTCTGCAGAATAAATATAGACTCAATATCTGCAGCCCGTCCCCACAGCAAAATGCCATAAGACATTATACTATGAAAGTAACTAAAATAAACCAGTCTAGCGGTATCTACATCAGTATACTGACGGATTTTTCTAATGGCATAGGCTGCTGAACTTAGCCGCCCCGCAAGAGATATCAAATGAGAACCCCATTGTAGCCTTGAATCAAGCGTAATCCCCAGGAAAACAGTTTTATCTACGAATTCAAGTTTCTCTTTATTCAATATTATATCACAATCACTACTTTTAACATTCGGTAAAGCAAATCTTATGCATTTGGTTTTTTTTTTCATGTAATACCAAATTGTTTGCTGTGAACCAATTTTGGACCTGAAGTAGGGCATTATTCACGTCATCTAGATTTTGGGCCCGCCTATTTATCTTAAAAATTAGGGAAGTGTCATCAGCAAATAACACCATATTTTGAGGTTGGTTTTTCAGTAAATAGGGTAGATCATTTATATACAGGGTGGTAATATGTAATGCCACCTGGAGGGAAAGTACTCTTAATACCGGAGATAGCAAATTTTACTCAAAGGCAACATTCCTTCATTTTTAAAAAGAAATTAATCTGCATTCAAAGATTTTGAAAATTCGCGTGCCACACTCGGGAATCGAACCATCTAAATTCCAAAAAAATAACACCCTGTACTTTTATGGCACCAATCGATAGGGTAAATCATAAGGATCAAATCCCTCTAACAAATACGATAAATTAAATGAAAGGGAAACTATGAAATCTTAACTTATAAATTCAATGGGATATGATGTTTGTTTGTGCAAATTGCAATATTCCTATGTAAATAGTTCTTCGTCATTTTAATTAATAAATGTTGTCAAAAAAGAATTGTTTACTATGTTCGTAATTGGATGGACCTTTGACTAAAAGTGCTTTATCTTATCCCATTGAATTTATAACTTTCATGGTTTTCCGTTCATTTAATTTATCATGTTTGTTAGAGGGATTTGATCCTTATGATTGACCCTATCGATTGGTGCCATAAAAGTACAGGATGTTATTTTTTTGGAATTTAGACGGTTCGATTCCCAAGTGTGGCACGCGAATTTTCAAAATCTTTGAATGCAGATTAATTTGTTTTTAAAAATGAAGGAATGTTTCCTTTGAGTAAAATTTGCTATCTACGGTATTAAGAGTACTTTCCCTCCAGGTGGCATTACAAAATTCCACCCTGTATACTAGAAAGAGGAAAGGACCCAATATTGAGCCTTGTGGAACCCCCATTTTTACTTTTAACCCCTGTGAATTAACACCATTTATTTGAACATGTTGTTGTCTATCATTCAAATAAGATTTTACCAAACTAAGTGCAAGTTTACCCAGTCCGTAATGCTCAAGTTTCAAAAGTAATGTGTCGTGATTTACGCAATCAAACGCTTTGGAGAGGTCCAATAGTCAGGGAGCTCTTCAGCGGCCTAGATCTTTTCAATAAGAGGCGTCAGAACGTTGACTGCGGAGGGTTAGTCGGCTTGTAACATTTCCGCCGTTATCAGGTCGAGTCCTGGTGCTTTGCCTGTCTTCAAAGAACGGACTGCCTCCGCAATTTCAGAGGCTGTCGGTGGTTCCGTGTTGATGTTTAGATGCCGGAATGGTGGGGGATTGACTTGCAGCGCGTCAGGCGCTGATGTAGCTGACAAATGGAAGACCTCCTCAGAGTGTTGACAGCAGTATAATAAGGTATATCTATTCATAAACGAAATCAGCTTCCATACATTTTGACATTGTCAAAAAAAATAAAACCTGCCAAGAGCGTGTCGGGCCACGCTCAGTGTAGGGTTCCGTAGTTTCCCGTCCGTCACAATAAGTGTTCCCACTTATGAGTTTAAAGGTGGGTATCCATTATGTAAAAATGCTTGCATATACGAATATACTACAAACTTAATCCAGAAATTATTTTGTACAACTTTTTGTCTTTTTTGTACAAAAACTGTTGTTTCCATCAAGTTCTAAATGATTTTCCTAGAAAGTCCTTATAAAGTTCTACTTTTCAGATTTTTTTCATATTTTCTAAACTTATGGTTCAAAAGTTAGAGGGGGGGGGGGACACATTGTTTTTTACTTTTGGAGCGATTATTTCCGAAATTATTGACATTATCAAAAAATGATTTTAGGAAACCCCTATTCATTTTTAAATAACTTTCCAACAGTATATCACACGTTAGGGTTGAAATTAAAAAAAAAATCACTTCCCACTTCACATATAGGGGGGCTACCCTAATAAAACATTTTTTTCCAATTTTTATTTTACCACTTTGTCGACGTGATTGATATACATATTGGTACCAAATTTCAGCTTTCTAGTGCTAACGGTCCCAGAGATTAAGCGAGGACGGACAGACGGACGGACAGACATGGCGAAACTATAAGGGTTCCTAGTTGACTACGGAACCCTAAAAAAGCAGCTTTTCCCCCCACAGCTGATTTTTTTTCGCGATACAGGATTTGGTCCCATAGTAAAAGTTTTAATAATGATGAGTACAATGACCCCTTATGAGATTTCGTGTATGAATAGGTGGACCATAAATGTGTTTCATTAAATTGACATAATATAATAAAGTTCCTGACCTAACTAAAACCTACTTTTGACAAATGAGGTGAATGTTGCGTGCCATGATGCATATAAAAGTGTCATACCAATCCATTTATAGGCTGTAAACAGGTCGCTAAATAAAGTGATGTTCAGCATACTTTTCAGTTTACTGCTGGATTAAACAGGAAACAATTAACTAAATATAGGACGCCATGTGTTTCGTTTTTAGGCAACATCACTTTGGATAAAGTATCAGACAGGTGTGCCTACCTACTTTATTAATAGAAAAGGAAGATAGGATTCGTCTCACGAATGTGCGTAGTTTTAAACGAATTCATAAGTTTATTAAGCGGCGGTATATATGTTCAAATTTTCTCAGGGTTTTTGCAATTTGCAGGTGTCGGTTGTATGTTGATGAAATATGAGTCGCGCAAGTAAAACGTTAAAAAAATCACTCTAAGATCATTCAACAACTACATATTTCATGAAAAAACTCATTCAATGAGGTTAAAAAGGGCTCAATCATTTATTTTATTTTTTTCATAAAATTAAGGTCTACTGTAGACACGTCATTTCCTTTATTTTTCAGAAACTAATAAGTAAAGTCATGTTTACGGTCATTATTAGAAGACGACCGTAACTTTTACCAACTATTTTAAGGTCGTGTTCCAGTCTAACCGGATGCAGCTGAATACCAGTATTTTACATGGAGCGACTGCCTATCTGACCACTTATCTGATGATCTTTGAATGTTATATTGTAGGTATCTTAGATAACATCATCACGAAAGGTAAGGTTGAGGTGTACCTAAATGTAATCCACCCTAATTTCGCCAGTTATGCAATAGGCTCCCTATTACATGGGACTTAAACCATGTAATAGGGGGCGAGCCTATTGTCATCAACTGGGCACGAATCCAGACTCCGTGTTTGCCCGACTCCCGGGAGTCGAACCCAGGACTTCATGCTTAGGTGTCGCAATTGCGACCACAAGATCAACGGCAGCCTCACCTTATCTTGTACCTTTTTTTTTTGTCAGATGGGATATCATCAAATGATTCCTCTCCCGCTCTGGGCGGAGCAGTAGGGAGTGTCAGACTAAAACCCATCCATGTTCCTTCATCGCCCTTCGTGTTCCGGGGCCACGGTATCTTTTTCGAACAGTCCCGCAACCCCGGCAGGAATCGGTCCTTGCGGACCCCTGCCTATTGCTGACTTTCTTTGAGGCGCGCGTGGAACACGAACGCGCCGTCGACACGGCCTGTCGTCATGACGGATGGACGGCGAGCTAGCCCATAGCTCTCCGTCCAGAGGCCCGACCTTATCTTGTAACTTAGATAAAATTCGTGTCGTGGGCTGCAACAAGCGAATAATCATTTGCATAATGTTAATGGAATGGAATGACGGAAATCATGATTGTCAACTTTTTGTTACAGCCGTCATGAAAGATATCGTAGGATTAATAATTTTCTTGAAGGTAGATTATGTAGATACCACTGACTAATTTATTGCTTCGCTTTTCCTTATTTGGTTTTCATAATTTTCCAGTTTATTCTGTAGGCACACAGAGAATGCACCACACAAACCGCGTCTGACGGCATCGGCAGTAGTGCCACCTAAGGGCGCGCAGGCGCGCTTAGCTAGCCCGCGAAATTTGAAATTCGAAAATTTCAAAAATTTAACTTCCTATTTCATGAACAATGGGAATAAACTTAGGGGGTCGTCTTTATGATTTTAATGATTATTATAAATAACTCGTAGAGACATTAGGTACGGTCTTATCATATTTTAATCAACATACAACGACACTTATCTGCAGATTGTAAAAATCGTAATTAATTTCGCAGGCTGCTCTGGCTACGGAAAGCACATCAAGCTACTACAATCCGTCAAATTTCTTTAATAGATTTTCAACTTTAAACCTAAAGTATTACGTTCAAGGTTGATTGGGAAAGGGAAAATTTGACAGATTCATGGCTTGTTAAGTTGGCGTTTGTTCAAGTTAACCACAGAAGTTAACGCGTGGATTCTATGGAAGGTGTTGACAATGCCGCTCCTAGTGGCGGCGTTTTCCTGCTAAGTGTGAAAGTTTCAGAAAAAACACTGGTTTCATTCAACTACTTATAGCCATTAGTACTGGGAAAACCTAATTGCTTGACGCAATATTACTAGGTAAATTGTATTATTATTCTCAAAAGGCACTAGAACTAGGCACTTATGACTCAAATATGTGTATAAAATTTGTAATGCAAGTAAGTGCTTACTCAGCAGTAAGCACTTATTTACATGTTGTGTGTGTGTGTTTATTGTTGACTTCGCGTCATAGATAATACTATGCGTCGAGTAGTCCCACGTGCGACTGCTGAGCGTGAGGTCCATGGTTCGGTTCCCGGCTCGGGAAAAGTGTTATTGGGTTTTTCCATCAGGAATTTCTTAGTAGGAGCCACGGAGTCTGGATTCGTGACCGGTTGATGGCAATAGGCTCGCCCCCTTTTACATGGGAATTAATCAACTGGCGAAATGTAGCCTATTCTGTCCCACTGCTGGACAAAGGCCTCCCCCATTCCTTTCCAACGCTCTCCGTGTTTTGCCTCTTCCGGCCAATCAGTCAGGAACGAGTCCAAATCGTCACGCCAGCGTTTCTTGGGCCTGCCTCGGTAACGACGACCGTCTTCAGGCACCCACTGTGTGACGATTCTGGCCCATCTGTCCTGACCCATTCTGGAAATGTGACCCGCCCAGTCCCATTAAAAACTTATTTAATAAAATAAAACTTTTTTGCCAAAAATAAAACCGACTTCAAAAAAAACAACAAACAAAAAAAACACAAAAAGAAAAGGACAAAAAAATACACTTAAAGAAAAACAAAAAAAAAAACACTAAAACAAAACCACAAAAAAGTGAAAAATAACTTTAGCTTCAGAAGCCGGTGAGAAAAACACCAAATCAATCAAAGGTCAAGTTTCAGAAGTCGGTGACCTTGTTTAATTGATTTAGTGTTTTTGTCACCGACTTCTGAAACTTGACCTTTGATTGATTTGGTGTTTTTCTCACCGGCTTCTGAAGCTAAAGTTATTTTTCACTTTTTTGTGGTTTTGTTTTAGTGTTTTTTTTTTTGTTTTTCTTTTAGTGTATTTTTTTGTCCTTTTCTTTTTGTGTTTTTTTTGTTTGTTGTTTTTTTTGAAGTCGGTTTTATTTTTGGCAAAAAAGTTTTATTTTATTTTTCCATTTTTAGTTGTAATATCCTATACTTACAAATATTTGCTATGCATTCATTGTACATGGTTAACAATACATGTCATGGTAATAGGCTTATCCCCAATAAATGGAACATAACATGCCATAACTGTCGAAATCTGGGTGTACTGTACACATCTATGTACCCCTCAGAGCAAACAGGTGTAATGTTACGTCATGATGTTGTTTAAACAATGAACATCCAACCGATTGGAGCTATCACAACAGATTTGCCGTCTTTTTTTGAAGAGTTCCATTGTATATCTCCGAAGATCAGCATCAGATCTTCACCAAATTAAAATGGGACCACCTCAGGAGTATACTCTTTCAAGTAGCTGGTCCTGCTCCACAACCATAGGTGGGGGGGCAAACTAATTGTTTGTACAATTAGTTTGCCGGGCATTATTTGAGTCCATCGACACGTAAAGAAGAATATGAAGAATTGATTCCCATGTTAATGTATTGTGGAAGCTGCAGAAGATTGTAAAAATATACTTGCATTGTATAGATTCCAGTTCTTAGTATTATATAATTGCATAGCACATGTGTGAGTACTTTGTACTGTTCAGCCACCATTTACATTTATTTATCTTTCATTGACTTGAATATGCCTTGATGACTGAGAGAATGTCATGCTCACTTAAATGTCTCGCTGATGGTGGCGGGTGTGTCGGGTCATTTAGTTCCCTTCAATATGGTTGAGTTGAATGGCGCCGGTACATGCGTCATGTCTGTGAACGGGCGCTGTCAGTTGGGACTGGTCATCTCTTAGCTGCCAAGGTTCATTTTAATTACTTTATTCATACATTTTTAATCTAATCTTTCACTCTGGATGCTCTTAGTGTGCACGTCTTTCTACATCGTTCTCACATATATGTATAATCTCAAAATTAATGATGTAACCAAGATTTTGTAACAATATTTTGATTTTAAAAGAGTGTCCATGGAGTTTCTTGCCCATTCTTCTCCATAGAGATCTACGCTAGGGAATGGGCAACTACAGTACTTTCTCAAGTTATTATGCCTTGTGACTGGGACTGTAGCTTTGATTTTCTTTTTTGTATTTTTGACTTTCAAAAGTGCCGTAATGGTCTAATTGAAATAAATGCTTTGAGTTTGAGTTTGAGTTTGAGTAAAAAAAGAATTTTGAAAATCGGTCCACAAATGGGAGAGAAATCAGGTAAATTGTACACATCTGCGTACCCCCTCAGAGCATACAGGCGTGATGTTACGTCATGATATTGTATAAACAATGAACATCCAACCGATTGGAGCTATCACAACAGATTTGCCGTCCCTTTTTGAAGAGTTCTATTGTATATCTCCGAAGATCAGCATCAGATCTTCACCAAATTAAAATGGGACCACCTCAGGAGTATACTTTTTCAAATAAAAAAAGAATTTTGAGAATCGGTCCACAAATGGGAGAGAAATCAGGTAAATTGTACACTTCTGCGTACCCCCTCAGAGCATACAGGCGTGATGTTCCGTCATGATATTGTATAAACAATGAACATCCAACCGATTGGAGCTATCACAACAGATTTGCCGTCTCTTTTTGAAGAGTTCCATTGTATATCTCCGAAGGTCAGCATCAGATCTTCACCAAATTAAAATGGGACCACCTCAGGAGTGTACTCTATCAAATGAAAAAAGAATTTTGAAAATCGGTCCACAAATGGGAGAGAAATCAGGTAACATACATAAAAAAAAAAAAAAAAAATACATACACACGAACATATAACCTCCGCCTTTTTTGAAGTCGGTTAAAAAAATACTTAATATAGGGATAAGCTCTTAGGTGATAGTTTAGTTTATTTATAATATTAATCTAAATAACATGTCAGGTTTTTAAAAATACAAAGAAAAACACAAATAAAAAAATCACATTAATTAAAAAAAACCGGCCAAGTGCGAGTCGGACTCGCGCACGAAGGGTTCCGTACCATTATTTGAAATAATTTTATTCTGTTTTTAGTATTTGTTGCTAAAGCGGCAACAGAAATACATCTGTGAAAATTTCAACTGTCTAGCTGTCACGGTTCATGAGATACAGCCTGGTGACAGACAGACGGACAGACAGCGAAGTCTTAGTAATAGGGTTCCGTTTTTACCCTTTGGGTACGGAACCCTAAAAAAGAGAATATACAATAAAATAATTAAACCAATTACCCAAAACCATTTACCAGTCGCTCCATGTTAAATACAGGTATTCAGCTGAATCCGGTTAGACTGGAAGCTAACCCCTACATAGTTGGGGAAAGGCTAGGCAGATGATGATGACCTAAAACCATTTAGTAAGTTAGTTAAGTGATAAGTAGAACTACTGCGTTAAAACGTTAGCAGTTGATTAAGTCCATTGTCTTAATGTTGTAATTGTAATCAACAAGATACTATGTGTAGCTAAAGGGTCTACACACCAAAGTAACACGGCCCGTTCGTATTACAGGTAAGAAGAAGGGACACCAAGGCACAAACGGTTACCACGTATACAATATGTCACTCTGAATGCTGAACATTGAAATTTAACATCCGTTATTTGAAATTTAACATCAGTTATTTAAAAATTTTCATCGGTTATTTCAAATTTAACATCGATTATTTGAAATTTAACATCGGTTACTTATTTGAAATGTAACATCGGTTATTTGAAATTTAACATCGGTTATACAGGTAGGGACACCGGTACCACGTATTCATAAACACCTCTGTATACATCCTCCTCTAAGGTTGGCTATCCTGAACCAGGCTTTCCATGTATGTAAGGATTTAAGGGCAGGTAGTCCCAATTTTCTCAATTTTACATAACTTTGATTCAATAGTAAACAAAGAAATAGTGATTTTTTAAAGCCAAAAAAAATAGATATTATAGTTGACTATATTTACTAAGATAATTTGTGGTTCAAAACATGATATCAAAAACTTCACTCGATGAAAAAAAAATCCGAACAGGAGCCTAATTCGAATATTTTTTTATGTTTTTCTTATTTTACTTGGAGAATATGAAAGTTTTACTTCCAAAAAAAATATCTAAGCAAAGTTAATAACATATAGAACAATTATTTGTGGTTAAATTTTTCAAAACAATTTAATCCTTTTAATAATAAATTATTATATAAGAAAACGGCTTGCGCACGTGGATTCAGTCGCCCGCCAGGCCTTGACGAGGTAGGACCTATGTCCCTTTTGCTGGCGCACGGCTGTCCCGTCGATTTATCGAACGATTTATTTAAAGAACGTAGTGTAATTATAACAGTACAGTCTTTTTTAACCAACTTAAAAAAAGGAGGAGGTTTCACGATTTGACCGTAGGATAACTTCGTCGTTTATGAACCGATTTAGATGATTCTTTTTTTGTTAGAAAGAAGATATTCCAAGAGTAGTACCATGACCATGAAACTGGGATCTGATGATGGCATCTCAGAGAAATCGAGGGGAACCTTTGAACATCGTAGTGCGACTAGTGCGTTTGTTTTTTTGTTCATTGAGTATTTTAGAGCACTACTATTTAAAGAAAGTCTGGACTCGATCTGATGATGGAACCCGAAGACAGTCGAGGGCACTCCTCAACGATTCACAATAATTACCTGGTGTTTGGGCTTGATTAATTTGTATTGATGAGAACTTTACACCTAAATGGGTTGTGGTCATCTTTAGGGGTCTGATGATAAAGACGAAGGACAGTCAAAGGAACTCCTCAACGTTTTACAGTAGCTACCTTGTGTTTGGATTTAATTCATTTCTATTGATGAGAACTTTGCACCCATATGAGTTGTAAGTGCCATTGGTCTGATGATGGAGACCATAGACAGTCGAGGGAATTCCTCAACGAACGAGTTTACAATCTCACGAGATAGATTATAATCTAGCGGTATTTACAATTTTACGGTGACACATAAAACAAATAAAGCATGTGTCTCTTCGTGAGATAAAAACAATGTAAGAAACCTAGTCAAATTGTTCGCGACAAGTGTCTAAAACAGTGTTTTTATATAGTCTATAGAAAGAACGTTCGAGAAAGTACGCTATTGCCGTGTTTGTGAGTCTTTGTCGAGTACTTTCTGTTATTATTAGTTTTAAAAGTAAGTAGGTACAAATACCCTCGAGAATAGTCTCGTCACAGGTGCGCGTACGCAAACTACTTATAAAAAACATCGAGAAATGTTAATTTAATTTCGACCGTACGCCGAGAGCGTAAAGTACCTACTTCCTTCTTCCGTTCGAGTTATTTATTATCCTTTTGCTTATAGTTTCCTTTGTATTTTTTTGTTCATGTTTTTTGTTCATGCTTTTTGTATGAATTAAAAGATTGTCTAGCGAACAAATACTACACACCGCTAGAGGATTCGCGAATATTTTTTGTGTGTCTGCTAATAGTATAAAAGCACAGCGCAGGCACCGCATAGTAAGTTTTGTTTTCGACATTGGAACAGTCAGTTTTGTTTACGATATTCAAGCAGTCAGTTTCGTTTCGATATCCGAATAGTTAACAGTTCTTTCCGATTATAGTTTCAGCTCAGTTTTTCCAGTATTGTCTGCTTGTAGTGTCTTACCATAGTCAAATAGTGTTTCATTTCTTCTCCATCTACAATAATAGTGCAGTATTTTCCAAACCCACCTCTCCGTTCCACGAAGCTAACGTTTACACCCGGAACTTTCGATACAGGGCGGTTAGTGGCTCAGATTTGGTTCCGTTATAGTTTTTGAATTTCCAAACACGAGTCCACCCGTCTGGTACACAAATAATTGAATAAATTACGACTTGCAGCAATTTGTATTTACAATATCTATTCAAATTAATTTATTACATTTAAATGTTAGGTTTTCGCAATTACTACCTATTATAATAAATCAAGCTGACAATTTAATAAAATAAGTTGACCTACTGCCTACACGACACGCTTACCTATACTGTGACACTTCGCTCAGCTTTGGGTTCAAGTCGGCGACGCGTGTGCACGACTCGTTTCGCGTAAAGGGTGGTAGCGTTAAATACCTACTTTGCTTGGCGTAGACGGCCTTAAAGCCGTCAACTAGCCCGTCGCCAACAAAGTCGCCTACGAATGTTGGCCGGTCCGCGGTTTTGGATATTATGTGATAGGGCGATATGGAACAGACGCAGTTTCAGAAACGTTGTCTGATACTACTGTCTAATAGGTACAGAATGTACAGCGGGTCTAAAATGGCCGCTATAGCAGAATCTACGCAGAATCATAGCGTGAATCACGTTAAAAAAATTAAATTCTTAAAATCGACTTTATGTCTATATTCATAAAGTCTATTTTAAGAATTTTAAATTTTTAACGTGATTCACAAAACGATTCTGCTAAAGCGGCCATTTTAGACCCCCAGATTGTTGCTACATAAGTTTCACAATTAATTGTATTATTCAGCAAATTATTGTGGAAAGCATCTAAGGGTGTAAAACACCTCTTAACGAAGCCGAAAGGCACTTGTTCACCCCGTCATTGCGATCATTTTTTTGTTCTACACCATACCTGGGAACCTTCTAGTTACGGAGATATTGGGGGTCAAAGTTCCAACTTTTTGACAAGTTTTTTTTTTAAATACAAGTTTTTAATGTAAGATTTTTACTTTAAACACCTCCACGACCCCGTATTGTTCAATCCATCCATCAGCACAATGTTTTAAGTGCGTTACATTGAGTTCTACCACAAAATATGATTTTTCACCCCAAAAAGAAAAGTCGTTTCCCAGCAATCGTTTTTGCGTAAAGTTACTTAGTTTGATGTACAGAATGCTTGGTTGACGGCTTCGTGATGAGGTCTTTTCATCATCATCATCATCATTTCAGCCGAAAGACGTCCACTGCTGGACATGGGCCTCCCCGAAAGGGGGGTTTTGCCAAAATCGCCACGCTTGGCAGGCGGGTTGTCGATCGCAGTACGGTTGTTACAAAAGCACAGAGAACGCTGCTGCCCATTCTCTGGGAAGTCCCTTAGTCGCCTCTTACGACACCCACGGGAAGATATGGGATGGTGCTATTCTTTACGTCCGACACCATACAGAACGGTGAGGTCTTTTACGCCCTGTATATCTATCTATCACACATTGAATGTCTTGATCTTTATTTATCAGTCAGGGGTCGTCCTTTAATTACGTGAGGTTCAACCACCACGGCGGAGGAGATCAGAAAAAAATCACGACCATGGAGGGGTGCGATAATGTAACGTGATTTTTTTCGTGGTACGAAAACGTGTGATCTTTTCAATGAAAAATAATATAGGGACCCCTCCCTATATTATTTTTTTAGAAGGGGCTAGAAAAGTTACCCGAAAAACTTCGCGTGATTAAAGGATGGCCCTTATGTATGTCCGATTTACTCACAGTACTAAGTGAATGCCTAAACAGAAGTGCACTCCAGGATTTTCGACGCTACACCCAGCGCCGAAAGTTGAAAACTCAGCATCTCGCTTTCATTTAGGAATGCAATTAGGTCTCGCTCTCGCCAAGTCTTAAGGAATATGAACACGGTTAGGGATTTAAGGGACACTTAATTAACTTATTACGGGTATTTCAGTGACTCAATATAGGTCAAACGTAACCATGGACGTTTTCCTAACTACTCACGTCAAGACTCACTCAAGAATATGATTGAATATTGTGAAATATTTATTTATTTAGTTTTTTTTAACTATTTATTTTTATTTATGGTGAAATAAGTTTTTATGTGGTTTCACTGGATCTCACTGCATCTTTTGTTGAATATGATGAAATATTTAAAAACTTA
Source organism: Xestia xanthographa (assembly GCA_905147715.2). NCBI lineage: Eukaryota > Metazoa > Arthropoda > Insecta > Lepidoptera > Noctuidae > Xestia > Xestia xanthographa. The sequence continues at coordinate 15,605,491 of LR990659.1, read as the reverse complement.
CTTACTTACATAAGTATTGAATCTCGCCGATACAGAAGATGACATCACTAGAATCGAAATTAAAAATGACATAGTCAAAGACATTAATGACAAAGGTTTACATAATCATTTATGTAGACAGAGTTTCTGCTTTCTGATTGGCTACCAGTTTGAGAATGAAGTCAGACTTCGAGGTTTACCTAAAGTTCTTGAGAACACAAGGTCCGGTTGATTCTAGATCTCGAAGGCAAGGACGACTCTTAACCGCAGGACCTTCTTAGATTACTAACATGTTATTATTAAATGTGTCAGAAAATAAATGTGCCTATGATATGAAAGCAGAATACGGGCCTGTTTCACCACCTACGATTGAGTTAACTTACCTAGCAGATAATTTCATACAAATTCTGTTCCATTTTTTTAATTTATTCAGTAAGAGTAGTGGCTATTCGAAGTTCGAACATCGTGAAGTAGTAGGGGTTACCTACTATTAGTGATTTCGCGGTTGCAGAATACGTAAGAGTGCTTTCGAAGAAACTACCAAGTATATCCTGCCTTTGCATTGAGGTAGTGTTCAAACATCGATCACTAATGTTCAAATCGTGTAAACGCTAATCGACAACGTAGGAGAGAATAGTCCAGGAGAGAAAACTCGGGTCTGCGTTTGTCAACGCAGCGTATACGTTCGATAAACGCTACGATAGATGGATTGATGATTATTTGTAACTGAATTTCGCTTTTATCTTGAACCTTGCCAATCGGTTGGTCATGCGAGCCGTACTGGAAATACAGCCTAGATAGAGTGGCACATCCACAGAACAAGCACATCCATTAATGTTTATATTATTATAAATTCATTTATTTCTGATAATTATAATCCATACAATACATTAAATTTAAATCAATTATATACTAATATACTGTCATACTAATACTAATATACTGTCTGTACTTTTTAATTACCTAGGTTTTGGGATTTTTACTTTTAAACGTTTTATGTACTGGATGCTCATCCCGCCTTTTGCCCTCGGGAGCATGTACGGTTTACGTACATAACGTCAGGCTGCAAACGCAGCAACCTACTTTTCTCTTTAGTATTTAAAACCTTGTTTAAGAGGGCTATTACAAATTTTCTTGTTTTTGAGTGTTTTAAGAGTCTAGCACTCAAATATAAGAAAAATTTTGATTTTTATTTTGAGCGCTCCCTAGAGAATTAATCAATCTTTCTCGGGCATATTTTTTTATTTAATTTTGTGGCCATATTTAAACCATAATCACACTTCTAAACTGAGATTTTTGATGTGTGATTATGGTTTAGATATGGCCACAAAATTAAAAAAGATATATGCCCGAGAAAGTTTGATTAATTCTCTAGGGAGCGCTCAAAATAAAAATCAAAATTTTTCTTATATTTGAGTGCTAGACTCTTAAAACACTCAAAAACAAGAAAATTTGTAATAGCCCTCTTAATATAAATTTAAGTTAGTTGACAAATTACATACTTACGCGAACACCGCGGATTAGCATCCAACCTACTTTTACTTTGTTGTGATCGGTACTCTAATAAACTTTTAGTGTTACCAAATCTGTGCGTGTTTACGTCAACTCACCTAACTCCAAGTACATACTTACTTGCCACTTCCTACTTAAACTGCAAGTGTAAGGTGCCGACTACTACGGTGTCTTACATTTAATGGTCCTTCGAGCCGGATATAATGGTCCTTCGAGCATTTCACTGTTTGGGGTATCTCTTGAAACGACAGCGAATCGGCTTGGCTGGCCTTCCACAAGCGGATCTCACCAGTCAATTTGAGAAAGCGCGCATAATCGTAGAAAGAGAACTCTGAGCAATCAACGAGGAGGGGATACTTTGGAACTTCTTCGTGAACCAAGCGGATAAACAAGAATCAACTGCGTTATCGAGCCAACTACTACTACGGCTACTACTACTACACTACTACTACAGCTTCTGGACTACATCGTGAACTGCGAGTAATCCGAGGCCTACAGAAGACACCAAACTAAGTGTTCTTCACTACTACTACTCTACAACTACAACTTCTGGACTACATCGTGAACTGCGAGTAATCCGAGGCCTACAGAAGACACCAAACTAAGTGTTCTTCACTACTACTACTCTACAGCTTCAGCTTCTGGACTACATCGTGAACTGCGAGTAATCCGAGGCCTACAAACTAGAAGACACCAAACTAAGTGTTCTTCACAAATTCTACTCTACTACTACAGCTTCTGGACTACAACGTGAACTGCGGGTAATCCAAGGTCTACAAACTAGAAGACATCAAACTACGTGTGCTTCACTACTACTACTACTCCACAACCATAGCTTCTGGACTACAACGTGAACTGCGGGTAATCCGAGGCCTACAAACTAGAAGACACCAAACTACGTGTTCTTCAATACCTACGTTACTATTACATCTTACTACTACTACTTCCGATTAACTAATCGCTTACATCAGGATGAGTGAAATCACTATCCAAAACGAAGTCTTCGAGTCAATCAAACGAATCTGTACTAACTACCAAAAGGATAGCGCGTCTCGAAAAGGAAAGGAATACTTGACTCAAAGGTTAGTGTCTTTGGAAAATCTCTGGCAAGACTTTAACACGAGACACAATGTATTACTTGAACGAGAGGACAAAGGAACCCAATACTTTACTGCGAACATTTATGAAAAGACGAAACATATGTACGAAACCACCAGGACTGACATACTGCAGCGGTTGTTGGCCTGTGAAGGAAAATAGGCTGAAGTTGTAATCCCTCATCCTACGGGGGTAGATACCAAGACCAAAGAACTGCTTGATCTACAAGAGTGTCACATTAAAGCATTTGAACGGGCTATGTCCAAAATAGAAATAGACTCCATCACTGAAAAATGGGAGTTGGAGGATCACCTGAGCGTCCTGAAAACCAAGTGGGACACGGTAGAGAAATGTCACTGGGAGCTTGAAGCCATTCTGAAAGGGTCAAACGAAGTATACAACGACTTGTTCGGCAACAAAGAACGTCAATATGATGTTATGAAAAGATCTCTCAACTCGAAACTATGGACAAGCGCAAATCACCAAAACTTTGCACCTAGGATTCAAATACCGGAATTCACTGGAAACTACAGTCAGTGGATCACATTCAAGGATATGTTTTTGGAGACAATTCACAACAATGCAAATTCTTCGAAAGCGCAAAAAATGCAACACTTAAAATCTAAGCTTAAAGGAGAGCCGGAACGATTAGTTCAACATTTGGTCGGCGCTGAAAACTACGAAACTTGCTGGGAGATTCTCATTCAGCGATACGACAACAAAAGACTCCAATTCACGAACTTGATGAATACTTTGATGCAGTTACCATCTATCCAGCAGGCTAATGCTGCTGTCTTGAAGAAAATGCATGACGTAATTAACGAATGCATAAATGGCCTACATAACATTGGCCTAGATACATCAAGCTGGGATCCAGTAATCGTGTACTTGATGGCACAGAAGTTGGACTCAACATCTTATACTGAATACACAAGAGAATTAGACCATCCAAAGGAAGTCCCGGAGCTGGGTGAATTTTTGGGGTTCTTGGAGACTAAGTTCATGGCGTTAGAAGCAGCAAAGGGTTACCAAAAAGATGCGTCAAACCAACATAGACAAACATTCAGCAACAAAACGAAATTCAACTCCAATAAACCACCATATGAACAGCATAGAAAAGAAACATCAAGAACATACCATACGTCATTCGGTAAATGCCTTCTGTGCGACGGTTTTCACGTAATCATGCAGTGTCCGAAGTTCATTGAAATGGACACACGGCAGAGAAATTACACAGTAAGGAACCTGCAAATATGCAAAAACTGTTTGTATAGGCATGACGACACAGAATGCACGTCAAACAAAACTTGCAAAGAGTGCAATAGACCACATCATACGATGTTACACTACTCAGCAAAAAACCGTCACCAAGTTCTAATATGAACAATATGGGTCAACATTCTCGACAACGGGAGTATCAACGTTCAACATCAACTAATCAACATAGTTCGAACCACTTATCAAACAACTACATTATGGAAATTTTGCTTACTTCAAGTAAAGAATTCAACAGGAGACTTTATAACATTGCGAGCTTTACTTGACCAAGGCTCACAAGTAAACATCATCACGGAGAACGCGGCGCAACGACTAAAACTACCTAGAAAGAGGATGAACGCTACAATTTCCGGCGTGGGCACTATTTCGGGAGATTGTAAAGGACGACTAGAATTAGAGTGTAAATCACGATGCACTGACTTTGCATTTTCAGTAAGCACTCTAATAATGAAAAGGATCACGAACAACTTACCTAACAAAACATTTAAGAAAGAAAACTGGCCTCAGCTACAAGGTCTGAAACTAGCGGATCCTGATTTTAATTTATCAAGGAGCGTGGACTTGCTGCTGGGAGCGGAGGTCTATTTGCAAGTTATATTAGAGGGGGTCCTAAAGGGAGATGCTCAAACACCGACAGCTCAGCAAACCCGTTTAGGATGGATTTTATGCGGCAAGCTAGAAACTTTTAACTGCCATGTTGCTCTTGTCGACCTGAACGACTTAAAGAGATTTTGGGAGACTGAGGATATCATACAAAATACTGAAGACACATCTAAAGATGACTGGTGCGAAAATTACTACAAAATGACTACTGAAAGAGATCGCGATGGAAAATACATTGTGAAAATGCCACTGATTCCTGGTTATGCAGAAAAATTGGGAAACTCAAAGCCGATTGCAATCTCTCAATTTTTACAACTGGAAAGAAAATTCGACAGAAACCCTAAACTTGCATCAATGTACAAAGATTTCATTCGCGAGTACATCGACTTAAGTCACATGAAGCTTTCGAACACGACATCCGCCAAAGATCCAAATTTCTTACCACATCATGGAGTACTGAGAGAACAATCAACGACAACAAAATTAAGAGCAGTTTTTAATGCTTCACAGAAGACCATGCGTGGATGTAGCCTCCATGACGTAATGGAAAAGGGTCCAAACCTACAAAAGGACATCCAAGCATTAATATTACAATGGCGTGGCTACAAATATGTCTACACAGCAGACATTGAAAAAATGTACCGTTCCATATGGTGTCATGTCATCCCGATCAACAACATTTACAGAAGATCATATGGAGAAATCAACCAAAAGACAATTTACAAGAATACCAACTGCAAAAATTAACACATGGGACAAAAAGTGCTCCATGGCTAGCAATGCGAACACTCAAACAGCTTGCTTTCGATGACGGCCACAAATACCCAAAAGCCGCTGAAATACTGCTGAATCAGTTTTACGTCGATGACCTAATAAGCGGCCACAATTCGACAAAACAAGCGAAAGAAATTCAAACTTCGATCATAAAACTACTGAAAGGAGGCGGAATGAATCTGCGAAAATGGTCAAGCAATGATCCTGAGCTTTTACGACACTTAGACGAAGATCAAATATCGAAAAGTACATTCGATTTCAAAGGCGACGAATCAATGAAAACGTTAGGGTTAAGTTGGAATCCAAAGGAAGACGTTTTCATATTCAACTGGACTATAGACGACCACAACAACGAACCACTAACTAAAAGGAAACTTCTGTCACAAATATCAAGACTATACGACCCTTTGGGTTGGCTGGCGCCTATAACTGTGTCAGCTAAACTACTATTCCAAAGGGTGTGGCTAACTAAAATAAACTGGGATGCCGAACTACCTACTGAGTTACAAGACGAATGGTGGCATCAAAACAAAATAATTACATCAAATTAAAAACATTAAAATACAGAGATGGATTGGAAGTACACAGAAAACTATCCAACTACTTGGATTCTGTGACGCAAGCGAAAAGGCATACGGTTGCGTCATATACAGCCGAGTAATCGACGACAAGGGCGACCCAAGGATCACATTACTAGTGTCAAAGACTAGGGTGGTGCCGATTACTCAAAAAACTACATTGCCCAGGCTGGAGCTATGCGGAGCACTACTACTCTCCCAACTCATGGAAAAAGTGAAGAAATCACTAACGGAGCATGAGATATCAGCTTACGGTTGGTGTGAATCAAAAGTGGTCCTAGCTTGGATTCAGGGAGACCTCTCAAGATGGGAAAGATACGTCTCTAACAGAGTGGGGAAAATAAAAGACGTAATTCCACCTCAACAATGGTGCTACGTACGATCGGAACTTAATCCAGCTGATTGCGCTTCGAGAGGCTTGCTACCGAGCAAGGTAGTCAAGTTCAACTTATGGTGGAATGGACCAACGTTCCTGAAAAACTTCGCAGAATCAGAAACACCTCATAATGTGAATTGTCACTTTACTACAAGCGAAGCAAGACGGGTCGAACCCAATGACGTGAGTTCGAAAAACTACGACACTGAAAATATTGTTTACAAGTTATTGAAGAACCACAGTTCGCTGACCTCAGTAACAAGAATTACTGCTCGAATTGTACGATATTTTGCATCGCTGAAGCAAAAATTACGACCAAGCGCTACTTACCTAACAACAGCTGACCTACAATACTCAGCAGAATATATAATAAAATATGTTCAGCAAAGCGAGTGCGCGCAAGAATACAAACAGCTGAACCAAAATAAAACTGTGTCACCTAAAAGCAGCATTTATAAACGTAAACCTTATCTGGATGACAAGGGAATCATTCGCGTAGGCGGAAGACTACAGCACTCGGAGCTTCCTGCTAATATGAAGAATCCTGCAGTTGTACCCTACTCCAGCCGCTTCACTGAACTACTGATCGATCAAGCACACTTGACGACGCTGCATGGAGGAGCCCGTCTGACCCTTATCTACATACGGCAACGATACTGGATAGTGTCTGGAAATCGGGCGGTAAAGGAAAGAATACGACGCTGTGTAAAATGTCATCGTTACAACTAGCTGACAATGCTCAATGCTCAATGGTCGCTAGCTAACATTTGTGAATTCCACATTATCGTTTCTTGCGACTGTTAAATATATTTTTGGTTATAGTTTACTATTATGCACTAATTATACCATTGTTTTAGAAATAACACTACTGCACCTAATTGTACATTTTTGTAATACTTTTATTTTTTAATAAATTATTCTATTCTAAAAAAATTTATTATTCTAATTTGTCCACTATACTAAAACTACTATTTTTTTTTTCTTTTTGTTTTCTATTCCGTGGCAATAGTACATTGTTCACCGAGAGGAGAAAGTGACCGATTACCGTCGGGCTTTAAAACACCCGAGATCGGGAATCGCACTTTCTCTCGAGTGATACATAGTGCTTTATACTACACCTACGAGGAAAATAAAAAACGAAATCTTTACTAAAATTGAAATTTATATTGAAATTGTTGCAGTTACTTTTTCCATTAATGTTCTTTTTTCAAATTGTTTATCCTGCCGCCGCAGGGTCGAACTGCCAGCCCGACACCATCCAACACACAGCTAGTGGCCAGTGTCATTTTGCGAACTTGGAGATAAAAACTCACTGTAAAAACTTTTTGGCTTTTGATATTTAGGTTACCGGCGCATAGTCTTATCCAAAATTAAAAAAGAAAAACCACGTAAAAAAAGGATTTTCATACACTTTTCTCTCCCGCTCAGATGCGTTTTCTCCCCGCATATTTGTTCGATATGCAATGACGTACTTTCTACCGTAAATTTGATAAAGTATCAAGGTACTTTCCAAGCAGGTGTAGTATAATAGTACATTTTGATACAAGTGGAGAAAGTTTGTTATTGCAATCGAGGCGGAATTATAACTCCCGAGCCGTAGGCGAGGGTGTTTTTGAGCCGAGAATTGCAATAACAAATGTCCACGTGTATCAAACGACGTTTTTCAATACACTTTTGAAGAAATAAAATAAAATAACGAATATTTTTTTTGTCACGAACTATGAAACTATGATTTAAATTTTCTTTTTTTTTTTCGCGCTTTGGTCTCGCCAGGTTGAAAGAGAGGCAATGGTATGAAGTCGCTAGACAGCCTAATATAAAAAAAGATTTATTTTATATTTTTGAATTCAGAACACAACTAAATGTTAATTTGTGTATAAAATTAACTATTAGTTTTAAATAATCATGTTTATCTATGATATTCTATTTATAAACACAATTTGAAAATTCAAAAAATATTTATGCCGTAAAGACGCGTAGTGCTTTGCAAAAATAAAAATAAAAAAACATTCACCTCAGACTATAGACATTGAATCAATTTGGACTAAGTATAGGTATAGTTATCTGTGGCAATTTTCATTCCTGCACACGTGCGGGAAAGTGGAAAAAATCGCACGCGTGTGAAATACATTGCATGTTGTACCTAATCGTAGTGCGTTAAGGACCAGTTTTCGAGGAAGTGTATTGAAAATAGGTTGGTATTGTGAAGGCTTTCAAAATTAGAGATTTCAAATAGCCTATGGTTGTCAAGTCCCCTTGTGAAGCTGCGAAATAGTTTGGAAAGGATTAAAAAGGCACTTACCTACCTAGCTTTTCAAAGGAGCTCGTAGCTAAATAATAACAGCCAGTCGGGTCGATCTTTAGGTTAAGCCGTGCTTGCCTAGGTTGGTCTGTGGATGGGTGACCACCCTTACATACTTACCGAGTTTCCTCCGTGCCTCGGAAAGCACGTAAAGCAGTTGGTCCCGGCTGTTATTTGTAGATCTTTGACAGTCGTTAGAGGTAGGTAGTCAGTGCAGGCCCAAAAGTCTGTCAACCAGTCTTACCAAGGGGTATCGTATTACCCAGTACTAACTGGGTTGTGGAGGTCAGATATAATCGCTCCATGTAAATAGTGGTGTTCAGCTGCATCCGGTTAGACTGGAAGCCGGCCCTAACATAGTTGGGAAAAGGCTAGGGAGATGACGACCTACCTAACTTTTTATTTTTTTTACTTTAAGTAAGTACTAATTTTTAGGTTCGTTTTAAATTGTGACTTTTGTTTCTTGCATTCAACGTACGTAAACAAATACAAAGTAACCTACTTGTGCTTCTTCTTAGCGTGTGCGGCCCAAAATTCAGCAATGCGAACTCGTGCTACTTGTGCTGACTAACCATTTATTTTGTGGAATAGCAAATACTTGTAAGAAATGCTTCGAAATAATTAATTTAATAAATGTAACAAGTCGGGTCTCCATGACACAGAATAGAAACGAGTTTAAATGCGGGTACTTTACATTAATGTACGGTTTACCTTAAACTATCTGGGACACATATGGCTTGTTATCACAAAACTAACTTGAGTAATATGTACCTACCTACTATCTGCACTTAGTTAAACACTCCACAAGTACACAAAGGAACAAACATAGGTACATAAATAGGCTGATAGACACATTATCACCCTCCCTCAGTCGGGTAAAAAACTTAATCAAAATACGTTCATCCGTTCAGGAGCTATGACACCACGAACAGACACACAGATACACACTTCAAAATTTTAACACCCCTCTTTTTTGGTCGGGGTTTTAAAATGACTTCAATGTATTTTTCCGCTACGGTGGAACATAAAAATGTTACAATAGTACATTTTGATACAAGTGGAGAAAGTTTGTTATTGCATTCGAGGCGGAATTATAACACCCATTATAATAACCATTCGTTTAGGCTTTGCTTTACGAGTTGCCCCCTAACCCTGCTGTAGTCGGGTAAAAAGTAAATGCTATTTGTTGAGCAAGTGTGTTTTTACCTACGTGTAGTACTTAGTACTTACTTACGTATTCAAATAAATCTCTCTAGAGTCAAAACAACAACCCGAACAAATCTAATTGAAATACAAAACAACTGCTGAATAAAATTAACATTTCATGAAAAAGGACATTAAAGACGGCGAGCTGTATAATAACGGGACATTAGCCTTTTGTCCTTTATTGATATGCTGAAACCATGAATAAATGGAGGGTAAACTGATAAAATTAAACGCTTTTGACATGCCTAATGTTTATTAGAGCAGCGGTGGCCCAGTGGTGGCGGCCCCGACTTACGAACGTGTCGTCGTGGTCGTGTCGTAGTCGTGGGTTCGAACCCAGGCAAGGCGCATAACTTTGTGTAATTTATTTCATCACCGCTGCTCTCAAAACGGTGAAGGAAAACATTGTGAGGAAACCGGCTTGTCCTAAAACCAATAAATTCGAAGACATGTGACATCTACCAACCCACACTGGGCCCGCGTGGTGGATTACAGCCCATTCACTCTCACAGAGAGGAGGCCTGTGTCCCAGCTGTGGGAACATTAATAGGCTGATGATGATGAATGTTTATTATGCCAATGGCAAGTTTATACGACATTTGAGCGTAGCTCGTAGCTAAATTACAACAGCTCCTCTGGTCGATCTTCAGGGAAAGCACGGTCCCGGCCAAATTATTGTAGATCTTTGGCAATCGTTAAGTACCTAGTCCGAAAATTTGAAAGCCAGTCCCAAGCGGTATCGTATTACCTAGGTATATGAAAACAGGTTGTATATTTTTTACTATCTTTACATTCGATACATAAGGTACCTAAGACTTGCGATTGCAAATTATTATCTCTTTCAAATGACTAAAACCGGACTGATGCGATGCGATGCGATGACGTAAGCAACCTGTTAATTAATGTATGTAATGTAAGGACTTACCTAGGTAAACACAAGCTGGATACCTACCGATTGAAGTTGATTTGCATACCTAGGGCAAGGATTGATAAAATCTAAATTAGCAACCGGATTATGTCCATTAATGACGTCCGATTCGAACGTGATAGTAAATATAATGAATACCAAAAACCACCAAAAAATAAAACTTAATTACAAATACTTAGGTGTAAATAAAGTCAGGGAATTAATTTTCCATAGAATTGACTACACTCACTTAGCCTGTTGTTAAATTAAAATCAATCAGTAGTCGGGGATATTACGTGTAACATCTCACATACTCCTAATTTCCCTGAATATTTTTAGAAGTGATAAAATAATTATAACTCGGCAAATGGACGTACCAACTGTGTCAATTCGATTATTACTCATTTTCTGTGTGCGTAGGAAAATACGCATTACCTAATTTTACGTATCTTATTCAAAAACATGGCGGCAAACTGCCTTTTAACTTATTATCTATAAAGAATGAAGTTCTTACAAGATCCCAGAACCTCATAGACGTTGACGTTCTCTGAGTGAATTCACAAAAAAAATATTGTTTGTGATTAGTTGCAAAAATTAATATTGTTATTGTGTACACTATCGCAATAAGTAACCCTGTAAAGATAGTCGTAAGATGGAGAAATAAAAAAATTAATGCAAGATCAATGAACATCCACTTTGTGACTGGTCAGCAACATAATGTCGGCTCGCTTTGCTCACGATCTTCATTAATACAAAGCTGTTACAACAATGCGGTGAGCCTCATTTGTCACACTACCTTCGCCTTTCATTATCTACTCCCCGCCTGACCGAGGAGCTTTCATCTCGCCTCTGACTGATGACCTGATGGACATTTGAACGATTATCGGCTGATCCCTTTGTCAGTCAAAGACTCAGTTCCCATGTGTAACAATGAGGCGGTTGATCAAAGTGTTAGTAGTTAAAAATTGCTGGTAGGTATTACGTGTGGTTTTATGTGGGCTCTTTTGTTATTGGAGCCTTTCAGTGTTATTTTGGAGGTCATCGAAATTATTCCGATGGAAGTAACTGAAGTAAGCTTTGAAGAGAATCGGCATGGAATTCACATTTCGTATTTATATATGGTACAATGTCTTCTGTCGGTACCCAAGGTTATATTAAAGTAAGGGGTTGCGGGACTGATCGAAAGAGATACCGTGGCCCCGGAACACAAAGGGCGATGAAGGAACATGGATGGGTTTTAGTCAGTAAAAGTCTGACACTCCTTCCTGCTCCGCCCAGAGCGGGAGGAGTCGTTTGATGATTGCCCATCCGAAAAAAAAATAAAGTTACATTGGTGAATGCTCCAACCAGCCCGTGAAATTCAAAATTTCTTACGTTTTTACGCCGCGAATAATATTTGAATCAACATACAACCTAGCACTGGCCTGCAAATTGCAAAAAACGTAAGAAAATTTGAATTTAGCGGGCTGGTTGGAGTTGGAGCATTCACCTTAAAATAAAGGGAACATTCAACTCATTCGCGTCCTAATTCGTTACTGAATACTTTGTCTAGAAGTTCCTGAATGGATATCTCTAGACTCTATCAGGATTAGGTCCTTTATCAAGGTGCAGTGTATCGGCATTGTTCCAGTTCAACGACCTAACGTTTCTGTAACATTAAATGTTCGCGTGTGCGTGATGCAACGTTGGTTGCTAAATTACATCAAACAACGCTTGAAATCCTACATACGGCTAAGTGCTTGGCCACGAGCTTCACACTCAACCGATAGAGGCGTGTGTTGTAAAAACAAAAGAAAGAAATGCTTTGAGCTTGTCACCAATGTCATTACCTACGACGAGACTTGCGGAGCATAGGCGACAAGATACGACCGTGCGTGCACCGTGTTGCTTGACGCAAGTTGAGTCGGTTGCTGGTCGTATCGCATGAGGTTGTGAACGGGGCGTAATGGTTACCTTTGTAAATATTGCTAAAGTTTTCATTTACACATGTGTGTGCGTTACTACCGCGCGGCCAAGGCATTTAAAAAAAAAAAAAAAACTGCCAAGATTTTGTAAAAATTTGTAAAAGTTGATTCCCAAAATCATAAATTTGTCAAAGTTATGGTTAAAAGTTATAAGGGTTTGAACGTGGCCGCACCATCGAAACGAGGATAACCGCGCGGCCACGGAAATCTTTAAAACTAAGCGTTGCAGAGACCTGAAATTTAGGTAAATAACAAATTGAATTTGTATTTTTTTTTTTATATAGAAAAAAATCCTAGGTTTATATTTTAGGAGCTGTAAGAGTCTTACAGCTCCTAAAATATAAACCTAGGATTTTTTTCTCTGCGATGCTTTTTCAGCGAGATATCGGCGATACTTTGTTATTCACCGTTTCAATGGCGCGGCCATGGGGTTTTAGTCTTACAGCTCCTATAATATAAACCTAGGATTTTTTCCATATTTTAATTTTTTTTTACAAATTCAATCTGTTATTTACCTAAATTTCAGGTCTCTGCAACGCTTAGTTTTAAAGATCTCCATGGCCGCGCGGTTCTCCGCGTTTCGATGGCGCGGCCACGTTCAAACCCTTATAACTTTTTAACCATAACTTTGACAAATTTATGGTTTTGGGAATCATCTTTTACAAATTTTTACAAAATCTTGGCATAGTTTTTTTTAAAAAAAAACGCCTTGTCTGCGCGGTTGAAACGCACACATAGGTACGTGTTACTTTCTTCAAATTCCGAAGATGAAAATAACTACAATCCCTAGATTTGCTTCATACAATCATTTGACCATACTTAATGTTTTTTCCAGGAGAGATCTACTAAAAGCCTTCGGAACGGATTTGAGATCTGAGTTTATGTAGAACAAGTACCTAACTAAAAACTCGCCTAAAAGCTACCAGGTATGATACTAAAATGTGGATTGGTACATTTTATCATTATCATACAAATTGTCCCCTAGTAAACACTAAGTTCAAAACTCAAGACGTATCCACTTACAAAGAAACACTACTTATAATACTAAGTTTAAAACAGCACATGCAGAGCAACGACCAGTGTTTATTGCTTGGAGCGGAAGCGCCTTTGACCCTTTGTTTATCACCAGCGAAGCGGCGCGCTGCGCGGGCGCACCGAAGCCGGATATGCAGTGTTGCTGACGGAAATGCGTCGTCAGCGTGCATCAATAGCTGCACTTGCAGGGCCTGACATTTGTAGGGGTGCTACACCACAAAAAAAAATTAAATACTAAAGTTACCTACGCTGTCAGATTTTTCTTGTGATCCCAAATTTTAAGGACGGTGTACATAGATACTATAAAACTAGATTCAAGATTCTTTATTTGCCTGAAATATACCGGATGACTTTTTTATCACTTCCCAAAAAAAATAATGGATAAGTTAGGTGAACGGAGTAGAAGCTTATGGCATACCTAGTTTTTTTTTCTTTTTTCCACAGCTTAGAAAAAAAATATCCAATAACAAAAAACGCTACAAATTTCAAGTAAACTTTTCTTATTAGAACAAAGAAAGAGAAATTTTGATAAAAAAATTAAAAATATCGAAATTCAAATCATTCGCAATACGCGTAGGTATGATTAGAATTTTAAATTTTTTTTTTTTTGATTTTATTTTTTTTCGCAAAAAAAAAAAACACCTAAGTATGCCATTTGCTTCTACTTCGTTCACCATATTATACCCATTTTTTTGGAAATTGATAAAAAAGTCACCTGTATAATTATGGTCTTAGATTACAAATAAAAAGGTTTCACATAGGTACCTATTTCGCTTACTTTATTCAGCATGCAAAATTAAAATTAAAAAATTAAAATACCTAACACAATGTACTCGTAACTTAGGTACCTACGAGTAGTTACAAATTTTACGAAACATTTAAGAAAAATAAAATAATATTATCTTTGGCAATAATATTCTATCAGAATTTAAAATACTCGTGTGTAGGTTATACCTGTACCTGGTAATAAATTTAGAAAAAAATAACAGAGACTGCATAACATCATTAAAATAAAATAGGAAGGATCATAAAGCTAGTTATGTTTTTAATGTGGGAGATATTTATGCATATAGGGGAGAGGTTTACATAGGTTTTCACATCGACCGATCGATGGGAACGACGGTGAATAAATTATCTAACTAGGTACGTCTACGTAAGTATTTTTTAACCGACTTCAAAAAAGGAGGATATTATATGTTCGAGTGTTTGTATTTTTTATGTATGTTACCCGATTTCTCCCCCATTTTTAGACTGATTCTCAAAATTCTTTTTGTATTTGAAGGACTCTACTCCTGAGGTGGTCCCATTTAAATTTAGTGAAGGTCTGATGCTGACCTTCGGAGATATACAATGGGATTCTTCAAAAATAGACGGTAAATCTGTCGTCATTGCTGCAATGACTTGGATGTTTATTGTTGACGTAACATCACGCCTGTATGGGCTGTATGCTCTGAGGAGGTACGCAAATGTGTACAATACACCCAGATTTCGAAAGTTAGGTATGTTTGCGGATAAATGGACAAAGATTTTATTGGCATGTCAGAAGTATTGTGAGAGGAATTCATGACGACTTGTTTGGGAACAACTAAAAATGGAAAAATCAAAAAACTTTTCTGCAAAAAATAAAACCGACGTTTTTTGAAGTCGGTTTTACTTTTTGCAAAAAAGTTTTATTTTTATTTTTACTAACTGTCCATTGCATCGTCCGCCTGAAATTATTATAAAACAATATCTTCCATATTTGAATCGGATTTTGTCAACAAGGGTTTTCATTGTTTTGCACGGAACCATTTTCATAGGTACACAAACTTATAATTTTAAAATATAATCTTATAATTTTCCCCGCGCGATAGTGAAAGAAACAGATACTTAAATTTAATGAGAGTGGTCAAGCGATATTATGTAGGTGTAGAATTTTATAGGTACTTATCGATTTAATATAACGCAGATACAAGTTTTAGTATTCTGTATTTATATTTCTAGCTAGCTGATCGTCCGCGTGAAGTTATTAAAAAAACATTACTTCTATTTGAATCTGATTTTGTTAACAATTTCGCGGAATTCTATACTTTTTATAAAAGAAAGAAAGAAAGATTAATGTTAATTTGACGTCTGTTCGTTAAGCACACGGAAAAAAAGAGACAGAATAAAAAATAAATGACGAATAAAAAAATTAAAAAGTGAAAATATGTGTACTATATGTGCTGTGTGCCTGACGGCTGCGCCAAAAGGGAGTTAGTCCTTATAACATCGGCTATCTGCCAGTAAAAGTCCCGTCAAAATCGATCCAGCCGTTTCGGAGATTAGCCGGAAGAACCAGACAGACAGAAAGACAAAAAAATAAAAATCTTTTTTTTTTGTTATTACTAAGTACCGCTACTGTATATACTTTCCTTTTATTTGTTTGGAACAGACACCTTAATTTTATTTATTTGTATAAGTAGATCAAAAGATATAACATATCTCTTACACGTCGAAAGATGACATTTGAAATTTTGAATAGCGCTCTCGCACACTCCGACTGACAATCGTATCTATTGTTTCATGTGTTTTATTGTGGGATGCGTGAGCTTCACTTTTCAGTGTTATCACTTGAGGAATTTGAGAAAGTGAGGAACAAGTGAACATCTATGTAGTGATGTAAATCTCTTCTCTTATTCTTACTTTTCGATGAAGGGAAGTTGAAAATAAACATCATTTGCCTGGAACTTTTTTCAAACTTTGGCTTCCAGTCTGACCGGATAGTACGAGTATTTTACATGGAGCGGCTGCCTATCTGACCTCCAAAACCCAGCAACTAGGTCACATGATACCCCTTGTCAGACTTTCTCGCGTCTGACTACCAAACCAAGGTAGCAGCCCTACCTAGTGTTGTGTTATTGTCAACGCGCAGTTCGTCACGACCCAAATATCGAGCGTTGCTAACAGCAACAACGCTAACAGTGCACTTTTCGACTTGACGACTGCAGTTACAGCTACATTTAACACAATACATGTTTCAAACAGTAAGGGGCTGCACAAACGTGGACACTTTTGTGTCTTGTGTCGGATACCAGCTACCAATGAATATTTTACTTCTAAATAACCAGAATGAATTCAGCCACTCCCTGCGCAGACGTAAACATTGTTTGTGCTCGTTGCCGATCAAGAAGTGTTAGGTGTCTGTAGCTGGAAATTAAAAGTAGTCAGTTGAAGACACAAGCAGGAGGAGGAGCTCGTGGCTAAATAATAACAGCCGCTCGGGTCGATCTTTAGGTTAAGCCGTGCTTGCCTAGCCCTGGTCTGTGGATGGGTGACCACCCATTACATACCGAGTTTCCTCCGTGCCTCGGAAAGCACGTTAAGCCGTTGCTCCCGGCTGTCATTTGTAGATCTTTGACAGTCGTTAGGTGGTCAGAGGCTCCCAAAATCTGACAACCAGTCTTACCAAGGGGTATCGTATTACCCAGTACTAACTGGGTTGTGGAGGTCAGATAGGCAGTCGCTCCATGTAAAATACTGGTATTCAGCTGCATCCGGTAAAACTGGAAGTCGACCCCAACATAGTTGGGAAAAGGCTAGGCAGATGATGAGTTGAAGACACAAGCAACATTAACAAATTTCCTTACAATTTTACTGAGCTGCGCTACCGATCGCCGCCACCTGACACAGCAACTACGGTTACCAGTGATAGTGTGCCATGTCGGCAACAAAAAATGTCCACGTTTGCGCAGCCCCTTAGTATAACTAGTTGCTTTGCAGATGTAAACATTTGAAATGGCTTTTTGTTACTAGGTACCTGATATCGTTTCAAAACGTGCACAGCTGAAACAATCACATAAAAACTTGTCGTCTGATGAGAAAAAGGTATGATACCTTTTTCTCATCAGACGACAAGTTTTTATGTTGTTTCAAATAAGAGAAGACAGAGAGAGAAAAATAGAGATTTCAGTATGTTTTACGTGGATGTTTCGCTAGTGCAAACGCATTGCAGTAAGCAATAACCCACATACCTATATGTATTTAAATGCCTTTCTCTTTACTTCGTTTTGTTAGCTTCTTACAGCTGCAGGCACTAGATATAGGCCCTCCCCCTCACCCCCTCACTCCCCTACCCTCACTGTAAACTTAATGGGTAGGTACCTCTCATTTGGATTCATATTTTTCGGAATATTTCTTGTGTTTGGAAGTTTTACTTTAAGTATACCTAAGTCATCTTCTATATTTTCCGTGAAAACGTCTGGCATGCCGGTCGACCTCGTAGCTTTTGCGGATATCGTTATCATCATACAAGTCATAGGAATAATACAAATAGGTGCTTATTATTTATTTCCCCTTTGACAGCTGTCGTTTATAAGTAATGGGGGTTTTCCATGGGTTTTCCTAGGAACCCAATGACAAATTCAGGACTGCGACTTTCCTCAGCGCGTCATATTGACGTGCGTGTGGTTACGTAGGTATTCATAAAATTTATTAAAACTAGGCTAACTGGTAATGACGAGCATCTTTGCTTGTAAGCAAAACTTCGTTATCAAACCGGTCACATTTTTACGCAATAAGTATTGCGAACAACAGTTCCAATTTTGAGGAGCATAAGTAGGTACCTTTGAAGACTCTTAAATAATACGATACACGCTTCACAGCTCTTCATGTGCACACACACACACGCGCTACACACACACTACGCACTACACACACACTACACACACTGCACTACTTGTTATGCACTACATACCTATTCTAAGAGTTCATCATTCTCTTGCGCAGCATGTCTTCTTATTTGATATTTCTCCATTACTATTTAGACATCTCATCAGACACCACCTTTCGTGCTATATCATCCTTCATACATTCCATCCATCCACTTATTCATACTGTCACGACATTTACCCCATTCCTCCGCATCACATTATCGTGTCGTTGCTAACCGGTACCATCACCACATCGAATAAATATGCCTTCCGGCTTTTGTTATTTTAGTGTTTAATTTCCTTTTCCATTTATCTTCGTGACACGGTAGCCTACCCGGTAACGCAGCGAAGCAGTCACTTAGATTTGAATAAAACTGTAACCATGCCTAGAAAGAGGTCAAATCTTTCCCAATGTTCCAAAGGAGCTAAAAGATTGAGGATCATAAGATCCCAGGAATCTACCGAAGAGCGTCAGGAGAGACTTGATGCTGTTCGAGAACATCAGGCTCGGATCGCGAAGCACGCCTTGCGTTCTCAGCGTATTTACGCATCTACATCCAGGTCTCTAGAGGCGCGACTGACCGCTGATCGTGAACGTTTGCATTGTCTAGCGAGTTGGAGACGTTCACGGAAAGAGAATTACGCTTGAGTTCTCAGCGTATCTACACATCGACTTCTAAAGTGGGGAACGTGATGCGCGACTGACTGCTGATCGTGAACGTCACGCATTGTCTCGCGAGTCGGTGACGTTCACAGATAGAGAATTGCGCTTCGACATCAGACGTATCAGCACCCCTAGCCAAGTTGACAATCTACAATCGTTAACGCTAGTAGAAAACTATTCAAATGAATGGGAATGACCTTTGATTATATAATGTCTAGATGGAGCGTCGCCCTACAATCAAAACGTAAAAAACGAGCCAACAATTTCAAGCCTGTGTGCGTGCAGGCGGTGTTTTACACTGCCCTACTGTGTCTCTGTGTGCGTGAATAATGTTACCAGCTAGTACAATAATTCTCCCATAAGTCACATATTAAAAATAATAGACTACCTACTTAAGAGCCCCTTCCAAAAATTCAGTCGCTAGAGTTTAGGCAAATTCGTTGCGGTCCTATGTTTGTGTGCATTTTTCATGCAGATACACGCACACACGGGTGCAGATCGAGCGTAGTGATCGCCTAAACCATTTTGATCCTGTAGACGATATTATTTTATGATACATAATTATAAAGTCAGTACGGTTTAGAAATAAAAGTCTGGAATGTGTGTCTACTGTATATTTATCACAATCAAAATAAAAATGGTTTAATTTTGTATTAGAAGAATTTAGATACATATAAACATTTTACAAAATGATAAATAAAAGTGCGAGTTGGACTCGCGCACTGAGGGTTGCGTACAAACTTTTTAAAGGACAAACTTAATTTTTCTGGATCTGAGACTTTTGCGCGAAAAACATTTGCGCGAAGGACACTTGCGCGAACCCATTTGCGCGAAAAGACAAATGTGCGCATGGACTTTTGCGCGATTGAACTTATGCGCGAACGGACTTTTGTGTGCCTGGACACTTGCGCGAATGGACTTTTGCGCGATTAGACTTATGCGCGAACGGACATTTGCGCGCCAAGACACTTGCGCGAATGGACTCTTGCGCGAAAGGACACTTGCGCGAATGGAAACTTGCGCGACTGGACTTTAGCGCGACTTAATGGCCACTGAGGTTCACTCTGTAGAGTAAACATAACATACCCCTGTTATTTATACTTAAAGGTGGTTTTTTCTTTTTGTTTTTCTGTCATGGATGTCATTTTCATGGTTAAGGAGACGCTGATAACGAAATGAGATCAAAATGAAAATCCAAGATGGCGCCGAGGAAAACTTCTGTTTTTTCTATCATGGGTGTCATTTATGGTTTTCGGGGTCGCTGATTATGAAAATGAGGTCAATATGAAAATCCAAGATGGCGCCCAGGAATTTTTTTATTTTTTCCGTCATCGGTGTCGTTTTCATGGTTTAAGTGGTCACTGATAACGAAAATGAGGTTAAAATAAAAATCCAAGATGGCGCCAGGAAAAATTTTTGGTTATTAAGTCATAGTTGTCGTTTTCATGGTTTACTTGGGGTCACTGATAACGAAAATGAGGTCAAAATAAAAATCCAAGAGGCGCCGAGGAAAATTTTGGATTTTCCGTCATGGGTGTCGTTTTCATGGTTTTTTGGGTTGCTGATTACAAAAATGAGGTCAAAATAAAAATCCAAGAGGCACCGAGGAAAATTTTTGACTCTCCGTCATGGGTGTCGTTTTTATGGTTTTTGGGGTTGCTGGTTACGAAAATGAGGTCAAAATGAAAATCCAAGATGGAGCCGAGGAAAATTTTTGATTTTCCGACATGGATGTCGTTTTCATGGTTTGTGGGGTTGCTGGTTACGAAAATGAGGTCAAAATGAAAATCCAAGATGGCGCCGAGGAAAATTTTTGATTTTCCGTCATGGGTGTCGATTTCATGGTTTGTGGGGTTGCTGGTAACGAAAATGAGGTCAAAATGAAAATCCAAGATGGCGCCGAGGAAAATTTTTGATTTTCCGTCATGGGTGTCGTTTTCATGGTTTTTGGGGTTGCTGGTTACGAAAATGAAGTCGAAATGCAGATCCAAGATGGCGCCGAGATTTTTTTTTATTTTCCGTCATGTGTGTCGTTTTCATGGATTTTGGGTTTGCTGGTTACGAAACTGAAGTCGAAATGCAAATCCAAGATGGCGCCGAGGAAGCAAAAAAATTAAAATAATCAGCGACCTCAAAAATCATGAAAATGACACCTACGTTGGAAAAACCGATTTTTTTTCTCGGCGCCATGTTGGATTTGCATTCGACCTCATTTTTGTAACCAACAACCCCAAAAACCATGAAAACAACACCCATGACGGAAAAACAAAAGTTTTTCTCGGCGACATCTTGGATTTTCATTTAGACCTCATTTTCGTAACTAGCAACCCCAAAAACCATGAAAACGACACCCATGACGGAAAATCAAAAAAATTCCTCGGCGCCATCTTGGATTTTCATTTTGACCTCATTTTCGTAACCAGCAACCCCAAAAACCATGAAAACGACACCCATGACGGAAAATCAAAAAATTTCCTCGGCGCCATCTTGGATTTTCATTTTGACCTCATTTTCGTAACCAGCAACCCCAAAAATCACGAAAATAACACCTATGAAGAAAAAACCGAAAATTTTCGTCGACGTCATCTTGGATTTTCATTTTGATGTCATATTCATAATCAGCGACCCCAAAACTTGCTTACTTCTACATTATATTAATACTAGTATTTGCGTGGGTGCGCGAGCTGCGCGCAGCTCGCTTTTTGTCGTGTTCTTGAGAAGTATTCCTTACCAACATAAAATTTTGAGAATCCATAGGAATCCTTAAAATAATTGGGAAATCCGTTACAACTACCCCTTTATCACTATGACCCTTAAGAACCCCTAAAACATTCTAAAAACCAATTTAAAAAAATATTACCTATAAAAAAAACCTTATTTAAAAACTCAGACCCATTAAAAAAAACACTACCCTAAAGTTTGCTTGTCGTCGCCCTGAGTTACGCTTCACCCACTCAACCTTCGTTACGCTGCGGAGGTCGCCGGCTCGCTTCGCTCGCCACCTCCCCCCTTCGCACCACTCGGTCTCGCAGGTTCGCTCCACTCAGAACCTACCTACCACCAGACAAGGTTCGACGCCTACTATAATATTTGTTCAAACACCCAATGGCTATCTCTGACCGTTACAAAGTTATAGCCCTTTTATTTTTAGGGGATGTTGGGGAGGGGAGGATACCCTCCGTTTACAAATTTAAACGCTCCTCATTAATAATTTATAGTAAAAATCAAAAAGCCGCTACGTGTCCTAGTTTCCGAGATACGATGGGGGGAGGGGTGAAAGGGGGGAGAGTGGGGAGTTTTGAAAAATGATTTTGACTAACGCGTTGCCCCTTTATATGAATCTGAAAAAAAAAATGTTTCAAGTCTCTCAATTTCCGAGATCCGCCTAAAAGGGGGAGAAGGGGGACAAGTGGGTCAACTTTTGAAAACTGGTTTTTACTTTCCCGAGCCTCCTCTATACGAATCCGTAAAAAACAAAAAATATATTACCAATCATAATAAACAACCAACGTCAAAAAAAATCTTATCTAAATATGTACAATCAAAAAGTTTAATAATTTATAATATAAATACTGGATCGAAATGTGGTAGTCTGTGTATATCTCGGAAATATATTCACGTAATAACTCGCGAGCGCTTGCGAAGCAAAGTGATACGTCCTCACGCTGGGAGAGCCCTTTCGTTACTGACGGGAGCGGGTTTGCGCGGTCGATTATATAGTTCACTTTGCATTTAATTTACGAAATGAAGTTATTGTTTATTTATAAATTAAAATTCAGATTCTAATAAAGGGCTACCTTGAGATTAATGAGTAATTTTTAAATTTTCTTTAAGTGTTTCTAAGGTATAGAAAAAAATACCCTTTTGGCCCGACGTTTTCCATAAATTAAGTTTTTTCAACATTTTTTTTCTGCTATATTTCGTATAGAAATCAATAATGTTTTCCCATATGTTACGAGTAGACCATATATTGATGTTATTTATATTTTTTAATATTCAGAATATTTTGTAGTTCTTTGTTCAGGGAACCACAAACATCACTCGCTCGTTACTTTTGCGGAAAAGGGGTTTTGCATATGGGTGATTGCCATTAATATATACATTATTTAAAACAATTGTTCCCGCAGTCGACAAGAATAAGAACCTGACTCTTATAATAAAAATAAAGCAGGTTCAAATTCTTCTTGCCTTTCTCACAAGGAGTGATCAAAAATGTTCAAAATGACTTAATTTCTTGTAGGGACCCTTAATTAAATAAGATAAGTTTTAGGTGTATGTATGTAGTAGGTATTATTCAGTTTTAGTAGTGTATTTTTATTAAGTATGTAGTTACTTTCTTCGATAAATAAAAAAACACTATTTAAAATGAAATAGAGTTGTTGAATGTTGTATTATATCAGCTAAGTTAATTAAATTAGTAATAGAATTGTGCCGATTCCCTTGTTCTCAAACTAAACTAAAATTAGACTATTTCTGTCTTTTTCTCTCTACAGTAGTTACTCAAACTACATTAGTTTTTGTTGGTTTCCACGTGGCATCTCCGCGGCTTTTTTGAATGCGATCTATCCATCGATTCCTGATAATAGGATTATTGGGTATTCTAAAAAATAAGATGTTATGTTGATCACCATATTCTACTCATTCAATAATTATGTTTGATAAGTGCTGATTATTTATTAGTCAGATAACTTTTATCCAAGGAATAAAAATAGAGGTTAAATTACCGATTTAATACTTTTAATCAGTGCCAGTTATTAATAATATTTATATATATAAATGAATTGCCGTTCGTCGCTCTAAAACTCGAAAATGGCTGCACCGGTTTAGCTATTTTTGGTCTTGAATTGTTTGTGGAAGTTCACGGAAGGTTTAAACGATGAGAAATAGGTAGGTAGGTAGGTCGTAGGTAGGGAGTAGGTAGGTAGGTAGGTGGTAGGTAGGTAGGTAGGTGGTAGGTAGGTAGGTGGTAGGTAGGTAGGTGGTAGGTAGGTAGTAGGTAGGTAGGTAGGTAATAGGTAGGTGGTAGGTAGGTAGTAGGTAGGAAGGGAGTAGGTAGGGGAGTAGGTAGGAAGGTAGGTGGTAGGTAGGTAGGTAGGTGGTAGGTAGGTAGGTAGGTGGTAGGTAGGTAGGTGGTAGGTAGGTAGTAGGTAGGTAATAGGTAGGTGGTAGGTAGGTAGTAGGTAGGAAGGGAGTAGGTAGGGGAGTAGGTAGGAAGGTAGTAGGTAGGTAGGTACGCTCATGTGACGCAGACGATGTTGCGCGGGTCAGCTAATAATGACTAAAATGTGAACATGAAATCGGTAACAAGTAAATTATTTACCTAGTAATTATTATTTTATTTATTTAATATAATAACAAGTTTTACTTGGAATCGACCTCAAAATCATATAAAGAAAGACTTAATACGAATTTATAAACTCCACCTTTTTTTTAAATCGATAAATAAAGTAGACCAACTAAATAATATAAACGTAACCCTAGACTAACTAATTTACCCACAAAAAATGACGTTCTGTTGGGAGAATGAAAAAAAGAAACTGGCAACACTGATAAAATATGGCGTAATTTTATGTTCATAAAAACAAAACAGAATTATATAGTTTTTTGGTTACTTATCGATGTTAGGCGATGTGCTTGGTATTGTTTACCCTTCCTGTATAATTCCGGCACAGTCTAATAGCACATACCGTCATTTTATCGCTGTTATTTGTTTATTACCTAACGCGCGTAATACGTGGTGACGCCAAAGCGGCACGATCGGCACTAATCGGCGGGTAAGAACTTGTAAGCCAACAGTTGGCTGATATTTTTTGACACGTTTGCGCGCACTTGACGCTCCATCTAGACATTATATAATCAAAGGGGAATGACATCATCTCAACGTTAAATCACGTGATCAACACAAACGAATAGAAAATTCGTATACCTACATAAGTTTACATCGTTCAAAATTATAGAATAGAATGTTATCGTTTCTACAATGTTGATCGCTAAACTCTTTGGTAGGAACGCTCACCATAGACTAAAGTGTAGGTTTTTTCTACAGACATTAGAGAACGAGCGATCGACTCAGTCGTGTCAACTTGGCTACCAATTTAGCGCTTTCTACAATCGCTTACGCTGAGGCGTTTACGATAGTAGAAAGAGAATCGATACGAAACGTTTGTAACTTGGCTAGGGGTGCAGATCTTCGATTTTGACGACCCCGCGTTGTCGCGGGCAGAAGCTAGTAGGTAATAAGAACATAAAATTTTGTCGTGTGCAGTTTTTCCGTATAACTTCTGGAATACTTACTTACTTACTTACGTCAATTTTATTCCACGGATATAAAAATAAACATAACCTACGGTAAATCCCACAATGCAACGCAGAATTTTCTTTGTAATTATGGTCCTAGGAATTAGAAATGACAGCTAAACGTAGGGACCTACCTATATAAAACCTCGTTCTGTTTCTTTCAATCGCTTGAAGATGACAAAGACAGAATGACATTTAAAATAATCTTAAACAATTAGTAGTGGACCTTAGAAAGGCGTATGGCCTACTTCTAAGTATCTACTCCCAGTTTATCAAGCGCACGTTTATACACACTATGCTGATGTTTACAACATTCCATTAATGTTGTCTAAGCCCACCTGTGGGATTAACCACCCACGACTGAGGCTAGCAAACACAATCTAACTCTAAATTACTGGCGATATTTGTACTCAACTGCTTTATTTGCTTCTCAAACAATGTTACATGCCTACATGTTTGTCTTTCTGAATTGCTTTACTCCGTATGTAAGTAGAAGGTAAGTAGGTAGAAGGTAAGTAGGTACTTAGGTTTATATTTTAAATTTTAATAAATCTCATAACTAGTCATGAGATTTTTTACGGTAGTTAAGGATAAACATTATCATCTGTCTATAGTCTTTTTCCAACTGTTGGTCGGCTTCCATTCCAACTAAATTCAGTATTTTACATGGAGCGACTGCCTCTATCTGACCTCCACAATTCAGTTAAGAACTGGATAACACGATACCTCTTGGTAAAGCTGATTGTCAGACTTTCAGGCCACTGACTACCTGTAACGACTGTCAAAGATCTACAAATGGCAGCCGGGACCAATACAACGGCTTTTTGACGTACGAAGGAAACTCGCAATGCGATGGATGGTCACCCACCTACAGGCCGACCTAGGCAAGCGCGGCTTACCCTTGAAGATCAACACGTGCGGCTGTTACCTATTATTTAGTCACGAGAACTAGAAGGACGAACATATTGAATTAAATTGACTAGTTTGTCCAAAGCCTAGTGTTGACCTGTGTCTGTCCTAACTCCTAATACAGTAGAACAGGTACTATCTAGTATTCTAGTTAACTAGGTACTTACATAATACGTTTTGCCCTTCGTCCGCAAATGTCGTTCGTTGGCACTGCATGACGTACGGTCTACGTAGGTCACGCTATAAAATGTAAAATGGCCGCCTGAAATCGGAAAACTCGTAGACAGAGGAACCTACGGGAAGATTTTACATAAGAAAATTTCCATTATTTACCGTCCATCCATACATAAAATATCACTGTCTAGGTACTGTAGTTTTATTTATAAATATTATTCATTGTAATAAGTCAATTATGTAATGCCAAATAATAGTTTTGTTCCGTTAATTCCCACAGACCAAAACCGTGAAAACGGTTTTTTGGGGCATTGTCCTATATTAAGACCTTTATAAACTTTACTATAATAAATAAATAAATATATAGATATTGCGCTACTAAAAATATTAAATTCTCTGCCAGACAACTGTAAAGACCCCACTTAGCTCATATTCCTTCTATCCTAAACACATTAGAATATTATATACGTACCAGCAGTCGTGTATCACGTGAGATGGCATTTAGACAGTTGAGCTCGGGCCGGTGATAATTATGCCGCCACGAGTCCACGACATAGGGCGGCCAATTAGCCGGCCCGCCGCCATTGACTCCGTACCGGCTCGCGGCTGTATGTAGCTACTTAGTTAGGTACCGGCCATTCATAGCTCCCGCGGGAATCATTCATCCCCGTCATGACACTCGGCTAGTCTTTGTACCCAGTGCCGCGGACACGACGGATAGAAAATTATTAGAAAGGCTAGTGCTAAAGTTCTTTGTAAGTATACGTACTTAGGTTAATATTTTCCGAGCATGCCATTGGAAATTAGAACTTGTCAACGAGTTTATTCTGTAGAACTTTAATTCTGTTTCTGGTTCTCAACTCGCTAATTTTGAAATTCGAAGGAATCACCTTATGTAAAATTTGACAGGACCAAGGTCCCGTGACTGCCAGAACTCCGTCATTTTATAAGAGCTGAAACTTATTATGCGGTAGGAACGATTATCTATTATGAAAAGTTGGTCGTGGTTGCTTTCGGAGGTATCTGGTGACAAAGGTGTGCTGAATCTCTGCCAACTTACGTCATACTTACTATAAGAGTTTCGCGGACTGCAGACTTTGTATCGGCCGATAGTTTAGTCGGGTAAGGCTGCTAGCACACACACTAGGCCAACTTAGCGGTCGGGTTGGTGACCACTGGGCAAACCAGACCAACAGTCGGTTGACTGCGCTCGAAGAATTTGCCAGTTATTAGGGGGGCGGCTTTTGAAGAGAGCGCTTAGAACTGATTTATTGGCCAATACCAAAACGTGATTGTCGTTGTGTTGCATGTTCTTGTTCATACTGATTAAGAGTCCGACTAAACTATCGGCCGATAGAAAGTCTGCAGTCTGCGGAGACTCGCAGCTCGTCGATACCCGCAATTACAGACACAATTAAAATAACAATGCACTGTACCCGATCGGGTACGGCTGGGGACATACAGAAGTATGATTTTCTGATATTACGTAAGCGATAGTGTCTGGCACCCCAATCTTATGATGGTTGATCTCATCCACTGCCAGACACTTAGTGTGGTGGAAATCCCCAGTCAGACACCATAACAGTATCATAAATTGTAATTGAACTAGGTAACGTTATTTTATTTTAAGTATAATTATTTGCTTGATGCAATCTTCATGCTGCTAGGCACCTATCCTCGATTTCCTACAATGCTAGTAGTAAATATACTAGTAGCATTGTAGTAAATCGAGGATAGGTACCTATACGAAGACAAAAGTGTATTGTTATAACAAGTCTTGATCTCTGAGTCGCATTTCCGCGTGGTCCGTCTCAAGGCGCTCCTGTTCTCAAGCGAAGGGCCAACAGAAGGTCAGTAAGTAAACGTACAAAGCTTTAATAAAATCTCGAATGAAGAAAAATAAAACAAATCCGGGTTTATTCTAACAACGAGAAATCTCGAAGGTGAGGTAAGTTAGAGTATCTACTCGTATATAGCCGTCCAATGATTTGAAGTACCCGTAGGTTTTCTTTTTATACTGGATTGTTCGGGATATCTAATTGATTAGGTAGCTGGTTATGAGTTAATCATGTGTTTTCGACACATCGACAGTACAGGGGCATAAGTGGTTGGTGAGGAGTTGGTAGATATAATCTGTGCAGGAAATGTTATAATGTTGCAGTTTTGCAAGCTTTCACCTGAGCCTGAGTATGAGTTAGTGTTGAAGACCGGGCGTTTTGAGGTTCTGTCTTGTGCAATTTGAGGATAAATGACTAACATAATTTCTTCTGCAAACGAAGTACCATCTAAACTACTGTAAGATGAACGTCTGATCAGCATGCATCTGGCGGAATAGGTCACGCACGTCACGCTACTGAATATGCAACGTAAGCGACCTGGCAGTTGGCACGTCCCGTCACAGGACGTAGATAGATTTAATAGAGGTACTTTATGATACATACGCCAAATTTGTTACACAGCTCTTTTACAATATTCCTCTTACTCTACAACGGGCGGTGCATATCCTGACTGATTTCTTCGAATCTTCCTCACAAAATTCAACCTGTGGTATGTCAACCATGGCTTACACGACGTATGCAACGCGTACGCATGAAACAGAAAATATTGTTTGGATGTTCAACTGGAACTGTGTAAACAAAGCGATCAAAGCATGCCATTTTAGTCTACAAAGTAACAGCTGCTGCTAAATTGATGTGCTGATTCAACTGCCACTAATTTATTAGACTTCGTTCTTCCACATTTAATTGAAGCTTCCTTCGGCTGACTAATGTGTCATGTGTGGTGACTGGGTGCAGTATCGCGGATTTCTTGTTAGTATTTTCAATTTTAGCGACTCTTTAGAATACATGTCATTGATTTTCGTAGCGATAAAGTGTCATCTGTTGGTAGGAGGACATAATTATAGAATTTGACAAATGACTAGACTAGGCAATTTCCTAACTTGGAGAAGATCAGAATTACAATAAATATTTCAGTTTAGCTTGACATTAACTTGTGTTTTATAATATTATAGGTAGGCACTAAACCTTTTAATATCAAGTAGGTATCTACTTACCTGTACGACAGCATTAATATCTTGTGTAAAAGGTCGCATTGCTGCAGAAATAGTGGCAGGATATTAGCCATCAGCTGTGAGCTCATTTCCTGAGTTGACTCCGACTATTACCTCAGGAAACGATAAGCATTTTATATTATGCGGCCCCTTTAATTAAAATATAATTAATTTCATCCTAGCGCTAACGCACATGAGAACTTCTCATTTCCATACCCTATTTTAGAACCAGGCGACTATCTTGACAGAATGGCTTTGTTTGAAAATTCGTCATACGTTCTTTAGAGGCAAGATGTTTATAAAAAATAAATGGTTCATGATAACCCTATAAGCCATGTCATTGGCGCCAGTATGAACATCCGACGTCATAGACAATATTATAGCTTTAAAATTCCATTGGAGTTACTCAACGAACGTGAGTATAAAGCAAGTTATTATGGACACACACAGTAATGCACAGTCAAGTCAGCTGTGTTTTTTAGTTATTAAAGAGGGTATTGCGATGTTGGTTTGTACCTACACGATCATTTGTAATCACTACCCATTTGTTCTCCGAAATGTGCACACGAGAATATTCTGATATAAAGAAAATCTGCGTTGAAGATGACCTAAGATTTCTTGCGTTTCCAAAACACCGTCGAAGTACGTATATACTAAACTAGTGACAAATAAAAAACCTAGTGCGCTAAGGTAACCCGTTTACACACAATCGGAGACGCAAAGAGCAAGAAGAGAAGCTATTGAATCGGGTTCATGAAGATATTTCAATCTGCACACTTAAAAAAGTAAGGTAAGTATTTCGGGACGGTATGACTAGATGCAGCTCAATATTTTCAAGCGATTGCCATTGTTGCATATTATTTCGGGCCATCAGACATAGCAGTACATAAGGTAGGTACTCGTTGTTTGTTCTTATTCACAGTGAAAGCCGCACATTGTGGCGTGCGCTTGCAACACCATCGTAAGCACGGAAGCAATACCGACCGACTTATTCGCTTCTTGCCAAATGCTCACTTCGATTAAAGTACCCAGTGGGAACGTACTCCGATTACGTCATCGTTGGCTGGATGGCGCCATTCGTTCCAATTTAGCATCTGAGTGCTTGCTCATGAAATGCTTCTTATTTTGATCAACGGCCAATGACTCTCAATTTAGACGTATAATCATAATATCTCGAAAACATCTGGTTGCTGAAATGAGATAATTTCAAAATAAGGCTCGCTATTGTATTGCAACGGACGTTCAGAAATACCCAGCTTTTTGTTTGTCTACCGGGGAATCCCCCACTCAGCCGATTCTCAAACTCTCCATTATCTTTGACCTTTGAAGTGCTTGTTTTTATGTTGGTAATTGAGTATAGGGTTCGACTTCAACTTCTCAGAATCTACTTATAAACAAGTTGCACTGATTTTCTTCTTGGATGCCATCCAAATTAGAAATAGCCACTGACTTTTTCGCAAAATGAAACTATTTTTGCTGCCAGTAAGTTACCAGAATTGGTAAGATACCGCGACCTAATTCAAAGCTGTCGTTCTCTTATTCTGAACACATCGGCAACAAAATATACGGAAAATGGTTAGATAGCTAGTTGGTATCATAAACATATGAATGAAACGACGATTGTCAACACAGCTGGTTAACCAAGTTTGATATCAGTTACCTACATCCGCGTTTAGTTTGTCTGTGGAAGATAGCGATGGTACACATTATTAAAATTTCTCTAAGTTTTCAAAAACAAAGAGTAGGACAGCAAACAGAAACCCAGTTTGTTGAAAAAATATCATTGCTCTACGGACACAGGCTGTTTGGAAGTGATGTTAATGAAGTTAGCGGGTCGTGACTAGTAATATGTCGGGTCGAGTCCATAAGCGGCTGGACTTGGTACATCCCTTGTTGGTACGTGTCTGTGAATCAGCGCGTGACTGCCCTGGCCGCTGCGTGCGCGCACAACACTACACATTGTTCTAACTAAAATACAATGGCTCCGGCTGGTTGATGTCATACAATAGCGTGATGCGTTTTAAGGGCATACAGACATCGTTTAGGATCCTTTATTCGTTTTCTTTGAGAAGTCGTGTAAGTCGTGGTCGTCTTCATAATACTTACTGACCGACTATAGCCAAAATAACGAAGGCAATCTCTATTATAGTGCTTCTGCGCATCAAGTAGGCATAGTAACAGGGTGCGTGCGTGTACTGTAACCAGGTTAATATAGCTTTCGATTGTTTTGATGGAGTCGAACCCCTAAGACATTGAAATACTGAAAGAGAGAAGTTATAAACTAAAGGACAACACCTACTTTAACTTAATGATGCGTCCAGCGCCTGCTATAGATGTAGCAAGCCGGGCCGACACCTCGGACCTCCTACCGCTTTACCGGACACATTCTCCAATCAAACAGCTCTAGAAAAGACCATACTTTTAAACATTTAAAAGAAACCAAGAAGTATTCAAGACAAACAACGTATGATCAGCAAAAACAGCTAATAGATATTTGACCGGTGAAAAGGCATCTAAAAATGAAAAGCTGAAATATTGGTAGAGCCACCTAACAAAAAAATTACTGCCAAGCTAGCTTCAGCACAAAACTTTGATTTTCCAACAGTAACACAACAACAGATGTGACATAGGTACAGACAAATATAGCAACACATGTGATTAGTAAATTATTAAAAATAACTATTTGTAACATTTGTCAATCCACGTGATGATGGCGATGACTGCTAATACATACTAACGAGATATAACTATAAATACTTCTAGAACAATGAAAATGATTAAAAATACCACAGCAACATGACCACAGCCGGACTTTACCATTACCTACAAGTAATGTATGACATGTAGCTAATGGAACTTGGATGTATTGGCTCGATAGCGCGGGTGCGGTTATCGAGTGACCCACTGTGACTCGCCGATAGCTGCAGAATGCAAACAAACCCTCGCAACAATAGTCTCATATAACTTGACATAGATAGACTGCCCAGTTTAAGTTGGCCGGCGGCGAAAAATGGTACTAATTTGAAATGTACTGAATTCGGAGAGAGAGATTTGGAAGCCGGCGCTGATTATGCAGTAAGATAGGGGGTATTGGTTGCTGTGTGATTTTATGGAGAGCCGGAGAGGGTCTCAAACGTAGCGCCCGATGAGGTCATTACTATAAGCCCAGCGTGATACGTAGCGACATCTATCGTACTATGCACACAGTACCCCTTTCTTCTCACTTCTTAGTACTACCCTTCATTGCCTTTTCTATTGTTCCACCTTGCTGACTGGCCAATATTTTTATCACAACACGAGTTAATTATTTAATGCCGATACGACAAGATTGTAATAAGTCTCCATGACATAGACATGAGGGCGAACTTCACGTTTTACGACAATGCTGCGGTCACGACGTGTACGTGGTCGTCCTCGTCACCCACCACCTGCCATGGTTATGCGGGCTAGCAACAAAAAATGGTCTGCACAGATCATGCATTTAGGGGATGTTAATACCAAAATGCGCGCACACTGTCTATTTGTATCGGAGTAAACGAGAGCGACAGAGTTATTGGGCGGCCAGGTTTTAGAAAAAAATAATGGAATAATTATTGAAATAAAAAAAGTGTGGATTATTTGTGAATATGTCAAAAAAATAAAGACAGAACCGTTTAATGATGATTTTAAGACCACTCTTTGCAATTATTTTCTATCGAGCCGATTTCGTCCAATTATGTATCGAATCCGTCCCCGGTCTTATAATTTATTATGATGAATATATTAACTTACTTATGTATATTTTATTTGATGTGCTAGAACAGTTTTTTTTAACCTTCTTTTTTCTTTTCGGATGCGAAACCATCAAATGACTCCTCTCGGTCTGGGCGGAGCAGGAGGGTGTGTCAGACTTTTACTGACTAAAACCCATCCATGTTCGTTCATCGCCCTTTGTGTTCCGGGGCCACGGTATCTTTTTCCAACAGTCCCGCAGCCCCGGCAGGCATCGGCACTTGCGGACTCCTTCCTTTTGCTGACATCGCTTTGAGGCGCGAGTGGTACCCGATCGCGCCGTCGACACAGCCTGTCGTCATAAGATGGAGGGACGGCGAGCTAGCCCATAGCTCACCGTCCACTGGCCCGCGGACATTATATAATCAAAGGCCCGCGCCTACGGTGGCCGGGGGCCACCACGTGGCCCTTGAAGTCCGGTGCGTCTCCCTGGGCGGCTGGGACGTGAGGTTCTCTGCCTCTCACGTTCTGCCACACCTCCTTCGCTAGCATGACTGCTACGCAGAAGGAGGTGACAGCGTCCCATTCCGTCTCGTTCCGGACCATGGATTGAACCAGGGCCGGACGCTACAGGTCGCCGCCGCTAATCGCCGCTACGAGGACACGGCGGTGCTCCGCCCTAGCGGGGCAAACCTCCACTGTGTGCTCCACCGTGTCCTCCGGTCGATCCTCGCAGTGGTAACACCCGGGCGTTTCCTCCCGCCCGATTCAGTGCAGGAACCTCCCGAAACAACCGTGTCCGGCGAGGACCTGCGTCAGGCGGAAGGTGAGGATGCCGTGGCGCCTCTCAAGCCACTCCTCAGAGGGCACTTATCGCCACTATTGTGACGTGCCCTACCAATCTCATAACCTTCATAATAATCACACTGTTTTCGCTGTGATAAGGAAGTACTTTACCTACACTATCGCAACCTCGATCCGGTACTTTTTGAAAATAATAACATTTAGCTACCTACTTACAATCTAGAATAATCTAGATAGATTGGAATGGAATTGCCAAATTGCAAAATCAAAGTGGTACAGGAAAATTAAAAAAAAAAATAAAAAAAACAAAACTGTTGTCAAACCCTTTTACTTATATAGATACTCTACGCGTGGGTGTTAAGGGGATGGCAATTGTGGAACTAATGGCGCTAGCATAGCTTATACCAAACATCGTCATCGTGAACACGTCATTGGTTGAAAATTTATCAATGTCATTTTATATTTCAAAATAGTTTGACCTCATTGGTCAGATTGGGTCTAAGCAATAGACGCGCCATCTACAATCAGCTTTGACCAGCCTTCCCCATTATCCCACGAGATCGTACTATAGGGATAAAAATACGTTTATCTAGGTTATAAGCGATCAGTTTGCCTTTCATCCAAAACCGTTCAGTATTTTTAGCGTGAAAGAGTAACAAACATCTATCCTTTTTAGGGTTCCGTACCCAAAGGGTAAAAACGGAACCCTATTACTAAGACTTCGCTGTCTGTCCGTCTGTCTGTCACCAGGCTGTATCTCATGAACCGTGACAGCTAGACAGTTGAAATTTTCACAGATGATGTATTTCTGTTGCCGCTATAACAACAAATACTAAAAACAGAATAAAATTAATATTTAAGGGGGGCTCCCATGGGCTATGGGCATGGGGGCTCAGGGGGGTTGTCTTGGCGGTGTCTCTCGACATCGCCAACGCCTTCAACTCCATGCCCTGGAGCTGCATTAGGGAGGCACTCCGGTATCACCGGGTGCCGACCTACCTCCGTCGAGTGGTCGGGGACTATCTGACGGACAGAGCCGTCATCTACCCCGGTCGCAGCGGAGAATGGAACCGGCGAGAGATGTCGTGCGGTGTTCCGCAGGGATCGGTCCTAGGGCCGTCCTTGTGGAACATCGGTTACGACTGGGTGCTGCGCGCCGACCTCCCTAGCGGTGTCAGTGTAGTGTGCTACGCTGACGACACGCTGGTGCTGGCACAGGGGAGGTCGCAAGAGGCGGCGGCCGAAGCGATGACACGCGGGGTTGCGATAGTCGTTGAGAGGATCCGGCAACTGGGTCTCGAGGTGGCATTGCACAAGTCCAAGGCCATGTGCTTTCATGGGCCTCGGAATGCGCCACCTCCGGGATCCTTACTCACGGTAGGAGGGGTATCCATCGGTGTCGAGTCGACTTTGAAGTACCTAGGACTCGTCCTCGACAGCCGGTGGAACTTCGTGGAGCACTTCCGACGTTTGGCCCCCAAACTGGAACGGACTGGGGCTGCCTTCAGGCGGCTCCTGCCCAACCTGGGGGGGCCAAACGCCTCCTGCCGGAGGCTCTACGCGGGAGTCGTGCGGTCCATGGCCCTTTACGGGGCCCCGGTGTGGGCGCGTTCTTTGAGGCGGCGAGCCGCCCACTATCTGAACGCGCCCCAAAAGGTGGTAGCCGTAAGGCTGGCCCGGGCGTACCGCACGATCTCCCGCGAGGCGGCGAGCCTCCTTGCCGGATTGCCGCCATGGGATCTGGAGGCGATAGTCCTCGCGCGCCTGCATGAATGGCGCGCGGAGGCGCTACGCCGGGGGAAACTCCGCTGCAGCGACAAATTGTCGCTCAGCGGACAGACTTCCGGCGGGATCTCATGGCGACATGGAGAGAGCGACTGTCGCAACCCCGCGCAGGGCACGCCACGATAGTGGCGATAAGTCCCCTCTTTGAGGAGTGGCTTGAGAGACGTCCTCACCTTCCGCCTGACGCAGGTCCTCACCGGACACGGAGTGTTCGGGAGGTTCCTGCACCGAATCGGGCGGGAGGAAACGCCCGGGTGTTTCCATTGCGAGGATCGACCGGAGGACACGGTGGAGCACACGGTGGAGGTGTGTCCCGCGTGGGCGGAGCACCACCGTGTCCTCGAAGCGGCGATTGGCGGCGGCGACCTCTCGCGTCCGGCCCTGGTGCAAGCCATGGTCCGGAGCGAGACGGAATGGGACGCCGTCACCTCCTTCTGCGAAGCAGTAATGCTAGAGAAGGAGGTGGCGGAACGTGAGAGGGAGCGAACCTCTCAACGTCCCGGCCGCCGCGGGAGACGCCCCGGGCGTCGGGGGCCACCACCACGTGGCCCCCGGCCACCGTAGGCGCGGGCCTGTGGACGGTGAGCTATGGGCTAGCTCGCCGTCCGTCCGTCTCATGACGACAGGCCGTGTCGACGGCGCGTTCGAGTTCCACGCGCGCCTCAAAGAGAGTCAGCAAAAAGGAAGGGGTCCGTAAGGACCGATGCCTGCCGGGGTTGCGGGACTGTTCGAAAGAGATACCGTGGCCCCGGAACACAAAGGGCGATGAACGAACATGGATGGGTTTTAGTCAGTAAAAGTCTGACACTCCCTCCTGCTCCGCCCAGAGCGGGAGGAGTTATTTGATGATTTCCCATCCGAAAAAAAAAAAAAAAAAAGGGGGGCTCCCATACAACAAACGTGATTTTTTTATAATAATTGGTACGGAACCCTTCGTGTGCGAGTCCGACTCGCACTTGGCCGGTTTTTAGAGTTCCTTACCCGAAGGGTAACCAACGAGACTCTATTACTAAGCCTCCGCTGTCCATTTGTCTGTCTATCAGCAGGCTGTATCTCGTCATCTCATGATCCGTAATAAGTAGACAGTTGAAATTTTCACAGAATGTGTATTTCTGTTGCCGCTGTAACAACAAATAATAAAAAAATGGGGCACTCTTTGGGGACTGCCGATAGAAGTGAAAACAAAAAGTACACAGGCCCCTTCCTAGTCGTAGCACTAGTTATGCCCCGCGCATGCCTACGAGTGCTACGAAGCGTGACCGCACATTACGTCAAGTGACAATTAGTCCAACGCAATGAGATTTTATTATATATAACATCATTGGTCCAACGTTTTTCCTTCACCCAAAAAGTGCGCAACGCGCCTAAAGAAGTTTTCATTTCAAAAATACATTTAAAATTATTTACCTTTCATGCGCGAGTCCGACTCGCATTTGGCCGGTTTTTTTTTTGTGTAGCATCTCTCAGCCCGCGTATTTTAATCGACAAAATGACAGATGAACAAAAGATTTGTCGATTATATCTTTCGTTTCTACGGTGGTCATGCTAAGCGGGCAGCCTAGGTTATAGGTTACGACGACAGCTTCATAGGTTGACACCTATGCGGCTGTCGTCTGCTTAACCGGACTATCCTGTGCCACCTTGAGTGTAAGGCCTCCAGTCTGGGGAAAATCCATCCTCACAAACCTTCGCATTTATACTAGTAGAAAAACTGATAAACTTGTGTTTAAGTAGACTAGTGAAGTGCTAGTCTTGGTAAGTATTGATTATTCTAAAACTTATCTATATTTTTAGAATGCTACATTAATTATCAGCAATCTGAAGTGTCTGTCTCTTCAATTCCTACACGGGTAGACTAGACTATTGCATGACTAGCTATATATATATATATAATTTTATATGCATTTCATCGACAACAATGAACAAAATAATCAAACCAAATTGGCGTTTAAAGGATGCAGCACACTATTACGCCACAATATAAATTCATCGAATTTCAAATTTAAACGTTATAACGTATAACGATATCTATATATTTTTAGTTACCTCTAGGAACTCAATAAAAAAGCCCCATGAAAATCCGACCACTATCTATTTATTTATACCTACGAATAGTGGTCGTCTTCGTTTCACCTTTTCAGTATTTTTGTCTAATTACATTTTTTTCCGACTGACTCGTTAGTCTAGTGGTCACAATCGCGACTGCTGAGGTCCTGGGTTCGATTCCTAGGTCGAGAAAATATGTGTTATAGAGTTTTTTCATCGAGAATTTCTCAGCAGCAGCCAAAGAATCTAGTTTTGTGCGGTGATTACATCAGACTTAAACATAACTGGAGAAATGTGTGTGTCTATTAGAGTACCTACAACTTTGCCTAACCGTTCGGGGATTACAGGCCCGAAGGTATATCTTATTGTACTCAGCTTTAATGACAGTTACGACTATTTCCTGCCACGCCCACTGTTCTGTTTTCATATAGGTACAGGATGTAAAACACAGGATGTACAGAATGCTTGGTTGACGGCTTCGTGATGAGGTCCTCATCACGAAGCCGTCAACCAAGCATTCTGTAAGTACTATCGGGGTCTTTTCCGCTTGACCATTAAATTTTTTTCGCTTGAATCATGCGGAGGCGCCGAGCCACGCCCCCTTAAGGGGGTGGTATCTGCTAACGAGAGGTTTTCTCCATGTAACTCCTCTTTGATGAGTGAATATAAATGTCCAAAAAAAATATATGTTGCTTATTAGACTCTAAACTGTAATTGGTACAATTGAAATAATTCTCACTTTATTATTACTATATGAAAAAAATCTTCAAAGTGAAGCAAATTTTCTTTGAAATTTCGTAACTACTCCTAAACGGCATTAAGTTTTAGTATTTTTTTTTCACACAAATATTAGTCACGTTTTTCTTCACAAAGTGTAAAATCGGAATTTTGATCTAATGATTTATTAGGCTACAATTAAATAAAAACCACTCATTTCGCACTATTCGGCCCGCAGTGACGGACGTAACAAACGCTTTGTAGTGCAAGCTGATTAGAACTTTATTCTAACAGTATTTCAAACGAAGTTTGAACCACCGCAAACAGAGTTGCTAATTTAGCAGATACCCCAGCCTTAAAGTTTGGGCCTATTAGGAAAGCGTCAACTTTGGCGCGCAAAATTACAATAACTCTCGTTTGGCGTGCGTCGTCAATGCGCTCGGCCGATTCGGTATCTTTTCACGGGGCGGGGCTAGAGATCGTTTTTATGTTGCGAGTGCAAGCAAAAATGAGCTTAGTGGTGGTCAGGCGGGAATGTCCTCGATAGTACATCAAACTAAGTAAGTAACTTTACGCAAACATTATTGCTGGGAAACGACTTTTTTTTTTGGGTGAAAAATCATGTTTTGTGGTAGAATGTAACATACTCCAAACGTTGTGCTGATGGATGGATTAAATAGTACGGGGTCGTGGAGGTGTTTAAAGTAAAAAAAATACATTAAAAACTTGTACCTATTTTAAAAAAAACTTGTGAAAAAGTTGGAACTTTGACCCCCAATATCTCCGTAACTAGAAGGTTCCCAGGTAAGGTGAAGAACAAAAAAATGATCGCAATGACGGGGAGAACAAGTGCCTTTCGGCTTCGCTTTATAGGTAATCGTCAGCGTTGACTAGTGTCGCTCGGTACTTTCCTTATCCTGTGCGCGTTATTCCAGTTGTTATTACAGCACTTAAAATTGTTATAAACATTAAGTACTTATAATAACTTGAACTGAAGTAGTATACTTATGAAGTAAACAATATAGCACTAAGTATACAATATACCTAATAGTAGTCAATGGTGTCGATTCTGTTGTGCACAAACTAAACTTAATTTAGGCTATTGCTATCTTTTTCTCTCTAATAAA
Organism: Xestia xanthographa; assembly: GCA_905147715.2. Taxonomy (NCBI): domain Eukaryota; kingdom Metazoa; phylum Arthropoda; class Insecta; order Lepidoptera; family Noctuidae; genus Xestia; species Xestia xanthographa. Next base: position 15,565,923 of record LR990659.1, on the reverse strand, counting down.
ACGAGAAAGAGACGGATGTAATTTAGAGCTATCAAATTTAGTTGGAACTAATATTTCTATACAAATGAAGGGTGCACGTAAAAACATGTCGACTAAAAACACGGTGAAGCGCAAGGCATAAACTAGTTTGACATCTTTAACTTAGTTCATAGCTATAGCCGTCCTTTTCTCGCACTGCGTTTTAGTAAAAGATAGCAATAGCATAAATTAAGTTTAGTTTGTGCACAACAGAATCGACATTAATAACATCATAATACTCTTGCCCTTATTCCAATTCATTTGGAGTCGGGACGGGCGCAGCATGTCTTTTTCTTTCATACTTCTCTATTTTTCGTCATATCATCAGACACTTCACACATCAGACAATTTTCACAGAATGTTTATTTCTGTTGTTGATTTAAAAACAATAATAAAAATAAATGTAAGTAGGTATACTTCTTTTCTTGCCATATCATTCTTTCATAACACAGTATTATCCTTAACTAGCTTCTGTCAGCGGCTTCGCGCGCTTGAATTTTGATAATTGCTCCATGGGATCTTCCTACCGGGATAAAAAGTTCCTATCCTATGTGTTAATCCAGGTTATAAGCTATCTGTGTGCAAAATTTCATCCAAATCCGTTCATGGTTTTTGCGTGAAAGAGCAACAAACATCCATACTCACAAACTTTCGCATTTATAATAGGTACTATCGTGGTCTTTTCCGCCTGACCAGTTTAATTTTTTTTCGTTTAAATCATGCGGAGGCGCCGAGCCACGCCCCCTTAAAGTTTGGGCCTATTAGGAAAGCGTCAAATTTGGCGCGCAAAATAACAATAACTCTCGTTTGGCGTGCGTCGTCAGTGCGCTCGGCCGATTGGGTATCTTTTCATTCATTATTTCTATACAAAGTCAACGGGGCGGGGCTAGAGAGCGTTTCTATGTTGCGAGTGCAAGCAAAAATTTGCTTAGTGGTGGTCAGGCGGGAGTGTCCTCGATAGTACCTATTAGGATAGGTAGTACTTGGTCAATATATTGCGCAATATTGACATTTTTTAACTTGATGATGTTGGTAATAAGGAGCTATGCCTATGAACTTACGTGTACGGTCGACCAAGCTATTTGGTTTACATATCACAATGTAATTTGGATGTTCAAATGTAAACCAAATAGGCCATGCTTGGCGTGGGTAGGGTTACCATTTAGGAATTTGAAAAGTCCTGACAAAAAGCCGGACATTTCGATAAAACTCCGGACTTTTAGGTCACAAAATGGAAACATTACCCACTTAGTTACAGTCACTGTGTTTTTTAATTTCTATGGTTACAGTGGTATGATAGGCATGGTAGATGGTAGCAGACGCTCGCATTGCGAGGGGCGTAGGATGCGGGGTGCGGGCGGGGAATATTATTGTATTTATTTGTGTTTTGATTGAAGAAAATATTTTATCTTTGAACTAGTTGATTGTTTGCAACTTAATATGTAGTTTTATTGCTCGTATTCCATCTAATTTAAAAAAATCCGGACAAATTTCGGACAAGAGTCTAAAAGTCCGGACATGTCCGGACTAATCCTGATGGATGGTAACCCTAGGCGTGGGACACATTTAGCATAAGGTGCAGATCAAACTAGAGTAGCCGACATACCTACCTAGACCTACTAGATTTTTCGTTCACGTCATTCCCCGTAATGTGACTAGTGGCCTCATTCGGGTCAGGGCAACGTCGCGCGTCGGGTCAATTGCTCTGTCCTAAATTCAATTCTTTTGTTCTATTTAACTATCGCCGAAGTTCTCGTCAACTAGATTGAAGATAAAGTTGATTTTGATTCAATTAAATAAGGTTAATTTGATTTATATCAGGAGAACAATTTAGTGCGTAACTGCGTACCTACCTAAGTACGTACTTATGTATCTATAGGCTACGGTACCTTTCCAGTAGATAATTGATTTAATTGAAAACAATAAATTCATATAAGGATGTCGACTCGGAACTGTCAAAAACTATCGATATTTTTAAACCTATTGATCTCGCACATAGGAGCTCGTGTCTCTATTTTACTTCGTGGCAATCTTTCAAATAATTATTATAACTTGGTAGTATTTCTAATAGATACGTTAAATCACCGCGATTTTTAGAGAATTAAAAAAAGAATATTTTTTAAGAATTGCAACATTCGTATGCTGTCTCGTTGTGACACAACGTCAAAGTCACGAAATGTCACTTTTCTTTTTCGCGCGTTATCGACACCGCAAGAAAAAATCTTTCTCGTCAAATTAACACTAACAGCCCCAAAGCTGCAATAATTAGTCTACCTAATTAAATTTTAACCTTTCAGGAAAACATAGTGAATGTAGGTATTTGAAACTACTCTGAACATAAAACAGAGATTGTTCCAATGATAAGATCTCTAAAATAAGTGACATTTCGCGACTTTGACGTTGTGTCACAACGAGACAGCATACGAATGTTGCAATTCTTAAAAAATATTATTTTTTTAATTCTCTAAAAATCGCGGTGATTTAACGTAGATATTAGAAATACTACCAAGTTATAATAATTATTTTTCAGATTGCCACTCATAAAATTAGAATCAAGACTTCGCTTAACAGGTAAGCTCGTTTGATTCCCAATTTTAGTTGCATCTGGTTAGACTGGAAGCCGACCCCAACATAGTTGGGAAAAGGCTAGGCAGATGATGATGATGACTCTGATAGGTTTTCAATTAGGTTGGGTTGAGGTTGCATCTTCTGTGCAAGTTAAAAAGTACCGTACGAATAACATTTTAACCTTTCGCGGACCATTTTTATAGGTTGAGAACCACTGCTTAGTTAGGGTGACTTGTTTATTTAGCGTTAATATTGATACTTTTTTGATATCGATTAATCAATATGCCTAGATTAGATTAAAAAAACAAAAAAATACATGGGACTTACGGATGAATGGGTATTTTTATTTACGACCACACGAGATATATTTTGTGAATAAAGCTTAGTATTGAGTAAAGAAAGGCGCATTATGTATACAATGCGAGTGGGTCGCGAGTCAAGACTCAAGCCGCGACATAAGGCGGGTAGGCCAAGGAAGGAGTGCCCATGACTCACGCCGGCGGCGGTGGCGCCCACGCCTTTTAAAACTTAAATTCTACAAGACAGATGGAGCCATACAACTTCAGTCTATTGCTACATTATCGCAATTGATTGTGAAGATTATATTATCTAGTTTTCCTACGAGCAATCTTACTTTCAAAAGGTAGAATGCAAGATTGGATGCAGCTTTGTTCAAGTCATTAATTTTATCTACAAATGGTTTTTTTTCCGTTTTGCATTGTGTAGGTGGGGTTTATGAACATAATGTAACATATAGAGCTATACTTACATACCTATTCATACTTAGATAAACAACAGATCATGGTCACTGCTATAATTCCCTCAGATACTAGTGATTGCTCTCTAAACTAGTATTTTCTTATACTTGCGTAGCGAGTTATGATTGCAAGTAATGGCGATGTCACGCTAATTCATACTGGCCCAACCAGTCATCCTCATAAACCGTGTGTATTAGTTTCCTTTCTTAATTCAAAGACGGTTATGGTTGCGCCGGCGCCAGCGATTCGCTACGCGCCCACATCTCCTCTATAATTGTAAGCCAAGACCAAGTGAACGAACGGTACCCTTGCTTGACAATTTAACTGTCTGCGACCAAAAATTCTGAAGATCTGCGCTTTAAGTGGACTCTTATTAAAACATTATGAATGGGTCTTTGTTAAGCAAATCAAATCAAATACTTTTCTTCAATAACTAAACCAACCGACGCGACGCGACGTCATGACTCATGAATTATAATAATCGTGTTCTGTAAACAGAGCAATTAGTATCTAAAGTTAGAAACAGGAAAATTGAATGGAAGCTGTACGGTGTATGTGTAGGTACAACCGAGAGCATTCAACATAGTAGTCTAATTCAAAATTTATCGTTGATAAAACATTGGAAAAAAACCCAAGATACGAGTTACTGGATACATTATAAGCAGAGAGATATAACATGAACGCATTTAACGAAACACACAGATCCAAAAAAGGCCTTGTTTAAAGTTCTAATTCAGGTTATACGCACGAGAGGGCGGGACGGCGGCGCAGAGCTCGGCGCATGCGCACGGCACGTGATCGCCAGCGCAGCAGCCTTGCAAGGACGTTGCGTCTATGCACATGCAACTATCGTTAATTAATTCCACCTTCACGGTGACTCACCCGCTAGTTACATTATACGTTGAAAATCTTTGCAAATGAAATATCCACTTAAACAGCGACATCTGTGGTCTAATGAATGGAAATATTTTCGCAGTTTGTCCTTCCTGTCATTCGAACCTGTATTCTTAGAGGTTACGGTTCCGAGAAAAACACCTGAGCCATAATTTTGGATTTCCCCGATTGAACTTATGGGGTTATTCTTTATTATCGATGAAAAGAGCATTTTCCTTTGTTTTAAGGTTTAAACAGTTAAGAAGCCTCTAACACTGGTTGAAATAAAGACATAGGTGTCGATTCTGTTATGCACAAATTAAACTTAATTTAGGCTATTGCTATCTTTTTCTCTCTAATAAAACGAGAAAGAGACGGACGTAATTTAGAGCTGTCAAATTTAGTTGGAACTAATATTTCCTTACAAATGAAGGGTGTACGTAAAAACATGTCGACTAAAAACACGGTGAAGCGCAAGGCATAAACTAGTTTGACATCTATAGCTAAGTTCATAGTTATAGCCGTCCTTTTCTCGTACTGCCTTTTAGTAAAAGATAGCAATAGCCTAAATTAAGTTTAGTTAGTGCACAACAGAATCGGCACCATTATTAATTTTGTAATTTATTACTAAGACTAATAAACGCCCATAAACTATCGGGCCGGCCAGATGATATCATTTTCCTGGTCAAAGCTCAGAAGCGATGAAACACGTACTTACTGTATGTATTGTGGTTCTGTGAAACGTTGACTCAACTAGGTAGGTATTTAGTTAGCGATTGCTATGCAACTCTGGTTACACAACCTTTTTGGTATTCAGTATACTGCTCAATGAACTATTCTTATGAACTGAATCAACGGTTGTGTAACGTTATTTCTCTAAGTGGAAAATTTAAAACTTACCATTTGTTAAGCTGTTTGTCAGTCATCGTCTGTGAGCTGAGACGATAGCAAAAAACTCGGTGATTTCTTCTTCAAATTTTCAGGGCTTATTCATCAGGAACATAACGTTGTCCCCTAAAAAACAAATCGTACTAATCATAGACCTTCAAGTTTATAATTACCTTAAAATAATCAATTTGACATCAGCCATTAAAAAGCCAACATGTATTTTATATTTGACCACTATTTTATAGCCTTTTTATGGATATTTGTAAAAAAAGAACATTATGTAAGCAAAATAATAATTAACTTATCTATATATTTGTGCTTACCCACAAATCATTAGTTACCAATTTTATAAATAACATTTGATAACATTCTTTTCCCATTAATGAGTTTCCGTCGATTAAGAATTTAGTTCATATACCAACAAAAAATATCGATAAGCTATCAGCACAGCCCTAAAAATACAACGTTAATTGTCGATAACACATACAGTATGTGTGTGATATAACTGAGGAAAGTTCGATAACGTACAGTTGTTGCGATTCTCTTTTTTATAATATAAGCCCCTGATTCACCAATACAACATAGGTATTAAAGGGTCGTCGGCCGCGAGACAAAATTATTCAATTTGAAACTTCTCTTGGACACACGACTGCATCGCGTAAGGTGCGCCGAAATATAGTCTTTGTTCGAGATCGTAATTAATTTTTCCGCCAAATGTCATACGAAAGACGGGAGGAAACTCATTAATTTATTTCTCTTGATAAATGTTTAAGGCCGACATTATTCCTTGTGATGTCTAGCTGTCAAAAATCAGCAAGATGGTTAGCTAAAAACCTAAAACTATTCATTCAGGTTTTGGGGGTATTAGCTACCCAACTCGTTTCATAAACAAGAAGAAAACTCCTAACACATAACTAAGTACCATTCAGGATTTGGGGGCATAGTTACCCAACTCGTTTCATAAACAAGAAGAAAACTCCTTACACATAACTAAGTACCATTCAGGATTTGGGGGCATAGTTACCCAACTCGTTTCATAAACAAGAAGAAAACTCCTAACACATAACTAAGTACCATTCAGGATTTGGGGGCATAGTTACCCAACTCGTTTCATAAACAAGAAGAAAACTCCTAACACATAACTAAGTACCATTCAGGATTTGGGGGCATAGTTACCCAACTCGTTTCATAAACAAGAAGAAAACTCCTAACACATAACTAAGTACCATTCAGGATTTGGGGGCATAGTTACCCAACTCGTTTCATAAACAAGAAGAAAACTCCTAACACATAACTAAGTACCATTCAGGATTTGGGGGCATTAGTTACCCAACTCGTTTCATAAACAAGAAGAAAACTCCTAACACATAACTAAGCACCATTCAGGATTTGGGGGCATTACCTACCCAACTCGTTTCATAAACAAGAAGAAAACTCCTTACACATAACCACCAAAGTACCATTTGCTCATGAACCGACACGATAGCATAGCTCTCCCGTGAGTCACGGCGGGCGGTGTGAAGGTGCGCGACTTTCGCATATTAATATTGTTCCAAATGCGTCGTGTCGTCGTATGGCGTCGTCTGCGCTATTCCTGTACCGACGGCCGCGCTATTCCGGGCCAGACGCCCGCCGCGGCGCCGGATCATGCATAGCGAACTTCTTAACACGTACTTCACCTTTATTACAAAAAAACACGCCTTTGATCTGAGAAAACAAAGACTTGAACCGTATCCGCGCTGATTGTAGGAGCATCTGCTCGGGAATGTTGGTTTGTACGAGCATTTTATATCGTATCTTGAATTAAAAGAGTGTCCATGGAGTTTCTTGCCCGTTCTTCTCCATAGAGATCTACGCTAGGGAATGGGCAAACTACAGTACTTTCACAGTTTTTATGTCTTGTGACTGGGACTGTAGCTACATTTAATTTTCATCTTTGTTTCATCAATTCAAAAGTGAAATAAATGCTTTGATTTTTGATTTTCAAGTGGCTATAATAATAGATGCTATTTCCTTGCGTATGTTTTACATTTAAATAGTGCATTTTTAATAAATTGGTGAATTTTCGATTTTTTTCTTCTTGTATTCCGGCAATGCATTAAAAGGCCTTATGAGTAACATGCAAAATAAAAAGCAATGTATACCATCGGTAAGGTTTCAAACCAGTGTATTTGAATACCATGATATTATAAAATGACACTGTTTTACAAACTAACCTACGTACAACATAACAATATCAATTACTTATTTGACGTACAATAGTATTATCAATAAATGGCGCTTACACGTTATTCCGGAGGTAGGCAGTGTTTACAAAGGCCATAGTTCTTACTTTAGTCGTTAGGGGCATACTGCACCGAGTAAGTGCGTAGCTGTATGCCTCACGCCTATGCTGGACCAGCGCTTGTGTGATGTCACCCTAACAAGATCATCGAAGTTCTGTAGGCACCATTTTACTGATTTGCTTCACACCAAGTGTTCTTACACAATAGTACGGTCGAATTGCACTTTAACTAAGGCTAAAAGAGGGTAATATCCAGTTCAAATTGAGGAGCCAATACATTTTGGCCCAATTTGAACTGGTTAATATTAATACGATTTTAAAACCCTACAATAGGCTTGTGTCCAGAAAAAATCTAATTAGCCCGTCAGTTAGATTATCAAAAAATATTTGACACGTATTTTTTATTTTGTTACGTAAACCAAAATTGACGAAGAAGTACAACGCTTTTAAAATTCTCAATACGTCACGCCGTGCTATAATTTTTAGTGCGTTGTGACGTCACGAGCCCCCCCCCACTCTCGAGTTTTGATGCGTTTTATCTTTGTCAATATTCATTGATTTACAAAAACAAAAAATACGTGTCCATTATTCTCCAATACCTACTCTAATTGACGGAAATAAATTTGCAATTAATTGATGGTGGAAACTAGCCTATTATTGCAATTATTTACTTTCATCACTCTTTGAAAATGTAAACATAGGAACGAATACAGACAGAATTCTCCTGTCAACTTGAAAAAATCATACCCTCTTACTTAGTTGGTGTGAAGCAAATCATTACAGTTGTAATATCAGATCATCTTATATCACTAAACTTCCCTACGACATTATATTTTACTTCGAGAAGGCAAAACGTAAGTTACAGTATGACAATATTACATCAGCCTTCTCTTTGTTACCACAGCCTACGAAAAAAAAAACTATACACATGGAAAATAAATTAATAAAACCTATATGCAAATAACTCAAATATTCAATGCATGTAGTTTACAGTTTCTTGTTCCATGTCACGGTACTTAACCAGCATTTTCATAATTCAATTACAATATTCGAATATCAATACAAAATCATTCACACATTTGACAAAATCCCAAAATGATATTTAGAAATAAGTACCTTATAATTGTCACATTGACTTTGGGGCAGTATTATTGCTTAACTTGGTTCCCAAAGAATGACCATGTAAAGGCCAAAGATGTGTTGGTTGATGTTAAAGGCGATCAATGAGACAGACTCGGTAATTAACTTTTGAACAGGCAAAGTTGAATAGTGAAGGCTTAACAGCAACCTTAAGGCATCTGTAGTGCACCTGTCGATCGGACCAAACGGATCGCCAAGCCAAGACAAGCCACAACAAACAAGACAAGCCACAACAACAACAAGCCAAGACAAGCCGACAAGCCAAGACAAGCCGACAAGCCAAGACAAGCCGACAAGCCGACAAGCCAAGACAAGCCGACAAGCCGACAAGCCAACAAGCCAAGACAAGCCGACAAGCCAACAAGCCGACAAGCCAAGACAAGCCGACAAGCCTCGTTGCTTAGTGTGGCACTAGATAGCGCTGTGTAATGTCCAGCGATATTTATTTATTTGTTTTTATCGTAGTATTCTTTGTATAAAAAGTCACTGATCCGCACCGTACGGATCGCTCGAATACGTTCAATGATACTACGATCCGTTTGATGCGATGCGTCCGATGAGTCCGATGCGGACAGGTGGACGCTTGCCATTAGCCGGTGAGACACGGAAAGAACTTATTGACTGGGGCTGAAAACTACATACTTACTAATAAATATTATTAATTAATAAAACTATTCAACTTCGAATTAATTCCAATTATGTATCCATTTACATTAAATCTGACAATATGATACCCATTATATAGATCGTACGTTATGATTTTCCGTAGTTATTAATTTTCAAATAAGTTAAGTAAATGTGTAGTTAAACTACGATTTTGATAAAACATTGTTTTGTAAACATTGATGATAAATAACAATTATAATTTCTCATTTTATCCCTGATGATAATTTTTCAATAAGATCAATTTGGGCATATTTTTTTGTCCAAAATTGCACAATTCACTGGGATACGTCGTGTTTTTAAAATATTCAAAGAGCAGAAAGGTGAAACAGAAACTTTATAAGCTTAGCTGTAATGTTCGCAGGGGCTTTGTCTTTGAGGAAAAAATAATAGCGTTAAATTACCAATTTGACTATCAACGATACCTCGTTTTTTTGTATTTATGTTTCCATTTTGTTATACATTATATGTGAGTGTTTTTTTTACCTTTGTTTTTATGAGTTTTTTTTTTTTTTATTACTTTTACCGGATACATCTAATGTAGGCTCAATTTTATAAGGGCTATTTACAGCATGCGCTCAAAACCGAGGCCATGTAACCTCATACATGGCATGGGTTACCCACAACTAAATATGTTTTGTTGTAATTGTGGCCGAGAGAGTATGTAGTACCGTGTTTTGAATGCACCTCGTTTGATCTGCAAAGAAAAGAAGAAATTTTTGTAGGACTTAATTCTCCAACATAAAATAGATGATATTTTAGAGAAGTAATGTAGTTCAGTTTGTCTTTTACGCAAGCAATGCAAAACCGCAGTCTGACGGGCGTAAGTGTAAGATGAGTCTCACTATGGGTGGGTTTGACGGGAGATCCCGAAACTTCAAGCCTTGGACTTGAAGGTTCGGGATCTTTTTTTTAAATATTAATTGTAATTAGTTAGTAAAATTACTCCATACGTTTTTCTTTTCTTTGTATTCTGTTTCGTAAGCTAAATAAGCTCTTAATGTAGGGTCTACTATTGTATTTAATTTCTATAGCCACTCATTTTTAATTTTAATCTCTCTTAGGTTAACACTTATTTTTGTGAATGCCGGTTAACCTGCGACTGTGTAAGTCCAAGACTGTAAAACCTATTTGTATACCTAAATGATATACACAGAAGCTGTTGGTGAACCTATATCAATAAATAAATAAATCTCCCGTCAAAGATGTAGGTACCTACGTCTATTACGTCTATAACTACGTATATTTATTAGAGGTACTTATGTGTTAGCCATGTGTAATTCGCGTGTTATCTTGATTTGAATACATTCCATACTTGTGTAGATATTTTACGATTTACGTTACCGTGAAGACCGCCATTTTGACGAAAAATCGTCGCAGTCATTATTTTTCCTATGTTTATCTGGCCTGTTTCCGTGTCTTAACAGCATAGTGAGTCGGCACTTAGCCGCATAGTTACCTGTGTGTGTACAGCCCCCTGTGTGGTCAGGCGAGGTAGGCCCTGACCAGCGCGCGCACGGCGGCGCGGCACAAGGGACAGGCCCCGAGCGCCGCGCCACAGCGCGCACACGACACCAGGTGCCCGCACGGCAGGAACACCACGCTCACCTGTGTGTACAACACATTTTTTTTTAAACGGTTCTAGGGCTGCTTATACTGTTCTGTGCCCTGCTTTATCTCTTCCAAAGAATAAGAGAGAAAAAGGGGCCAGGTAATGCCCTTGCATTACATGCAAACAAAACGATCTCCGGCCGCCATTGGGTTTGGGTTGCGGCTGATAGATTTGGGCAGTTGGGACCTGAACAGAGGGCGGCGCGCCTGGCCGGGGGAGCGGGATGAACTACGCAAGCCTACTTTAAACCGTACCTACGGGGCGGGCTTGTATTTATGCTTTCGCGGTTGCACAACGACATGCTTTGCTTGAGCTTTGCTTGGTAGTATAGATGCAGGCCTACCTTACTGCCTCCCTCAGAGGTGGTAAGGTGGCGGGGTCTTGAGGGGGAGCGCTACAGTCGTGTAGATCCTCAAGGCAAGTCTGGTGTGTTCTCCTTCACGTGGTTGCCGCCCTGCTTTTGGTCTATTTCCCTAAGAAATAGACGCAACGAAAATCACCAGGCGCATTTTAACCTAACCACGACCCTCCGTGACCGAGTGGGCGTGGGCTCGGCCGCCACTAAACCCAGCTGGCGTCGAGTAGGTAATCTGGTCACCTGCGCTAGGACCTGCGCAGTTGAGCGCCGTAAGCGGGGATGAAGGAGTCCTGGAGGGTTGAGCCGATCGGCGCTGGTGGTTATGCGTCCGTGAGGCAACACGCCCTCTTTGGTCTGGATTTCAAGCGAAACGGTGGCCCTACCCAATAGCCAAGGGTAGGGAAATGGCCACAGTGTCCCGTCAGAGGGCCACGGCGAGGGGTGGGAGGTCCGCGGAGGTCGTCCTCGGATGGCCGAAGCGGTTGGTGAAGGTCATGCTGAAGGTGTAAGTGAAGGTTTGATTAGTCGTCAACCCGATCAAGCGCCCGATGTCGCACTGTAAACCAGCCTCACGCCCCTATATCTCGAAGGTAGTCCTAACGGTTGAGCTAGTTTGTAGCGAGACGTTCCCAGGTGCGGGCTCCATGGAGGGTGGGAAGCCGGAGAGATGAATTTTTTATACTATACTATGGATACTCAAAGACCATACGACACCACACACACACACACACACACAACAACCACACAAACTCACAAACCTCACACACATTCGCACGCACATACTGCACAAACACACACCGGAGAGGAGGCAAAAGCCAAGGATTCTCCCAAGAGGGGTGCTTGCAGCACCTCTCTAGCCCCCGGATGCTCCGCTGCTAACGTAGCGAGCTCCAGTGCGGGTACAGGTCCGGCAGTGGCGAGAACCGCTGCCAGGACCAAAACCAGGTCCCGTAATAAACGGAGGACCGCGGCGCTGCTCGGGACCAGTACCGCACCTCCCTCTTTTTCAGGCGCGGAGCCCGCCACGACGGTTAATTCCTCTGGCCGGGCTCCCCTCATACATCTTCCTCCGCCTACTGCTCCCCCCCCGGTGGCCGTCACTGGTCAACCGGCGGAGACCAGCACCACAGGTGACGCGTTCGCGCTCACTTGGCAGGTGCAGAGGAGCAGGCGCAAAGGCAGGAAGGAGGATTCCGGCAAACAACGCCACTGCGCTGAACCCTCAGTGCAGGCTGCCCCGGTCCCTTCGACGGGTAAACCGAGAAGGAAGAACAGGCCGTCCCTGAGGCAGCGGCAGACACTGAGGACGGGTAAGTCCCCTCAATCTATACAGGCTAACGCCACGGGCCGGGTTAAACCGACCCATGGCAATGTCAATTTCTCCGCAGGCAAGCGGTCGCAGGCCGCGGCCGGCAGCAGCCGACCGGGACCCAGCCAACCAGCAGCCAGCGGCGCGAGTGGACCAGCCACGCAAACGCCACCGCAACCCGTTCGGATGGATCAGGCCGCGGCCAAGCGAGCCCTCAACGAGACTTTAACACCTCGAGGAGAGCGCAAGCGGCCGCGTCTTGATAAATCCAAACGGGATGCTAAGCGTAGCTACGCCCAAGCTGTGAGCTCCGACCTTGATGTCGCAGTCACCTGCGGCCGTACGGGGCACATTAGCAAGGAGGTGTCAACCCTGGTTCTCGCGGCTATCCAGAAGAAGATACTCGTCGAGGCCTCTTCTCCTACACAAGACTCACCTGCACCGACCTTCAATGCGAGGCCGGTGTTCAGCAGCGGGGTCCTCAGACTGTGGTGCGGGAACGACCACACCTTAGCATGGCTAAGGAAACTGATCTCCGAGTTGCCTCCCCCCCCTAGCACCCCGCTAGTGGTCAGGAGGCAGGCGGACATCAAGCGCCGGGTAAGATGCGGCATCCTCATTCCTGATGAGCAGGGGATCTTCGCGGAGCCGTCCGACATCGGGCGTGCTCTGTGCTACCAGAACTCTTGGGTTGGCATCAAGGAGTGGGTGTTGCTGGGCGCCAACAAACAGGCCGAAGCGTGGTACGTGATGGTCGGGGTCCCTGAGGACCAAATTCCGACCCTGATGGAAGCCGAACGCCGTCTCTCATTTGGTGCAGGGACGGTGTACGTTAAGTTCCAGGGTCCGAACGGCAGATTTGTCGACGTCCCTCAGGGATATCCGGGCGCCGCCAGCGCTGGGACACAGGTGGAGGAGGCAACTCCCCCCCCAACAAACACCGCGGAAACACCCGCGGTTGAGCCTGCAGTAGCAGCGCCAGCCGCCCCTACCGCCGCTAGCGTGGGCGCCGTCCTCTCGGGGGAGGAGCTCGAGGACATCATCCTGTCCTCGGCCTCTGACCTGGAGGGGGACGGCTTCGACGCGGGCGACCTGTTTGCTGGGCTGCGGCTGGCAGGAGACGAGGAAGGAACGTCCAGTGATGGCGTCCCCTTCGTCGACCTGTAAGGTCCTGCAGGCCAACCTCCACCACAGTCAGACCGCAACGGCTCAGCTGCGGAAGTGGCTGGAGGTACAACATACGGCCATTGCCTTGATCCAAGAGCCGTGGATTAGGGCGGGCCAAATACAAGGACTCTCCAATCTTGGTGGTAAGCTCTTAGTAAGTACAGATCATGATAAACCAAGATCATGCATCTATGTGACACGTAACATAAAAACACAGCCACTAACAGATTTCTGTTGCAGGGATGTCTCTGCAGCTAGGCTACTGATACAGCGGGGGGACACAGTAGCAACTGTGGTCTTCGCCTCCGCTTACATGCCCGAGGCAGAAGAGCCGCCGCCGCATGACCTCGCCCGCCTCGTGACTTACTGCGAGAGCACTGGGCTGGAGCTTGTCATAGGCGCCGATGCGAACGCTCATCACCCTCTGTGGGGCATGGACACACAAAACGCAAGGGGTAAGGCGCTAGTAGATTACTTATTTACAACTAACCTAACCCTACTAAATACAGGTTCCGAACCAACCTTCGTAAACAGACGTAGCCAAACAATCATAGACCTCACTCTGGCATCGGAGGGTGCTGCGGCCATCACCACCGGCTGGCAGGTCTCCAAGGAGGCCTCCTGCTCGGACCACAGGTGGATCCGCTTCGATATTGAGGTCTGTGTGACACCAACACTGCCACGGCGAAACCCGCGAAACACTGACCGTGCTGCTTATACACGCATCCTCGAAACCAAACTTGCGTCAGTAAACTACGGAATGACCTACGAGGACACGCAGCAGATCGACGAGCGTGTAAGTCATCTCACAAAATCAATGCTAGACAGCTACCATTCATCCTGCCCGGAGACCACTCCGCCCACAACACCAGGGAAGCAACCATGGTGGGGTGCGGATCTGGAACGTAAGCGCGGGAAGGTAAGGTCAGCCCTAAACAGAGCCATGAACACCTGTGCTGATGAGGATTGGGACGCGTACTACGCGGCCAAAAAATCATATAAAAAATGCATCAGATTCAGGAGCTCCACTGGATGGCGCAAATACTGTGGCAACATCGAATCCTGCCAACAAGCAAACAGGGTAAGGAAAATATTGGCACAGCAGAACCCGACTGGGCCTGCTGTCCTCCGTAAACCTGACAACACACTTACCACCTCACCAGAAGAGGCGACGCGCGTCCTTATTGAAACTCACTTCCCAGGCTGCGCTTTTACACAGGCTATCGACTGGACAGAGGTAAATCAAACACCGTCAGAAAACGACTGGCGCTATGCACACAAAGTCGTCACGCTGGAAAAACTCCAGTGGGCGATTCGGTGCTTCCATCCTTTCAAGGCGGCCGGTCCAGACGGGGTCTTTCCTGCCTTACTGCAGTGGGGTGGGACCTCTGTCGCCAACATACTGGTACCCATAATGAGAGCGTGCCTGGCCTTCAGATACGTTCCAAAAGGATGGAGGGAAGTGAAAGTCATATTCATTCCTAAGCCAGGTAAGAGTGACTATACCAACGCCAAACACCACCGACCAATCAGCCTGACCTCCTTTCTCCTTAAAACTTTGGAGAGAATTTGCGAGAGAGAGCTGAGGGACGGCGTTTTGAAAACTATCCCACTCCACACTAACCAACACGCATACAGCTCGGGCAAGTCCACTGAATCCGCCCTCCATCTAGTGGTCGGCCGGATAGAAGAGGAGATTCACCAGAAGGGCATCTGCCTGGGCACCTTCATAGACATCGAAGGAGCCTTCGATAAAACAAACTTCGCCAGCATCAACACCGCGCTCTCCCGTCACGGAGTAGAACAGGTACTGACAGACTGGATCACCAATATGTTAAGCAAACGAATGGTTCGACTTGAAGGGGAACAGCAGATGGCCTTGATAGCCAGAGGCTGCCCCCAAGGTGGAGTACTATCCCCGCTCCTCTGGAATCTGGTGATAAATGACCTCATCACAAAACTCAACGCGAACCATTTCTACACAATAGGGTATGCTGACGACCTCGCTATCCTCATTTCAGGTAAAGTGACAGGGACAATCTGCAACCTCACTCAACAAGCACTACGCATCGTTGAGCGGTGGTGCAGAGAGTTCGATCTCTCAGTGAACCCCACGAAAACTGAACTAGTCATGTTTACCCAAAAACGAACACTAGGCCCTTATCGCCTACCCAAACTTTTCGATACGGAACTCCAGTTAGCCGACGAGGTCAAATATCTGGGAGTCATCCTGGACAGTAAGTTAAATTGGAGTAGTCACTTAGATAATAAAATAAACAGGGCCTGCATCACCTTTTGGCAATGCAGGAGGATGATAGGTAAGAAGTGGGGCCTATCCCCTAAAATTATACTTTGGTTATACTGCGCGGTTATCCGACCTATGATCACTTATGGGGCAGTGGTCTGGTGGCCCCGTACCAAACTAACTACAGCCTCCATCAAACTGCAACGCATGCAAAGGCTTGCCTGCATGGCGATCACAGGCTGCATGAGGACTACCCCGACCGCAGCTCTCGAAGCCATGCTGGGGCTCCCACCGCTTCATCTGTTCATACAGCAGGAAGCGACGATGACGGCTGTACGCCTTAATACACTTCAACTATGGGGTAAGAAAAAAACACAGCACACCGCGGTACTGGAGGGATTCCACAACGAGTTCCCCCTGACGAAAGCAATAAACGATCGGATACCAAAACAATTCGTATTCGATAAGAAGTACAAAATCCAGCTCCACGAGGATCACCGCTGCGAGGGATTAAACCCCGCGGAACTACGGATCTTCACGGATGGATCTAAAACAGGTACTGGCACAGGTGCTGGAGTCTTCTCCGAGGATCTCAACATCCAGATAGCCAAACCTCTGGGGGCCCACAACACGGTATTTCAGGCAGAATGCATGGGCATTTCCCTGGCGGCATCTGCCATCTTAGCCAGGAAGGTTGTGGACCACTCAATCCGTATACTCTCAGACAGCATGGCTGTACTGCTGGCACTAAACAACCACACAGTCAACTCTGGGTTAATACACGAGTGTCACCAACGCCTGAACCAGGTTGGTAATCTCAATAATATAACCATCCAATGGATTAAGGGACACAGCGATTCCCGAGGCAATGATGCCGCGGACGAACTCGCTAGAAGGGGATCGAGCATGGCAGCGGTGGGACCCGAACCTATCGTGCCACTCCCTTTCGGATACCTACGCACACTGGTAAGGAACCGAACTAGTGAACAACACCACAAGCTATGGCTAGACCACGGCGAGTGCAGGCAGGCCAAGGAAGCACTTCCTACTATCGACGGCCGCCTCACTAAACGCGCGCTTCGGTTGACCAAACCGCAGCTGCGCACAGTTACAGCTGCCATTACTGGACACGGCTCTTTTAATAAACACCTCTTTGTCATAGGAGTCACGGACAGCCCCCTGTGCCGTGCCTGCATGGAGGAAGACGAGACAGCAGCCCACGTGCTTCTGCACTGCCCAGGGGTTGCAACATACAGGGCAAAGTACTTCGGTAACCCAGGTACTCTCCGCGAGATTGTCAGCAACACCAAGGCGCTGCTGGCCTTTCTCGGGGAGTTAGGGTGGATCGAATAAAATTCCCACCCGCACGCAAAATACGCGCTTTGACGTGGAGTTGCGGACACCAGCCCGCTATACAATACAATACAATACAATACAACCGTACCTACGGACCGCGACGGTCATGTTAATTTCAAAGTATTTTGGTAAAAGTGGAGAAAATTTGTTATTGCTTCGAGGCAAAATTCACACTCCAGCCGCAGGCGAGGTTTTTATGGAGCCGATAACTGCAGTAAAGAATGCCCGAGTGTATGCAAACGACGTTTCTCAATACACTTTCGAATAAATTAAATAATACGAAAAAAATAGAACGAAACGTATTTTTGTCACGATTTTTTAATTTCCGCACAGGTTGTGATAAATGAAAAAAAAATCCACGTGTGTGAAATATATTGCATGTTGAACCTAATCGTAGTGCGATAAGAGCCAGTTTACGAGAAAGTGTGTTGAAAATTACTTAAAAGTTTCAACATTAGCAGAAGGTGACTCACATACTTGAATAAGTCACTTCTTTGAATACATATTACTAATTAATTTCCGGTCTGGCTGGCCAATGTGCATATAATTAAGGAACTACGCTTGACACGCGCTTTTTTCACTACAACTACATTATTTCGGGGTTTTATAAAGCTAATTAAGGACTTTTAACCCGGAAATGATTACATTTTTTTTTGTTGGTATATAATACAGTACATATTATTATTATTTTCCGCATACCAAATTTTAAATTAAATTTAAAATTCTCGAAGTGAGCTATGCATATTCAAGTTATGTTTTACGACCGTAGTTCTCTCTTTAAAGTAATTTTGTAATGAGCTTACGATAGAGTACAATTCGACATCAAGCTACATGGCATAGGGATCCGTGGTAAATGTCATGAATGGGTCGCGTCGTACTAACAACATAGAGAGCAAGTAGTGGAATTGGAATATTTTAATCAAAAAACTAATCAAATAGAACTGTTTCGATCAGGAACCATACCAATAAACGCTTCAATCCCACAAGGTAGTGTAATAGGCTGTTTCCTATTCTTAGTCTACATCAATGACCTCCCGAAGCATATCAGTGAACCTTGTGTTTTGTTTGCGGATGATATATCTATTCTTGTTTCATGTGAAACCGATCTCAACCTTAATGATAAATTAAATTTCATACTTGACGCTACAACTCATTGGATGATGGAACATAAGCTAGAAATAAACTATGATAAGACTAAAATATTGACCTTCCACCCAAGACAAAAAAAAGCCTTTAAATATAAACTTCAGTTTTAATAATTACAAGTTAGAAACAGTTAATAAATTTACCCTATTAGGATTAGACATAGACACACACATAAATTGGAAGTCGCATATCCAGAAAGTACAAGCAAAATTATCAAATATCTCATACGCCCTTCTGGAAATCAAAAAAACTACAGACATAAACACTGCGTTGGTAGCATATTACGCGTATGCCTACGCATGGCTTAAATACGGTGTCATATTATGGGGAAATAGTATAGACTCGCCCACACTATTCACCCTACAAAAAAAACTAATTAGGATTCTAGTAAATATTAAACAAACGGATAGCTGTAAGCGTCACTTTCAGGAACAAAAAATTCTAACCCTACCGTGCCTCTACTACATCTATGAGATCTGTAAATTTGTACGTAAATACCCAAATTTCTACACGAAAAGAGAAGACATTCAAACTAAAATTACTTTAAGACATAAAAATAGATTAAACATTCCTACATCCCGATTAAAAATGCATTCCTCAAGTACCTACATAATAGTGTTTCCGGAACCGGTATTCTTTCTGAGAACCGGTAATTTCGGTACTTTTTTTATCGGTACCGGGATTTCCCGGTTCTTTCGGTATTTGCGGTTCTTGGTAGTTTTTGTTTTATAAAACAAGTGATATAAGTAAAGTAAATAAATCTTCAAAGTAAACTACAATTAAGTATTGAAGTAATTTTTATTGGAACATTTTTCTTCTATTTTCTATTCTCATATCTAGTAGACTAGTAACTTATTAAATATAAATCAGACTATAAATCAATCAGTCTTATTGTCAAGTACTTATGTAAGTATTTACTGTCAATAACATGGTAAAAATCAAGCAGTCATCTTAGATTCCTTAAACATTTAGAATTATCTTATACATTTTTCAAAGAAAACAAACAAATTTAAACATTATTAACAAAAAATATATAACATAAAAAGTATCTCCTTCCGAGTAGGTACCTATTCATAAAATATGGCGTAACCTCTGAAACTAAATTTTGGCTTTTTAAGAGCTTTTTGCTCTCTCTTCTCTATAATAGGACCTTAAAAACAAAAGCGCATCTAGACTTTTATCACTCAAATGAGATCTTATTTTGTTGCATAGCAAACCAGCCCCAGAGAAAACTCGAATCTCTTCAAAATCAAAACATCGCACCTCCATACATTAAGTTACTTACTACAACAAATATACCAAAATAGCACAGCAGCCATAAAAATAAACACGAGACACGTAAGGACCATCATTCCCCATCCAAAAAGGGGTTAAACAGGGCGACCCTCTTTCTCCAAAGCTCTTCACAGCCACGCTTGAAGAAGTCTTCAGAAAACTAAACAGCAATTGGAGAGACAAGGGCATCATCGTGGGCTCTAGAAGATTAACAAATCTCCGCTTCGCCGACGATATTGTCCTTTTCTCCTCCACGGCAGCCGAGTTAGGCCTAATGCTCGACCAACTGAGCAGTGCCAGTCTCGAGGTCGGACTCGCGATGAATATGGCAAAGAGCAAGGTGATGACCAACAACACCAAGCGTAACATAGGAATTGGGGGTGTGAGGATTGAATATGTCCATGAGTACATTTACCTTGGCCAAATAGTCTCCTTCCAGGCAAGACACGATAAAGAAGTTGCTCGACGCACCGAGAATGCCTGGAAGAGCTATTGGTCGTTGAAACAAATAATGAAGGGACCTCTCCCTCTCTCACTGAAGAGAAAACTCATGGACATGTGCATTCTTCCTACCCTCACCTATGGAGCGCAGACATGGTCACTAACCAACCATCAAAAGTCCGCATTCGGGGTCTGTCAGCGAGCAATGGAGCGTAGTATCCTTGAAGTTAAGCTTACTGATCGTATAAGGAACTCGATACTGCGTTCCAAAACTCAAATTGTTGATGTTGGTCACACGGCTGCCAAGCTCAAGTGGAACTGGGCTGGCCACATCTGTCGCATGCCGGAAGAGCTATGGGCTAAAATTACCACACATTGGGTCCCAATCCCAAACGGCAACGCGGCAGGCCCAGAAGGAGATGGCGGGACGAACTCGACTCCACAAGGATTGGCGAACAACAGCACTGGATAGGGATAAGTGGAAAGAGGGAAGGGAGGCCTTTGCCCTGCAGTGGGACACAAATGGCTAATAATAATAATATTATAGAGAAGAGAGAGCAAAAAGCTCTTAAAAAGCCAAAATTTTGTTTCAGAGGTTACGCCATATTTTATGAATAGGTACCTACTCGGAAGGAGATACTTATTATCTTATATATTTTTTGTTAAAAATGTTTAAATTTGTTTGTTTTCTTTGAAAAATGTATAAGATAATTCTAAATGTTTAAGGAATCTAAGATGACTGCTTGATTTTTACCATGTTATTGACAGTAAATACTTAAATAAGTACTTGACAATAAGACTGATTGATTTATAGTCTGATTTATATTTAATAAGTTACTAGTCTACTTCTAATATAACCTTCCTTCCTAGCCTAGCAACTAGCGTAGCAACAGCGAGCTAGTGTAGGTAATTAGTAATTACAGCGAGCGCACCAATAATTTCGCGTGTTATTTCTATTAGCGCTGAATTATTCACTTTAGTTTTGAATTTTTAAATAGTAGTAAGTGTGAAAAAGTAAAGTAAAGAATAAGTAAGTAAATAGTAGTGTGAATCGCGTAATAAACATAAAATTCCCGAAAGTACCGGGAATCAAATTAGATTTCCCGGTTCCAATTTGCTGATAAAAGAACCGGGAATTCCCGGTACTTTCGAGACCGGGATTTCCCGGTTCTGAACCCTACTACATAATATGTAATGTCGATAAAAATATATAATAAGTTACCGGAATAAATAAGAAATATAAATAAATACAATATCTTCATTAATAATTTAAAATTATTTATATTAAACAAAAGCTATTATAATGTGAATGAATACTTAATTGACAGATTATAATTGAATATATAGATAGGTACAATTTTATTAGGATTATTTTATTGTTTAATTAAACACAAGGACATAGCTACCTGCCTACCAAATAATAGAATTATAATATGTTTGTTAATTGTGTGTTATTGTTTTTGAGAAATATTATTATCTAGTTTTGATGTATAATTTAACTTTAAATTTTTGACTGTGTACGACTGACATTTTTAACATCTAACTTTAAGTATATTGACATTTTTATTTGGTTTCAAGTATATTTTAATTTGTAGCTTGTAAGAATTAGATTTTGCTGTGCCCTAACAGGGTCTACAACGGCTCTTAGCTCTAAGCCTTTTTTTGTTAACACCATGTTTTTACCTTGTAGGACGCAAATAAATGAATATGAATAATGTAGCCACCGTGGTATTTTCGCACTTAGCTTATATCCAGTGTAGTCTTTAGTACCTTTGGACTTGCAAAAAGGATACTGCTTACTGCACCGTACCATACCATGATCGTGCTATCAACGTATCAGGCAAAAAAATATTCTTTCATTCGCACGGGCCAAACATTCTCGCCGAAAATTGTTTGCGCCCTGTGCATGGCACGCGACGGTGAAGGAACGAGTGGGCATAATCTCATAATTTTCAATACACCGAATATAAGGTATAACCGTGTATGATAACCCTTGTAAACCCGTTAAATAACCGCGTATAATGACAAAAGTTAAATGATGAAAAAAATCTAATTAGTCCGTCAGATAGATTTCCAAAAAAATGTTGACACATTTTTTTCACGTAAATAAAAAAAATGAAGACGAAATAGTGCGTCGAAAACTCACGTGACGTCACATTTGAGTAATTTTTTTAGCAGAAAGTGAAGTCATAGACAAGAAGTGAGGGACTCATGATCTTTGACGCGTTTTATCTTCGTCAATTTTTATTCATATTTTGATAAAACAAAAAAAAACATTACCAATATTTTTCGATACTTAATCTAACTGACGGACTAAATAGAACCATATTTTGTTTAGTCAGAAATCATCCCTATTCTAAACCAGTTATCAACGAGTATGATACGCTGTTGTTGCGTTCTACAGCGTATCATACTTGTTGATTACGGGTTGTTACGTTCGCACGCGTTCGTACGCTGTTGTTACGTTCTAGTGACTAGAACGTAACAACAGCGTGTCGTATCATACACGTGCCTTATACGTTCATAGCACGGTCATGGTATCGTACGGTGTAGTGAGCAGAATCCTGTAAACGTATGATTCACATACACCTACGCAATATGTAAAATAAAAAAAAAATATTGTAAAAACATTTTAGCCATAGTTTATTAAACCATAGTTTTATACGGTGAGTAGTTGGGTACTCGTTTGATTTTAAGTGGGCACTCAACGAAAAATAAGTAGAGCATGATGTAAGCACATCACAGGTGAACACTTTTAAGAGTGGTGGGTGTACACTTGTCTGTGGCTCTATTGCATGTACTATCGAGGACACTCCCGCCTGACCACCACTAAGCTTATTTTTGTTTGCACTCGCAACATAGAAACGCTCTCTAGCCCCGCCCCGTTGACTTTGTATAGAAATAATGAATTAAAAGATACCGAATCGGCCGACCGCACTGACGACGCACGCCAAACGAGAGTTATTGTTATTTTGCGCGCCAAAGTTGAGGCTTTCCTAATAGGCCGAAATTTTAAGGGGGCGTGGCTCGGCGCCTCCGCATGTTTTAAGCGAAAAAAAAAAAAATGGTCAGGTGGAAAAGACCCCGACTGTACATATCTTTGAAGCAGAACTTTCAATGGAGCAGTAGGGAGAATTACCTTAACCGTTGTAGCTACACGAAAATGGTCTTAGGAGACTATCCATAATTTTTCGTGAAAGGAGAATGCCCATTTTTCTACTGACCGCCGTTGCGCATCAACACTCTTTGTATGATAGCATAAATTGAATATAAAAGAGGGATGATGTCGTACTTTCTAAGGAAAAAAAAATATCCATTTATTTTGTGGGGGTTTTAGTTGTTCTTTGATTTTCTGTTCAGCTTTGAGGTTAGTTTTGTAACGAACCTCCCACTAAAAGCAGCAGCCCACTACAACAGTATGACTTGAATTGACATAAGACACGAACAGTACGCAATGATAAGTTATTTATAAGCACAACAAACTCAACAACTATTGACGCACAAGTGAAAACAAAAGTTCGTGTTGTTTTGTTTGTTTGACAAATTGACAGAGACAGTTCACATATCACATTGTGATAGTGTTACCAACAGTCAATATTAATCTCTCTGACTATAACTGATTTGTCAACTAAAGAAAGATTTTTAATTAGCATAGTAATATTATCTATAGGATGTGAATTAGGAAAATATGTTATTTTAATTGTGCTTATTAAAAATATAAATAACGAGGATAAAGTCATAGTTGAATTTATTTGTAGCACTTCAATACCCGCAATTACAGACACAATTAAAATAACAATGCACTGTGCCTCAAGAGGCACGGCCGGGAGCATACGGGTTAAAACTGAGTCTGACGGATTATGTCCCAGGTTTTAATAAATTGGCAACATTGATTTTACCGGCATACGCCATTTTAAAAAGTAAGCAATAAAATCCAATACTGTAGCTAATAAAATACAAAATAGTAACCCCACATACGATTTCGTTCAAGTGAATTAAGATAAGTTAAAAAAATATTTTATAATATATGAGTTTATTTTTATGGCCATACTCTTTTACTATAAAGCGACTCTGATTGTGGTCAATCTCCTTTTGAACCCCATTCTCAGATTTAAAAAAAAAGTACAATTAGCAAGAAAATGGTCTTTTACACAAAACATTTTTTGATGGCAATCGATCCTGTTTCTAGTACTGATCAAAAACTTCTATGAGACCAACCCAGGTTGAAGTACTAAAAAAGTCAGAAATTGAAAAAACTTTTCCCAATTTTGTTTGAAAATTATAACAAAAAATTATGGAATGGAATCATTTTCGTGCCGCTGCAACGGGTCAGGTAGTTCCCCTTACTGCCTATTGAAAGTTTCCACCCTGCATATAAATGTATATACAGGGTGGAATTTTGTAATGCCACCTGGAGGGAAAGTACTCGTAATACTGCAGATAGAAAATTTTACTCAAAGGAAACATTCCTTTATTTTAAATAAGAAATTAATCTGCATTCAAAGATTTTTAAAATTCGCTTGCCGCAGTTGGGAATCGAACCGGCTAAATTCCAAAAAAATAACATCCTGTACTTTTATGGCAACAATCGATAGGGTCTATCATAAGGATCAAATCTCTCTAACAAACATGATAAATTAAATGAAAGGAAAACCAGGAAATCTAAAGTTATAAATTAAATGGGATCAATTCAATACGATAAAGCACTTTTATTCAAAGGATGGACCTTTACAATTGAAGAAAGAAAATTGAAATTTGCACGTGTTTGTTTGTGCAAATTGCAATCTTCCTATCTAAATACACACATCAAAAGTGTCTAGGGATCAAGCATTTTTATGCGGATTTCTTGAGATTGAGATGTGGCTTTGTAATAAATTTATGATTTTATAAATTTATATGGATCCTTTTTGGTGCATTTCATAATTTGAATCAGGAACTCTCAATCAAATTCGAGTAAAAGATGAAAATAAGCTGTCAATATTTTCCCTATAAAAACATACAACGCATTGAAGACATTATTAGTGCTACTGTTTCCCTACTACTGATTAAAACCAACGTTATTATGGAGCGGCGACGTCATTTAAGCAGGGAAGAAATGCTCAGAGCCGTGGGAATGATAGAAGCTGGTTCCCGGCAACGTACTGTAGCTTTAGCTCTGAATACAAGTCAGAGTGTTATCAGTCGACTTTGGACACGTTACCGAAGCACTGGTACCGTGGCTGAGCGCCATGGAGGACGGTATCGCTGCACCACACGGAGACAAGACCGATACATTCAAATCTTAACTCGAAGAGCTCCAACAATAACCGCCATGATGTTAGCCGTGAGGCTTCATCACTCTTCAGGGAACTTAATTAGCGACCAAACAGTCAGAAACCGCTTGCATGAAGTGAACCTTCATTCCCGAAGACCGCTACGGGTACCACCTATAGCAATGCACAATCGTAGGATTCGATATCAATGGGCTCTTGAACACAGAAATTGGGCAGAAGAACAATGGCGTTTCGTGTGCTTTTCTGATGAGTCTCGTTTTGGTATGAGACCGGATACAAGACGTATACGACACTGGAGAACCCCTGGACGCCAACAGCGATTAAAATCCTGCCAGGAAGTCCATCCTTATAGTGGTGGAACCATCATGGTATGGGCGGGTATTTGGATCGGCGGAAGAACTGAGTTGATTTGGATCAGAGGCAACCTCAACGCTCAAATTTATGCTGAGACGATTGTATCAGACGTCATCGTTCCTCTACAAGTGCAAATCGGTCCCTTATTTCAGTTAATGCATGATAATGCACGACCGCACACCGCAAGAGTTGTAAGACAGACTCTCGCCGCAGCTAACATCAATGTCCTGCCCTGGCCTGCTCAGTCGCCAGACTTGAACCCGATTGAGCATGCATGGGATATGCTACAGAGAAGAGCTCTGCCGAATATGGAGGGTATCCAGTCGCAAGAAGACCTTTTTTTGTTGTTGCAACGAACATGGGCGGCCATTCCACAGCGTGATTTGGATGAACTCATTTTGAGTATGCCAAACCGATGTTCTTGTGTTGTTAGTGTTCGCGGTAGAAACACGGATTATTAATTGTTTAAGTTACCCAATAAAATTTTAAAGAAAACTGTGTTTTCAGTCATTTTTTCGAACTTTAATGTTAGTGGTTCAAATGTCAAAAATCCCTTTATTAGGAAAATGGCAAATTTCTTTATTAATGCAAAGGTGACTTGGTTTATCGTTACTGTGACAAACGAAAACACTTTATTTGATGAATCCTTAAAGAAAATTTTAATTAATATCAATCAGGAGAAAAGGTATTGCAAAAATATATGTTGATCCCTAGATACTTTTGATGTGTGTAGTTCTTCGTCATTTTAGTCAATAAATTAAGTCAAAAGAGAATTGTTTATTAGATTCTAACAAATAATAATTGGATGGACCTTTAAGTAAAAGTGCTTTATCTTATCCCATTGAATTTACAAGTTAAGATTTCATGGTTTTCCTTTCATTTAATTTATCATGTTTGTTAGAGGGATTTGATCCTTATGATTGACCCTATCGATTGGTGTCATAAAAGTACAGGGTGTTATTTTTTTGGAATTTAGCCGGTTCGATTCCCGAGTGTGGCACGCGAATTTTCAAAATCTTTGAATGCAGATTAATTTCTTTTCAAAAATAAAGGAATGTTTCCTTTGAGTAAAATTTGCTATCTGCAGTATTAAGAGTACTTTCCCTCCAGGTGGCATTACAAAATTCCACCCTGTATATCTATGTTAAAAATATAATATTCAATAGTTGGTGAGCCAAATAAAATAAATTTATAGTCATTCAATAGCACCTAAGACTATCATTATAAAAAACTAAAAGTATAAATCACTCACCTCACAATCCATGCAAACTTTACATAGTCTAGCCTCTTTCAATTGTCTATTCTCTTCTTCCAGCGACAACTTCTTTCCTTCAGGCGCAGGCGCTTCCTGCTTGTTATCATTATCAGTTTTAACCTCGTCTTGTACTTTAGATACTTTATTACTGTTATCAGTCTCTCTGGTGGATGATCTGTTGGCTTGAATGAGTTCGATGGAGTAAGGGTCATCGCGGTCGTCCTCGTCATCGCCGTCGTCATCGTCTCCGTCATTTTCTTCGTCATCGTCCGGGGTCATTGATCTCGCCGGACTGCTTTGATTGCTTTCATAAGGACGAGTTAGTAAGGCAACTTGTTGAGGGGGTATTCTGAAATGATGAAAACAAATAATTTACATGCATCTGTATACGTAGTGTGGCAACATACAGGGCAAAGTACTTCGGTAACCCAGGTACTCTCCGCGAGATTGTCAGCAACACCAAGGCGCTGCTGGCCTTTCTTATTTTATTCATACATTTTTAATTTAATCTTTCACTCTGGATGCTCTTAGTGTGCACGTCTTTCTACATCGTTCTCACATATATGTATAATCTCAAAATTAATGATGTAACCAAGATTTTGTAACAATATTTTGATTTTAAAAGAGTGTCCATGGAGTTTCTTGCCCATTCTTCTCCATAGAGATCTACGCTAGGGAATGGGCAACTACAGTACTTTCTCAAGTTATTATGCCTTGTGACTGGGACTGTAGCTTTGATTTTCTTTTTTGTATTTTTGACTTTCAAAAGTGCCGTAATGGTCTAATTGAAATAAATGCTTTGAGTTTGAGTTCTCGGGGAGTTAGGGTGGATCGAATAAAATTCCCTCTAATAGAGAGGAGGCCTGTGTCCCAGCAGTGGGAACATTAATAGGCTGATGATGATGATGAATAAAATTCCCACCCGTACGCAAAATACGCGCTTTGACGTGGAGTTGCGGACACCAGCCCGCTATACAATACAATACATAGTGTGGCGAGCGTCAGCTAGTCTCATAATAAATATTCAATGCAAATAATTAAACAAATTATGTTTTTAAATAAATTCAACGCAATCAAGCACAGATTGCCGTATTTATATTAATCTACGGATTTTGATAAATCTCACGTGAGATCAGGAGGGGTAGGAGGGGGTTTAATCAAATCTCACGACATCTCACCGAGGGGGGAGGAGTGAGGTCGAAAAATAGCCAAAATTGCGTTACGTAATTGATGGACGCCCCCTAAGATAAATATATTGCCTATCACGCGCTCAAACTCAAACTCAAACTCAAAGCATTTATTTCAATTAGACCATTACGGCACTTTTGAAAGTCAAAAATACAAAAAAGAAAATCAAAGCTACAGTCCCAGTCACAAGGCATAATAACTTGAGAAAGTGCTGTAGTTGCCCATTCCCTAGCGTAGATCTCTATGGAGAAGAATGGGCAAGAAACTCCATGGACACTCTTTTAAAATCAAAATATTGTTACAAAATCTTGGTTACATCATTAATTTTGAGATTATACATATATGTGAGAACGATGTAGAAAGACGTGCACACTAAGAGCATCCAGAGTGAAAGATTAGATTAAAAATGTATGAATAAAGTAATTAAAATGAACCTTGGCAGCTAAGAGATGACCAGTCCCAACTGACAGCGCCCGTTCACAGACATGACGCATGTACCGGCGCCATTCAACTCAACCATATTGAAGGGAACTAAATGACCCGACACACCCGCCACCATCAGCGAGACATTTAAGTGAGCATGACATTCTCTCAGTCACCAAGGCATATTCAAGTCAAGCGCTTGGTCATCACAAAAGTTCCTAATTGCAAATGCTGACGAACGTGCAAAGACGAAATAATTATGCAAGATTTCCACATTTCGGGTACTAATAAATAACAGCGCTTATGAATCTGTCTGCTAACGCTTATGGTTTCATAAACTAAAATGTCACTAACGGGATATCTTCCGTGATTGTTAAATTATTATTATTATTTTATTTGCCGTGACTTAGTGTCGAGTTCCAGTAGTGCGAGTAGCAAAAGACAAAGAAAGAGGGTAGACAGATTTGTCTGCTCCTAACAATTTTTTTCTATCCACCCGCATTCTCCAGTTAACTCGCGATCATGACGCTTGCAATAGCGTCGAAATATCGGGAGCTCAAAAATAACTCAATAATCACGGAAGATATCCCGTAAGTGACATTTTAAGTATAGTAATGAACCGTGAAAGCTTAAAACATTGTTTGGTTTCATAAATATTAACCTGCCTTGTCGAATGATACATGAGTATTGCTTACCCAGCTATTGGCGCGAACTCTCTGAACGTTTCAGAGAGAATGTCCCGAGCTAGTCGACTGTGGGGTGTCATGGACCACGGCTCCTCGTTCAGCTGGACATCCAACACCGCATCGATCAGCGCCTCCGACGATGTGAATGGAGTACCTACAAATTGAACGAGATGTACTTACTATAGTTGGTGCCAGTTAAGGGCTATATATCCCTCAAATGGCCTAGCATGATCCTCCGTTACGCCTAAAATACTGCAGCATTAATTTTGAGTCCTATGTGTGACAAAAACACGATTCCATAACCTTTTCTCGATAGAAAAAAAATCCAAAGTTACCTCCAAAACTAACAATAAACCGCTGGTATTCAAAAAGTACTTCAAATTAGATCATGAAACTTTGCATACTAACTGAACTAACTATAAAGCAGGTCTTATGTGTTTTATTAGTTCAATCCATAGATTTTTTGTAAATAGCAAAAAAAACCACTCATTTCGCACTATTCGGCCGCAGTGATTGACGTTACAACCGCTTTGTAGTGCAAGCTGATTAGAACTGTATTCTAACAGTATTTCAAACGAAGTTTGAACAACCACAAATAGTTGCTAATTTTAGGGTTAGAAGGGCCTTAAGATGAGAATCGCGGTCACTGACCCACACCTACATTTATTAAACTTCTTAACTTTGAAAACCAAAAATAAGCCTGTTCAAGTCTTGAATCGTCATCTATCGTGATCTTCAACATTTTTTCTAATCAAAATCAAAGCATTTATTTCAAGTAGGCCAGTTACAGGCACTTTTGAATTGTCGAAACAATATAAAAATTCCATGTAGCTACAGTCCCAGTCACAAGACATAAAAACTGTGAAAGTACTGTAGTTGCCCATTCCCTAGCGTAGATGCAAAACAACAACAATGAAAAACTATACATTGTTTATTTGTTTTGGTTCGTACGAAGAGATATTAGGGAAAGGGCAATGGCCGCTATTCTCAGCATAAATGCGGAAGTAACTCTGTCTGTTTGCCTGTTTCTGTCCTTTAAAATTGCATGGCTGAACGGCTTTCGATGAAACTTAGCAGACTTCGACCTGGGATATTTTTTATCCCGGCAGTACGTTTCTGTGGGATAATTTCCGACCTCCACGCGCGCACGGCTAGTTTTTATTATTTACTAGCTGATGCCCGCGGCTTCGCCCGCCCGCTTGACAATTATATACAAAAACCTTCCTCGAGAACCACTCTATCCACTGGTGAAAACAGCATGAAAATCGGTGCAGTAGTTTTTGAGTTTATCGCGAACAGACAGACAGATGCGGCTGAGGACTTTGTTTTATAATATGTAGTGATATGATTGGATGACCATGGCAAACAAACGAGTATAAAAACTTGATAAGACGGTGAAGGAAATCATCGTGAGGGATTGTTTGTGTGGCTTATATCTATACATATAATAAAACAGTAACGAAAGAAAAACTGTACGTTGAGAATTTTCGAGAAAAGTAAGTGGCTTTTGTTAGAAAAACGTAACTGATGGACAAAAAGTGACTTTTTTAGAATTTTTGTCTGTTTGTCTGTGTGTATGGTACGGCTTCACGCCAAAACTACTGGATAGATTGAATTGAAATTCATCAAAAATGTTATTTGTAAATCAAGGAAAGCTTTAGGCTACATATTATCACGCCGTATGTTATGGGAGGTAAGCAATATTGATTTTAAAAGGTTTTTGTTCGTAATTGAATGCACAAAATGACATGTTATAAGCTATATTATGTGACGCAGACGAAGTTGCGCGGGTCAACTAGTCTATAATATTTATGTTCTATTTGCCTTGTATTTGATGGAAGACGGTTCTTTTGCACCATTTACCTACCGATGAATCAGAATGAATACCTATTTAAATGGTCCAAAATGGTCGTTCAAGGTTAACAGGCACATTAGCTTGTGCTTTTTATTATTATTTTTCGGTCAACTTTGAGGAAAACTAAAATCTTTAATACTTATTTGAAGAGGTCATCAAAACATGTTTGTGCATAAATAATAAAAAGAAGACCGACTAAATCGGACACGAATGCATTTAACGACAATGCTGACATTTCCTCATTTCAATTTAATTTTTAAATGAGTCACTAGTATCATTATTGCCATGTATGGTTTTCTTCCGATCCGGTTAAAAAGCTGTTGGATAAAAAAACAAATTTGTCACAATATATATTTGAAGTTTTCCTAATGTCACCTACATATTGATGACACGTAACGTGATATACCACAAATTAGTCGTACTAATTTATGCAATGCAACATGAATATGACACACGCATCATCAACATGTACGCAGTTTAATAGGGTAGTTGACACCATACGGGCCTGCACAGACGACAGACTTTTTGTGCGGATGAGTCTGTGGCGCACAAAATGTCTGCATGGCATACAAAAAGTCCGTCGCTGATTTTACGCACACGACGCACATCTTCGATCATTCTATTCTAGTGCAGATTTCATACTAAAAGTGTGCGCCGTCTGCGTTAGCACGTGTTGGAGAAAACGTTCTATTTCGCGGCGCGGCACGATCTAAAATCCAATGAAAAAAAACGCCGCTTAAAAAGTATTCCCAAAGCTGATCAGCGCCATCTATTGATATAAACTGAAGCTTTGTGACAAACGTCAGTAGAAAATTCGTCATTGCTTAGGTTCTATTTTCACAGACTAAAAAGTGCATCACGGATAGCCCGTCGTCTGCGCAGGCCCTTAAAATCAATAAATAGTTGAGTCATTGAGTTAACCAAACACTGACGTCACAGCGTGCTATTGCCATACAAAATCTATAAGAGAACCGCGTTTTGACAGCTCTTAAAAAGTATGTCAATTGGTTTGTGTGTCAACTACCGTATAGGTTGGTAACAGACTGCTAACTCCTTTCCGTTATTGGGGTCACTAACCACGTAACCACGTATCCATGTGGGCCATCAGCCCTCTTATCACACCTCTATGATAAGTTATCAGTAAGGGAAACACGAGTGCACTTACCAACAGTTCGCAATCTATTCGCTATCGCCCGTCGCACGCGAGCCGCGTCTAACCCGGCACCTAATGCCGCTGCTGCCATTGTACTTTCCATACCTTCTTCTACCTGAAGTGAAAAAAACATTTAATGTTTCAGATAGACACACACAAACCATAATGAAATACATTTGAATAACATGGGCTATGACTATCGGTGGCCCTGTGGTGGCGGCCCCGACTTACGAACAGTAAGTCGTGGGTTCGAACCCAGGCAGGCGCATTACTTTGTGTAATTTATTTCATCACTACTGCTCTCAAAACGGTGGAGGAAAACATCGTGAGGGTTTCCTCACGATGTTATCCTCCATGCAGGCATGACCTTGAACCAAAAATTTGATGACATGTGACATCTACCAATCCGCACGGCTGATGATGATGATGATGCTGACTATCATAATAAATGAAGCGCTGACCAACCAAAACAGGGTTTGTGTAAAAATCTAATTAGTCCGTCAGTTAGATTATCAAAAAATATTGAATCCGTATTTTTGCTTTTGTTACATAAACCAAAATTGACGAAGGTGCAACGCATTTCAAATTCTCAATACGTCACGCCGTGCTATAATTTTTAGTGCGTTTTGACGTCACAAGCCACCACTCTCGAGTTTTGATGCGTTTTATCTTTGTCAATATTCATTGATTTACAAATGCAAAAAATACATTTTCCAATGCTCTAACTGATGAACTAAATAGATTTGCAATTTATTGATGGTGGAAACTAGCCTATTATGGAAACTACAAGATCGAATCCCGGATCGGGTATAGCATAAAACCTGGACTCCACCGAAGCGGAGACGAAAAGAGAAGAGATGTGTTGTAAACCACCAATAGAAATACGTTATTAGTATTCTCGTTTCTACTAAGCTTTAGTGGAAACGATTGAACTGGGCGGAGAGGTAATGTCACACATCTCTGCTCCGGTCTAGTCAGTACGCATCTCCGCACAGCGTCGATGGATACACGTTAGCTCCTAAGCATCTCTCCGCTTCACACATCTCAGCACGTCTCCGTTTTGATGGAGCTGGGCCTAATGCATAATCAACCTATAATTTTCCCACTTTTGGGACACAGGCCACGTTATATGAAATAATTTCCTGTTGAATCTCCTTCTCTAATAATTGTTTATTGTTTATATTTTTTTATAAATTTGTATGCCCATGAGGCTGATCACAGAATGAACTCACTGTATATTCATCATCTGCCTAGCCTTTTCCCAACTATGTTGGGGTCGGCTTCCAATTTTACCGGATGCAGCTGAATACCAGCATTTTACATGGAGCGACTGCCTATCTGACCTCCACAACCCAGTTAGTACCGGGTAATACGATACCCCTTGGTAAGACTGGTTGTCAGACTTTTTGGGTCACTGACTACCTAACGACTGTCAAGGATCTACAAATGACGGCCGGGACCAACGGCTTAACGTGCTTTCCGAGGCACGGAGGAAACTCGGTATGTAATGGGTGGTCACTGGTCACCCATCCACAGACCAACCTAGGCAAGCACGGCTTAACCTAACGATCGACCCGAGCGGCTGTTATTATTTAGCCACGAGCTCCTCCCTCACTTTTTCCTCACTGTATATTGTAACACCTTTAATGTAACCTGT
This sequence comes from Xestia xanthographa, assembly GCA_905147715.2. Classification (NCBI taxonomy): domain Eukaryota; kingdom Metazoa; phylum Arthropoda; class Insecta; order Lepidoptera; family Noctuidae; genus Xestia; species Xestia xanthographa. The sequence goes on along the minus strand of LR990659.1, from coordinate 15,531,978 downwards.
GTATCACAAATAAACTGTTTGATTTGATTTCTTATATCGTGTTTGTGGCATCCAGCAAACCCGCACTGGGCCTGGACTTCGGGTTTCGGTTCTAGGACGTATGCTTTCACCACACTTTCCTTCACCGCATAAATTAGACAAGGTAAAGTGCCCTCCTGGGTATCGAATCCGAGATCTACTAATCGTAAGTCGTGACGGTTGCGCATCCATTGCTTTACGGTCATTTTCAATAACTTACTAGCTGGTTTCGGTAGGTTGCTAACTCTGACATTTTGCTTACTGGACGGTTAGAATTAAAACGTCACAGAAAAGCTTTCTTTATTTTTCTAGAATCAAGTGACAGGTAGGTGACAAGGACAGGATATTCTTTGTATAATGTTGTTGTTGTTGCTTGTATTCTTTGTTTTTGGATGTCTTTGTATTCTGTGTTGTTTTTTCTTTCTTTTGTTTCTTTGTTCTTTGGATGTTCTTTGTTTCTATAAAGAAACACCGATAGCTACGGAAGAAGCCACATTAACCAACAGTTACGCGTAAGTAAGTTATATTAAACGGCCGTTAATTGACCGGGCATTGCTATTGAAGATTTCAGTGATAGTCAGAATTCTGGATTTATGCTGGGTGTTTGTTCCATGGGAACATGTTATTATACTAAACATCTCATTGGTATAAACCTTTCTTTGCCCACCCATTCGAGGAATTTTCTGTCACAGTAATGCTATAATAATAATACTTTATTGATACAAATCCTTACAATAAGCTTTATATCTAGCTAAAGTTCACAATAGTTAAGGCGTACAAAAGCTGAAACCCTGACTCCTAAACTAGGAAAACCTGTGACTTAGGAGTCAGTGTTCTACTGCCACTTGGACACTATATTATACCTTATGGAAATTGAGAGCTGGTAAGCTGATATTATTCGAGAGAGTATATTATTAAGTAGTGTTTTAGAAAGATAATATAACAAAAGTTGAAAAAAAATTAAAAAACAAAAAAAAACTGACATTTAAAAAGTAAAAAAAAGTATAAAATGACTGTGTGGTGGATTCTGTATGTGTGTCTGGAAATCGTATGACTTATATGCATTGTGTGAGTGTGTGTATGTAACTGTGTGTATGTGTGAGTGAGTGTGCGTGTGACTGGGAGACGGGTGTATTTTTGTGTTCTGTGAGTATGATAATAGTTATTTATGCAACTGTTGTATAATGAGGGGTATTAAAACACGAATGTGGGTTTATCACACGAGGCGAAGCCGAGTGTGATAATAGTATCACATGAGTGTTTTAATACCTAATTATGTACAGTTGCATACAAGACTTTATCTACATCCATGATATGAATCCTCCATAAAAGGTTCTGAAACCATAGGGTGTTGCAGTGTTCTAGGTCTATGTAAATTCATGGAAAGTTTAATTGCTTGTATTTAATACAAACAAACCGTGTATAAGAAGTAATATAATTAATTACATTTTGGATTGTTCAATTATCAAAATTCACAAAGCTTGTATCACTCATTTTTGTAAACAACAAAGTACATAATGCAATACTAATATCCAAATGTCGAACAAAAATGGCGGAATACGACATGAATTCGAATTAACCTATAAGTTTTTTTTTTAATTACGGCGCTGTGGTAGTAAATCGCACGTGCTAGACGTTCGATTCACAACCACATTCGATGTTCTTTTTTTAAAACGAGTTACATAATGAAATTCAGTACAACATTATAACACCCGTTTGGGTGTTATAATGGTTATTATGACACTGGCTGTTTTAATGTTGGCCATAAGCTAACTGTTTCAGATACCTTTATAGAGGATTTATAGCATGGGTGTAGATAATAGTAGATTATACAACAAGTGAATAAAAAGGGAATTTAGTTCGAGGTACGAAGTTGGATCCCGAGAGCAGCGAAGGATTCTAGAGTAGAATCACGAGCGTAGCGAGGGATTCTAGATTAGAATCCTGAGCGGAGCGAGGGATACAAGTACCGAGATAAATTTTTTATTCACGTGTTGTGTACTCTACTTTTTACCATTGACTGTGAGAAAATAAAAAGGAGCATGGTATTTATATTTATCAGTTTTATTATATAATCAGTATTATAACAACAAAGGATTAATATTAAAATAAAATTAAAAATGTATAGTAAAATTAGAACAATTTTTAAAATTTAGTGTTATAGGCTGGTTTGGGTTTGAAACTGTTGTATTAGATAACACTTGGGTATTTGGCAAAGTCGCCGTATTTTGTGGTTGCTGTTGCTGAGACAGCTGTAATGTAGTCGTTTCACAACCTTTCGATGTAGAAGGGCGTGCCGGAGATAGTGGCGCAGAAGGCTCAACAGCAGACGGTTTAAGATTTATACTTTCAACTATCCGGCTGCATCTTTTCGATTTATTTTCGATTGAATCCTCGATATAACTTTCTGCTACTGTGCTGGACCTCCACCCTCCGTGGCGTTTTAGTTCTATAAGATCAGCACCTGAATTTGCTAAAAGGGTGGCAGAGCTTCTGCGGAAGCAATGTCCTGTGTACTTTTCGGCATTCGATAGATTTAAGAAACTGGCAATCTCTTTTGGCATCGCACCTATTTTGTTGGTTCCAATAGGTTGGCGAGTACATTTTCCGCCATGGTATTGGAAGAAAAACCTGTCGGTTTTTGTATTAGTGGGCCGTAAAGCTTGATATTTTTCGACGATTTTTACGTATTCTTGGCGTATTAATTTTAGTTTTCGTATCAGCTAAAACGATAAGTAATAAATTATCCGAGTGTTTTTGGATGTCGTTTATAGTTATCTGTAATAATTCATTACTGCGACAGGCTCCATTCACGCCGAAAATTAGCACAACCTGTGAACAATAATTTAAAAAATATGTATTGACAGGAAAACCTTAGAAGCACAGTAGGTTTGTAAATAAATATACATATATTAAGTAGGTACTTACTTTTACGGTCAGAAAACTGTGGTCAGGCGCATAATTTAGAAAACGTTCAATGTTTTCGGAGCTAAGCACTCTAGATTTCTTTGGCTTATTACCCTCGGATAGCCGTTTTAAGTATGTCACTAACTTTGAGTAGTTTGAAATATCAATGTTGTGTTTGATTCTCACTGTGGCTTTAAGCATAGAATATATGCTCCAAAGTGTCGACGGCTTCTTAGTCTTGGTTAATTCATTGAAATAGTTAAGAAATATGCACTCAGAGAAGGAATTGGCGCCATTCGTGGTTTTCCAGTCGCAGAACAAATTGTATGTTTTCAGGTACAACTCCCGAGATTTTGGCGGCAACAAATCATCTACTATAACTGCTGCTTTAGAACGAAATGATTCCGGAGTCAGTCTCTCATTTTCGATAACAGAAGAACTCATTTTATTATAATTACTTAAGTTAATAGATTTTCCAATAACACAAAACAACCACAATAACAAAAGAACGTAACTAAATTGGCGGGTTTTTTTTTTTTAATTTGGAATAGAATAGCTCCATTCAGCCTCCCAGTACGTACTTTCAGCAGCAGCGTTTTTTTTTTGTACGTAATTCGTGTTTGTTCCAAATTCAAAATGTCTTTATTCACTCAGTGAGTAAAAGAGAGTTTTATTCACTGTTATCGATGAATAAAATGCCCTTTTTCGAGTGGCAATGGTAAAAATGAATATATATAACTTCAATCTACGGCAGTGAAATCCTAGTGGTGTGACCGTCGACTGCCAAGTCATAGGTCCCGAGCTCGAACCCAAGGCACGCACCTCTGATTTTTCGGATGCATGTGCGTATTGTATAATTATTTCTTGCTTCGGTGAAGGAAAACATTGTGAGGAAACCAGTATTCCTGAGAGATATTTTTGACGGCATGTAAAGCCAAGTCAGAGACCCATGGGCGGCTTAATAACTCTGACACCAGGTTATGCACTAACCACACGATAAAGAAAGAAGACTTCAATGTAATTACCTGACTTTCTGTGATAGGGAAGTTGTCACCGTTTCGTCGTCTCGGATTACGTGCACCATCAGCAAACTGAAAATATAGGAGGTTAAGTTTATTTTGTTTTTTTATTCGCAGGTTCTGCATAAAACCAAATAGGGCTTATTCGTAATAGGGAAAAGGCTAAAAAGAAAGGCATGTGAGAGTTTTTTTTTGTATTTTGAGCGGTTTCTCTGGAATATCAAGCATAATAATTATAGCCAATTTAGTATGCATAAAGGATTTTTTTGGATTTATGACAGTTCTAAAAACCTATTACATTTTTTGTTTACTCTAACCTGAATAGTGGTTGTTCATAATGATGAGAAAGTACAACCATATTAAGTGTAAACAAAAACTATTTTTTTGTATAAACGCTTTTGTGTAATATCTGTTAAATAATCGTCTAGATAGTTTTAGTTGAAATATTAAGTAAAACATATTCGTGACTATGCTTTTTGAGGATTTTAACCTGAGTAAGTTCCATCTAAAATTCCTACAGTTATTACTGATATTCAGCTAAAACAATAAAATTTATTAAACAGATAGATAAGATAAAGATAGATATAAGATAGGAGTAGAATACGGAATATCGACGCACAAAATATCGATAAATGCTTATACGATGCCACAAAATCGCGACGCACGTTACTGCGAAAGACCGTTTCTACGAATCCACTACACTGCGATGAACGATACTGCGAAACACCGTTTCTGCGAAGCTACTACACAGCGATGCACGTTACCGCGATAGATCATCATTGCGATACTACTTGACTTCGATGCACGTTGCCGCGACAGATCTTCATTGCAATACTACTTGACTTCGATGCACGTAACCGCGAATGATCATTTCTACGGAGCCACGGGCAAAAGCATAACATATCAGTAGTTAGCTATCTACATACATATATATATAGTTATATCTACGTTGTATTCACACTTATCAAAACGAAAACTAGTTTTGAATGGGCTTAATAAATTATAAACTAAAACGCATAATCAACAAAAATGTGTATTCCATAACGCTTTATGCAGTAGGTACATAATAAACAATCATTAAATAACTATAATTAATCAACTTGACAGATAACTTGATATTATTTTTAACTTTAACGCTCGTATGAAAAAGAACAGTTTCGTAATCCAAAAAATAATGTTATAGCTACTTGGAATGTCATTAAGAAAGTCTCGCATTAATACATCTTAAACTTTTTATTTAGGACGTAGTACATAATAAATTATGTACGACGTCCTAACTAAAAAGTTTAAGATGTATTCATGCGCTAAATATAAATGTAAAAATTTACTTAGAGATTATCTCCAAACATTAAAATATGATGACACTGAGGATCTTCTGCTGGGTAATGTACAATAATATGTACTATACATCAACCAATCCAATCCAACCAAAACGGATGTGTACTGACGGATGGATGGTTACACAGCTCATTCTTTCTCACTACACACACCCTACATAACCTACACACTACACACACACACACTCGGACCCCTCATTTATTCTCCTCACCACTAACTTGTTTTCTCTACATAGTTTAAAATTATCCTGTTGTCTTTTACACCATTTGGTTATTGTTTTAACGTCCTGATTTATTTATTTTACTATGGCTTTGTCTTGTTAGTTTTGGAGAACCACTGACTCCTAAGACACGGCTCATACACTTAGTTTAGGAGTCAGGGAATTAAAATTATTGTGTCCTAGTAAAAGCCTAATAAGCTTAGAAAAAAAAAACGAAATTTAAACACTGTTTTAAATCAATGAATTTGAAGGAGAAAATTAGTCAATTTTTTTTTTGCCCGCGGCTTCGTAGAAATCATCATTCGCGGTAACGTGCATCGAAGTCAAGTAGTATCGCAGTGAAGATCTGTCGCGGTAACATGCATCGAAGTCAAGTGGTATCGCAGTGAAGATCTATCGCGGTAACGTGCATCGCAGTGAAGTGGCTTCGCAGAAACGGTCTTTCGCAGTAACGTGCATCGCAGTGTAATGGCTTCGCAGAAACGGTCTTTCGTAGTAAAGTGCGTCGCAATTTTGTAGCATCGTTTAAACCTTTATCGATATTTTATGCGTCGAGATTCCGTATTCTACTCATAAGATAGAGAGCTAAATAAAATAATAAAAAAGTTGTGTCACCACTGTCCACCAGTGGTGTACGAGCAGATGGGACATCGGGAACCATCGTCAACAATAGGTACTAACGCTAACAGTCCGCTGCACGGAGCTCCTGTTGCGGCAGGTGTCGACGTAGTCCTGCCCCATGACAAGCAGCACATAGCCGCAGTGCGGGAACCAGTGGTGTACGAGCAGGTGGGACATCGGGAACCATCGTCAACAATAGGTACTAACGCTAACAGTCCGCTGCACGGAGCTCCTGTTGCGGCAGGTGTCGACGTAGTCCTGCCCCTTGACGAGCAGCACGTAGCCGCAGTGCGGGAACCAGTGCGCATGCTCCGACCACGGCGTGTCGCCTGCCTCCCACTTGCCCAGCCCGCCGTCGCAGTAGAAACAACGGACCTGGAATAATTCATTCAAAATTAAAACCAACCAAAGCATTATTTTATTTGAAGCAAGCCAGTTACAAGAACTTTTGAACTGTCGAATATAAAAACAAAAAATTAAGCTACAGTCCCAGTCACAAGGCATGATAACTGTGAAGGTAGCGTAGTTGCCCATTCCAATCCAAAGCATAGATCTCTCTAGAGAAGAACGGGCGTCAGAAATTCCATGGACACTCTTTTAAATCAAAATATTGAACATTTTAACTACTATTATTATTATTAGCCGTGTGGTATCCGGCAGAGTAGAATAGAACCAACCCATTACACTCAAGGGTGTCGTAAAAGGCGACTAATGTCTGAGGCAGAACACCTTGCGCTTCCGTAGACCAGAGAATGGGCAGCAGCGTTTTCTGTTAGTCTTTCATCACTGCGATCTCCAATCCGCCTGCCAAGCGTGGAGATTACGGCAAATTCCTCCCAGCATGGGAGAGGCTTATGTCCAGCAGTGGACGTTATGGGCTGTTGTAGTAACTACTATTAGTATTGCATGGGAAGTAAAAATAGAAGGGAAGGCCAAGGAAACGATGGATGAACTGTATGAAATGGCTAGGAAAGGGGTAACTACTGAGATGACGACTAATACAGATCAAATCAAATCATTTATTACTTTGCAAACATGGGTAATAGATACATAGATGTTCTTATTATAATAAGGTTCTCCACAATTTGCCGTCACATGGGCATGCAGATAGTTGTTTACAATTATAAATTTATAGTGGCATGTCATTGAAATTATGATGCATGGAAGAAGACATGCTGCATCCTCTTGTAATTTAAAATGATGAATTTGGGATGACGATTTTATTTCAGCAACTAATACTGCAATTTATTACTTTTCAAAGGGTTTTCATGAAGGTAGTTTTTTATCTTATTCATTAAGAATCATACAATTGTAATCGTGTTAATTAGTACCGTGAAACTAGAGTCGACTTTTAATTATGTACGTCAATTTTGTTATTTCGAATTGCCAAACACCTTTATATAAGATCATCATGACTTTTCCAACTGGAAAATGCTGTTATGCTAAGTAGATCTATCATTCGAGTTTATTTATTCCGGTATGGCTATACCGACTCTAACAATTAACATTGTTCCAAAACGGAATAATGCTAACATAACACTTCCGTACAAATTCAAATAATATATGTACGGGTGGGTTATGCAATGCCGTGACAGGAAGGTTGGGTACAATAGGCTAGTTTCCACCATCAATAAATTACAAATCTATTTAGTCTGTCAGCACTGGAAAATAATGGAGACGTATTTCTTGGTTTTGTAAATCAATAAATATTGAAAAAAATAAAACGCATCAAAACTCGGGAGTGGGGGCTCGTGACGTCAGAATGCACTACAAATTATACCACGGCGTGACGTATTGAGAATTTTAAAAGCGTCGTATCTTCGTCAATTTTGGTTTATGTAACAAAAGAAAAAATACGGGTCAAATATTTTTTGATAATTTAACTGACGGACTAATTTGATTATTTCAGTGCACAAGCCTGGCAATGATATCGACAAGTGAATAGATAGATAGGTAGCGCGGTCCAGAATAACCATGGATGGTCAGGTAAACCATTTCTCCATCATTTCTTTCACATCATGTGTATGTGAGAGATATTTATATTCACAAATTAACCACAATTTTAAGTGGCTGTTGATAACATTTTTATCAATTCAACTAATCACAGCACTTGACACACGGTTGCCAGTTTGTTATTTTTTTTTGATGTTTTCGTTCTGAAGAAGGGGCATTTAAGCAGTTAGATCTGAGCCTGCAAGTTGCCTAGTATATTCATTTACCTGATCATCAGTCCCAGTGTGAAAGAATCCCGCCTCTGACAGCGCTCTGGGCGCCTGGTGCCGGTCCGCGGGCCAGCGCTCGAAGCTGGCCAGTCGAGCCGCCAGCGATGCGTACTGCGGGTGTCTCGCGCCTCCGCCCACGACGCCCAGGTGGCGCCACGTGCCGCCCTGCGACAGTACGCGCTCGTTGTGAGCCGCGCCTGACCTGGGAACAGCACATAGTTCTATTAATGAACGTACATTCTGTTCGTTTTATTAGTTGAATTGAATTGAATTGAATACCAAGCCTAGATACATTTTTACATACATAATGTAATCAGCCTATAAAGTTCCTACTGACGACACATAGGCTTCGTCTCGGTGAGAGAGATGGAGCCCTGATAGCAGTGGCGTAGCTAGCATGGGTGACACCCGGTGCGGATATTGTAGGTGTCACCCCAAAAAAATACTATCAATTGAAAAAAAGAATAAAGTGGTAAACTCATTATAAGACTGGTATTGTACGGAACCCTCTCCACGCGAGTTCAACTCTCACTTGGCCGGTTTTTATAGGTGGCACTAGTGATGTTCACGGTCGGGTGTCACCCCTAAGCGGGTGACACCCGGTGCGGGCCGCCCCTGCCGCCCCCCCCCCCCCCCCCCCCCTAGCTACGCCACTGCCTGATAGTTCAGATTAGTTCCTCCAGAACGAAAAATTAGAAAAAACCCCAAAATATTCTGAACGTAAAATACGCGCTTTAGTCGTGGAGATGCGGACACCACCAACACGATAACAATACAATAGAATCCCCGAATACTCTAAAATTCTCAAATTTAGTAAACCTGATCGGACAAATTTGTGAACACAGGTCCCGGACCCCAGACAGATACTGTAATGAAGATCATTCATGCAATATCAGGAGTGCGCTATTGTTCCGCAATAAGTTTGACTGAAATCATATATATGGTGAACGCACACTTATCAGAGCCGAAGGAAGCGAAGGAGCCCAAAGAATCGAATCTTAGAATTACTTGTATGGAATCCTATGAACCCTCGCACACTTATCCGCGTCGAATCGGACGAATAGATAAAGTCATACGGATGAGAAAATGTTACTTTCGGCGACATCGGTTCTTTAGGCGCGGATAAGTGTGCGTTCACCTTTAACCGTATCAAGGCCATAACTTTTTTGCTTTAATCGCAAATAGTGCCGTATAATAATGCCAAAATGATTCCAATGCGCAAGAGAGACAAATCACAAATCTATACATAACCGATATCACCACCCCTTTTTGGACCGGAATCATAATGCTACAATCTTCACATTCTTCACACAACACACATCCCACACACACACATCCCCTACACATAACATACATCCCATAGAGTTCCTAAGCTAATGTGCTACTGTCCTACTGACATACATTAAGAAGAACGTCAAGTAATCAACCCAGTTTTTCATCTAATTAAATATGATTTCAGATCACTCACCCGCGAAGACATTGGTTTTCCGTTGCTATCATTATTTTTAATGCTGTCCGACTTTTACAAGATCACAACACAGCTAGACAGATTTATTTGGATGTCGTCGGTAAGTCTGTGCTCTCCGAAGCAAAGAGAGGTCTTTGACCCTGACAATAATGCGTTATCTTGTAGAACGACCGATCTGCGCGGTGGTCATTACAAGTTAGAATTTATTATGAAAATAACAGGTGATATGAGTACCTATACAAGTGATACGGGTAAGTTTTCGATATCACTACCGGTATCACTATCAGTGGCGTCACGTCAGGTAAATTACCCAATGATATCTATGAATGAGTAAAAAAATAAAGGATTTCCTTCATTCAGATATCGTTCTCATATTTATTTACTTACACCAAATTCGATAGGTACTCCGATGTAATTACCTTTTTTTTGCGCATATCAATTCATTCATTAGGTACTCCGATAATGAATAACATAAAATCGAATGATAAGAATGCTCACCTGATTCGAATCATTGAAAATAAAGACGAAAAAATGTTGACACGACTTCAACAACTGCACTGTTTCCTTCAGCAATAGGTTTAAGGGTCACCTCAGAAATTCCGAACAGTTATACCGGTAAAGAATAGTTCTTGGGTCTAAATTGGTGTGAGCAAAATTTACCGGCAGTGGAAAGTTTTAGGGTACCGTTAACTCTTTAGGTAGGCATTTATTCATTCACTGTATTCCTGTCTTAACAGATTTTACGAAAACTGGTCTAATCCAACCTGGGATAATGGACTATGGATAGCACAACTTTTATTGATAAATATAAACATTCACTTTATTTACAACTTGAGTATTTCAGTGTGAACGGTGGCAACCGCTACCGTACGTGTCTTACTGAATACTAATTGTACAATCGGGAACTACATATTTGTTGTTTGAGTGCGAAATGACTAAGTGGCCATGTAGGTCGCTTCCGAATAAAACAATATTTTCCTATTAGGTATTCGGAAGCGACTTAGGACCGAGGTTTCAATGTAATTGTTCTTTGTTGGTACTTTGAACATTTACGTAGTCAACAGTTGAATGAATGCCCTTCAATTAGATCACCTTCTAAAATACCTACTTATAGTTTGTTTTCATTGAAAGTCGTCATAGACTCAAGTGCGTCTCGTTCGTGACCAAAACCTTGGTTTACGTTACTTGGGTAATGAAATTCGTTTTAAAAATAATTATATTCCTGAATGCATTGGTTATGCGTTGTTGCGAACTGAAGTTTATTTTAACTTTACTGGTTTGCAGTACTGTTGTCTGTACCGAAATAATTTTATAGTGTCTGTTTAATATTGTACTCGGGTCCGTTTATTATTAATTTCTATCGAACAGTCTGCGAGGTGTCAAAGCTATCACAATTTGACTAACGAAAGCGACGGTGCTATTCTATGTAGCTGCATCTCCATCACACACAGTATTAAGCTTTGAACCTGTTTGAGAGTGGAGGTACGGAGGATAGCTGAAGGAGTATGATTGGCTGAGTGCGTGTGCACTTCAACAGGAAGGAGTATGATTGGATGAGTGCGTGAGCACTTCAACGGGAAGGAGTATGATTGGCTGAGTGCGTGTGCACTTCAACGGGAAGGAGTATGATTGGCTGAGTGCGTGTGCACTTCAACGGGAAGGAGTATGATTGGCTGAGTGTGTACGCTCTTCAACGTCTTAGGCCTGTATTCCTGTCGCGCTTACGACGGTCGCGCATACAATGTGGTCTATATAGCGCCATACTGCGACGCTGACGTCAGCGGTGCGTATTTGCTACTGTTTTTCTTGTTGACGTACGCGACCGACCAGCGTGACAGGAATTCAGGCCTTAAGAAGAGCGTGACGGCACGCGTGTCTACGTACAGTGAGTGCAACCGCACCGGCAGGGGTTAGCATTTGTTTGCAATAGTTTGAAAATCCAGCCATGCGTTTGTGGTTAGTAAAGCTTGGAACCTGTGTGAGTGGCTGAGTGCATGCGCACTTCAACGTCATACAAAGAGCGAGAAGGCACGCGCAGACGTGTCTAGTAGACACGCGACGGTTGCACTCACTGTAAGCAGACAGTGTTTGTGTTTACGTACCTACAGTATAGTGAGCGCAAGCGCACTAGCGGCTGACATTTGTTTGAAATGAGAGGTTTTCTTTTTGAGGTATTAAAAAAAAACTTAGTTTCCAAGAACTCAATAGATGGCGTTGAACTTACTATGATAGTTGGTGCCAAAGCCAAAACGCTTGGAAAAAAAAACATTGTGTCACGTCACATACTCTCGTTGACTGACACTTTAATTTGCTCAACCTTCCGAATATAAACTAGTTTTCTCGCGCTTTGTTAAAATCAGTTTTTTAAGGTTCCGTTCCTTGCATTATCATACTAACTCCTTGCGCCATCTATCTAGCGACTAGGGAAGAGCTAAAAAGAAAATCTCTCATTGTCGCTGTATGTTTGTGATTACATGCGTGCTCGCATAAGTAAGCTTGGAACCTGTGTGAGTGTGAGGTACAGAGGACAGCTGGAGGAGTGAGTGCATGCGCACTTCAACGTCATACGAAGTGCGAAACGGCACGCGCACAAGTGTTTAGTAGACACTCGATGGTTGCAATCACTACTGGCGGCAATTTAAAAAAAATTCCGCCATAAGTTTGTGGTTAAGCGTGCCTGTTTTCGCATATTGTATGGAATCGGCTTTCTGTCTATTTTGTGCTTAATTCGCTTCATGTCTCATTGAAACAACTGCGCGTATTTATTACTTGACCAACATAATTTAAGATGTCAGGCTGCTTGCTTAGAAAAACTTCAACTACTTTCTTGTCATATTAAATCGTAGTTCCAAATTTCACCGCGTCTCAAGTTATGTTGGTCAAGTACTTAATTAAATCTTAAAAAAAAAATGGATATTAACAAAATAACATACGATTGAGGTAGGTTATTCAAGTTAACGGGTGGCGACTGCGCACGAGGGGTATCGTTGGGCGGCGAGGGCGACAGCGAGGGAGACGATGACCCGGCGATATTGGCAGCCTGGACATGTTGAGCTGCCTCCAGCCCTGCCGCGTGCTGGCATCGGGAGAAATACCTGCAAAAGACACAATGGAGCCGCTGTGTCATTTGATGCCGTGCTATCATAGTAATCAGATGTTTCTAAAGATAGATTTTCAATACTAAGGTGATGAAACCTACCAACTCAACCCACAATACATGGGACTTTAACATATCTGGCGAAATGTGGGTAAAGTCCCCTCTACATAACCTTTTGGGGACTATAGGTTGGGGTGTGATGTAAGGGCGTATTCACGCAGAAAGCTGGCTTGCTTCTAAGTGAATACGCCCTTAGGTAATGTAATGAACACAGAAAATTGCATCATAATTATTACAATTAAACTATCTGACAGCCTCAAACTGAAACGATAATTCAGCCGAACCGCTTCAACAAAGTTGGAAACTGCTGAGTAATCTATAGTGAAATGCCGCTGAATAAATTTGGAGTATAACTTGATGTTCTCCAACAAATATAAATAAATATTGCACCCCAATTGCCAATTAAATGTACAGTCGTGGTATTTTCCGCCTGATCAGTTAAAAGTTTTTTCGCTTAAATCATGCAGAGGCGCCGCCGAGCCACGCCCCCTTAAAGTTTAGGCCAATTAGGAAAGCGTCAACTTTGGCGCGCAAAATAACAATAACTCTCGTTTGACGTGCATCGTCAGTGCGCTCGGCCGATCGGTATCTTTTCATTCATTATTTCTAGATACAAAGACAACGGGGCGAGGCTAAAGAGCGTTTCTATGTTGTTAGTGCAAGCAAAAATTTGCTTAGCGGTGATCAGGTGGGAGTGTCCTCGATAGTACTTGTGAGACAGTTTCTTATGTTCGAAGGGTGTCGTATATCGACGTTTCAGAGGACGGTTACGCGACACCACGCAGCGAAACACGACAATGTTGCGTGTATAGTTTTAGTCTACTATGGTTTAAAATGTGTATTAGTATATTATTGTTGTTAATTATAATTTTTGGTATTTTATCAATGGGCCTTAGTCGCCTGACAATAAAATGATTATTATTAATTTATTTAACACTTCAAGCACAAAGTATAGAGGCGGACTTAATGCCAAAGGCATTTTCTACCAGTCAACCTTTGGGTGATGCAGAGACAAGCAGTGGTAGGTGTACATCTGAAAATAATTAATTAATACTAAGGTAAAATAGAAGGATATATAAAATACTACAAATATATATAAATACTATAAATATATATAAATACTATAAATATATATAAATACTATAAATATATATAAATACTATAAATATATATAAATACTATAAATATATATCAAACTATTATCTATTATATCAGTTGGGGTCAAAAAGTTGGGGTCAAAAGGTTGGGGTCAGACATTATGTGAATGCAATCACACTATGTACTTGACAACTTTTAGTTAAGTTTATTAGCAATATGTTACTGCTAGCCTGCATCATCCTATCGCTGTGCAGGACGAACACTGGTTATTGGTTTAGTTCAGTCCATCCCGCCATCTTCCATAAGAAAATATGTTGTGTTAATAATTTTTATTGCTCACATTCGGTGTACTTCAAGAGGTGAAATGGAGCTGAAGTGATTGTAGGGGGCCAATTCTCCTCCGCACCAGGCACAACGCAGGCGACCTTCACCAGCGTGGTAGAACCCAGCGTTCACTAGCGCTTGGCGGGATACTGACGTGTCCTGCACAAAAATAACATCTGATTTTACATGCTCTTTAATTCTTTAGAGTAGAGAATATGTAAAAAGTTTCGATGTAAAAACTTGTGATGCTTCCTAAGAAATAGGGTGTATATTGTAAATTCTTGACTCAGATATACACACATCAAAAAAAGTTTGCGATCACTTTGAAAAATCGAAATCTTTTTTTTTTAATAAAAATAGTTTATTTTTTTATTTCAAACAGGATATTTCCATATAAAGAAAAAACACAACAAAGAATTTTTCTTTATAAAGTTCAATTTTAAAAATGATTACAGTTTATGCTTGTGATCACAAACTTTTTTTGATGTGTGTAGGTATTGTAAAAACAGGTTAATATTTTAGAAGCTGAATTTGTAAAATGTGGCATGGTACTCATGGTAGCAATTGGACTGAATAATTACACTGTTACAATTTTTAACATTTTGCTGGCGAACTTGATTACAAGTAGAATCATCAATAGCTATCCCGTTCCTTATAAACACCACGCTGTGATAACAGATAACAACATAATTAATCCAATATTAAAAAAGCATTGCCAAGCAGATCAAGAAGTTTTTGTACATTATTCTTCATTCAGTGCATTTATGAACATAATTATGACCCTTAGATTATGACAATGATACAGTTATGTGACGAAAGATTAAATACTGTTGGCACGTTATGTTCTACAATAATTCTTCTTAATGTAAACAAACAAACAAGATATAGTATTTAAAAATAGAAATGTATGAGAACTTAATCTTTTTAACAGTCATATACTTAATAGCAACATCTTGATAATGATTTATCATGTAAACATTATAAGGTGCCAACACTAAGCAATCATTCTGTTTAATTAATTTTGCAACTATCTCCTACACCACTGAGGGGATTTTTTATGACACAGCAATTGATTTTTTAATATCATGAGTAATAAAGATATTGTATACTAATCATAAGTTCACAATCTGAAACTAATTGCTATTTAGTCTTGAGTGGTTCTTCCCCTAATATAGCCAACATATTGAGTTTTGAGTTAATACCAATAAACATGTCATTGCACTGTGTAAACATTGTGAAACACAAATCATTGATTGGTAGGTAGGTACTCTAAGACCTTGAAGATTATCATCAACCTACAACAATAACTTATTTAAATATAAACAAAAATCCTTGCTTTGTTTGTCTTGGCACAAACCAGCTCAATCTCTTGGGAGTATACACAAACTTTATTGTAACATAACCTAATTACAAATAGACAAATTATGTTCTTACATCCCAATTAATAAAAGACAGAAGTCGTAAAGCATCATTCTTATATGTTTCATCTTCTTCTGTTAGTCCATAATCGGGTGCAGTATAGGTATGGTCATTCTGCACTTCGTCAGGAGGCACAGAGGGTCTACGAGTAGATGGAGGACACTCTGGCCCAAGGACTAAAGGCACGTTGCCCGAGAACTCGGGATTCAACACGAACGGACAGTCTGGCCGAATTTGCCGATGCCTCCACATCACCTGGTCTCCATAATTCCACTGCGATATAAAACTACCACAACAAAAGCACTTCACTCCGGTACCTTGGCCCGTATAGAAAAACCCTGCTTTTGCAATCCTTATAGGATCTACGGGTGCTGATGAAGGCCAATCGGTAAATGTATTGAGTCTATTAGTCTCAAAATTCATTTTCTATTAATGTGATGCACGGGTTGAAATGATAAACTATAAGCTACAGGTACTGCAAACTTGATTCTTACTCTTACGTGTGCGTTTTAGGTTTAGTGAAAAAAATGCACTAATATAGCCTGACGAAAGATTATTTATATCATTTAAACCACAAAATAAATAATATAATCTCAGGAACGTCGAATAATGGAATAAACACACACGAATCAATAAACGAAGACAGACAGATGGATGGAGGAATAGAGGAAAAAAATATAATGGAATGATTTAGTGATGCGAAACAGAATTTTACAGTGAGAGATGACTGATGAGGGATCTATGGTCATATCCCTCATGCGCGCTCTACACTCTCGCGAGAATCTCGCGAGAACGCGAGAAAAACACAAGAACTGAGAATGTAGAACCGATTCTCATAATCTTCTCAGGTTCTCGCCTTGTTCTCCGATTTTTGTCGGTTTTTTGGCGCGAGACAAAGGACGCGAGAACGTGAGAACAGACGAGAACTTGTGTTGACTCCACACTCGCAAGTTTCTCAGTAGCGAGCGACTCGCCGATATGAAGAGTTGTGCGTGGTATTTATTATAAATGAGCCGGATTTGGACGAACGAACTAAAATTGACATTTCTAGAATATTTTCAAGCAGAACGGGGGTCTAAAATGGCCGCTTTACCAGAATCCTAATATGAATCTCGCTATGAAATGTAAATTCTTAGAATGAACTTAATAGTCATGCTCATAAAGTCCGCTAGAAAGATTTAATTTTTTTAAAGTGAAAATGATGATTCTGCTAAATGTAAATTCTTAAAATGGACTGTAAGATGATGATTAATCCCCGCATTGGTGACCCCGATTACAACGTCGAGCCTTCGGCTGACCAAGCAATATCAGGAGGTGAGCTGTGAACAATTGCCAACGTGGCGACGGAGTGTCAACTCACTGCTTCTCTTCTATCGTCGCATTTCAAACACGAGCAGATACCGTATTATGATGTTAATTACGACGCTGCCGATGCAAACCATAGTACTGGCGCAACGCCGCGGCGGCGCCGGTCTGTCTACGGTACGCTACGAAAACGTCGTGTTTCTGCAGAACTACAGACTACAACTGGCAGTTGGTACCTAACGACTGCAATCGCCGGAACAACAACTGTGTAAGACTGCATGTTGTGTGTATTTTGAGTGCAAGTGTAAAGTGAATTCAAACAAATAATAAGCAGCACTGGTCATTCCTAACCACTCACGCCTGCTCGCATTTAATATCTACCTAAGCACAAAATAATAACAACTTGTGCTGATACTACTTTGTGGCGCTGCATTGCACTTACTCAAAGATCTGAGCGAATGATTCAAGTTTTTGATGTTTTTTTTTACTTACCTTTATTCAGAACTGCTTAGTTAAGTTTTTTTTTTTCTCAATTCTGTTAGTGCCCTTTTTTATCTTTGTGTTAATTTTAGGGTGCACTGCGTAGTGCGTACCTACATCATTGAAATAAGTGTATATGTAACTATTCCACATAATTAATTGCTTGGGTTTGGTACTGTAGTTACCAAAATTTATTTATTATTGTTTGTTTGTTCTGCGGTGCTCGGGTGTGTGGTATTATTGCTACTTGCTTTGTACAGGTTTTGTACCATGGCAAACGAACAGTTTCAGGCACAACTCGAGCAACTGATAGCAGAAAATGCAGCATTACAAAAGCGACTAAGCCAGAATGAAGTGGAGGCAAAGGTATGTAGCTACCCTACATACCTTTGCCTCCACTTCATTCTGGCAGTAAATTTACCTACATTTTGGGCTGACAAGCCTGCAATTTGGTTTGCACAAGTGGAGGCCCAATTCCAAATTGCTAATATTGTTGGTGACACTACCAAATACAATTATGTAGTAAGTCATCTGGATCAAAGACTGGCAGGTGAGGTCGAGGATTTAATAACAAATCCACCAGCCGAAGGGAAATATGAAAAATTTAAAGAAGTCCTCATACAACGACTTTCAACTTCCCAAGAGAAACGAGTTAGACAGCTTATAAGTGATGAAGAGCTTGGTGACCGAAAACCATCTCAATTTCTTCGTCACCTTCGCTCACTTGCAGGGTCGGTTCTTTCAGATGATGATATCATTCGCCAACTTTGGTTGCGTCGTCTGCCACAACAAGCTCAAGCAATACTAACAGCACAGGCTGACCTCAATTTGGATAAAGTGTCGGAGTTAGCTGACAAAATCGTGGAGTTAGCCCCACCACCTGCTGTTTGTTGCACATCGGCATCTTCAACTTTAACTCTAGCTACATTAGCCCAGCAATTAGAAGATGTGATTAAACAAGTAGCTGCACTTTCGAGACAGCAACACCGTCCCATACGCGACCGTTCCGCATCATCTAGCAGGTCAGCAACTTCCAGTAGGTCAGTAAACAATTCCAAGCGCTGCTGGTACCACAGGAGATGGGGCGTTAAAGCAACTAGATGTACTAGGCCATGTGACTGGGAGTCGGAAAACCCAATCAGCAGTCAGTAGCGGCGGCAACTGATTGCGAAAATATCGGCCGCCGTCTTTTCGTCACGGACCATGTGACAAGCCCGTTCCTAATTGACACTGGGTCAGACCTGTGTTGTTTTCCGCATCGCTGGTTACCGTCACGCAGGCAGCCTACTGATTATGAACTAAGTGCAGCTAATGGAAGCAGTATACAAACTTTTGGTACAGTAAACCTTAAATTAAATTTTGGTTTGCGCCGCGATTTCACTTGGCAGTTCGTGATAGCCGAAGTCAGCACAGCTATAATTGGTTCTGATTTTTTGGCCTATCACCTTTTACCCGATTGCCGAAATAAGAAATTAGTCGACGGTACTACTGGACAAAAATCCGCTGCTCCCACCGCTAGTATTGACCAGCCCAGCGTACGAGCAGTAGCGTCTGGTAAATCAATATTTACTCAGCTCTTAGCGGATTGGCCTCCCTAGGGTCATCAAGCATAACACAGTTCACTATATCAAGACCACAGACGGACCCCCTGTTTCCTGTCGACCTCGCCGTTTGGCACCGCAGAAACTAGTTGCGGCTAAAAAAGAATTCGAGGAAATGGTAAGATGCGGGACAGCTCGACCGTCAAAATGTGCCTGGTCTTCTCCATTACATATGACCGTTAAAAAAGACAACTCCTGGCGCCCTTGCGGTGACTACCGCGCCCTGAACGCCAGGACCATACCTGATCGATACCCGGTTCGACACATTAATGATTTCACCCATAACCTCGCTGGTGTCTAGGTATTTAGCACACTGGATCTTGTTAAAGCTTACCACCAATTTCCAGTTTTTGAAGAGGATATTGACAAAACTTCCATCGTAACCCCGTTTGGCCTCTTCGAATTCCCGTATATGACTTTTGGCTTAAGGAACGCTGGCCAAACCTTTCAGCGTTTTATCGATGAGGTCACACGGGGTCTCGAATTCTGTTTTCCTTATGTAGATGACATCCTCATATTTTCCAAAGATGAGTCTACCCGCCTTCAGCACCTACGCGTCCTTTTCAAACGCCTGCAAGACTACGGAGTGGTATTAAACCCTTCTAAGTGTGTCCTAGGTGTCAGTGAAACCATATTTCTCGGCTACCATGTCAGTGGTGATGGTACTCGCCCCCCTCAGAATCGAATTCAAACGTTGCTGGATTTTCCACCGCCTGAGACAGTACAAGGTATGTGATATGAACTCCTTGCTTATTTAGAAGATTTTATGATAGGTTGTCATAGTCTGTTTGTCACTACTATCTGTTATTTTTCTCATGCTGTATTTTAATGTTGAATAAAGCCAATTTTCCATTTGGTTTTGTCTTTAACATGTATCAATTTATTCAACATTAATTTTGTGTTCTACGTGTCTAATATGTCTACTACTGAAAAAGAAAAATCTTCATCGATGTCGCGGTACCTTCGGCCCGAACGTTTTGACGTAGAACCTTCCATGGCTGGCTCGGACTTGAAGTGGGCTCACTGGAAGTATTCGTTCGAGAACTTCATCGCGCTAGAAGCTTCCTCGGCAGACGATTCCCTTAAGTATAAATTTCTTGTCAACCATATATCACCATCGATATTTAACTATATCCGCGCCTGTGCTACGTACGATGATGCAATCACTACTCTGAACACCGCCTACGAAAAGAGGCAAAATATTATTCTTGCTCGCCACCGCTTGAATACCAGAAAACAACATTCTGGCGAATCGTTGGCGGAGTACTCTAGAGATCTTAATATAATCGCTCGTGACTGCCTCTTTAAGAATGTGACTGCCAATGAACACCAAAATGAAACTGTGCGCTATGTATTTATTGCCGGAATATTGTCAAAAAAAAATTAAAGACAGACTTTTAGAGAAATCCACTATGACTCTCGATGAAACCTTGGACTTGGCTATAGCTTTAGAAACTGCTGAAAATACCTCTCAACTGTTAACAGCGCCTTGTCCTTCTATATCATTTGCTCCGGCAGTCAATACAGTCACTGAAACTCAAGAAACGTCAATGCGGCAAAATCTAGCAGCCTCCAACACTCAAAACTATTTTCAACATAGCCGCCCTATACTAAATAGTCGTCGATGCTTTTTCTGTGGCGGTAATATCCATCAAAGACTCAAATGTCCTGCTAGAAACGCTGACTGTCAGCTTTGCTCAAAAAAAGGACATTTCGCTAACGTATGTCGCGGTCGTAGCATCGGACAAAGCCAACGCGCCGCAAACGCTATTAGTACGAACGACGATAACTCTCAATCTGAAGCTCTTGACTCTCATCTGTCAACTATATCTGCTGCTGCTCCAAAAGCGACTATCAATATCACTTTAAATAATTTACGTGTGGATGCTCTACTCGATACCGGAAGCTCTCTCAGCTTTATCGATAAGAATCTTGCTCAAACTATGAAACTAAGACGCAAGCCCTGCAAACAAGCAATAACTCTAGCATCACTAAGCAACATTTCATATGTAGAAGGGCTATGTTTCGCTAACATTCAAATTGGTGAGCACGAATATCAACGTCGACCTCTACTCATTATTGCCAATCTGTGTGCTGATGTAATTATCGGGCATGATATACTGAAAACACACTCGTCGGTGGATACATCCTCACGATTATCGATGAATATAGCAGGTTTCCCTTTGCTTATGCCTGTAAAGATATGACCTCCGAAACAGTAATTAGATGTCTGAAAGACCTATTCTCCACGTTTGGCACTCCAGCTTACATTCATTCGGACAGAGGGACCTCATTCTTATCTGATGAATTAAGACAATTCTTAACTTCACTAGGTACATCTTGTAGTCGCACAACGCCCTACAATCCTCGAGGAAATGGCTTGGTAGAGCGCTTAAATGGTACACTGTGGCGCACAATCCAATTACATCTCAGATCCAATAACGAGGATATCGCGAACTGGGAGAAAGCTATACTACCGGCGCTACACTCTATTAGATCTCTTTTGTGTACAGGAACCAATGCGACCCCGCATGAGCGTATGTTTAACCATCCTCGCCGCTCGATAAATGGCCAATCTTTACCATCATGGCTTCATTCGCCTGGACCTGTTTACATGAAGAAAAACGTAAGGACCTCTAAATACGACCCAGCTGTAGATGAAGTTCAGCTACTACAGAGCAATCCCGAGTACTCTTTTGTTCGTTTACCAGATGGTCGTGAAACGACGGTCTCTAACAGGTCTCTAGCACCACTGCCAAGGACCTTAAACGATGATTCGTCGGATGAAGAGGAGCCTGACCAGCCTGTTACGGATACAGACGCACCTGATAACCCAGAAGCGAGTGGCTCTCAAGTGCGCCACTCTACACGCGAACGTAGACCTCCAGGCTATCTCCAGGATTACGTTTCTTCTTAGGGGGGGTGAATGATATGAACTCCTTGTGTACACGCGCAAGGTGTACCAACCTAGAGGCGCGCAGCGGAGAAACGCCAGCGCCTTCAACCAACGTCCGTTTCCGGCCGGCGCATCGCGCAGGACGAGCACGCAGCGGGAGACGTGCGGGGGAACGAGACGCAGGGAGCCGCGCGGCGCGGGCGACCGCCGCCGCCGGCCACTATATAAACAGCGAGCGCTCACGCTCGCGCAATCGCGCATTCGGAACGACTAGCCACCGGGTAGCACACACGTGAAAACTGTTGTATTTAGCCCCGCTCGGCCATTCTGCATAACTTTGTAATTATTATAATAATTATAATATTTCAACAAAGAAAGTCTTCCGTTTCAATCACACTATATATCGCCACATTTGGCGACCGTGTGCAACAAGAATCTGCAACAACTACCAGAAGAAAGAAAAAACCGCGGCTCGGGGTGGCGTGCTGGATTCTTTGAACCGGCCACGTGCTTCGTGAAAAAACTGCCGGCGCCGCCGCTGCTCACCGGGCATCGCAACCACGTGCATCAGGCGAAATTGCTGGGAACACGAGGAGGCTACACGACTACGGCTGTCGAAGATCTACCTGTACAGCGGGCATCGCGTCAGGTGGTCGTCAGTCCGAGGGAAGTGAGCTCGTTCCTATTTTTTTCCGTCCCCAATTTCCGCCGCTTTTGTTTGTGTGTTTAGAGTATAATACTGCATCCTCAAGGTTAAGGGCAGCTAATAACTAACACAATTGCATTGTGGTAAATTAAAATTCTCTGGGTTGTGTGTCAAAATACTTTAGTCGTAATTCCTAACTAGTATTGGGACTTGGAGTGTTTAAGGTGACCATACAATTATAGGTCCCGCATGCCCGCATGGGTTATATTATATTCGTGCCACTGCATTCGCTGTGTAGGCACTTAACTCTCAGTTTAATAATCTAGTGTTTATATTCCGGTACTAAATTCCCCTATTCCGTGTTTCGTGCACCAATAACAAAGCTTATAGCCTTGCACTGCATCCGTGCTTCAAATAGATTTGCCGAACAATTCCAGGAAATCGGCGGGCTGCGTCTGCGCGCTGCCTCCCATCGACCGCGTGGCTACTAGGCTAGGGCTCCGCGGCGCGGCGTCGGCGCGGTCGTAGAATAGCAGAGCGGCCATCTTGTGGTGCCTGTGCGGCGTGCCTGCCGTTTCAACGCGTGGCTGCGAGCTGCGACTGGAGTGACGCCTAACCGGGCGTTTGGTTTGATGCACATTTATTTTACTTATTTCATTGTTTGTGCTCGGTTAGTGTAGTTTATTTAGTGCAATCATGGACAAGGATGCGTGCAAGTTTAGTGAACTAATTAGGAAACGCGGTAATATCAGAGGGCGATTAACTAAATTAAATGATTATGTACAGGAAATGAAAAACCTAGAATCTTCTCTAAGTACTATAAATTTAAAAGAGTTAGGTAGACGGTTAGAAAATTGCCAAGAATTATTTAGACAATTTAATGATATTCAAACATTAATTGAAGACACTTGTGAGGATTGTGCCACCGAGGAACAACTCACATTAAGAGAGTCCATTGAGTCAAAATTTATTTCTGTTATGTCAATCATAGAGGATATTATAGAAAATAGGTCTGACAAAGAAAAGTTTGGTGATGCATGCAGTAATAAAAGCTCCCATTCAAACTGTCAACAAAATGGCTTACAGTCAATTAAATTGCCTACAATTAAATTACCTACATTTAATGGATCCTATTTAAAATGGCTAGAGTTTAGAGATACCTTTCATTCTTTAATACACAGTAATGAGTCAATACCAAATATAAATAAATTCCACTATTTGAGATCTTCACTAGAGGGTGGTGCTATTGAGGTTATTAGATCCTTAGAGTTTACCTCTGAAAATTATAGTGTTGCATGGCAATTACTCAATGATAGGTACAATAATAAAAAACTCTTGGTAAATAATCACTTAAAGGCTCTATGTAGCATTGGTAATGTAAATAAAGACTCTGTTAAAGAATTGAGAAATCTCATAGATATTATTTCTAAAAACTTAAGAGCTCTTAACAATTTAGGTCTAGTGACTGGCCAGTGGGATCCTCTATTAATATTTATTATAACTGGGAAGTTGGATACCAGTACGTGTGTAAAGTGGGAAGAGTACAAGAATAGTTTACCTGACTTACCAACACTTAATGATTTTTTTAACTTTATTCGTAGTCGTGCTGATGTATTAGAAACAACATCAGTCACATCACAACAATGTGACAAAGGAAACAATAATGATAAATATAGTCAAAATAAACAACTAGTTAAATCTAATTCCTTTGTCTCTTCAGTTGAAAATTTAAGTGAACTTTTATGTTTAATTTGTAGCGAGCAGGGTCATCGAATCTACAAATGTCTCAAATTCAATAATATGAATGTTCAAGATAGGCTTAAGGAAGCTAATAAATTAAAGTTATGTTTAAATTGTTTGCGTGAGGGTCACAACTCGTTTCATTGTCGTTTGAAGAGTTTATGTAAATTTTGTAAACACAAACATAATAGTTTAGTGCATGTAAACAAAACTAAGAGCAACAGCAGTTCTGAAAAGGAACAAACTACTGCTGCACCTTCTACGTCAACTCAACAACAACCGGTATCACTGTCTGCTGTATCTATCAGCCAGGTTTTATTGTGTACTGCTGTTGTAGAAGTAGTTAATGTATTTAATAATCAAACTTACTTTGTAAGAGTTCTGTTAGATACAGGCTCTCAATCTTCTTTTGTGACAGAAAACCTGAAAGAAAAGTTAGGACTGTCCACTAAAATAATTGAACCGTTACGGATTTCAGGTATTAACAATGTTTCTTTTAATATATCCGAGCGCTGCAATATAATAATAAAATCAAGATTAAATTCATTTAATGTAAAAATAAATTGTCTGATAGTACCACAGATTACAGGTACATTACCGAGTGCACCTGTTAATATTCAGGAACTTAATTTACCAGAAAATATCAAGCTTGCAGACCCAAAGTTCAATAATCCCTCTAATATTGATATGTTATTAGGGGCGGATGTTTTTTGGAACATTGTAGGGACTAAGCGTATTTCTCTGGGTGTAGGTAAACCTGTTCTACAAAATTCACAATTTGGATGGTTAGTCAGTGGACGTTTAGGAGAATGTAGCCTTAGTAGTCACTTGACATGTAATTTCACAAAAGAAATCCACAGTGATCTTAAAAAGTTTTGGGAAATAGAAGAAATTAATTTTGTTGATAGTACTTCACCCCAAGACAAATTATGTGAAGTACATTTTTTAGAAAATATGAAACGTCTTCCCAATGGTCGATTTTCTGTTAAAATGCCATTCAAGGAGATTCCTGAACAGGCACTAGGCGATTCCTTTCACTTAGCAAGGAAGCGTTTCCTTAATTTAGAGAAAAAATTAAACAATAATAATCAGCTCAAACAAAATTACACTGCTTTTATTGAAGAATATAAGAACTTAGGTCATTTAAAGGAAATTAAACATCCTTCATTCGGATATTATTTACCACATCATGCAGTATTAAGAGAGCAAAGTGAAACAACTAAGTTACGTGTTGTTTTTGATGCCTCTGCGAAAACTTCGTCAGGGAAATCATTAAATGATATTCAGTATATTGGTCCAGTCTTACAAGATGACTTATTCTCCATTTTATTAAGATTTAGAACCTATAGGTACGTTTTAACAGGGGACATACAAAAAATGTGCAGGCAAATAGAAATTGATCCTTCTCAGAGACACCTACAAATTATTTTATGGAGAGATGATTGCTCTCAGCCTATAAAGGTCTTGCAGTTAAACACTGTCACCTATGGGACAGCATCTGCACCTTTCTTGAGCACCAGGTGTCTTTTTCAATTAGCTCATGAATGTGATAATCCATTAATTTCAAATATTTTAAAACATGATATCTACATGGACGATTTAAATACAGGATGTCAATCAGAAAAGGAAATCAAACAAATATTTGATGACGTCACTAAAATCTTATCTTCAGCCTGTTTCCCTCTTCATAAAATACGCACAAACTGTCCCCAGGCATTGCAAACAGAGACTACTTCGCAATCTCTTGATCTTAGTAAATATTCCACAGTTTTAGGATTAAACTGGTCTCCGTCACCAGATACTTTACATTTTACTGTAGATATGGATAGCAGTAGGAAACTTACCAAACGGGTTATCATATCATTAACTTGCAAAATATTCGATCCATTAGGGCTGCTATGTGCATGTATAATTAAAGCTAAAATTATTTTACAACAATTGTGGAATGAAAAGTTAGGCTGGGATGATCCTGTGCCACCCCACATTGAAAGAAAGTGGGTAAAAATAGCAGAAAATATTAATAATCTGTCAAAAATTAGTTTGCCTAGGTATGTACTATGTGATATTCCTATAACTGTTGAACTACATTGTTTTGTAGATGCTTCCCAGGAAGCGTACGGAGCTTGTGTCTATCTACGGTCTATTAGTAAAGACAATATTGTACATGTTAAGTTATTGTGTGCGAAGGCTAGGGTTGCACCGCTGAAGGCTTTGACCATACCTCGCCTTGAATTGTGCGGCGCATTACTTGGTGCTAGGTTGTCCACAAAGGTAATCCAGTCCATTAGATATCATAAGATAACACAAAAGGTTATATGGACCGACTCAACTGTAGTACTGGGCTGGATAAATTCGCAACCAAATCTTTTAAAAGCATTTGTAGCCAATCGAGTTATTGAAATTAATGAGTTGACACAGGGTTTTACTTGGCGGCATGTTCCCACTCACCTTAACCCTGCAGATCTTGCTTCTAGAGGTGTTGATCCTCAGCGTCTGCAGGTTGAACCCTTGTGGTGGGAAGGACCCTCCTTCTTAAAGGAGGGATCAACTGCTTGGCCACAGCAACCACATAAGTCCGTGGACTTACCTGAACTAAAGGTTCATGTACAAACAAATTCTCATGATGACAGTCATAACTCTATCATCAATTTTAATAATTATTCTAAGTTTAATCATTTAAGTCGCGTGTTAGCTTATGTATTGCGGTTTTTACATAATGGTAGGAACAAAACTAAATTATATGGTCCACTACAAACTAAAGAAATAAATAAATCACATACTTTTCTATTTAAATTATGTCAACTCGAATCATTTCATACGGAATTAGTATCTATAAATAAAGGTCTAGGAATACCTAAAAATTCTAAATTATTCAATTTAAATCCTTTTCTAGACTCGGAAGGTCTATTAAGAGTAGGAGGTCGTCTTGACAATTCAAGCTTTGATTACAATAAAAAACATCCTATCATATTAGATTGTAAACATAGACTTACCCTTTTATTAATGCAAAGTGAACATCATCGTTTATTTCATGCAGGTCCACAATTATTATTAGCTTCTGTAAGAGAAAGGTACTGGCCTGTAGGTGGGAGGGCGTTAGCACGCAAAGTAAATAAACAGTGCATTGTATGCACTAGATTTCGTGGTAAGACTATACAGCCTATAATGGGCAACCTACCATCAGCTAGGATGCGGCCTACTTTCCCTTTCCACTCGACTGGTACCGACTTCGCAGGACCGTTTCAAATCTCTAGTAAAAAGGGAAGAGGTAATCGAATAAGTAAATGTTACCTCTGTCTATTTGTTTGTTTAAGTACCAGAGCTGTGCACCTAGAGCTGGTGAGTGACCTCACTACATCAGCATTTATTTTATGTTTGCGACGATTTGTGTCGCGCAGAGGTAAGCCCTATGAGATTTGGTGCGACAATGGCACAAACTTCGTGGGGGCAAACAATGAACTAGGTAAGGTGCTACGCTCCAGTCGTGAC
The DNA here is from genome assembly GCA_905147715.2 of Xestia xanthographa. Lineage (NCBI taxonomy): Eukaryota > Metazoa > Arthropoda > Insecta > Lepidoptera > Noctuidae > Xestia > Xestia xanthographa. The sequence goes on along the minus strand of LR990659.1, from coordinate 15,504,010 downwards.
TCAGTCATTGACTATACGGCCAACGAAGGCATTTTATTTAAATTTAGTCCAGCTTATTCACCGCACTTTGGTGGGCTCTGGGAGGCAGGCGTAAAGGCAGCTAAATATCATTTAAAAAGAACGGCAGCTAATGTGTCTCTTACTTTTGAGGAGTTGTCAACTCTATTCACACAAATAGAGGCAATCCTAAATTCTCGCCCTCTCTCCCCTTTATCTTCTGACCCCTTTGATTTAAACCCTTTGACCCCCGGGCACTTCCTAATCGGACGGCCACTGACGTCGGTGCCCTCTTTTCAGGCTGAAGACTCCAGACCGAAGTACAACCTCATCTGCAAGCTACGCCTCGAGTTCTGGAAGAGATGGTCTCAAGAGTTCATATCAGAACTCCAGCAGCGATCTAAATGGAAAATTGGGTCTACCGGGCCAAGGGTTGGAGAGATGGTATTAATAAAGGACCAGAATCTGCCTCCGCAACGCTGGCGGCTAGGCCGCATTACACGTCTCCACACGGGCGCAGACAACACTTGCCGGGTGGTAGATATCTACACATCCAAAGGAACAGTCCGCAGAGCTATCCACTACATCGTCAGGCTGCCGGGTGAAGAAGAACCTGAGGAACCTGTTGAAAGCTAACTCTTTCAAGGCTGGGAAGATGTACACGCGCAAGGTGTACCAACCTAGAGGCGCGCAGCGGAGAAACGCCAGCGCCTTCAACCAACGTCCGTTTCCGGCCGGCGCATCGCGCAGGACGAGCACGCAGCGGGAGACGTGCGGGGGAACGAGACGCAGGGAGCCGCGCGGCGCGGGCGACCGCCGCCGCCGGCCACTATATAAACAGCGAGCGCTCACGCTCGCGCATTCGGAACGACTAGCCACCGGGTAGCACACACGTGAAAACTGTTGTATTTAGCCCCGCTCGGCCATTCTGCATAACTTTGTAATTATTATAATAATTATAATATTTCAACAAAGAAAGTCTTCCGTTTTCAATCATCTCCCGCACACCTTGCTTATTTAGAAGATTTTATGATAGGTTGTCATAGTCTGTTTGTCACTACTATCTGTTATTTTTCTCATGCTGTATTTTAATGTTGAATAAGCCAATTTTCCATTTGGTTTTGTCTTTAGCATGTATCAGTATGCGCAGGTTTCTGGGTATGCTTAACTATTATCGTCGATTCGTACCACGAGCAGCGCAATTCCAGGCTCCATTGATTGATGCCTTGGTTGCAACTAACAGTAAAGGTGCAAAGCCATTTCCATGATCTCCTGAACTCTTACAACAATTTGAAGCTTGTAAAAGGAGCCTTTCCAACGCAACACTACTGCAACATCCAATCAGCAACGCCAGATTAGGTTTATTTACTGACGCATCTAGTGTTCACATCGGGTCCTGCCTTCAGCAAAATCTAAACGGTTTGTGGAGTCCACTTTCTTTTTTCAGCAAAAAGTTGACCCCGCAGCAGGCACAGTGGCCAGCTTATTACCGTGAATTGTTAGCGATATATGAAAGTGTCCAACATTTTCGGTACATTTTAGAAGTCCAGCATGTAACAATATTCACAGATCATAAGCCCCTTTTGTACGCCTTTTTACAGCGACGTAAGAAACTTCATGTCCGTTTCGACCGCGCGGCCACGGCGTTTTTTTTAAAAAAAAACTATGCCAAGATTTTGTAAAAGTTTGTAAAAGTTGATTCCCAAAACCATAAATTTGTCAAAGTTATGGTTAAAAAGTTATAAGGGTTTGAACGTGGCCGCGCCATCGAAACGCGGCGAACCGCGCGGCCACGGAGATCTTTAAAACTAAGCGTTGTAGAGACCTGAAATTTAGGTAAATAACAGATTGAATTTGTAAAAAATTTGTAAAAATATACAAAAAATTCCTAGGTTTATATCCTAGGAGCTGTAAGACTTAAAACCCCATGGCCGCGCCATCGAAACGGTGAATAACACGTTATCGCCGATATCTCGCTGAAAAAGCATCGTAGAGGTCTGAAGTTTTTTGTAAAACACAGATTTGAATTTGTCAAAACTGGTAAAAATACTTCAAAAAGTCCTAGGGTTATATTTTAGGAGCTGTAAGACTACAAACCCATGGCCGCGCCATCGAAACGGTGAAAAATACGTTATCGCCGATATCTCGCTGAAAAAGCATCGCAGAGGTCTGAAGTTTTTTGTAAAACCTAGATTTGAATTTGTCAAAACTTGTAAAAATACACAAAAAAATCCTAGGTTTATATTTCAGGAGCTGTAGTACGGTATTGCTTAGAAATACAAGTCGTGATTATTTATCGAAGAAAGTAAGTATTAGCTTGATTTTTTTTGTAAACAAAACCTAATTAAGTAGAACTTACGATAGTAGGCAAAAAAGTATTTTTTTTATAATATAAACCCTGTAATAACGTTTTCAATGTTTCGATAGGGTGACCATGACTTATTGTTCACAGAAAACTTTCCACCTATTGTATTAGAAATTATTTCTCAAGGATCCTAAATTAAATAAAAATGAAGAGTCGTATGTTTATTTCCTATAAACATAATTATGTTTTTGTAAAATATGGATTGACATCGAGTAACATCTACCAATCCGCACTGGGCCAGCGTGGTGGATTATACGCCCATTCCCTCTCAGAGGAGGGCTGTGTCCCAGCAGTGGGAACATTAATAGGCTGATGATGATGATGATCTTATCGTTACATTTTAGTTTATTTTTTTATGACAGAAATAAGTGTCATTGCTTAGTATTTCCAGAATGATTTGTAATGACGATGGTAAAACCGAAATGCACACAAGTTCCGAACAACCTATGACAATACATAATCTAACATAATTATGGTCATGGTATACATAGATGATTAAGATATTTAAAAAAAAAAAACAGTAATTTTAAACACACCATACTTCACAGTCGTATTAAAAAAATATACTTAATATAAAAAAAAAAACTATTCTTAGTGTAAGTAAATAATCTGTGATTTGTGGTTTTGTCAGAAATATGTAAGTTAACAATCTGTGATTTATGTGATTTTTTAAGAAATAAACATGTTTTTGTATCTTATCATTTTATTTAATTTATAATCCTTGAAAAATAATTTTTAATGTAATAAATAGGTGGAAGTTTTTTGTAAGCAATAAGTCATGGTCACCCTAACCAAACATTCAGAACGTTTTGAAGGTTATAAGCGATACCGTACTACAGCTCCTGAAATATAAACCTAGGATATTTTTGTGTATTTTTACGAGTTTTGACAAATTCAAATCTAGGTTTTACAAAAAACTTCAGACCTCTGCGATGCTTCTTCAGCGAGATATCGGCGATAACGTATTTATTCACCGTTTCAATGGCGCGGCCATGGGTTTGTAGTCTTACAGCTCCTAAAATATAACCCTAGGACTTTTTGAAGTATTTTTACCAGTTTTGACAAATTCAAATCTGTGTTTTACAAAAAACTTCAGACCTTTACGATGCTTTTTCAGCGAGATATCGGCGATAACGTGTTATTCACCGTTTCGATGGCGCGGCCATGAGGTTTTAGTATTACAGCTCCTAAATTATAAACCTAGGATTTTTTTGTATATTTTTACAAATTTTTTACAAATTCAATCTGTTATTTACCTAAATTTCAGGTGTCTGCAACGCTTAGTTTTAAAGATCTCCGTGGCCGCGCGGTTCTCCGCGTTTCGATGGCGCGGCCACGTTCAAACCCTTATAACTTTTTAACCATAACTTTGACAAATTTATGGTTTTGGGAATCAACTTTTACAAACTTTTACAAAAACTTGGCATAGTTTTTTTTTTTAAAAAACACCGTGGCCGCGCGGTCGAAACGGACACAGAAACTTCCACCTCCACAACATAACCAACTATCATTCATTAGCCAATTCACGACTGATATCCAGTACATTAAGGGTGAAGACAACATCGTGGCCGACGCTATGTCACGCATTGACATAGATGCCATCACTCTAGACCTAGATTTTGAAGATTTGGCTAAGTCACAGGCATCAGACCAAGAACTTGCAAATATATTGCAACATGGTTCCAGCCTAACACTCACCCAAATCAGTACATCAGGGACCAACACTCCGGTTTACTGTGACACCACTACTGGTAAGCTACGTCTCTATCTGACCCCTTCCTTTCACCGTGCCGCTTTCAACAAGTTACACAATTTGAGTCATCCCGGTGTCCAAGCTACGACTCGTTTAGTAGCAGAACGTTTTGTCTGGCCTTCAGTTAGAAAGGACTGCCCAGCCTGGTCCCAATCTTGTGTAGCTTGTCAGCGCAGCAAGATTTCAAGGCACAATTTTACCCCTGTCGGTAATTTTGAGCTACCATCCGGTCGTTTCTTGCATGTCCACGTTGACATCGTTGGTCCATTGCCCGTCTGTGACGAATACCGTTATTGTTTAACCGCAATAGACAGAGTGTCCAGATGGCCCGAGGTTTGGCCCATGCGATCCATTACCGCGGAGGAGGTAGCCGAGACTTTTAGCAAAGAATGGGTATCTCGCTTTGGCGTGCCGTCGGTTATTACTACAGATCGGGGATCCCAATTTGAGTCTGATTTGTTTCACCGATTACTACAGCAATTCGGTACCAAGCGCATTAGAACCACCTCATATCACCCCTGCGCAAATGGGATGATCGAGCGAGTTCATCGACAACTTAAAGCAGCGTTAATGTGTCATAATGATTCGTGGGTTAGGTCCCTTCCGATGGTTCTGCTAGGAATGCGTTCGGCGTATAAAGAAGATCTCGAAGCCACGGTAGCAGAATTACTTTACGGAGAGCCTCTCAGGCTCCCAGGAGAATTTTTGGTTCCACCTCTAGCATCAGAAAGATTAGAAAACCCAGTCGATTTTATGGCACAGCTGCGACACAAAATGTCATTGGTACGACCATTGCCAGCTAGTCGACATGGTAAACCAGTTTCATTTATATTCAAGGATTTGTCGACAGCGACTCATGTATACCTTAGAGACGATACCATTCGAAGAGCGCTGCAGCCACCCTATTCGGGTCCATACAAAGTCCTGGAGCGCTCGTGTGATGGGAAAACATTCACCCTAATGGTAAAAGGCAACAAGGCTGTTGTAAGCGTCGACAGACTCAAACCGGCGTTCATTGATCATTCCGATCTGCAAACGACTCTCACAATGCAATTGCCCGCACCGGCTGATTTTCCTCCACGGCACGCTGTAAGAGATAAGTCGCCTGAGCCCTCAATCCCGCAACAGTCAGTGCAGGTTCATTTGCCAGTAAAGCAATCTTATACCACAAGCTCGGGTAGGAAAGAAATAAAGAAAGAAAGAAAGATAATTTATTTGTCAAATATGCGTTTACATAAACTGAGTAATCAGACATGCAAGGTATTAAAAACTATGTTGTGAGCGTCCATGCTTTGCCAATAACGGCGTACAAATTTTGTGGGTTTAAAAATTACATTTTATTGCGTAAGTATAGACATTTGAAATTTAATTACAAATTACATAAGAAATAAATAATAATTGATGTAAAGATAATTGTATAAGTATATAATAGTCAAAAAATAAATTAAATTAAGTATGTCCAGTATATTCATTATTATGCATTCAAAAAGTATCAAAAGTCAATTAATTTAAAGTTTACATTATTAAATTGTTATTCTTAACCATGTGCATTAGAATTAGAAGTCGGAATAAAAAAGTCCTTTTCATTCAAAAAATTTAAAATATTGTAATACGCTTTATTAACTAAAAAAATCTCAGCTTATTTTTGAAAAGTGGCAATGACAGTTCTCTCCAACTTTTAGGTAATTTATTGTAAATCGTAGGAGCCATACAGAAAATACTTTTACTCATAAGTGATGTTCTCGCAGTGTGAGAGCATATCCTACTGTTGTCACGCCTGTTACGTGGCGCAGTGACATTTGAAATTTAATTACAAATTACATAAGAAATAAATAATAATTGATGTAAAGATAATTGTATAAGTATATAATAGTCAAAAAATAAATTAAATTAAGTATGTCCAGTATATTCATTATTATGCATTCAAAAAGTATCAAAAGTCAATTAATTTAAAGTTTACATTATTAAATTGTTATTCTTAACCATGTGCATTAGAATTAGAAGTCGGAATAAAAAAGTCCTTTTCATTCAAAAAATTTAAAATATTGTAATACGCTTTATTAACTAAAAAAAATCTCAGCTTATTTTTGAAAAGTGGCAATGACAGTTCTCTCCAACTTTTAGGTAATTTATTGTAAATCGTAGGAGCCATACAGAAAATACTTTTACTCATAAGTGATGTTCTCGCAGTGTGAGAGCATATCCTACTGTTGTCACGCCTGTTACGTAGGCGCGTTAGATTTAAGAATTTTGACTAGTTTCTTGTTTCATTGTATTGTTGTGCTTAATTGTATTATACCTAATTGTATTTTTGTGTTATAATTGTATTAATGTACTTTATTGATAGTTATTTTAGCATGGTTTTTTTGTGGCGTGGCGATTAACACCTCGCCCTCCTTCGTTTTTAACGCGTAACATCACTACGGAGATGATACATCCCTAGGGTTTGTTGACGGATGTTTGATTGACACTTTAACAAACGGATTAAAAATTTGCACTACGTAAAAGGATTACAAGAGTTTTATTTCGTATGTTCGGGAGCTGTTAATCCCCGCATAAGTATATAATTATATATAAATTATAGTATGTCTATTAAAAAATATAAATATGCAAATGCGCACAGCAATAAGCTTGTCGCAACAGTTAATTCTGCGTCCATCGTCATCGAGCATGAGAACTGTATAGGGAACGTGCAGGAACTATAGGTGGCAGCACTAAACGACAAAAGAGACACTATGCGGACAGTAAAGGCAACTTATGCTGTCATCTGTCACGCAAATCTCTTCAAAAGTATTATTTTTGATTATGATAAAAGGTATAAAACCTGGGTTCCGGTCTATCAATAATGTTCGTCAGCGTAACATGAATGTTGAACAATATGAATTTTGTATGTTTCGTTTATTTTCTCTGATGAAAATTGTGGTGCATGAAGAAACGGTGGCATAAACAACTTTCTTATTTTCAACACATGTTTTAATGGAAGGGAATCCTTTATCAGCGAGAACAGTATCTCCAGGCTATAACAAATCAATCCACAATCATTTGTTATAAGCAATCACTATAACGCCCTCCGTAGCATTTAGATACAAAACTTAGGAAACCACAAGGAGTGCAGCCAATTAAAAACTTTATTGTATAACTATGTTTATAATCTGAGTTCATGTGGAGACTGTTGAGGAATATTCGGTGTGAACTTCAGTGCAGTCTGGAACGCCCTCCGTAGCATTTAGATACAAAACTTATGAAACCACAAGGAGTGCGGCCAACTAAAAACTTTATTGTATACCAATGTTTATAATCTGAGCACATGAGGACTCTTTGTTCAACTGTTGAGGAATATTCGGTGTGAACTTCAGTGCAGTCTAATCCATAATCATTTGTTATAAGCAATCACTAGAACACCCTCCGTAGCATTTAGATACAAAACTTATGAAACCACAAGGAGTGCAGCCAACTAAAAACTTTATTGTCTAACCATGTTTATAATCTGAGTACATGTGGACTCTTTGTTTAACTGTTGAGGAATATTCGGTGTGAACTTCAGTGCAACATGTGTGTTCGCTGAAGTTTAAATGGTACGCCAGTACCATTATGTTTGCTTGGACGGTTGATTTTGAAGGCTATTGAACTTTTTCAATGCAGAGTGTAACAAAAACAAATTGTGTTCAAATATTTTTCTTACTGCATTTATCCATTTTTTGCGTTTTTCACATAAACATGATACGAGAGTACTATTCTTTGGAAAGTAATAGAATTTTATTATTTTACGCTATTTGATTAATTTTCATTTTTGTGGATGTATTGGTACATCCAGAAATGCAACAATGGATTATGATTAGCTAGAATAATCATTTTCAATAATAAAATTAATTCTGTTTACTTATTTTACATGTCAATGTCAAGTATTAATAGGGTACAAGATTCGGATTGGTGACGCCAGTTGGCACCACCGTCGTTGTGCACGTTCCCTATTGAGAACCTTGTGAGTGTGTGCCCAAAGAAGTTCTCGCGAGATTCTCACTGAGATTCTTGCCTAGATTCTCAGTGAGATTCTCGTGAGAGTGTAGAGCGCGCTTCATTAATATCGTAGCGAGATTGGCTGGTTATTATCGAGAGTCGAGAGTCGAGAATACAGAATATAACCGAAGAATAATGCTATGCTAACTATGGTAAATCCGGCACTGATGTTATGTTTGTATTTACGTGTGTTCCTTCGTAGCCTTAAACTATTCATACGATCGATCCGATGAATAGGGTGTCAACAATGATGTTATATATAATACTGAGGTAGATACGTTTTACCGACGTCAGCGTGGCAATGCAAACACAAGCTGTCCAGCTTGTGTGACTTCAGTCTGTCCTGCGCACGTCCTGCGTCTGGTCGCGACGCGAATTGACGTTTAACGGGAGTTTGCTATAGGAAATTAAACAAATAAGGCAGTTTTGTGTTTAGAAAGTGCAATACTTATACTGGGCCGGCTGTAAAAATCAAGAAGGATGTGTTTTTTTTTTTTTTTTCTTTGGAAGTACTGTTTATTCTATTTAAAATGGAAAATCATAAATTAAATTTTACTCAAAAATGACTGCCGCGCTGTTGCCGCTTTGTCACCTACACGAAAGAGACAAGTAGCGTGTTGCATTTATGAGTGATAGAGAAAACGAGATAATGGCGTGCGGTGTTGTCAGTTCGAACGACGCTAAAGGATGTTGGGGTGATATGGCCATATGGGGCCTGGCCTAATATATTATTCGAATATCACATATTATTTTTCACCACTGGTGTCCAATATTGTCCATAGTAGACAATGATATTCTAATAAACAGATATGTTATACACCTACAAAACCACCGAAAAAAGTGTTTCGCGCAGCAGCGGCACCACACCTTTTTATTCATTCTACATTTCACTACAAGTCAAAACGACACAAAAGGGATAGCTCGATAAAACCAATAAGAAAAAAGAGACAGATAGTGTTGTTCTATGTCTGGACTCTAGAGTTCACGCGTCGTTGTTGTACTCACGACAAAAATGCATTTCCCATTTCTTTCTTTTTTATCCTCCAAATATCAGAATATTAAGAAAATAAATGAAAAATATTAATAAATCGAAGTATAATGCGTAGTTACATATGGTATGAGATCCCTTGTGTTTTATTTACTTTGGTATCATAATTGGTACACTTTCTGAACACGCACGATGCATTTTTACAATTTTTATCTAAATTCGTAGCAGCGTATCGCTCGTCGCTATGCGTATTGCAGACTAATGGCTATACGGCCCAATTGGGCCGTTTTCGAGTCTTCACGATTGTGCGCTCACAAAATAACTGTTTACTAGAATATCATTGTTATTAGATAAATATAACATTTTTGCCTTTCATCATTAACTTCTATTTTGTTTTAGATTTCATAAAGACGGATTAATTAAAGAAAAATGGGTACAAGTAGTTAGAAGCCAAAGACGAGAAGATGCATGGATGCCAAATGCCAACAACATACTCAACTATTTGTTTTCAACCTTAGTGATAGTGAAGTGATAGTGAAACAAAAAAAACATACATAATATTATTATTTGTAAATAAACATTTTTATATTGAAAATTTACTGTTTATTTTCTCCATGCTGCCTGATAGGTACCCATTTTTCCCCATTTCACTCTATCTAGCTGCTGTCATAGACTGACATTGGCCGTCACCCAGCTAGCCGCTCATGTAAAATATCGCCATGTTTTTATTTCTTTATAATCAGTATGACGTCTCTATTGGTAAAATCTCATTGGGTGTCAATCGATTCGATATCACACAAATTCTTGTACAAAATTGTCATTGCTTTCATAATTTGGCAGTAAGCAGATTTTCTATTTCTTTAAGTAGATAGAAAAACAGTCAAAGAATGAATAATTTCCTCTTTTCTATCATTATTAATAATTTCATATCTCCATCTATAAAAAAAGAGAAGAAAAAATAAGTCGTTGGCCCTACCCTAGTAGCATTCTATCTCTATGATCACAACGAAATGTCAATTTTGTGATGTCCAAGCCCATTGTTTCTTTCTATCTCTATGTCCAAGCCAAGGAACTTAGATAATGTCAGAAAAAAAAAACGCGGGAACCTTGAAACGTACAAGGCGCCAAAATTCAATTATTTTAAAATTAATTTGTTATTTATTGTTGAAGTGTCTCAAAATTAGTTTTAATTGTAAAATAATAATTGTATAAGTTATAAATAGTGTAAATAAACAATGGGGGGAAGTGGTAAAAAGAGGAAAAAAGCGGAGCCCCCTGATGGTCTAGCTGTACGGGACATCACGGAGACTTCTTCCGACTCCGATGATTCAGCAGACAACAGCAGGAAGTACCAACCATTCAAAGTCCCCGGATACTCTAGGAAGTATCCCGAAAATAGTAAAAAAACGGAATACATAGTATTTTTATCTCATCAGACTGAGCGCCAATTTTCTGACAAAGACAGACTGGCTATTTCGCATGCTATACGCAAATATTGCGTCACTGGCATATTACATTTAAAATCAATAAATAAGTACAAAATAGGTATAACATTTGATCTATCCAACAATGCAAATGTATTTCTACAAAATAAAAGACTTCTAGATGAAATGGGCTTAAACGCTACAATACCTGCTGTCGACACTGAAGCGACTGGGGTTCTTACTTCAGTCCCTACGGATTTGTCTAATAAAAGAATATTTGCTTTGATTGGAAGCTCCAGAAATATCATACAGGTGAGGCGATTCATGCGCCGCGTACAAGGTGAAGGTGGCGCGGTCAAGTATGACCCCACTCAAACTGTTGCGGTTACTTTCGCCTCTACTGAGTTACCGCAATATGTATACCTTGACTCCTGGAGACATGAGGTAAGCTGTTACGTTCCTCCTGTCAAACAGTGTTTACATTGTATGAAGTTTGGACATATTGCAAAATACTGTAAGAATGAAGTTGTATGCTCCTTATGTACGGACAAGCATAGTTTTAAAATTTGTGAAGAAGATCCTAAAAACGCCAAATGTGCCAATTGTGGTGGTAACCATGTTTCCATCTCAAACACCTGTCCACTGAAAAAAATGAAAATAGAAGAAAATAAAGTCAAGTCCAGAGCCGCTAAGTATTCCGATTTATTTAATGAACATTCTTTTCCAAAATTAACACAGAAGAACATTGAAACACAGATTATTAATTTGACTAAATCAGATTTTTTTATGAATACCTTAACAAATGCTATAACTAAAATTATATTAAATCAAAAAGATAATCCCATTAATTCAAACTCCATAAAAGAAATTCTGCAACAAACTTTCTGTACCAGTACTTCCACATATAATAATGGATCTTAATATAATGCAGTGGAACGCACAAAGTATTTTAAGTAACAAACTTTTATTAACTCAATTTCTTTATGAGCATAACATACATGTTGCAATTATATCAGAGACCTGGTTAACACCCATCAAAAATTTTAACATTAGAGGATACAAAATAGAAAGACATGACATTGGAAATAAACACAATGGTGTAGCTATTTTAATTCGCAATAATATAAATTACAGAAAAATAATTACATATTCTGATAATTCTCTACAAAATATTTGTGTAAGAATTACAGTAAATAATACAGAAATAAGTATTGTAAGTTTCTACTGTCCAACAAATTGCACTCCATCTTTTGACAAACATAAATTTGAATCTTTAATAAAATCTGTGCCTGAACCAATGATATTTGCAGGCGATTTCAATGCCCATCACACATCATGGGGATGTAATTCTACAAATCCAAGAGGTAGGGATATTCTAGAAATTGTTGATGATAATAATTTGGTGTTAATGAATAGTGGTGAAGTGACAACAGTTGGTTCTTTAACGTGGCGTCCAAATGCCTTAGATTTGTCTATAGTTTCCCCATCATTGGCTCTTTCTTGTGATTGGTCCGTTCATAGTGATCCTCTTGGCAGCTACCACCTTCCTGTAATTATGAAAGTTTTTATCAATAGTAGTAATATAGAAAACACTAGTAATAACACAAATTTGCCCACTTATCCTAACTTTAAAATGGTAGATTGGAAGATGTATGAACAAAATGTAGATTTACAACTATCTACTTTTCAGGATCAACATGTTGCTCCATTGGAAAGTTATACAGAGTTTTGTCAAATTTTGCATTCTGCAATTAATAAGTCCCTTCCTTATCGTAATAAGCCCACTTCTTCCTCAGCTGATTATTCTGTTCATAACTCTAATAGGAATTTGGTAAAAGCCCCTCCTCTTCCTTGGTGGAATAAAAAATGTTCAGAAGCAGTTCAAAAGTCTAAGTCAGCTTATATAAATTTTAAAAACAATCCGTCAGATGAAACATTTATAGAGTTTAAAAGATTACAAGCCCTCAAAAAACTTACTTTGAAAACAGAAAGATCAAATAGTTGGGTTGAACTTTGCAACTCCTTTAATCGATGTACACCTCTGTCCAGAATCTGGAAATATATGCGGAAATTTAATAAAACATATTCTTGCAACAATAATGATGTCAATTGGATTCAGGATTTTTTGGAAAAATATACCCCAGATTATGTAAATAATAAGTCAAATTTCCCCACTGCCAGTGAGTCAAAATCTGATAATATCTTCTTAGTAAAACCTTTTTCGATACAAGAACTGAAGTCTGCTGTTAATTCTAGAAAAGATAGTGCTTTTGGACTAGATTGTATTTGTCGGCGACGAGACCCTATCTCGACACCAGGGTGCAAGTAGTGGCCGTACGTAAAAATGTAAGCGCGAATTGTATAGTTGATTTTGTTTAAAACTTGTGATATTAACGTAAAGTTTAGTCTAGGTAAATTCTCATTAGAATCATGCTAAAATCTCATTAGTTTTATGTTAATTTAGCGTCAAATTAATGCTAGACTCCAATAAGACTGATTAGAAAGGAAAATTTTAAGTTAAAAATTGTAAGTCAATACTAATTACGTAACTTGAAAACATGATTTTTTGTTTGATAAGATATAATGTTTAAATTAGTGTCAAAAGGTTGGTCTTAACTTAAAACCATTTTCTGTGAAAGAATTATGTAAATCGGTTCAGTAGTTTAGGAAATATAAGGAAAAATGTATAGTGAAAAAATCACACATTGCCAATTTAGCAGTTTATGTTCTAGGAAGTTTTTTATATGTTATATAAGGTGCAATATTATTGTTTTAGATTAAAGTAGACATAATAGGCTATGTAAAAAGGTATAATTTGTAAGGTTTATTTAATAAATAAATATAAATATGGGGTTCCAAAGGTCTCGGCTATAGCGAAAATAGACGCGAAATTAGAATCAAAAATCACGGTTCTCGTTACGGGCGGACAGGGCCGTATATTAATCGGGGTCGACGGCGAACGGTGGTCAGTCGCAGCCCAGCCACCGAGGAAGCAACAACTAGAAGAAAAAGGGGAACAAGCCGAAACCTAGGGAACTCCGAACATTGGGAAGAAAGAAAAATTGCGTTTTATTCTACGGTTCCTGCCTACCCCTCTCCTCCCCGAGGTCCAGCTCTACTAGGTCGCTAGTACCCGACCATACCCTACGCATTCAGGGGTGCGTGGAGACGTGCGCCACCAGCGAGTACTACAAGGAGCGCTCGTCTACTATTGTGGGAGATTGTCCCAGGTTGACTGGACCCCAGGGTCTGGCCATCCGAAACAGTTGGTCCTTCGAGCCGGATCCCTGCAAGAAGAGTTCAGAAGAAAAGAAGAGTCTGAAGACTTCGTTCAAGATGCCGGTAACTAGGAAGCAGAAGGATGCCTCCTCACGCTCCGAGTCCCGTCCTTCCGATAGGGACGCGACAGATGAAAGGTCGGGGTCAGAAGGGGTCACATCAGCGTCCGCGTCATCGGGAACTACAGACACGAACACTTCTACGGGTACCACGACTACAGAGACTACCACAATGACTGAGAACACAGCTGCGACTGCGACCACGACTACAGCGGAGTCAAAGAAAAGTAAGGAAGACACCGCCCAGAAGGAGACGACCAATAAGATCCCAGAAGATGTCCCGGTTAAAGGGGTTAGCGATTTAGACGTAACCTTGAAACCGACGGGGATCAGTCGTCGCGCCAGGTCTACGAAGACCACGAGTTCTTCAGCCAGAAGACGGGAGCTGGAAGCCAAAGAAGAATTGGCACGCCTGGAGCTGAAGCAAGCACAGGCTGCGGCAAACCTAGCTCGTGTTAGATTGGAATTGGCACAATGTGATGAAGAGGACTCCGTGGATGAAGACCAGGAAGACAGAACAGCACAGGTGCAGAACTGGATCGAGTCGTCTGCATTAGGCGAAGGCAGCAAAGAACAACCAGAGCTACGAGGCCAGCAGCCACCGGAATCCCAGAAAGTGAAGCCAGAAGAGAACTCCTCGACCAAAGGAGCTACAATCGAAATTCAAGCTTTAGCAACAGCATTTAAAGAAGCTTTCACCGCAAGAGGAGGACCAGTGGCACAGCCGAAGTACATTCACGAGTTACCCTACTTTGATGGCAACAGCAGCGAGTGGTTAGCCTTCAAAGTCGTCTATGAAGATACAGCACCAATGTTCAGCGAAATTCAAAACATGGCTCGACTAAGAAGAGCACTGAAGGGCAACGCAAGGGAAGCTATCAAGAGTCTGCTATACTCCGAAGCCTCTCCGTTAGAAGTGATGCAAGCCCTTAGAAGAAGATATGGAAGACCTGATGCGCTGGTGCTGGCTGAACTGGATAAGGTCAAGGCACTACCGAAGATTTCTGAAAATCCAAGGGACATATGTGTCTTCGCAAGTCAGATCAACAACAGCGTGGCATCAATCAAAGGGTTGAAGAAGCCTCAATACCTGCATTCACCTGAAATAGTGAAACAAATCATCGAGAAGATACCAACAATCCTCAAGTTCCGGTGGTACGACTTCACTGCAGCATCGGAAGAAGGCGAGTTCTCCGACCTGACATTGGTGTCCAAGTTCCTGAACATAGAAGCAGACAAGTGTGGAGCCTTTGCTACGTCCGAAGAGAAGAGCGGGTCCAGAAGAACCAATCGACAAGCAACGCACTCTACGAAAGAAAAAGATAACAAAGGAAGAAATTCAAGACAACAAGATAAAACTTGCCCTACATGTGAAGGTGAACACTTCCTCGTCGAGTGTCCGAAGTTCCAGAAGACGTCGGTGCAAGACCGCTGGGCAATAGTCAAGAAGAGTCACATCTGCTTCAAATGTCTGCAAGGAAAACATCGCAAGGAGAGCTGCAGGAAGCCGCCGTGCAAGGAATGCAAAAGGTGGCATCATCACCTGCTGCATGTGGAGCCGGAAGACAGGACCACAGGGGAAAAAACGGAAGCACCACAAGAAGTAGCAACCGTCGCGGCATCAGTGAATGCAGTCAACAACGCAAGAGCATACCTGAAGATAGTTCCTGTTGAAGTCTTCGGGTCGAAAGGATCAAAGAAGATATTGGCCCTCATGGATGAAGGGTCAACAGTGTCACTTCTGGACGAGAAGGTGGCACAAGAAGTCGGCGCTCAGGGAGACAATGAAGAACTGGTCATCGAGACAGTAGGGGGCAGGCTGATAAGAAAGAAGAACTCTCAGATGCTGGACCTCACAGTCAAAGGGGTTCATCAGGGCAGCAAGAAGATCCTGAGAAGAGTTCGCACAATCGACGAATTGAAGCTTGCGCCGCAGTTCCTAGACAAGAAAAGAATAGAAGAATGTCAACATTTAAAGAAGATCGCCGACTCTCTATATTATAAAGGGGAGTCACCTCAGCTACTCATCGGTCAAGACAACTGGGAACTGATCGTGACACAAGAAGTAAGAAGAGGGAAACCAGGGGAACCAGTAGCTTCAAGAACGGGGCTTGGATGGGTGCTCCACGGGTCAGACGTCGGAGGCGTGAAAATAGTACACTTTCTTAACACGTGTCTACATATCAACACGCCAGAAGAAGAAATGCATCAAGCCATCAAGGATCACTTCGCGATCGAAGCTCTTGGTGTACAGCCGAGAAGACCTACTACAGACTCGGAAGGAAGAGCACTCACCATCCTGGAGAAGACCTGCAAGAGATTAGAAGATGGACGATTTGAAGCTGGACTTCTGTGGAGAAACGAAGACGAACAGATGCCGGAGAGCTACACGTCTGCAAGAAATCGACTGACTAACATAGAGAAGAAGATCGACAAAGAGCCTCAGTTGAAAGCAGAATACAACAAACAGATCCAGCATCTAATCGACAGCAAGTATGCAGAAGAAGCACCAATTGGACAAGAAGACTCCAAGAAGAAATGGTACCTCCCTCACTTCTCCGTGGTACATCCATTAAAGAAGAAAATAAGGATCGTCTTCGACGCTGCAGCTAAGTCAAAAGGAAGAAGTCTCAACGACGCTCTGCTACCAGGTCCAGATCTACTGCAGTCACTCTTCGGGGTACTATTGCGGTTTCGACAAGGTCCATTAGCAGTGGCAGCCGACATCAAAGAAATGTTCCTGCAAGTTCGCATCAGGCCGAAAGATAGAGATAGCCTGAGGTTCCTGTGGCGCGGGGATCGTCGCGACGTGCTGCCAAAGGAGTATAGGATGACATCAGTTATCTTCGGCGCAACTTCATCTCCAAGCACAGCAATATACGTGAAGAACCGAAACGCAGCGGACTACAAAGAAGAATATCCAGAAGCCGCAAGGGCCATCGAGCTGAACCACTACATGGACGACTACCTGCATAGTTTCCACTCAGAAGAAGACTTCAAGAAAATAACAGCGCAAGTGGACTTCATACACAAGAAGGCGGGCTTCGAACTCAGGGGCTGGGCTGCGAATCGACCAAAGTTACTACAAGGCGTGAAGACTGAAACAACAGAGAAAACGGAAGTAAACCTTGGTGAAAAAGAAGAGAAGACACTGGGGCTACGCTGGTTCACAGAAAGAGACTCCATCGGCTTCAGGGCGAACTTACGAAATACGCCTGAAGAAATAGCAAACGGTTTCAAGATACCTACGAAGAGAGAAGTTACCAGCGCAGTTATGTCGACCTTCGATCCGCTGGGGCTAGCATCACCAGTCCTCGTCCAAGGCAAGAAGCTGCTGCAGAACATATGGCGAAGCGGCGTCGGCTGGGATGAAGAAATAGAAAATAAGGAGTATGAAGATTGGAAAACTTACCTGGAGAAGATGAAGCTGCTCCAAAACCTGCAGGTTCCAAGGTGTCTGGCGCCACATCGCACCGAGGGGGAGCTGCACACGTTCACAGATGCTAGTGAAGCAGCATATGCAGCGACTGTATATTGGAGGACAGAAGATCAAGATGGAACTTACCACGTCAGCTTAGTGGCGGCGAAAGTAAGAGTCACTCCACTGAAGCCAGTATCGATCCCGAGACTCGAGCTGCAAGCGGCCCTCCTGGGAAGCAGACTGGCACATTCTGTAGAAGAAGAAATGGACCTGAAGATAGCAAAGAAGACGTTTTGGACAGACTCCAGCATAGTACTTTCCTGGATCAAGACTGACCCAAGAACCTTCAAGACGTTCGTGGCTCACCGCTTGGCAGAAATAGAAGATCTCACCAAACCACAGGAATGGAGATGGGTGCCCACGGCGCAGAACCCTGCAGACGATGCGACGCGAGACGTGCCAGAACACTTCAGCTGCAATCACCGATGGTACGCTGGACCAGACTTCCTGAGGAAAGAAGAAGCACACTGGCCTGCGGCAAGAATCTTCAAAAGGGAAGCTACAGGTGAAGAAAAGACTATGGACATCGTAGCAACATCAAGAACCACGCATCCAACACCAGATCCTGAACGGTTCTCTTCATGGAAGAGACTCTGGCGAGCCACAGCGAGAGTACTGCAGTTCATACAACTCTGCAGAACAAGGGAAAAAGTCCACGCCAGCCGAGAAGATCCTGCCTGGAAACCAATGAAAGGAAAAAAGAAGAAGATGATTGAGAAGCAACATCGACCTTCAAAAACAACAGAAAGGAAGTACTTACCAATGGACACAGACCTGCTTCAACGAGCTGAAACTCTACTGTTACAACGAAGTCAAGAGGGAAGCTTCAAAGAAGACATCAAGAGTCTACAGCAAGGAAAACAGATAGAAGCCAGCAGCAAGTTGAAGAAACTCGACATAATACTCGAAGAGGGTCTCCTGCGCATGAAGGGCAGAATCGACGCAATAGAAGGCGTGACCAGAGACTACAAGCGACCCATCGTGCTCGACAGCAAGGACACAACTACGCGACTCATCATGAAAGACTTTCACTGTCGCTTCAATCACGGAAATCACGCGACAGTAATGAACGAGTTGAGACAACGCTTCTGGGTACTAGGGCTGAGATCGGCGATCAAGGCAGTTCAACATCAATGTCAGTGGTGCAAGATGAAGAAAGGAAAACCACAAGAGCTACCGACGGGCAACTTACCTATTGAAAGATTGATGCACGGAAATCCTCCCTTTACGTGCACTGGAGTCGATTATTTCGGCCCCATGGTCATCACAGTAGCAAGGCGTCAAGAGAAGAGATGGGGTGCCCTGTTCACATGCCTAACAACACGGGCTGTGCACATTGAGCTCACACCTTCACTCTCCACCGACAGCATGATCATGGCGCTTCGACGATTCGCTGCAAGAAGAGGGATGCCGAAGACAATCTATAGTGACAACGGGACCAACTTCGTCGGTGCCAACAAAGAGCTGCAAGAGACATCAGACATCACGAATCAAGAGGCTCTCACCTTAGAAGCAGAGAAGATTGGCGTGCAGTGGAAGTTCATCCCTCCTGGTGCACCTAACATGGGCGGTGCATGGGAGCGTTTGGTGCGATCAATTAAAACCGCACTAGACGCCACACTCAACGAGAAGCATCCACGAGAGGAGGTACTCCATACCCTCCTGCTTGAGGCCGAGCACATAGTCAACTCTCGGCCTCTCACTCACCTCTCCGAGAATCTTGAAGAAGAAGCACTTACTCCAAACCACTTCCTCATTGGGCGGTCCTGCGGCGCAACGAGAGTCGGCAGCTTCCAAGACGACGAGCTCGTGGGCAGACACACCTGGAAGACTACGCAGCGACTTGCCGATCACTTTTGGCAACGTTGGCTGCGAGAATACCTGCCTACGCTACTGCCGAGGAAGACGAAGGGAAGAACCTGCGCCACAGACCTGCAAGTGGGGGACGTCGTGCTTATCGTCGACCACAGCCTACCGCGATGCACCTGGCCGCGCGGCAGAATCCTGCAGGTGTATCCAGGACCAGATGGGCGAACGAGAATCGTCGACGTCGGTACGCGAGGAGGCGTGCTACGAAGACCCAGTTCGAGAGTGGTGCTGTTGGTGCCGGGAGTGTCGCCGAGCCTGGAGGATGGTGCGATGCACGAGGGGGAGACTGTCGGCGACGAGACCCTATCTCGACACCAGGGTGCAAGTAGTGGCCGTACGTAAAAATGTAAGCGCGAATTGTATAGTTGATTTTGTTTAAAACTTGTGATATTAACGTAAAGTTTAGTCTAGGTAAATTCTCATTAGAATCATGCTAAAATCTCATTAGTTTTATGTTAATTTAGCGTCAAATTAATGCTAGACTCCAATAAGACTGATTAGAAAGGAAAATTTTAAGTTAAAAATTGTAAGTCAATACTAATTACGTAACTTGAAAACATGATTTTTTGTTTGATAAGATATAATGTTTAAATTAGTGTCAAAAGGTTGGTCTTAACTTAAAACCATTTTCTGTGAAAGAATTATGTAAATCGGTTCAGTAGTTTAGGAAATATAAGGAAAAATGTATAGTGAAAAAATCACACATTGCCAATTTAGCAGTTTATGTTCTAGGAAGTTTTTTATATGTTATATAAGGTGCAATATTATTGTTTTAGATTAAAGTAGACATAATAGGCTATGTAAAAAGGTATAATTTGTAAGGTTTATTTAATAAATAAATATAAATATGGGGTTCCAAAGGTCTCGGCTATAGCGAAAATAGACGCGAAATTAGAATCAAAAATCACGGTTCTCGTTACGGGCGGACAGGGCCGTATATTAATCGGGGTCGACGGCGAACGGTGGTCAGTCGCAGCCCAGCCACCGAGGAAGCAACAACTAGAAGAAAAAGGGGAACAAGCCGAAACCTAGGGAACTCCGAACATTGGGAAGAAAGAAAAATTGCGTTTTATTCTACGGTTCCTGCCTACCCCTCTCCTCCCCGAGGTCCAGCTCTACTAGGTCGCTAGTACCCGACCATACCCTACGCATTCAGGGGTGCGTGGAGACGTGCGCCACCAGCGAGTACTACAAGGAGCGCTCGTCTACTATTGTGGGAGATTGTCCCAGGTTGACTGGACCCCAGGGTCTGGCCATCCGAAACAGTATTCCATACATTATGATAAAAAAGCTTAGTGATAAGTGTATGCACACTTTTCTCAAAATATTGAATAATTTGTGGTTGAACAATGATATACCTCATTCATGGAAGTCTGATTGTTTGGTACCCATTTTGAAGCCAGATAAGCCTCGGTCTAATCCAGATTCCTATCGTCCTATTGCTCTAACATCCTGTGTTGGTAAAATTTTTGAACAATTAATAAAACAAAGGTTGGAATTTTACATAGAACAAAACAATATTCTACCTGCTAATCAATTTGGTTTTCGTAGGGGAACATCAGCTCGTGAAAGTATTTGTCAGTTACAGCTTGATATCCGAAATAGTTTAAATAACAAGGATTGCTTAATGTCAGTATTCTTTGATGTTGCTGGAGCCTTTAACAGTGTAAATATTGATGTCCTTTGTTCTGAATTACTTCTTATTGGAATTCCAAACAAAATAGTCCACTGGGTCCATGAATTCTTAACTGAAAGGAAAGTCTATGTTAGATATAATGATAAATTACATGGGCCAAGATTTGCTTCGGTAGGAGTTTGCCAAGGAGGAATTTTGTCTCCATTAATATTCATTTTGTACATACGTCGTTTAAATTTGATTCTAGGTTCCAAAGTCAAAAATCTTCAATTTGCTGATGATTTAGTTGTGTATTTGTCGGGGAAAAATTTCAAAAATATGACACTGTGCCTTAATAAAGCATTGGAAGGATTGTCCACATACTTTTCTTATTTAAATCTAGATATAAATGCACTTAAATCTAAACTAGTAGTATTTGGTAGAACTGGCAATTTTAGTCCTTCCGTTTATTACAATCAAGTTTCTATACCAATTTTTCATGAAGCTAAGTTTTTAGGTGTCACCTTCACTCAAAATTTGGCTTGGAAAAAATATGTTGAATTGATAAGTTCTAGAGCTAACAGAGTTTTTAATGTTTTGAAGACATTGTGTAGAACCTCCTGGGGAGCTGACCCAAAAATATTGTTGTTATTATATAAATCTTTGATCCGTAGTCATTTTGAATATGGTTTTCTCTGTTTTGCTGGTGATAGAAGGTTAGTAGATATTCTTGATAAAATACAAAATAAAAGTTTGAGACTCATTACCGGAGCATTTAAAAGTACTCCAATCAATGCAATGCAAGTTGAATGTAAACTTCCTCCTTTAAGTATAAGATTTTGTTACTTGAAGGAAAGGTTCCTATTAAAACTTTATAGTAAAAATAATAATCACTTGTTTTCCAATTTGAAACAATCATGTACACCGTCCATCTGTAGCTTATCATATATACTTCAGGGCTTTTCTCAGTATGTAAATTTTCTTGAAACTCTGCAAATTCATAAGTCATCTATTCTTCCATGTTATCAGGGAGATTTTGACAGCAAATTTCCTGCAATTGACATCATTATTGATCACAATTTATCCACTAAAGAAGATGTATATGGTAAATTTCATGAATTTACTGATCATAGATTTATGTATACTGATGGGTCTAAAACTGAGTCAGCAGTGTCATTTGCTATTTTTGATGAGCTAATGAATTCTGGTACTGGTTATAAAATAAACTCAAACACAAGTATATTCACAGCTGAGGCTGTGGCTATACTTGCTGCCCTAAAGCACATTAGGCATACAAATGATGGATGTTGTCAATGGGTAATAGTAAGTGACAGCATGAGTGTTCTTGAAAATCTCAAAAATAATAGGTTGAATGCTAACACAAACTATTTTATATCATTGATAAAAGAATCTTGGTTACAATTGTCTTTTCATAACATTAAGGTTTTGTTCATGTGGGTCCCTTCGCATGTTGGTGTGATGGGCAACGAAAGGGTTGATTTCCTAGCTAGAGCTATAACAAATTCTGCTGATGTCCCAGATTCAAGTAGTTTCCTCAACATTTCTGTTCCTTGTACAGACATAGCTCCTCTATTGAAAAAAAGGTCCATTGATATATGGAAAAGGCACTGGAATCATACAGTTCAAATTGAAAATAAAGGTATGTGGTATGCAGTATACAATATTCCCATAGGAACCATGCCTTGGTTCTGTAAAACCAATACTTACATGAACAGGAAGTTTTACTCCACCATACTCAGGCTTCGTTTTGGTCACTGTCGACTGAATTATCATTTGTCTCGTCTCAAAATTGTTCACAGTCCGCTTTGTGATCATTGTAATTCTCAAGCAGAGCAATCTCTTGCTCACATTTTCTTTGAGTGCTCATCTTTTGGCATCCAGCGCCTTGTGCTGATGGATGAGCTTATTGAAATTTATGGTAGCCCTGATTTGGTACCGCGCTCCATTCAGGCTCTTCTTGTAAATAGCTCGACGTATTTATCTTTGTTTAATTTTATTAATAATACAGTTGGACAAATTTAACTCATGGTGTCCAAAGTTAATTAGCTGTCATGTCTATAAAATATGTTTAATAAATTTATTTTCATTGACATAAATATAATTTGTATATAAATAATTGTAAATAATACTATTTGGAATAATTTGTAGGAATTAGAGTAGGTATACTGTTTACGTACGAATATGATAATAGTGAATAGTCGCTTCCCGTCAGTTGGGGGGGTTAAAAAAAAAAAAAAAAAATTAGAGGACTTGACATTTGGCTCTTTACCTAAAATGAAAAATATTGGACTTGACCCAAGATTTTGTGTAATAACAAATCTTAAACATGGATTTTATTGAAATAAACTGAAGACTCTATACGGATTAACTTTTCATGGAAAATAAGAAACTGATGAATTTACCTGGATTTGATTACTATGGATAAATATAAAACTAATGAATTTTATTGGATTTCCTTATATTCTGGATTTACATACTGATGAATTTTACTGGATTTAACCTACTCAAGAAAAATGCTAACTAATGACTAGGCAGCATGGTCTCAGACCTTAGCCTGTTCCGTCAGGAACAAATGGAAAAAAAAAAAAAAAAAAATTAGATAATGTCAATGTAATGATTTGTTTGTCAAAGTCTGTTTTTTTAGTAGAGTAGGTAGGCGTAGGTACTCACGTACTCACTTTGTCTGTGGCTCAAACTGAACTGGTCAACAACTTACTGCAAGCAACTTCCTTGGCTCCGGCGGCTCCACGTTTTGTCCAGTGTTCTGCGGTATAGAAATAGTCTACAAGATAAAAAATCCAACTGTTTCCCTCAAACTTTTGAATAAAGTGGGTCTGGTGCATCTAAAAACGAAACCATGTTGATATACATTTTGGTATTTCTGCTTGTGTTAATCGCTTTGGGGCTTGTTATTCATTTCTCATTGGATAGAAAAGTAATTTACAAAGACTTGAAAGGTAAACATGTAGTCATAACTGGTGGATCTAGTGGAATAGGAAAAGCTGCGGCCGTGGAGGCCGCGAGGCTTGGGGCTAATGTTACTGTTATCGGTCGTGACGTCGGTAAACTGACCAGTGCTGTCGCCGAGATAACCGCGAATTGCTTGGATAAAAACAACCAACAAATACTATCTGTCGGATTAGACGTGACCTCTGATTACAAAACAATAGAACAAAGTTTCAAATCCATAGAAGAGAAGCTTGGCCCCATATTTATGTTGGTAAACTGTGCTGGGATGTGCATATGCGGCGAGTTTGAAAAAATAAATGTTGATGTTATAAAACAGATGATTGATCTCAACTATTTTGGCACTGCATACCCTACTCGGTATGTTTTACCAGGAATGAAGGAAAGAAATGAAGGTCTGATTGTGTTTGTGAGCTCTGAAGCTGCATTAGTTGGTAAGTTACTACAGTTAAATATTTATAAATTGTTAGAGCTGATTTTCAGCATTCAACCTTGTGACACTAATCAATGTCTGATGCTTAAACTTTCCAGGTATATACGGGTACAGTGCTTACAGCGCTGGCAAATGGGCAGTCAGAGGGCTAGCAGAGTCTGTGATTATGGAGCTTGTCGGTACTGGTGTAAGGTTGACAATTTCATTCCCACCTGACACTGACACTCCTGGCTTGAAGAATGAAGATCTTACTAAACCAGAAGAAACCAAACTTATCTCTGGATCCGCTGGCTTGCACTCAGCTGATGATGTTGGAAAGCAAATGATTCATGATGCTCTCGTAAGTTATTTATACTCCAGTCACAAATTTTTCCCCTGTAAAACGGCAATATATTTATTTCTGTGAGTCCCAAAACGGGCACAGGTAACTTAATTTATGGCCAAAAG
Organism: Xestia xanthographa; assembly: GCA_905147715.2. Classification (NCBI taxonomy): domain Eukaryota; kingdom Metazoa; phylum Arthropoda; class Insecta; order Lepidoptera; family Noctuidae; genus Xestia; species Xestia xanthographa. Next base: position 15,479,295 of record LR990659.1, on the reverse strand, counting down.
CATATGCATGATTAATATACTTCTTTATAGCATTCATTGCAAATGGCTAGTTTCAGACTGTAGTGTAGGTAAGGAAAAATATGGGTAATTGAAATTTTTCCTTTTAACTGAACAATTAGGTATTCCTAGCACGCTATTATACAACTAATCTAGCTGCAAGAGAGATCTCCTAAGCTACATTTCCCCAAGACAATTATTTGAATAAAATTAAATGCTGTTTTTTATTTTTTTTCAGGTGGGCAAGACATATTCTGTGTACAGCCTTTCTGGCACATTACTAAGTACTTTGTTTGGAGGATCCATTGAAAGTGGTTGGCAGGTTGTCTTACAAGTGTTCTCCATGGGACTGCTAAGAATTGTCATGGTTGGAATCTTACTCTCATTTTATAATATTGTTAGAGATGGTCTTAAAAAGAAGGGTAATGCTAAAAACAAATAGCACTAAAAAAAAACATATAATCGTGCTCTTAATTGTAACAGAAACAACTTCTATTCATTCAAAGGAATTGATGCCAGAAATAAATATGGTCTGAGAAAATTATGATAAAATGTTAATCCATAATGTTAATCAGATACTGATTTCAAATATGTTAACTATTATGTAAATCATTTATTAGTAATATATTATGTAAATATGTAACATGATTTAGCTTATATATTAAGTTAACTCCTCAATAATTATTCATATTTTTGTCTACTAAAAATATAGCAATTAAAGCTGCAAGTTAGCTTCATTCCTAATTGTTTATTTATATTGTATAATTATCCTATTTAAATACCTACAAACTTTTTTTAGTGTCTTTTTTTTGTTCATGCAAATGACCTTTGTGTGTTTTTGTTTTGTTTCACATAACATTGTTTGTTATTCATAATTTTTTGTAAGAGGGTTTTACTATTTCTTGGGTTTTTGTTGAATAACCAGGAACTATTGTATATAAATAGTATGTTGGGATAAAAAAAAGTACAGTGATCTGCCAAAAATGCTTTTCCAAACTTAGCTTTTAAGTGAATATGAAACAAACTTAGCTTCTATATTTTTATTTCATTTTACATGTATTTTTTTTTGTGCACTGTAACAGATAACTTATGACAATAAGTTATTTTTATTTAGTCAAAGGTAGTTTTTTACTAAGTCAGATTAAATAATAACAGTATTAAGTACACCACCAATCATTTAATAAGATAATAAATGCATATTTTGAGATAATAACTACTGTGTTTAACTAACTATGTACTACATGAGTTCTGTTGGTACATCAGTTTGAAGCCATCGCCAACGTAAGATTCGTCAGATCGAAACCATAGTACAATAGGTCCTGCACCATTATCTGAAAGAAAAAAAAGTGCAAATACAAATGAGAAAATGACTGCCGTCAAGTATAACTTATTACAGGTAGGCAGTGGCCCGAAAGTCTGACGACCAGTCTTACCAAGGGGTATTATCTGGGCCAAGGGGCAAGGGGTATCGTATTATTTATTAGTACTGACTGGGCTGTTGAAATCAGATAGTCGGTCGTTGTATGTAAAATAATGATATTCAGCTGCATTTAGACGTATATTCCCAGTCGCCCCCGCGGGGATTGTCACCGAAGGCAAAGAGTACGTTACCCCAGCAGGAAAGTGTCTCCTAGAGATATATGAGTGGAACGTTTAATTAGTGCCCTAACTGCTGTCAATGTGCCCCCACTTAAAAAATGTGTGCCCCCTGTCGTTTTGGAAATAAACGGAAAAAACGATTCCTGCTGGGGTAACGTTTTTCTAGCAGGAAAATTCTAAACGAATGATCGGAGGGAGAAACATTGTGCATGGCCTTGTAGCTTATGTTAGTGCCACAATGTGCCCCAAAAATAAAATGTGTGCCCCTTCAGGTTTTCGAGATATTGCGTTTCCTGCTGGAGTAACGTTTTGCAGAATCGTATATCTCTGAAACCATTGTATGTACCCCTGTAGAATAAACATACACGAGTAGCTCTTAATGTGTGCCCCTTAGTGCCCCAATTAGATTTAAGAAAATATTTCTAATTTCCAAGTTATCGCGGTTTTATGAAAACTCGAAAAAACATCGCAGCGCCTAAATGAGACAAGGTATAAGCTCGCTGAAAACTGTATTCTGTCCGTCTTGACACTAATAATAACCATACAAAGTTTCAGAACTGTTCATGCATGCGTTTTTGAATTATCTTGTTATAAGTCAAAACGATGATCCCAGATGTGTAGGTGTAAACCAATAATGTGTGCCTTTAGTCAAGAATATAATGGTGAAAATATTCAGCTTGGAATGTTTCACAATAAGTAAATATCGACAAAAAACTAAACATGTAAATAACGGCTGGTTATCCGACCAAATTCGAATGACTACTAAAAAGCGACGGATTCATACATAACGATAACCTTCTTTATTGGACGTATTATACCTAAGCTGTCGTCCATACCACAGTATAAATATGGACAGTACGGAAACTACCTACAAATGCTCGAAACCGCACACTAACACAAACATGCGCATCGACGGGGTCCCCATAGTCTAAGATCCCTTACAAAACGACCTTCACCGAGCTGGTTAATGGATGAAAAGTATTTTATATCAAATTAAATATGTCCATAAATATATTACAAATGGGTTGACTAAAAAAATTAGTTAAGAACATGATTAATTAGCAATTTAAAAATTATATATTTTTTAAACATTTCTCTGGTTTGGTTAATAGACAAATTCCATACCAATTGAAAGTATGAAGCTTACAGAATATGCAAAGGTTAACCGGTTAACCTAACGTATGCATATTCTACAGGCTTCATACTTTCGATGGGTATGGAATTTGTCTATAAACCAAACCAGAGAAATGTTTAAAATATATATAATTTTAAAGTTGCTAATTAATCATATTCTGAACTGAAATTTTTTAGTCAACCCATTTGTAATATATTTATTGACATAATTTAATTTGATATAAAATACTTTTCATCCATTAACCAACTCGCTGAAGGTCGTTTTGTAAGGGATCTTAGACTATGGGGACCCCGTCGATGCGCATGTTTGTGTTAGTGTGCGGTTTCGAGCATTTGTAGGTAGTTTCCGTACTGTCCATATTTATACTGTGGTATGGACGACAGCTTAGGTATAATACGTCCAATAAAGAAGGTCATCGTTATGTATGAATCCGTCGCTTTTTAGTAGTCATTCGAATTTGGTCGGATAACCAGCCGTTATTTACATGTTTAGTTTTTTGTCGATATTTACTTATTGTGAAACATTCCAAGCTAAATATTTTCACCATATATTCTTGACTAAAGGCACACATTATTGGTTTACACCTACACATCTGGGATTGAGCTGGTTCCTTGTATTTTGCCGTCAAAGTTATGTCACAATCGTTTTGACTTATAACAAGATAATTCAAAAACGCATGCATGAACAGTTCTGAAACTTTGTATGGTTATTATTAGTGTCAAGACGGACAGAATACAGTTTTCAGCGAGCTTATACCTTGTCTCATTTAGGCGCTGCGATGTTTTTTCGAGTTTTCATAAAACCGCGACAACTTGGAAATTAGAAATATTTTCTTAAATCTAATTGGGGCACTAAGGGGCACACATTAAGAGCTACTCGTGTATGTTTATTCTACAGGGGTACATACAATGGTTTCAGAGATATACGATTCTGCAAAACGTTACTCCAGCAGGAAACGCAATATCTCGAAAACCTGAAGGGGCACACATTTTATTTTTGGGGGCACATTGTGGCACTAACATAAGTTACAAGGCCATGCACAATGTTTCTCCCTCCGATCATTCGTTTAGAATTTTCCTGCTAGAAAAACGTTACCCCAGCAGGAATCGTTTTTTCCGTTTATTTCCAAAACGACAGGGGGCACACATTTTTTAAGTGGGGGCACATTGACAGCAGTTAGGGCACTAATTTAACGTTCCACTCATATATCTCTAGGAGACACTTTCCTGCTGGGGTAACGTACTCGAAGGCAAATGGGAATAAAAATTCCCAGTCGCCACCGGTGGTGCTACTGACCCTAACAAAGTAGGCAGATGTTGATGACTGTCGTCAAGTATAAATAGCGCGGCCCAGGGAAGCATAGCACAAAGGGGATAGCGATAACCCTATTCACAGCAATGAGCCACCCTCAACAAGGCTACCAATGATGATGATGAATATAAATAAATTGAAAAGTGTACATAAGTACCTATGTTTAAACAAATATATCGTAAATTCCAGTAAAAAAGTAAGCTGAAAAATGAGAAACCTGTTACTGGCGCATCTACAGTGAAGTCCTGAAAAACAGAGCCATCGTTGAGGCGTTCGCCGCAGAGCCTAGTCGCAGCTATCAGCAACCAATCGCTTGGACAGTTCAGGATTTCGACTCCAGCTTGTCCAGGTGGGATCACTGGCACTACGTCTATCAACATACAGAATATTAGGTACGCGTGCATTCTTGTTCATTCTCTTTCTTACTTTTATAAGCACAGGTTCCCAACGGAGGCGGTACCTCCCCCTAGTAGGCGCTGGAGCTTTTCGTGGGGGTGGTACCTCCCCCTAGTACCGCTTGAGGTTTTCGTGGGGGCGGTACCTCCCCCTTTTATTTTTAATTTGTGATTATTGATAAATTATAGAATAAAAATGGTGTAACAAACTATTATGTAAAAGGGGAAGGATGGAATTTTTTTTTCTTATTACGGGGGCGGTAGTCGATAAAAAGGTTGGGAACCATGGGTCTAAAGTGAATGGGTTAGGTTAGGCAAATAAGCTCCATGGTCGAATACATCATCGCTTACCATCAGGTGAGAAAATAGTCAAACGTTAGAGCCTATCATTAATAATGAAGCAATGTTATATAGCTCATTAGGTCAATATTTCCTTGTCCTGGAAACTGCACCTACTTCTGATGAGAAACTTGAAGTACCTACTCTTACTTATACCGGGCACCGGGTGAGGAAAAAGCCGAAAAGGTACCTAAACTAAAATACTATAACAAAGTAAAACTAATAAGTATTAAAAATGTATGACGTATTAACGCTATTTTTTCTTCACTGTAAAAGCTACTACTGTAGAGCGTTTATAATTGTTTTTAAGCAAGGCCGTAGCCGGGAATTTAATTCAGGGTGAGATTTGCACCGAATAATGATTTTAGAGCAAGAGCGAGCGAAGCAAAAAATAAATTGTCATAGTCACATAATTATCACTAAGCACATAATATTATAAAACAAAGTCCTCCGCCGCGTCTGTCTGTCTGTCCCTATGTATGCTTTTTTTTTAATAGACAGAGTGATTCAAGAGGAAGGTTGTAATAAGTATATAATTTGCGGGCGGGCGAAGCCGCGGGCGTCAGCTAGTATCATCATATAAACAGGAATGGTTTTAAACAACACTGAAACGCCGTTAATTAAACGAATTCTTATCATCATAATGCAGTCTATTGTCAGGCATTATCTACGGTCAATTGAGCATAGACTGCATAGACTGAATTATATTTAATAGGTATGCAGAGTCACAGTGATTAAGGTAATAATGTCGCCATTATGTGAACTTACATGTGTCGTAATTGACAATCTGCATGTTACCGCTGTTGGTGTATGTGACACTGCAGATCTCTGCTTTACGCTCTAGGCACATAGCGTAATTGAGATTGTTCTGAAATTGAAATGCATAGTTTATTCAAAATTAAAGATAGTTTCAGAAGAGATGTGTACCTAAATAAAAGCCAATGAACAGCGTGTAAAAAAGACTAGGAAGGAATCCATAGCAGGGTTGCTAATTGTTGATCGAAGATAGCAGGTTTAAAAAATAAACAATTTTACTTTTGAAAATTCGAATGGTTTCTTCGAGAAAAAATTGGTACCTAACATCACTTTTTGGAGTTCTTCCCCTAGTCCCGGGACACGGGACCACTTCAACTTTCCTCTCTATTTTTAGGGTTCCGTAGTCAACTCAACTAGGAACCCTTATAGTTTCGCCATGTCTGTCCGTCCGTCCTCGCTTAATCTCTGTGACCGTCAGCACTAGAAAGCTGAAATTTGGTACCAATATGTAATATCAATCACGCCAACAAAGTGGTAAAATAAAAATTGGAAAAAAATGTTTTATTAGGGTAGCCCCCCTATATGTAAAGTGGGAAGTGATTTTTTTTTTAATTTCAACCCTAACGTGTGATATATTGTTGGAAAGGTATTTAAAAATGAATAGGGGTTTCCTAAAATCATTTTTTGATAATGTCAATAATTTCGGAAATAATCGCTCTAAAAGTAAAAAACAATGTGTCCCCCCCCCTCTAACTTTTGAACCATAAGTTTAGAAAATATGAAAAAAATCTGAAAAGTAGAACTTTATAAGGACTTTCTAGGTACAAAAAAGACAAAAAGTGGTACAAAATAATTTCTGGACTAAGTTTGTAGTATATTCGTATATGCAAGCATTTTTACATAATGGATACCCACCTTTAAACTCATAAGTGGGAACACTTATTGTGACGGACGGGAAACTACGGAACCCTACACGGAGCGTGGCCCGACACGCTCTTGGCCGGTTTTTATTTTATTAAAACTTTATGCACATAATGTACAAAGGCGGACTTAACATGCCTTGGGCATTTTCTACCAGTCTACCTTATGGTGATGCATGCCGAGCCAAAACAGTAGGTGCAATTTTATTAAATAGTACAGAAAATTTAATTATTTTCTGTGACCTAAATGTCTTACAAATAGAATACCTACTAAATAACTCGGGGATCTAGCAATGACGATGTCAGATTTATCTCGATAGTTGAAGGATTCTAAGTAGCCTTGGTTTTCTGTGTAGTACTGCAGACAGCCTGTTGGTGCAGCTAGATCATCTGACGACGTCAATTGAGTTACCTGTAATAAGTATAATAAATGACTGACGTAATTTAGAGCTGTCAAATTTAATAGGAACATATATATTTACATACAAATGAAGGGTGCACGTAAAAACACGACGACTAAAAACACGGTGAAGCGTAAGGCATAAACTAGTTTGAGATCTATCTGATCTCTACTTAGTTCATAGCTATACTCTATAGCCGTCCTTTTCTAGCACTGCCTTTTAGTAAAAGATAGCAATAGCCCAAATTAAGTTTAGTTTGTGCACAACATAATCGACACCAATATTTATGGCTGTCTTATTCCTTTTTTAGAAGTCGCTTAATTGTCTTACATTTTTTAAGTAGGTCATCATGGCAGTAACTCACTGTCTAGTCGCAGGAACGATATAATTAGCGAAAACAAATAGTTGCCGTCATCGGGCACACGACATGAGTGGAGCAAACGTTATTAAAAAATAATCGGAGTTCCTAACACTGCACGAGACGGCACGGTTAGCAGAATGGCACAGTGGGTTTAGTGATTGGTTGATTGTGTTACATTTGCTTCCTGGGTTCGATTCTCGTGCATAAACCATTTATTTCTACCTATTTAAACGCCGCTCAACACGAGACGTGTTTATGTTTCCTTCTTATTATGTGAACCTGTCATCCATATAGAAATAGGAATATTAAGTAAGTAGATAGGTACTTTACCTTAATTGCAAATAGTCTGCTATCAGAAGAAATGGTTTGGAAAGTTAAATAAATGGGTCCGTCGACATCACCAAGTTCAATGTAAACTGAAAACAAGTTTTGATATCAAACGAGGCATGAAATTGTAAAATATCGGTACTTAGCTAATAAACCGAGGTAGGTAAGAAAAAAAATCATAACGCCGAGTTGTCTGAAGCGTTGGGCAGTGGTGTATTAATCAATAAATATCGCTGGACATTACACACATCGCCTTCTAGTGCCACTCTAAGCAACGAGGCTTGTATATAAGTAGACTAGCTGTTGCCCGCGGCTTCGCCCGCGTGAAGTTCGGTAACTGTCCCACTGGATCATACTAAAGGGACAATAGTGTCCTCCATGTTAATCCAGGTTATAAACTATCTATGTGCCACATTTCATAATCATCACAATTATTATTATCACAATCACCATCACTATCACAACCGCCATCATTATCACAATCACCATCACTATCACTATCACAATCACCATCACAATCCCCATCACCATCACTATCACAGTCACCATCATTATCACCAATTCTCATCATTAACACAACCACCATAATTACCACAATCATTATCACAATCACCATAACAATCACAATCACCATCACAATCACCATCACAATCACCATCACAATCACCATCACAATCACCATCACAATCACCATCACAATCACCATCACAATCACCATCACAATCACCATCACAATCACCATCACAATCACCATCACAATCACCATCACAATCACCATCACAATCACCATCACAATCACCATCACAATCACCATCACAATCACCATCACAATCACCATCACAATCACCATCACAATCACCATCACAATCACCATCACAATCACCATCACAATCACCATCACAATCACCATCACAATCACCATCACAATCACCATCACAATCACCATCACAATCACCATCACAATCACCATCACAATCACCATCACAATCACCATCACAATCACCATCACAATCACCATCACAATCACCATCACAATCACCATCACAATCACCATCACAATCACCATCACAATCACCATCACAATCACCATCACAATCACCATCACAATCACCATCACAATCACCATAACAATCACCATCACAATCACCATCACAATCACCATCACAATCACCATCACAATCACCATCACAATCACCATCACAATCACCATCACAATCACCATAGCTATCACCACCACTCTCAGAATAACTATCACAATCATCATCACCATCACAATCACCATCAAAATCAGTATCACAATCACCATCATCGTTATCACAATCATTATCATCGTATTCACAATCGCTATCATCATTATTACAATCACTATCGTCGTAATCACAACCATTATCATCGTATTCACAATCATCATCATCACAATCATTATAATCGTAATCACAATCATTATCATCGTAATCACAATCACTATCATCTTAATCACAATCATCATTATCACAATCACCATCATTATCACAATCACTAACACTATCACAATCAAAATCACAATCACCATCACCATCACCATCACCATCACAATCACCATCAGTATCACAATCACCATCACAATCACTACCCTCGTTATCACAATCATTATCATAGTAATCACAATAATCTACATCATTATTACAATCACCATCATTATTACAATCACCATCACTGTCACAATCACAATCACAATCACCATAACCATTGCTATCACCATCACAATCACTGCCACTTTCACAATCACCATCACCATCACAATCACCATCAAAATCACTATCACAATCACCATCATCGTTATCACAATCATTATCGCCGTAATCACAATCATTATCATTTTAATCACAATCATCATCATCACAATCTCCGTCCTCGTTATCACAACCATCGCTATCACCATCACAATCACCGACACCATCACAATCACCGTCACTGTCACAATCACCATTACAATCACAATCACAGTCACCATAATCGTTATCACAATCATTATCATCGTATTCACAATCATCATTATCACAATCATCACCATCGTAATCACAATCATTATCATCGTAATCAAAATCATCATCATCACAATCATCGTCATCCTTATCACAATCATCATCATCGTAATCACAATCATTATCATCTGGATCTCAAAATAAATGCCATTTTCGGAATCAGCACCCCTGATTATCTCGGTAGCGACACCCATATTGATTTTTAGACATTTCAACCCCATCGCACCCCAACAGGGAATGGTATTATTTCAGGTCTGCCACATTAAATCTTAAAATCGTTGTTTTTGTAATACACCCGACCCAATTCACCATAAAAACAATACCTATTTTGAATTTCAGGCTTTGTTACCCCATTTCCCCCTTTAGGGGTTGAATTCTGAAAAAAAAAACTGAAACACAAAAGTTTACTCATTTATCGATAGGAGTACTCCTGTTAAGTTTCGAATAAAGTAGTCTAACTAATCTTATTTCCCCACGTAATCTTTGGACTCCCGTTCTAACCCCTAAGGGGGTGAATTTTGAAAAATCCTTTCTTAATGCACCCCTAAACCTCATAAAGAACCTTTGTGCCAAATTTGGAATCTCTAGACTCAGCGGTTTGGGCTGTGCATTGATTTTTATACTTTGCCACCCCATTTCCCCCTCTTAGGGGTTGAATTCTGAAAAAACCTGAAACCCGTTTCTACTAATTTATCAATAGGAGCACTCCTGTGAAGTTTCGAATAAAATAGTCTAACTAATCTTGTTTTACCCATACAAACTTTGGATTCCCGTTTAACCCCCTTTGGGGTTGAATTTTGAAAAATCCTTTCTTAGTGCACCCTTAGACCACATAAGAAACCTACTTGCCAAATTTGGAATCTCTAGACTCAGCGGTTTGGGCTGTGCATTGATTTTTATACTTTGCCACCCCATTTCCCCCTCTTAGGGGTTGAATTCTGAAAAAACCTGAAACACGTTTCTACTCATTTATCAATAGGAGCACTCCTGTGAAGTTTCGAATAAAATAGTGTAACATTCATTCATTCATTCATTTATTTATTCGTGAACAATTTACATTGTGTTGAATATACATGCAATTTACATAAAATAATTATAATAACTATGAATAATTAAATAACATTCCAAGAAGTTCAAAATATAGTGCCCAACAGTTACAAATATCATGTCCAAACAGTTTTAAAATACTAATATACAGTTCTAAAATAATATAATTATAATGTCAAACACTTCTAAAATACCATGTCAAAACAGTCATAGAACAATATAATTAAAATGTCAAACAGTTTTAAAATAAAATATCAAACAGTTTTAAAATAAAATGTCAAACAGTTTTAAAATACAATGTCAATATAGTTGTAAATATAATGTCAAATAGTTTTAAACATGATGTCAAGAGATTTTAGATTATAAGTCAAAAGTTTTCATATATTATTGTGTGGCATTAGTTCCGATATGTTGTATATACATTTTTCTATTAAAAAGGCCTTTAACTTTACTTTAAACAAGTGGGTGTTATAAATCAGGGTCTTTAGTTCAGAAGGCAACTTGTTGAATATCTCTACAGCTTGGTACTTCGGGCAATGCTGTACTATATTAAATTTTGGTGCTATTTGTTGTTTGAAGATTTTTCTTCGCGTGTTCTCTCTAAGCTCACGTTCCTCTAGTGATTCAAACTCATGTAGGTACTTTGCAAAAAGACTTAAGAGGACCAATATATATAGACTAGGTACCGTTAATATTCCCAATTTTTTAAAGTAATCTCTGCATGAGACACGCTGTGACACTTTAACTATTGTCCTTATGGCTCGTTTCTGTAAGATGAAAGCTCTCTGCCAGTTTGAACTATAACTATTTCCCCAGAGCACGATGCTATACCTTATCCTAGACTCGACCAGGGCATAATATACAGCCTTTAACTGTTCTATATTCAACTCATCCCTAAGGCTCCTTAGTGCGTAACATGCTGACGATATGGATGAATCAATAGCAGCAAGCTCCGGTTTCCAATTCAAATGTGAATCTATGTTAATTCCTAAAAATTTAACCTTATCCACTAATTCAATCTTGTCTCCATTTATTTGTATATCTAAGTTATCTTTATTACGAGTCGTAGTCTTAAATAATATGAGGTTAGTTTTGCTTGTATTTAGTATTAAATTATTGGCTGTAAACCATTCACAAATTTTACCTATAATTGTATCAGTATTTAATGTCAATTTTTCTATGTCTTTTGCACCAATTATTATGTTTGTGTCATCAGCAAAAACAACAAGTTTCTCGTTTGGATGAGTTTTATTTATGAAGTTGAGTAAGTCATTAGTAAAAATAATATATAGTACAGGTCCTAAAATTGAGCCTTGAGGTACACCACGTTTCATATATGTCAATTTTGACTTGTTTATCACTTCGTGATTGTTCTCGTCTATACTTTTAATTTCTACATACATTCGTCTGTTTTTTAAATACGAAGTCATAAGTTGTAATGTCTTGCCCCTTATACCATAATGTTCGAGTTTAGTTAGAAGTAGTTCATGATCTATGGTGTCAAAAGCGGAACTGAGGTCAACAAATAGTCCAACTACTTTCATTTTTTCATTCAATTTACTAATTATGTCGTTTATTAAAGTGTTCATTGCATCCAAGGTACCAACTCCTTTCTGATATCCATATTGTCTCAGATTGATAATTTTATTAATACCTAAATGTACCATCAGCCTAGTTTTAATAATTTTTTCAAAGAGTTTTGATAAAGTGGGTAATAAGGATATGGGGCGATAATTTTTTGGATCAGTCTTAGTGCCCTTTTTATATATCGGAATCACTTTGGCCAACTTTAGCTGATCAGGAAAGATTGACTCTTCGATGCATTTATTGAAGAAATCTGAAAGAGGAGAAGCTAATAGTTCTATATTCTCCTTTAAAATTGCTATTGGTACGTCGTCGAAGCCGCAAGAATGTTTATTGGCCATTTTCCTAACCAACTTTGTAATTTCGTTTGGCGTAGTTGCTTTGAAAGTTATTTCACTTTCAACTCTGTTCGTTGAATCGATCAGAAAATGCATTGCTGTATTTTTATCTTTATTTGCTGCTGATGATTTTAATATAAAACTGTCGCTAAAAATATTTGCTATATCCTGAGGATCATTAATTACTTTATTGTCTAGATTTAAGATCAGGTTTTTACGTTTCTTGTTTTTCTTCTTTTTAGTATGTTCGTTTACTATTTTCCATGTTTCTTTCGCTATATTTTTTGCACCACTTAAATATCGGGATATAGCTTGCTTTTTGGCTTGCTTAATAACTCTTCTGTGAATACGAACGTAGTTGATTTTATACTTTGTGATGCTGGCATTATTTAATGTTCCAGAGCACAGTACTCTTTTCATTTTACTTGATACTTTAATACCTTTAGTAATCCACTTTATTGAATGGTTATTTTTAGATTTTATTCTTATTGTTTTTTTGGGATAACAATCTTGAAATATTTTGTTAAAATGGCTTAAAAACTGATTTATTCCCATATTAGTCCAAGTTTTGTTCGTTAAATTTCTTTTGAAAACAGAATTGTTTTTCTGATTAAATGATCTTTTAGTTACTGTGGTGTACTCGAAACTTTTTGATTTTATGTTGTTTTCGTCAAGAGCTAGATAACAGAAAAGTCCAGCATGACCATCAGCTAAGCCATTATAATCCACAAAACACTGCTCTATGTAATCACTGTCAATATTTGTGATTATGTTATCTAAACACGACTGAGAGTTATTTCGTATAAAGGTCGGAGTTCTGACAAGGTATCTAAAATTGTAACAAGTCAACGTACTTAAAAACTCAGAAGATTTTTTATTTTCAACAAGTACGTCAACATTGAAGTCCCCACATATGATACAGTTTTTGTCGATAAAAAATTCTAATAATTTTTCTAAGCTAGAGATGAAGCTTTCGAAGTTTTTATCATATGGACTTCGGTAACAGCAACAAATGTATAATCCTGTTGCAGCATCCTTTACGCAACATATCTCGAAACTTTCGGCTCTGTAAAACTTACTGATTGACTCAATATTTTCGCATTCTTTCAATTGATGTGCCAAAATGAGACTACCTCCCCTTTTCTTGTTTTTCCTTGTGTTACATGCAACTAAATTATAATTCGACATAGTAAATACACTGGCAGATTTGTCGTTTAAGAAGTGTTCTGATATACATAAATAGTCCACGAGATTACCTGAAGTTTCTATATATAATTCGAGTTCAGTTTTTTTATTGCTTATTCCACATACATTTTGATGAAAAATCTTTAAACAACTAGTATCTGATAAAAGGGAGTTATTACTTACGTTAGTAGTACTTTCATTATCGTTACCATATTTACATGCATTATTATCAAAGTTATTATTAACGAAAAAGCTGAGAGGTTTGCCCAGTTGTGCTATCGTTTAATGGGTGGTCTACAGGGAATAATGTCATGTCAATTTTAATATTATCCTTAATGTTTTTAAATATCTGTAGTGTTCCAGCTTTATTTAATTTACCCGATGTGCTAGAAAACATGTCAAAAGTTAGACCATAGTTGGAGTCGAAAAAATATGCGTATTTATTATATTGTATGTCCATGCAAAGGAGGTTATTAAATAGTTCCACCTTGTAATTATAAATGGGCGCTCCCAGTATATATGTGGGCGTGCTGACAATTATATTAGTGTGTGTCAAATTTGCTAAGCCTTCATTGATTTCTCTCACTAAGTTAATAGGGTTATCATTGTCTCTGATATCAGTTTCGCCTAATACAATTATACAGTAGTCATTTAAGTTAAAATCTCTTAATTTTGATTCTATGCCGGCTAAAAGGTGTTTTATATTACAATTTGGTACAGAATAACTACAATAATTAAAGTCGTTTGCGAAGTTATCCTCGACAGTTTGAAGCCTCCCCCGCTGTGAGCTGTTACTTAGCACACACAATTTTCTTGGCTTGATATCTTTATGAATTGTCTGCTTGCTGTTTAGATGTATGGTTTTTTTTTGCGGTGGTGTCGAATTGGTAGCTATTTTGTGGTTTATTGAATTTGATTCAGTGCTTGAAATCTGATTACATTCTTTTATTATAGGCGTAGTAATTTCATCTTCGTACGGAATTTTCTTTAGTCTCGGGGTTCTGTCAGTCTTTTGTTTCAGTTTACTTTTTTGTCCAGATCGAGGTGTAACCTTAGTTTTGTCTACCAGATTTATAGTTTTGTATGCATCAATAACCTTGAAATATTTCTGCAGATCTGATTTTAATCTAAAGTTTTCCGAATTAAGGTTCTCAATTTCTTGGTGAGCTACTAATAAATCGTCCGATAGTTGCTTTACTTTTTCGTTTAGGTCGACTACAGTTTGACTAGTATTCAATGACGTGTTGGGCAAACTGGTCATGGTAGCATCAAATAGTGTTGAACTGTCTCTGCTGATGTCATTTAAAGAACTGGTTCTTTGTATTTTACGGTACGTGATATTACTGCATGCCTCCATTGTTAACCAAGATAATAATGTAAATATTCTAAATTTTACAAATTGTTCGTGTAACGGAACGTCGTCTCAAAAGGCTGGAGTTCAGTACAGTAAAAGTCAGGTTTCCGAACGAAGATTCTTATATCAAGTCACAGTCAACTTCGGTGTGATTGGTCAATGGTTTGTCATTTCGTTTAAATACACCGTTAATGAGTCATATGTTCTTTGTTTACGTTAAATTTTAATTTTATCTTGTTTCTTGTTAATAATTGTTGTTATTATGACACAGTATTCGGTGTGTGGACTTATTGTTATGAATTTTTGCAGCCAAACCTGTTTTTTATGGTGTTGTTGTATTGTAAAAAAAAAAAAATATATACACTTGCACTAGTAACACCTTCTTCAACACGTATTTACAGCTTCAAGCATTGATAACACTGTCACTGATGTAACGACTTATTCAGAGTGTATTACTGCACTTTTATGCCACTTTTATTGAGAAAATATATTATTTAGGAATTAAATCACACAGATCGATGTTTGACGTATGACGTTTGACAGACGAGTGACGTTTGACAGACGAGACTGGCGAAATTCGCAAAGGAAAGGCTTGGGAATCGAACCCAGAAACAAAATAAAAATATGAATAAGAAAAGTGCAAATGCATATTTTATATGCATTTCAGCAAGCATATATGCATATTAGAAAAGTATCAGTTTTACATCCTGAACGGCGTAGATTTCTCATAATCAGCACTTTATGTTGCAGAGGTGTGACATTATTTCAAAAAAACTTTTATAGTTCGATATCTCAAAAACCACCCAGTTTAGACCCCAAGTTATCGGGGTCAATAAAAAACAAGGGGCGGGCGGGGCGTATTTCCGGTCGGCCCCAAGCGGCGAAAACCCACGCTACGCCACTGATAATACTTTAGTGTTTGTTACCATGTTGACCAGAATTGATTCCGCAGAGGATTGGTATTATGCTATTAACATTTTGTCCTGATACAATAAACTGATCTTCTTGACATGAACCATCGGTAGGTGGCAGCAGCTGAAATTATACAATTTTTATTTAATTTAAATACGACTACAAATTAGTGGAGCAGCGGTGGCCCAGTGGTGGCGGCCTCAACTTACGAACGGTAAGTCGTGGGTTCGAACCCGGACAGGCGCATTACTTTGTGTAATTTATTTCATCACCACTGCTCTCAAAACGGTGATGGAAAACATCGTGAGGAAACCGGCATAATGTCCTAGAACCAAATATTCGAAGACATGTGACATCTACCAATCCGCACTGGGCCCGTGTGGTGGATTATATAGCTCATTCCCTCTCATTGAGAGGAGGCCGTGTTCCAGCAGTGGGAACATTATAGGCAGATGATGATGATGATAAATTACTGTATAAAGGGTGGCGATAGTGCCGTGCCCGAATTTTTTAGAGAATTTTATACGGGGCGTTTAAATTAGTATTTTTTTGATTCGTTCAGGGAAACTATTTACTAATGGCTGGCTGGGATTCAGCTGACATTCACTTAACATTTCTTAATGATTGGCTGGTCTTACCTCAAAATTCTTAAAGTCCAAACGTATCTGTTTGATGTCTTCAGAAGCTTTGTCCAAAGTAAAAGCACAGGATAGTCTTTCAGTGCTCGGCGACGGAAAGTCTGGGTTAGTGAACCATCCTGAATCTACAGCAGAGCGGTCGTCACATCCAAATTGAGCTGAAACATTTGGATTTTTAAAGAATTTGGTCATTAAAGAATACTGCTACTGCATTGTTTGTTTATCATGCCTAAAAGGTCCGAATACATAAAACGGGAGGCACTATGGCACAAACAAATATTATTAATTTTAATTAATTTTAAACAGTTTTGCTGTTTGACTGATAAGCAACGTTTGCTCAAATACCTATTTGGGATAGCACCCAAACTTTATGATTCTTTCTTTTTTATACTTTTTAAATTCTTTCGTTATCTGTGTATTATGCTGTGTTTGTTTACTCACACACAAAGGCTCGTACCTAAATACACACACCTCACCACTCATGTCACACTACTCACATCAACGCACATATCCCGTCTAAAGCACACACACAATTACACACTACACAAACTGTCTTACGGAAGCATCCCACACATAAACACAAATATATTTCCTGCAACAACCGATATTCTATTTAAAATCTCCCTCTTGAGTCTTGGCTTCAATTTTCATAATATAATTTTTAATTATGGCTTTACTTAGTGTTTCCGACGACCTAGACGATTCCTTTGACATAGAATGTCGTTCTGTAGAATCACTTGAATCTTGCAGGAGTATCCTTAAAGCTTCCACAGACAATATCAAGGTGCTAACATATAACATCAGAAGCTATCAAAAAAACTTCGACGATTTTGCTATTGCTTTGAATCGTCTGGACTCAGATATCGACTATATAATACTCACTGAATGCTGGCTGTCTGACGGTACTATTATAGAAGATCTACGTGGTTATAGCGCTCACAGAACTACAAATCAAGTAAACAAAAATGGAGGCATTATTGTCTACACAAGAACAAGTCAGAGTAGCAGTATTACTACTATAGAATCCAAGCTTTCCGACGCCGATAGTATATTATTAAAAATTAACAACAATTTCAGTCTCTTAGCCATCTATAGGTCACCTTCCTTCACTAACGCAGAGAATTTCCTCAGGTCCCTTGACTCCACCCTTTTTGAACTCAAAAGCCAACAAACACTAATTGTTGCCGGTGACGTCAATCTTAACATTAACGACTCAAGCAATAGTCAAGTAGCTAACTACGCGTGTCTCATGGCTTCACATGGGTTATCTCCCGCCATTACACTCCCAACAAGACAAGGATCCTGTATCGACCACATATTCATAAAATCACCTGGAATACCTCTTGGTCTTGTATGTAGCTTATCTATTACTGATCATGATCTTGCCCTATGCAGTGTGCCTATTAAACCGGAAAAGTTCAAAAACACTAAGCGATGGCGGGTCAAAACTGACTGGACTGCCGTAGCTAATGAGATTATTAAAACAAACTGGGATTCTGTCACTGATGCAACCTGTGTGAATACTGCACTAAACTATTTTAACAACACGGTATCACGAGCCACTAAGACCCACACTCAAAATGTTAAAATTAGTCGCAAAATGGCTATCACTCAACCCTGGGTTACCCCTGGATTAATAAGGTGCATGCGACACCGTGACAAACTCCATCTTGACTGCAAAGCCAACCCCGATGATCACACAAAAAAATTAATTTACACTAGATATAGGAACCATGCAAACACAATTCTTCGCAATCTCAGAACAACACACAACAGAAAAGAAATTGAAAGTAACCAGAACAATCCCAAAAAACTATGGACAGCAATAAAAGATATATGTAAGACCAAAAAATGCAACACTCAAAACACATCAATTAATTTAATCGCATCCAGTATGTCTCCAACAACATCTCTAGACAACTGCAATCAGCATTTCGTCTCAGTAGGGGAAAAACACTCGGCCAAGATCCTCGACAAACTAGCAACCACTCACCAATCACTAATAGACTCACATAATATAACTCCGAGCTTTAACTCTCAATCATTTTATTTGCACCCGACAGACGAAGACGAGGTCTCTAACATAATACACAATCTGAAAATAGATAGTGCATCGGGGCCAGACCAAGTAACAGTTCCACTAATCATAAACTGCAGAGAAAGCTTAATCAAACCACTCACACATATATTCAACCTCAGTATAGAAACAGGTGTCTTTCCCGACGCCTGGAAAGTTGCTGCAGTTTCTCCTATCTATAAAAGCGGTCCCAAAGACTTACCAGAAAACTACAGACCTATTGCTCTGCTAAGTATAGTCTCAAAAATTCTGGAAAAAATTGTCAATAAAAGACTGGTAAATTTTCTGGACAAAAACAAAATAATCTCGGACAGACAATTCGGATTTCGACGAGGAAAGTCTACTGAAGACGCGGTGTCTCTCTTGACTAATCAAGTTTCACACCACATAGAAAATGGAAAATGCTGCGTCGGTGTTTTTCTTGATTTGGCAAAAGCATTCGACACCGTGTCTCCCGGTATTCTTCTAAAAAAATTAGAAGCTTCGGGGATAAGGGGTGTACCTTTGGAATGGTTCGCTAGCTACTTGTCATCACGGTGCCAATACTCCAAAATAGGCAGTCTCCAAAGTTCCTTGCTACCCGTCACGTTTGGTGTTCCGCAAGGCAGTACCCTCGGCCCAACGCTTTTTACGCTTTATATAAACGATCTAGTAAGCCTCCCTATAAACAGCGCGGAAGTGATCTGCTACGCCGACGACACTGCCATCATCTTTCACGACTCGACTTGGGAACGGGTGTATCGTTTGGCGGAACAAGGCCTCTCTCAGATAGTGCACGCCCTAGACACTAATCTACTTACATTAAATGTCAGTAAAAGTAAATATATTGCTTTCTCAAAAACCAGTGCCTCCAGCCCATCCCAAACTATGTCCATAAAAATACACACTTGCTCACAAGAACACAACAACGCTTCCCACCACACATGCCCATGTGAATTCCTTGAACGAACTGACACAATAAAATACCTCGGAATAATCTTAGATAACCAATTAACTTACAAAGCCCACATATATGCCGTATCCTCCAGAGTGCGAAAACTGATCCATGTCATGAAAAAACTCCGTGACTGTACCCCAATCGATGTGCTGCGAACAGTCTACTACGCACTCTGCCAGTCAATCATGCAGTACTGCATCGGTATATGGGGTCGGGCTTGTAAAACCACATTCATTACATTAGAGAGGGCACAACGGGCACTGATCAAGGTTGCACTTAGAAAACCTTTTAGATTCCCCACAGACCTTGTTTATCAGGAGTTTCAAGTTCTAAGGGTACGACAACTTTTCATATTACAAGCAACGATTAAGTACCACGCAACCGTAAAAAAACTGCCTGATTACAACAAATTAATAAACAAGCGGGTATTTAGAGTACCTATACCAATTACCAAATCGGAACTAGCTAGACGCTGTACTAATTTTTCACATCCTAACACCTTCAATAAAATCAGTAAAATTTGCGACCTAAGAGATTGCTCAACATCCACCTGTAAAAATATATTAAGAGTAGCCCTTTTAAAATTGACATACGACGCTACCGAAGCCTTGCTATAGCACCTACACAACAGTCACACACACACCCATACACACATACACACACACACACGTACACTCACAAAAACTCAAACACACCAGAACACAAGCCCAACAAATGCAGACTTTGCTTTATTTCTATTTTAACCTTTACCCTGTTACTAATATTTTTAATGTACACATGTTTGTTCTTCAATGTAACATTTTTTTGTAAAATTCGCACTCCCGAGCCACAAGATACAAGCAATGCTTAGTTTGTGGCTCACCGACTACTATGACACACCTGTATTTTTATATTGATTAATAAACTGATTTTTGATTTGATTTTGCTACATTCACATAAAAGAGCAGCTGCTGAAGCAGTGGTGGCCCGATAGTAACAGCCCAGAATTACAGGTCGTGTGTTGTACTTTCTTTCATCACCACAGCTCTTAAAACGTTTAGCACAAGTACTCTTATGTCTTCGAATTGCCGGTTTCCGTAGAATGCCTTCGTTAGGAAACCGCGCGGCAATTCGAAGACATGATTATACTCTTAGAGCTGTTCCCTAGTACAGTGTACAGTGTAGTACAGTGGGTAGAAATAGAAAACTTAGAATTCAGTCATTCTCGAGCCATGAAGGTTGAAGATGTAACGCTGTTCTGTAAAGAAGATGTTGAATAGGCTGAAAAATGGCTGATTAAATGCTTATACATTAATGGTAAAGTACAGTTGAAAATACTGGCTATGACTTACTAACGCAACAAGTGCCGTATCCATCAGCACAAGTCCCCATGGTAGCTCCTCCGGAGTCAGTGCACTCTGCTTCAGGCAGGCAGGTCCCTTCAAGACCACTGCTAGATGTACAGGACACATGATCAAACTCTACTACTTGGAACACTTCTAGAAACCTTGTTTTGGACTTCTGTTTTGTATTTAACTGCTTTGACCTCCTAACCACAGGACACTTCTTGCGAATATGTTTTCTTTTAGGTCGTACTCTTTTCAAAACATTTATGTTTTCTATTGTGTTGTTGTAATTAATTAGGACGTCATCAGAATTAAAATATGATACATTGTTATCGCTCCTTATACCGTTACTGAATGTGGTTGATGTAGAAACGTAGCCGTGGCGTTTATTTTCAGTTGTTTTAGGATCGATCAACATTAGAGGCATGAATCGATCTTGGATATTGTAATTAGTTCTAAACTCCGGATTGGAAAAATTGTGGAGAGCGTCTCTCCTTTCAATGATTGCCGCGGAATACCACCGCTCTGCCTTGGTAACTATCATAGTGCAGAGTAGTAATGTGAAATGTTTATCAAATAAAAACATTTTCGCGCACAAATGACTGGTAAGACCAGCCACTAAGCAGGATGCACTCAGAACTGAATTGCAGTTAGTGTCACGATGCACTTGGCTTGCCCCGAGGGGACAGCGTGACGAATGTAATTATTGCCTAGAAATCGTTCTGGTTTGCTAATTTGCCCCATAAACTGGGTAGCGGCATGATGTATGTACCACAGTTCCAATTTATTTGTATTAGTTCGAACTGCACAATTTATGTCTGACGACATCGTATAGGCTATGGCATGTCTAAATATCCAATTTAACGTAGGTAGATAATAGTCTGGGCTGACGGGTTTAGGTCACACAGATCAGATCGTATAATGAATAAAAGACAAGGCGAACCGCGCCCTGTCTAACAACCTAACACGTGCTGATAATATGGAAATTACGAACTATTAGCCAAATACAATTTGATTGTTGCCAATTTTCCTGATTTATGTAGGCTAGAGGTTTTGCTAAAGTAGATTTTGTACTTCTTGTATAAATCTTTGACAATAGATAGACATATAAGGACAAGGTACCTTTTTGCAAGCGGAAACCGTCGGCCGTGGTTTAAGATGCGCACAAGATGCGTAATCAACCGTGTGTGAAGTCAGTCCATCAGTTCACTTATATCAGTTTTATTTGAACAACGAATTTCTACTGTCTGGTATTTTACTGCTGCGACTACGAATCGGTTAGCCATGCTATAATGAGATTATGGTACGCCGCACGCCTTAACTACAATGACCGACGACCTAGGAGACGTATCTAGGCACATTTAAAGACTACCCTGGAAGTTGTGGCAAATTTTGGCATAAGTCTACCAGATGTCCGACTGTGGACGGTGACAACTGCGATAGTCTTGGTTGATGACTAACTTATTGATGATGATGATGATGATGCAGGCGCGGATACAGGGGGGCAATAATAATAATAATAATAATCATTTTATTATCAGGCTACTAAGGCCCATAGATAAAATACACAAAATAACAAAAATGCAATGGGTGCATAATTGAAACTAAATATTCTAGTTGTATAACTTGTCATGGGCGTCGCCAGGAGGAGGCAGCTGCCCCTAGAGGCTCAGGATTTTTAAAAGTTATAGCTTTTCCTGCGTATTTTATTGTATTTCCTTGTACATAATAAATTATAGCGTAAAATGGAATCACTCAAATTAAATCTCTGGATTGGCACTCCTATTGGATTTTTGCATGATCAACCGGTATAGACAGAGCCTGAAATAAATTAGGAGCAAGTTGCCCCGAGGCCTATGCAACTAATGCATAATTATCTGAGGCAACGATGTAACAAATTTCGAGCTCGCTTCGCTCGCTCTTGCAATCTAGTTTTTCTTTATTTAACTTTGTCTAAGAGACCCACCCAGGTAACTCCAGTTGCTTGAAACAATTCTAACCTGTTCAAGGTAGGTAAAGTGTTAAAATTTTCGAGCTCGCTTCGCTCGCTACACACCTACACTACTTTCTCTTGAAATTACCTAAAAGCCGACCAAGTAACTCCTATCTATATGTAGGATCGAAACCATTCTAACCTATTCAAGGCAAGGTGTCATAAAAATTTCGAGCTCGCTGCGCTCTTGCAGCCTACTTCTTCTTGAATGTTGCCTTTGTCTGAGGGTCGATCTAGTAACTCCTGTATGAAGGGTCTAACTCTAAACAATTGTAACCTGCTCAAGGTAGAGTAGAGAATTTTCGAGCTCGTTTCGCCCACTCTTGGAGCCTTAGTTCATTTTGTTGACCAGAATCTGGCAACCTACTTGTTTCGTGGATTTCCGTAAAGTAACTGATGACTGATTCCATTTATTATCAAAAGTTCATCAATTTTTTTTATGAATTTTCCGAGATAGGTAAAATCAAACAAATTTGCCCCCCCCCCTAAAGGAAATCCTGTATCTGCGCCTGTGATGATGCCATCTAGCCGATTTCGGCCACAGCGACTGCATTCGATAGCTTTCTACGGTGGTTACCGAGAGCTTTGGTGTGCTGCTCTATATGTGATTTAAAGTGGCTAGCATATCCAACTTTGGCCGAAAAACTTAGAGCACAAAGCAGACATATCAGAACACCATTGACAAAGTTGTAGGGTACTTCTTACAGCTGTAGGTGGCCTAGCTTTAAGGTGATCACGCTTAAGTCTACCTGCGACCTTCTTCTCTCTTCAAAGGCGTTGGCATAGAGGCCTTACTTATTACTCATCAACTGAAAGAAGTTCAGTAAGGTACCTACCTATTTCTTCAGGAAAATCTATTTCTATCGGTAAAATAATCCTGATCTCCAAATTGCACTTATGTTGCGAAAAGTTCTAGAGAGATATAATAATAACGAACCGAACTAGGTCAATACAGCCATTACTCCTATTATAAGTAATTCACGTATGTCACCTATGGATAAAACTTGACGAACTTGGTCTAGATATAAACGGAGATTATTGTTATTATGTATTGCTATCTATCTAGGGCCTAGGTAGATATCGCACACATAGGCTAGGTTCTAGGCTATGTGTGCGACATTTATACCATAGGGGCTGATGCAATACATGCATCAATGATGATCCTTTTTTTATTAGCTGCCTAAAACGGCTGCTTTATCACAATCATAATATGAATCACGTTAAAAATATAAATTCTTAAAATGGTCTTTTGGTCCCTGAAAAAAATATAGAATTCTTAAAATGGTCCTTATGGTACCATAGAGACCATTATAAGTTTTTTTGTTTTTTTTTTGGGCCTTTAAAAATGACAATATCTTACAGACCCACACTTTCAACTATGGAGGAACACTTGTTTTAGTCTGTAGGATTCTAGGTATTTTCTGTTTAAAGTTCTGACTGTGTTCTGTCTTCCCAAGGGGTATTTTTATTTTAACGGTATCGTATTACCCAGTACTAACTGGGTAGTGGAGTTCAGATAGGCAGTCGCTTTATGTAAAATACTGGTATTCAGCTGCATCCGGTTAGACTGGAAGCCAAACGCCAGCATAGTTGGGAAAAGGCTGGTGAGTGTGAGTGTGAGTGTGAGTGTGAGTGTGAGTGGTGAGTTCTGTCTGAGTCGAATTTTTCTTTCTCTCCATAATATGGAGAGTTATAGCCCTGAGGTTCTTTTTAATGCACAGTTTAAAAAAAACAGTGCGTGCGTACAAGGCTACTGCTTGTGACTAGAATATGTTTCAACAATTATGTTTTAACTTCTAATCGGTGGCTATTATAATCCTATTACTTAAATAACTCACTATTTAATATGCATGATACGTTGCACCTATTGCTTGGTTCGGTTGAACAGCTAGGTTCCTATACCTATACTAGTCGTAGAACTCGTAGATAGGTCTCCTGCAAGTAGGTACCATAGTACCTATGAGAGTCCAAGTTCTGGCAGCTGCAATTTAGATAATCAATTATTCTCGGAAGTGGTCCCGTGACTTTTGACAAGACGTGTAATTGTGTAGCCTACCTATGCATACCTGTATGTTAACACACCCAGTCAATGTGATTTTCTTGTGGTTAGTAAATCTAGGCAAAAAAGGTCTTTGTTAGGGTTCCATACCCGAAGGGTGACCAACGGGACCCTATTACTAAGCCTCCGCTGTCTGTCAGCGGGCTGTAGGTATCTCACGATCCGTATTATGTAGACATTTGACATTTTCTCAGAATGTGTATTTCTGTTGCCACTACCACTTTATTTACTACTAGCGGACGCGGGACGTCAGGCGGTTTCACCCGCGTAGTTCCCGTTCCCGTGGCGTGGGAGTACGGGGATAGAATATAGCCTAATGTTACTCAAGGTGAATGAAGCTTTCTAATGTTGAAAGAATTTTTGAAATCGGCGCTGTAGTTTTTGAGTTTATTCATTATATACATACACACAAAAATAAAAATATTTCCTCTTTATAATATTAGTATAGATGATGGTACGGAACCATTCATACGGGAGTCAATGTTTTTTACGAAGACGCTGTACCTGTCTACAGTATGGGATGCTATTAGAGAAAATAACTTTATTAATTTAATAAAAAAACACTATGACAATCTGTGCCGAATTCGAATCTGTGCGAAAGTAACTCTGCCTGTCGGTCTGTCAGTTAACTTTTCACACCGTAATGACACTAATGACTGACCGGATTGCAACGAAAGGCACGCAGATACCCGTAAACCTGGAATTCTGGACATAAGGATAATATTTATACCAATAATGCGTCCCCGTGGACTAGTTTCATTTAGTTTATGATAATTTAAACCTCGTTACCTAATGGTAACAACCTACAACCTTTAATTTTAGGAAGTGTTTCTTCTCATAATGTTACTTTTTCTTTATTAAATATTTTTCTCAAAAACAGAACTGAAAACTGAAGTTTAAATTGCCTTTTGTTGCTAACTTTACTTGTATGCAATGCAATGGATATTTTAAGATTTTATTGAGGACATTAGTAATAATTTGTAAATATTTCAGCACGTGACCAGCTGGCCGGTGTGTATTGTCCTTGCGTACCTAAGTGTATACAGCCACGCCTGCGCGTACGCGCTTTTTCCAAAGCTCTGGGCACGCATACAATGAATGCTGTCATACATTATATTACGACCACCCTATCACACATGTGGCCCTTCATTCTTACATGTTGACATAGGTACTGGGCCAGTATAAAAGGCTAACGCGTTTGCCGATTCAAACATATCGGTCTGAGCTTTCAGGGGTCGAACACTAAATATGCTTTTAAAAGTAAGTTGACTGGCTTTACATACTTTTAGCTACATTATACGTATATAATAATTATTATCATAACGTCAATATACCACCCATTAATGTCACTGTTTCGAGAAAAAGTGCTGGCGTTGATGTCTTTTGGTCTTCCTTTTGGGACACTCATTTAAGCAGTTATTTAATAAGCTAACTTTAGATAAAAAGCTCTTAAATGATTCTTTTATGATTTAAAGGGTGGAGATACTAAAGGAGTTAGTAGTTTAACTGAAAGTTAAGAATTTATAATTTTCTGGTGCCCCTGCGTGCTCTCTTTGTTGAAACTACTTACTAATTGATGTGTATGTTTCCAGTTATTATTCTTGGTGTGCCTAGCAGCCGCCAGCCACGCTGGGCTTGTATCTCCAGTGTACAGTTCTCCCTACGCCTATGGAGGTTGGAACCCATACAGCAACTATCCTGCTCAACCAGCAGTCGCCTCTCAACACTCGAATATTCTGAGGTCACCGTTCAATCTTGGCCAGGTACAGTACTGCTGCCATCATTTGTTAAATAAGTACAGGATACGAACATTATAAGGTTGCGAAAGAAGTTGTGTATTCTTTTCACCGTGTCAAGTCGGAGTTATCCAGGATAAATTGTACACAGACTGCCTCGTCGGTTTAGTCACAGAACAGAAAAAACAGTTTAGTCGTCGCAAGTGCGACGGCTAAAAATGAAGTCCTAGGTTCAATTTCCAGCCCGCGTAGCATGGCGACTAGAAACGGGAAAAGACTCGACAAATCTTTTGTTCATCTGTCATTTTGTCGATATTGAATAGACAAAATGACAGAGGAACAAAAGATTTGTCGAGTCTTTACCTGTTTCTACGTCGCCATGCTACGCGGGCTGGTCGCTTCGTGTTATTTTCCACTAGATACTCAAAACAGCACAGACTCTAGAGTTTAACTGAAGCAATTGGCTTTACCTACTCTCAAAGCCAATTGCCATTATTGTCTTAAAAATAACTTAACGATTTAAGAGTGGATTTTAAACCTGTCTCACTCTTCGGTAAACATAGAAGTTAGTGTTATGTTAGGTAACAGTATTACATTTTTATGAAAAATCTTATTTCTTTAATAAACAGGTATCGACATACTCGAAATCGATCGACACCCCATTCTCAAGCGTCCGTAAAGCTGATGTGCGTGTGAGCAACCCTGGAGTCGCCTACTCACCTGGATACGCGGGCTTCGCATCTCCGCTGGTCTCCCATGTTGGTGTCGCCCCTGTTGCTAAGGTAAGCTGAAAACATCCATAGATGTACGTATATGCCCCATTCTGTTCTTTTTCTTTGTCGTGTCGATAATTATTTTATTTGTGTGTGAGCTCCGCGTCATAATCAAGATGACTGCGTATGACTATCCCAATAGTTTTCGACTTTATAGATACAGGTTGCCTTTGATTTCCTATGTGTTATTACTGTCCAAGATCTATTTTATGATAATGATAAAGCTTAATGCTGAATTACCTCATTCAGACTCATTATAGAACTAGCGAGACAGATCTGAGTGTCTAATGAGTGTCTCATGATCTAATGAGTTGGTAATGGGTCAATGTAGTTGCCAGACAGTTACCAACCATGATACTATCCAGCCTGAGGTAATGGAGGACCCATACCAGGTTGAGAATTTGTCTCAGGACAGCATATCAAACCAACAAACAACTAATATTACATTAGATTACTCACACGTAGTACAGCCTGAGTTGCATGATAGTCTGCCTGAGATTGGTAATTTTGTTTCTCCTATTAGTCGTGACTGTAATCATTCAGTTATGTTCTCTGACAGTATAGGTAGGGGGCTAGGTAAATTAATTAGTAATAACCTGAGTTATTGTACCCAAAACAATTGTATGCCAGGGTCAAACTACAAACAGATTATGGCATCTGTAACTAAGACTGTTTGTGATCCTAGTACCACCATTACTATATGTGTTGGTAATAGTGCAAAGATTAAAAAGGAAGACATCACTGATTGTGTCTCAGAGTTGTTGAAATTAAATTGTAATAAAATAATATTGTGCGCTTTTCCATATTTTGAAAATTTATGTAACAGAAAAAACAATTATATTCACTTCTTAAATAGACATTTACATTTTTTAGCAGGTCACTACAGTGACAAACTTATATTTCTTGATATCAACACTTTTGTTGATAAACTTAGTTCGACCCGGGGTAAAGTGTATCTACCTATTAGTTGTAGACACAAAATAGCTCGGCTATTAGCTTATAATATTCACACAGACATAAGTAGTATGTCTAAGTTTAGTTATATTGTAAATACTGCGACTATTAGTAATAATACTAATGAACAGGTGGTGACCTTAAATAAATATAGCATTAGTGCTATTGATGTTTACAAACATTATACTGAGGAGGATCCATATGTCACCGTGGAAAATTCTCAATTAGGGTATATTAGTGATAGGATCTTGTTGTCTGGCGATGGCACGGGAGTCTCGGGGCTCTCTCCAGATATTAATATTAATTTAAACTAGAAAGTCAGACAACAGAAGGTGCCATTAACAATATTGTTAAACCTACCAACAGCAAGGTATCTTCTTGCAGTCAATTAGCTAGTAAAAAAGGGCCTCAGCAGAACACTTTAAAATTATTCCACCAAAATATCCAAGGCATTTCTTCAAAATTATTAGAAATAGAATTGTTTTTAGAAAAAAGTAAGTTTGACATTATTTGTTTTACTGAACATTGGCTTAAGGATTACCAAATGCTTATTAATTATGAGAACTATATGGTGGGTAGCTGCTATAACCGTAAAACTATGCTTCGTGGAGGTTCCTTAATTTTTGTAAAAAATTGTTTAAGATATAAGCAACGTAAAGACATAATAGGTCTCTCGGCTGAACATTGCGTCGAACTGTCCTGTGTTGAGCTAGATAAGCATGTTATTGTGTGTGTGTACAGACCCCCAAACTATCAAAACTTTTCCTTATTTGAGTCAATAATGGAAGATGCCCTGGCAAAACTTGCAGCCAGTAATAAATCTATAATTATTTGTGGTGATTTTAACATCAATATTTTAGAAGAAAATTCAAATAGCAGTCGGTTATTAAATCTTTTTAAGTCATTTGACTTGACCAACACTTTTATAGAACCTACTAGAGTCACTCCATCTTCTGCTACTTGTATAGATAATGTTTTCTGTGATTGTGATTACTTAGATAAAGCCATAGTTAATTGTCTGCCGTCTGACCATAGCGGACAAACTGTAACTTTTAGGTGTAATACACCATTGCAAAAAATTCAGATTAAATTTAGACCCATAACTTCTAACAAATTAAATAGGTATAATATTTCTCTACAGAACAAATTAAGTGTTATGAGCCATGACGATATTAATATAAATCAATTTTATGATAATTTCTTTTCAATAGTTCACACTGAATTCAACAAAACTTTTGAAAAGAAGTCAAAAAGTATCTGCCCTAAAGGCGAATGGCAGGCTTGTATGGGAATCTCGTACCGCTAATAAAATGTCGTGTTTTGAGATATTTTTTGTTTTAATTGGTAGTTAATATGATAGAAAAGCCCTTTTTAAATTGTTAGATTTTTAGAACTTGGGACGTAAAAGTTATAACCAGTCTTATTTTTAAGGTAATGCACCAGTGTACTTTGGTACGTAGAGCTGCCTTAACATTGTTTTGGTGATAAAGTAAATGTTCTAGTATAGTTTTCGCTATTTTTGTAGCAGGAGCTTAACTCAACGTAAATAGGGCCAGACAATCCGCTGAATTGCTCAGATGCAGTCACAAACTACAATCCAAAACAACAGCAAAGATCTGAAGTGAAGTGAAAGACGGATTTTCTTTACCTGTCAATAAATAATTGCCATAAGAATAAAAAAAAATATTGATGACGAAAATCATTCCTATCATTAAATCGTTATCTATTATGATTGTATGCAACAATTATGCTTTCATAAGTATAATAGTAAGTGTATAATTATATTTAATGTTATTTCTATGTTTAAATAATTATTTAACATTTAGATTTTTGTGTTATTTTACTTATGGCAACATTGAAAAATACAGCCGCGTTTAGTTTACGATTTCATTACGTTTAATTATTAACAACTTTATATTGATATTATTAATCAATCCGAAGTTCTAAAAATAGTACACTTACATGAAAATAAAAGGCTTATTTGCCTTAATAAGTGGTACAAATTCTATAACAAAACAACAAACTAAGTTTGCGGTACGAAACCTGCCGTTCACCAGTGATTGGGCAACTAGAGGTATCAGAAAAAGTAGGGAAACACTATTTGAGCTTTATGGCCTTAAGCCTTATATAAACACTGAAACTTTTAACAAATATGTTGCTAAGTATTCAAAATTTTTTAGAGATACATGCAAGGTTGCCAAAGCCTTGCACATTAGCAACAAGATCAAAACAGCAGAAAATAAAATAAAGACAGTTTGGAAAGTCATAAATAGCGAGACTAACAGGAAGAAAACACGTAATACTAGCTACACATTAGATACAGCATGTGGTCCTAAAAGCTCTAATCAGGAAGTAGCTCAAGAATTTGTAAATTTCTTTACCGATATACCGTTAAAAACTACGGAGGCTCTAAATTCCTCTCCTGAAGTCTCAATTGGTTTACTAAAGGCGAATGTGTCTGGATGCCAGGCTGAATTTAAATTTAAACACATAAACCCGATGATAGTTATTAAAGCTTTTCGGCAAATAAAAATCAAACTGACCGAAGATCTATGGGGAATGTCTATCAAAGTTTGTACATCCATACTTGAGACTATAGCTCCATACTTAGCTTTAATTTTTAATTTGTGCGTAGACCAAGGAGTTTTCCCTGATTTAATGAAATACAGTAAAGTCATACCTCTTTTCAAATCCGGTGATAGTAAAGATACAAATAATTATAGGCCTGTATCCGTGTTGCCAGTTTTTAGTAAGGTGTTCGAAAAGATAATGCTTAATCAAATGGTCAATCATTTTAACACCAATAGAATCTTACACGATCAACAGTATGG
The DNA here is from genome assembly GCA_905147715.2 of Xestia xanthographa. Classification (NCBI taxonomy): domain Eukaryota; kingdom Metazoa; phylum Arthropoda; class Insecta; order Lepidoptera; family Noctuidae; genus Xestia; species Xestia xanthographa. Next base: position 15,447,987 of record LR990659.1, on the reverse strand, counting down.
TTTCACCAAGGGACGTTGTACAACCGACGCCGGTGTAACCTTAATAAAGCAAATATTTACAGCGTGGGAAGAGTCCCAAGACGCTGTAGGAGTATTTTGTGATCTCTCCAAAGCATTTGATTGTGTAAATCACGACACATTGCTTTTGAAACTTGAGCATTACGGACTAGGTAAACTTGCACTTAGTTTGTTAAAATCTTATTTGAGTGATAGACAACAATATGTTCAAATAAATGGTGTTAATTCACAGGGTTTAAAAGTAAAAATGGGGGTTCCGCAAGGCTCAATATTGGGTCCTTTCCTCTTTTTAGTATATATAAATGATCTACCCTATTTACTGAAAAACCAACCTCAAAATATGGTGTTATTTGCCGATGACACTTCCCTAATTTTTAAGATCAATAGACGGGCCCAAAATTTAGATGACGTGAATAATGCCCTACTTCAAGTCCATAATTGGTTCACAGCAAATAATTTAGTACTAAATGAAAAAAAAACGAAATGCATAAGATTTGCTTTACCGAATGTTAAAAGTAGCGATTGTGATATAGTACTGAATAAAGAGAAACTTGAATTCGTAGATAAAACGGTTTTCCTGGGGATTACGCTTGATTCAAGGCTACAATGGGGTTCTCATTTAACATCTCTGGCGGGGCGGCTAAGTTCGGCAGCATATGCTATTAGAAAAATCTGTCAATTTACTGATGTAGATACTGCTAGATTGGTCTATTTTAGTTACTTTCATAGTATAATGTCTTATGGCATTTTGTTATGGGGACGGGCTGCAGATATTGAGTCTATATTTATTCTGCAAAAAAGAGCCATCAGAGCCATATACAATCTTCGTAGGCGCGATTCTTTGAGGGAACTGTTTAAGGAAATAAACATCATGACTGTACATTGTCAATACATCTACGAAAACATAATGTACGTAAGAAAAAATCTACATATTTTTGGTAAAAGAGGTGACAGACACAATTACAGTACTAGAAATAGGGACCAATTAGTTCAGCCAGGCTTCAGACTCGCTAAAGTAGACTCATCTTTCATGGGGTACTGTTTGAGATGCTATAATAAAATTCCACAAAGCATTCTTGAGCTGAATGAAACAAAATTTAAAACATGTATTAAACGCACACTTTGTAAGCAAGCATATTACAAATTGGACGACTATATCGCTGATAAAACTGCTTGGCTCAATGCCGGTCCTGCTCCACAAGGACAGGGGCGCATAAATTGATAGCATTAAATTGTATTGTTGGAGCTGCTGAAGATTGTACAACTATCTTTGCATTGTATAGAATCAATCTCTTTATTATTATATAGCCGCATATCGCATATTGTGTGAGTGCTATGTACTAGAATGCTATCAGTCGCTAGAAACCTACGTTTTTCCTTGACTTGAATGTGCCGTGGCGATTAGGAGATATGTCATGCTCACTCAAATGTCTCGCTGATGGTGACGCGTGTGTCGGATCATTTAGTTCCCTTCAAAATGGTTGAGTTGAATGGTGCTGATACATGCGTCATGTTCGTGAACGAGCGCTGTCAGTTGGGACTGGTCAGCTCTTGGTTGCCACGGCTTTTGAATTTAATAATTTTATTTTTTAATTGTTTTTTTTTTACTATGGACACCTTTAACGTGCACATCTTGCTACATTGTTCTCACATAATGTACCATCTCAACATGAATGATGTAACCAAGATTTTGTAAAAATATTCTGATTTAAAAGAGTGTCCATGGAGTTTCTTGCCCATTCTTCTCCATAGAGATCTACGCTAGGGAATGGGCAACTACAGTACTTTCACAGTTTTTATGTCTTGTGTCTGGGACTGTAGCTACATTTAATTTTCATATTTGTTTCGACAATTCAAAAGTGCCTGTAACTGGCCTACTTGAAATAAATGCTTTGATTTTGATTTTGATTTTGATTTTGATCTAATGTATTCATATGTATTAATTAATTAAGTAAGTGTAGGTTTAAACTTTATTGCGCCCCGATATCCATAAAGAACTAGCCTAGGCAATTACGATTATATTTTGTAAATTGAAAATCAAAGTACCTACATATAATTTTAAAATTTTCATGGTTTGTAACGCCTATAAACGTAAGATCGTTCGTATTCATTCCACGTTGGCCTAATAAAAAAATGTTTAGGTAGGAGGTACCTTTTTGTGTGAATTACCCCTATTATGTTATCTGTACCCCTTTGAAAAAGTTACTCTTCCGCGGCCTAGTCACGTTCAGTTTGAATTTTGAGTTCTGCGAGGGTAAATTTCCCTAAATCGGTCTATGTTTTTCTGAGTCGGCCTTTTAAGTACTCATGCTGTGTTTTTTTTTTGCAAGGTGGCTACTGCTGGACTTCTCGGAGAGGCATACTCGGCCGCACCTACAGTGTCTCACATGACTTACACCAATGGACTCGGCCTCGCCTACGGCTGGTAATTACCGAGAAGTTAAATGTTAGAATATTTAATTAAAATTTGTAAATGCATAGAATGATTCCTCTTCATTTGTTACCTGATAGTTGTTAACGTAAATTATTTGCCTACATGGTAGTATTTTTATAAATATATTATTTTCCAAAAAATAATGTTTTATTTTGTGATGACTTTAAAAATTCCTCTAACAATGATATTCTGGTAAACAGATATGTTGAGAGCGCGCAATCGTGAAGACTCGAAAACGGCCCAATTGGGCCGTATTGCCTTTAATCTGCAACACGCACGGCGCGAGCGATACGCGACTACGAATTTAAATAAAAATTGTAAAAATGACATCGTGCGTGTTCAGAAAGTGTACCAATTATGATACCAAAGTAAATAAAACACGAGGGATTTCATACCACATGAAACTACGCAACATACTTCGATTTATTAATATTTTTCAGTTATTTTCCCAATATTCTGATAATTGGAGGATAAAAAAAGAAAGAGATGGGAAATACATAATTATTTGTCGTGAGTACGACAAGGAAGCGTGCGCTTCAGAAATCTAACAACACTATCTGTCTCTTTTTTTCTTATTGGCCCTTTTGTATCATTTTGACTTGTAGTGAAATGCAGAATGAATGAAAAGGTGTGTTGCCGCTGCTGCGCGGAACACTTTTTTCGGTGGTTCTGTAGATGTCTAACATATCTGTTAAAAAATATCATTGCCCTACAGGTAAACGTACGTTATTCTGCTAAGTGCTAATGATGGTATCGTAAGCATTTCTCCAAAAGAGCAATAGTAATGCTTTTGTTACTCAGTACCTCATTGTTAAAACTCTTGACCTCGCTTTCTATTCACGTGAACATTGCTCAAAATGCCAGTATCCCAGGCCGCTTTACTTTTTAATACGTCACAAGGCTTGTAATTTGTCAGGGTTGCCACCTTGGATTTTTTTAAAGATTTCAGAAATTTGGACTACAAAAAAAACACCAAATTCCGCTAAATTTACTGCATTTAAATCTCGGACAAAAAAACCTTAATTACAGAACGAATATGTATGAGATGCTAGAAAATAGTTGGTCGTTCATAATCATACAATTTCAAGTATTTTTTAAATTTTGTGTATCTAGCTAGACTAGAGTGCAAAGAGTTTTTATTTACATTTTTACATTTATATTTTTATTTACTTACCATTAGCCAAACATAAACATTACATTCAGTAAAACTTGACAAAAGTACCTAGAAAGTACATATTGTTCTAAAGGGTGTTAAAAGGCACTTGTTCTCCCCGTCTTTGCGATCACTTTTTTGTTCTAGACCATGATACTCGGGAACTTTCTAGTTTCGGAGATATTGGGGATCAAAGTTCCAACTTTTCCACGACTTTTTTTAACTGCATCTTATCAATGTCAGATTTTTACTCTAAACACCTCCAGGACCCCCGTATTATTCAATCTATCCATCAGCACAATGTTTTGAGTGCGGTAAGTACATTGACTTTAACCGTAATTCGTGATCCCCAAAAAAAAAGTCGTTTTGCAGGAATATTTTTTACACCTAAAGTTATAGTATGTTATGTTAGACAGAGTCAAAAGGCTTGGTTGACGGCTTTGTGAAGAGTCTGATTAAAATATAGTTCATTTGAATCAAGAGAAACAAGTTAAACCAACGTGAACTAAAGAAAAGGAAGGAGATTTCCCTCTCAAAAATGTGATGCCAGATTCCTTATTAAAAACCGCTAAAAACCACAAAAAAAAATAAAAGCGCTAAATGAATAAAAAATACCACTAGAAGCCTTGAAAAAGCACCAGTTCTGGTGGGAAAACCACCAAGGTGGCAACACTGCATTTGTTAGCTTGTCATTTACGTTGTCATGTCATTGTCATTGTCATAATCATAAACGTCATTTCACGTCAGTGATTTGTCAGTTTTGTTGTATTTTGCGGTTTGCCATTTTTCACTTGCCAAGTTACTAATCACAATAAATAAAATAAAAATTACCTGTGTGTATAAATAAAGATACGAGACAACTCGTTTAATTAAGTCTATAATACCTTCGGCGTAGATAGTAGCGCTTGCTTGTTCACGTCGCGTTCTCTGTGTGCACATGTATTATCTTTACAGCCAGCGATAGTAAACATACACTTGAGTACATTGTCTGAGAGGTTTAATAGTGGTTTTGAATCGCAGTGAGTATGTCTGACAGCGGGGACAGCGACGTTGCGTGGACGTACTACAAGGACCGTCCGGAATGGAACGACGTGACTCCAGTGCCGGAGGACGAGGGACCTAACCTAGTCGTCGTCATTGCTCATTCAGAAAAATGTACGTACACGCATTACGCATCAATTTGCCTCATAAAACATTACACTCATCATGACGAGAATTTCTACGAACCTACACAACACAAACTCAAATTCATAACCTTCAGTTTTGAAAGGACATACAAGTCATAAAAACTTGTTATGCTCATTTCCATAACTTGATTATTTTTTTAACAGCCTGATGATTATTTTGGTTTGACTAATACATTACGTGGTCAGTGTAATCTCAACCTATTTGTAATGGTTTTATTTAAAACCAGGTTCCTTCTTATGTTCCACTATATTACCTACATTTGATAGTAATTATGTATTATAATACAAGGAGACTTTTTGCCCTACAATAATATAGTATATTTTATGTAATTTTTTTTAGTAATTAAGTCTGTAATAATATGGATAAGCATAAATAAATAAAATTATAGTATATTCATGAAAAATACTATTTTATTTCAGTTGTTGATGTATATGATTATTTTCGGGCTATACTTCAAAACAATGAGAGGTCGGAACGAGCCTTACACCTGACAAAAGATGCAGTAGAACTAAACCCAGCTAATTATACAGTGTGGCAGTACAGGTGAGTCTAAAATAGCACAAATACCCTATTAGCTTCTTAGAGTAAGTGGAACAAACAATTTATATGCTAAAGAGAATAATGGGCTATAAATTAACTGGGACTGGATGATCGCCAACCCGGCCAGGTAGCACCAAAATAACTTGATCTTGTAGTTATATGCCTATTGATAGATTACAATGCAAAGTTTTATATTAATACACTGAAGGTGATACAAATATAATGGCAAAATGGCTATCAAATAATTGGGTTCTCTAATAACATGCATTTTTTATTCCTGTAGATTGGAAACTTTTAATAGCAATTACCAAAAGGTGGCTTCTATATTTGCCTAGAAACACTTAGCAAGGTACATATCTGCCTGAAATGTAAATTAATGTAAAAGTAAATCTAATTTACAACTATAAATGTAAAAGACAAAGGAGAATTGGCGTCGAAGTATAGGCATCTGCCCCGACCAAGGTCCAATAGCTATAAAGTATATAATTGAAAAGAGCTTACAAGGAGAACCTTTACTACTAACACGACTTTTGGTAATTCGCAGTCCGTTTGGAGTTATTGAACTAAATAAGTAACTAGTTGTACAACGACATAAAGATTTTCTTGGTAACCAATTAAGGTTTTCTGGGTAACCAATAGTAATTCTATTCTATTTCCATTGGTATATTTATCTTAATGCCAAAACTTAACTTGGGCTTGCTAGGGTAGGTAATTTTACCCAATCTCCTTTGCTTCTCATATTTGTTTACAGATGGCAAATTATGGGTTAACCTGAAGTGGTCATAACCTTACTTCACATAATAGCCATAAATAAATGTAGGGTAATAAATCTTCAAATTTTGAAGACGAAAATAACTAGAATCTATGGGTTAGCTTCTTACAATAATTTGACATTTTTCTTTTCCAGGAGAGATCTACTAAAAGCCTTGGGTACGGATTTAAGATCTGAGTTGGAATATGTAGAAAATGTAATTAAAAGTTCTCCTAAAAACTACCAGGTATAAATAAATAAATCATTTTATTAGGACCAAACATTTTCTACATTTTATGAACCCACCAAACTGCGTAACAGTTTGTCGGCGGGATTTGCGCTCGTCTTTATACATTTTTGGTTCAAATTGTAATTGCACATAATAATTAATAGTAGGCTGGTAGTCAATTATGCTAGTAATAAAAGTAGCAGATGAGATGTTGTGTGTGGTATGATGCTGCTTTTTCTTAACAATTTAGAGGATTTGCATGACGTCAATAGTTTTCCTTAAGGCCGGCGCACATATGGCAGAGCGCAGCAAAGAACACTTTTCACTGTCAAACTATTATGGGCATTCCTTGAAATAATATCTACGTATATAATCAATTAACACTACAATTAATTCTTGAAGTGCATCGAAGCGACTACATGCGAAATATAGCGCACAGGAACGCGACTATGCGTATATAAAAGTTTATTAGCTGTCGCACGAGCCTTAGGCCCTTATTTTTTCGGATGTGAAGTCATCAAATGACTCCTCCCGCTCTGGGCGGAGCAGGACGGAGTGTCAGACTTTTACTGACTAAAACCCATCCATGTTCCTTCATCGCCCTTTGTGTTCCGGGGCCACGGTATCTCTTTCGTACAAGCGTTCGTTAAAGACAGTCATCTGCCCAACTTTTTCCCATGTTAAGGTCGGTCTAACCGGATGCAGCTGAATACCAGTATTTTACCTTGCCTTAGGCCCTGAAACACGAAGGACGATATTATGTTGTTTCACATGTGCAATGCCTGAGGTGCCTGAGGTGCACCTCATTAAAGGGCAAAAGATCGATTCCTGAATAATTACGACACCAGACAAATTGTCAAAACCTTGTGGTATGCTGTACTAAGGAAGCCAATCATTTATTTAATAACTCAAATAATTTTATCAGGTCTGGCACCATCGGAGAGTTCTTGTAGAGTGGCTTCAAGATCCAACACAGGAGATGGAGTTAACAGGAGATGCCCTGATGCAAGACCCTAAGAACTATCACGCCTGGCAGCATCGACAGTGGGCAATTAAAACTTTTGGGTATGCATCTCCCATTGCTAGAAAAATCATGCTAGTCAGCCACGACCGGATTTTGGTCATGGTGGCCAGTTTCGACAGTCTAACGAAGTACGCAGAGTTTATTATAGTGCACAAGCGTGTGTGCACACAGGTGCTCTCCCATTTCCCTCACTCTGAGATTGTAATCTGACAAGACTGGGAACAGATCAGGCCCAAAACGGCTTAATGTGCTTGCGAGGCATGAAAGGCAGCATTGTTAACAACTCATATAATAATATATCACAGAAAAAAATGTAACTGTAGTGTAAAGATGTTGACAGTAGGATGATGTGAGTAGGCATGTTTTCTAATGTGTTGACGGAAACGGACAGACATGAATGATAAAAAATAAATATCTTACAGTAGTTTACTCAGAGGTTGAGACATATCCCTTACAAGGTCTATGTTAATTACCCACTGAAACTTAATTTCTAATCTTTTTATAGGCTCTACGAGAAGGAAATGGATTTCGTTGATAACCTTATCACAGACGACGTGCGTAACAATTCAGCGTGGAACCAACGATACTTCATTGTGAATAACCATCTCGGCTGGTCGGACATGAATGTACAAAAAGAAATCTGCTATGCATTGGAAAAGATTAAGTTTATTAAGAACAATGAAAGCGCTTGGAATTATCTAAGAGGGGTGCTAATACATGATAAGCGGGGCTTAAGCGGGAATGCCGTAGTTTCTTCTTTTTGTGAAGAACTTTATAAGAACAAGTGCCGCTCTCCTTACTTGTTAGCATTCATAATAGATATTTGTGATGAAGCTGTTAAAAAAGGAGAGATCAGCCTGCTACACAGTGCGACCAGAGCCGTACAACTATGTCAAGCCTTGGCAGGGAAATACGACAAAATTCGTAGCAAGTACTGGAATTACATGTGTGAGAAATTTAAAAAGGCGGCTGAACAAGAAGAATTTGATAAAGAGGCGGAAGCGGCGAGTAATCTTGATGAATGATTTTAGTTCAATATATGGCAGAAGTATCATTTCAAATGTTATAAAAGAATTCTGTGGTATTTTGCTATCTTGGCCACTGTTCCAACCATTATATTTGTACGAACTTTAAGAAATTGATGACAAAAATAGTACAAGAAGTGTTAAAAAGATAACAGCCTTAATTGAAACAATTTCTGTTATTTTGTACTGTTTTGAAGAATTTAATCTAAAAGGCGCTATATCTGAACAAGCTATTTTCTTTGCGTTATCGATATTTGTGTATCATTTGTACAATGTTTCATCATAATAAAAGAACAATTGGTACATGCTGGTTTTACTTGTGGTCTTCTATATAATGTGGAGTTGCACCTTGTTTCACCTCTCGCCGCATTTGTGAAATCTTTGTCATTTTATGCTGGTAGCATTACTGTCTTCGGGTGGTTTACACGGTTTCTCGGCTCTTCGGAAGTTCATACCCTCCAAGTTCATAAAGGTCTAGCAATGACTTTGACCTTGAAAAAATCGTTTCTCGACCTTTATGAACTTGGAGGGTTGTATTGATGGTTTTGATGATTATAATTCTGTAACTACATACGTCTTACAATCGCGTCCAATATTTTAATCAACATACAACCTAGCACTGGCCTGCAATTTGCCAAAAACGTAAGAAAATTTGAATTTCGCGGGCTACCCTGGAGCATCAGCCTTAATTGAAAAGCTAATAGCTTTTTTGGAATCGCCAGTTTCCAGTTTTTTTTCTTCTTTTTCTTTGGCCAGTAATGATCATAATGAATCAGTATATTCGTAAAAACAAATAACTGAAAGAAACCGATGTTAAAATAAGAAGATTATTTGTTGATTTCTTTTCAGTTTTAATAGTTTTTTTCACAAGCTTTCGAGATATTATTTTTTCTTTGGTTTTTTCGCTGTTCCACTAGATTCAGGCAGGTCATCACAAGGATTGCCGAGTACGTCGTCGGGGCCTAACTGGAGGGTTGCTCGGCGGCCCGACAGGCCGATGTTCTTTGGCACGTCATCCTTCAGCGCGCGCGACATCACTTCGCAGTAACATGGTTTGTCCGGATTTATCAACGCTAACAGGCCCGTGTCATCTCTCAGTGCCTTTGAAGAGAATTAAATTGGATTTTTAATGTCTTAAGACGAAGTATAGTGGTACTGGGTCAGGTAAGAACAGTGGTTCATGAATACGATTTCATGTAACACAGCCGAAATATTTTGTAATGTGAGCTGACAATAGGCTAGTTTCCACCATCAATAAATTGCAAATCTAAAGTCAGTCAGTTAGAGTATTGGAAAAAATGGACACGTATTTTTTGTTTTTGTAAATCAATGAATATTGACAAAGATAAAACGCATCAAAACCCGGGAGTCGGGGCTCGTGACGTCAGAACGCACTAAACATTACACCACGGCGTGACGTATTGAGAATTTTAAAAGCGTCGTATCTTTGTCAATTTTGGTTTACGTAACAAAAGAAAAAAATACGGGTCAAATATTTTTTGATAATCTAACTGACAGACTAATTAGATTTTTTCAGTTGACAAGCCTATTTGTTTATACTTACCTACAAAATTGTAATGAGAGGTCTTCTTTTTGAGGTATTAAAAAAAAACTTAGTTTCCAAGAACTCTATAGATGCAATGTATAGATGGCGTTGAACTTACTATGATAGTTGGTGCCAAAGCCAAAATGCTTGGAAAAATAGTACATTTTGATACAAGTGGAGAAAGTTGGTTATTGCATTCGAGGCGGAATTATAACACACGAGCCGTAGGCGAGGGTGTTTTAGAGCCGAGAATTGCAATAACAAATGCCCACGTGTATCAAACGACGTTTTTCAATACACTTTTGAAGAAATAAAATAAAATAACGAAAAATATTTTTTTGGAGGAAAGAGAGGCAAAGGTATGAAGCCGTTAAACACCGTAATATAAAAAATAGATTTATTTTATAATTTTGAATTAAGAACACAAATAAATGTTAATTTGTGTATAAAAGTAACTATTAGTTTTTAATAATCATGTTTATCTATGATATTCTATTTATAAACACAATTTGAATATTCAAAAAATATTTATTCCGTAAAGACGCATAAATGTTAATTTGTGTCTAGAAGTAACTATCAGTTTTTAATAATCATGTTTATCTATGATATTCTATTTAGAAATACAATTTGAATATTCACAAAATATTTATGCCGTAAAGACGCGTGCTTTTCCGAAATAAAAAAAAAACATTCACCTCAGACTATAGGCATTGAACCAATTTGGACTTAGTATAGGTATAGTTATCTGTGGCAATTTTCATTCCCGCACATGTGCAGGAAAGTGGAAAAAATCGCACGCGTGTGAAATACATTGCATATTGTACCTAATCGTAGTGCGTTATGGACCAGTTTTCGAGGAAGTGTATTGAAAAAAACATTGTGCCACGTCACACACTCTCGTCTGACACTTTCATTTGCAACCTTCCGAATTAACATAGTTTTCTCGCGCTTTGTAAAATCAGTTTTTGTAGGTTCCGTTCCTTGCATTATCATACTAACTCCTAGCGCCATCTATCCAGCGACTAGGGAAGAGCTAAAAAGAAAATCCCTCATTGTAATTGAAAAAATAGAAGGCAGGCCTTGTTCCCACTATGTCGTGACAACAGATAATCGTGTAGTTTTAATTGTGGCTTGTGTATTTAAATGGAGGTGTAACACGTATACAGGGTGTAAACAACCTCATCACGAAGCCGTCAACCAAGCATTCTGTACTTCAAACTAAGTAACTTTCCGAATAGTGCGAAATGAGTGGTTTTTTGCGATTTACAAAAAATCTATTGACTGGGCAAAAAAAATAAAATACATTAGACCTGCTTTATAGTTAGTTCAGTTAGTATGCAAAGTTTCATGATCTAATTTGAAGTACTTTTTGAATACCAGCGGTTTATTGTTCGATTTGGAGGTAAGTTTGGAATTTTTTTCTATCGTGAAAAGTTTATGGAATCGTGTTTTCGTCACACATAATACGTAGCATTAATCCTCAACTTAACCATATATTTATTTCAAAATGAATGCTGCAGTATTTTAGTCGTAACGGAGGATCATGCCAAGACATTTGAGGGAGTATAAGCCCTTAACATGCTTTTTCTTTTTTTGAATTTGATTTTGTGACTAAGCATACAGGTTTTTACGAATCGAGGCAAAACTAGGAAAGGGGGTTTCAATTAAATGTTTAGACTCAAATGAATAAAAATAAGATTCACCCCGTTTTACGTGGTGGGTTGTGTCTGAAAATGTTTGCGAAAAGTATTTATAATGTACCTAAATAGTAACGTAGTAAGGTGTTACTTTTTTCGGATGGGAAGTCATCAAATGACTCCTCCCGCTCTGGGCGGAGCAGGAGGGAGTGTCAGACTTTTACTGACTAAAACCCATCCATGTTCCTTCTTCGAATTTTGTGTACCGGGGCCATGGTATCTCTTTCGAACAGTCCCGCAGCCCCGGCAGGTGGATGACTCTGCGTTGCTCAAAATAAATATTAAAAGTTCTCTGGGTACCTACCTTTTTTGTTTTTTTTGGCGGCTCGTCGGATTCTGTGCATTTCAAATGATATTTTGACATGTCTGTGAAATCCAATCAATGTTGAAACGCAGGTATTCAAATTAGTGGGTTTTAAAAATTAAACGTAGGTACGTAAAGTATTCAAATAATGAAAATGTTCAGGTATTTATCTCCGTTCGATTCATAATAGGTCTTCAGTGTTTCTTCCACAAACAACGAAGGGGTGTAACATTATTCAGCGTCCTGAAATCGGTGTTTGATCTCCGATTCGCTGGTTGTTCTAGATGTGAATAGATCTTGGAACTGCAGTGCACCGGCTGTAGGTGCGAGTTTCTTTGGGTGCTGTTGATCCAATAGAATACGATTTTTCAGTGAGAGTGATCGCCAGCTTTCCCAAAATGTCGGGACACTCGGTGCACGCACAGTTTCTGCAATCGCAGAATGGCTAAAATGTGAGAAATTGTATTTTTTTGAGTTTAAGAGAATAAGCTATCTATTTATTATTTTAGCAGCATAGGTTTACGTATGTCTTAGAGAAGTAGGTACCCACGTTTGTTAGAGGAATAGTATATCTCTGTTGTTGCAATTTACGGATACAGATGTAGTACCAGGCACCCTCTTCATCGTGGTTTGACATTTTCATTATTATTTTAGCGTTTAAGTATACCATCATACTATTTCCATTATTTTACCATTTCTGGGGTTTCAGAGTTTGGACCTTGGACGGTTAGACATTTTGTAAATACATATTTTTAAATTGATTCCAAAGAGTAAAACAGATAAACCAAAATACACCAAAAGAAAAACTATTTGTCTTCAGTCGTCAGGTCGTCAGTTACTTGATCATTATGGTACAGAACAAAGAGGCTTTGCTAAAAGAGTACATATTTAAGAGATTCAAATGTATAGGTTGGTACTATCGGGGTCTTTTCCGCCTGACCATTTTAAAACTTTTTCGCTTAAATCATGCGGAGGCGCCGAGCCACGCCCCCTTAAAGTTTGGGCCTATTAGGAAAGCGTCAACTTTGGCGCGCAAAGTAACAATAACTCTCGTTTGGCGTGCGTCGTCAATGCGCTCGGCCGATTCGGTATCTTTTCATTCATTTTTTCTACACAAAGTCAACGGGGCGGGGCTAGAGAGCGTTTTTATGTTGCGATTGCAAGCAAAAATGATCTTAGTGGTGGTCAGGCGGGAGTGTCCTCGATAGTACATAGGGTATACCTAGTCATGTTATGGCTATTCATAGCAGATATCCTATCTTATTATAAATGACCATTAATTGTATGTAGGTATGCATGTATAAAGGGTGTAAAACACCTCTTAACGAAGCCGCAAGGCACTTGTTCTCCTCGTCATTGTGATCACTTTTTTGTTCTACACCATACCTGGGAACCTTCTAGTTACGGAGATATTGGGGGTCAAAGTTCCAACTTTTTGACAAGTTTTTTTTTTAAATACAAGTTTTTAATGTAAGTTTTTTTACTTTAAACATCTCCACGACCCCCGTGCTATTCAATCCATCCATCAGCACAATGTTTTAAGTGCGTTACATTGAGTTCTACCATAAAAGATGATTTTTCACCCCAAAAAAAAGTCGTTTCCCAGCAATAATTTTTGCGTAAAGTTACTTAGTTTGATGTACAAAATGCTTGGTTGACGGCTTCGTGATGAAGTCTTTTACACCCTGTATACATGGGTGAAGTCCAAAATATTGACGCAAATGACACAATAGTGACACAAAAGGTTGTGCGATAGTGACGCAAAAGTCGCACAGAAATTTACACTACAGTAACACAATAGTGGCACAAAATGGTAGCAAAAAACTATAAAGTTGAGGTTACATTTGGAGTTTCATATAGTTTATAAATGTAGAAAAGCAGACATCAATATCTAACATCTTTGGCAAAATTAAGTGCACTCAGACGAAATTAAAACAAAATTATAATCTTGAGCAAGTTATATTATGTCTCCAAAATTTAAAGTAGGTAATTATGTACTAGGTTTTAACATAAAAAAAACACCAAAAAAATTAGGTTTTCCTTTGATAAAGTTTCAAAGTTTTTCCTTCGTTCTTCTTTCTGTTCTTTTGTCAAAACAGCTGTCTTGGTCTTGTACAATTGTTTTGTCCTTTACATTTTTTTTGTAAAGCTTCAAATTTTTCAGGATTATATTTTTTTATCGTTCACTATATCTTTTGGACTTTTCTGCCGAAGTAAGTGGTATCTGAAAGTTAAAAAGAAAAAGTCTTATTTCATGCCTATTAGTTGGCTTTGACGACCAAAACAGTATAAATTTGCCACTATAGGCAAAGTTTAATAATGTAAAAATGTTCTTTAGTAACTTTGTAGAGCTATGTATCCTGCTTATGCGTATGAAGTTTCATTAAAATCGGTCCAGTCATTTCGAAAATTAAGGACTTGAAAGTTTGTATGAAATGCCGTAAGTCGTAAACACTCTTAACCTTAAAACGTAAATTGCATACCATGTGTGCTGACATCTATCTATTGTTTGCTATTGGGCGTGCGATGGGCATATTCTTATTAAACTATCCCAATACTCAACCACTCATCAAATGCTAAACAACTATATTACTAAGTGTATCCCAACCTTATTATGGTAGCACAATTGTGGTGACACAGAAATTGTTCAACTGGTGTTACAAAAGTGTCACAATTGTGAGGTAGCACAGTGAATAAGTATTGATTCCTCAAAAACTACACTGTGAATCGTATTGAAATGAACATTACACAAAAGCCCATGTTTTTTGTTACTTAAAGCACTATTAAATTATAATTAAAACACTAGACTTACCGTAAAAAACGTCGAAAAACCTGCCGAAAAATTTCTGACCACGCTAAATCACTTTGAGTTTGACATTGGAAATGATTCCATTTGGCCGTTAGGCTTTAGCTGTCATAGACAATTACGCGCAGTGTTGCCAGTCCTCCAAAACGAAATCCAACCTTGTTTCAAGTCTATAGAAACAGCCAATGAAAACGGTTGCACAAAATAAGTAGCACAATTGTGTAAAATCGCACATAAATAAAAAGAACTGTAAATAAGCATAATATAACGGTTAGTTCATTACAGTGTATGTGAAAAGGGTTGCCGATTATACGCTATTGCTGTAGAATTCAACATTCAGCCTCTATGTTACACAGAACTTGTTCAGAAATATCCTCAAAGTTCACCCTCCAAAATTATTAAGCCGTTTTGTACATAATTTGGTCGGGTTAGTGGAGAAATTATTTAATTTACTCTGGTATCGAGTATTATTCTATAACTTTGACTAATTGGCATGCTGGACAAATAACCATTTAATTTAGTATTAATTGTCGTAAAATTCTATCAGACATAGTTTTCAAGAAAAATAGTTGGGAAGTTTTTGATTGGGCAAATGCGTCAAAATTTTGGTCTTTACCCACATATCACATGGTCGTGGATGGTCAAATCCGAAACTATGAGGAATAGCGAAAAATACTCAAAGGAGTCTTGAGCCCGATTTTGATGAAAACTAAAACTGCATCATTCGATTTTTGAAAAATCAATATTCCTTGCCGGGAATGAGGGATTTTCTTTTTAGCTGTTCCCTAGTCGCTGGATAGATGGCGCTAGGAGTAATTATGATAATGCAAGGAACGGAACCTAAAAAAACTGATTTTAACAAAGCGCGAGAAATGTAGGTTATATTCGGAAGGTTAAGCAAGTGTCAGTCAACGAGAGTATGTGACGTGACACAATGTTTTTTTTTCCAAGCGTTTTGGCTTTGGCACCAACTATCATAGTAAGTTCAACGCCATCTAGGTATAGAGTTACTAAGTTTTTTTTTAATACCTCAAAAAGAAAACCTCTCATTGAACCCATTAATTAAAAAAAAAATACACTCTGTATGTACACTTGCCTCTGCCTCTGTATGCACTCCTTGTTACACTATTTGATGGTGTCGTTAATAAGGATCAAACTCTGGGAAATAATGACATACGGCAAAAGGAATCATATTTTCATTAATATACAACCCGTCAGACCTACAAATTGCAAAAAACGTAAGAAAATTTAAAATTTCGGGGGGTACCCTGGCGCTTCTACCATAGCTTGATGATTATAATTTTGACCGAATTTTAATTGTGATATGTTTTAATTTTTTAGCCGACTACTGCGAAGTCAAAAAGTAGGCTTATGATTTTAGCAGTCTATATAAGATATAGGTAAGTATGTATGTATGTTTGTATTTACCTACGTGTGTTCCACCGTAGCGTCTAAACCTGTTTATCCGATTTTGATGAATAAGGTGTCAATCGATTCGATATTATAGCCCGGGTAACTTAAGCTACATTTTCACCTACTTCAAAAACCGGCCAAGGCCTGCTTCGCGCACGAAGGGTTCCGTACCATTATTATCAAAAAAAGGGCAAAAAAATCACGTTTGTTGTATGGGAGCCCCCCTTAAATATTAAATTTATTCTGTTTTTAGTATTTGTTGTTATAGCGGCAACAGAAATACATCATCTGTGAAAATTTCAACTGTCTAGCTGTCACGGTTCATGAGATACAGCCTGGTGACAGACAGACGGACAGACGGACAGACAGCGAAGTCTTAGTAATAGGGTTCCGTTTTTACCCTTTGGGTACGGAACCCTAAAAAGGAGGAGTCGATTTTACTTTGTAAACCCCGATTTTAATCATAGTGATTTTTCAGTAGTCGGGGTTTTTAGTTGTAGTACACAACACAAATTCTTGTTCAATGGTAAACCCTCGATCTGTATTGGTGGCCAAGATACAGGCTTTGCCTAGTTTGGGACCATTGTAAAAACTTTTTGTAATATTTTGTCAATATCGTTTTGTATTGTAGGTATTGTATTTAAGTATGACGTAACCACATCGACATTTTGAAGTTACCATGCACAACACAGGTTAGGTAAGATTTCCCCCTTGAAAAAAAAAGTAGCACAACGTAACTGCAAGAAGCTGCACTGCTTGACCACTGTTTGTCGCTGTAATATGGTGTTGTTTGTGGTGCGTGTGAATTCTCCCTTAAAAAAATTGCCTGAAAAATAAAATAAAGAATCGACTGTTAGGCGGTACGAAGTTCGCAGGGTCAGCTAGTAAAAGATACAAAAAATCGGTAACCCAAGAACTTGTAACTACCTAACTATAACCGAACTTGGACCACCAAGTATTCGAATACCTTATAATATACTAATAATATTGTAATGTATTGTGTAATGTCTAGTATTATATAATTATATATGTAATGTTGCTAAAAACATTACCCTGTGGCCGTAGCACATCGAATATAAATAAAATATGAATGGGGGGACACAAGCACAGATAATCTAAGATGGCGCCACCATAGTTTGGTCTCAATCTGACCAATGAGGTTATGCTATTTTGAAATATAAAATGACATTACCACACACTTTCAACCAATGACAATGTTGGGAACCAGCTATGCTAGCGCCATTAGTTCCACAGTGTGTCTTCCCTTCTATAACTATTAAAACAAAAAACAGTATTACCTATGTGTTAAAAATACTTTTAGCAAAGTCTATAGTCGATGGCTTTCAGCTGCTTTGCTGCTTTCAGCCTATTATTGCCATCTTGATTATTGCTGACTGTTGCTGACAGAGGACTTATTGACGTCTGTCATCAAAGAGTAGAATTAGCACAGAACACTAACTTTATATACTTATTTTACTCTATGACTATTACTCTAGACCTAAGAGTACTTTATGTATGTTCTGTGCTCTAGACTCACCCGTCATTTGGCAAGCCGTGTGACATTAGTTCACATTAGTTATAAAAGTTCAAAAACCTATAACTCGACATTGGCAGAATAGTCGACACCGGCTTTACTTGCCATTAAATAAAAATAGAATAGAATACAAATAACACAGCTATGTATAATATAATACCATAATTTGGGTATCGAAGATGACTCTGTTTACTGGCATTTACCCATCCAAGTTATAGAGGAGAGGACCAACCTAGCCACCTGTCAATCATGTGGCATACATATCCTCCTCAACTTCGCTTGCTGAAAGAGCAGTTGGCCCAGGTGAAATGTAAATGCGACGTTTGCCAAGGAACCTCTGAAGACTTCTGTTACTCACCCTCTGGCAGGTCCGAAAATATCAAATATACCAAAGATATAGAAACACAATCTGAAGGCTTTATTTCAGCTGATTTGAAAACACTTTATATAAAAAGTCCCGTCAAAGATGACCTTTGTCCTACCTGCTGTAAGCCTTTGAATCTTATAAGTGGAGGTGTACTCAGAGTTTTAAAAGATGAAGAATCAGAAACGCTGACCTCTATGTTCAGTTGCGATAAGTCCACTTATAAAGAAACCTTGCCGCATCAGAGAACTTCTGAATTAAAAAGCATAGCTATATCGCCTTTATTAGAGAAATGTAGCTTGTCTTCTTATGAGACACGTTTTACAGACACCTCGATCGATTCACCATTACGCAATACAGTTAGTAGTAGTAAAAAAAAACGCAAACGCTACTCGGACAAGGTAACGTTTCGTGACGTGACAACCAGTGCTCGTCATGCATGTGTCTGCTTAAATCCTATAAGCATTCACATTCAGGACGAGCAATTCATCTCAAATTAATTTATATAATTTGAGTTCACAATAATTAATTAATTATCTTCCTATTTGTTCGATTTTTTAACCTTGTGTATTCCTCCCATCATGGGAGAGGCTTATGTCCAGCAGTGGACGTTATGGGTTGTTGTTGTTGTATACTTTATATAACTCAATGATATAAAAGTAAAATTTCGCCTTTGGGGTTCAAAATACAGACGGCCAGCACCGAGAACATCAAGCGACCCGAAATTGTCAAATTATCCCAATCCACCTTGAACCTAATGCTTCAGCGATAATGTTTAATAGTACATTATGATATAAGTGTTGGCAGGTTGGAGGCGATATTGCTAGCTCGAGCCGTAGGCGAGGACTATAATAAAGCAGACGCTGTAATTATCAAAGCGCACGTATGTCATACGACGTTTTATAACATACTAGCTGACCCACGCAACTTCGTCTGCGTCACATAAAAGAGAAACTGCTCCGCTCCTTTTGGTCGCAGCGTGATGTTATATAGCCTATAGCCTTCCTCGATAAATGGACTACCCAACACTGAAAGAATCATTCAAATCGGACCAGTAGTTCCAGAGATTAGCGCGTTCAAACAAACAAACAAACAAACTCTTCAGCTTTATAATATTAGTATAGATTTGCGAGGAAATAAATAAAACTCGGACTTTCTTAAACGAATAAATCTTTTACTTGTTCACAAATTAGCGATGCGCGCGCATCAGCGCTTTTTTTTAAGGCAAAGACACAAAAAACAGCCAGTATTACTAACTAGCTGACCCACGCAACTTCGTCTGCGTCACATAAAAGAGAAACTGCTCCGCTGCTTTTGGTCGCAGCGTGATGCTATATAGCCTATAGCCTTCCTCGATAAATGGACTACCCAACACTGAAAGAATCATTCAAATCGGACCAGTAGTTCCAGAGATTAGCGCGTTCAAACAAACAAACAAACTCTTCAGCTTTATAATATTAGTATAGATAAAGTAAATTAATATTTTTGTGTTTTTGTTACAGATAAATGGTTGTAATTTATTGTCAAAATTAATTAAATTAAAGAATTAAATGTTTATTTATTATATTTCATCTCCCACAGTTAATTTTATTCATAAAATGTTGACCACTTTTCTGACATAAAAACTCTTTGCTAAAAGATTTAAAAAGTACCGTGTGTGTCCATTGTGTCCACTGCGAACCACGGACACGGACACGCAATGAGGGCTATCGTTTTTGAGCTCACCAGATGGCGCCACTGTCGAGTAAGGTCTTGTCAATAATTCTATTTTATACTTTATAGTACCAATAACGTCATAAAAAGTTTATTTTATTACATATAACAACGTAGTGTAAACTTCAGATGCATATTTACAATATTCTCTCTAAAATTAGCAAGCATGAAACATTTTAAAATCATTCTACCTCCAAGTACTAACAAACAAGATCCTAGGTTGCTGCTTAAAATCTTCAAGTCATAATTAATCAGGAATGGCTCAGTCTAGAACACAATCGCGAGTATTAGTATAAATAAATGATAAAAAAGCACGCAATGCGGGAACACTGTATGACATCTGACATTTCGGAAGACCTTAGTCTACACGAACGCCTCTAGCGGATAATTCATGCGCGATAGTCCCCATTGACATCATTAGTACTTAGGGTCGAACAAGCTATCTGATTTACATTTTACAATGTAATTTGTGGGTTAAACTGTAAACCAAATATCTTGTTCGACTGTACCCATGCGAGGCTTGCTCGAATAAGGCGCTTTCATGGCTCAACGCTGTCAACGCCATGCACGCTGTGCATCGGTCGGTATACACCAGTGGCTCCCAACCTTTCTTGGACCGGGGACCACTTTGTTGTCTTTATTGTTAGCAGGGGCCAGGAGGTCCTAGATTAACATGGACACCGACAAGATTAAACCAAGGGGGGTGAATCTTTAACTCAAAAATGGAACTATGGTAGTGAAGGATACAAAAACGATCGAAGTGAGCTCATTCATACCGGAAATAAGAATAAGTAGTAGATAGATTCTTAAAAAAAATTAGTACCTTGACTCTGATAGGTTTAATTATGTTGGAACTTCTGCTGTGTAAGTTAAAAAGACGTACGAATAACATTATAAATTATCGCGGACCATATTCGAGGCTCTTGCGGACCATGGGTTGGGAACTACTGGTATACCTACACTATACACGAATATTAACTCACGACTAAGTACAGTCAACAAAATAGTTAGGTATGCAGGATATCAATCTTCTTACTAGGTACTATTATAAAATAATGCGGAAGGGTTACAATCAATGTGTTTGCAATTTCATCCAAATCCGCTCAGTAGTTTGTGCGTGAAAGAATAACAAAAATCAATCCTCACAAACTTTCGCATTTATAATAGTAAGAAGATTGCTAGCCTTCATACCTAACTCTTTTGTTAACTGTACATGTGTCGCGGTGGGCCACGCACGCTACAGGTTGTACACAGGTGTGGGTGTGTAGTTTGTACTGCAGTGGAAACGTAACAAAAATTTCATCATTCACATCATTCTTTTATCTAATAATCCAAAAAAAAAAACTATAACCCGACTACCTACGTAAAAAGGGGTCTAAAAAGGACCAAACAAAAAAAAACTCAAATATAATTCCAGAAATGCAATAGGTACAGAAATGGTCAAGGTAGAGCCGTGGTCGCACCCACTGTATACCTACCTACTATGAGTGGGTGCCATGCCAGGAACACCTTCATTAAACAGACATGATAATACCGTATACAGTGGTTTAAAAGAGATAATTAATTAATAAAGTTATTGTAGCATAAATCATCAGTCCGTATCTGGCCGTCACACGGTGTGCACGCGATGTCGCGATTTCTAAGTTTTCGAATTCTCGCGAAGTTGTCGTCCTGATACTGGACTGTGTTGTGTTGTGCAAAACCAATGCAAAACTGTTGTGAGCTATGTCGCTCATTACTGTGAAGTGTAATAGTTGCAATGTTGTTATTAACGAGTTGTTGGCGTTTCTGCGAAACGTGTTGGATGTTATGGATGAAGAGAGTGTGCACCAGTTGTGTACCTCGTCTTTCTCTGCGGAAGAAATAGTAAAGGCCAAGACTTTGTTGTTTGAGTCGGTGCCTACTGGGAAGAAGATGCCTCTTCGAAGAAAGGATGGCAAGAAGAAAATGTCACGAGACCTTGATGACATGATTTGTCTGTTAAAAGGATCTAATCCCGATCTTTTCCCGATATTTGTAGCTAGGGAGCTACATAGGCTTCCTCCAGTCTCCTTCGACCATGTGGATGTCACCCGACTCCTAAAGGACGTAGCGAAACTGCAGAACAAGGTTAGTGTTTTAGAAGAAAAAGTTGTCACAACAGAACAATTTGATCGCTTTAAGTTAGAAGTAGAAAACATGAAACATGCATCGTTAACTGACACTTACACGATCAACAGAAACATTAACAAAAGGAGAGGAGCATGTTTACAAAACAGTATTACTCTGGACAGTGGCCCTATAGGCTTAGAATATGTGCCCATAAAATATTCTCAAATAACAGCTGATTCAAACACAAACGGCCGAACGGCAAAAAGCACGTCAACAACAGCTGATCAGTGCGATTATAGCTGCGTCTCTGTTTTACAAACACAACAAAGTGGGACGGAGAATAGTAGGCACACAAGGCACGTCGGTGGTGAGCGAGACGGGTCGGCAGCTGCGCTGAGTGTGAGTGAGACCGAGTGCATGACGAGCAAAATTACGACGTTGGGCGATAAGGAACAGGTTTCGTCGCCGCCGGCTACCTGTGCGAAGATGTCCCCTACCAGTGGCCAGCGAGTGAGTGTTCTCAAGGCGTCGTGTGACTCGATAGCGAGTGAGGCAAAAGCGTTGCCTTCGCCCGCGTCATCGCCGCGCCGCCGGAGGAGCGGGAGGTTCAGTGTGCGAGTTTGCGTAATAAACAAGTGAGTAGTGATCAAGTGGTAGGTGACAATGAATGGAAGTTGGTGCAGAATAAACGACACAAACAAAATAGGATTTCTAGTCAGAAGGGAAAGGCTTTAACTGTGCCAGAGGGTAAATTTCGGGCCGCGGATATAAAAGTGCCGTTGCTAATTTCCAATGTCAGTACTGAAGCCAGTGAAGATGACATTATTAATTATATAAAAGACAAAACAAGTGAAATAGTATCTTTTAAAAAGATCAACATGAAGTCATTTAGGAAGTACAATGCGTTTAAACTGTATGTTTCCAAATGTAAACTTGACTTTTTCCTAAATAATGAGCTATGGCCAGATGGCATTGTTTTTAGGCGTTATGTGCATTTTATGTACAGAACGAAGCCCCAGGAGTCTATAGTTAAAGTTAATTAATTATATTAATTCTAATGGGTACACAAAGAATTAACAATTACCTTAGATATGTTAGTTTTAACTGTAAGTCGGTTAAGAGATCGATAGATAATATTAAGGATTTATGTGTGTGGTCTGATGTGGTGGCCCTACAAGAGACCTGGTTACTTTCCCATGACATTCCAATCTTAGGAACAATAAGTCCTGACTTTGATTATACCGGTAAGTCGGCTGTGGATACCTCTGAGAGCCTATTGAAAGGAAGGCCTCATGGTGGGGTAGCCATTCTCTGGAGGAAAGGCATCTTTGATTCCGTGTCTGTTGTTGACTGTAGTAGTCCTCGCTTGGTGGCCATCACAGCATCGTCGAAGGGCCGTAATATTCTTGTTTTTTCTGTGTATATGCCTACAAATTGTTCAGACAACTTACCTATTTTTACAGATGTGTTGAGTGAAATTAGTGCTACGATAGCGAGCTGTGATATAAAAAATGTTTTTATGTTAGGCGATTTCAATGCCCACCCTCATGAGCTGTTCTATAAAGAATTAATTAACTTCTGTTCTGACCAATATTGGATTTGTGCTGATGTAGAGAAACGGGGGTTGGACAGCGACACATACACTTTTATAAGTGACTAGCGGACGTCCCGCGGTTTCACCCGCGTAGTTCCCGTTCCCGTGAGAGTATGGGGATAAAATATAGCCTATGTTACTCGTGGATAATGTAGCTTTCGAATGGTGAAAGAATTTTTTAAATCGGTCCAGTAGTTTTTGAGCCTATTCATTACAAACAAACAAACAAACAAAGTTTTCCTCTTTATAATATTAGTATAGATGTGTATGGGTGTAGGAGGTGGTTGGATCACTGCTTGGTATCTGTATCAGCGTGGCATACAATTGTCAGTGTTGACGTATCCGAGGATATTTACGTGTCGGATCATCTTCCCATTTGCATGGAATGTGATTTGGAAGTGATGCGGCCTAAAATGATGCCGCGGACCATCTGCCGTGATTCTGTGGTGTGGGGTGAAAGAACTAAGTCTGAAACGCTAAACTACCATAATATTTGTAATAGTAAGTTGCGAGATGTTGATTTCCCCCATGATTTTCAGAGTTGCGGTAGTGGACCGTGTAGTTTGGCTGCACATAAGTCTGTGCTGGACAATTTGTATAGGCAGATTGTAGAAATACTTTGTGCGGCGGCTAGGCAGTCTAAAGTAACACACAACGGGGGGCCGAGACGGGGCAAGCGTGTGTGTGGATGGAATGAGCATGTAAGGGATGCTCATCGCGAGGCCAGGAATAGTTTTCATGCCTGGATAAATAACAAACGCCCCTCTTCGGGACCTATCTATGATAATATGCATGAGAAGCGAAAATGTTTTAAAAGCTGACTGAAATACTGTCAAAACCATGCTGAGCAGATTATTATGGATAGATTGGCCGAACAACGCGCTAATAAAAAATTCAGCGATTTCTGGAAATCCACTGGTAAGTTGGACGGGAAACCGGGACTCCCTACCAGTGTGGGTAGTATAAATGAACCTAGTGGGATCTCTAATATGTTCAAAGAGCACTTTCGAGTTCAGTCCCCTCTCGGTCCCTCAACCGTGAAAGTAGATACTGAGCCCAACAGTCGTGGAGTTAAACCTCTAATGCGATTCTCAAGTAAGCAAGTGAGTGCAATCATAACTGGTATGAGCCGAGGCAAATCTCCAGGTCATGATGGGCTCAGTATTGAGCACTTGAAGCACGCGGGTGTACATGGGCCTTTCTCTACTAACTGGAAACTTGTCTATTGACAGCTGTCCGAACCCTATTTTTCTAGAAAATTAAACATGTAATGTATTAAAGTTGATAAATAGTTATAATATAAATACATATAAACAAGAAACCATTGTAATTTTCCCTTATTTTTCGAATTATAGGCAATTTTGTAAAAAAATGCGGCAGCGGACTGTTTTGCCACCCAGAGGACTGTTTTTTCCACCCAGAGAACAGTTTATGTCAATGTTTATATGAAAAAAAATAACACAATATCAATTATTAAATGTGATCAAATAAATTCTTTTCTTTATTGAATACTGTATCACATACAGAATTTAAATACTTATATTTATCAGGAACAAATTGCGAGTTTAGCTCTCTAAGTAACGAATTAAAATAATTATAATCAAAATTAAGCTTAGGTACTAAGAATCAGCCTTGTTTACTTATCAATGCAGCCTTATTTCTCAAAAACAGGTACAGGTATATTAAAATAATAAAATATTCGTTTCCCTTTTAGGGCAATATCTGGTTTGGCAACTTCTTTAATATTTGGTCAAAAGACACATCAGAAACATCATTTTCATCGACTCTAAATGTGTGTCCTTTGTCATCACAAATTTTTAAGAAGGTTACTGTTAGTTCGCCTTCTTCCGTATCTATCTTATTGACTACTGCAGCATAACAATATTCAGTGTTTCTTACTAGAAATTTAACCAAGACGTAATCACCGATGGTATAATTCTGTTGGTTGATTGAACTAGGTCCAGCCAGTGCAGCGTCGTCGTCGGTCTCCATTGTGAAATCCTGTGAGTTGTCCATGTTTTCACTTTCAGTGTCTGTGTAAATTAATATCATCTACGTTAAGTTTTGTCTTGTTTTTGTACTGTAACACTCCTAAATTGAAATGCTGGCACTCATCTTCACAAGTGCAACTTAAACTTTTCATTTTGAGTTTAGCGGCACTTGGAGCTGATTCCAGAGGACTTCTGAATATTTCAGCCTTTACTTGATGTATTTTTAGAGTGCCATTAAAGCTTTTTAAATTAACTGTTTCATTTTGAAGGTCGTCTGTCAATTCTTGGATGGCTTTATCGTCGATTGTGAACAAGGTAATTGCGGAACATCTTCGTTGAATGGCCTCTACAAATGATTCCAAGCTATCAATATCACCTCCTGTAGCGACGACGGCATCAGCGGTTCTCTTGCAGGTCGCTCCAATGCCATCAGGGGCCCCTTTGCCATGTCCACTCTCTGAATAGTTCCACGTAAACTTCTTCACATTACTAACACTCTATGGATCTTTTTGTGCCCGAAATAAAATAAATTATTATTATTATTATTATAAATATTTAAAATAATTGAATTGAAATGAAATGTTGATCGTTTTTAAATATATCTAGTTATTTTAATTTTAGTTATTTTAATTTTATATTTTATAAAAAAAAACCACGGCTTTACCTTGACCACTTTGGTACCTATGCATTTCTGGATTTCTATTTGAATTAAGTTCTTGTTTCGTCCTTTTTAGACCCCTTCTAACGTATTCGGGACTCGGGTTATAGTTTTTTTAACTCTATTTTTTATTTAATACTTTCCGTTTTCCGATCACACTTGCCGTGCAATATAGACTACATCGTCGCATTCTATGAAAGGGTGGGTATAGATAGGCCGCGGCACCAATAGGCACAAATAGGAACTGGCTTATTATTATTGAGCAGAGTCGAGACCCGCATATGACTATAACACATCAAAACATAATGATAGCGTTATCAGAAATATAAGATCCCATACAGCGCCATGTATCGAACGACGAATTAATCAAAGTGCTAATCAAATTTGTTGCATCTGCATTTTCTAGTTAATTAAAACTTGATTTGCTTTATTATGCTTTTTATTTATTGTTTATTAAACTAATATAATACCGTTATGATCTAAAATTCTAACACTTACGCGCAGTCTGCGCAGTGTTTGCGCGCTGACTGGAAACGGTGCCCGCGCACCGAGACGGGGAAGGCCGTTCTCGCATTAGGTATCTACTGCTGCGTGAACAGCTGGGTGCCTGCTACCTGTCGCAGCGTGGACAGTCGCCTTAGTTTAGGGCGGTGTTGGGTGGGAGCGGTTTTGGAGCAGAGTCGTGTAAAGACCTTTAACTGTCAACTTATATTGAATTGAGTACAAAGTGGAGCGAAGCGAGCTCAAAATGTGTGATATTTCGCCTGGGATAGGTTGGTTTCTCTGTATAGGTAGTTGTCAGAGATTACGGAGGATTTTAACCCCCAACGGCGGTGGGCAGGTTTGAATACGCGGTGTCCCGATTGCGCGGGGCCCGTATAGCAATTGCTAATTTGACCATTTCTGGGATATCAGAGTTTGGAGCTTGGATAGTTAGACATTTTGTAAAGACATCCATATTTTTTTTAAATGATTCCAAAGACTACAGAAACACTTTACGAAAATGAAAATTATTCGTCTTCAGTCGTCCGGTCGATGTTCCCTTTACGTCGAGTTCCCTTACATCGAGCCAAAAACATTGTTTCGCTTCTCCCCTACGTCGAGTCTACGATTTCTGTCCCGTTTCTATTCCCATAACTTCGACTTTCTTTCCCCCGCTTCTATTAAGTTTGCGTCGAGTTTTTTTTTTTTGTTATCCTGTACTGTCCCACAGCTGGGTAAAAGCCTTCCCCAATTCCTTCCATTTGCTCTTTTCCCGCCTCGGACCAACACTTACGTCGAGTTTAATAATATTATATTTTTAATTAGGGTACAGACAGGCTCAGGCGTTTTATGTGATTGTATTCCCGTAAGTGCCTAACACCTTTTGGAGTATTATTGTTCAAATACACATAGACTTAATGCAAAGATTATCCCACCGCCCATCGCGTATCTCTAAAAGAAAGCAAATACCAGTAGGAGATTATAAGACGACGACGACGACGACGTGCCAAGTTTCGTAGCGAAGGAGCTACATAAGTTACCGCCCGTCACTTTCGATCACGTAGACGTCACCAGGCTGCTAAAGGACATTACGTCGATGAAGGCAAGCCTGGCCGAGATGCAGTGTAAGTTGGAGGGGTCTGAAAATACCATCCATCAACTGCGTGCCGAGATAGTGTTGCTACGCAGTGCTGTTTCGGAAAGTAGGACACATGACGATGCCAACATAAACACGCGTCGTGGTGTGCAAAATGCGTCGGACAGCAGTTTTGCGTCGGTGAAATTGGATTCGCCGTCGACTGCAAACAGCGAGGGCGATGCACCGTGCCCCGCCGCCCCCCGCCCCTCTGCTCCGGCAGAGAATACGTCACGCGTAGCTACGTTGACTCCCAAACCAGCTTACGCCGCAATTGCTGCCTCAAACAATTCAGCTGCAATACAACCTAAGCAGCAGAAAGGGGGAAAGCAGAACCGTCGCTGTGAAACCCTTCCGAGGAATCCGGTACAGCGCTGTCCAGCAAAGCAAGAGTGTGATGAGGACGGCTTCACCTTAGTTCAGAAGAAGAAGAAGCCTACTTGTCGCAATCAATGCGGTACTGGACTGTCAGGACCTAATATGCTGCTGCGTCCAGCGATACCATCGACGTTGCTGTATGTGTCCCGACTGCATCACTCTACGAAGGTTGAGGAGATCGTAGAGTACTTGAAGGTGAAGACCAGCTGGACCTTGAGGGTCGAGAAGTTGGAGCCGCGTCACAACACCAACTTCAAGTCGTTTGTGGTGCGAGTTCTGACACAACATCTCGACAGGTTTCTCAAGGAAGAGTTTTGGCCGAAGGGTGTAGTCTACCGACGGTTTCGCGGCAGGCTACGTGACACCGCGCAGTGTAACACGACGCCGCCACTTCGTGTGTCATAGTTTAAGTGCAGTGCTACTAACATAGTTTTTAAGTTCCCTAACTAACAAAAATTGTTATTAGTATGTATTTTTAGGCTAAGGTATTTATCTATGGGTCTTTGTTACCTGAAATAAATGGTTTATTATAAGTCTCACAAACTACCAGGGATCCGTGACGTGTGAATTCTTCCTTAACCGAACTTGGTCCATCAAATATTCGAATACCTTTTAAACCAATGAATATTGCGAAAACATTACCCCTGCCATGGCACACCGAATATAAATAAAATATTAATCGGCGAAATTTTCTATTAAAACAAAAACAGTATTACGGCAGTATATACTAAGTCTATGGTATTACCTATCTGTTAAAATACTCTTAGCACGCAGTCTAGTCAATGGCTTTCAGCCTCATAAAGCCTATGCATAAAGCTGACAGAGAATTTGACGCCTGTCATCAAATAGTATAAAATTCCCGTCATTGTCACACGAAGTGCTAAAACCTACTCAAAGCTAAGTTTAACATAATACCGTAATTTGGGTATCGAAGATGACTCTGTGTACTGGCATTTCACCATCCAAGTTATAGAGGAGAGGACCTACCTACCACCTGTCAATCATGTGGCAAATATATCCTCCTAAGTACTGTACGGAGCCTAAAGAACTTCGCTTGCTGAAAGAGCAGTTGGCCCAGGTGAAATGTAAATGCAACGTTTGCCAAGGAACCTCTGACGACCTCTGTGACTCACCCTCTGACACGTCCGAAAATATCAAATATACCAAAGATATACAAACACAATCTGAAGGCTTTATTTCAGCTGATTATAAAACAATTTATTCAGAAAGTGCCATCAAAGATGCCCTTTGTCCCACCTGCTGCATGACTTTGAATATTTTACGTGGAGGTGTAGTTAGAGTTTTAAAAGATGAAGAATCAGAAACACTGCACTCTATGTTCAGTTCCGATAAATCCACTTACCAAGAAACCACGCCGCATCAGAGAACTTCTGCATTAAAGAGCACACCTATTTCGCCTTTATCAGAAAAATGTAGCCTGTCTTCTTATGAGGCACGTTTTACAGACACCTCGATCGATTCACCATTACGCAATACAGTTAGTAGTATCAAAAAACGCAAACGCTGTTCAGAAAAGGTAACGTTTTGTGACGTGCCAAGCAGTGCTCATAATGAATGTGTATGCTTACAGGATTTCATAGATTCTATAAGGCCGCCTTTGAATTTGCCGTCACGTCATGATAAAACACATTCATTATTCTGTCAGTAGTGGTGGTTATTTGGTTAACGCCAATAAACAGGTTCATTGATTGCCAGGGAAACTTATATACATATAGTTGGTGCCAGTTAGGCATCGTTCACACCAAACGTATTGTCCGCCGCTGACTGTGAGCACGCGTTACGCAGTTTATCGCTTTTCAATATATATTTAACTTCTTGTTCACACCGAACAGACTATACGCTATTACGTAGTGCGTTGTCGCTGACTCTCGGTGGCCGATTATTGTACTACGCGTCTATGCACGGCGGACGCGGATTGGCTACGTTGTCGAACGTAACAGCGTGTTAGAATTGTACGCTGTAGCGTATTGTCGGCTTGGTGAGAACGCGTACTGCAGACTGAGTCGCACGTTCTCACTGGGGCAGACAGTGAGCATACTCACAGTCGGCGGCGGACAATACGTTTGGTGTGAACGATGCCTTAAGATCGCAATAGCGGTCTTTGCCCTTTACCTAATATCTCTTCCTACAAAACAAAACAAATTAACCATGTATCGTTTTTCAATAGAACAAATGTCGAAGATCACGATAGATGACGATTCAAGACTTGAACAGGCTTATTTTTGGATTTCAAAGTTAAGAACTTTAATAAATGTAGGTGGGTCATGACCGCTTTTGCGATCTTAACTGGCACCAAATATAGTTGAATTTTGTGTCGGTGAAATGGTCATCCATTTCATAATATATCTTTCAGACTGTTCCTCGTTCTAGTAATGACCCACTATTAAATAATATTTCAACAATTACAAGTTTGTTTAATTAAAAAATCATTTACCTATGTACCTTATGTTAACGTTCTCTGAAATATGTAGGTACTCACTTACTTATCACCATGTTAATCTACATAGCTGTATAACTACTCATGGATGAGAGCTGTCGGTGACCTTTATCTTTAGTTAGGTACTTATTTCCCTTTAGGCCTGAATTCTTGTGGCGCTGACGGTCGGTCGCGTACGGTTAGTCGTGACGTCAGCGAGAACAAAATACGGCTGTCGGTCGCCACTGACGTCAGCGTCACAGTATGGTGCTATAAAGAACACAATGTATACTCGTACGCGCGACCGACGCACGCGACCGACGTCAGTGCGATAAGAATTCAAGCCTTTACGCTAAAAATTGCGCGGGTGCACGCAAGCGGTTCTGTATTGTAATATAGTAATAAATATTTGTGTTTGGAATTTGATATCTTTCTCCGGTTGTGTAGGAATGCCGTCCCTGAGGACTATGAGAATACGGGAACAGTGCCCCTGTGTCTGTGCACATTTGTGCACTATAATATCTGCCGCGCCGATGGCTAATCTCCGCTGACACTGAGGTTGCCACACCGTGGCCGAAAAGAACGGTCAGGAGGACTATTTTGTATAGAACTTTGATCAACAAAACAAAAACAAACATTAGATTAATAATCACCTGAAGAATGAATTCATTAGGTAATTACTCCTAGTACTATTGTTTATTTAATTTAGGACTACTATCAGCACTATCCCAATATCACGATAAGTATCTAGTGTAAATTGGCCAATTAAGATGCGATTTCTCCAGTTCTCGACCACTTTTTTATCGTCTCGAATGGGGCCAAACTCGATGATTGCCGCTTCGAGAAATCTCGACGAGAAACCTTAATGGCAACCCAAGGTTCGTAATCAGTTTGCTCTAACTCGATCTGGTCTCTAACTTTGCGGTTCCCTAACACTGGGAGCACGAATCACATTACGAATCAGGTATACGTTGTTTATCAGATTCGTAACGTGATTCATGCTCCCCTAGGCCATTTCGGTACATAGACATATTATATAAAACACGGTTGGGTTGTGTGTACCTGATGGGTACCTACGTGGGGCGAAGGAGGCGGCCGCCACTGTTGTGGGTGCCGCCCGCTCGCACCAACATGCTGCAGCACGCGCCACTGACGCGCGCGCTGCGTACACTCAATATGGTGTCACAACAGATTGACTGCTTCAATTGTACACTTGTAAAATTACTATTGATTGTCAAAATAATTAATTTAACTGTAACTTTAAATATAACTACGCTATTGTATTAGGTACCTTAACCAACCTGTGATAATAGCTGTATGTGTGGTTTAAATAAATAAAAATAATATAGATATATTCAAAGTCGCCCTACCCTAACCATTCATCCACGTTTATCACGCCGCAATGCGCGTTGGTGTCGTGCTCGTGCAGCAACGTCAATTTCAAGGCGTTTGTAGTGCGCATATCAACGTGCTTGCTCCGTTTGGTGTTGGAAGAAAGTTTTTGGCCACAGGATGTGGTGTTCCGTCGCTTTGGCGGACAAATTCCACAAGAACGCACAAAACATCGTGCATGTGAAGTGTTTAGCAATAGGTAATTATTATTAAATAACGCATGTATGTACTCTTTTGAAACTTTTTATGGTTATTATTGGCATCAAGAAGGACGAATACAGTTTTCAGAGAGCTTATACGTTATCTCATTTAGGGGCTGCGATATTTTTTCAGGTTTTCAAAAAACCACGATAACTTGGAAATTATAAATATTTTCTTAAATCTAATTCTGTCACAAATAAAGAGCTACTCGTGTATGTTTATTCTAAAGGCGCACATAAAATGGTTTTAGAGGTACACGATTCTGCAAAGCGTTACTTCAGCAGGAAATGCAATATCTCTATCCTACTAAAGATAAGTGCATATTTCGCATGGTATAACAGAGTGGTATAACAGAAACCACAGAACATCCTCACATACCTACTCTTTTTGCTTTGTCCACGTTGACACAATATCTGGTCATTATACGCACGCAGTTTGCGAGTACCTACTACGCACTGATCTTTGATCACCCGTAAGAAAACCGGCCAAGAGCGTGTCGGGCCACGCTCAGTGTAGGGTTCCGTAGTTTCCCGTCCGTCACAATAAGTGTTCCCACTTATGAGTTTAAAGGTGGGTATCCATTATGTAAAAATGTATTGCATATACGAATACTAGCTGTTGCCCGCGGCTTCGCCCGCGTGAAGTTCGGTAACCGTCCCACTGAATCATACTAAAGGGATAAATAGTGTCCTACATGTTAATCCAGGTTATCTAGGTAAACTATCTATGTGCCAAATTTCATAATCACCACAATTTATTATTATCATCACAAGCACCATCACTATCATAATCATCATCACTATCACAACCACCAACATTATCACAATCATTATCACAATCACCATCACAATCAACATCACCATCACCATCACAATCAAGATCACAATCCCCATCACCATCGCTATCACCATCACAATCACCGTCACTATCACAATCACCATCACAATTACCATCAAAATCACAATCACCATCATCGTTATCATTTTCATTATAATCGTAATCACAATCATTATCACAATCACCATCACTATCACAATCACCATCACTATCACAATCATAATCACCATCACAATCATCATCACAATCTCCATCACAATCACCATCACGATCACAATCACTATTGCAATCACTATCATTATTATCACAATCATTATCATCGTAATCACAACTTTTATCATCGTAATCACAATCATCATCATCACAATCTCCATCCTTGTCATCGCAATCATTATCATCGAAATCACAATCATTATCATCGAAATCACAATCATTATCATCGCAATCACAATCATCTTCATCATTATCACAATCACCATCACACATTTTCATCACCATCGCTTTCACCATCGCTTTCACCATCACAATCACCATCACAATCACCATCACAATAACTTTCACAATCAATCACTATCAATCACCATCACATACACCATCACAATCACCATTACCATCACAATCACAATCACTATCACAATCACTTACCTCGTTAACACAATCATTATCATCGTAATCATCTTCATCATTATCACAATCACCGTCACTGTCACCATCAATATCACCGTCACAGTCACCGTCACTATCACAATCACAATCACCATCACCATCACAATCACCTTCAAAATCACTATCACAATCACCACCATCGATATCATAATCATTATCATCGTAATCACAATCATTATCATCTTAATCACACATCACAGTCATTATCACAATCACCGTCCTCGTTATCAAACTCATTATCATCGTTATCACAATCATTATCATCGTTATCACAATCATTATCATCGTTATCACAATCATCATTATTACAATCATCATCATCGTAATCACAATCATCTTCATCACAATCATCATCATCATTATCACAATCATCGTCATCGTTATCACAATCATCACAATAAATCAACAATAACCTTGTATAGAAGTCGAATCCATCATCTTCTGGATCTCAAAATAAATGCCATTTTCGTAATCAGCACCCCTGATAATCTCGGTATCGACACCCATATTGATTTTTAGACATTTCAACGTCATCGCACCCCAACAGGGAATGGTGGTATTTCAGGTCCGCCACATCAATTCTTAAAATCGTTGTTTTTGTAATACACCTGACCCAATTCACCATACAAACAATACCTTTGTTGAATTTCAGGTTTTGTTACCCAATTTTCCCCTTTAGGGGTTGAATTCTGAAAAAACCTGAAACACAAATGTTAACTCATTTATCGATAGGAGTACTCCTGTTAAGTTTCGAATAAAGTAGTCTAACTAATCTTATTTCCCCATGTAATCTTTTGACCCCCTTTGCAACCCCTTAGGGGGTGAATTTTGAAAAATCCTTTCTTAGTGCACCCCTAGACCACATAGGGAACCAATGTGCCAAATTTGGAATCTCTAGATTCAGCGGTTTGGGCTGTGCATTGATTTTAATACTTTACCACCCCAATTCCCCCTCTTAGGGGTTGAATTCTGAAAAAACCTGAAACCCGTTTCTGCTCATTTATCAATAGGAGCACTCCTGTGAAGTTTCGAATAAAATAGTCCAACTAATCTTGTTTCCCCATACAAACTTTGGAGCCCCGTTTAACCCCCTTAGGGGGTGAATTTTGAAAAATCCTTTCTTAGTGCACCCTTAGACCACATAAGGAACCTACTTGCCAAATTTAGAATCTGTAGACTCAGCGGTTAGGGCTGTGCGTTGATAGATGAGTCAGTCAGTCAGTCAGTCAGTCAGTTTCTTCTTTTATATATTTAGATAAAGATACTACAAACTTAGTCGAGAAATTATTTTGTACAACTTTTTGACTTTTTTGTTCAAAAACTGTTGTTTCCATCAACTTCAAAATGATTTTCCTAGAAAGTCCTTATAAAGTTCTACTTTTCAGATTTTTTTCATATTGTCTAAACTTCGCACCGCGCTCCCACTCTGGCCGAGCACTTTATGGTTCAAAAGTTAGATGGGGGTTGTTTTTTACTTTTGGAGCGATTATTTCCGAAATTATTGACATTATCAAAAAATGATTTTAGGAAACCCATATTCATTTTTAAATACCTTTCCAACAATATAATTATCACACGTTAGGATTGAAATTAAAAAAAAAAAACACTTCCCACTTTACATATAGGGGGGCTACCCTAATAAAACATTTTTTGCCAATTTTTATTTTACCACTTTGTCGGCGTGATTGATATACATATTGGTACCAAATTTCAGCTTTCTAGTGCTAACGGTCACTGAAATTAAGCGAGGACGGACAGACGGACGGACGGACAGACATGGCGAAACTATAAGGGTTCCTAGTTGACTACGGAACCCTAAAAACATCACCATTAATGTAAGTGCATGTCCTTCTAGGGCGCTTTACGGCGTTTTCACGCAAGATAGGTGCTTAATATTTTCGCTAACAGCAGCAGTGAAATTTGTTGTTACCAACAGGTTAAGGCTGTTTGGAGTCAATTAACGAGTGTGGACGTGGGTCGTGGACGTCTTTTTTTAGAGAAACTTGTCAACTGGAGCAGTGTTCCAAACTTTATACTACAAAGTTTTTGTGTTCCAGTTACATCTAGAAAATCGGAAAATTTTGGAGGTACTTACACCAAGACGGATCGGCGGATCGGCGAATCGGCGGCAATCGGCGGACTCAGGAAACTTTTGAAATGCTGTGAGACTTATGCTGAACAACATGGTTTAAAGTACAATGAACTCAAGAGCGAGTTTATGGTTTTTGTTGGTAAAAACCAAAAATCCAATAGTGTTCCTACGCTGTGCCTTAATGGAGTTCATTTGAGACAGGTGGCTCAGTTTAAGTACCTTGGTCATATAGTGACAGAAACATTAACAGATGACCAGGATATTGAAAGAGAGCGGAGGGCATTATCAGTCCGTGGAAATATGCTGACTCATAGATTCGCTCGTTGTACAGTTGACGTTAAATTAACGTTATTTAAAGCGTACTGTCAAAGTTTCTACACAGGTGGTCTATGGGCCAGTTTCAAACAGCGGACCTATAATGCACTCAGAGTGCAATATAATAACATTTTCAGGACTCTGGTGCGGCTTCCGCGGTACTGTAGTGCTTCAGGCATGTTTGCAGATGCGCACATAGATGATTTCTATGCAATTATGCGTAGGAAAACCATGTCTGTGGTGCACAATATGAGGGGGAGCCGTAACGGTATCCTGAGAATGATAGCTGATAGATTGGACTCGGCGGTCATGCGTCGCTTCACTAACCTGCATGTGACAGGTGCAGGTTAAGTGAAGAATTATATAATTTATTCCCATTGTGATTGTTATTTTTATTGTACTAACATAGTGTGTAAGATATCTGTTATAGGTACTAACCATTCACATTTGTTATTTTATTTTTTGGTACCTACTAACATAGTTTATAAGATTTCCAATATTAACCTCTCTATGGACTTATTTGTCTGAAAATAAACAATTTTTATTTTTTTATAAATTAAATAGTACATTTTCATACAAGTGGAGAAAGTTTGTTATTGCATTCGAGGCGAAATTATAACACCCGAGCCTTAGGCGAGGGTGTTTTTGAGCCGAGAATTGCAATAACAAATGTCCACGTGTATCAAACGACGTTTTTCAATACACTTTTGAAGAAATAAAATAAAATAACGAAAAATATTTTTGTCACGAACTATGAAACTATGATTTTAATTTTCTTTTTTTTTTGTTCTTTGGTTTCGCCAGGTTGAAGGAGAGGCAAAGGTATGAAGCCGTTAAACAGCCTAATATAAAAAAATAGATTAATTTAATAGTTTTGAATTCAGAACACAAATAAATGTTAATTTGTGTATAAAAGTAACTATTCGTTTTTAATAATCATGTTTATCTATGATATTCTATTTATAAACACAATTTGAATATTCAAAAAATATTTATGCCGTAAAGACGCGTAGTGCTTTGCCGTAATTAAAAAAAAACATTCACCTCAGACTATAGGCATTGAACAAATTTGGACTGAGTATAGGTATAGTTATCTGTGGCAATTTTCATTCCCGCACACGTGCGGGAAAGTGGAAAAAATCGCACGCCTGTGAAATACATTGCATATTGTACCTAATCGTAGTGCGTTATGGACCAGTTTTCGAGGAAGTGTATTGAAAAATCTATTTTTACATAATACGTATATTAATCAACATTTATTAATTAAGTTTTGCGGCGGTTTAAGTACGTATTTTTCTACAGTTTGTCTATTTAACTTTAGGGATAATCTTATTTTTCCAAGGCACACCAACTAATGACCACGGTACACCAGTGCGACACCTGCGGAACACTAGAGGATGCACTTTCTGATACTGAGATGTCGCACCAATTTTGCAAGACTAATGTTGCGCCCAAAATCACCTGCGATCTCGCAAGATTGTACAGCGACTTATCCGAAAACCTTCTAGGCGTGCAGAAACGGGCGCGCAAACTTACGAGTAGGTATGTGAAAAATCCTCAGTTAAGGCACAACCCGAATATGTGAAATTACCATACAATCGGGAACTTTCGAGCATCACGTACGCACATACTAGTGTACGGTTTCGGGCATATAAATAACACCAGTAATCTATTAACTGCTTTGAGATTGCGCGATATACGTAATAAACCTTACTGTGAGGAAAAATCTGAATGTAGAATTTCCGAAAAAAGAGAATTTACAAGCATCGCGTATTATATTATTATGTGTCTAGTTGCTAACGGCCTCAGTAATTTGAATTTCTGAACCACCTTAATTAAGATAGCGCGATATCTATTCATAAAAAAACCTCATTGCGAGGAAAAATCAGAAATATTCAAACATACTTCCTTATAAAAATTGTAAATTATACTTACATTTATACTCTAATATCATTATGATAAATCGAAACCAAAATTTACAAATGTTAAAAACTTAGTTTAGTGAAATGTTAAATAAAAAGAATGAAATACTAAATATAATGTTAAAAAAGGTGAAATGTATTGTTACACGTGATGTTTTATAAAAATGTTAAAGAAATTGTTAAATTTAAGGTTTAATTAAATGTTAAATGAATTGTTTTGTAAGAAATGTGATTGTTAAGGCAAATAAAGGCTAAATAAATAAATAAAAATCATTATGTAAAATTCTGGTATTCAGCTGCATCCGGTAAGACTGGAAGCCGACCCCAACATAGTTGGGAAAAGGCTAGGCAGATGATGAATCTAATAATATCATTATGTACCTCCCTTTTTTCTCCCGTTTCTTAGTGGTCATACTGGCATGTCATACTAATATGACCAGTGAGAATCGCTTGTATTTGGTCATTTGGTGGTCATACTCATAGGTTTTCTAAAATAAGCGAAAACTCGTATGGTCAACTCTTCGCTTGATGTTATTTTGTGTCTATCATTATCAAATTATAACAACGCGGAGTTTACTTTGCTGCCTTAATTCCATGTTGGGTTTGAGTTTGTGTTGTGGCTAAGTAAACAATTAAGTAACTGCATAAACCGGACAGGTTGATCGGATAAGGTGAAACAAGAAACTCGACTCTGGGCGCTTTGGCAAGATGGACCTGCGGATTTTGCGTTGACCTTCTCAAAAATGAAATAAGTCCGAAATTCCTTAAGGGGGTGGTATCTGCTAACGAGAGGTTTTCTCCATGTAACTCCTCTTTGATGAGTGAATATAAATGTCCAAAAAAAATATATGTTGCTTATTAGACTCTAAACTGTAATTGGTACAATTGAAATAATTCTAACTTTATTATTACTATATGAAAAAAATCTTCAAAGTGAAGCATATTTTCTTTGAAATTTCGTAACTACTCCTAAACGGCATTAAGTTTTAGTATTTTTTTTTCACACAAATATTTGTCACGTTTTTCTTCACAAAGTGTAAAATCGGAATTTTGATCTAATGATTTATTAGGCTACAATTAAATAAAAACCACTAATTTCGCACTATTCGGCCCGCAGTGACGGACGTAACAAACGCTTTGTAGTGCAAGCTGATTAAAACTTTATTCTAACAGTATTTCAAACGAAGTTTGAACCACCGCAAACAGAGTTGCTAATTTAGCAGATACCCCAGCCTTAACAGGCTTGTGGCCTGAAAAAAATCTAATAAGTCCGCTAGTTAGATTATCAAAATATATTTGACCCGTATTTTTTCTTTTGTTACGTAACCCAAAATTGACGAAGATACGACGCTCTTAAAATTCTCAATACGTCACGCCGTGCTATAATTTTTAGTGCGTTGTGACGTCACGAGCCCCCACTCTCGAGTTTTGATGCGTTTTATCTTTGTCAATATTCATTGATTTACAAAAACAAATATTCATTGATTTACAGAAACAAAAAATACTGGTCCATTATTTTCCAACACTATAACTGACGGACTAAATAGATTTGCAATTTATTGATGGTGGAAACTAGCCTATTAATGAACACTTCGTGTTCATGGGACAGAGGGTGGAAACAACCATGTTATTCATATTATTACATTACAGAAATATTACCTATATTAAAAACTGGCCAAGTGCGAGTCGGACTCGCGCACGAAGGGTTTCGTACCATTATCTATACATTAGACAAAACGGCAAAAAAATCACGTTTGTTGTATGGGAGCCCCCCTTAAATATTAATTTTATTCTGTTTTTAGTATTTGTTGTTATAGCGGCAACAGAAATACATCATCTGTGAAAATTTCAACTGTCTAGCTGTCACGGTTCATGAGATACAGCCTGGTGACAGACAGACGGACAGACGGACAGACAGCAAAGTCTTAGTAATAGGGTTCCGTTTTTACCCTTTGGGTACGGAACCCTAACAACGTTCAGCTTCCATCGTTTACAATGTTTACTTCTCATATTTTCCCTATAAACAATACGTACGGTAATTACTTTATTCTAGGAATAAGCCGGATAATTCTCAGAATGTATCATTAGTTATAATGCTAGTGTTTTATTAAAACTAAGATAAATGTGGAGGTTATCCTACTTCTACTAATATTTTAAATGCGAAAGATAGTGAGGATGGATGAATGGATAGATGTTTGTCACTCTTTCACGCAAAAACTATTGAACGGATTTGGATGAAATTTGGCACACAGATAGTTTATAAACTGAATTAACAGAGGATACCTATCCGTGGGAGAATAGGGTATATGCATGATTTTTTTTATCACTCTAAACAAAGCGTCATCAGAAATAGCAAAGTGAAATTATTTTTTTAATATCTATAATAAATACTAAGGTATAAGCATTTGAAACTGCTGATTAGACTGAGAGATCCGATACAGCGAACGACGTCATTCGCTGCATCGACGTACAAAATCCATACTAATTTCCGTTTATCTAGAAAGAGATAGAAACAAAAGTTTAAATGGTTATAACTTTTGTGTTGTTTGGCCGATTTATGTCTTGTTTTCGCTTATTGTCATTATTTTTATAGTACTTTAACATTCCGTATCGAAATAACAAAAATAAAATTTATGCATATTCCCTGTTACTTACCGAATTAGATAAATGTGGAGGGTATTGTTGGAATATCAACACGTGTTGCTGTGTTGGTCTTTGACAATCCAAAAGAGTGCAAGCTACACTTTTTTTAGGTGTTGCCTAGTCTTAGTGAAAACGGAAGCTTCGTTGTAGTTCACAAATAAATAAAACAGGTGATTATTATGTAAATGATGGGTTTCAACGCGACCATATTATAACATGCGTAATTATAGCAACAGGTAAACGATTACTGTTGAGGAAATCGGATATAGGTAGGATTACTATACATACCTACTGTAGATAATAGGTACTGAATTCCGATTAACACCATAACATTGATTGATTGATTTTATTATGTAAACAAAGAATCTATTTGCAAGTTATCAGTTCTGGGGTTGAGTTTCTTCGTTCGATGCTGAAATGGGATTTATTATTTTGGTATATGGTAGATTAGGTAAAGGTTACGGGGATCCGTTGGATGCGAGTCGTGACACTTGGGAGAAGGCTTATGTCCAGCAGTGGACGTCTTTTGGCTGAAATGATGATGATGATCAAAGTGACTGTAAGATTGGGAAGCTCAAGTTTTAGATACAATAAAACGGGGCTATTTGGTCCCATATATACCAAAATGTTATTCGGTATTTCAATCAGGATTTTTTCAGTAGGTATTAGCCAATCAAAGTGTTTCTAGACATTGTAAAATAAATTCTGCCATACAACAACCGACAGTTATCGATATTTTTGTTCGAAATTCTAGGTCATCCCAAATAGCCCCGAAAACCCAAATAGCCCCGTTTTACGGTAAGTACCTAACGAAACTGCATTTTTGTTTAACCATTGTCCTTGTTCCGCCCGGAGGCTAAAACAGGGGTCAAATGTGAGTGTAGGTACACCCCTGTGCCAAAACAGGTACCTATTTAATACACCTGGATCAGACTAGTTAAGTCTAAGTCATTTTCTGATTTACTGAAAAATGGCTTCCTAAATACTAAAACAATTTTTCGAAGAATTTGTTTGTAGTCTGTAAGAGAGGGGGAGAGATCGGAGGACACCTGTTTACCGTTACCGTTAAAAAGGTGTCCTCCGTTCCTGGTCCAGGTCATTCCTTGCCCGTGGTACAGTTGGCTAGTACAGTTGACCGGACAGCGGGTAAATTTTTTTTTCCTTGGTACTGTTGACTGGACTACAAAAAAACATATTTTCCTTGGTACAGTTGACCGGACTACGGAAGTTTTTTATTGTTCCTTGGTACGGTCCCTACCGTTTGCAGTAGGACCAATATAGGCTGATTATGTGCATCGGCTGTAACTAGTAAAATGTTTGATATTGTTTTTATCTAATCATAGAATGATGCAGACGGCTATGGTTCTGACCTGGTCCTGGTGGACTCTCAGAACTAGACTGTTATGGACTGGCATGGAGGAACAAAATTAGCTACGCTCTACACCAGCGTTTCCCATCTGCCGAGTCGCGACCCGGTACCGGGGCATCAAAATAAAATACCGGGTCATAACATTCTCGCCTCGATATAATCGACCATTGATAGATTTTTGAATAACTTGTCGTCAAGAATACACAAAATTAGCTTATCAATACAACGCATATATGCAATAGCTTTTTTAATGTCTTTTGTCGCAACTTATAAAATGTGAAGCTGGGTTTTCAATACTAGTTCACCTTATAAAGAAACTGACTTGAAGTAAAGCAGATGGATAGGATAAAACTTTCGGGGTTGTGGGACTGTTCGAAAGAGATACCGTGGCCCCGGAACACAAAGGGCGATGAAGGAACGTGGATGGGTTTTAGTCAGCAAACGTCTGACTCTCCCTCCTGCTCAGCCCAAAGCGGGAGGAGTCATTTGATGATTTCCCATCCGAAAAAAAAAAGGATAAAACTTTCATCATTCGCGATCTTGGGATTCTATGGAGCTCCATATTTAACCAGTGAGGTAGGGGGGGGGGGGGTGATATATATTAAATTACCGGGCTATGGCAGAAGAATGTTTGGGAAACACTGCTCTATACATTCGATAGAAGGTTAATTAGTCTCTCTAAGTAAGGGCTTTTTATGGGTCATACAAAAACGAATACATATAATTAGTATCTAGTTGCTTTGAAGCTCTGATACAGTTTAATATCAGGGAGGTCTCCTTTTCTTTGTTTCTTGTAGGTTTGGCCCACTGTTCGCGCTCCATAAGGAAATAAAGAATATCTAATGCTCAGTGTTTAGGGGGAGACGTTATTTATTAAGATAATTCTGTGAGATCTATGCCGTTTTAAGTTGTTCTCAAGGGAGAAAAACACCCCTGAGAAAAACACTGAGATATTATGCTAATGCTTGCTAAATAATCGTAATAGTCCAACAACGGTATCTTTATAATGATGATGGTAAAATAGATGTTCTGACTGTATTAAATACTTGTTTATTCGATGAAGAATGCGAAATTATTAGGTACTTGGCTGTGTTAGAAGTAAGAATTGATAAAGTGAAGTATTTTGTAGATGATAATAATTTTTAATTAAACATTTACAAAACAACAGTTTAACATAACATTTGGATTTTTAAGACAATAGTTGCACTATGCGATGATTTTACTGTGGTGAGTTAACCGTGCTTCCTGTTCTTGACTTTCTCGTAGATTTCGCGGGCGGTACCGATGGTGCCAATTATACCAACTCCGGCTTTCTGCAACAAAATATATTAAAAAAATAAGTGATTGAACATGTTTTCGTGTAAGAAGTTGACAAAGAATTTTCGAACGATGAATTCCACGAACGGGTGCGTGTGAGGCTATTTTAAGCTGATCTCTCATTGTACTGGAAACTCATACAAAGCGAGGTCAATATACTGGATATGTATAGTCGATGTGTCGCCGTCTGTACGTACTATTGCGGTGCGGTTTAAAAAAAATAAATTAAAAAAAACTACTCCAGCAAGTTAATTGATGCCTACTTATTTATAATTTAAAAACGAATGCGAAAATTTACTAAACGCATTTGAGTTTAGCTTCGACTGGGTTCTATATAACAAAAAAATCGACTAAATTTGAGGATTATAAAAGTACCAAAGATATGAGAAAATAAAAGCAATACTCACAACACCTTTAGCTCCCTTCTTCAACCCACTGGCGGTGCCTGCGCTGGCGCCGCCCATCAGCATGGCGAACACCGCCAGCACCAGAACCACCAAACCGAACAGTTTCATATTGAGGAGATGTGTGGGTCACTGGGTACTTCACCACAAACGAATGATAGCCTTTGCTCGCTTAATCTAACTTATATACTACTACAAGGTGTCCTTGATGAGAATCCTGCGCAGTGTGAAAAACCATAAGGCGTTTTCCTTAAGCTTATACATTGACAATAGCATAAGTGGTGCATGATTACGATAATTGATTGTTTAAACAGATGTTTTTATTCTTGATTGTTTGTTGCCGAAATGCAAATTGTGTATGGTAATATTTCAATTATGCAAATCTGAGAGCAGCGGTGGCCCAGTGGTGGCGGCCCCGTCTTACTCACCGTGGTACCCACGACTTACTGTTCGTGGGTTCGAACCCAGACAGGCGCATTACTTTGTGTAATTTATTTCATTACCACTGCTCTCAAAAAACGGTGAAGGAAAACATCGGGAGGAAACCGGCATGTCCTAGAACCAAAAAATTCAAAGACATGTGATGATGTGACATATCTACCAATCCGTACTGGGCCCGCGTGGTGGATTATAGCCCATTCCCTCTCATAGAGAGGAGGCCTGTGTCCCAGCAGTGGGAACATTAATAGGCTGATGATGAGGATGATGATGATGATGATGATATTGATGTTCGAGGAGGTACTTGCGAAAAGGGGAAAAACTAAAGATGTCTAAAAACAAATTGTTTTTTTTTTTTAAACATAATAAACGGTTTACAGTTATTTGCAGTCTTGGTTTCGATTCCCAGATTGAGGTAAGTATTCTGAGATTTTCCATCAGCGGTTTCTCAGTAGCAGGTCGGAGTCTCATCATCATCATCACTTCAGCCGAAAGACGTCCACTGCTGGACATAGGCCTCCCTCAAG
Source organism: Xestia xanthographa (assembly GCA_905147715.2). NCBI lineage: Eukaryota > Metazoa > Arthropoda > Insecta > Lepidoptera > Noctuidae > Xestia > Xestia xanthographa. The sequence continues at coordinate 15,403,358 of LR990659.1, read as the reverse complement.
TGTCGGCACATTGACCGGTCCTGTGCGACTCGCATCCAGCGGATTCCCGCAACCTTCGTCGGGGTCTGTATCTGTATATTTGTGCACTGTCGATAGCAAGAAGCTTAGCTAGCATTACTGATGAAATGTTGGTGTAGAACTGTTATAGATTATGTAGCCCTCTTTTTATGTGTGAAAAGCCTCAATGGATATCCTCCACCGTGCGGGGTCGACGGCGGGGTCTGTCAGACTCCTGCTGGCTCAAACCACACGATTTCCTCTTTATCATTTCTGGCTGGGGTGTAGGGACACAACTGCATTCTCCACAATTACTTCAGCAGTAGCTACTTTATCCTGGACCAACCCCTGATCCTTCGGAGAAATCGAAAGACAAGCATGATATATTTTTTTAAAAGTATATAATTTTTTTTCAAACTGTTTTATTTGTATTTTTAAGTTCCTGCACTCTTCTTACTATGAATAATCTACAGCAATAAAAGTAGGTCATAGCAGACGAATTGCTGCGGGAGGGTCCTGGTGACTTGTAATATACAGGTTTTTATAGAGACCTACTTCAAGCACCAGTCTCTCACAAAGTTAATTCCACGCCCGTGTTCCACTGTAACCTTAGCTTAGCGTAACTTGTGTAGAGAAAATAAATCGATATTATGTTATTATTTTATGAAAAGTTATATTTTCTTTTGTTACAAGAAAAGGTAACCTAGAGAGATATAATTCAAAGGCGATACCTGAATGTCGATTACCAAACTTAACATTCTACGGGTTGATCGCGAATAGGGTGGAATTAGTATTCTGATTTCCACGAAACGGTTTTTGATCTATGTGAACTCGACATTCTGAAATTTAACAAGAAACGAGGTTTAGCGTACCGTAGATTCAGATGTTATCTATATTAAGATGGTATCAATTAGAGCGTGGGTGTTAGATCTTGCAGCAATAAATTATTCTTAGTATATTCTTTGATTTTTTTAATGTATGTGTTTTGAGCGATACTAAGACGAATTAAATATATTAGGTAAACCAGTTGCTGGAAATGTTATTGCAAACGTTTCGATTTTTAAAAGACAGCTCCGCGGGAAAACTGAATTAGTTTTTTGTTTTCGAGGCAAGTTCTCGCCCTTTAAATAGGTTCTTGTGTGGGTCAATACTTGACACTTTTATAATTATATACTATTAATTTCTTTCAGAAAACATAAAGCCTCAATCAATCATATGGCAGAAGGCAGTAGCCAGCACTGCACTGCATTTGACTAAACGCAAGACCTCTCGTGTGGTGTCTCTCTTCGTCTGGTAACAAAAGTTGTTCAGTTTCATGGTCCGAGAGACTACACCGGAGGTCGATCATCTAATAAGTTGCACCTTGTTATACTTAATACAGCGTGTGTTTTTCTTTGTATTATGTTTCAAAAGCTAATTACACTCTTAAATGCAGGGTCTGCTATTGTATTTCATGGTAGAGCCATTATATTTTTCTCTTATAAATAAAAAATAAAAATTTCACTTATTTTTGTGAATGCTGGTTAACCTGTAATTGGCGACTGTGTAAGTGCAAGACTGTAAAACCTATGTACCCTATACCTAAATGCTGTAGGAAGCTGTTGGTGAACCTATATTAATAAATAAATACTTATATAATTATTGTATTTCTTAACTTTACTAGTATTACTTTTTATTTTAAATTTGTACGGTCCCTCCAAAGATTTTAAAAAAATATCAAAGAATTATCAGCGTCAAAACCGCCATTATGACTGTACCCTTAGAATAGGAATATGATAAAAGAGCTGTGTTACAATTTTGGTGTACCTACAATAAAATATATTCTTAGAAACCAGAAGTGAGGACAGTTTTTTTAAAAATAACGCACAATTACTTCCTAAATTATTTAATCAACAATCAAAGTTTAATAACCAAAATCACAACAAAGATAATTTAAAAAATAAGACATCCTAACTCTAATTACTGCAAATGATATAAATTGATTAGCAAAATAACAATATAGCGACTGAATATAAAAATACAAACGAGGGTAGCGATGTTCAACCGTTGCCGACCGATAATCGAGTGAACCCGCTGCTAACCGCGCGCTGTCTTTTATAGTGCACCGCTTGTACCAGGTTTTGGAGAAGGAGGTTTCGCTAAGACGGCCGTTCCTGACAGCGGGGCGTCCTCGACCGCATCTTGCCTTGTGTCATCACTAGGTCCACCATCACCAGACTGGCCGTCATCGTTAGACTGGCCATAATCATCTGCAAAGTAACAACAACACATACTGTACATTTGTTTTCTTGCGACCCTTGTGTCTGAAGCCGGAGAATAGAAAGCACTTGAACTGATTTTGTTAAGTACGTGATAGTGAGCGTGCACTCCCACCATCAGGCACCCAACCAACCAACAGGAAGGTTTCTTAGGTAATTGAAATGTAAATCTAAGAGCTTCAGACTAAAAAAAAATACAAAGCAAAATCAGTGATTCTAAGCATTAAAACGTAAAGGGAACTAAATAGCATTCCAAGCAATGGAATTCCGGACTCCCATTGGGTAGAATACTAGCCAAGATAAATAGATAGTAGTGAAGCTAATATACTTAACCAGAACAGAAGCCATGAACCATAGGTCCAGGCCATACAGGAGTCATAAGCCAGAGGCTCAGACCAAACAGAAGCCATGAACCAGGGGTCCAGGCCAAACAGAAGCCATAAGCCAGAGGCTCCGACCAAACAGAAGCCATGAACCAGGGGTTCAGGCCAAACAGAAGTCATAAGCCAGAGGCTCAGACCAAACATAAGCCATGAACCAGGGGTCCAGGCCAAACAGAAGTCATAAGCCAGAGGCTCAGACCAAACAGAAGCCATGAACCAGGGGTTCAGGCCAAACAGAAGTCATAAGCCAGAGGCTCAGACCAAACAGAAGTCTTCCGGTTGCTTACCAGCCTCGAAGAAAGCGGAGCATGCGTCAGGCGTCCACTCGACGCGCCAGAGCACCATATGCTCGGCAGCTGCCTGGTTTTTTTTGCCATATGAACCAGCCAGTAGTTCCAGCTCGTAGCGATGATGTGGCAATACACGTAGGACCTTATAGGGCCCCCGCATGCCAGAGTCGAGCTTTCCTGTGCTCTGTGATGCCTTGTTGACAAAGACATAGTCCCCAGCAGCGTAGGCTCGTGGTTGTCACCGGTTCTGGTTGGTGTAGTCGTCTTGACGCCGCTGATTGGCTGTAAGCAAGTCTGAGGCACGCTGTCTCCTGAGCGTCATAAGTGCTTCTCGATTAGGGTTACGGTTCTCAAGTGCAACGTCACGCACTAGAGATCTTATTACTGGGGTCGCTGCATCAATCCCAACGAGGAGTTGTAATGGCGAGGCTTGCGTAGTTGCCTGTCTGGTGACATTTAAATTGAGCTGCACTTTCCATAAAGCGTCAGCCCACTGAGAACCTTTATGTCCAACCTCTACCCGTAACATGTTTAGGACAGTTCTGCAGTACCTCTCTGCTTGCCCATTTTCTCGGTGCATTCCAGGTGTGATAAAATGGACGGAGCAACCCAAGCTACTAACCCAGTCTCGGAAGGCTACGCTTTCGAACATTCTCCCTCTGTCGCATATTATAGTACTTGGAGACCCGAACAAAGATATCACATTAGTAAACACCCGTTTTAATTCGTCCGACTCTTGACGATACATGGAGTACAGCAGACAAAATTTTGAAAAGCTGTCAATTACTATTAAAACGTACTTAAACCCGTTAGATTCTGGAAGCGGGCCCAATATATCGGCATGAATAACACAGAATGGGTCATCAGGCTTTGACCAAGACTGAATCGGTTGTGGGGGTGTTTTAGGTACTTTCTTATGAGCTAAACATACAAGGCAATGGCTAACATATTTTCTAACAAATTGCCTAACACTAGGAAACCAAAAGTGACGTAATATAAGATCCGTCGTTCGGTCGGCTCCAACATGATCATGCTCATCATGGAAAGCTCTTAAAAGGCTAAGCCGGTAACCTTTAGGGATGTAACATAACAATCGTGGTTCTTCCCCGGTTGGTGTATATTTATAATACAAAAGTTCATTTTTAATTAAATACCTTGAAGAATCTAATTGGCCATCTCTTAACTTAACAATTAAATTTTGGGTTTCCTCATCCGCAGTCTGAGCGACCTTTGCCCAATTGTTAGGATTACGAATGTGTGATACGTTTGCAGTTTCAGGAGGGTGCCGGCTTAGAAAATCAGCATGCTGCATCATGGATCCTTTTCTATATTCCAAAGTAAAGGTAAAGTCTTGTAGGTAAACCCACCAACGCGCGACACGAGGCAACAAATCTTTTTTTGTTTCAGTTAACTTCAACGAATTACAATCCGTCACTATTTTGAAATTGATACCAATTAAATAATGACGGAAGTTCTGAAGTGCGCGTACAATGGCTAGGGTTTCCAGCTCGTAGCTGTGATAGCGACTCTCCGCGCCCTGGGTAGACCTACTATAGTAACTGACTACTCTGTTTCGTTTACGGCATGCTCCTGCAACAACACCGCACCGACACCAATGGAACTGGCATCGGTGTGAAGTTCCGTAGGCAAACTTGGGTCAAAGATCGCTAAGACTGGTTCATGGGTCAAACAATGAATAATATAGTCGCGTGCCACATCTTGTTCTGAACCCCATTTGAAAGGTTCTCCCTTTCTTAACAGTCTGGCAATGCAGGCTGTTTTAGAAGCGTAACCCGCGACATAACGCCTAAAATACCCGGCTAGGCCCAAAAATTGGCGAACCCCCTTAACATTAGTAGGCTTTGGAGAATTTACCAGCGCCTCAATTTTTCTTGGGCTCGGCCGCACCTGACCATTACCAACTACCCGTCCTAAGTACTCTATTTCAGTATCTAAGAAGGTACATTTTTTTAAATTAACCGAAAAACCGGCATTCGTGAGAGTACTCAAAACTTGACGCAGCAAGTCGAGTCCTTCAGGAATTCCGTTTGACATAAGAAGTACATCGTCGATATACGTCAAAACTCGCCCACTTTCAATATAGGGTTTTAAGGTTTTTGAAATGATTCTTTGATAAACTATAGGGGCGTTAGCTAACCCATAGGGCATTTTCAAGTATTCGAAATGCCCTTCGGGCGTTACAAAGGCGGTTTTGGAAATCGAATCATCATCCTTTAATGGAACCTGATGAAATCCAGTTGCCATGTCTAAACTGGAGAAGAACTTGAAACAACCAAGCCTATCGATGTGGTCATCGATCAAAGGCAAGGGAAATCGTTCCTTGACCGTTATAGCATTAAGTGCCCGATAATCGACGCACATCCTATCACTCCCGTCCTTCTTCTTGACGAGAATGATAGGACTGGCATAGTCGGACTGTGACTCACGAATAATTCCTTTTGAGAGTAGGTCATTAATTATATCCCGAACTCTATTTTTTTCGTCACAAGAAAGCTTATAAGGCCTATGAACTACCGGGGCACTCGATGTTAATCTTATCTCCATACTGCCCGTATTCACCGTTGATGTAGCAGTACCCGTAATGAAAGAACTCGAAAACTCGCGGATGATATTAAGCAGGAGATTTCTGTCATTGCCAACTAATGGCGTTTTAATGTTTTCATAGTCAACGGTAGATACGTGCAGTACAGAGGGCACACTGTCTAATCTCGTGAGCCGGTGTAAGTTATTACTACGCGTGTAGGTAATTCCCTCTCTATCTAATACATCTGTGCCAATCAAAATAGGCGCCGTAATGCAGCCAACTGGGACCACATACAAATCAACTTCCAAAGACACTTCAGGAAATTCAATCGTCGTCACAACATATGACGTCGATTCAATCTCCTGGCTACCTATACCTCTCAACAAACGATATGTTGGGATTCGATTGAAATTAAAATATTTAAGAACCGATTCTAAAATCAACGAGATATCAGACCCACTATCAATCAAAGTATCTATAGGTACCTTTTGAATAACGGCAGACATTATGTTGTCTCGTTTCGATTGATACTTGAGCAAAAATTTATCTTAGCCGATTTCTGTTCATTACGATCAGTTTCAGACTTTTTTTTCGAAAAGCATGTATCAATTACGTGACCGTTACGTTTACAATACGTGCAAAACTTGACAGATTTATCAGCCGATGTTGAAGGCGTTGACGTCACGGTATCTGCTGATGTTGGCGCGTTAGTGTTGACTTTAGGTCTTTTCCTGCAGTTATATTTTGTGTGACCAGCTTTATGACAATAGTGACACACTATTTTACTATCTCCCGATTTAGTTGCTTCGCGTTTACGCGATGATGATAGTCCTACATTGTTTGAATGGGGAGGGTTGTTTGAACTGCGCGTCTCGGTTTTTGGTTTGACATATACCGACAAAAACTCGACTAGATCCGTTATTTTAAGTTTCGCATTCGTTGCCGCAGCCTTTACTTGAGCATCAGTAATACCTCTGACAATTATTGCAACTTTCAGCTCATCAGACAACCCCTTTACAATATTAAGACGCAAAAGAGACTTGCGAGCATATTCGGCGTATGTCGGGAATTTATTTGAATTGTTACACATAACCTCAAACAAAATTGTAGCAATGTCTACATTACGTGGGCATAGTGAACGAAACTCTAATTTGAAATTGCTCCACGAACGATCACTTGTTACCCAATCGTTAAGCCATGACTTCGCGTCACCACGCAAACAACTTCCTATGCGCCCTAGACACTCGCGATCGTCCCATTTATTTAAATTACGAGCGCGATCTACCTCTGAACACCAAACATCAAAGTCGTGTAGGTTAGGATCGAAGGGAGAAATATAAAAATTATGCGATCTCTCTTGAACTAAACAAGACAATGCGCCAACGAGCTTATCTGTCACGTCCTTATCGTGGTCAAGCGTTCGCGACTTCTGCCTAGTGAAAATTTCCTGCCCCCGTGAGCCATGCTCCGCAACCTGTATGCTAAGTGCGAGTTTTTTACTAAAATTCAAGTAATGTGTCGACCGCGTAAACCGAGTTTACGTTACCATTTACGTTGTCGGTAATGACAATAGAATGCCTCTATGAAAATGAGGTCCGTTTGGAGCACATCGCTAACGTTTGCATGCTATCGCGAGTGCAAGTTACAATTTTGACAGTTTTGACAGCTCGAATACGAAACGCGAGCGTGAAAAGTTTTCACTTAAGATTTTGTGGTGAGAGCATCATGAGTGTGGTGAAATAACAAAGTAATTTAATTTAATTTCGTATTGTGAATGAAACTTACCATGGAATCTCGTATTATTTCGTTTGGACAATGTTTGAGACCGCAAAAGCACAAGATAAGCGTAATATAACGCCACAAAAAAGTAAACACGGTTACGTAAACAAAGATAGAAACACCACCACAAACCACTCGGGCATTATAAGATCATTTGCTTAGATCTCCATGCCTAAAAAGTAACAAACTTAGTTTTACAAACTTCACAGATGGATCAAGGTCACTCACTACACACCAAAAGATATAAATTACACTAACTGCTCCATTTATGTCACCAGCATTTCAAATTGGGACGGGCTAGTCTTTATTTTTAACAATAATATTCAAAACTAACACAAACTTTCGTAAACACAAACAAAACTAATGACCATTGACCACAGATAAGTAATGTCGTCTAACTTCGTTCTATAACCACCACTAATTGAATAGGCAGTCGCTTATATTATGAACACAAAATACGACTGTCAACTTATTTTGGCCGGTTATTAATGTACGCAACACAAGTTACGGTGAATTAACGCGAAAACGAACGAATGTATTCTAGGATCTCACACTCGCAAGTTAACGATTGTCGATGCGGCACTCACACTACCTAGTTCTGACATATTACGCTAGATGGCGCTACCCCAGCGCCATACAAATTTGCCTAAACGTTAACGCGCTCGAATGTGGTGAACGAAAATAACAAATCTCGCACTAAGCGCACAGGCGTAGACACGCGACACGTTGGCGAAGTCGGCAAACGGCTCTCAATAGAATTCAAGCGAGCTAATATTTGACCTAAGGCCTGATCACGCGGAGAATCACGGCGGCTATATGAGGTGTCACGACGTCTATGACCGTTTCGTGGACTACGGGATACATGACGATGTCTAGAAGAGGTACGCTCGCGACTATGAGAACGCTCACGGTATCTACGCGGTGAAGGAGTGTGATTGCTCCTTCCGGAACCATGCCTGCGATTACGCGATCTACTTCTCAACGTTCGAGAACGATTACGATGCAATCGACGCGAATCGTTTTGTTTTTCAACACTTGTCGAACGTCCCGTCATGTCGGAAAATAAAAAATATAAAAAAAAAACTCACCGATACTCGCGTACCCACAAAAATAATACTTGCAGTAATTAGGTTAAATTCAAACACTATCGGTCATTTACTTTAACTTAAAACAGATGGCACAAACAGCACTAAGCACGTGGTCTATCCCACTTCTGATCTTAGAAACCAGAAGTGAGGACAGTTTTTTTAAAAATAACGCACAATTACTTCCTAAATTATTTAATCAACAATCAAAGTTTAATAACCAAAATCACAACAAAGATAATTTAAAAAATAAGACATCCTAACTCTAATTACTGCAAATGATATAAATTGATTAGCAAAATAACAATATAGCGACTGAATATAAAAATACAAACGAGGGTAGCGATGTTCAACCGTTGCCGACCGATAATCGAGTGAACCCGCTGCTAACCGCGCGCTGTCTTTTATAGTGCACCGCTTGTACCAGGTTTTGGAGAAGGAGGTTTCGCTAAGAATATTATATCTATCTATGTTGAGCGTTAGTCATCATTTGCCTATAGCCTTTTTCCAACTATGTTGGGGTCGGCTTCCAGTCTAACCGGATGCAGCTGAACACCAGTATTTTACATGGAGCGACTGCCTATCTGACCTCCACAACCTAGTTAGTACCGGGTAATAAGATACCCCTTGGTAAAACTGGTTGTTAGACTTTTTGCGCCACTGACTACCTGTAACGTCTGTAAAAGATCTTCAAATGGCAGCGGGACCAACAGCTTAAAGTGCTTTCCGAGGCACAGGGGAAACTCGCTATGTAAAGGTCAGCCCTATCCTCAGACCAACCTAGGCCTTCAAGGCTTAACCTAAATTAACGATCGACCCGAGCTCCATATGTTGAGCGTTAGTGTCTTAACTTGATGTAAGTGTTTCAATTTTTGATCGGCATGAAACTGCATGAGTGTGCCTGAGATTCTGAAAGATTTGTTTTGAAAATTAATTATTCTTAATCACACACTTACCTAGTTTTGCTTTTTTCCATGGGAAAGGCAGATACTATAGAATGCCACCTGGTATACTATCCTTACTAAGGAGCTTCATCTACGTTCGTGCACACTGCTATGATTTATTTTAAGCATGACTTATCTTAAAGTTTAATCTCCAATACCTGTGTGTTTTTCATTTTATTTTGTGAAAACCACGCCTAAATTATTATGATAAAATCAGCTGAAATGAACAGCTGAAAGACGTCCAATGGTGGTATTATCAAGAACTGGTTCCACGTTACCCGCATCGTGCGGCTTCGTGCAGCTTTCAATCTTCTAATTAGAACTTTCGAATTTGGTTGTCTAACCAAGGAAAAATCACCCAAAATCGAAGACTAATATTCTTTTTGCCCTGAAAAACCACCTAATTTAGAAATTCCTTTTATTTGTAAAATGTTCTTTCTTAAGTACCTACTCGGTACATTATCAACATTGTCTGTAGATTTTTAATCAGAGAATAAAGGAATTTCAAGAATGGAGAAAACTATTATAACAACTTCTTGAAAAAATTTAAACGTGAAAAAGTTCCTAATCTTTTCTAATAATTTATGGCATAAGAAAGAATATTTTTTTATCCCGCTTTAGTTGATGTCAAATATAGTTTCAAATGTTCACGAAAGCATCTTCAAAGAACACGCAGACTATCAGTGAACTAAACGTCCGTCAATGCGTCGTCCGTCGATCACAATGTAAGCGGACGAGTGTCTGTCACCTTGGTGTGTGTGCATAACCCTAGCAAAATGTTGTGCATTTGAGAGATGAGACCATAAAAAATAATTAGTGTATCATGAGGAGCAATTTGTTTAATAGTAGCAAAATTTGTGTGAATTGTAGTTTTAAAGTTAATTGCGAAAAACACATTTTGCTGGAGTAACGTTATGAAACGTTATCCTGGCAAAATCGATTTTCAAAAATTCGTTCAGCCCGTAACCAAATACATGATTAGATAGCTTTTGTTGCATAGTAAATGTTAGTAAATAGCAAAATTTGTGTGTGGTATGGTTCTTGAATTATTTAAGATTTTGCTGCGGTAACGTTTTGGGATTTCCCAGATCTCGAAAACGGCTCAACGCAGAAGATTGAAAAAAATACCAATAAGAGACCTTAATTTGTTTAAATTAGTTTAAACATTAGTTTTTGATTTGGTTGTCGTAAACCAATGGAATTAAATGGTTTCAAAAATCAGATAAATATGGATTTGCAAGTAAACCAAAACACTTATAACCAAATAAACAGCTGTCAAAAATACCCATGGTAGACACGTATCACGTCAAGTAAAATAGATTATGTAACTTTATACGATATGAAGATAAAAACAAAATTGATTAATTTAGACTGGTCGTACTTTAGCGATGAAATACGCAGTTCCCAAAACATTAAGAAACGTGGCATACTTTAAACTAATTAAAATGATTCATGAACATCAATTCCTGTTAATTTCAGCTTTCAATTACGGCTGTGATGAAAGTTATATCAAAATCAAGAATATGTCAGAAATTCTCTAATAGCCGACCAAATTAAAAAGGTCAAGTAAAAGCGGCCGCACCATACGTACGAGCGTACGAGTAGTCTTCGCAAATTAGCAACTTAGTGTCCGATGTTTTGTACAGTTAAGCAGAAAAACGTTTTACGTGTAACCGATTTTTTAATGTTCGAAGTGCAGGTACCATAATACACATTTTCTACTAGTTTTCTATTTTATAAATGAAAATCATGTTAATTAACAGTAGTTTAACAATTTAATGGATCATAAGTAATTATTTAAAGTCAAGTAACTTTAAAAAGGTAAGTAATAATCTCAGTAAATAATTTATAGTGTGATTTTGATTGACGACGCGTGGTTCACACGTTGATCACCTGTAACTGTCACATGTAATGTTGAAATAACCACTAAGTTACACGTTACAAAGCTCATGTTTAAATGCCATACTGTGAGTCGAGGGGAAATGGAGTCCACCTACCTACCTACGTATTTAGTAGGTGCCTATCTTCGTCTTAAGGAAAATTGTACAAACTATGAATCAACATTGTATTTTAAGTTTAAGCATTGGTACTTGACAAAGAGAAAAACATTTATGCCAAATATTAAAATTAAGTACGTACGTAACTTATCTGAGATTTTTTCCTCAATATGTTAATGCTAAGGCAAAGATATACAATAATTTGTATGAGACTGATTTTTAAATAAAAATAATGAACACCATGACCAGCAACCTACGCAACAGTAACAACAACGTACGTACGCAACTGTACTAACAAAACATCCATATTATCCCATTCATTTATGATGGTTACGATTATGTATAGTGCGGCCGCTTTTTCGTGACCTTTCCGATTTGGTCAGCTTATTAGAGAATTGCTGACATTTTCTTGTTTTTGATATAACTTTCATTACAGCCGTAATTGAAAGCTGAAATTAACAGAAATTAATGTTCATGTATCATTTTAATTAGTTTAAAGTATGCCACGTTTCTTAATGTTTTGGGAACTGCGTATTTCATCGCTAAAGTACGACCAGTCTAAAATTAATCAATTTTGTTTTTATCTTCATATCGTATAAAGTTACATAACCTATTTTACTTGACGTGATAAGTGTCTACCATGGGTATTTTTGACAGCTGTTTATTTGGTTACAAGTGTTTTGGTTTACTTGCAAATCCGTTTTTATCTGATTTTTGAAACCATTTAATTCCATTGGTTTACGGCAACCAAATCAAAAACTAATGTTTAAACTAATTTAAACAAATTAAGGTCTCTTATTTGTATTTTTTTCAATCTTCTGCGTTGAGCCGTTTTCGAGATCTGGGAAATCCCAAAACGTTACCGCAGCAAAATCTTAAATAACTCAAGAACCATACCACACACAAATTTTGCTATTTACAAACATTTACTATGCAACAAAAGCTATCTAATCATGTATTTGGTTCCAGGCTGAACGAATTTTTGAAAATCGATTTTGCCAGGATAACGTTTCAAACGTTACTCCAGCAAAATGTGTTTTTCTCAAATAACTTTAAAACTATAATTCACACAAATTTTGCTACTATTAAACAAATTGCTCCTCATGATACACTAATTATTTTTTATGGTCTCATCTCTCAAATGCACAACATTTTGCTAGGGTTATGCACACCCTTGGTGTCCATCAAATTAGATGAAGAGGTCACCAATGACACATGATCACTCAGTAGTAGTCCGTCCAAGTTATAATTTCTGCTTTCTCTCTTATTCGTAGTTTGTGCACGTAGGTGTGGTGGCCCTCTGTGTGATCTATAGCAAGGTGTTTAAACCTGCGCTTAGGCATTTGAGTTCAATTTTGTTTAGTCTATTCTTTTGCATTGATTATAGTGGATACCCTACGCTTGATTATCTGAATATAGTTTGTAACTATAATCTAGTAAATAAAGGGTGTAAATAGACTCTTAACGAAGCCGAAAGGCACTTGTTCTCCCCGTCATTACGATCATATGTTTGTTCTGGATCATACCTGGGAACCTACTACTTAGTTACGGAGATATTGGGTGTCAAAATTCCAATTTTTTTTTTCAAATACTGGTTTTAAGGTCATTACTTTAAATACCTCCATAACCCGTTTACTAATAAGTGCGTCCATAAGCACAATGTTTTGAGTGCGTTACTTTGAGTTTTACCGTAAAACGTGATTTTTCACCTAAAAAAAAAAATCGTTTCCCAGCAATAATGTTTGCGTAGAGTTACTACTACTACTTACTACTACTACTACTTACTGACTACTACTGTACAGGGGGACCTAGTTTGATATACAGAATTCTTGGTTGACGGCTTGGTGAGGGGTCTGTTTATACACTGTAGATAAGTCATGTTTGTGAAGAGAAAATAAATTATTTTGAATAAATGATGATGCTGCAGGTGCTTTACGTAGGTATCTATGCCTGCGATTATTTTTACAAAACCTTTTTGGCGAAGCCTGCAGGCTTGAAGGAAATCAATTTGGGCAATACATAATTGAAGCATGAAATTAAATTAATATTTTATTACAATAACTACATTTGGTGGTTTTTATCATAGACGATGGACAATACGAATTATAATAAGTTAACCCTTGCGGTTCTTAATGTGTTCGTAGATTTCGTGACCGGTGCCGATGGCGCTGAGCGCTCCGAATCCAGCTTTCTGTAACAAAATATAATAAAAATAAGTCACTGAAGAAATTCCTTTAACTAACCTTTTTCGATCCAGGGTCTGAGGTTTATATAGGATTGGGATTAATTTGTGAGAAAGTCCATAGCAAAAAACTAAATTTACGTAAAAGGGGCGGGAATATCGTAAATCTTTCTAAAAATATCAACACTAATATTATAAAGAGGACAAATTGTTTTTTTGTATGTTTGTAACGAATAAACTTAAAGACTACTAGACCAATTTCAAAAATTCTTTCAACTTATGAAAGCTAAATTATCATATTCATATTCATATTCATATTCATTTATTTTGCATTCCATATTGTATAAAAGGTGTTACAAAGGGCTTAAAGCTAGGTACATTAATATGGACCCTGTAAGGGCACAGCAAAGTAGGACAGAGAAAGAGCTTAATTTTTCTAATAAATTGGTAATACAAAGTAACAATACTAATTAAAAAATATTTATGTGTATTAAGTAATTTAAAATTTGTCATTTAGATATTCATTTATAGTATAATAACATTTATATAATAAAAATTGTTGTAATTTATTTATGAATGGAATAAAGTTTTGTTCCTTTTTAATTATTTCCGGCAATTTGTTATAAACTTTCATCGACATGACTAGAGTACTTGTTGAATGCATTTTTAGCTTAGAGCTTGGTAGGTTTAGTCTATTTTTGTGGCGTAATGTGTATCTTGACTGTATATTTTCTCGTGTAGTGTAAAAATGTGGGTACTTGCGAACAAATTTGCAAATTTCTAGAATGTATAGGCAGGGGAGGGTTAATATTTTATGTTCTTGAAAATGAGGTTTACAGCTGTCAGTGTCTTCTATATTTACTAATATTCTTATCAGTCTTTTTTGCAGTGTGAAAAGTGTCGGTGCGTCTGTACTGTTTCCCCACAATATCACGCCGTAACTGAGCCACGCATGTGCATAGGCATAATAGGTAATTAGTGCGGTTTTAAGGTTGGTAGTCTTTTTAACTTCACGTAGGGCGTATGCAAATGTGGATAGTTTAGATCTTATCTTTTTAATGTGAGATTTCCAGTTAATGTTAGTATCTATGGATAGGCCAAGTAGAGTAAATTCTTGAACGACTTCTATTGTAGTGCCGTTGTAGGTGAAGTTTATTTCTAGTGGAGTTTTTTGACGGGGGTGGAAGGACATTATTTTAGTTTTAGAGAAATTGATTTCTAGGTTATGGTTTTTGAGCCAAGTTATGGTTTTATTTAGTGTAGTGGTTAGGTCCTCGCTCAAGCCAACACTGTTCCGGCATGAAGTTAGAAGTGAAATATCATCAGCAAACAAGACGCATGGCCCCTCTATGATTTTCGGAAGGTCGTTTATGTAAATTAGAAATAGGAGGCATCCAACTACACTCCCTTGGGGAATAGAGGCGTTAATTATTTTACAGTCAGACCGAATATTTTGTATTTCTTTGGTATTTTCATTATAAAAATCTATTTCGACCTGGTGTTCTCTATTTTTTAAATAGGATTTAAACCATTCATGAGCTTTACCGCGGATCCCTATACCATGTAATTTATTCAGTAAGATGTCATATTGCACTTTGTCGTAAGCTTTGGTCATATCTAAGAGTAAACCTACGGCGTATTTTTTGTCATTTATTATATTTAAAACTTCCTGTATGTATTTGTAAATTGCTAAAATAGTGGACCGGTTTCTGCGAAAGCCGTTTTGGCATTCATTAAATATGTTGTATTTTTCGCAGAAGGAGTACACACGATTACACATCGCTTTCTCAAAAATTTTTGAGGCGGTTGGTAAAAGAGCTATTTGGTCGGTAGTTGTTTGGATCCGCTTTCGAGTTTTTTTTGTGGATTGGTTTTATTAGTGCTTTCTTTAGGAAATTCGGGAAAGTGGCTTCTTCGAAAGATTGTTGTACTAGCAAGAAGAACGGTAACGTAAGTTCGTTTGCACATTGTCGTATTAAGATTGGTGGTAACTCGTCTATCCCATGACTTTTTTTGTTTTTTAGGTTTTTTAATAGGGTGTTTATTTCGCCGGGGTCTACTGGGCTGAGAAACATGGTGTTTTCAGTGGGGTTAAGCACTGGGGTGCCTGCGGGCTCATTGCAAGGTGTTTTTGTGCTACCAATGGACGCAAAGAAGTTATTAAAAAAATTAGCTATTTCCTTAGGTTCAGTGATGTTTATAGTATTTGTTTGTAATTTAATGTTATTTTTGTCCCTTTTTAATTTCTTATTTGTTCTTTCATTTATAATACTCCACATAGTTTTAACTTTGTTATTTGATTTTTTAATTTGATTTATATATTGCAATTTCTTTGCAGTTATAACTGTTTTCTTCAGTGTTTTTTCGTATTTTTTATAGTTATTTTTAATTATCGGATTATTAGTTTTGAGTGTAAGTATCTTTTCAAGCCTTTTATTTTTACATGAAAGTTTGATGCCAGGGGTTAGCCAATATTTTTTATTATTTGTTCTTAACTTTATTTTCATTTTAGGTATACATTGGTTTAATATGTTGGTTAGTGTGTCATTAAATGCTGCATAGTTTTCGTTTATGTTTTTGTTTGCTTTTATTATTTCGTTCCAATTTAATTCATTTAATTTAGATTTGAATAGTTGAGTGTTTTTATAATTGTATAACCTTTTTTTGACATACCAGATAGTTTGTTTAGATTGTTGAGGCAAAGCTATGTGTATGATAGTACCCCTATGATCTGAGAAACCTAACTCCTCTACTGTTGTATGCATTTTGTTATTGAGATTTGTAAAAATTAAGTCTAGACATGTTGATGAAGTTTGCGTAATTCGTGTTGGTGATTTTATTTGTTGGTTGAACTTATATTCTAGCATTAGATCTAAGAATTGGTTTGTTTTCAAATTATTTTCCAAAATATTTACATTAAAGTCCCCTCCTATAATTACATTTAGTTTACTATATTTTTTATTCACATAAGTTAATATTTGCTTTAATTGTTTATAGAATATATCTTCCTGCCTTTTGTTCCAATAAACCGTTATCAATAATAGTTTTTCTTTTACTAATTCTGTTGCACATACTTCTATAACATGTTCAATTGAAAATTCTGTGATATCACTTCTTTCCACGCATTCAATGTGTTCCTGTAAAAGGATGCAGACACCACCGCCTGTCCGAGTTGTCCGGCAGTATGAGGATGCAAATTTGTAGCCGCTAAATTGCATTGTATCCATTTTCGCTTGTGATAACCACGATTCTGATAAGCAAATTGCATTGTACTTAGGTGTTTGTTCTATGAAGGCTTCAAGTATGTGTTGTTTATTACAGAGGCTTTGGATATTTTGGAAAAGTATTTTAAATTGTTGGTCGTTGTTTACGAAATGGCTTGTTGTGATGTTCTGCGTTATTGTAGCTTTGGAAGTGGTTGTTAATATCTTGGGAGTTTATTTGGTCTTCTTTGCCTTCGCTTCTGTTTATGGTAATTCGGTTTTTGGGTGTCTCGTCTTCTATAGTTATGAGTTTTCCTTCTATCATCAATTGATTGTTACGAATTATTGCATGTAACCCTTTACTTCTTGCTTTCAGCATTTCTTCGCGCATAAGTTTCCTTTCCCTTCGTGCATTATTATCCAGAAATTCAGATAAAAATAATCCGGTACCCTGGAAGAGGTGTCTGTTTTCTTTGACATACGTAGCCATTCTCTTGCTCAATAATTCAATCACTAGTGGGCGATTATGCGTGCTATATCTGCCTATTCTGTAAGTATCCTCTATATATCCCATTAGGTCGACATTCATAATCTCGCGAAATAAATCAATTAGTCTCATGTGTAGGTTGGTGACTGGTTCCTTGTAGTATTCATCAAGACCATACAAAACAATCTTTTTGAGATGACTTTCTATGCAATAACTATTAGGGTTTGACTGATCCTTAACGGTTTTTGTTTTTGTTTTTAGGTCTTCTATTTCAGTTTTTAATTTCTCGTTTTCGATTCTTAGATTTTCTAAAGCAGTGTTTGTATCGTGAATATCCTTTATTCTTTGTTCGTTTTGTCTCAATAGTTCGTTGGTTTCCCGTTCAACGTCTTCTCTTAATTTTGAAATGGCTTTGTTTATTTCAATTTGGATTGTGTTTTGCAATTCTGTGATAATAGATTTGTTGTTTTCCTGTAGGCGTAACATCATCATTTCACTTAAGTTTTGCAGCGTTAGTTCGGTTTGTGTAGAGGATTGAAATAGTTTTGCTTCGTTTTGTGTGTAAATTGTATCGCCTAACAAACTAAGGTCTGCAGAGTCTGTAGTGTCATTAATAATGTTGTTTGTAGTTTTTCTAATCGTGACGTTATTTACTTCTGGTGATGAGGTTTTTGATTGGGAATCGCGTTCTCGTTGACGAATGGGGGTATCTATGTTCCCTTTTTTGGGTATTTTACATAAACATGATATCAGGTGATATCAGGAAGTAACATCGGCTATAAAATATATTTATACCATGCAAATTAGCTGAGCTATCACAATTTTTACTTGTTAAAAATAAATTGTTATATAACACATTCTAAAACATTTGCATGAAAGAAAAACATAAACATGAAAAAAAAAATGAATGAAGTATCCCGAGCACTGAGGTTGTTTGAATTATGGGGTACAAATATATTTGGGACTAAATAAACTTAAACTGTCACTTCAATCACGCGTTTAATTTTAGTTATAAACCGTGAAAGCTAAAGACAGTCGTTGAGACTAAATGTATAAGGGTCATAAAAATGCTTAAGGTAAACTTACAACAGCTTTAACTCCTTTCGCGAGCCCACCCGCGCCCTTAGGATGAGCGCTGGCGCCGCCCATCAGCATGGCGAACACCGCCAGCACCAGAACCACCAAACCGAAAAGTTTCATGTTGAGGAGATGTGTGGGTCACTGACTACTTCAACACAAGCGAATGAATCCTTTTGCCGCTTCACTCAATTTATATACCATAAAGCGCACTGATGACTAACATTCTAGGAGAATCCCGCGTCTGTAAATACCAAAACTATTATAAGCTTTTGCCTTAAACGTAAACTCGCGACTAGCATGCACAAGTTGTCATGTGCAACTACATGGCAGTACTTTCACAAGTTATTATGCCTTGTGACTGTTACTGTTGCTTGGCTTTTCTTTTTTGTTTTTACTTTTAAAAGTACACAGGTAGGTACTTTTAAGTAATGGTCTTATTGAAATAAATGCTTTGAGTTTGTCTTTTTAGGGGTTACTAAGCCTCCGCTGTCCGTTCGTCCGTCCGCGCGTCCGTACGTCTGTCCGTCCGTCGAAATCTTAGTGCTCGAGTCCGACTCGCACTTGGCCGGTTTTTTTCTAACTGTAGGAACTTAGTTGATAGGTATGTACTAGTTCGTTGGTTCCAATTATTGTTAGGACCTTTTAGCAAAGCATATCGCATGTCAAGGGAAATAGTCTATTGACGTCAACCGGGAATTACAGAGTCTGTGTTGCTTCTCAGTATTTCTTATGGAAAAACCAAATAGGTAACAGTTTTACCGATTCAGGCCTACCATGGTGAGCAGTACCACTTACGACTACTACGAGGCTAACATAACTCGCAAAATTTTGGCGAAGACTGTAGTTACTATGGCACAATTCTGCCTAACTCTTTCTGGTAAAATAGTCGTAAAGTTATGTAATGTAGGTATGTTGAGCACAGATTGCCTCGTTGGTCTAGTGGTTACAATCGCGACTGCTGAGCATGAAGTCCAGGGTTCGATTCCCGGATCGGACAAATTGTTATTGGGTTTTTCCATCAGGAATTACTCAGTAGTAGCCACGGAGTGTGGATTTGTGCCGTGTTGATGGCAGTAGGCTGCCATAATTTTTGGACATTATTTCCGTAAGGCTCTTTGTGTCATAGTCATTATCAACCCACATAATTATTTCAATAAGGCCTTTATAATGAACGTCAAACTTTAAAACAAAGGAAATTGGTTGAACTGATTCTTTACGTACATCCATTTCGCAGGGATAGTTTCTATGAAGAATAATGGGTTATTTATAAGATGACGATGGTGAAACTGAGTGCCCAGCTTTAACAACAATTATTTTTCGAACTTTTTAGCAAAGCATATCTCATGTCAAGGGAATGAGTTTATTGACGTCAACTGGGAATTACAGAGTCTGTGTTGCTTCTAAGTATTTCTTATGGTGTTCAATGTTACCTTTAGACATTGCACTCGGCCTGGCTTACGCGCGGCCCAGTTAAAAGAATGATTTGGTTGCACCTTACACGCATAGGACACATAGACTTTGTATAATAGTGTGTGTTAAGAAAAAGTAGTATATAAGCAGAACATTTAGTAAATAAGCCAGATTTGAATTTTATATTCTTATCTCATTACCCCTCATTGTGGCCAAGACACCGTTAGCCATCTCTGATCAGTCTCGTGAGTCTGCGGGACTGGCAGTGAGTGTACCCTTCCCGAACCTGGTATTCCTGCCTACTATCCGTCTGTAACCTTAGGTCGCATGGTGCAGACATCCTGAACTTATTTATATATTTATTTATCACACACTAGGTATATGGTAGGTTAGGGCTGTAGGTCTTATAGGGCTTAAGGTCGTAGGGACTGTTAGGCTTGTAGGTCTTCGTAGGTTCCTTTAACTTATCATATATTTTCATGTACCCTTGACAGTACTGCGGCCTTTTTTTTTTTTTTTTTTTTTCGGATGGGAAATCATCAAATGACTCCTCCCGCTCTGGGCGGAGCAGGAGGGAGTGTCAGACTTTTACTGACTAAAACCCATCCATGTTCCTTCATCGCCCTTTGTGTTCCGGGGCCGCGGTATCTCTGTCGAACAGTCCCGCAACCTATTGCTGACTCTCTTTGAGGCGCGCGTGGAACACGAACGCGCCGTCGACACGGCCTGTCGTCATGAGACGGACGGACGGCGAGCTAGCCCATAGCCCACCGTCCACAGGCCCGCGCCTACGGTGGCCGGGGGCCACGTGGTGGCCCCCGACGCCCGGGGCACGGTAATATTATGATACAGTACTTTAACTCGGCCGCATGATAGAAATAAATGCCTACAGACGCGCGGTACGTAAACATGCGTTAGGGCTCCAGCATTTTAATTACATTTGCCTACTTTCTGTTTTTATTTAGTTTTGTGATTGTAAATATCCTTTTTATATAAATAAATGAAATACTTTGTATATTGAATAGGAAGTGTTCAATAAAAATGCGTGTTGTTTTTAGATTGGTAGATTTAATTTAAAAAATTGCGCCTCGACTGAGTCGTACGAAATGCTTTATTGTTAAATTTTAAAGTATAGGCACCGAAGTTTTAACACAAGCGTAAGTAGGTAGGTACCTACCGTATCATGATTCATTCAGAACCGCATATAACTACCTATTTCACTCGTCTCAATAACTTTTCGTTACTCTATTCGCTTTATTTATTAATCCAAACACCTTTTTTTTCGTGAGATAAAAGGAAATACTTATCCATTAAAAAGACACACATTATGTACCTACCTACTAGTAAGTAAAATTATTTTATAGTCTTACCTTTCAGAGTTTCCAGGTAATTTAAAAAAACTTATGTCTGGATGCGTAATTGACGAATTCATACAACCAAAAAAAGCACAATATTTCCTACTCGTCATATTAACTGATTTTTAGAGAAAAAATCGCGCGAAAAAATTATTATTAAAAAAAAACAACACACCGTCCGTTCGACACTGTGGTACAGCCGTGACTGTCTGCGCCCCAAGCGCACCCCAAGATCGAGGCGCGTAGGTATAACTCGCGTTTCGTCCGTTTCTATGAAGTTGGAGTACTGTATCATAATATTACTGTGCCCGGGGCGTCTCCCGCGGCGGCCAGGACGCTGAGAGGTTCTCTCCCTCTCCCGTTCCGCCACCTCCTTCTCTAGCATTACTGCTTCGCAGAACAGTATTGCGGCCTTACGTGACGTTTGTTAAGGGTGGATGTACTTTCTGGTAAAATAGCCGTGAAGTTATGTTGAGCAAAGATTGCTCGTTGAGGTCCAGGGTTCGATTCCCGGATCGGGCAAATTGTTATTGGGTTTTTCCATCAGGAATTTCTCAGCAGTACCCACGGAGTCTGGATTTGTGCCCGATTGATGGCAATAGGCTGTCACAGTTATTGGACATTAATTCCGTAAGGCTCCTCAAGTCATAGTCAAAATCTAACCATTTCCAATTAGACCATTGAATTGATTCTACGAGTAGATGTACTCGGGTTCCCTATCCATTTGCATAAAATTTTAAGACCTAATATAACTTGGCATACTTTTTTTACTACTAATTATATTTTCGCATAACATTATTTACGCATAACAGCTTACGCATAATTTTTTTAAGCATAATTTATCTAATCATAATAATGATTAAGCATACCATTGTTAGGCATAAATTGATTTACGCATAATGATACTAAAACATAATTTTTATAGGCATAACAAAGAAGCATAATCCTAAAATGTAAGACACCCTAATTGGATATACCAATTTATTTTGACGATTGGAAAAAAACCATCTCGCCGAAGTAGGTAATACATAACATATTTGTTTTGAACATACTCGTAGTTGATTGTGAACATATGAGTTTCTTCCCTGTAAGAAGCATGCAAACAAGCATACACCATGCATGCAGCAAACATTTAAACAAGCATACACCATGCATGCAGCAAGCAAGCATAAAGCAAGCATGCGTGCAGCAAGCATGCAGCAAGCATGCGTTCAGCAAGCATGCAGCATGCAAGCAAGCATGCAGTATGCAACATGCAGCAGGCAAGGTTTCTGTCACGGCTCCGGCGCTGCGGGGCACCGGTGGTCCCACGCGAGCTTATCGTCGCAGATGTGTTTTACGCTCACCACCACAGCTTCGGCTTGCTGGCCGGCTCCGCCGGCCAGCCTCAGCTGCGGCGGCGAGCATTAAAACCACCTGCTCCTCAACTCGCAGGCCGCCTCGCCCCTCCGCGCCTACGCGGGCTTAGATTACACTCTAGGGGTAGGGCAGACAAGACTACGTGGAGTCGGTTTTGCAGCGATTCGTTTCTGTCACTAACTTTAGTAGCACGACTTAATGAATTTTCAATTCAAAATAAATACGTAAAAATAACTCACATTTGATTCCGGTATTTATTTTATTTGTATGCCTAAATACTATTATGCTAATAGTCATTATGCCTAGTAATATTATGCAAAATTCAATTTATGCCAAAACAAATTAGCCTTCAAGATGATTATGCCAACATAAACAGTATGCCAAAAAAAAATTTGGCAAAGTATTATTATGGCAAAACAAATGATGCCAAAACAGTTATACCAAAGTATATTAGGATAAAGAATATTATGCAAAAAAAGGGATCCCATGTACTCGTAGGGTCAATAGGGTAGATGATACCATAAAACAATAATTCCAAGTCACCTATCTCTAAAAAAATAATTTTATTTTGGGCCTGAAAACCCGATTTATTTTCAATTAATAGCCAAATTCGATTTTTAGTTGCTTTGAAATCAATAAATAGTTGAGTCATTGAGTTAAATAAACAGTGACGTCAAAGTTGGCTATTGCCATACAAAGTCTATGAGAGAACCGCGTTTTGACAGCTCTTAAAAAGTTTCTTAATTGATTGGTGTGTCATCTACCCCCATTCAATCAATTTCCTTGGCTTTAAAGTTTGACGTTCCTTTTAATGCATCCACAGCATAGATATATATACAGGGTGGAATTTTGTAATGCCACCTGGAGGGAAAGTACTCTTAATACTGCAGATAGAAAATTTTACTCAAAGGAAACATTCCTTTATTTTTGAATAGAAAGCAAACTGCATTCAAAGATTTTCGAAAATTCGCGTGCCACACTCGGGAATCGAATCGCCTAAATTACAAAAAAATAACGCTCTGTATTTTTATGGCACCAATCGATAGGGTCAATCATAAAGATCAAATCCCTCTAACAAACATGATAAATTAAATGAAAAGAAAACCATAAAATATTAACTTATAAATTCAATGGGACAACATAAAGCACTTTTACTCAAAGGTCCATCCTCCAATTACTTATGTTAGAACCTAATAAACAATTATCTTTTGACGAAATTTATTGATTAAAATGACGAAGAACTATTTAGATAGGAAGATTGCAATTTTCTCAAACAAATACTTGCAAATTGCAATCTTTTTTCTTCATTTGTAAATATCCATCCTTTGAATAAAAGTGCTTTAAAGTATTGAATTTATCCCAATGAATTTATAACTTTAGATTTCATGGTTTTCCTTTCATTTAATTTATAATATTTGTTAGAGAGATTTGATCCTTATGATTGACCCTATCGATTGGTGCCATAAAAATACAGGGTGTTATTTTTTTGGAATTTAGGCGGTTCGATTACCGAGTGTGGCACGAGAATTTTCAAAATCTTTGAATGCAGATTATTTCCTTTTAAAAAATAAAGGAATGTTTCACATAACATAACACACATTGTTTAAACATAACGACTAGGAGAAGCCATATTACAGTGGTAGTTCCTATTGTTCGCTTTGACAGCAAGTATCAAAAGAGTTGTATATTCTTGGATTCCTTTGTGCACGTTTTAGTTTTGACGTAAATGCCTCAGTTGTAAGCGTTTAATGTTACTGGGGGCTTTTCAAATACCTTTGAATGCAAGCCTTTGGATAAAATCGACGACATTTAAAATGTTGTTGATGTTATTTCAGAACCTATAAAATTATACATCAAACAAGATGAAACCATATTAGGATAAAGTTTCACAGGAATTTGCTACATAATGAATTACTCCAACTGAAACCCTTCTAATAAGATTTGTATCAATTTCATCAAAACAAATTCAAATTAATTTTATAATTTGTCCTAATTCCCAATTCTGTAGATACCGGAAAATCAATTAATTAGGTTCTAGTAAACAAATTGGTTTACATGGCCTCATTAACATTTAAGTCTCTAATCGATCTTAATGTTACAAATGAAGCTATTATTAAAATGGAAATTATATGAAACCTTTCATGTTCACGAAGCTTTAGGAAAGGAGGTAAACTTGTAAAGAAAATGTCGTCGAGGCCACGGGCTATTTTAACATTGGATACTAAGGACTTGAGTGGTGAATTAAAAATAATGTGTTGAGCTAAAATCTGCAGCCATGGAAATGGTATAACTATATCTTTTAGTATTTCCATTACATACCGTAAACCATATCCATTCTTGTAACCATATTAGATACAGTGCTACTATTATGCAAGAATATCTATCTGATTGGTATTGTTACCGTTTCACACCTTAACGGCCGAATAAATTTGAATGGTTTACGGATCGGACATCGGATAGACCGTGATTTCTCCTCCATCCTCAAATCCTACATTTTATGGACAATGATAATTTTATATTTTATCCCTGTATCTAAGGCGCTACGAGAACATCCTCTTTGAAGATAATCTCTATGTAAATGAGGACATCACACAAACCCGACACTGACCTGCAAATTGCAAAACACGTAAGAAAGAATTTCGCGAGTTACCCTGGCGCTTCCACCTTAATTTGTGTGTTATAAGGTTTCAAAATCATCTTCTTCTCTAATAACGGGTAGGTAAGTTGCTTTTGAAACTGTGCAATCATGGCCGCATTCCCATAGCATAAGTTAGGGTTGCACCTCATCTAGTGTCTCCTCTATGTTACTGGACGTGAAATCCATAAACGATGGTGCAGTGATGTTTTAAGCATTTGCCGACTTGCACAAAGTCTTAGTAGCCATCAGGTTTGAAGGAAACAAACTTGGCAATTTGGAAATTTGTAAATTGAGAGTTATATCATGAAATCAGGATAACATTTTATTTATTAACAGTAACATTTGGTGGTGATATCACAGAACATGAACAATGCAAGTTACAATAGGTAAGCTTTTAACCCTTGCGATTCTTAATGTGTTCGTAGATTTCGTGACCGGTGCCGATGGCGCTGAGCGCTCCGAATCCAGCTTTCTGTAACAAAATATAACAAAAATAAGTCATTGAGGAAATTCTTTCACCTAACCCTTTTGGTCCTAGGGCTTGAGGTGTAGGTAATGAATTGGTAGATTAATTCGGGATCCCTTTTTTTGCATAATCTTCTTTTTCCTAATATACTTTGGCATAACTGTTTTGGCATAATTTGTTTTGCCATAATAATACTTTGCCAATATTTTTTTTGGCATACTGTTTATGTTGGCATAATCATCTTAAAGGCTAATTTGTTTTGGCATAAATTGGATTTTGCATAATGTTACTAGGCATAATGACTATTAGAATAATAGTATTTAGGCATACAAATAAGATAAATACCGGAATCAAATTTGAGTTATTTTTACGTATTTATTTTGAATTAAAATAAAATTCATTAAGTTGTGCTACTAAAGTTAGTGACAGAAACGAATCGCTGCAAAACCGACTCCACGTAGTCTTGTCTGCCCTACCCCTAGAGTGTAATCTAAGCCCGCGTAGGCGCGGAGGGGCGAGGCGGCCTGCGAGTTGAGGAGCAGGTGGTTTTAACGCTCGCCGCCGCAGCTGAGGCTGGCCGGCTCCGCCAAGCCGAAGCTGCGGGGGTGAGCGTAAAACACATCTGCGACGATAAGCTCGCGTGGGACCGCCGGAGCCCCGCAGCGCCGGAGCCGTGACAGAAACCTTGCCTGCTGCATGTTGCATACTGCATGCTTGCTTGCATGCTGCATGATTGCTGAATGCATGCTTGCTGCATGCTTGCTGCACGCATGCTTGCTTTATGCTTGCTGCATGCATGGTATATGCTTGTTTAAATGTTTGCAAGCTGCATGTTTGCTGCATGCATGGTGTATGCTTGTTTGCATGCTTCTTACAGGGAAAAAACTCACATATGTTCACAATCAACTATGTTCAAAACAAATATGTTATGTATTACTTGCTTCGGAAAGATGGTTTTTTTCCAATCGTCAAAATAAATTGGTATATCCAATTAGGGTATGTCTAATTTTTTAGGATTATGCTTCTTTGTTATGCCTATAAAAAATATGTTTTAGTATCATTATGCGTAAATCAATTTATGCCTAACGATGTTATGCTAAATCATTATTATGATTAGATAAATTATGCTTAAAAAAATTATGCGTAAGCTTTTATGCGTAAAAATGTTATGCGAAAATATAATTAGTAGTAACAAAAGTATGCCAAGTTATATTAGGTCTTAAAACTTTATGCAAATGGATAGGGAACCGATTAATTCATGTTAAATTCCGTAGCAAGAAATTAAATGTAGGTAAAAGGGGCAGAATTATTTTGTTTCGTATTTCATCATCATCATCATCATCATTTCAGCCGAAAGACGTCCACTGCTGGACATAGGCCGTAGGCATTGGTTTCGTATTTATGTTTCTAAAAATATACCTACTTAATAAAAATAAATTGTTACAACACACTCTAAATTATTTAAATAAAAGAAAAACATCAAAAAAAAGAATGAAAGTATCCCGAGCACTGTGAGCTCCAGGCTGTTTGAGTTACATGGTAAAAATATATTTGGGACCAAAAAAATCCTTAATGTAAACTTACAACAGCTTTAACTCCTTTCGCGAGCCCACCCGCGCCCTTAGGGTGAGCGCTGGCGCCGCCCATCAGCATGGCGAACACCGCCAGCACCAGAACCACCAAACCGAACAGTTTCATGTTGAGGAGATGTGTGGGTCACTGGCTACTTCACCACAAGCGAATGATGCCCTTTTGCCGCTTCACTTAACTTATATACTATAAAGCGCACTGATGACTAACGTAGGAGAATCCTGCGCACTGTAAAAACCAAAACTATTATTAAGCATTTGCCTTAAACGTAAACTTGCGATTAGCATCAACAAGTTGTCATGGGCAACTGCAGTACTTTCACATGTTATTATGCTTTGTGACTGTTACTTTTTTTTTACATTTAAAAGTATCTACCTGTAGGGTAAGTAGATAAAAGAAAATAAGAAATAAATGCTTTGAGTTTGTGTTTTGGGTTACTAAGCCTCCGCTGTCCGTTCGTCCGTCTGTCCGTCCGAGCGCCCGTTGAACTCTTCGTGTGCGAGTCCGATTCGAACTTGGATGTTTTTTTTTAAACAAGGAACTTAGTTGATAGGTATGTACACACTGCAAACTAGTTCGGTTTGCAGGGCACACTAACAAAGTTATTGGTGTGCGTAAAGTCAACGGCTGTCTGGCTTCGCCTATTTATTAGTGTTTGCGCTTCACAATAACCCGTTGTCCACCCACACACTTACAATTTCTTGTCACTTGATGTTGCATGGAATATGAAGCATAAATTTAGCCAACTTAACAATCATCTCCGTGGCGCAATGGTCGAGCGTGCGGTAAACAGTATCTTACGACGCCAGCGTCTAGCGCCGTAAGTTCGAATCCGACTGCCAAAACATCGGTGTTTTTGTATGTTTTAATTAAACGTTTTACATTTGTTTGTTCAATTCATTGCTTAAATATTGGCAAGTCTTCTTTATATTTGAGTTAGAATTTATTTGAGGTCTACCCTCTAAAAATGACAAATCATGTGTAAGTTAGTAGTTTAAGTTCATCGTCATAATGTTATTGACTATCGGGCTTACGTTACGTTTTTAGACATTATACCCTGCGTGTTTTGAGCAGTGCTTTTATTTGTTAATCATTATGAATCACTTAACTATACTTTTAAGAGCTGAGATTATTATTTTGCGTGAGCAAAACGTTTCAATTAGTGAAATTGCGAGGCGTTTAAAGATATCGGTAAGTAACAAAATGTTAAGATTAATAATAATGTTTATATAATCCACATGTTATTGATTGTTGTTTTTTGTAACAATATTTTATTATTGTTCACAGAGAAGGACTGTGCAATTGTGGGTCCATCGATATGCAGATTCAGGAAGCATTGATCCTTGCCGACCGGGACCGAAGGCTAATCCATAGCATACACAGATGGCAATGCGCGGCACCGTGATATAGTTGCAACGCATATCGCTGAGCCCTTCTTCGGTACTCATTTAACGGCGACTAAACATGACGTGACATTACAAACTGTACGGAACCACTTGCGTGCAGCTGGTGTGAAATGTCGTAGGCCAGCCAAGAAAATATTATTGTCAAATATTCACAGACAAAACCGGGTACGCTTCGCAAGAGAATATTTGGACTTCGATTGGTGCAATAATGTTGTTATATTTAGCGGTGAAAAATGTTTTAAGTTGGTCGCAAAATATTGTGGCGAAAAGATGGTGAACGCTATAATAAAAAAAAAAAATTCTTCCATGCAGGTCTAGTGGCTGCTTTACTTTGGGATTTTGGGGTTGAATGTCATCAATGGGTCCTGGTGAATTAGTGCAGGTAGGGGGTCGCAATACCAGTGAAGGTTACTTGAACGTTTTACATAACCTGATGCTACCAAGTGTGCGCGTTGCATACCGATAGTAAAGGCGCACCAATCGGCTATTAATAAAAATATCAAGGGGTAATTTGTTTTATGTGAGTGATGTTATTGTTAGTGAGATAACAATTTATGATACCTGTATATCTTTCTTACTAACATGTTTATTCATATCACTATAATTAAATTACTCTCTTGAATATGAAAAATAACGTTATTTCTTGTTCGACTTAGAATATTTGTCATGCACAAAACTTTATAATTTGTAATTATAATTATAATAAAAACCTTATGACTTAAGGTTTTTTATAAACCGGCTTAAATAATTATCGGACATGATTTGTATTTTAATATTAAATAAATAAATATTTTTATTTGTTTTAACAATAAATTTAATTTAATACTATTAATTTATAATTTATGCTAATAATTATATTTTTATGCTAATAAATAAGCTGCTATTATAAATAAACATTAGACATACATAACTAAAAAAAATAAAAACCTAGGCAATAAATATTGTTGATTTCTTATTACAAATTGTTTAATTTTCTCTTCCATATTTTTTTCTTATATCAGTTAAAATAGAAAAATAAAAATTCAACAAAATGACAACAAATGTTTTAAAAAATGCAAAAAGTCAATGACGGTGGCGGGATTCGATCCTACGACATTTGTTTTACCAGCCCATTGCCTATACACCTTTGCCACAATACCAGTTAGCAATAACGTGAAATTTATGCTTAATATTCTGTAACGTTGTAGAAACTCAGACTAGTTTCTACCGTTACTTTGTAAACATAACCAATTCAACACTTTAATTAAGTTAAATGTCAAAACAAACGCCACAGAGTATACATACTCATTGGGCCGTTCAGTTACTAAACGACTATTTTTTTTTTTTTTTTTTGGAATTTTATGACCTGGTAACTAGACCTTTAGGTCAACTAAACGACTAAAATTAGCTGTTTTTACCAGTGCTGTGCGCGCGTTACGTGTATCTGATCGAATGAGTGAAGACTTGTCTATGCGTAAACACGCCAGTATAAATGTCACGGACTCGCGGTGACGAGTCCTTTTTTGGAAATATTCTGCTCCCAGTGACTAGACGCGTTTTTTCAACGGAAATCAAATTTCTAGAAGTATTCGTGATCTAGAATATTCGGGCTTAAAGCAGGCAGCTTTAATTTTTGTTAGTAACCTAACTCTTTTCGTTTTGTGTCTACGTAAACCCCATACTGGGTAAGTGTTGAACAGCAATTCACAGCAATTCACGTTTTCATATTTTGTGTATCACTAGCTACGTGGCCTCAAGATGTGAGCCACTTTCTATCACCGTTTTTGCTATGCACATTCAAATGCTTAAATCATGTAGCCTTCAGCCGAGTGTGTTTGACATTTTTCATGACACTCATAATGTGCAACTCATGTCGTGCTTACCACCACCATCATGTAAACTCCGTACTGATTGTGACTACCACACATCACCTTCATTGGCGCACGGGTATTTCTCGCTTTGCTTTTGCCTTGGTGTCACAATCAGCGGGGATGACTGCTAGCCATTCCGTGACACGCTGGACGTTATTTTCCAGGGTTCAAGATTACGGCTGACATTCAAGATTACGGCTGACGTTCAAGATTACGGCTGACGTTCAAGATTCCGGCTGACAGTCAGGATTTCGGCTGACAACCGTTTTACCGGCATCCAATTTGCCGCGGGCTCCGCAGCGGGTACCTTTTACCTGCGTGGCCGCGTCGAAATTCTACGGGTCGGCGCGAACATCTGCCGTCCGTCACCCTACCTGGCGTCTGCAGCGTGGCACACCGCTACGGTCATCGTCACGCCGGGCTGAGCCAGGAGAGTACCGTGCAAACCCCCGGGCGGGCTTGGAGAAATTTGTGACCATAGACCTACCCCTACACCCGATTATTTTATTAATACATTTTTATGTTGACCTGGGTCCGTGGTTTTCTTCTATTTACCCCCACGGACACCCTTTCCGTCACAATTCTTTGCCTACAAAATAGTCCTAACCGTTTTCAATCATGGCGGCCAATCTTAGCGAAGATGCTAATCTTCGCTAAGATTGGCCGCCATGCCGCCACACACACGCGTGTTTGCTGACTTATTGTGAGACGTGAGGCGAAGTAATACACCAGTTGATTTTACGCACACCAGCATTATATTGGTGTGCTCTGCAAACCTAACTGATTTACTGTGTGTACTAGTTTGTTGGTTCCAATTATTGTTCGACCTTTTTAGCAAAGCATATCGCATGTCAAGGGAAATAGTCTATGACGTCAATCGGGAATTTCAGAGTCTGTGTTGCTTTTAAGTATTTCTTACAGAAAAACCAAATAGGTCCCAGTTTGACCGATTCAGGCCTACATGCTGAGCAGTACCACTTACGACCACTACGAGGCTAACATAACTCGCAAAATTTTGGCGAAGACTAGTTACTATGGTTTAACTCTGCCTAACCCTTTCAGGTAACATAGCCGTGAGGTTATGTAATGTATGTTAAGCAAAGATTGCCTCGTTGGTCTAGTGGTCGTAATCGCGACTGCATGAGGTCCAGGGTTCGATTCCCGGATCGGGCAAATTGTTGTTGGTGTTTTCCATTTCTCAGTAGTGGCCGCGGAGTCTGGATTTGTGTCCGGTTGATGGCTATAGGCTGTCACAATTTTTGGACATTCATTCCGTAAGGGTAATAGTCAGTAAAAATCAAACCATTTATTCCAATTAGGCCATTAAAAGGAACGTCAAACATTAAAACAAAGGAAATTGATTGAATTAATTCTACATCCATATAGTTTCGTATGAAGAATAATGGGTTCTTTAAACGATGTAGTCGATGGTAAAGCGGAGTGCCCTATGCACCCAGCTTCTCTATCTGTAAATGTACAGCAAACATAACGACTAGAGAAACTATATTACGGTGGTAGTTCCTATTGTTCGATTTTATAGCACTACGACTACGAGTAACAAAAGAATTGTAAGTATATTCTTGGATTCCTTTGTACACGTTTTAGTTTTGACGTAAATGCCTCAACTGTAAGCGTTCACATTCTACTGGAAGCTTTTCAAATACCTTTTTAATGCAAACCTTTGGATAAAATCGAGGACATTTAAAATTGTTGTTGATGTTATTTCAGAACCTATAAAATATACATCAAACAAGATGAAACCATATTGGGATAAAGTTTCACAGGAATTTGCTACATACATGAACTGTTCCAACTGAAACCCTTCTAATAAGATTTGTATCAATTTCATCAAAACAAATACAAATTAATTTTATAATTTGTCTTAGTTCCCAATTCTGTAGATATCGGAAAGCAATTAATTAGGTTCTAGTAAACAAATTGGTTTACATGGCCTCATTAATATTTAAGTCTCTAATCGGTCTTAATGTTCTTTTCTTTTCTTTTTCTTTCTTGTTCGAAAGGAGGAAAAGTTGTCATCGTGGTCACGGGCTATTATACTTCACGCTTCGTCCTCGAGATTAGTATTTTAGATTATAGACAACATGTAGTTACGCCGTTAGTGTTTACCGCTTTGCACTGTGGTTGAGAGTTTTTTTTTTTTTTTTTTGTGGGTACTTTACAAACCATAGACTGTCATACCTCGACTTCCTCTGGTCATTCGCAGTTTAGTGCTCGACCGCTCAACACGTATTTCTAATTCGCGCTCCTCACGTACTAAAATGCCAAAACGTAAACGGTCGGTAGAAGACGAAATGTTTCATTTGATGCGTAAAGTGAAAAAGTTAAAACGCAAGATCCGTAGGACAAAATACAGTGACTCGGAAAGTGATTCCCGAGAAGAAGATTCACTAACTCGTGCTACAAGGATGCGAAGCGAAATTCACCTACCAGGTACCTACCTACATATTGATTTTCTTATGTGTTTTTTACACAATTAACCTATTACGTATCCAGACGAATGCAACCGAAATAGTCAGCGGGACTGTTTCACCGCATTCAAAAACGTAACGGTAACCGTACAATTCAGCGGGAATTGTACAAAACCGAAAACTGATAACAGCAGTTATCTCAATCAGTACCCTATTACGAAACATGATAAAATGTAACTTAGTAAAGTCTATCTTTTTAATGCAATGCAATAATTTTATTTGCCATATTTTGCTAACTACTTTTCCTTTTTTATTTGAAAAATGCTGTAAATTAATTGATGATAATGGGTACTGTGTTTTTATATAAATAAAAGTCTGGAAAAATGAGCATAACAATATGCTAAAATAGCAATGTACTCAGAGCCGTCATCGGGACGAACTCGACACATAGCTTTATCCATTAAAGACAATCACAATAATTGCAGTACTCTTTCCAGAGTCACCTTGCCCACCTCTGGACCCAGATATCTGGTTATCACACTCCCCTGCACATGTCGCACCTAATGATTGTCAGATTACCGAGCAAATTATAAACGATGTCTGTCAAGATATCCCAACGTCAGTTCCAACCAATGATTCTGACAAAACCGCCTCGGTCTTGGCCCCTGAAAAACCTAGCCAGGAAGAACCTCAGGAGTTAGATACTGACACACTAGAAATTTTAGGTGATGACCCATTATCACAAATTAAGTATAACAAAGATATACGTCCGGAACTCGCATCGCGTTTACAACATCTCGCCCAAGAGGGTCTTAGCAAAGAGGCAAAAAAGACTCTTATGGCAAAATATCCCTTGCCCGCGAACTGTCTTTACATAGGTGCACCTAAGATTAACCCTGAAATTAAAGCAGCACTCGCTGATATCGCTTTAAAGCGAGACAAGGGTATTGAGGGCAAGCAAGTGCAAATGGCATCGGCTGTATCATGCTTAAGCGAAATTATTACATCACATCTTAACTCGAAAGACAGGGATAACGAGTTGCTTCAAAAACTCATGGACGTGACTCGCCTTCTTTGCGACATCCAGCACAATGATTCTGCTACTAGAAAACATTTCGTTCTATCGTCTGTTAAAAAAGATATGAAAGAACATCTTACGAGCACAAAAATTGATTCCTTCTTGTTCGGGGAGAATTTGGCTGAAACGATTAAATCTGCGAGGGCCGTGAACAAATCCGGCGTCGAATTAAAAGCAGACGATAAAACCCAGCCCAAGAAATCTATCACGTCGGTTCCAAAAAACCGGCGAGCTCCGGGCCCGGCGCGCAGGCATCCGGGTGCGCCTACGAGGAGCCGCGGGCCTGCAGCCCCGCGAGCCCCTGCGCCCCCGCCGCCGCCAGCGTACGGCTCCTACCGGACAGCGTGGCCGGGATCGCTACCGCCTCCTCCGCCGCCGCCTCCGCCGCCGCCGCCAGCACCTCCCGCGACTCGCCGCCGATACTAAATGCAGTTAAGTACGCTGGTCGTTTATCATTGTTCTACTCACAATGGACACGAATCACAGACGACCACACCATCTTGTCATGGATCAAAGGATACAAAATACATTTTTCATCTCCAGTAGTCCAAGACACGTTCCCCATTCCACGGGATTATACAGATTCTGAACGTACACAGCTTATTGAAGCAATAGATAACCTTTTACAAATAGGTGCCGTGTCAGAGTGTAAACCATGTAGTGGCCAATACTTGTCAAGCTTTTTCCTTACACCTAAATCTAATGGGAAAATGAGGTTCATTTTAAATCTTAAAAAATTAAATCAATTTATTACTCCAGACCACTTTAAACTTGAAGATTTACGTACTGCTTTAAAATGAACATCTAAAGACTGTTATATGGCCACTCTTGATCTAAAGGACGATTACTTTTTAATCAAACTTCACAACGAGTCAAAAAAGTACCTTCGTTTTGCTTTTAATAACAAAATTTATCAATTTAACGTCCTACCTTTTGGATTGAGCACGGCACCTTTTATTTTCACCAAAATTATGAAACCCGTTGCGAAATGCTTACGATCTATTGGATTATTATCCACCCTGTATTTGGACGACTGGTTATTATTTGGCCAATCGTACCAGCAATGTTTCACAAATATTGATACCACTAAAGAGTTGCTTATTTCCTTGGGTTTTATTGTTAATAAAGAAAAAAGTGTCCTCGTACCCTCACAAACATGTAAATTTTTAGGAATGATTATAAATTCACCAAGTATGACTCTTAGTTTGCCCTTTGAAAAACGAATGCGAATCCATTCTGAATTAGAACGCTTTATTAAAGTAAAACGCTGTAAGATAAGAAAATATGCCCAACTGGTAGGTTTACTTGTATCGGCTTGCCCCGCTATTGAATACGGGTGGTTGTACACCAAAGAATTAGAACGCTGCAAATTCCTTAACCTACGAGACCATAATGATTACGACAAATTCATGAATATCCCTAATTCTGTTTTACCAGACATTCAGTGGTGGCTCGGTTCTATAAATCACTCCTTTCGCTGTATCAGAGATGATGATTATACCTTTGAAATATACTCTGACGCCTCAACAACGGGGTGGGGTGCCTGCAGTAATGGTAACACGGCAAGTGGTCAATGGTCACAAAGCGAACAAGAACAGCATATAAATTATCTTGAGCTGCTTGCTGCTTTTATAGCCCTCAAAATCTTTGCCAAGGATTTGCACGATTGCCAGATACTGTTGCGAATAGATAACACTACCGCGATATCTTACATCAACCGGATGGGTGGTATCCAATTTCCTCATCTCACTCAAATAACCAGAAATATCTGGCAATGGTGCGAATCCCGAAAGCTTTACATCTTCGCATCATTCATAAGGTCTTGCGATAATATAGTAGCAGATGCAGAGTCTCGTAAAACACATCCAGACATTGAGTGGGAATTAGCTGACTGGGCGTTTCGACGTTTAACGATTGATTTTGATTTACCGGAAATTGATCTTTTTGCAAGTCGATTGAATAATAAATGTCCAAATTATATCTCGTGGCACAGGGATCCAGACGCTATGGCTATTAATGCATTTACGATATGTTGGTCCAGCTACTAATTTTACGCTTTCCCACCTTTCTCAATTATACTCAAAACGCTTAGGAAAATCATAGCGGACAAAGCGCGTGGCATCTTAATTGTTCCATTATGGCCCACACAGGCTTGGTACCCGTTATTCAAGAACCTCCTGGTATCCAAGACTATTACGTTCTCACCCGACGATAACGCCTTGTCATTTCATTCCAGCTCCCGCCGAATACACTCCTCCCTTACCCTGGTTGCAGGAGTGTTATCCGGGAGGCGTTAACAAGAAGAAGTCTACCAAAGGCCTCCTTAGATATCATGGTATCCTCATTGTCGGATAGTTCAATAAGACAATATGATGTATGTCTCCGCAAGTGGTGGCTTTTTTGTCAACATAACTCGGTTGATTTTTATAAAGCTTCGGTTCCTATTATAATATCCTTCCTTACACAAATGTTTAACGAGGGATGCCAATACGGGACATTGAATTCATACAGATCTGCCCTTTCATTGACACTAGGCCCAACCTTAGCAAAAGACGATAGGCTTCAGAGATTTCTAAAGGGCGTATTCCGAATAAGACCACCACTTCCAAAATATAATTTTACTTGGGACACTAACGGCGTCCTAGATCATCTTAGTTCTTGGTTTCCTAACGAAGACTTACCTCTAAACCAACTGACCAAAAAGACTATTACCTTACTTGCCCTTACAACAGCTCACAGAATGCAAACCCTTTCAAAAATTAAAACTGTTAACATCGAACTTCTTAACAATAAAATAATTATAAAAATCCCAGATTTCATAAAAACTTCCCGCCCTGGCGCTAAACAACCAATTCTTTTTCTACCTTACTTTA
Organism: Xestia xanthographa; assembly: GCA_905147715.2. Classification (NCBI taxonomy): domain Eukaryota; kingdom Metazoa; phylum Arthropoda; class Insecta; order Lepidoptera; family Noctuidae; genus Xestia; species Xestia xanthographa. Next base: position 15,366,674 of record LR990659.1, on the reverse strand, counting down.
ACGATAAGCCCTCTATCTGTCCCGCCAAAGCAGTAGAATGCTACTTAGAGAAAACTTCATCGTTACGGAAATCTGTGAGCCTGTTTATAGGTATGAGTAAACCACACAAAGCAGTTGGCTCACAAACACTCAGCCGCTGGGTAAAATGCACGCTTGGTGAGTGCGGGTTAGACACCAACATATTCTCAGCGCACAGTACCCGCCATGCCGCCACGTCCCGTGCACAATCGCTTGGCGTCAGTGTTGATTTAATTCGTAACACTGCAGGTTGGAGTGGAAACTCCAATACTTTTGCCAAATATTATAAAAGACACATTGTCAACGGGGATAATTTGTCATTTGCAAGGGCTATAATTAATCAATCAGAATGTTAAATAAAGAAATATTTTATTTAGTTCTTATAAAAACATAGTAATGATGTTGATTATTATTAAGTAATAATTGTATTCAGTTACTAAGAGTAATAAAATTCTTATTAAATTTGGTTTGGTCACATAAAGTGTAGTTGATTGAATAAAATAAACTGAATAATTAAAAGGGTCTTATTAAAACACTTCCTTTTGTCCTGACTCTCAAAGTCTACATGTTGTCTATAATCTAAAATACTAATCTCGAGGACGAAGCGTGAAGTATAATTAGTGATTAAACGAACTTACCTGAGTGAAGTTCTATCATAATTATACGAAGCGCTTCGTCCGAAGAGATTAGTATGCTCTCCCAACCCTCCCATCTTGCCCATATGTTACAAAAGAAAGGTTTTTTGATGCCAATACATATGAAAACTCTAAACTAAATGACCAGAGGAAGTCGAGGTATGACAGTCTATGGTTTGTAAAGTACCCACAAAAAAAAAAAAAAAAAACTCTCAACCACAGTGCAAAGCGGTAAACACTAACGGCGTAACTACATGTTGTCTATAATCTAAAATACTAATCTCTTCGGACGAAGCGCTTCGTATAATTATGATAGAACTTCACTCAGGTAAGTTCGTTTAATCACTAATTTTGTTACATTGGAAGACTTGAGTGGTGAATTAAAAATAATGTGTTGATTTCCCCAACTTCAATCTAAAATAAATAAATAAAATCTGCGGCCATGCAAATGATACAACTTTATTATTAATCTATTTAAATTTCATGTACAACAATGGTGGTACATACAGTCGAAGCTATTTGGTTTACAGTTTAACCCACAAATTACAATGTAAACCAAATAGCTTGTTTGACCGTACATAGGTGGACTTAATGCCACAAGGCATTCTCTACCAGTGGGTTAACCTTTGGGTTAAATAGGAAAACATAGTGATAGGGTAGAAAATAATGTCTGAAAAACTAGCTTCTTGTTCTTTATCTTTTAGTTGTTTAATTAAACAACGTAATCCGTATCCATTCTTGTAACCATACTACAAACAGTAATCAACAGACAAACAGAATATCTGTCTGATTGGTATTGGCTTGGCTTGATTGGTAACATGTCTTTCTCAACCATCCTCAAATACTATCTTTTATGAACCACGATAACTTTATCCCTGTATCTAGGGTGATACGACAATGTCAATTGTGACATGTAAATTTTATATTAGTAGAATAAAAAAATGGGTGCAGCGCATGTTCTATTTTATTAGAGGTTTATTTACAATAGGCATGGTCCAATTCTAAATACAACAAACCTTAATTTGTGTGTTAACGTTTCAGACCAATTTTCTACGCTATTTAAACAGATAGGTAAGTTGTATTGGAACTGTACGACCATGGCCGCATTCCCTTAGCATAAGTTAGGGTTGCACCTCATCTAGTGTCTCCTCTATGTTACTAGAAGTGTGCTCGAAAATCCCTAAACGATGTTGCGTGTGATGTTTTATGCCGTTGCCGACTTTCACAAAGTCTTAGTAGTTGTAGCCTGCAGGTTTGAAGGAAATCAACTTGGCAATTTGGAAGTAGGTATCTACATCAATTAAAGCATGAAATTAGGATAACATTTTATTTATTAACAGTAACATTTGGTGGTGATATCACAGAAGATGAACAATACAAGTTACAATAAGTTTTTAACCCTTGCGGTTCTTAATGTGTTCGTAGATTTCGTGCCCTGTGCCGATGGCGCTGAGCGCTCCGAATCCAGCTTTCTGTAACAAAATATAACAAAAGTAAGTGTCTGAAGAAATTTCTTTAACTCGCCTTTTTCAGGGTCTGAGGTCCTGGCATTGGGATTAATTCGTGAAAAAGTCCGTAGTAAAAAACTAAATTTACGTACGTATAAAAGGGGCGGGATTACCGTATTTATGTTTCTAAAAATATACTTAATAAAAATAAATTGTTATAACACAACCCTAAAATAAAAAATAAAAATAAAAACATAAAAATAACAAAAGAATGAAAGTATCCCGAGCACTGAGCTCCAGGTTGTTTGAGTTACAACAACAACAAACAACAAAAACAGCCTATAACGTCCACTGCTGGACATGAGCCTCTCCCATGACGGGAGGAATTTGTTTGAGTTACATGGTTAAAATATATTTGGGTCTAAAAAGTTTTAGGCGCATAAAAATGCTTAAAGTAAACTTACAACAGCTTTAACTCCTTTCACGAGTCCACCCGCGCCCTTAGGATGAGCGCTGGCGCCGCCCATCAGCATGGCGAACACTGCCAGCACCAGAACCACCAAACCGAACAGTTTCATGTTGAGGAGATGTGTGGGGTCACTGGCTACTTCACCACAAACGAATGATGCCCTTTTGCCGCTTCACTCAACTTATATACCATAAAGCTCGATAATGACGTACGTTATAGGAGAATCCCGCGCACTGTAAATACCCTATTCCAAGCATTTGCCTCGCAATTAGCATACAATAAATATATACTCGGATACTTTCTTATGCAAGTTGTTTTTAAACAGATATTATTTCGACTAGTTTCGTGTTTTCCGATATGTACTTACCTATAAAGTATTCAAACATTTTAACATATTTGGATGGTAAAGTTGGGGGTTACTAAACATCTCTGCCCAACCGGGGGACTACGTGCGTAAAGTTACGTTATTTAACATGTCTTAGGTAAATATTCAGCTCTATCTGTGTGAGATGACATTCAAGGTATTCGGTAGGTATCCGTACCAAATAGGAGAATGGTAAAACACTACACAAAATGAGGACAACTGGGGTACTGATACACACATCAACACGGTCTAGGGATATTTCATACTCAATGAAATAACTCGAAAAGTACTGGCCGCATTGGAATCTTTTATACACCGATTTGTTTGTAATTTATCTCAGACTAATTCCAAATTCAAATTTTTGAAAATTCTTTTGTTTCGGTGGCATAAAAATGTCTTGATGTATAGGAGAGGTAATTTTCATTTGTGCGAAATTTAGAAAACAGTACGAATTACGTTTAGTTACAGTTTTTTTTCATTTTTAAACGAAAGATAAAGTTAAAATTGAGGTATTGTAGCCATTGTAACGTTGTAGAAACTCAGAATAGTTTCTACCGTTACTTTGTAAACATAACCTATTCAACACTTTAATTAAGTTAAATGTCAAAACAAACGCCACAGAGTATACATACTCATTGGGCCGTCCAGTTACTAAACGACTAAAATTAGCTGTTTTTACCAGTGCTGTGCGCGCGTTACGTGTATCGGATCGAATGAGTGAAGACTTGTCTATGCGTAAACACGCCAGTATAAATGTCACGGACTCGCGATGACGAGTCCTTTTTTGGAAATATTCTGCTCCCAGTGACTAGACGCGTTTTTTTATAGGAAATTAAATTTCTAGAAGTATTCGTGATCTAGAATATTCGGGCACCACTTCGCAGCTAAGCGCGCGGATTGCAAATACCCCAAACGCTAACATGCAAAAATTTTTGCAAGTTTTCAAAACATTTTCTGCCCGATCCGATAAAAACACCTGTAGCTCAAAAACTACAAGTCCTAGAGCAATTTCAAAAATACTGTTGTCAAGCTGATTAGATAAGGAATCTACTTATCTAGAAATCAAAATGAAATACTTTAATTATATACTCCAAGTCATAATGTATAGCAAAAAATAGTTACAAAAACTGATATTTCGCTAGAAATATCAGTTTTCTCTTAGTTTTTTATCCATTTTAACATTAAATAAATAAACTAGACTATATTTCCTTTCCAACAAGACCACAATCTCATTTATAGCTCAATAGCATCATATCTTAATATACTTATGAAACTAGATACTCACTGTTTGTTTACATCTGGGAACTAATTTTTGCCAGCCGGTGTTGGATGAAAAAACACACAAACCCACATGTTTTTTGGTGTAGATAGTTGAACAATCTAATCACCTCACTAATTAAGCACTGTTTTTCCCATTTCACACACGTTTTAGTCACTAAATCACGTATTTCTTCACACAACACAATCACTATAGGTACATATAATAACTACTTTTTCACGGGCGAAATATTGCAACTTCGAGATTCCAAAACGAATTTACGTTGACAAAATAATGAAGCACGGTTCACAAGGATAATTTTGATATATAATAGTATCAGCTACCATTAAAAATATCGAGTTATCACGACATTTGCTGCGCAGGTAAATTCGAGTGTTCGCCGTCTGTCAAATGAAAGTTTTTTTTTTTTTCGGCAAATTGTCTATGGAGTAGTGTTGCGATGTTCGATTTTATTATTGAGGAATTTAGTAACGAATTGAACACAGAGGTATAAGCTCTAGAGGAGACAGTTTTAGACGGTTTTTAATGCAGTTTTTTAGGAGGCGGGTGCGCGCCATACAAATGTACTAGATAGCTATCAAGTGTAATGCAGCCATAACGCAAATGTCTCAGATAGCTGCGGAGAGGTTAAAGCAGGCAGCTTTAATTTTTGTTAGTAACCTAACTCTTAACGTTTTGTGTCTACGTAAACCCCATACTGGGTAAGTGTTGAACAGCAATTCACGTTCTCATATTTTGTGTATCACTAGCTACGTGGTCTCAACATGTGAGCCACTTTCTATCACCGTTTTTGCTATGCACATTCAAATGCTTAATATGTATATGCATAATCTTGTAGCCTTCAGCCGAGTGTGATTGACATTTTTCATGACACTCATAATGTGCAAATCATGTCGTGCTTACCACCACCATCATGTAAACTCCGTACTGATTGTGACTACCACACATCACCTTCATTGGCGCACGGGTATTTCTCGCTTTGCTTTTGCCTTGGTGTCACAATCAGCGGGGATGACTGCTAGCCATTCCGTGACACGCTGGACGTTATTTTCCAGGGTTCAAGATTCCGGCTGACAGTCAGGATTTCGGCTGACAACCTTTTTACCGGCATCCAATTTGCCGCGGGCTCCGCAGCGGGTACCCTTTACCTGCGTGGCCGCGTCGAAATTCTACGGGTCGGCGCGATCATCTGCCGTCCGTCACCCTACCTGGCGTCTGCAGCGTGGCACACCGCTACGGTCATCGTCACGCCGGGCTGAGCCAGGAGAGTACTGTGCAACCCCCGGGCGGGCTTGGAGAAACTTGTGACCATAAACCTACCCACACCCGTTTAGTTTATTAATATATTTTTATGTTGACCTGGGTCCGTGGTTTTCTTTTATTTACCCCCACGGACACCCTTTCCGTCACATTGGCGCCCAAAAACGTGGTTTTATGGTCACTTTTCTTCAAGTTCTCTTGAGGGTATTTTTTTTTATGTTGGTGTTTTTTTTGTGTGGTTGTCTTTGCTGTGTAAAACGTTTTGTTTGGTTGCCAGCAACTAAGGTGTACGTAACGGTACAGTATTCTACGTTATTTAAGTGTTTTTTTTTTCTTGAGAAAACAAGTGGAGGTAGAAGAAAAAAAAAAAAAAACGAATTATTTTATCATTCTTCGTAGTAGTAGGGCCAATAGTAACGGCTCGCCCCGGGGAAGTACTACCACCAAACTTAATTCTTCCGGTAATCAGCGTTGCTGTGTGCCGGCTGAAGAGTTTGGGTGCCGGGTATTAATTACTGGCTAAAATTTAAAAGACAATAACAACTTAGTCTATGTCCACCAACAATTTATGCAGCTTGTTCAATTAAATAAATCAACAAGTTTGCTCGTTAGGTGACAATATTTTTTTTTTTTTTCCTCTCTCCAAGTAATAGTAATAACACATATCAAGGAGACCATTCCATAGAAATATAATATTAAACAACTATTTATTAACAACAATTTAGATTCACAACGTTTCATAGTTTTTTCTTTTGTTTGTACAATCACAGGATTTTACTTATTCACTTGCATCATTGACTTTGTATGGAGTGACAATTAACTTTTGACTTGTCACACAATTTTATTAACTGTTAACTTTTAACTTTGGATTTTGATCACTTTTGTTCATGAGAATTATCTTGTTATTGATAACTCAACATTAGTTAATTCATAATAATCATTTAGCAACATTTAACAGTTTTATGATTTTGTTTGTTCTCACATATTTTGAGTACAGTCAACAACAAAAATAAGTAACTACACTAGTATTTTTTTTTATTGTCGCAAAAATCATTGTTTATTGTTCCAAAGGATACAACTGAACGCGTACACATTAGTTGCACCTGTTTTTCTTTAGTAATTTCATTATTATTATAATTTAGTTTCTTTTTTTAAATTACTTTGATTTTTTTTTATTTTCTAAACTTTTCTAGGATAACAACCGAAACGTTATTTTTAGTTTAGATTTGTAACAGTCGGAGTACTTGTCACTATTCATTCCTTGTTGTTTGCTGTTCAACACTTAACGGTTAACTTTATTTTTTTAAATTTAATTTCATAGATAAAAAAAGAACATACGAATCTTGTCACATCTTCAAAATGGCTTATCCAATTAAATTTATGTCTCTGTCATGACATGAGTAAAATACTTAGGTACCTGGCACTTTAAAGACTTAGAATAATTGGTAGGTTAGTATAGGTGTTCATACATAGAAATAGTTCATTTTTTTTTTTTTATACATGTAAGTAAATTATAACTTCATATATCTGAGCGGTTGCAACTCATTAAATAAGCCTTTGCAGGAGCGGGTGGATACTCCTTAAATAAGCCTTAATCCAGTTCAATTAAATATATCTGAGCGGTTGCAACTCATTAAATAAGCCTATGCAGGAGCGGTTGGATACTCTTTAAATAAGCCTTAATCCATTTTCAAATTTAGTAACCCAGTAGACATCTTTAACTTTTGCATACTTGCTCGTAAGCGGTTGCAGCTGCTAGCACGTCTGTTTTACGCGAGTATTACGTCAACTACGGACATAATACTCTCACGTACTTGTTAGGAAGCGGACTCACCTCATGTTAAGGTGGTCTGTTAAATATGTTAGGATACGATTTGGTGATATGATGGATGAATGTGGACGAATAAAAGGGGTCGTAAATCAGATGCGAGGTATAGTAGGAGTAAAGGATTTTTACTGAGGTAAAAACCCTAACCAAGCGGGGGGGTATTGTAACGTTGTAGAAACTCAGAATAGTTTCTACCGTTACTTTGTAAACATAACCTATTCAACACTTTAATTAAGTTAAATGTCAAAACAAACGCCACAGAGTATACATACTCATTGGGCCGTCCAGTTACTAAACGACTAAAATTAGCTGTTTTTACCAGTGCTGTGCGCGCGTTACGTGTATCGGATCGAATGAGTGAAGACTTGTCTATGCGTAAACACGCCAGTATAAATGTCACGGACTCGCGATGACGAGTCCTTTTTTGGAAATATTCTGCTCCCAGTGACTAGACGCGTTTTTTTATAGGAAATTAAATTTCTAGAAGTATTCGTGATCTAGAATATTCGGGCTTAAAGCAGGCAGCTTTAATTTTTGTTAGTAACCTAACTCTTAACGTTTTGTGTCTACGTAAACCCCATACTGGGTAAGTGTTGAACAGCAATTCACGTTCTCATATTTTGTGTATCACTAGCTACGTGGTCTCAACATGTGAGCCACTTTCTATCACCGTTTTTGCTATGCACATTCAAATGCTTAATATGTATATGCATAATCTTGTAGCCTTCAGCCGAGTGTGTTTGACATTTTTCATGACACTCATAATGTGCAAATCATGTCGTGCTTACCACCACCATCATGTAAACTCCGTACTGATTGTGACTACCACACATCACCTTCATTGGCGCACGGGTATTTCTCGCTTTGCTTTTGCCTTGGTGTCACAATCAGCGGGGATGACTGCTAGCCATTCCGTGACACGCTGGACGTTATTTTCCAGGGTTCAAGATTCCGGCTGACAGTCAGGATTTCGGCTGACAACCTTTTTACCGGCATCCAATTTGCCGCGGGCTCCGCAGCGGGTACCCTTTACCTGCGTGGCCGCGTCGAAATTCTACGGGTCGGCGCGATCATCTGCCGTCCGTCACCCTACCTGGCGTCTGCAGCGTGGCACACCGCTACGGTCATCGTCACGCCGGGCTGAGCCAGGAGAGTACTGTGCAACCCCCGGGCGGGCTTGGAGAAACTTGTGACCATAAACCTACCCACACCCGTTTAGTTTATTAATATATTTTTATGTTGACCTGGTTCCGTGGTTTTCTTTTATTTACCCCCACGGACACCCTTTCCGTCACATTGGCGCCCAAAAACGTGGTTTTATGGTCACTTTTCTTCAAGTTCTCTTGAGGGTATTTTTTTTTATGTTGGTGTTTTTTTTGTGTGGTTGTCTTTGCTGTGTAAAACGTTTTGTTTGGTTGCCAGCAACTAAGGTGTACGTAACGGTACAGTATTCTACGTTATTTAAGTGTTTTTTTTTTCTTGAGAAAACAAGTGGAGGTAGAAGAAAAAAAAAAAAAACGAATTATTTTATCATTCTTCGTAGTAGTAGGGCCAATAGTAACGGCTCGCCCCGGGGAAGTACTACCACCAAACTTAATTCTTCCGGTAATCAGCGTTGCTGTGTGCCGGCTGAAGAGTTTGGGTGCCGGGTATTAATTACTGGCTAAAATTTAAAAGACAATAACAACTTAGTCTATGTCCACCAACAATTTATGCAGCTTGTTCAATTAAATAAATCAACAAGTTTGCTCGTTAGGTGACAATATTTTTTTTTTTTTTCCTCTCTCCAAGTAATAGTAATAACACATATCAAGGAGACCATTCCATAGAAATATAATATTAAACAACTATTTATTAACAACAATTTAGATTCACAACGTTTCATAGTTTTTTCTTTTGTTTGTACAATCACAGGATTTTACTTATTCACTTGCATCATTGACTTTGTATGGAGTGACAATTAACTTTTAACTTGTCACACAATTTTATTAACTGTTAACTTTTAACTTTGGATTTTGATCACTTTTGTTCATGAGAATTATCTTGTTATTGATAACTCAACATTAGTTAATTCATAATAATCATTTAGCAACATTTAACAGTTTTATGATTTTGTTTGTTCTCACATATTTTGAGTACAGTCAACAACAAAAATAAGTAACTACACTAGTATTTTTTTTTATTGTCGCAAAAATCATTGTTTATTGTTCCAAAGGATACAACTGAACGCGTACACATTAGTTGCACCTGTTTTTCTTTAGTAATTTCATTATTATTATAATTTAGTTTCTTTTTTTAAATTACTTTGATTTTTTTTTATTTTCTAAACTTTTCTAGGATAACAACCGAAACGTTATTTTTAGTTTAGATTTGTAACAGTCGGAGTACTTGTCACTATTCATTCCTTGTTGTTTGCTGTTCAACACTTAACGGTTAACTTTATTTTTTTAAATTTAATTTCATAGATAAAAAAAGAACATACGAATCTTGTCACATCTTCAAAATGGCTTATCCAATTAAATTTATGTCTCTGTCATGACATGAGTAAAATACTTAGGTACCTGGCACTTTAAAGACTTAGAATAATTGGTAGGTTAGTATAGGTGTTCATACATAGAAATAGTTCATTTTTTTTTTTTTATACATGTAAGTAAATTATAACTTCATATATCTGAGCGGTTGCAACTCATTAAATAAGCCTTTGCAGGAGCGGGTGGATACTCCTTAAATAAGCCTTAATCCAGTTCAATTAAATATATCTGAGCGGTTGCAACTCATTAAATAAGCCTATGCAGGAGCGGTTGGATACTCTTTAAATAAGCCTTAATCCATTTTCAAATTTAGTAACCCAGTAGACATCTTTAACTTTTGCATACTTGCTCGTAAGCGGTTGCAGCTGCTAGCACGTCTGTTTTACGCGAGTATTACGTCAACTACGGACATAATACTCTCACGTACTTGTTAGGAAGCGGACTCACCTCATGTTAAGGTGGTCTGTTAAATATGTTAGGATACGATTTGGTGATATGATGGATGAATGTGGACGAATAAAAGGGGTCGTAAATCAGATGCGAGGTATAGTAGGAGTAAAGGATTTTTACTGAGGTAAAAACCCTAACCAAGCGGGGGGGTATTGTAACGTTGTAGAAACTCAGAATAGTTTCTACCGTTACTTTGTAAACATAACCTATTCAACACTTTAATTAAGTTAAATGTCAAAACAAACGCCACAGAGTATACATACTCATTGGGCCGTCCAGTTACTAAACGACTAAAATTAGCTGTTTTTACCAGTGCTGTGCGCGCGTTACGTGTATCGGATCGAATGAGTGAAGACTTGTCTATGCGTAAACACGCCAGTATAAATGTCACGGACTCGCGATGACGAGTCCTTTTTTGGAAATATTCTGCTCCCAGTGACTAGACGCGTTTTTTTATAGGAAATTAAATTTCTAGAAGTATTCGTGATCTAGAATATTCGGGCTTAAAGCAGGCAGCTTTAATTTTTGTTAGTAACCTAACTCTTAACGTTTTGTGTCTACGTAAACCCCATACTGGGTAAGTGTTGAACAGCAATTCACGTTCTCATATTTTGTGTATCACTAGCTACGTGGTCTCAACATGTGAGCCACTTTCTATCACCGTTTTTGCTATGCACATTCAAATGCTTAATATGTATATGCATAATCTTGTAGCCTTCAGCCGAGTGTGTTTGACATTTTTCATGACACTCATAATGTGCAAATCATGTCGTGCTTACCACCACCATCATGTAAACTCCGTACTGATTGTGACTACCACACATCACCTTCATTGGCGCACGGGTATTTCTCGCTTTGCTTTTGCCTTGGTGTCACAATCAGCGGGGATGACTGCTAGCCATTCCGTGACACGCTGGACGTTATTTTCCAGGGTTCAAGATTCCGGCTGACAGTCAGGATTTCGGCTGACAACCTTTTTACCGGCATCCAATTTGCCGCGGGCTCCGCAGCGGGTACCCTTTACCTGCGTGGCCGCGTCGAAATTCTACGGGTCGGCGCGATCATCTGCCGTCCGTCACCCTACCTGGCGTCTGCAGCGTGGCACACCGCTACGGTCATCGTCACGCCGGGCTGAGCCAGGAGAGTACTGTGCAACCCCCGGGCGGGCTTGGAGAAACTTGTGACCATAAACCTACCCACACCCGTTTAGTTTATTAATATATTTTTATGTTGACCTGGGTCCGTGGTTTTCTTTTATTTACCCCCACGGACACCCTTTCCGTCACACCATGCAACGCCGACATTTGACGAGGGCGGAGATGTTACGAGCTGTGGGAATGCTGGAAGCTGGATCTGTTCAGCGTAATGTTGCTGAGGCCATAGGGACCCATCAAAATGTAATTTCAAGATTGTGGACACGCTATCGTGCCACAGGTGAAGTAGCGGAGAGGCACCGTGGGCCAAGTCGCATCACTACCCCCAGACAAGACCGATTTTTGCAAATTAATGCGCGAGCACAACCAAATGCAACGGCGACTCAATTGGTCCAAAGGCTGCGAGTGGAACACCAAGTGCTTGTGAGTGACCAAACTGTAAGAAGGCGACTGCATGAAAGCAATCTACGCTCTCGTAGACCACTCCGGGTCCCACCTTTACGGAGAGGCAATCGTGGACGACGATTAGAATGGGTTCGGAACCACGTGGACTGGGGCCGTGACCAATGGTCCAATGTGCTGTTCACGGATGAATCCAGGTTCGGCTTCCATCCAGATTCACGAAGGACGCGTGTTTGGCGAGTTCCTGGACGATGGAGCCGTCTCCAGAACCCTCAGGAAGTTCACCCATACCAAGGAGGAACAATTATGGTTTGGGCAGGAATTCGTCTTGGAGGACGGACGGATCTCGTTTGGGTGCGGGGCAATATGACGGCAGAACGATACGTCCAACAGGTGCTGGGGCCCGTAATCTTGCCCTACAGAACACAAATGGGGCAAGATTTCCTGCTCATGCACGACAATGCCCGGGCACACACGGCGAGAACGGTAGCAGCTTGGTTACATACACATAATGTTAGGGCCTTAGACTGGCCTGCTCAATCGCCAGATCTAAATCCCATTGAGCATGCGTGGGATATGCTGCAAAGAAGAACTCTGAAGGAAGTTCCTGAAAATCTGGCTACAGAAGATCAACTTTTTGCGCACCTCAGAAGGACATGGGACAATATTCCGCAGCAAGACATTGACAACCTTGTTCTGAGCATGCCGAATCGTTGCCGATGTGTTATGAACATCATGGGCGCTTTCTCAGACTACTAACTTCAAGTTTATAAACACAAATTAAATGATTTTTCTATTTTTTTCAGTTTTTACTCACAAATTAAAAGTTCATTCATATACGGTTTCCGTCTATGCTTCATTTTTTTTCCATAAAATCCTGAAATTTTAATCTATACCTTAACCATTATTAAAAAATGGTAGAATATTAAATAACGTATCTTTTAAATATATACATGTCATATAAATAATTAACACATTGATAGTAATTCGCTTTTTTAAAAATATCCCTAGACCGTGTTGATGTGTGTATGATAACCGGAGAGCCGCTAGAAGTTATGAATGTGGATAAAAAGCTGGTTAGGTCCAAACAAACATTTTCATCTACATATACTTAAACATAAATTCATTCACTGATACACAACGTACCTATCGCAAAAACCACTGGTTCCTAGAACCATGAAATATAATTATATTCCCATGTTAATGTATTGTGGAAGCTGCAGAAGATTGTAAAAATATACTTGCATTGTATAGATTCCAGTTCTTAGTATTATATCATTGCATAGCACATGACTGTGTGAGTACTTTGTACTGTTCAGCCACCATTTACATTTATATAACTTTCATTGACTTGAATATGCCTTGGTGGCTGAGAGAATGTCATGCTCACTTAAATGTCTCGCTGATGGTGGCGGGTGTGTCGGGTCATTTAGTTCCCTTCAATATGGTTGAGTTGCATGGCGCCGGTACATGCGTCATGTCTGTGAACGGGCGCTGTCAGTTGGGACTGGTCATCTCTTAGCTGCCAAGGTTCATTTTAATTACTTCATAAAATTTTGATCTAATCTTTTACTCTGGATGCTCTTAGTGTGCACGTCTTTCTACATCGTTCTCACATATATGTATAATCTCAAAATTAATGATGTAACCAAGATTTTGTAATAATATTTTGATTTTAAAAGAGTGTCCATGGAGTTTCTTGCCCGTTCTTCTCCATAGAGATCTACGCTAGGGAATGGGCAACTACAGTACTTTCTCAAGTTATTATGCCTTGTGACTGGGACTGTAGCTTTGATTTTCTTTTTTGTATTTTTGACTTTCAAAAGTGCCGTAATGGTCAAATTGAAATAAATGCTTTGAGTTTGAGTTTGATATAGCAGAATAGTTTTATGTACCAAAAGTGTACTGAGAAAGATTTATTTGCCCCTAGTAGGTATGTACGTACCTACATTTGTTTTTCATTTAAAGTCAGTTGTATCATACTGGTAACTTATCTTATATATTTGGCCGACGGGAAATCTCACCGGGTACATGTCTTGTCTATTTACAAGAATACTGCGAATATAACAACTAGGAGAAACCGTAATTATTACATAGCTTAGTTCACTTTGATTTTATTATTTACCAGCACTGCAAGTAACAAAATAATTGTATATTCTTGGTTTATTTTGTTTTAACGTAAATACCTCAATTTTAAGCTTTCAAATACCTTTGAATGCAAGCCTTTGGATAAAATCGACGACATTTAAAATGTTGTTGATATTATTTCAGAACCTTTATAATTATACATCAAACAAGATGAAACCATATTGGCATAAGTTTCAAAGGAATCTTCTAAATAAATGTAATAAGATTTTTTTTTTTTTTTTTTTTTCCTTTAGTCAATTTACATTTAATTTAACACAGATTTAATGACAATGAATAAAATACCAAATTAATTAAAAACTAAGTATTAAATAAACTAAAATAAATAAACTAACAACAAACTATAAAAGGGCATCGAAAAACTCCTCCTCAACGCTGTCAGCTGGTAATGTGCCCAAGAGACTGGCGGCGTTGCCACGTTGTATGGCAACACTTAGCCTCTGACCAAGGTAAAAGCCAGCTCTTGGGTCACGGGAAGCGTCAACTAGGCGTTTTGAAAGTTCTTTGAACAGACTATGGGCACTCGGACCCCACGGCCCTAGAGTTTCAACCCCAAACGGCTCGAAAATATAGTTACCACAAAGGTTTCTATATTTACGCCGTTTGAGGTTCTCTGCAGCCGCAGCAGCAGCGCCAGCACAGCACGACGAACTTGGAAGATGAGAAGGCGCAAGAGTATCGACGCAAGTCGCGTCCCATACTAAGGGCCTACCCATCTTCCAAGGAAACAAAGACATGCCGTCCGGTCTCTTGCCATCGTCGCGTGCCAAGCCATTAGGTTCTAAAACAGCTGGAACGCCGACGGTGACAAGAGCTCGTCGGATAATGTCGTTTATGTTCGCGTGCCGTGCAAAACGCCCCGCACTTCGGCTGCACGACAGGCCGTGGTGACCGAGGCTGTTGACAGCTTCACCACAGTGACAGCGATGAGGAGAACAGCAGGCGGCACCGAGGCGTAAGGCAGCAGCGAGGCGAAAGGTCGTGTCGTCAAACAATGTGCCAATTGTCGACGACGGCAGTGCGTGTAGCCAAAGACCCGACTCCCATTCACCCACAGCCAGTAGGCGCGCACGCTCAGCAGTAGTAGAAGACGAGTTCAGCAGATTGTTTTGAACGATTCTGCAGAGCGGCTCGTCCCACCGTCTCTGAGAGAATGGATGGTCGGGTTCTTCAGTGTTCGGGCAAGCGAGTTTCCAAGCATCGATAGCCTCGGAGAAGCACGGCACATCAAAATCAATCAGTGTGGAAGCCAGGATATTCATATTATTATATTAATAAGATTTGTATCAATTAATTTCATTCAAAAACAAATTATTTTTTTTAATTTGTCCTAATTCCCAATTCTGTAGATATCGGAAAGCAATTAATTAGGTTTTAATATACAAATTTCGGCCTAATTGTAAAAGATTGAAGTATAATTTAATATATCAAATATGAAAGTTATCAACAAATAAATGGAAATTATTTGAATTACAGGGTTTAGGAAATCAGAAATAATTAACACGAAAATGTCGTCAAGGTACACAGGCTTAATTTTCATATAATAGATAATGTAAAGACTTGTGTGGTGTATTGGAAATATAATGTGTTGCCTAACTTAAATTTATATAAAGTAGATATACAGGGTTATTGGTTAAGTCGACCTAGATCCGTTGAGGGGTTGAAGTGTGCATCATTTCTGACTGATTTGACTATCAAACACCATACCCCAAACTGACCCGTGTTTTAAAAACTCTACTACGTTTACTACTAACCTTTACCGTACCGTACTAACGTTTACTAGTTCCTGGGAGCCTTTTATCATTTTTTTTTTTCTATTATATAATAATACCCATAAGTATTGTTGGATAGATGAAGAAATGTAGATATTTACGAGCACATTGCCATCAACCTGAAACCGGAAGCGTATTGCCATCAATCGGACACAAATCCAGACTCTGTGGCTTAAGGCCCTTCTAACCCTAAAATTAGCAGCTATTTGTGGTGGTTAAAACTTCGTTTGAAATACTGTTAGAATAGAGTTCTAATTAGTTGTTACGTCACTCAGTGCGGCCGAATAGTGCCAAATGAGTGTTTTTTTTGCGATTTACTAAAAATCTATTGATTGGACTAAAAAAATAAAACACATAAGACCTGCTATAGAGTTAGTCCAGTTAGTTTGCAAAGTTTCATGATCTACGTCCCCGTAGTTGGAAAATTAAATAAGTCCGATTTTGGCGATTTTCACTTTTCCCTATTTTCAAAACACCTAAAACATGCCGCATATTTGAGCCTTACAGGCATTTTCGTATCTTAATCCGTTCCAAAAATATAGCCATTTTTGTCGGACAGATGGAATAATAAATATCTTCAGACAAACACAATTTTTTTAAAGGAAAAATAAATAACTCAGTAAATAAATCAATAACTGTGGTCAATGATAAGTTGAATGTCAAATAAATTAAATAACATGAGTTGTTGAATTTTTCCTCAACTTAAAAATTGTTTCACAAAACTAACTAAGTTCTAGGAAAACTAAATAACTCTATTTATTTAATTCTGTTATTAATAATTTTTATTATAACGTACCTAATTTATAAATACTTGATGTTATCTATTTCTTCTACAACTAGATAGTGATTAATTTATAAGATGCTAGGCAAATAAAATTAAATAAATTCAGTTGTTTATAATTGCCATAAAACAAAATACACCTGAGGAAAGAAACAGCCCTGCTCTGGAAAAGCGAAAACATCGAATTGCCAGACAGTTACGGGACAGCACTCAAGAGGCTCGTCTCAACAGAGAAAAAACTCGATAGCAACCCTGCTCTTCGAGACAGATATACAATACAGATGAACTCGTACATAAGCAAGGGATACGCCGAAAAAGCGCCCAAGACAAGCACAGTTGGACATGGTACCTACCCCATTTTGACGTGTTCAATCCCATGAAACCGGAAAAACTCCGTATAGTCCATGACGTCGCAGCCAAATCAGGAGGGATGTCACTGAACGACTTCCTACTCACGGGTCCAAACCTACTACAGTCGCTGCCCTGCGTCATGATGAGATTCCGCCGACACCCAATAGCAGTTGCCGGCGACGTAACAGAAATGTTCATACAAGTGAAGGTGCGTAGACAGGACAGAGGCGCCCTTCGTTGTCTTTGGAGAGACGATAGAAGAGAAGGCGCCCTTGAAGAATACCGCATGACGTCTATAATATTCGGCGCGGCAAGCTCACCGTGCATAGCCATCTACGCAAAAAATTGGAACGCGAAACGTCACGGCGAAAGCCAACCAGAAGCGGTGGAAGCCATCATACAGAGTCATTACATGGATGACTACCGCGACAGCTACAGAAGTGACACGCATATCAACAGCGGTGAAGAACATACACCTACAGGCAAAGTTTGAACTCAAAAAATGGGTTTCAAACTGCACAGAAGTTCTAGAAAATATAGACCCGACACAGAACAGGACTGAAGTAGTCAACATCGGGAAAACAGACAGTACAGAAAAGATACTCGGACTAATATGGAATCCGAGTGAGGACACGCTAGGCTTCAACCTTACGTTCGCACGTCTACCAAGCGGCATCTTGGACAAGGAGGCGCCGACGAAGAGAGAAGCACTGAAAATCGTCATGTCACTATATGACCTGCTGGGCCTCGCCTCTCCAGTAACTATTCGAGCCAAACAGATTCTCCAGGAGGCTTGGAGGCGAGGAACCAACTGGGACTAAGCGCTCGAACCAGACCTGTCCGCCTAGTGGAGAAGTTGCGACAGCTCAAGAACGTCGACTTACCAAGATGCTATCCGAGATACAGTGAAGCTACAGAAACAGAAGTCCACGTCTTCACCGACGCAAGCGAGATGGCGTACGCAGCAGCTGTCACTGGCGATCGACAACAGCAGACGGTAAACAGCACGTCACTCTCGTCATGGCAAAGGCGAAAGTGGCACCAATCAAACTACAGTCAATACTGCGCCTCGAGCTACAGGCCGCGGTATTGGGAACCCGCATAGCAGCAGCCGTCATAGAAGAACACGGCATCAAACTGGCATCAATGACGTACTGGACAGACAGCAAAACCGTCCTCACGTGGATTCGAAGAGGATCGCGAGTATACAAACCGTTTGTCACCCATTGCACAGCATCTAGAAGAAAACAGCAAGGTCCAAGACTGACGATGGGCACCTACGAAAATAAACATAGCTGACAGCGCCACTTGCGAAGTACCACACCACTTTGACTCGCATCATGAGTGGTTCCGTGGACCTAGTTTTCTGTACGACAAACCGTCGACGTGGCCTAGAGAGAAACCTCCAATCAACAAAGAACACTCACAGTCACTGATAGAAAAGGCAACAACAGCCCTTCTCTGACAGAAGTTATTCCAGATCGTGAAGAAGTGGGAGTGACTATTTCGTGCTGCAGCGAGCGTCCTACGCTTCATATATCCCTGTTAAAAGAAAACGGAGAAAACGTTCTACAAATGTACACAGAAAAATACAGAAAAGGATACTGACTGGAGAAAACAGAAGAAGGCGACCAAACCCCTTCCCAAGATGACGGCGAAGACATGAGGCACTCGGGTCGAGAAATACACTATTGAAGCAAAACTTCTCCGAAAAACAGAGACACTACTCATACAGGTCTCACAGCAACAGTCGTTCTCTCAAGAAATATCAAATCTCCAGCAACAGAATTCCATAGAAAAGGACAGTTGACTGAGGCCGCTTTGTATAGAATTAATAGACAATGTCATACGGCTGAAAAGTCGTATCGCCGCCATCCACGAAATAGCCGACGATGCGAAGCAACCACCCATTCTACACGGTGACCATCGCATCACTCAGTTATATATAGACTGGACACAGAAGCTTACAGCACAGCGGTACAGAGCTCACCATCAACGAGGTGCGACAACATTATTGGGTTATAGGGATGTGGCCGACTACGAAGAAGATACTGGGGCCCTACTCTCTAACGTCCGTCCGTCCGTCCGTCTCTATCCATCTCTCTCACTCGCACTCATCTGCAGACGTGTGCGAGAGAGACGGATAGAGACGGACGGACGGACGGACGTTAGACAGTAGGGCCTCTGGCACAATGCCTACAGTCTCGTATTCGCAAGGCACAACCCTCCGTGTCTGCGACCGGCGACCACCCCAGAACGCGCCTAGCATATCATCAGAGGCATCACCTACAACGGGCTTGACTACTTCGGCCCGCTGTCAGTCACCGTTGGTCGTCAGCATCAAAATAAGGTACATAGCACTATTCACGTGTCTGACCACCAGAGCCGTCTACCTCGAGATCGCCGCCAGCCTCAGCGCAGAATCCGCTATACTGGCGTTGCGCCGGTTCGCCATGCGTCGAGGCTGCCCTACCGAGATTCACTCCGACAACGGCACCAACATGCACGGTGCCGACAAGGAGCTCCGAGACGCCTTCCAATGGGAGGCCAGTCGCCGAGGCATCGTGTGGCGCTTCATAACGCCATCAGCACCCTTCAGGGGGGGCGCCTGGGAGCGCCTTGTCCGCTGTGTGTAGTCCGCCCTGTACGCCGTCCTCCACGAGATACATCTACACGAGGAGGTGTTGTCCACCTTATTGTGTGAGGCAGAGTACACTGTAAACAGCCGGCCGCTCACGCACGTATCAGTAGACAGCGATGATGACGAGGCCATCACGCCGAATCACTTCCTTCTCGGCGGGTCAGCGAGGTTGCCAACTCCTGGCAAAGTATCGACAGCAAAAAGATGTGGCGGCGCTCACAGATTCACTTGTTATAATTAGTGTAATTTTGTTTATTTTTTTAAGTCTGTGGTAAGATAAGTATTCTGATTACAATACACTTTTTCTAAATTTTATTGTACTTTTCTATTTCTTCTTTAATATAACTTTATTAATATCATAATACAGCTTTTATTTTATATGAGACCAATAATAGTTAAAAAAAATATCAAAGTAATAATAACGTACAAAGCCACTAAATTTTAATATTCACTAAGTTCGATAAATTCAATAACTGCATTTATTTCACCAAATTTTACTCTACCAAATGTATTTAGCTTGTAGGAAAACTAAATAAATAGCCGAAATAAGTAGCTAATTGTAGTTACGTTATAAATAACAGTTGTAGCAAAATTAAACAACTTGATTTTTTATGTGTTATTTAGTTAAAGTTAAAGATAGAGTTCAGTTTGTTAAAGCATAATGCAAAAAGTAATCAGGTCCACAAAATATAAAATTACCTACAGTGAAATTGTTTCACATTTTTTAACAAATGTACATTAACTAAAAAAAAAAACAGTAAATCGCGTTTATCTCGGAACTACAAAATCAGAGTTATTTAATTTTCCAACTACGAGGACGTAATTTGAAGTACTTTTTGAATACCAGCGGTTTATTGTTCGATTTGGAGGTAATTTTGGATTTTTTTTCTATCGAGAAAAGTTAATGGAATCGTGTTTTCGTCACACATAGGACTTAGCATTAATCCTCAACTTTAACATATAATTATTTCAAAATTAATGCTGCAGTATTTTAGGCGTAACGGCGTAGCATGATTCTCTCATGCTATGCTATTTGAGGGATATATAGCCCTCAATAATGGAATTTGTGATGGAAAAACCCAATAACATTTTGCCCGACCCGAGAATTGAACCCAGGATCTCATGCTGAGTAGTCGGACATACATACGACCACTTGATCAATGAGGAAGTCTAGTTATCCACTTATAATAAAAAATCCATCCATGACCGAAACACCTGTCTCCACTACAGAATGTTACTAAGAAATCATATCGATCATGGAAAGTACGCAAACAATTATAATGTACAACCGCAACAAAAAACCCGTCAAATGATTTAATATCCCTTTGTCTATAACCTTTTCCTTATTACAAAACGTAAGGTACAAATGTACAGTGACGCGCAAACAACAATGTAGGTAGGTATGTTGGAGCATCTTCATACTGCCGGAAATTACGCCTGGCGCTGCTGACGTGTGCCGCTAGCACGAGCCCTAAGGGCGATCAGTAGGACTTTTACGAATCTTTTTGATCTCCAGTGACTACCAAGCTTCGGTTGTACACCGAACTTTGATGACAACCGAGAATGTCAAAATATTGGTATTACGTATTACACAGAGTGGATATCAATTTACGGTGACTAACAGCCCGGGTACGGTGTAACATTTTTCACGAAAGCCACTTCAAACTTAGTTGTCATCAATTTGATGTCCATTATGCTTACATAATCGCAATATTAGTAGAATTGATACGAAAGCGTCTGTCAAAATGAGTTACGGTGACTATCAGCCACGATGGGCACTGATACATATTTGATCGCGACTGTCATACATAATACGAAACTAACCTTTTGACAGTTATTTGATGGACACTGAGCCCAGTTACTATCATTTCGAGCTGTCAACTGATATACGTAATAGACCTGCAGGACAGGCGGGAAGTGACTGCAAGTATTCAAAAACAAAATCTTCTTTGTTATTTCTGACTGTCTCGTTCGTCCTTAGTCGCAAGGACAACTGAAAGTTCTGGTTCCTGGATTTGAACTGATTTCCTGATTAAGCAAAGTGTTATTGAGTTTTCCAAACAGTAATTTCTCAACAGCAGACCAAGGTCTGGATTTGCGCCAGATTGATGGCAAAAGACTCGGTTCATGGAACTTTAACATTCTGACCCAATGAGGCGTACTACAGGTAGGTACACTTCTGCCTAACGTATCGGGGATTACAGACGTGATGTTTATTTTTATTTTTTATTTTCCTTTATTGGCCAACCAACAATTGTATACACTGTAAATATTTCGAGTAATTATCTACCATTATCTGAGGTTAGTGTAACAATTTCTTACAGGTTAGCACCGCATGCCCCATAAACATATTATATGTGCCACAAGCACTGTGCACTGTACAATAAAATTAGTGTCTAATTAACTAAAATTAACAAGTTTAAATTAACATTATGTGCAAGAATACAAAACTAATATTAACAGTAAAGTAAAATTCAATAGAACAGAACAAACAGAGACACAACAAAACAGAAAAAAAAAAATGAAATAAAATTAAAATTACAATTAAAATCACAATCAAAGCAAAATAAAATCAAAATTAATAGCAATGTCCAAAAAACAAAAATAAAATTAAGATCAAATTCAAGGTCCAAATCTAAATTACAGTTAAAATCATAATCAAAATTAGAATCAAACCGAAATTACAATTAAAATCAAAACTAAAATCGAAATTACAATTCAAGCAAATTCAAAACAAAATCAATGCAAAATTAAAAATTAAAAACATTCAAAATTAGAAACAATATTAAAATTAACCATTAAAACAATAAAATTAAGCGTTACTAGTAGTTCTATGAAACTTGGCGTATGAGTCAAAATGCACGTCAACAAGATCACTGCAGCTATTTAACAATTTGCAAAGGCGAGGGACGACAGAGTTTGCACCAAGTATTGTTCTACGGAGTGGAGGGTGTAAAGGAGTAATAGGAGCACGAGGCAGTCTAGCAGGAGCCCGAAAGTGGAACTTGGATAATAATTGGGGACAATCAATTTTGCACCGAAATAGCTTGTATACGAAGATAGAATCAATGGTTATTCTACGTTTCTCCAGTGAGACCATCTTAAAATAAGTTAGTCGGGCTTCGTATGATCGTATCCTTTTTACAACTCCGCTGGAATAGGCTAGATGCCAGAGGAATCTTTTTTGAATTCGCTCCAGTCTAAGGATGTGTGTGGAGTAATGAGGTCTCCAAATCGTACTGCAGTATTCCAGGGTACTACGAACAATACAGTTGTACAGCAAGATCTTAGTCCGATTGCGCTTAAAACCAGCAACATTCCTTATAACAAATCCCAACATTCTAGAAGCCTTTTTGATGACGCTCTCAACATGAGGTACAAATGTTAAGGCGTTGTCGAAAACAACGCTAGCTATTATTTCTTCTTTCGGGTGTATTTCACGTGGTAGCACTTTTTTACGTTTAAGCTCATTTCATTCTCGTTACACCATTTAACTAACGAGTCTACGTCCCTCTGAAGCAATAATCTATCGTTTTCAGATTTGATTATCCTAGAGAATTTAAGGTCATCTGCATACATATAGTACTCTGAGAATTTTAGGCAGTGCGGGATGTCATTAACGAAGACATTAAATAGAACTGGCCCAACATGTGAGCCCTGGGGAACCCCTGAGGACGTCGTGTAGGTTCCAGATTGGAAACCATTAACCGCGACATAGAAGAAACGATTTTCGAGATAAGACTTTAGCCAATTGTAAAGTGTAACGGTGATTCCATATGCAGATAACTTCGACAGAAGTATATGGTGAGGCACGCGGTCAAAAGCTTTGCTAAAGTCTGTGTAAATCACGTCAATCTGCTTGCCGCGGTCGATGGCATCCGATAGCATTTCTGTAAAGGTCGCCAGGTTAGTGCAAGTAGACCTACATCTTACGAAACCATGCTGAGAAGAGCTCAAATACAGTTTAAAGTGTGCTTGAATGTATGGACATACTAAAGATTCGAAAATCTTAGCAAAAGTGGACAAAATAGAGATAGGTCTATAATTTTTGACGTTGTCCTTTTCGTCGCTCTTGTAAATTGGAATAACCTTTGCTTTTTTCCATAAGTCAGGAAAAATACCTGAGCTAAGGGATTTGTTTAAGATTAGTATTAAAGGGGAAACCAAAGCGGGGCACACTTATGAATAAATATTGGCGGAATACCATCAGGGCCAGCGCCATTACGAAGATCCAAAGATCTAAGCTTGTTCAGCAGGGTCTCGCGATCAATAACAGGTGCCGTTAGCGGTAGACTGTTATTCTTCATATTGTGAAGAAAATCGGACTCCGGTTCACTTTGAGTCGCTTTTGCATCGCTAAAAGCGGAGCAAAAATTAGACGCAAACATTTCACATATTTGTGGACCGTCGGATGTTAATACAGTACCGTTAGTCATGGTGGCCGGAAACAAGCTAGAGCCACCTTTTTTATCCTTGATGTATGCCCAGAAGCGGTTCGGATTCATGGAGATTTGATTTTCTATGTCTTTTAAGTAATCATTATAACAGTCAGTAGCTAATTTTATGTTATGTTAAACAAGCTAGCTATTGTATGCCTGTATATTTTTTGATACTTCTACGGAACCAGGCCAGGTTGGAGTACTAAAAAGTCAGAAATTACAAAAAAACTATTCTCATACATAATCGCAAAAAAATATGAAAAAAAGAAAGTGGGCCTCCCTTTTTTCTTTTAATTTCAGAAATACCATATCGGTGGTATTACAGGAATTGGCAACAGAATACATAATTATGATCTATTGCAATCTAATCTATAGTTGAAGTTTCTTCCTATACATTATTATACACGCTTGCATTTAATTTTATTCTTGGTAAAGTATTGTTACCTGTTACGTGTGATAATAGTGTATGTGTTGTTTAGATAAATAAATACTATAAATAAATAATTTTGTTCGTTCTTAGCACTTTGTAGTTTGTTTTTAGATGAATAAATAACATGAGTAGTATTTCATGTTGTTAAATAAATTATTGTGTTTTTTTTGTATACCCTGGTTTTCCTTTTATTATACAGTTAATTAATAATATTGTCGGAAGAATATGAGAATTATGCAGCTTCTCACTTTGCCAATAAAGTAAATAGCGGTGAAGTTTACAGACCGAAGTTTCCTAACTATGGCAAGTTAAGGCAAGGTAAGAAACTTCGGCCTTCCTGTTCGAACCTCAGGTTATGTAAATTAACGGTGTTATTCAATATTGCAGCAGTTTTCCTGGTGAATCTTGGTATATGAAGAAAGTTCATGTTGATAGCTCAAGTTTTAGGAAGCAACACTTCATTTCAAATAAACACGGTATTGTGAACTTAAGTAGGTACTTGTACACTACAGTGCGCAGTAAAATGCCGTTTCTATTTTGTATCATCATCTGTCTAGCCTTTTGATATTTTAATTCTATAACCTGTATTTATTGCACATAAAATATTTTTATTTGTTTATTAGTAGTATTTTGTTCTATAAATTTATATTCGTATAGGTAACCGTGGCATCACTTTGGGCCCTATCAGAATACCAGCGCTGTGACTTTTTTTAAATGTCACAGCACCTTGCTGAGATAGGAGCTTTTTGGCCTTGACCAATTTGATTGTTTTTTTTTTTATTTTTCTCATAATTACTTTTTTATATACTTTTGTCATAATGTCTATTCTATCTTTTTGTTTCTATTATGTCCTGTGTGAGTTTAATAAATTATTTTTCTTTCTTTCTTTCTTTTCCCAAGTATGTTAGAGTCTGCTTCCAGTCTAACCGGATGCATCTGAATACCATAGAGACTACCTGTATTTTGCATGGAGCTACCTGTATTTTGCATGGGTTTTCATATTACTCCGTACTAACTGGGTTGTGGAGGACAGATAGGCGACTGCCTATCTGTCCTCCACAACCCAGTTAGTACGGAGTAATATGAAAACCCTTGACTGGTTGACTGGTTGTTAGACTTTAGGGTCACTGACTACTCAACTGTCAAAGATCTACAAATGATAGCCAGGACTAACGATTTAACGTGCAGCTTTTTCCCCCATAAGGGGGAATATCAGGGGGGGATTCTAGACTTTTCTTTTTAGATTCCCTTAGGGGGACTTTTAGGGGGGATTTCAAGAATAAGCCCTTTCCGACACACTGAAGAAAGTCGGTATGTAATGGGTGGTCACCCATCCACAGACCAGTATAACCTGATGATTAACCCGAGCGGCTGTTATTATTTAGCCAAGAGCTCCTCCATTTCCATTTTGTATCTACTTAGAATTTGTTTCAGCTGCATTCCAATATCAATTTCAACAAATGGCTGCATTGTGCCTATTACATTTTCTGTGGTCAGTCTACATTCACTTGCCTTATAATTGGTGATGTATGAACTTGGACAAGGCCATGGAGTATGTTAGGATCATAGCAGGTGACGGTCTGTAGTCGCTTTCTACCCCTATGGGGTAAAGGGGTGAGTTTGTTGAGTGGTTCTATGGGTTATTATGAATAGAGTATATAATAAACTCACTTACATACATTCAGTTAACATTTACTGAGGTATTTTTATTGAAATAATATTACGAAGTAAGGGTAGGGGTGGGTTGGGTTTTTTAAGTGAAGTGAAATAATATTATTACTTGAGGTTATACATGAATTAATTAATACTGAGGCGGTGGAAACATTGAAGACGAATCTTGCGAAGATCATGTCTACTGGTGTCTCTGTTGGTAAATCTCATGGCCTGTTCCAATGACGCCGATCACACTAAGACCGTGTTTCTGTAAACAAATTTAAACATTCATTAGATACACCATTTTTTTTTTATTTAAGTATTAAATAAGTAGATTTCACTTAGTGATTTTGAGCTATAAAAGTCCTTTCAGTTCAAACTATAAGAACTATTTATATTTTACGTAAAGTAAAGTGCGTAGTAAGCTACAAAGTAAAACATTGAAAGGGGCACAGCTCCTACCTACTAATATTATAAATGCAAAAGTTTGTGAATATGGATGTATATTATGTTTGTTACTCTGTCACGCAAAAACTACTGCACGGATTTGGATGAAATTTTGTACACAGATAGTTATATCCTAGATTGAAACATAGGATACGTTTTATCCCATGGGACAGTTATCAAACTTCACGCAAGGCGAAGTCGATGGTAGAAGCTAGTACAACATAATTATTCTCTAATTGCCTGTATAAAAAGTCTACGGCTAAGTAAATGAGTAGTGAATTAATGTTACACTATGCTAATTTTGTGGGGATGGTTATTCATTACTGTTTCACTCAAAAACTACTTCACGATTTGGATAAAATTTGGTACACAGATAATTTGTAACCTCGATTTATACATAGGATAATTTTTATCACCGTAGTATAATCCCGTGGAACAATTACGGAACTCCATGCGAGTCTGACAAAATTAATTTAAATTTTCTTGGTATACAAAAAAGTCTGCACTAATTAGTCTTTAGAACACGAGGTAGTTAGTGTTCTAATTAATTATTTGTACTCACAATAACTTTCCCGCCTTTCTTGAGAGCGCCGCCGATGCCCTTAGGGCTCGCGCTAGCTCCGCCTATCAGCGCCACGAGAGCCATCACCAGCACGACCAGACCGAACAGTTTCATGATGAGAGGTAAATGTTTAAACAATAAACTGTTAATGACTGTTTGTAGTCGAGGACTAGCTTCAATTTATGATCCCTCCGTGTCCCGTTGTTCTTTTATACGGTAACTAGCGGAAGTCCCGCGGTTTCAACCGCGTAGTTCCCGTTCCCGTGGGAGTACGGGGATAAAATATCTATAGTCTATGTTACTCGTGGATAATGTAGCTTTCGAATGGTGAAAGAATTTTTTTAATCGGTCCAGTAGTTTTTGAGCCTATTCATTACAAACAAACAAACAAACAAAGTTTTCCTCTTTATAATATTAGTATAGATATATTCATAATATGGGAAAAGTCGCTCCTGGAACATCTTCATGTGCCTACTGGGTTTTTTGTGTTTCGTCTTTATTTTATTTTATTTCTCAGTAATCAGAATGAACTACGCGTAGGACGAACTTTACAAATTTCCGCTTCATGCGAAGAATATTAATCTGCAAACACAATATTTACCTACTACGACTCCTTGTGTAGGCAGAATTAATATTGTTTTCTATACAAATAAATAAAATTAAAGTGTCTGTTTGTAATATCAAAATAACGGCTTTTACTGAATGCATATGGAAATCTTTAGGTACGGCTCTTTTGACAAAAACACATTTTTTTCATTTGTATCTGTAACTCTATTTGTTTGTTCCGGCTACTCTCCGAAACGGCTGGACCGATTTTGACAGCATTTAAATGGCTGATGTAATAAGGGCTAACTAAAGCTACTTTAATTAAAAAAAAAAAAAGTTAGCGTCCGTGCAAAAAAATTCAAGCCCTTGAAATAGTTATAAGACGTAAAAATAATAGTATAACCTGTATGCTCCCAGCCGTGCCTCCAGAGGCACAGTGCATTGTTATTTTAATTGTGTCTGTAATTGCGGGTATTGAAGTGATAAGACGTAAGTAGTATGTCAAAAATTCATATTATAACAAGACTAAATCATGCTAAGATTCATCGAATTGTATTAAGATTGAAAGAAAGTAGGTACTCACCCATTGTACCTTTAATGTTCAGCATAAGAATAAATGATCCATATGAAAATTGTGATAATTTTCCTTTAATCCTTAAGCTGCTTTATCATAATTGAGTTTTCAAAAATATTAATTACAAACCAACAACTACTCTAACATTTGCATAATTATTACTATAAATTGGACACAACGCAACCATCTTTGTTGTAATTAAATGTTAATTGAAAGATTGGCATAAACACGCATTTGTCCAATTTACTTAATGGTAGTCAAAAAATACAAATGGACGCTTACGTATATTAAAAATGTTTCGAGAAAAAAATAAACTACTTACTATTAGTAGTGACTAAAGTAACTAAGGTTAATAGTTCTTGTCTACTGGTAAGCATAACACATCGTTTTCAGACCTCTTCTCAGTATGTTAGTGGGTAACTACGTATGACGTAAATAGAAGCTTCAATGAAACATCTTTTATTAACAAACAATTAACTAGTTACGTTATCCTCAATCCCACTCTGCTTTTCCGCACAAACTTCGGTTAATCTTAGCGTAAATGACTAAACACGGAAAACCCTCTCGTGTACCGCAATGTTACCTTTCGTGAATATATAAAAGGGACTTTGAATTCTAATCAATCATCATTCGAAGTTTGCACTTCTTCAGTTTAACAACAGTCAATTGTTTAAACATTTACCTTTCATCATGAAACTGTTCGGTCTGGTCGTGCTGGTGATGGCTCTCGTGGCGCTGATGACGGGCGGAGCTAGCGCGAGCCCTAAGGGTATCGGCGGCGCTCTCAGGAAGGGCGGGAAAGTTATTGTGAGTATTATTTTCATACTGTACATGCAGAATTCCATTCCATTGCATCGACTTTGGATTACATAACTTTCTGTAATTCATATCTACATACATAGCACAGCATCATGCTGAGTGGTAACCTATTTGTCGCACTCACGACGTGCAAGCTGTCAACTTTTTTTTTAAATTTACTTTTTTTATGTTCCGTTTTTGTTATACTCTGAATGTTTGTTATGTTTATTGTTTCTGTTTCCAAATTTTGTATGCACGTCATGTCCCTGCGATGAATAAATATTTTTTCTTTCTTTCTTCTAATAAGTAGTTCTATACTTGGTATGTCCCCTAATTTTTCCATTTCATAAATCCGATCACCAAGTTATTTGCTTAACTCAATACTGAGAAAAAATATCTTAGTTTTTGATCTTGTCTAAACAAATCATTTTATTAAACTTATTATTTTTTGTTCTTTCCAGAAACACGGTCTTGGCGCCATCGGTGTCATAGGAACTGGCCACCAAATATATCAGGAATCAAAACAGCAGTAGACAATGTTCTTCACTGCATACATTTTCCTTCGTTGTGATTCGCGTCAACTGCAACTGGTCACAAGATCTACCAACAGAACCATAACAGGAAGAAGTCATCCAAAGATTTATTTTCTATAATCCACCGTCATAGTATTATTAATTTATTAAAAATCTTGTCATACAATTTGTCATAATAAATAAGATACCCCACAAACCTGTAATCTTTTTCTTGACTTTACCTGTTTCGTTGATGACCTGTGTTTAGAGCATTACTTTAATAATAATAATACCAGCCTATTACTGTCCCACTGCTGGGCGAAGGCCTCTTCTCATTCAGAGAAGGTTGCTCAAGACGGCTTGGCGATTTCAGACTTAAATTAATTATAAATCCAGGGTTTCTTCACGATGTTTTCCTTCACCTATGTCTGTGATGCCCAAGGTAAAATCAGAAAATACATAATATGAAGTGAAAAAGTCACATTGCCCGGATTTGAACCCACAACCTCATTAACTTATTGAGATACATTGGTACTTAATGCATCTCAGAAAACTAAATAATTTCGTTCATAAAAACATAACTCCACATACCTATTTGTAATATATGTTTGTCTACCAGTTTTCCTAATCACTGATATCTTCGAGCCATTAGCGATTTTTTTTTAATCTCTTGATTACTCTTCCCGTGATGTAAAGGCTGACTTTTACCTTGGTCAGAAGTTAAGCATTGCCACATGACGTGACGTAGCAATGCCGCCAATCTCTTTCACACGTTAGCAACTGACAGTCTCAGATGTTTTGTTAGTTCAGATAATTTTATTAAATTGTAAACAAGTCGTTTAACGTTATCTTTTATAAGACGTGTCAAAGACGAATGGAATCGCAACAACCTGAAACGAACATGATTATCCAATGATAAAAGGGACCAATCAAACGAAGGTCAAAACACCAATGCCCATCCCTATGAATTGTACCTGTCTTTACCTCTATTCCTATATTATTGGCTCTAGGCTGCATAGTCTTGCTGCTGATTGTGCCCGACTGGCTGCGGTTGGTCGGGCTTCCTGTCCCATCCCAGAGCATGTCTTTCCTTACAAAATAGTGCCCCCTGGTGTATCCAGTTTTTCCGGGTCAGGCTTGCTCCTGGCTGGGTGTGGTGCTCAATCATCATCATCATCATTGTAAACAAGTCGTTTAACGAGTTAGTTACTTATATAATCGTACATATCTAGCCATAAAAAGGAATCATCTGTTAACTTAATAACCTGTGTTTAGCACAGGCTATGATTTTAAGGACTGGCTTTTCCACAAGATTAGCTGTTAAAATAAGTGTAAGATTAAGTGGGCCGTATGGCCGTATGGCCCACATTTTACCTGTGCAAGCTATTGAACAATTTATAAACCTGAAATATCGACAATATTTTGAAATCGATGAAATGATGTCAACGTTGCTCCCCGTAAACATTGAGATAACAAACATTTTCCGCGGGGAAAAATATACTCACCAAAATACATTAAAAAGTAGGTATTATGGCCTGAAGTTTTATAACGATAGATTCCACATATGTTAGCGATTGAAAAGGTATTATTTCAAGGAATTATGTCAAATTTCTAGCATCGTTGACGTCTGCCAAGCGTTTTCCAGTTGCGATGGGTTTTCAGTCTAACTGATTGCAGCTGAATTGCAGTACTATATTGTGACGGAAAGGGTGTCCGTGGGGGTAAATAAAAGAAAACCACGGACCCAGGTCAACATAAAAATATATTAATAAACTAAACGGGTGTGGGTAGGTTTATGGTCACAAGTTTTCCAAGCCCGCCCGGGGGGTTTGCACGGTACTCTCCTGGCTCAGCCCGGCGTGACGATGACCGTAGCGGTGTGCCACGCTGCAGACGCCAGGTAGGGTGACGGACGGCAGATGATCGCGCCGACCCGTAGAATTTCGACGCGGCCACGCAGGTAAAGGGTACCCGCTGCGGAGCCCGCGGCAAATTGGATGCCGGTAAAACGGTTGTCAGCCGAAATCCTGACTGTCAGCCGGAATCTTGAACCCTGGAAAATAACGTCCAGCGTGTCACGGAATGGCTAGCAGTCATCCCCGCTGATTGTGACACCAAGGCAAAAGCAAAGCGAGAAATACCCGTGCGCCAATGAAGGTGATGTGTGGTAGTCACAATCAGTACGGAGTTTACATGATGGTGGTGGTAAGCACGACATGATTTGCACATTATGAGTGTCATGAAAAATGTCAAACACACTCGGCTGAAGGCTACAAGATTATGCATATACGAGTACATATTAAGCATTTGAATGTGCATAGCAAAAACGGTGATAGAAACTGGCTCACATGTTGAGACCACGTAGCTAGTGATACACAAAATATGAGAACGTGAATTGCTGTTCAACACTTACCCAGTATGGGGTTTACGTAGACACAAAACGAAAAGAGTTAGGTTAATAACAAAAATTAAAGCTGCCTGCTTTAAGCCCGAATATTCTAGATCGCGAATACTTCTAGAAATTTAATTTCCGATGAGAGAACGCGTCTAGTCACTGGGAGCAGAATATTTCCAAAAAAGGACTCGTCATCGCGAGTCCGTGACATTTATACTGGCGTGTTTACGCATAGACAAGTCTTCACTCATTCGATCCATAGAGATAGAAAGAAATATAAGTCAATGATTCGATCAGATACACGTAACGCGCGCACAGCGCTGGTAAAAACAGCTAATTTTAGTCGTTTAGTAACTGGGCGGCCCAATGAGTATGTATACTCTGTGGCGTTTGTTTTGACATTTAACTTAATTAAAGTGTTGAATAGGTTATGTTTACAAAGTAACGGTAGAAACTATTCTGAGTTTCTACAACGTTACAATATATAGAAGTATTTCGGGGATCTCCACTGGTAGGTACTCTGATACCCTTTGGAGAGAGTGGTTGTCGATGTTTCAGGTCACGTTGACACAAAATAAAAACGTAGTGCAAGTAAAACAACGTAAATGCCCTACACCCAAACAATCCAAAACTGTTCACCATTATAACCAGTAACGTATCTAAACAGCAGTAGCGACATTATAGGCTTATTATGCATTCCTATTGTCATATAATTATATCAAGTAAATGATGATCGCTACTCACGTATCAATTATTTAGAAATATTTTCCACTACAAAAACCTTTTTAATGTAAGATTAGGTACCCCAGCATAGACAATATTAATAACAACATATAGGTAGATATATACAGATGAAAAAACTTGGAACCTAGAACCTTAGGCTGGGTTGCACCATCTTACTTTAACAATAACAAACATCGAAACTTCAGTTATAGTATCGGTTGGGCCAAAAATGAGTTGCACCATTTGACAAATAGTTAAATGACGTCATAACTTTAACCGTAACTGTAACCGCTCACTTTCCGCTGGTGAGTGTTATTGTTTGTGTTAAATTATTCGTCAATTGTCTTTCCTTTTGCTTTGAACTAACGCCGTCCGTCTTTTTGTAAAAATAAAATATTTTTATGTTTTGTCAATAGTATTTGATATATATTTTGATAATATTTTGTCCAATTCTATTTTTGTGAAGTTTACAGTTCTTTCCCTGAAACAATAAAACAAAATAAGTAAGCAAAGGCGTAACAAGGATATTCATCTTATGTACGTAAAATTGTTCAACTAAAAAATAACACGCGGTATAAACAAAGCAATGAATAGGTAGGTACTTACTTTGTTTGAATGTTTGCAAGAAAATTGTAGTCCATGTTTTTTTTTCTCTTTTAAAAATTTTCTTGAAAAATTCCGTTGTTTACAACAGACACCGAACTGACATAAATGAAATGAAGTGTCACTGATGACAGCGCTAGAAACGTTTTCGGTTATGTCCAGTGCCATATTTAAAAATGTTACCCGCATCGAATTTGGGGTAAATCACGCCTCATTTGACTTGCAACCCCTTTAACTTTAACAAAGCTAAATAATTCGCTGGTGCAACACATTTTGCTATAACCGTTAAAGTCAGTGTTACTGTTAGTGTTAAATTTGACACAAACCTTAACTATAACTTATTCCATGGTGCAACTCAGCCTTAGAAGTTAGTCCAGTTACTACATTCAACAAACACGATCAGCAGGCCTATTACGTATCTCTGTTGACAGCTCGAAATGATAGTAACTGGGCTCAGTGTCAATCAAATAACTGTCAAAAGGTTAGTTTCGTATTATGTATGACCAGTCGCGATCAAATATGACGTCATCGGTGCCCATCGTGGCTGATAGTCACCGTAACTCATTTTGACAGACGCTTTCGTATCGATTCTTCTTATATTGCGATTATGTAAGCATAGTGGACATCAAATGGTGACAACTGAGTTTGACATGGCTTTCGTGAAAGACGTTACACCGTAACCGGGCTGTTATAGTCACCATAAAGTGATATCCACTCAGTGTGATACGTAATACCAATGTTATGACATTCACGGTTGTCATCAAAGTTCGGTGTACAACCGAAGCTTGATAGTCACTGGATATAAGAAAGATACGTAATAGGCCTGCTGTTCTCAACTTGTGCAGTTTCCAGTCTAACCAGATGCAGCCGTAAAGTCAGCCAATTGAAATAATCGCTGTACTGTAACTCAGACGCATAGGCACGACACATACGTATGTTGAATCTCCACGCTGCTACTGACAATTTTGTGCTGGAAAACCGGGTAACACTTTAGAAGGATAAGGGAGAAGGTGTACAGTTCCTATACATTTCTTTACCGAAAAAGGGAGGATCCTCCCGCTAGACGGGTGGTGTGACTGGTGGGCTACTGCCTGAAGGATATTGTAGGGCTTTAATCTTGCTTGACATGAGGGTTTTCTCGTGACGTCAGATATGATGCTTTCGTTGTTTGTGGCGTTGGGAATATACAAGAGGTAAAGCTCGACAGGGATTGAAGGACAGTTTGTCACTGGAAAGAAGCTCCTATTTATCATTACCCGGCAGATATTCACTCGCGTATTTATGATATACTAGCACTTAGCGTGTGACTTTGTCCGCAAAAATTGTGATAGCTTGACTAATATGCATGATATAAATATAATTTATAACCTATAGCACCCACGAATAATGTAGCTTTCTGCCTGTAAAAACAGATTTAGAATTGGATCATTAATTCTGGAGATTACACCCCTACATGCAAACTTACAAACAAATTTAACCTCTTTATTTATAAAAATATTAGTAACTGCTTTGCTCAAGGTAATCTCGGTACGTCACGTTTTTGATGCTTGATTAAAACGTTCCTACCGTACACTAACTTGGATTATATATCTCACGCTTTTACTATGGATAAGCCGTCGTGTGCGTCAGTGGGAGTTCCCTTCGGGTAAGTGCAAAAATATGTTTTTATTTTATACAGCAAGAATATGAATCGCCAAAACCTGAGTAACAATGTAATTCCTTGCAGGTGTCGAAGATAAGAAATTATTTAAGATGTAACCTTAGCTAAGGAACTAGACAAAGATAAATATAAACTGAATCATATTGGTATTTGTGTAAAATAAAATTTTCATTACCTATAGATAAATAATTTATTTAAATAAATGGCTAAAATATGCTAAAACTAAATAGATGAAGCGGAGGAACATTTTCTACTGCTGTTTTGATACCTGATATATTTGGTGACCGGTTCCTATGACACCAATGGTGCTGAGACCATGTTTCTGAAAAGAAAAAAAACATGAAAAACTTTATTAAGTAGAGCAAATTGGCTATATACATTTTTATTAAAAACTATTAAATGAACTAACAACAAACTAACTAACTGTTGTTAAGCGTTTGGGAAGAGGATTTCAATCCTTCTCCTCAACGCTGTCAGCTGGTAATATGCCCAAGATACTGGCAGTGTTGGCCCGTTGTATGGCAACACTTAAGCCTCTGGCCAAAGTAAAAGCCAGCTTTTGGGTCATGGGAAGCTTCAACTAAGTGTTTTGAAATTTCCTTAATTATTTAGTACCTGGGCCACCTTTGTAAACTACCTGAATCTCTTACGTTCAAAATCCTTAGAAGACAAGGTCTACTTAGGATGAAAAGACTTATAAAATCCATAGACGAAAACTTATACAAAGGGAAATTATACTGTTATATACAGTAATAATAAGATAATCATGAAAGTATGACATTCATTAAATACTCACAATAACTTTCCCGCCCTTTTTGAGAGCGCCACCGATACCCTTAGGGTTCGCGCTAGCTCCGCCCGTCATCAGCGCCAGGAGAGCCATCACCAGCACGACCAGACCGAACAGCTTCATGATGAAAGGTAAATGTTTAAACAATTGACTGTTGTTAAGCTGTTGAAGTGCAAACTTCGAATGATGATTGATCAGAATAAAAAGTCCCTTTTATATATTCACGAAAGGTAACATTGCGGTACACGAGAGGGTTTTTCGTGTTAGTCATTTACGCTAAGATTAACAGAAGTTTGTACTGAAAAGCACAATGGAATTGAGGAAAATGTAAGTAGAGCAGTTTCATTGAAGCTTTTATTTACGTCAGACGTAGTTACCCGTTAATGATCACAATTCCAAATGTAAGCAAGAAAGTAACTAAAAAGGATATCATCGTTAATCCAAAAAGTAAAAATCGCCTGGAAACTTTTAAAACTAAACTTTTATCCAAACTACCACTTTTGTCAGATAATGATGATCCAAATCAACAATATAACGATTTTTTCAGTATGTATTGCACACAATTTGAAAACACATTTGTCCCTAAGACAATATCTGTAAATAGTAACGCTTCTTTCAACGACTGGGCCACCATTGGTATTCATAAGAGTCGAAAACGACTTTATGAGCTGTATGAAGAGCGGACTTATGTAAAAACTGTAGAATTTAATTTGTATGTTAAGAATTATTCAAAATTATTTAAAAAAGTTTGTTTTATAGCAAAGTCACGTTACTTGAGTTCAAAAATTAAAAATAGTAGTAATGTGGTTAAAATGACATGGAACATTATTAATAGCGAAACGGGAAGGTCTTGCAACCGAAATAGTGACTACAGCCTTGCTATTGGCGATAATATTTTAAATTCAGATAGTCAAGTTGCCACAGCCTTTGAAAATTTCTTTGCAGATATTCCCGTATCGACTACTAAATCGCTAAACTCGTCACCTACTGCTGCCGAGTCTTTACTAAGGGAAAACGTTTCAGTCTGTGAATCCGAATTTAATTTTCAATATGTTACCTGTAAAGATATAATTAAAACTTTTCACACCATAAATGTTAAAAAGACCGCCGATCTATGGGGTCATTCTGTAGACGTTGCTAAATCCATTATAAACATTGTAGCTCCTTCATTAGCTGTAATATTTAACGATTGTATTGACCGTGGTGAGTTTCCTGATCTAATGAAATATAGTAAAATAATACCATTGTTTAAATCGGGTAGTACATCAGACCCCACTAATTATAGACCCATTTCAGTACTACCCACCTTTAGTAAAATTTTCGAAAAATTAATTTTGGCACAAATGCAAAGTTTTTTCAATAAACATAAGTTATTGCATAAAAAACAGTTCGGTTTCACAAGGGGTCGTTCAACTACTGATGCCGGTGTTGAACTTTTAGGACACATTTATAATGCCTGGGAGGACAAATGCGATGCTTTGGGAATTTTTTGCGATTTATCTAA
Source organism: Xestia xanthographa (assembly GCA_905147715.2). Lineage (NCBI taxonomy): Eukaryota > Metazoa > Arthropoda > Insecta > Lepidoptera > Noctuidae > Xestia > Xestia xanthographa. Next base: position 15,329,510 of record LR990659.1, on the reverse strand, counting down.
AGCTTTCGATTGCGTTCTTCATGAAACATTAATCAGGAAACTACACCACTACGGAATCCGTAACGCCTCTCTGGATCTTCTTATTTCATATTTGAGTAATAGGATTCAGAGAGTTGATGTTAACGGGAAGAGATCTCCTGGATCCGTAGTAAGAATGGGGGTACCACAGGGCTCAATTCTTGGTCCATTTTTGTTTCTTATTTACATAAATGACTTGCCTCACCTCATAAAGGATAATCATGACATAGTATTGTTTGCAGACGACACTTCTCTTTTATTTAAACTCAAACGTCAGCAGTTAGTTACGGATGATGTTAATAGCGCCCTGGCAAAAGTCGTTAATTGGTTTAATGTTAATAACCTACTCCTAAATGAGAAAAAAACGAAATGTATTAAATTTACGATACCCCATGTAAGACAAGTGGAAACTACTGTACTAATTAAGGATGAAGAGTTGAAACCGGAAGATAGCACAGTGTTCCTAGGCATAACTTTGGATGCCAAGCTTCAGTGGGGCCCGCATATAGACAAATTGTCAAAAAAACTTAGCTCTGCAGCATACGCCGTTAGAAGGATTCGTGAGTTAACTGATTTAGAGACAGCCCGTTTAGTTTACTTTAGTTATTTCCATAGCGTGATGTCGTACGGTATTCTCTTGTGGGGCAATGCCGCCGATATTCAGACAATATTTGTTTTGCAAAAAAGGGCAATTCGTTCAATTTATAAATTAAGTCCCAGATACTCCCTCAGAGAAAAATTTAAAGAGATTAATGTTCTTACTGTCCCTTCTCAGTTTATTTATGAAAACCTTTTGTACGCACACAAAAATATTAATTTGTTTAAAAAATACAGTGATATCCACAACATAAATACGAGGAACAAACACAAATTTGTTGTTCCTGCAACGAGGCTCAAAAAAATAGGGGGTACGTTCAGATGCCAATGTATACGTTTTTACAATAAACTTCCGAGCCAAATTCAAGCACTAAGCCTAAATAAATTCAAATCGTTTATAAAACGGAAGCTGTGCCTGAAAGCCTACTATCATGTTAATCACTATCTCGAAGATAAAAAGGCTTGGGATTAAGCTGCTCCAATGAAATTTGCTCTGTGAATGTCGAAGCTTCGGACTTCGCTTGTTTATTATTTATTCCTTTCTTTTCCTTTTTTTATTTTTTCTTTTCCTTTTTTTTATACACTCTGACATTTAATGTTTTGACATGTATTTTATTATTTTTATACACTCTGACATGTAATGTCTTGACATGTATTTTATTATTTTTTTATTTGACATTTATTGATTTGACATGGATACTTATTTTGTTAAGTATTTTAGTTTTTTTTATCATCATTGTGCCTTTTAATGATTTTTGTGATTTTTATTTACATTTTTTTGAATAGAACTTGTTATGAATTTTATATGTTTATTGTGAATGTGGGGACCATGTGGGTCACATTTATATTTTTTGTTTATTTTTTCCCACAACTGTCTGACAGTTTGAGTACTCTAAGCGACCTACCCAAATGTCCTTTCTTTGGTATTGTTCGTCGTTTCGTTGAGCTCCTTGGGTTATAAGTCGAGCTACACATTAACTGACAAATGCTTGCACTGACTGGACAGGTCCACTCAAAACTGTATGGTTCTTTCTTCAAAAGACCATATCAGACACTAATCTGCATAGTCCTCATGTGAATTGAGCAAGATTGTCTGGACTTTAAAAGAGACTATGACCTCTGAGTTTGTTTCGGCTGTTTCTTCTCAGAGTAGTCAGGTACGAAACACCGGCCCCATCTAGTTTTAAAAAATGACGTGTAAAAGTGTTTGTAAAAACCTACTTGCAAAATAAACATCATTTATCATTTATCATTAATGTAACCTAATAGTAGATCCATCGGTGTAAAAATTGACTGTTTCACATTTTTTTATCTGTATTAGTTAACGAAAGTAAGCCATTTTAATCAATCAGCCAAAATATGGTGTTCTGGGAGTAGTTTGAGCGATGAGAATATTTGCTGGCTGGTGCGTTATTCCTGAGAAAAACTGTCCTTTGACTTCTTGGTCGAGTTGTGGCGGCATTACCACGTTACGCCACATACGAACCGGCTGCGCCTCACATCTGACGTCACGCAAAGTGATTGCAGAGTCATTCACTAGATTGGGAAATACACAATAGGCCCTACCACAATTATCGGGCACCAGACACAACATCGTCTGGAGGATTCTTTCTTTTCTACGGTCAGGAACTTACACCCTTAACGAAACCGAAAGGCATGCTTGTTCTCCCCGTCATTGCGATCATTTCTTTTCTTCTGGAACATACCTGGGAACCTTCTAGTTACGGAGATATTGATGGTCAAAGTTCCAACTTTTTCACAAGATTTTTTTTAATACTATTTTTTTTTTTTTTTTTAACTTCGTTTTAAATACCTCTCATGAGTTCATGACCCCCGTACCCCCGTACTATTTATTCAATGCATGAATCAGCATCATGTTTTGAGTGTGTTACATTGAGTTTTACCGTAAAACGTGTTTTTCATCCCAAAAAAAAATCGTTTCCCAGCAATAACTTTTGCGTAGGGTTACTTAGTTTGATATACAGCATAGTTAGTTAACGGCTTCGTGAAGTTTCCGTTTACACCATGTAATAAGATGTCTTTTCTAGAACAAAATTGTCAGTAGCAGCTCGGAGATTAAATTTAATACTCATGTGTGGTCCTCGAGACCTCTGAGGGTTTGTTACAATTGGCTGATTGTTCTTAATTTTGTCTCACAGATCTAAGATATACCTACTCACATAAAACTGGAAAGTATAGTGAATGACAAGTCGATATAATTTATCAATCGATTTAGTGCACATAGGATATGCATATAGCACATCACATCATTCTCTTGCCCTTTTCCCAATTAATTTGTAGTCGGCGCAGCACGCAGCACGTCTTCTTCTTCCAGACTTCTCTATTTTTCGTCATCTTGTCAGACACTTCCTTTCTTGCCATATCATTCTTAACACAGTCCATCCATTGCTTCTTTGATCTTCCTCTAGTCATATGCACATAAGCCGCCTATAATGTTTCTACTTCAGGGGCTATTAACTAACACTCTCTCATACATCCTCTCAGTGCAGGGGAGTGGTTTGTAATCAGCACCAATAGCCAAGTTGACTATCTACAATCGTTAACGCTAGTAGAAAACTATTCAAATGAATGTGAATGACACAATCTCAACCTTAAATCACGTGATCAACACAAACGAATAGAAAATTCGTAGACAAGTTTACATCGTTCAAAATGAAAGAATAGAATGTTATCGTTTCTACAATGTTGATCGCTAAACTCTTTGGTAGGAACGCTCACCATAGACTTAAGTATAGGTTTTTTCTACAGACATTAGAGAACGAGCTATCGACTCAGTCGTGTCACCTTGGCTACCAATTTAGCGCTTTCTACAATCGCTTACGTCGAGGTGTTTACGATAGTAGAAAGAGAATCGATACGAAACGTTTGTAACTTGGCTAGGGGTGCAGTGCGGGTAGATGTTACTAATCTTACAATAATTGGTTCTGGGATATGCGCTGTTTTACTTCACCCCTTCGTTTTTAATTCGGGTCAACATTTTGAAAATTCAACATAATTCCATAAATGTTCAATGCCATGTAGAACTAAATACTTAAACTTTGAAGTAAAAATGCAGTTCTGGTGTTCAATGTGGTTTTGGTTTCAATATTTGGGTGGCAACAATGTCAATAATAAAATGTTGTTGTTGTTTAAAAATTATAGGTTTTTTCAGTGGTGTGCCTATCATTATTTGTACATCCACGTTCCACTAATTAATCCATTGCAAAAATCTATCTACCTATACAAATATTATAAAGACGTAAAATTTGTTTGTAGGGGGAAATCTTCGGATATCCTGTTCCGATTCCGAAAATTCTTTCACTAATGTGAAGCTACATTATCCCCGACTGTCATATGTTACATTTAAAATGTTCCCCTGGGTCAATTTACGTACATTACGGGAACGAATCCACGAGCAAAATTTGTCTTCAATTAAACACAGGTACCTAATAAAGGAAACAGATAAAGTCAAGAAAAATATTACAGGTTTGTGGAGTAACTTATTTATTATGATAAATTGTATGACATAAGATTTTCAATATGACGGTGGCTTATAGAAAATAAATCTTTGGATGACTTCTTTCTGGTCATGGTTCTGTTGGCAGATCTTGTCACGAGTTGCAGTTGACGCGAATCACGACGAAGGAAAATGCATGCAGTGAGTGAACGTTGTCTACTGTTGTTTTGATTCTTGATATATTTGGTGGCCAGTTCCTATGACACCGATGGCGCCAAGACCGTGTTTCTGGAAATAAAAAAATAAAGAAAACTTTTTAAAATTGTTTTTCCAATAAAATTAACAAGTACTTTTTCTCAGTGTTGAGTAAAGAAAATACCCTGGTGTCCTGATTTATCAAAAGTAAAAGAATCCTAGAAATCAACTAATTATAAAACAAAAGTTTTATAATTAGTTGATTTCTACGATTTTTTAAAAGTTAGTTATCAAATCCAAAGTTGATACGAATAGTTGTTTGCTGAATAAAATAATACTCACAATAACTTTCCCGCCTTTCCTGAGAGCGCCGCCGATGCCCTTAGGGCTCGCGCTAGCTCCGCCCGTCATCAGCGCCAGGAGAGCCATCACCAGCACGACCAGACCGAACAGTTTCATGATGAAAGGTAAATGTTCAAACAATTGACTGTTGTTAAACTGAAGAAGTGCAAACTTCGAATGATGATTGATCAGAATTCAAAGTCTCTTTATATATTCACGAAAGGTAACGTACAGAGAGGGTTTTTTGTGTTAGTCATTTACGCTAAGTTTACGCACGGTAGTACAGAAAAGCACAATGGATAATAAGGATAAAGTAAGAAGAACTGTTTCAAATGTTCCATTGAAGCTTTTACGTCATGCCAGTTACCCACTAAAGTACCTAGTATACTAGAACCTTTTATTTATTTTTATTTATTTCGGATGGGAAATCATCAAATGACACCTCCCGCTCTGGGCGGAGCAGGAGGGAGTGCCAGACTTTTATTGACTAAAACCCATCCATGTTCCTTCATTGCCCTTTGTGTTCCGGGGCCACGGTATCTCTTTCGAACAGTCCCGCAACCCCGGCAGGCATCGGCCCTTGCCTTGCCCTTGCATAAGAAGGGGTCCTCTTATTGCTGACTCTCACGGCGAGCCCATAGCCCATAGCCCACCGTCCACAGGCTCGCGTCTACGGCGGCCGGGTGCCACGTGGTGCCCCCCGACGCCCGGGGCGTCTCCTGCGGCGGGGTATACTAGATCCTCAGGTGTAAAAACTTATAGTTTTACGAATGAATAGCTTATTTTTAGGGTTCCGTACCTCAAAAGGAAAAAAAAGGAACCCAGGTTCAGTTTGTTGTCCGTCTGTCTGTGAAGACCCTTTATGTACAGAACACGTGGAGTTACCGAGTTCAAATTAAAACGATATACTCAAATCTACAGTCCCTTGAAGCTGTGAATAAATCAAACTTCTAAGTTGCGGTTAAAAAAGATACGACCGTTTATGCGGTAAAAAACGTATATTATATTACACTCTCAAGGGAATCATTATAGATTATTTCTCGTTGACCTGGCAAGAAGCAATGTCTTACAGCACCTGTATAAAGGAAAAAATCTGAATATTGTAAATATGTAGTTTAATAACAAAATACCCACACGTTTATACGAACCCTCAGTGCGCGAGTCTTTGGGTGCATTCCGTAGGTATTAGAAAATAATCGCTCACAGCGCTAACGTCGATATTTTGCGTTCCGATTTAGATATCACGATTATGACAGCGGAGAGCTGTCAGCAATTCGGAACGCTCATGTACGCGTTGATAGTGAACATAACCCCAAACCAAAACATTTCAAAGACCTATTTTTGAAACTGGAAGATAGGTTGGTTGACGATATCGACTCTTATAGCTCAGATTTTGAGAAAGAGAACGGCGATTCGTCCAGTGATGAAAACGATGACGAAAGCGTTTATATTAGCGTATTTTGCTCCCGGCAAAAATTTACCCCTTAAAAAAATCCTACGAATTACAAATTACATAGATACAACGGTAATCAAATATAATGTTCAAGAGAAAATGTGAGTATGAGTATGTGTAAGTATGTGTGTGTGTGTGTAATGTTGGTGTTCATGAGTTTGAAACTCATTGCAATTTTTTTCAATCAAACTAAACAACACAACCTGTGAATACAACTGTCATTTTTGACAGCGCTCACGATGATATTTATTTGGGGCATGGTCGAAGTAATCGCAAGATGGCGCATGTCATGACGTCATCTATGACGAACCAAGGGACATCGATATCGCGCTCACGGTAATTCAGAACGGGTTTATAGACGCTCAAATCGATTACAGCATAATTCGGAACGCACCCGGGAAGGTTAGGCCCTTTAAAAACCAAGTGCGATAAAGATCGCACTTGGCCGGTTTTTTAAGGGCCTAACATGCCTCAAATGGCTTAGCATGATCCTCCGTTACGTCTGAAATACTGCAGCATTAATTATGAAATAAATATATGGTAAACTTGAAGATTAATGCTAGGTAGTGTGTGTGACGAAAACACGATTCCATAAACTTTTCTCAATAGAAAAAAATCCAAAATTCCCTCCAAATCGAACAATAAACCGCTGGTATTCAAAAAGTAATTAAATTAGATCATCATCATCATCATCATCATCATCTGCCTAGCCTTTTCCCAACTATGTTGGGGTCGGCTTCCAGTCTAACCGGATGCAGCTGAGTATCAGTATTTTACATGGAGCGACTGCCTATCTGACCTCCACAACCCAGTTCATACTGGGTAATACGATACCACTTTGGTAAGACTGGTTGTCAGACTTTTTGGGTCACTGACTACCTGTAACGACTGTCAAAGATGGACAAATGACAGCCGGGACCAACAGCTTAACGTGCTTTCCAAGGCACGGAGGAAACTCGGTATGTAAGGGTGGTCACCCATCCACAGACCAACCTAGGCAAGCACGGCTTAACCTAAAGATCGACCCGAGCGGCTGTTATTATTTAGCCACGAGCTCCTCCAATTAAATTAGATCATTATCTAATTTAAATTACCTTTTGAAAGTTTCATTAAACTTTGCACACTAACTGAACTAACTATAAAGCAGGTCTTATGTGTTTTATTTTTTTAGTCCAATCAATAGATTTTTTGTAAATCACAAAAAAACACTCATTTCGCACTATTCGGCCGCAGTGACTGACGTAACAACCGCTTTGTAGTGCAAGCTGATTAGAACTTTATTCTAAAAGTATTTCAAACGAAGTTTGAACCATCACAAATAGAGTTGCTAATTTTAGGGTAAGAAGGGCCTTAAGATTCTGAAGACATTTTCACCTCTTACCGTTTTTAAAAAAATGAATCATATCGTTTGCTATCCTTTCCTTCCCACCTTCCGGTGAAAATAAAGACGATTAAAATGTTATTCTCAATATAAATGCAAATACAAAAGTGGCTGTTTGCTTATAATTTATATTTTCGGGACTCAATTAGGCTAAGGTGGATAAAAGGATTTAAGGGAAATTGGTCGATGTAAACCCTTACTTTTAATGCCGGTACTTAATCTAAAAGGGTTTTACAAAAGGAGTTCCTGGTCCTGGAATAATTACAATACCTGCAATTAAAGAGAACCTGATTATTCTAAATTATATGATTTTCTGTCTTGTATAATTTGTTGCTTTAATAATAGCACTTCGTGTTTGACACAAATAAATAGGCACTTGAGCCAGCGAAACAAACGGTAACGACCGCAAAAGATCAAGATGAATGTCTTGATGTCATCTGTTTTGTAGATGGGCAGTTGGGAATTCCAAGTTTGCATGGTTGTATGGAGTTAAAATATAATGTTGACTGACTTTTGTTTTTTTTTTCTAGGTAGGTATATTATTAGCCTTGGAGTGAAAGGAAATAAAATAAGCACCACTCGTCTCGAGGGCGTCTCGTCATAAGTACCTATATCTAGTTCGACTAACACCTCACATTTCTCCTCTTTGTATTTTTATTTTATTCATGTCATTTTTTTTTAGATCACAAATTACCTTACTCAATATTTTTTTTTTTTCATTTTAATTGTGGACATTTTTAAATTTTATTTGACATAACAAATTATTTGGTTAATTTAACATTATTTTGTTGGTAAATTTAGTATTAATAGTACCTATTGTGTATTATTTATTTGTCTCTGATTTTTTGAATAAGTACTAACATTATGTTTACTAACAAAATTATGGTGGCACATTGTGTTTGAAATAACTAAATTGAATTAAATAAAGATGACGAAGAATTTTCAAACAAAAAAGGCTATCATACATTCCATGCAGTAAAAAAAATGGAGGAGTCTGATTCAGTTAGAAACTCCGGAAAACTGAACGTTTCGGTTTGTTTACACGAACTGAGAAAAACATGTGCATAGAGTTGAACCAATAAAATACTCGAGACTGACTCGGAGTTAAAACAGTTTCTGAGTCTAAACAGGATAGTTAAAACATCAAAATTAGCACGGAAATTGAAACAATCCCTTAGGCTTAGACCATTAGTTACTGCCATCTTGTCAGGCAGAGCGACTGTCGTTACGACTCCTGTGGGATCAGGGCCCCTACTCTCTAACGTCCGTCCGTCCATCCGTCTCTATCCATCGCTCTCACTCGCAATCATCTGCAGACGTGCGCGAGAGGGATGGATAGAGACGGACGGATGGACGTTAAAGAGTAGGGGCTCTGGTCAGGTGGTCCCATCCCAAAGGAGCCCTAAACTTTCATCCGTTTGTATCATTTTGTCGCCACAACTGTCCAGTTTTCATTAAGAAGTTACGAATTCAAAACATACACATATTGTTAATATACTGGATGGATAGCGTGGTGGATGATTTGGTTAAAAATAATATTTTTTCAAATCGGTTCATAAATTTATTTATTTATTCAGTACAACATAAACCGAAAGTTACGCGAAGTTTTGAATTGGAATGAAATAAATTCGTATACGAAGCGTGATATTGTAAACATAAATGCACAAAGTACAAAACTTTACTACGTAACGGGAATATGCAACTTGACATACAAATTTCATAAGTAGTTAATTGAGCTTTACAACGTAAATTCCTTTCAGATTACTGGGAAATAAAATAAACTAGTGACGAAACATGAAAAACCCAGTAGGCCTACGACGTTGTTCGAGGAGCGACTTTTCCCATATGAATATAATATTACCGTATAAAAGTACAACAGGACACGGAGGGATCATCAATTGCAGCTAGTCCTCGACTACAAACAGTCATTAACAGTTTATTGTTTAAATATTTACCTTTCATCATGAAACTGTTCGGTCTGGTCGTGCTGGTGATGGCTCTCCTGGCGCTGATGACAGGCGGAGCTAGCGCGAGCCCTAAGGGCTAGTTATGTATTATTTTGAACTGAGTGGTTGTTATTTTGAGGTCGGGTTAACCAACTCAGGTTGTCCTGTTGTTGTTAGTACAGTCCATTCAGAGTTATTATGCCAAGCCAGGTAGCTTATTTTTGACTATGGAAAAGTGCCTGTCACGGGTCTATTTGAAATAAATGCTTTGAATTAGATACTCTTTAATTGTCTTATTACACTTAGGTAATCAAAACGTATAACACGTTCAAAATTCAAATTCAATTTATTCAGAAACAATTCAGATTGTGTTTGAAATGATTAATCTGTAAATAAATAAAAAATACTAAAATCACACGTTGATCTTGTTCGAACAAAAATAATGGAATAAAACTTTTTTTTATTTTTCAGAAACACGGACTCGGCGCCATCGGTGTCATAGGCACTGGTCATGAGATATACCAACAGTCAAAACAACAGTAGAAAATGTTCCTTCACAGCATCACAATTCAAGAAAAATCTTCTATTATGTGTGGTTTTGAAACCAACCTCTGGAAAACAGGTCATCAGCAAGGGATATGAAACCTATCTACTACTAAGTTCCTACATTTAATGTACTTATTTATTTCAATAGATTATTAATATGTTAATAATGACTTATTGTTTTTTTTTGCCGATTAATTATTTAATTACTTACGTAAAGTGTTTTTTTTTGCGTTTTTCTTTTGTACTATAATACTACATTTTAGTACTATAAATAAACATTCCAGAGTAATTTCATGGAACCTATGAAAAGCGCGAATTATTCATATTTACAATGCGCCCTAGTTCTTACTATAACGGTTTGGGTTAGAAGAAAAACTCTCACAAACAAACAGGAATAAACTTACTTTTATACCCTAATTAGAATGCAAAATACTTGTAGGCAGTAGAAATTATTTGACCCTAGCAAAGAGTGATGGATCGTATGTGTGAAAGAAAATAATGGGTACGAATGGAACTGAATACTGAGTACAGCTAATAGAGACGTATGACGTAAACACAACGGGCCCGTCTCAAAATATCGGAAAAAGAAAAATGACGACTAAAATAATTTAAAAATAATTTAAAACACGCAAAGCCACTGACACAAGCCGTATCTTCGCGATCACCGTATATTATAATAAATTAAAGGTAAATGAGTACCTAAATATTATGTAATACCTAACAAAGGGCAACATATATTTGCAGTCTCGGCGCTTATGGTTAAGCCACGTGCTCGGAATTTAATGTACCTAACTGCTACGTTTTCCTCGATCGTAGTGGCTAATAATAAAATTATATATTTAAATATGAGTGATCACAAGTCACAACAAAACGTAGTAGCCTTGTGTACACTACTCGGTGACTAAACGACCAAAGACTCGAAACATCAACATGAGCTGTATATCTTCCATGATTTACCTACTTTTTAAAAAGTGAATGCCTGAATAAAAACACACTTAGATTTTCTAAAGAGTGTATATTCTAGCAGTTTATATTAATTCAGGCATTAGTTTAAGAGGTGCTAGGTGTTAGTGAAAACAGTCACAAGTGTGCTTTTTGCTTAGGTGAGGTTGCCTAGTTTAATAGCTTAAACAACAAACAAACATCAACAGTAAAATGGTTCACGAGCATTAGCTTAGACCAGAACTGCAAACAGAACAGCTCTGTCAGGACTTGCATAGATTCTTCAGAGTGGCTTGCATTGTACAATGTACACGTACAAAGAGCAGGAAATATCGTTAAATAATGCTAAAGTCATAAGTCACGGGCCCATACTGAAAGCTTCTATGCATAATTATACCTAAGTACCATTAATCAGGTAGATAATAGCTTGCATGAGATTACCAAACAAGGAAAAAGGGCAATGAATGCTGCCGCGCATCCTCCACAAAGTAGATTTTGTGCACAAAACGAGGAATAACATCAATTACTTATGTATTATACTTCGTTCAACGCTAATTAATATGAATATCGCAACCGCTTACATCAAAAGAAGCGGAAGGATGTTGCTCGTTGGAGCTGATATAACTAATTCAAATAACATGTTGCAAATAAGAGGAAGTTATCGTTCAAACAGTACCATAAATTGATGAACATTAAAGAAATAGTTGTTAGAAATACGAGTATAACTTGTTTTTACTTACCTACTTTTTTAAACAAACGAAATAATAAATAAATAATAATAATAAACCATTTATTTCAGGTAACAAAGACCCATAGACAAATACCTTAACCTAAATATTACATACTAATAACAATTTTTGTTTGTTAGCAATGTTTGTTTTTGTAAGCATGGGGTCCTGGGTTCGATTCCTGGGTCGGGCAACGTGCTATTGGGTTTTTCCATCAGGAATTTCTCAGTAACAGTCACGGAGTCTGGATTTGTGCCCGATTGATGGCAATAGGCTCGCCTCCTATTATTTGGGACTTAAAAAACATAACTGGTGAAATGTGGAAGAATTTTTTTTTTTTTAATAGCCTACATAGTGTCCCACTGCTGGGCAAAGGCCTCCCCTTTCTACTTCCATACCACTCTATCTTGTGCGATCTCCGGCCATGTGGAAGTTTTATTTCCATAAAATTTCTCCACTTCTAAAAAAACACGTTACTAGATACGACTACGTCAAATGATAGGTAAGTACCTAATAGAGTAAGAAATGAGCCCCAAAAGAAAGTAAATTTTCCTTGAAATGCTTACTTATCTGTTTTCAAATACATACAGACTGACCTTCTAACATATTTTCCAATATTTTCTCTCATAAAAGAAAACTCCGCTAATAGGGCTAGATATTCGATATCACATTGTTTCTCAAAGGAAAGCGATTGCCCCGAGGTAAAAACTTACCTATTTATTGAAGGTTACCTTTTAGACGCCCTTTTTATTCTTTTTAATGTTCCCATTCGCATCGTTTAACATAAAATCTTAAATAAAAACTTTATTATTTATTAACTTTATTTACTTAATTAAAAATCGTACTTTCATTCGATATTTTGTTTTATAATCTGGCAACATTTTCTTCACAAATCCCACCAACCTTATTAAACTCTATTCACCGTGTAAATTACAACGGTAGATAAACTTTACTAAAAATAAAAAACATTTATTTAGTTACCGAGAAGTAGTATACCTATCAGTGTTTCTTTAATAGGAGCTCGTGGCTGAATAAAAAAATCTTCAGGTTAAGCCGTGCTTGCCTGGGCTGGTCCGTGGATGGGTGTCACATACCGAGTTTCCTCCGTGCCTCAGAAAGCACGTTAAACCTTTGGTCCCGGCTAACATACATCTTTGACAGTCTTTTACAGGTCCAAAAGTCCAAAAGTCCGATTACCAGTCTTACCAATAGTATAAGATCCCTTTAAGAACGACCTTCACCGAGCTGGTTATTGGATGAAAAGTGTTTTATTTCAAATTAAATATGTCAATAAATATATTGCAAACGGGTTGTCTAAAAAATTTCAGTCCAGAATATTTTTTTTTTTTTTTTTTTTTTTCAACATTTCACTGGTTTGGCTAATAGACGAATTCCATACCAATCGAAAGTATGAAACCTGTAAAATATGCAAACGTTAGGTTAACCTAACATTTGCACATTCTATAGGCTGCATAACTTTTGCATATTCTATAGCCTATAGACACAGTATACATTACCGTGCTATAGAATATGCAAACGTTAGGTTAACCGGTCAACCTAACGTTTGTATATATTCTATAGGCTTCATACTTTCAATTGGTATGGAATTTGTCTATTATAAGCAAACCAGAGAAAAGTTAAAAAAATATATTTAAAAAATAAATTGATAATTAATCATATTCTGGACTGAAATTTTTTAGACAACCCATTTGCAATATATTTTTTGACATATTTAATTTGAAATAAAACACTTTTCATCCAATAACCAGCTCGGTGAAGGTCGTTCTTCAAGGGATCTTAGACTACAAGGGAAATCGTAAATACCCAGTAATAACTGGGTTGTGGAGGTCAGATAGGCAGTCGCTACATGTAAAATACTGGTATTCAGCTGCATGCAGTAAGACTGGAAGCCGACGATAGACAGATGATGAGTAGGTACCTATCGGTGTTTTAGGAATGGGTTTTTTTATCTAGAAAGAAAGAAAAGTATTTATTGAACTTACACAAGACAAACAGAAACAAAAAGATAGAATAGACAGCAGCAGTAACAGTATGCTGGACTTCGGATTTATTGCGGTCATCAATCAGCATTACCTACGGCAAAATTCAATTAAAATATTTTTTTATTAATGCACGTTGACATGATTACGATATAATCCTGAAATTGAATTATCCATACATTTTAAAATTGAAGGTAAAAACTTTGCAGATCCGTAAACAGCTCTTCGAAAATATCTCGTAGAGTGCTGTTTTCATGAATTTCAAGCTTGTGACTCGTGACTTGTGAGGTTACAAAGCTATGTGGGGTATGCGGAGAGACATACATCGCGAACGACTCGCGAAAGGAGTAATAATGTGTGCGAATAGTAAGTGTAACAGCACTGGAAAGTAGGTTAATGTAACAGATCTCTTTGGTGTAACAAAGGAAAACCTAACAGACCTGACTCTTTTTATCTTACTGGTTAAAGAAAATGACCCTATCAATTTTGCGGTGCAAGTGATGCTTTTAGTGATTTGACATTATTGAATAATTTTCACAAATACAGTGATATTGGAAGCGAATCAGAGTGCCTATTAGCCAACTATTTGCAGAAGACTGTTCATAATAATCTGCTTAACTTTTTCCTTTTTCTGTTGGGCTCGGCTTCCAGTCACCTTCTAGTAGCTAAGTACCAGAATTGTACATGGAGCGACTGCCTATCTGACCTCCACAACCCAGATGGTACTGGGTAATACAATACCCCTTGGTAAGGCTGGTTGTCTGTTCCAAATTGTTAATAGTACCAATTTCTAAGCTAAAAATGTTCAAATTCTGAAATTTCAATGGTTCGTGTGGGAACGGATTACTAGTATACATTCCTCGCTGTATAGAAAAAAAAACAATGTCCCTTTGACCGTATTGGCAACATTTTGGAATTTTGCGCATGCAAAACACGTAGGCTGGTTGAAAATTTATACAGTGCGCCTTGTGTTTATGGGATATTGCCAAGTCTTTACTGCCTCACATCAAATGTGACGTATTAGAAAAGTACGGTTTTTCTAATACGTCACATTTGATGTAAGGCAGTAAAGACTTACCTACATAACATTTCAGTCATACCTTTTTTCTGTTTGAATTTTTTTGTTTAGAATTTTTATTTCTGCAGGAGTGTCTTTGTTACGCAAATCATTTTTATTAAAAAAACTTATACGAGGTCACTTTTGTCATAAGAAAAGGCATTCTTCTTCTTCTTTTCGAATCGATGACACAGATTTTATTCCGACTAGTACATAGCAACCTGGACAGCTCTTGTTTGCCTCATTAAAGTCCTGGAGGGTGCAATTAGGTACTTTTGCACGACGGGCAAGAGAGATGCTGTGGCACTAAGTTGAGTTGGGGCTTCACACCCGCATTATGTTCAAGATGGGTCGATTATACTCCTTCTGAAATCTCCCAAAATGGGTGTTAGGCTTAAAGTTTCCCGTTTGAGCACCTATATTTTGGGCACCAATGCATTGAGCACCGAAGGTATTCCCATTTGAGCACCAACCGGTTTAATAGCTTGGTGCTCAATGGAGAACAGCTTAACAGCATAGCTTTTAAAACTATTATACACCACATCACTAAAAGCTACCGCACCGTAGGTGCTCAAAAGGGAATAAAGTTAAATATTTTTTATTGTTCTCCATTGAGCACCAAGCTATTAAATGGATTGATGCTCAAATGGGAATACCTTAGGTGCTCAATGCATTGGTGCCCAAAAAATAGCTGCTCAAACGGGAATACTTCTTAGGCTTTACATTAATTCAACAAAATCTACTCTGCTAGTGGCTTTATTTGGATTTGTAGTGAGTTCGTAATTCATTTAAGGTTGCTCGCCAGTAAATTGCGTTCCTTGTTAAGAGAAAACTGTTAAGATCTTTATCACAACCATAACGTTCATGTACGCTTTTAAACTTCAACAAGAATAAGTAATGCCAGTCTACGGCAAAACATGTAAGATCATAATCTTATTTACAAGACCTTAATGTACCGTGTTTTAACATATTTCTAAAACTGGCAATAATGCAGGTCGTAAGCGCGATACGTCTTAGGTGGTGATTCAGACCATCAAACTTTTCCAACGTGGTGGGTTGGAAATCCGATGAAATAAAAAATCCTATAACAAATGTTACATCGGCTGACACGATTGCTGTAAAGAACCACCACCTTATAGGCATTGTGCTTATTCTGTATAACCACGTAGGTATATGCATGTACCCATAAGTGCAAAGTACAGCATTTCATAAAGAACGTGTTGCATCATCTGCCTAGCCTTTTCGCAACTAAAGGGTAAAAGTTTGAAATCGTACCGGGAACGATTAAAATATTTTAGAATTGTTTCGTTAGAGAAAAGAAGAGATATGTTGGATTTAATTTTCCTTAAAAGACTAGTAACAAGCTCTTTGAACTGTCCTGAGTTGCTCAGTAGATTGTCCTTCCATGTGCCACGAAATCTACCAAGAAAATCAAATAGGAAGTTATTTTGCATGCCAAAATGTAATACAAATTTAAGGCAACATTGTTCATAATATAGAATGTATGCTGTATACAAAGAACACGATGAAGACATCGACTTATGTCATACATGTACCGACTATCAGGAAAATGTTTAAATGTAATTCGCAGAATAATTAAATTTCAATCTGTTTGGCTAACTTATCTTTTATATATATTTTTTTTTTTTGTATCACTGTATAATAGCTATTTAAGCGCATACTATAGTGCGTGCAGTGCTCTTCTTTAAGTAATGGGGCAGTTAGATGTACGTTTGAAATGTTGTACTATACACTATGTAATAGTGTACCTATTGTTGAAGAGCCAAATAAAATAAATAAACTATGTTGGGGTCAGCTTCCAGTCTAACCGGATGCAGCTGAATACCAGTATTTTGCATGGAGCGACTGTCTATCTGACCTCCACAACCCAGTTAGTACTGGGTAACACGATACCCCTTGGTAAGACTGGTTGTCAGACTTTTAAGGCCACTGACTACCTGCAACTGTAACGACTGTCAAAGATCACAAATGACAGCCAGGACCAACTGCTTAACGTGCTTTCCGAGGCACGGAGGAAAGTCGGTATGGAAAGATGGTCACCCATCCACAGACCAACCTAGGCAAGCACGGCTTAACCTAAAGATCGACCTGAGCGGCTGTCATTATTTAGCCACGAGCTCCCTATATAGAACGTGTTGCATGTAACATTATCTTTCAAACAAAGAAGAAGTATCGGAAATACTATCAAATTTCCTGAACACGGCGTGTGGAACACATCTCACAAAATAGGATTAGTTAAGACTAAATTGTTATGAAAGCGAGAATCTTTGCGTAACATAAACAGAGTTTTCCTTACACATCAGCATTCCGAAAATATGTTTTTATTGAATAAGATGGACTCCGATACCCTGCTTCTGTATACGCATCGTAAGAACCAATCTCGTTGGATAAATTAAATAAACTCACCTATCAGAAGGTATGTGAAGCGCGTTTTATAATATTATCATGTTACACTTTTTGTTGTAAGGAAAAGCGTCGGAATCCAATTGTTTTTTTTCTAGTTTCCTTTCACCTACAAACTATAGATACACCTTTTCCTAACCCTTCGGGAGATATAGGCGTGATGTTTTGTAAGTCAGTGTGTGTGGAGGATGGGAGCCACTAGATCTTTAAATCTAAATATATAAAAGAAGAAACTGACTGACTGACTGACTGACTGATTGACTGACTGACTGACTGACTGACTGACTGACTGACTGACTCATCTATCAACGCACAGCCCAAACCGCTGGGTCTACAGATTCCAAATTTGGCAAGTAGGTTCCTTATGTGGTCTAGGGGTGCACTAAGAAAGGATTTTTCAAAATTCATCCCCTAAAGGGGTTAAACGGGGCTCCAAAGTTTGTATGGGAAAACAAGATTAGTTAGACTATTTTATTCGAAACTTCACAGGAGTGCTCCTATTGATAAATGAGTAGAAACGGGTTTCAGGTTTTTTCAGAATTCAACCCCTAAGAGAAATGGGATGGCAAAGTATAAAAATCAATGCACAGCCCAAACCGCTGAGTCTAGAGATTCCAAATTTGGCAAGTAGGTTCCTTATGTGGTCTAGGGGTGCACTAAGAAAGGATTTTTCAAAATTCAACCCCTAAGGGGATTAAACGGGAATCTAAAGTTTGTATGGGTAAAACAAGATTAGCTAGACTATTTTATTCGAAACTTCACAGGAGTGCTCCTATTGATAAATGAGTAGAAACGGGCTTCAGGTTTTTTCAGAATTCAACCCCTAAGAGGGGGAAATGGGGTGGCAAAGTATAAAAATCCATGCACAGCCCAAACCGCTGAGTCTAGAGATTCCAAATTTGGCACAAAGGTTCTTTATGAGGTTTAGGGGTGCATTAAGAAAGGATTTTTCTAATTTCACCCCCTTAGGGGTTGGAACGGGAGTCCAAAGATTACGTGGGGAAATAAGATTAGTTAGACTACTTTATTCGAAACTTAACAGGAGTACTCCTATCGATAAATGAATTAACGTTTGTGTTTCAGTTTTTTTCAGAATTCAACCCCTAAAGGGGGAAATGGGGTAACAAAGCCTGAAATTCAACATAGTTATTATTTTTATGGTGAATTGGGTCGGGTGTATTACAAAAACAACGATTTTAAGATTTAATGTGGCAGACCTGAAATACTACCATTCCCTTTTGGGGTGCGATGGGGTTGAAATGTCTAAAAATCAATATGGGTGTCGATACCGAGATTATCAGGGGTGCTGATTACGAAAATGGCATTTATTTTGAGATCCAGATGATAATGATTGTGATTACGATCATGATGATTGTGATAATGATGACGATGATTGTGATGATGATGATTTTGATTACGATGATAATGATTGTGATTACGATGATGGTGATTGTAATTATGATGATTGTGATAACGATGATAATGATTGTGATTACAATGATAATAAGTGTGATAACGATGATGGTGATTGTGATAGTGATTGTGATTGTAATGGTGATTGTGACAGTGACAGTGATTGTGATAGTGTCGGTGATTGTGATGGTGATAGCGATGGTTGTGATAACGAGGACGGAGATTGTGATGATGATGATTGTGATTAAGATGATAATGATTGTGATTACGATGATAATGATTGTGATAACGATGATGGTGATTGTGATAGTGATTTTGATGGTGATTGTGATGGTGATAGTGATTGTGATGGTGATTGTAAAAGTGGCAGTGATTGTGATGGTGATAGCGATGGTGATTGTGATTGTGATTGTGACAGTGATGGTGATTGTTATAATGATGTAGATTATTGTGATTACTATGATAATGATTGTGATAACGAGGGTAGTGATTGTGATGGTGATGGTGATTGTGATGGTGATTGTGATTTTGATTGTGATAGTGTTGGTGATTGTGATAATGATGGTGATTGTGATAATGATTGTGGTTGAGATAGTGATGGCGATTGTGATCATGATGATTGTAATTAAGATGATAGTGATTGGGATTACGATGATAATGATTGTGATTACGATTATAATGATTGTGATGACGAGGATGGAGATTGTGTTGATGATGATTGTGAATACGATGATAATGGTTGTGATTACGATGATAGTGATTGTGATAATGATGATAGCGATTGTAATTACGATGATAATGATTGTGATAACGATGATGGTGATTGTGATACTGATTTTAATGATGATTGTGATGGTGATGATGATTGTGATAGTTATTCTGAGAGTGGTGGTGATTGTGATGGTGATAGCGATGGTGATTGTGATGGTGATTGTGATGGTAATTGTGATGGTGATTGTGATGGTCATTGGGATGGTGATTGTGATGGTGATTGTGATGGTAATTGTGATGGTGATTGTGAGGGTGATGGTGATTGTGATTGTTATGGTGGTTGTGATAATGATTGTGGTAATTATGGTGGTTGCGTTAATGATGATAATTGGTGATAATGATGGTGACTGTGATAGTGATGGTGATGGGGATTGTGATGGTGATTGTGATTGTGATAGTGATTGTGATAGTGATTGTGATGGTGATTGTGATGGTAATTGTGATGGTGATTGTGATGGCGATTGTCATGGTCATTGTGATGGTGATTGTGATGGTGATTGTGATGGTGATTGTGCTGGTGATTGTGATGGTGATTGTGATGGTGATTGTGATGGTGATTGTGATGGTGATTGTGCTGGTGATTGTGATGGTGATTGTGATTGTGATGGTAATTGTGATTGTGATGGTGATATCGATGGTGATTGTGATGGTGATTGTGATGGTGATTGTGATGGTGATTGTAATGGTGATTGTGATGGTGATTGTGATGGTAATTGTGATTGTGATGGTGATAGCGATGGTGATTGTGATGGTAATTGTGATGGTGATTGTGATGGTGATTGTGATGGTGATTGTGATGGTCATTGGGATGGTGATTGTGATGGTGATTGTGATGGTGATTGTGAGGGTGATGTTGATTGAGATTGTTATGGCGGTTGTGATAATGATTGTGATAATGATTGTGGTAATTATGGTGGTTGTGTTAATGATGATAATTGGTGATAATGATGGTGACTGTGATAGTGATGGTGATGGGGATTGTGATGGTGATTGTGATTGTGATAGTGATTGTGATAGTGATAGTGATTGTGATGGTGATTGTGATGGTAATTGTGATGGTGATTGTGATGGCGATTGTCATGGTCATTGTGATGGTGATTGTGATGGTGATTGTGATGGAGATTGTGATGGTGATTGTGATTGTGATAGTGATTGTGATTGTTATGGTGGTTGTGATGGTGATTGTGATAATGATTGTGGTAATTATGGTGGTTGTGTTAATGATGATAATTGGTGATAATGATGGTGACTGTGATAGTGATGGTGATGGGGATTTTGATGGTGATTGTGATTGTGATAGTGATAGTGATGGAGATTGTGATAATGATGGCGGTTGTGATAGTGATGGTGATTGTGATAATAATAATTGTGATGATTATGAAATGTGGCACATAGATAGTTTATAACCTGGATTAACATGGAGGACACTATTATCCCTTTAGTATGATCCAGTGGGACAGTTACCGAACTTCACGCGGGCGAAGTCGCGGGCAACAGCTAGTACTAAATAAATAAGGACTTATATGATAATAAACTTTTACTTTTTACGTCTACCATAGTTCTACCTATCAAAACTATCATTCAGCTCCATCTTTTTTCTTTTTGACAAAACAAAGAAAAAAAAAAGAAATACATAGGTACTGCCAATACTAAATATTATAGGTTGGTCGGTCCACAACAGTGTGTATGGTAATGTTACGTTAAAATATGTGCAGCAACAAAAGGGATTAAGAAAAACAATTCTGTGGGTATTTTCTAATTCAAAACCTTGACGATAGATTAGGTAATTTCAATAAACCAGTTTAGGGGATACAGTGGTTTTCTTCAATCTAGCTCAGGTTCGCTGGTCATCAAATTTATTGTCCTTGTCCGTGGTGACGAATGTGTTCGTATGCGTCTTGGATGGTGCCGGCCGCTCCAAGAACACCGAGCCCCTTTTTCTGTAAAAAAATAATGATGTGACAGATTTTTATAAAACGTGGCAAAATACACACGGAACGCTTGTTAGCAAAGGGCACGTTCCTACAATGATTATTATTAGTGGGCGTAAAAAAATGTTAACTGATACAATTGGCTCTTTTATAGATTTTTGAGAGAAAAAAATTGTGCCACAGTTGGGTCAGTTTGCACTAAGCGGAAAGATCCTCGCACATTTTTTCGATGTCAGTGTATTAAGAACTGTATTAGCATTGGCTTTAAGTATGAAATTGGGCGATTGCGCATCTTCGAGCACACAGGAGGAGAGGTTTAATAATGTCTGCGTCGAATTTTATACTTAAAGGGAATACTAATAAATTCCTCTATTCAGTGACATCAAAAGGCTCTCCACGCATTGTCCATGACGAAGAACAGCAGTGGTCGGGTCATCCTGTTAGTCCAGCATGATTAATGAGTATCGCACATGTGCACAATAGTAAACCTACGCAGTATTGTTTTGCGGCGCGCATAGACGGATAACACGAAAGGACAATGCGTAGAGAGATTCTATATTATGGTATGTAGAAAGTACAATTATGATGGGTGGAAACATGGTGATATAAAACTGCCGAGATGACTGACGACAAAACTGGGTAAGATTCAAAGAGTTTGTAATCAATCATCATCATCAGCCTATTAATGTTCCCACTGCTGGGACACAGGCCTCCTCTCTATGAGAGGGTATGGGAAATAATCCACCACGCGGGCACAGTGCGGATTGGTATAGATGTCACATGTCTTCGAATTTTTTGTTTCTAAGACATGCCGGTTTCCTTACAATGTTTTCCTTCACCGTTTTGAGAGCAGTAGTGATGAAATAAATTACACAAAGTAATGGGTTCAAACCCACGACTTACTGTTCGTAAGTCGGGGCCGCCACCACTGGGCCACCGCTGCTCTCAATGTAATCAATAAGGCCTCAAAACTATTAAATATTTTGATGATGAGGTACATACGATCACTTTTCCGCCCTTCTCAATGGTACTGAATTTGATTCTAGGTTCAGCTTCCACGCTCAGCATCAGAGCCAGAGCCAAAAACACGAAGAAAAATACTTTGAGGAAATGCATTTTCGAATGTTTAGAGAATATTTTTCGCTTTCGCGTTTAGAAAATAGCTTCGAGTGGCGACACACGAATTGTGCCTTGATGTTGCTGGTCGCATCTTATATACTAATCGAGACACTGTTTACTGGCCTCTTTATCTTAATTTGATAGACTATTCAAAAACCCTGCCCAAAATAATTGGGTTTTAACTGCACGGGCCAATCCGTCGTAGTTAAAATTCAATCAATTGGTATATTTATTAATGATTTGTTTAACTTAATGCCGTTGAACGATTTGTGCAATTAGCTATTATTGCAGACTTACACCCATATCTATAGTCAAGTTAAAGTAATTACTTGAGTTTAATTAATTGCTTAGACAAACATTTTTATGCAATAATATTATAAGAATTTAAATAAACTAAGAGCCGTCAAAGAAAGCAAAGCTAAGAATTCTTACTTTTGACAGTTCTAACTTCAAGCAATTACTAAATTACAGAATAAAATCGTATCTTAAATTATGACTTTACAAGTAACAAGTTCACTTTGACTTGTTTATAGTTAAGGCTGTTCGGAATTGACGTGGACAGTTAGTTACCTGGATAGGTCGTAGTTTGGAGTCATATGTTTTTTAAATCGTTTTAAAAATGAGTTTTTCAACTAGAACGGTAATATTTTTATATTATGTGTTTTTTTATTTATGTAGGTATTTGAAGTCAGACAATTTACATAGCTGATAAGATAGAAAGTTTCATCTGAAACAAATGATAATAATTCACTCGCGATAACTTCAATCATACCTATGTGTTTTATGGGACTCTTGAGACACTCATGATTACTGTATTCATATCTTTATCCAAACGTTTCTGTAAATAAATATTTTCAGTAAATAGTAATATTATTCTATGATATTGTTGTCCTTGAGAAACTTTGATGTCGCCATATTTACCTAAGAGGACTGCAAATAGTGAAAATAATATCAGTTGCACTACGAGAATCGCCTCTACTTCTATAACATAATTATGTGCTAAATTACCATTTGATTCTTATACTGTTTAAGCATAAATGGTAATATCCTAAAGATATTTCTTCTTTTGGGTTAGCTTGAACCAACGTCGACCTCATATCTGTCCTCAGGATAAGATTAAATAAAAAAGTTAATATCGCATAACACACACCGCCATTAAGTGCCACACATAGCAACGAGGCTTGTGTCGTGGACACCAGATATTTGATATACTACATAGGTACTATATGCTTATTATAAATATAAACATATCCATGACTCGGAACAAATGTCCATGCCCATCACACAAACATTTTACCCAACTGGAATTCGAACCCTAAGGACTTAAGGCAGCCTCACTACTGCTGCGCCATTCGGATCAAGAGTATGATATAAGCTAAATGTTGTTTTCTTTTTAGGTTTTTTACTTTATCCTAAGTACCTATTTCTCAACTATTGGTGAAAAAAACTGTTCCGTAATTTCCTGTGAGTTACCTACATTGCAAAATAAATAGAGTACCCACATCGATTGCAATCAATTCTGGTTTTGTTTGCTTGTTCAATATCAACAATGCCGTAGCTGTTGTGCCTACGTGGCGTGGGGCATACATATTTAAAAGAGCAATTTCAGAACGATACGAATAATTGTTGAAGTTTGTAACATAGCTGAATCATATATAAAAAAGTTTCATGATATCTCTTATGGATTCAGATTTTCAATGTTGTCCGAAAATAGCTCGACCGATTTGAATTTTTATGTTGTGTTCGTAATCGTAGGAAAGAAAATTTAGATTAAAAAGAAATGCTAAGTGCAGTTTTTCATTAATAAATTGCACACGTCGCCTTCATTTTCCGGTTTAGTCCCATCTCGGCACCTTCCCATCTCGGCACCCATGAATTAAATTATCATCTTTACGAAAAATTCCCATCTCGGCACTCCGTCATTAGTCGTTGCTAAGTACAGTCATCAAAAAATGGATACACTGTATCAGTATAGTGAGTAAATCAAATTGACTCAAAACTAAAAAATGTAAAAAAAAGTACCTATAAAATAAGTTAAATTTTAAATTTTTAGTGTTTAGTGGACAAAGTAAAATATATTTTCATGGGATTTAAAAAAAAATACGCAAGTAATAAGTAAGCAAGTTAGTGTCATATTTTCTGGCTATCTCTTTCGCCTCGGTTAAGACAGTCAAACCAAAGTAAACCTAACGACTGCACATTATGGTTCATTTTTGTGTAATACTAAATTAAAGAAAGAAGAAAGAAAGAAAGAAGAAGTGCTCAGTCCAGATAGTATAATAAGACAATAGCACAAACTAACAAAAGAAAGAGCGAGATAGAGACAATTAGCAATGCGGCCGGTGCCAAGCCAGTTTAATGTACAATTACATTCGTTATGCATGTTGTGTTTACTCTTCAGTCATTTTATCAGTATTTCTAGTTTTTTAGAGATAAACGGATCGTTACGTTTTAAGTTCAAGTGAGTTACGAAATAATAATGAGTGCAGGACCAAGTAATGGGAGATCAGTGCTAAATTATGTGAAGTCCCAACGTGGCCAAAAGGTACTTCTAAACGCAGGTCATCAATACTATGTACAAAAGCAAAATGAATGTACAGCGAGTTATAGCAATTAGCTTTGCAATTATTTTATATTTATTTGAGCGAAGTAAATAAAATATAAAAGAATTGCAAATGGGGATCAGCTAATTGCTATGACTGTACAGTGAACGCGTAATCAAGCCTACTCGTATCATTTAGTACCAGTATGAAAGTCCTCAAAGTATGGACGCCCTTTTGCCTACGTCCCGGTTATACTGATTAAACGTTAATTGTACATAATAACTGTTGATTTTTGTAATATGTTTTTACATAATTGCTGGAAAGATTTTAAAACAATTATTCCTACGAACCGTGAATTGTTCATATATTTTAAAATGTGTTATGTTACTGCCAAGGCAGAGATAATGGAGCCTCTAAAAAGCGATTCAAGGCCTTGTCTGTGAAAATGGTAATTTAAAAAGAAACAAAAATGATTTAATAAATAATAAAGTTGATTTACTTACTATACTGATACTGTGTTTCCGTTTCTTTTTGTGTACCTTAAAATGATTCATGAGAGGGTGCCGAAATGGGAATTTTTCGTAGACAAGATAAATAAATTCATGGGTGCCGAGATGGGAAGGTGCCGAGATGGGAATAAACCCATTTTCCATAGTTGTTGGAAGATTTAATACCATAATAAAACAAAAGAAATACCATTATTATTTCTTTTATTTATCTTCTCTAGTAAATGCACTTTCAACAAACCGAACAAAAGAGCAACGCGCTGTCATCACAATGCCGCCATTGCCGGCCGGGGTATCTACTATTTCAATAATGAAAAGCCTAGTAGAGTTGGTTCGCTGCAATTGATGGAGCTCAAATTGCTTGGCTGTATATCTTCTCAAGCTGCTCGTCGACACTGATTGTATTGATATGAATCGTTCCTCTGTTAGCACCCGAGCCGGAACCGATGTTCAGCAAGAAAACAAAACTCTTTGAAACTGCAGAGTTGAGTTTGTTTGAACCAGCTCAATAGTCCCTAATACTGGGTCAGAGCCCATTCGTCCCCTAAGATTCGCACCCTGTGCCCACTCGTCCCCTGGAACTTTTGAGGGGCCCATTCGTCCCCTGAAGAATATTTATTTTTATTCATTCTTCTAATATAAGTACATGTATATGTGTATACTGCAGTTTGGTAGTCCTGGTACAGTCGCGCAGAAAACGGTAAAATAAAAAATATAGTAATTCGGTAGATATCATGTTTATTTCAAATAAGATTAAGTTTAATAAAATGCCTCTAGGCTCTAGGCATTAAGTCAGTCTTCAAAAACTGTGTAACTATTTAAATAAAATCCCATTAATAACTGAATTTTAGATTAATTTACATCCAGTGTACAAACAAATAACCAAATATCAATACCAATATAACAAAAATAACAATTAATTGTTAGTACTTTGTACAGTCAAAGAGATCTACAAAATAATGCAATATCACAATAACTTTGTATAAAAGTAATATAAAAAGTAAAATCAGTCTTTATCAACTATGTAAAACCAACATTTTTACTAACTACAAATACACATGCAAAATCACAATGTCCTAGAAACTAACAAAATACAACTCTTTTACAAAAATCAGCCTTGATTGACCATCATATAAATCATCATTAAATATAAAATATGCAAAAAAATAGTCACAACACATATATTATTATAGTCAGTCAGAACACATATCAACAGTAAATAATCACTTCTTATTTTTTTGTATATTTACCAACTACATACTTACATATAAAATCATAATAATTTAAATCTAAAAAATTATAACAGTACAAAAAAAATACTAAAATCACAGTAATTATTGAAGACTAGATAAATCAACATTTTTTTTTTTGTATATTTACCAACTACATGCAAAATCATATTAACTTAAATCTAACAAACTATAACTACAATAACAAAAAATGACTAAAATCACAATAATTATTGAAGATTAAACAAATCAACATTATTATACTATATAAAGCTCGATTACCACTCACTGACTGACTCACTGACATAATTGTTCTCCCAGATGGTGGATGAGGAGGTGGGTATATTTTGACAGATTCGTACACAACTAACTCCCGCGAGTATGGGAAAAGTGCCAAACCTCCCCTTTTCGCCCCCCTTCCTCCCCCTCCCTATCGCATCTCGGAAACAAAGAGACCCGTATTTTTCGTTTTTTACGGATTCGTATAGAGGAGGCTCGGAGAAGTAAAAACCAGTTTTCAAAATTGACCCCTTTTCCCCCTTCTCCCCCCTTTAGGCGGATCTCGGAAGTTGAGAGACTTGGAACATTTTTTTTTTCAGATTCCTAAGAAGGGGCCTAGAGTTAGTCAAAATCATTTTTCAAAACTCCCCACTCTACCCCCTTCACCCCTCTTCCTATCGTATCTCGGAATCTAGGACACGTAGCGGCTTTTTAATTTTTACCATAAATTATTATTGAGGAGCGTTTAAATTTGTATACGGAGGGTATCCTTCACTCCCCAACCTCCCCTAAAAATAAAAGGGCTATAACTTCGTAACGGTCAGAGATAGCCATTATGTGTTTGAACAAATATTATAGTAGGCGTCGAAACCTGTCTGGTAGTACGTAGGTTCTGAGTGGAGCGAACCTGCGAGACCGAGTGGAGAGAAGGGGGGAGGTGGCGAGCGAAGCGAGCCGGCGACCTCCGTAGCGTAACGAAGGTCGAGTGGGTGAAGCGTAACTCAGGGGCGACGACAAGCAACTTTACGGTTATGTTTTTTTTTAATGGGTCTCAGTTTTTAAGTAAGGTTTTTTACTTTTATATTATTAGGTTTTTAAAAAAATAATAATTGTATAATGTTTTAGGGGTTCTTAAGGGTTTTCATACTGATTTAGGGGTAGTTGTAACGGATTTTCCAATTATTTTAAGGATTCCTATGGATTCTCAAAATTTTATGATGGTAAGGAATACTTCTCAAGAACACGACAACACGCGAGCTGCGCGCAGCTCGCGCACCCACGCAAATACTAGTTATTATACTATATAAAGCTCGATTACCACTGACTGACTGACCCACTCACTGACAGAATTGTTCTCCCAGATGGTGGATGGGGAGGTGGGTATATTTTGACAGATTCGTAAACAAGTAGCTCCAGCGAGTATGGGAAAAGTGCCAAACCTCCCCTTTTCGCCCCCCTTCCTCCCCCTCCCTATGGTATCTCGGAAACAAAGAGACTTGGAACATTTTTTTTTTCAGATTCGTATAGAGGAGGCTCGGAAAAGTAAAAACCAGTTTTCAAAATTGACCCCTTTTTCCCCCTTCTCCCCCCTTTAGGCAGATCTCGGAAGTTGAGAGACTTGGAACATTTTTTTTTTCAGATTCATATAAAAGGGGCAACGCGTTAGTCAAAATCATTTTTCAAAACTCCCCACTCTCCCCCCTTCACCCCTCCCCCCATCGTATCTCGGAAACTAGGACACGTAGCGGCTTTTTGATTTTTACCATAAATTATTAATGAGGAGCGTTTAAATGTGTAAACGGAGGGTATCCTCTCCTCCCCAACCTCCCCTAAAAATAAAAGGGCTATAACTTCGTAACGGTCAGAGATAGCCATTATGTGTTTGAACAAATATTATAGTAGGCGTCGAAACCTGTCTGGTGGTAGGTAGGTTCTGAGTGGAGCGAACCTGCGAGACCGAGTGGAGAGGAGGGGGGAGGTGGCGAGCGAAGCGAGCCGGCGACCTCCGTAGCGTAACGAAGGTCGAGTGGGTGAAGCGTAACTCAGGGGCGACGACAAGCAACTTTAGGGTTATGTTTTTTTTAATGGGTCTCAGTTTTTAAGTAAGGTTTTTTACTTTTATATTAAAAGGTTGTTTTTTTTTTAATTAATTTTATAATGTTTTAGGGGTTCTTAAGGGTTTTCATAGTGATTAAGGGGTAGTTGTAACGGATTTTCCAATTATTTTAAGGATTTCTATGGATTCTCAAAATTTTATGAGGGTAAGGAATACTTCTCAAGAACACGACAACACGCGAGCTGCGCGCAGCTCGCGCACCACTCAAATACTAGTTATACTATATAAAGCTCGATTACCACTCACTGACTGACTGACTGACTCACTGACATAATTGTTCTCCCAGATGGTGGATGGGGAGGTGGGTATATTTTGACAGATTCGTAAACAAATAACTCCCGCGAGTATGGGAAAAGTCCCAAACCTCCCCTTTTCGCCCCCCTTCCTCCTCTCCCTATCGTATCTTGGAAAGAAAGAGACCCGTATTTTTCGTTTTTTACGGATTCGTATAGAGGAGGCTCGGGAAAGTAAAAACCAGTTTTCGAAATTGACCCCTTTTTCCCCCTTCTCCCCCTTTTAGGCGGATCTCGGAAGTTGAGAGACTTGGAACATTTTTTTTTTCAGATTCGTGTAAAGGGGCAACGCGTTAGTCAAAATCATTTTTCAAAACTCCCCACTCTCCCCCCCTTCACCCCTCCCCCTATCGTATCTCGGAAACTAGGACACGTAGCGGCTTTTTGATTTTTACTATAAATTATTAATGAGGAGCGTTTAAATTTGTAAACGGAGGGTATCCTCCCCTCCCCAACCTCCCCTAAAATTGAAAGGGCTGTTACTTCGTAACGGTTAGAGATAGCCATTGGGTGTTTGAACAAATATTATAGTAGGCGTCGAAACCTGTCCGGTGGTGGTAGGTTCTGAGTGGAGCGAACCTGCGAGACCGAGTGGAGCGAAGGGGGGAGGTGGCGAGCGAAGCGAGCCGGCGACCTCCGCAGCGTAACGAAGGTTGAGTGGGTGAAGCGTAACTCAGCTTTTAACGATTCTAATGAATTCTCATTTTTTTATTGATTTAGTTTTTAGAATGTTTTAGGGGTTCTTAAGGGTTTTCATACTGATTTAGGGGTAGTTGTAACGGATTTTCCAATTATTTTAAGGATTCTTATGGATTCTCA
Source organism: Xestia xanthographa (assembly GCA_905147715.2). Taxonomy (NCBI): domain Eukaryota; kingdom Metazoa; phylum Arthropoda; class Insecta; order Lepidoptera; family Noctuidae; genus Xestia; species Xestia xanthographa. The sequence continues at coordinate 15,299,684 of LR990659.1, read as the reverse complement.
AAATTTATAAGGGTATGGAATACGTCTTAAGAACACGACGACACGCGAGCTGCGCGCAGCTCGCGCACCCAAGCAAATACTAGTTTTAGTATAAAACTAAGCTTATATTTGTTTTTTCATTTTAAATTAAGAATATATGAAAATTATAATTACGGAAAAAAAAATTGCTATACATATTTGGGAGTAAATAATTTAGTTTTGACTTTTTAGTCAAAATATGACTGTAGTATTCCACCATATAGTGAATTACCATCAATAATAATACTAATCATATTCCAGGATTCAAATGAGATAATTAGATTCAATTATGTTTAAAATATTATTATTATAATATTAACAGTATTGTTTATTTCGTTAGGCGAACTTCATTTAATAAAAGACCAAAGACACATTGAACAGTCTCGTATTCGCAGTCACTTTCAAGAACCAATATGTCACCGAGGCAGCCATAACATACAAACAAAACACCTTATCTGTTTTGTAACCCGTTTTTTTAACAAGCCATTCGTGAAACGAGAGACAATATTACATCGTAAGCCTATCGTCAGGTTATATTATTATCATGACGGATTATCATTGATCATAGCTCTTTTTTCAATGTTCTGTTATGATTGATTAAATTAATTCCGTTAATAAACTGTTCACAAGTTTAGTGTACATGTGTGACATGTGTGTGTGTGTGTGTGTTAACTGTTTTTTATGTAAAATATAGCTAATTTTATCTCAGGGGACCAATAGGCACATGAATAGGTGCCGAATCTTTAACTTATATTGTATATATATTAGAGGGGACGAATGGGTACCTTAAAAATAATATTTTTTGTTAAACTATTAATTGGTCCCCTACCAGGAGACCAATGGGCACCTATATAGGGGCCGAATCCACAACTTTTATGCTGGGGGACGAATTTTAGGGGACGAATGGGCTCTGACCCCTAATACTTTCGTCAATCGTCTGGTTTAAGTAGGCCCATCCTTACATTATTTCCATATACCTCTGCCTGCAATAGGCTTCACACACGCACACACACACACATGTGTGTTATGTGTTCACATAGTTTTAAGGTTCTCTTTACTAACACAACTTGTATCTAATCATATTATGTATGTTAGTCTGTAAGGTATCTATGGGCGAAAATAGCCTGAAAATAAATGGATATTGTTGTTGTTGTTGTTGTTGTAAACAAACGGCGGACATTTTTTTTGTATCGGGGTTAACATTAAAGCGGTCAAAGCACGACTCACATTCGGTCGGTTTTGATAATTCAAATAAGCAACGTTTTTGTCAGCAGTAATATGAAAACAATTTAGTAACAAGGTTAAAAAATAGGATTCATAACTAATAAAAGTAAGGATAACTTTACTTAAAGGGGTCCCAGTTAGCAATTAACGAACTCAATTTATAATAAAATAACTCAAACCGTTGGGAAGGGACAATTTATTTAATTATCCTAACGTTTAACTCATTAAAAAGTTATTGCGTCATTTTATAACTCGCGGCCTGGGATCAATTTAAGGGTCGTCTATACCCGGGAAAGGATAGATTTTGCCAAAAGAAGTCTCTGGCCAATTTGGAATATTTTAAGTGACTTTTATTAAGGACTAGCTGATGCCCGCGGCTACACCCGCCCGCAAATTATATCCTACAGACTTCCTCTTGAATCACTCTATGGCTGCGGTTCCACTGAAGCGGAGCGCAGCGCGATTTACCAATCACATGGCTTGAAATCTACATCTCTTCTCCACTCCTGGCATGTGATTGGTGAATCGCGCTCCGCTCCGTTCCGCTTCAGTGGAACCGCAGCCTAACTATTAAAAAAAACCCGCATCAAAATCCGTTGCGTAGTTTTAAAGATCTAAGCATACATAAGGACAGACGCGGCGGGCGACTTTGTTTTATATAATATGCAGTGATAGTGATGTGGTTAAAAAGATAAATGAGTTTAAAAACAATGTTCAGTGCTTCGTGGTTACCGTTACTGATAGCCTGTGTCATCCCACTGTTGGGCAAAGGCCTCTCCCCATGATTTCCAACTTTATCGGTCCAGCAACTCGCAATTTGTGCTTGTGGATATTCCTAAAATTCCTGTATCACGTCCGTAATGTTTGGTCATTGCTGAGTTGTCTTAGTCGCGGTTCTTGATGTCCTTCCAGACATCGTGGGCGCTCCAAAAACACCAAATCCTTTTTTTTCTGGAAAATAAAATTGGATTAACACGCTATAGCTGCGGCAAAACAAAAAAACATAAACTTTCATCTGATGCGGTGGCACAGGAACGCGCCATCTATCGACCTTTTAAACAGTGCGGTATCAGTCCTTTTCGACCTGACACCACGCGAGAAAGACGTAGTTTTCACCGTGCGCAGCAGCGGTAAGCACCGTGTCGGTACGATTTAGTGTAATTCGCAGTGAAGGTGTTATGAAACATCAAGCATAATATCTATTTATTTATACTTGGGTCACAATGACCCAAATGCACGCACGCAAAGTAAGTAAGCATTTACGAATGCTGCTGTGCGTTCAAGATAGCAGCCGGTCATTCATCATCATCATCATTTCAGCCGAAAGACGTCCACTGCTGGACATAGGCCTCCCTAGGGTGTCGCCACATTGACCGGTCCCGTGCGACTCGCGTCCAGCGGATTCCCGCAACCTTCACCAGGTCATCGGTCCACCTAGTGGGAGGCCTTCCAACGCAACGTCTTCCGGTTCGCGGTCGCCACTCCAGAACTTTTCGGTCATTCGACAAGTCGTAATCGTAGCCGCGTAGTGCGATGTATACAAACCAGTCGGATTGAGTGGCTTTGCGGCTGTGGCTTGCAATGAGGGATTTTCTTTTTAGCTCTTCCCTAGTCGCTGGATAGATGGCGCTAGGAGTAAGTATGATAATGCAAGGAACGGAACCTAAAAAAACTGATTTAAACAAAGCGCGAGAAATGTAGGATAGATTCGGAAGGTTAAGCAAATGAAAGTGTCAGTCAACGAGAGTATGTGACGCGACACAATATTTTTTTTTTCAAGCGTTTTGGCTTTGGCACCAACTATCATAGTAAGTTCAACGCCATCCTATAGAGTTCTTGGAAACTAAGTTTTTTTTTAAAACCTCAAAAGGAAAACCCCTCATTGTATTCGCGTTCGAAATGGAACCTTATTAGAGTTATCCTTATTCCTTAAATAATTTCATCTTTTGCTTGACAGTGCTTTATGGAAAATGGACTAACTAGGGTTATAATATCGCCTCAAATATGCGAATATGGCGATCATTTTACGACATATAAGTAATGCATATAACTGAACTATGTGATCTTAAAATGAGAAGAATAAGAAAGATATGATCCAATATGCTTTACAATGTGTGAAGCTGTGTGGATACGTGTTACGTACGTTACGTGTGTGATTTAAATTTTCTCAAAGCCCATCAGTTACTAAATTGAGCATTTTAATTTTAAAACTCTGCTTTAGCATTGTGGAATCAATCTCTAGTGGTGCTAACAACAACAACAACAACAGCCCATAACGTCCACTGCTGGACATAAGCCTCTCCCATGATGGGAGGAATTTGCCGTAATCTCCACGCTTGGCAGGCGGATTGGCGATCGCAGTGATGAAAGACTAACAGACAACGCTGCTGCCCATTCTCAGGTCTACGGAGGTGCAAGGTGTTCTGCCTCAGACATTAGTCGCCTTATACGACACCCGTGAGTGTAATGGGTTGGTTCTATTCTACTCTGCCGGATACCACACGGCTAAGTGGTGCTAAAGAGGAGTTAAATTCAGAAATCGGTACTTCTAGTTAATACATACCACGGACCCGAATTTTATTCTGGGTTTAGCTTCTACGTTCAGAATCTGAGCCAGAGGCACAAGAAGGATATAATATAATTTAAAAATAATTAATAATATACCTAATAATTATTTTGAAATTACACATTTTGTTGTCTGATGTGTAGCCTTCGAGTGTTATCCAATCTTTGATATTGGTCGGTAAAAAATTAAGAAAAACCATAGGGTTTTCTTAATTTTGTACTGTTACTTATTATTGGTATTTAGGGCCAACCCTATGGTTGGCCCTAAATACCAATAATAAGTAACAATAGTTTTCATTAACAAATCTTACTCCTATCCTTTAGTTAACGATGTAGGCAATTAGCAATGATTAACTGTGTGTTGAACATAATCTGGTTTGATATATTATGTACAAACAACGCTTTGGAATGCACGGTAAAAAGAAAATGTATAAAATACATACTTTTGATTTACTTGCCCTAGGTTGGTCTGTGGATGGGTGACTACTCATTGCATACCTACCGAGTTTCCTCCGTGCCTCGGAAAGCACGCTAAGCCGTTGGTTCCGGCTGTCATTTGTAGATATTTGACATTCGTTACAGGAAATCAGTGGCCCGATAGTCTGACAGGAAGTCTTACCAAAGGGTGTCGTATTATCCAGTACTAACTGGGTTGTGGAGGTGAGACAGGTGACTGCCCGCTTAAATGACAAAAACACAGTTCAATTGATCATTTTTATTTCAGCAAAAAACATAATTAAAGAGATAAGATAAGGAAATCGGTAACAGTAGAACTAGCTTGAAGTTGATAAGCTGTCAGGTTATAGATGATCACTTGGTCTAGCCTTGCTTCTTCTTGTCTTTCATAGCTTTATAGGCATCGTGAGCCGTGCCAGCTGCATTAACTGCGCTGAGACCGGTCCTCTGTAAAAAAAAATAATCAATTGCTATGCATTTTGTATGCAATAAAGTCGAAATTGGCTATTGAATGTGGTCAAGAGCTGTCAGCGTCAAAATTGCTATGGAATATTGAATAAAAGCGCTGGACGTGCTGGAAATGTTCAGTTTCATACGTGGAGTTAGATCTTGGTTACAAAAACTAAAACTTGACAAGCATTACAGAAACCGAGAGAGGCTTTCACTTGTATCTATACTCAAGTTAAAGTAAATAACTTTACATAAATTCAATGCAATAGACAAGAATTTAAACGAAGTAGGAACCTTCAAAGAAATCAATGCTAAGAATTCTACCTTTTGACGGTTCTACTTCTAGCAATTACTAAACTACAGAATAAAAATCGTATCTATAATGTCTACGTACTTACTGTGTGTGTACTTTACCTAGACTAATCACTTAGACTTTGTTTATAGATACGGGTATTACAATTGGGTTGTAGAAGACAGAGAATGTGTACAATTATTTTAATGCACTCCTGCTAATGCGAGCAGCGGTGGCCCAGTGGTGGCGGCCCCGACTTACGAACAGTAGGTCGTGGGTTCGAACCCAGGCAGGCGTATTACTTTGTGTAATTTATTTCATCACCGCATCTCTCAAAACGGCGAAGGAAAACATCGTGAGAAAACGGGCATGTCCTAGAACCAAAAAATTCGAAGACACGTGACATCTACCAATCCGCACTGGGCTTGCGTCGTGGATTATATCCCATTCCCTCTCATAGAGAGGAGGCCTGTGTCCCAGCAGAGAGAACATTAATAGACTAATGATGATGATGACTCCTGCTAATAACATAAAACTGAAGCGGTTTATAATTTATGTACCTAGATATCACCATATTTCATCATTTCTACCAAAATAATACTAAATTTCAGGAAACGGTCCTGTATACGTAGATACCTAAATATTGTCCCTTGTGGTTTTCTAAATGTATCAAAAGCACAGAACAGGAACATTATTTGGAAATATTTTAGAAATCAAGTTACGGAAAATGAATGAAACACAGGTAATTGTCTATTGTTTCGGGACTGCGGGGGACTACTTTTTTACATAAATTCATAAAGCGAGAGGGAACTATGGAAAGAATACTTACAACGGCCGTCCCAGCTTTCACTTTAGGGCTAGCTTCAGTTATGCCCATCATCGCCAACACAGCCAGAATCACCATGAAGAAAGCCACGAATTTCATGTTAACTGATATTTTTCTTACAACTTTGATAAAACGGATAACGTGGAGTGATCGAGGAAGATGCACAAGTGATATTTTTCTTCAGATGCTCATCTATTTATTTGATTTCTGTGTTCATAGGCACATGTGCAAATTATGTGCTGACGAGTGATGACGTAACACAAAATCCACAGTATTTCAGTTCATAGTTAGTTTGTGGGTAAGGAAAATACAGACCTAGCAGGTCACGTACACAATTAAAATAAGTCGGAACACTTTGATTCGTGCGCAGGGAGAATCCCGGTACTAATTGCTGCTTTCTAGGTCCCGTAATAAATCCTAAAGTTGTCAAGTAAAGCTATTGTTTTACTAACATTTCAGTGAGGTTTAATGCTGTTTGGTCGTAGTTTGGCACTGTTGTTACAAAAGCTTAAATTACAAAACTTGACTTGTTTTTCTATCAATGTTTAACGAAGAAACGAAAGCTGTGGAGGGATTTCAAATATGAATAGCTACATCAACTCTTTGTGCTGAACCGAAATTTATTCATGTTTTTTACTAGAGCTAGACGACCTGAGTGAATTTTATAATATTCTTATGTAGTGAGTTGTTTCAGATTTACATTCACGTTGCAAAATATTTAAAATATTTAATTCAAATAAGAGCTTATGTCAGCGACCCAGCTGTTGCACATTCCACTTCAGTTGAGCCCGTTTATGCAGTAGATTTCAGTAAGAAATTAGTTGGTGGTTCCGTCACGCCAAAAGCATTACCTATCTAATAGTTGGATTGTCTGTCAAATAATATTAGTATACGTAGCCATAGTGCTGCGAATGACTTTTCGGTTTTGGGTAACAGCGAGGAAATAATGATATCCGGCCCTCATGAAGTATGGCCTATGGGTGACAGACTTGAGGAGTCTGCCACCTTAACAGGACCCAGAAATTGCGGCCGTGGTCGTCCGCATTTGACATGTCATGATACAAATTTTAGAGATTTGTATGGTATTCAATTACCCTGCAATTTTATTAAGTGTTATTCAAAAGACTCGGAAGAGGTTGTTCTCGTCCGTTCTTTACTGTGGCTTTAAGGGCCTATACTCCCTCAAATGGTTTAGCATGATACATACCGTACCGTACCACCTAAAATACTGCAGCATTAATTTTGAAATAAATATATGGTAAATTTAAGGATTAATGCTAAGTACTATGTGTAACAAAAACACGATTCCAATAACTTTTCTCGATAGAAAAAAAAACCAAAGTTACCTCCAAATCGAACAATAAACCGCTGGTATTCAAAAAGTACTTCAAATTAGATCATGAAACTTTGCGTACTAACTGAACTAACTATAAAGCAGGTCTTAAGTGTTTTATTTTTTTAGTCCAATCAATAGATTTATTTTAAATCGCAAAAAACCACTCATTTCGCACTATTCGGCCGCAGTGACTGACGTAACAACCGCTTTGTAGTGCACGCTGATTATCTAACTTTATTCTAACAGTATTTCAAACGAAGTTTGAACCACCACAAATACAGTTGCTAATTTAAGGGTTAGAAGGACCTTAAGTTATGGTTTTGTTTTTATTCTCAGAATAAGGTCTTCTGTGGAATGCAGAACCCTCTCCATGCAAATCTTACTCGTATGGACGGGATTTTCCTCATGTCGATCAAACTCATATTTTTCTATTAGTTTATATTATTTTTCTACTTATCTAGCACAATAATGGGTAATTAATAAAGGAAAATCGTAGCATAAGGAAATTCGCGTCCATCGTGTGAGATATATACTATCTATACTTATCTATTATGACTCATGATGTAAAGTATAAAAAGGCAGCACTAGATAATGTTTCTTTTATTTTGGATATAGTTTTCGCGGTAGTAAATTCTTTTAGTTTAAAAAAAAAACTCCGAAAAAAATCATATTTGTTACTCTATCCAGGCATTGTAACTCCTGATGCAAGAAATAATAAAAATCATCAGAAACAAAAGGAAAGTAGGTAGGTGTCCGGGGTTGTGGGACTGTTCGAAAGAGATACCGTGGCCCCGGTACACAAAGGGCGATGAAGGAACATGGATGGGTTTTAGTCAGTAAAAGTCTGACACTCCCGGAGTCATTTGATGATTTCCCATCCGAAAAAAAAAAAAGGTAGTATAGCATTTCTTTTGAAAATATTTCTAGCAATAATAAGTGGTCTAAAATAAAACCATAAATATTCAAATAATATCCATATCTGCGCAATATAAATAGGTACCTAAGTATAGCGCCGATACACAAATATTTGTTACTATGTTAATTTCACGGCTTTACGACACGGAAGATCCCGAACTGTCTGACGAACTATGCGGCACTAACGCGGTAACAGTCCAACATGCCCCCATCCCCCATGTTATGTTATGGAATGAACACTATGAAGAATACCACAAGACAACATACTGCCAAACCACAGACAAGACAGTCTCCGAGTGAAGTTCCTCGCCGAATATTCAATAAACTGTCGAATATTTGATTCAGACCACATTTAGGTGCTTATTTTTAATCTTATCAAATTAATTACCACAACTTTGGGTAGGTGTAGGTTTCTTTTCAGTTTTAGTTAAGAGTCAGATGAAACTTTATCGTTTATGATATCGTTAATTAACGTAATCGATGAAAGTAATTCGTTTTCCCAACAAAATCACGTGTCAGCGATCTGCCTCGATAACTTAGACCAAACAAATATTTTTCGGAATTGAAATATTAGCTTTAAAATCACAACAATTGGATGAGTGACCATCCATACATGACATACCGAGTTTCCTCCGTGGTTCGGAAAACACGTTGATCCCGACTGTCATCACTGTGGGGTATTGTAATACTCAATACTGATATTCACCTGGGAAGGAACCTTCTAGTTACGGAGATATTGGGGGTCAAAATTCCAACTCTTTCAGATCGCAGCGATTCAACGTATTTCTATACGGAAATATCGCCGCGATTCTCTCGCTGGTGGAGACGGCCCAAAAGAGAGTGTATAGAAAAACGTGGCAAGGACGATAATAGCACCGCGATTCTATCGCTCGTGGAGGCGGCCCCTTAGGGTATTACTTACGAATACATTTCCAGATTTGTCCAGAGCTTTAAGAGCCTGTATTTGCTGTTTTGGTGATATTGGGCGATCTAGATCTCGGTATCTATAAGACCTAAGAGTTCGCTATTTGGACACCATTAAACTTGGACTTATAATCATTAAATCTGTTGAAGCGAAAACACGATTAGATAAAAAAATCACGATAGAAAAAAAAGACAAAAAAAACTCGTTTTGCACTTATTTTGTGTTGGATCTCTGAAACCCTACGGAAGTTAATGATGATTTTTAGCCTAATAGATAGGTAACAATATTATCTAACATCGTGTTGACTTAATTTTTTATTTAGACGAAAATTTGATTTTATAAAGAATAAAAACCACTCATTTCGCACTATTCGGCCGCAGTGACTGACGTAACAACCGCTTTGTAGTGCAAGCTGATTAGAACGTTATTTTAACAGTATTACAGATGAAGTTTGAACCACCACAAATAGAGTTGCTAATCTGAGGTAGTATAGGCTCTTAAAATCGACCTCAGGACCGGGTTGAAGCGCTGCGTTCCCAGCGCCTGTGAAAAGCGCAAGCGCCGCCATCAGCATCACGAACAGCGCCGTTAAATTGATTGTCTCTTCTAGTTATTACTAGCTGCTACACGAACCAAACCTCGAGTTTAACTTGACTGTGACAATATACCATCGATAGAGCTTTAAATACCACGTTAATTACAAATTATCTCTTTTACCTGTTGGTTCTCATTACTTTGACGTTATGGCATTAACACTATGAAGAAAGCCACAATTTATGTACGAGATCAGGTACTAATGGAACGTATAGACAAAATAAAAAGAATATCATAAGAAATCAATATACTTGTAGTTTATCAATACCTAGTCATAAACCGTAACTTTAATTCTTAATGTTATATGGGTTGACATTTCGTGTAAGTATACTTGTTTAGTAACATTATACGTCAATCCTCAATTATTACTTTTGGGAATATTAGGCAAATTAAGCCATATGTCCTTGACATAGCCTCAGGTCCTAAATAATCATTGAATAGGTATAGATGGTGTTACCTGAATTAACATAGTTGTTAGTTCATACCTTCTAATTGTTTTATATTTATTAGATCTTTAATTAAATGCTCATAAAATTCTTCATGTGGTTATTGCGAAACGATAATTTTGGAGCTTACTTTTTTCTAACCGTCCTCATTGGTAAATGCTTTCCACCACTCCTTTTCTTTTCGAGAACCGGTGCACATTCCTTCCAGGTTTGACGGAATCCATCCAGTTCGTCCCACCATCTCCGTCCTGGCCAACTGCAACTCCGATTCTTTCCCTCACCTTGTACATTTAAAAAGTAAAACGAGTCTGAAAAGTTTTCGCGTAGGTATTGGTTCATGAATGAATGAATCAGACATGTTAGTTAACGTTGAATTCAACCGTTTCATTTCCAAGACGCCGTCAGTGTGCAATATAACATAACGCTTATTTTTTCACGATGGGTAAAGCAGAGTTGTACCTATAGCAAAACCACATTTTGTCAGTTACGTTTAATTGCCATTTTGTAGGAGGCTGGCCTAATGCCTTTAACCCGCCATGACAACACAACTCAGTAGGAGTTAGGACCCATTATTGTTAATATTTTATCGTGGTGCTGGGCAACTGGGCTATTCCAGTTGTAAACGTCCCTTTGTGCCTATTTGCCTTGTTTCATTCTGTCTCCTGCTGATATGGAGGGAAGTGGAAATTACGGTTTTTTCCTACTCCTCTGCTATACTTTTCTGATTAATTTTGTTGCGGGATCCAAAACAGTTAAATTCATTCTCTGGGACTTCGTCGAGCTTCATTGTCTTAGCGCTTTTCTGGTGGTCGCCACTGTTGATTCTGGCGCACAGGATTTACATTGGTTATGAATAGTGTGGCGGAATAGTCCAATAACTAGGTAATAACTTTAAATAAAAACTGAAAAGAAAAAAACAAGTTCAATAATAAATTCTAATACGGAACATATTGACTGCAACAGTCGGGACCCATATTGCATGGAATGATTTTAGTCTAGATTATTTAATGGGTCCCGACTGTTGCAGTCAATATGTTCTACCTAGTTATTTTTACGCAGTCGGGTTTTTTAATTTTTTTAATTATTTTATTTATTTTACACTTTTTAGTTACGATTATGATACGATGGAGAATTTCGCATTTTATTTATTTTGGTGTACATTTATCACTTTAAAGTTCACAAACCTACCTACATAATCATCCGCGCGTTTCTTGTATAGATAAATAAATGATTAACACATTTTTTTCATTAAAATGGTCATGACATACTATTTTCAAATCCTCATGATGAGCCCTTTAATTTGATACCCATATTGCAGTGTTTAATTATTATTATTTAAATGACTAGCTGTTGCCCGCGGCTTAGCCCGTGTGAAATTCGGTAACTGTCCCACAGGATCATACTGAAGGGATAAATAGTATCCTACATGTAAATCCAGGTTATGTTGCCCGCGGCTTAGCCCGCGTGAAATTCGGTAACTGTCCCACAGGATCATACTGAAGGGATAAATAGTATCCTACATGTAAATCCAGGTTATAAACTATCTATGTGCCAAATTTCATAATCATCACAATTATAATCATCACAATCACCATCATCATCATTATCACTGACACTATCACAATCACAAATCACTATGTCAATCACAATCACTATCACAATCACTTTAACAATCACTATCACAATCACAATCACAATCACAATCACTATCACCATTACTATTACAATCACAATCACTATTACCATCACCATCAGAATCACTATCACTATCACCATCATCGTTATCACAATCATTATCATCGTAATTGTTATGTTTGTTGGAATGAAAGATACCGTTGAGTAGATTTCGTTTATTAACACGAGGGCTCAACACAATACAGTCATCATTATCAAAATATCGTCATCATTATCACAATCATCATCATCGTTATCATAACCATTATCATCATTATCACAATCATCATCGTAATCACAATCATTATAATCGTAATCACAATAATTATCATCATTATCACAATCATCATTATCGTTATCACAATCATAACAATAAATAAAAAATAACCCTGTACAGAAGTCGAATCCGCCATCTTCTGGATCTCAAAATAAATGCCATATTCGTAATCAGTACCCCTGATAATCTTGGAATCAACACCCATATTGATTTTAAGATATTTCAACCACACACCCCAACAGGGATTGATGGTATTTCTGGTCCGCTACATTAAATCTTAAAATCGTTGTTTTTGTAATACATGAGACCCGCCGATACACCATACAAACACTAAAATAATGTTTTTTTAAATAAGTTAGATTTATAAGATACTTAAATAATAAGTCCTCTCCACACTATCTTACTATGGCTGTGCCTTACAGGGTCCACGATTGTTCCCAAAGAAATGTTTACCACCTAAGCGTACATTTTGGAATGCAATAAAGAATTGAGTATTGAGTAACATGTTGATTTTCAGACTGTGTCACCCCATTCCCCTTTTGGAGTTGATTTCTGAAAAATCCTGAAACACAAATGTTTACTCTTTTATTGATAGGAATATTCCTGTGAAGAAATAAAATAGTCTTACTAATCTTATTTCCCCATGTAAACTTTGGACCACCGTTTCAACCCCATAGGGGGTGAATTTTGAAAAATCACGTCTTAGTACTTCCCTAAACCTCATGACTCTGAGGAACCTATGTTCCAAATTTAGAATCTCTAGACTGCGTTTTGGGCTGTGCATAGATTTTCAGACTTTGTCACCCCATTTCCCCCTCTTAGCGATTGAATTCTGAAAAAACCTGAAACCCATTTCTACTCATTTATTAATAGGAGTACTCCTGTGAAGTTTCAAATAAAATAGTCTAACTAATCTTGTTTCCCCATACAAATTTTGGAGCCCCGTTTCACCCTTTTAGGGGGTGAGTTTTGACAAATCCTTTCGTAGTGCACCCCTAACCTACATAAGGAACCCACTTGCCAAATTTGGAATCTGTAGACCCAGCGGTTTGGGCTGTGCGTTGATGTCAGTCAGTCAGTTTCTTCTTTTATATATTTAGATTTTATAGCAGTAGTTTATAAATTAATTAATTATTCACTATGCCTATGTTACCCGGAGTAATACAAGGATTCTAACGATACCACGTACATCGAAATCGGTTTAGGCGTTTAGAAGTTATGGTGGAATAAAGAAACGCACAAACATACATACATACATACATACATACATATATGTATGTATACATACATGAACCCTGAAAACATAACACTCCTTTTTTTGGGCAGTCGTGTAAAAAAGCCTATCATGAATCCAGGCTTGCGGAAAAATCCCGATGAAAAAATCCAACAAGACTTGGCTCGGCACGGAAATCGTATTTCTCAGGACTTCATGCTCAACAGTTGCGGTTGCGACCACTAGACCACTGTGTTTTATTTTGCATGAGACTGCATTGCCACCTAATAATTACACCCTTATACCGAGAGGTCTAGTGAATTTCCTTACCTCTTATGGTAAATGGTCCAGTATTTATAATTCCCGATTTCGTTGTTATCAAATCAAAATCAAAAATCAAAATAGTATATTTCTTTAACAAGATACACACTTAGTTTGTGATTGGAGCCTTCTTTTAAGCAAACAATGCCTGTATTAGAAGACTCCGCTCTTCCATAACAAAAAAGAAAAATATTTTTATTTTAATTATAGTTATTAATGATATTGGCTTTCAGATCATCTTATTCTGGGTATTAAAGGAAACAAGCTTTAAAATATATCATGGGTATATGGGAACGTCACAAGTATGATACATATGTAATAGTTTCCAGATTCCTCATAATTATTTAGGTGCAAGTACGTATTACACTTTAAATCCCGTTGCGTCAATAACAGGTAAAATTTCAAGTTGCTTGTGTTTATAAGCTACTGTCGATGGTAAATTGTCACAGTCAAAAGTCAAGTTCAATTCGAGGTTGAGTTCCTCGTGGTTCGTGCAGCAGTAATAACTAGAAGAGACAATGAAGCTGACGGCGCTGTTCGTGATGCTGATGGCGGCGCTCGCGCTGTTCGCTGGCGCTGGTTTAGCTGCGCCGCAACCCGATCCTAAGATCAACTGGAATGCGCTGAGGAAGACCGGAAAAAACATTGTAAGTGTTGTGAACCTACTTCCATTAGTCTATTGCGTTTTTATTGTATTACGGTCAAACTATTAAAATCATCCCGGCATGGTACCGTCAAATAAATCCCACGTAAATAATTGCTGACTCTCAACACTACTCTCTATTACTCTCACTACTCTCTCCCACAAAAAAACAGATAGTTGCATTATTGATGGTTGTATTTGAACAGGTTTTTTCGTTCAGAATATTCATAATAACTCTGCTAATATCCATAAAGATTTTAGTGCTAAGATCCATAAAGATTTTAGTGCTAGGATCCATAAAGATTTTAGAATAAAATTCTTATACAATTTAGGTTTAATAAAGATCAATATTATTCCCTCAAGACAACTATTACAGTTACACCAATTTTGTTTTCAAATTGTTTTCAGCCTTTTCATACGATCCCAAATTGTTGTTTTACAGAAAAAACTCGTGAGTGCAGTGGGTGCAGCAGCTACGGCACACGAGCTCATCCAATCGTTCAAGAATAAGAGACAACAAGGATAGTTGAAAATACCTATAACAGGCAAGAAAGGCCATTTTCAGAAACTGACTCCACACCGTGCTTCATACAAGGACTTGACAAATGCTTGGACGAGCCAAGTTCTTGTTCTGTTATAAATAATAAAACTCTATTCAGAATCCTAAAAGGTACAATATGAATATGAAACTAACAATGTAGGTATATAAAATGTAAGATGTATAATGTAAGGTGATGATGAATAAATGATATTTATTAATTTTAAAACGAACCTATATTTATTTTGTAAAGCTGACTGAATACTGTTTTGAAATGTTATGGTCTGATATACCATCGTGTACTGCTTCTCATATCTCGAAGGCCAACAACTTGTAGTAAAATGTCAAGTTGTTACCCATCACAGTGACAATAAATGTCTTCCTAGCCTTTTCTCAACTATGTCGGGGTCGGCTCCCAGTCCTAAGCTGATGCAGCTGAGTATCAATATTTAACATGGAGCGACTGCCTATCTGACCTCCACAACGCAGTTAGTACTGGGTACTACGACACCTCTTGGTAATATTGGTTGTCTGACTTTCGGGCCACTCTCTTTGTCGACTGTAAAAGATCTACTAATGACATCCGGGGCCAATTCCGAGGCACGGAGGAAACTCGGTATGTAATGGGTGGTCACCACGGCCAACCTAGATAAGCACGGCTTAACCTAAAGATCGACTGTTTATTATTGAGCCACGAGCTTCTCTTACACCATTATTTGTTTATTACTCTAGTGTGCTTGGGACAGCATGAAGAGAAGAATTAGAATTAACATCAGTCCCTTCGGTAACAGACCGACTTCTGCCATAGGCGGAGTTGCATGATTGACCAGCAAACAGCATTCTGTACAATTATCTTTAAGGATCGTTATTTATGCTAATTTATACCCATTGCAACAACAAAACAGGTTCAAATGTAATTGACGTCTAGTAAGCGTGTAAAAAAACATGGCCGGTGTTATGTTGGCCCAGTCTACTTCGACCTAAAGCTGAGTTCCTCGTGGTTCCTGCAGCAGTAATAGCTAGAAGAGACAATGAACCTGACGGCGCTGTTCGTGATGCTGATGGCGGCGCTCGCGCTGTTCGCTGGCCTGGTCTCGCCGAGACACTCCGAGACAAGGCAAAGGCGAGAATATGTTTATTCTCGCCTTTGCCTTGTCTCGGAGTGCCGCTTCTATTTACATACACGCATCTAGGGTGGATATGGGTTGCCTCGGAGTGTCTCGGCAGAGAATACAGCCACCTAAGGGGCCGCCTCCATGAGCGAGAGAATCGTGGCGATATTATTGTCCGATCATTTTTTTTGTTCTACACCATACCTGGGAACCTTCTAGTTACCGAGATATTGGGGGTCAAAGTTCCAACTTTTTGACAAGTTTTTTTTTTATATACAAGTTTTGAATGTAAGATTTTTAATTTAAACACCTCCACGACCCCCGTACTATTCAATTCATCCATCAGCACAATGTTTTGCGTGCGTTACATTGAGTTCTACCACAAAACATGATTTACACCCCAAAAAAAAAAGTCGTTTCCCAGCAATAATTTTTGCGTGAAGTTAGTTAGTTTGATGTGCAGAATGCTTGGTTGACGGCTTCGTGATGAGGTCTTTTACACCCTGTATAGCTTGATTGGTCGTCGTGCTTACCTAGGTAAGCAATTTATCAATGTGTACGTCAAAAAGTGTCCACATTGGCTATTGTGTTCAGGACTCAATATTTAAACATACCAACATAATAATCAATCAATCTTGTTCATATTATATTTACACTGAAACCTTCTACTTTTCAAGTTTTATAATCATACTAGCTGTTGCTCGCGGCTTCGCCCGCGTGAAGTTCGGTAACTAAAGGGATGAATAGTATCCTACATGTTAATCCAGAATATACACTGTCTATGTGCCAAATTTCATTATAGAATAGAATATACTTATTGTAAAAACATGAGTATACATTCAATAATATGTGCAAGGGCTTTAAATAACAGGTAGATCTGCGTAATAATCACAATTATAATCATCAGAATCACCACCACTATTAATCACTATCACAATCACTATCACAATCACTATCACAATCACTATCACAATCACTATCACAATCACTATCACAATCACTATCACAATCACTATCACAATCACTATCACAATCACTATCACAATCACTATCACAATCACTATCACAATCACTATCACAATCACACAATCACTATCACAATCACTATCACAATCACTATCACAATCACTATCACAATCACTATCACAATCACTATCACAATCACTATCACAATCACTATCACAATCACTATCACAATCACTATCACAATCACTATCACAATCACTATCACAATCACTATCACAATCACTATCACAATCACTATCACAATCACTATCACAATCACTATCACAATCACTATCACAATCACTATCACAATCACTATCACAATCACTATCACAATCACTATCACAATCACTATCACAATCACTATCACAATCACTATCACAATCACTATCACAATCACTATCACAATCACTATCACAATCACTATCACAATCACTATCACAATCACTATCACAATCACTATCACAATCACTATCACAATCACTATCACAATCACTATCACAATCACTATCACAATCACTATCACAATCACTATCACAATCACTATCACAATCACTATCACAATCACTATCACAATCACTATCACAATCACTATCACAATCACTATCACAATCACTATCACAATCACTATCACAATCACTATCACAATCACTATCACAATCACTATCACAATCACTATCACAATCACTATCACAATCACTATCACAATCACTATCACAATCACTATCACAATCACTATCACAATCACTATCACAATCACTATCACAATCACTATCACAATCACTATCACAATCACTATCACAATCACTATCACAATCACTATCACAATCACTATCACAATCACTATCACAATCACTATCACAATCACTATCACAATCACTATCACAATCACTATCACAATCACTATCACAATCACTATCACAATCACTATCACAATCACTATCACAATCACTATCACAATCACTATCACAATCACTATCACAATCACTATCACAATCACTATCACAATCACAATCACATTCATGATCGTGATCACAGTCACGATCATCATTTTACCAATCATTATCATCGTAATCACAATCATTATTATTGTAATCACAATCATCATCATCACAATCTCCATCCTCGTCATCACAATCATTATCATCAGCATCATCATCACAATCATTATCATCGTTATCACAATCATTATCATCTTAATCACAATCATCATCGTAATCACAATCATTATCATCGTAATCACAATCATCATCATCATAATCATCAGCATCATCATCACAATCATCATCATCATTATCACAATCATCACAATAAATCAACAATAACCCTCTGTGTAGAAGCCGAATCCGCGATCTTCTGGATCTCAAAATAAATGCCATTTTCATAATCAGCGCCCCTGATAATCTCGGTATCGACACCCATATTGATGTTTAGACATTTCAACCCCATCGCACCCCAACAGGGAATGATGGAATTTCAGGTCCGCCACATTAAATCTTAAAATCGTTGTTTTTATAATACACCCGACTTAATTTACCATAAAAACAATACCTATGTTGAATTTCAGGCTTTGTTACCCCATTTTCCCCTTTAGGGGTTGAATTCTGAAAAAACCTGAAACACAAAATGTTAAATCATTTATCGATAGGAGTACTCCTGTTAAGTTTCGAATAAAGTAGTCTAACTTATCTTAGTTCCCCATGTAATCTTTGGACCCCTGTCTCAACCCCTTAGGGGGTGAATTTTGAGAAATCCTTTCTTAGTGCACCCCTAAACCTCATAAAGAACCTATGTGCCAGATTTGGAATCTCTAGACTCAGCGGTTTGGGCTGTGCATTGATTTTTAAACTTTGCCACCCCATTTCCCCCTCTTAGGGGTTGAATTCTGAAAAAATCGGAAACCCATTTCTACTCATTTATCAATAGGAGCACTCCTGTGAAGTTTCGGATAATTAATAGTCTAACTAATCTTGTTTCCCCATACAAACTTTGGAGCCCCGTTTAAGTGCACCCCTTTACTACATAAGGAACCTACTTGCCAAATTTGGAATCTGTAGACCCAGCGGTTTGGGCTGTACGTTGATAGATGAGTCAGTCAGTCAGTCAGTTTCTTCTTTTATATATTTGGATAGATATCGATCACTTTTGATCATATTATTAGAAAACAAAACTTCATCACAAGAAGAGATTAGTAGAAAGGACTAAATACTTTATCTGAACTGATCTATGATAATTTCAAGCGTAGACTTGAAAATAAACATTTAACAAACATCAAACAACACAACATCACGCGTGTAATCTCCAAAGGATTCGGCAGAGGTTTGCATACGCTCACATTTTGTTAGTCATGTTTAAGATCCCTGTATTATAGTGGTCGAGTCTATTAAATTGTCAACTGGGTCAAGAATTCGGGCTGCTACTGGCAAATTCCAAGTCCGCGATAATATGTGCTATTCAGTTGGCTTGTATAATTCAAAGACCAGGAATAGGAGTCACGATATTTTCACACCTACTTATTTATTTCCTGTCCATTCACACCACGTAATACAACTGTCATTCAATGTTCGTTCCACACAATGCGTTGTTAGTAGGTACAGGGGCACATGAGAGCACTGATATCAATAGGTATTGAAAATTTGCCAAATCCAGTCACAATGGTTCCGCTTATTGTACGGATGTGATTTATACAGTAAACGTTAGATGAAATAAAAATAGATTTCATATTATGGCAAATTAAATTGTGATTTAATGGAGGAAATCATATAAGAAGGTGTTCACGATCAATTTTATCTCACTATGTTGGTCTTGTAACATTTCCACTACTAATTTAGATACTAATATGAGTTTGGCTTATCATATTTATAGATAACGCAAGAATATTTAATGACGCAATCACTCAGATGCGCATAATTCCTAGAAATTAGCAAGAGTTTACTTAAACGTACTATATTAAGTCATTCATCATGATTTTGACGTGTACCATTTAGGGAATGGTAAAGTCCCGGTGTCGTTTTATCTCTGTGTACAAAAACACGGGTCAATATTAGTCTTACTTCACAAGTCATTACCAAGTACTTTCGTCTGTTCTCCGCGATATTAATAACGTGCACTGTGTTGAATATCTGTTAAAATTGTTGAAACCATGAAGTTCACTAAAATTTTTGTAATTTTAATCGTCGTGATCGCGCTTCTGTTGCCTTCTGAGGCAGCTCCCGGAAAAAATCCTGTGGGGGCAATAAAAAAAGCAGGAAAAGCAATTGTAAGTACCCTACAACTATTAAAACATCTAACTGTTTAATATGGGAGTAAGAGAAGAGTACCTAGAAGGATATGGCTTTTACCCAGCAGTGGGCCATAAAAGAATATAAAAAAACAAGTTTTAATAAATAAAGCAACGGTTAAAACTTTTAAGCTGGTTTTTTTTTTTTACTTTTTTTTTCATCTTTAAAGCAATTTTTTTAAAGGTACCAACTACCTTATGCCAAATAACACGAATAAATCTAAATGTGATCAGCATCTAATCTGCGCTCAAGAGCTGTCTGTGTCATCATTGCTATGGACTATTGACAGCAAACTAGCTCTTGAACGAGGGATAGTTTAACGCTGGTACTGTTCAGTTTAATTGGTGAAATTCCCACTTAATAATACTTTAAGGC
Organism: Xestia xanthographa; assembly: GCA_905147715.2. NCBI lineage: Eukaryota > Metazoa > Arthropoda > Insecta > Lepidoptera > Noctuidae > Xestia > Xestia xanthographa. Next base: position 15,279,198 of record LR990659.1, on the reverse strand, counting down.
AGGGGAAATCTGAGTGCCATTAAAGCGGTTACTCATAGCCTGCTGTTATAGTATACACGTCACCTATTTTGCTTTAAATGTGAAAAAAGGAATAACTATACCTACGTTAGTTAACTAAACAATTGGTCTTATCAGGAGAAGCCAAAATGTGCTTACTGCAACAAAAGAATTGGATCGGCTGAGCCTTCTTTACTTTTGTGTAATACGTGACTGTTTTCCTCAACATTTAAAACCGTATTTACCAAATAATATGACGGTTAAGATGAAAAATAATAATGGATTTTTATTTGACATTTGACAAAGACGAGGTTTCCTTTGTTCATAAACAATCATACACTAGCAAGCGATTTCGTGCAGTTCGAGAAGGTTTTCCGACTTGACACAATAAAAGATACTATTGTATTTTTTATTAGTACAATAGACAGTAGCGGCGTTAGGGGGGGGGCGAGGGTGGGCGACCGCCCAGGGCGCCGGATCCGAAAGGGCGCCGCAGGCGCCCCTTCATTTTAAAAAAAACAATGATCCTTAAGCGCTAGATTTTTACAAATTCCCTGGACTCCACACTAGGATACCCTGTGTCGTGGGGTCCAGTCTCTTCCCAAGTAAAGTTTCATTATCAAATGCGTGAGAGTGAGGCAGGCCCGGACTGGCCATACGGGCAAATCGGGCAAATGCCCGATGGGCCAGTGTGCCCGACTGGCGGTTGACTTTATTTTCTATTTAAAAAAAAACATCGCAATATATCGATTAAAATAATGTCCTATCGAGGACCTAATTCCATTTACTCTTGGACTCTAACTGTAGTTATGGTACCCCCTAGAACTGTGGTCGTCACACTTTTCTGGTGAAGGGTAACAATGTGAGGTATCACTGCAGGCCGCACATTCTTGTATCATTTTAGTTGACACACCAATCTATGGACATATTTTTATCAGCTGTCCAAACGCGATTGCCCTGATTTTGTATGGCAATTGTTACCTGTGACCAATGTGATATCTTTATTTGCCAACTCAATGAACTAACTAGCAAACAATTTTTGATTTAGATTGCACGAGTAAGTTTACACCTACCCGCATCTATTTAATTAATTTCTTGTGCAAAATCATATTTTGATATTATCTACTGAAATCGTTTGTTTTGTTGCGGGCCGCATAAATATCACCCGAGGGCCGCCATGCGGCTCGCGGCCCTCTGTATGACGACCACTGCCCTAGAGGCTCAGGATTTTTCAATGTTTTTAATTTTCCTGCCTGATGCCATAGAATTAGTAATTACGTAACAATTTGTAGCGTACCTACAGTAAGTACAATCACACTCAAACTTAAATATTTTTAAGGCTTAAAATGAGCCTCTGGGAACTCGTACTACCGCTAGAAACTTAAATATTTTTTACAAAACTTTTTAAATTTTATTCTAGGCAAGATGTAAAAAATTTCGAGCTCGCTTCGTTTGCTCTTGTAACCTACTTTCTCTTGGATCTTTACATTGTCAAGCAATTAACTCCAAGAGGTCGAAACAATTCTAACCTGTCCAAGGCAAGGTATCAAAAATTTTCGAGCTCGCTTCGCTCGCTCTTGCAACCTACTTCCTCTTGAATGTTGGCTTTGTCTGCAACTCGACCAAGTAACTCTTGTATGGGTCGAAACAATTTAACCTGTCCAAGGTAGGGTGTTTCAATTTGCGAGCTAGCTTCGCTCTTTCTTGGAGCTTTACTTCTTTTTGTTTTTAAAATTGTCTCCTTATGTCGAGTAGTAGAGCGGAGAGCTTAAATATTTTTTAGTTCCTAGACTTTTCAAATAACTCTTTAAATTTAGTACTTCTATCAAGTATTTTAGCAAATTCGTTTTTACTGGCACCTTTCTGCGATCTCCTCACCCCCCCCTCTGAGTCAAAAACTGGCACGCCCTCGTTTGACAGCGTCGCTATTCTCTTAGTTTCAAGTCTAAAGTCACACTCTAGCATTTCAGCCTAACATTATATTTTAAACGTTTCCTTTGGTTGATTCAAAATTTACATTAGTAGTTTTCCTTTCTCTTGAGAGTGGAGGGCCGACCGTCTCTTTACATGCCCGGGCCGGTTTTGGGACCCAGTCCGGGCCTGGAGTGAGGTGTTGTGTGTGTTCACGTCGAACTAGTGGTGGAGCGCGCAATTCACTCGCCTGGTGGCCAATTAATAAAAGAGTTCGCCGTTCTAAAGGCTAGAAAAGTATGTTTTTATTAGTTACACTAGCTTCTGCCCGCGACTTCGTACGCGGATCCTGTTGCTTATGCCAGCGACAACGGGGTCGTCAAAATCGAAGATCTGAAACGTCTGATGTCGAATTTTAAGAGCCCCGGGACGGGAATACAACGGGATGCGCGAGACGATTCGAGACGTTCCAGATCTTTCATTTTTGTAAGTCAACAGGAAATGCCCATCAGACTAAACATTTTTATAAGTCAACAGGAAATGCCCATCAGACCAAAAACACTTGCTGAGACGTCATTCCTATGTGTTATGGTGTAGCTGGGCTCTTGGAGTTCTACAACAGGTGTTCCAGATCTTCGAGGTGTTCCAGATCTTCAAATTTATTCTCACAGCAGAAAATGCTCATCACGTAGAACAATTTTTGCTATGGTATCATTTTTGTATCTCTTATAGTTCAGCCGGTCTGTTGCGGTTCTGCATCAGGTGTTCAAGTTTCCAAGATAAATTATAGCCTATATCTTGCCCAGACTTAATACCTATACAACAACAAAAAAATCATTCAAATCCGTCCAGTAGTTCCGAAGATTAGCGTGTACAAACAAACAGACAAACAGACAAACAGACAAACAGACAAACAGACAGACTTTCTTTTTTGGATTCGTGCTCTATTACTGTTTCTAAACCCCCCTCAATTATTTATTTTTTAATATATTCAATGTACAGACACAGTTTTTCTACTGTTTTATTATATGTATATAGATTATACCTATCCTTTGCCTTTTTTTCGTATGGGTTTAAAATTGCAGTTAGGGGGCGCGCTAGAAATCTCGCCCAGGGCGCTGGTAGTGCTAAAACCGGCACTGACATAGACATAACCCTTTCTGTAATAAATTCTCTAAACTTTACTTTACCCAACAGGTTTGCACCAGGCAAACCTGTTGGGTAAAGTAAAGAAGAACTATGCGCTCACGCAGATCTACTGACTCGAGCCACATCTGTTTTTTACTAGATAGACCTATTTTCAGAAGTTGTAAGGTTGTAACTTGTTTTTTTTTCAGGGCAAAGGACTTCGTGCGGTAAACATCGCAAGCACGGCGCATGATGTCTACAGTTTCTTTAAGCCAAAGCACAAGAAGAGGCACTAGGGATAAATTCAATCAATTGCACTACAATCAAGAAAATACTTAATTATAATTAGTGAATGCAAGTTTTCCCAAAGAGTTTCTATGTTTTATGAATTGTCTAGTCATAAAGACTGCCTGAGTTAGCTAAAAAGTTTGACAAAAGATTTTTTTTTTTTTAACTTTAATTTCCACAGCAATTGAGACGATTTGACTTCTGACTTTCAAAATTCATTTAAGTTAATAATATAAGTATTTATTTAATAAATTAATAACTATGTTCTACTTGTCTTTCTATATAACTATCTTCTTGAGCATGTGCCAAACGTATTGTGAGATAAGACATTGATAAGTTTATGACCCTGATCCCTTCGCTAGCGGCTCTTTAGTCAACTGATCCCACACAGGTGGGACCCGCGGGTCCACTTGACCTAGTGCATGTTTGAATTGGCCATTTCCATGGTTAGAGATCAATCATTATGTCCGCAATTTAGTTGCCTACTTAAATAGAATATAAAAAGACTAATCACGTAACCGATACACGTTCTGTGCATAATGGAACTATGTTACATTTAAAAAAAATGCGGGAAAATTTTGGCCTGGCAGGTGGGCCTTGACTGTAACAATGCAATTTAAATCTTAATATTTCGCAAATGGAGAACTAAGTCGAAAAATGGTTTCATAAACTCGCAATATTTTGGAACGACCTATCTAACGCCACCCCACATCATGAGAAATACTTAATTGTAATCAGTTTTTGTCTCTCCTGAAAACTTGCCATAACTTAATTATTTAACAATACTACGTAGTTTAGTAAATTAACTTCCAAATATGTTCTTATACTTTAATAGTCTATACATATAATAAAACAGTAGAAAAACTGTGTCTGTACATTGAATATATTAAGAAAAAAATAATTGAGGGGGGTTTAGAAACAGGAAAAGAACACGAATCAAAAAAAAAAATTCTGTCTGTTTGTCTGTTTGTCTGTTTGTCTGTTTGTTTGTACACGCTAATCTTCGGAACTACTGGACGGATTTGAATGATTTTTTTGTTGTTGTATAGGTATTAAGTCTGGGCAAGATATAGGCTATAATTTATCTTGGAAACTTGAACACCTGATGCAGAACCACAACAGACCAGCTGAACTATAAGAGATACAAAAATGTTACCATAGCAAAAATTGTTCCACGTGATGGGCATTTTCTGCTGAGAGAATAAATTTGAAGATCTGGATCACCTGATGTGGAACTCCAAGAGCCCAGCTACACTAACATATATATAGGAATGACGTTTTAGCAAAAGTTGTTCAATCTGATGAGCACTCTCTGTTGACTTATAAAAATCGAAGATCTGGAACACCTGTTGTGGAACTCCGAGAGCCCAGCTACACCATAACACATATAGGAATGACGTCATAGCAAAAGTTGTTCAATCTGATGAGCACTCTCTGTTGACTTATAAAAATCGAAGATCTGGAACACCTGATGTGGAACTCCAAGAGCCCAGCTACACTAACATATATATAGGAATGACGTTTTAGCAAAAGTTGTTGAATCTGATTAGCACTCTCTGTTGACTAATAAAAATCGAAGATCTGAAACACCTGTTGTGGAACTCCGAGAGCCCAGCTACACCATAACACGTAGGAATGACGTCTTAGCAAAAGTTGTTCGGTCTGATGGGCATTTCCTGTTGACTTTTATCTTGGAAACAAACACCTGATGCAGAACCGCAACAGACCAGCTGAACTATAAGAGATACAAAAATGGTACCATAGCAAAAATTGTTCCACGTGATGAGCATTTTCTGTTGAAGATCTGGAACACCTGATGTGGAACTCCAAGAGCCCAGCTACACTTTAACATATGTATAGGAATGAAGTTTTAGCAAAAGTTCTTCAATCTGATGAGCACTCTCTGTTGACTTATAAAAATCGAAGATCTGGAACACCTGTTGTGGAACTCCAAGAGCCCAGCTACACCATAACACATAGGAACGACGTCTCAGCAAGTGTTGTTTGGTCTGATGGGCATTTCCTCTTGACTTATAAAAATGTTTAGTCTGATGGGCATTTCCTGTTGACTTACAAAAATGAAAGATCTGGAACGTCTCGAATCGTCTCGCGCATCCCGTTGTAATCCCGTCCCCGGGCTCTTAAAATTCCACATCAGACGTTTTGAGGTCTTCGATTTTGACGACCCCGTTGTCGCTGGCATAAGCCACAGGATCCGCGTACGAAGTCGCGGGCAGAAGCTAGTAATAAATAAATCCTCGTAATGTACGCTTTGCTTGAATCATCGGGATTTTCCGGGCTTTTCCTTAGTCATTTGGTTTTACAGGAGCAACGTCAATGTTTAACTATCTGCACTTTATTTACCCAATTACCAACATGACTAAATGACATAACAATAACACCACAATAATATAATGAATACAGACTTATGACCAGATGTTCTAAATCGTACATACCCCATACTCCATAGAGTATCTCATGAAAAATGATCTTCACATCCATATCTGTGTTTAAGACTACCCCAATTAATCATATGCCTTATACTGACACGTCTGTGCCGAAGCCCGAGGGATTGACGTTATTAATGATTACTAAGTACTTATTTTAAGATACTAAATATCTACATCCACTATATACTTAACACGAACCAGTGAGACGTCTAAAAAACATAGCCGCAATTCTCAGATAGCCAGTTTGTTAGTAGGCACCTGCCTAGATATACCTTCCCAGGTATATCCTCATAATTTAATTGCCATTCATTATAATGGATTCTAAATCATAAGATAAACTAGCAACATTTAATAAATCGATTGAACATTTAATAGCTCATTCCTTACTATAATGACTTGGTAAACTCAACTCTTGATAGTCTTCTAGTAAATTAACAATTACAAAGGGAACGAATGTGTCATATCGCACGTGTGGGTTAAAACACGCTTTTAGAAATGTACGCTCAACGATCGAATGGCAAGTTGTCAGCGAAAGCAGCAAAGTTTATTTCACCTTTTCCTGTGTACGGTTTATAAAAGCCAAGTCAGTTTTACTGTTGGTTTCAATTGCATGAAGTGATTCGGAGTCGAGACACAGCGAACGAAGGCACGATGAAGATCGCGTTGGCAATTGTTTTCGTAGTGTCATTATGTTTGCACGTATCTGTGGTGACGTGTGCCCCGTCCAGTGCGCCGGCACTGACTGGGGCATTACCTGGCACGGTCACGACTTCCACCGCGATGCCTTGGACGCAGAAAATCAAAGATGGACTGGTATGTGGATCTAATTTTTTTAAATTAAAATAGTTTATTGCTGCCTGACTGTTCTGAGTTTTATCAACACTTTGTTATTCGCACTGAAAAGAATATGGCCTACCTAAGTATCATCATACAATAATTTAAATCAGATAACTATAAGCAAATTATGCAATTTTGTAGCTTTGTTTCCTGTTACTATTGATTATAAAACAATAATAAGGAAAATCTCTTATGACACGTTACTTATTCGATAGAGCAATTTGCAAATTGTTTGATTTAATTTGTTGTTCTTTATACGTAAGATATAATCTAGTTCAGTAGAGGACTGTCAAACCGGGATGTAACAATATAGAACCTACATTTTGCAAAAGGGACATTTTGCGAAAGGGACATTCTGAGAAAGGAACATTTTGCTACCTGTAGTCATTTTGAGAAGTAGTCATTTTGCGACTGAGCCATTTTTAACCGACTTCAAAAAAGGCGGGGGTTATATGTTCGTGTGTATGTATTTTTTTTTTTTTTATGTATGTTACCTGATTTCTCTCCCATTTGTGGACCGATTTTCAAAATTCTTTTTTCGTTTGATAGAGTACACTCCTGAGGTGGTCCCATTTTAATTTGGTGAAGATCTGATGCTGACCTTCGGAGATATACAATGGAACTCTTCAAAAAGAGACGACAAATCTGTTGTGATAGCTCCAATCGGTTGGATGTTCATTGTTTATACAATATCATGACGGGACATCACGCCTGTATGCTCTGAGGGGGTACGCAGAAGTGTACAATTTACCTGATTTCTCTCCCATTTGTGGACCGATTCTCAAAATTCTTCTTTTATTTGAATAAGTATACTCCTGAGGTGGTCCCATTTTAATTTGGTGAAGATCTGATGCTGATCTTCGGTGATATACAATGGAACTCTTCAAAAATAGACGGCAAATCTGTTGTGATAGCTCCAAACAATGAACATCCAACCGGGATGTTCATTGTTTAAACAACATCATGACGTAACATTACACCTGTTTGCTCTGAGGGGTACATAGATGTGTACAGTACACCCAGATTTCGACAGTTATGGCATGTTATGTTCCATTTATTGGGGATAAGCCTATTACCATGACATGTATTGTTAACCATGTACAATGAATGCATAGCAAATATTTGTAAGTATAGGATATTACAACTAAAAATGGAAAAATAAAATAAAACTTTTTGCCAAAAATAAAACCGACTTCAAAAAAAACAACAAACAAAAAAAACACAAAAAGAAAAGGACAAAAAAGTGAAAAATAACTTTAGCTTCAGAAGCCGGTGAGAAAAACACCAAATCAATCAAAGGTCAAGTTTCAGAAGTCGGTGACAAAAACACTAAATCAATTAAACAAGGTCACCGACTTCTGAAGCTTGACCTTTGATTGATTTGGTGTTTTTCTCACCGGCTTCTGAAGCTAAAGTTATTTTTCACTTTTTTGTCCTTTTCTTTTTTTGTCACTTAATATTCGTTCTGTTTTTCCAGGGCACATTCTTCAAAGGAGCTGCTATAGCCAGTGCTGTCCAGCAAGGGTTCCAGAACTCTCGCACCCACAAACACAAGCCATCATCAACAGCATCATTAGCACCAGCAAAACATTAAATTACTATTCAATCTTGTATAATTAATTACAACAAAATACACTAACTATTTAATTACCCATTAGTCATGATCAAACCAAGTTTTCAATATTTTAATAAAACTATTAAGAGCCTATACTACCTCAGATTAGCAACTCTATTTGTGGTGGTTCAAACTTCGTTTATAATACTGTTAAAATAAAGTTCCAATCAGCTTGCACTGCAAAGTGGTTGTTATGTCAGTCACTGCGGCCGAATAGTGCGAAATTAGTGGTTTTTATTCTTTATAAAATCAAATTTTAGGCTTTTGGAAAAAATAGAAAACATAAGGCCTGCTTTATAGTTAGTTCAGTTAGTATGCAAAGTTTCATGATCTAATTTGAAGTACTTTTTGAATACCAGCGGTTTATTGTTCGATTTGTAGGTAACTTTGGGATTTTTTTCTATCGAGATATTTTATGAAATCGTGTTTTTGCCAAATATAAGACCTAACATTAATTCTCAACTTTACCATATATTTATTTCAAAATTAATGCTGCAGTATTTTAGGCGTAACTGAGGATCATGCTAAGCCATTTGAGGTAGTATAGGCCCTTAAGCTAGCAATAAATATAAATAAACAGATGTTTTACTTACCTCAAATTGTTATTTTCAATAGACAATTTAATGCTTAGTTTTAAGAACCTATATCTACTTTTAATCAAAACACCCAGATGTTAAATGCTGAGTTTATTATTAAACTAGCTGATGCCCGCGGCTTCGCCCGCTCGCAAATTATATACTAAAACCTTCCTATTGATTTACATCTATTAAAAAAAACCCGCATCAAAATCCGTTGCGTAGTTTTAAAGATATAAGCATACGTAGGGACAGACGCGACGGGCGACTTTGTTTAATAATATGTAGTGATTAGGTTAATAGAACCTAAGTTTTTTAAAGTTGAAAAAGTATGAAAAACCCGCACAATGTACATGGAGGAAAAACTCTTAAACTTTTTTTCAAGAGAAACATTAAGTACTTTATTTTTACACAATGTTCACGGCTATTGTTAAAGTTGAATAAAAGAGCATCTTCAGCCGTCGTGAACAAAGATACGCGCATTGTGTACAGTTCGCCGACATATATCAAAAGTTATGAAAGACGTGGACACTGGAAAAACAGGAGACGGTCTACTAACAACTGGACTGTGGCCAACAAAGGAATGAAGCCGACACGAGGTGCCGCCCACTACACTTTGTGTTCACAAGTATTGATCGTTATTAGTATATTTATCACTAATGTTTATAAATATTAAAACTTAACTTGATTCATTACCTTGTTGGTCTAGTGATTGCAAACGTGACTGCTGCTGCTCCTGAGTTCGATTCCCAGGTCGGGCAGTGTTATTTGGTTTTTTCAAAATTCCTGAAATTTAGTAGTAGCCATGGAGTCTGAATTTCTCCCCGGTTGATGGCAATAGGCTCGCCCCCTATTACATGGGACTTAAAGCATAAATGTGGAAATACTAATGGGTACACCTCTACCTAACCCTTCGTGGATTACAGGCGTGGTGTTATGTTATGTAACATTAAAACTTCTAGAAAATAACATACTAAAAAGCTAAAAATGTACACATTGTGGGTTTGGTAAGTCATTGTTATGGAGCAGTAATCACTGTTAGAGTTACAGAATCAAGTAATTAACTTAACAACTCTTACAGATATTCGTAAAATGTTACTTTTAAGAGGACTCTCTTGATTATGGTTAAACAAAATAAAAAATAAATATTGCTAGACATTACACACAGCGACATCTAGTGCCATTATAGTGACATTATAAATTATTGTATTTAATATTTGCATGCCATTGTTCGCAAACGTGATGATCTGTATTTATACTTATTTTAACATCTCCTGCATGCTGACAATTTGTATGTATTGTACTCATGTTTGTGCAAATAAATAAATGATTATGATTATGAGTGCCTCACTAAGAAACGAGGCTTGTGTCGAACGTGTGAAACAAATACATTCTTTTTACTTTACGAAGTGGTATGAAGAAAAGATGTACATTTTTTAAAATTTTACTTTGCCTATAACCTAAGTAATATTAACAAAGAGAACCAGTATTGCATTATCTGCCAGGCTGCACTACATGCAGCATACTGCATACGTAGGTACTGCGTACGTGCATGCGTACTGCATGCTGCATACTTGCTTGTATACTTTCTTCTAGAGTATTTTTAGTGAGAGTTTTTTTTTTTTATATTTCTCTTTGTTCATACGTGTAGATTAGGAAAATAGGAAACAAATACACGTGTGAATAAAGTGTAACAGGAAAATGAAACGCTTCGAAAATAAACGCTAAGAGAATCATCTAAAAATACACCACGTTGTTTAATTTTGGTCTCTATTTATTTTGTAAGGTAAGTAGGTACTATACATACATACAAAATGGTTTTACAAATTAATCAATAAGGACATGTTTACAACGGAAAAAGAAAATTCTTATGTTATTCTTAAAAATAAATAATTTTAACATGGGAGCATAAACTACTTCTTCTACTACCGAACTCTTTAGATCATTCTTCTTACAAAGAAGATAATTACGTTTGTTGACGAGTGCTTCTAGAATCTCTGTAAGTTCCTTTACTTTTTTCTCTAAATCAGTTTTCCCTCTGAAAGATTATAAAATAGTATTGATTGACTTTTAGGTACATACGTAAATCAGAGTTGCATGAATTGTAAAAGAAAAGATTGTTGAAATACAGATTTGAAACGATAGACATGATTGTATGTGGCTTTTATAGCAGTGATAGCATAGTGGTGTGACCGTCGTCGGACCGCCAAGTCATAGGTCTCCAGTTCGAACCCAAGCCACGCACCTCTTATTTTTCGGATTCATGTGCGTATTGTATATAATTATTACTAGCTTCGGTGAAGGAAACATTGTGAGAAAACCACCATGCCTGAGATATTTCTTGACGTCATGTAAAGCCAAGTCAGAGGCCCATGGGCAGCATAAAAACTCCGACACCAGGTTAGGTACTAACCACACGATAAATAAGAAGAATTTAATGTTAAATGAATTAAAGATTTTGTATATCACAATTTTTTTTTTGATTTTTTTTTTATGAGTCTAACACTCAAATACAAGAAAAAAAATGTATTTTATTTTGAGCGCTATAATAGAAATAATCAAACTTTCTCGGGCATATTTAAAAAAAAAATGTTTGTCCATATCTAAACCATAATCACACATCTAAACTGAGATTTCTGATGTGATTATGGTATAGATATGGCCACAAAATTTAAAAAAAATATGCCTGAGAAAGATTGATTATTTCTCTAGTCAGCGCTTAGTATTGTATTAATTAGTATCTGAGTGCTATACTCTTAAAACACTCAAAAACAAGAAAAATTGTAATAGCCCTCCATTCGTTACTGAAAATTCAATCGCAAAAAAGACCCTAACTAGGACCAATTGTTCTGAAAACAACACAACTGTTGTTTCACAATATCAAAGAACAACGACAGAGTCTCTATTCATAAGAAAACCCGAATAAATAAGCTACCCTTTGTGGGTTTCACTTTTCTGTTTAGGTAGCGATTGTAAATGAAGCAAATGGCATTTTTAAAAGGAGTCTAGGAAAAACAAAGTGCGCCATATGCCGCTTAACGAACCTTTTCTAGAATATGTAATGACCGATGAATTATTAAAAGGCTACTTACGTTATCGTTAGAATATCTTCGGGGACCTCTGGTTGAAGCGATTCTAGTTGTGACTTTAATTCATCAACCATGCTTTGACGTTTCTCTAGTTCATCTTGCAGTTGTTTAATAGTATTGTTGACAGTTTCTGTCTTCTTATTGGTTTCTTCTTCATCCTAATTTAATGTGAAAACAGGAATTAGTTATTTTTTTAATTCATTTTAATTTTATTGTTAGTTTAGAGGAAATTATATATGTATATTGTTGCACTGAATCTCACGTTGGAATGTGTTGCGGTGTTATGGTGAAATTTTCAATTATTTTTATCTATTCATATAAATAACAAAACAGTAACGAAAGAAAAACTGTACATTGAGAATTTTCGAGGAAAAAATAAGTGGCTTTTATTATAAAAACGTAAAGTGACTTTTTAGAATTTTTGTCTGTGTGTATGGTACGGCTTCACGCCAAAACTACTCGATAGATTGAATTGAAATTCAGCAAAAATGTTCTTTGTAAACCAAGGAAGACTTTAGGCTACATATTCTCACGTCGTGTGTTATGGGAGGTAAGCAATATTGATTTTAAAAAGATTTTGTTTTTGTTTGTTTTGAATGCACAAAATGACATGTTATATATTTATTTTTATTTTATGTAGTTAAAATAAATCAAATATAAGATACATGCAGCGACATCTATTTTACAAAAATGGTACTAATAAATAAAAAATGTGCTTACCAGATAACTTTTAAATCGACTCACAGGCTTTAAAAAAACGTTATGATAGCTAAACATACTCTAGATTAGTCTACATAACGCTGTTTTGAAAATCTACATTGACGCAGACGAAGTTGCGCGGGTCAGCTAGTAATAAAATAAAATACGTACGTAGTATCCACGTGTTTTTCTGAAACGATCCGCTATTTCTTCTAGCTTGTCTTCATACTGCCGTCTGTAATTTTTTTATTTTTATAAATTCTTATTATAGGTGTGAAGAATGCATTGTACTAGTGGGACACCTATATTATAACTGAAATACTGAATTAAGCCTGTTATAATTCAAAACACTAAATAATAGAATAGTTTCGTCACGAGAAACGTTGAACCATTCTAGGTACATAAGTAGGAGTTGCACAAAGGCGGGATGCGTTTGGCACTATCGGATATTGCGGTCGTAAGCAAAGATGCTGATCATGCGCGTTAACCAGCTTATGCAATATCTTGGCTGAGAGATGTTCTCAAAAGATGCAGAACTGGGGAAGGTTACTCCGATTTCTTTAGAGTGTTATGTGAAACAACTAAACACGATCACTAAATCAGGCATTCCTCAATGTAGACGAGAAAGTATTTCAGTGTCATGTACATACCACAAATTGTACATAGATCATTACTTCGGCACCGTCAAATCTACCTTCTTTTTTTTTTCGGATGGGAAATCATCAAATGACTTCTCCCGCTCTGGGCGGACCAGGAGGGAGTGTCAGACTTTTACTGACTAAAACCCATCCATGTTCCTTCATCGCCCTTTGTGTTCCGGGGCCACGGTATCTCTTTCGAACAGTCCCGCAACCCCGGCAGGACCGTCAAATCTACCTTCCTTCTTTCATTGAGGCCGAGTAAGCTTCACAGTTTTATTCCTGTTTAATAAATCATTACTCTTTAGAGGTATTCGAAGTGAAGGAGACAATGAAAATCAAGAATAGGGTGTCATTCAATAGAAAACCACTGAACCGTTTTTATTCGTACATTCGGAGACACTGAGTCTTTTGTCCAAGGGGTATCGTATTACCCAATATTAACTGGGTTGTGGAGGTCAGATAGGCAGTTGCTCCATGTAAAATACTGGTATTCAGCAGCATCTGGTAAAACTGGAATCCGACCCCAACATAGTTGGGAAAAGGCTAGGCTGAGCTCGGAGTTTGGAACTGTTGTAATATTGGAGGGTATATTCTTCGGAAAGCACGTTAAGCCGTCGGTCCTGCGCCTGATTTCTTTCCGATCGGGTCGGATTGCCGTCCCATCGGACTATAAACTCACTAATATCTCCCGCGGCGATGGATAATGTCCGCCGAGATTGGCAGCCGTGACTTTTGCAGGAAAATAATTAATAATCTCCCTTTCGACTGCCACCCTAACATAGCCTCAATAGGCAAAATAATCTAAATTGAATGCCACACAAGCGTTTAAGTACCTACCCCAGCTAGACCAAAGACCTACTTACTCAAGATATACACACTAAACCGTAGTCTGAAACTAATTAAATCTTGTGATTACCAAAACTCCTAAGGCCAAAGGCTTAAACTTACATGAGAAGTTCTGTTTCCTGAGTTTCTTGCTTCAGAGCACTAGCCAGTTTACGTTGAGTGTCCCGAGCTCGCTCTACGCTTTTGGTTATATCATCGCTCTGATGCTTCAACTGCATACGTTTAGCAGTTAGTCGGACTGCAACAAATAGTTCAGATATAGTTGGTGCCAGTTAAGATTGCAATATCGGCCATTGCCCTTTTCCTAATATCTCTTCGTACGAACCAAAACAAATGAACCATGTATCGTTTTTCATTAGCAAAAATGTTGAAGATCACGATAGATGACGATTCAAGACTTGAACAGGCTATTTTTGGTTTTCAAAGAAAAGAACTTTCATAAATGTAGGCGGGTCAATGACCACTATTGCGATCTTAACTGGTAGCAACTGTAGAATGATTTGTAAAACAGCCACAAATTGGCTCGTTTTATAGGAACCGATCCTTGGACTGGACGTGGGTACCACTCCTTGTAATGCACACTACTTCTGTCATAACAAACAGATATTATTGTTGCTGGGGAGTTAGTTTCATTGTTTGTCTATTTTAGAAGTGAAGGCGTTTTGTGGATACTTTTTGCTGAAATTAAATAAATTGCGTTTCTTTTTGATTTTTGTATAAAATGTTCGCATTGTTTTCTTATCATAGGTACACGATCCTTCAGTGATTTAGGTAGCATAAATTGTTTATTATAGTGCACATGTCGTCGAAACAAAAATATTACCGCGCTATTAACGCCAGTCATGCCCAAAAATTGCAGCTTACGAATACCTACTCTCTCGGTGTGACTTTGGTAAATACTGCAAATTAATTAATTAATTTCCAAGATCTTACGTAGGTACTGATTACTACTGATGGCGTTACTCTGGTGGCTAAGAAATGCTTTCACAGCGATATTCATTTGTCTAGGCCTTTTTGTCTGTATTAAGAAAACCGTTGAATCCTGCCTAGTTAGGTACCTACATTACAATTGAGCCAACAAAGCGTGGAAGACGAATTCGATTTGATACAAAGTTGTTTCCTTCTGTTCGAGTTTAAATCGAACACTAAGCGAAAATGCATAATTGCATCGAACGCAAGTATGCACATTCTCTCGTTCACCAAAATGTGGGCCAGTTCGTGTCTAGATCTCATTAGAGACACCGCGTACTCAAAAACCATTACCAAAACCATTACCATTACCATTGTCTTGTAATTAAGTGTTGTAGTGATTTAATATATAGCTATTTCTCTTACAATTCGAGACTTTAACTTTTACCATAAACCATATCCTAATAATACGAGAAAGGAGTGTTAGGTCACCATAGCGCCAAGCACTACTTTTTACACCTTCAGTATCTTAAAAAAAAAAACCGGCTAAGTGCTAGTCGGATTCACGCACAAAGGGTTTCATAGCACCAAACAATAAAATAACAATGTTTTTAACACTCATTCATAGGTCGAATAACACTTAACAGCGAAACTAAAATTTTACTTTAATAGTAAATATGCTATTGAAAGATAAAGTGGCTGCTGCAGTTTCACGAAAAGTCCCATTTCTCAAAAGCTTAAAATCAAGTGTTATTCAAACCAATTTTTTGTTAAAAGTTGTTTTTATGATCTGCAAGCTCATATTTTTTCAGAATTTTACTCAATAATTGTGTCTGCCCACAATTTTTTAGTAAGAGTAGGTAGTTTAAAAGCAAAACAATTTTTACGGCTTTATAAAAATTAGGAACCTCGATATATTTTTTTAAGAGCTCTGGATAGACCACACAGAACTAAGTAGATTTTTTTTTTTCAGCCATCAATTACATGGACCTATAAACAGTACACACAGGTCCTATTTTTGTTTTATACATAATTTCACTTCGCTTTTGTGTAGCGATTCATAAGAAAACATCTACTCTTCAAATTTAAAATTTGTGGCCAACAGTCTCGGAGTAAAACGGCTGTGATATACGAACGGACAGACAGACGGACAGAGCGAATCTATAAGGGCTCCGTTTTTTTTCAATTTGGCAACGGAACCCTAAAAAATAACTAGAAATCATGTGGAGAGGCTTTATTCCAGGAGTGGGATAGTGGAAGCTAGTAACGATCAGAAGAAATCGATCATAAATAGAATGAATCTCATGTCTGATGACCGATTGACATTGGATGTCGTGCAGAAATTCCTTATTACTAATAAATACTTTACCATTTTCAAGTTTCAAACGTTCAATTTCGGTGTTCAATGAACGGGTAACCCTGAGTGCGGTCATCGTCTCTCGGTATTTCTGCTCGTTCTCCGCATCCAACGCGGGCAATGCTGAGCGCTGAGGTGTTAAAATTAGTAGTTAAGTAAGATTTTGTAACATTACGATGGTATCACGGCACGATGACACTTTAAGACCTTGACCCGAGCCTTGTCAAGTTGAGCCTGCTTAAGTAACTAACGCTTATACGACAACAACTGATAATCCATTAGGAATAGGTATAGGACACCGGTAGTTACCTAAGCTTGTAGCAACATGGCGACCGGATCTGCAATGTTCTAACCGCACTCCGGATCATGTGAAATACAGCTAGTATTTACCTCTGTTTAATCCTAAATAAACATTGCTAGATCATAATGTAACAAACAACCTCGTGCGTGACAAGCGAGGCCTAAGCCCCTGGGCCTGAACAACCTACCTATTATTCTTTATTTAAAAATCGACATTAATTAACTCATCTTTTAGCGCATGGCTAAAATCGAAATTATCATCGCCATCTTGTTTTTTTCAATTCATAAAACTTTTTCATAATGTTTACCGAAAGCGACCCCTGACAACGTCAATCGAGCACCTAAATCCCGTTGATATATTTTATAATCATAGACTCAGAATGACCGAATGATGTTTTTTCGGAAAATTAGTGAAGATCAATTTGTACCTAAACTTCAGATACGTTTTGACACAAGCAACGATTAGCAGACAGGAATAACTACTGCTCATTCTTGAAGCTCAGGCAAATAAACTGGTTGTAATGGAAGAATTATTGATGACCTTTGATTATATAATGTCTAGATGGAGCGTCAAGTGCGCGCAAACGTGTCAAAAAATATCAGCCAACTGTTGGCTTACAAGTTCTTACTCGCCGATTAGTGCCGATCGTGCCGCTTTGGCGTCACCACGTATTACGCGCGTTAGGTAATAAACAAATAACAGCGATAAAATGACGGTATGTGCTATTAAACTGTGCCGGAATTATACAGGAAGGGTAAAAAATACCAAGCACATCGCCTATCATCGATAAGTAACCAAAAAACTATATTTATTTCTGTTTTGTTTCTAGGAACATAAAATTACGCCATATTTTATCAGTGTTGCCAGTTTCTTTTTTTCATTCTCCCAACAGAACGTCATTTTTTGTGGGTAAATTAGTTAGTCTAGGGTTACGTTTATATTATTTAGTTGGTCTACTTTATTTATCGATTTAAAAAAAAGGTGGAATTTATAAATTCGTATTAAGTCTTTCTATGATTTTGAGGTCGATTCCAAGTAAAACTTGTTATTATATTAGCTAGGTAATTATTTTACTTGATACCGACTTCATGTTCACATTTTAGTCATTATTAGCTGACCCGCGCAACATCGTCTGCGTCACATGAGCGTACCTACCTACCTACTATCTACCTACCTACCTACCTACTACCTTCCTACCTACTACCTACCTACCACCTACCTACCTACCACCTACCTACCTACCTACCTACTACCTACCTACGACCTACCTACCTATTTCTCACCGTTTAAACCTTCCGTGAACTTCCACAAACAATTCAAGACCAAAAATAGCCAAAGTCAAAGTCAAAGTCAAAATTGTTTATTGCTAATCCATAATGTGCAATTACAGGTGGTAGGTAAATAAAAACATAGAAACAATTATGGACCCTGTCGGGCACAGCAAATTCAGTAAATAAATCTGTAGAGAGGAAGACCGCTTTTTTACTTTTCAGTTTAAAAATGTTTCCTATCCTATTAAGTATTTCTTAATCCCATCCATTTACTTAATCTATTAATATTATACTATCCATTATTTTCAATCCATACCTATCTTATATATTTAAGTGTATTTAAATTGCTTATTTGTTTAGTCACTTGAAAAATGATCATTATATTAGCATCGTAAATTCAATTTCAATTAACACAAACAATTCACATTGTGTTTGTACTAACAACAATAATAATAATAACAATGAAATCAATAAAAACTTAAAAAAAACACATTCATCATACTAGTAACACATAAATATTAACAACATAATTATTATTTCTCATCAAACACAAAAATCACATAAAAATAAAAAGTTAAAAAGTACAATAAAATTATTCAATGTCACTTAGGTATGTCAAGGATTAAATATTAAATTAAATTATATTGTTAAATGTCATCTTAATATAAAAAAATAATAAACAATAGTCCACTAGTAATTTAAATATGTATAAATTGTATTTGTCACTTTGCAAGTAAATTTAATTATTCGTAGTTAAATATTATTATTGAATTTATCCGTTAGATATTCGTGGACTGTTTATTAGCTTTTTTTAATTAAGTATTTCTTTAATTCACTTAAAAATATACTGGTTTTATTTTGGTTTCTTAAGTCTTCTGGTAATTTGTTGTATATTTTTATTGACATGGAATATGGGCTAGATGAGTGTGATTTAAGGCGGGAAGGAGGCAAATTTAATCTGTTTTTATGGCGTAACGAATAATTCGTTTGTAAGTCACCCCGTGTGTTGTAAGCATCTGGGTATTTGCGGACTAGTTTACATAGTTCTAAAATGTATATACTAACTAAGGTGAGAATTTTGTGTTTCTGGAAGTAAGGCTTGCAACTATCTGTTGGTTCTATATTAGTAATAATACGTATTAGCTTTTTTTGGAGGGTAAATAAGGACGGAGCATCAGTGCTATTTCCCCATAAGATGATGCCATAGTTGAACCAAGCGTGGGCATAAGCGTAATATGTGGCTAGTGCGGTTTGTAGATTTGTTGTCTTTTTAATTTCGCGGAGAGCATATGAAAACTTTGAAATTTTAGATTTTACTGTCCGTATATGTGTTTTCCAGTTTATATGTGTGTCTATTGTTAGGCCTAGGAGAGTGAAATTATTAACTGTTTCTATTTTTTGTTGATTAAAGGTAAGGTTTATATTTATTTCTTTTTTCTGCCAAGGGTGGAACGCTATTAATTTGGTTTTAGTAAAAATTATTTCGAGGTTATGGTCGCTCATCCAGCTTATAACTTTCCCAAGAATAGTCGTAAGTTGTTCATTTAAATTATCAATTGTTTGGCATGAGGTCAGGATTGAGATGTCATCAGCAAAAAGTACACATGGCCCGTCTATGGTTTGGGGAGGTCGTTAATATATATGAGGAAAAGGAGGCAGCCAATAACACTTCTAGCCAAATCGGTCCAGCCGTTTTCGGGTTTTAGAGCGACGAACGGCAATTCATTTATATATATATATATTATTAATAACTGGCACTGATTAAAAGTATTAAATCGGTAATTTAACCTCTATTTTTATTCCTTGGATAAAAGTTATCTGACTAATATATAATCAGCCCTTATCAAACATAATTATTGAATGAGTAGAATATGGTGATCAACATTAACATCTTATTTTTTAGAATACCCAATAATCCTATTATCAGGAATCGATGGATAGATCGCATTCAAAAAAGCCGCGGAGATGCCACGTGGAAACCAGCAAAATGTAGTAGTTTGAAAAACTACTGTAGAGAGAAAAATATAGAAATAGTCTAATTTTAGTTTAGTTTGTGAACAAGGGAATCGGCACAATTCTAATACTAATTTAATTAACTTAGCTGATTTAATACAACATTCAACAACTCTATTTAAATTTAAATAGTGTTTTTTTATTTATCGAAGAAAGTAACTACATACTTAATAAAAAGACACTACGTATACTAAAACTGAATAATACCTACTAAATACATACACCTAAAACTTATCTTATTTAATTAGTCTATTATTTTTAATATGTGACTTATGGGAGAATTATTGTACTAGCTGGTAACATTATTCACGCACACAGAGACACAGTAGGGCAGTGTAATACACCGCCTGCACGCACACAGGCTTGAAATTGTTGGCTCGTTTTTTACGTTTTGATTGTAGGGCGACGCTCCATCTAGACATTATATAATCAAAGTTGATGACATCAACTTTATTATTCCTCCATTAGAATTGATTTAAAAGTAAATTAAAAAAAAAAAGATAAATGAGGGGTATAAAAGCAAACATGCCCAGTGGCATGTTTGCTTATTTGCTCATTTTTCTTCATTTTGGCTAAATATTGTTTTTGGACAGTTCCAAAAACAATATTTAGCCAAAATGAAGAAAAATGTCTCTGGCCTATATGGGTGTATAGTAAACAAAATTAAAATATTTTTTTAATTCTGAATTTTAAATAAACCAAAAATAATAAGGAAACTTTATTGATATACGACAAGAATCAGCTAATAACTAAAAATTTCGACTGGACAGTGTCAATTTTGCATCTTAATGATGGACAGTAGCAGATTTGCACCTAAAGTTCTGGACAGTGGCCCATTTTTCACGTTTTCGTTTTCTTGCCTTTTCTGGAACCACTTCTGACACATTTTCTTCCATAATTCAACAATATAACAAACAAAATCTCTTGAAAAATTAATAAAAAACGAGCAACGACTTCCTAGAAAAAGAATTCGACGCCATCTTATGATTGGTCCGTTTGGACAATGGCGCTTTTGAATTTGATTGGTTAAGGACAGTGTCAATTTTTGCTTCTCACTCCAAACTTCAAACTTAATTTTCTATGGGACCGTGTGAACATTGCTTCTGAACTAGTTCATACACCAAAATGATTTCAATAAAACCTAATAGATGGCATTCATAGTTCAGTTCGGACGAAAATGGACAGTGGCGTTTTTGCTTTTATACCCCTCAAATGGAATACAGACGTCCCTAATTAAGCATAAAGGTTAGGTTAGTTAATCTTATTATAATAGTAATATTATTCACTTCTTTTATAATAACTACAAACATATTACGATGGAAATGGTACTACGTAGTTAGGTTAGGTTAGGCTTATATTATATAATAGGTTATGTTAAGTTAATTTAACATTAGTTTCTGACATTTTGCTATGAAAGATAAAGCTAGAGCTTTAATAATAATTATTACATTTTTCTTATATTAATTCAAATCTTTGTTCAATTAATACTAAAATTCGAGCTACTTAATTAGAACATAAAAGCGTGTTCTGTGTCACTTGATAATTTATTAATGTCTCTTATTAAGACATCAATCAAATTATTAGTCCCCAATTAAACTTCAACTCTTTCTTTAATTTTCTGCTATGTACCGTATGTATAACTAAGTAAATCTTAACTTACCTGGACGACCAATTCATTTTCGATTTCCTCTAAATTGGATTTGAGTAAGCATATTTCAATTTGCTGTTCTTCTGGTTTAAACATTTTCGTTAGTATTAGTTTATTTACTTAACTTGCACTGAATTATTCGTAAATTAATAAAGGTTTTTAAATCAACAAAAACAAAACGCAAATAAATAACAAAATTCGCGCCTAATAATGCATGCCTAGTGTTCCTAATTCAAATTTAAAAATTTTATTTTTTTTAGTTCGTGACCATTCCTGTTCTTTTATTTCGGAGTTCCTTATTCAAATTTTGTAATTTTATTTTAAGAGCCTTAACACACTAGCGGATTCCGAGCGTCTTCAAAAGCATTGAGCTATTACTACTACGTATAGAGAAGACAGCGCGAACAAAATTTGTGCAACAAGCGCGGCAGTGCGGGGCGCGCGGGGGGCGGCTAATGAGTCATAGATGCGATGTCACCGTTAAGAGGCGACACTTTGTTTATATTCTGCCTATTTCATTGGGTACCCCTTACGTGCACATTGTTTGACTTAGGTACAATTTTTGTTTTAATATTTATTTTAGGTATAAACTGCGGAACAAATAATATATTCTGGCATATATACCTACCTATACTAACTGGTTCAGTCAGGGTTATGGGAAGTCTCATTCTTCTTCAATAAACAAATTGTATTCCTAAATAAATAATAATTTTATTTCAGGCCTTTACTTGTACCACAGAATAACAAGCTTGTACAAACAATTAATCAATTAAAACCAAACAATCTAAAAAAACAATTAGGTACGTAGCTAATTGATTTTCTTCTTTCATGAATTTATCTTCCTTCAATTAATAACCACAGTCTATTATTTTCTAAATGTGTAAAATTATTATTGTCCACTATAAAAATATACGTCAGGTAATACTATCTACACGACTTGTTACACAGCCAATGTCACTTCTTAAATTTTTAGTCTATGACAAATGACGCAAAATGGCGTCCGCTAAATATTTTGCTCGAATTACATTTTAAAAATGATTATCTAGTTACTTACCGATGGAAAGTTATTCCTTTTCACTTTACCGTGTTGCTTGAATTATTAGTGCAATATCGTAACACACACGTAACCATATTTGTTGAATTAGCACGTTTTATTGCTTAAAAACCAAACAAGACTTAAAGCGCTCAAGAGCGAGCAAGCGACTGAGTGGGTTGTAGCCAGCTGGCTGAGTTTGAACGGAGCACAGTTTTGTTAGCGCTGTCTTCTCTATACGTAGTAGTAATAGCTCAAAGTTCAAAAGGTAGACTTCGCAGCCTAACGTTATAGTACATTATGGTACAAGTGTGTAATGTTGGTGATTACTGAGTAATCAATGTAATCATCAATACACACGTGTATCATACGACGTTTTTCAACACACTTGTGAAGTAAATAATACTAAAAAATCATTTTATTTAGTAGATAATAGATATTTTGTCATTGGAGTTTTCAGGTAGTAAACTTTCAATGACGTTAAGGGCTTCACCATCTTATATCGGGCGGTGTAAAACATAAATCATTTTCTTCATAACTAGTACTAATTGTAAACATTTAAATTAATAAATAACTTTAATTTCAACAGTGACAACGAGTTGTGAAAATTTTTTCACAATGGGGCGGGAAAAAATAATCAGTTTTCTTATGCGCGCGCACAATGATATTCTATTAAACAGATATGAGCGCGCAATCGTGAAGACTCGAAAACAGGCCAATTGGCTTGTTTTGCCTTTAATCTGCGTCACTGCGTGTATGTGAGCTGGCTCTGCCCCGCGGCATACTTTTTTCGGCAGTTTTGTAGGTGTGTAACATATTTGTATAATAGAATATCATTGCGCGCGCATCTAACAATGGCGATCGGCCATAGACTAAAATAATGAGGTTTCTTTTTTTTGGCTTTTCGCGGATAGCGTTTTAGCCACGCACAAAATGGGGAATTAAAAGTTTTCTATATTACAGAGAAAAAAAAAGTTATATTTGAGTGAAAATTTTGTTTATTAAAAACGTACAAGTTCAAATTATCTACTTAAATATGAAGTTGCATGAAATGAGCAAGCAATAGGTACATTAATTTATTTGTACTATTAACACGATCTTTTTTGTATCGAAACTTTTTTAAGAACAAAGCAACAAGTACTTACCTCAACCAATAAAAAAAAACCTCTCACTTGTGAATAATAGTAATGAAAAAGTCACAGTTTGATTACAGGTGCCATTATGTGCCTAATTGCGGTGTAATTAGAGCCATTTTATGAGTGTTGAAAAAAATTGAGTGCACTTTCACACTGCTATTCGCGGCGAATTCGTAGCGCGCCCGCTCCGCTTTGAAGATGCTTTCAATCCGCTAGTGTGAAAAGGCTATAATGGTGGGTAATAATAATCTTTATAACACATTTGCTCGTAAAGGGTCTCTTATTTCACCCATTTCAATATCGTAATGTATCTCATTACGTACTTGTGCAGTAATGTAATGTACAACGCACGGTTTATCAAGATGCTCCGTCTAAAACGAACGGTACTTTTTTAAATCTTAGCAAAGAGTTTTTATGTCAGAAAAGTGGTCAATATTTTATGAATAAAATTAACTGTGGGAGATGAAATATAATAAATAAAAAATTAATTCTTTAATTTAATTAATTTTGACAATAAATTACAACCATTTCTAATTTCTTTTGACAATAAATTACATCTGTAACAAAAACACAAAAATATTAATTTACTTTATTAGTAATACTGGCTGTTTTGTGTCTTTGCCTTAAAAAAAAGCGCTGATGCGCGGGCATCGCTAATTTTTGAACAAGTAAAAGATTTATTCGTTTAAGAATGTCCGAGTTGTATTTATTTCCTCGCAAATACATATGTTATAAAACGTCGTATGACATACGTGTGCTTTGATAATTACAGCCTCTGCTTTCTTGTAGCAATATCGCCTCGGCTGTAATTTTCAACTTACCTTACTTATATCATAATGTACTATTTCGTACCACTTGCTCAAAATAGTGACATTCTATGCCACAAAAAGCGAACATAACAATAGTCATTTTTACACGCTTTATATTAGCTTCACTTGTATGTTTGTAACCGACTTCTTAGGGCGCGTTTTTGACCCACTTTGAACGCCCAGATTTCGTTCAAATTATGCGCACCCGTCAAAGACCGATGACAATTCAGGTTTTTTCAGAATTAAACCCCTTAAGATGATATGTTGAAAAACAAGTGTTTTTTTCTATTTCGTGTAACTTGTTGAGTATGTGGAATACGGATTTAACATTTTGGTATATGCTTTTTGACTCTTTGGTCTACTATCGTGTAAAAGGAATACACGATTAAATGAATTTTTCTCGATGCAAAAAAATTGCAAAGTTATATCAAATTTTTTACTTTTTTCGACATCATGGCGTAACGTTTAAGGATTATTCAATGAAATTTACTTTAAAACATAGATAATTATTGTATCAAACTTTACTCAAAGTAGTTTTAAATTTAATTCTTTATTTTGTTAAAAAAGCAGTAAATTCTTTTTGGCACATACGTCGTTTTACTCCGAGCGCACGCACATTATAGCCATCTCTCTTCTTTTGCGTTTCAAAAGTAATTGCATCACTTTCGCTCGCTTAGTAGAGCAGTCGCCCGGTGCGAGGTATCGATGTAGGCCCTTAAGGGGGGAAATGGGGTGACAAAGTCTGAAAATCAACATGGTTATTGTATGTATGATGTATTGGATCGAGCGGGTGTATTACAAAAACAACGCGAATTTAAGATTTAATGTGTAACTGAAATACCATCATCCCCTGTTGGAGTGCGATGGGGTTGAAAATTTTAAATGTCTAAAAATCAATATGGGTGTCAATTCCGAGATTATCAGAGGTGCTGATTACGAATATGGCATTTATTTTGAGATCCAGAAGATTTAGATGATTTAGATAAGATGGCGGATTCGACTTCTATACAGAGTTATTGTTGATTTATTGTGATGATTGTGATAACGATGATGATGATTGTGATTACGATGATAATTATTGTGATTACGATGATGGTGATTGTGACAGTGATTGTGATTATGATAGTGATGATGATTGTGATAAAGATGGTGATTGAGATAGAGATGGTGATTGTGATGATTATGAAATTTGGCTCATAGATAGTTTTTTACCTGGATTAACATGTAGGATACTATTTATCTCTCTAATATGAATAAATATGATCCCGTGGGACAGTTACCAAACTTCACGCGGGCGAAGCCGCGGGCAACAGCTAATATTCTTGATATAACGGTTACCGTGATTTACAAAAAAGCTTCTTATATACATCAAAACAAAACATTCAGGACAGAAATCGCATTTTTTTTATTTTGCGGAATAACATTTAGTAATTAGCGTAGCCTAGGTTCTACAGTCGATAAAGTCATCAACTTTAAATAAGATAAACCTTTCGGAGAGGGAACCTGAGAAACAGCTACCTCATCTAAAGAAGGCTGCAGGACCCGTGTGAACTTGGCACCCGACTTTTGAAAAATTCGTTTTTATTAAGGTTTTTCGACAGATTTCGGTTAGTAGTGGATTGTAGTGAAGCTATTTTCGTTTGTAGTAATGCCAAAAAAATAAAAAAAAATAGTAAAAAAATGTCAGCCCCCCAAATTCGAAAAATCGTTTTTTTCCGGGTGATTCTCATAGATAAACGTTAGTAGTGGATTGTAGTGAAGCTATTTTCGTTTGTAGTAATGCCAAAAAAATAAAAAATAAATAGTAAAAAAATGTCAGCCCCCCAAATTAAAAAAATCGTTTTTTTTCGGGTGATTCTCATAGATAAACGTTAGTAGTGGATTGTAGTGAAATTATTTTCGTTTGTAGTAATGCCAAAAAAATTAAAAAAAATAGTTAAAAAATGTAATCCGCAAAAATTCGAAAAATCGATTTTTTCTTGCCGTTTCTTATAGATAAACGTTAGAAATGGATTGTAGTAAAGCTATTTTCGTTTGTAGTAATACCAACAAATTTTAAAAAAATAGTAAAAAAAAGTCATCCCCGAAATTAAAAAAATCGTTTTTTTCCGCCTATTTCTCAAAGATAAACGTTAGTAGTGGATTGTAGTAACACTATTTTCGTTTCTAGTAATGCAAAAAAATACCAAATCGATAGTAGTAAAGACACAAGTCGATTAGAAGACTCTTGATCTGAGTCAAACTTATTTCTGAGTGATGTTTACTAAATAAAGTTTGAAGATGAACACGATTACTACAAACTATCGAATTGACTGAGGAGTGTTCGTAGAGGTTTGTAGTGGAAAAAGTTTCGTTTGTAGTAATGATCTTAATCGACTAGAAGCTCTTGAGTTGAGTAAAACTTGTTCATAGAGATATTTACTGGATAAAATCTGTTTGAAGATGAATACGGTTACTACAAACGTTCGAATTGAAAAAGGAGTATTTGTATAGGTTTGTAAAGGAAAAACTTTCGTTTGTGGTAAAGTCACAAGTCGATTAGAAGCTCTTGAGTTGAGTCAAACTTTTTCATAGCGATGTTTACTGGATGAAATCAGTTTGAAGTTGATCACGATTACTACAAACGTTGGAATTGACTGAGGAGTGTTCGTAGAGGTTTGTAGTGGAAAAACTTTCGTTTGTAGTAATGATCTAAATCAACTAGAAGATCTTGAGTTGAGTAAAACTTTTTCATAGCGATATGTACTGGATAAAATCTGTTTGAAGATGAATACGGTTACTACAAACGTTCGAATTGCAAAAGGAGTATTTGTATAGGTTTGTAGTGGAAAAAAAATCGTTTGTAGTAATGATACAAGTCGACTAGAAGCTCTTGAGTTGAGTCAAACTTGTTTCGTTGCAATATTACCTAGAGAAAGTCTGTTTGAAGATGAATACGATTACTACAAACGTTTGAATTGAATGAAGAGTGTTAGTAGAGGTTTGAAGTGGAAAAAATTCGTTTGTAGTAATGATACAAATCGATTAGAAGCTCTTGAGTTGAGTCAAATTTTTCATAGCGATATTTACTGAATAAAGGCTGTTTGAAGATGAATACGATTACTACAAACGTTTGCATTGAATGAAAAGTGTTGTTAGAGGTTTGTAGTGGAGAAAAATTCGTTTGTAGTAAAGTCCCAAGTTGATTAGAAGCTCTGGAGTTGAGATAAACTTGTTTTGTTGCGATATTTACTGTATAATGTCTGTTTGAAGATGAATACGATTACTACAAACGTTCGAATTGAATAAGGAGTGGTTGTAGAGGTTTGTAGTGGAAAAAAAGTCGTTTGTAGTAATGATACAAACCGACTTAACCGTACGCTATGAATTTATAGCCACTTCTTGTTTGACTCTTAGATTCTCATTTACCTCCGGGCAACTGTTAGCTGATTTACGCTCAATTTCTAAATCTAGAATTGAGAGACAGCTCACATAAGCTCGAGCCTAGTGAAATAAATTCCTGACAACCCAACATGTATAAATTAACATTTATTTGTGTTCTGAATAAAAAAATAAAAAAACCATTTGTTATTGTTGAGGATGAGGTCTGTTCCCCCTCATCCTTCCTACAAACCTCTACCAACACTCTTCATTCAATGCAAACGTTTGTAGTAACCGTATTCATCTTCAAACAGATTTTATCCAGTAAATATCACTGTGAAAAAGTTTGACTCGACTCAAGAGCTTCTAATCGACTTGTGACTTTACTACAAACGAATGTTTTTCCACTACAAACCTCTACGAATACTCCTCAGTCAATTCAAACGTTTGTAGTAACCGTATTCATCTTCAAACAGATTTTATCCAGTAAATATCGCTATGAAAAAGTTTTACTCAACTCAAGAGCTTCTAGTCGATTAAGATCATTACTACAAACGAAAGTTTTTCCACTAAAAACCTCTACGAACAGTCCTCAGTCAATTCGAACGTTTGTAGTAACCGTATTCATCTTCAAACAGATTTTATCCAGTAAATATCGCTATGAAAAAGTTTGAATCAACTCAAGAGCTTCTAATCGACTTGAGACTTTACTACAAACGAAACTTTTTCTACTACAAACCTCTACAAACACTTCTCAGTCAATTCGAACGTTTGTAGTGACCGTATTCATCTTCAAACAGATTTTATTTAGTAAATATCGCTATGAAAAAGTTTTACTCAACTCAAGAGCTTCTAGTCGATTAAGATCATTACTACAAACGAAACTTTTTTCACTAAAAACCTCTACAAACACTTCTCAGTCAATTCGAACGTTTGTAGTAACCGTATTCATCTTCAAACAGATTTTATCCAGTAAACATCGCTATGAAAAAGTTTTACTCAACTCAAGAGCTTCTAGTCAATTTAGATCATTACTACAAACGAAACTTTTTCACTATAAACCTCTACGAACACTCCTCAGTCAATTTGAACGTTTGTAGTAACCGTATTCATCTTCAAACAGATTTTATCCAGTAAATATCACTATGAAAAAGTTTTACTCAACTCAAGAGCTTCTAGTCGATTTAGATCATTACTACAAACGAAAGTTTTTCCACTACAAACCTCTACGATCACTCCTTAGTCAATTCGAACGTTTGTAGTGACCGTATTCATCTTCAAACAGATTTTATCCAGTAAATATCACTATGAAAAAGTTCGACTCAACTCAAAAGCTTCTAATCGACTTGAGACTTTACTACAAACTAAACTTTTTCCACTACAAACCTCTACAAACACTTCTCAGTCAATTCGAACGTTTGTAGTAACCGTATTCATCTTCAAACAGATTTTATTCAGTAAATATCACTATGAAAAAGTTTGAGTCAACTCAAGAGCTTCTAGTCGACTTGTGACTTTACTACAAACGAATGTTTTTCCACTACAAACTTCTACGAACACTCCTCAGTCAATTCGAACGTTTGTAGTAATCGTGTTCATCTTCAAACAGATTTTATCCAGTAAATATCGCTATGAAAAAGTTTTACTCAACTCAAAATCTTCTAGTCGATTTAGATCATTACTACAAACGAATGTTTTTCCACTACAAACCTCTACGAACACTCCTCAGTCAATTCCAACGTTTTTAGTATTCGTATATATCTTCAAACAGACTTCATCCAGTAAATATCGCAACGCAACAAGTTTGACTTGACTCAAGGGCTTCTAGTTGACTTGTCTCTTTACTACAAATGAAATTTTTTCCACTACAAACCTATAAAAACACTCCTCTGTCAATTCAAACGTTTGTAGTAATCGTGATCAACTTCAAACTGATTTTATCCAGTAAACATCGCTATGAAAAAGTTTGACTCAACTCAAGAGCTTCTAATCGACTTGAGACTTTACTACAAACGAAACTTTTTCCACTACAAACCTCTACAAACACTTCTCTGTCAATTCGAACGTTTGTAGTAACCGTATTCATCTTCAAACAGATTTTGTCCAGTAAATATCGCTATGAAAAAGTTTTACTCAACTCAAGAGCTTCTAGTCGATTTAGATCATTACTACAAACGAAAGTTTTTCCACTACAAAGCTCTACGAACACTCCTTAGTCAATTCGAACGTTTGTTGTAACCGTATACTTCTCCAAACAGATTTTATCCAGTAAATATCGCTATGAAAAAGTTTGACTCAACTCAAGAGCTTCTAATCGACTTGAGACTTTACTACAAACGAAACTTTTTCCACTATAAACCTCTACAAACACTTCTCAGTCAATTCGAACGTATGTAGTAACCGTATTCATCTTCAAACAGATTTTATCCAGTAAATATCGCTATGAAAAAGTTTTACTCAACTCAAGAGCTTCTAGTCGATTTAGATCATTACTACAAACGAAAGTTTTTCCACTACAAACCTCTACGAACACTCCTCAGTCAATTCCAACGTTTGTAGTAATCGTGATCAACTTCAAACTGATTTCATCCAGTAAACATCGCTATGAAAAAGTTTGACTCAACTCAAGAGCTTCTAATCGACTTGTGACTTTACCACAAACGAAAGTTTTTCCTTTACAAACCTATACAAATACTCCTTTTTCAATTCGAACGTTTGTAGTAACCGTATTCATCTTCAAACAGATTTTATCCAGTAAATATCTCTATGAACAAGTTTTACTCAACTCAAGAGCTTCTAGTCGATTAAGATCATTACTACAAACGAAACTTTTTCCACTACAAACCTCTACGAACACTCCTCAGTCAATTCGATAGTTTGTAGTAATCGTGTTCATCTTCAAACTTTATTTAGTAAACATCACTCAGAAATAAGTTTGACTCAGATCAAGAGTCTTCTAATCGACTTGTGTCTTTACTACTATCGATTTGGTATTTTTTTGCATTACTAGAAACGAAAATAGTGTTACTACAATCCACTACTAACGTTTATCTTTGAGAAATAGGCGGAAAAAAACGTTTTTTTTAATTTCGGGGATGACTTTTTTTTACTATTTTTTAAAAATTTGTTGGTATTACTACAAACGAAAATAGCTTTACTACAATCCATTTCTAACGTTTATCTATAAGAAACGGCAAGAAAAAATCGATTTTTCGCATTTTTGCGGATGACATTTTTTAACTATTTTATTTTATTTTTTTGGCATTACTACAAACGAAAATAATTTCACTACAATCCACTACTAACGTTTATCTATGAGAATCACCCGAAAAAAAACGATTTTTTTAATTTGGGGGGCTGACATTTTTTTACTATTTTTTTTATTATTTTTTTGGCATTACTACAAACGAAAATAGCTTCACTACAATCCACTACTAACGTTTATCTATAAGAATCACCCGGAAAAAAACGATTTTTCGAATTTGGGGGGCTGACATTTTTTTACTATTTTTTTTTATTTTTTGGCATTACTACAAACGAAAATAGCTTCACTACAATCCACTACTAACCGAAAACTGTCGAAAAACCTTAATAAACACGAATTTTTCAAAAGTCGGGTGCCAAGTTCACACGGGTGGCTGCAGGCGCCCGATTTACCCACTTCTCAGATAAGTTACTGACTTAATAAATTATAGTTTAAATAACAGTTTTGTTAAGTAATTTGGAACGCACCCAATTTAGGCTGTATAGGCGGAAACACTATTGTCATTGCCTCGTTTAACTTTTTTATAATTTTTCCCTCTGTTCTGTCAAACACGTAATAAAAGACTGTTTCATATTTTTCATTCTGCATTTTCAATTTAATAAATCAATCAAATCCACGAAATCCTTCATGGCAGCAGAGTTGCGCAGTGGAAGCGTGGTTTGCCGTGATTTATCAGGAATAACAGTAATTGTTGATTACTCCGAAAAGTGCAGTAAAAACCGAAGTCGAAAAATCGCATATGGTGTCAGTTTTACCGGCAGCGTGAAAAATTTGAAATCTCGTCACATATCCTGGAAAAATGTCTTCAAACTCGATGTTCAGCATTGATAAACTCATCGGCCGTGAAAATTATGCCGACTGGAAGTTCTGTGTGAAGGCATATCTTGAACACGAAGATTTGTGGGACTGTGTAAAATACGAGAGTAATCCCGCCAAACCAGATGTCAAACTTGATCCAGCAAAAGACAAGAAAGCCAAAACAAAATTGATTTTATTGGTTGATCCCATCAATTTTATGCACATTCAAGACGCGAATACATCGAAAGAAGTGTGGCAAAACTTGGAAAAAGCTTTCGATGACAATGGTTTGATGAGAAAAGTGTCACTTCTTAGAGATCTCGTCACCACTACACTGGATTCTTCGAAAAATGTTGAAGATTATGTGAACAAGATTATGACGACCGCACATAAACTGAGAAATATTGGATTTTCTGTCGACGACGAGTGGCTTGGTACACTTATGCTAGCAGGTTTGCCGGAATTATACAAACCTATGTTAATGGCATTGGAAAGTTCAGGAGTCAAAATAAGTGCTGACATGTTTAAAACTAAACTTATACAAGAAGTTCCGAGTTCCAAACAAACAGCATTTTATGCCAAGAAGAAAACTTCTGTGAAATCAGAGAAACAGAGCAGTAATACTAAGTCAAAAGGCCCAAGGTGCTTCAGTTGCAATAAGTATGGCCATATAAGCAAAAATTGCCGTGCAAAGAAGAAAACATCAAATAAAACTGATGAAAAAGATGCAGTAAAGAGTGAGGACAAAGGTTTTGTGGCAGCATTCATAGCTTCTTCTGTGACAACTAAGCGTGATAAGTGGTATGTGGACTCGGGTGCATCGATGCATATGACCAATTGCAGCGACTGGATGTATGATGTCACAAGTCCACCAATATCGGCCATCACTGTTGCCAACAAGTCCCCGCTTCCTGTGAAAGGCATAGGAAAAGTTAATCTGATGTTACATGGTAATAATGAAAACACAATACAGGTAAGAGATGTTCTTTACATACCTGATCTTGCCGGAAATCTGTTGTCTGTCAGTGCAATTGTCAAGAGTGGCTGTAAAGTAAACTTTAACAAAGATAGTTGTGAAATTTTTAATAGTCAAGGAGATTTTGTCTGTTCTGCTAAATCAGAGAACAACCTATATGTTTTGAATGCCCATAGAGAAATAAATGCTAATTTGAGTATTTCTGATATTTCAAACGATGTTGTCCTATGGCATCGCCGAATGGGACATTTGAATTTTGCAGATGTGAACAGACTGCCAGCATGTACTGAAGGAGTACGCCTGTCTACTGAGAAGGTCAAACTACCTGTGACCTGCACTACCTGCCTAGAGGGAAAGCAGTCGAGACTACCTTTCAACAATGTTGGGTCCAGAGCTTCAGAACAGCTAGAGGTGATACATTCCGACTTGTGTGGTCCAATGGAGACTCCTTCCTTAGGAGGTATGAAGTATTTTATAACTTTCATAGACGACTACTCCAGATTAGTGCATGTATACTTCTTGAAAGACAAGCTCAGTATTTTAAATGCAAATTTAAAGATTTTCACAAGAAAGTAGAAAATGAATTGAATAAGAAAGTTAAAGTAATACGCACAGATAATGGCCTAGAGTATTGCAACAAGGATTTTGACAATTATTTGAATGAATATGGTATAAGACACCAGACAAGTACCCCATATTCTCCGCAACAAAATGGTCTCGCAGAGCGAATGAATCGCACTCTAGTTGAGAGAGCAAAGTGCATGTTGTTAGATGCTAACTTACCTAAACTATTTTGGGCCGAGGCGACTGCTACCGCGGCTTATGTGATTAACCGCTCACCTACTACGTCACTTGATAAGAGGACCCCATACGAAATATGGTTTAGTAGGATACCCGATTTATCTAACATGAAGATCTTTGGTTCTGAAGTCATGATGCAAGTTCCCAAGGAGAAACGAAAGAAATGGGACCCGAAAGCACGAAAAATGATATTTGTAGGATATTGTGACAACACCAAAGGATACCGGCTCGTTGACCCTGAAAATAGAAAGATTGTTAAGAGTAGAGATGTAGAATTTTTGGAAAACTTGAAGGTGAACAGTAACATATACTTACCTTGTGATGTTGACAGCACCGTTGCACAGCCAGCACCTGCAACTCCGACAGCTGCAACTTCGACAACTGATACTCCGACACCTGCAACACCAACACCTGCTACTCCGACGTCTTCAGCACCTGAACCTGAAACAGAAAAACAGTCATTAGATACATCTGATATATTTGTTAGTGATAACTCTGAATATGAGACAAATTCAGATGAAAGTGAGTAGGTACCTAGCAGATTATCAGAAAATATATTCAGAAACTTACCTGACAGCAACATTACCTTACGTCCAAGAAACAAGTCTCGAGATCCTGGAAGCGGTACAAAAACCAGTTTTTATTGTTCCTCCAAGACTTTAAGAGATCCGGAAACTGTAAATGAAGCTTTATCCTCTGAAAATGCTGAGAAGTGGAAACAAGCTATGGATGAAGAATTTCAGTCTCTACAGAGTAATAAGACCTGGATACTTGCTGACCTGCCTCCTGGAAAGAAAGTTCTACCGTGTAAATGGATTTTCAAGACGAAATGTGATGAAACAGGCGCTGTGAATAGGTACAAAGCAAGACTTGTTGTTAAAGGTTATGCACAAAAGAGAGGAGTCGATTATGATGAAATATACTCACCAGTTGTAAAATACACATCTGTAAGATACCTGCTTGCATTGGCTGCTCGATACAACCTTGATATAGACCAGATGGATGCAATAACAGCATTTCTGCAAGGAGACTTGGAGAATGAGATTTTTATGACCCAACCGAAGCTCTATGAGGAAGGCACCAAGGTATGCCTGCTGCAAAAATCTATTTATGGTCTAAAGCAAGCCAGCCGCCAATGGAATGTGAAGCTGGATGGTGTATTGCAGAAAATTGGTCTAAAAAGATCAAAAATAGATCCGTGCATCTATTATTGTATAAAACAAGATGTTATATTTTTTCTTGCTGTTTGGGTCGATGACCTCATCATATTTTCAAATAATAATGATTTAAAAACTGAAATTAAAATGAAATTAAAAGGAGAATTTCATATGAAAGATCTTGCTCTAGCTCCAATCAGGAAGTAGCTCAAGAATTTGTAAAGTTCTTTACCGATATACCACAAAAAACAACGGAGGCTCTTATTTCCTCACCTGAACTCTCAATTGGTTTATTAAAGGCGAATGTGTCTGGCTGCCTGGTTGAATTTAAATTTAAACACATTAACCCTATGATTGTTATTAAAACTTTCCGGCAAATAAAGATCAAACTAACCGAAGATCTATGGGGAATGTCTGTCAAAGTTTGTACATCCATACTTGAGACTATAGCCCCTTACTTAGCTTTAATTTTTAATTTATGTGTAGACCAAGGAGTTTTCCCTGATTTAATGAAATACAGTTAAGTCATACCTCTTTTCAAATCCGGGGACAGTAAAGATACTAATAATTATAGACCTGTATCCGTGTTACCAGTATTTAGCAAGGTTTTTGAAAAAGTAATGCTTAATCAAATGCTCTATCATTTTAACACCAACAGAATCTTACATGATCAACAGTATGGCTTCACCAAGGGACGTTGTACAACTGACGCCGGTGTAACCTTATTAAAGCACATATTTACTGCGTGGGAAGAGTCTCAAGATGCCATAGGAATTTAATGTGACCTCTCCAAAGCGTTTGATTGCGTAAATCACGACACATTACTTTTGAAACTTGAGCATTACGGACTGGGCAAACTTGCACTTAGTTTGGTAAAATCTTATTTGAATGATAGACAACAACATGTTCAAATAAATGGTGTTAATTCACAGGGGTTAAAAGTAAAAATGGGGGTTCCACAAGGCTCAATATTGGGTCCTTTTCTCTTTCTAGTATATATAAATGATCTACCCTATTTACTGAAAAACCAACCTCAAAATATGGTGTTATTTGCTGATGACACTTCCCTAATTTTTAAGATAAATAGGCGGGCCCAAAATCTAGATGACGTGAATAATGCCCTACTTCAGGTCCAAAATTGGTTCACAGCAAACAATTTGGTATTAAATGAAAAAAAAACTAAATGCATAAGATTTGCTTTACCGAATGTTAAAAGTAGTGATTGTGATATAATATTGAATAAAGAGAAACTTGAATTCGTAGATAAAACGGTTTTCCTGGGGATTACGCTTGATTCAAGGCTACAATGGGGTTCTCATTTGACATCTCTTGCGGGGCGGCTAAGTTCAGCAGCCTTTGCCATTAGAAAAATCCGTCAGTATACTGATGTAGATACCGCTAGACTGGTTTATTTTAGTTACTTTCATAGTATAATGTCTTATGGCATTTTGCTGTGGGGACGGGCTGCAGATATTGAGTCTATATTTATTCTGCAGAAAAGAGCCATCAGAGCCATATATAATCTTCGTAGGCGCGATTCTCTAAGGGAACTGTTTAAGGATATTGGCATCATGACGGTACATTGTCAATACATCTACGAAAACATAATGTACGTCAGAAAAAATCTGCACCTTTTTGGTAAAAGGGGTGACAGACATAATTACAGTACTAGAAATAGGGACCAACTAGTTCAGCCAGGTTTCAGACTCGCTAAAGTAGACTCATCTTTCATGGGGTACTGTTTGAGATGCTATAATAAAATTCCACAAAGTATTCTTGAACTGAATGAGACGAAATTTAAAACATGCATTAAACGCACACTATGTAAACAAGCATATTACAAGTTGAGCAATTATATCGCTGATAAAAATGCTTGGCTCAATGCTGGTCCTGCTCCACATGGACAGGGGCGCATAAATTGATAGCATTAAATTGTATTGTTGGAGCTGCTGAAGATTGTACAACTATCTTTGCATTGTATAGAATCAATCTCTTTAGTATTATATAAATGCATAGCCCATATTGTGTGAGTACTATGTACTAGAAAGCTATCATTCACTGGAAACCTACGTCTTTTCTTGACTTGAATGTGCCCTGGCGGTTTGGAGTATGTCATGCTCACTCTATTATCTCGCTGATGGTGGCGCATGTGTCGGATCATTTAGTTCCCTTCAAAATGGTTGAGTTGAATGGTGCTGATCCATGCGTCATGTCCGTGAACGGGCGCTGTCAGTTGTGACTGGTCATCTCTTGGTTGCCATGGCTTGTTTGAATGAATTATTTTGAATTGTATTTTTTTTTTTTTGTGTGTTTTTGCTGTGGACACTTTTACCGTGCACATCTTGCTACATTGTTCTCACATAATATACCATCTCAACGTGAATGATGTAACCAAGATTTTGTAACAATATTCTGATTTAAAAGAGTGTCCATGGAGTTTCTTGCCCATTCTTCTCCATAGAGATCTACGCTAGGGAATGGGCAACTACAGTACTTTCACAGTTTTTATGTCTTGTGACTGGGACTGTAGCTACATTTAATTTTCATCTTTGTTTCGACAATTCAAAAGTGCCTGTAACTGGCTTACTTGAAATAAATGCTTTGATTTTGATTTTGATTTTGGAGAATCTAAGCAGTTTATTGGCTTGAATATAAGCAGAAATCGCAAGGACGGTATAGTGATGCTTGACCAAGAAAACTATGTCAAAGAGATATTGGAGCGCTTTGGAATGTCTGAGTCAAAGTCTGTTAAAACTCCAATAGACGTGACTGCTAAATTTGACATAGAAGGCGAGAAGAATGAAGACATTCGCTATCGTCAGGTCATTGGATGTTTGTTATATCTAGCTCAAGCAACTAGACCTGATATCAGTTTTGCGGTCAATAAACTTAGTCAGTTTTGTAATTCAGCTGGAAATCAGCATTGACTTGGATTCAAACGTATCTTAAGATATCTACAAGGAACAAAAGACCTGAAGCTGTGTTTCCAAAGAGATGTGTCACTTGAAGTCACCGGTTACTGTGATGCAGACTGGGCCAGTGACCAGATAGATAGGAGGTCCTGCACTGGATATGTGTTCCTGTTCCAGAAGGGGAGCGTGGCGTGGAATTCTTGCAAGCAGAAAACTGTAGCCCTCTCAACTGCAGAAGCAGAATACATGGCCATGGCGTCTGCAACTCAGGAGGCTTTGTGGCTACGTCAACTTCAAGGAGAACTTGGTCAGAATGTGAACAGTGCGTTGCAAATACACTGTGGCAATCAAAGTGCATTAAAGTTAGCGTCCACAGACTGTTATAAACCTAGGACTAAGCACATTGATATTCGCTTCCATTTCCTTAGAGAACATATTGTAAAATCTAGAGTCAATTTTAAGTTTGTTAATAGTTCTAACATGGTAGCGGATAATTTAACCAAAGGTACTCCTTAGAGAAACATTTGTATTGTATAAAGAAAATGGGTTTGCGTTCCGTAGGGAGTGTTAAGTAATTTGGAACGCACCCAATTTAGGCTGTATAGTTGGAAACACTATTGTCATTGCCTCGTTTAACTTTTTTATAATTTTTCCCTCTATTCTGTCAAACACGTAATAAAAGACTGTTTCATATTTTTCATTCTGCATTTTCAATTTAATAACTCAATCAAATCCACGAAATCCTTCAAGTTTAAAAAAAAGACATGCTTTTATAAATAACCCAAACTAAAAAGTAGAAAATAAATAATAGTTTAAAAAAAATAAATAAAAAAACACGCTTTATATAGAAAACCAAACTAAAAAATAGAAAATAAATTTTAATAAATTTGAATTAAGAATTGTGTAAACAATTCTAACAAATTTATATGAATGTGTTAATAAATAAAAATGTTTTCTTTAAAAAAAAGCGTTGGGTGCTTTTTAAGATATTATCTAAATGATAATCCTTCTTCTCATATTTTTCAATGAAATATTTATAACTATTGACACCATGCACCCCACGCTTTTTTTTATCTCATATTATTATTTTTAATTTTTTCGCAAATGGTACGAAAAGTAGAGTATTTTCCTCGGTGATAAAGCTGTCTTAGTCTTGGGTGAACTTAAATCCCTCGCTACACTCAGGACTCGTCTTAAATCCCTCGCTTCGCTCGTGATTTAAGTTTTTAACACCCTCGCTACGCTCGGGAGTAAACCACGAGTCCTTCGTTACGCTCGCGATTTAAACGTCACCCACGACAGAAGACACTGCTTTATCCCCTTGGTTAATAATCTACTATTATTCTTGATTATGTTTTATGCCTGTAGCACGGAGGATTTAATTCCAATAGAAACTTATTTTGTATTTTTTTTCAAACTCATAGAATGTTTTGTGGGTTAAATAATTAATTGCGAGTAAAGTTATGATACTCACATTCCATCACTTAGAACACCACATAACAAACTGTCTAAGCTGATCACACATAATTTTGAACATGGAGAGAAGGACCACACCACTGCTCACGCAGTCTTTCTTGACATTAGGATAGTACATACTGGGGTAACAGTTTTCGACGGGAGTTTCGAGTCGGGACCCATTAAATAATCTAGACATTACATACAAACAAACAAACTCATGTGCTTTATAATATTAGTATAGATTCAAGTGGATAAAAATTTAATTTCTCCAATATTTTTACATTAATCGCTAAAATATTCTACTTATGTTATTCCAAATAAGGGCTTCCCTCGACAGCCTTTTTTTTCGGATGGGAAATCATCAAATGACTCCTCCCGCTCTGGCTCTGGTCAGGAGGGAGTGTCAGACTTTTACTGACTAAAACCCATCCATATTCCTTCATTGCCCTTTGTGTTCCGGGGCCACGGTATCTCTTTCGAACAGTCCCGCAACCCTGGCAGGCATCGGCCCTTGTGGACCGCTTCCTATTGCTGACTCTCTTTGAGGCACGCGTGGAATACGAACGCGCCGTGCGTCGACACGGCCTGTCGCCATGAGATGGACAGACGGCGAGCTAGCCCATTGCCCACCGTCCACAGGCCCGCACCTACGGTGGCAGGGAGCCACGTGGTGGCCCCCGATCCCTCGACAGCCTTACGTTTTCATCCTTAGACACTCGATGACAGTCATACTCCAGCTAGGTCGAAAGTTCTCATCAAAGGTGCAGGAAATTAGCCCAAACGATTAGGTTCCAACCAGTAAGAAAAAACACCCCGCAGCTTAAGCTTGATGTCATCAATGATCAGTCAGAGGAAGCGGACAAATTTTAGAGAATGCCCGTCTGACTATGCCGTCTGCCTTATATATATCAGGATCACGTGACACGCCATTCTTTCCTGGATAAGTTTTGAGGATTCTTCCTAAGCTCCATCATCTCAATGGTGGCGAATTATCATCCTTAATGAGAACTAAGTAATGTGTTTTCTTTGAGGTCATCTTTATGCTCATGCCTCTGATAACGCGTAAGTCGGTGCTCAGGAACATCGTATCGGGAGTTCGAAACTGCTTCGACTTGTACTAGTAAAGTAGTGTACTCCT
This sequence comes from Xestia xanthographa, assembly GCA_905147715.2. Taxonomy (NCBI): domain Eukaryota; kingdom Metazoa; phylum Arthropoda; class Insecta; order Lepidoptera; family Noctuidae; genus Xestia; species Xestia xanthographa. The sequence continues at coordinate 15,238,780 of LR990659.1, read as the reverse complement.
CGGAGGTGAGATGTGCATTGCCCACTACACGCCGAAGATGATGCTTACAGCTCTTTACCCCAGCTTCCCACAAAACCCCAAAATGGCTAGCGTAAAATGGAATCATCTTAAATTTTGTATTTTGTGAAATTGCGTATTCCTTGATATCATCAGAACAACCTTCTAAAAATTTTGTGAATTCATTCATCAGAGCAACAAATTTTTTTCCGTTATCGGAGAATATCTCAATCGGTTTCCCGCGCCGCGAAATAAAACGCTTGAGAGCCAGAAGATAAGCTTCTGATGAGAGGTCGCCAACAAGTTCCAAATGAACAGCGCGTGTATATACAGGCTATAATTTATCTTGGAAACTTGAACACCTGATGCAGAGCCGTAACAGACCAGCTAAACTATAATAGATACAAAAATGGTTCCAAAGCAAAAATTGTTCCACGTGATGAGCATTTTCTGCTGAGAGAATAAAGTTGAAGATCTGGAAAACCTGATGTGCAACTCCAAGAGCCCAGCTACACTATAACATATAGGTATACAGGGTGTAAAAGTAGTCGCGTGTTATAGCTTAGGGGTAGGTTCGGGAGGGGGGGGGGGGGGTTCGGAGATAGTGTCCTTTACTCTTGCTCTAATATGAGAACTTGTCCCTTACACCCATACATAGTTTGTGTCAGTTTGGGTCGTAAGTGGCTATAATACTATAAAGTCTTATGAAAAATATGCCGTAAGTAACATTTACCCAAATAGAAACACCCCAAAAGGGACGTATAATGTAGTAGATCGGAAAGTCGGAAAATCGGACTAGACCGATTTAAAAAAAAAATATTAACAAGCTAAAATTATCAGGAAGTAACGTCGGCTATAAATAAAAACTGTTACCTATTTGGTTTTTCCATAAGAAATACTTAGAAGCAACACAGACTTAAAATTCCGGTTGACGTCAATATACTATTTCCCTTGACATGCGATATACTTTGCTAAAAAGTTCGAAAAACAATTGGAACTAACAAACTAGTACATACCTTTCAACCAAGTACCTACTGTTTAAAAAAACCGGCTAAGTGCGAGTCGGACTCGAGCACGAAGAGATCGACGGACGGACAGACGGATGGACGGACAGGCGGAGGCTTAGTAACCCTAAAAAGACAAACTCAAACACAATGCATTTATTTCAATAAAACCATTACTTACAGGTACTTTTAAATATAAAAACAAAAAAAAAAACGAAGTAACAGTACCAACGCATAATAACTTGTGAAAGTAGGTACTGTACTTGCCCATGACAACTTATTGATGCTAATCGCGAGTTTACGTCTACGGCAAATGCTTATTAATAGTTTTGGTTTTTACAGTGCGCAGGAGTCTCCTAGAACATTAGTCATCAGTGCGCTTTATGGTATATACGTTGAGTGAAACGGCAACAGGGCATCAATTCACTTGTGGTGAAGTGATCAGTGATCAGTGATCCACACAACTCCTCAACATGAAACTGTTCGGTTTGATGGTTCTGGTGCTGGCGGTGTTCGCCATGCTGATGGGCGGCGCCAGCGCTCGTCCTAAGGGCGCGGGTGGGCTCGCGAAAGGAGTTAAAGCTGTTGTAAGTTTACCTTACGGATTTTTATGAGCCTAAAACATTTAGTCCCAACGACTCTTAAGCTTTCATGGTTTATAACTAAAGTTAAACTGTCACTTACGGGATATCTTCCATGATTGTAATGACAGTTTAAGTTTATTTATACCCAAATAAATATTTGTACCCCATAATTCAAACAATCTTAGAGCTCGGGATACTTCATTCTTTTTTTTTTTCTGTTTTATGTTTTTCTTTCATTCAAATGTATTAGAATGTGTTACTTAAAACAATTTATTTTGTACGATATTCCCGCCCCTTTTACGTAAATTTAGTTTTAATGCTGCGGACTTTCTCACGAATTAATTAATCCCAATCCCAAACCTCAAGCCCTGGATCGAAAAAGGTTAGTTATAGGAATTTCTTCAGTGACTTATTTTTGTTATATTTTGTTACAGAAAGCTGGATTCGGAGCGCTCAGCGCCATCGGCACCGGTCACGAAATTTACGAACACATTAAGAACCGCAAGGGTTAAAAACTTATTGTAACTTATATTGTTCATCTTCTGTGATACACCAAATGTTACTGTTAATAAATAAAATGTTATCCTAATTTCATGCTTGATTTGATATACATATTTCCAAATTGCCAAGTTGATTTCCTTCAAACCTGCAGGATATACCTACTAAGACTTTGTGAAAGTCGGCAACTGCTTAAAACATCAAATGTACCATCGTTTATGGATTTCAGAGCACACTTCCAATAACATAGAGGAGATACTAGATGAGGTGCAACCGTAACATGATCGCACAGTTCCAAAAGCAACTTACTTACCTGTTATTAGAGTAGAAAGTGGTTTTAAAACCTTTTATCACACAATTTAAGGCGAAAGCGCCAGGGTAGTACGCGAAATTCAAATTTTCTTACAAATTTTGCAATTTTCTGGTCAGTATCGGGTTGTGTGTGATGTCCTCATATAAGTACGAAATTATCTCCAAAGAGGATGTTCTCGTAGCGCCCTAGATACAGCGATAAAATTATCGTTGTTCTTATAGGTTAGCATTTGAGGACGGTTGAGAAATCATGGTCCATCCGAGTGTTACCCATTCAAATCTATTCGGCCGTTAAGGTGTCAAACGGTAACAATACCAATCAGTCAGAAATCCTCGCACAATAGTAGGACTATAATGTAGTATGTATGGTTACAAGACTGGATATGGATTACGGTGTTTAATAGGAATACTAAAAAATAAAGAACAAGAAGCTAGTTTTTCAGATATTATTTTGTACCTTATCACTGTTTTCATATTTAACCCTACTGGTCGAGAATGCCTTGTGTGTGGTATTAAGTCCGCCATGTACCACTATTGTATAAAAAATAAGTGGGAACACAAATTCCCATTAGTGCTACCGTAAAATTGTGTAAAGGAACAGTGCAACTAATGGGACATTTTGTTCCCATTACTTCTACGATTTAGTACTACCTGAAATCTTAGGACTAGTGGGAAAAAAAAAATCCCACTAGTTCTGCCGTAGAACTGTGTAGTAGAACTAGTGGAAATGATCCATACAAAATGGGAAAAAAACGGCCGTTTTTAGCAATTTTTCTAACTGTAACTACAGTGAAGCATATTTTAATGAATTAAATAGACGTCAATAATCTAGAACTCCTAAAGTATTGATTTTGTCGATCAGATTTTATATTAATTGTGTATTTAACGAATTTTTGAAGAATTGCTAAACTTAAGTGGCAGTGGGCAGGGCATATTGCTCGCAGAACGGATGGCCGATGGGGCCGAAAAGTTCTGGAGTGGCGACCGCGAACCGGAAGACGTTGCGTTGGAAGGCCTCCCACTAGATGAACCGATGACCTGGTGAAGGTTGCAGCAATCCGCTGGATGCGAGTCGCACGGGACCGGTCAATGTGGCGACACTTGAGGGCGGCCTATGTCCAGCAGTGGACGTATTTCGGCTGAAATGATGATGATGATGTGTATTTAACGAGTTCTGATTTTCATAAAGTGGCGCTAGTGTAGATGCCGAAGGACGGGGAGGCCCCGTGGTGTTGTGTTGATAATGTCGTGTTGATCTCAAAATGATTAAAATTGTAAAGCTTTAAGCTATTAAGCCATTGGTATAGCTATTAAGTAATTGTCTTGAGGTATGTCATTGGTTTACGACTATTGTATAAAACAAAACTCGAAAGTTATTGTTTTTGTTCTTAATAAAAGTTGATTCCATAATAATGGCGGCATTTTAAATAATCCTATTCATTTTTTACTTCAAAATAGGTAACACAAGGTAAAATATAACTTTAAAGACTTTCCGATCTACTACATATACGTCCCTTTTAGGTTTTTCTATTTGGGTAAATGTTCCTTACGGCATATTTTTCATAAGACTTTATAGTATTATAGCCACTTACGACATCTTACGACCCAAACTGACATAAACTATGTATGGGTGTAAGGGACAAGTTCTCATATTAAAGCAAGAGTAAAGGACACTATCTCCGAAACTATTAAATAAAAGTTATTTTGAGTATTACCAGACAAAAGAAAGCTTTATTTCAAGTTTTTTGCCATAGACATCATAAAAATTGCTTTAAAAATGAAAAAGTTATGGTAGATAATGCATACTTTTTTTGTTTTTTTGCTCGTACTGTAAACCTGTACTTTGTCCCTTACGCCAATTGAATTTATGACCGTCGCCGTATATTACTCAAACAAAAATGAGCAAACTACATAAATGACAAACAATACGATGTAATGTAATGATGCGTAACGGACAAGGTTGTTACTTTGATTTGGCGTAAGCCCAAGCGACATATGACTCAAAAGTCATATGTCGTATGGGACAAAACGGATACTTCGTAAACCTTAAAACAATTTCTATTTTCTTTTTAGTACTTACGTCAAACGTTTGAAATATTTTTTTTTAATTAGTGTCCTATAAAGCAAAATGCAGCGTTTTATGTACCAAAATTTCAGGGGTGTAAAGGAATTATTTGAAGAGCTACAGGAATTTTAAGTATGCAGAAAGATAGAGGAGAAAAAATCAAGTACGATGTTGCCGACTAGTTTAAGCCGTTGCCGACTTTCACAAAGTCTTAGTAGGTGTAGCCTGCAGGTTTGAAGGAAATCAACTTGCCAATTTGGAAATAGGTATATAAATCAAAGCATGAAATTAGGATAACATCTTATTTATTAACAGTAACATTTGGTGGTTATATCACAGACGATGAACAATACAATGTTACAATAAGTTTTTAACCCTTGCGGTTCTTAATGTGTTCGTAGATTTCGTGTCCGGTGCCGATGGCGCTGAGCGCTCCGAATCCAGCTTTCTGTAACAAAATATAATAAAAATAAGTGGCTGAAGAAATTTCTATAACTCGCCTTTTTCAGGGTCTGAGGTGTAGGCATTGGGATTAATTCGTGAGAAAGTCCGTAGCAACAAAACTAAATTTACGTAAAAGGGGCGGGAATATCGTATTTATGTTTCTTATAATATTATACTTAACAAAAATAAATTGTTATAACACACTTATGGCTGGCAAACATAAAAATGATAAAAAAAAGAATGAAAGTATTCAGAGCACTGAGCTCCAGGTTGTTTGAGTTATATGGTTAAAATATATTTGGGACTAAATGTTTTAGGCTCATAAAAATCCTTAAGGTATACTTACAACAGCTTTAACTCCTTTCACGAGTCCACCCGCGCCTTTAGGATGAGCGCTGGCGCCGCCCATCAGCATGGCGAACACCGCCAGGACCAGAACCACCAAACCGAACAGCTTCATGTTGAGGAGATGTGTGGGTCACTGGCTACTTCAAGACAAGCGAATGATGCCCTTTTGCCGCTTCACTTAACTTATATACCATAAAGCTCGATAGTGACGTACGTTATAGGAGAATCCCGCGCACTGTAAATACCCTATTCCAAGCATTTGCCTTAAACTTAAGCTCGCAATTAGCATACAATAAATATATACTCGGATACTTTCTTATGCAAATTGTTAGGTGTTTTGTTTTTTTTTTAAGAAGTTAAATATTAATTAAAAACCCATCGTTTTATTATTTAACCATTTAAGTGATTGTTTATTATCTTTTCGGTGTTGGAAGGTGCAAACAAAAAAGTCGTGTTAAATGATAACAAAAATGTATATTCGTTTTATTTATTTATAAAATTATAAAAAAAACTTTAATGAGAATTTTAACGTCACATTCCTACCTAGTTACAAGAAGTTCTCTTGTAATCGTTCGATTTTTTATTGTATACCCACTTACTCTAAGTCAATTCACAATAACATAACAAGGAAAGGATGTTCTAATCTCATAAATAAAATTGTTGATACCCATCTATTAATAGGTATCGGTATTTAGCAGAGTTTATTGAAAACTAATATAAGTATGATTTAGACTTTATGAACATATTTTTTTATGTGACGTCACAATAAATGTAACCCGCATTGAGGTTATAGTTTAAGTGATCATTTTCTTGAAGAAAAGAAGATTGAAACTAAACCTCAATTTAAGATCATTACTACGGATATGTAAACAACTCAACATTAACAACTAAATAATATTTGGTTACACGTCTTATTCAAATTAAAACACTAGGATTGAAATATTGTATAACTCCCATTATTTTCGATGCAGTCAAGTAGACGTTTGCGCCTGGACCCCACAATATTTTGATATATTCCGGTTCCTTCCTCTTAAATTTTCCCACACCGCCATGCAATGTGTTGTTAACAATTCAAATAATTCCGCAAAGTGTCTCGTAGGCGTGAAACCATTTGTTTCTTACTGGCCTACCATATTATTATGGCGTCGCTGCGCTTCGCTAACAAGCGACGGCCTTCCACTTCGCTGTCGACTAGCAAGGCTCCCTTCTTCCTCATACTTTTTTATCCAACGACTTACAATATTCCTCTAGAACAAAAAAAAGTATTGTTAGGCACCTGTAGAACAAAATACTAAAGTGATCATTCACTCTGCATTTATAAATAAACACTAATTATTTATCTTTTAGGCCTCATGATGGATTTAAAATACAATTAATTAATCCACCAAATTAGGTCACCAAAGAAATTAACAATAACATTAGGTTTGAATTTCTAATAAAAGTTTAAGTTACAATAAAAAACAATTAATTAGTCCTGTCACTAAATAAATTAACAATAATATTAGATTTTAATTTCTACATATTTTTACATATTTGGTTGGTAAAGTTGGGGGTTAATAAACATCTCTGATCAACCTTTTGGGGACTACGGGCGTGAAGTTATGTTATTTAACATGTCTTAGATGAATATTCAGCTCTATCTCCTATTTGGTAACCGTACCAAATAGGAGACTGGTAAAACACTGCACAAAATGAGGACAACTGGGGGTACTGATGTAATGATAACCGGAGAGCCGTTTGAAGTTATGAATGTGGATAAAAAAATATTGGTTAGGTCCAAACAAAAAACTGGTTAGGTCCAAACAAACACCTTCATCTACATAAACTTAAACATAAATTCATTCACTGATACACAACGTACCTATCGCAGAAACCACTGGCTCCTAGAACCATGAAATACATAGCAGAATAGTTTTAGGTATGTAACAAAGGTGTACTGAGAAATACTTATTTTCCCTTAGTAGGTATGTACGTACCTACATTTGTTTTTAAGTTAAAGTCAGTTGTTGTATCATACTGGTAACTTGGTAACATTTTGGCCGACGGGAAATCTCACCGGGCATATAACTTGTCTATTTACAAGAATACTGCGAATATAACAACTAGAAGAACCCCTAATTATTACATAGCTTAATTCACTTTGATGTTATTATTTACCAGCACTGCAAGTAACTAAATAATTGTATATTCTTGAATTCTTTTGTTCACAATTTTAAGCTTTCAAATTTCCTTTGAATGCAAGCCTTTGGATAAAATCGACGACATTTAAAATGTTGTTGTTGTTATTTCAGAACCTTTACAATTATACATCAAACAAGGTGAAACCATATTGGCATAAGTTTCAAAGGAATCTTCTAAATAAATGTAATAAGATTTGTATCAATTTTATTAAAACAAATTCAAAATTAATTTTATAATTTATCCTAATTCCCAATTCTGTAGATATCGGAAAGCAATTAATTAGGTTCTAATATACAAATTGCGGCCTAATTGTAACAGATTGAAGTCTTCAATTTAATTTGTAGTACCAAATCAAAGTTATCAATAAATAAATGGAAATTATGTAAGACCCGGTAACAGGGTTTAGGAAATTAGAAATAATTATCAGGAAAATGTCGTCAAGGTACACAGGCTTAATTTTCATATAATAGATAATGTAAAGACTTGTGTGGTGTATTGGAAATATAATGTGTTGCCTAACTTAAATTTATATAAAGTAGATATACAGGGTTATTGGTTAAGTCGACCTAGATCCGTTGAGGGGTTGAAGTGTGCAACATTTTTGACTGATTTGACTATCAAACACCATACCCCAAACTGAACCGTTTTTTAAGAACTTTACTACGTTTACTACTAACCTTTACCGTACCGTACTAACGTTTACTACTTCCTGGGAGCCTTTTATCATTTTTTTTTCTATTATATAATAATACCCATAAGTATTATACCTTGTTGGATAGATGAAGAAATGTAGATATTTACAAGCACATTGCCACCAACCTGAAACCGGAAGCGTATTGCCATCAACCGGACACAAATCCAGACTCCGTGGCTGCTACTTAAGGCCCTTCTAACCCTAAAATTAGCAACTATTTGTGGTGGTTCAAACTTCGTTTGAAATACTGTTAGAATAGAGTTCTAATCAGTTGTTACGTCAGTCACTGCGGCCGAATAGTGCGAAATGAGTGTTTTTTGCAATGTACCAAAAATCTATTGATTGGACTAAAAAAATAAAACACATAAGACCTGCTTTATAGTTAGTCCAGTTAGTTTGCAAAGTTTCATGATCTAATTTGAAGTACTTTTTGAATACCAGCGGTTTATTGTTCGATTTGGAGGTAATTTTGGATTTTTTTTCTATCGAGAAAAGTTAATGGAATCGTGTTTACGTCACACATATGACTTAGCATTAATCCTCAACTTTAACCATTATAACTCAATGACTTTACCCTATATTTATTTAAAAATTAATGCTGCAGTATTTTAGGCGTAACGGAGGATCATGCTAAGCCATTTGAGGGATATATAGCCCTTAATAATGAAATTTGTGATGGAAAAACCCAATAACATTTTGCCCGACCCGGGAATTGAACCCAGGATCTCATGCTCAGCAGTCGGACGTACGATTACTAGATTAACGAGTAATCTAGTTATCCACTTATAATAAAAATCCATCCATGTCTCAAACACCTGTCTCCACTACAGAATGTTACTAAGAAATCATATCGATCATGGAAAGTACGCAAACAATTATAATGTACAACCGCAACAAAAAACCCGTCAAATGATTTTATCCCTTTGTCTATAACTTTTTCCTTATTACAAAACGTAAGGTACAAATGTACAGTGACGCGCAAACAACAATGTAGGTAGGTATGTAGGAGCATCTTCATACTGCCGGAAATTACGCTCGGCGCTGATGACGTGTGGCGCTAGCACGAGCCCTAAGGGCGATCAGTAGGGCTATTACGAAACTTTTTGATCTCCAGTGACTATCAAGCTGCGGTTGTACACCGAACTTTGATGACAACCGAGAATGTCAAAATATTATTACGTATTACACAGAGTGGATATCACTTTACGGTGACTAACAGCCCGGGTACGGTGTAACGTCTTTCACGAAAGCCACTTCAAACTCAGTTGTCATCAATTTGATGTCCATTTAAATGCTGTAAGTCGGCCGATATACTGCTTTGATGTGTTACTTGGGCACTAGGCTTACATAATCGCAATATTAGAAAAATCGATACGAAGGCGTCTGTCAAAATGAGTTACGGTGACTATCAGCCACGATGGGCACCGATGACGTCATATTTGATCGCGACTAGTCATACATAATACGAAACTAACCTTTTGACAGTTATTTGATGGACACCGAGCCCAGTTACTATCATTTCAAGCTGTCAACAGAAAAACGTAATAGGCCTGCAGGACAGGTGGGAAGTGACTGCAAGTATTTAAAACAAAATCTTTGTTTTTCTGACTGTCTCGTTCGTCCTTAGTCGCAAAGGTTACTGAAAGTTTTGGGTTCGATTTCCTGATTAAGCAAAGTGCTATTGGGTTTTCCAAACAGTAATTTCTCAACAGCAGACCAAGGTCTGGATTTGCGCCAGATTGATGACAAAATAGATGATGTATAGGATTATGTTAAATTCAATTAAGGACTACTAATAACACTAACATAGCATATAAGCACAATCTGTTACTAACCACTAACAACGTATGGACTGTTCTAAGTCTGAAATAAAGATATTTTTTTTTTTTTTTTTTTTTTTTTTTAAAAGACTCGGTTCATGGAACTTGAACATTCTGACCAAATGAGGCGTACTACAGGTAGGGTACAGTTGCGGTCTTTTCAGTTAATTTTTTTTTCGCTTAAATTATGCGGAGACGACCGAGCCACGCCCCCTTAAAGTTTAGGCCTATTAGAAAAGCGTCAATTAGGCGCGCAAAATAACAATAACTCCAGTTTGGCGTGCGTTGTCAGTGCGCTCGGCCGATCGGTATTGCCTTTATTTCTATTCAAAGTCAACGAGGCGGAGCTAGAGAGCGTTTCTACGTTGCGAGTACAAGCAAACATTAGCTTAGTGTTGACCAGGCGGGAGTGTCCCCGATAGTACACCTCTGGCTAACCCTTCAGGGATTACAGGCGTTATGTTATGTTCTCTTCTTTACGAAGTTGGATCGTGAGATAATATCGCAATTACTTCCTATTTAATATGAAGTGTTATGTAATAACACAATTTACCCTACCACGAAGTTTGCGGTTTGATAAATCATGTAATAACACAATTTACCCTACCACGAAGTTTGCGGTTTGATAAATCAAACCAGCAATGGATGATAAAGTTAGGTATGTTTGTTTTGTTATTACGACTCAGTAGTACTAATAAAAACACACGACATAAATAGCTTACTTGTGATATTCTATCACACATAGTGTTGAATTCATGGAAACATTTTCATTTTTCCATGACTTCAACACTTCAACGCTGCGGGTAAGTTTTAGAATCATGTAGGATACTGGATTCATGGAAGACAATTTGCGCATCAATATACGACGTGTTTCCGAACGACATCGATAAACTTCGACCGGTCATTCTCACTGTACTCATCATTATGAACAACTTTTACAATAGGATCCAATCCTGAACCCCAAAAAAAAAACAGCTGTTCCATACATTTTGACGAGTTATGCGAACATAAGTTGTAGGGAACAGTTGATTTTTTTTTCGCGTTTTAGTGGTTGGTCCCATGCTATAAGTTGTTCATAATGATGAGTACAATAACCGGTCGAAGTTTATCGACATCGTCCGGAGACACGGTGAATATCTATCTACACACTAAACAAGCTAGGTTGGAATAGAATAGAATAGAATAATTTATTTGTGTAAAAACATGGTACATTAAGGTCTTCTAGATAGGGTTATGAACTTAATAACCGGTAGAAGTTTATCGACATCGTCCGGAGACACGGTGAATATCTATCTACATACTAAACAAGGTAGGTTGGAATAGAATAGAATATAATAATTTATTTGTGTAAAAACATTCCAATCCGCCTGCCAAGCGTGGAGATTACGGCAAATTCCTCCCATCATGGGAGAGGCTTATGTCCAGCAGTGGACTTTATGGGCTGTTGTGGTGTGGTGGTGGTAAAAACATGGTACATTAAGGTCTTCTAGATAGGGTTATGAACTTAATAACCGGTCGAAGTTTATCGACATCGTCCGGAGACACGGTGAATATCTATCTACATACTAAACAAGCTAGGTTGGAATAGAATAGAATAGAATAATTTATTTGTGTAAAAACATGGTACATTAAGGTCTTATAGATAGGGTTATGAACTTAAATGTTTCGCCATAGAATGGCGTACAAATATTAGAACATCTTAAATGTAAAATTTTAACATAACATTAATTGGTGTAAATATTAATAATAATGTCTAGATAATAAGAATAGCACTTAGAATTCAGGATTCATATCTATTCGAATAATAGGCAATAGGCAATAGGCTTGCCCCCTAAGTACATGGAACTTTAACATAGCTGGCGAAATATGTATGTACCTACTAATAGATAAACCTCTGCCTAATCTTTCGATGATTATAGCTATGTGATGTTAGGTTAGGTTAAACAAGCAAACTATTGTATGCCTTTATATTTTTTGATGACAATTGATCGTGTTTCTAATACTGATCAAAAACTTCTATGAGACCAACCCAGGTTGGAGTACTAAAAAGGCAGAAATTGAAAAAAACTTTTCTCATAACTAATAGCAAAAGATAATGAAAGGCCTCCCTTTTTCCTTTTAATTTCAGAAATACGATTTCGGTGGTATCACAGGAATTGTTAACGGAATACATTATTATTTATTGCAATCTAATCTATAGTTGAAGTTTCTTCCCATACATTAAACACGCTTGCATTTAATTCTATTCTTGGTAAAGTATTGTAACTTAGAACTACTCTATTGTATTAGGTATCTAAACTTGTGATAATTGTTCGTTCTTAGCACTTTGTAGTTTGTTTTTAGATGAATAAATAACATAAGTAATATTTCATGTTGTTAAATAAATTATCGTGTTTTTTTTTTGTATACCCTGGTTTTCCTTTATTATACAGTTAATTAATAATATTGTCGGAAGAATATTGGAATTATGCAGCTTCTCACTTTACCAATAAAGTAAATAGCGGTGAAGTTTACAGACCGGAGTTTCCTAACTTTGGCAAGATAAGGCAAAGTTAAAAACTCCGGCCTTCCTGTTCGAACCTCAGGTTATGTAAATGAACGGTGTTATTCAATATTGGAGCAGTTTTCCTAGTGAAAATCTTGGTATATGAAGAAAATTTATGATTGATGGCTCAAGTTTTAGGAAGCAACACTTCGTTTCAAATAAACACGGTATTGTGAACTTAAGGCCCTTCTAACCCTAAAATTAGCAACTCTATTTGTGGTGGTTCAAACTTCGTTTGAAATACTTTTAGAATAAAGTTCTAATCAGCTTGCGCTACAAAGCGGTTGTTACGTTAGTCACTGCGGCCGAATAGTGCGAAATGAGTGTTTTTTTGCGATTTACAAAAATTCTATTGATTGGACTAAAAAAATAAAACACATAAGTCCTGCTTTAAGTTAGTTCAGTTAGTGTGCAAAGTTTCATGATCTAAATTGAAGTACTTTTTGAATACCAGCGGTTTATTGTTCAATTTGGAGGTAACTTTGGATTTTTTTTCTATCGAGAAAAGTTTATGGAATCGTATTTTCGCTACACATAGCATTTATCCTCAAATTTACCATATATTTATTTTTAAATTAATGCTGCAGTATTTTAGGCGTAACGGAGGATCATGCTAAGCCATTTGAGGGATATATAGCCCTTAAGTACTTGTACTAATTGTACTTGTAGCATTTTAAATATCAAAATCACCGATCGAATACGCAACACCATAATACGCTCCAAGACAGGCATCGCCGATGTTGGCGATAAGTCTGCGAGGTTAAAATGGGACTGGGCGGGTCACATTTCCAGAATGTGTCAGGACAGATGGGCCAGAATTGTCACACAGTGGGTGCCTGAAGACGGTCGTCGTCTCCGAGGCAGGCCCAAGAAACGCTGGCGTGACGATTTGGACTCGTTCCTGGCTGATTGGCCGGAGAAGGCAAAACACCGATAGAGTTGGAAAGAAATGGGGGAGGCCTTTGCCCAGCAGTGGGACAGAATAGGCTAACTAAAAAAAAGTACTTGTACACTACAGTGCGCAGTAAAGTGCCGTTTCTATTTTGTATCATCATCTGTCTAGCCTTTTGATATTTTTATTTTTTAACCTGTATTTATTGCACATAAAATATTTTTATTTGTTTATTAGTATTATTTTGTATTATAAATTTATATTCGTATAGGTAACCGTGGCATCACTTTGGGCCCTATCAGAATACTAGCGATGTGCCTTTTGATTGTTTTTTTATTTTTCTCATGTTTACTTTTTATATAATTTTGTCATAATGGGGTAAAGGAGTGAGTTTATTAAGGGGGTTCATGGGTTTTTTAAAATAGATGCGTGGAGGTACATACAAGTCAATACAAACGATTGCAAATATTTGGAGTAACAATTTATTAACATTATTGCAAATTTAACTTAAAAAAAATTTAGGTTATTTAAGGGCATTACATTGCCCAATGACCTTGAGCATGCTACCCCGTACTAACTTACGACGAAACGACGAGAGAGAGCGAGCGACAGCGGGGGTGCTTGGTGGGGAGTTTTGTAATGATTAACGTTATTGTGGATTATTACAAAATATAAAAATAAATCTGTCAAAATAAACAACACAAATTGTTAAACAGGGTTTTTTCTTTCTTTTAGTATAAATATCATACAAAATGGCCCAGCCGTTCTATAGACAATTTAATATTTAGTTTTAATAAGACCTGTTTTCTCAATTTTTTTGGCAACATTTGGACAAGTTTATAAAAACTTTAAACAACACAAAGTGTTTCTCGTATACTCTAGTTTATTTGTATAATTTTTTTATAGTAAAAGCATTAAGGAATTCGTCTAGAAATTTCATTTTACCAAGGTCATTGGGCAATGTAATGCCCTTAAACATTAATCAATGAATACTGAGCCGGTGGTAACATTGAAGACGAATCTTGCGAAGATCATGTCTACTGGTGTCTCTGTTGGTAAATCTCGTGGCCTGTTCCAATGACGCCGATCACACCAAGACCGTGTTTCTGTAAACAAAATAAACATTCATTAGAAACATACAGGGTGTAAACAGACTCTTCACGAAGCCGCCAACCAAGCATTCTGTACGTAACTGTACACAAAAATTATTCCTGGGAAACGACTTTTTGTAGGGTGTAAAATCACGTTTTACGGTAAAACTCAATGTACTGCAATCAAAACATTTTGCTTATGGATGGATTGAATATTACAGGGAACGCGGAGGTGTTTAAAGAAAAAAATCTAACATTAAAACATGTATTTAAAAACTTGTGAAAAAGTTGAAACTTTGACCGTTGTATCTCCGAAATTAGAAGGTTTCCAGGTATGAACTAGAACAAAAAAAATATCGCAAAGACGGGGAAAACAAGTGCCTTTCGGCTTCGTTAAGAGTTTTTTTACACGCTTTACGTATGTGTTCTATCTAATAAATCATGGATTTCACTTATTGCTTTTGAGCTAGAAAAGTCTTTTCAGTTCAGACTGTATAAAAACCGTTTATATTTTCAGTAATAAACTAAGGAGCTCGTGGCTAAATAATAACAGCCATTCGGGTCGATCTTTAGGTTAATCCGTGCTTGCCTAGGTTGGTCTGTGGATGGGTGACCACCCATTACATACCGAGTTTCCTCCGTGCCTCGGAAAGCACGTTAAGCTGTTGGTCCCGGCTGTCATTTGTGATCTTTGACAGTCGTTACAGGTAGTCAGTGGCTCAAAAAGTCTGACAACCAGTCTTACCAAGGGGTATCGTATAACCCAGTACTAACTTGGTTGTGGAGGTCAGATAGGCAGTCGCTCCATGTAAAATACTGGTATTCAGCTGCGTCCGGTTAGACTGGAAGCCGACCCCAATAAAACTTGGGAAAAGGCTAGGTAGATGATGATTTTCAGTAATAATTTGTTCTAAGTAAAGTTCGAAATAAGCTACAAAGTAAAACATTGAAAGGGACATAGCATACAACATAATTAAGTTTCTAATAAATTGCCTGCATAAAAAAGTCTACGGCCAAGAAAAGAGCAGTGATTTAAACTATATACTAAGTTGTTTGTTATTTTTTCCCGCAAAAATTACTGTACGGATTTGGATGAAATTTGGTACACAGATAGTTTGTAACCTGGATTTATACATAGGATAATTTTTATCCCCGTAGTTACGTACCGTGGAACAATTACGGAACTCCATGCGAGTCTGACAAAATTAATTACAATTTTCTTGATATAAGTACAAAGAATTTTGTACTAATTAGTCTTTAGAACACGAGGTGGTTAGTTTTAATTAATTATTTGTACTCACAATAACTTTCCCGCCTTTCCTGAGAGCGCCACCGATACCCTTAGGGCTCGCGCTAGCTCCGCTCGTCATCAGCGCCAGGAGAGCCATCACCAGCACGACCAGACCGAACAGTTTCATGATGAAAGGTAAATGTTTAAACAATAAACTGTTAATGACTGTTTGTAGTCGAGGACTAGCTTCAATTGATGTTCCCTCCGTGTCCTGTTGTTCTTTTATACGGTAATATATTCATAAAATGGGAAAAGTCGCTCCTGTAACATCTTCATGTGCCTACTGGGTTTTTTGTGTTTCGTCACTATTTTATTTTATTTCTCAGTAATCTGAATAAACTACGCGTAGGACGAACTATAATTACCTTTACAAATTTCCGCTCCATGCGAAGAATATTAATCTGCAAACACATACAATATTTACCTACTACGAATCCTTGTGTAGGCAGAATTAATATTGTTTTCTATACAAATAAATAAAATTGAAGTGTCTGTTTGTTATATCAAAATAACGGCTTTTACTGAATGCATATGGAAGTCTTTAGGTACGGCTCTTTTAACAAAAACACATTTTTTTCATTTGTATCTGTCACTCTATTTGTTTGTTCCGGCTAATCTCCGAAACGGCTGGACCGATTTTGACAACATTTAAGTGGCAGATAGCTGATGTTATAAGGGCTAACTAAGGGTACTTAGGCTTCTTTAATTTAAAAAAAAAATATTTAGTGTCCGTGCAAAAAAATGTAAGCCCTTGAAATAGTTATGGTAAAAGCTCCAACCAGCCCGCGAAGTTAAAATGTTCTTACGTTTTTTTGCAATTTGCAGGCCAGCGCGTTGTATGTTGATTAAAATATTATTCGCGGCTGTAAGACGTAAGTATCTAGTATGTCAAAAATTGATATTATAACAAAACTGAATCATGCTAAGATTCATCGAACTGTATTATGATTGAAAAAAAAAAACCGGCCAAGAGCGTATCGGGCCACGCTCAGTGTAGGGTTCCGTAGTTTCCCGTCCGTCACAATAAGTGTTCCCACTTATGATTTTAAAGGTGGGTATCCATTATGTAAAAATGCTTGCATATACGAATATACTACAAACTTAGTCCAGAAATTATTTTGTACAACTTTTTGTCGGTTTTGTACAAAAACTGTTGTTTCCATCAAGTTCAAAATAATTTTCCTAGAAAGTCCTTATAAAGTTCTACTTTCCAGATTTTTTTCATATTTTCTAAACTTATGGTTCAAAAGTTAGAGGGGGGGGGACACATTGTTTTTTACTTTTGGAGTGATTATTTCCGAAATTATTGACATTATCAAAAAATTAGTTAAAGAAACCCCTATTCATTTTTAAATACCTTTCCAACAATATATCACACGTTAGGGTTTAAATTAAAAAAAAAAACACTTCCCACTTTACATATAGGGGGGCTACCCTAATAAAACATTTTTTTCCAATTTTTATTTTACCACTTTGTCGGCGTGATTGCTATACATATTGGTACCAAATTTCAGCTTTCTAGTGCTAACGGTCACAGAGATTAAGCGAGGACGGACAGACGGACGGACAGACATGGCGAAACTATAAGGGTTCCTAGTTGACTACGGAACCCTAAAAAGTAGGTACTCACCCATTGTACCTTTAATGTTCAGCATAAGAATAAATGATCCATATGAAAATTGTGATAATTTTCCTTTAATCCTTAAGCTGCTTTATCATAATTGAGTTTTCAAAAATATTAATTACAAACCAACAACTACTCTAACATTTGCATATATATTGGAAACAACGCAACCATCTTTGTTGTAATTAAATGTTAATTGAAAGATTGGCATAAACAAGCATTTGTCCAAATTACATAGAGGTAGTCAAAAATTCAAATGGACGCTTACGTATATTAAAAATGTTTCGAGAAAAAAATAAACTACTTACTATTAGTAGTAACTAAAATAACTAAGGTTCTTGTCTACTGGTAAGCATAACACATCGTTTCCAGACCTCTTCTCAGTAGGTTAGTGGGTAACTACGTATGACGTAAATAAAAGCTTCAATGAAACATCTTTATTAACGAACAATTAACTAGTTACGTTGTCCTCAATCCCACTGTGCTTTTCCGCACAAACTTCGGTTAATCTTAGCGTAAATGACTAAACACGGAAAACCCTCTCGTGTACCGCAATTTTGCCTTTCGTGAATATATAAAAGGGACTTTGAATTCTAATCAATCATCATTCGAAGTTTGCACTTCTTCAGTTTAACAACTGTCAATTGTTTAAACATTTACCTTTCATCATGAAGCTGTTCGGTTTGGTCGTGCTGGTGATGGCTCTCGTGGCGCTGATGACGGGCGGAGCTAGCGCGAGCCCTAAGGGCATCGGCGGCGCTCTCAGGAAGGGCGGGAAAGTTATTGTGAGTATTATTTTCATACTATACATGCAGAATTCCTTTCTGTTGCATCGACTTTGGATTACATAACTTTCTGTAATTCATATCTACATACATAGCACAGCATGCTGAGTGGTAACCTATTTGTCGCACACACGACGTGCAAGCTGTCAACTCTTTTTTTAAATTTGCTTTTTGTTTTTGTTCCGTTTTTCTGTTTTCAAATTTTGTATGCACGTCATGTCCCTGCGATGAATAAATAATATATTTTTTCTTTCTTTCTTCTAATAAGTAGTTCTATACTCGGTATAACCCCTAATTTTTCCATTTGATAAATCCGAACACTAGGCTATTAGATTAATTCAATACTGAGAAAAAATATCTATGTTTTTAATCTTGTCTGAACAAAGCATTTTATAAAACTTATTATTTTTTGTTCTTTCCAGAAACACGGTCTTGGCGCTATCGGTGTCATAGGAACTGGCCACCAAATATATCAGGAATCAAAACAGCAGTAGACAATGTTCTTCACTGCATGCATTTACCTTCGTCGTGATTCGCCACTGCAACTGGTCACAAGGTCTACCAACATAACCATAACAGGAAGAAATCAACCAAAGATTTAGTTTCTATCATCCACCCTCACTGTATAATTTATTGATCATCTTATGTCATACATTTTATCGTATTAAACAAGTACTTAACTCAAAAAACCTGTAATCTTTTTCTAGACTTAACCTGTTTCGTTGATTACCTGTGTTTAGAGCATTACTATAATAATAATAATACCAGCCTTTTACTGTCCCACTGCTGGGCAAAGGCCTCTTCTCATACAGAGAACGCTCGAGCATTGATCACCACGCTTGCTCAACACGGATTGGTGATATCAGACTTATATTAATTATCAGTCCAGGTTTCCTCACGATGTTTTCCTTCACCGATGTCTGTGATGTCCAGGATAAACTCAGAAAAGTACATAATATGAATTTAAAAGGTCACATTGGTACTTGCCCGGAGTAGAACCCAGAACCTCATGGTTGTGGGTTCCGGGCAGTAGTTCCGGGAGAGTGGGAGCAGGATGAGCAGCATGACAGGCGAGACTTTAAGGCCCTTCTAACCCTAAAATTAGCAACTCTATTTATGGTGCTTCAAACTTCGTTTGAAATGCTGTTAGAATAAAGTTCTAATCAGCTTGCACTACAAAGCGGTTGTTACGTCAGTCACTGCGGCCGAATAGTGCAAAATGAATGGTTTATTACGATTTACAAAAAAACTATTGATTGGACTAAAAAAATAAAACACATAAGACCTGCTTTATAGTTAGTTCAGTTAGTATGCAAAGTTTCATGATCTAATTTGAAGTACTTTTTGAATACCAGCGGTTTATTGTTCGATTTGGAGGTAACTTTGGATTTTTTTTCTATCGAGAAAAGTTTATGGAATCGTGTTTTTGTCACACATAGAACTTATCATTAATCCTCAACTTTACCATATATTTATTTCAAAATTAATTCTGCAGTATTTTAGGCGTAACGGAGGATTATGCTAAGCCATTTGAGGGGGTATAGGCCCTTTAATCTTTATTAATCTGCAGCAACATTTGATCAATCATATAATAGTCGAGAGGATTATAGATCGATGACAGCAACCGTAACACCGTTATAATGGGTAGAATTTAAAACAAAACATTGTCCAATTAGCGTTTATTCCTTGCCTCGGGGATTTTTCAGTAATTTTCACTTTGTGCATACAATTTAATGAACATCTACAATAATGAATAAATGTGGCTGTTGATTCGTTTAGAGGTATTCTGAAACGTTCAAAGTATTTAAAAAAATGAAGATGTACAATTGTGTTCCTTCTAACCCTAAAATTAGCAACTCTATTTGTGGTGGTTCAAACTTCGTTTGAAATACTCTTAGAATAAAGTTCTAATCAGCTTGCACTACAAAGTGGTTGTTACGTCAGTCACTGTGGCCGAATAGTGCGAAATGAGTGGTTTTTTGCGATTTACAAAAAATCTATTGATTGGACTAAAAAAATAAAACACATAGGTAAGACCTGCTTCATAGTTAGTTCAGTTAGTATGCAAAGTTTCATGATCTAAGGTCAAGGTGGAGAAGTTCGTCTACGGGGGAACACCATACGTCTTTCTAAGCTGTTTTTGAATAGCTACGACGTTGGTAGCTCGGTCAGTAAAACAGAGTCACAATTTGGTCCTACCTTTAAATTATAGATGACGCTGTGTTGAGTTTAATATCAAAAATCGGTCTCACAAATTTTTAGTAGCTGAAAAGTTGAAACACGAGTTAGGTGTGTCGACGTTTTACCTAACGTGAAATGTGAATATCAACAGATTTTTACATAGTGTATAATAAGTGTCTAGCTTGTATTACTTTTAATTATTTTATTTTATTCAAATCGAATTTAAATATATATTTAATTAGTTGTGATAAAATCTAAACCTAAAAATTCAATAGTGGGGTAAGACTGTCTAGTAATTTAGGGAAAGGCCGTCATGTGCCGATCTTGCCCCAAGGCTGATGTTGTTAACCTTTTTTGTTTAAGCGTTTTATTGATCATTTTTTTTGTTTGTTTTTAGGATTTTAGCAAATATGTCTTTTACAAACCGTTCTGAAAGAATATTAGAGATCTTAGAGGAATCGGACCCCTACAATGAAATGTTTGAAGCTTCAAACAACGAAGACGAAGATCACGTACCAGAGTGCAGCCAAAGTAGGTAGTGGGACGGTATAAATTAAAATGCAAGCGACACAAATGTAAACTTGGACTCATCAAGCTTGGATTCGTCAGATGATATTGATCTCTTGACCCTTCTATTGGAACTACACCAACGTTGCTACTATACTACACAATCGCAGATTTCGCGGAAGTATCCTCTGATGAACCTCCCCGGCAAGTTCTTGGAGCTTGTAGGAGATGTCAGGTGTGTCCTTCAAAAAAGGATAAAAAAAAACTAGCCACACTTGCAATGCTTGCCAGATATACATAATATGCCCTGATTACATCCCATACTGCGAAAATTGTAGCAGTTCCATGGCTAGGTATGAGGAAACTGAAGTTTAATTACCTATACGTATAATTGAAGCTCCTAAGTGTGTATGATCTCTCTATTAGTGAATTAGATTTTTGTTTTGTTATTTTAGTAAGTTTTCTATAATAAAATTTAAATAATTACTCAAGTTGTGTTTTCAAAGTTGATTTTACATTTTTTTCTGAGAAAAAAATGAATTAAAGTCGATTTTATGAATATTTTGAAAAAATACTGATTAAATTGTTGATAATCCGCACTTGCAAATATGATTTTACCTCTGTAGATTGTGATTGCTACCTTATTTCATAGAACTTAAAGCATGGATTTGATTAACTTTTATTTTCGAATATTTACTGAATATGACTGCCGCAAATATCTATCAAATTACAAACAAATCATGCATACGACGGACTTGCCCCAATTACTAGGGAAAGACCGTCTAATATCTACCTTTAAAAAAACGCGGTTATTTTCATATTGGCATTAGTTACATTGATGTTTGTAAAAGTAACCGATAAATAAGGAATCTATAATCATCATTAATATGCAAAACATACAATTAGGTAAAAAAATCAGGCAGGGGGGTTCATCAAATCCAATTTGCCATAAATTATGCCTTCGCCACCTTGACCTTAATTTGAAGTACTTTTTGAATACCAGCGGTTTATTGTTCGATTTGGAGGTAACTTTGGTTTTTTTTTCTATCGAGAAAAGTTTATGGAATCGTATTTTCGTCACACATAGTACCTAGCATCAATCCTCAACTATACCATATTTCAAAATTAATGCTGCAGTATGTTAGGCGTAACGGAGGATCATGCTAAGCCATTTGAGGCGTGTTAGGCCCTTAGCTCCTGGGTCATCATTATTAACTTATTGAAATACATGCTATCCACATACCTCACTTGTATCTTCGAGCCATTTAAGATTTTTTTTAGAATCTTTACATTACTCTTCCTGTGATCTAAAGGCCAACAACCATCGTTTTACCTTGGCCAGAAGTTAAGCATTGCCACCTGACGTGACGTAGCAATGCCGCCAATCTCTTCCACACGTTAGCAACTGACATTCTCGGATGTTTTGTTAGTTTAAATAATTTTATTAAATAGTTAGTTACCAATATAATCGTAGGTACATATTTAGACAAGACAAGACTAACTGTTAAAATAAGTGTAAGATTAAGTGGGCCGTATGGCCGTTTGGCCTACATTTCACCTGTGCAAGCTATTGAATAATTTATAAACCTGAAATATCGACAATATTTTGAAATCGATGAAATGATGTCAACGTTGCTCACCGTAAACATTGAGATAACAAACATTTTCCGCGGGGAAAAATATACTCACCAAAATACATTAAAAAGTAGGTATTATGGCCTGGAGTTTTATAACGATAGATTCCACTTATGTTAGCGATTGAAAAGGTATTATTTCAAGGAATTATGTCAATTTTCTAGCATCGTTGACGTCTGCCAAGCGTTTTCCAGTTGCGATGGGTTTTCAGTCTAACTGATTGCAGCTGAATTGCAGTACTATATATAGAAGAATTTCGGGGATATCAGCTGGTAGGTAGACCGATACCCTTTGGAGAGACTGGTTATCGATGTTTCAGGTCACGTTGACACAAAATAAAAACGTAGTGCAAGTAAAATAACGTAAATGCCCTACACCCAAACAATCCAAAACTTTTGACCATTATAACCCGTACCGTATCTGAGCAGCAGTAGTGACATTATAGGCTGATTATGCATTCCTATTGTCATATAATTATATCAAGTAAATGATGATCGCTACTCACGAATCAATTATTTAGAAGTATTTTCCGCTACAAAACCCTTTTTAATGTATGATCTAGACAATATTAATAACAACATGTATGTATATACAGATGAAAAAACTTAGAACCTAGAACCTTAGAAGTTAGTCCAGTTACTACATTCAACAAACACGATCAGCAGGCCTATTACGTATCTCTGTTGACAGCTCGAAATGATAGTAACTGGGCTCAGTGTCAATCAAATAACTGTCAAAAGGTTAGTTTCGTATTATGTATGACCAGTCGCGATTAAATATGACGTCATTGGTGCTGATCATCGTGGCTGATAGTCACCGTAACTCATTTTGACAGACGCTTTCGTATCGATTCTTCTTATATTGCGATTATGTAAGCATAGTGGACATCAAATTGATGACAACTGAGTTTGAAATGGCTTTCGTGAAAGACGTTACACCGTAACCGGGCTGTTATAGTCACCATAAAGTGATATCCACTCAGTGTGATACGTAATACCAATGTTATGACATTCACGGTTGTCATCAAAGTTCGGTGTACAGCCGAAGCTTGATGTCACTGGATATAAGAAAGGTACATAATAGGCCTGCTGTTCTCAACTTGTGCAGTTTCCAGTCTAACCAGATGCAGCCGCAAAGTCAGCCAATTGTAATAATCGCTGTACTGTAACTCAGACGCATAGGCACGACACATACGTTATTGAATCTCCACGCTGCTACTGACAATTTTGTGCTGGAAAACCGGATAACACTTTAGAAGGATAAGGGAGAAGGTGTATGTTCCTATACATTTCTTCATAGAAATGGGAGGATCCTCCCACTAGACGGGTGGTGTGACTGGTGGCATACTGCCCGAAGGACATTGTAGGGCTTTAATCTTGCTTGACATGAGGGTTTTCTCGTGACGTCAGATATGATGCTTTTGTTGTTTGTGGCGTTGGGAATATACAAGAGGTAAAGCTCGACAGGGATTAAAGGACAGTTTGTCACTGGAAAGAAGCTCCTGTTTATCATTACCCGGCAGACATTCATCCGCGTATTTATGATATACTAGCACTTAACTCGCGACTTTGTCCGCAAAAATTGTGATAGCTTGACTAATATGCATGATATAAATATAATTTATAGCCTATAGCACCCACGAATAATGTAGCTTTCTGCCTGTAAAAACAGATTTAGAATTGGATCATTAATTCTGGAGATTACACCCCTACATGCAAACTTACAAACAAATTTTTCATTATTTATAAAAATATTAGTAACTGCTTTGCTCAAGGTAATCTCGGTACGTCACGTTTTTGATGCTTGATTAAAACGTTCCTACCGTACACTAACTTGGATTATATATCTCACGCTTTTACTATGGATAAGCCGTCGTGTGCGTCAGTGGGAGTTCCCTTCGGGTAAGTGCAAAAATATGTTTTTTTTTTATACAGCAAGAATATGAATCGCCAAAACCTGAGTAACAATGTAATTCCTTGCAGGTGTCGAAGATAAGAAATTATTTAAGATGTAACCTTAGCTAAGGAACTAGACAAAGATAAATATAAACTGAATCATATTGGTATTTGTGTAAAATAAAATTTTCATTACCTATAGAGAAATAATTTATTTAAGTAAATGGCTAAAATATGCTAAAACTAAATAGATGAAGCGGAGGAACATTTTCTACTGCTGTTTTGATTCCTGATATAGGTATTTCTGTGACCGGTTCCTATGACACCAATGGTGCTGAGACCATGTTTCTGAAAAGAAAAAAAAAACATGAAAAACTTTATTAAGTAGAGCAAATTGGCTATATACATTTTTATTAAAAACTATTAAATAAACTAACAACAAACTAACTAACTGTTGTTAAGCGTTTGGGAAGAGGATTTCAATCCTTCTCCTCAACGCTGTCAGCTGGTAATATGCCCAAGATACTGGCAGTGTTGGCCCGTTGTATGGCAACACTTAAGCCTCTGGCCAAAGTAAAAGCCAGCTTTTGGGTCATGGGAAGCTTCAACTAAGTGTTTTGAAATTTCCTTAATTATTTAGTACCTGGGCCACCTTTGTAAACTACCTGAATCTCTTACGTTCAAAATCCTTAGAAGACAAGGTCTACTTAGGATGAAAAGACTTATAAAATCCATAGACGAAAACTTATACAAAGGGAAATTATACTGTTATATACTTAATGATGTCGTTACAGTAATATTAAGATAATCATGAAAGTATGACATTAATTAAATACTCACAATAACTTTCCCGCCCTTTTTGAGAGCGCCACCGATACCCTTAGGGTTCGCGCTAGCTCCGCCCGTCATCAGCGCCAGGAGAGCCATCACCAGCACGACCAGACCGAACAGTTTCATGATGAAAGGTAAATGTTTAAACAATTGACTGTTGTTAAGCTGTTGAAGTGCAAACTTCGAATGATGATTGATCAGTCCCTTTTATATATTCACGAAAGGTAACATTGCGGTACACGAGAGGGTTTTTCGTGTTAGTCATTTACGCTAAGATTAACAGAAGTTTGTACTGAAAAGCACAATGGAATTGAGGAAAATGCAAGTAGAGCTGTTTCATTGAAGCTTTTGTTTACGTCAGACGTAGTTACCCGTTAATGTAACCTAATAGTAGATCCATCGGTGTAAAAATTGACTGTTTCACATTTTTTTATCTGTATTAGTTAACGAAAGTAAGCCATTTTAATCAATCAGCCAAAATATGGTGTTCTGGGAGTAGTTTGAGCGATGAGAATATTTGCTGGCTGGTGCGTTATTCCTGAGAAAAACTGTCCTTTGACTTCTAGGTCGAGTTGTGGCGGCATTACCACGTTACGCCACATACAAACCGGCTGCGCCTCACATCTGACGTCACGCAAAGTGATTGCAGAGTCATTCACTAGATTGGGAAATACACAATAGGCCCTACCACAATTATCGGGCACCAGACACAACATCGTCTGGAGGATTCTTTCTTTTCTACGGTCAGGAACTTACACCCCTAACGAAACCCAAAGGCATGCTTGTTCTCCACGTCATTGCAATCATTTCTTTTCTTCTGGAACATACCTGGGAACCTTCTAGTTACGGAGATATTGATGGTCAAAGTTCCAACTTTTTCACAAGTTTTTTTTTAATAAGTACTAGTTTTTTTTTTTAACTGCGTTTAAATACCTCTCATGAGTTCATGACCCCCGTACTATTTATTCAATGCATGAATCAGCATCATGTTTTGAGTGTGTTACATTGAGTTTTACCGTAAAACGTGTTTTTCATCCCAAAAAAAAGTCGTTTCCCAGCAATAACTTTTGCGTAGGGTTACTTAATTTGATATACAGCATAGTTAGTTAACGGCTTCGTGAAGTTTCCGTTTACACCATGTAATAATATGTCTTTTCTGGAACAAAATTGTCAGTAGCAGCTCGGAGATTAATTTAATACTCATGTGTGTGTCAGGTCCTCGAGACCTCTGAGGGTTTGTTACAATTGGCTGATTGTTCTTAATTTTGTCTCACAGATCTAAGATATACCTACTCACATAAAACTGGAAAGTATAGTGAATGACAAGTCGATATAATTTATCAATCAATTTAGTGCACATAGGATAGCACATCATCATTCTCTTGCCCTTTTCCCAATTAATTTGTAGTCGGCGCAGCATGCGGCATGTCTTCTTCCTCCATACTTCTCTATTTTTCGTCATCTTGTCAGACACTTCCTTTCTTGCCAAATCATTCTTAACACAGTCCATCCATTGTTTCTTTGATCTTCCTCTAGTCATATGCACATAAGCCGCCTATAATGTTTCTACTTCAGGGGCTATTAACTAACACTCTCTCATACATCCTCTCAGTGCAGGGGAGTGGTTTGTAATCAGCACTCCGAGCCAAGTTGACTATCTACAATAGTTAACGCTAGTAGAAAACTATTCAAATGAATGTGAATGACACCATCTCAACCTTAAATCACGTGATCAACACAAACGAATAGAAAATTCGTAGACAAGTTTACATCGTTCAAAATGAAAGAATAGAATGTTATCGTTTCTACAATGTTGATTGCTAAACTCTTTGGTAGGAACGCTCACCATAGACTTAAGTATAGGTTTTTTCTACAGACATTAGAGAACGAGCGATCGACTCAGTCGTGTCACCTTGGCTACCAATTTAGCGCTTTCTACAATCGCTTACGTCGAGGTGTTTACGATAGTAGAAAGAGAATCGATACGAAACGTTTGTAACTTGGCTAGGGATGCAGTGCGGGTAGATGTTACTAATCTTACAATAATTCGTTCTGGGATATGCGCTGTTTTAACCCCTTCGTTTTTAATTCGGGTCAACATTTTGAAAATTCAACATAATTCCATAAATTTTCGATTCCATGTAGAATCCGATGTTATAGACTTTGAAGTAAAAATGCAGTTCTGGTGTTCAATGTGGTTTTGGTTTCAATATTTGGGTGGCAACAATGTCAATAATAAAATGTTGTTGTTGTTTAAAAATTATAGGTTTTTTCAGTGGTGTGCCTATCATTATTTGTACAACCACGTTCCACTAATTAATCCATTGCAAAAATCTATCTACCTATACAAATATTATAAAGACGTAAAATTTGTTTGTAGGGGGAAATCTTCAGATATCCTGTACCGATTCCGAAAATTCTTTCACTAACGTGAAGCTACATTATCCCCGACTGTCATATGTTACATTTAAAATGTTCCCGTGGGTCAATTTCCGTACATTACGGGAACGAAGCCACGAGCAAAATCTGTCTTCAATTAAACACAAGTACCTAATAAAGGAAACAGATAAAGTCAAGAAAAATATTACAGGTTTGTGGAGTAACTTATTTATTATGATAAATGGTATGACATAAGATTTTCAATAGATTAATAATACTATGACGGTGGATTATAGAAAATAAATCTTTGGATGACTTCTTTCTGGTCATGGTTCTGTTGGCAGATCTTGTCACGAGTTGCAGTTGACGCGAATCACGACGAAGCATGCAGTGAGTGAACGTTGTCTACTGTTGTTTTGATTCTTGATATATTTGGTGGCCAGTTCCTATGACACCGATGGCGCCAAGACCGTGTTTCTGGAAATAAAAAAATAAAGAAAACTTTTTAAAATTGTTTTTGCAATAAAATTAACAAGTACTTTTTCTCAGTGTTGAGTAAAGAAAATACCCTGGTGTTCTGATTTATCAAAAGTAAAAGAATCGTAGAAATCAACTAATTATAAAACAAAAGTTTTATAATTAGTTGATTTCTACGATTTTTTAAAAGTAAGTTATCAAATCCAAAGTTGATACGAATAGTTGTTTGCTGAATAAAATAATACTCACAATAACTTTCCCGCCTTTCCTGAGAGCGCCGCCGATGCCCTTAGGGCTCGCGCTAGCTCCGCCCGTCATCAGCGCCACGAGAGCCATCACCAGCACGACCAGACCGAACAGTTTCATGATGAAAGGTAAATGTTTAAACAATTGACAGTTGTTTAACTGAAGAAGTGCAAACTTCGAATGATGATTGATCAGAATTCGAAGTTTCTTTATATATTCACGAAAGGTAACATTACGGTACACGAGAGGGTTTTTTTGTGTTAGTCATTTACGCTAAGTTTACGCACGGTAGTACAGAAAAGCACAATGGATAATAAGGAAAAAGTAAGAAGAACTGTTTCAAATGTTCCATTGAAGCTTTTACGTCATGCCAGTTACCCACTAAAGTGCCTAGTATACTAGAACCTTTTATTTATTTCGGATGGGAAATCATCAAATGACTCCTCCCGCTCTGGGCGGAGCAGGAGGGAGTGCCAGACCTTTATTGACTAAAACCCATCCATGTTCCTTCATCGTCCTTTGTGTTCCGGGGCCACGGTATCTCTTTCGAACAGTCCCGCAACCCCGGCAGGCATCGGCCCTTGCGGACCCCTTCTTATTGTTGACTCTCACGGCAAGCCCATAGCCCATAGCCCACCGTCCACAGGCTCGCGTCTACGGCGGCCGGGTGCCACGGGGTGCCCCCCGACGCCCGGGGCGTCTCCTGCGGCGGGGTATACTCTAGTATACTAAACTATAAGTTTTTACACCTAAGGATCTATCCTTAGGTGTAAAAACTTATAGTTTTACGAATGAATAGCTTATTTTTGGGGGTTTTGGGTTCCGTACCTCAAAAGGAAAAAAAAAGGAACCCTTATAGGTTCACTTTGTTGTCCGTCTGTCTGTCAAGACCCTTTATCTACAGAACGCGTGGAGGTATCGAGTTCAAATTAAAACGATATACTCAAGTCTATGTATAGTCCCTTGAAGCTGTGAAAAAATCAAACTTCTAAGTTGTAGTAAAAAAAAAACCGGCCAAGAGCGTGTCGGGCCACGCTCAGTGTAGGGTTCCGTAGTTTCCCGTCCGTTACAATAAGTGTTCCCACTTATGAGTATGTAAAAATGCTTGCATATACGAATATACTACAAACTTAGTCCAGAAATTATTTTGTACAACTTTTTGTCTTTTTTGTACAAAAACTGTTGTTTCCATCAAGTTCAAAATAATTTTCCTAGAAAGTCCTTATAAAGTTCTACTTTTCAGATTTTTTTCATATTTTCTAAACGTATGGTTCAAAAGTTAGAGGGGGGGGGACACATTGTTTTTTACTTTTGGAGCGATTATTTCTGAAATTATTGACATTATCAAAAAATGAATTTAGGAAACCCCTATTCATTTTTAAATACCTTTCCAACAATATATCACACGTTAGGGTTGAAATTAAAAAAAAAAACACCGTCCACTTTACATATAGGGGTGCTACCCTAATAAAACATTTTTTTCCAATTTTTACTTTACCACTTTGTCGGCGTGATTGATATACATATTGGTACCAAATTTCAGCTTTCTAGTGCTAACGGTCACAGAGATTAAGCGAGGACGGACGGACAGACATGGCGAAACTATAAGGGTTCCTAGTTGACTACGGAACCTTAAAAAGATACGACCGTTTATGCGATAAAAAACGTATGTTTCGACACTCTCAAGGGAATCAATATAGGTTATTTCTCGTTAACCTGGCAAGAAGCAATGTCTTACAGCACATGTATAAAGGAAAAAACCTGAAAACTGTAATTATGTAGTTTAATAACAAAATACCTACAGGTTTATACGAACCCACCCCGGTGCGCGAGTTTTTATTGCACCTGGCCGATTTTTTAAGATTCTGAAGACATTTTCACCTGTTAAGGGCTAGGCTATAATATATCACTCAAATGGCTTAGCATGATCCTCCGTTACGTCTAAAATACTGCAACATTAATTTTGAAATAAATATATGGTAAAGTTGAGGATTAATGCTATGTCTTATGTGTGATTTTGTGAACACGATTCCATAAACTTTTCTCGATAGAGAAAAAAAACGAAAGTTACCTCCAAATCGAAGAATAAACCGCTGGTATTCAAAAAGTACTTCAAATTAGGTCATGAAACTTTGCATACTAACTGAACTAACTATAGAGCAGGTCTTATCTGTTTTAGTTTTAGTCCAATCAATAGATTCTTTGTAAATCGCAAAGAACCACTCATTTTGCACTATTCGGCCGCAGTGACTGACGTAACAACCGCTTTGTAGTGCAAGCTGATTAGAACCTTATTCTAACATTATTTCAAACGAAGTTTGAACCACCACAAATAGAGTTGCTAATTTTAGGGAAGGGCCTTAACGTTTTTAAAAAGATGAAACATATCGTTTGCAACTCTTTCCTTCCCACCTTCCGGTGAACATAAAGACGATTAAAATGTTATTCTCAATATAAATGCAAATACAAGAGTGGCTGTTTGCTTATAATTTATATTTTTCGGGACTCAATTAGGCTAAGGTGGATAAAAGGATTTAAGGGAAATTGGTCGACGTAAACCCTTACTTTTTATTCCGGTACTTAATCTAAAAGGGTTTTACAAAAGGAGTTCCTGGTCCTGGAATAATTACAATACCTGCAATTAAAAGAGAACCTGATTATTCTAAATTATATGATTTTCTGTCTTGTATTTGTTACTTTAATAATAGCACTTCATGTATGCCGCAAATAAATAGCCACTTGAGCTTAACGACCGCAAAAGATCAAGATGAATGTCTTGATGTCACAATAATAAGTAAAGACGCTGTTTTGTAGATGGGCAGTTGGTAATTCCAAGTTTGCATGGTTGTATGAAGTTAAAATATAATGTTGACTGTCTTTTGTTTTTTCTAAGTATATTATTAGCCTTGGAGTGAAAGGGAATAAAATAAGCACCACTAGTCTCGAGGGCGTCTCGTGTGTCATAGGTACCTATATCTAGTTCGCCCCATGCCTCACATTTTTCCTCTTTGTATTATTATTTTAACTATTCATGTAATTTTAAAGAATTTATAATTTAGATCTCAAATTACCTTACTCAATATTTTTTATTTATTTCATTTTAATTGTGGACACTTTCAATTTTATTTGAAATTACAAATTATTGGGTTAATTTAACATTATTTTGTTGGTAAATTTAGTATTAATAGTATTGTGTTTGTGTATTTATTTGTCTCTGATTTTTATTAATAACATAATGTTACACAATAATCCATAATTTTGTAATATTTGTTATTATTATTACTCGAGTCTGTAATAATAATAATAGCCTTTATTCAGATCAACTTAACCTAATAACATTATTCAAAAGCAAACTTAAAACTTATTAAAACTTATTATAATATTTGCTGCTTTTTTTATCTTTTGCAATCTGTTTGCCAATCGGCAAAGGCCTCCTCCAACCTTTTCCATTCTGATATTTCTAGAGCCACTTTGTTTCACATCACTCCTTCCACTTCTCCTAACTCTCTGTATGCTTTTTTGATTCCACCTGTTTTACTTATATTTTTTGTATAATTTCCATTCTGTTTTGTTTTCTGTAATTTCTTATGCCATCTATAATTTGTTCACTAATTTCCTTTAAATGTTATCTTTTGTACTATGTATCTTTATTGCTAATTAAGTGGTTTCTCGCTTCTAGTAGTTTTGTAGTACCTATTCGTTGTTAGCTATTTTTTCAGTTCAGTTTTGGTATTTGCTATAGTTGTATTTGGGTTGTTATGGTATTTTGTATCGAATTGTATCTTTCTTGTGTTCCTAATTCTCTAAAATTGTTAACACACAATATTATTTCTTTTTTTTTCTGTTTATTTTTTTTTATTGTGTAGTTTTAAGTTTTTTATTTTTTTCTTATTTTGTTGTGTGCAGTCTCGGGTACTCTCTTATATGGTAAAATATGTAATCTGGATAGGATATGATATTTTCACCCATTCTTCTCACTTCATTGAGGCCAACAATATCCCATTTGATGTGGGTTAAAGCATTTATGAGTTCTGTACGGTATTTTATTCACTTTTCTGGGTAAGTGCTTCGAGTGCTGCGATAAAGATTTTAGATTTTTGCTGTTATTGTTGTCACTTATTGTTGGAGGGTTGTGGTCTCTTTCCCCCACGAGGACCAGTCGGCTTGAGGGAGGTTGGTGTATTCTTGTTTCCTTGTTGCCAGTTTCTTCGGTTGGTTTTGGTTTCCGTTTACCGATTATTAATTGTTATTGTTTTTCTGTAGTAGATATATTTGAAAGAGAGTTAGACCTACCCCGCATCTAATCGAAAGCATTTGTCCTGTTTGCTTTGATTGAAGCTACATCCTGTTGTTTTTTGGGTTGGTTAATGGGTGATAAGGGGTGATAAGCAGTTGGTGAGGTGGATGATTCTCTTTTTCGTTTTTCTTGGTTCTTTATATTCTGTATAACGATTAGTTTGTCATATTGCAAATAAGTTTTATTGCCTTTTTCCTTTTTTTCAGCTAGCTTGGCTTGTAGCGTTTTCCGCTTTTCCAACAATTCCTTTGAGTAAT
Organism: Xestia xanthographa; assembly: GCA_905147715.2. Taxonomy (NCBI): domain Eukaryota; kingdom Metazoa; phylum Arthropoda; class Insecta; order Lepidoptera; family Noctuidae; genus Xestia; species Xestia xanthographa. Next base: position 15,205,900 of record LR990659.1, on the reverse strand, counting down.
CTTCACTGATATTAATTTTGCTCAGGTTCTCTTTGTTTTTAATAATTTCGTTCTTTTTCCATTTGTTTATAAACGAACATAGCACCGGCCTTGGTTTGTTAGTTTCTCTATTTTTAGTACTTAAGCGATAAATCTTGTTGATTTCATAATCTTCTAAAATAATGTTTAGATCTTGTTTCAGATGTTCTTTAAATTCTTGTAGTAATTGGAGAGTTGATGTTTATTTTTCTTCCAGGCCAAACACTATGATATTATTTTTCTTCTCCACTCTTTTCATAAACTCAATTTCATTTCCTGATTTTTCTATTTTGATTTTCAGGTTTTTATTTTCTTGCATCAAAGAGATTAGCTTATCATCAATTTTGTCCATAATAGAGTTTGTAATAGAATCTTTCAATTCAGCCGTTTGACTTTGCATCTCAATTTTCATTTTGTCGAATAATATTTGAAATTGGCCTTCCATTATATAGTTATGAAGTTGTATTTGCGTATGTTGGAACGTAATAGTAAATTTTGTTTTGGTGGTTGGCAACACTGGTTGTACTGTCAGTGGTGCCGATTCCCTTGTTTACAAACTAAACCAAATTTAAGTTCAGTGCATCTTTTTCTATCTATTTCATTAAGAAAAGGACAGAAGATAAATTTTAGTTATGTTCTGTCAAATTAATCAGCGCCAGGCGCCATACAAGTTTTAGACGCGATTAAAAAGTTGACTACTAAAATTACATCAAATTACGTCAGGTGCTGACTAATTTGACAGGATTAAACTAATATTTAACTTCTATCCTTTTCATAATGAAATAGACAGAAAAAGATGCATTCAACTTAAATTTAGTTTAGTTTGTGAACAAGGGAATCGGCACCAGTGTCACAAACGTCAGACTGACTCGAGGTTAAAACAGTTTCTGAGTCTAAATAGGATAGATATAACATCAAAATAAGCACGGAAATTGAAACTATCCCTTAGGCTTAGTTAGACCATTAGTTACTGCCATCTTGTCAGGCAGAGCGACTGTCGTTACGACTCCTGTGGGATTTAGTCAGGTGGTCCCATCCCAAAGGAGCCCTAAACTTTCATCCGTTTGTATCATTTTTGTCGCCACAACTGTCCAGTTTTCATTTAGAAGTTACAAATTCAAAACATTCACATATTGTTAACATACTGGATGAATTGCGTGGTGGATGGTATGGGTAATAGTACATTTTGATACAAGTGGAGAAAGTTTGTTATTGCATTCGAGGCAGAATTATAGCACCAGAGCCGTAGGCGAGGGTGTTTTTGAGCCGAGAACTGCAATAACAAATGTCCACGTGTATCAAACGACGTTTTTCAATACACTTTTGAAGAAATAAAATAAAATAACGAAAAATATTTTTGTCCCGAACTAAGAAACTATGATTTTAATTTTCTTTTTTTTCGCGCTTTGCTTTCGCCAGGTTGAAGAAGAGAGGCAAAGGTATGAAGCCGTTAAAACAGCCTAATATAAAAAATTGTTTTATTTTATATTTTTGAATTCAGAACACAAATAAATGTTAATTTGTGTATAAAAGTAACTATTAGTTTATAATAATCATTTTTATCTATGATATTCTATATTTTATTTATAAACACAATTTTAATATTCAAAAAATATTTATGCTGTAAAGACGCGTGTTGTGCTTTGCCGAAATTAAAAATAAAACATTCTCCTCAGACTATAGGCATTGAACCAATTTGGACTAAGTATAGGTATAGTTATCCGTGGCAATTTTCATTCCCGTATCCGTGCGGAAAAAAACGCACGCGTGTGAAATACATTGCATGTTGTACCTACTCGTAGTGCGTTTGGACCAGTTTTTGAGGAAGTGTATTGAAAAAATAATAATTCAAATCGGTTCATAAATTTATTTATTTATACAGCAGCACAAACCGCATGTTACAGCATAAACCGAAAGCAACGCGAAGTTTTGAATTGGAATGAAATAAATTCGTATACGAAACGTGATATTAAAAACATAAATGCAAAAAGTACAAAACTCTACTACGTAACGGGAATGTGAATGAGTAGTTAATTGAGCTTTACAACGTAAATTCCATTCAGATTACTAGGAAATAATAAAATAAACTTGTGACGAAACATAAAAACCCCAGTAGGCCCACAAAGATGTTCGAGGAACGACATTCCCCATATTAATATATTACCGTATAAAAGAACAACAGGACACGGAGGGATCATCAATTGAAGCTAGTCCTCGACTACAAACAGTCATTAACAGTTTATTGTTAAAACATTTACCTTTCATCATGAAACTGTTCGGTCTGGTCGTGCTGGTGATGGCTCTCCTGGCGCTGATGACGGGCGGAGCTAGCGCGAGCCCTAAGGGCATCGGCGGCGCTCTCAAGAAAGGCGGGAAAGTTATTGTGAGTATCCTTTTTAGTAATTGTTGCATATTATTTTTTTTAATCTGCGTCACACAAATAATAGTACCTAATGCATTATTATGAACTGAGTGGTTGTTATTTTGAGGTCGGGTAAACCAACTCAGGTTGTCCTGTTGTTGTAAGTACTGTCCATTCAGAGTTATTATGCCTGTGGCTGGACTGTATAATAGGTAGCTTTTTTTTAACTATGGAAAAGTGCCTGTCACGGGTCTATTTGAAATAAATGCTTTGAATTAGATACTGTTTAATTGTCTTATTACACTTAATCAAAACGTAAGTATAACACGTTCAAAATTCGAATTCAATTTATTCAGGAACAATTCACATTGTGTTTGAAATCATTAATCTATAAATAAATAAAAAATACTAAAATCACAGTCGTCCCACGTTGATCTTGTTCTAACAAAAATAATTGAATAAAACTTTATTTTTCAGAAACACGGACTCAGCGCCATCGGTGTCATAGGCACTGGTCATGAGATATACCAACAGTCAAAACAACAGTAGAAAATGTTCCTTCACAGCATCACAATTCAAGAAAAATCTTCTATGAGTTGTTTTGAAACCAACCTCTGGAAAACAGGTCATCAGCAAGGGATATGAAACCTATCTACTGTACTAAGTTCCTACATTTAATATACTCATTTTCAATAGATTATTAATATTTAAATAATGATTTATTGTTTTTTTGCCAATAAATTATTTAATTACTTACGTAAAGTTTTTTATTTTGCGTTTTTCTTTTGTACTATAATACTACATTTTAGTACTATAAATAAACATTCCAGAGTAATTTCATGGAACCTATGAACAGAATTATTCATAAGTATTTACAATGCGCCCTAGTTCTTTCTATAACGGTTTGGCTTAGAAGAAAATCTCTCACAAACAAACATAGGAATAAACTAACTTTTATACCCTAAAGATAACGCAAAATACTTGTAGGCAGTAGAGATGATTTGACCCTAAGCCAGAGCAACGTGTGATGGATCGTATGTGTGAAAGAAAATAATGGGTACGAGTGGAACTGAATACTGAGTACAGCTAATAGAGACGTATGACGTAAACCCAACGGGCCCGTCTCAAAATATCGGAAAAATGACGACTAAAATAATTTAAACCGAATGGAAGTCCAATCCGATACGCTAAACGCTAAGCCACTGACACAAGCCGTATCTTCGCGATCACCGTATATTATAATAAATTAAAGGTAGAGATAAGTACCTAAATATTATGTAATACCTAACAAAGGGCAACATATTTGCAGTCTCGGCGCTTGTGGTTAAGCCACGTGCTCGGAATTTAATGTACATAACCGCTACGTTTTCCTCGATCGTAGCGGCTAATAATAAAATTATATATTTAAATGTGAGTGATCACAAGTCACAACAAAACGTAGTATCCTTGTCGCACTACTCGGTGACTAAACAGTCAAAGACTCGAAACATCAACATGAGCTGTTTATCTTCCATGATTTACCTACTTTTAAATAGTGAATGCCTGAATAAAAACACACATATATTTTGTGAAGAGTCTTAGTTCTAGCAGTTTATATTAATTTAGACAAAGGCATTAGTTTAAGTGGTGCTTGGTGTTAGTGAAAACAGTCACAAGTGTGCTTGTTGCTTATATAAGTGAGGTTGCCGAGTATAATAGCTTTTAGTGCGACAAAGAAACATCTGTGAAGTGGTTCACGACACAAGGATTAGCTTGGACCAGGACTTAGTCAGCTCCGTCTGGAATTGCATAGATTCTTCAAAGAGGCCATAATGCTAAAGTCATAAGTCACGGACCCATACTGAAAGCTTCTATGCATAATAATAGCTAAGTACCATTAATCAGGTAGATAATCGCTTGCATGAGATTATCAAACAAGGAAAAAGGGCAATGAATGCTGCCGCGCATCCTCTACAAATTATTGTGCACAAAACGAGGAATAACATCAATTACTTATGTATTATACTTCGTTCAACGCTAATTAATATGAATATCGCAACCGCTTACATCAAAAGAAGAGGAAGGATATTGCTCGTTGGAACTGATATAACTAATGCAAATAATATGTTGAAAATAAGAGGAAGTTACCGTTCAAACAGTACCATAATTATTGATCGACAGTAAAGAAATAGTTGTTAGAAATACGAGTATAACTTGTTTTTACTTACCTGCTTTTTTAAACAAACGAAATAATAAATAAATAATAATAATAAACCATTTATTTCAGGTAACAAAGACCCATAGCCTGACCTTAACCTAAATATTACATACTAATAACAATTTTTGTTTGTTTGTAATGTTTGTTTTTGTAAGCATGGGGTCCTGGGTTCGATTCCTGGGTCGGGCAACGTGCTATTGGGTTTTTCCATCAGGAATTTCTCAGTAACAGTCACGGAGTCTGGATTTGTGCCCGATTGATGGCAATAGGCTCGCCTCCTATTATTTGGGACTTAAAAAACATAACTGGTGAAATGTGGAAGTTTTTTTTTTTTTTTAATAGCCTACATAGTGTCCCACTGCTGGGCAAAGGCCTCCCCTTTCTACTTCCATACCACTCTATCTTGTGCGATCTCCGGCCATGTGGAAGTTTTATTTCCATAAAATTTCTCCACTTCTAAAAAAACACGTTACTAGATACGACTACGTCAAATGATAGGTAAGTACCTAATAGAGTAAGAAATGAGCCCCAAAAGAAAGTAAATTTTCCTTGAAATGCTTACTTATCTGTTTTCAAATACATACAGACTGACCTTCTAACATATTTTCCAATATTTTCTCTCATAAAAGAAAACTCCGCTAATAGGGCTAGATATTCGATATCACATTGTTTCTCAAAGGAAAGCGATTGCCCCGAGGTAAAAACTTACCTATTTATTGAAGGTTACCTTTTAGACGCCCTTTTTATTCTTTTTAATGTTCCCCTTCGCATCGTTTAACATAAAATCTTAAATAAAAACTTTATTATTTATTAACTTTATTTACTTTATTAAAAATCGTACTTTCATTCGATATTTTGTTATAATCTGGCAACATTTTCTTCACAAATCCCACCAAGTTTATTAAACTCTATTCACCGTGTAAATTGCAACGGTAGATGAACTTTACTAAAAATAAAAAACATTTATTTAGTTACCAAGAAGTAGTATACCTATCAGTGTTTCTTTATTAGGAGCTCGTGGCTGAATAAAAAAATCTTCAGGTTAAGCCGTGCTTGCCTGGGCTGGTCCGTGGATGGGTGTCACATACCGAGTTTCCTCCGTGCCTCAGAAAGCACGTTAAACCTTTGGTCCCGGCTAACATACATCTTTGACAGTCTTTTACAGGTCCAAAAGTCCAAAAGTCCGATTACCAGTCTTACCAAGGGAAATCGTAAATACCCAGTACCTAATAACTGGGTTGTGGAGGTCAGATAGGCAGTCGCTACATGTAAAATACTGGTATTCAGCTGCATGCAGTAAGACTGGAAGCCGACGATAGACAGATGATGAGTAGGTACCTATCGGTGTTTTAGGAATGGGTTTTTTTATCTAGAAAGAAAGAAAGAAAGAAAAGTTTTTATTGAACTTACACAAGACAAACAGAAACAAAAAGATAGAATAGACAGCAGCAGTAAAAGTATGCTGGATTTCGGATTTATTGCGGTCATCAATCAGCATTACCTACGGCAAAATTAAATTAAAATATTTTTTTATTAATGCACGTTGACATGTTTACGATATAATCCTGAAATTGAATTATCCATACATTTTAAAATTGAAGGTAAAAACTTTGCAGATCCGTAAACAGCTCTTCGAAAATATCTCGTAGAGTGCTGTTTTCATGAATTTCAAGCTTGTGACTCGTGACTTGTGAGGTTACAAAGCTATGTGGGGTATGCGGAGAGTACATCGCGAACGACTCGCGAAAGGAGTAATAATGTGTGCGAATAGTAAGTGTAACAGCACTGGAAAGTAGGTTAATGTAACAGATCTCTTTGGTGTGACAAAGGAAAACCTAACAGACCTGCAGTGCAAGTACGTAGGAATCGATTCGATAAATCTGACAGCTAATCTCGATAAAATGAGTTCATGTCGAATCGAATCGATGTCGCAAGTACGTAACTACTATTTTAACGATCGTTATTATACTCTACAATTATAACGATTTTATCGAAAATGCAAGTACGAAACGACATTTTGACAGTTGAGATCGACAATTTACGTTGTCGAGCTCGGTAATTTATCGACGCCTTTTAAAAGCGCGACAAGCTTATCGATCATTAATTTAATGGATTTAGGACTTATGGTGTTATTGCTGATGATGAGGAAGAACGGCAGCACCATCATAATGTGATGCGTATTCGGAGGCAACGTTTCAGAGACACGAACAATGCACTGGAACTTCCACATTTTGTTCGTCTTTTTCGAGTGACTCGAGAAGTGGCAGTCATTTTAATACAAAGGATAGAGGTAGATTTACAGAGGACACGATCCACTGGATTCCCTGTCCATATCGTGGTAAGCACCTGCTGTTTTAGGTTTTGACAGCCGTAAGGTTTTATGCAATTGGGAGTTACCAAAGGTGCATTGGGCAGGAGTACAATCTTGCCCTTGGCCACAAAACTGTGAGCAAGGTTGTGCGAGAAGTGTCGAGGACAATAGTTCGCCGCCTCTTCCACACCTACCTACGTGAAGATCCCAGGAACTGCAGTTGAAAGGAGAGCCATCGTGGAAGGATTCCAGCACTGGAAAGCGAGATTGCCTTGGATGTGTCGATTGCACCCATGTTGCAATAGTCACCCGCGTGTCTCGGTAGTTCGGTTATTTAGTCCGGTCCCGGACTTTTCGTCTCATCAGTTCGGTGATACAATACGACCGGACTACAGAGCCTGATAGTTCGGTATCGATAACGGACCTGCACTACTAAGGAAAGACTGAAAGGTCGACATTATCTCTCCGGACCCACCATACCCTTGGCCATGCCCCTGGGGGTAGAAAGAGACTGGACCATACCACCATAGAGATGTGCCACCAGAGATATATAAATAATCCAAATATACTATTAAACATAACAGACTAACCTATCTGTTTTGTTATCAGTTCTCTTTATTGACGACATAGCAACCTTTAGAAGTAGGTAGGTATGTAAACTTTTTTGTATTTTGTTATGGAATGGTTATGGGTTATGGACACTCATGATTATTATGATTGACGTTTGTGCATCTTTCCCTAATTTATTACGTTTAATAAATAATAATTAATAATTTAACAAATATTCAATTGCTTGCACGGAAGATGGATTTTGAAATACTGAAACGTGGGCGAGGCAGAGTTTTATTATATAACGGTTACCAATTTTATAGGAATACAGTTTACAAAGCTGGGAGTTATTGGAGGTGCAGAAACTATAAGAATGATACCAAATGTAAAGGATACCTCGTTTTATCCAAAGTAAGTCGGCTTTTACTACTCAAGACTGTCTCAAGTTTCAGCTTTTAAAATAATATAACATTGTTTTTTAGGAAGAAGACGTGATTACAAAGGATAGTACTGACCATTCTTGCGAACAGGACAAAACTCAAAATCAAATTGATATATTACTCAATCAACGTGTTGATGAGGCAGCACAAGGACAAGAAGCTGCTCCAAAAGTATTTCGGAAATTCACTCTCAAAATTAAAACAAAGGGATTAGATTTAGCTGCAAAACAACCTATCCCTAATTTTAATAATAAAAAAATGACAATATATCGAAAAATTCATTCTTGTACGGAAGTCACTAAAATACATACTAACAATTATGAAGACGTTGAGGTGCCAATTCAATTTCAAGATTTTTTATTAGCAGATTTCTATGACGGCACAATCAAAATTTTAATATTCTGTAGTAAAGAAGCACGATTACTTTTGACATCCCTGAAACAATTTTTCATGGATGGTACCTTTCAGGCATCACCAGATCCTTTTCCGCAGCTATACAGCATTCATGGAGACATGGGAAGTGGCATTGAAAGCACGAATGTTATTCCATTAGCATACATCTTCATGTCACACAAGAGTGTAAAAGCTTATGAGATTGCATTTCAATTAATACAATCACAGGTTCTCCAGGTTGGGTACCGGAACAAGTTCATATCGACTTTGAGAGCGCCGCCATAAAAGCATTGCTGAAAACTTTCAAAAATGTGACCATTATTGGTTGTTATTTTCATTTTCGAAATGCTTTATATCGAAAGGCAAAGGCAATTGGACTAAACTCAAGAAATTATAGGCGTATCATCAGTTTGTGTTGCATACTGCCATTGCTACCTCTACATAAAATACAGGACGGTTGGAAACATATTTCATTAAACGAAATGTCTATTCAAGATGAAAAATTAATTAAATTCAGAAGTTATTTTCAAAAAACATGGATGAAGCCTGATTTTATAAATAAATGGTGCGTATTTGCTGAGCGTCATCGCACCAACAATGTTGTAGAAGCCTGGAATTTCACACTTAATGGTCTGATCCATAAAAATCCAAGTTTGTTGCGTATTTTGAACGTGCTGAAGGATAATGACAATCTAGCAAATTTCAAGGTCGAACAAATGAAAAGATTTGGAACAGCAATGTCGAAACGAAGCAGAGTGAATATAGAAAAGGACGATTTTATTCAAGAAGTTCAGATGCAGTTAACTTGTGCCGAAATCGATGTATCAATTTTTTTGTATAAAATTGCGTTGTACTTGGCTTGTTGGAAAAAGTAGATGTTTGGCTGATATATTTCAAGTAAAAAATATTTCTTGACATGTCGACCTTTCAGTCTTTCCTTAAGGCCCCCACACATTTGTCAGTCCGCTGGCAGTCCGCCGGCAGGCGATCATACATACAGTTTTTGACAGTTTTTATGAATGACCGCCTGCCGGTGGACTGTGTAATGTGTCCCTTTACTAGTGCAGGTCCGATATCGATACCGAACTATCAGGCTCAATAGTCCGGTCGTATTACATCCACGAACTGCTGAGACGAAAAGTCTCACCAGTCCGGTGACCGGACTAAATAAACCGAACTACTGAGAATAGCTGATAGTCACACCCTACAACAATATTCCCGATGACCCCTTATATGGGTATAAAAGGGTACTACAGCAATAACACACAGTTTTTGAGTAGGTACTTATTTATTTTACAATTTACAGTGTATTGGCTTTTATTTACACACATCAAAAGTATCTAGGGATCAACATATATTTTTGCAATAACTTTTCTCCTGATTGATATTAATTAAAATTTTCTTTAAGGATTCATCAAATAAAGTGTTTTCGTTTGTCACAGTAACGATAAACCAAGTCACCTTTGCATTAATAAAGAAATTTGCCATTTTCCTAATAAAGGGATTTTTGACATTTGAACCACTAACATTAAAGTTCGAAAAAATGACTGAAAACACAGTTTTCTTTAAAATTTTATTGGGTAACTTAAACAATTAATAAATCCGTGTTTCTACCGCGAACACTAACAACACAAGAACATCGGTTTGGCATACTCAAAATGAGTTCATCCAAATCACGCTGTGGAATGGCCGCCCATGTTCGTTGCAACAACAAAAAAAGGTCTTCTTGCGACTGGATACCCTCCATATTCGGCAGAGCTCTTCTCTGTAGCATATCCCATGCATGCTCAATCGGGTTCAAGTCTGGCGACTGAGCAGGCCAGGGCAGGACATTGATGTTAGCTGCGGCGAGAGTCTGTCTTACAACTCTTGCGGTGTGCGGTCGTGCATTATCATGCATTAACTGAAATAAGGGACCGATTTGCACTTGTAGAGGAACGATGACGTCTGATACAATCGTCTCAGCATAAATTTGAGCGTTGAGGTTGCCTCTGATCCAAATCAACTCAGTTCTTCCGCCGATCCAAATACCCGCCCATACCATGATGGTTCCACCACTATAAGGATGGACTTCCTGGCAGGATTTTAATCGCTGTTGGCGTCCAGGGGTTCTCCAGTGTCGTATACGTCTTGTATCCGGTCTCATACCAAAACGAGACTCATCAGAAAAGCACACGAAACGCCATTGTTCTTCTGCCCAATTTCTGTGTTCAAGAGCCCATTGATATCGAATCCTACGATTGTGCATTGCTATAGGTGGTACCCGTAGCGGTCTTCGGGAATGAAGGTTCACTTCATGCAAGCGGTTTCTGACTGTTTGGTCGCTAATTAAGTTCCCTGAAGAGTGATGAAGCCTCACGGCTAACATCATGGCGGTTATTGTTGGAGCTCTTCGAGTTAAGATTTGAATGTATCGGTCTTGTCTCCGTGTGGTGCAGCGATACCGTCCTCCATGGCGCTCAGCCACGGTACCAGTGCTTCGGTAACGTGTCCAAAGTCGACTGATAACACTCTGACTTGTATTCAGAGCTAAAGCTACAGTACGTTGCCGGGAACCAGCTTCTATCATTCCCACGGCTCTGAGCATTTCTTCCCTGCTTAAATGACGTCGCCGCTCCATAATAACGTTGGTTTTAATCAGTAGTAGGGAAACAGTAGCACTAATAATGTCTTCAATGCGTTGTATGTTTTTATAGGGAAAATATTGACAGCTTATTTTCATCTTTTACTCGAATTTGATTGAGAGTTCCTGATTCAAATTATGAAATGCACCAAAAAGGATCCATATAAATTTATAAAATCATAAATTTATTACAAAGCCACATCTCAATCTCAAGAAATCCGCATAAAAATGCTTGATCCCTAGACACTTTTGATGTGTGTATTTAACAATCTTTAGTCACAGAAAAGCCATAATTAAATCTTCCAATATTTCTTTCAAGTTAAATAAGAATTAGAATAATTTATTTAAAAAGTATAACAAAAGTGTTTCAGAACATTTTAATAACTCGTTCAGAGGATATATTTATTCCATCACAGTATCTAGGTACCCAACAATGGTCACAATCAATTTATAGCTACACATACAAAGTATGCTAATTAATTTTTAGGTGTGCGATGTTAACTGCAGGCTTTTGAATGTAAATGCACAATTCCCAGGGTCAAGCTCGAGCCCTCTTTGCATTCGCACTCTTGGCCCTTGATTTGAGATCCCTCCATGTCTGTAAGAAAGCATTAGCAGCATTATAACCTTAAACCTTAATCACAGTAATTATTATGACTGCCTCTGTGATCAGTCAGTCTAATACTCAGGTAGTGGACTCATAGGTTGTGAGTTCAATCCCCATAGTAAATATTGTGATAGGGCCCTCCTTCCACCCATTAATCTTAGGATGTAATAATAATCGGTGAAAAGCAGGTGTACCAAGTGTCGACTGTGACTTGCTTCACAGTTTACACATGGGAACACCTCTGACACCCACTTGGGGATTCATGTTGTGACAATATAATGTTGTGTTCATTGTTATGATCAAACAAAAAAATTAATGTGAAACAAAAGTTGAAAATATTATAAACAAATGATATAAAATTAAAGAATAGTTTGTTATTAAACATCGACAAATCACTCACAGTAAACCACTGATCCACAGTCTTGTTTGGGCCAAGGTTTGCCAGCTCTTTTGCCAATTTGGCCCACTTTTCATTCTGTTGAACCATATAATGACTAAAACATCTTTTTCTTGCATGTTACTTACAGCGCTGCCTAAAAGTAAACATAGGATTATTGACACAAACCATTGACATCCAGCAGCCTTTCTATTGAGAAAAAGCTAATAGTGTAATCACTATGTGGTTAGAAACCAATTTCCAGTAGTGAACATGCCACTGTGATGTGAAATGCTATAGCAGGATGATAAATATTGTAAAAGCTGGTTGGAATTAATTGAATATAGCACTTGAATCCTTGCTTGCTCGTTACAGCTATTTGCTGGTTTTTCAGCCAAAATAACTGACTTAGGACTGTTTATTACTTAACTAGAGAGTAGTCCCAAGATTTGAATGTTCTAAGGAAACATATATAAGGATGAATCTAAAACTATTATAAACTGTTCAATATAAAAATACGTACCTTGCTCATTCAGCTGTCTCCGAGAAAGTGAAAAGTGAAATAATTCTGCTATTGTAAAGACGAACCACTGACTGTGTAACTGTATTTATCATGTATTAAAATTAAATTTTCGAAACAAAACAAAGTTTTTTTCTCAAACAAACCTCAAGAAAGTAATGTCATTGTCAACTGTCAAAGACTTTGACAGTTGACACTTTGACTCAAAGTGTCAACTAAAAACTTTTTTTTTGGCAAAGGTAAACACGACGACGTCATGAAGATGGACATTTTCTGTATTTTTACTAAAATAATTGGAAATTTTGGAAAATACTGGTAGTTTCTCTGAAATAAACCCTTAAATATTGTATATAATGCCAAAAATCTATGAAAAAAAGGATTTTTTAAAAATCTCAGACCATATTTGTACTACAGAGATCCCACCTTAAATGTATTGTCTTTGGACGTCCTCAGTGTTGCCATTTGACAAGTGATCCTTGTCGACTCGATCCGTACCTCGATAAATCTTATCGTCGCGTGTTGCGTACTTCCAAATTCGTTAATAAGATCGATAAAAGAGACAACCTTAGCGATGTCGATGTCTTATCGATGCTAAGTTCGTACTTGCACTGCTGCAGTGCAAGTACGTAGGAATCGATTCGATAAATCTGACAGCTAATCTCGATAAAATGAGTTCATGTCGAATCGAATCGATGTCGCAAGTACGTAACTACTATTTTAACGATCGTTATTATACTCTACAATTATAACGATTTTATCGAAAATGCAAGTACGAAACGACATTTTGACAGTTGAGATCGACAATTTACGTTGTCGAGCTCGGTAATTTATCGACGCCTTTTAAAAGCGCGACAAGCTTATCGATCATTAATTTAATGGATTTAGGACTTATGGTGTTATTGCTGATGAAGAGGAAGAACGGCAGCACCATCATAATGTGATGCGTATTCGGAGGCAACGTTTCAGAGACACGAACAATCCACTGGAACTTCCACATTTTGTTCGTCTTTTTCGAGTGACTCGAGAAGTGGCAGTCATTTTAATACAAAGGATAGAGGTAGATTTACGGAGGACACGATCCACTGGATTCCCTGTCCATATCGTGGTAAGCGCCTGCTGTTTTAGGTTTTGACAGCCGTAAGGTTTTATGCAATTGGGAGTTACCAAAGGTGCATTGGGCAAGAGTACAATCTTGCCCTTGGCCACAAAACTGTGAGCAAGGTTGTGCGAGAAGTGTCGAGGACAATAGTTCGCCGCCTCTTCCACACCTACCTACGTGAAGATCCCAGGAACTGCAGTTGAAAGGAGAGCCATCGTGGAAGGATTCCAGCACTGGAAAGCGAGATTGCCTTGGATGTGTCGATTGCACCCATGTTGCAATAGTCACACCCTACAACAATATTCCCGATGACCCCTTTTATGGGTATAAAAGGGTACTACAGCAATAACACACAGTTTTTGAGTACTTATTTATTTTACAATTTACAGTGTATTGGCTTTTATTTATTTAACAATCTTTAGTCGCAGAAAAGCCATAATTAAATCTTCCAATATTTCTTTCAAGTTAAATAAGAATTAGAATAATTTATTTAAAAAGTATAACAAAAGTGTTTCAGAACATTTTAATAACTCATTCAGAGGATATATTTATTCCATCACAGTATCTAGGTACCCAACAATGGTCACAATCAATTTATAGCTACACATACAAAGTATGCTAATTATTTTTTAGGTGTGCGATGTTAACTGCAGGCTTTTCAATGTAAATGCACAATTCCCAGGGTCAAGCTCGAGCCCTCTTTGCATTCGCACTCTTGGCCCTTGATTTGAGATCCCTCCATGTCTGTAAGAAAGCATTAGCAGCATTATAACCTTAAACCTTAATCACAGTAATTATTATGACTGCCTCTGTGATCAGTCAGTCTAATACTCAGGTAGTGGACTCATAGGTTGTGAGTTCAATCCCCATAGTAAATATTGTGATAGGGCCCTCCTTCCACCCATCAATCTTAGGATGTAATAATAATCGGTGAAAAGCAGGTGTACCAAGTGTCGACTGTGACTTGCTTCACAGTTTACACATGGGAACACCTCTGACACCCACTTGGGGATTCATGTTGTGACAATGTAATGTTGTGTTCATTGTTATGATCAAACAAAAAAATTAATGTGAAACAAAAGTTGAAAATATTATAAACAAATGATATAAAATTAAAGAATAGTTTGTTATTAAACATCGACAAACCACTCACAGTAAACCACCGATCCACAGTCTTGTTTGGGCCAAGGTTTGCCAGCTCTTTTGCCAATTTGGCCCACTTTTCATTCTGTTGAACCATATAATGACTAAAACATCTTTTTCTTGCATGATACTTACAGCGCTGCCTAAAAGTAAACATAGGATTATTGACACAAACGATTGACATCCAGCAGCCTTTCTATTGAGAAAAAGCTAATAGTGTAATCACTATGTGGTTAGAAACCAATTTCCAGTAGTGAACATGCCACTGTAATGTGAAATGCTATAGCAGGATGATAAATATTGTAAAAGTTGGTTGGAATTAATTGAATATAGCACTTGAATCCTTGCTTGCTCGTTACAGCTATTTGCTGGTTTTTCAGCCAAAATAACTGACTTAGGACTGTTTATTACTTAACTAGAGAGTAGTCCCAAGATTTGAATGTTCTAAGGAAACATAAATATGGATGAATCTAAAACTATTATAAACTGTTCAATATAAAAATACGTACCTTGCTCATTCAGCTGTCTCCGAGAACGTGAAAAGTGAAATATTTCTGCTATTGTAAAGACGAACCACTGACTGTGTAACTGTATTTATCATGTATTAAAATTAAATTTTCGAAACAAAACAAAGTTTTTTTCTCAAACAAACCTCAAGAAAGTAATGTCATTGTCAACTGTCAAAGACTTTGACAGTTGACACTGACTCAAAGTGTCAACTACAAACTTTTTTTTTGGCAAAGGTAAACACGACGACGTCATGAAGATGGACATTTTCTGTATTTTTACTAAAATAATTGGAAATTTCTGAAAATACTGGTAGTTTCTCTGAAATAAACCCTTAAATATTGTATATAATGCCAAAAATCTATGAAAAAAAGGATTTTTTAAAAATCTCAGACCATATTTGTACTACAGAGATCCCACCTTAAATGTATTGTCTTTGGACGTCCTCAGTGTTGCCATTTGACAAGTGATCCTTGTCGACTCGATTCGTACCTCGATAAATCTTATCGTCGCGTGTTACGTACTTCCAAATTCGTTAACAAGATCGATAAAAATGACAACCTTAACGATGTCGATGTCTTATCGATGCTAAGTTCGTACTTGCACTGCTGACTCTTTTTATCTTACTGGTTAAAGAAAATGACCCTATCAATTTTGCGGTGCAAGTGATGCTTTTAGTGATTTGACATTATTGAATAATTTTCACAAATACAGTGATATTGGAAGCGAATCAGAGTGCCTATTAGCCAACTATTTGCAGAAGACTGTTCATCATAATCTGCTTAACTTTCTCCTTTTTCTGTTGGGCTCGGCTTCCAGTCACCTTCTAGTAGCTAAGTACCAGAATTGTACATGGAGCGACTGCCTATCTGACCTCCACAACCCAGATGGTACTGTGTAATGTGTGTCTTTTACATGTTTTTTATTTTCATGTTTGGATATTATTAACCTGAAAATTTAAGCATTCGTCCTCCCTAGGTAGCTTCATGGTCATTTCTTGGAGGCTTAGCAACGGCTTTGGCCTTTTTACCTTGTAATTCAAGTTATTTAAGTTTTTATCTTTATTAAATCTTTGTTTAATTTTGTGATGTCAGTTAGTGGCAACCCTAGTTTTATTTTTAATTTATTGCTGGAGCTAGTTGTAGGTTGTATAGGTAAATCACATCGACCTCATTCGATTTTCTTTTTAATAATTTTCTAATTTTAAAATGTAAATATCTGGAGTTGACAGGAGCCTGGTGGTGGAATGGGCAGTCCAGTCTACGTTTAGAGCTGAGAGCAGGTACACCTCTAAGAAGCTCCATAAAAATATATGTAAAAGGGCAGTTCCCTTATTCTTCGGTTTTAAGTCGGCCTCTCTCCGTGTCGCACCCTCACCAAGAACACCTGGAAACCTTGATCCTTGAGCTACACAAGCCTGATGAAGATTTGATGCTCCTCGGCCCTCCTCCTACGGCCTGAGGATTGACGGTCCTCGGCCGTCCACCACCGTCTGAAGACGGATGCCCTCGGCCCTCCTCCTACGGCCTGAGGATTGACGGTCCTCGGCCGTCCACCACCATCTGAAGACAGATGCCCTAGGCCCTTCTCTACGGCCTGAGAGTTGATGGTTCCTCGGTCCTCCTCCACAGTCTGAAGACGGACGTTCTTCAGTTATTTATTTCATTCTGCGTTTCATCTTCAGTACTTTCCGCCAGCTTCACTGGCATTAGTAATTAAGTAGCTCCAGCCTTTAGATTATCTTTGTTAATAAATTCTTATAACTCGTCCCCTTTATTTCTTTTAATAGTGCTCCCCTCCAGACTGAAAGTTAGGTAGGTGAGTGCTCAGAGTGACCTTACAGTTTTGTGGATCCTATCCAGGAAAATGTAACGTTACAGACTGGCGCCCAAATATTTACTAACCCACCCCTCTTAAATTATTTCTAGGCATTCTGCACTTCTCAAAATTCGAAAATAACACTTCCCCAAGTGAGTATATTTGGTAAGCATTTTATTATTTTCATCTTTTCACTCATCTCAACTCTTACTCAACTCTTCTACAACTAAACATCATCTAGGTATTCCTCACCTCACACACATTCCATTATCGAAAGATAATTGGCACCCTTTCGGCCTCTTGGTTGTGTTAACCCACTTGTGGGCATTGCCAAGGTTGGAGATTGGTTACTCTACGACGGTTATTGGACAATATCCCGTAATCGTTCATCTCATATTATACATACTCTCTACCAAAACATCGCTATACTGCATCCCACAGACTTGCACACCACTACGTTTACCCTCTGGTATTCGTACCCAATGGTCGCTTGATGTGTTAATCCATTCGTGGACACTCCCAAGTGGGTCGTTGGGACACTTCACGACTGAAACAGGAGAATATCCTGTGAATGTTTATACAACCCTAAAATACTACGTTACACCCACTACAAATACTTTACTAATATATTCTGAACTATTACTTCATTTAGTTTTGATCTGAAAACACGGCTAGTGCAATCTATACATTTTTACACTAAAAAATACTTGATCCTAAACTATAAATTTGCCATACGCGAATTTTGCGTAAAATTGAATCCTTGGGCTATAATAAAATAACTAAATCTAGATTTTTCTAAGAAATTCTAACGAATTAAATCTAGACTGAGTTATGATAATTTTGGGTGATATTCTTATTCAATAACACCAAAATCTTATAAACATACTCGTTAAAAAATCCTTCATTTTTTGATAAAAAACGGACTTACATACATACAGATAATATACATAACCTCCTTTTGAGTTTCGCCCTAGTCGGGTAAAATTGCATAAAATAATTTTTGGGTTGACTTGTTATTTGTCACGCGTTGCTAGGTAACAGGCCCATAGAGATCTAGTTCTTTTGCAGCAGCAAAAAGTTTTTAATCAAACTTTGCGGTGGCCAAAATAGGTACTAAAGTTTAGCAAACTTTTTATGCATTAGTTCCAAATTTTACCACCATACAGTTTTTATTGGTTTACGATATTTTTAATCAAACCTCTTTGCACCCTCTGTGTCATACTCTTAATATTATTTTTTAATCAAACCTCCTGAGTCATATGAATTTTTAAACATTCTTATGCCCTCTCAAGTACTCAGACCCTCTTAATGTTTTATTCGGAGCTTACCCGACTACTGTATTACGGGAGCTGCCCTGACGTTTACTCAGTTTACTGAATACGGTGTTACGGTCCTGACCTGATCCCTCTTTCCCTCCTTCTTCTCTAAACACGAGTCCACACTCTTAAGGGCTAGTCCTCACTCTCAAGTGCGGGTCCTAAACACGGGTCCACACTCTTAAGGGCTAGTCCTCACTCTCAAGTGCGGGTCCTGTAACAAATCTACTTGATCCTATTAAAATAAAAGGATAAGCAGACTTGTTCAAATACAATTTTAATTTAGGAAAGATAAAAAATACAGCTAGTTATAAAAAAATACCTAGCACGCACTCAGTTTTAAAGTTTATGCACTTAGATGGACAATAATGAGTTTACCACACTGTAAGAACGGGATCAGGCGTCAGGGTAGCAGATCAATACCGGAGTAACCTTGAAGTTGAGCTCTGAAGCAGTAGAAACGGCGGCAGCGCAGATTTCAGAGTTCACTAGGACAGCTCAGCAGCAAGACAGTGCAGAACTCAGGGCCAGACGTAGGACAGCCCTGCGAGACCAGTAGACGGACAGGCACGTAGTTAGCCTCCGAACATCGGGAGTAGAAGTCCCAGGAGAAACTTTCGTTGGATCCCCTGGACAGTTTAAGAATCTCACCGCCAAAACCAAGCTGCTCTCTGATACTCCTCAAATCAGATTTCAGAGTAGACCTTTCAGCCGTCCGTCAGCTCGTTTCTCCCAAAGTAGTCTTCCTTTTTCAAATCTTAGTTTTCTTAGTGTGGCCATCATCTCAACTGACAAGTGTAGTCAGCCAGGACATATCCATGAGTGCGTAAAGAATTTTATAATATAATTTAATATTAAGTTATTTAGTAAACAATCGTAATAATCTACAAAATATAATGGCTAAACACATATTGATAAAAATAATTTAAATTTTACAAACCAAAAAGAGAAATCATAGAGCTAGACCATAGACTGAGCAGAAAGAGAATTAAAAAACTAACTGACAGTTTGACAATTTGACGCTTGACGTAAATATCACAACATGAAAATTATAATAATATTTTATTTCAGCTATTTCCAAGTTAAAGAATCGTATTTAAATCGATTTGCTGAGTGTAGAAATATAAACAAATAAAAAGGATGATGAATAGTATTATGAATGGTGAATATGAAGCGTAAGTATAACATAATACTATATTTCCCCAACGACCCCGAGAAAATTTTTGGCCTAGAACAAAAATTTTGCTAAAGTTAAAGTATTACAGCATTCACAAAACTTACATAACTCATACAAACACACCGACATCTTACGAAGTTAGGTCAGGTAGGATTCACATTCAATGATCACTACTCAACCTGATAAGTCACTAACTTTAAGGCTTATTTTAGGAGTTGTAATCCGCTCGCGTCTAAAACCACTAATGAGATGAAATAGAAAGATTTTAACAAAGGCTTATTTTTAACGGAGTTGTCATCCGCTCCTAATCAACTTTAGTTGATATTTAGTTGACTTTTAGAGTCAATAGTTAACAAGGGCTTATTTTATGGAGTTGTCAACCGCTCCAATCAACTTTTAAAGTCGATAGTTAACAAGGGCTTATTTTTATGGAGTTGTTATCCGCTCCAATCAACTTTTAGAGTCGATAGTTAACAAGGGCTTATTTTTATGGAGTTGTTATCCGCTCCAATCAACTTTTAGAGTCGATAGTTAACAAGGGCTTATTTTTATGGAGTTGTCATCCGCTCCAATCAACTTTTAGAGTCGATAGAAAGAAACAAGTTAGTCATATTAACTTGAAGAAAAGAGAAGAATAGATATTAAGGAAGATTAAGAATAATCTTTTAATGATTTTAAAAAGCGATGGATGAATTAAAAAATAAATAGAGTTTTAATACGCCGAAAATAACTCTATTATAGAAGAAGGAAAGAAGAAAGAGATGAGTCGTAAGTATAATACAAAAATAGCAAAAGTAAGAATATAGGGAGGGATAGCAAAAAAAATGTAAAAGAATATAAACTTGGAGTCTAAAGGATCTGATTCGTACTTGGAATACTTAATGAGTTTAAGAGGGAAGGAGGGAAAGAGGGGTCAGGTCAGAACCGCAACACCGCAGTCAGTAAACACCGAGTAGACGTCAGGGCAGCTCCCGTAAT
Source organism: Xestia xanthographa (assembly GCA_905147715.2). NCBI lineage: Eukaryota > Metazoa > Arthropoda > Insecta > Lepidoptera > Noctuidae > Xestia > Xestia xanthographa. The sequence continues at coordinate 15,185,466 of LR990659.1, read as the reverse complement.
ACAGCAGTCGGTAAGCTCCGAGTAAAACGTCAAGGGCAGCAGTAAGTAAGCTCCGAGTAAACGTCAGGGCAGCTCCCGCAATACTGTAGTCGGTAAGCTCCGAGTAAAACGTCAAGAGAGTGAGTGTTGGACACGGTCCAAGAGTGTTTAAAAAAATTTAAGAGTAAGACACAGAGGGTCCAAAGAAAGAAGTCGGTTTAATGTACACAAAAAAAAAATTAACTGAGTTGGTGGTAAAATTCGGAACTAAAGCATAAAGTTTAGTACATATGATTGCCACCCCAAAGTTTGATAAACTTTAGTACCTAGTTTTGCCACCGCGCAAATAGACTAGTACTCCATGCCCATAATACTCCATGGCCTGTTACCTAGCAACCAATGACAAATAACAAGTTGAAAAATATTTTGAGAGCCCACGATGCTAAACTTACTTCGGTATGATTTCCAGATGAAATATGTATAAATATATGTAATAAGTGTTTAGGAGGATAGTGAAGTATTTGTATTAACACTCCCAAGAGGCCGAAAGGGTGCCAATTATCTTTCGATAACGATTAAGTGTGTAGGGGTGAAGAATACCTAGATGATGTTTAGTACTGTTGTAGAAGAATTGATTCGAATAGAGGTGAGCTGAAGAAGAAAAATAAGTTAGTATTCATAAGACTAGGCCAAATAAGAAGTCCAAAAAGAAATACTAGTGCTAGTTTTTTTAGAATTTTGAAAATAAATGAGTGGGTTCGAGTTGATTTTACGGGGGGCGCCAATTTGTAACAAATCTACTTGATCCTATTAAAATAAAAGGATAAGCAGACTTGTTCAAATACAATTTTAATTTAGGAAAGATAAAAAATACAGCTAGTTATAAAAAAATACCTAGCACGCACTCAGTTTTAAAGTTTATGCACTTAGATGGACAATAATGAGTTTACCACACTGTAAGAACGGGATCAGGCGTCAGGGTAGCAGATCAATACCGGAGTAACCTTGAAGTTGAGCTCTGAAGCAGTAGAAACGGCGGCAGCGCAGATTTCAGAGTTCACTAGGACAGCTCAGCAGCAAGACAGTGCAGAACTCAGGGCCAGACGTAGGACAGCCCTGCGAGACCAGTAGACGGACAGGCACGTAGTTAGCCTCCGAACATCGGGAGTAGAAGTCCCAGGAGAAACTTTCGTTGGATCCCCTGGACAGTTTAAGAATCTCACCGCCAAAACCAAGCTGCTCTCTGATACTCCTCAAATCAGATTTCAGAGTAGACCTTTCAGCCGTCCGTCAGCTCGTTTCTCCCAAAGTAGTCTTCCTTTTTCAAATCTTAGTTTTCTTAGTGTGGCCATCATCTCAACTGACAAGTGTAGTCAGCCAGGACATATCCATGAGTGCGTAAAGAATTTTATAATATAATTTAATATTAAGTTATTTAGTAAACAATCGTAATAATCTACAAAATATAATGGCTAAACACATATTGATAAAAATAATTTAAATTTTACAAACCAAAAAGAGAAATCATAGAGCTAGACCATAGACTGAGCAGAAAGAGAACTAAAAAACTAACTGACAGTTTGACAATTTGACGCTTGACGTAAATATCACAACATGAAAATTATAATAATATTTTATTTCAGCTATTTCCAAGTTAAAGAATCGTATTTAAATCGATTTGCTGAGTGTAGAAATATAAACAAATAAAAAGGATGATGAATAGTATTATGAATGGTGAATATGAAGCGTAAGTATAACATAATACTATAGTCCTAAACACGGTTCCACACTCTTAAGGGCGAGTCCTAAACACTCTTAATCTTGAGTGCTCTCTTGGACTTGAGTATCCTCTCAAACGCTCTCTTGGACTTAACGCTCTCTTGGACTTGAGTTCCCTCTCAAACGCTCTCTTGGACTTGAGTACCCTCTCAAACGCTCTCTTGGACTTGAGTTCCCTCTCAAACGCTCTCTTGGACTTGAGTTCCCTCTCAAACGCTCTCTTGGACTTGAGTTCCCTCTCAAACGCTCTCTTGGACTTGAGTTCCCTCTCAAACGCTCTCTTGGACTTGAGTTCCCTCTCAAACGCTCTCTTGGACTTGAGTTCCCTCTCAAACGCTCTCTTGGACTTGAGTTCCCTCTCAAACGCTCTCTTGGACTTGAGTTCCCTCTCAAACGCTCTCTTGGACTTGAGTTCCCTCTCAAACGCTCTCTTGGACTGGAGTTCCCTCTCAAACGCTCTCTTGGACTTGAGTTCCATCTCAAACGCTCTCTTGGACTTGAGTTCCCTCTCAAACGCTCTCTTGGACTTGAGTCCTAACTCAAACACTCTCGGCCTCCGTAGATTTTTTTAAAATTTCTTTTATCACTTTCATAATATTTTATTTATTTATTTTTAATTGAGAGTTGATGGTTCCTCGGTCCTCCTCCACAGTCTGAAGACGGACGTTCTTCAGTTATTTATTTCATTCTGCGTTTCATCTTCAGTACTTTCCGCCAGCTTCACTGGCATTAGTAATTAAGTAGCTCCAGCCTTTAGATTATCTTTGTTTATAAATTCTTATAACTCGTCCCCTTTATTTCTTTTAATAGTGCTCCCCTCCAGACTGAAAGTTAGGTAGGTGAGTGCTCAGAGTGACCTTACAGTTTTGTGGATCCTATCCAGGAAAATGTAACGTTACAACTGGGTAATACGATACCCCTTGGTAAGGCTGGTTGTCTGTTCCAAATTGTTAATAGTACCAATTTCTAAGCTATAAATGTTCAAATTCTGAAATTTCAATGGTTCGTTTGGGAACGGATTACTAGTATACATTCCTCGCTGTATAGAAAAAAAAAACAATGTCCCTTTGACCGTATTGGCAACATTTTGGAATTTTGCGCATGCAAAACACGTAGTCTGGTTGAAAATTTATACAGTGCGCCTTGTGTATTTATGGGATATTCCCAAGTCTTTACTGCCTCACATCAAATGTGACGTATTAGAAAAGTACGGTATTTCTAATAAGTCACATTTGATGTGAGGCAGTAAAGACTTACCTACATAACATTTCACTCATACCTTTTTCTGTTTGAATTTTTTGTTTAGAATTTTTATTTCTGCAGGAGTGTCTTTGTTACGCAATTCATTTTTTATTAAAAAAACTTATACGAGGTCACTTTTGTCATAAGAAATGGCATTCTTCTTCTTCTTTTCGAATCGATGACACAGATTTTATTCCGACTAGTACATAGCAACCTGGACAGCTCTTGTTTGCCTCATTAAAGTCCTGGAGGGTGCAATTAGGTACTTTTGCACGACGGGCAAGAGAGATGCTGTGGCACTAAGTTGAGTTGGGGCTTCACACCCACATTGTGTTCAAGATGGGTCGATTATACTCCTAAAATCTCCCAAAATGGGTGTTAGGCTTAAAGTTTCCCGTTTGAGCACCTATATTTTGGGCAACAATGCATTGAGCACCGATGGTATTCCCATTTGAGCACCAACCGGTTTAATAGCTTGGTGCTCAATGGAGAACAGCTTAACAGCATAGCTTTTAAAACTATTATACACCCCATCACTAAAAGCTACCGCACCGTAGGTGCTCAAAAGGGAAAAAAGTTAAATATTTTTTATTGTTCTCCATTGAGCACCAAGCTATTAAATGGATTGATGCTCAAATGGGAATACCTTAGGTGCTCAATGCATTGGTGCCCAAAAAATAGGTGCTCAAACGGGAATACTTCTTAGGCTTTACATTAATTCAACAAAACCTACTCTGCTAGTGGCTTTATTTGGATTTGTAGTGAGTTCGTAATTCATTTAAGGTTGCTCGCCAGTAAATTGCGTTCCTTGTTAAGAGAAAACTGTTAAGATCTTTATCACAACCATAACATTCATGTACGCTTTTAAACTTCAACAATAAGAAGTAATGCCAGTCTACGGCAAAACATGTAAGATCATAATCTTATTTACAAGACCGTAATGTACCGTGTTTTAACATATTTCTAAAACTGGCAATAATGCAGGTTGTAACGGATAAGCGCGATACGTCTTAGGTGGTGATTCAGACCATCAAACTTTTCCAACGTGGTGGGTTGGAAATCCGATGAAATAAAAAATCCTATAACAAATGTTACATCGGCTGACACGATTGCTATAAAGAACCACCACCTTATAGGCATTGTGCTTATTCTGTATAACCACGTAGGTATATGCATGCACCCATAAGTGCAAAGTACAGCATTTCATAAAGAACGTGTTGCATCATCTGCCTAGCCTTTTCGCAACTAAAGGGTAAAAGTTTGAAATCGTACCGGGAAAGATTAAAATATTTTAGAATTGTTTCGTTAGAGAAAAGAACAGATATGTTGGATTTAATTTTCCTTAAAAAACTAGTAACAGGCTCTTTGAACTGTCCTGAGTTGCTCAGTAGATTGTCCTTCCATGTGCCACGAAATCTACCAAGAAAATCAATTAAGAAGTTATTTTGCATGCCAAAATGTAATACAAAGTTAAGGCAACATTGTTCATTATATAGAATGTATGCTGTATACAAAGAACACGATGAAGACATCGACTTATGTCATACATGTACCGACTATCAGGAAAATGTTTAAATGTAATTCGCAGAATAATTAAATTTCACTCTGTTTGGCTAACTTATCTTTTATATATATATATATATATATTTTTCGCAGAATAATTAAATTTCACTCTGTTTGGCTAACTTATCTTTTATATATATATATATATATATATTTGTATCACTGTATAATAGCTATTTAGGCGCATTATATAGTGCGTGCAGTGCTCTTCTTTAAGTAATGGGGCAGTTAGATGTAAGTTTGAAATGTTGTACTATATACTATGTAATAGTGTACCTATTGTTGAAGAGCCAAATAAAATAAATAAACTATGTTGCGGTCGGCTTCCAGTCTAACCGGATGCAGCTGAATACCAGTATTTTACATGGAGCGACTGTCTATCTGACCTCCACAACCCAGTTAGTACTGGGTAACACGATACCCCTTGGTAAGACTGGTTGTCAGACTTTTAAGGCCACTGACTACCTGCAACTGTAACGACTGTCAAAGATCACAAATGACAGCCAGGACCAACTGCTTAACGTGCTTTCCGAGGCACGGAGGAAAGTCGGTATGGAAAGATGGTCACCCATCCACAGACCAACCTAGGCAAGCACGGCTTAACCTAAAGATCGACCTGAGCGGCTGTCATTATTTAGCCACGAGCTCCCTATATAGAACGTGTTGCATGTAACATTATCTTTCAAACAAAGAAGAAATATCGGAAATACTATCAAATTTCCTGAACACGGCGTGTGGAACACATCTCACAAAATAGGATTAGTTAAGACTAAATTGTTATGAAAGCGAGAATCTTTGCGTAACATAAACAGAGTTTTCCTTACACATCAGAATTCCGAAAATATGTTTTTATTGAATAAGATTGACTCTGTGTTGTAAAACCTACTAAGTAATAATACTTTTTGTTAGGTTTTATTGTCTTTTTGTAATGTAGATAAAAAGATATTTAAGTTTGAATTGTGAACTACTCAATTTTGAAGTTTAAAGAAATATAGCAACCATCGTACACGCTTACTTAGTTTTATTTTTTCATTTCGCTATTTCCACAATATTCAAATTACAATTACAACACGTTATCAGCACGAAGCTCTGTATAATTTACCTACGATCGAATTTAAAAGGAGATTGGTGGTGAAATTGAAGATACCTAGTTAACATGACGTCTGCAGTTTCTGGTATGTCGCTAAATGGTATTCCAATACTTTGTAATCGAGAAGGATATACTGTGTGGAAATTTAAAATGCGAATGTTATTAATCCATGAAGGATTGTGGGAAACTGTAAGCGGAGTAGTTGTCGAAGGGAATAAGACGCCCGACGATGTACGAAAGGATGAAAAGGCTCTTTCTAAAATATGCCTAACTGTGGATGGTGCTGCTATTTCTATTGTTCGACCAGCTAAGACCGCAAAGGAAGCGTGGGATACTCTTATGAAATCCTACGAGGATCGAAGTTTGGGTCGTAAACTGTCATTGGAACGTAAGTTGTACAGATACTCCTTATCTGATTTTTCTGATTTAGAAGCATACTTAACGGCAATAACTACAACAGCACTAGACCTGGCTGATATTGGCAAAACCATAGAAGATAGTTCTTTAGCAGCTATTATATTGGGAGGTCTAACGTCTCGCTACGAGCCTATGATAATGGCGCTTGAGAATGGGAGCGTTGAAGTCACAACAAATTTGGTGAGGACTAAGCTGTTGAGCGAAATGACGAAAGAGACTAAAGATGATGTGACTGCGTTGCATACTAACAAGCAGGTTATTTGTTTTCGATGTAAGAAGCCAGGGCACAAGAGTCCTAATTGTCCTCTCAAAAAGAAGGAGAAGAAGGCAAAGGCGAGTTGCTCTACAGAAAGTTGTTCTAAAGATAAGGGACTGACTGCTTCTAGTTCAGGGAATATGGATGCATGTGTCACGGAATTGGCTTTGGGTGGTGTCACGGAACTGGCTTTGTTTGCACCAAGTGTTCCGATGTCTGAGAAGTGGATTATCGACTCTGGTGCGTCTACTCACATGACTCCACATGCTGAATGGTTTAATAGTTACCGACCCTGTGACGGGAAGATAACTGTAGCAAATGGTAAAAGTTTGCCGGCTGTAGGTTTAGGAGATGTTGCTATTGACACAGAAAACAACTTTAAGAAGATTTTAAATGTTGTACATGTTCCTGGCCTAGATTGTAATTTACTCTCAGTCAAAAAGGCAGTAGAGAAAGGTTTCTCGATTGTTTTTGATACAAATGGCTGTAATTTTTATAATTCTAATGATGTTTCTTTTATGAATGATCCTGTTTTACATGGTTCTATTTGTGGTGGATTGTACACTTTAGATTGTACAGTAAAACCGCAAGGTGTTTCAGCTTATAATGTTCACACTAATTTGTCCCAGTTTCAGCTTTGGCATAAGCGTCTAGGACATCTCTGCCGAATTGGTATGGATCTACTCAAAAAAGGTCTAGCTGTTGGTGTTGAGTATACTGAGGTTGACAAAGAACCATGCGTAGCTTGTGTAAAGGGTAAGCAGGCCCGGAAGCCTTTCAAAGGGATAAAGTATAAGAAGGCTTCGTCACCATTAGAATTGGTCCATACGGACGTTTGTGGTCCCCTGACCACTGAATCTTTTAAAGGTAATAAATATTTTATTATTTTTGTAGATGACTATACACGTTTTATAACCCTTTATTGTATGTCATCTAAGACAGAAGTTCAGAAGTATTTTTGTGCTTTCCAAGCACTTGTTGAAAGACAGACTGGCACTAAGATTCGAACCCTTCGGTCAGACAATGGTACTGAGTATGTCAACAAGGAGCTGACAAACTATTTGCAGGCTCAAGGGATTCGACATGAAACGTCTGTACCATACAGTCCTCAACAAAATGGGGTAAGTGAACGTTGCAATCGTAGTATTGTAGAGAAGGCTCGTTCCTTGCTGGCACAGAGCTCTCTGTCGAAAGCTTTTTGGCAGGATGCTATTGAGACTAGTGTTTATTTAAAGAATAGGTCACCTCATCGTGCACTTGATGGTAAGACGCCATATGAAATGTGGTGTGGTAGAAAACCCGACCTGTCTCATTTAAAGGTGTTTGGTTGCCGAGCTTTAGTTCACGTGCCTTCATGCCAGAGAACTAAGCTAGACATGAAAACTTCTGAACATATCTTCGTTGGATATTCAGACGATCCAAGGAGTTATTATTTCCGTAGTGCGGAAAACCCTCGGAGGTTGATTAAGTCACGGGATATTACGTTTTTTGAAAATATTTTTTCAGGATTGAAGGAAAAATCTGTTCAGCCTGAAGTTGTTTTGAGCCCTAATGTCATTAATCTTTTTTCACAAACTTCTTCAGATACCACATCGCCACAGGAGATTTCTATCTCATCTGCTTCTACTTCTTCACCTTCTATAGAGCTAGAGCAAGTTGACGATTTTGTGGACGCGACTGATGAAGCTGGTGGGGTTGGTGACACGGAGTCTTTACATTCGGGTGAACAACTTGATCTGTCCTTGGTTCCTTCAGATGAACCTAACGATGTTTGTCCTGAGAGAAGGTATCCTGAAAGAGTACGTAAACCTCCAGATTATTATTCATACGGTACTCACGGTGTTGATTTATTGTATGATGATCCGAAAAGTTATCGTGAAGCTATTAATAGCGATGATAAAGATAACTGGATCTCCGCAATGAAGGATGAGTACAATGCCTTATTAAATAAGCAGACTTGGACATTAGTGGATAAACCAAATAAAAAGGTTATTCCATGTAAATGGGGGTTCAAGATAAAGAGGGACGCGAACGGTGCAATAGTTCAGTATAAGGCGCGACTAGTTGCCAAAGGTTTTAGTCAAGTTTGGGGGACTGACTATAACGAGACTTTTGCCCCTGTGGTTCGAAATTCATCTTTGCGTACCCTTATAGCGTTAGCGGCAGAAATGGATTTAAAGATCCAACACATGGATGTCGATACCGCATTCCTCAACGGGGATTTAGAGGAGGAGGTGTACATGCAACAGCCTGAGGGATTTGCTGAGCAAGGGGCAGAAGGTAAAGTCTGTTTGCTCAGAAAATCCATTTATGGTTTGAAGCAGGCAGCTCGAGCCTGGAATATCAAGTTGCATCAAATTTTATCAAAAATTGGTTTTGCACGAATATCTGCGGAATCATGTGTTTACTTGAAAAAGTTTGGTAATGAAACCATAATACTTGCAGTCTATGTTGACGATCTAATTGTCTTTTACAAAGAAAAAAGTTTGTTTGACGCTGTCAAAAATGACTTGGAATTTTTTTTCTCGCTAAAAGATTTGGGTGCATTGTCGTATTGTTTAGGCTTAAATATTAACCGTGTTGACGATAAAATCGTAGTCAGTCAGAAGACCTATATCCAGGCAGTGTTGGACCGGTTTAATATGCGAGATTGCAAGGAGATGTCTACACCTTTGGAGAATAACAAGTTGGAGAGAGGTAATCCAACATCTTTTGGTGAATATCCTTACCAAAACTTGATAGGATGTCTCATGTACCTAGCTGTAAACACGAGACCTGATGTAGCTTATGCCATAAGCTATTTAAGTCAGTTTAATAACTGTTATGATAAGAGGCATTGGTTGGCCGCTAAAAGGGTGTTGCAGTATTTGAAAGGTACTATGGATTACTGTATTACTTACAGGAAAGACGGTAGACGTCTGTGTGGATACACGGATGCTGACTGGGCAAACTGTGTACATGACCGTCGGTCGTACACTGGTTACTACTTCACGCTAGCAGGTGGACCTATTAGCTGGGAGTGTAAGAAGCAGCCGACGGTAGCATTATCGTCTACAGAAGCTGAGTATATGTCCTTGACCAGTGCTGCAAAGGAGGCTATTTTCCTCAGACGGTTAGTGTGTGACATTACAGGTTTTGCTGATTGGGTGTTGCTATACAACGATAGTCAAAGTGCACAGAAACTTGTGCTCAATCCAATCCACCACAACAGAACCAAACACATTGATACGAGATATCATTTTATTCGTGAAAAGGTTACTGAGGGTCTTATAGATATAAAGTTTATACCTACGGATAAAATGACAGCCGATGTTTTAACCAAGCCCTTAAGGCGCATCGCTCATCTTAGGTGCGTTGTTAATATGGGTTTAGTGATAAATAGGTAGAATAGTTTTCTATTTATTTATTTTTCGTCGGTTTAATGTCATGTGTGTATTTTTTTGTCATCTGGTAGTAATGTTGTTCTTTTCTATTGTGCTTAGCATTACTGCTTTATCTTTTTATTTCCATTAAGGGCGGATGTTGTAAAACCTACTAAGTAATAATACTTTTTGTTAGGTTTTATTGTCTTTTTGTAATGTAGATAAAAAGATATTTAAGTTTGAATTCTGAACTACTCAATTTTGAAGTTTAAGGTGACACAGCACACGAGCTCGAACTCATTGGTGGGCGTGGCTAAAAAGCACGCTGTCTCACCTGGCATCGTGCCCGACAGAGATAGTATCAGTGATGAGCAGTTAGACGCTAGTCTTCACGTGCGTCTAGTTCGTACGCACACACTCAGCGTTCCGAACCGTTCCGAACAAAAACGAAGTTATAATACTTTCGTCTGAACTTTTATTTTAATGCGCTAAAAAGAATAAAATAAACTTTTTCTTTAAAACTTTTACTATCAACTTATAACGTCATCGTCACTACACAATTCGCGAGATTAGTGGCAACAATAATATTGTATAATTAGATTGTTTGTTATTGTTGGCCTGGGGTCACGATGTCCTGGACGCTTTCCGCCAGGTCTGCTAATCCCTCGAGAGAAATAAATAGCTGTGAAGCCAGCAGAGTCTGGACGTTGGTCGGCAGACGACTGCTTTATATTGTCATCGTGGTACTGTGGATTTCCTTGGCCTGATAAAGTTTAGGATTTCCTTTTCAGGGCGTATCACGTCGGAGTCACCAATTTAGTGGTTGTTGTACACTAACTAAATTAAATTAAAAATGTTCATAATTCTATATCAATTTAGTCAACACAAGACAGAGAAGTGACAGATCAGAAGAAAAGTAAAAATCATATCGTGAAGGTTTTATGTATATAAAGTTTCTAAATAAGTAGGTCGCTACACCATATTATAGGGTGTGCGTTTCGATGGCGCGACCACGGCGTTTTATTTTTTAAATAACTATGCCATGATTTTGTAAAAATTATGTATGTACGTGGTTCAAATTTCCCAAAACCTTAAATTTGTCAAAGTTATGGTTAAAAAGTTATAAGGGTTTGAACGTGGCCACGCCATCGAAACGCGGAGAACCACGCGGCCATGGAAATCTTAAAAACTAAGCGTTGCAGAGACCTGAAATTTAGGTAAATAAAAGATTGAATTTGTAAAAAAAATATAAAAAATCCTAGGTTTATATTTCAGGAGCATACGTATGGTATCGCTTATCACCTTCAAAATGTTACGAATGTGAAATATTTAATTAATTAATGAATTTAATTTTAAATTATGTATTTATTTTTTACAAAATCTTGCCATAGTTTAAAAAAAAAGAATGCCGTGGTCGCGCCATCGAAACGCACACATTATAGGAGTGCAATAAAAATGCACAGGCCCTTCAACTTCAGCGAAAAACAAATGACACGTCACTGACGTCATGCATGAAATGAAAAGGACAGAAATATAGGTCTTGTTCTTCTATCAAACGAAGGACATGTCAATATGGCGTGTCCCCCTCCCGCACCGCACCGGGGGAAACATTATTCAGTGAGATGCACGAAAATTCATAGTAAAAGGCGCGCGTAAAAAAATATGAAAAGGCTTTTGGGAAATCGAATTTTATGAAAAAACCACTGCATAAATCATTATCAAATAAAATTTATTGAATTCTTCGATAATTTTGCTGTGTCGGTACCGACTTTGTTTTGGAAATTTGACACTTCTTTTATTACTAATTTACGCCCAAAGTTACGTTAAAATTGGCAATAAAAATGAATCTTTGGTAGCTCGTAACTTTTGAATGCCTTTTTATTTTACTATTCTGTTTCCGCACAGACACAATTAATAATGAGACAAAACGATATCATGTTTAACTTTAGATGTACCATGTCAAACAGTGGAGTAATAGTCCCCCGAAATTTGTATGGAAAATATGTTGTGCAGATCAACCTTAAAGAAATATAGCAACCATCGTACACGCTTACTTAGTTTTATTTTTTCATTTCGCTATTTCCACAATATTCAAATTACAATTACAACACTCTGCTACCCTGCTTCTGTACGCATCGTAAGAACCAATCTCGTTTGATAAATTAAATAAACTCACCTATCAGATTGTATGTCATGCCCATTTTATAATATCATGTTACAATTTTTGTTGTAAGGAAAAGCGTCGGAATCCAACGATTTTTTTTCTAGTTTCCCTTCACCCACAAACTAATGATACACCTCTATCTAACCCTTCAGGAGATATAGGCGTGATGTTTTGTGAGTCAGTGTGTGTGGAGGATGGGAGCCACTAGATCTTTAAATACTAAATATAATAAGGACTTTTATGATAATACACTTTTACTTTTTACGTTTAACATAGTTCTACGTTCTACTATCAAAACTATCATTCAGTTCCATCTTTTTAGGGTTCCGTACCCAAAGGGTAAAAACGGAACCCTATTACTAAGACTTCGCTGCCTGTCCGTCTGTCTGTCACCAGGCTGTATCTCATGAACCGTGACAGCTAGACAGTTGAAATTTTCACAGATGATGTATTTCTGTTGCCGCTATAACAAAAAATACTAAAAACATAATAAAATTAATATTTAAGGGGGGCTCCCATACAACAAACGTGATTTTTTTATAATAATTGGTACGGAACCCTTCGTGCGCGAGTCCGACTCGCACTTGGCCGGTTTTTTTTCTTCTTGACAAAACTAAGTAAAAAGTAAGAAATACATAGGTACTGCCAATACTAAATATTACTAAAGGTTGGTTGGTCCACATCAGTGTGTATGGTAAAGTTACGTTAAATGTGCAGCAACAAAAGGGATTAAGAATGAAGTATGGAAGGTTGCAATTAAACACACGTCCGTTCTATACTAGCGTTTATTACCGACTGCCCTAACATAACATAAGCTTTCTTACTCTAAGTACATTTATGCACTTCACCTCCGGGGGAGAAAGAGAAAAAAAAAACAATCATTTCAAATTAAAGACAATCATAAAAATTTAACAATTACAGACAATCAATTATAATTAAACACTATAGACAATCAATTATAATTATTATAGACAATTGGTAAAAGACAATTAATAAAAATTACAAAAAATAAAGACAATCAAAGCAAAGGTACCTTTTCTTAAAAAAAAACAAACTTACTGACTAAATTTTTTTGTCCTATCCTTATGAATTATATCTACCTTACCATTTTTAATTATCTTTACATTAACGCCTAAATCTTCCAACACTTCAAAAGGTCCATCAAAAATACAGTCTAATTTACGAGCACATTCATTCTTTACTAAGATAAGATCGTTTTTCTTATAAAATACAGGATGGCATGACTTATCATATTTGTCCTTTCTGTTTTTCTTACAAGCTACCAAATTGTTTCTTGCATCTCTTAGGGCTACTTGCAACTTATATTTTAAATCTAAACAATAATCATCAGTATTATAAAGTGGTTCTACACCATGTTCTAAACTGTTTGGCAAACGACACTGTCTTCCAAACACAAGCTCATAAGGTGCGTATTTAGTTTGCGTGTTTACACTAGTATTAAAACTAAAACACCAAAAAGGTAACCAATCTGACCATGAATGATACGCGTTTTTACAATACGTTCTTAGAAATGCTCCTAAATGTTTATGTGCTATCTCTAGAGAACCGATTGACTGATGGTGGTATGCCGTGGATTGCAACTTTTCTATTTCTAATAGCTTACATGTCTGTTCCATAACGTGAGAGATAAACTCTGTCCCCTTATCCGTAGCTATGGTTTTTGGGATACCGAATCGCAAAATAAAATTATTTACAAAAGCTTTTGCTACAGTAACCGTTTCCTTATTTGGTAATGGATATGCCTCTATGTATTTTGTCAGCTCGCATTGTAGGGTTAAAATATAACAATTTCCTGACTCGTCCCTGTCCAAAGGTCCAACTAAGTCAAGGAAAACTTTATCAAAGGCTGCTAATGCTGTAGTAGTTATAGTCATGGGTTGTCTACTATATTTACTTTGTTTCATTTTCTGACACATCTCACATTTACTTATAAACTTACGAATATCCATATCTAGCCCTGGCCAGTAATATTTTCTTTTAATGTTATTCGACATTCTATTCATACCCGCATGTCCACTGGTGGGCAATAAATGATAGTTATTCAAAATAAATTCTTTTTCCTTTTCGTCATATATTCTTTCAATTCCTCTCAAAATACATATTCGTGGTCCGGACCATGCCTTTAAGGATTTAATTTCACTACATAAACCTCTTATAAATTCATTATTATGATCATCTTTCACTATGCATAGTTCTTTTACGTTTATTCTTTCACAAAACTCCTTTAACTTAGTCGCAAATTCGGCTCGCGAGAAATGCAATCTAAAGTTAAGGTTAATGCACAATAGCATTTTACTTGGAATATAAACAAAACAATCCTTTTGCTTCTCTATCATATTTTCTCTTTTATACTTCCTTATAGTCTTTTCTTCTACTAACTTCATTTCAATAGAATCACACGGCTGTCTTAGTAATTCCACGACCCTTGGTTGATCAGGCCAATTGTCGGTGGCTTTACTAGGCACAGTTTGTTTTTCCTTACTACTTTCTTCCAATCTCCTCTTTTGTCCTCTGGTTGTTACAGCTAAAATTTGCTCTTTCATATTCTTTAATTCATCTGATGTTATGCATATCCTTGACAATGCATCTGCGATCACCTTACCTTTCACATACACTATCTTAAAGTCATATTCCTCAAGTATTAATCTGAATTTAATTAGTCTGCTAGAAGGGTCCTTCATACCAAATAAATAAACTAAAGGTTTGTGGTCTGTCATAATAGTAAACGTTCTACCAAACAAATATGGTCTGTAGTACTTCACTGCCCATACTATGGCTGTTAATTCTTTCTGTATTACTGGATAATTTTTCTCTGCTTTATTTAATGGTCTGCTGGCATAAGCAACAGGTTTCATATCCTTGTTACACAATACAGCTCCTACGGCCAGATCAGATGCGTCTGTTTGTAATATAAATTCATTGGTTTCCGAGAAATCTGGATATTGTAATATTGGTGGCGTTGTTAATGATGTTTTTAGATAATTAAATGCATTTTGACACTCTATACTCCAAACAAATGGTTCATCCTTCTTTAGCAATCGGTTTAAAGGCATAGTAATTGTTGCAAAGGACGGTACGAATTTCCTATAGTAGTTGCAGAAGGCAACAAACCGTCTCACTTCATCCACGTCTTTTGGTACTGGATAATTTTTTAAGACTTTAGTTTTGTCAGGGTCAGGTGAAACACCGTTAGCAGAAACTAAATGACCCAGATATAAAATTTCTTTTTTTAAGAATTGACATTTAGTAGGGTTCAACTTCAAGTTAACCTTCCTCAGTCTTTCAAACACATCAATGAGATTTTGGTTATGAAGAGTCAAAGATCTTCCAAAAACGATAACGTCGTCTAAATAGACAAAACATTTCCCAAAAGCTAAACCTGACATCGCAATTGACATAACTCTACTAAAAGCGCTGCAAGAAGTCTTAAGACCCATCGGTAATCGTTTTAATTGATAATGTCCTGTACTGGTGGAAAATGCAGTATATTTTCGGCTTTCAGGTGCCAGTTTTACTTGATAATATCCTTGTTGAAGGTCTAAATGGGTAAAATAGATTGAACCAGACAACGAATCTAAAATATCAGTTATGTTTGGCAATGGAAATTTGTCATCTACAATATTTTCATTTAATTTCCGAAAATCAATGACTAAACGCCACTTCTGAGATCCCTCTGTTTTTTTTGGAACCAGTAGGATCGGACTAGACCATTCGCTAGTTGATACTTCTATAATGTCATCCCTAAGCATACTATCAATTTGCTTGGCTACTTCCGGTTCTAAGGCTTGTGGTAATCTGTACGGTTTGTTATAAATTGGATTAATGTTACTCTTCAATGTTATTGTCTGTTCGCAAATATTTGTTGTTTCTAACTTATCACCGGGTAAAAAGAAAATATCAGAATATTTAGTACAAATTTTCTCAATGGAGTCCTTTTCTTCTCGGTTTAAATGTTGTAATTCTAAAATTGGCAATAATGTATTGGCTCTTTTTGAACTACTTTCATGTTTGCTAAATTTAAAAGTATGGAAGTCCTCTAAAGGCTCTACGTTTAATACAAAATTTGTTAAACTTACTTCTTCATCTCGTGTATTTAATATTTTTATTGGCACTTTTTTATTTTTAGGCCTAACTATAGAACCTGCTAGGAAAACATCCTTTTCTAACTCTCTTGCGCTAACAAAGCAATCACCTGTCACATCCGTGTTTAAATAAATGTAATGAATGGTTTCACTTCGAGGTGGGATCAGTAATGAATTACTGTAATCCGGTTGGTCATAAATTGTTTGATTATAATATTTTTCTCCTATTTGTAGCGTTAACAAATTTTTATTTAAATCAATATTTGCTTTATACCTTTTCATAAAGTCTAATCCTAATATTCCATGAACGGTGATTGGTAAAGTTTTAAATATATGAAACTTAATTTGAAATGTATCAGTTTCAGAAGCATATAAATCGAGCATCGCATACCCTGTGGAGTAAACCTTACCTCCGATTCCATTGATCGCTAAATTATCACGAAACACCTGGGTTGACCTTGGAAGTTCGTCTTCCTTAATAATTGAAATAGATGCGCCTGTATCTAATAATAATATTAGCTTTTTACCGTTTATAAAGAAGTTAACAAATTTAAAATTACCAGTGCAAGTATTATAAACAAAATTATTAATCACGAAAAAACTGATTGTTGCCATTGTTGTCAGGCTTATGTTCCAACCTATTTGTAGTTCGTGCTTCAGTAGTGTCACTTTGTGGTGGGATCGTCATTTGGTAAAAACCTTGGCCACCACGCCTATTATAGTAATAACCCTGTCTGTTATGCTGTCCTCTGCCGCGGGGGCTGTAACGAAAAGGTCTGGATTGGCCTTGATATCTATTTGAGTGGTTACCAAAATTGTTATAATTATTTTGATAAGTACCTCTGAAAGTACCTCTATTTTGAAAATTTTGACGAGCACGTCCCCTATTTTGTCTTATGGGTTTAGGAAAACGATAATTGTGCCTACCTCTAAAGGTTGATGTCAACTCCATAACCTCAGCAGGCCTGGAAGAAGACGATGATGGCGGGGACTCGTCCTTGGCTGCCTGGATTGCGTCCTTCAGCAATGTGTAGTTGCGTGAGGCAATGATCGTGCCCAACCTTTCACTCTTAAGTCCATCTGTAAACTTTTTCACGGCCATTTTTTCATTAATTGGTTTAAGAATCGCGCATTTAGCAGTGTCTCCTTCAGCCTGAGAAATATTTAAATTTGTTAATAATCTTTCAAGTTCCGACCCGTATTCCTCAATAGTCCTATAGCCTTGGTTCAGAGATTGAATTTGATTTTGAATTGCTGTGAAGGATTTTTTGATTAATAGTTTATTTCTAAAATCCTTAATCATGTCACTAATTGTCGAGTAAGTATCTGCTACTCGTAACTTGGCATTTTCAGATAACCTACCCTTTAGTATAAACTTAATTAATAACTGTTGACCTACATCACTAAGCATATCCGCGTACATCTCCACCGCATCAATCAATCGCTTCGTTGTATTTTCCTTATCATCTAACACAGGTATTAACATACAAGCAGTTTTCATATCAAATTCCATTGTTTCTGATATTAATTCTACGCTAGTCAAAGTACACAATTTTGATATTTCCTGAAATATAGCACAAATCTCTTTATACGTGGCATTAATTAAATCAATTTCCGATTCTTTTGCTTTTTCACTTATAGCGGTAAATAATGTTCTACTTCTGTTTAACAATATCTCGGCCTCTTGCAACTTATCTGACGATACTGAACCTTTGTATCTACTCTGGCCTTTTTTTATAAGGTATTTCCGTATTCGTAATAATTCATCATATAATTCGATTAAATCGTCAGCCATAATATAGTTAACAAAATATTATAATTACTGGAAGAACAAAGTTGTTGCACCATAATATCATATTTCATTCATTGCAACTTAACTTATTCTAACTCGAGGCACATTCATTCAATGCACCGATAAAAAAAATGCTGAGTCGTATTTCTACGTACTACGGTACTTACTGCAACTCGCAACCTATTTTTAGAACTTAATATTACTACATACTTTTAAATATAAAATTGTCAATATTCTTACGCGTAAAACACTTCACTTCACGCACTTGTTTCTTTCACTTTTTTCCACTTAGTGTAGCATTGCGCTACATAAGACTTCTTTTCTTTAAAAAAATATCAATTAAACCTTGTTTAATTTTTTCTTTTTCTGTTTGGCGTGGTTATTTTTCGAAATTAGATTTTACAGAAAAATTTTGACACCCCTGGTGAAGTTTTCTTGTCATTTCGTCTATGAGATACGGTTGAAATGATAAGCTGTTTTTTTTATTACCTAAAATATTGAAAATTGTTTGTGCAGCAAATTTAATTTTCACTGTGCATACCACGGTGGCTTGAATATTTTATTCTGTTATTTATCCTGGTACGTAATTGTGTTTATTTCGTGAATTTTGGTTGTCTGCTCTATAATCTTCTGTTCCTGGTTTGTGTCCTTTATTCTTATCGTTTCTTTTCGTTTTGCTTTAGGTTTAAATCCAGTGACAGAGGGCGATTTCGCCCTCTATTGATACCCCGAGAGCTCCATTTGGTGATGTACCTATTATTGAAGTCAGCATGTCGTAACGTAAAAATATCTTGCCAACACTTACATCTAAGGGGTTCCCACAAACTTTCTTCAGATAACCCTTTTCAAGGTTTGATGAAAATTGCTGTTTAATTGTTCCACAACGATGTTATTCCTACGTGTGAGGATTATTAATTACGCATAAGTGATCTACGTACAATCCTTAAAAAACTTTGATTCGTCTCCCGGATCCAACGGCACGTGGCGCGTGAAGATTATTTTTACCAGATTCAAAAAATAACTTAACTTTATGAGCATAATTAGCTGAATATATTTGACTAGATTATAGTTAGTTGTAAAATCCAACCTCATAAACCTCATTTTTAAATTATAATTTCCTCATAAGAAATTCAAGATTTTAAACCTCGTCTGAAGCTTCAGGCTAGGTATCTTTATTGTGTCTCATAGTGAATGTTTTTCATTTTTTTTTTTTTTATTTGTTCAATTTGTCACTAGTTTTTTTAAATAACGTGTAAATCCCTATCATTAATGTATTCAATTTAAATAATTTACTTATTATATTTTATTTCTATTAAATTCTATTCTTGTGGTGTTATCAAGTGATTTTTTTATTTTAATAACCCTACAGTTTGGCGCCCGAAGAAAAAGCAGTAAGTACACATTTTAAACCATTTATTTCGATAACTTAATCACTTTTTTTCGTTGTTTTGTGTGTGGTGCTCATTTGTGAGCAAATTTAACCTTTTGTCTATTTCCAGTTCCATCTCATTTTTTAAACAGTGTATCGCGCTTACACGGATACTATAAAACGTTATAAAAGAAGACGCTATATATATACAAAACGTTGAAAGTCGCTACTGAGGTTGTTTCTCGTGAAATATAATGTATTGTAAAATGCTTGAATTTTGAAACTAACCCTGTTACCATATTGAAATTTAATCTTTTATTTCCTCCCAAAATATATTTTATCACGTGTATTATTTAACTCCCATAGCTAGCGGTATTTAGAACCCGTAGTCTTTGAATGGTCTGATGTATGTGTGATTAGCCAGCGTGACTAAGGTAAGCGATTTTTTGCAAGACATTTTATGCTTGGGTCTAGATTATTTTTTTCAGATTCTAGTGTTCAACTGCCTTTATTTTTCCAGTGTCTCGTTTCTTAGGTCATTCCCATCATCAGACATAGACTTTGGGATGTCGTGCATTTTCTATGGGATATTTCATTGTCATTTATATCTTGCTTTGCCTAAAGATTCTTGTTTCGTTAGGAGTTTGTCCTAGATTTTACCAAATTTATATAAACACTCTTAAACAAATTCCTCATTTTAAAATAACTTAAATTTTCATATTCGATTTTATTCTTTAAGGTCGACTTATAAAGATTTGGTTGCTTGGTAACAGCGTTAGGTGGCAAAAGTGAGAACTAATGGCTTCGAATTTTTTACACCAAAACTAATAAGTTCTTTTTGGTTTACTTTTTTGTCTAGTTCATTTTTTTTGGCTAACAAACTTTTTGCATACTATTTTTTCTATTTCCTTTTTGTTGTCGATTTGTCATTATGGCAGTTGAAGTCTCACATAATTTTGAAACTCCGTTACGGAGCCCTATTATTTCTAGGCTTCCACCAATTCCCCCAAGGAATAGTTCAATCCCGTCGCCAAATAGATCTGAGGAACACACAATTCAGAACAGGTATTCATTATCAAAATGGAAAATTGATTTCTCCGGTAATACTTGCGTACGCGAATTTTTTATAAATATTGATGAGCGTAAATATGCTGATGATTTATCTGACCAGTATTTGATTAAGCGTTTCCATGAGCTATTATCTGGTTCAGCGTTAAAATATTTTAGGTTGATTCGTCATGTATGTTTATCTTATACGGAATTAAAGCATCAATTTATTAAAACTTTTTCACCTGCAGATTTTGAATTTAAAACCGAATTAGAGGTCCGCAATTTAAAACAACAAGCTGATCAATCCGTCAGAGATTTTGTTATCCAGATATCATACCTCAATTATAAACTTACTAACCCGATTGTGGAATCAAAATTACTCGATATTATAACACATAATATGCATCAAAAATACCTTCCTTGTCTTTCTATACACAGATTTAAGAACATTAACGAACTCATGGATACGGCTTCGCATTTTGAAACTTATTTACAACAACATTCTAAGGCTGATCCAACGGATACACATCAGGTTCAACATCATTGGCAAGAATCTCATACGGTTTCACCGGTGATAACTTCAGATACACTAGATAACAGACCGTTTGTTGAGATATGGTTGAAAGACCGATGGGTTAAAGCATTATTAGATTCTGGTGCTCAGATGTCCATAATTAATTTCAATTTTATTAAAAAATTAGGTATTACTATTGACGCAAATATTAGCGTTAATGTTTTTTCCGCCAACAATTCTCCCGTCGATATTTTGGGAACTGTTTCTTTACCAGTTCTATTTAACAATGCAACTTTTACGCATGATTTTTTAGTTGCACGTTGTTGTACTTCTACAGTTATTTTAGGAATCGATTTTTGGAAGAAGTTCGGTTTGACGTCTCTTTTTAGTCAAGCTTTCAATAAAAATATTGATGGAAATATGTATTTATCATCAATTAACCATGAAACGCCTCGAACTCATTTTGAAAATAATGTTCGATATGTTCATCCTCGGAGTGTATTGTCGAATAGTCAGGAATTAAGTCTTCAACAGGTAATTAAAGAGTTTGAAGATATTTCATCTGAAAAGGTGGGTCTTGGAAAAACTACTTGGCTTTCTCATAAGATTAATACTGTGGGACAACCTGTCAAACAGAGGTATTACCCTCTATCTCCTGTCAAATTAAAAATTCTCAATGATGAAATTGATAAAATGTTAAAGATAGGAGTTATTCGTCCATCTCGTTCACCATGGGCAAGTCCAGTTGTGATGGTAACTAAGAAAGATGGTTCAGTTCGTTTTTGCGTTGATAGTAGAAAGCTTAATAGTGTTACCATTCGCGATTCTTATCCTCTTCCAAGGATACAAGATATTCTAGACAATCTTCGCGGAGCAAGATATATAACCTCGCTTGATTTTAGTAGTGCTTTTTGGCAAATACCTTTGGCTGATGACGATAGTTGTCAGAAAACGGCTTTTATTGTTCCTCAACGTGGTTTATTTGAATTTGTTAGAATGCCATTCGGTCTCACGAATGCTGCTTCAGAAATGCAACGTCTTACGGATATGATTGTTAATTTTGAATTTACTTCAACCAGCGATGATTGTATCTTTGGATATGTCGATGATTTAATTCTAATCTCTAAAGATTTTCATAGCCATCTCGCTCTCCTCAGGAAAGTTCGTAATCGGCTAAAGGAAGCTGGTTTATCCATCAATCTAAAAAAGTGTGAGTTTTGTAAAAGTGAATTAAAATATTTGGGCTATATTGTCAATGAGAAAGGTCTTCAGACCGATCCTAATAAACTCGAGTCAATTAGAGATTTTCCTACACCCACTACAGCCAAGTCTTTACGTGGTTTTATTGGAATGTGTTCATATTACAGACGTTTTGTAGATGGATTTTCTTCTATTATAGCTCCTCTTACAGCTCTGATAGGTAAAAAGAAAGGTCGTGATCCGATTAATTGGGATGAATCTGCTGAATGTGCTTTTAACAAACTAAAATCGGCTTTAATCAATACTCCTGTTATGGCCTGTCCAGATTTTTCTAAACCATTTATTTTACAGTGTGATGCTTCTGCTGTTGGACTTGGTTCTGTTCTGTCACAAAAAATAAATAATGCGGAACATCCTATTGCTTATTATTCCCGACTGTTTTCAAAAGCGGAACGTAATTATAGTATTACGGAACGCGAACTTCTTGCTATTCTCGATTCTATCAAGCATTTTCGTTGTTATTTAGATGGAATGAAGTTTACTGTTGTTACTGATCATATGGCTTTAAAGTGGCTTCTAACGTTAAATAATCCCTCTGGTCGTTTAGCTCGTTGGGCTACTATTATTTCACAATACACATTTGACGTAGTCCATCGTAAGGGTTTACAACATGTTGTTCCCGATGCTTTATCGAGGGTTTACACGAGCCCCATAACTTTTGATCAAGGACCCGAAAATACCAATGATAGATGGTATAAGAAAGTCTATCTTGGTGCTCGTGATACACCTCAAATGTTTCCCGCCTACGCTATTCGTAATGGTGTTCTCGTTAGACGCATGCCAATTTCCAGTCCTTTATCTTCTGATCCTTGGCGTGTAGTTCTTCCTAAAGAGAAAGTTCCTTCTGCTGTTTGGGAAATACACAATAATTTTCCTTCTATTCATCCTGGTGTTTCTAAATCATACTATAAGATCAAAGAACTATACTATTGGCCAAACATGTTCCGTGATGTTTCTGAATTATTGAAAGAATGTGAGGTGTGTAAAGCTTATAAAATAGCAAACACTCAGCCACGTGGTCAGATGATTTATCCTAAAGATGTATCATTACCTTTACAAATTATTTCTATCGATATTGTTGGTCCTTTGCCTATCGCCTATTATGGTTATAAATATATTTTATCTATGGTGGATGTATTTTCCAAGTATGTTTGGCTGGTTCCGTTAAAAAAGGTGGATACCAGTTCGGTTATCAATGCTTTAGAATCGGAGATATTTTTTAATTTTGGCGTTCCGCGGTCCATTCTTTGTGACAATGCTTCTGTTTTTCGTAGTATTCGATTTTTAAACTTTCTTAGAACCTTCCATATCGATTCACCAACTTATACACCATATTATACTCCTCAAGCTAATACCGTGGAACGATATAACCAAAGTATTATTACTTGTTTAAGCATATTAGTTGGTGAAAATCAAAGGAACTGGGCTAGAATGTTACCTAAGGTCAAACTATATCTCAATTCATGTGTTAATTTAGCTACTAATTTCACACCAAATTTCCTTATGTTTGGTAGAGAGATTTCTGTTGATCCAACTCATGCTTATAGGCAGACTCGAAGCATCAATTTAGCTGAAAGTCGGTCTCGTCATGCGTCAAATCTTAACTCTCTTGCTGAAATATATGCGAAAGTGGCCGATAACCTTGCAATGGCTTTTCTTCGTAATTCTAATACGTATAATTCAAACCGGTCATCTGTTACACTCAACGTCGGTGATACTGTATGGAGGCGAAATTTTACTAGGTCTTCTGGAACTGATTATTTTTCTGGAAAGCTCGCTCCTCGTTTTGTTAAGTGTCAGGTAGTTAGGGTTATATCAAGGACTACTTATATTCTTCAAGATTGTGATTCCGTACACTCTGGTCTGTATCACATAAAAGATATAATAAAATAATGTCACTTTATTAATTAAATAAAATATAATACAATATATAATTAAATCATTTATCTTTATCTAAAATTCTTACTTTACTTCGCTTTCCAATATAATTATTTTTCGTCTTAGTTTATTTATTTTGAAAGTCTTAGATTGACTCTTACTTTAGGATCGTTAATTAAAGCTTATTAAACAACAATGGACGTTATGGTCTGATTATTGTTCTTTGTATGTTATTGTAAGGGTGTCTGATTAATTTATTCATTGGTTTACTAGTCGATAGTTAATTAATTCGTATCTTATAATATTATGTTAGTTTAATTATTAATTAGTTAGATCATAGTTAATTAATTCTTTTTATTAATAATTTCACCTATATTTATAATTTGTTATTCTTCAGTTCCATTATTTCTTCTTCACCATTTTCACAAGTTTAACAAGTAGAAGGTTACAGGTTTTTTTGAAGGTTTACATTTTCCTTTTTTCGTTAGGGTTGTTACCTTTATGTATTTCAATAGGGTTGTCATTTTCTTATGTAATTCAATAGGGTTGTCACCTTTATGTATTTCAATAGGGTTTTCATTTTTTTGTTTTGTTTTGTTTGTTAAACAGTTAGGGTTGTTAAAGTTTTGTTTTGTTGTCTTCATAGGAGATTTTTTTTTTTGCTGGTTAAAGGGTACTGTAGCATTGCGCTACATAAGACTTCTTTTCTTTAAAAAAATATCAATTAAACCTTGTTTAATTTTTTCTTTTTCTGTTTGGCGTGGTTATTTTTCGAAATTAGATTTTACAGAAAATTTTTGACACCCCTGGTGAAGTTTTCTTGTCATTTCGTCTATGAGATACGGTTGAAATGATAAGCTGTTTTTTTTATTACCTAAAATATTGAAAATTGTTTGTGCAGCAAATTTAATTTTCACTGTGCATACGGTGGCTTGAATATTTTATTCTGTTATTTATCCTGGTACGTAATTGTGTTTATTTCGTGAATTTTGGTTGTCTGCTCTATAATCTTCTGTTCCTGGTTTGTGTCCTTTATTCTTATCGTTTCTTTTCGTTTTGCTTTAGGTTTAAATCCAGTGACAGAGGGCGATTTCGCCCTCTATTGATACCCCGAGAGCTCCATTTGGTGATGTACCTATTATTGAAGTCAGCATGTCGTAACGTAAAAATATCTTGCCAACACTTACATCTAAGGGGTTCCCACAAACTTTCTTCAGATAACCCTTTTCAAGGTTTGATGAAAATTGCTGTTTAATTGTTCCACAACGATGTTATTCCTACGTGTGAGGATTATTAATTACGCATAAGTGATCTACGTACAATCCTTAAAAAACTTTGATTCGTCTCCCGGATCCAACGGCACGTGGCGCGTGAAGATTATTTTTACCAGATTCAAAAAATAACTTAACTTTATGAGCATAATTAGCTGAATATATTTGACTAGATTATAGTTAGTTGTAAAATCCAACCTCATAAACCTCATTTTTAAATTATAATTTCCTCATAAGAAATTCAAGATTTTAAACCTCGTCTGAAGCTTCAGGCTAGGTATCTTTATTGTGTCTCATAGTGAATGTTTTTCATTTTTTTTTTTTTATTTGTTCAATTTGTCACTAGTTTTTTTAAATAACGTGTAAATCCCTATCATTAATGTATTCAATTTAAATAATTTACTTATTATATTTTATTTCTATTAAATTCTATTCTTGTGGTGTTATCAAGTGATTTTTTTATTTTAATAACCCTACATTAGGTATACTCACAAATCTTCTCTTGAATTAATCGTATGCGCCTAAACATCTTCAGCGTGACCTTGGTCTCTCCTTCCGGATAAACGCTGCCGCATCCTTCTTACAAATGCAGAATCCACTTGGTCGTCTATCCATTTCTTATGTCTTTTTATGACTTTCTTGTAAATTATTGCAAGAATCACAATAAGCAACAGCACCAGAAATGTCGTCATCAAAATGTTATTTAGTTTTATGTGATTTTCCTGCTCCGTTTCGCCGGCGCTATTATTGCCTCCTGATGCGTTTTGAGCGATAATGACCTCCTTATCCTCAGTCTTCGAGTAACTTTTTCCCATTTTCACTCGTGCTTATAATATTGCATTTGATAAACATTGCAACTTGGTGCACCAAGGCACACAGGAATCCGCCGCGCCTGCACTTTGCGCCCGCTATCGGATAGCTTGCAAGCGCAGTTCCCGGAACGCGTGTGGCAGGGTCGCCATGAAGTATGGAAGGTTGCAATTAAACACACGTCCGTTCTATACTAGCGTTTATTACCGACTGCCCTAACATAACATAAGCTTTCTTACTCTAAGTACATTTATGCACTTCAAGAAAAACAATTAATTCTGTGGGTATTTTCTAATTCAAAACCTTGACGATAGATTAGGTAATTTCAATAAACCAGTTTAAGGGCCTATACTACCTCTAATGGCTTAGCATGATCCTCCGTTACGCCTAAAATACTGCAGCATTAATTTTGAAATAAATACATGGTAAAGTTGAGGATTAATGTTAGGTCCTATGTTTGGCGAAAACACGATTTCATAAAATTTTCTCGATAGAAAAAAATCCCAAATTTACCTCCACATTGAACAATAAACCGCTGGTATTCAAAAAGTACTTCAAATTAGATCATGAAACTTTGCATACTAACTGAACTAACTATAAAGCAGGTCTTATGTTTTGTAATTTTTCCAAAAGACGAAAATTTGATTTTATAAAGAATAAAAACCACTCATTTCGCACTATTCGGCCTGCAGTGACTGACGTAACCACTTTGTAGTGCAAGCTGATTAGAACGTTATTCTAACAGAATTAGAAACGAAGTTTGAACCACCACAAATAGAGTTGCTAATTTGAGGTAGTATAGGCTCCTAAGGGATACAGTGGTTTTTTTCAATCTAGCTCAGGTTCGCTGGGTCATCAAATTGATTGTCCTTGTCCGTGGTGACGAATGTGTTCGTATGCGTCGTGGATGGTGCCAGCCGCTCCAAGAACACCGAGGCCTTTTTTCTGTAAAAAAGAATGAAATGTGACAGATTTTATAAAACGTGGCAAAATACACACGGAACGTTTGTTAGCAAAGGTCAAGTTCCTATAATGATTATTATTAGTGGGCGTAAAAAAATGTGAACTGATATTTAATTGGCTCTTAAAAATATTTTTGAGAGAGAAAAATTGTGCAACAGTTGGGTCAGTTTCCACTAAGCGGAAAGATCCTCGCAGATTTTTTTGATGTCAATGTATTAGCAAATTGGGCGATCGCGCATCTTCGAGCACATACCAGGAGAGGTATAATAATGTCTGCGTCGAATTTTATACTTAAAGGCAACACTAATACAGTCCTCTATTAATTGACATCCAAATGCTCTCCACGCATTATCCATGACGAAGAACAGCAGTGGTCGGGCCGTACTGTAAGTCCAGCATGATTAATGAGTATGGCACATGTGCACAATAGTACGCTGCTGTCCAAACCTACGCAGTATTGTTTTGCGACGCGCATAGACGGATAACACGAAAAGACAATGCGTAGAGAGATTCTGAATAATTATGGTATGTAGAAAGTACAAATAAGATGGTGGAAACATGGTGATATAAAACTGCCGAGATGACTGACGACAATACTGGCTAAGATTCAAAGAGTTTCTTATCAATCATCATTATCTGCCTACTGATGTTCCCACTGCTGGGACACAGGCCTTCTCTCCTCCTCCCCTACGCGGGCCCAGTGCGGATTGGTATAAACTATAGATGTCACTTGTCTTCGAATTTTTTGTTTCTATAGGACATACCGGTTTCCTCACGATGTTTTCCTTCACCGTTTTGAGAGCAGCGGTGATGAAATAAATTACACAAAGTAATGTGCATGACTGAGTTGGATTAACCCACGACTTACTGTTCGTAAGTCGGGGCCGCCACCACTGGGCCACCGCTGCTCTCAATGTAATCAATAAGGACTCAAAACTATTAAGTATTTGCGGTGGTATAATTTTTAAGCAGGTACATACGATCACTTTTCCGCCCTTCTCAATGGTACCGAATTTGATTCTAGGTTCAGCTTCCACGCTCAGCATCATAGCCAGAGCCACAAACACGAAGAAAAATACTTTGAGGAAATGCATTTTCGAATGTTTAGAGAATATTTTTAGTAATAAATTTAAATGCTACGAGTGGCGACACACGAATTGTGCCTTGGTGTTGCTGGTCAAATCTTTTATACTAATCGAGACATTGTTTACCTGGCCTCTTTATCTTAATTTGATAGACTATTCAAAAACCCTGCCCAAAATAATTGGGTTTTAACTGCACGGGCCAATCCGTCGTAGTTAAAATTCAATCAATTGGTATATTTATTAATGATTTGTTTAACTTAATGCCGTTGAACGATTTGTGCAATTAGCTATTATTGCAGACTTACACCCATGTCTATAGTCAAGTTAAAGTAATTACTTGAGTTTAATTAATTGCTTAGACAAACATTTTTATGCAATAATATTATAAGAATTTAAATAAACTAAGAGCCGTCAAAGAAAGCAAAGCTAAGAATTCTTACTTTTGACTGTTCTAACTTCAAGCAATTACTAAATTACAGAATAAAATCGTATCTTAAATTATGACTTTACAAGTTACAAGTTCACTTTGACTTGTTTATAGTTAAGGCTGTTCGGAATTGACGTGGACAGTTAGTTACCTGGATAGGTCGTAGTTTGGAGTCATATGTTTTTTAAATCGTTTTAAAAATGAGTTTTTCAACTAGAATGTTAATATTTTTATATTATGTGTTTTTTTTATTTATGTAGGTATTTGAAGTCAGACAATTTACGTAGCTGATAAGATAGAAAGTTTCATCTGAAACAAATGATAATAATTCACTCGCGATAACTTCAATCATACCTATGTGTTTTATGGGACTCTTGAGACACTCATGATTACTGTATTCATATCTTTATTCAAACGTTTCTGTAAATAAATATTTTCAGTAAATAGTAATATTATTCTATGATATTGTTGTCCTTGAGAATCTTTGATGTCGCCATATTAACCTAAGAGGACTGCAAATAGTGAAAATAATATCAGTTGCACTACGAGAATCGCCTCTACTTCTACAACATAATTATGTGCTAAATTACCATTTGATTCTTATACTGTTTAAGCATAAATGGTAATATCCTAAAGATATTTCTTCTTTTGGGTTAGCTTGAACCAACGTCGACCTCATATCTGTCCTCAGGATAAGATTAAATAAAAAAGTTAATATCGCTGGACATAACACACACCGCCATTAAGTGCCACACATAGCAACGAGGCTTGTGTCGTGGACACCAGATATTTGATATACTACATAGGTACTATATGCTTATTATAAATATAAACATATCCATGACTCGGAACAAATGTCCATGCCCATCACACAAACATTTTACCCAACCGGAATTCGAACCCGGGACCCTAAGAACATAAGGCAGCCTCACTACTGCTCTGCCATTTGGATCAAGAGTACGATATAAGCTAATTGTTGTTTTCTTTTTAGGTTTTTTTACTTTATCCTAAGTACCTATTTCTCAACTATTGGTGAAAAAAACCGTTCCGTAACTTCCTGTGAGTTACCTACATTGCAAAATAAATAGAGTACCCACATCGATTGCAATCAATTCTGGTTTTGTTTGCTTGTTCAATATCGACAATGCCGTAGCTGTTGTGCCTACGTGGCGTGGGGCATACATATTTAAAAGAGCAATTTCAGAACAATACGAATAATTGTTGAAGTTTGTAACATAGCTGAATCATTTATAAAAAAAGTTTCCTGATATCTCTTAAGGTTCAGATTTCCAATGCTGTCCGAAAATGGCTCGACCGATTTGAATTTTTATGTTGTATTCGTAATCGTTGGAAAGAAAATTTAGATTAAAAAAAAGCCTTCATTTTCCATAGTTGTGGAAAGATTTAATACCATAATAAAACAAAACAAATACCATTATTATTTCTTTTATTTATCTCCTCTAGTAAATGCACATGCAACAAACCGAACAAAAGAGCAACGCGCTGTCACAAATGTCACAATGCCGCCATGCCGGCCATGCGGCCGGGGTATCTACATTTTCAATAATGAAGCCTAGTAGAGTTGGTTCGCTGCAATTGATGGAGCTCAAATTGCTTGGCTGCATATCTTCTCAAGCTGCTCGTCGACACTGATTGTATTGATATGA
The DNA here is from genome assembly GCA_905147715.2 of Xestia xanthographa. Lineage (NCBI taxonomy): Eukaryota > Metazoa > Arthropoda > Insecta > Lepidoptera > Noctuidae > Xestia > Xestia xanthographa. The sequence continues at coordinate 15,155,425 of LR990659.1, read as the reverse complement.
ATCGTTCCTCTGTTAGCACCCGAGCCGGAACCGATGTTCAGCAAGAAAACAAAACTCTTTGAAACTGCAGAGTTGAGTTTGTTTGAACCAGCTCAATAGTCCCTAATACTTTCGTCAATCGTCTAGTTTAAGTAGGCCCATCCTTACATTATTTCCATATACCTTTGTCTGCAATAGGCTTGCTTTAGCCGGGCTTAATGAAAATACATACTGTACACGAAGTCACACACACACACACACCTATGAGTGTTATGTGTTCACATAGTTTTAAAGTTCTCTTTACAAACAAAACTTCTATTTAATCATATTATGTATGTTATGGGCCAAAATAGCCTGAAAATAAATGGATGCTTATTGTTGTTGTTGTAAACAAACAGCAGACATTTTCTTTGCATCGAGTTCCCCATTAAAGCGGTCAAAGCACGACTCACATTTGGCCGGTTTTGATAATTCAAATAAGCGACGTTTTCGTCAGCAGTAATATGAAAACAATTTAGTAACAAGATTAAAATAGGATTCATAACTAATAAAAGTAAGGATAACTTTACTTAAAGGGGTCCCAGTTAGCAATTAACGAACTCAATTTATAATAAAATAACTGAAACGGTTGGGAAGGGACAATTTATTTAATTATCCTAACGTTTAACTCATTAAAAAGTTATTGCGTCTGTTTTGGTGATAGGGTTCAGATTTGCTTGTAAGGACGAAATAAGTTAACGAGGTGTTGATTTGTACGGTTTACTTCTCATACTAACTTGCTACATAGTAATACATGCGATTTAAAGGATAGTGTCACACGCACACTTAGATATAAAGGTATACACATGCATACAGCTTTAATTCATTAAATGGTTCGAACATGCCGCCCACCAAAGGGCTTTTAGAGACCTTTACATTAACATAAATTTTCACATAGATGATGATTTTAATAGAATTTTCATTAACAAGCATTTATGCTCGAGTCATAGATACTGTAATGCAAGTATATAAAGTACACATATTTGTATAATAAGAAATAATATAAAGTGATTTTATCATAACAAAACTTTAAACATAAAATATTAATCATCAATGTCTATAGGCAAGGGACACAATTTATTAAAACTTCGCTTAACTACATTGTCACCACTTTTAACACTGTACACTCTTGTGACACCGTCGTCACCTGGATGTTTAGCAACAATCCGACCTAACGCCCATTTGCCAGGAGGAAGGTGATCATTCTTAATGAGTACAAGATTGCCGATATCAACCTCCTTAGTTCTCTTGAGCCATTTTGGTCTCTGCTGCAGGCTGGTAAGGTATTCTGCTTGCCATTTATGCCAGAAATCTCCAAGCAACTTCTGCATGTGCCTCCAGCGGGACAGGTGACTAACTGGAACGTCTTGAAGGTTGGCTTCTGGTACAGTAATTGGAGCTTCGCCAATCAAAAAATGTCCTGGTGTTAGGGGTGTCATGTTATCTGTGTCTGCATCATCTATTGGGCTTAGCGGCCTGGAGTTTAGACACGCTTCGATCTGGCAAAGTAGAGTGCTCATTTCTTCGAATGTCAAATGACTGGTCAAAATCCTTTTCATGTGGTGTTTCATGGATTTCACACCCGCCTCCCACAAACCACCGACATGAGGGCTGTAGGCGGGTATGAAGTGCCATTGTGTACCATCCAGTGCTAGAGACTCTGCTACTGGACCTTCGAGTTCAAATTTTGCAGCCTTCCATGCTGCTGCTAGTTCCTTATTGGCTTCTACAAAATTTCTGCCTTGGTCACTCCATATCTGTGAGCATCTTCCACGTCTGGCGATGAACCTTTTGAAAGCACCGATAAAAGATTCGGTTGTGAGATCGCCGACCATTTCTAAGTGAATTGCCTTGGTGCACATACAGACAAATACGGCGACATACGCCTTATTCGTTCTAACTCCTCTACCTCTGGATGCTAATACTTGATATGGTCCCGCGAAGTCAATTCCACTGTTTATAAAGGGTTTAGCTGGAGTGACTCTGACTTTGGGTAAGTCACCCATTATTTGGTTTTTAGTTGCAGCACCATGTTTAAAGCATATTAAACATTTGCGGATTCTGTATTTGATCATATTTTTCGCCTTTATTAACCAATATTTGGTTCTTATGTAGGACATCATCATTTGAATTCCACCATGTAATGTCTTAATATGAGCATCCTTCACAATAAGTATGGATAAACTGCTGTGATTGTCTAATATTATGGGATTTTTTGTGTCTTCGGGTACGTTTGCATGACGCAATCTACCGCCCACCCTGAGAATGTTCTCACTGTCCAAGTACGGATTGAGTAATTTTAATTTGCTATCTCCCTTGACTTCCTTTCCCTTAGTTAAATTCATAATTTCATCATAAAACCTTTCTCTTTGTGTTATTCTAATGCAGGATTTGATTGCTTCATCTATTTCTTGAGTAGTTATGTCTGTATCTTTGTTTTCTAGTTTCTTCCCCTTTAGGAATCTTTTGCAATAGATTATTGATTTTAAAAGTTCTTCAAAGTTGTCAAAATGATGAAATTGAGTTTCTAGACTCCTTTCTTCTAATTTTAAATTCGACTGTATAATTTCTTTTCTTTCGAAAATTGTTATTAGGTTGTTAGGTCTATTGAATATTATTGTTTTCTGTCTTAGCCACTTTGGGCCTTTCCACCATTTCTCGTCTTCCTTTAACTCTAGGAGATGTTCTCCCCGTGACGCAACATCAGCAGGATTTTCGCTTGTTTTTACATGAAACCAATTAGTTCCTGTGTTGTCTAGTATTTCAACAACCCGATTTCTCACAAATGTTTGCCATCTAGTGGGATCACCCAGTAGCCAAGACAGCACTATTGTGGAGTCACTCTATGCGAATATTTTGTCATCAGGTATTCTCATTGCAGTTTTAATTTGTTTAAGTAAACGAGACAAGAGAAGGGCACCGCACAACTCTAATCGCGGCAGAGATACTGGTTTAACTGGTGCTACTCGAGTCTTTGCAGCTATTATTTGTGTTCCTACTTCTTGACCCTCTTGTTCAACTCTGACATAAGCAACAGCGGCGTAGGCTTTCGTAGATGCATCACAAAAACCGTGAACTTCTACGTTTGTTGTATGATCTGTAATTCCCAGCCATCTTTGTACTTCAATCATATTAAGATGTTGAAGACTATCTCGTAGTGCAGTCCAGTCTTGTTTAATATTTGTATCTACCTCTTCATCCCACCCGATTCCTTGCAACCATAGTTTTTGTATTAGGAGCTTTGTGGGTAGCATAGCTGGAGCTAACCAACCCAGTGGGTCAAATAGTCGTTAGACGTCGGCAAGAATCGTGCGTTTGGTTATCGTGTGGTTCATGGGAGGTAAATTAAGACTGTAGTGAAACACGTCTTTGCCCATGTTCCAGCGAAGGCCTAAGGCTGTGATGGTGCCATGGATGGTGATGTCTAGACTGACATGTGATGTTCGTTTTTTAGGTTCGAATTCTCTCAAGAAGTTAGCGTCGTTCGAACACCATTTTTGTAGTGTGAACCCTCCCTTCTGTAGTATAGCTTCTATGTTTTTAGCTATGTGTATTGCATCTTCTAGATTTTCATTCGAAGCCATGAGGTCATCAACGTAGAAATCTTCTTTGATCATTTTAGCAGCGTCAGGGCATACTGTTCCTTCATCATTTGCTATTTGATGTAAAGTTCGAACGGCCAAGTATGGAGCAGATGCTGTTCCGAATGTGACACGTGTAATTCTGTAATCTTTGACTGGTTGGCTAGGGTCGCTCCTCCATACTATTCTTTGCAGGTCCCTATCTTCTTTTGTCACTAAGATCATACGGTACATGCGTTGTATGTCAGCTACAAAACAAATCTTCTTCATGCGCCATCTCATGATAAGGCTCCTCATATCAGTTTGTAGCTGGGGCCCAACCAGAAGTTCGTCGTTCAACGAAACATCGTTATTTCCCTTTTGCGATGCATTGAAAACTATTCTGACTTTCGTAGTTTCCTTATCTTCCTTTACTACTGCGTGATGTGGCAGGTAAACACTATTTTTATTTATTTCTTGCTTTGGTATCTCTTCCATATGATTCATTTCTATATATTCTTCCATGACCTTTGTATATTCTGCTTTTAGTGTATGATTCTTCTCTAGTCTTTTTTCTAATTGAAAAAGCCTCTTCATAGCTATTTCCCTCGTTCCTCCGTGTATTGAAAGTAGTTTATCAGTTTTTGTTGGTAGTTTGACTATATATCGCCCGTCTTCTGTTCTTGAGTGAGTTGTTTGGTAAATTTCTTCACATTTTTTTTCTTCTTGTGTTAGTGTTGTTTTATTGTCAGTATCCAACTCCCACATTTCTTTCAACATCTTATTCAAGTCAAGGCTATGATGCATCACAATGAAATCATTGTTATTACCTTGTTCGTGTATGTTCCCAAAAAGGATCCACCCTAGGCTGGTATTTTGAGCGCATGGAGAACCAGGGGGGCCCTTGATTATATCGCTTCTTAAGATTTGGGCACATACTTCGACACCTAGTAGTAGGTCAATTCGTCCTCGTTTATTGAAGCCAGGGTCGGCTAATACTAGACCTTCTAAATGAGACCAGGTGTTGGTTGGAATGGTATTTGATGGTAATTGCGTTGTAATTCGCGTTGACATAATGTAAGCCTTCACTCGTAACTTGAAACTGTCATCTTGTCTTGATCGCAGCTCGATATAGGCAGCATGTTTAATGGCAGTTGTGGTTGAGCCAACCCCATTGACTGTTGCGTGAGCGGCCATTCTCTTGAGTCGTAACAGCTGGGCAGCTCTCTCACTAATGAATGTGGCCTGTGAGCCCTGGTCAACTAGTGCACGTAGTATGGTCACTCGTCCTGATTCGTCACACACTGGCACTAATGCTGTGGCCAATAGTGCTGTAGACGTGCTAGCTGTAAAATGCGATGAAAGCTCAACAGGTTCATTAGCTTCCTTTGTTTGTGATTGTTCTTCAATTTGATGGTGCTTAGCTTGCGTATCATCTGGTTGCTTGGTATTACTTGTTTGTGCATTTTGGTGAACTAGAGAATGGTGCCGTTTATGACATATACGGCATGACATATTTAACCTACATTTTCTAGCCGAGTGTCCTGGTGCCAGACAATTGAAACAGAGCTGGTACTTCTTCACATATTCACACCTCTCAGTTGGTTCCATTTTAGTAAACTCCTTACAATGGCATAGCGTGTGATTGTCCTTACAAATCAAACAACTTCTTGGTTTGGTAGCAGTAGGTGTTGTAGAAACGTGGACTGTACATTCTTTACCTCTTGATGCTTTCTCTCTTGAAGGTGGACTGATCAGTTCTAGTGTGCGAAATTTAGTTTGTAAGAACCTTACAAGATCTTCCCACTTAGGCAATTCCTCCAAATTGTCCTTGTAGGCAAACTGCTCCCACTCCCGGTGTGACTCGGGGTCCAGCTTCTGCACAGTCACAAATATGACGAATGGATCCCACGAATCAGTAGGCACTTTAAGATTTTTTAAACTGTTGATGCATTCACTGGTTGTGTCTAACAGTGTCTTGATGTGATTAGCAGTTTGAGTGGGAATCTTTCTTTGAGTAACTAGTTTCCGTATTAGAGAATTCACTATAAGCCGCCTGTTACCATACCGATCTCTTAACAAATCCCAAGCTTGGTCATAGTTACTTTCCGTTATTTGTATGTGCTTTAGTAATGTTTCTGCTTCTCCGGTAATGCTGCTCTTCAAGTAGTGAAGTTTTTGAACCTTTGACAGCGTGGTATTGTCATGAACTAACGATGTGAAGAGGTCTTTGAATGAGGTCCAATCTTCGTAATTCCAGAAAAGGCAGGCAACTGAATCTGAGGTAACTTGAGATTTCCTTCGTAAGTTGAGCTGTTGTTGCAGGTAATATCACTTAATCTTGGGTTAATAGTTTTGGATAATAAATCCTTTAGATCGGCTTGTGTACACAAATATAAATCTTCATAAACAAAGTAGTCTTCATTTACAAAATACGAGATGTCATTCTTCCTTTCTTTCGGCACCACTCTAACAAGGTTATGATGAGCCGTAGTGAACTTCTTCCAATACTCTTCAATGGATTGTAAACGTGTCTCAATGTATCCTTTAGTAAGTCTTTGTTTTGGACATTTCTTCAAGTTACTTTGCGCCCTTTGCAGTAATAATGCAACTTCTTCTAACTCCGTTAGCAATTGGTCAGCTGTAGACACTGTAGTAAACATTTTCCCAAAAAAAGATGCAATATAGGTCACGTAGTTACAGAGATAAATCCAATCGTAATATTTTGCAGAAAACACGTCAATAATACTTTGCTTAATAACTGCACAAAACACTCATAGCAAACGAGTTCCTTATCTAAGGAATGCGGCGCTTTGTTCTCGCGTGGATCACTAGACCACCCAGGTAGATTATTAATCCGGCTCGAAGGACCATATGTTTTGGTGATAGGGTTCAGATTTGCTTGTAAGGACGAAATAAGTTAACGAGGTGTTGATTTGTACGGTTTACTTCTCATACTAACTTGCTACATAGTAATACATGCGATTTAAAGGATAGTGTCACACGCACACTTAGATATAAAGGTATACACATGCATACAGCTTTAATTCATTAAATGGTTCGAACAGCGTCATTTTATAACTCGCGGCCTGGGATCAATTTAAGATTGGTCTATACCCGGGAAAGGATAGATTTTGGCCAAAAGAGGTCCCTGATCAATTTGGAATATTTTAAGTGACTTTTATTAAGGACTAGCTGATGCCCGCGGCTTCTCCCGCCCGCAAATTATAAACTAAAACCTTTCTCTTGAATTACTTTATCTATTAAAAAAACTCGCATCAAAATCCGTTGCGTGGTTTGAATGATCTAAGCATACATAGCGACAGACGCGGCGGGCGAGTTTGTTTTATCTTCTTTCTTTCTTTATCGTGTTGTTAGTGCCTAACCTGGTGTCAGAGTTTTTAAGCCGCCCATGTGCGGACTGGACTTGGCTTTACATGCCATCGAGAAATATTTCTCAGGCATGCTGGTTTCCTTACGATGTTTTCCTTCACCAAAGCAAGTGATAATTACTTAATATTAATTACTTTGTTTTATAATATGTAGTGATAGTGATAGTAGATGTAAATGACTTTAAAAACAATTTTCAGTGCTTCGTGGTTACCGTTACTGTTAGCCTGTGTCATCCCACTGTTGGGCAAAGGCCTCTCCCCATGACTTCGATCCTGGGCCAATGTTGCCCACTGGTCGTTGGTTTTTCCCAGCTCGTCCCGCCATCTCCTGTGAGGTCTACCGCGTCGTCTTCGTGGTTTATTAATTTTTATTGTCACTTCAGACAGGTTCAGTTATAGGCAAGAATCTGTATTTCATAGTTACGAAAATATGAAAAATACCCTTAAACGGTGCGATGTTGTTGTTGATGAACCGAACTTCGAAGAGTACATTAAGAAAGCATTAAATTGTTTTATGACTAAACTCGCTATGTGCTTGTGAATACTACTAAAATCTCTGTATCACGTCCGTAATTGCTGCTGCCGTTTGGTTATTGCTAAGTTCTATTAGGCGCGGTTCTTAATGTCCTCCCAGACATCGTGGGCTGTTCCAATCGCTCCAAGAATACCAAATCCTTTTTTCTGGAAAATAAAATTGGATAAACACGCTAATGCTATATAGCTGCGGCAAAAAAAAACATAAACTTTCATCTGATGCGGTGGCATGGGAACGCGCCATCTATCTACCTTTTAAACAGTGCGGTATCAGTCCTTTTCGACCTGACACCACACGAGAAAGATGTAGTTTTCACCGTGCGCAGCAGGGTCGGGAGGCTTCTGGGACCAGGACCGCGGTCCCGGATCCCCCCTAAATATTTTTGAGTGGTATTTGAGTGGTAAGCACCGTGTCGGTACGATTTAGTGTAATTCGCAGTGAAGGTGTTAAGAAACATCAAGCATAATTTATACTTAGGTCACAATGACCCAAATGCACGCACGCAATGTAATGCATTCACGAATGCTGCTGTTCGTTCAAGATAGCAGCCGGTCATTCATCATCATCATCATTTCAGCCGAAATACGTCCACTGCTGGACATAGGCCTCCCTAGGGTGTCGCCACATTGACCGGTCCCGTGCGACTCGCGTCCAGCGGATTCCCGCAACCTTTACCAGGTCATCGGTCCACCTAGTGGGACGCCTTCCAACGCAACGCCTTCCGGTTCGCAGTCGCCACTCCAGAACTTTTCGGTCATTCGACAAGTCGTAATCGTGGCCGTGTAGTGCGATGTATACAAACCAGTCGGATTGAGTGGCTTTGCGGCTGTGGCTTGCAATTGTAATCGCCTTGGAAATTGAACCTTAAGAGTTATCCTTACTTGACAGCGCTTTTATTATGGAAAACTAACTATGGTTATAATTTTGCCTCAAATATGCGAATATCTCAAAAGAAAGAAATAAGAAAAGAATGGAATAAGAATGGCGATCATTTTACGACACATAAAGCATATAACTGAACTATCTGATCTTAAATCGAGAAGAATAAGAAATATATGATCCAATATGCTTTACGATGTGTGAAGCTGTGTGAATACGTTTTCAAAATCCGGGAAGATTTAAATTTTCTCAAAGACCATCGGTTACTAAATTGAGCGTTTTAATTTTTTAAACTCTGCTTTAGCATTGTGGAATCAATCCCTAGTGGTGCTAACGAGGAATTAAATTCAGAAATCGGATGCAAGTTACTTCTAGTTAATACATACAACGGTCCTGAATTTTATTCTGGATATAGCTTCTACGTTCAGCATCTGAGCCAAAGGCACAAATACGGAGAAAAACGGGGGGTCTAAATGGCCGCTTTAGCAGAATCGTAATATGAATTAAGTTAAAAATTAAAAATTCTTAATTTGGACTTTATTGTGACTATGAATATAAAGTCTATTTTAAGAATTTAAACATTTTAACGTGATTCATATTATTATCCTATTATGATTCTACTAAAGCGGCCATTTTAGACCCCCTGTTTGAGAAAATGCATGTTTTAGGATAGGTATGATATAATTAATTATAATTAATAATATACCTAATTTTTATTTTTAAATCATACATTTTTTGTTGTCTGTGTACCTAGTCTTCGAGTGTTATCCAATCTTTTATATTGGTCGGTACAAAATTAAGAAAAACCCTATGGTTGGCCCTAAATAACAATAATAAGTAACAATAGTTTTCATTAACAAATCTTACTCTTATCGTTTAGTTAACGATGTAGGCAATTATCAATGATTAACTGTGTTTGAACATAATCTGCTTTCATATATGTACAAACAACGATTTACAATGCACGAATAAAAAAAGTATAAATTACATACTTTTGATTTACTTGCCCTAGGTTGGTCTGTGGATGGGTGACTACTCATTGCATACCGAGTTTTCTTCGTGCCTCGGAAAGCACATTAAGCCGTTGGTTCCGGCTGTCATTTGTAGATATTTGACATTCGTTACAGGAAATCAGTGGCCCAATAGTCTGAAGTCTTACCAAAGGGTGTCGTATTAGCCAGTACTAACTGGGTTGTGGAGGTGAGACAGGCGACTGCCCGTTTAAATGACAAAAACAAAGTTCAATTGATCATTTATATTTCAGCAAAAAACATACATAATTAAAGAGATTTATCTCTTGATCTTTAGATAAGATAAAGAAATCGGTAACAGTAGAACGAGCTTGAAGTTGATAAGCTGTCAAGTAGATGATCACTTGGTCTAGCCTTGCTTCTTCTTGTCTTTCATAGCTTTATAGGCATCGTGAGCCGTGCCAGCTGCATTGACTGCGCTCAGACCGGTCCTCTGTAAAAAAAATAATCAATTGCTATGCATTTTGTACCTATGCAATAAAGTCGAAATTGGCTATTGAATGTGGTCAAGAGCTGTCAGCGTCAAAATTGCTATGGAATATTGAATAAAAGCGCTGGACGTGCTGGAAATGTTCAGTTTCATACGTGGAGTTAGATCTTGGTTACAAAAACAAACTTGACAAGCGTTACAGAAACCGAGAGAGGCTTTCACTTGTATCTATAGTCAATTTAGAGTAATAACTTTGCAAACATTCAATGCAATAAACAAGAATTAAAACGAAGTAAGAACCTTCAAAGAAAGCAAAGCTAAGAATTCTATTTTTTGACAGTTCTAACTTCAAGCAATTACTAAACTACAGAATAAAAATCGTTTCTAATGTAATTACTTTACCTAGAGTAATCACTTAGACTTTGTTTATAGATACGGGTATTACAATTGGGTTGTAGAAGACAGAGAATGTGTACAATTATTTAAATGCACTCCTGCTAATGCGAGCAGCGGTGGCGGCCCCGACATACGAACAGTAGGTCGCGGGTTCGAACCCAGGCAGGCGCATTATCTTGTATAATTTATTTCATCACCGCTGCTCTCAAAACGGCGAAGGAAAACATTATGAGACAACGGGCATGTCCTAGAACCATAAAATTCGAAGACATGTGACATCTACCAATCCGCACTGTGCCCGCGTGGCTGGATTCTAGCCCATTTCCACTCATAGCGAGGAGGCCTGAGTCCCAGCAGTGAGAACATTAATAGACTAATGATGATGATGACTCTTGCTAATAACATAAAACTGATGCGGTTTATAATTTAATGTATGTATGTAGATATCACCATATTTCACCATTTGTACCAAAATAATACTGAATTTCAGGAAACGGTCCTGTAGATACCTAAATATTGTCCCTTGTGGTTTGCTAAATGTATCAAAAGCACAGAACAGGAACATTATTTGGGAATATTTTAGAAATCAAGTTACGGATAATGAATGAAACACAGATAATTGTCTATTGTTTCGGGACTGCGGGGGACTACTTTTTTACATAATTTATAAAGCGGGAGGGAACTATGGAAACAATACTTACAACGGCCGTCCCAGCTTTCACTTTAGGGCTAGCTTCAGTTATGCCCATCATCGCCAACACAGCCAGAATCACCATGAAGAAAGCCACGAATTTCATGTTGACTGATATTTTTCTTACAACTTTGATAAAACGGATAACGTGGAGTGATCGAGGAAGATGCACAAGTGATATTTTTCTTTAGATGCACATCTATTTATTTGATTTCTGTGTTCATAGGCACATGTGCAAATTATGTGCTGATGAGTGATGACGTAACACAAAATCCGCAGTATTTCAGTTCATAGTTAGTTTGTGGGTAAGGAAAATAGAGACCTAGCAGGTCACGTACACAATTAAAATAAGTCGGAACACCTTGATTCGTGCGCAGGGGGAATCCCGGTACTATTGCTGCTTTCTAGGTCCCGTAATAAATCTTTAAGTTTGTCGGCTATTGTTTTACTAACATTTCAGTGAGGTTTAATGCTGTTTGGTCGTAGTTTGGCACTGTTGTTACAAAAGCTTAAATTACAAAACTTGACTTGTTTTTCTATCAATGTTTTATGAAGAAACGAAAGCTGTGGAGGGATTTCAAATATTAACACAGTTAATTAAATAAACTCTTTGTGCTGAACCGAACTTTATTCATGCTCTTTACTAGAGCTAGACGACCTGAGTGAATTTTATAATATTCTTATGTAGAGTGAGTTGTTTCAGATTTACATTCACGTTCTTCAAAAGATTGAAAATATTTTATTCAAATAAGAGCTTATTTCAGCGACCCAGCTGTTGCACATTCCGCTTCAGTTGAGTCCGTTTATGCAGTAGATTTCAGTGAGAAATTAGTTGGTGGTTCCGTCACGCCAAAAGTCTGTCAAATAATATGAGTATACCTACGTAGCCATAGGGGATCCCTTCTTTTTGCATGTTCTTTTTCCTAATATACTTTGGCATAACTGTTTTGGCATAACTTGTTTTGCCATAATAATACTTTGCCAATTTCTTTTTTGGCATACAGTTTATGTTGGCTTCATCATCTTGAAAGCTCATTTGTTTTGGCTGAATTAAATCCGCATAATGTTCTAGGCATAATGACCATTAGCATAATAGTATTTAGGCATACAATTAATAGAAATACCGGAATCAAATTTGAGTTATTTTTACGTATTTATTTTGAATTAAAAGTTCATTAAGTTGTGTAACAAAAGTTAGTGACAGAACCGAATCGCTTCAAAACCGACTCCACGAAGTCTTGTCAGCCCTACCCCCTTTTTTTTTTTTTTTTTTTTTCGGATGGGAAATCATCAAATAACCCCTCCCGCTCTGGGCGGAGCAGAAGGGAGTGTCAGACTTTTACTGACTAAAACCCATCCATGTTCCTTCATCGCCCTTTGTGTTCCGGGGCCGCAGTATCTCTTTCGAACAGTCCCGCAACCCCGGCAGGCATCGGTCCTTACGGACCCCTTCCCTTTTGCTGACTCTCTTTGAGGCGCGCGTGGAACACGAACGCGCCGTCGACACGGCCTGTCGTCATGAGACGGACGGACGGCGAGCTAGCCCATAGCCCACCGTCCACAGGCCCGCGCCTACGGTGGCCGGGGGCCACGTGGTGGTGGCCCCCGACGCCCGGGGCGTCTCCCGCGGCGGCCGGGACGTTGAGAGGTTCTCTCCCTCTCACGTTCCGCCACCTCCTTCTCTAGCATTACTGCTTCGCAGAAGGAGGTGACGGCGTCCCATTCCGTCTCGCTCCGGACCATGGCTTGCACCAGGGCCGGACGCGAGAGGTCGCCGCCGCCAATCGCCGCTTCGAGGACACGGCGGTGCTCCGCCCACGCGGGGCACACCTCCACCGTGTGTTCCACCGTATGTCAGCCCTACCCCTAGAGTTTAATCTAAGCCAAAGCTGCGGTGGTGAGCGTAAAACACATCTGCGACGATAAGCTCGCGTGGGACCGGCGGAGCCCTGCAGTGCCGGAGCCGTGACAGAAACTATTCCTGCTGCATGTTGCATTCTGCATGCCTGCTGTATGCATGGTGTATGCGTGTTTGCATGCTTCTTACAGGGAAAAAACTCACATATGTTCACAATCAACTATATTCAAAAATATGTTTAAAAAAACCGTATCTTCTGATTAGAGAAATTATGCTTAACAAAAATGTTGCGTAAGCTGTTTCGAAATTCGCGGTCGGTGACAGTTGCGACACTGGGACCAAGACCGAATGTTCGGTTTCGGTTTCGGCTGAAAATCCTGTTTCGGTCGGACACTATCAGAAACTATAGGAAAGTAGGTAGGTATAGCATTTCTTTTGAAAATATTTCTAGCAATAATAAGTGGACTAAAATAAAACCAAAAATATTCAAATAATATCCATATCTGCGCAATATAGATAGGTACCTAAGTATAGCGCCGATACACAAATATTTGTTACTATGTTAATTTCACGGCTTTACGACACCGAAGATCCCGAACTGTCTGACGAACTATGCGGCACTAACGCGGTAACAGTCCAACATGGGGGACAACATACTGCTAAACAACAGACAAGACAGTCTCCGAGAGAAGTTCCTCGCCGAATATTTAATAAACTGTCGAATTTTTGATTCAGACCACATTTAAGTGTTTATTTTTAATCTTATATCAAATTAATTATTACAACTTTCTTATTTATAGTGTAGGTTTCTTTTCAGTTTTAGTTAAGAGTCAGATGAAACTTTATCGTTAATGATATCTTAATTAACTTAATCTTGAAAATAATTAGTTTTTCCAACAAAATCACGTGTCAGCGATCTGCCTCTTGTCGATAACTGTCTAAGTTATAGACACGAGGCAGATCGCTGACTAAATTATCGTGATCGCTAATTAAATACTTTTTCAATACACTTCTTCGAAAACTGGTCCATAACGCACTACTATTAGGTACAACATGCAATGTAATTCACACGCGTGCGTTTTTTTCCACTTTCCCGCACATGTGCGGGAATGAAAATTGCCACAGATAACTATACCTATACTTAGTCCAAATTGGTTCAATGCCTATAGTCTGAGGTGAATGTGTTTTATTAATTTCAGCAAAGCACTACGCGTCTTACTCTTTACGGCATAAATATTTTTTGAATATTAAAATTGTGTTTATAAATAGAATATCATAGATAAACATGATTATTAAAAACCAATAGTTATTTTTATACACAAATTAACATTTATTTGTGTTCTGAATTCAAAAATTAAAATAAATCAATTTTTATATTAGGCTGTTTAACGGCTTCATACCTTTGCCTCTCCTTCAACCTAGCGAAAGAAGAGCGCGAAAAAAAAAGAAAATTAAAATTATAGTTTCTTAGTTCGTGACAAAATTTTTTTCGTTATATTTTATTTTATTTCTTCAAAAGTGTATTGAAAAACGTCGTTTGATACACGTGGACATTTGTTATTGCAGTTCTCGGCTCAAAAACACCCTCGCCTAGGCTCGGGTGTTATAATTCCGCCTCGAATGCTATAACAAACTTTCTCCACTTGTATCAAAATGTACTATTTCAACACATTTGCTCAAAAACTGCATTTACGGAGCCTGTATACATTGTTCGAAAGTTAAGAATTACGCACCATACAACGGAACGTGCAGTAAAATAGGTACTCTCACCTAAGTACCTATTTTACCGCACGTTCTGTACCACCACCACCATACCCCCTAGTATACGGTGAACGAAAATAACGTTCACCGCTTGTATAGCACCGTGCGTATTCTTTACGGTTTTTGTTAATTAGACCAAAATGAAAATCATAGATGGCGCCGACGAAAATTTTTGGTTTTTTCTTCATGGGTGTCGTTTTCAAGGTTTTTGGGGTCGCTGGTATCGAAAATGAGGTCAAAATGAAAATACAAGATGGCGCCGATGAATATTTTCGTTTTTTTCTTCATGGGTGTCGTTTTCTTGGTTTTTGGGGTCGCTGATAACGAAAATGAGGTCAAAATGAAAATTCAAGATAGCGCCGACGAAAATTTTCGGTTTTTTCTTCATTGGTGTCGTTATCGTGGTTAGTGGGGTCGCCAATAATGAAAATGAGGTCAAAATGAAAATCCAAGATGGCGCTGACAAAAATTTTCGGGTTTTTTCTTCATGGGTGTCGTTTTTGTGGTTTTTGGGGTCACTGATAATGAAAATGAGGTCAAAAAGAAAATCCAAGATGGCGCCGATGAATATTTTCGTTTTTTTCTTCATTGGTGTCGTTTTCGTAGTTTTTGAGGTCGCTGTTTGTTTTATTACATATTGTACTGTTTTCTCGCAAATGTGTTGAAAAACATTGTATGACACACGTGCAGAACTTGGTATTTACAAACTTGTGACTATGGTAAGCCCGAGACGAAGTCGAGGGCATTCGTCTACTCGTTTGTAAAAACCAACTTACCGCACTAGTATCATAAATAACTATTAATGTTATATAAACAGGAATTTTATTGCAATCTCGCTACATATTACTTTTACACCGTCATGGCTGTATACGTATTTTCCCTTAATGTTCCTGAACGAAACATTTGTATTATCTGTGGTGTGGGTTAAAAGCCGCTTAGAAAAAAATCACTAATTTCGTAATATTAGTTGTGCTGACTTGTGCAGTAAAGCTGTATTCATAATTTTTTTATTTGAAGTAACAACACAATTCCTATTATGGAAGAAGATATTACAAATAATTAGTCTCAAACAATAAGACTCCCCGAAAAAAACGTTTGCCTTAATTTTACTAATTGTACATCATCATCATCTGCCTAGCCTTTTCCCAACGGGTCCACCCTTTATAGCAGAACTTTTTATGTCATAATATTGCTTTGCATAACAGCGGATAGCACAAACTTCATTTCGCAGAAAAGCGTTTGGCAGACACTCATTTATCATACATTCAAAACTCATAATTTTGTAAGTCAGAATCATCTTTTGGCATACATTTCTTATGCATAACAATGGAAAGACTCATCTATCACATCCACATCACAGAAAATTCATTAAAACAGTTGATTGTGAACATGTGGTTTTTATTTTCCTGTAAGCAGGAGGCAAACATGCAAACAAGCATACATCTTGCATGCAGCAAGCATGCACTATGCAAACAACCATGCAGTATGCATACAAGCATGCAGTATGCAAACATGCAAACCAGCATACAATAATTATGCAAACATGCAAACCAGCATACACCATTCATGTAGCATGCAAGTAAGCATGCAGCATGCAAGCAAGCATGCAACATGCAGCAGGCATGGTTTCTGTCACGGCTCCGGCGCTGCGGGGCTCCGACGGTCCCACGCGAGCTTATTGTCGCAGATATGTTTAACGCTCACCGGCGAGTGTTACAACAACCTGCTCCTCAACTCGCGGGCCGCTTCGCCCCTCCGCGCCTGCGCGAAATTACACTCTCGGGGTAGGGCAGACAAGACTACGTAAAGTCGGTTTTGGAGTGATTCGTTTCTGTCACTAACTTTTGTAGCCCATCATATTGACTTTTTAAGACAATATTTAAATGTTTCGTTAAAAATGCAATTTTATAGAAATGGCAATAATGCCAAATAAAATTATTCTAAATGAAATTCTGCCATATTCGTAATATGCCAAGTGAAATTGTGCGAAATTTGAACATTGCCAAAGGTAATTATGCCAAATAAAATTCTGCCATCTTAAAAGTATGCCATTGTAAATTAGGAAATACAAACATTCGGCCAAACAATAACTATATTAAATATTTTTTATACCTTAAAAATATTCGTTTAAAGAAGATTATGCCAAGTGTGTTATGCCAAATAAATTTCGGAGCATCAAGATTCTGCCAGATAGAAGGAACCCTTTCCCAACTATGTTGGGGTCGGCTTCCAGTCTAACCGGATGCGAGAAGTATCAGAGAGTGGAGAGTGGTGTGGTGTGGAGTGGAGAGTGGAGTATCAGTATTTACAGTGACTATAAATTTTATTAAATAAGTTTGTCTGCCCTATAATTTTATTTATTTAATCGCTAATGTGATGAAAAACATTCTATGTAGGTATCATGGGCGGTACGGGAATTACGAACCTCGACTCAAAAAGCCCTCAGTCTTCGACTTCGGGCTTCTACTAGAGCCTCGGTCGTAATTCCTTACTTACCGCCCTTAATTTGGGTTTGTCCTGGGATGAGTGACCATCCATTACATACCGAGTTTCCTCCGTGGTTCGGAAAACACGTTGATCCCGATTGTCATCACTGCGGGGTATTGTAATACCCAGTAATTGGGTTGTGAAGGTTCGATAGGCAGTCGCTCCATGTAGCTTAAATACTGATATTCCTGGGAACCTTCTAGTTACGGAGATATTGGGGGTCAAAGTTCTAACTCTTTCATATCGTGGCGACTCAACATATTTCTATATCGCCATTAAAATATCGCCGCGATTGTCACGCTCATGGAGGCGGCCCCTTATACTTACGAATACATTTCCAGTTTGTCCAGAGCTTTATAATCGACTCCAGGACCGGGTTGAAGCGCTGCGTTCCCAGCGCCTGTGAAAAGCGCAAGCGCCGCCATCAGCATCACGAACAGCGCCGTTAAATTCATTGTCTCTTCTAGTTATTACTAGCTGCTACACGAACCAAACCTCGAGTTTAACTTGACTGTGACAATATACCATCGATAGAGCTTTAAATACCACGTTAATTACAAATTATCTCTCTTACCTGTTGGTTCTCATTACTTTGACGTTATGGCATTAACACTATGAAGAAAGCCACAATTTATGTACGAGATCAGGTACTAATGGAACGTATAGACAAAATAAAAAAGAATATCATAAGAAAATCAATCTAGTTTATCAATATACCTAGTCATAAACCGTAACTTTAATTCTTAATGTTATATGGGTTGACTTCTTATGTAAGTATACTTGTTGGGTGTTTAGTAACATTATACGTCAACCCTCAATTATTACTTTTGGGAATATTAGGCTAATTAAGCCATATGTCCTTGCCATAGCCGCTGGTCCTAAATAATCATTAAGGTATAAATGGTGTTACCAGAATTGACATAGTTGTTAGTTCATACCTTCTGTTTTATATTCATTAGATCTTCAATTATATGCACATAAAAAATTATACATACTTTTAACATAATTTTGGAGCTTACTTTTTTCTAACCGTCCTCATTGGTAAATGACTTCCACCACTTCTTCTCTTTTCGAGAACCGGTGCATCTTCCTTCCAGGTTTGGCGAAATCCATCCAGTTCGTCCGACCATCTCCGTCCTGACCAACTGCAACCCCGATTCTTTCCATCACCTTTTACATTTAAAAAGTAAAACGAGTGAAAAGTTTTTGCGTAGGTATTGGTTGTATAAACGAATCAGACACGTTGGTTAACGTTGAATTCAACAGTTTCATTTCCAAGACGCCGTCAGTGTGCAATATAACATAACGCTTATTTTTTCTCGATGGGTAAAGCAGAGTTATTAAACTAAAACTTAAACTCAAGGGGAAGATTTATAAAACAATGGTTAGACCTGCTGTCTTGTATGGATCAGAATGATGGGCCACAAAAGGGATGAATGAAAGGCATTTGCATGTCGCGGAGATGAGGATGCTAAGGGGGATGTGTGGTGTTACGCGAATGGATAAAGTAAGAAATGAGTATATAAGAGGAAGTCTGAAAGTGGCGCCGGTGACTGAAAAGTTGTGAGGTAATCGGTTGTCGTGGTATGGGCATGTGATGCGGAGGGATGAGGAAAATGTCGAGAGGAAAGTTTTGAGTATGAATGTGGATGGGTATATGAGTAGAGGAAGACCAAAGAAACGATGGATGGACTGTGTAAAGAATGATATGGCAAGAAAAGAAGTGTCTGATGAGACGACGAAAAATAGAGAAGTATGGAGGAAGAAGACATGCTGCGCCGACCCCAAATGAATTGGGATAAGGACAAGAGAATGATGGGTAAAGCAGAGTTATTATTATTTTTAATAATAATAAATTTAAAAAAAAACTCTGCTTTACCCATCGTTATATTAGTTATACCTATAGCACAACCATATTCTGCCAGTTACGTTTAATTGTCATGTTGTTGGGGGCTAGCCTAATGCCTGTAGCCCACCATGACACAACTTGAAGTTAGGATCCATTATTGTTATAATATTTATCCGTGGTGCTAGGCAACTGGGCCTACCCCAGTTGTAAACGTCCCTTTGTGCCTATTTGCCTTGTTTCATTCTGTCTCCTGCTGATATGGAGCGAAGTGAACATTTTCGTTTTTTCCTACTCCTCCGCTATACTTTTCTGATTATTTTTTTTGCGGGATCCAAAACAGTTAAATTCATTATCTGGGACTACGTCGAGCTTCATTGTCTTAGCGCTTTTCTGGTGGTCGCCACTGTTGATTCTGGCGCACAGGATTTACAGTGGTTATGAATAGAGTGGCGGGCTTGTCCAATTAAAAAAAAGCCTATCATGAATCCAGGCTTGCGGAAAAATCCCGATGGAAAAATCCAACAAGACTTGGCTCGGCACGGAAATCGTATTTCTCAGGACTTCATGCTCAACAGTTGCGGTTGTGACCACTAGACCACCGTGTTTTAGACTGCATTGCCACCTAATAATTACACCCTTATACCGAGAGGTCTAGTGAATTACCTGTACCTCTTATGGTAAGTGGTCCAGTATTTATAATTCTCGATTTCGTTGTTATTAATGATATTGGGTTTCAGATCATCTTATTCTGGGTATTAAAGGAAACAAGCTTTAAAATATATCATGGGAATATGGCAACGTCACAAGGATGATACATATGTAATAGTTTCCAAATCCCTCATAATTTTAAGGATAAGTGCAAGTACGTATTACACTTTAAATCCCGTTGCGTCAGAAACAGGTAAAATTTCAAGTTGCTTGTGTTTATAAGCTACTGTCGATGGTAAATTGTCACAGTCAAAAGTCAAGTTCAACTCGAGGTTGAGTTCCTCGTGGTTCGTGCAGCAGTAATAACTAGAAGAGACAATGAAGCTGACGGCGCTGTTCGTGATGCTGATGGCGGCGCTCGCGCTGTTCGCTGGCGCTGGCTTAGCTGCGCCGCAACCCGATCCTAAGATCAACTGGAATGCGCTGAGGAAGACCGGAAAAACCATGGTAAGTGTTGTGAACCTACTTCCATTGGTCTATTGCGTTTTTATTGTATTACGGTCAAACTATTAAAATCACCCCATCATGGTACCGTCAAATAAATTCCATGTAAATAATTGCTGACTCTCTACACGACTCTCTACTACTCTCTCCCACAGAAAAACAGATGGTTGCGTTATTGGTGGTTGTATTTGAACAGGTTTTTTTGTTCAGAATATTCATAATAAGTCTGCTAAGGTCCATAAAGATTTTAGTGCTAAGATCCATAAAGATTTTAGAATGAAATTCTTATACAATTTAGGCTCCTTACTAATGATCAATATATTCCCTCAAGACAACGATTACAGTTACACCAATTTTGTTTTCCAATTGTTTTCAGACTTTTCATACGATCCCAAATTGTTGTTTTACAGAAAAAACTCGTGAGTGCAGTGGGTGCAGCAGCTACGGCACACGAGCTCATCCAATCGTTCAAGAATAAGAGACAACAAGGATAGGTGAAAATACCTATAACAGGCAAGAAACGCCATTTTCATAAACTGACTCCACACCGTGATTCATACAAGGACTTGACAAATGCTTGGACGAGCCAAGTGCTTGTTCTGTTATAAATAATAAAACTCTATTCAGAATCCTAAAAGGTACCTTAAATACAATATGAATATGAAACTAACAATGTAGGTATATAAATTTAAGATGATGATGAATAAATGATATTTATTAATTTTATTACGAACCTTTATTTATTTTGTAATGCTGACTGAATACTGTTTTGAAATGTTATGGTCTTGTATACCATCGTGTACTACTTCTCCTATCTCGAAGGCCAACAACTTGTAGTAAAATGTCAAGTTGTTACCCATCACAGTGACAATAAATGTCTGCCTAGCCTTTTCTCAACTATGTCGGGGTCGGCTCCCAGTCCTAAGCTGATGCAGCTGAGTATCAACATTTAACATGGAGCGACTGCCTATCTGACCTCCACAACCCAGTTAGTACTGGGTACGGCTACACCCCTTGGTAAGACTGGTCGTCTGACTTTCGGGCCACTCTCTGGAACGACTGTCACAGATCTACTAATGACATCCGGGGCCAATTCCGAGGCACGGAGGAAACTCGGTATGTTATGGGTGGTCACCCATCCACGGCAAACCTAGGTAAGCACGGCTTAACCTAAACGAGCTCCTCTTACAACATTATTTGTTTATTACTCTAATGTGCTGTCCCAAACAGGAAGAGGAGATTTAGAATTAATACCGTCAGTTCCTTAAGTATGCATGATTGACTGGCAAACAGCATTCTGTACAATTATCTTTAAGGGTCGTTATATGCTAATTTAGACCCATTGCAATTAAAACAGGATCAAATGTAATTGACGTTTAGTAAGCATGTATAAAGCGCGGCCGGTGTTATGTTGGCCCAGTCAATTTCGACCTAAAGCTGAGTTCCTCGTGGTTCGTGCAGCAGTAATAGCTAGAAGAGACAATGAAGCTGACGGCGCTGTTCGTGATGCTGATGGCGGCGCTCACTCTGTTCGCTGGCGCTGGTGAAGCAGCACACACACAACCCGTCAACTGGAACGCACTTAAGAAAACCAAAGATGCAGTCGTAAGTGTTGCTACAAATATTTATGGCGGCTGTACTCTCTCGCCGAGACACTCCGAGACAGGGCAAAGGCAAAGGACAAAAACAGCCAAGCGAGAAACACTGAGGCTAGAGGGCGAGGAACGTGATAGATTATTTTCAAACTGATAACTATTTTTGGTGAATATGTGATGTATTTCAGTTTAACAAAACGTCTTAATGTCTATTTTTGTAAATTATGAAATGACAGGAACTTAAAATCCGATTAGATAAAAGATACGATTTATTGAATTTATTGTAAACAATTACAAATAAAAGCTATAATGTATTTTATACCATTAGACGGTTCAATCATTTAATTTAAGAATTATTTAATAGCATTTTTTTAAATATTGAAGTGTTTTAACATTTTATTTAATACAGTTGTTGAGCTGAGTCGTAACCTGATCGCCCCACCTTGTTTACGAAAACCGATGCTTTAAAACGGGTGACCGTCCAGTGTGGCGGCACTTCTTGTTGGACTGTCGAGCTGTGCGGACCTTGAAAAATAATCGTAATGTATCAAGTGATCGATAGTTGTTGGAGAAATTGTGTTGGATACCTAATAAAAGTTAAGTACATAATAATTTATTTTATTTGATTTTGTTATTCTCTTAATGTGTTAAAATTACATACAAGACACTTGTCTAAGTGTTTGTACTACAAAATAAATATTATGATACTTGTTACGTAGTGTCTTATTCTTTATACCTTACCCACCTATTTTATGTAAAACTTAACGTAGATTAAATAGTGATGGCAACGTCTTGAAAAACTAAATAAATATATATATATATATATATATATATGATATTGGTTCTTTAAAGTCAAGCTACTTATACTTATTATATACCTTAAATAACAAATATTCTATCAAACGCTTCTATATACACACTCGCATCTAGGGGGAATAGGAGAGGGGCAGAGAATATAGCCACCCTTAACTTGTCATTTCAGCTATAATCGACTCAAAGCCAGACAAAAAGTGCTTTATCTAACATTAGTTAACGAGCATACAAGCATATAAATACAATGACGTGATTTATCACCAAATCTACAAAAGCATAATTATAAAGTCTTAAATAGTTTGAACTGAATATTAACGTCTCTAGCAAACAACTCTTAACACATATTTGAAAATGTTCTTTTAGCCAGAACAGGACATTTCTCAAGTTCAATTTTATTTTTCAAATTCATTTTGGAAAATAGGTACGAATAGACAAAATTACGAATAAGAACCAGTAGGTAGGTATGTCGGTAGTAAAAGATGAAAATACTGAAAATTTTACTTTTTTTTTTAGAAAACCCTCGCCAGCGCTGCAAGTTTTGCCGCCACAGCTCACGAAGTGTTCAAAACAGTCAAGGGAAAAACGGGATAACTTAATTTATTTAAGTGTTAAATAAAATGTTATGTTTTAGTTAATTAATTCAGCAGGCGTACACTTATTGAATAAGATAGGTAGGAAATAATTGTGTAAATAAATAGTACGTTAAGTTCAGTAGGTACATAATTGTATTTTTTTCGATTTGGTATTTAGTTATGTGATCTTTTCCTAGCAACATAAAATATTCATTAAGACGTAAAAATGGCAGAATAAAGGGAAAATACCTACATGAGTCAAGCCATTTTGTTATCTTATCTTACTTCTTACTACCGCGACCGCGACCTATTACCGCGAAAGTTTATGAGGATTAGATGTTTGTTAGGTACCTACTCTTTCACGCTAAAATGGCTAAACAGATTTTCATATAGGATTAACATATAGGATACCTTTCATCCCGGTAGTAGTACCGGGTAGATTATATTTTTTTTTCTCGTAGAAGTCAAAAATTATGTTAATTATGTATAATAATTAAAGGATAATTTTTGACTTCTCCAAGGGCGAAGCACTAACGACAGTCGTTATAAGACGTGCTAATAAATTGACTCTCAAGCCGTAAAGAAAAATTGCTGACTGTTCTGTTCCTTACATAGTCGTTTGATCTGTGTAAAATGGTTACCTTGTGCTACACCCGCACATTTTTGAAGTGAAAACTTCTTTAGGCGCGTTGAGCACTTTTTGGGTGAAGGAAAAACATTAAACTCATCGTCACGTAACGTAACGTGCGGTCACGCTTCGTAGCCGTTCGTAACACTCGTAGCATCCGCTACGGCGTAGCACCACATAGGCATGCGCGGGGCATAACCAGTGCTACGACTGGGGCGGGGCCTGTGTACTTTTTGTTTTCACTTCTATCGGCAGTCCCCAAAGACTGCTCCGTTTTTTTTTTTCGAAAGGTGCACTAGGGACACATTCGATAAGTTACGGGCAATTTAATAAGTCCGGGTACTATTAATAATGGCCGGTCTGTATTCATAATGCCCGACTCAATTGGGCAATGTGATTAAAACAGCATGATTTATTACTTTTCCCGGCCATTATGAATAATGCCCACCCATCTTGGGCAAAGTAATAAAATAGGTGAACTGTTTTTGTTTATTAAATGAAATTAAACATACAAAATTTTCATGAAAAGTTAACAAAAAATTAACTATTGAACATAGTAGTTAAAAAATAAACAGTTAGAAATGTAATAACATCAATAGTTACCTACTTTTATTTTGATAAAAATATTACGTATCAAACACTATGTCATCATGTAAAAATAGAAATTACACTAAACAGATGGTCGGATCGGGCGGTCTAAAAAAGAAACTGCCGCCCTTTCTCCCGTCAGCCATGTCGTCGGAGCTCCTTCGCCTTCGTCGCCTTCGGCCTACGCTTCTCAAGTCCCAAATTCGGACTTCAGGGACATAAAGTTGTAATACTAATTCGGACAAATCATGGTGGTGCAGGGCAAGTATTAAAGAAAACAACTTTTAAACTTTAAAATTTAGACCGATGATGCTATCTCAAACACTGACTAATTACATGGACCACGGGCCGTCGGGCATTATTAATAATGGCCGGTCTTATTAATAATGCCCAGTTAATCACGTTGCCCGTAACAGATACATTGCTGCATTGGTGCCTATACAAGGTGTAAACGGACCCAGATTTTCAATTAGCATCAGTTAATTCCGACCTCATTTTTTATAGGTAGAAAATCCAAAAAAACTCTTTGTGATGGAGCTCGCACGGGGACTGCATATCATCACGGCCGTACTATCCCTGAGAGATTAGGCAGAGGTGTTTGTAATAAACCTACACACGGTTACTTTTAGGTCGTTCCAGAATCGAAAGCCCTAAACTTGATCATCGAACTCGGAACGATTGAGAATGTTTTTTTTTAAATAACAATAAAAAATATTTTAATTTACGTGTTTTTTTTTTAAGTATCGGGGTATAGGGGTTTTTTGTCATAATCGCCACGCTTGGCAGGCGGGCTGGTGATCGCAGTGCGGTTGTTACAAAAGCACAGAACGCTGCTGCCCATTCTCTGGTAAGTCCCTTAGTCGCCTCTTACGACACCCACAAGAAGATATGGGATGGTGCTATTCTTTACGTCCGACACCATACAGAACCCTGCTAGATACCTATATAGCTTTCCACATGTAGTCAGAACCAGCGCACTTTGACTAAGAATAAATCAACAAAAAATATTTTACCCGACTGCGAAGAAGCTGAAAAAGAAGGCACCGTCCTATTGCTCTTGTAATATAGCCGATAGCATAAAATATCAAAACTAAAACTTCGAAATGTCAATAAGTACACACGGCGTCATCTCAAGCTCTACATTTCCAGTATAACATGGCGTCTCGCTTTGTATAGATTTCCCTTACAATGAGAGATCCGCTCAAACTGGTTTTATATAGCTTGATTGGTCGTCGTGCTTACCTAGGTAAGCAATTTATCAATGTACGTCAAAAAGTGTCCACATTGGCTATTGTGTTCAGGACTCAATATTTAAACATACCTACATAATAATCAATCAATTTTGCTCATATTATATTTACAATGAAACCTTCTACTTTTCATGTTTTATAATCATATTAGAAAACAAAACTTCGTCACAAGAAGAGATCTAGATTTCCTTAATAGGTAGAAAGGTCCTAAATACTTTATCTGATCTGATTTATGATAAGTTCAAGCGCCGAGATAAGTACGAGTAAGAGATAAGTACAAACTTTCAAACACCAGGAATAGGAGTCAGGATATTTTCACTACCTACTTGTTTATTTACTGTCCATTCACACCACGTAATACAACTGCCATTCAATGTTCGTTTCACACAATGCGTTGTTAGTGTACAGGAGCACATGAGCGCACTGATATCAATAGGTATTGAAAATTTGCCAAATCCAGTCACAATGGTCCTGCTTATTGTAAGGATGTGATTTATACAGTAAACGTTAGATGAAATAAAAATAGATTTCATATTATGGCAAATTAAATTGTGATTTCATGGAGGAAATCATTTATGAAGGTGTTCACGATCAATTTTATCTCACTATGTTGGTCTTGTAACATTTCCACTACTAATTTAGATACTAATATGAGTTTGGCTTATCATATTTATAGATAACGCAAGAATATTAAATGACGCAATCACTCAGATGCGCATAATTCCTAGAAATTAGCACGAGTTTACTTAATCGTACTATATTAAGTCATTCATCACGATTTTGACGTGTACCATTTAGGGAATGGTAAAGTCCCGGTGTCGTTTTATCTCTGCGTATAAAAACACGGGTCAATATTAGTCTTACTTCACAAGTCATTACCAAGTACTTTCGTCTGTTCTCCGCGATATTAATAACGTGCATTGTGTTGAATATCTGTTAAAATTGTTGAAACCATGAAGTTCACTAAAATTTTTGTAATTTTAATCGTCGTGATCGCGCTTCTGTTGCCTTCTGAGGCAGCTCCCGGAAAAATTCCTGTGGGGGCAATAAAAAAAGCGGGAAAAGCAATTGTAAGTACTCTACAACTAATAATATCTATTTATTCACCAAGGGGAGTAAGGCACAGATTACTAATCGAGTGTGCATTTGAGG
This sequence comes from Xestia xanthographa, assembly GCA_905147715.2. Taxonomy (NCBI): domain Eukaryota; kingdom Metazoa; phylum Arthropoda; class Insecta; order Lepidoptera; family Noctuidae; genus Xestia; species Xestia xanthographa. The sequence continues at coordinate 15,128,788 of LR990659.1, read as the reverse complement.
CCCGACGCGAAGCGGAGGGCCGTGAACCACACGAGTTTAGTAATATGTACTTACCCTCGAGTGATATATACTGCTTTACACACTTGCATTTTTAAGCACAAAGAAGTAAAAGACAAAATAGCAAAAATAGTAGATTGTATCATAAGGGAGCAAAATAATATTTTTACGGCGAGGGCGTTTTTTGAATCCAGAGCGAAGCGAGGGATTCTAGAGTAGAATCCCGAGCGTAGCGAGGGATTCTTTAATAGAATCCTGAACGTAGCGAGGGATTCAAAGTACGTCGCCCGAGCCAAAAATATATTTTGCGCCCGAGTGATACACTCTACTTTTCATCACCCACTATGAGAAAATAAAAGGCGCCTCATAATTTTAACCGACTTCAAAAAGGAGGAGGTTCTCAATTCGACTGGTTTTTTTTTATGTATTTACACTGATTACGCTGATATATATGAGCTGATTGGCGTGATTATTCTTTAGTTTGATGCGGAATAGTTGCCATTTGGTCTTATAAAAATTTAACATAGTTTGGCCCAGTAGTTTTTAATTTATGAACATTTTTACTTCAGTCGTGTGGTCTAATTTCAACATGTAAAATAAATGCATATCTAATATTTGGATAGGATATTACAACTAAAAATGGAAAACTAAAAAAACTTTTTTGCAAAAAATAAAACCGACTTCACAAAACACAAAAACGTTAAAAATAACTTAAGCTTCAGAAGTCAGTGACAAAACAAAACTAAATGAATCAAACAAAGGTCACCGACTTCTGAAGATCTGAAGTTATTTTTCACTTTATTGTGTTTTTTATTGACTGTCACTTGAAGAACTCATTTTTCAAAACAAAACCATGAATTTTTAACAATTCATGAAAATTGACGAAAATGCGGTCTGTAGTTCCCACGTTTTTAATTTGATTTCTTTTTAGGGTTCCGTACCCAAAGGGTAAAAACGGAACCCTATTACTAAGACTTCGCTGTCTGTCCGTCTGTCTGTCACCAGGCTGTATCTCATGAACCGTGGCAGCTAGACAGTTGAAATTTTCACAGATGATGTATTTCTTTGCCGCTATAACAACAAATACTAAATATAGTCAATGGTACGGAACCCTTCGTGTGCGAGTCCGACTCGCACTTGGTCGGTTTTTTTCATTCAGCCAGCGCGGCGGGCGGCGGCGCGACTATGGGCCGTCGTACCAGCCAGTCTTTATTCAAACAATATTTGCGTTTGATTTCTTTCGGCGCTGAACACTAAGATGTTCCAAATTCAAAAAGTGGGCCGCAAAGATTATTGCGGCGCACTTATAAAGAGGATTAAAAACTCATTACTGCCCGCTAAAAGTTTATTATAGAAAACACCACCTTTGGGTGCACTTAAAGGCGAACCAAGTCGTTCTTTTCGAATAGATGGGATGAAAAAGCATTTTATTAAAAAGTTATATTGACATTGTTACAATTGTTAAATGTTTTTAATTTTAGCGCGTCAAACAGTTTTCGCGCCAAAAGACGATAAAGAAGGTAAAAACGCCCCGTTTCGCAGGTTATAAATAAATAAATAAAAAAAAAACATGTTGCGCCGACCCCAAGTAACATGGGATAAGGGCAGGAAGATGATGATTATGACGTCATCAAGACTTAAAAAAAACAAAAGACGTTAGTAATGCATTACTACCCTGATTTTCAGGGCAGTAATGAAATTCCATACACCATAACTGCCTAGATTTTGAGAAGGTTTAATGAACAGCTTTCAAGCCTTTTAGTGGGGTAGTATTGGTACACTTACTAAGCAAGTGTAGTATAAAGACATTTAGTATAAGATCCCTTTAAGAACGACCTTCACCGAGCTGGTTATTGGATGAAAAGTGTTTTATTTCAAATTAAATATGTCAAAAAATATATTGCAAACGAACCCGTTTGCAATATATTTTCTGTCGATATTCTAGAAAATTATAGATCTGTCTAAAAAATTTCAGTCCAGAATATATATATTTTTTTTTTTTTTTTTCAACATTTCACTGGTTTGGCAAATAGACGAATTCCATACCAATCGAAAGTTTGAAACCTGTAAAATATGCAAACGTTAGGTTAACCTAACATTTGCACATTCTATAGGCTGCATAACTTTTGCATATTCTATAGCCTATAGAATATGCAAACGTTAGGTTAACCGGTCAACCTAACGTTTGTATATATTCTATAGGCTTCATACTTTCAATTGGTATGGAATTTGTATAATAAGCAAACCAGAGAAAAGTTAAAAAATATATTTAAACATAAATTGATAATTAATCATATTCTGGACTGAAATTTTTTAGACAACCCATTTGCAATATATTTTTTGACATATTTAATTTGAAATAAAACACTTTTCATCCAATAACCAGCTCGGTGAAGGTCGTTCTTCAAGGGATCTTAGACTAATTTAACTGTTTAGTATGGGAATAAGAGAAGAGTAAGAATATGGCCTTTACCCAGCAGTGGGACACAAAAGGCTATAAAATAAACAAGTTTTAATAATTATAGCAACGCGAACGGCTCAAACTTTTATGCTGTTTTTTTCGCTTTTTTTACTTCGCATCTTAATGCAATTTTTTTAAAGGTACCAACTACCATAAGGCGAATTACACCAATAAATCTAAATGTGATCAGAACATCTAATCTGCGCTCAAGAGCTGTCTGTGTCATCATTGCTATGGACTATTGACAACAAACTACACACACACACTACACACACACACTACACTTTACACACTACATTTTTGTAATACTTTTATGAATAAATTATTCTTATTCTTATTCTTAACTATAGCTCTTGAACGAGGGATAGTTTAACGCTGGTCCTATTCAGTATAATTGATAAAATTCCCACTTAATAATACGGTAAGACAGGGGAAATCTGAGTGCCATTAAGGCGGTTACTCATAGCCTGCTGTTATAGTATACACGTCACCTGAAATTCTGCTTTAAATGTTTCAAAAGGATTAACAATACGGTCTACGTTAGTTACCAAAAAAAATAGTCTTAACTAGCTGACCCGCGGAACTTCGTCTGCGTCACATGAGAGAGAGAGGGGGTATGAGAGAGTGTGAGTCATCCATAAAAGATAGACATAATTATGCTATCGCGGATTTTTTTTTTGAACTTTTTAAAAGGAACAATTCCCTCATACATGATTGTTGCTTTAACCGTTTATGCAGCGCTTGCAACGGAAGTTCTCAAAAGAAATAAATTTTCCCCGTTTTTGCAACATTTATCATTGATGCTTCGCTCCTATTAGTAGTAGCGTGATGATGTAAATTTTCAAAGCAGCGTCAAGTAGGCTCATATAGAGTACCTTATGCTATAATAACTTTTTCACTTCTCATGCTCTAAAGTTCGCCTTTATGTCGTGCGTAGGCGACATAAAGTTCATTATGAAAAGGACAGAAGATACATATTAGTTTAATCCTGTCAAATTAGTCAGCACCTGACGTAATTTGATGTAATTTTAGTAGTCAACTTTTTAATCGTGTCTAAAACTTGTATGGCGCTGATTAATTTGACAGAACATAAATGTATCTTCTGTCCTTTTCATAATGAAATAGAAAGAAAAAGATGCACTGAACTTAAATTTGGTTTAGTTTGTAACCAAGGGAATCGGCACCATTGTCTGTCTGTATGTCTGTCCATCTGTCTGTCTATCCGTCTGTATGTCCGTCTGTTTGTCTGTCTGTCCGTCTGTCTGTCCATCTGACTAAATTAACTATTTTTCTCGCACTCAAAGTGAAAAGTATAGTGTAACACACGGCGCTAAAATTCCATTATAACTTGGTTCCTATTTACCTTGCTCAAGCTCGGTAGTAAAACTACCTCGTATATAATGGGCCATTTTAGCCCCTTGTATTACAATGTACGGTGGCGGTAGCGCAGTGGTGGCGGCCCCGACTTAGGAACAGTAAGTCGTGGGTTCGAGCCCAGGCAGGCGCATTATTTTGTCTAATTTATTTCATCACCGCTGCTCTCAAAACGGTGAAGGAAAACATCGTGAGTTTCCTCACGATGTTTCGACGACGGCATGTCCTAGAACCAAAAAAATCGAAGACATGTGACATCTACCAATCCGCACTGGGCCCGCGTGGTGGATTATAACCCATTCCCTCTCATAGAGAGGAAGCCTGAGTCCCAGGATTGGGAACATGAATAGACTGATGATGATGATTATAAAGCCGGTCAGTTAATTTAAAAGTTATGTGGTGAGCACATTTTTAGTCATTGGTACCATTTTAGTTCAATAGATGTCACTGCATGTATGTATCTTACATTTGATGATTAGTTCTTCTTGAAAACTTTAAGTTCATATATCTTTTGATAGAATTAACCGATTTCAATGAAACAAAAACCAAATAATACCCCAAGTTACACACAATTTTTATGTATAAAAGGTTAAGGTTAATTATCTACATTGGTTTAGTAAATTTTACGTGATGCTTGATCATCGAAACAGACAAACAGACAAAAATTCAAAAAATGCTAGAAATGTGTTCTATTGCTTATTCTTTAACACCCTGGCAATTTTTTTTCAAAATATTTTCGATGTACAAAAACGATTTTTCTATAGATTTATTATATGTATAGATATAGATAAGAGAAGCCAAAATGTGCTTACTGCAACAAAAGAATTGGATCGGCTGACTGAGCCCTCTTTAGTTTTGTGTAATACGTGACTGTTTTCCTCAACATTTAAAGACGTATTTACCAAATAATATGAAAGACGGTTAAGATGAAAAATAATAACGAATTTTTAGAAGTATTCAATAATTGACTTTTGACAAAGACGACGTTTCCTTTGTTCATAAAAAATCATACACTAGCGAGCGATTTCGTGCAGTTCGAGAGGGTTTTCCGACTTGACAAAATAATAGATACTATTGTATTTTTTATTAGTATAATAGACATAACCCTTTCTGGAATAAATTCTCTAAAACTGGTGCAAACCCGTTGGTAAGAGTAAAGAAGAACTATGCGCTCACGCAGATCTACTGATTCGAGCCACATCTGTTTTATACTACACTAGCGGACGTCCCGCGGTTTCACCCGCGTAGTTCCCGTTCCCGTGTGAGTATGGGGATAAAATATAGCCTATGTTACTCAAGGTGAATGTAGCTTTCTAATAGTGAAAGAATTTTTGAAATCGGTCCAGTAGTTTTTGAGCCTATTCATTACAAACAAACAAACAAACAAACAAAGTTTTCCTCTTTATAATATTAGTATAGATAGACCTATTTTCAGAAGTTGTAAGGTTGTAACTTTTTTTTTCAGGGCAAAGGACTTCGAGCGGTAAACATCGCAAGCACGGCGCATGATGTCTATAGTTTCTTTAAGCCAAAGCACAAGAAGAGGCACTAGGGATAAATTCAACCAATTGCACTACAATCAAGAAAATACTTAATTATAATTAGTGAATGCAAAGTTTTCCCAAAGAGTTTCCATGTTTTATGCATTGTCTAGTCATAAAAACTGCCTGTGTTATCTTAAAAGTTTGACAAAAGATTTTTAATCACACTTTTTTCCTTTAATTTCCACAGCAATTGAGTCGATTTGACTTCTTACTTTTAAAATTCATTTAAGTAGATAATATAAGTGTATTTAATGAAATAAATTAATAACTATGTTCTACTTGTCTTTCTTTATCACTATTTTCTTGAGCATGTGCCAAACGTATTGTGAGATAAGACATTGATAAGTTTATGACCCTGATCCCTTCGCTAGCGGCTCTTTAGTCAGCTGATCCCACACAGGCGGGACCCGCGGGTCCACTCGACGTAGTGCATGTTTGAATTGGCTATTTCCATGGTTAGAGATCAATCATTATGTCCGCAATTTAGTTACCTACTTAAATAGAATATAAAAAGACTAATCACGTAACCGATACACGTTCTGTGCATAATGGAAATACGTTACATTAAAAAAAATGCTGGAATACGATTTTTTTTTTGGCCTGAAAAATCGCTGTATGTAATGCATGCAAAATATTATTATGTTAACCTTTCCTGCCGTGATTTATTTCACAAATATCAAACAACTTAGCTGGCAGGTGGGACTTGACTGTAACAATGCAATTTAAATCTTAATATTTCGCAAATGGAGAGCTAAATCGAAATAGTACATTTTGATACAAGTGGAGAAAGTTTGTTATTGCATTCGAGGCGGAATTATAACACACGAGCCGTAGGCGAGGGTGTTTTTGAGCCGAGAATTGCAATAACAAATGCCCACGTGTATCAAACGACGTTTTTCAATACACTTTTGAAGAAATAAAATAAAATAACGAAAAATATTTTTGGCACGAACTATGAAACTATGATTTTCATTTTCTTTTTTTTTCGCGCTTTGGTTTCGCCAGGTTGAAGTCTCCTTCAACCTGGCGAAACCAAAGCGCGAAAGCCTCTCGGCAAAGGTATGAAGCCGTTAAACAGCCTAATATAAAAAATAGATTTATTTTATATTTTTGAATTAAGAACACAAATGAATGTTAATTTGTGTATAAAAGTAACTACATATTAGTTTTGAATAGTCATGTTTATCTATGATATTCTATTTATAAACACAATTTGAATATTCAAAAAATAGTTATGCCGTAAAGACGCGTAGTGCTTTGCAAAAATTAAAAAAAAAAACATTCACCTCAGACTATGGGCATTGAACCAATTTGGACCTACCTATACTTAGTAAAAATTGGTTCAATGCCCATAGTCTGAGGTGAATGTTTTTTTTTTAATTTTTGCAAAGCACTACGCGTCTTTACGGCATAACTATTTTTTGAATATTCAAATTGTGTTTATAAATAGAATATAATAGATAAACATGATTATTTTAAACTAATAGTTACTTTTATACACAAATTCAAATTTATTTGTTTTCTGAATTCAAAAATATAAAATAAATCTATTTTTTATATTAGGCTGTTTAACGGCTTCATACCATTGCCTCTCTTTCAACCTGGCGAGTCCAAAGCGCGAAAAAAAAAAGGAAAATTTATATCATAGTTTCATAGTTCGTGACAAAAATATTTTTCGTTATTTTATTTTATTTCTTCAAAAGTGTATTGAAATACGTCGTTTGATACACGTGGACATTTGTTATTGCAATTCTCGGCTCAAAAACACCCTCGCCTACGCTCGGGTGTTATAATTCCGCCTCGATTGCAATAACAAACTTTCTCCACTTGTATCAAAATGTACTATTTCTAAACTCGCAATATTTTGGAACGACCTATCGAACGCCACCCCACATCATGACAAATAATTGTATTCAGTTTTTGTCTTTCCTGAAAACTTGCCATAATTTAATTATTTGACAATATTCTACAACTAGTTTAGTAAATTAACGTCCAAATATGTTTTTATACTTTAATAGTAATATATAAATCCTCATAGTGTGTGCTTTGCTTGAATCATCGGGATTTTCCGGGCTTTTCCTTAGTCATTATTTTGGTTTTACAGGAGCAACGTCAATGTTTAACTATCTGCACTTTATTTAACCAATTACCAACATGACTAAATTACATAACAATAATACCACAATAATATAATGAATACAGACTTATGACCAGATGTTCTAAATCGTAGATACCCTTAAGGAGTATCTCATGAAAAATGATCTTCACATCCATATCTGTGTTTAAGACTACCCCAATTAATCTTAAGCCTTACTGACACGTCTGAGCCGAGTCCCGAGGGATTGACGTTATTAATGATTACTAAGTACCTACTTATTCTAAGATACTTAATATTTACATCCACGATATAACATGAACCAGTGAGACGTCTATAAAACATAGCCGCAATTCTCAGATAGCCAGTTTGTTAGTAGGCACCTGCCTAGATAAACCTTCCCAGGTATATCCTAATAATTTAATTGCCATTCATTATAATGGATTCTAAATTTTATTATAAGGTAAACTAACAACATATAATAAATCGATTGAACATTTAATAGCTCATTCCTTACTATAATGACTTGGTAAACCCAACTCTTGATAGTCTTCTAGTAAATTAACAATTACAAAGGGAACGAATGTGTCATATCGCACGTGTGGGTTAAAACGCGCTTTTAGAAATGTACGCTCAACGATCGAATGGAGCAAGTTGTCAGCCAAAGCAGCTAAGTTTATTTCACCTTTTCCTGTGTACGGTTTATAAAAGCCAAGTCAGTTTTACTGTTGGTTTCAATTGCATGAAGTGATTCGGAGTTGAGACACAGCGAACGAAGGCACGATGAAGATCGCGTTGGCAATTGTTTTCGTAGTAGCATTATGTTCGCACGTATCTGTGGTGACGTGTGCCCCGTCCAGTGCGCCGGCACTGACTGGCGCATTACCTGGCGCGGTCACGACTTCCACCGCGAAGCCGTGGACGCAGAAAATCAAAGATGGACTGGTGTGTGGATCTATTTTTTTTTAATTAAAATAGTTTATTGCTGCCTGACTGTTCTGAGTTTTATCAACACTATGTTAGTCGAACTGAAAAGAATATGGCCTACCTAAGTATCATCATACAATAATTTAAATCAGATAACTATAAGCATGATTACTATGATAACTAATTATGCAATTTTGTAGCTTTGTTTCCTGTTACTATTGATTATAAGAAAACAATAATAAGGAAAATCGCTTAAGACTCACATTACTTATTCGATAGAGCAATTTGCAAATTGTTTGATTTAATTTGTTGTTGTTTATACGTTAGATATAATCTAGTTCAGTAGAGGACTGTCAAACCGGGATGTAAAAATATAGAACCTATTTTTGTCACATAATATTCGTTCTGTTTTTCCAGGGTACATTCTTCAAAGGGGCTGCTATAGCCAGTGCTGTACAACAAGGGTTCCAGAACTCTCGCACCCACAAACACAAGCCATCATCAACAGCATCATTAGCGCCGGCAAAACATTAAATTACTATTCAATCTTGTATAATTAATTACAACAAAATACACAAACTATTTAATTACCCATTAGTCATGATCAAACCAAAGTTTTCAATATTTTGACCCATCTATTAAGCTACCAATAAATATAAATAAACAGATGTTATACCTACCTCAAATTGTTATTTTCAATATCCAATTCAATAATCCCCGATATTAAATGCTGAGTTTATTATTAAACTAGCTGATGCCCGCGGCTTCGCCCGCCCGCAAATTATATCCTCCAACCTTCCTCTTTAATCACTTTATCTATTAAAAAAAAAACCGACTTCAAAAACACGAAAAAGTGAATTTTTTTTTTTTTTTTTTTTTTTAAATAACTTTAGCTTCTGAAGTCGGTGACTTTTGTTTGATTGATTTTTTTTGTCACCGACTTCTGAAGCTAAAGTTATTTTTCACTTTTTCGTGTTTTTGAAGTCGGTTTTATTTTTTGCAAAAAAAGTTTTTTATTTATCCATTTTTAGTTGTTCCCAAACAAATATTTGCCATGAATTTATTTGACATTGTTACCAATACATGTCATGGTAATAGGCGTGGTCACACGCAGCGGTGGCCCAGTGGTGGCGGCCCCGACTTATGAACAGTAACTGGTGGGTTTGAACCCTGGCAGGCGTATTACTTTGTGCAATTTATTTCATCACCACTGCTCTCAAAATGGTGAAGGAAAACATCGTGAGGAAACCGGTATGTCCTAGTACCAAAACATTCGAAGACATGTGACATCTACAAACCTGCACTGGGCACGCGTGATGGATTATAGCCCATTCTCTCTCTTAGAGACTCCTCTATGTCCCAGCAGTGGGAACATTAATAGGCTCATGATGAATAGGCGTATCCCTAATAATTCACCCTCCGCGCTAACTGTCGTATCTAGCAAATCATAATTTTTCAGGGCAACAGTTTTTCGGTCGGACGCTACAATCATGTTACTGTAGTTGCGTTGGCTGTGCCTTTATTTATGAATTAATTACTTTTTTCTATTGCTCTTGGCTTACTCTTTAAGTTAGTAGTTGCCCTAAAGCCCTAAGGTATCTATTTATTTATTTATCTACAACCATGCTATAAATCCTCTATAAAGGTATCTGAAACAGTTAGCTTATGGCCAACATTAAAACAGCCAGTGTCATCATAACCATTATAACACCCAAACGGGTGTTATAATGTTGTACTGAATTTCATTATGCAACTCGTTTTAAAAAAAGAACATCGAATGTGGTAGTGAATCGAACGTCTAGCACGTGCAATTCACTACCACAGCGCCGTAATTAAAAAAAAAACTTATAGGTTAATTCGAATTCACGTCGTATCCCGCCATTTTTGTTCGACATTTGGATATTAGTATTGCAATATAATTAAAGTATTTCATTTTGATTTCTAGATAAGTAGATTTCTTATCTAATCAGCTTGAAAACAGTATTTTTGAAATTGCTCTAGGACTTGTAGTTTTTGAGCTACAGGTGTTTTTATCGGATCGGGCAGAAAATGTTTTGAAAACTTGCAAAAATTTTTGCATGTTAGCGTTTGGGGTATTTGCAATTTTGCGCGCTTAGCTGCGAAGTGGTTATGTACTTTGTTGTTTACAAAAATGAGTGATACAAGCTTTGTGAATTTTGATAATCGAACAATCCAAAATGTAAATAATTATATTACTACCTATACACGGTTTGTTTATTTATTAAATACAAGCAATTAAACTTTCCATGAATTTACATAGACTTCTTAGAACACTGCAACACCCTATGGTTTCAGAACCTTTTATGGAGGATTCATATCATGGATGTAGATAAAGTCTTGTATGCAACTGTACATAATTAGGTATTAAAACACTCATGTGATACTATTATCACACTCGGCTTCGCCTCGTGTGATAAACCCACATTCGTGTTTTAATACCCCTCATTATACAACAGTTGCATAAATAACTATTATATTCATTTGAAGCAGATACGTCACTCTGTGAGAACTTTGTTTTTCAACTTGTGTCTGTTACGACGTGATTGTTTGGTATAAAAATATAAATGAAACTGTTTTAATATCTTATAAATTTATTAAAAGTAGTAAAAATTTCTTTCGTAAGCATACAAAGGTTTTGGAAGTTACAAAAAATAATGTTTTAACATTTTTGGCAATTTAGCTGTGTACTTTATGTATTAAACTATACCTAACTAATGAGGAATTGAGACTTAACCTTCTTTCAAATACATTTTAATTATTTAATACATCAAGCTTATACTTATGCTTATAATAATGTACCTACTTAATGCTAAGCAGGTATACATTTTGGGTTTGTTCATAGCAACTAAGTCTTAGTTACTATATCACAATCATAGTCTTTGCAACAATCATCAACTGCCTAGCTTTTTCCCAACTATGTTGAGGTTGGCTTCCAGTCTAACCGGATGCTGCTGAATACCTGTATTTTACATGGAGCGACTGCCTATCTGACCTCTACAAGTCTTTGCAAAAATATTAGTCTATAATTGGACTTAAAGCTCAACACACAGCAACCAGCTCGCAGTCGTTCAGCTCTTTTAGGATTAAAGCGGTCAGTCTATAGTCTTATTTATTAAACATAGGAACTAGAATTAAGTTTATAATTATGTTATTGGTAAACAACGTCTTAAACGTAAGAGCTAAATTATATAGACAATCAGCTAGTAAAATCAACAGTAAAGTAATGAAAAAGGTATCATGATATTAGTAATTAGTGAGAAAGTGACGTATAAAATGCCACATGCTCCGGCAACTTAATGAACACAGAGAGAAAACAGAGACCTGTCTCCTAAGAGAAAGAGAGCGTGGAATCTCTTCTCCGTGGCTATTCTTAAAAAATCTTTTCGGATTCAGTTTTCTTAACAGAAAATTCCATCATTTCTGTCCAGTTCAAGCATCGGTCTTCATCCCCTTTTCGGATAGAAAGCATCCTAAAGTCGGCTTAAAGTTTTTTTTTAATCGACGAAATCAGTGTATGTGAGAACATTCACTAAGTACGGTTTATTTTTTCGTGCCAAACTAAAAATTGGAGGTAGTTTGTGAAATTGTACGCCGAAAGACGACGTTTTTAAAAAACAGCATTTTCATTGCTAATAAATAGGCAAGCTTATGACTTGTTGGAGGTCAAATATAGCACATTGCATTGTGGTTGGGTTTTGCTGTGAATCTGTGATGCTAGTTTACATTTATTTCTTTCTGATCTAAACAAAGTCTTCTCCTGTTGGTGCTTCCTATACTTTTCGCAAATCTTTAATTTCTCTTCTTCAGAACCTTTTATATACGTCATGCGCAAAATGCACTGATCTTTTTTTGGGTGGTGGAAAGATCACTTCTTGGATTTAAAAACCCTTTTGTATGAAGAAAAGCTGGGCTTCACGGAACTATTGTTAATCTCTTCTTCAAAAGTGTGGTACATCATCATCATCATCGCAGAGACGCGACCTGTTACTCTACGAAGAATTGATAGACTGAATAGATTTGATTCACTGCTCATTCAATGTCCAACCGCCCCCGCACCCTATACCCCGTGCATACCACAGTGTGACTTAATGGTATGGCAATAAGATTCATATTCGTAAAAAAGCTTTGATCTCTAAACAACGTAAATGCAAAAAAAATTGAAAACATTGTTGAAAAAAATTCGGGCTAAGTGCCCTATGTACATACAATTCCGTAATTTTGCATCGGGACGAAAAAAATAAAATCTTACTAACTGTAGTATGTTCATACGACAGGTAGTGAGAATATTTTTTCCCTCCTTTTGCACATACGCTAAACAAAATACTTGGCTATCCTCTAAACGGTAAACGATACAGATACGACGACTAGAGTGAACTTTTCGAAACAACGTTATGAACACGTAGGTAATGTCAGTGTAGATACGACAGTTTGTGAGATACGACAGTTAGCGGGGAGGGTGACGATAATATATGGAATGCGGAGCGGGAGGGAGTGTCAGACTTTTACTGACTAAAACCCATCCATGTTCCTTCTTAGCCCTTTGTGTTCTGGGGCCACGGTATCTCTTTAGAACAGTCCCTTTTGCTGACATCTCTTTGAGGCGCGCGGGGAACACGAACGAACTGTCGAAATCTGGGTGTATTGTACACATCTGCGTACCCCCTCAGAGCATACAGGCGTGATGTTACGTCATTTGAGGCGCACGCGGAACACGATCGCGCCAACTTAACATACCTAACTTTCAAAATCTGGGTGTATTGTACACATCTGCGTACCCCCTCAGAGCATACAGGCGTGATGTTACGTCATGATGTTGTATAAACAATAAACATCCAAGCGATTGCAACATTCACGGCACATTTGCCGTCTATTTTTGAAGAGTTCCATTGTATATCTCCGAAGATCAGCATTAGATGTTCACATAATTTAAATGGGACCACACGGAAAGCACTAGCTTTCAAATAAAAAGAATGAAAGAATCATCAAAATCGGTTCACCCACTCGAAAGTTCTGAGGTAACAAATACAAAAAAAAAATACAGTCGAATTGAGAACCTCCTTTTTTTGGAAGTCGGTTGAAAAAACCCGCATCAAAATCCGTTGCGTAGTTTTAAAGATCTAAGCATACGTAGTGACAGACGCGACGGGCGACTTTGTTTAATAATATGTAGTGATTAGGTTAGAACCTAAGTTTTTTAAAGTTGAAAAAGTACGAAAAACCCGCACAATGTACATGGAGGAAAAACTCTTAAACTTTTTTTCAAGAGAAACATTAAGTACTTTATTTTTACACAATGTTCACGGCTATTGTTAAAGTTGAATAAAAGAGCATCTTCAGCCGTCGTGAACAAAGATACGCGCATTGTGTACAGTTCGCCGACATATATCAAAAGTTATGAAAGACGTGGACACTGGACGGCGTCTGGTGAAACAGGAGACGGTCTACTAACAACTGGAATGTGGCCAACAAAGGAATGAAGCCGACACGGGGTGCCGCCCACTACACTTTGTGTTCACAAGTATTGATCGTTGCTAGTATATTTATCACTAATGTTTTATATATTAAAAATTAACTTGATCCATTGCCTTTTTGGTCTAGTGATCGAAAACGCGAATGCTGATTATGAGGTCCTGGGTTCAATTCCCCAGGTCGGGATGTGTTATTTGGTTTTTTCAAAATTCCTAAAGTTTAGTAGCTGCCATAGAGTCTGAATTTGTCCTCGGATGATGGCAATAGGCTCGCCCCCTATTACATGGGACTTAAAACATAACCAGCGAAATGTGGGTGTACTAATGGGTACACCTCTGCCTAACCCTTCGTGGATTACAGGCGTGGTGTTATGTTATGTAATATTAAAACTTCTAGAAAATATAGTAAAATAATAAGCTAAAAATGTACACATTGTGGCCTTGGAAAGTCATTGTAATGGAGCAGTAATCACTGTTAGAGTTACAGAATCAATTAATTAACTTAACAACTCTTACAGATATTCGTGAAAGGTTACTTTTAAGAGGATTCTCTTGATTATAATTAAACAAAATAAATAATAAAATAGAATAAATATTGCTGGACATTACACACTGCGCCATCTAGTGCCACACTAAGCAACGAGGCTTGTGTCGAACGTGTGAAACAAATACATTCTTTTTATTTTTAAGAAGTGGTACGAAGTAAGTGTTATTAACAAAGAGCACAGGTATTGCATTATTCTTTGCATCTGCCAGGCTGCTAATACTTGTATACTTTCTTCTGGAGTATTTTTAGTGAAAGTTTTTTTTTTTTTAATTTCTCTTTGTTCATACGTGTAGTTAAGGAAAATAGGAAACAAATACACGTGCGAATAAAGTGTAACAGGAAAATGAAACGCTTCGAAAATAAACGCTATAAGAATCATCTAAAAAATACACCAGGTTGTTTAATTTTGGTCTCTATTTATTTTGTAAGGTAAGTATGTACGTACTATACATACAAAATAGTTTTACAAATTAATCAATAAGGACCTGTTTACAACGGAAAAAAAATCTTATATTATTCTTAAAAATAAATAATTATAACATGGGAATGAACTACTTTTTCACTACCGAACTCTTTAGATCATTCTTCTTACAAAGAAGAGAATTACGTTTGTTGACGAGTGCTTCTAGAATCTCTGTAAGTTCCTTTACTTTTTTCTCTAAATCAGTTTTCCCTCTGAAAGATTATAAAATAATATTGATTGACTTTTAGGTACATACGTAAATCAGAGTTGCATGAATTGTAAAAGAAAAGATTGTTGAAATACGGGTTTGAAACGATAGACATGATTGTATGTGGCATTTATAGCAGTGATAGCCTTGTGGTGTGACCGTTGTCGGACCGCCAAGTCATAGGTCTCGAGTTTAAACACATGACACGCACCTCTTATTTTTCGGATTCATGTGTGTATTATATAATTATCACTTGCTTCGGTGAAGGAAAACATCGCGAGATAACCAGCATGCCTGAGATTTTTCTTGACGTCATGTAAAGCCAAGTCAGAGGCCCATGGGTGGCATAAAAACTCCGACACCAGGTTAGGCACTAACCACACGATAAATAAGAAGAATTTAATGTTAAATGGAATAAAGATTTTGTATGGGTATCACATTTTTTTTTTTTTTTTATGAGTCTAACACTCAAATACAAGAAAAAAAATGTATTTTATTTTGAGCGCTATAAAGAAATAATCAAACTTTCTCGGGCATATTTTTTTTTAAATTGTTTGACCATATCTAAACCATAATCACACATCTAAACTGAGATTTCTGATGTGATTATGGTATAGATATGGCCACAAAATTAAAAAAAAATATGCCTGAGAAAGATTGATTATTTCTCTAGTCAGCGCTTAGTATTGTATTAATTAGTATCTGAGTGCTATACTCTTAAAACACTCAAAAACAAAAAAAATTGTAATAGCCCTCCATTCGTTACTGAAAATTCAATCGCAAAAAAGACCCTAACTAGGACCAATTGTTCTGAAAACAACACAACTGTTGTTTCACAATATCAAAGAACAACGACAGAGTCTCTATTCATAAGAAAACCCGAATAAATAAGCTACCCTTTGTGGGTTTCACTTTTCTGTTTAGGTAGCGATTGTAAATGAAGCAAATGGCATTTTTAAAAGGAGTCTAGGAAAAACAAAGTGCGCCATATGCCGCTTAACGAACCTTTTCTAGAATATGTAATGACCGATGAATTATTAAAAGGCTACTTACGTTATCGTTAGAATATCTTCGGGGACCTCTGGTTGAAGCGATTCTAGTTGTGACTTTAATTCATCAACCATGCTTTGACGTTTCTCTAGTTCATCTTGCAGTTGTTTAATAGTATTGTTGACAGTTTCTGTCTTCTTATTGGTTTCTTCTTCATCCTAATTTAATGTGAAAACAGGAATTAGTTATTTTTTTTAATTCATTTTAATTTTATTGTTAGTTTAGAGGAAATTATATATGTATATTGTTGCACTGAATCTCACGTTGGAATGTGTTGCGGTGTTATGGTGAAATTTTCAATTATTTTTATCTATTCATATAAATAACAAAACAGTAACGAAAGAAAAACTGTACATTGAGAATTTTCGAGGAAAAAATAAGTGGCTTTTATTATAAAAACGTAAAGTGACTTTTTAGAATTTTTGTCTGTGTGTATGGTACGGCTTCACGCCAAAACTACTCGATAGATTGAATTGAAATTCA
Source organism: Xestia xanthographa (assembly GCA_905147715.2). Classification (NCBI taxonomy): domain Eukaryota; kingdom Metazoa; phylum Arthropoda; class Insecta; order Lepidoptera; family Noctuidae; genus Xestia; species Xestia xanthographa. Next base: position 15,112,150 of record LR990659.1, on the reverse strand, counting down.
GCAAAAATGTTCTTTGTAAACCAAGGAAGGCTTTAGGCTACATATTCTCACGTCGTGTGTTATGGGAGGTAAGCAATATTGATTTTAAAAAGATTTTGTTTTTGTTTGTTTTGAATGCACAAAATGACATGTTATATATTTATTTTTATTTTATGTAGTTAAAATAAATCAAATATAAGATACATGCAGCGACATCTATTTTACAAAAATGGTACTAATAAATAAAAAATGTGCTTACCAGATAACTTTTAAATCGACTCACAGGCTTTAAAAAAAGTTATGATAGCTAAACATACTCTAGATTAGTCTACATAACGCTGTTTTGAAATTCTACATTGACGCAGACGAAGTTGCGCGGGTCAGCTAGTAATAAAATAAAATACGTACGTAGTATCCACGTGTTTTTCTGAAACGATCCGCTATTTCTTCTAGCTTGTCTTCATACTGCCGTCTGTAATTTTTTTATTTTTATAAATTCTTATTATAGGTGTGAAGAATGCATTGTACTAGTGGGACACCTATATTATAACTGAAATACTGAATTAAGCCTGTTATAATTCAAAACACTAAATAATAGAATAGTTTCGTCACGAGAAACGTTGAACCATTCTAGGTACATAAGTAGGAGTTGCACAAAGGCGGGATGCGTTTGGCACTATCGGATATTGCGGTCGTAAGCAAAGATGCTGATCATGCGCGTTAACCAGCTTATGCAATATCTTGGCTGAGAGATGTTCTCAAAAGATGCAGAACTGGGGAAGGTTACTCCGATTTCTTTAGAGTGTTATGTGAAACAACTAAACACGATCACTAAATCAGGCAGTCCTCAATGTAGACGAGAAAGTATTTCAGTGTCATGTACCACAAATTGTACATAGATCATTACTTCGGCACCGTCAAATCTACCTTCTTTTTTTTTTCGGATGGGAAATCATCAAATGACTTCTCCCGCTCTGGGCGGACCAGGAGGGAGTGTCAGACTTTTACTGACTAAAACCCATCCATGTTCCTTCATCGCCCTTTGTGTTCCGGGGCCACGGTATCTCTTTCGAACAGTCCCGCAACCCCGGCAGGACCGTCAAATCTACCTTCCTTCTTTCATTGAGGCCGAGTAAGCTTCACAGTTTTATTCCTGTTTAATAAATCATTACTCTTTAGAGGTATTCGAAGTGAAGGAGACAATGAAAATCAAGAATAGGGTGTCATTCAATAGAAAACCACTGAACCGTTTTTATTCGTACATTCGGAGACACTGAGTCTTTTGTCCTGTTTGTAATTACAGATTTAATTAATCTTAAGATGAGTCAAGATTGATATTCAAATCTGTGCCTCGCAAGCGCGAGTCCTGAGTTGTTAGTTGGTTCTTGTGTTCGATTCCCGTGTCGGGTGAAAAGTGGTACTTATTGTGTTTTGCCATTAGAAATTTGTCAGTAACAGCTCGGAGTTTGGACCAACCAGTCTTACCAAGGGGTATCGTATTACCCAATATTAACTGGGTTGTGGAGGTCAGATAGGCAGTTGCTCCATGTAAAATACTGGTATTCAGCAGCATCTGGTAAAACTGGAATCCGACCCCAACATAGTTGGGAAAAGGCTAGGCTGAGCTCGGAGTTTGGAACTGTTGTAATATTGGAGGGTATATTCTTCGGAAAGCACGTTAAGCCGTCGGTCCTGCGCCTGATTTCTTTCCGATCGGGTCGGATTGCCGTCCCATCGGACTATAAACTCACTAATATCTCCCGCGGCGATGGATAATGTCCGCCGAGATTGGCAGCCGTGACTTTTGCAGGAAAATAATTAATAATCTCCCTTTCGACTGCCACCCTAACATAGCCTCAATAGGCAAAATAATCTAAATTGAATGCCACACAAGCGTTTAAGTACCTACCCCAGCTAGACCAAAGACCTACTTACTCAAGATATACACACTAAACCGTAGTCTGAAACTAATTAAATCTTGTGATTACCAAAACTCCTAAGGCCAAAGGCTTAAACTTACATGAGAAGTTCTGTTTCCTGAGTTTCTTGCTTCAGAGCACTAGCCAGTTTACGTTGAGTGTCCCGAGCTCGCTCTACGCTTTTGGTTATATCATCGCTCTGATGCTTCAACTGCATACGTTTAGCAGTTAGTCGGACTGCAACAAATAGTTCAGATATAATTGGTGCCAGTTAAGATTGCAATATCGGCCATTGCCCTTTTCCTAATATCTCTTCGTACGAACCAAAACAAATGAACCATGTATCGTTTTTCATTAGCAAAAATGTTGAAGATCACGATAGATGACGATTCAAGACTTGAACAGGCTATTTTTGGTTTTCAAAGAAAAGAACTTTCATAAATGTAGGCGGGTCAATGACCACTATTGCGATCTTAACTGGTAGCAACTGTAGAATGATTTGTAAAACAGCCACAAATTGGCTCGTTTTATAGGAACCGATCCTTGGACTGGACGTGGGTACCACTCCTTGTAATGCACACTACTTCTGTCATAACAAACAGATATTATTGTTGCTGGGGAGTTAGTTTCATTGTTTGTCTATTTTAGAAGTGAAGGGGCGTTTTGTGGATACTTTTTGCTGAAATTAAATAAATTGCGTTTCTTTTTGATTTTTGTATAAAATGTTCGCATTGTTTTCTTATCATAGGTACACGATCCTTCAGTGATTTAGGTAGCATAAATTGTTTATTATAGTGCACATGTCGTCGAAACAAAAATATTACCGCGCTATTAACGCCAGTCATGCCCAAAAATTGCAGCTTACGAATACCTACTCTCTCGGTGTGACTTTGGTAAATACTGCAAATTAATTAATTAATTTCCAAGATCTTACGTAGGTACTGATTACTACTGATGGCGTTACTCTGGTGGCTAAGAAATGCTTTCACAGCGATATTCATTTGTCTAGGCCTTTTTGTCTGTATTAAGAAAACCGTTGAATCCTGCCTAGTTACAATGAGCCAACAAAGCGTGGAAGACGAATTCGATTTGATACAAAGTTGTTTCCTTCTGTTCGAGTTTAAATCGAACACTAAGCGAAAATGCATAATTGCATCGAACGCAAGTATGCACATTCGCTCGTTCACCAAAATGTGGGCCAGTTCGTGTCCAGATCTCATTAGAGACACCGCGTACTCAAAAACCATTACCAAAACCATTACCATTACCATTGTCTTGTAATTAAGTGTTGTAGTGATTTAATATATAGCTATTTCTCTTACAATTCGAGACTTTAACTTTTACCATAAACCATATCCTAATAATACGAGAAAGGAGTGTTAGGTCACCATAGCGCCAAGCACTACTTTTTACACCTTCAGTATCTTAAAAAAAAAAACCGGCTAAGTGCTAGTCGGATTCACGCACAAAGGGTTTCATAGCACCAAACAATAAAATAACAATGTTTTTAACACTCATTCATAGGTCGAATAACACTTAACAGCGAAACTAAAATTTTACTTTAATAGTAAATATGCTATTGAAAGATAAAGTGGCTGCTGCAGTTTCACGAAAAGTCCCATTTCTCAAAAGCTTAAAATCAAGTGTTATTCAAACCAATTTTTTGTTAAAAGTTGTTTTTATGATCTGCAAGCTCATATTTTTTCAGAATTTTACTCAATAATTGTGTCTGCCCACAATTTTTTAGTAAGAGTAGGTAGTTTAAAAGCAAAACAATTTTTACGGCTTTATAAAAATTAGGAACCTCGATATATTTTTTTAAGAGCTCTGGATAGACCACACAGAACTAAGTAGATTTTTTTTTTTCAGCCATCAATTACATGGACCTATAAACAGGACACACAGATCCTATTTTTGTTTTATACATAATTTCACTTCGCTTTTGTGTAGCGATTCATAAGAAAACATCTACTCTTCAAATTTAAAATTTGTGGCCAACAGTCTCGGAGTAAACCGGCTGTGATATACGAACGGACAGACAGACGGACAGAGCGAATCTATAAGGGCTCCGTTTTTTTTCAATTTGGCAACGGAACCCTAAAAAATAACTAGAAATCATGTGGAGAGGCTTTATTCCAGGAGTGGGATAGTGGAAGCTAGTAACGATCAGAAGAAATCGATCATAAATAGAATGAATCTCATGTCTGATGACCGATTGACATTGGATGTCGTGCAGAAATTCCTTATTACTAATAAATACTTTACCATTTTCAAGTTTCAAACGTTCAATTTCGGTGTTCAATGAACGGGTAACCCTGAGTGCGGTCATCGTCTCTCGGTATTTCTGCTCGTTCTCCGCATCCAACGCGGGCAATGCTGAGCGCTGAGGTGTTAAAATTAGTAGTTAAGTAAGATTTTGTAACATTACGATGGTATCACGGCACGATGACACTTTAAGACCTTGACCCGAGCCTTGTCAAGTTGAGCCTGCTTAAGTAACTAACGCTTATACGACAACAACTGATAATCCATTAGGAATAGGTATAGGACACCGGTAGTTACCTAAGCTTGTAGCAACATGGCGACCGGATCTGCAGTGTTCTAACCGCACTCCGGATCATGTGAAATACAGCTAGTATTTACCTCTGTTTAATCCTAAATAAACATTGCTAGATCATAATGTAACAAACAACCTCGTGCGTGACAAGCGAGGCCTAAGCCCCTGGGCAGGAACAACCTACCTATTATTCTTTATTTAAAAATCGACATTAATTAACTCATCTTTTAGCGCATGGCTAAAATCGAAATTATCATCGCCATCTTGTTTTTTTCAATTCATAAAACTTTTTCATAATGTTTACCGAAAGCGACCCCTGACAACGTCAATCGAGCACCTAAATCCCGTTGATATATTTTATAATCATAGACTCAGAATGACCGAATGATGTTTTTTCGGAAAATTAGTGAAGATCAATTTGTACCTAAACTTCATATACGTTTTGACACAAGCAACGATTAGCAGACAGGAATAACTACTGCTCATTCTTGAAGCTCAGGCAAATAAACTGGTTGTAATGGAAGAATTATTGATGACCTTTGATTATATAATGTCTAGATGGAGCGTCAAGTGCGCGCAAACGTGTCAAAAAATATCAGCCAACTGTTGGCTTACAAGTTCTTACTCGCCGATTAGTGCCGATCGTGCCGCTTTGGCGTCACCACGTATTACGCGCGTTAGGTAATAAACAAATAACAGCGATAAAATGACGGTATGTGCTATTAAACTGTGCCGGAATTATACAGGAAGGGTAAAAAATACCAAGCACATCGCCTATCATCGATAAGTAACCAAAAAACTATATTTATTTCTGTTTTGTTTCTAGCAGTGCTGCCAATAAAAAAATCTCGATTCCCCGACTCAGTGTTGCCAATTCCCCGAAATTCCCCGCTTCTTTTTGATTAATTTGCCACATAATCCACAAAATTATATTTTTGGAAAAAAGTACTGTTTTCTACAGAATTTGTTTAACCTTTCTAGCCCGCGCGTTCCAACTTTGGAACGCTCTAAAAGTTATACTACTAAAACTTTAATAAAATACTATGCTTTATAACAAAATTAACTCTTACATCTATAGACTTCTTCAATACTATCCAAAAAAAAGTGCAATACAGGTACAAAAAAAGTTTATAAAAATCTTGAATGGCCCTTATTTTATTTGAAATAGTATTTAAAATAATACAAAATCGTGTTCGAAAGACAGTTTTTAGTTGTAAGTTACCCGACATAAATAGTTTTAGCCCACGGAAAAAATTGGCCTGGATTCCCCGAAATTACCCGATTTTTGTCATTCCCCGCGCTCTCCCCGCGCTAACCCTCCATTCCCCGAAAATCGGTGATTTTCCCCGCGATTGGCAGCACTGGTTTCTAGGAACATAAAATTACGCCATATTTTATCAGTGTTGCCAGTTTCTTTTTTTCATTCTCCCAACAGAACGTCATTTTTTGTGGGTAAATTAGTTAGTCTAGGGTTACGTTTATATTATTTAGTTGGTCTACTTTATTTATCGATTTAAAAAAAAGGTGGAATTTATAAATTCGTATTAAGTCTTTCTATGATTTTGAGGTCGATTCCAAGTAAAACTTGTTATTATATTAGCTAGGTAATTATTTTACTTGATACCGACTTCATGTTCACATTTTAGTCATTATTAGCTGACCCGCGCAACATCGTCTGCGTCACATGAGCGTACCTACCTACCTACTATCTACCTACCTACCTACCTACTACCTTCCTACCTACTACCTACCTACCACCTACCTACCTACCACCTACCTACCTACCACCTACCTACCTACCTACTACCTACCTACGACCTACCTACCTATTTCTCACCGTTTAAACCTTCCGTGAACTTCCACAAACAATTCAAGACCAAAAATAACCAAAGTCAAAGTCAAAGTCAAAATTGTTTATTGCTAATCCATAATGTGCAATTACAGGTGGTAGGTAAATAAAAACATAGAAACAATTATGGACCCTGTCGGGCACAGCAAATTCAGTAAATAAATCTGTAGAGAGGAAGACCGCTTTTTTACTTTTCAGTTTAAAAATGTTTCCTATCCTATTAAGTATTTCTTAATCCCATCCATTTACTTAATCTATTAATATTATACTATCCATTATTTTCAATCCATACCTATCTTATATATTTAAGTGTATTTAAATTGCTTATTTGTTTAGTCACTTGAAAAATGATCATTATATAAGCATCGTAAATTCAATTTCAATTAACACAAACAATTCACATTGTGTTTGTACTAACAACAATAATAATAATAACAATGAAATCAATAAAAACTTAAAAAGAACACATTCATCATACTAGTAACACATAAATATTAACAACATAATTATAATTTCTCATCAAACACAAAAATCACATAAAAATAAAAAGTTAAAAAGTACAATAAAATTATTCAATGTCACTTAGGTATGTCAAGGATTAAATATTAAATTAAATTATATTGTTAAATGTCATCTTAATATAAAAAAAATAATAAACAATAGTCCACTAGTAATTTAAATATGTATAAATTGTATTTGTCACTTTGCAAGTAAATTTAATTATTCGTAGTTAAATATTATTATTGAATTTATCCGTTAGATATTCGTGGACTGTTTATTAGCTTTTTTTAATTAAGTATTTCTTTAATTCACTTAAAAATATACTGGTTTTATTTTGGTTTCTTAAGTCTTCTGGTAATTTGTTGTATATTTTTATTGACATGGAATATGGGCTAGATGAGTGTGATTTAAGGCGGGAAGGAGGCAAATTTAATCTGTTTTTATGGCGTAACGAATAATTCGTTTGTAAGTCACCCCGTGTGTTGTAAGCATCTGGGTATTTGCGGACTAGTTTACATAGTTCTAAAATGTATATACTAACTAAGGTGAGAATTTTGTGTTTTTGGAAGTAAGGCTTGCAACTATCTGTTGGTTCTATATTAGTAATAATACGTATTAGCTTTTTTTGGAGGGTAAATAAGGACGGAGCATCAGTGCTATTTCCCCATAAGATGATGCCATAGTTGAACCAAGCGTGGGCATAAGCGTAATATGTGGCTAGTGCGGTTTGTAGATTTGTTGTCTTTTTAATTTCGCGGAGAGCATATGAAAACTTTGAAATTTTAGATTTTACTGTCCGTATATGTGTTTTCCAGTTTATATGTGTGTCTATTGTTAGGCCTAGGAGAGTGAAATTATTAACTGTTTCTATTTTTTGTTGATTAAAGGTAAGGTTTATATTTATTTATTTTTTCTGCCAAGGGTGGAACGCTATTAATTTGGTTTTAGTAAAAATTATTTCGAGGTTATGGTCGCTCATCCAGCTTATAACTTTCCCAAAAATAGTCGTAAGTTGTTCATTTAAATTATCAATTGTTTGGCATGAGGTCAGGATTGAGATGTCATCAGCAAAAAGTACACATGGCCCGTCTATGGTTTGGAGAGGTCGTTAATATATATGAGGAAAAGGAGGCAGCCAATAACACTTCTAGCCAAATCGGTCCAGCCGTTTTCGGGTTTTAGAGCGACGAACGGCAATTCATTTATATATATATATATATATATATATATATATATATATTATTAATAACTGGCACTGATTAAAAGTATTAAATCGGTAATTTAACCTCTATTTTTATTCCTTGGATAAAAGTTATCTGACTAATATATAATCAGCCCTTATCAAACATAATTATTGAATGAGTAGAATATGGTGATCAACATTAACATCTTATTTTTTAGAATACCCAATAATCCTATTATCAGGAATCGATGGATAGATCGCATTCAAAAAAGCCGCGGAGATGCCACGTGGAAACCAGCAAAAACTAAGTAGTTTGAAAAACTACTGTAGAGAGAAAAATATAGAAATAGTCTAATTTTAGTTTAGTTTGTGAACAAGGGAATCGGCACAATTCTAATACTAATTTAATTAACTTAGCTGATTTAATACAACATTCAACAACTCTATTTAAATTTAAATAGTGTTTTTTTATTTATCGAAGAAAGTAACTACATACTTAATAAAAAGACACTACGTATACTAAAACTGAATAATACCTACTAAATACATACACCTAAAACTTATCTTATTTAATTAGTCTATTATTTTTAATATGTGACTTATGGGAGAATTATTGTACTAGCTGGTAACATTATTCACGCACACAGAGACACAGTAGGGCAGTGTAATACACCGCCTGCACGCACACAGGCTTGAAATTGTTGGCTTGTTTTTTACGTTTTGATTGTAGGGCGACGCTCCATCTAGACATTATATAATCAAAGTTGATGACATCAACTTTATTATTCCTCCATTAGAATTGATTTAAAAGTAAATTAAAAAAAAAAGATAAATGGAATACAGACGTCCCTAATTAAGCATAAAGGTTAGGTTAGGTAGTTAATCTTATTATAATAGTAATATTATTCACTTCTTTTATAATAACTACAAACATATTACGATGGAAATGGTACTACGTAGTTAGGTTAGGTTAGGCTTATATTATATAATAGGTTATGTTAAGTTAATTTAACATTAGTTTCTGACATTTTGCTATTTTGCTATGAAAGATAAAGCTAGAGCTTTAATAATAATTATTACATTTTTCTTATATTAATTCAAATCTTTGTTCAATTAATACTAAAATTCGAGCTACTTAATTAGAACATAAAAGCGTGTTCTGTGTCACTTGATAATTTATTAATGTCTCTTATTAAGATTTCCTCTAAATTGGATTTGAGTAAGCATATTTCAATTTGCTGTTCTTCTGGTTTAAACATTTTCGTTAGTATTAGTTTATTTACTTAACTTGCACTGAATTATTCGTAAATTAATAAAGGTTTTTAAATCAACAAAAACAAAACGCAAATAAATAACAAAATTCGCGCCTAATAATGCATGCCTAGTGTTCCTAATTCAAATTTAAAATTTTTATTTTTTTTAGTTCGTGACCATTCCTGTTCTTTTATTTCGGAGTTCCTTATTCAAATTTTGTAATTTTATTTTAAGAGCCTTAACACACTAGCGGATTCCGAGCGTCTTCAAAAGGTAGACTTCGCAGCCTAACGTTATAGTACATTATGGTACAAGTGTGTAATGTTGGTGATTACTGAGTAATCAATGTAATCATCAATACACACGTGTATCATACGACGTTTTTCAACACACTTGTGAAGTAAATAATACTAAAAAATCATTTTATTTAGTAGATAATAGATATTTTGTCATTGGAGTTTTCAGGTAGTAAACTTTCAATGACGTTAAGGGCTTCACCATCTTATATCGGGCGGTGTAAAACATAAATCATTTTCTTCATAACTAGTACTAATTGTAAACATTTAAATTAATAAATAACTTTAATTTCAACAGTGACAACGAGTTGTGAAAATTTTTTCACAATGGGGCGGGAAAAAATAATCAGTTTTCTTATGCGCGCGCACAATGATATTCTATTAAACAGATATGAGCGCGCAATCGTGAAGACTCGAAAACAGGCCAATTGGCTTGTTTTGCCTTTAATCTGCGTCACTGCGTGTATGTGAGCTGGCTCTGCCCCGCGGCACACTTTTTTCGGCAGTTTTGTAGGTGTGTAACATATTTGTATAATAGAATATCATTGCGCGCGCATCTAACAATGGCGATCGGCCATAGACTAAAATAATGAGGTTTCTTTTTTTTGGCTTTTCGCGGATAGCGTTTTAGCCACGCACAAAATGGGGAATTAAAAGTTTTCTATATTACAGAGAAAAAAAAAGTTATATTTGAGTGAAAATTTTGTTTATTAAAAACGTACAAGTTCAAATTATCTACTTAAATATGAAGTTGCATGAAATGAGCAAGCAATAGGTACATTAATTTATTTGTACTATTAACACGATCTTTTTTGTATCGAAACTTTTTTAAGAACAAACAATGATATTCTAACAAACAGATATGTTATACACCTACAAAACCACCGAAAAAAGTGTGCCGCGGGGGAGAGCCAGCTCACATACACGCAGTGACGCAGAATAAAGGAAAAACAGGCCAATTGACACGTTTTCGAGTCTTCACGATTGCGCGCTCATAACATATCTGTTTAATTAAATATCATTGAGAACAAAGCAACAAGTACTTACCTCAACCAATAAAAAAAAACCTCTCACTTGTGAATAATAGTAATGAAAAAGTCACAGTTTGATTACAGGTGCCATTATGTGCCTAATTGCGGTGTAATTAGAGCCATTTTATGAGTGTTGAAAAAAATTGAGTGCACTTTCACACTGCTATTCGCGGCGAATTCGTAGCGCGCCCGCTCCGCTTTGAAGATGCTTTCAATCCGCTAGTGTGAAAAGGCTATAATGGTGGGTAATAATAATCTTTATAACACATTTGCTCGTAAAGGGTCTCTTATTTCACCCATTTCAATATCGTAATGTATCTCATTACGTACTTGTGCAGTAATGTAATGTACAACGCACGGTTTATCAAGATGCTCCGTCTAAAACGAACGGTACTTTTTTAAATCTTAGCAAAGAGTTTTTATGTCAGAAAAGTGGTCAATATTTTATGAATAAAATTAACTGTGGGAGATGAAATATAATAAATAAACATGTAATTCTTTAATTTAATTAATTTTGACAATAAATTACAACCATTTATCTGTAACAAAAACACAAAAATATTAATTTACTTTATTAGTAATACTGGCTGTTTTGTGTCTTTGCCTTAAAAAAAATGCGCTGATGCGCGGGCATCGCTAATTTGTGAACAAGTAAAAGATTTATTCGTTTAAAAAAGTCCGAGTTTTATTTATTTCCTCGCAAATATGTTATAAAACGTCGTATGACATACGTGCGCTTTGATAATTACAGCCTCTGCTTTATTATAGCCCTCGCCTACGGCTCGGGCTAGCAATATCGCCTCTGCTGTAATTTTCAACTTACCGCACTTATATCATAATGTACTATTATAACACATTTGCTCGTAAAGGGTCTCTTATTTCACCCATTTCAATATCGTAATGTATCTCATTACGCACTTGTGCAGTAAAGTAATGTACAACGCTCGCTTTATCAAGATGCTCCGTCAAAAAGGAACGGTTCTTTTCTAAATCATAGCTCAAAGAGTTTTTATGTCAGAAAAGTGGTCAAAATTTTATGAATAAAATTAACTGTGGGAGATGAAATATAATAAATAAAAAATTAATTCTTTAATTTAATTAATTTTGACAATAAATTACAACCATTTCTAATTTCTTTTGACAATAAATTACATCTGTAACAAAAACACAAAAATATTAATTTACTTTATTAGTAATACTGGCTGTTTTGTGTCTTTGCCTTAAAAAAAAGCGCTGATGCGCGGGCATCGCTAATTTTTGAACAAGTAAAAGATTTATTCGTTTAAGAATGTCCGAGTTGTATTTATTTCCTCGCAAATACATATGTTATAAAACGTCGTATGACATACGTGTGCTTTGATAATTACAGCCTCTGCTTTCTTGTAGCAATATCGCCTCGGCTGTAATTTTCAACTTACCTTACTTATATCATAATGTACTATTTCGTACCACTTGCTCAAAATAGTGACATTCTATGCCACAAAAAGCGAACATAACAATAGTCATTTTTACACGCTTTATATTAGCTTCACTTGTATGTTTGTAACCGACTTCTTAGGGCGCGTTTTTGACCCACTTTGAACGCCCAGATTTCGTTCAAATTATGCGCACCCGTCAAAGACCGATGACAATTCAGGTTTTTTCAGAATTAAACCCCTTAAGGGGGGAAATGGGGTGACAAAGTCTGAAAATCAACATGGTTATTGTATGTATGATGTATTGGATCGAGCGGGTGTATTACAAAAACAACGCGAATTTAAGATTTAATGTGTAACTGAAATACCATCATCCCCTGTTGGAGTGCGATGGGGTTGAAAATTTTAAATGTCTAAAAACCAATATGGGTGTCAATTCCGAGATTATCAGAGGTGCTGATTACGAATATGGCATTTATTTTGAGATCCAGAAGATTTAGATGATTTAGATAAGATGGCGGATTCGACTTCTATACAGAGTTATTGTTGATTTATTGTGATGATTGTGATAACGATGATGATGATTGTGATTACGATGATAATTATTGTGATTACGATGATGGTGATTGTGACAGTGATTGTGATTATGATAGTGATGATGATTGTGATAAAGATGGTGATTGAGATAGAGATGGTGATTGTGATGATTATGAAATTTGGCTCATAGATAGTTTTTTACCTGGATTAACATGTAGGATACTATTTATCTCTCTAATATGAATAAATATGATCCCGTGGGACAGTTACCAAACTTCACGCGGCCGAAGCCGCGGGCAACAGCTAGTATTCTTGATATAACGGTTACCGTGATTTACAAAAAAGCTTCTTATATACATCAAAACAAAACATTCAGGACAGAAATCGCATTTTTTTTTATTTTGCGGAATAACATTTAGTAATTAGCGTAGCCTAGGTTCTACAGTCGATAAAGTCATCAACTTTAAATAAGATAAACCTTTCGGAGAGGGAACCTGAGAAACAGCTACCTCATCTAAAGAAGGCTGCAGGCGCCCGATTTACCCACTTCTCAGATAAGTTACTGACTTAATAAATTATAGTTTAAATAACAGTTTTGTTAAGTAATTTGGAACGCACCCAATTTAGGCTGTATAGGTGGAAACACTATTGTCATTGCCTCGTTTAACTTTTTTATAATTTTTCCCTCTGTTCTGTCAAACACGTAATAAAAGACTGTTTCATATTTTTCATTCTGCATTTTCAATTTAATAAATCAATCAAATCCACGAAATCCTTCATGGCAGCAGAGTTGCGCAGTGGAAGCGTGGTTTGCCGTGATTTATCAGGAATAACAGTAATTGTTGATTACTCCGAAAAGTGCAGTAAAAACCGAAGTCGAAAAATCGCATATGGTGTCAGTTTTACCGGCAGCGTGAAAAATTTGAAATCTCGTCACATATCCTGGAAAAATGTCTTCAAACTCGATGTTCAGCATTGATAAACTCATCGGCCGTGAAAATTATGCCGACTGGAAGTTCTGTGTGAAGGCATATCTTGAACACGAAGATTTGTGGGACTGTGTAAAATACGAGAGTAATCCCGCCAAACCAGATGTCAAACTTGATCCAGCAAAAGACAAGAAAGCCAAAACAAAATTGATTTTATTGGTTGATCCCATCAATTTTATGCACATTCAAGACGCGAATACATCGAAAGAAGTGTGGCAAAACTTGGAAAAAGCTTTCGATGACAATGGTTTGATGAGAAAAGTGTCACTTCTTAGAGATCTCGTCACCACTACACTGGATTCTTCAAAAAATGTTGAAGATTATGTGAACAAGATTATGACGACCGCACATAAACTGAGAAATATTGGATTTTCTGTCGACGACGAGTGGCTTGGTACACTTATGCTAGCAGGTTTGCCGGAATTATACGAACCTATGTTAATGGCATTGGAAAGTTCAGGAGTCAAAATAAGTGCTGACATGGTTAAAACTAAACTTATACAAGAAGTTCCGAGTTCCGAACAAACAGCATTTTATGCCAAGAAGAAAACTTCTGTGAAATCAGAGAAACAGAGCAGTAATACTAAGTCAAAAGGCCCAAGGTGCTTCAGTTGCAATAAGTATGGCCATATAAGCAAAAATTGCCGTGCAAAGAAGAAAACATCAAATAAAACTGATGAAAAAGATGCAGTAAAGAGTGAGGACAAAGGTTTTGTGGCAGCATTCATAGCTTCTTCTGTGACAACTAAGCGTGATAAGTGGTATGTGGACTCGGGTGCATCGATGCATATGACCAATTGCAGCGACTGGATGTATGATGTCACAAGTCCACCAATATCGGCCATCACTGTTGCCAACAAGTCCCCGCTTCCTGTGAAAGGCATAGGAAAAGTTAATCTGATGTTACATGGTAATAATGAAAACACAATACAGGTAAGACATGTTCTTTACATACCTGATCTTGCCGGAAATCTGTTGTCTGTCAGTGCAATTGTCAAGAGTGGCTGTAAAGTAAACTTTAACAAAGATAGTTGTGAAATTTTTAATAGTCAAGGAGATTTTGTCTGTTCTGCTAAATCAGAGAACAACCTATATGTTTTGAATGCCCATAGAGAAATAAATGCTAATTTGAGTATTTCTGATATTTCAAACGATGTTGTCCTATGGCATCGCCGAATGGGACATTTGAATTTTGCAAATGTGAACAGACTGCCAGCATGTACTGAAGGAGTACGCCTGTCTACTGAGAAGGTCAAACTACCTGTGACCTGCACTACCTGCCTAGAGGGAAAGCAGTCGAGACTACCTTTCAACAATGTTGGGTCCAGAGCTTCAGAACAGCTAGAGGTGATACATTCCGACTTGTGTGGTCCAATGGAGACTCCTTCCTTAGGAGGTATGAAGTATTTTATAACTTTCATAGACGACTACTCCAGATTAGTGCATGTATACTTCTTGAAAGACAAGCTCAGTATTTTAAATGCAAATTTAAAGATTTTCACAAGAAAGTAGAAAATGAATTGAATAAGAAAGTTAAAGTAATACGCACAGATAATGACCTAGAGTATTGCAACAAGGATTTTGACAATTATTTGAATGAATATGGTATAAGACACCAGACAAGTACCCCATATTCTCCGCAACAAAATGGTCTCGCAGAGCGAATGAATCGCACTCTTGTTGAGAGAGCAAAGTGCATGTTGTTAGATGCTAACTTACCTAAACTATTTTGGGCCGAGGCGACTGCTACCGCGGCTTATGTGATTAACCGCTCACCTACTACGTCACTTGATAAGAGGACCCCATACGAAATATGGTTTAGTAGGATACCCGATTTATCTAACATGAAGATCTTTGGTTCTGAAGTCATGATGCAAGTTCCCAAGGAGAAACGAAAGAAATGGGACCCGAAAGCACGAAAAATGATATTTGTAGGATATTGTGACAACACCAAAGGATACCGGCTCGTTGACCCTGAAAATAGAAAGATTGTTAAGAGTAGAGATGTAGAATTTTTGGAAAACTTGAAGGTGAACAGTAACATATACTTACCTTGTGATGTTGACAGCACCGTTGCACAGCCAGCACCTGCAACTCCGACAGCTGCAACTTCGACAACTGATACTCCGACACCTGCAACACCAACACCTGCTACTCCGACGTCTTCAGCACCTGAACCTGAAACAGAAAAACAGTCATTAGATACATCTGATATATTTGTTAGTGATAACTCTGAATATGAGACAAATTCAGATGAAAGTGAGTATGTACCTAGCAGATTATCAGAAAATATATTCAGAAACTTACCTGACAGCAACATTACCTTACGTCCAAGAAACAAGTCTCGAGATCCTGGAAGCGGTACAAAAACCAGTTTTTATTGTTCCTCCAAGACTTTAAGAGATCCGGAAACTGTAAATGAAGCTTTATCCTCTGAAAATGCTGAGAAGTGGAAACAAGCTATGGATGAAGAATTTCAGTCTCTACAGAGTAATAAGACCTGGATACTTGCTGACCTGCCTCCTGGAAAGAAAGTTCTACCGTGTAAATGGATTTTCAAGACGAAATGTGATGAAACAGGCGCTGTGAATAGGTACAAAGCAAGACTTGTTGTTAAAGGTTATGCACAAAAGAGAGGAGTCGATTATGATGAAATATACTCACCAGTTGTAAGATACACATCTGTAAGATACCTGATTGCATTGGCTGCTCGATACAACCTTGATATAGACCAGATGGATGCAATAACAGCATTTCTGCAAGGAGACTTGGAGAATGAGATTTTTATGACCCAACCGAAGCTCTATGAGGAAGGCACCAAGGTATGCCTGCTGCAAAAATCTATTTATGGTCTAAAGCAAGCCAGCCGCCAATGGAATGTGAAGCTGGATGGTGTATTGCAGAAAATTGGTCTAAAAAGATCAAAAATAGATCCGTGCATCTATTATTGTATAAAACAAGATGTTATATTTTTTCTTGCTGTTTGGGTCGATGACCTCATCATATTTTCAAATAATAATGATTTAAAAACTGAAATTAAAATGAAATTAAAAGGAGAATTTCATATGAAAGATCTTGCTCTAGCTCCAATCAGGAAGTAGCTCAAGAATTTGTAAAGTTCTTTACCGATATACCACAAAAAACAACGGAGGCTCTTATTTCCTCACCTGAACTCTCAATTGGTTTATTAAAGGCGAATGTGTCTGGCTGCCTGGTTGAATTTAAATTTAAACACATTAACCCTATGATTGTTATTAAAACTTTCCGGCAAATAAAGATCAAACTAACCGAAGATCTATGGGGAATGTCTGTCAAAGTTTGTACATCCATACTTGAGACTATAGCCCCTTACTTAGCTTTAATTTTTAATTTATGTGTAGACCAAGGAGTTTTCCCTGATTTAATGAAATACAGTAAAGTCATACCTCTTTTCAAATCCGGGGACAGTAAAGATACTAATAATTATAGACCTGTATCCGTGTTACCAGTATTTAGCAAGGTTTTTGAAAAAGTAATGCTTAATCAAATGCTCTATCATTTTAACACCAACAGAATCTTACATGATCAACAGTATGGCTTCACCAAGGGACGTTGTACAACTGACGCCGGTGTAACCTTATTAAAGCACATATTTACTGCGTGGGAAGAGTCTCAAGATGCCATAGGAATTTAATGTGACCTCTCCAAAGCGTTTGATTGCGTAAATCACGACACATTACTTTTGAAACTTGAGCATTACGGACTGGGTAAACTTGCACTTAGTTTGGTAAAATCTTATTTTAATGATAGACAACAACATGTTCAAATAAATGGTGTTAATTCACAGGGGTTAAAAGTAAAAATGGGGGTTCCACAAGGCTCAATATTGGGTCCTTTTCTCTTTCTAGTATATATAAATGATCTACCCTATTTACTGAAAAACCAACCTCAAAATATGGTGTTATTTGCTGATGACACTTCCCTAATTTTTAAGATAAATAGGCGGGCCCAAAATCTAGATGACGTGAATAATGCCCTACTTCAGGTCCAAAATTGGTTCACAGCAAACAATTTGGTATTAAATGAAAAAAAAACTAAATGCATAAGATTTGCTTTACCGAATGTTAAAAGTAGTGATTGTGATATAATATTGAATAAAGAGAAACTTGAATTCGTAGATAAAACGGTTTTCCTGGGGATTACGCTTGATTCAAGGCTACAATGGGGTTCTCATTTGACATCTCTTGCGGGGCGGCTAAGTTCAGCAGCCTTTGCCATTAGAAAAATCCGTCAGTATACTGATGTAGATACCGCTAGACTGGTTTATTTTAGTTACTTTCATAGTATAATGTCTTATGGCATTTTGCTGTGGGGACGGGCTGCAGATATTGAGTCTATATTTATTCTGCAGAAAAGAGCCATCAGAGCCATATATAATCTTCGTAGGCGCGATTCTCTAAGGGAACTGTTTAAGGATATTGGCATCATGACGGTACATTGTCAATACATCTACGAAAACATAATGTACGTCAGAAAAAATCTGCACCTTTTTGGTAAAAGGGGTGACAGACATAATTACAGTACTAGAAATAGGGACCAACTAGTTCAGCCAGGTTTCAGACTCGCTAAAGTAGACTCATCTTTCATGGGGTACTGTTTGAGATGCTATAATAAAATTCCACAAAGTATTCTTGAACTGAATGAGACGAAATTTAAAACATGCATTAAACGCACACTATGTAAACAAGCATATTACAAGTTGAGCAATTATATCGCTGATAAAAATGCTTGGCTCAATGCTGGTCCTGCTCCACATGGACAGGGGCGCATAAATTGATAGCATTAAATTGTATTGTTGGAGCTGCTGAAGATTGTACAACTATCTTTGCATTGTATAGAATCAATCTCTTTAGTATTATATAAATGCATAGCCCATATTGTGTGAGTACTATGTACTAGAAAGCTATCATTCACTGGAAACCTACGTCTTTTCTTGACTTGAATGTGCCCTGGCGGTTTGGAGTATGTCATGCTCACTCTATTATCTCGCTGATGGTGGCGCATGTGTCGGATCATTTAGTTCCCTTCAAAATGGTTGAGTTGAATGGTGCTGATCCATGCGTCATGTCCGTAAACGGGCGCTGTCAGTTGTGACTGGTCATCTCTTGGTTGCCATGGCTTGTTTGAATGAATTATTTTGAATTGTATTTTTTTTTTTTGTGTGTTTTTGCTGTGGACACTTTTACCGTGCACATCTTGCTACATTGTTCTCACATAATATACCATCTCAACGTGAATGATGTAACCAAGATTTTGTAACAATATTCTGATTTAAAAGAGTGTCCATGGAGTTTCTTGCCCATTCTTCTCCATAGAGATCTACGCTAGGGAATGGGCAACTACAGTACTTTCACAGTTTTTATGTCTTGTGACTGGGACTGTAGCTACATTTAATTTTCATCTTTGTTTCGACAATTCAAAAGTGCCTGTAACTGGCTTACTTGAAATAAATGCTTTGATTTTGATTTTGATTTTGGAGAATCTAAGCAGTTTATTGGCTTGAATATAAGCAGAAATCGCAAGGACGGTATAGTGATGCTTGACCAAGAAAACTATGTCAAAGAGATATTGGAGCGCTTTGGAATGTCTGAGTCAAAGTCTGTTAAAACTCCAATAGACGTGACTGCTAAATTTGACATAGAAGGCGAGAAGAATGAAGACATTCCCTATCGTCAGGTCATTGGATGTTTGTTATATCTAGCTCAAGCAACTAGACCTGATATCAGTTTTGCGGTCAATAAACTTAGTCAGTTTTGTAATTCAGCTGGAAATCAGCATTGACTTGGATTCAAACGTATCTTAAGATATCTACAAGGAACAAAAGACCTGAAGCTGTGTTTCCAAAGAGATGTGTCACTTGAAGTCACCGGTTACTGTGATGCAGACTGGGCCAGTGACCAGATAGATAGGAGGTCCTGCACTGGATATGTGTTCCTGTTCCAGAAGGGGAGCGTGGCGTGGAATTCTTGCAAGCAGAAAACTGTAGCCCTCTCAACTGCAGAAGCAGAATACATGGCCATGGCGTCTGCAACTCAGGAGGCTTTGTGGCTACGTCAACTTCAAGGAGAACTTGGTCAGAATGTGAACAGTGCGTTGCAAATACACTGTGACAATCAAAGTGCATTAAAGTTAGCGTCCACAGACTGTTATAAACCTAGGACTAAGCACATTGATATTCGCTTCCATTTCCTTAGAGAACATATTGTAAAATCTAGAGTCAATTTTAAGTTTGTTAATAGTTCTAACATGGTAGCGGATAATTTACCCCAAAGGTACTCCTTAGAGAAACATTTGTATTGTATAAAGAAAATGGGTTTGCGTTCCGTAGGGAGTGTTAAGTAATTTGGAACGCACCCAATTTAGGCTGTATAGTTGGAAACACTATTGTCATTGCCTCGTTTAACTTTTTTATAATTTTTCCCTCTATTCTGTCAAACACGTAATAAAAGACTGTTTCATATTTTTCATTCTGCATTTTCAATTTAATAACTCAATCAAATCCACGAAATCCTTCAAGTTTAAAAAAAAGACATGCTTTTATAAATAAACCAAACTAAAAAGTAGAAAATAAATAATAGTTTAAAAAAAAAAACTAAAAAAACACGCTTTATATAGAAAACCAAACTAAAAAATAGAAAATAAATTTTAATAAATTTGAATTAAGAATTGTGTAAACAATTCTAACAAATTTATATGAATGTGTTAATAAGAAAAAAATGTTTTCTTTAAAAAAAAGCGTTGGGTGCTTTTTAAGATATTATCTAAATGATAATCCTTCTTCTCATATTTTTCAATGAAATATTTATAACTATTGACACCATGCACCCCACGCTTTTTTTTATCTCATATTATTATTTTTAATTTTTTCGCAAATGGTACGAAAAGTAGAGTATTTTCCTCGGTGATAAAGCTGTCTTAGTCTTGGGTGAACTTAAATCCCTCGCTACACTCAGGACTCGTCTTAAATCCCTCGCTTCGCTCGTGATTTAAGTTTTTAACACCCTCGCTACGCTCGGGAGTAAACCACGAGTCCTTCGTTACGCTCGCGATTTAAACGTCACCCACGACAGAAGACACTGCTTTATCCCCTTGGTTAATAATCTACTATTATTCTTGATTATGTTTTATGCCTGTAGCACGGAGGATTTAATTCCAATAGAAACTTATTTTGTATTTTTTTTCAAACTCATAGAATGTTTTGTGGGTTAAATAATTAATTGCGAGTAAAGTTATGATACTCACATTCCATCACTTAGAACACCACATAACAAACTGTCTAAGCTGATCACACATAATTTTGAACATGGAGAGAAGGACCACACCACTGCTCACGCAGTCTTTCTTGACATTAGGATAGTACATACTGGGGTAACAGTTTTCGACGGGAGTTTCGAGTCGGGACCCATTAAATAATCTAGACATTACATACAAACAAACAAAGTCATGTGCTTTATAATATTAGTATAGATTCAAGTGGATAACAATTTAATTTCTCCAATATTTTTACATTAATCGCTAAAATATTCTACTTATGTTATTCCAAATAAGGGCTTCCCTCGACAGCCTTTTTTTTCGGATGGGAAATCATCAAATGACTCCTCCCGCTCTGGCTCTGGTCAGGAGGGAGTGTCAGACTTTTACTGACTAAAACCCATCCATATTCCTTCATTGCCCTTTGTGTTCCGGGGCCACGGTATCTCTTTCGAACAGTCCCGCAACCCTGGCAGGCATCGGCCCTTGTGGACCGCTTCCTATTGCTGACTCTCTTTGAGGCACGCGTGGAATACGAACGCGCCGTGCGTCGACACGGCCTGTCGCCATGAGATGGACAGACGGCGAGCTAGCCCATTGCCCACCGTCCACAGGCCCGCGCCTACGGTGGCAGGGAGCCACGTGGTGGCCCCCGATCCCTCGACAGCCTTACGTTTTCATCCTTAGACACTCGATGACAGTCATACTCCAGCTAGGTCGAAAGTTCTCATCAAAGGTGCAGGAAATTAGCCCAAACGATTAGGTTCCAACCAGTAAGAAAAAACACCCCGCAGCTTAAGCTTGATGTCATCAATGATCAGTCAGAGGAAGCGGACAAATTTTAGAGAATGCCCGTCTGACTATGCCGTCTGCCTTATATATATCAGGATCACGTGACACGCCATTCTTTCCTGGATAAGTTTTGAGGATTCTTCCTAAGCTCCATCATCTCAATGGTGGCGAATTATCATCCTTAATGAGAACTAAGTAATGTGTTTTCTTTGAGGTCATCTTTATGCTCATGCCTCTGATAACGCGTAAGTCGGTGCTCAGGAACATCGTATCGGGAGTTCGAAACTGCTTCGACTTGTACTAGTAAAGTAGTGTACTCCTCGGAGGTGAGATGTGCATTGCCCACTACACGCCGAAGATGATGCTTACAGCTCTTTACCCCAGCTTCCCACAAAACCCCAAAATGGCTAGCGTAAAATGGAATCATCTTAAATTTTGTATTTTGTGAAATTGCGTATTCCTTGATATCATCAGAACAACCTTCTAAAAATTTTGTGAATTCATTCATCAGAGCAACAAATTTTTTTCCGTTATCGGAGAATATCTCAATCGGTTTTCCGCGCCGCGAAATAAAACGCTTGAGAGCCAGAAGATAAGCTTCTGATGAGAGGTCGCCAACAAGTTCCAAATGAACAGCGCGTGTATATATAGGCTATAATTTATCTTGGAAACTTGAACACCTGATGCAGAGCCGTAACAGACCAGCTAAACTATAATAGATACAAAAATGGTTCCAAAGCAAAAATTGTTCCACGTGATGAGCATTTTCTGCTGAGAGAATAAAGTTGAAGATCTGGAAAACCTGATGTGCAACTCCAAGAGCCCAGCTACACTATAACATATAGGTATACAGGGTGTAAAAGTAGTCGCGTGTTATAGCTTAGGGGTAGGTTCGGGAGGGGGGGGGGGGGTTCGGGGATAGTGTCCTTTACTCTTGCTCTAATATGAGAACTTGTCCCTTACACCCATACATAGTTTGTGTCAGTTTGGGTCGTAAGTGGCTATAATACTATAAAGTCTTATGAAAAAAATATGCCGTAAGTAACATTTACCCAAATAGAAACACCCCAAAAGGGACGTATAATGTAGTAGATCGGAAAGTCGGAAAATCGGACTAGACCGATTTAAAAAAAAAATATTAACAAGCTAAAATTATCAGGAAGTAACGTCGGCTATAAATAAAAACTGTTACCTATTTGGTTTTTCCATAAGAAATACTTAGAAGCAACACAGACTTAAAATTCCGGTTGACGTCAATATACTATTTCCCTTGACATGCGATATACTTTGCTAAAAAGTTCGAAAAACAATTGGAACTAACAAACTAGTACATACCTTTCAACCAAGTACCTACTGTTTAAAAAAACCGGCTAAGTGCGAGTCGGACTCGAGCACGAAGAGATCGACGGACGGACAGACGGATGGACGGACAGGCGGTGGCTTAGTAACCCTAAAAAGACAAACTCAAACACAATGCATTTATTTCAATAAAACCATTACTTACAGGTACTTTTAAATATAAAAACAAAAAAAAAAACGAAGTAACAGTACCAACGCATAATAACTTGTGAAAGTAGGTACTGTACTTGCCCATGACAACTTATTGATGCTAATCGCGAGTTTACGTCTACGGCAAATGCTTATTAATAGTTTTGGTTTTTACAGTGCGCAGGAGTCTCCTAGAACATTAGTCATCAGTGCGCTTTATGGTATATAAGTTGAGTGAAACGGCAACAGGGCATCAATTCACTTGTGGTGAAGTGATCAGTGATCAGTGATCCACACAACTCCTCAACATGAAACTGTTCGGTTTGATGGTTCTGGTGCTGGCGGTGTTCGCCATGCTGATGGGCGGCGCCAGCGCTCGTCCGAAGGGCGCGGGTGGGCTCGCGAAAGGAGTTAAAGCTGTTGTAAGTTTACCTTACGGATTTTTATGAGCCTAAAACATTTAGTCCCAACGACTCTTAAGCTTTCATGGTTTATAACTAAAGTTAAACTGTCACTTACGGGATATCTTCCATGATTGTAATGACAGTTTAAGTTTATTTATACCCAAATAAATATTTGTACCCCATAATTCAAACAATCTTAGAGCTCGGGATACTTCATTCTTTTTTTTTTCTGTTTTATGTTTTTCTTTCATTCAAATGTATTAGAATGTGTTACTTAAAACAATTTATTTTGTACGATATTCCCGCCCCTTTTACGTAAATTTAGTTTTAATGCTGCGGACTTTCTCACGAATTAATTAATCCCAGTCCCAAACCTCAAGCCCTGGATCGAAAAAGGTTAGTTATAGGAATTTCTTCAGTGACTTATTTTTGTTATATTTTGTTACAGAAAGCTGGATTCGGAGCGCTCAGCGCCATCGGCACCGGTCACGAAATTTACGAACACATTAAGAACCGCAAGGGTTAAAAACTTATTGTAACTTATATTGTTCATCTTCTGTGATACACCAAATGTTACTGTTAATAAATAAAATGTTATCCTAATTTCATGCTTGATTTGATATACATATTTCCAAATTGCCAAGTTGATTTCCTTCAAACCTGCAGGATATACCTACTAAGACTTTGTGAAAGTCGGCAACTGCTTAAAACATCAAATGTACCATCGTTTATGGATTTCAGAGCACACTTCCAATAACATAGAGGAGATACTAGATGAGGTGCAACCGTAACATGATCGCACAGTTCCAAAAGCAACTTACTTACCTGTTATTAGAGTAGAAAGTGGTTTTAAAACCTTTTATCACACAATTTAAGGCGAAAGAGCCAGGGTAGTACGCGAAATTCAAATTTTCTTACAAATTTTGCAATTTTCTGGTCAGTATCGGGTTGTGTGTGATGTCCTCA
The DNA here is from genome assembly GCA_905147715.2 of Xestia xanthographa. Classification (NCBI taxonomy): domain Eukaryota; kingdom Metazoa; phylum Arthropoda; class Insecta; order Lepidoptera; family Noctuidae; genus Xestia; species Xestia xanthographa. The sequence continues at coordinate 15,087,700 of LR990659.1, read as the reverse complement.
TATAAGTACGAAATTATCTCCAAAGAGGATGTTCTCGTAGCGCCCTAGATACAGCGATAAAATTATCGTTGTTCTTATAGGTTAGCATTTGAGGACGGTTGAGAAATCATGGTCCATCCGAGTGTTACCCATTCAAATCTATTCGGCCGTTAAGGTGTCAAACGGTAACAATACCAATCAGTCAGAAATCCTCGCACAATAGTAGGACTATAATGTAGTATGTATGGTTACAAGACTGGATATGGATTACGGTGTTTAATAGGAATACTAAAAAATAAAGAACAAGAAGCTAGTTTTTCAGATATTATTTTGTACCTTATCACTGTTTTCATATTTAACCCTACTGGTCGAGAATGCCTTGTGTGTGGTATTAAGTCCGCCATGTACCACTATTGTATAAAAAATAAGTGGGAACACAAATTCCCATTAGTGCTACCGTAAAATTGTGTAAAGGAACAGTGCAACTAATGGGACATTTTGTTCCCATTACTTCTACGATTTAGTACTACCTGAAATCTTAGGACTAGTGGGAAAAAAAAAATCCCACTAGTTCTGCCGTAGAACTGTGTAGTAGAACTAGTGGAAATGATCCATACAAAATGGGAAAAAAACGGCCGTTTTTAGCAATTTTTCTAACTGTAACTACAGTGAAGCATATTTTAATGAATTAAATAGACGTCAATAATCTAGAACTCCTAAAGTATTGATTTTGTCGATCAGATTTTATATTAATTGTGTATTTAACGAATTTTTGAAGAATTGCTAAACTTAAGTGGCAGTGGGCAGGGCATAATGCTCGCAGAACGGATGGCCGATGGGGCCGAAAAGTTCTTGAGTGGCGACCGCGAACCGGAAGACGTTGCGTTGGAAGGCCTCCCACTAGATGAACCGATGACCTGGTGAAGGTTGCAGCAATCCGCTGGATGCGAGTCGCACGGGACCGGTCAATGTGGCGACACTTGAGGGCGGCCTATGTCCAGCAGTGGACGTATTTCGGCTGAAATGATGATGATGATGTGTATTTAACGAGTTCTGATTTTCATAAAGTGGCGCTAGTGTAGATGCCGAAGGACGGGGAGGCCTAGTGGTGTTGTGTTGATAATGTCGTGTTGATCTCAAAATGATTAAAATTGTAAAGCTTTAAGCTATTAAGCCATTGGTATAGCTATTAAGTAATTGTCTTGAGGTATGTCATTGGTTCACGACTATTGTATAAAACAAAACTCAAAAGTTATTGTTTTTGTTCTTAATAAAAGTTGATTCCATAATAATGGCGGCATTTTAAATAATCCTATTCATTTTTTACTTCAAAATAGGTAACACAAGGTAAAATATAACTTTAAAGACTTTCCGATCTACTACATATACGTCCCTTTTAGGTTTTTCTATTTGGGTAAATGTTCCTTACGGCATATTTTTCATAAGACTTTATAGTATTATAGCCACTTACGACATCTTACGACCCAAACTGACATAAACTATGTATGGGTGTAAGGGACAAGTTCTCATATTAAAGCAAGAGTAAAGGACACTATCTCCGAAACTATTAAATAAAAGTTATTTTGAGTATTACCAGACAAAAGAAAGCTTTATTTCAAGTTTTTTGCCATAGACATCATAAAAATTGCTTTAAAAATGAAAAAGTTATGGTAGATAATGCATACTTTTTTTGTTTTTTTGCTCGTACTGTAAACCTGTACTTTGTCCCTTACGCCAATTGAATTTATGACCGTCGCCGTATATTACTCAAACAAAAATGAGCAAACTACATAAATGACAAACAATACGATGTAATGTAATGATGCGTAACGGACAAGGTTGTTACTTTGATTTGGCGTAAGCCCAAGCGACATATGACTCAAAAGTCATATGTCGTATGGGACAAAACGGATACTTCGTAAACCTTAAAACAATTTCTATTTTCTTTTTAGTACTTACGTCAAACGTTTGAAATATTTTTTTTAATTAGTGTCCTATAAAGCAAAATGCAGCGTTTTATGTACCAAAATTTCAGGGGTGTAAAGGAATTATTTGAAGAGCTACAGGAATTTTAAGTATGCAGAAAGATAGAGGAGAAAAAATCAAGTACGATGTTACCGACTAGTTTAAGCCGTTGCCGACTTTCACAAAGTCTTAGTAGGTGTAGCCTGCAGGTTTGAAGGAAATCAACTTGCCAATTTGGAAATAGGAATATAAATCAAAGCATGAAATTAGGATAACATCTTATTTATTAACAGTAACATTTGGTGGTTATATCACAGACGATGAACAATACAATGTTGCAATAAGTTTTTAACCCTTGCGGTTCTTAATGTGTTCGTAGATTTCGTGTCCGGTGCCGATGGCGCTGAGCGCTCCGAATCCAGCTTTCTGTAACAAAATATAATAAAAATAAGTGGCTGAAGAAATTTCTATAACTCGCCTTTTTCAGGGTCTGAGGTGTAGGCATTGGGATTAATTCGTGAGAAAGTCCGTAGCAAAAAACTAAATTTACGTAAAAGGGGCGGGAATATCGTATTTATGTTTCTTATAATATTATACTTAACAAAAATAAATTGTTATAACACACTTATGGCTGGCAAACATAAAAATGATAAAAAAAAGAATGAAAGTATTCAGAGCACTGAGCTCCAGGTTGTTTGAGTTATATGGTTAAAATATATTTGGGACTAAATGTTTTAGGCTCATAAAAATCCTTAAGGTATACTTACAACAGCTTTAACTCCTTTCACGAGTCCACCCGCGCCTTTAGGATGAGCGCTGGCGCCGCCCATCAGCATGGCGAACACCGCCAGGACCAGAACCACCAAACCGAACAGCTTCATGTTGAGGAGATGTGTGGGTCACTGGCTACTTCAAGACAAGCGAATGATGCCCTTTTGCCGCTTCACTTAACTTATATACCATAAAGCTCGATAGTGACGTACGTTATAGGAGAATCCCGCGCACTGTAAATACCCTATTCCAAGCATTTGCCTTAAACTTAAGCTCGCAATTAGCATACAATAAATATATACTCGGATACTTTCTTATGCAAATTGTTAGGTGTTTTGTTTTTTTTTTAAGAAGTTAAATATTAATTAAAAACCCATCGTTTTATTATTTAACCATTTAAGTGATTGTTTATTATCTTTTCGGTGTTGGAAGGTGCAAACAAAAAAGTCGTGTTAAATGATAACAAAAATGTATATTCGTTTTATTTATTTATAAAATTATAAAAAAAACTTTAATGAGAATTTTAACGTCACATTCCTACCTAGTTACAAGAAGTTCTCTTGTAATCGTTCGATTTTTTATTGTATACCCACTTACTCTAAGTCAATTCACAATAACATAACAAGGAAAGGATGTTCTAATCTCATAAATAAAATTGTTGATACCCATTTATTAATAGGTATCGGTATTTAGCAGAGTTTATTGAAAACTAATATAAGTATGATTTAGACTTTATGAACATATTTTTTTATGTGACGTCACAATAAATGTAACCCGCATTGAGGTTATAGTTTAAGTGATCATTTTCTTGAAGAAAAGAAGATTGAAACTAAACCTCAATTTAAGATCATTACTACGGATATGTAAACAACTCAACATTAACAACTAAATAATATTTTGTTACACGTCTTATTCAAATTAAAACACTAGGATTGAAATTTTGTATAACTCCCACTTTATTTTCGATGCAGTCAAGTAGACGTTTGCGCCTGGACCCCACAATATTTTGATATATTCCGGTTCCTTCCTCTTAAATTTTCCCACACCGCCATGCAATGTGTTGTTAACAATTCAAATAATTCCGCAAAGTGTCTCGTAGGCGTGAAACCATTTGTTTCTTACTGGCCTACCATATTATTATGGCGTCGCTGCGCTTCGCTAACAAGCGACGGCCTTCCACTTCGCTGTCGACTAGCAAGGCTCCCTTCTTCCTCATACTTTTTTATCCAACGACTTACAATATTCCTCTAGAACAAAAAAAAAGTATTGTTAGGCACCTGTAGAACAAAATACTAAAGTGATCATTCACTCTGCATTTATAAATAAACACTAATTATTTATCTTTTAGGCCTCATGATGGATTTAAAATACAATTAATTAATCCACCAAATTAGGTCACCAAAGAAATTAACAATAACATTAGGTTTGAATTTCTAATAAAAGTTTAAGTTACAATAAAAAACAATTAATTAGTCCTGTCACTAAATAAATTAACAATAATATTAGATTTTAATTTCTAATAAAAGTTTAAGTTACAATTATTCATAAATAAAGTACTCACAAAGTCCGGTTTCTTCAGATATTTGTGTTCTATTAAGACCACATAAGCAGCGCGATAAATAGTCGCCCTTGCCTCAATATTAATATTTGCCTGCATTTTGCAACAACAATACCGCTATCTATTAAACCACACGTCACTAACCAACAACTTCAACCAAACGAAAACGTTCATTCCGGTCAAGTTAAATATTCATAAATTTCAAGTCTACCTCACATAAATCTAAACTCCTTACTTATTTTTCTATGATCTACCTTTCAACTTCACGGAATGTGTGAACAAAGCGAACAAGAGAGAAGAATATAATATTTCTGTTCCATTACTTCCAATTGAGTATAAAAACTGGTAAAAACTTACAAAAAGTCTAAAAGTAACAGTGTGAGATTTGAACACACGGCTTACTGATTCGTTCATAGATCTGCACGCGCCTAACCGCTAGGCTATCTTGACTTATGTTTGCATGTTGAAATTTTGAACTGCAATTACATGTAGACGACAATGTCTATTTTCTTGAAAGTAGAAGGTCGTAAGTCAAACTTAACGTCAAGCTATTGCTTTGTGAGATTGCCACTGGACTTTTGGTCGATACTGTACCTACCCATTAGGTATTCAAGCATTTTTACATATTTGGTTGGTAAAGTTGGGGGTTAATAAACATCTCTGATCAACCTTTTGGGGACTACGGGCGTGAAGTTATGTTATTTAACATGTCTTAGATGAATATTCAGCTCTATCTCCTATTTGGTAACCGTACCAAATAGGAGACTGGTAAAACACTGCACAAAATGAGGACAACTGGGGGTACTGATGTAATGATAACCGGAGAGCCGTTTGAAGTTATGAATGTGGATAAAAAAATATTGGTTAGGTCCAAACAAAAAACTGGTTAGGTCCAAACAAACACCTTCATCTACATAAACTTAAACATAAATTCATTCACTGATACACAACGTACCTATCGCAGAAACCACTGGCTCCTAGAACCATGAAATACATAGCAGAATAGTTTTAGGTATGTAACAAAGGTGTACTGAGAAATACTTATTTTCCCTTAGTAGGTATGTACGTACCTACATTTGTTTTTAAGTTAAAGTCAGTTGTTGTATCATACTGGTAACTTGGTAACATTTTGGCCGACGGGAAATCTCACCGGGCATATAACTTGTCTATTTACAAGAATACTGCGAATATAACAACTAGAAGAACCCCTAATTATTACATAGCTTAATTCACTTTGATGTTATTATTTACCAGCACTGCAAGTAACTAAATAATTGTATATTCTTGAATTCTTTTGTTCACAATTTTAAGCTTTCAAATTTCCTTTGAATGCAAGCCTTTGGATAAAATCGACGACATTTAAAATGTTGTTGTTGTTATTTCAGAACCTTTACAATTATACATCAAACAAGGTGAAACCATATTGGCATAAGTTTCAAAGGAATCTTCTAAATAAATGTAATAAGATTTGTATCAATTTTATTAAAACAAATTCAAAATTAATTTTATAATTTATCCTAATTCCCAATTCTGTAGATATCGTAAAGCAATTAATTAGGTTCTAATATACAAATTGCGGCCTAATTGTAACAGATTGAAGTCTTCAATTTAATTTGTAGTACCAAATCAAAGTTATCAATAAATAAATGGAAATTATGTAAGACCCGGTAACAGGGTTTAGGAAATAAGAAATAATTATCACGAAAATGTCGTCAAGGTACACAGGCTTAATTTTCATATAATAGATAATGTAAAGACTTGTGTGGTGTATTGGAAATATAATGTGTTGCCTAACTTAAATTTATATAAAGTAGATATACAGGGTTATTGGTTAAGTCGACCTAGATCCGTTGAGGGGTTGAAGTGTGCAACATTTTTGACTGATTTGACTATCAAACACCATACCCCAAACTGAACCGTTTTTTAAGAACTTTACTACGTTTACTACTAACCTTTACCGTACCGTACTAACGTTTACTACTTCCTGGGAGCCTTTTATCATTTTTTTTCTATTATATAATAATACCCATAAGTATTATACCTTGTTGGATAGATGAAGAAATGTAGATATTTACAAGCACATTGCCACCAACCTGAAACCGGAAGCGTATTGCCATCAACCGGACACAAATCCAGACTCCGTGGCTGCTACTTAAGGCCCTTCTAACCCTAAAATTAGCAACTATTTGTGGTGGTTCAAACTTCGTTTGAAATACTGTTAGAATAGAGTTCTAATCAGTTGTTACGTCAGTCACTGCGGCCGAATAGTGCGAAATGAGTGTTTTTTGCAATGTACCAAAAATCTATTGATTGGACTAAAAAAATAAAACACATAAGACCTGCTTTATAGTTAGTCCAGTTAGTTTGCAAAGTTTCATGATCTAATTTGAAATACTTTTTGAATACCAGCGGTTTATTGTTCGATTTGGAGGTAATTTTGGATTTTTTTTCTATCGAGAAAAGTTAATGGAATCGTGTTTACGTCACACATATGACTTAGCATTAATCCTCAACTTTAACCATTATAACTCAATGACTTTACCATATATTTATTTAAAAATTAATGCTGCAGTATTTTAGGCGTAACGGAGGATCATGCTAAGCCATTTGAGGGATATATAGCCCTTAATAATGAAATTTGTGATGGAAAAACCCAATAACATTTTGCCCGACCCGGGAATTGAACCCAGGATCTCATGCTCAGCAGTCGGACGTACGATTACTAGATTAACAAGTAATCTAGTTATCCACTTATAATAAAAAATCCATCCATGTCTCAAACACCTGTCTCCACTACAGAATGTTACTAAGAAATCATATCGATCATGGAAAGTACGCAAACAATTATAATGTACAACCGCAACAAAAAACCCGTCAAATGATTTTATCCCTTTGTCTATAACTTTTTCCTTATTACAAAACGTAAGGTACAAATGTACAGTGACGCGCAAACAACAATGTAGGTAGGTATATAGGAGCATCTTCATACTGCCGGAAATTACGCTCGGCGCTGATGACGTGTGGCGCTAGCACGAGCCCTAAGGGCGATCAGTAGGGCTATTACGAAACTTTTTGATCTCCAGTGACCATCAAGCTGCGGTTGTACACCGAACTTTGATGACAACCGAGAATGTCAAAATATTATTACGTATTACACAGAGTGGATATCACTTTACGGTGACTAACAGCCCGGGTACGGTGTAACGTCTTTCACGAAAGCCACTTCAAACTCAGTTGTCATCAATTTGATGTCCATTTAAATGCTGTAAGTCGGCCGATATACTGCTTTGATGTGTTACTTGGGCACTAGGCTTACATAATCGCAATATTAGAAAAATCGATACGAAGGCGTCTGTCAAAATGAGTTACGGTGACTATCAGCCACGATGGGCACCGATGACGTCATATTTGATCGCGACTAGTCATACATAATACGAAACTAACCTTTTGACAGTTATTTGATGGACACCGAGCCCAGTTACTATCATTTCAAGCTGTCAACAGAAAAACGTAATAGGCCTGCAGGACAGGTGGGAAGTGACTGCAAGTATTTAAAACAAAATCTTTGTTTTTCTGACTGTCTCGTTCGTCCTTAGTCGCAAGGGTAACTGAAAGTTTTGGGTTCGATTTCCTGATTAAGCAAAGTGCTATTGGGTTTTCCAAACAGTAATTTCTCAACAGCAGACCAAGGTCTGGATTTGCGCCAGATTGATGACAAAAGACTCGGTTCATGGAACTTGAACATTCTGACCAAATGAGGCGTACTACAGGTAGGGTACAGTTGCGGTCTTTTCAGTTAATTTTTTTTTCGCTTAAATTATGCGGAGACGACCGAGCCACGCCCCCTTAAAGTTTAGGCCTATTAGAAAAGCGTCAATTAGGCGCGCAAAATAACAATAACTCCAGTTTGGCGTGCGTTGTCAGTGCGCTCGGCCGATCGGTATTGCCTTTATTTCTATTCAAAGTCAACGAGGCGGAGCTAGAGAGCGTTTCTACGTTGCGAGTACAAGCAAACATTAGCTTAGTGTTGACCAGGCGGGAGTGTCCCCGATAGTACACCTCTGGCTAACCCTTCAGGGATTACAGGCGTTATGTTATGTTCTCTTCTTTACGAAGTTGGATCGTGAGATAATATCGCAATTACTTCCTATTTAATATGAAGTGTTATGTAATAACACAATTTACCCTACCACGAAGTTTGCGGTTTGATAAATCAAACCAGCAATGGATGATAAAGTTAGGTATGTTTGTTTTGTTATTACGACTCAGTAGTACTAATAAAAACACACGACATAAATAGCTTACTTGTGATATTCTATCACACATAGTGTTGAATTCATGGAAACATTTTCATTTTTCCATGACTTCAACACTTCAACGCTGCGGGTAAGTTTTAGAATCATGTAGGATACTGGATTCATGGAAGACAATTTGCGCATCAATATACGACGTGTTTCCGAACGACATCGATAAACTTCGACCGGTCATTCTCACTGTACTCATCATTATGAACAACTTTTACAATAGGATCCAATCCTGAATCCCAAAAAAAAAACAGCTGTTCCATACATTTTGACGAGTTATGCGAACATAAGTTGTAGGGAACAGTTGATTTTTTTTTCGCGTTTTAGTGGTTGGTCCCATGCTATAAGTTGTTCATAATGATGAGTACAATAACCGGTCGAAGTTTATCGACATCGTCCGGAGACACGGTGAATATCTATCTACACACTAAACAAGCTAGGTTGGAATAGAATAGAATAGAATAATTTATTTGTGTAAAAACATGGTACATTAAGGTCTTCTAGATAGGGTTATGAACTTAAATGTTTCGCCATAGAATGGCGTACAAATATTAGAACATCTTAAATGTAAAATTTTAACATAACATTAATTGGTGTAAATATTAATAATAATGTCTAGATAATAAGAATAGCACTTAGAATTCAGGATTCATATCTATTCGAATAATAGGCAATAGGCAATAGGCTTGCCCCCTAAGTACATGGAACTTTAACATAGCTGGCGAAATATGTATGTACCTACTAATAGATAAACCTCTGCCTAATCTTTCGATGATTATAGCTATGTGATGTTAGGTTAGGTTAAACAAGCAAACTATTGTATGCCTTTATATTTTTTGATGACAATTGATCGTGTTTCTAATACTGATCAAAAACTTCTATGAGACCAACCCAGGTTGGAGTACTAAAAAGGCAGAAATTGAAATAGTACATTGTTACCCTAGGGGTGAAAGTAACTTATTTAGTCCCGAGACGGGGTTTGGTGCCCGAGCGAAGCGAGGGCGCTAATAGTTCGAGGGACTAAATAAGTCTTTAACCCGAGGTAAACACTGTGCTTTTCATTACGAATACAAGGAAAATAAAAATAAAAACATTCAATCAACAAATGAAATCCGACCACGGAAGACCGCTTTCCCGCCTATTTTGCTTTTTTTTCTGTGACCGGCCAGCTATTGAGCCATTACCTATTTTTCATTTTCATCATCGAAAAACTAGTAAATATTTTGCCCAAATCTATGTTATTTAAAGAAATAGTTGAAACTTAATTATAATAAAGTTATTTAAAAAATATATATTCTCTAATTAATACTTAATTGTATGTTATTTGAATTTCACATCGTGGCTGTATAGAAAGTTGGAGCATGGTTCAATAGAAAATGGACTAATTTTTTTTAAATAATTTGACAGCTGTGAGTTGAAAACGATTCTCCCTAGGGCTGAAAAGTATTACTTTCAACCCGCTCCTCAGGCAACTTTAGACCTACTTTCCGAGTATGAGTAATGAAATAGTACATTGTTACCCTAGGGGTGAAAGTAACTTATTTAGTCCCGAGACGGGGTTTGGTGCCCGAGCGAAGCGAGGGCGCTAATAGTTCGAGGGACTAAATAAGTCTTTAACCCGAGGTAAACACTGTGCTTTTCATTACGAATACAAGGAAAGTAAAAAAAAACATACAACTCGAAAAAACTAATGAAGATCGGAATTCGAATGGGGTAGATGACACACCAATCAATTGAGATACTTTTTAAGAGCTGTCAAAACGCGGTTCAACTTTGTCACTGTTTATTCAACTCAATGACTCGACTATTTATTGATTTCAAAGCAACTAAAAATCGAATTTGGCAATTAATTGAAAATAAATCGGGTTTTCAGGCCCAAAATAAAGTGTTTTTTAAGAGAAAGGTGTCTTGGAATTATTGTTTAATGGTGTCATCGACCCTATTGCCGCTTTCCCACCTATTTTGCTTTTTTTTTCTGTGGCCGGCCAGCTATTCAGCCAATACCTATTTTTCATTTTCATCATCGAAAAATGGTAAATATTTTCCCCAAATCTATGTTATTTTAAAGAAGTAGTTCAAACTTAATTATAATAAAGATATTTAATATATATATATATTCTTTAATTAATACTTAACTTTATGTTAATTAAATTTTACATCGTGGCTGAATAGAAAGTTGGAACATGGTTCAATAGAAAAATGAACTATTTTTTTTTAATAATTTGGCAGCTGTCAGTTGAAAACGATTCTCCCTAGGGCTGAAAAGTATTACTTTCAACCCGCTCCTCAGGCAACTTCAGACCTACTTTCAGAGTATGAGTAATGAAAAAAACTTTTCTCATAACTAATAGCAAAAGATAATGAAAGGCCTCCCTTTTTCCTTTTAATTTCAGAAATACGATTTCGGTGGTATCACAGGAATTGTTAACGGAATACATTATTATTTATTGCAATCTAATCTATAGTTGAAGTTTCTTCCCATACATTAAACACGCTTGCATTTAATTCTATTCTTGGTAAAGTATTGTAACTTAGAACTACTCTATTGTATTAGGTATCTAAACTTGTGATAATTGTTCGTTCTTAGCACTTTGTAGTTTGTTTTTAGATGAATAAATCATCATCATCTGCCTAGCCTTTTCCCAAGTTTTATTGGGGTCGGCTTCCAGTCTAACCTGATGCAGCTGAATACCAGTATTTTACATGGAGCGACTGCCTATCTGACCTCCACAACCCAGTTGGATGAATAAATAACATAAGTAATATTTCATGTTGTTAAATAAATTATCGTGTTTTTTTTTTGTATACCCTGGTTTTCCTTTATTATACAGTTAATTAATAATATTGTCGGAAGAATATTGGAATTATGCAGCTTCTCACTTTACCAATAAAGTAAATAGCGGTGAAGTTTACAGACCGGAGTTTCCTAACTTTGGCAAGATAAGGCAAAGTTAAAAACTCCGGCCTTCCTGTTCGAACCTCAGGTTATGTAAATGAACGGTGTTATTCAATATTGGAGCAGTTTTCCTAGTGAAAATCTTGGTATATGAAGAAAATTTATGATTGATGGCTCAAGTTTTAGGAAGCAACACTTCGTTTCAAATAAACACGGTATTGTGAACTTAAGGCCCTTCTAACCCTAAAATTAGCAACTCTATTTGTGGTGGTTCAAACTTCGTTTGAAATACTTTTAGAATAAAGTTCTAATCAGCTTGCGCTACAAAGCGGTTGTTACGTTAGTCACTGCGGCCGAATAGTGCGAAATGAGTGTTTTTTTACGATTTACAAAAATTCTATTGATTGGACTAAAAAAATAAAACACATAAGTCCTGCTTTAAGTTAGTTCAGTTAGTGTGCAAAGTTTCATGATCTAAATTGAAGTACTTTTTGAATACCAGCGGTTTATTGTTCAATTTGGAGGTAACTTTGGATTTTTTTTCTATCGAGAAAAGTTTATGGAATCGTATTTTCGCTACACATAGCATTTATCCTCAAATTTACCATATATTTATTTTTAAATTAATGCTGCAGTATTTTAGGCGTAACGGAGGATCATGCTAAGCCATTTGAGGGATATATAGCCCTTAAGTACTTGTACTAATTGTACTTGTAGCATTTTAAATATCAAAATCACCGATCGAATACGCAACACCATAATACGCTCCAAGACAGGCATCGCCGATGTTGGCGATAAGTCTGCGAGGTTAAAATGGGACTGGGCGGGTCACATTTCCAGAATGTGTCAGGACAGATGGGCCAGAATTGTCACACAGTGGGTGCCTGAAGACGGTCGTCGTCTCCGAGGCAGGCCCAAGAAACGCTGGCGTGACGATTTGGACTCGTTCCTGGCTGATTGGCCGGAGAAGGCAAAACACCGATAGAGTTGGAAAGAAATGGGGGAGGCCTTTGCCCAGCAGTGGGACAGAATAGGCTAACTAAAAAAAAGTACTTGTACACTACAGTGCGCAGTAAAGTGCCGTTTCTATTTTGTATCATCATCTGTCTAGCCTTTTGATATTTTTATTCTTTAACCTGTATTTATTGCACATAAAATATTTTTATTTGTTTATTAGTATTATTTTGTATTATAAATTTATATTCGTATAGGTAACCGTGCCATCACTTTGGGCCCTATCAGAATACCAGCGATGTGCCTTTTGATTGTTTTTTTATTTTTCTCATGTTTACTTTTTATATAATTTTGTCATAATGGGGTAAAGGAGTGAGTTTATTAAGGGGGTTCATGGGTTTTTTAAAATAGATGCGTGGAGGTACATACAAGTCAATACAAACGATTGCAAATATTTGGAGTAACAATTTATTAACATTATTGCAAATTTAACTTAAAAAAAATTTAGGTTATTTAAGGGCATTACATTGCCCAATGACCTTGAGCATGCTGCCCCGTACTAACTTACGACGAAACGACGAGAGAGAGCGAGCGACAGCGGGGGTGCTTGGTGGGGAGTTTTGTAATGATTAACGTTATTGTGGATTATTACAAAATATAAAAATAAATCTGTCAAAATAAACAACACAAATTGTTAAACAGGGTTTTTTCTTTCTTTTAGTATAAATATCATACAAAATGGCCCAGCCGTTCTATAGACAATTTAATATTTAGTTTTAATAAGACCTGTTTTCTCAATTTTTTTGGCAACATTTGGACAAGTTTATAATAACTTTAAACAACACAAAGTGTTTCTCGTATACTCTAGTTTATTTGTATATATTTTTTTATAGTAAAAACATTAAGGAATTCGTCTAGAAATTTCATTTTACCAAGGTCATTGGGCAATGTAATGCCCTTAAACATTAATCAATGAATACTGAGCCGGTGGTAACATTGAAGACGAATCTTGCGAAGATCATGTCTACTGGTGTCTCTGTTGGTAAATCTCGTGGCCTGTTCCAATGACGCCGATCACACCAAGACCGTGTTTCTGTAAACAAAATAAACATTCATTAGAAACATACAGGGTGTAAACAGACTCTTCACGAAGCCGCCAACCAAGCATTCTGTACGTAACTGTACACAAAAATTATTCCTGGGAAACGACTTTTTGTAGGGTGTAAAATCACGTTTTACGGTAAAACTCAATGTACTGCAATCAAAACATTTTGCTGATGGATGGATTGAATATTACAGGGAACGCGGAGGTGTTTAAAGAAAAAAATCTAACATTAAAACATGTATTTAAAAACTTGTGAAAAAGTTGAAACTTTGACCGTTGTATCTCCGAAATTAGAAGGTTTCCAGGTATGAACTAGAACAAAAAAAATATCGCAAAGACGGGGAAAACAGGTGCCTTTCGGCTTCGTTAAGAGTTTTTTTACACGCTTTACGTATGTGTTCTATCTAATAAATCATGGATTTCACTTATTGCTTTTGAGCTAGAAAAGTCTTTTCAGTTCAGACTGTATAAAAACCGTTTATATTTTCAGTAATAAACTAAGGAGCTCGTGGCTAAATAATAACAGCCATTCGGGTCGATCTTCAGGTTAATCCGTGCTTGCCTAGGTTGGTCTGTGGATGGGTGACCACCCATTACATACCGAGTTTCCTCCGTGCCTCGGAAAGCACGTTAAGCTGTTGGTCCCGGCTGTCATTTGTGATCTTTGACAGTCGTTACAGGTAGTCAGTGGCTCAAAAAGTCTGACAACCAGTCTTACCAAGGGGTATCGTATAACCCAGTACTAACTTGGTTGTGGAGGTCAGATAGGCAGTCGCTCCATGTAAAATACTGGTATTCAGCTGCGTCCGGTTAGACTGGAAGCCGACCCCAATAAAACTTGGGAAAAGGCTAGGTAGATGATGATTTTCAGTAATAATTTGTTCTAAGTAAAGTTCGAAATAAGCTACAAAGTAAAACATTGAAAGGGACATAGCATACAACATAATTAAGTTTCTAATAAATTCCCTGCATAAAAAAGTCTACGGCCAAGAAAAGAGCAGTGATTTAAACTATATACTAAGTTGTTTGTTATTTTTTCCCGCAAAAATTACTGTACGGATTTGGATGAAATTTGGTACACAGATAGTTTGTAACCTGGATTTATACATAGGATAATTTTTATCCCCGTAGTTACGTACCGTGGAACAATTACGGAACTCCATGCGAGTCTGACAAAATTAATTACAATTTTCTTGATATAAGTACAAAGAATTTTGTACTAATTAGTCTTTAGAACACGAGGTGGTTAGTTTTAATTAATTATTTGTACTCACAATAACTTTCCCGCCTTTCCTGAGAGCGCCACCGATACCCTTAGGGCTCGCGCTAGCTCCGCTCGTCATCAGCGCCAGGAGAGCCATCACCAGCACGACCAGACCGAACAGTTTCATGATGAAAGGTAAATGTTTAAACAATAAACTGTTAATGACTGTTTGTAGTCGAGGACTAGCTTCAATTGATGTTCCCTCCGTGTCCTGTTGTTCTTTTATACGGTAATATATTCATAAAATGGGAAAAGTCGCTCCTGTAACATCTTCATGTGCCTACTGGGTTTTTTGTGTTTCGTCACTATTTTATTTTATTTCTCAGTAATCTGAATAAACTACGCGTAGGACGAACTATAATTACCTTTACAAATTTCCGCTCCATGCGAAGAATATTAATCTGCAAACACATACAATATTTACTTACTACGAATCCTTGTGTAGGCAGAATTAATATTGTTTTCTATACAAATAAATAAAATTGAAGTGTCTGTTTGTTATATCAAAATAACGGCTTTTACTGAATGCATATGGAAGTCTTTAGGTACGGCTCTTTTAACAAAAACACATTTTTTTCATTTGTATCTGTCACTCTAGTTTGTTCCGGCTAATCTCCGAAACGGCTGGACCGATTTTGACAACATTTAAGTGGCAGATAGCTGATGTTATAAGGGCTAACTAAGGGTACTTAGGCTTCTTTAATTTAAAAAAAAATATTTAGTGTCCGTGCAAAAAAATGTAAGGCCTTGAAATAGTTATGGTAAAAGCTCCAACCAGCCCGCGAAGTTAAAATGTTCTTACGTTTTTTTGCAATTTGCAGGCCAGCGCGTTGTATGTTGATTAAAATATTATTCGCGGCTGTAAGACGTAAGTATCTAGTATGTCAAAAATTGATATTATAACAAAACTAAATCATGCTAAGATTCATCGAACTGTATTATGATTGAAAAAAAAAAACCGGCCAAGAGCGTGTCGGGCCACGCTCAGTGTAGGGTTCCGTAGTTTCCCGTCCGTCACAATAAGTGTTCCCACTTATGATTTTAAAGGTGGGTATCCATTATGTAAAAATGCTTGCATATACGAATATACTACAAACTTAGTCCAGAAATTATTTTGTACAACTTTTTGTCGGTTTTGTACAAAAACTGTTGTTTCCATCAAGTTCAAAATAATTTTCCTAGAAAGTCCTTATAAAGTTCTACTTTCCAGATTTTTTTCATATTTTCTAAACTTATGGTTCAAAAGTTAGAGGGGGGGGGGACACATTGTTTTTTACTTTTGGAGTGATTATTTCCGAAATTATTGACATTATCAAAAAATTAGTTTAAGAAACCCCTATTCATTTTTAAATACCTTTCCAACAATATATCACACGTTAGGGTTTAAATTAAAAAAAAACACTTCCCACTTTACATATAGGGGGGCTACCCTAATAAAACATTTTTTTCCAATTTTTATTTTACCACTTTGTCGGCGTGATTGCTATACATATTGGTACCAAATTTCAGCTTTCTAGTGCTAACGGTCACAGAGATTAAGCGAGGACGGACAGACGGACGGACAGACATGGCGAAACTATAAGGGTTCCTAGTTGACTACGGAACCCTAAAAAGTAGGTACTCACCCATTGTACCTTTAATGTTCAGCATAAGAATAAATGATCCATATGAAAATTGTGATAATTTTCCTTTAATCCTTAAGCTGCTTTATCATAATTGAGTTTTCAAAAATATTAATTACAAACCAACAACTACTCTAACATTTGCATATATATTGGAAACAACGCAACCATCTTTGTTGTAATTAAATGTTAATTGAAAGATTGGCATAAACAAGCATTTGTCCAAATTACATAGAGGTAGTCAAAAATTCAAATGGACGCTTACGTATATTAAAAATGTTTCGAGAAAAAAATAAACTACTTACTATTAGTAGTAACTAAAATAACTAAGGTTCTTGTCTACTGGTAAGCATAACACATCGTTTCCAGACCTCTTCTCTGTAGGTTAGTGGGTAACTACGTATGACGTAAATAAAAGCTTCAATGAAACATCTTTATTAACGAACAATTAACTAGTTACGTTGTCCTCAATCCCACTGTGCTTTTCCGCACAAACTTCGGTTAATCTTAGCGTAAATGACTAAACACGGAAAACCCTCTCGTGTACCGCAATTTTGCCTTTCGTGAATATATAAAAGGGACTTTGAATTCTAATCAATCATCATTCGAAGTTTGCACTTCTTCAGTTTAACAACTGTCAATTGTTTAAACATTTACCTTTCATCATGAAGCTGTTCGGTTTGGTCGTGCTGGTAATGGCTCTCGTGGCGCTGATGACGGGCGGAGCTAGCGCGAGCCCTAAGGGCATCGGCGGCGCTCTCAGGAAGGGCGGGAAAGTTATTGTGAGTATTATTTTCATACTATACATGCAGAATTCCTTTCTGTTGCATCGACTTTGGATTACATAACTTTCTGTAATTCATATCTACATACATAGCACAGCATCATGCTGAGTGGTAACCTATTTGTCGCACACACGACGTGCAAGCTGTCAACTCTTTTTTTAAATTTGCTTTTTGTTTTTGTTCCGTTTTTCTGTTTTCAAATTTTGTATGCACGTCATGTCCCTGCGATGAATAAATATATTTTTTCTTTCTTTCTTCTAATAAGTAGTTCTATACTCGGTATAACCCCTAATTTTTCCATTTGATAAATCCGAACACTAGGCTATTAGATTAATTCAATACTGAGAAAAAATATCTATGTTTTTAATCTTGTCTGAACAAAGCATTTTATAAAACTTATTATTTTTTGTTCTTTCCAGAAACACGGTCTTGGCGCCATCGGTGTCATAGGAACTGGCCACCAAATATATCAGGAATCAAAACAGCAGTAGACAATGTTCTTCACTGCATGCATTTTCCTTCGTCGTGATTCGCGTCAACTGCAACTGGTCACAAGATCTACTAACAGAACCATGACAGGAAGAAATCAACCAAAGATTTAGTTTCTATCATCCACACTCACTGTATAATTTATTGATCATCTTTTGTCATACATCTAAAGTATTAAACAAGTACTTAACTCAAAAAACCTGTAATCTTTTTCTAGACTACCTTTTTCGTTGATTTCCTGTGTTTAGAGCATTACTATAATAATTATAATACCAGCCTATTACTGTCCCACTGCTGGGCAAAGTCCTCTTCTCATACAGAGAACGCTCGAGCATTGATCACCACGCTTGCTCAAGACGGATTGGTGATTTCAGACTTATATTAATTATAAGTCCAGGTTTCCTCACGATGTTTTCCTTCACCGATGTCTGTGATGTCCAAGATAAACTCAGAAAAGTACATAATATGAATTGAAAAGGTCACATTGGTACTTGCCCGGAGTAGAACCCACAACCGTGAGGTTGGTTGTGGGTTCCGGGCAGTATGAGAGCAGGAGCAGGTTGAGCAGCATGACAGGCGAGACTTTAAGGCCCTTCTAACCCTAAAATTAGCAACTCTATTTGTGGTGGTTCAAACTTCGTTTGAAATACTGTTAGAATAAAGTTCTAATCAGCTTGCACTACAAAACGGTTGTTACGTCAGTCACTGCGGCCGAATAGTGCGAAATCAGTGGTTTTTTAACCGACTTCTAAAAAAGGAGGTTTCTCAATTCGACCGTACTTATATACATATGTTTTTTTTTTATGAGTTTTCGCGGATAACTTCGTCGTTTATGAATCGGTTTAGATGATTCTTTTTTGGTTTGAAACCAAGGTCTGATGATGGCATCCCAGAGAAAACGACAAGAACCTTCGAAAATCGTACTGGTGACTAGTGCGTTTGTTAATTTTTTCACTAAGTATTTTAAAGCAGTACTCTTTAATGCGGTCTGGAGTCGTTCTGATGAAAGATTTTTTTTTCTTTTCTTTTAGATTTCCGAAAGACAGTCGAGGGAACTTCTCTATACGATTTACAGCAATTACCTGGTGTTTGGGCTTGACTAATTTATATTGATGAGAACTATTATATACACCTAGATGGGCTATAACTGTCATCAGGGGTCTGATGATGAAGATGAAGGACAGTCAGGGGAACTCTTCAATGGTTTACAGTAGCTAACTTGAGTTTGAACTTAATTCATTTCTATTGATGAGAACTTTGCACCCATATGGGTAATAAGTGCCATTAAGGTCTGATGATGGAGACCATAGACAGTCGACGGAATTCCTAATTTATTTTAAATTCTAATTTTATTAGGAATTTATTATTTATAGCAAATATTTATATAGGATACATTACACCTAAAAATGAAAAATTAAAAAACTTTTTTGCAATAAATAAGTAAAAAAAGTAAGTAAATTATTCAGTTTTTTGTTTTTTTTTTTAAGTCGGTTTTATATTTTGCAAAACTATTTTTGGCGATTTAAAAAAAATCTATTGATTGGACTAAACAAATAAAACATAAGACCTGCTTCATATTTAGTTCCGTTAGTATGCAAAGTTTCATGATCTAATTTGAAGTACTTTTTGAATACCAGCGGTTTATTGTTCGATTTGGAGGTAACTTTGGAATTTTTTTCTATCGAGAAAAGTTTATGGAATCGTATTTTCGTCACAATAGTACCTAGCATTAATCCTCAACTATACCATATATTTATTTTAAAATTAATGCTGCAGTATTTTAGGCGTAACGGAGGATCATGCTAAGCTATTTGAGGCATGTTAGGCCCTTAACTCCTGGGTCATCATTATTAACTTATTGAAATATATGGTACTTAATGCATCTAAGAAAACTAAATAATTTCGTTCATAATATGAATAAAACATATTAACTCCACATACCTCACTTGTATCTTCGAGCCATTTTATGATTTTTAGGGTTCCGTAGTCAACTAGGAACCCTTATAGTTTCGCCATGTCTGTCCGTCCGTCTGTCCGTCCTCGCTTAATCTCTGTGACCGTTAGCACTAGAAAGCTGAAATTTGGTACCAATATGTACATTAAACACGCCGACAAAGTGGTAAAATAAAAATTGGAAAAAAATGTTTTATTAGGGTAGCCCCCTTATGTGAAGTGGGAAGTGATTTTTTTTTTAACTTCAACCCTAACGTGTGATATATTGTTGGAAAGGTATTTAAAAATGAATACGGGTTTCCTAAAATCATTTTTTGATAATGTCAATAATTTCGGAAATAATCGCTCCAAAAGTGAAAAACAATGTGTCCCCCCCCTCTAACTTTTGAACCATAAGTTTAGAAAATATGAAAAAAATCTGAAAAGTAGAACTTTATAAGGACTTTCTAGGAAAATCATTTTGAACTTGATGGAAACAACAGTTTTTGCACAAAAAAGACAAAAAGTTGTAAAAAATAATTTTCCAGAAATTATTTTGTACAACTTTTTGTCTGATTTCTGTTTCTTTTTGTCTGATTCTTTAAACTCATAAGTGGGAACACTTATTGTGACGGACGGGAAACGACGGAACCCTACACTGAGCGTGGCCCGACACGCTCTTGGCCGGTTTTTTTTAGAATCTTTACATTACTCTTCCCGTGATCTAAAAGCTGACTTTTACCTTGGCCAGAAGTTAAGCATTGCCACCTGACGTGACGTAGCAATGCCGCCAATCTCTTTCACACGTTAGCAACTGACATTCTCGGATGTTTTGTTAGTTTAGATAATTTTATAAAATAGTTAGTTACCAATATAATCGTACATATTTAGCCATAAAAAAGAATCGCCTGTTAACTTAATAACCTGTGTTTAGCACATGCTATGATTTTAAGACCTGACTTTTCCACAAGATTAACTGTTAAAATAAGTGTAAGATTAAGTGGGCCGTATGGCCGTTTGGCCTACATTTCACCTGTGCAAGCTATTGAACAATTTATAAACCTGGAACATCGACAACATTTTGAAATCGATGAAATGATGTCAACGTTGCTCTCACCTAAACATTGAGATAATAATCATTTTCCGCGGGGAAAAATATATTCACCAAAATACATTAAAAAGTAGGTATTATGGCCTGAAGTTTTATCACGACAGACTCCACATAAGTTAGCGACGTTAGACGTCAACGATGCTAGCATCGTTGACGTCTGCCAAGCGTTTTCCAGTTGCGATGGGTTTTCAGTCTAACCGAATGCAGCTGAATTCCAGTATTATTATAGAGGTATTTCGAGGGATCTCCGCTGGTAGGTAGTTCGATACATTTTGGAGAGACTGGTTGTCGATGTTTCAGGTCACGTTGCCACAAAATAAAAACGTATTGCAAGCATAACGACATAATAATGTGTCTGAGACTCAAAAAATCCAAGGCTTTATGCCATCACTTACCCGTACTGAGTACAGGCCACGCCCTTTCACAAAGATATCTGAGCAGCAGTAGCGATATTATAGGCTGATTATGCATTCTTATTGTCATATAATTATATTAGTTAATGATGATGGCTCTCACGAATAAATTATAATATCAAAAACAATGAAAAAAGTTAGAACTTAGTCCAGTCGACTACATTCAACAAACACGATCAGTTCTCAACTTGTGCAGTTTCCAGTCTAACCAGATGCAGTCGCAAAGTCAGCGAATTGTAATAATCGCTGTACTGTAACTCAGACGCATAAGCATGACACATACGTATTGAATCTCCACGCTGCTACTGACAATTTTGTGCTGGAAAACCGGATAACACTTTAGAAGGATAAGGGAGAAGGTGTATGTTCCTGTACATTTCTTCATAGAAAAGGGAGGATCCTCCCACTAGACGGGTGGTGTGGCTGGTCGGCCACTGCCCGAAGGATATTGTAGGGCTTTAATCTTGCTTGACATGAGGGTTTTCTCGTGACGTCAGATATGATGCTTTCGTTGTATGTGGCGTTGGGAATATACAAGAGGTAAAGCTCGACAGGGATTGAAGGACAGTTTGTCACTGGAAAGAAGCTCCTGTTTATCATCTCTTGACTAATATGCATGATATAAATATAATTTATAGCCTATAGCACCCACGAATAATGTAGCTTTCTGCCTGTAAAAACAAATTTAGAATTGGATCATTAATTCTGGAGATTAAACCCCTACATGCAAACTTACAAACAAATTTTACTTCTTTATTTATAAAAATATTAGTATAGACCTACTGCTTTGCTCAAGGTAATCTCGGTACGTCACGTTTTTGATGCTTGATTAAAACGTTCCTACCGTACACTAACTTGGATTATATATCTCACGCTTTTACTATGGATAAGCCGTCGTGTGCGTCAGTGGGAGTTCCCTTCGGGTAAGTGCAAAAAAATTAGATTTTTTTTATACAGCAAGAATATGAATCGCCAAAACCTGAGTAACAATGTAATTCCTTGCAGGTGTCGAAGATAAGAAATTATTTAAGATTTAACCTTAGCTAAGGAACTAGACAAAGATAAATATAAACTGAATCATATTGGTAATTGTGTAAAATAAAATTTTCATTACCTATAGAGAAATAATTTATTTAAATAAATGGCTAAAATATGCTAAAACTAAATAGCAAGTAAGAAGCGGAGGAACATTTTCTACTGCTGTTTTGATTCCTGATATATTTGGTGACCGGTTCCTATGACACCAATGGTGCTGAGACCATGTTTCTGAAAAGAAAAAAAAACATGAAAAAATCTGACGTAGGTTATATGGCACGTAAACTTTATTAAGAAGAGCAAATTGACTATATACATTTTTAATTTAATCCTATTAAAAAAACTAAAATCAATAAACTATAAATAAACGTTGGGGAGGAGGATTTCGATCCTCCGCCTCAACGCTGTCAGCTGGTAATAAGCCCAAGAGACTGGGAGCGTTGCCATGTTGTAAACCTCTGGCCAAAGTAAAAGCCAGCTTTTGGGTCACGGGAAGTTTCAACTAGGTGTTTTGAAATTACCTCAATCATTTAGTACCAGGGCCAACTTCGTACACTACCTGAATCTCTTACGTTCAAAATCCTTAGAAGACAAGGTCTACTTAGGATGAAAAGACTTATAAAATCCATAGACGAAAACTTATACAAAGGGAAATTATACTGTTATATACTTAATGACGTCGTTACAGTAATATTAAGATAATCATGAAAGTATGACATTCATTAAATACTCACAATAACTTTCCCACCCTTTTTGAGAGCGCCGCCAATACCCTTAGGGCTCGCGCTAGCTCCGCCTGTCATCAGCGCCAGGAGAGCTATCACCAGCACGACCAGACCGAACAGTTTCATGATGACAGGTAAATGTTAAAACAATTGACTGTTGTTAAACTGAAGAAGTGCAAACTTCGACTGATGATTGATCAGAATACAAAGACCATTTTATATATTCACGAAAGGTAACATTGCGGTACACGAGAGGGTTTTTCGTGTTAGTCATTTACGCTAAGATTAACCGAAGTTTATACTAAAAAGCACAATGGAATTGAGGATAATGTAAGTGGAACTGTTTAATTGAAGCTTTTATTTACGTCATACGTAGTTACCCGTTAATGTTACCTACTAATAGCAGATCCATCGGTGTAAAAACTGACTGTTTTACTAACGAATGGATCACTTTCAAAATTCTGACGACTTTTTAAAAAGATGGAACAGTCCGTGTTTTCCCAATCATCCGGTGAAAATAAAGACCATCATGTTATATTCTATACAATACGTGTATTCAAATAAATAAAATTGAAGTGTTTCTTTGTAATATCAACATAGCAGCTTTTTACTGAATGTATATGACAGTATATACTACTATATACGAGTACTACTACATACTTACTATATACGGTACTTGTAACAAAAAGGACATTTTAAGTCTGTCTGTTAGTTCCGGTTAATCTCCGAAACGGCTGGACCGATTTTGACGGGACTTTTACTGGCAGGTGGTCCCATCGTAATGGAACTCTAAACTGTCTTCTTTTAAATAATTTTCACCGCCTTGGCTGTCCAATTTTCAATTGAGGTTGGCAGATACTCTATTTTTTTTCAAATTCAAATTATTTTAGTTCATCTAAACCTCATATATGGCACTTATGAAACGTAAGATGAAAGGTACACGGTTCAAATTGGTTGTTTCGTATGCAGAAGATCCGGCTGGGTTTCACAATGTTATTAGGTTAATACAGTGTAAATAAAGTAAACAGTGTAGGCATGACAAGAAGTGGGTACCAGGATACCAGGGTATAGGCATGTACTTAACAAAAACTTGAAGTTCTGAATGTGGGAGAAACAGATTCATACGCGAGGCGTGACATATGTAGAAATTAAAAGTTATATTTTGCGCACGTAACGTGAATATGCCAAATACTCGTACAAACTATCATTCAGGTCATTGAGCTTTTTTGCGCACAGTCTATTCAAATTACTGGGAAATAAAAAACCCTGTAGGTCCAAGAAGATGTTCGTGGGGTGACTTACGTGTTATAGAGATTTTGAAGGTTCCTGCAAACACATTATCGATTAATTCGATAGGTACTATAAAATTCAAGTATCTATGAATATTTATTAGTTTTTAGATCAGATCTTGTAGGTCTGTACTTTAAACAACTATTCCTTGAGAGTGGGTTGGAAATCGACTTCCTGAAAATATAAACTAAGCGATCGTTGACCAGTCTAGAAGTATAAAAGTCTTGAATATTTCTGAGGTGAAATAGGGGATGACAGTTTGTATGGAAGTTCGTCATTTTAGGCATACAGCCTCGATGGGAATCCCCACCGACACATGGTTTAACGTAATAGTTAACGAAAGTAAGCCATTTTAATCAATCAGCCAAAATATGGTGTTCTGGGAGTAGTTTGAGCGATGAGAATATTTGCTGGCTGGTGCGTCATTCCTGAAAATAACTATCCTTTGATATCTTGGTCGAGTTGTGGCGGCATTACCACGTTACGCCACATACGAACCGGCTGCGCTTCATATCTGTCGTCACGCAAAATGTTTGCAGAGTCATTCACTAGATTGGGAAATACACAATAGGCCCTACCACAATAGGGAATGTGCATACATTTTCTTCTTTTTATTTCGATTCGGAATGTTAAAGTACCATAAAAATAATGACAAAAAGCGAAAACAAGACATAAATCGGCCAAACAACACAAAAGTTATAACCATTTAAACTTTTGTTTCTATCTCTTTCTAGATAAACGGAATTTAGTATGGATTTTGTACGTCGATGCAGCGAATGACGTCATTCGCTTTATCGGATCTCTCTGTCTATTCAGCAGTTTCAAATGCTTATAACTTAGTATTTTTTATAGATATTAAAAAATAATTTCACTTTGCTATTTCTGAAGTTAATACGCTTTGTTTAGAGTGATAAAAAAAAGATCATGCATATACCCTATTATCGGGCACCAGACACAACATCGGCATCGTCTGGAGGATTCTTTCTTTTCTACGGTCAGGAACTTACACCCTTAACGAAACCGAAAGGCATGCTTGTTCTCCCTGTCATTGCGATCATTTATTTTCTTCTGGAACATACCTGGGAACCTTCTAATTACA
Organism: Xestia xanthographa; assembly: GCA_905147715.2. Classification (NCBI taxonomy): domain Eukaryota; kingdom Metazoa; phylum Arthropoda; class Insecta; order Lepidoptera; family Noctuidae; genus Xestia; species Xestia xanthographa. The sequence continues at coordinate 15,062,403 of LR990659.1, read as the reverse complement.
GAGATATTGATGGTCAAAGTTCCAACTTTTTCACACGTTTTTTTTGTAATACTGTTTTTAAATTTATAACATTATTTTAATTTCCTCCGTGCCTCAGAAAGCACGTTAAGCCGTTGGTCCCGGTGGTCATTTGTGATCTTTGGCAGTCGTTACAGGTAGTGGCCCAAAAAGTCTGACAACCAGCCAAGGGGTATCGTATTAACCAGTAGGGCTAACTGGGTTGTGGAAGTCAGATAGACAGTCGCTCCATGTAAAATACTGGTATTCAGCGGCATCCGGTTAGACTGGAAACGGACCCAATAAACTTGGGAAAAGGCTAGGCAGATGATGATTTTAAATACCTTCATGACCCCCGTACTATTTATTCAATGCATGAATCAGCATCATGTTGTGAGTGTTACCGCAAAACGTGATTTTTCAACCCAAAAAAAAAGTTGTTTCCCAGCAATAATTTTTGCGTCGGGTTACTTAATTTCATATAGGTACATCATAGTTAGTTGACGGCTTTGTGAATGGTCCGTTTATAGCATGTAATAAGATGTCTTTTCTAGAACAAAATTTCAGTAGCAGCTCGGAGATTTAATACTCATGTGTGTATCAGGTCCTCGAGACCTCTGAGGGTTTGTTACAATTGGCTGATTGTTCTTAATTTTGTCTCACAGATCTAAGATATACCTACTCACATAAAACTGGAAAGTATAGTGAATGACAAGTCGATATAATTTATCAATCGATTTACTGCACATAGGATAGCACATCACATCATTCTCTTGCCCTTTTCCCAATTAATTTGTAGTCGGCGCAGCATGCGGCATGCACTGCCAAAATAGGGGGTACGTTCAGATACCAATGTATACGTTTTTACAATAAACTTCCGAGCCAAATTCAAGCACTAAGCCTAAATAAATTCAAATCGTTTATAAAACGGAAGCTGTGCCTGAAAGCCTACTATCATGTTAATCACTATCTCGAAGATAAAAAGGCTTTGGATTAAGCTGCTCCAATGAAATTTGCTCTGTGAATGTCGAAGCTTCGGACTTCGCTTGTTTATTATTTATTCCTTTCTTTTCCTTTTTTTATTTTTTCTTTTCCTTTTTTTTATACACTCTGACATTTAATGTTTTGACATGTATTTTATTATTTTTTATACACTCTGACATTTAATGTTTTGACATGTATTTTATTATTTTTAACTTTTTTTATTTTTTATTATTTTATTTGACATTTACTGATTTGACATGAATACTTATTTTGTTAAGTATTTCACTTTTTTTTTTAACATCATTGTGCCTTTTAATGATTTTTGTGATTTTTATTTACTTTCTTTTTGAATAGAACTTGTTGTGAATTTTATATGATTATTGTGAATGTGGGGACCATGTGGGTCACATTTATATTTATTGTTTATTTTTTCCCACAACTGTCTGACAGTTTGAGTACTCTAAGCGACCTACCCAAATGTCCTTTCTTTGGTATTGTTCGTCGTTTCGTTGAGCTCCTTGAGTTATAAGTCGAGCTACACGTTAACTGACAAATGCTTGCACTGACTGGACAGGTCCACTCAAAACTGTATGGTTCTTTCTTCAAAAGACCATATCAGACACTAATCTGCATAGTCCTCATGTGAATTGAGCAAGATTGTCTGGACTTTAAAAGAGACTATGACCTCTGAGTTTGTTTCGGCTGTTTCTTCTCAGAGTATAGTCAGGTACGAAACACCGGCCCCATCTAGTTTTAAAAAATTACGTGTAAAAGTGTTTGTAAAAACCTACTTGCAAAATAAACATCATTTATCATTTATCATTCATTCTTAACACAGTCCATCCATTGTTTCTTTGATCTTTCTCTACTCATATGCACATAGGATAGCATAAGCCGCTTATAATGTTTCTACTTTTTTTTTTTTTTTTTTTTCGGATGGGAAATCATCAAATAACTCCTCCCGCTCTGGGCGGAGCAGAAGGGAGTGTCAGACTTTTACTGACTAAAACTCATCCATGTTCCTTCATCGCCCTTTGTGTTCCGGGGCCGCGGTATCTCTTTCGAACAGTCCCGCAACCAAAGCAGGCATCGGTCCTTACGGACCCCTTCCCTTTTGCTGACTCTCTTTGAGGCGCACGTGGAACACGAACGCGCCGTCGACACGGCCTGTCGTCATGAGACGGATGGACGGCGAGCTAGCCCATAGCCCACCGTCCACAGGCCCGCGCCTACGTGGCCCTCGACGCCCGCGGCGTCTCTCGCGGTGGCCGGGACGTTGAGAGGTTCTCTCCCTCTCACGTTCCGCCACCTCCTTCTCTAGCATTACTGCTTCGCAGAAGGAGGTGACGGCGTCCCATTCCGTCTCGCTCCGGACCATGGCTTGCACCAGGGCCGGACGCGAGAGGTCGCCGCCGCCGATCGCCGCTTCGAGGACACGGCGGTGCTCCGCCCACGCGGGGCACACCTCCACCGTGTGTTCCACCGTGTCCTCCGGTCGATCCTCACAATGGAAGCACCCGGGCGTTTCCTCCCGCCCGATTCGGTGCAGGAACCTCCCGAACACTCCGTGTCCGGTGAGGACCTGCGTCAGGCGGAAGGTGAGGACGCCGTGGCGTCTCTCAAGCCACTCCTCAAAGAGGGGACTTATCGCCACTATCGTGGCGTGCCCTGCACGGGGTTGCGACAGTCGCTCTCTCCATGTCGCCATGATAATGTTTCTACTTGCAGGGGCTATTAACTAACACTCTCTCATACATCCTCTCAGTGCAGGGGAGTGGTTTGTAATCAGTGCGGGTAGATGTTACTAATCTTACAATAATTGGTTCTGGGATATGCGCTGTTTTAATCAACATTTTGAAAATTCAACATCTTTACATAAATTTTCGATTCCATGTAGAATGCGAGTTATAGAACTAATACTACATTGAACTTTGAAATAAAAATGCAGTTCTGGTGTTCAATGTGGTTTTGGTTTCAATATTTGGGTGGTAACAATGTCAATAATAAAATGTTGTTGTTATTTAAAAATTACAGGTTTTTTCAGTGGTGTGCCTATCATTATTTGTACATTTTGATTATAGAAAATAAATCTTTGGATGACTTCTTTCTGTCATGGTTCTGTTGGTAGATCTTGTGACCAGTTGCAGTTGACGCGAATCACGACGAAGGAAAATGTATGCAGTGAGTGAACATTGTCTACTGTTGTTTTGATTCTTGATATATTTGGTGGCCAGTTCCTATGACACCGATGGCGCCAAGACCGTGTTTCTGGAAAGAAAAAATAAAGAAAACTTTTTATAATTGTTTTTCCAATAAAATTAACAAGTACTTTTTCTCAGTGTTGAGTAAAGAAAATACCCTGGTGTTCTGATATATCAAAAGTAAAAAAAATCAACTAATTACAAAACAAGAAGTTTTATAATTAGTTGATTTCTACGATTTTTTAAAAGTAAGTCATCAAATCCAAAGTCGATACGAATAGTTGTTTGCTGAATAAAATAATACTCACAATAACTTTCCCGCCTTTCCTGAGTGCGCCGCCGATGCCCTTAGGGCTCGCGCTAGCTCCGCCCGTCATCAGCGCCACGAGAGCCATCACCAGCACGACCAGACCGAACAGTTTCATGATGAAAGGTAAATGTTTAAATAATTGACAGTTGTTTAACTGAAGAAGTGCAAACTTCGAATGATGATTGATCAGAATTCGAAGTCTCTTTATATATTCACGAAAGGTAACATTACGGTACACGAGAGGGTTTTTTTGTGTTAGTCATTTACGCTAAGTTTACGCACGCTAGTACAGAAAAGCACAATGGATAATAAGGATAAAGTAAGAACAACTGTTTCAAATGTTCCATTAAAGCTTTTACGTCATGCGTAGTTACCCACTAAAGTACCTAGTATACTAGATCCTCAGGTGTAAAAACTTATAGTTTTACGAATGAATAGCTTATTTTTAGGGTGCCGACAGACTCCTCCATTTTTTACTGCATGTTAATTATACGGACTAAATGAAAATGCATGATAGCCATTTTTGTTTAAAAATTCTTCGTTATCTTTATTCAATTCAATTTATTTATTTTAGTCAGACACAATAATCCATAATTTTGTAAGTAAACATAATGTTAGTAAATAAAAAATCAGAGACAAATAAATACACAAACACAATAGGTACTATTAATACTAAATTTACCAACAAAATAATGTTAAATTAACCCAATAATTTGTAATTTAAAAAAAAATTGAAAGTGTCCACAATTAAATAAAATATTGAGTAAGGTAATATGAGATCTAAATTATAAATTCATTAAAATGACATGAATAAAATAAAAATACAAAGAGGAGAAATGTGAGATGTTAGGCGAATTGGATATAGGTACTTATGACACACGAGGCGCCCTCGAGACTAGTGGTGCTTATTTTATTCCCTTTCACTCCAAGGCTAATAATATACTTATAAAAATACAAAAGACAGTCAACATTATATTTTAACTCCATACAACCATGCAAACTTGGAATTCCCAACTGCCCATCTACAAAACAGCGTCTTTACCTAATTGTGACATCAAGACATTCATCTTGATCTTTTGCGGTCGTTACCGTTTGTTTCGCTAGCTCAAATGCTTATTTATTTGCGGCATACATGAAGTGCTATCATTAAAGTAACAAAATTATACAAGACAGAAAATCATATAATTTAGAATAATCAGGTCCTCTTTAATTGCAGGTATTGTAATTATTCCAGGACCAGGAACTCCTTTTGTTAAACCCCTTTTAGATTAAGTACCGGGATAAAAAGTAAGGGTTTACGTCGACCAATTTCCCTTAAATCCTTTTATCCACCTTAGCCTAATTAAGTCCCGAAAAATATAAATTATAAACAAACAGCCACTCTTGTGTTTGCATTTATATTGAGAATAACATTTTAATCGTCTTTATTTTCACCGGAAGGTGGGAAGGAAAGGATAGCAAACGATGTTTCATCTTTTTAAAAAACGTTAAGACCCTTCTAACCCTAAAATTAGCAACTCTATTTGTGGTGGTTCAAACTTCGTTTGAAATAATGTTAGAATAAAGTTATTCAGCTTGCACTACAAAGCGGTTGTTACGTCAGTCACTGTGGTCGAATAGTGCAAAATGAGTGGTTTTTTGCAATTTACAAAAAATCTATTGATTGGACTAAAAAAATAAAACAGATAAGACCTGCTTTATAGTTAGTTCAGTTAGTAAGCAAAGTTTCATGATCTAATTTGAAGTACTTTTTGAATACCAGCGGTTTATTCTTCGATTTGGAGGTAAATTTCGATTTTTTTCTATCGAGAAAAGTTTATGGAATCGTGTTTTCGTCACACATAAGACTTAGCATTAATCCTCAACTTTACCATATATTTATTTCAAAATTAATGCTGCAGTATTTTAGACGTAACGGAGGATCCTGCTAAGCCAAAAAACCACTCATTTTGCACTATTCGACCACAGTGACTGACGTAACAACCGCTTTGTAGTGCAAGCTGAATAACTTTATTCTAACATTATTTCAAACGAAGTTTGAACCACCACAAATAGAGTTGCTAATTTTAGGGTTAGAAGGGCCTTAACGTTTTTTAAAAAGATGAAACATCGTTTGCTATCCTTTCCTTCCCACCTTCCGGTGAAAATAAAGACGATTAAAATGTTATTCTCAATATAAATGCAAATACAAGAGTGGCTGTTTGTTTATAATTTATATTTTTCGGGACTTAATTAGGCTAAGGTGGATAAAAGGATTTAAGGGAAATTGGTCGACGTAAACCCTTACTTTTTATCCCGGTACTTAATCTAAAAGGGGTTTAACAAAAGGAGTTCCTGGTCCTGGAATAATTACAATACCTGCAATTAAAGAGGACCTGATTATTCTAAATTATATGATTTTCTGTCTTGTATAATTTTGTTACTTTAATGATAGCACTTCATGTATGTCGCAAATAAATAAGCATTTGAGCTAGCGAAACAAACGGTAACGACCGCAAAAGATCAAGATGAATGTCTTGATGTCACAATTAGGTAAAGACGCTGTTTTGTAGATGGGCAGTTGGGAATTCCAAGTTTGCATGGTTGTATGGAGTTAAAATATAATGTTGACTGTCTTTTGTATTTTTATAAGTATATTATTAGCCTTGGAGTGAAAGGGAATAAAATAAGCACCACTAGTCTCGAGGGCGCCTCGTGTGTCATAAGTACCTATATCCAATTCGCCTAACATCTCACATTTCTCCTCTTTGTATTTTTATTTTATTCATGTCATTTTAATGAATTTAAAATTTAGATCTCATAATTATTACCTTACTCAATATTTTTTTTTTTTTTTTATTTCAATTGTGGACACTTTCATTTTTTTTTTAAATTACCAATTATTGGGTTAATTTAACATTATTTTGTTGGTAAATTTAGTATTAATAGTACCTATTGTGTTTGTGTATTTATTTGTCTCTGATTTTTTATTTACTAACATTATGTTTACTTACAAAATTATGGATTATTGTGTCTGACTAAAATAAATAAATTGAATTGAATAAAGATAACGAAGAATTTTTAAACAAAAATGGCTATCATGCATTTTCATTTAGTCCGTATAATTAACATGCAGTAAAAAAATGGAGGAGTCTGTCTAACCTAATTTAATTTTCGATTTCAGTTAGAGACTGCGGAAAACTGAACATTTCGGTTTGTTTACACGCACTGAAAAAAAACGATTTATACAATACTATTATCAATTACAATACAATATTTATAATACTATTATAAAATTAAGCAATTTATAATAAAACCAATTTAAAATTGTGTTAGTGTAGGACAAACTTTAAATTTATGTAGAATTTGTAATCTATTAATGCATGAAAAAAAAGGCTTTTTTATTTATTTACACGCACTGAGAAAAACATGTGCATAGAGTAGAACCAATAAAATACTCGAGTCTGTAATAATAATAATAGCCTTTATTCAGATCAACTTAACCTAATAACATTATTCAAAAGCAAACTTAAAACTTATTATAATATTTGCTGCTTTTTTTTATCTTTTGCAATCTGTTTGCCAATCGGCAAAGGCCTCCTCCAACCTTTTCCATTCTGATATTTCTAGAGCCACTCTGTTTCACATCACTCCTTTCACTTCTCTTAACTCTCTGTATGCTTTTTAGGGTTCCGTACCCAAAGGGTAAAAACGGAACCCTATTACTAAGACTTCGCTGTCTGTCCGTCTGTTCGTCTGTCTGTCACCAGGCTGTATCTCATGAACCGTGACAGCTAGACAGTTGAAATTTTCACAGATGATGTATTTCTGTTGCCGCTATAACAACGAAGACTAAAAACAGAATAAAATTAATATTTAAGGGGGGCTCCCATACAACAAACGTGATTTTTTTGCCGTTTTTTAATAATAATGGTACGGAACCCTTCGTGCGCGAGTCCGACTCGCACTTGGCCGGTTTTTTGATTCCACCTCTTTTACTTATATTTTTTGTATAATTTCCATTCTGTTTTGTTTTCTGTAATTTCTTATGCCATCTATAATTTGTTCACTAATTTCCTTTAAATGTTATCTTTTGTACTATGTATCTTTAGTGCTAATTAAGTGGTTTCTCGCTTCTAGTAGTTTTGTAGTACCTATTCGTTGTTAGCCATTTTTTCAGTTCAGTTTTGGTATTTGCTATAGTTGTATTTGGGTTGTTATGGTATTTTGTATCGAATTGTATCTTTCTTGTGTTCCTAATTCTCTAAAATTGTTAACACACAATATTATTTCTTTTTTTTTCTGTTTTTTTTTTTTATTGTGTAGTTTTAAGTTTTTTTTATTTTTTTCTTATTTTGTTGTGTGCAGTCTCGGGTACTCTCTTATATGGTAAAATATGTAATCTGGATAGGATATGATATTTTCTTTTTACTTCATTGAGGCCAACAATATCCCATTTGATGTGGGTTAAAGCATTTATGAGTTCTGTACGGTATTTTATTCACTTTTCTGGGTAAGTGCTTCGAGTGCTGCGATAAAGATTTTAGATTTTTGCTGTTATTGTTGTCACTTATTGTTGGAGGGTTGTGGTCTCTTTCCCCCACGAGGACCAGTCGGCTTGAGGGAGGTTGGTGTATTCTTGTTTCCTTGTTGCCAGTTTCTTCGGTTGGTTTTGGTTTCCGTTTACCGATTATTAATTGTTATTGTTTTTCTGTAGTAGATATATTTGAAAGAGAGTTAGACCTACCCCGCATCTTATCGAAAGCATTTGTCCTGTTTGCTTTGATTGAAGCTACATCCTGTTGTTTTTTGGGTTGGTTAATGGGTGCTAAGGGGTGATAAGCAGTTGGTGAGGTGGATGATTCTCTTTTTCGTTTTTCTTGGTTCTTTAAATTCTGTATAACGATTAGTTTGTCATATTGCAAATAAGTTTTATTGCCTTTTTCCTTTTTTTCAGCTAGCTTGGCTTGTAGCGTTTTCCGCTTTTCCAACAATTCCTTTGAGTAATCTTCACTGATATTAATTTTGCTCAGGTTCTCTTTGTTTTTAATAATTTCGTTCTTTTTCCATTTGTTTATAAACGAACATAGCACCGGCCTTGGTTTGTTAGTTTCTCTATTTTTAGTACTTAAGCGATAAATCTTGTTGATTTCATAATCTTCTAAAATAATGTTTAGATCTTGTTTCAGATGTTCTTTAAATTCTGGTAGTAATTGGAGAGTTGATGTTTATTTTTCTTCCAGGCCAAACACTATGATATTATTTTTCTTCTCCACTCTTTTCATAAACTCAATTTCATTTCCTGATTTTTTTATTTTGATTTTCAGGTTTTTATTTTCTTGCATCAAAGGGATTAGCTTATCATCAATTTTGTCCATAATAGAGAAAGAGAGAGAGAGAGAGAGTTTTGTAATAGAATCTTTCAATTCAGCCGTTTGACTTTGCATCTCAATTTTCATTTTGTCGAATAATATTTGAAATTGGCCTTCCATTGTATATGTAGTAATGAAGTTGTATTTGCGTATGTTGGAACGTAATAGTAAATTTTGTTTTGGTGGTTGGCAACACTGGTTGTACTGTCAGTGGTGCCGATTCCCTTGTTTACAAACTAAACCAAATTTAAGTTCAGTGCATCTTTTTCTATCTATTTCATTAAGAAAAGGACAGAAGGTAAATTTTAGTTATGTTCTGTCAAATTAATCAGCGCCAGGCGCCATACAAGTTTTAGACGCGATTAAAAAGTTGACTACTAAAATTACATCAAATTACGTCAGGTGCTGACTAATTTGACAGGATTAAACTAATATTTAACTTCTGTCCTTTTCATAATGAAATAGACAGAAAAAGATGCATTCAACTTAAATTTAGTTTAGTTTGTGAACAAGGGAATCGACACCAGTGTCACAAACGTCAGACTGACTCGAGGTTAAAACAGTTTCTGAGTCTAAATAGGATAGATATAACATCAAAATAAGCACGGAAATTGAAACTATCCCTTAGGCTTAGTTAGACCATTAGTTACTGCCATCTTGTCAGGCAGAGCGACTGTCGTTACGACTCCTGTGGGATCTAGTCAGGTGGTCCCATCCCAAAGGAGCCCTAAACTTTCATCCGTTTGTATAATTTTTGTCGCCACAACTGTCCAGTTTTCATTTAGAAGTTACAAATTCAAAACATTAACATATTGTTAACATGCTGGATGAATTGCGTGGTGGATGGTATGGGTAATAGTACATTTTGATACAAGTGGAGAAAGTTTGTTATTGCATTCGAGGCAGAATTATAGCACCAGAGCCGTAGGCGAGGGTGTTTTTGAGCCGAGAACTGCAATAACAAATGTCCACGTGTATCAAACGACGTTTTTCAATACACTTTTGAAGAAATAAAATAAAATAACGAAAAATATTTTTGTCCCGAACTAAGAAACTATGATTTTAATTTTCTTTTTTTTCGCGCTTTGCTTTCGCCAGGTTGAAGAAGAGAGGCAAAGGTATGAAGCCGTTAAAACAGCCTAATATAAAAAAAATGTTTTATTTTATATTTTTGAATTCAGGACACAAATAAATGTTAATTTGTGTATAAAAGTAACTATTAGTTTATAATAATCATTTTTATCTATGATATTCTATATTATACTATATAAAGCTCGATTACCACTCACTGACTGACTGACTGACTCACTGACATAATTGTTCTCCCAGATGGTGGATGGGGAGGTGGGTATATTTTGACAGATTCGTAAACAAATAACTCCCGCGAGTATGGGAAAAGTGCCAAACCTCCCCTTTTCACCCCCCTTCCTCCCCCTCCCTATTGTATCTCGGAAACAAAGAGACCCGTATTTTTCGTTTTTTACGAATTCGTATAGAGGAAGCTCGGGAAAGTAATAACCAGTTTTTAAAGTTGCCCCCCTTGCCCCCCTTTTCACCCCCTTTAGGCGGATCTCAGAGGTTATGAGACTTGGAACATTTTTTTTCAGATTCGTATAGAGGAGGCTCGAGAAAGTAAAACTCTGTTTTCAAAGTTGCCCCCCTTGCCCCCCTTTTCACCCCCTTTAGGCGGATCTCAGAAATTGAGAGACTTGGAACATTTTTTTTTTCAGATTCGTATAGAGGAAGCTCGGGAAAGTAAAAACCAGTTTTCAAAGTTGCCCCCCTTGCGCCCCCTTTTCACCCCCTTTAGGCGGATCTCGGAAGTTAAGAGACTTGGAACATTTTTTTTTCAGATTCACATAAAGGGGCAACGCGTTAGACAAAATCATTTTTCAAAACTCGCCCCTATCACTCCCTTCACCCCCCTCTTCACCCCTATTTCTACTGAAAAATCTTTTGATTCTTACCTAAAACTATTGAGGGGCGTTGAAATTTGTATACATTCCCCTCCCATCCCCACCCTCCCCTAAAATTGAAAGGGCTGTAACTTCATAAATATTATAGTAGGCGTCGAAACCTGTCCGGTGGTAGGTAGGTCCTCGTAACTCGGGGCGACGACAAGCAACTTTAGGGTTATGTTTTTTTTAATGGGTCTCAGTTTTTAAGTAAGGTTTTTTACTTTTATTTTATTAGGTTTTTTAGGGGTTCTTAAGGGTTTTCATACTGATATAGCGGTAGTTGTAACGGATTTTCCAATTATTTTAAGGATTCTTAAGGATTCTCAAAATTTTATAAGGATAAGGAATACTTTTCAAAAACACGACGACACGCGAGCTGCGCGCAGCTCGCGCACCCACGCAAATACTAGTTATTATTATACTATATAAAGCTCGATTACCACTCACTGACTGACTGACTGACTCACTGACATAATTGTTCTCCCAGATGGTGGATGGGGAGGTGGGTATATTTTGACAGATTCGTAAACAAGTAACTCCCGCGAGTATGGGAAAAGTGCCCAACCTCCCCTTTTCGCCCCCCTTCCTCCCCCTCCCTATCGTATCTCGGAAACAAAGAGACTTGAAACATTTTTTTTTTCAGATTCGTATAGAGGAGGCTCGGAAAAGTAAAAACCAGTTTTCAAATTTGACCCCTTTTTCCCCCTTCTCCCCCCTTTAGGCGGATCTCGGAAATTGAGAGACTTGGAACATTTTTTTTTTTAGATTCATATAAAGGGGCAACGCGTTAGTCAAAATCATTTTTCAAAACTCCCCAATCTCCCCCTCTTCACTCCTCCCCCCATCGTATCTCGGAAACTAGGACACGTAGCGGCTTTGTGATTTTTACTATAAATTATTATTGAGGAGCGTTTAAATTTCTATACGGAGGGTATCCTCTTCTCCCCAACCTCCCCTAAAAATAAAAGGGCTATAACTTCGTAACGGTCAGAGATAGCCATTATGTGTTTGAACAAATATTATAGTAGGCGTCGAAACCTGTCTGGTGGTAGGTAGGTTCTGAGTGGAGCGAACCTGCGAGACCGAATGGAGCGAAGGGGGGAGGTGGCGAGCGAAGCGAGCCGGCGACCTCCTTAGCGTAACGAAGGTTAAGTGGGTGAAGCGTAACTCAGCTTTTAACGTTTCTAATGAATTCTTTTTTTTTACTTTTTTTTTATTGAGTTAGGTTTTAGAATGTTTTAGGGGTTCTTAAGGGTTTTCATACTGATTAAGGGGTAGTTGTAACGGATTTTCCAATTATTTTAAGGATTCCTATGGATTCTCAAAATTTTATGATGGTAAGGAATACTTCTCAAGAACACAACAACACGCGAGCTGCGCGCAGCTCGCGCACCCACGCAAATACTAGTTATTATTATATTATACTATATAAAGCTCGATTACCACTCACTGACTGACATAATTGTTCTCCCAGATGGTGGATGGGGAGGTGGGTATATTTTGACAGATTCGTAAACAAGTGACTCCCGCGAGTATGGGAAAAGTGCCAAACCTCCCCTTTTCGTCCCCCTTCCTCCCCCTCCATATCGTATCTCGGAAACTAAGAGACCCGTAGTATGTTTTTTTTACGGATTCGTATAGAGGAGGCTCGGGAAAGTAAAAACCAGTTTTCAAAGATGCCCCCCTTGCCCCCCTTTTCACCCCCTTAAGGCGGATCTCGGAAGTTAAGAGACTTGGAAGATTTTTTTTTTTCAGATTCGTATAGCGGAGGCTCAGAAAAGTAAAAACGAGTTTTCAAAATTGACCCTTTTTCCCCCTTCTCCCCCCTTTAGGCGGATCTCGGAAGTTGAGAGACTTGGAACATTTTTTTTTCAGATTCGTAAGAAGGGGCCTATAGTTAGTCAAAATCAATTTTCAAAACTCCCCGCTCTCCCCCCTTTCACCCCTCCCCCCATCGTATCTCGGAAACTAGGACACGTAGCGGCTTTTTGATTTTTACTATAAATTATTATTGAGGAGCGTTTAAATTTGTATACGGAGGCTATCCTCCTCTCCCCAACCTCCCCTAAAAATAAAAGGGCTATAACTTCGTAACGGTCAGAGATAGCCATTATGTGTTTGAACAAATATTATAGTAGGCGTCGAAACCTGTCCGGTGGTGGTAAGTCCTGCGTGGAGCGAACCTGCGAGACCGAGTGGAGAGAAGGGGGGAGGTGGCGAGCGAAGCGAGCCGGCGACCTCCGTAGCGTAACGAAGGTCAAGGGGGTGAAGCGTAACTCAGGGGCGACGACAAGCAACTTTAGGGTTATGTTTTTTTAATGGGCCTCAGTTTTTAAGTAAGGTTTTTTATTAGGTTTTTTTTTTATATTAATTTTATAATGTTTTAGGGGTTCTTAAGGGGTTTCATACTGATTTAGGGGTAGTTGTAACGGATTTTACAATTATTTTAAGGATTTCTATGGATTCTCAAAATTTTATGATGGTAAGGAATACTTCTCAAGAACACGACAAAAGCTCGATTACCATTCACTGACTCACTGACTGACTCATTGACATAATTGTTCTCCCAGATGGTGAAGGGGGAGGTGGGTATATTTTGACAGATTCGTAAACAAGTAACTCTCGCGAGTATGGGAAAAGTGCCAAACCTCCCCTTTTCGCCCCCTTCCTCCCCCTCCCTATCGTATCTCGGAAACAAAGAGACCCGTATTTTTCGTTTTTTACGGATTCGTATAGAGGAGGCTTGGAAAAGTAAAAACCACTTTTCAAAGTTGACCCCCTTGCCCCCCTTCTCCCCCACTTTAGGCGGATCTCAGAGGTTATGAGACTTGGAACATTTTTTTTTTCAGATTCGTATAGAAGAGGCTCAGGAAAGTAAAAACCAGTTTTCAAAGTTGCCCCCCTTGCCCTCCTTTTCACCCCCTTAAGGCGGATCTCGGAAGTTAAGAGACTTGGAATATTTTTTTTTCAGATTCGTATAGAAGAGGCTCGGAAAAGTAAAAAGCAGTTTTCAAAATTGACCCCTTTTTAGAAGGGGTTCTCCCCCCTTGAGGTGGATCTCGGAAGTTGAGAGACTTGGAACATTTTTTTTTTCAGATTCGTAAGAAGGGGCCTAGAGTTAGTCAAAATCATTTTTCAAAACTCCCCACTCTCCCCCCCTTCACCCCTCCCCCCATCGTATCTCGGAAACTAGGACACGTAGCGGCTTTTTGATTTTTACTTTAAATTATTAATGAGGAGCGTTTAAATTTGTAAACGGAGGGTATCCTCCCCTCCCCAACCTCCCCTAAAAGTAAAAGGGCTATAACTTCGTAACGGTCAGAGTTAGCCATTGGGTGCTTGAACAAATATTATAGTAGGCGTCGAAACCTGTCCGGTGGTGGTAGGTTCTGAGTGGAGCGAACCTGCGAGACCGAGTGGAGGGAAGGGGGGAGGTGGCGAGCGAAGCGAGCCGGCGACCTCCGCAGCGCAACGAAGGTTGAGTGGGTGAAGCGTAACTAAGGGTGACGACAAGCAAACTTTAGGGTAGTGTTTTTTTAATGGGTCTCAGTTTTTAAGTAAGGTTTTTTACTTTTATATTATAAGGTTTTAAAAAAAATATATATATATAATGTTTTACGGGTTCTTAAGGGTTTTCATAGTGATTTAGGGGTAGTTGTAACGGATTTTCCAATTATTTTAAGGATTTCTATGGATTCTCAAAATTTTATGATGGTAAGCAATACTTCTCAAGAACACGACAACACGCGAGCTGCGCGCAGCTCGCGCACCCACGCAAATACTAGTTCTATTATATAAAGCTCGATTACCACTCACTGACTGACTCACTCACTGACAGAATTGTTCTCCCAGATGGTGGATGGGGAGGTGGGTATATTTTGACAGATTCGTAAACAAATGACTCTCGCGAGTATGGGAAAAGTGCCAAATCTCCCCTTTTCGCCCCCCTTCTCACCCCCCCCTATCGTATCTCGGAAACTAAGAGACCCGTATTTTCTGTTTTTTACGGATTCGTATAGAGGAGGCTCGGGAAAGTAAAAACCAGTTTTCAAAAGTTGACCCACTTGTCCCCATTCTCCCCCCTTTAGGGGGATCTCGGTAGTTGAGAGACTTGGAACATTTTTTTTTTCAGATTCATATAAAGGGGCGTAGAGTTAGTCAAAATCATTTTTCAAAACTCCCCACTCTCCCCCCCTTCACCCCTCCCCCCATCGTATCTCGGAAACTAGGACACGTAGCGGCTTTTTGATTTTTACTATAAATTATCAATGAGGATCGTTTAAATTTTTAAACGGAGGGTATCCTCCCCTCCCCAACCTCCCCTAAAAATAAAAGGGCTATAACTTCGTAACGGTCAGAGATAGCCATTATGTGTTTGAACAAATATTATAGTAGGCGTCGAAACCCGTCTGGTGGTAGGTAGGTTCTGAGTGGAGCGAACCTGGGAGACCGAGTGGAGCGAAGGGGGGAGGTGGCGAGCGAAGCGAGCCGGCGACCTCCGTAGCGTAACGAAGGTCGAGTGGGTGAAGCGTAACTCAGAGCGACGACAAGCAAACTTTAAGGTAGTGTTTTTTTTAATGGGACTGAGTTTTTAAATACGGTTTTTTACTTTAATTTTATTTGGTTTTTATAGGTAATTAGGGGTTCTTAAGGGTTTTCATACTGATTTAGGAGTTTTCAACGGATTTTTCAATTATTTTAAGGATTCCTATAGATTCTCAAAATTTTATGATGGTAAGGATACTTCTCAAGAACACGACAACACGCGAGCTGCGCGCAGCTCGCGCATCCACGCAAATACTAGTTGTACTATATAAAGCTCGATTACCACTCACTGACTCACTGACTGACTCATTGACATAATTGTTCACCCAGATGGTGAATAGGGAGGGGGGTATATTTTGACAGATTCATAAACAAGTAACTCCCACGAGTATGGGAAAAGTGCCAAACCTCCCCTTTTCGCCCCCCTTCCTCCCCCTCCCTATCGTATCTCGGAAACTAAGAGACCCGTATTTTTTTCTTTTTGAGGATTCGTATAGAAGAGGCTCGGGAAAGTAATAACCAGTTTTCAAAGTTGCCCCCCCCTTGCCCCCCTTTTCACCCCCTTTAGGCGGATCTCAGAAATTGAGAGACTTGGAACATATTTTTTTTCAGATTCGTATAGAAGAGGCTCGGAAAAGTAAAAACCAGTTTTCAAAGCTGCCCCCCTTGCCCCCCTTTTCATCCCCTTAAGGCGGATCTCGGAAGTTGAGAGACTTGAACATTTTTTTTTTCAGATTCGAATAGAGGAAGCTCGGCAAAGTAATAACCAGTTTTCAAAGTTGCCCCCCTTGCCCCCCTTTTCACCCCTTTTAGGCGGATCTCAGAAATTGGGAGACTTGGAACATTTTTTTTTTCAGATTCGTATAGAAGAGGCTTGGAAAAAGAAAAACCAGTTTTCAAAGCTGCTCCTCTTGCCCCCCTTTTCACCCCCTTTAGGCGGATTTCAGAAATTGGGAGACTTGGAACATTTTTTTTTTCAGATTCGTATAGAGGAGGCTCGGAAAAGTAAAAACCAGATTTCAACATGCCCCCCTTGCCCCCCTTTTCACCCCCTTAAGGCGGATCTCGGAAGTTAAGAGACTTTGAACTTTTTTTTTCAGATTCGTATAGAAGAGGCTCGGAAAAGTAAGAAGCAGTTTTCAAAACTGACCCCTTTTTCCCCCTTCTCCCCCCTTGAGGTGGATATCGGAAGTTGAGAGACTTGGAACATTTTTTTTTTCAGATTCGTATAGAGGAGGTTTGGAAAAGTAAAAACCAGATTTCAACATGCCCCCCTTGCCCCCCTTTTCACCCCCTTAAGGCGGATCTCGGAAGTTAAGAGACTTTGAACTTTTTTTTTTCAGATTCGTATAGAAGAGGCTCGGAAAAGTAAGAAGCAGTTTTCAAAACTGACCCCTTTTTCCCCCTTCTCCCCCCTTGAGGTGGATATCGGAAGTTGAGAGACTTGGAACATTTTTTTTTTCAGATTCAGAAGAAGGGGCCTAGAGTTAGTCAAAATCATTTTTCAAAACTCCCCACTCTCCCCCCCTTCACCCCTCCCCCCATCGTATCACGGAAACTAGGGCACGTAGCGGCTTTTTGATTTTTACTATAAATTATTATTGAGGAGCGTTTCGATTTGTATACGGAAGGTATCCTCCTCTCCCCAACCTCCCCTAAAAATAAAAGGGCTATAACTTCGTAACGGTCAGAGATAGCCATTATGTGTTTGAACAAATATTAAAGTAGGCGTCAAAACCTGTCTGGTGGTAGGTAGGTTCTGAGTGGAGCGAACCTGCGAGACCGAGTGGAGCGTAGGGGGGAGGTGGCGAGCGAAGCGAGCCGGCGACCTCCGCAGCGTAACGAAGGTTGAGTGGGTGAAGCGTAACTCAGGCCGACGACAAGCAAACTTTAGGGTAGTTTTTTTTAATGGGAAAAGGTCTGAGTTAATAGTTTTTTTTTTGTTTGTTTTTTTTTTAGTTTTTAGAATGTTTTAGGGGTTCTTATGGGTTTTCATACTGATATAGGGGTAGTTGTAACGGATTTTCCAATTATTTTAAGGATTCCTATGGATTCTCAAAATTTTATGATGGTGAGGAATACTTCTCAAGAACACGACAACACGCGAGCTGCGCGCAGCTCGCGCACCCACGCAAATACTAGTTTTATTTATAAACACAATTTTAATATTCAAAAAATATTTATGCTGTAAAGACGCGTTGTGCTTTGCCGAAATTAAAAATAAAACATTCTCCTCAGACTATAGGCATTGAACCAATTTGGACTAAGTATAGGTATAGTTATCCGTGGCAATTTTCATTCCCGTATCCGTGCGGAAAAAAACGCACGCGTGTGAAATACATTGCATGTTGTACCTAATCGTAGTGCGTTTGGACCAGTTTTTGAGGAAGTGTATTGAAAAAATAATAATTCAAATCGGTTCATAAATTTATTTATTTATACAGCAGCACAAACCGCATGTTACAGCATAAACCGAAAGCAACGCGAAGTTTTGAATTGGAATGAAATAAATTCGTATACGAAACGTGATATTAAAAACATAAATGCAAAAAGTACAAAACTCTACTACGTAACGGGAATGTGAATGAGTAGTTAATTGAGCTTTACAACGTAAATTCCATTCAGATTACTAGGAAATAATAAAATAAACTTGTGACGAAACATAAAAACCCCAGTAGGCCCACAAAGATGTTCGAGGAACGACATTCCCCATATTAATATATTACCGTATAAAAGAACAACAGGACACGGAGGGATCATCAATTGAAGCTAGTCCTCGACTACAAACAGTCATTAACAGTTTATTGTTAAAACATTTACCTTTCATCATGAAACTGTTCGGTCTGGTCGTGCTGGTGATGGCTCTCCTGGCGCTGATGACGGGCAGAGCTAGCGCGAGCCCTAAGGGCATCGGCGGCGCTCTCAAGAAAGGCGGGAAAGTTATTGTGAGTATTCTTTTTGATAATTTTTGCTTCGTTTTTTTTAAAGCTGCTTCACACAAATAGTTATGTATTATTATGAACTGAGTGTTTGTTATTTTGAGGTCGGGTTAACCAATTCAGGTTGTTCTGTTGTTGTAAATACAGTCCATTCACAGCTATTATGCCTGTGGCTAGCCTGTAGGTAGCTTATGTTTGACTATGCAAAAGTGCCTGACACAGGCTTATTTAAAATAAATGCTTTGAATTAGATACTCTTTAATTGTCTTATTACACTTAATCAAAACGTATAACACGTTCAAAATTCAAATTCAGTTTATTCAGGAACAATTCACATTGTGTTTGAAATGATTAATCTGTAAATAAATAAAAAATACTAAAATCACACGTTGATCTTGTTTGAACAAATAATTTGATAAAACTTTTTTATTTTTCAGAAACACGGACTCAGCGCCATCGGTGTCATAGGCACTGGTCATGAGATATACCAACAGTCAAAACAACAGTAGAAAATGTTCCTTCACAGCATCACAATTCAAGAAAAATCTTCTATTGCGTGTGGTTTTGAAACCAACCTCTGGAAAACAGGTCATCAGCAAGGGATATGAAACCTATCTACTACTAAGTTCCTACATTTAATATACTCATTTTCAATAGATTATTAATATTTAAATAATGATTTATTGTTTTTTTGCCAATAAATTATTTTATTAAGTATACTTTGTTGCCTATTTCTTGTGTAATATATTACTACATTTTAATACTGTAATAAACATTACAAAGTAATTTCATGGAACCTATGAAAATCACGAATTATTCATATAAAACAATGCGCCCTAGTTCTTTCTATAACGGTTTGGCTTAGAAGAAAAACTCTCACAAACAAACATAGGAATAAACTTACTTTTACCCTAAATATAACGCAAAATACTTGTAGGCAGTAGAAATGATTTGACCCTAAGCCAGCGTGGCCAGAGCAACGAGTGATGGATCGTATGTGTGAAAGAAAATAATGGGTACGAATGGAACTGAATACTGAGTACAGCTAATAGAGACGTATGACGTAAACCCAACGGGCCCGTCTCAAAATATCGGAAAAATGACGACTAAAATAATTTAAACCGAATGGAAGTCCAATCCGATTCGCTAAACGCTAAGCCACTGACACAAGCCGTATCTTCGCGATCACCGTATATTATAATAAATAAAATTAAAGGTAGATAAGTACCTAAATATTATGTAATACCTAACAAAGGGCAACATATTTGCAGTCTCGGCGCTTATGGTTAAGCCACGTGCTCGGAATTTAATGTACCTAACCGCTACGTTTTCCTCGATCGTAGCGGCTAATAATAAAATTATATATTTAAATGTGAGTGATCACAAGTCACAACAAAACGTAGTATCCTTGTGTCACTACTCGGTGACTAAACGATCAAAGACTTGAAACATCAACATGAGTTGTATATCTTCCATGATTTACCTACTTTAAAAAGTGAATGCCTGAATAAAAACATACTTAGATTTTCTAAAGAATGTATATTCTAGCAGTTTATATTAATTCAGGCATTAGTTTAAGAGGAGCTAGGTGTTAGTGAAAACAGTCACAAGTGTGCTTGTTGCTTAAGTGAAGTTGCCGAATCTAATAGCTTAAACGACAAACAAACATCTGTAAAATGGTTCACGAGCATTAGCTTAGACCAGAACTCAGCCAGCTCCGTCAGGAATTGCATAGATTCTTCAAAGAGTAGCTTGCATTGTACAATGTACACGTACATAGAGCAGGAAATATCGTTACATATATTAATGCTAAAGTCATAAGTCACGGGCCCATACTGAAAGCTTCTATGCATAATAATACCTAAGTACCATTAATCAGGTAGATAATCGCTTGCATGAGATTATCAAACAAGGAAAAAGGGCAATGAATGCTGCCGCGCATCCTCCACAAAGTAGATTTTGTGCACAAAACGAGGAATAACATCAATTACTTATGTATTATACTTCGTTCAACGCTAATTAATATGAATATCGCAAACGCTTACATCAAAAGAAGAGGAAGGATATTGCTCGTTGGAGCTGATATAACTAATGCAAATAATATGTTGAAAATAAGAGGAAGTTACCGTTCAAACAGTACCATAATTATTGATCGACAGTAAAGAAATAGTTGTTAGAAATACGAGTATAACTTGTTTTTACTTACCTGCTTTTTTAAACAAACGAAATAATAAATAAATAATAATAATAAACCATTTATTTCAGGTTACAAAGACCCATAGACAAATACCTTAACCTAAATATTACATACTAATAACAATTTTTGTTTGTTTGCAATGTTTGTTTTTGTAAGCATGGGGTCCTGGGTTCGATTCCTGGGTCGGGCAACGTGCTATTGGGTTTTTCCATCAGGAATTTCTCAGTAACAGTCACGGAGTCTGGATTTGTGCCCGATTGATGGCAATAGGCTCGCCCCCTATTATTTGGGACTTAAAAAACATAACTGGTGAAATGTGGAAGATTTTTTTTTTTTTTAATAGCCTACATAGTGTCCCACTGCTGGGCAAAGGCCTCCCCTTTCTCCTTCCATACCACTCTATCTTGTGCGATCTCCGGCCATGTGGAAGTTTTATTTCCATAAAATTTCTCCACTTCTAAAAAAACACGTTACTAGATACGACTACGTCAAATGATAGGTAAGTACCTAATAGAGTAAGAAATGAGCCCCAAAAGAAAGTAAATTTTCCTTGAAATGCTTACTTATCTGTTTTCAAATACATACAGACTGACCTTCTAACATATTTTCCAATATTTTCTCTCATAAAAGAAAACTCCGCTAATACGGCTAGATATTCGATATCACATTGTTTCTCAAAGGAAAGCGATTGCCCCGAGGTAAAAACTTACTTAAGAGCCCGCAGTATAAAATCCACTCGCTAGAGTTTAGGCAAATTCGTTGCGATCCTATGTTTGTGTGCCTTGTTCATGCAGATACACGCACACACGGGTTAAGATCGAGTGTAGTGATCGCTTAAACCATTTTGATCTTTGAGTTATTTTTAAGTAACATATTAAGTAGTAAGTACGGTTTAGAAATAAAAGTCATGAATTTGTGTGCTTATCACAATCAATATGTCGTCTTATTGGATTTTCCATCAGGAATTTCTCAGTAGCAGCCATGGAGTCAGGATTTGTGCCCGGTTGATGGCAATAGGCTCGGCCCCTATTACATGGGATTTCCACAGAACTGGCGAAATGTGTGTACTGTACTGTTAGGTGCATTGCTGCCTATACCTTCGGGGATTAAAGGCGTGATGTTATGATGGTTAAGTCATAATAAATTAGATCCACGCAGATTAATATCTAAGATGATTTTGAGGAAAGAACCGTACACATTTGAGGGGGACCTGGGGGTCTAAAATGGCCGCTTTAGCAGAATCGTAATATGAATCACGTTAAAAATTTAAAATTCTTTAAATGGACTTTATGACCATAACCATAAAGTCCATTTTAATTTTTTAACGTGATTCATGCTAAGATTCTGCGTGGATTCTGCTAAAGCGGCCATTTTAGACCCGCTGTCTATCCATTGCAAACATTTGACAGTTACCGTGTACGTCGACTCATCAACAATACAATAGGGTAGATGACAAACAAAAAAAATAACGTCAGAAAGATTTGCAAAAAATATTGTACACAGTTTTTTTTATTTTTTCACGTAATCTAAAAATGAAGACGATACAGTGGTACTCCCTTAATTCTCCTAAAAATTTTTGTCCGAAAATCATTATCCATAAAACGTTTGCTATAAACTTCAGTAACCATAATGTTCAAAATCCCGAAATTTTGTTTTACATAATTATCTTTATTTCTAAAACTGTTTTGTCCTAATATCGGATACTATAATAATTGAATCTTCTAATTTTACATGCCATAAAGTCAAATGTCCTAAGTATTTTATTATATAATGTGTATTATTCCGAATGTTATAAGTATAATGAAATTTTTGGTCCTAAAACATTTGCTAAAAATTAGGTTTTAGTGACAGAAACGAATCGCTGTAAATCCGACCCCACGCAGTCTTGTCTGCCCTACCCCGAGAGAGTAATTTAAAATCGCGTAGGCGCGGAGGGGCGAGGCGGCCCGCGAGTTGAGGAGCAGGTTGTTGTAACACTCGCCGCCGCTGCTGAGGCTGGCCGGCGAAGCCGGCCAGCAAGCCGAAGCTGCGGTGGTGAGCGTTAAACACATCTGCGACGATAAGCTCGCGTGGGACCGCCGGAGCCCCGCAGCGCCGGAGCCGTGACAGAAACCATGCCTGCTGCATGTTGCTTGCTTGCTTGCATGCTGCATGCTTGCTTGCATACTGTATGTGTGCTTGCATGCTGCATGGTTGCTGCAAGCTTGTTGCATGCTTGCTGCATGCTTGCTGAATGCTTGCTGCATGCTTGCTGAATGCATGATGTACCTATGTTTGTTTGGTGTATGTTTGTTTGATTGATTGATTTTCTGTGTTTTAGTGACTACCGATATGAAATGTATGCCAAAAGAAGATTCTAACTGTGAACTTTCTGCAACATTATGATTGTTCTACTTTTTAATTCTTACAAATTTCCTAGGAGCAATATTATTTAAAAAGGTGTTATAGCAAAAGCCAAGTAACACTTAGCCTGTAGTTACCGTAATTACAGACACAATTAAAATAACAATGTTCTGTTCCCTTTTGGGAACGTCTGGGAACATACCGGTTTGTTTTAAAAATATTATTAAGATCAATACAATGATATTTTTTTTTAAATTTAGGATTTATAACTATTATTGAAAACGGTTTTAAGTCTTTTGTATATTATTGATTGCAATATTTATGACAAACGGGTTTAGGGCATATTGTATTTAGGGATTTCAATTTTATGGCATGTGATATTATGTGATATTAAGTTCGGGTAAGTTATCATTCGGACAAATGATGATTAGGACAAAAAAAGTTATGGCACTTTAAATTATGGATAAAAAAGTTAGGTAATACAATAGAGAACCCGATACAGTGCCTCGAAAACTCATGTGACGTCACATTTGAGTACAGTTTTTACCGGAAAGTGACGTCACAAGCCTCTCTTTATCTTTGACGCGTTTTATCTACGTCAATTTTATTAATTTGATAAAACAAAAAACATGTATCCAATATTTTTCGATAATCTAATGGACGGACTAAACAGAATCATATTTTATTAGTCAGGATCATCCCTAAAAAAAACATTGTTGTGTTCAACTTGTAACCCGCATAAAGTACCGAAACTGTCAGACATTAGTTAAAAACTAAGTGAAAAGAAAGAAAGAAAATGGTCATATTAATGTCGTAGGCAATTCGTATGTTTTTTTTTTTTAACTTTTTGTATGACGCGCCATTATTATGTATGGCGCGCCGTTATTATGTATGGTTGAAAAACGCCGCCGTTATGTAATACGGCGTCCTCACGTTCAGCTGGATTACAATTCGGCTGAAATAAAGTACGCCGCATTGAATGAGCTCTTCGCGTTCGTCAAAGCGGCGTAATAACGTGCCGCCGTTATACAAACGGACGCATCGTCGATACCGCTTTGAAAGTTTTAGTTCCATTTATCACCGCAAGTGGCGCTGCATGATCATAACAAGAAACATGGCGTCACAATCGACAACCATGTCACAATGAAATGGCCGCTTTTCCTGCTTTTCAATTTTTTTTTTTCGAATTTTTTTCATTATTTTTTTTTACCTACATGTTGAGAATTACGTGGCAGGGGTTACTAAAGGGGGGGTGGATTTTTCATTATTTTTGCGATAGGACGCACCGTTTTCGAGATATAAGCAAATTTAGAACCTGCTACGACTCCATGACGCGCGCTCGCTACGACTCGCATTTCACATTACACATCCACTTTTTGTCACAAATGTTGTCGTCGCTCCACCGGCCTTCGCCCTACACTCCTCATGCCAGCTAGCAAGACTTTTAGGACAATTTTAGTAGGTTATTTGAGGTATCGGAATTGCTGACAATACGGCTAAACGTTGGACACGGCTTATCGAACGTATCGCCCCACCACAATCTGGCTGAACGTGAGGGCGCCGTATTACATAACGACGGCGTTTTTCAATCCGGCGCGCCATTATGTGAAACGGCGTGTTATACGAATTGGCTGCGACATTTATACAAGCAAATTTTGTTGGGTACATAATCTTCTAAAGCGTCACGTTTCAGAAATATGAGCTATCAAAGCTAAAGTCCATTCATGGTGGTCCATTTACACATTCATTATGTCTGAGACAGCAACGTTAGCTACGTTTTCGAATATATATATCGTTGTGGTCGCTACCAGTACAACTTTGATAGCTTAAATCTCGGAAACGTGACGCTTTAAAAGATTTTGTGTCAGAAAAAACTTGTTTGTATTGATGCCATGCATCGATTGATATACGTTTTATGCGTGTCTGATCAAATCAAAGTTGTATTGAAGATGCTATCAGTGAATGGATTTTAACTTTTAACAGCTCATCAATCGGAAACGTGACATTTTATCTCATACAAAACTTATTTGTATTGATACCAGCTATCTATTAATATAGGCTACATGCGTAGCCGCACCTTGAAAAAAAAAATTAAATGGCGGAAGTTAGACTGGCCACAAAATTCAAACCCCTTTCAGTTTGTTACCAGAGATACCTTCTTTGGCCATTTTGTCTAAAAATCCTTGAGGTTTAGAAAGCATCGGCTTTTTTAATTCACTTTTTCCTGAGACTTCGCATTATGGTCTAAAACTATCCCACGGGAACGTCCTGCAAATATCCTTTGACACTCGGCGATAACATAATTTAAAAAAAAATAAAGAATTTTCGTAATCGGATCAGTAGTTCCGAAGATTACCCTCTACATCTAAACTTGCAAACACGCAAACATAGAATAGAAACTTTACGCCGTCATCATAACATTAGTATTGAAGCTGAACAAAATTTTAACAATCTCAGTAAACAAGCAAAGTTCTTTGTTTATAAAATGAAAATATAAAAAAAAAACTTTTCAGATCAAAATATGGTAGTCGGTGTACAATCTCCGGAATATAATTTACGTAGAACACGTGACCGCGCGCAGCAAAGTCATACGTCCTCACTCTGGGATGGCCCGTTTGTTACTGAAGGGAACGGTTGAAAAGGATAGCGCTATTACTACCGCGTGCAAAACAAGGGATAGAAAGAGTGCGTGCTCGCTTAGAATAAAATAACGTAAGCGCCAAATCACGTGTTGCTAATTGCGAGAAAACCAAGTACAAAAATAAAAAATTAAGTCAACACGATTGAAGATAATATTATTACCTATCTATTAGGCTAAAAATCATAATTAAATTCCTTAGGGTTTCAGAGATCCAACTCAAAATAAGTGCAAAACGAGTTTTTTTTGTATTTTTTTTCTATCGGGATTATTTTATTCAATCGTGTTTTCGCTTCAACAGATTTAATGATTATAAGTCCAAGTTTAATGGTGTCCAAATAGCGAACTCTTAGGTTTTTTATATACCGAGATCTAGATCGAACAATATCACCAAAACAGCAAATACAGGCTCTTAAAGAGTACCTATATATTGAAGGTTACCTTTTAGACGCCCTTTTTATTCTTTTTAATGTTCCCCTTCGCATCGTTTAACATAAAATCTTAAATAAAAACTTTATTATTTATTAACTTTATTTACTTAATCAAAAATCGTACTTTCATACGATATTTTGTTATAATCTGGCAACATTTTCTTCACAAATCCCACCAAGCTTATTAAACTCTATTCACCGTGTAAATTACAACGGTAGACGAACTTTACTAAAAATAAAAAACATTTATTTAGTTACCAAGAAGTAGTATACCTATCAGTGTTTTTTTATTAGGAGCTCGTGGCTGAATAAAAAAATCTTCAGGTTAAGCCGTGCTTGCCTGGGCTGGTCCGTGGATGGGTGTCACATACCGAGTTTCCTCCGTGCCTCAGAAAGCACGTTAAACCTTTGGTCCCGGCTAACATACATCTTTGACAGTCTTTTACAGGTCCAAAAGTCCGATTACCAGTCTTACCAAGGGAAATCGTAAATACCCAGTAATAACTGGGTTGTGGAGGTCAGATAGGCAGTCGCTACATGTAAAATACTGGTATTCAGCTGCATGCAGTAAGACTGGAAGCCGACGATAGACAGATGATGAGGTACCTATCGGTGTTTTAGGAATGGGTTTTTTTATCTAGAAAGAAAGAAAGAAAGAAAAGTATTTATTGAACTTACACAAGACAAACAGAAACAAAAAGATAGAATAGACAGCAGCAGTAACAGTATGCTGGACTTCGGATTTATTGTGGTCATCAATCAGCATTACCTACGGCAAAATTCAATTAAAATATTTTTTTATTAATGCACGTTGACATGATTACGATATAATCCTGAAATTGAATTATCCATAAATTTTAAGATTGAACGTAAAAACTTTGCAGATCTGTAAACAGCTCTTCGAAAATATCTCGTAGAGTGCTGTTTTCATGAATTTCAAGCTTGTGACTCGTGACTTGTGAGGTTACAAAGCTATGTGGGGTATGCGGAGAGACATACATCGCGAACGACTCGCGAAAGGAGTAATAATGTGTGCGAATAGTAAGTGTAACAGCACTGGAAAGTAGGTTAATGTAACAGATCTCTTTGGTGTGACAAAGGAAAACCTAACGGACCTGACTGTTCTTATCTTACTGGTTAAAGAAAATGACCCTATCAATTTTGCGGTGCATGTGTTGCTTTTAGTGATTTGACATTATTGAATAATTTTCACAAATACACTGACATTGGAAGCGAATCAGAGTGCCTATTAGCCAACTATTTGCAGAAGACTGTTCATCATAATCTGCTTAACTTTTTCCCAACTATGTTGGGCTCGGCTTCCAGTCACCTTCTAGTAGCTAAGTACCAGAATTGTACATGGAGCGACTGCCTATCTGACCTCCACAACCCAGATGGTACTGGGTAATACGATCCCCTTGCTAAGGCTGGTTGTCTGTTCCAAATTGTTAATAGTACCAATTTCTAAGCTACAAATGTTCAAATACTAAAATTTCAATGGTTCGTTTGGGAACGGATTACTAGTATACATTCCTCGCTGTGTAGAAAAAAAAACAATGTCCCTTTGACCGTATTGGCAACATTTTGGAATTTTGCGCAGGCAAAACACGTAGGCTGGTTGAAAATTTATACAGTGCGCCTTGTGTTTATGGGATATTGCCAAGTCTTTACTGCCTCACATCAAATGTGACGTATTAGAAAAGTACGGTTTTTCTAATACGTCACATTTGATGTGAGGCAGTAAAGACTTACCTACATAACATTTCACTCATACCTTTTTTCTGTTTGAATTTTTTTGTTTAGAATTTTTATTTCTGCAGGAGTGTCTTTGTTACGCAAATCATTTTTATTAAAAAAACTTATACGAGGTCACTTTTGTCAAAAGAAAAGACATTCTTCTGCTTCTTTTCGAATCGATGACACAGATTTTATTCCGACTAGTACATAGCAACCTGGACAGCTCTTGTTTGCCTCATTAAAGTCCTGGAGGGTGCAATTAGGTACCTACTTATGCACGACGAGCAAGAGAGATGCTGTGGCACTAAGTTGAGTTAGAGCTTCACACCCGCATTGTGTTCAAGATGGGTCGATTATACCCCTTCTAACCAAAATGGGTGTTAAGCTTGAAGTATTCCCGTTTGAGCACCTATTTTTTGGGCACCAATGCATTGCGCACCGAAGGTATTCCCATTTGAGCACCAACCGTTTTAATAGCTTGGTGCTCAAAGGAGAACAATAAAAAATATTTAACTTTATTTCCTTTTGAGCACTCACGGTGTGGTAGCTTTTAGTGATGGGGTGTATAATAGTTTTAAAAGCTAAAGCTACCGCACCGTAGGTGCTCAAAAGGGAATAAAGTTAAAATTAGTGCCCAAAAATTAGGTGCTGAAACGGGAATACTTCTTAGACTTTACATTAATTCAACAAAATCTAGTCTGCTAGTGGCTTTAGGTATTTGGATTTGTAGTGAGTTCGTAATTCATTTAAGGTTGCTCGCCAGTAAATTGCGTTCCTTGTTAAGAGAAAACTGTTAAGATCTTTATCACAACCAAAACGATCATGTACGCTTTTAAACATCAACAATAAGAAGTAATGCCAGTCTACGGCAAAACATGTAAGATCATAATCTTATTTACAAGACCTTAATGTACCGTGTTTTAACATATTTCTAAAACTGGCAATAATGCAGGTTGTAACGGATAAGCGCGATACGTCTTAGGTGGTGATTCAGACCATCAAACTTTTCCAACGTGGTGGGTTGGAAATCCGATGAAATAAAAAATCCTATAACAAATGTTACATCGGCTGACACGATTGCTGTACAGAACCACCACCATAAAGGCATTGTGCGTATTCTGTATAACCACGTAGGTATATGCATGTACCCATAAGTGCAAAGTACAGCATTTCATAAAGAACGTGTTGCATCATCTGCCTAGCCTTTTCGCAACTAAAGGGTAAAAGTTTGAAATCGTACCGGGAACGATTAAAATATTTTAGAATTGTTTCGTTAGAGAAAAGAAGAGATATGTTGGATTTAATTTTCCTTAAAAGACTAGTAACAAGCTCTTTGAACTGTCCTGAGTTGCTCAGTAGATTGTCCTTCCATGTGCCACGAAATCTACCAAGAAAATCAAATAGGAAGTTATTTTGCATGCCAAAATGTAATACAAATTTAAGGCAACATTGTTCATAATATAGAATGTATGCTGTATACAAAGAACACGATGAAGACATCGACTTATGTCATACATGTACCGACTATCAGGAAAATGTTTAAATGTAATTTGCAGAATAATTAAATTTCAATCTGTTTGGCTAACTTATCTTTTATATATATATATTTTTTTTTTGTATCACTGTATAATAGCTATTTAAGCGCATACTATAGTGCGTGCAGTGCTCTTCTTTAAGTAATGGGGCAGTTAGATGTACGTTTGAAATGTTGTACTATACACTATGTAATAGTGTACCTATTGTTGAAGAGCCAAATAAAATAAATAAACTATGTTGGGGTCAGCTTCCAGTCTAACCGGATGCAGCTGAATACCAGTATTTTACATGGAGCGACTGTCTATCTGACCTCCACAACCCAGTTAGTACTGGGTAACACGATACCCCTTGGTAAGACTGGTTGTCAGACTTTTAAGGCCACTGACTACCTGCAACTGTAACGACTGTCAAAGATCACAAATGACAGCCAGGACCAACTGCTTAACGTGCTTTCCGAGGCACGGAGGAAAGTCGGTATGGAAAGATGGTCACCCATCCACAGACCAACCTAGGCAAGCACGGCTTAACCTAAAGATCGACCTGAGCGGCTGTCATTATTTAGCCACGAGCTCCCTATATAGAACGTGTTGCATGTAACATTATCTTTCAAACAAAGAAGAAGTATCGGAAATACTATCAAATTTCCTGAACACGGCGTGTGGAACACATCTCACAAAATAGGATTAGTTAAGACTAAATTGTTATGAAAGCGAGAATCTTTGCGTAACATAAACAGAGTTTTCCTTACACATCAGCATTCCGAAAATATGTTTTTATTGAATAAGATTGACTCCGATACCCTGCTTCTGTATACGCATCGTAAGAACCAATCTCGTTGGATAAATTAAATAAACTCACCTATCAGAAGGTATGTGAAGCGCGTTTTATAATATTATCATGTTACACTTTTTGTTGTAAGGAAAAGCGTCGGAATCCAATTGTTTTTTTTCTAGTTTCCTTTCACCTACAAACTATAGATACACCTTTTCCTAACCCTTCGGGAGATATAGGCGTGATGTTTTGTAAGTCAGTGTGTGTGGAGGATGGGAGCCACTAGATCTTTAAATCTAAATATATAAAAGAAGAAACTGACTGACTGACTGACTGACTGACTGACTGACTCATCTATCAACGCACAGCCCAAACCGCTGGGTCTACAGATTCCAAATTTGGCAAGTAGGTTCCTTATGTGGTCTAGGGGTGCACTAAGAAAGGATTTTTCAAAATTCATCCCCTAAAGGGGTTACACGGGGCTCCAAAGTTTGTATGGGAAAACAAGATTAGTTAGACTATTTTATTCGAAACTTCACAGGAGTGCTCCTATTGATAAATGAGTAGAAACGGGTTTCAGGTTTTTTCAGAATTCAACCCCTAAGAGGGGGAAATGGGATGGCAAAGTATAAAAATCAATGCACAGCCCAAACCGCTGAGTCTAGAGATTCCAAATTTGGCAAGTAGGTTCCTTATGTGGTCTAGGGGTGCACTAAGAAAGGATTTTTCAAAATTCAACCCCTAAGGGGATTAAACGGGAATCTAAAGTTTGTATGGGTAAAACAAGATTAGCTAGACTATTTTATTCGAAACTTCACAGGAGTGCTCCTATTGATAAATGAGTAGAAACGGGCTTCAGGTTTTTTCAGAATTCAACCCCTAAGAGGGGGAAATGGGGTGGCAAAGTATAAAAATCCATGCACAGCCCAAACCGCTGAGTCTAGAGATTCCAAATTTGGCACAAAGGTTCTTTATGAGGTTTAGGGGTGCATTAAGAAAGGATTTTTCAAAATTCACCCCCTTAGGGGTTGGAACGGGAGTCCAAAGATTACGTGGGGAAATAAGATTAGTTAGACTACTTTATTCGAAACTTAACAGGAGTACTCCTATCGATAAATGAATTAACGTTTGTGTTTCAGTTTTTTTCAGAATTCAACCCCTAAAGGGGGAAATGGGGTAACAAAGCCTGAAATTCAACATAGTTATTATTTTTATGGTGAATTGGGTCGGGTGTATTACAAAAACAACGATTTTAAGATTTAATGTGGCAGACCTGAAATACTACCATTCCCTTTTGGGGTGCGATGGGGTTGAAATGTCTAAAAATCAATATGGGTGTCGATACCGAGATTATCAGGGGTGCTGATTACGAAAATGGCATTTATTTTGAGATCCAGATGATAATGATTGTGATTACGATCATGATGATTGTGATAATGATGACGATGATTGTGATGATGATGATTTTGATTACGATGATAATGATTGTGATTACGATGATGGTGATTGTAATTATGATGATTGTGATAACGATGATAATGATTGTGATTACAATGATAATAAGTGTGATAACGATGATGGTGATTGTGATAGTGATTGTGATTGTAATGGTGATTGTGACAGTGACAGTGATTGTGATAGTGTCGGTGATTGTGATGGTGATAGCGATGGTTGTGATAACGAGGACGGAGATTGTGATGATGATGATTGTGATTAAGATGATAATGATTGTGATTACGATGATAATGGTTGTGATAACGATGATGGTGATTGTGATAGTGATTTTGATGGTGATTGTGATGGTGATGGTGATTGTGATGGTGATTGTAAAAGTGGCAGTGATTGTGATGGTGATAGCGATGGTGATTGTGATTGTGATTGTGACAGTGATGGTGATTGTTATAATGATGTAGATTATTGTGATTACTATGATAATGATTGTGATAACGAGGGTAGTGATTGTGATGGTGATTGTGATGTTGATGGTGATTGTGATGGTGATTGTGATTTTGATTGTGATAGTGTTGGTGATTGTGATAATGATGGTGATTGTGATAATGATTGTGGTTGAGATAGTGATGGCGATTGTGATCATGATGATTGTAATTAAGATGATAGTGATTGGGATTACGATGATAATGATTGTGATTACGATTATAATGATTGTGATGACGAGGATGGAGATTGTGATGATGATGATTGTGAATACGATGATAATGGTTGTGATTACGATGATAGTGATTGTGATAATGATGATAGCGATTGTAATTACGATGATAATGATTGTGATAACTATGATGGTGATTGTGATACTGATTTTAATGATGATTGTGATGGTGGTATTCTGAGAGTGGTGGTGATTGTGATGGTGATAGCGATGGTGATTGTGATGGTGATTGTGATGGTAATTGTGATGGTGATTGTGATGGTCATTGGGATGGTGATTGTGATAATGATGGTGATTGTGATAATGATTGTGGTTGAGATAGTGATGGCGATTGTGATCATGATGATTGTAATTAAGATGATAGTGATTGGGATTACGATGATAATGATTGTGATTACGATTATAATGATTGTGATGACGAGGATGGAGATTGTGATGATGATGATTGTGAATACGATGATAATGGTTGTGATTACGATGATAGTGATTGTGATAATGATGATAGCGATTGTAATTACGATGATAATGATTGTGATAACGATGATGGTGATTGTGATACTGATTTTAATGATGATTGTGATGGTGGTATTCTGAGAGTGGTGGTGATTGTGATGGTGATAGCGATGGTGATTGTGATGGTGATTGTGATGGTAATTGTGATGGTGATTGTGATGGTCATTGGGATGGTGATTGTGATGGTGATTGTGATGGTAATTGTGATGGTGATTGTGAGGGTGATGGTGATTGTGATTGTTATGGTGGTTGTGATAATGATTGTGGTAATTATGGTGGTTGCGTTAATGATGATAATTGGTGATAATGATGGTGACTGTGATAGTGATGGTGATGGGGATTGTGATGGTGATTGTGATTGTGATTGTGATAGTGATTGTGATAGTGATTGTGATGGTGATTGTGATGGTAATTGTGATGGTGATTGTGATGGCGATTGTCATGGTCATTGTGATGGTGATTGTGATGGTGATTGTGATGGTGATTGTGATGGTAATTGTGATGGTGATTGTGATGGTGATTGTGATGGTCATTGGGATGGTGATTGTGATGGTGATTGTGATGGTGATTGTGAGGGTGATGGTGATTGAGATTGTTATGGTGGTTGTGATAATGATTGTGATAATGATTGTGGTAATTATGGTGGTTGTGTTAATGATGATAATTGGTGATAATGATGGTGACTGTGATAGTGATGGTGATGGGGATTGTGATGGTGATTGTGATTGTGATAGTGATTGTGATAGTGATTGTGATGGTGATTGTGATGGTAATTGTGATGGTGATTGTGATGGCGATTGTCATGGTCATTGTGATGGTGATTGTGATGGTGATTGTGATGGGGATTGTGATGGTGATTGTGATTGTGATAGTGATTGTGATTGTTATGGTGGTTGTGATGGTGATTGTGATAATGATTGTGGTAATTATGGTGGTTGTGTTAATGATGATAATTGGTGATAATGATGGTGACTGTGATAGTGATGGTGATGGGGATTTTGATGGTGATTATGATTGTGATAGTGATAGTGATGGAGATTGTGATAATGATGGCGGTTGTGATAGTGATGGTGATTGTGATAATAATAATTGTGATGATTATGAAATGTGGCACATAGATAGTTTATAACCTGGATTAACATGGAGGACACTATTATCCCTTTAGTATGATCCAGTGGGACAGTTACCGAACTTCACGCGGGCGAAGTCGCGGGCAACAGCTAGTACTAAATAAATAAGGACTTATATGATAATAAACTTTTACTTTTTACGTCTACCATAGTTCTACCTATCAAAACTATCATTCAGCTCCATCTTTTTTCTTTTTGACAAAACAAAGAAAAAAAAAAGAAATACATAGGTACTGCCAATACTAAATATTATAGGTTGGTCGGTCCACAACAGTGTGTATGGTAATGTTACGTTAAATGTGCAGCAACAAAAGGGATTAAGAAAAACAATTCTGTGGGTATTTTCTAATTCAAAACCTTGACGATAGATTAGGTAATTTCAATAAACCAGTTTAGGGGATACAGTGGTTTTCTTCAATCTAGCTCAGGTTCGCTGGTCATCAAATTTATTGTCCTTGTCCGTGGTGACGAATGTGTTCGTATGCGTCTTGGATGGTGCCGGCCTTCGATCAATAATAGTACTAGATTCCCGATGAGCGCTTCAAAAACGGCCCGAAAAATAAGACCACAAATACTTTTGTGGTCTTATTTCAAATTAGTATGGTCCAATCATAGCCAACATTAAGACGTCAAAATGCCGTAGTGCGCGTTCAAAAACTGTGTAAATAACCAACGTATCACCAATGTTTTGTAAGGAATATTTTTTTTTCGGTAAGTTTATATCATTAAGTGTTTTTCATGAAATAAAAACAGAATTAAATATTTTAGAATTCAATTAGCTAATATTATAATTGTTTGGCCAATGTTTGCTACACGCACCAACTATTGTATCAAACATCGACTGTTCTTGAACAGGGAATGCATGGAGTAGTGTTGTTATTTTATAATGTTATTTTTGTTTGTAGATTTCCTAGTGACCCATTTCTCTGTGCAGAATGGGTATCTATTGTCCCGAAAGAAAGAGAAGACAAAATATGCAACCCTTATAAAAAATCGAGAATTATGTTCGATACATTTTGACAGATTCGAGTCATTCGACATTGGAAACACGCAAAGACGTAGATTATTAAAAGCAGCGGTTCCCAAATTGCAGGTTATTATTATAAAGTACTAGACTAGTTGGTGTAAGAAAACGTTTCGATAAAATAGTAAGTTGATAATGACTTTTTTTTAGATTCACAGACCAATAAAAGATATCTGACGAAAGATTTATCAAATCAGGTTTTGTAAAAACCTTTCGCAGATGATTTTTTTTTTAATTTAATAGGTATTTTTAAAATGTAATAGTGGCAATATAATAAAATAGTCTCTACTAATTCTTTGAATCGGTCAAAAATATTTGTCACCATACAAAACGAACCTAAAAAAAATATAATACTGCAACTCTACGTCTTTCAATACTTACTGTGTTCTGAGCATTGAAATGTGACACCAAGAACTACGTCTAGTTCCACAATAGAATAAGCACGAAATTGTAAACAAATTGTTTAAACCTTATGACATAGACTTAGGTTTTATTTTAGAATAAATAGTTTTGTACTGATGACTTTTTATTTTCAAGCGACATTTTAAATTTATTCGTTCTAACCTTTCTCCGATAGAAGGGACTTAAATAAATACATTTTGCAATGGTAATTAAACTTTATTTAAAAGCATTAAGGTTTGTAATAGATTGTAGTTGTTAATACTAATAAACTTTTTTCTAAGATATGTAGATGTTTACGTGTGTGCAAACGTGGCCACTTGAGCGACTTATTTTTGTTCCTGATCCTTAATCTAGTACTATTATTGATCGAAGGTGCCGGCCGCTCCAAGAACACCGAGCCCCTTTTTCTGTAAAAAAATAATGATGTGACAGATTTTTATAAAACGTGGCAAAATACACACGGAACGCTTGTTAGCAAAGGGCACGTTCCTACAATGATTATTATTAGTGGGCGTAAAAAAATGTTAACTGATACAATTGGCTCTTTTATAGATTTTTGAGAGAAAAAAATTGTGCCACAGTTGGGTCAGTTTGCACTAAGCGGAAAGATCCTCGCACATTTTTTCGATGTCAGTGTATTAAGAACTGTATTAGCATTGGCTTTAAGTATGAAATTGGGCGATTGCGCATCTTCGAGCACACAGGAGGAGAGGTTTAATAATGTCTGCGTCGAATTTTATACTTAAAGGGAATACTAATAAATTCCTCTATTCAGTGACATCAAAAGGTTCTCCACGCATTGTCCATGACGAAGAACAGCAGTGGTCGGGTCATCCTGTTAGTCCAGCATGATTAATGAGTATCGCACATGTGCACAATAGTAAACCTACGCAGTATTGTTTTGCGGCGCGCATAGACGGATAACACGAAAGGACAATGCGTAGAGAGATTCTATATTATGGTATGTAGAAAGTACAATTATGATGGGTGGAAACATGGTGATATAAAACTGCCGAGATGACTGACGACAAAACTGGGTAAGATTCAAAGAGTTTGTAATCAATCATCATCATCAGCCTATTAATGTTCCCACTGCTGGGACACAGGCCTCCTCTCTATGAGAGGGTATGGGAAATAATCCACCACGCGGGCACAGTGCGGATTGGTATAGATGTCACATGTCTTCGAATTTTTTGTTTCTAAGACATGCCGGTTTCCTTACAATGTTTTCCTTCACCGTTTTGAGAGCAGTAGTGATGAAATAAATTACACAAAGTAATGGGTTCAAACCCACGACTTACTGTTCGTAAGTCGGGGCCGCCACCACTGGGCCATCGCTGCTCTCAATGTAATCAAAACTATTAAATATTTTGATGATGAGGTACATACGATCACTTTTCCGCCCTTCTCAATGGTACTGAATTTGATTCTAGGTTCAGCTTCCACGCTCAGCATCAGAGCCAGAACCAAAAACACGAAGAAAAATACTTTGAGGAAATGCATTTTCGAATGTTTAGAGAATATTTTT
The DNA here is from genome assembly GCA_905147715.2 of Xestia xanthographa. NCBI lineage: Eukaryota > Metazoa > Arthropoda > Insecta > Lepidoptera > Noctuidae > Xestia > Xestia xanthographa. Next base: position 15,025,701 of record LR990659.1, on the reverse strand, counting down.
CGCTTTCGCGTTTAGAAAATAGCTTCGAGTGGCGACACACGAATTGTGCCTTGATGTTGCTGGTCGCATTTTATATACTAATCGAGACACTGTTTACTGGCCTCTTTATCTTAATTTGATAGACTATTCAAAAACCCTGCCCAAAATAATTGGGTTTTAACTGCACGGGCCAATCCGTCGTAGTTAAAATTCAATCAATTGGTATATTTATTAATGATTTGTTTAACTTAATGCCGTTGAACGATTTGTGCAATTAGCTATTATTGCAGACTTACACCCATATCTATAGTCAAGTTAAAGTAATTACTTGAGTTTAATTAATTGCTTAGACAAACATTTTTATGCAATAATATTATAAGAATTTAAATAAACTAAGAGCCGTCAAAGAAAGCAAAGCTAAGAATTCTTACTTTTGACAGTTCTAACTTCAAGCAATTACTAAATTACAGAATAAAATCGTATCTTAAATTATGACTTTACAAGTAACAAGTTCACTTTGACTTGTTTATAGTTAAGGCTGTTCGGAATTGACGTGGACAGTTAGTTACCTGGATAGGTCGTAGTTTGGAGTCATATGTTTTTTAAATCGTTTTAAAAATGAGTTTTTCAACTAGAATGTTAATATTTTTATATTATGTGTTTTTTTATTTATGTAGGTATTTGAAGTCAGACAATTTACATAGCTGATAAGATAGAAAGTTTCATCTGAAACAAATGATAATAATTCACTCGCGATAACTTCAATCATACCTATGTGTTTTATGGGACTCTTGAGACACTCATGATTACTGTATTCATATCTTTATCCAAACGTTTCTGTAAATAAATATTTTCAGTAAATAGTAATATTATTCTATGATATTGTTGTCCTTGAGAAACTTTGATGTCGCCATATTTACCTAAGAGGACTGCAAATAGTGAAAATAATATCAGTTGCACTACGAGAATCGCCTCTACTTCTACAACATAATTATGTGCTAAATTACCATTTGATTCTTATACTGTTTAAGCATAAATGGTAATATCCTAAAGATATTTCTTCTTTTGGGTTAGCTTGAACCAACGTCGACCTCATATCTGTCCTCAGGATAAGATTAAATAAAAAAGTTAATATCGCTGGACATAACACACACCGCCATTAAGTGCCACACATAGCAACGAGGCTTGTGTCGTGGACACCAGATATTTGATATACTACATAGGTACTCTAGGCTTATTATAAATATAAACATATCCATGACTCGGAACAAATGTCCATGCCCATCACACAAACATTTTACCCAACCGGAATTCGAACCCGGGACCCTAAGAACATAAGGCAGCCTCACTACTGCTCTGCCATTCGGATCAAGAGTAGGATATAAGCTAATTGTTGTTTTCTTTTTAGGTTTTTTTACTTTATCCTAAGTACCTATTTCTCAACTATTGGTGAAAAAAACTGTTCCGTAATTTCCTGTGAGTTACCTACATTGCAAAATAAATAGAGTACCCACATCGATTGCAATCAATTCTGGTTTTGTTTGCTTGTTCAATATCAACAATGCCGTGCTGTTGTGCCTACGTGGCGTGGAGCATACATATTTAAAAGAGCAATTTCAGAACGATACGAATAATATTGTTGAAGTTTGTAACATAGCTGAATCATATATAAAAAGTTTCCTGATGTCTCTTATGGTTCAGATTTCCAATGTTGTCCGAAAATGGCTCGACCGATTTGAATTTTTATGTTGTATTCGTAATCGTTGAAAAGAAAATTTAGATTAAAAAAAAAATGCTAAGTGCACTTTTTCATTAATAAATTGCACACTTGTAAAGCCTTCATTTTCCATAGTTGTGGAAAGATTTAATACCATAATAAAACAAAAGACCATTATTGTTTCTTTTATTTATCTTCTCTAGTAAATGCACATTCAACAAACCGAACAAAAGAGCAACGCGCTGTCATCACAATGCCGCCATGCCGGCCGGGTTATCTACAATTTCAATAATGAAAAGCCTAGTAGAGTTGGTTCGCTGCAATTGATGGAGCTCAAATTGCTTGGCTGTATATCTTCTCAAGCTGCTCGTCGACATTGATTGTATTGATATGAATCGTTCCTCTGTTAGCACCCGAGCCGGAACCGATGTTCAGCAAGAAAACAAAACTCTTTGAAACTGGAGAGTTGAGTTTGTTTGAACCAGCTCAATAGTCCCTAAGGGTGTTTAGTAAACTGGTCCCACACAGGTAGATCCCGCGGGATCAGTCGACCTAGTGAATTTTTGAATTGGTCAATTGATCCCGTTGACCAATTTTATGATTTGTACAGTCAAGTAGAAAAGTTTCTTGATATTAATTTACATGGTGATTCCCGTTGGCCCATCGCCCGTGTCCACACTGGTGGGGCGGGGTTGGGTTTATTTATATATTTTATTTATTTATTACCTAGTTTACCTACTCAAAAATATTGTATGGGATCGAGTAGTGTTAATACAATTGTGCTAGTTACGGGCAGTAACCTTACGAACAGTACTAGGCTGGCATGAATCCAAGAAGGTATTTATTACTGGAAGACCGTGTTTACCCAGAATTATTGAAATGCATACCACCTTGAGCCTATGCAACCCTGGTACTTCTAGGGGAAGTTAAGTTTATTATATAGGTATGCCTGGCAACAAACGGGAACTTTTTTCCGGTTTGTCGCCAGGAAAAACTTCTTCCTGTGACTCACGAAAAGTACGCAGACGTAATTCGTCGCCAGACTAAGTACAGCCAGCTAAGGCGATTCTCACATTGCACCGCGCGTCCGTGCGGTCGCGTTGAGCGGAGGTTTCGAAGCATGTATATGCACCGCGCGGAATGGTTGTACTACGTGTGCATCAACGAATTCCATACAAACCTATTAGATAGCCCACGACACTAAACCTAGTTCGATAATACTCCCAGATGATATATATTATGTATAATTAGTCACGTCATTAATGGGGAACACGAAATGGCGATGCTGCAATGCAAAAATCTTGGGACACTTTAAAAAAAAAAAAACGATTTTTAAGTATCTAGTATGATCCTGAAAAAAAACAAGTCTCATCTGAAAGATAAAAAAATCTGTGTATGAAAAATCACTGGTGCATTCTTCCTAACAGTGGAAAAGTGGTTGCTGCAGCCATTGAAGTCGCCCTCCGCGCAGCTGGATTAGGCATTTTGTCAGCAATCACCCGGTTTAGCACGCGGGCCCGCGGCTATTGGTAGACGTGTTAATAAGTTTAATTCCGTGATTTAAATTTATTTATTAATGTTTATGTTATAAATCCATTTCTTAATTAATTGCAATGCACCAATTTCATTGTTGTTATTATTTCAAATTATCAAAAATTTTAATAGCCTTTAATTATTAGTACCATTTTTGGCTTTGTAATATTGTATATTTTGTTTTGTATTATAGATAACCATAATTGGTGCATGTTGTGTTAGCCTATAAGTAATTGTTGCACTTATATAAGTACTATTATGCAAGTATAATTTGAAAAATGTTATGTGTGAACAATTGTTGGCTAACCTAAATAAATTAAAACAAAAAAAAAATGTTTTTATTTAGTCCTATAATTTCGTCTTTCTCATGCTTTCTCCATTTCAATACTTTCAACGTACTGTCCTATAAACTTACTTAAAGTATCAAAAGTAAGGGAGTCCCAGTTCTTTATAACGGAACCGGTTTTGCATTACCTGAATATGACACAATTATTTTTCTCAAAAAGTACCAGGCTGCCATGAGCTCAAGGTAGTATGCATTTCAATAATTCTGGGTATCCAGAATTAAGATGGTATTTATTACCATAAATACCATCTTGGATTCATACCAGCCTAGGTACTACTGTTCGTAAGGTAACTGCCCGTAACTACATTTACTGTACTAACACTACTCAATCCCTTACAATGTTAAAAATACGGTGGGGCCAACGGGATTTTATTTTTATTCTTCCTAACATTTTTCTACATGATGTTACTCAAATTTGAAATTCGAGGGCATTTTTTTTTAAATTTTAAGAGCGGGACCAATCTACTAAAGGAATTGACATAAAAATATTAATTTAGTAAATTGATCCCGCGGGATCGAAATGAGCGGGATCAATTTACTAAAGAGCCCTAATACTTTCGTCAATCGTCTTGTTTAAATAGCATCCTTACATTATTTCCATATACCTTTGTCTGCAATAGGCTTGCTTTAGCCGGGCTTAATGAAAATACATACTGTACACGAAGTCACACACACACACACCTATGAGTGTTATGTGTTCACATAGTTTTAAGGTTCTCTTTACTAACAAAACTTCTATTTAATCATATTATCGCCGGGTTAGAGGCAAAACCAACTATCTCGATTTTTTGCAGTTTTTCACTTTTTTATACCATTCGAATCGGTATTTGATTCTCTATCTAATGGTAAAACCAACTAAACCGTAGGCCTTACCGTTCCCAAGTAACCGAATGTAAAAACCGATTAAATAGTTACTAGACTAAAATTAGACTGAAATAAGAAACGAATAATATAAGATAGTGTATTTTTAGAGAATTAAAAACCTATAATTCGTAATAATTTGTCTAAATAATTCGAAATATAGATGCAAAAAATACTAAACTTTTTTAGTTGTATTTAGTCCTACAATAATGTCAAAGGAAGGTCATAGTCTCTAATGGTTAAAAATAATATCTTGGATTAGCACCTTTTGGTTCTTGAACATTCAAACTAAATAAATATTATTTAAATATATTCGATTTTCGCATTCGGTTTTTCGGTTTCTGTTTAGCGAATTGTCTAGAAGCAAAACCGATTAAATTCTTGTAGTCGGTACTTCCCCGCGCTGCCACTGTCACGGGAGGGGGGCAGCGGCAGCGCGGGGGCTTTACGTGGATTTAGTCGAATCTTGCACAGCGAACGACGAGGTCCATTTGCATTTTTCGGTGTTTTAATCACCACAAAAAGATTCCGTTATCGCCGCCACTACTGCTATAAACGAAATCTTTGTGAGAGCTTGGATAATTATCAACCCCAAAAGTCGCTGGCGTATGGCGGAACCTACCACCTGGAAGATAAATGTAGAAAAGAAAAGGAGAGCTGACGGTCTCCCTTACACAACTGCAAAGAAATATAGACCGGCCAAAGTACCACAAGCTGTAGACTGCTCAAAATGTAGATTTAAATGCACCGTAAACTTCAGTGAAACTGATCGTGAGAGATGTTGTAGGAAATACTGGGCTCAAAACTATACTGCAAAGAAAAACATGATTTTGACCTTAATAGAAGTAAAACCAATTCATACAACTGTGCTTAATAGAAAACGTATTAAAGTAAGATCAAATTCAAAGAAGTACTTTTTCTATAAAGAAGGCGTGCAATCTCAGGTATGCCAAAACTTCTTCTGCAAAACATTATGCATTTCTACTTCAGTAATAACAGAAGCAGTAGAAAGTCGAGACGCTATGGGATTTTATTCTCGAGATAGTGATCCACGAGGACGACATGAGCCCCAAAATAAAACGCCACCAGAAATGGCTGAAGAAATTCGGCGTCATATCAAATGTTTCCCTACGATGGAAAGCCATTATGTGCGCAAAGATATTAAACGCCAATATCTAGACTGTGGTCTGTCTATTACAAAAATGTACGCATTGTATGTGGAAGAGTGTGAGAAAGAGAGCGTAACACCCGTGTCGGAGGCTAAATATCGAAATGTATTTTGCACCGAATTTAACTTGGGGTTTTTTGTTCCCAAAAAAGACCAGTGTCTTTTGTGCACCAAATATCGTCGTTTGGATACCATTGAGAAAACTAAAATTGAAGAAGAGTATAAACAACACATTCAAAGAAAAGATGCATGCAATAGCGAGAAACAAAGGGACCAGGAGAGAGCAGAAAAAGAAACGAACTTCACTTCGGCATCCTTTGATTTGCAGGCAATTTTACAAATCCCTAGTGGAGATGTAGGTCTTTTGTATTATTGCAGGAAACTTACAATATACAACCTGACGATTTATGAGAGCGCTTTCCCAAATGAAGCATTTTGTTATGCGTGGACTGAAGTAAACGATAAAAAAGGGAGCTCAGAGATTGGTTCGATTATATTAAAATACTTAAACGGAATCCCCAATCACATTGAAGAGGTTTCATTGTTCTCAGACACGTGTGGCGGACAAAACCGCAATCAATATGTGGCCGCTGTTTTGTTTTGGCCGTCCAGAAAATAGACCACCTAAAATTGATTGAACACAAATTTTTAGAATCTGGCCACTCTCACATGGAGGTCGATTCTATGCACAGCAGCATAGAGTCGGCCACTCCAATATATACTCAATTACAGAGTGGTTAAATGTTTTTCGACGGGCCCGATCATCACGCAAGGGGAAAAAAAAGGGTCAAAATAAGAAACTGTATCATGTTACTGAATTGAAATACACAGACTTTAAAGATTTGAAAACACTATCCAAAAGTATGATGATCACGAAAGGAAAAACCAGTAACGGAGAACGTGTCAAGTGGCTTAAAATAAAGAGAATGCGATACATAAAAGGTGAATCAAAAATATTTTTTAATTATGACATGTCTGAAAACTTTTTTTTTATAGATCTTGAAATTATAGAGCACTCTTTGGAATCACCGTCAAAAACACAAGACCAAAGTCCCTCAAAGAATCATCGTTACGGTACGCGACTCCAATCTAAACACGTCAAGCCAGTCCAGGTTGTCACTGAACCACCACCACAAGCCAAAAATGACCCATATTTGCCACAGATACTTTCACCTTTATATAAAGAACCATTATGCATTTCAAAAGCAAAAAAAAACCATCTAATAAAACTATGTGAAAAAGGAGTCATTCCTGACGAATACCATGGATGGTACCAAAGTTTAAGGGCTGATGGCCAAAAAGTTGATCGGTTACCAGACATTACGGTTTCTGAAGAATCAGAAGATCCGGAGGACTCAGATGACTGAGTGATTAATTTTTTTAGAATTATTTTTAAAGGTCAATTTTGATTGTTTGTTTCATTATTTTGATTAAATAACAAAATAAATGCTTTTGAATCAGAAGATGCGGAGGACTCAGATGTCAAGATAATTTTTTTGAATTATTATTAAAGGCCAATTTTGATTGTTTCAGTTCGTCTGTTTCATTATTTTGATAAAAAATAATAATAAAATAAATGCCTTATTTTGTGATCTGACAGTTTTATTTTCAGAGTGTTTTCTTGTACTGGCTAGTAAAAGTAGTTAAACAATTTGAATGATTTAAGCAATACAAATCAGTATCTTATAATGTTAGTACAATTTTGCATTCTACATTAGAAGACATAATTTAAGAAATAGAAAGGTAAAACCAACTAAATTTTCGTATTTTTTTAAATTGTTTCAAAACGAATGATTCTAAAATCATAATTACTAGCAAATTATAAAAAAAATACTTAAACTCACGTTACTGCTAAATCTGATAGAGACAGGACAATTACTTTGTCAGATATGCTTGTATTTGTGCTATAGAGGCAAAACCAACTAAAAGAGGGGGTTTATTTTATTTATATTTATTTTTGTTCAAATGAAGTTAGTTTTTGTGTTTAGTATGTAACTTTTAAAAACTGAGATAGCTAAAGAACACGTTCACACATTTGCGACTGATATAATCTTATAAATAAGGACTTCATTTTAACAGCAAACTTTCAAAATGCGCTCACGGAAAATTTTAAATTGTCATTTTTGGTCTAGATAGTTGGTTTTGCCTCTAACCCGGCGTTATGTATGTTATGGGCCAAAATAGCCTGAAAATAAATGGATGCTTATTGTTGTTGTTGTAAACAAACAGCAGACATTTTCTTTGCATCGAGTTCCCCATTAAAGCGGTGAAAGCACGACTCACATTTGGCCGGTTTTGATAATTCAAATAAGCGACGTTTTCGTCAGCAGTAATATGAAAACAATTTAGTAACAAGATTAAAATAGGATTCATAACTAATAAAAGTAAGGATAACTTTACTTAAAGGGGTCCCAGTTAGCAATTAACGAACTCAATTTATAATAAAATAACTCAAACGGTTGGGAAGGGACAATTTATTTAATTATCCTAACGTTTAACTCATTAAAAAGTTATTGCGTCATTTTATAACTCGCGGCCTGGGATCAATTTAAGGGGGGAAAGGATACATTTTGGCCAAAAGAGGTCCCTGGGCCAATTTGGAATATTTTATGTGACTTTTATTAAGGACTAGCTGATGGCCGCGGCTTCGCCCGCCCACAAATTATATACTAAAACCTTTCTCTTGAATCACTCTATCTATTAATAAAACCCGCATCTAAATCCGTTGCGGAGTTTTAAAGATCTAAGCATACATAGGGACAGACGCAGCGGGCGACTTTGTTTTATAATATGTAGTGATAGTAGATATATAAATGACTTTAAAAACAATTCTGAGTGCTTCGTGGTTACCAATACTGTTAGCCTGTGTCATCCCACTGCTGGGTAAAAGCCTCTCAGGTCAGGTCGTTGGTTTTGTCCAGCTCGTCCCCCAATCTTCTGCGAGGACTAAGTACCGCGTCGTCTTCGTGGTTTATTAATTTTATTGTCATTTCAGACAGGTTTGTAATATAATAATCTGTATTTCATAGTTGAGAAAATTTATGAAAATTACCCTTAAATGCTACGATGTTTGTCTAAAACTGAAGTCTTTTAAGTAATATAACCAAACTTCGAAGTGTACAATACTGAAAGTATTCAATTGTTTTATGACTAAACTCGCTACTACGTGCTTGTGGATATTCCTAAAATTCCTGTATCACGTCCGTAATGTTTGGTCATTGCTGAGTTCTCTTAGTCGCGGTTCTCGATGTCCTCCCAGACATCGTGGGCAGTTCCAATCGCTCCAAGAACACCAAATCCTTTTTTCTGGAAAATATAATTCAATTAACACGATAGCGTGTTAATCGCAATTTATTTTCCAGAAAAAAAAACATTAACTTTCATCTGGTGCGGTGGCGTAGGAACGCGCCATCCATCAACCTTTTAAACAGTGCGGTATCAGTCCTTTTCGACCTGACACCACGCGAGAAAGACGTAGTTTTCACCGTGCGCAGCAGCGGTAAGCACCGTGTCGGTACGATTTAGTGTAATTCGCAGTGAAGGTGTTATGAAACATCAAGCATGATATCTATTTATTTATACTTGGGTCACAATGACCCAAATGCACGCATGCAATGTAATGCATTTACGAATGCTGCTGTTCGTTCAAGATAGCAGCCGGTCATTCATCATCATCATCATTTCAGCCGAAAGACGTCCACTGCTGGACATAGGCCTCCCTAGGGTGTCGCCACATTGACCGGTCCCGTGCGACTCGCGTCCAGCGGATTCCCGCAACCTTCACTAGGTCATCGGTCCACCTAGTGGGAGGCCTTCCAACGCAACGTCTTCCGGTTCGCGGTCGCCACTACAGAACTTTTCGGTCATTCGACAAGTCGTAATCGTGGCCGCGTAGTGCGATGTACCTATACAAACCAGTCGGATTGAGTGGCTTTGCGGCTGTGGCTTGCAATTGTAATCGCCTTCGAAATTGAACCTTATTAGAGTTATCCTTATTCCTTATATATTTTCATCTTTTGCTTGACAGTGCTTTATGGAAAATGGACTAACTAGGGTTATAATATCGCCTCAAATATGCGAATATGGCGATAATTTTACGACATATAAGTAATGCATATAACTAAACTATGTGATCTTAAAATGAGAAGAATAAGAAAGATATGATCCAATATGCTTTACGATGTGTGAAGCTGTGTGGATACGTGTTCAAATTCGGGAAGATTTAAATTTTCTCAAAGCCCATCAGTTACTAAATTGAGCATTTTAATTTTAAAACTCTGCTTTAGCATTGTGGAATCAATCTCTAGTGGTGCTAACAACAACAACAACAACAGCCCATAACGTCCACTGCTGGACATAAGCCTCTCCCATGATGGGAGGAATTTGCCGTAATCTCCACGCTTGGCAGGCGGATTGGCGATCGCAGTGATGAAAGACTAACAGAAAACGCTGTTGCCCTTTCTCAGGTCTACGGAGGTGCAAGGTGTTCTGCCTCAGACATTAGTCGCCTTATACGACACCCGTGAGTGTAATGGGTTGGTTCTATTCTACTCTGCCGGATACCACACGGCTAAGTGGTGCTAAAGAGGAGTTAAATTCAGAAATCGGTACTTCTAGTTAATACATACCACGGACCCGAATTTTATTCTGGGTTTAGCTTCTACGTTCAGCATCTGAGCCAGAGGCACAAGAAGGATATAATATAATTTAAAAATAATTAATAATATACCTAATAATTATTTTGAAATTACACATTTTGTTGTCTGATGTGTAGCCTTCGAGTGTTATCCAATCTTTGATATTGGTCGGTAAAAAATTAAAAAAACCATAGGGTTTTCTTAATTTTGTACTGTTACTTATTATTTATTATTATTTAGGGCCAACCATAGGGTTGGCCCTAAATACCAATAATAAGTAACAATAGTTTTCATTAACAAATCTTACTCCTATCCTTTAGTTAACGATGTAGGCAATTAGCAATGATTAACTGTGTGTTGAACATAATCTGCTTTGATATATGTACAAACAACGCTTTGGAATGCACGGTAAAAAGAAAATGTATAAAATACATACTTTTGATTTACTTGCCCTAGGTTGGTCTGTGGATGGGTGACTACTCATTGCATACCTACCGAGTTTCCTCCGTGCCTCGGAAAGCACGTTAAGCCGTTGGTTCCGGCTGTCATTTGTAGATATTTGACATTCGTTACAGGAAATCAGTGGCCCGATAGTCTAACAGGAAGTCGTACCAAAGGGTGTCGTATTAGCCAGTACCAACTGGGTTGTGGAGGTGAGACAGGCGACTGCCCGTTTAAATGACAAAAACACAGTTCAATTGATCATTTATATTTCAGCAAAAAACATACATAATTAAAGAGATAAATATAGGATAAAGAAATCGGTAACAGTAGAACGAGCTTGAAGTTGATAGGCTGTCAAGTAGATGATCACTTGGTCTAGCCTTGCTTCTTCTTGTCTTTCATAGCTTTATAGGCATCGTGAGCCGTGCCAGCTGCATTGACTGCGCTCAGACCGGTCCTCTGTAAAAAAAATAATCAATTGCTATGCATTTTGTATGCAATAAAGTCGAAATTGGCTATTGAATGTGGTCAAGAGCTGTCAGCGTCAAAATTGCTATGGAATATTGAATAAAAGCGCTGGACGTGCTGGAAATGTTCAGTTTCATACGTGGAGTTAGATCTTGGTTACAAAAACTAAAACTTGACAAGCATTACAGAAACCAAAAGAGGCTTTCACATGTATCTATACTCAAGTTAAAGTAAATAACTTTACATACATTCAATGCAATAGACAAGAATTTAAACGAAGTAAGAACCTTCAAAGAAAGCAAAGCTAATAATTCTTACTTTTGACAGTTCTAACTTCAAGCAATTACTAAACTACAGAATAAAAATCGTTTCTAATGTAATTACTTTACCTAGAGTAATCACTAAGGCGCGAATTATACAGAAACGGCGTAAGGCAAAGGCGCGGGGCAGGCATCTTGCCGCTTCAAAACGTTTCAATACAAAATGTAGGTAGGCGACACGATGTGAATTATACTCAAGCGGCGTGGCACAGGCACGTCGTTTCGTCGCCTGTTCCGCGTCGCTAGCAGTCGCGACTGGAGAGGCGCGCAAGCAGCACGACTTATGTTTATACAGTAGGTGCAGAAAAATGAAGACCGTGTTTTACTTTCGACAATAGAATGTGGAAACATTCTAGTGACATTTTATACACTGTAAACGAAATACAGAAAACAATCAGGATATTCGCATAATTTTTCCATTATTTTAAAATATCTATGCTCTAGTGACATTTTCCACATAGGGTGCACCCAATATCTTCGGTGTCTCTGCACGTTAATGAGTTGCAACAAAGCAGCGCATCTTCGTCGTCTGAAGAGAAAGACATTCTATCACGATAAAGTCATCCTGTATAATGACTAGTTGCGGCGTCTCTTCGCCTCTTTGATATAATTTAAATCGCGTCCGTGCCTTATCTGTTCCACGCCTGCTCTGCGCCTGTACCGCGTCTTCACCGTATGCCTTTTCTGTGTAATTCGCGCCTTAGAGTTTGTTTATAGATACGGGTGTTAGAATTGGGTTGTAGAAGACAGAGAATGTGTACAATTATTTAAATGCACTCCTGCTAGTGCGAGCAGCGGTGGCCCAGTGGTGGCGGCCCCGACTTACGAACAGCAGGTCGTGGGTTCGAACAGGAGTCGTATTACTTTGTGTAATTTATTTCATCACCGCTGCTCTCAAAACGGCCAAGGAAAACATCGTGAGAAAACGGGCATGTCCTAGAACCAAAAAATTCGAAGACATGTGACATCTACCAACCCGCACTGTGCCCGCGTGGTGGATTATAGCCCATTTCCTCTCATAGAGAGGAGGCCTGTGTCCCTGCAGTGGGAACATTAATAGACTAATGATGATGATGACTCCTGATAATAACATAAAACTGATGCGGTTTATAATTTATGTAGATATTTCATCATTTGTAAGAAAATAATACTGAATTTCAGCAAACGGTCCTGTATACGTAGATACCTAAATATTGTCCCTTGTGGTTTTCTAAATGTATCAAAAGCACAGAACAGGAACATTATTTGGAAATATTTTAAAATTCAAGTTACGGATAATGAATGAAACACAGGTAATTGTCTATTGTTTCGGGATTGCGGGGGACTACTTTTTTACATAATTTATAAAGCGGGAGGGAACGATGGAAACAATACTTACAACGGCCGTCCCAGCCTTCACTTTAGGACTAGCTTCAGTTACGCCCATCATCGCCAACACAGCCAGAATCACCATGAAGAAAGCCACGAATTTCATGTTAACTGATATTTTTCTTACAACTTTGATAAAACGGATAACGTGGAGTGATCGAGGAAGATGCACAAATGATATTTTTCTTCAGATGCTCATCTATTTATTTGATTTCTGTGTTCATAGACACATGTGCAAATTATGTGCTGATGAGTGATGACGTAACACATAATCCACAGTATTTCAGTTCGTAGTTAGTTTGTGGGTAAGGAAAATACAGACCTAGCAGGTCACGTAAACAATTAAAATAAGTCGGAACATCTTGATTCGTGCGCAGGGAGAATCCCGGTACTAATTGCTGCTTTCTAGGTCCCGTAATAAATCTTAAAGTTTGTCGGCTATTGTTTTACTAACATTTCGGTGAGGTTTAATGCTGTTTGGTCGTAGTTTGGCACTGTTGTTACAAAAGCTTACATTACAAAACTGGACTTGTTTTTCTATTAACGTTTTACGAAGAAACGAAAGCTGTGGAGGGATTTTAGATATTAACACAGTTAATTAAATAAACTCTTTGTGCTGAACCGAACTTTATTCATGTTCTTTACTAGAGCTAGACGACCTGAGTGAATTTTATAATATTCTTATGTAGAGTGAGTTGTTTCAGATTTACATTCACGTTGCAAAAGATTTAAAATATTTTATCCAAATAAGAGCTTCATTTCAGCGACCCAGCTGTTGCACATTCCGCTTCAGATGAGCCCATTTATGCAGAAGATTTCAGTGAGAAATTAGTTGGAGGTTCCGTCACGCCAAAAGCAATATTATATAATAGGTGGATTGTCTGTCAAATAATATTAGTATACGTAGCCATAGTGCTGCGAATGACTTTTCGGTTTTGGGTAACAGCGAGGAAATAATGATATCCTGCCCTCATGAAGTATGGCCTATGGGTGACAGAGTTGAGGAGTCTGCCACCTTAACAGGACCCAGAAATTGCGGCCGTGGTCGTCCGCATTTGACATGTCATGATACAAATTTTAGAGATTTGTATGGTATTCAATTACCCTGCAATTTTATTAAGTGTTATTCAAAAGACTCGGAAGAGGTTGTTCTCGTCCGTTCTTTACTGTGGCTTTAAGGGCCTATACTCCCTCAAATGGTTTAGCATGATACATACCGTACCGTACCGTTATGCCTAAAATACTGCAGCATTAATTTTGAAATAAATATATGGTAAATTTAAGGATTAATGCTAAGTACTATGTGTAACAAAAACACGATTCCAATAACTTTTCTCGATAGAAAAAAAATCTAAAGTTACCTCCAAATCGAACAATAAACCGCTGGTATTCAAAAAGTACTTCAAATTAGATCATGAAACTTTGCGTACTAACTGAACTAACTATAAAGCAGGTCTTAAGTGTTTTATTTTTTTAGTCCAATCAATAGATTTATTGTAAATCGCAAAAAACCACTCATTTCGCACTATTCGGCCGCAGTGACTGACGTAACAACCGCTTTGTAGTGCAAGCTGATTCATCATCTGCCTAGCCTTTTCCCAACTATGTTGGGGTCGGCTTCCAGTTTTACCGGATGCAGCTGAATACCAGTATTTTACATGGAGCGACTGCCTATCTGACCTCCACAACCCAGTTAGTACTGGGTAATACGATACCCTTTGGTAAGACTGGTTGTCAGACTTTTTGGGCCTCTGACTACCTAACGACTGTCAAAGATCTACAAATGACAGCCGGGACCAACTGCTTAACGTGCTTTCCGAGGCACGGAGGAAACTCGGTATGTAATGGGTGGTCACCCATCCACAGACCAACCTAGGCAAGCACGGCTTAACCTAACGATCGACCCGAGCGGCTGTTATTATTTAGCCACGAGCTCCTCTAGTGCAAGCTGATTATCTAACTTTATTCTAACAGTATTTCAAACGAAGTTTGAACCACCACAAATACAGTTGCTAATTTAAGGGTTAGAAGGACCTTAAGTTATGGTATTGTTTTTATCCTCAGAATAAGGTCTTCTGTGGAATGCAGAACCCTCTCCATGCAAATCTTACTCGTATGGACGGGATTTTCCTCATGTCGATCAAACTCATATTTTTCTATTAGTTTATATTATTTTTCTACATATCTAGCATAATAATGGGTAATTAATAAAGGAAAATCGTAGCATAAGGAAATTCGCGTCCATCGTGTGAGATATATACTATCTATACTTATCTATTATGACTCATGATGTAAAGTATAAAAAGGCAGCACTAGATCATGTTTCTTTTATTTTGAAAAAACTCCGAAAAAAATCATATTTGTTACTCTATCCAGGCATTGTAACTCCTGATGCAAGAAATAATAAAAATCATCAGAAACAAAAGGAAAGTAGGTAGGTATCCGGGGTTGTGGGACTGTTCGAAAGAGATACCGTGGCTCCGGTACACAAAGGGCGATGAAGGAACATGGATGGGTTTTAGTCAGTAAAAGTCTGACACTCCCGGAGTCATTTGATGATTTCCCATCCGGAAAAAAAAAAGGTAGGTATAGCATTTCTTTTGAAAATATTTCTAGCAATAATAAGTGGTCTAAAATAAAACCATAAATATTCAAATAATATCCATATCTGCGCAATATAAATAGGTACCTAAGTATAGCGCCGATACACAAATATTTGTTACTATGTTAATTTCACGGCTTTACGACACGGAAGATCCCGAAATGTCTGACGAACTATGCGGCACAACAGTCCAACATGGGGGACAACATACTGCCAAACCACAGACAAGACAGTCTCCGAGAGAAGTTCTTCGCCGAATATTCAATAAACTGTCGAATATTTGATTCAGACCACATTTATGTGTTTATTTTTAATCTTATATCAAATTAATTACTACAACTTTCTTATTTATAGTGTAGGTTTCTTTTCAGTTTTAGTTAAATGAAACTTTATCGTTAATGATATCTTAATTAACTTAATCGTTGAAAGTAATTAGTTTTTCCAACAAAATCACGTGCCAGCGATCTGCCTCGATAACTTAGAACACCAAACAAATATTTTTCGGAATTGAAATATTAGCTTTAAAATCACAACAATTGGATCAGTGACCATCTATCTATACATGACATACCGAGTTTCCTCCGTGGTTCGGAAAACACGTTGATCCCGACAGCCATCACTGTGGGGTATTGTAATACTCAATACTGATATTCACCTTGGAAGGAACCTTCTAGTTACGGAGATATTGGGGGTCAAAATTCCAACTCTTTCAGATCGCAGCGATTCAACGTATTTCTATACGGAAATATCGCCGCGATTCTCTCGCTGGTGGAGACGGCCCAAAAGAGAGTGTATAGAAAAACGTGGCAAGGACGATAATAGCACCGCGATTCTATCGCTCGTGGAGGCGGCCGCTTAGGGTATTACTTACGAATACATTTCCAGATTTGTCCAGAGCTTTAAAATCGACCTCAGGACCGGGTTGAAGCGCTGCGTTCCCAGCGCCTGTGAAAAGCGCAAGCGCCGCCATCAGCATCACGAACAGCGCCGTTAAATTCATTGTCTCTTCTAGTTATTACTAGCTGCTACACGAACCAAACCTCGAGTTTAACTTGACTGTGACAGTATACCATCGATAGAGCTTTAAATACCACGTTAATTACCAATTATCTATTTTACCTGTTGGTTCTCATTACTTTGACGTTATGGCATTAACACTATGAAGAAAGCCACAATTTGTGTACGAGATCAGGTACTAATGGAACGTATAGACAAAATAAAAAAGAATATCATAAGAAATCAATATACTCGTAGTTTATTAATACCTAGTCATAAACCGTAACTTTAATTCTTAATGTTATATGGGTTGACTTCTCGTGTAAGTAAACTTGTTTAGTAACATTATACGTCAACCCTCAAATTATTACTTTTGGGAATATTAGGCAAATTAAGCCTTGTCCTTGTCCTTGCCATAGCCTCAGGTCCTAAATAATCATTGAATAGGTGTAATGGTGTTACCTGAATTAACATAGTTGTTAGTTCATACCTTCTAATTGTTTTATATTCATTAGATCTTCAATTAAATGCTCATAAAAATTCTTCATGTGGTTATTGCGAAACGATAATTTTGGAGCTTACTTTTTTCTAACCGTCCTCATTGGTAAATGCCTTCCACCACTCCTTTTCTTTTCGAGAACCGGTGCACATTCCTTCCAGGTTTGACGGAATCCATCCAGTTCGTCCCACCATCTCCGTCCTGGCCAACTGCAACTCCGATTCTTTCCCTCACCTTGTACATTTAAAAAGTAAAACGAGGCTGAAAAGTTTTCGCGTAGGTATTGGTTCATGAATGAATGAATCAGAAATGTTAGTTAACGTTGAATTCAACCGTTTCATTTCCAAGACGCCGTCAGTGTGCAATATAACATAACGCTTATTTTTTCACGATGGGTAAAGCAGAGATGTACCTATAGCAAAACCACATTTTGTCAGTTACGTTTAATTGCCATTTTGTCGGGGGCTAGCCTAATGCCTTTAACCCGCCATGACAACACAACTCAGTAGGAGTTAGGACCCATTATTGTTAATATTTTTCCGTGGTGCTGGGCAACTGGGCCTATTCCAGTTGTAAACGTCCCTTTGTGCCTATTTGCCTTGTTTCATTCTGTCTCCTGCTGATATGGAGGGAAGTGGAAATTACGGTTTTTTCCTACTCCTCTGCTATACTTTTCTGATTAATTTTGTTGCGGGATCTAAAACAGTTAAATTCATTCTCTGGGACTTCGTCGAGCTTCATTGTCTTAGCGCTTTTCTGGTGGTCGCCACTGTTGATTCTGGCGCACAGGATTTACAGCGGTTATGAATAGTGTGGCGGGCTTGTCCAATTAAAAAAAAACCTATCATGAATCCAGGCTTGCGGAAAAATCCCGATGGAAAAATCCAACAAGACTTGGCTCGGCACGGAAATCGTATTTCTCAGGACTTCATGCTCAACAGTTGCGGTTGTGACCACTAGACCACCGTGTTTTAGACTGCATTGCCACCTAATAATTACACCCTTATACCGAGAGGTCTAGTGAATTACCTGTACTGTGTATGGTAAGTGGTCCAGTATTTATAATTCTCGATTTCGTTGTTATTAATGATATTGTGTTTCAGATCATCTTATTCTGGGTATTAAAGGAAACAAGCTTTAAAATATATCATGGGAATATGGCAACGTCACAAGGATGATACATATGTAATAGTTTCCAAATCCCTCATAATTTTAAGGATAAGTGCAAGTACGTATTACACTTTAAATCCCGTTGCGTCAGAAACAGGTAAAATTTCAAGTTGCTTGTGTTTATAAGCTACTGTCGATGGTAAAATTGTCACAGTCAAAAGTCAAGTTCAACTCGAGGTTGAGTTTCTCGTGGTTCGTGCAGCAGTAATAACTAGAAGAGACAATGAAGTTGACGGCGCTGTTCGTGATGCTGATGGCGGCGCTCGCGCTGTTCGCTGGCGCTGGCTTAGCTGCGCCGCAACCCGATCCTAAGATCAACTGGAATGCGCTGAGGAAGACCGGAAAAACCATTGTAAGTGTTGTGAACCTACTTCCATTAGTCTATTGCGTTTTTATTGTATTACGGTCAAACTCTTAAAATCACCCCATCATGGTACCGTCAAATAAATTCCATGTAAATAATTGCTGACTCTCTACACGACTCTCTACTACTCTCTCCCACAGAAAAACAGATGGTTGCATTATTGGTGGTTGTATTTGAACAGGTTTTTTTGTTCAGAATATTCATAATAAGTCTGCTAAGGTCCATAAAGATTTTAGTGCTAAGATCCATAAAGATTTTAGAATGAAATTCTTATACAATTTAGGCTCCTTACTAATGATCAATATATTCCCTCAAGACAACGATTACAGTTACACCAATTTCGTTTTCCAATTGTTTTCAGACTTTTCATACGATCCCAAATTGTTGTTTTACAGAAAAAACTCGTGAGTGCAGTGGGCGCAGCAGCTACGGCACACGAGCTCATCCAATCGTTCAAGAATAAGAGACAACAAGGATAGGTGAAAATACCTATAACAGGCAAAAAGGCCATTTTCAGAAACTGACTCCACACCGTGATTCATACAAGGACTTGACAAATGCTTGGACGAGCCAAGTGCTTGTTCTGTTATAAATAATAAAACTTTATTCAGAATCCTAAAAGGTACCTTAAATACAATATGAATATGAAACTAACAATGTAGGTATATAAATGTAAGATGATGATGAATAAATGATATTTATTAATTTTATTACGAACCTTTATTTATTTTGTAATGCTGACTGAATACTGTTTTGAAATGTTATGGTCTGATATACCATCGTGTACTGCTTCACCTATCCCGAAAGCCAACAACTTGTAGTAAAATGTCAAGTTGTTACCCATCACAGTGACAATAAATGTCTGCCTAGCCTTTTCTCAACTATGTCGGGGTCGGCTCCCAGTCCTAAGCTGATGCAGCTGAGTATCAATATTTAACATGGAGCGACTGCCTATCTGACCTCCACAACCCAGTTAGTACTGGGTACGGCTACACCCCTTGGTAAGACTGGTTGTCTGACTTTCGGGCCACTCTTCCTAACGACTGTCGTCTGACTTTCGGGCCACTGTCTGGAACGACTGTCAAAGATCTACTAATGACATCCGGGGCCAATTCCGAGGCACGGAGGAAACTCGGTATGTTATGGGTGGTCACCCATCCACGGCAAACCTAGGTAAGCACGGCTTAACCTAAACGAGCTCCTCTTACAACATTATTTGTTTATTACTCTAGTGTGCTGTCCCAAACAGGAAGAGGAGATTTAGAATTAATACCGTCAGTCCCATAAGTATGCATGATTGACTGGCAAACAGCATTCTGTACAATTATCTTTAAGGGTCGTTATATGCTAATTTAGACCCATTGCAATTAAAACAGGTTCAAATGTAATTGACGTCTAGTAAGCATGTATAAAGCGCGGCCGGTGTTATGTTGGCCCAGTCAATTTCGACCTAAAGCTGAGTTCCTCGTGGTTCGTGCAGCAGTAATAACTAGAAGAGACAATGAAGCTGACGGCGCTGTTCGTGATGCTGATGGCGGCGCTCACGCTGTTCGCTGGCGCTGGTGAAGCAGCACACACACAACCCGTCGACTGGAACGCACTTAAGAAAACCAAAGATGCAGTCGTAAGTGTTGCTACAAACATTTATGGCGGCTGTACTCTCTCGCCGAGACACTCCGAGACAGGGCAAAGGCTGGGACAAAAACAGCCAAGCGAGAAACACTGAGGCTAGACGGGCGAGGAACGCTTCTATATTATTATACACACTCGCATCTAGGGGGAATGGGAGAGGGGCAGAGAATATAACCACCCTTAACTTGTAATTTCAGCTATAATCGACTCAAAGCCAGACAAAAAGTGCTTTATCTAACATAAGTTAACGAGCATACAAGCATATAAATACAATGACGTGATTTATCACCAAATCTACAAAAGCATAATAAAGTCGTAAATAGTTTGAACTGAATATTAACGTCTCTAGCATACAACTCTTAACACATATTTGAAAATGTTCTTTTAGCCAGAACAGGACATTTCTCAAGTTCAATTTTATTTTTCAAATTCATTTTGGAAAATAGGTACGAATAGACAAAATTACGAATAAGAACCAGTAGGTAGGTATGTCGGTAGTAAAAGATGAAAATACTGAAAATTTTACTTTTTTTTTTAGAAAACCCTCGCCAGCGCTGCAAGTTTTGCCGCCACAGCTCACGAAGTGTTCAAAACAGTCAAGGGAAAAACAGGATAACTTAATTTATTTAAGTGTTAAATAAAATGTTATGTTTTAGTTAATTAATTCAGCAGGCGTACACTTATTGAATAAGATAGGTAGGAAATAATTGTGTAAATAAATAGTACGTTAAGTTCAGTAGGTACATAATTGTATTTTTTTCGATTTGGTATTTAGTTATGTGATCTTTTCCTAGCAACATAAAATATTCATTAAGACCTAAAAAAGGCAGAATAAAGGGAAAATACCTACATGAGTCAAGCCATTTTGTTATCTTATCTTACTTCTTACTACCGCGACCGTGACCTATTACCGCGAAAGTTTATGAGGATTAGATGTTTGTTAGGTACCTACTCTTTCACGCTAAAATGGCTAAACAGATTTTCATATAGGATTAACATATAGGATACCTTTCATCCCGGTAGTAGTACCGGGTAGATTTTTTTTTTTTTTCTCGTAGAAGTCAAAAATTATCCTACGAGAATGTAGATTCTCGTAGGATAATTTTTGATTTCTGCAAGGGCGAAGCGCTAACTACAGTCGTTATAAGACGTGCTAATAAATTGACTCTCAAGCCGTAAAGAAAAATTGCTGACTGTTCTGTTCCTTACATAGTCGTTTGATCTGTGTAAAATGGTTACCTTGTGCTACACCCGCACATTTTTGAAGTGAAAACTTCTTTAGGCGCGTTGAGCACTTTTTGGGTGAAGGAAAAACATTAAACTCATCGTCACGTAACGTAACGTGCGGTCACGCTTCGTAGCCGTTCGTAACACTCGTAGCATCCGCTACGGCGTAGCACCACATAGGCATGCGCGGGGCATAACCAGTGCTACGACTGGGGCGGGGCCTGTGTACTTTTTGTTTTCACTTCTATCGGCAGTCCCCAAAGACTGCACTAGGGACACATTCGATAAGTTACGGGCAATTTAATAAGTCCGGGTACTATTAATAATGGCCGGTCTGTATTCATAATGCCCGACTCAATTGGGCAATGTGATTAAAACAGCATGATTTATCACTTTTCCCGGCCATTATGAATAATGCCCACCCATCTTGGGCAAAGTAATAAAATAGGTGAACTGTAGTGTTATTGTTTATTAAATGAAATTAAACATACAAAATTTTTATGAAAAGTTAACAAAATACTAACTATTGAACTTATTAGTAAAAAAATAAACAGTTAGAAATGTAATAACATCAGTAGTTACCTACTTTTATTTTTATAAAAATATTACTTATCAAACACTATGTCATCATGTAAAAATAGAAATTACACTAAACAGATGGTCGGATCGGGCGGTCTAAAAAAGAAACTGCCGCCCTATCTCCCGTTAGCCATGTCGTCGGAGCTCCGCCGGCCTTCGGCCTACGCTTCTCAAGTCCCAAATTCGGACTTCTGGGACATAAAGTTGTAATACTAATTCGGACAAATCATGGTGGTGCAGGGCAAGTATTAAAGAAAACAACTTTTAAACTTTAAAATTTAGACCGATGATGCTATCTCGAACACTGACTAATTACATGGACCACGGGCCGTCGGGCATTATTAATAATGGCCGGTAAAAGTGATAAATTAATCACTTTGCCCATCGCTCTTGGGCATTATTAATAATGGCCGGTCTTTATTAATAATGCCCAGTTAATCACGTTGCCCGTAACAGATACATTGCTGCATTGGTACCTATACAAGGTGTAAACGGACCCAGTTTTTCAATTAGCATCAGTTAATTCCGACCTCATTTTTTATAGGTAGAAAATCCAAAAAAACTCTTTGTGATGGAGCTCGCACGGGGACTGCATATCATCACGGCCGTACTATCCCTGAGAGATTAGGCAGAGGTGTTTGTAATAAACCTACACACGGTTACTTTTAGGTCGTTCCAGAATCGAAAGCCCTAAACATGATCATCGAACTCGGAACGATTGAGAATGTTTTTTTTTAAATAACAATAAAAAATATTTTAATTTACGTGTTTTTTTTTAAGTATCAAGAAAAAAAATAGTTCGAGTTCGATGATCGAGTTTATGGTTTTCGGTTCCAGAACTACCTAAAAATAATCGTGAGTTTCGACAGTTACGCTTAAGTCTCATTCAATAAGGGGCAAACCTGATGCCTTCAATCGGATCCAACCCGAACTCCCAGCTGCTACTGCGTAATCAGAAAATCGAATCCAAGACCTCTGGAATATGAGGTTTAGAAGTAGTGGTGGTGTTTTTGATGAAGCATTTAGGAACAACGGCCAACGGGGAAGAATGACTGTAGGCACCTATTTTTACCGGCAGGCTTTGAGTTTCCCTGAGGTATGAGAAAAGTTTGAAGAATATTGGTTGGGCGCGCCCCTTCTATGCATCCGGGGTTGCACCAGTGACCATCCGGTCAGCTGGTAAATTGAGTCTATCTTCTGAAATTCACATTCAATTCTTTGGTGTTTTTGACATTTATTTTCGTAAGTATTTATTTATTTCCCTGCTAGATCATCATCATCATCATCATTATTTCAGCCGAAAGACGTCCACTGCTGGACATGGGCCTCCCCCAAAGGGGGGTTTTTGTCATAATCGCCACGCTTGGCAGGCGGGTTGGTGATCGCAGTGCGGTTGTTACAAAAGCACAGAGAACGCTGCTGCCCATTCTCTGGTAATTCCCTTAGTCGCCTCTTACGACACCCACGGGAAGATATGGGATGGTGCTATTCTTTACGTCCGACACCATACAGAACCCTGCTAGATACCTATATAGCTTTCCACATGTAGTCAGAACCAGCGCACTTTGACTAAGAATAAATCAACAAAAAATATTTTACCCGACTGCGAAGAAGCTGAAAAAGAAGGTACCGTCCTATTGCTCTTGTAATATTATAGCCGATAGCATAAAATATCAAAACAAAAACTTCGAAATGTCAATAAGTACACAATATTTAGGGGGAATCCGGGACCGTGGTCCTGGTCCCGAAAGCCCCCCGACCCCACACGGCGTCATCTCAAGCTCTACATTTCCAGTATAACATGGCGTCTCGCTTTGTATAGATTTCCCTTACAATGAGAGATCCGCTCAAGCTGGTTTAATATAGCTTGATTGGTCGTCGTGCTTACCTAGGTAAGCAATTTATCAATGTACGTCAAAAAGTGTCCACATTGGCTATTGTGTTCAGGACTCAATATTTAAACATAACTACATAATAATCAATCAATTTTGCTCATATTATGTTTACAATGAAACCTTCTACTTTTCATGTTTTATAATCCTAATAGAAAACAAAACTTCGTCACAAGAAGAGATCTAGATTTCCTTAATACGAGTAGGTAGAAAGGTCCTAAATACTTTATCTGATCTGATTTATGATAAGTTCAAGCGCCGAGATAAGTACGAGTAAGAGATAAGTACAAACATTCAAACACCAGGAATAGGAGTCAGGATATTTTCACTACCTACTTCTTTATTTACTGTCCATTCACACCACGTAATACAACTGCCATTCAATGTTCGTTTCACACAATGCGTTGTTAGTGTACAGGAGCACATGAGCGCACTGATATCAATAGGTATTGAAAATTTGCCAAATCCAGTCACAATGATCCCGCTTATTGTACGGATGTGATTTATACAGTAAACGTTAGATGAAATAAAAATAGATTTCATATTATGGCAAATTAAATTGTGATTTCATGGAGGAAATCATTTATGAAGGTGTTCACGATCAATTCTATCTCACTATGTTGGTCTTGTAACATTTCCACTACTAATTTAGATACTAATATGAGTTTGGCTTATCATATTTATAGATAACGCAAGAATATTTAATGACGCAATCACTCAGATGCGCATAATTCCTAGAAATTAGCACGAGTTTACTTAATCGTACTATATTAAGTCATTCATCACGATTTTGACGTGTACCATTTAGGGAATGGTAAAGTCCCGGTGTCGTTTTATCTCTGTGTATAAAAACACGGGTCAATATTAGTCGTACTTCACAAGTCATTACCAAGTACTTCCGTCTGTTCTCCGCGATATTAATAACGTGCACTGTGTTGAATATCTGTTAAAATTGTTGAAACCATGAAGTTCACTAAAATTTTTGTAATTTTAATCGTCGTGATCGCGCTTCTGTTGCCTTCTGAGGCAGCTCCCGGAAAAATTCCTGTGGGGGCAATAAAAAAAGCGGGAAAAGCAATTGTAAGTACTCTACAATACAACTAATAATATCTATTTATTCACCAAGGGGAGTAAGGCACAGATTACTAATCGAGTGTGCATTTGAGGCCCGACGCGAAGCGGAGGGCCGTGAACCACACGAGTTTAGTAATATGTACTTACCCTCGAGTGATATATACTGCTTTATACTACACTTGCACTTTTAAGCACAAAGAAGTAAAAGACAAAATAGCAAAAAAAGCATTTTATTAAAAAGTTATATTGACATTGTTACAATTGTTAAATGTTTTTAATTTTAGCGCGTCAAACAGTTTTCGCGCCAAAAGACGATAAAGAAGGTAAAAACGCCCCGTTTCGCAGGTTATAAATAAATAAATAAAAAAAAAACATGTTGCGCCGACCCCAAGTAACATGGGATAAGGGCAGGAAGATGATGATGATGACGTCATCAAGACTTAAAAAAAAACAAAAGACGTTAGTAATGCATTACTACCCTGATTTTCAGGGCAGTAATGAAATTCCATACACCATAACTGCCTAGATTTTGAGAAGGTTTAATGAACAGCTTTCAAGCCTTTTAGTGGGGTAGTATTGGTACACTTACTAAGCAAGTGTAGTATAATGACATTTATCTACACCCATGCTATAAATCCTCTATAAAAGTATCCGAAACAGTTAGCTTATGGCCAACATTAAAACAGCCAGTGTCATGATAACCATTATAACATCCAAACGGGTGTTATAATGTTGTACTGAATTTCATTATGCAACTCGTTTTAAAAAAAGAACATTGTCTAGCACGTGCGATTCACTACCACAGCGCCATAATAAAAAAAAAAACTTATAGGTTAATTCGAATTCACGTCGTATCCCGCCATTTTTGTTCGATATTAATTGCATTATGTACTTGGTTGTTTACAAAAATTAGTGATACAAGCTTTGTGCATTTTAATAATTGTACTTACAATCAAAATGTAAATAATTATATTATTACCTATACATGGTTTGTTTTTCCCGTGTGTTTTTCCCGCTCATTCTTCTCCATAGAGATTACGCTAGGGAATGAGCAACTACAGTACTTTCACAGTTTTTATGTCTTGTGACTGGGACTGTAACTACATTTAATTTTCATCTTTGTTTCGTCAATTCAAAAGTGCCTGTAACTGGCTTACTTGAAATAAATGCTTTGATTTTGATTTTGTATTATATACTCAGCAATTAAACTTTCCATGAATTTAGGTACATAGACTTCTTACAACACTACAACACCCTATGGTTTCAGAACCTTTTATATGGAGGATTCATATCATGGATGTAGATAAAGTCTTGTATGCAACTGTACATAATTAGGTATTAAACTCTCATGTGATACTATTATCACACTCGGCTTCGCCTCGTGTGATAAACCCACATTCGTGTTTTAATACCCCTCATTATACAACAGTTGCATAAATAACTATTAACTGTTTAGTATGGGAGTAAGAGAAGAGTAAGAATATGGCCTTTACCCAGCAGTGGGACATAAAAGGCTATAAAATAAACAAGTTTTAATAATTATAGCAACGCGAACGGCTCAAACTTTTATGCTGTTTTTTTCGCTTTTTTTATTTCGCATCTTTAATGCAATTTTTTTAAAGGTACCAACTACCATAAGGCAAATTACACCAATAAATCTAAATGTGATCAGAACATCTAATCTGCGCTCAAGAGCTGTCTGTGTCATCATTGCTATGGACTATTGACAACAAACTATAGCTCTTGAACGAGGGATAGTTTAACGCTGGTCCTATTCAGTTTAATTGATGAAATTCCCACTTAATAATACGGTAAGACAGGGGAAATCTGAGTGCCATTAAGGCGGTTACTCATAGCCTGGTGTTATAGTATACACGTCACCTGAAATTCTGCTTTAAATGTTTCAAAAGGATTAACAATACGGTCTACGTTAGTTACCAAAAAAATTAGTCTTAACTAGCTGACCCGCGGAACTTCGTCTGCGTCACATGAGAGAGAGAGGGGGTATGAGAGAGTGTGAGTCATCCATAAAAGATAGACATAATTATGCTATCGCGAATTTTTTTTTTGAACTTTTTAAAAGGAACAATTCCCTCATACATGATTGTTACGTAACTTTAACCGTTTATGCAGCGCTCGCAACGGAAGTTCTCAAAAGAAATAAATTTTCCCCGTTTTTGCAACATTTATCATTGATGCTTCGCTCCTATTAGTAGTAGCGTGATGATGTAAATTTTCAAAGCAGCGTCAAGTAGGCTAATATAGAGTACCTTATGCTATTAAAACTTTTACACTTCTCATGCTCTAAAGTTCGCCTTTATGTCGTGCGTAGGCGACATAAAGTCGCTTTTTATGCTCTAGCTAGAGCATTAAGTAGAATCTTCGTCGAAGACCAATGCAATCGATCGAACAGCCACACGAACAACTTCAACTTCATAGAATAACCTCTTTATTTTAATTCGTTTCGTAAGTATTGGTGCCGATTCCCTTGTTCACAAACTAAACTAAATTTAAGTTGAATGCATCTTTTTCTTTCTATTTCATTATGAAAAGGACAGAAGATACATATTAGTTTAATCCTGTCAAATTAGTCAGCACCTGACGTAATTTGATGTAATTTTAGTAGTCAACTTTTTAATCGTGTCTAAAACTTGTATGGCGCTGATTAATTTGACAGAACATAAATGTATCTTCTGTCCTTTTCATAATGAAATAGAAAGAAAAAGATACACTGAACTTAAATTTGGTTTAGTTTGTAAACAAGGGAATCGGCACCATTGTCTGTCTGTATGTCTGTCCATCTGTCTGTCTATCCGTCTGTATGTCCGTCTGTTTGTCTGTCTGTCCGTCTGTCTGTCCATCTGACTAAATTAACTATTTTTCTCGCACTCAAAGTGAAAAGTATAGTGTAACACACGGCGCTAAAATTCCATTATAACTTGGTTCCTATTTACCTTGCTAAAGCTCGGTAGTAAAACTACCTCGTATATAATGGGCCATTTTAGCCCCTTGTATTACAACGTACGGTGGCGGTAGCGCAGTGGTGGCGGCCCCGTCTTAGGAACAGTAAGTCGTGGGTTCGAGCCCAGGCAGGCGCATTCTTTTGTCTAATTTATTTCATCACCGCTGCTCTCAAAACGGTGAAGGAAAACATCGTGAGTTTCCTCACGATTTTTCGACGACGGCATGTCCTAGAACCAAAAAAATCGAAGACATGTGACATCTACCAATCCGCACTGGGCCCGCGTGGTGGATTATAACCCATTCCCTCTAATAGAGAGGAAGCCTGAGTCCCAGGAGTGGGAACATGAATAGGCTGATGATGATGATTATAAAGCCGGTCAGTTAATTTAAAAGTTATGTGGTGAGCACATTTTTAGTCATTGGTACCATTTTAGTTCAATAGATGTCACTGCATGTATGTATCTTACATTTGATGATTAGTTCTTCTTGAAAACTTTAAGTTCATATATCTTTTGATAGAATTAACCGATTTCAATGAAACAAAAACCAAATAATACCCCAAGTTACACACAATTTTTATGTATAAAAGGTTAAGGTTAATTATCTACATTGGTTTAGTAAATTTTACGTGATGCTTGATCATCGAAACAGACAAACAGACAAAAATTCCAAAAATGCTAGAAATGTGTTCTATTGCTTATTCTTTAACACCCTGGCAATTTTTTTTTCAAAATATTTTCTATGTACAAAAACGATTTTTCTATAGATTTATTATATGTATAGATATAGATAAGAGAAGCCAAAATGTGCTTACTGCAACAAAAGAATTGGATCGGCTGAGCCCTCTTTAGTTTTGTGTAATACGTGACTGTTTTCCTCAACATTTAAAGACGTATTTACCAAATAATATGAAAGACGGTTAAGATGAAAAATAATAACGAATTTTTAGAAGTATTCAATAATTGACTTTTGACAAAGACGACGTTTCCTTTTTTCATAAAAAATCATACACTAGCGAGCGATTTCGTGCAGTTCGAGAGGGTTTTCCGACTTGACACAATAATAGATACTATTGTATTTTTTATTAGAGACATAACCCTTTCTGGAATAAATTCTCTAAAACTGGTGCAAACCCGTTGGGAAGAGTAAAGAAGAACTATGCGCTCACGCAGATCTACTGATTCGAGTCACATCTGTTTTATACGACATAGACCTATTTTCAGAAGTTGTAAGGTTGTAACTTTTTATTTTCAGGGCAAAGGACTTCGAGCGGTAAACATCGCAAGCACGGCGCATGATGTCTATAGTTTCTTTAAGCCAAAGCACAAGAAGAGGCACTAGGGATAAATTCAACCAATTGCACTACAATCAAGAAAATACTTAATTATAATTAGTGAATGCAAAGTTTTCCCAAAGAGTTTCCATGTTTTATGCATTGTCTAGTCATAAAAACTGCCTGTGTTATCTTAAAAGTTTGACAAAAGATTTTTAATCACACTTTTTTCCTTTAATTTCCACAGCAATTGAGTCGATTTGACTTCTTACTTTTAAAATTCATGTAAGTTGATAATA
Organism: Xestia xanthographa; assembly: GCA_905147715.2. Classification (NCBI taxonomy): domain Eukaryota; kingdom Metazoa; phylum Arthropoda; class Insecta; order Lepidoptera; family Noctuidae; genus Xestia; species Xestia xanthographa. Next base: position 14,996,289 of record LR990659.1, on the reverse strand, counting down.
TGAGTATTTATTAAATAAATTAATAACTATGTTCTACTTGTCTTTCTTTATCACTATTTTCTTGAGCATGTGCCAAACGTATTGTGAGATAAGACATTGATAAGTTTATGACCCTGATCCCTTCGCTAGCGGCTCTTTAGTCAACTGATCCCACACAGGCGGGACCCGCGGGTCCACTCGACCTAGTGCATGTTTGAATTGGCTATTTCCATGGTTAGAGATCAATCATTATGTCCGCAATTTCGTTACCTACTTAAAAAGAATATATAAAGACTAATCACGTAACCGATACACGTTCTATGCATAATAGAATTATGTTTCATAAAAAAAATGCTGCAAAACGATTTTTTTTGGCCTGAAAAGTCGCTGTATGTAATGCTTGCAAAATATTATGATGTTAACCTTTTCTACCGTGAATTTTTACACATATCCTAAAACTTAGCTGGCAGGTGGGACTTGACTGTAACAATGCAATTTAAATCTTAATATTTTGCAAATGGAGAGTTAAATCGAAAAATGGTTTTCTAATTTTGGAATGACCTATCCAACGCCACCCCACATCACGACAAATAATTGTAATCAGTTTTTGTCTCTCCTGAAAACTTGCCATAATTTAATTATTTGACAATAATAAGTAGTTTAGTAAATTAACGTCCAAATATGTTCTTATACTTTAATAGTAATAGATAAATCCTCGTAATGTATGCTTTGCTTGAATCATCGGGATTTTCCGGGCTTTTCCGTAGTCATTAGGTTTTACAGGAGCAACGTCAATGTTTAACTATCTGCACTATAATTACCCAATTACCAACATGACTAAATGACATAACAATAACACCACAATAATGTAATAAATACAGACTTATGACCAGCCCGCGTAGCATGGCGACGTAGAAACGGGGAAAGACTCGACAAATCTTTTGTTCATCTGTCATTTTGTCTATTTAATATCGACAAAATGACAGATGAACAAAAGATTGTCGAGTCTTTCCCCGTTTCTACGTCGCCATACTACGCGGGCAGATGTTCTAAATCGTACGTACCCCTATAGAGTATCTCATGAAAAATGATCTTCACATCCATATCTGTGTTTAAGACTAACCCAATTAATCATATGCCTTATACTGACACGTCTGTGCCGAAGCCCGAGGGATTGACGTTATTAATGATTACTAAGTACTTATTTTAAGATACTAAATATCTACATCCACTATATACTTAACACGAACCAGTGAGACGTCTATAAAACATATCCGCAATTCTCAGATAGCCAGTTTGTTAGTAGGCACCTGCCTAGATATACCTTCCCAGGTATATCCTCATAATTTAATTGCCATTCATTATAATGGATTCTAAATTATAAGGTAAACTAGCAACTTGAACATTGAACATTTAATAGCTCATTCCTTACTATAATGACGTGGTAAACTCAACTCTTGATAGTCTTCTAGTAAATTAACAATTACAAAGGGAACGAATGATTCATATCGCACGTGTGGGTTATAACGCGCTTTTAGTAAAGTACGCTCAATGTTTAAACATTTCCTTAAGTTGGAAACTGAATGAAGCAAGTTGTCAGCCAAAGCAGCAAAGTTTATTCAACCTTTTCCTGTGTACGGTTTATAAAAGCCAAGTCAGTTTTACTGTTGGTTTCAATTGCATGAAGTGATTCAGAGTCGAGACACAGCGAACGAAGGCACGATGAAGATCGCGTTGGCAATTGTTTTCGTAGTAGCATTATGTTCGCACGTATCTGTGGTGACGTGTGCCCCGTCCAGTGCGCCGGCACTGACTGGTGCATTACCTGGCACGGTCACGACTTCCACCGCGAAGCCTTGGAAGCAGAAAATCAAAGATGGACTGGTATGTGGATCTATTTTTTTTTAATTAAAATAATTTATTGCTGCCTGACTGTTCTGAGTTTTATCAACACTACGTTATTCGCACTGAAAATAATATGGCCTACCTAAGTATCATCATATAATAATTTAAATCAGATAACTATAAGCATGATTACTATGATAACTAATTATGCAATTTTGTAGCTTTGTTTCCTGTTACTATTGATAATAAGAAAATAATAATAAGGAAAATCTCTTAAGACTCACATTACTTATTCGATAGAGCAATTTGCAAATTGTTTGATTTAATTTGTTGTTGTTTATACGTTAGTAAACAACAACAAATTAAATCAAACAATTTGACAGTCCGGTTTGACAGTCCTCTACTGAACTAGATTTAGTTCAGTAGAGGACTGTCAAACCGGGATGTAACAATACAGAACCTATTTTTGTCACATAATATTCGTTCTGTTTTTCCAGGGTACATTCTTCAAAGGGGCTGCTATAGCCAGTGCTGTACAACAAGGGTTCCAGAACTCTCGCACCCACAAACACAAGCCATCATCAACAGCATCATTAGCGCCGGCAAAACATTAAATTACCATTCAATCTTGTATAATTAATTACAACAAAATACACAAACTATTTAATTACCCATTAGTCATGATCCAACCAAGTTTTCAATATTTTGACCCATCTATTAAGCTACCAATAAATATAAATAAACAGATGTTATACCTACCTCAAATTGTTATTTTCAATATCCAATTCAATAATCCCCGATATTAAATGCTGAGTTTATTATTAAACTAGCTGATGCCCGCGGCTTCGCCCTCCCACAAATAATATACTCAAACCTTCCTCTATAATCACTTTATCTATTAAAAAAAACCCGCATCAACATCCGGACAGACGCGGCGGGCGACTTTGTTTTATAATAAGTAGTGATTAAGTTAATAAAACCTAAGTTTTTTAAAGTTGAAAAAGTATGAATAACCCTCACAATGTACATGGAGGAAAAACTCTTAAACTTTTTTTCAAGAGAAACTTTAAGTACTTTATTTTTACACAATGTTCACGGCTATTGTTAAAGTTGAATAAAAGAGCATCATCAGCCGTCGTGAACAAAGATACGCGCATTGTGTACAGTTTGCCGACATATATCAAAAGTTATGAAAGACGTGGACACTGGACGGCGTCTGGTGAAACAGGAGACGGTCTACTAACAACTGGAATGTGGCCAACAAAGGAATGAAGCCGACACGAGGTGCCGCCCACTACACTTTGTGTTCACAAGTATTGATCGTTGCTAGTATATTTATCACTAATGTTTATAAATATTAAAACTTAACTTGATTCATTACCTTGTTGGTCTAGTGATCGCAAACGTGACTGCTGCTGCTCCTGGGTTCGATTCCCAGGTCGGGCAGTGTTATTTGGTTTTTTCAAAATTCCTAAAATTTTGTAGCAGCCATGGAGTCTGAATTTCTCCCCGGTTGATGGCAATAGGCTCGCCCCCTATTACATGGGACTTCAAACATAAATGTGGGTATACTAATGGGTACACCTCTGCCTAACCCTTCGTGGATTACAGGCGTGGTGTTATGTTATGTAATATTAAAACTTCTAGAAAATAACATACTAAAAAGCTAAAAATGTACACATTGTGGGCTTGGAAAGTCATTGTAATGGAGCAGTAATCACTGTTAGAGTTACAGAATCAAGTAATTAACTTAACAACTCTTACAGATATTCGTGAAAGGTTACTTTTAAGAGGATTCTCTTGATTATGGTTAAACAAAATAAAAAATAAATATTGCTAGACATTACAGTAGTGCCATTATAGTGACATTATAAATTATTGTATTTAATATTTGCATGCCTTTGTTGGCAAACGTGATGATCTGTATTTATACTTATTTTAACATCTCTTGCATGCTGATAATTTGTATGTATTGTACTCATGTTAGTGTAAATAAATAAAATATTATGATTATGAGTGCCACACTAAGCAACGAGGCTTGTGACGAACGTGTGAAACAAATACATTCTTTTTACTTTTTAAGAAGTGGTACGAAGTAAGGATGTACATTTTTTTAAATTTTACTTTACTTTAACCTAAGTGTTATTAACAAAGAGAACCAGTATTGCATTATTCTTTGCATTATCTGCCAGGCTGCACTACATGCAGCACGCATGCGTACGTACTGCGTACGTGCATGCGTACTGCATGCTGCATACTTGCTTGTATACTTTCTTCTAGATTATTTTTAGTGAGAGTTTTTCTTATATTTCTCTTTGTTCATACGTGTAGATTAGGAAAATAGGAAACAAATACACGTGTAAATAAAGTATAACAGGAAAATGAAACGCTTCGAAAATAAACGCTAAGAGAACCATCTAAAAAATACACCACGTTGTTTAATTTTGGTCTCTATTTATTTTGTATGGTAAGTAGGTACTATACATACAAAATGGTTTTACAAATTAATCAATAAGGACGTGTTTACAATGGAAAAAGAAATTTCTTCTATTGTTCTTAAAAATAAATAATTTTAACATGGGAGCATAAACTACTTCTTCACTACCGAACTCTTTAGGTCATTCTTCTTACAAAGAAGAGAATTACGTTTGTTGATGAGTGCTTCTAGAATCTCTGTAAGTTCCTTAACTTTTGTCTCTAAATCAGTTTTCCCTCTGAAATATTATAAAATAATATTGAGTGACTTTTAAGTAGATAGGTAAATCAGACGTGCAGGAATTGTAAAAGAAAAGATTGTTGAAATACAGATTTGAAACGATAGACATGATTGTATGTGGCTTTTATAGCAGTGATAGCCTTGTGGTGTGACCGTCGTCGGACCACTAAGTCATAGCTCTCGAGTTTAAACACAAGACACACACCTCTTATTTTTCGGATTCATGTGCGTATTGTATAATTATCACTTGCTTCGGTAAAGGAAAACATCGCGAGAAAACCAGCATGCCTGAGATACCTATTTATTGACGGCATGTAAAGCCAAGTCAGAGGTCCATGGGCGGCATAAAACTCCGATACCAGTTTAGGCACTAACCACACGATAAAGAAGAACAATTGAATGTTAGATGGATTAAAGGTTTTGTATATCACAATTTTTCTTGTATTTGAGTGTTTAAAGAGTCTAACACTCAATGCTAATTCCTAATATCCATGGTCATTTCTAAACCATAATCACACATCTAAACTGAGATTTGATGTATGATTATGGTTTAGATATGGCCACAAAATAAAAATAAAATATGCCCGAGAAAGTTTGAATATTTCTTTAGCGAGCGCTCAAAATAAAAATCATTTTTTTTTTCTTTTATTTGAGTGTTAGACTCTTAAAACACTCAAATGCAAGAAACATTGTGATATACAAAACCTTTGATTATTTCTCAAGGGAGCGCTTAAAATAATTTTTTTTTTTTCTTGTATTTCAGTGCTAGACTCTTAAAACACTCAAAAACAAGAAAAATTGTAATAGCCCGCCCGCGCCCTCTTAACCACAGTTTTATCATTCGTTACTGAAAATTCAATCGCATAAAAGACCCTTATTATGACCAATTGTTCTGAAAACAACACAACTGTTGTTTCACAATATCAAACAACAACGACAGTCTGTAATCATCATAAGAAAACCCGAATAAATAAGCGACCCTTTGTGGGTTTCGCTTTACTGTTTAGGTAGCGATTGTAAATGAAGCAAATGGCATTTTTAAAAGGAGTCTAGGAAAAACAAAGTGCGCCATATGCCGCTTAACGAACCTTTTCTAGAATATGTAATGAACGATGAATTATTAAAAGGCTACTTACGTTATCGTGAGAATATCTTCGGGGACCTGTGGTTGAAGCGATTCTAGTTGTGACTTTAATTCATCAACCATGCTTTGACGTTTCTCTAGTTCATCTTGCAGTTGTTTAATAGTATTGTTGACAGTTTCTGTCTTCTTATTGGTTTCTTCTTCATTCTAATTTAATGCGAAAACAGGAATTAGTTATTTTTTTTCGTTCATTTTAATTTTGTTGTTGGTTTAGAGGAAATTCTATAAGTATATTGTTGCACTGAATCTCACGTTGGAATGTGTTGCGGTGTGCGGTGTGTAAAGTGACTTTTTAGAATTTTTGTCTGTTTGTCTGTGTGTATGGTACGGCTTCACGCCAAAACTACTCGATAGATTGAATTGAAATTCAGCAAAAATGTTCTATGTAAACCAAGGAAGGCTTTAGGCTACATATTATCACGCCATATGTTATGGAAGGTAAGCAATATTGATTTTAAAAGGTTTTTGTTTGTTTTGAATGCACAAAATGACATGTTATTTATTTATTTTTATTTTATGTAGTTAAAATAAATCAAATATAAGATACATGCAGCGACATCTATTTTACAAAAATGGTACTAATAAATAAAAAATGTGCTTTAAGATAACTTTTAAATCGACTCACAGGCTTTAAAAAAAGCTATGATAGCTAAACATACTCTAGATTAGTCTACATAACGCTGTTTTGAAAATCTACATTGACGCAGACGAAGTTGCGGGTCCGTGGCTTAGGCCCCCAGTGGTCCAGGCACCCGTGGCCGACGCCCATGATTCGATAAATTTAATTCAAAGCAATTTTTGATCAAATGTACTGTCAGGCGCAAAAATCATCATCATCTGCCTAGCCTTTTCCTATGTTGGGGTCGGCTTCCAGTCTAACCGGATGCAGCTGAACACTAGAATTTTAGAAGGACCGACTGCCTATCTGACCTCCACAACCCAGTTAGTACTGGGTTAGTTACTGCGATAATTTCAAAGTTTTTTATCCCCACCAAGTTAGCACAGGCTTCTCGAGGTCGAAAACTTTTTTTTAGTCCTACACCCACAGGCTCCTCGAAGTCGAAAACTTTTCTTTTTGTACGCCGATGAAAAATACTTTATTATTATGGTGAAACACTTTTCTCATTTACTGTACTAAGAGAAAAACCACAAAAAACAAATGAATCGAATCGGGGGCGTCGGCCACGGGTGCCTCAACCACTGGGGGCCTAAGCCACGGACCCGAACGGGTCAGCTAGTAATAAAATAAAATACGTACGTAGTATCCACGTGTTTTTCTGAAACGATCCGCTATTTCTTCTAGCTTGTCTTCATACTGCCGTCTGTAATTTTTATATTTTTATAAATTCTTATTGTAGGTGTGAAGAATGCATTGTACTAGTGGGACACCTATATCATAAATGAAATACTGAATTAAGCCTGTTGTAAGTAGAGTAGAGTAGTAGAGTAGGGACTCCATTTTCCGCACTTAGACTCTCATTCGGTCCGTTGTGCGTAGGTGTCCTGGCTAAGTTAGCCAGCCTAGCTCCGTCCAGAAGCACAGAAGTTTCCTGGGATCATCACAGGCTTCGCGGAGCGACCTCACCGTTCCGAGGATTTGTTTGCGTTGGGTAGCCACGGCCTCGCATTCCAGGATGACGTGGGCGGCTGATTCTTCGGCGTCAAAGCAGCCCCTGCAGAGTGGGCTGTCCGTGGCGCCTATGTTAAAGAGATGTTTGTTAAGGGGGCAATGGCCCGTTATTGTCCCTATTATTATTCTGAGGTTATTTCTGCTTAAGCTGAGCAGTCGTTTTGTTAGTCGTGGATGTAGACTTGGCATCGCCATTTTTGACTGCCTACAGTCTGTAGACCTTGACCATTTGTTGTTATGGAGTTCAGTTGATCTCTGTCGAATCCACGCACGGAATTGTGAGAAAGGTAGGGGAAGGAGTGGGTACGGGCCTAGCACTGCCATCTCAGACCCTCTCTTAGCAAGTTCGTCTGCGGCGTCATTGCCTAGGGAACCACTGTGCCCCTTAATCCACTGGAGGATTATTCTGTTAGACAGCGATATACTCTCCATGGCGAGGTGACATTCAAATATTAATTTACTGTTGGTTTGTTTGTTTTCTAGAGCTTTAAGCACAGCTAGGCTATCAGATACAAATCTGATTGCGTAATTGTGAATCCCCAGACGCTTTACGGCTGTTGCAGCTTGTGTTAGGGCTACACACTCGCATTGGAAAATCGAGCTGTGTTCGCCTAGTGGTAGGTGAAAGTTAATGTTGAGGTCAAGGGAGTGTACGCCAGCCCCTGAGCCGTTTTGAGTTTTAGAGCCATCTGTGTATATGCGTACTTCATTGACTCCTGACTGATCCCTTAATTCCTCTGTTGTTTGTATGCTATAACTTTTGTTGAACATAGGCTTATTATGTGTCCTATCACACGGGGCAGCGATGAGAGGTTGATACTCAATCGCCCGGTCCAGGATGCCTGCGTGGGGACTGGTGTGGTTCTTTCCCCATATGCCTAAGTGCATAAGCCTGATAGCTGCTAGTGCTGCCTCCTGCTGTATGTACAATTCAAGGGGAGTTAATTGTAGGGCTATCTCCATTGCCGCAGTTGGGGTTGTCCTCATACAGCCCGTGATAGCGGAACAGGCAAGCCTTTGGAACCTTTGAAGCCTAGAGACGGTGGTCGAGAGTTCAGTTCTCGTCCACCAAACCAAGGCGCCATAAGTCAGCATTGGTCTGATCACCGCTGTGTAAAGCCACAGCGTGATCTTTGGAGAGAGCCCCCACGTTTTTCCTAGCATTTTTTTGCATTGGTACAGTGCGATTGTGCTTTTGTTAAGTTTGTAGTCAAGATGCCTATTCCAGAGCAATTTGTTATCGAGGATCACTCCTAAGTACTTGACTTCTTCCTTAAGTGTTAGTTCTGTGTTAAATAGTTTCGGAAGTTTGTGTGGTCCAAGGACTCTTTTGTTTGTAAACATTATTAGTTCTGTTTTAGTGGGGTTAACTGATAGTTGGTGTTTTGTACACCAATTCTCGATTATTTTGAAGGCTTTCCTCATGAGGTCACATAAGACTCCTTCAAATTTCCCCGTAATTAGAATTGCTATGTCATCTGCATAACCCACCGAGTACAGACTGCTAGCATTGAGCTCTGTAATGAGCTCATTTACTACTAGGTTCCACAGTAGTGGTGACAGCACCCCACCCTGTGGGCAGCCCCTACTGACGATACCTCGTGTGGTGGTGTTTACAGTAAATTGAATAGCGCGGTATTTTAGCATGTTGTGAATCCATTGTATAAGCGTTGGCGCCACACCGTGCACAACTAGTGCCTGGCTGATGCTGGTGAAGTTGGTTTTGTCAAAAGCGCCCTCTATGTCTATAAAAGCGCCCAGTGTTGGGTTTTTGGTTTTTAGAGCGTTTCCTATGCGTGTGACTACGCAGTGGAGAGCGGATTCAGTTGACTTGCCTTCGCAGTAGGCGTGTTGGTTAGGGTGTAAAGGTTTAAGTGGCGAGATTTGATTCCTAATCCTTCTGTCCCCCAGCCTCTCTAGTGTCTTCAAAAAGAACGAGGTGAGGCTGATGGGTCTGAAGGACTTGGGTTGAGTATAATCGCTCCTACCTGGTTTTGGAATAAAGATTATTTTTACTTCGCGCCATTTCAAGGGGATGTAACGGTGGGCCAGACAGGCCCGGAAAATCTTAACAAGATATTCAGCTAGCGTGTCTCCGCTCCATCTGAGCAGAGCCGGAAAAATACCATCCAACCCTGCTGCCTTGAAAGGCAGGAAGGTGTTAATTGCCCATATTATTTTGTCTTTGTCTATTACTTCTGAGGCTACCTCCCAGCCTGTTGTAATTCAAAAGACTAAATAATAGAATAGTTTCGTTACGAGAATCGTTGAACCATTCTAGGTAAATAAGTATAATGGAGTTGCACAAAGGCGGGATGCGTTTGGCGCCATGGGATATTGCGGTCGTAAGCAGAGATGCTGATCATGCGCGTTAACCAGCTTATGCAATATCTTGGCTGAGAGATGTTCTCAAAAGATGCAGAACTGGGGAAGGTTACTCCGATTTCTTTAGAGTGTTATGTGAAACAACTAAACACGATCACTAAATCAGGCAGTCCTCAATGTAGACGAGAAAGTATTTCAGTGTCATGTACCACAAATTGTACATAGATCATTACTTCGGCACCGTCAAATCTACCTTCTTTTTTTTTCGGATGGGAAATCATCAAATGACTTCTCCCGCTCTGGGCGGACCAGGAGGGAGTGTCAGACTTTTACTGACTAAAACCCATCCATGTTCCTTCATCGCCCTTTGTGTTCCGGGGCCACGGTATCTCTTTCGAACAGTCCTGCAACCCCGGCAGGACCGTCAAATCTACCTTCCTTCTTTCATTGAGGCCGAGTAAGCTTCACAGTTTTATTCCTGTTTAATAAATCATTACTCTTTAGAGGTATTCGAAGTGAAGGAGACAATGAAAATCAAGAATAGGGTGTCATTCAATAGAAAACCACTGAACCGTTTTTATTCGTACATTCGGAGACACTTGAGTCTTTTGTCCTGTTTGTAATTACAGATTTCATTAATCTTAAGATGAGTCAAGATTGATATTCAAATCTGTGTGCCTCGCAAGCGCGAGTCCCGAGTTGTTAGTTGGGTTTTGTATTCGATTCCCGGGTCGGGAGAAAAGTGCTATAGTGTTTTTCTATTAGAAATTTGCCAGTAACATCTCGGAGTTTGGACCAACCAGTCTTACCCAATACTAACTGGGTTGTGGAGGTCAGATAGGCAGTCGCTCCATGTAAAATACTAGTATTCAGCTGCATCCGGTTAGATTGGAAGCCGACTCCAACATAGTTGGGAAAATGCTAAGCAGATGATATTGAGCTCGGAGTTTGGAATACTGTTATGATACCCTCCTGCTTCGGAATGCACGTTAAGCCGTTGGTCGTGCGCCTAATTTCTCTCCGGTTGGGTCGGATTACCGTCCCATCGGACTATAAGTGTACGAACAGAGTGGCCGCTCGAATCGAGCGTGCGGCGGGGCGGCGCGTGCATCGTTCATGTCAAATACATGCATTTATACGTGAGTGGCCTGAGTAGATGCCCGCCGCGAACACGCGTGCAGCGTGCGTGTTTGCGTCTTGTAGGGCGTCCGGCGTCGCGTCGCGTGCGAGTTCAAACCTGTTTGTTTCGGAGCGGCGCGTGGAGAGACGAGCGTGCGCGCGTTGTCGTTTGAAGAAATTATAATGTGAATACAAAATAAACCTGAAATATACTAAGTACTCTATCAATAAGTAATCTACTCAGTGTTTATACAAAAAAAGAATAATTAGAACAAGAGTGTGGAGAGAACTAGCAATAAAACTGGGAATTGAAAGTAAATATATAAATGTATTATCAGAAAACGTACTTATCAAGGCTAGGTTAGGAATATGTAGGAAAAATGTTTTTAATTAATTCTATTTTGCTAAAAGTAGTCTGAAAACTGCTGTCGTATATTTCTCGCGGCCGGCGGATTCACCCGATCGCAGAGCGTCCACTATGGCCACTCATTGAACGCGCGGCCGGCCGCTCGACGTCCCGCAGAACGCGCCGCCGTACGCTATTGCACTCAGGCCGTACACTAAGGGTAGAGAGAGTGCACCTATGTCTGCGCAATCGCGCACTAAGTATAATGTCTCCCGCGGCGATGGCTAATGTCGTTGAGATTGGCAGCCGTGACTGAAAAAGGCCATGATAATTTGCAGGAAAATAATTTATAATCTCTCTTTCGAGTGCCACTCATAGCCTCAATAGGCAAAATAATCAAAATTGAACGCCACACAAGCGTTTAAGCACCCCAGGCAGACCAAAGACTACTTACTCAAGGTATACACACTAAACCGTAGTCTGAAATTAATTAAATCTTGTGATTGCCAAAACTCCTAAGGCCAAAGGCTTTAAACTTACATGAGGAGTTCTGTTTCCTGAGTTTCTTGCTTCAGAGCACTAGCCAGTTTACGTTGAGTGTCCCGAGCTCGCTCTACGCTTTTGGTTATATCATCACTCTGATGCTTCAACTGCATACGTTTAGCAGTTAGTCGGACTGCAACAAAAAGGTCAGATATAGTTGCTGCCAGTTAAGATGGCAATAGCGGCCATTGCCCTTTCCCTAATATCTCTTCGTACGAACCAAAACAAATAAACCTTGTATCGTTTTTCATTAGTAAAAATGTTGAAGATCACGATAGATGACGATTCAAGACTTGAACAGGCTATTTTTGGTTTTCAAAGATAAAACCTTTCATAAATAGGCGGGTCAATGACCGCTATTGCGATCTTAACTGGCAGCAACCATAGAATGATATGTAAAACAGCCACGAGTTGGCTCGTTTTTTAGGAACCGATCCTTGCACTGGACGTGGACCTAAGTACCACTCCTTGTAATGCACACTACTTCTGTCTTAACAAACAAATATATGACTGCTAGGGAGTTTGTTTCGTTATTTATCTATTTTCAACTTAAAACTAGTAAAGAAGTGAAGGACGGGCGTTTTGTGGGTACTTTTAGCCGAAATTGAATAAATAGCATTTCTTTTTGATTTTTGTATAAAATGTTCGCAATGTTTTCTTATCATAGGTACATGATCCTGCAGTGTTTTGGGTAACTTAAATTGTTTATTAAAGTGCCATGTCGTCGAAACAAAAATATTACCGCGCTATCAACCCTAGTCATGCCCATAAATTGCAGCTTCTTCTTATTTTATGGCTCATTGAGTACCTTTTCGTTTAGGAATACCTACTCTCTCGGTGCGACTTTGGTTAACACTACAAATTAATTTAATTCCAAGATCTTACGTAGGTACTGATGGCGTTACTCTAGTGGCTAAGAAATGCTTACCAAGCGATATTCATTACAATTGAGCCAACGAAGCGTAGAAGACGAATCCGATTTCATACAAAGTTGTTTCCTTCAGTATTTAAAAAAAAAACGGCTGAGTGCTAGTCGGATTCACGCACAAAGGGTTCCGTAGCACCAAACAATAAAATAACAATATTCTTAACTCTCATTCATAGGTCAATTAACACTTAACAGCGAATCTAAAATATTACTTTAATAGTAGATATTATGTTATTGAAAGATAAAGTGACTGCTGCAGTTTCACGAAAAGTCCCATTTCTCAAAAGCTTAAAATCAAGTGATAATCAAACCAAATTTTCTAAAAAGTTGTTTTTATGAACAGGCAGAATTTTCCTCAAAAATTGTGTCTGTCCCACATTTTTTTAAAGTTGGAGTAGTTTAAAAAAAAAGACAATTTTTACGGCTTTAAAAGCGAATCTCATAAATATTTTAATATTTTTTTATGAGCTCTGAACACACAGAACTAAGTGGATTATTTTTTTCAGCCTTCAGTTACATGGACCTATAAACAGGACACTCCTATTTTTGTTTTATACATAATTTCACTTCGCTTTGTGTAGCGGTTCATAAGAAAACATCTACTCTTCAAATTTCTTGTGGCCAACAGTTAAACGGCTGTGATATACGGACGGACAGAGCGAATCTATAAGGGCTCCGTTTTTTTTCAATTTGGCAACGGAACCCTAAAAAATAATTAGAAATCATGTGGAGGCTTTATTCCAGGAGTGGGATAGTGGAAGCCAGTAACGAACAGAAGTAATCGATCATAAATAGAATGAATCTCATGTCTGATGACCGATTAACATTGAATGTCATGCAAAACTTACTTTAAATTCCAATGATATTCTAACAAACAGATATGTTATACATACACCTACAAAACCAACGAAAAAAGTGTGCCGCGGGGCAGAGCCAGCTCACACGCAGTGACGCAGAATAAAGGCAAAACAGGCCAATTAGTTCGTTTTCGAGTCTTCACGATTGCGCGCTTACAACATAATTATCTGTGTACAGTAGAATATCATTGTAAAATTCCTTATTACTAATAAATTATACTTTACCATTTTCAAGTTTCAGACGTTCAATTTCGGTGTTCAATGAACGGGTAACCCTGAGTGCGGTCATCGTCTCTCGGTATTTCTGCTCGTTCTCCGCATCCAACGCGGGCAATGCTGAGCGCTGAAGTGTTAAAAATTTGTAGTTAAGTAAGATTTTGTAACATTACGATGGTATCACGGCACGATGACACTTTAAGACCTTTCCGAGCCTTGTCAAGTTGAGCCTGCTTAACTAACGCTTAAATGACAACAACTGCTACTCTATTAGGAATAGGTATAGGACACCGGTAGTTACCTAAGTTTGTAGCAACACGGCGACCGGATCTGCAGTGTTCTAACCGCACTCCGGATCATGTGAAATACAGCTGGTATTTACCTCTGTTTAAACCTAAATAAACATTGCTAGATATACATTAACAAACAACCTCGTGCGTGACAAGCGAGGCCTAAGCCCCTGGGCCTGAACAACCTACCTATTATTCTTTATTTAAAAATCGACATTAATTAACTGATCTTTTAGCGCATGGCTAAAATCGAAATTATCATCGCCATCTTGTTTTTTCAATTCATAAAACTTTTTCATAATGTTTACCGAAAGCGACCCCTGACAACGTCAATCGAGCACCTAAATCCCGTTGATATATATAATCATAGACTCAGAATGACCGAATGATGTTTTTTCGGAAAATTAGTGAAGATCAATTTGTACCTAATAAACTTCATATAGGTACGTTTCGACACAAGCAACGATTAGCAGACAGGAATAACTACTGCTCATTCTTGAAGCTCAGGCAAATAAACTGGTTGTAATGGAAGAATTATTGATGACATCAACTTTATTATTCCTCCATTAGAATTGATTTAAAAGTAAATAAAAAAAAAAAAAGATAAATGGAATACAGACGTCCCTAATTAAGCATAAAGGTTAGGTTAGTTAATCTTATTATAATAGTAATATTATTCACTTCTTTTATAATAACTACAAACATATTACGATGGAAATGGTACTACGTAGTTAGGTTAGGTTAGGCTTAGATTATATAATAGGTTATGTTAGGTTAATTTAACATTAGTTTCTGACATTTTGCTATGAAAGATAAAGCAAGAGCTTCAATAATAATTATTAGATTTTTCTTATATTAATTCAAATCTTTGTTCAATTAATACTAAAATTCGAGCTACTTAATTAGAACATAAAAGCGTGTTTTGTGTCACTTGATAATTTATTAATGTCTCTTATTAAGACATCAATCAAATTATTAGTCTCCAATTAAACTTCAACTCGTTCTTTAATTTTCTGCTATGTACCATATTTATACCTAAGTAAATCTTATCTTACCTGGACGACCAATTCATTTTCGATTTCCTCTAAATTGGATTTGAGTAAGCATATTTCAATTTGCTGTTCTTCTGGTTTAAACATTTTCGTTAGTATTAGTTTATTTACTTAACTTGCACTGAATTATTCGTAAATTAATAAAGGTTTTTAAATCAACAAAAACAAAACACGCAAATAAATAACAAAATTCGCGTCTAATAATGCATGCCTACCTATAGTGTTCCTAATTCAAATTTTAAAAAATAACCTTTTATTTTTTTTTAGTTCGTGACCATTCCTGTTCTTTTATTTCTGAGTTCCTTATTCAAATTATGTAATTTTATTTTAAGAGCTTTAACACACTAGCGGATTCCGAGCGTCTTCAAAACGGTAGACTTCGCAGCCTAACGTTATAGTAAGGTTATAGTACATTATGGTACAAGTGTGTAATGTTGGTGCTTACCGCTGAGGCGCGATTGAGACCCAAGCCGTCAGGCAAGGGTCTTAAGAGAGCCGAGGATGGTAATCATCAATACACACGTGTATCATACGACGTTTTTCGACACACTTGTGAAGAAAATAATACTAAAAAAACATTTTATTTAGTAGATAATAGATATTTTTGTCATTGGAGTTTTCAGGTACCTACCTAGTAAACTTTCAATGACGTTAAGGGCTTCACATCTTATATCGGGCGATGTAAAACATAAATCATTTTCTTCATAACTAGTACTAATTGTAAACATTTAAATTAATAAATAACTTTAATTTCAACAGTGACAACGAGTTGTGAAAATTGTTTCGCAATGGCGGGAAAAATTAATCAGTTTTCTTATGCGCGCGCACAATGATATTCTATTAAACAGATATGTTATGAGCGCGCAATCGTGAAGAGTCGAAAACAGGCCAATTGGCTTGTTTTGCCTTTAATCTGCGTCACTGCGTGTGTTTCATCCACCAAGACTCTGAACGCACCTTTTGACGTTTGACAGATTACGTTTCGTTGTCTGTGCGAATCTGTGCGATGACGTTTTGCTTGTCAGTGCAATTTTGGTTGAATAATGGTCGCTCCGTGCTTGTAATTTTGATGCACGCGGCTGTCTTGTAATTATTGTTTGAAAACTTTGAGTTATTGTTAATCCGATGCAATCCTGTTCGGTGTTTGATATTTTGTTGATAATTGAGTGAAAATTGAGAAATCTCGCCATTTTGGGTCTTGACCGCGAGTAATTTGTTGGTTATGTAGACGGCCTTTTGTGTCTTTGAACGCCGTAAATTCCTAAATTCAGTGCTGGACTAATTTACATCCCCGATTGGGTTAGCAACCGGGATAAAATTCAGTTGGACATTGGGGAAAGGTGCCACGTGTGGGATCTTGGAAGGTTTGTCCGGGAGTCGACGGTACGAGCCGCGCGCGTCCCTTGGTTGCTGTCGAATCTGCATGACTACACATACACCACACAAACCACAGATATACTTACACCCCACCCAGATAAGACGTGACCAGGACTACGTCACATCACCGGTGCCAGCGTGATGGTAAGTGTATTGAATAGTTGTTTTTCCTTTGTCAATTGGACAAATGTATTGTGATTAGGGCTCCGCGTAATCGCGGACATCGTGAGTCTGTTCGTGCAGTCTCACACAACTGGTAGCAGAGCGTGGTTTAATTGTTAAATTCACCACTTATTGTCGCGTTAAAAGTATTGAGAGGTCTGATTTGTTGCCGTCGGCCTGACTCAAATTAAACATAGATTGTTTGACATAATATATTATGATATGTAGTGTCCCTTGTGGTTTGTACTTTAATTTGCTATTGTATAAACAAGATATTGCTTGTACAGGGTCGGATTTGAACTTGTAATAATTCAAACTAAGTTTTATTATTTGGTTTAAATTGTAGTTGGGTCCGGGAAAATTATTCCTGTTGTTTATTTAATTGAATTTAATTTGTTTATTTGATATTTGTCCCAATGGCTTCATTGAAAGCTGTAAACCAAGCCATTGGTGGATTGACCTCACAGCTAAGATGGTTTGCCTCTGCGGCTGCAACCGCTGAGCGTCTAGACCTGGAAGAGGCCACGCTTGCTCGGTATGAGCAGTTGAATGCGAGATTGAGTGCGGTTGACACTTTGTTTGCTCGCTTTAATGAAGTGACTTTGGACTTGGACCTGGAAACATTGGGTCAAGCAGCCCGTGATAAGGTTGTTGCGGATTATGACCAGATGTTGAACCTGGGTGACATAATAAGTATGCGCGCCAGGGAAATTTTGAAGAGTCGGGACCCTGCCCAGGTCAAAACAGAGACCTCTGTTGTTGCAGGCCCTTGACTTTTGGGTAGACTGCCTACCCTGGAGCTGCCACATTTTGACGGTCACTTGGACCATTGGTTGAGCTTCAGGAACCTGTTTGACAGTTTGGTTGATTCTCGCTCTGACCTCCGACCGGCCCAGAAGTTGGCTTATTTGTTGTCCGCCCTAGGAGGTGAGGCTCGAGCCTTGGTGCAGCACTTGCCGGTGACCGACTCGGCCTATCCCACTGCTCTGGAACTTCTATCCCGACGGTACCAGAACAAACGTTGCCTGGCTGATGTCCATATTGACCAGATCTTGGGGTTGCCGGCCATCACCAGAATGTCAGCGTTGCGTGCTGACCTTTTGAATCCGTTGCTCGCAGCAACCAACGCCTTGAAACGATTGGAGTTGCCGGTGGACTATTGGTCCTATTTGTTGGTACACTTAGTGTTGCAGCGGCTTCCGTCAGACTTGAGGTCCCGTTTTGAGCAGAAGTATGGTGGGGATAGTGCCACCCATCTTCCCCCCTTTGAGGACCTCGTCAAATTTTTGGAGGATGAGTGTCGTTTCCTCGACAACGCTCGTGGTGCCATGGGGTTAAGCCAACCGCCCTCTCGGCCGAGGGCCCAGGGACGGACTAGGACTGTCGGGCCTGGTGATAGCCGCCCTGCCCCCCGTTTTGGTGGCACCCAGAGTAATCTTGTTTGCGGCTATTGTAAGGCCACGGGACATGGCGTACCAACTTGCGCGGCCTTCTTGGAGTTGCACGTGAGTGCCCGCCGCCGAGTTGCCAATGCACGCCGTCTGTGCTTTTCGTGTTTGGGGAATCATTTTCATCGGGATTGCCCCAACCCCCGCCCTTGTTCAATTTGTAGGGGCTCACATCTTGAAGTTTTGTGCGCCAACGCGAACCGCTCTGTCAGACCAGCCTCTGATGCGCGCAGGGGGGGGGTATGATGGAGATGAGTACCGGGCTTCTCGCTCGCCGGATCAGAGTCGAGGATGGGCCTGCAACTTTGACCGCCGCACTCCACCCCCCGCGCCAGTTGATCGGGAGCCGCGCGACCGCCGATTGACCTCCCCTCGTGAAGGCGACTATGCAGCTGCTGGTAGGCGACGTTGGCCAGACCAGCACCGCCTTCCCTCCCCTCCGTTGGCGGAACGTCCCCGTTTGGAGACGCGCCCCCCGCCACTCAGGCGTCAAGTGAGATAGGCCCCTCCAGCGATGGCGCGCGGCTCGGGACATCGCGCGGATGAGGAGTTTGACTACTATCCTCATCGGGATAGACCCCAGCCTGGATGCGGCGATCGGTCGCCGCCCAGGCATTACTAGGAAATTGGCGCCTGTCCCGCTAACGTACCTCCCCAGATCGACACGGTTTTGTTGCCAACAGCATCGGTCAGGGTCTGGGGACCCACGGGGGACTCTGTTGTGGTCCGTGCCATTTTGGACACGGGAGCCCAGGGTTGCCTTTTGTCGTCTTGGTTAGCGGGTCGGGTGAGCCTGGATGTCCGTGCCTTTTCAGGCACGATTAATGGAATAGGCGAAACACCTATCCCGACTGTTGAGGGACAAACCTTATTTGGGCTCACTCCTGTGAGTTGTTTGAACCCTAAGTTTTTTCCTTCGGCCATTGTTCTGACGAGTATTTTGGGCTGTCATCCCCAACGTCAGCTGTCGCCTGATATTGTCCGGTTGACGTCAGGCCTGGATTTGGCTGACCGCTGGTTTGATTCCCCTAATACAACTCATTTGATATTGGGTTCCGATGTACTAGGGAGAATATTGTTGGGTAATATGAAAGTCTTGCAGCCGAACGGTTTGGTGGCTGTCTCGACCATCTTTGGCTTTGCGGTGATGGGCCCAGTGTTGAAGGCTCCCCCTCCACCTGAGCCTGATTTTGCGTTGGCGTGTGGCTCCGCTCTCTCTGACGCTGTTCAGAGGTTTTGGGAGGTTGAGGAGCCACCGCAAGTGGCCCGCTTGAACCCGGAACATGAGGAGTGCGAGTTGTTCTATCAGAACAACACAGGTCGACTCCGTTCCGGTCGGCTCGTAACACGGTTGCCTTTTGTTGCAGTTCGACCACCTCTCGGCGAGTCCAGACCTATGGCCGAGAAGAGATTGTTGGCGATGGAGCGCCGTATGGCCAGGGATCCGGTGCTGCGGCAGAAATATTTAGATTTCATGCGTGAGTACGCAGACTTGGGACACATGTCGGTGTCAAATTTGGATTGGCGCTCAGTTGAGCATTACTTTCTGCCGCATCACGCGGTCCTCAAGGCATCCACCGGTAAGCTGCGCACAGTATTTGATGGGTCTGCGCGGACTTCCTCTGGTGTCTCTTTGAATGATTGCTTGCACTCCGGCCCCAAATTGTTGAGGGACCTTTGTGATGTCATCACATGTTTTCGTCGTCATCAAGTAGTCTTTGTGGCTGACATCAAAATGATGTTCCGGCAAACGGTTATTCACCGGGATGACAGACGTTATCAGTTGATCCTGTGGCGAGAGAATCCCCGGGACCCCATGGTTGTTTATGAGCTCAACACGAATACGTACGGCCTTCGATCGAGCCCTTTTGTTGCCATTCGTTCGCTTTGGGAGCTCGTGGACCGAGAACGCTTGAGGTTCCCTCGGGCGTCCGCCATCTTGAAAACGGACTTGTATGTTGACGACGTCTGCACTGGGGCTTCCACGGTTGAGGAAGCTATCCTGTTGCGTGACGAGTTGGTTCAAATTTTGGATTCCGCTGGCTATGAGTTGCGTAAGTGGGTGTCCAACTCGCCAGCACTGTTGGAAGATGTGGAAGAGGATCATAAGCAGGATCCTCATTTGTTTGAAAATGCTGACAACCCTGCTATGTTGGCCGTTCTCGGCGTTCAGTACCGACCAGTCCAAGACACTTTTACGTACGATGTCGATTTGGAGTCACCACACACTTGGACTAAACGACTGGTATTGTCTACTGTCGCGAGAACCTTTGACCCGAATGGTTGGATATGCCCGGTATTGTTTTGGGCGAAATGTTTTCTCCAGCGTCTTTGGACCGCGGAACTTGGTTGGGATGAGCCTTTTGGAAGATTGGCTCCAATTTGTATCCGCACTTCCTGCGGTCAACGAGGTCGCGTTACCGCGTTCATGGGTTTTGTGACGCATCTTCGCACGGTTATGCAGCTGTTGTTTATCTGCGCACCGTCAGCGCGACAGGCCAGGTGAAGTTGTCACTGATCATGGCCAAGAGCAAGGTGGCCCCCCTCCGGACGGCATTGACCATCCCTAAGCTAGAGTTGTCAGGGGCGGCGCTTCTTGTGCGTCTCTTGAATCACGTTGCTCAAACTTTGGGTGGATCTGTGAACATTCGGAATTCCTACGCCTGGACGGACAGTCAAATTGTTTTGTGTTGGTTGAAGACGTCCGTCCACTCCTTGGAGGTCTTTGTGGCGAACCGAGTGTCACAGATACAAAATGCCGAAACACCTTTGATTTGGAGGCACGTGCCTGGAGACTTGAACCCCGGCGACGTAGCCTCACGTGGGTGCATGGCCCCCCGCCTGATTGTGCACCCCCTTTGGTGGGGACCGGATTGGCTGACTCGCCCCGAGGATGATTGGCCTCGAACGCCAGTTTTGATGTCGGATCCTTTGCCCGGGCTTAAGGTGCTCGCTGTTGGGACGAAGGACCCTCCGTTTGATCCTGATATTTTGTTGAATCGATACAGCTCCCTCGACAAATTGTTGAACGTTACCTCGTGGATCAGGCGTTTTGGTCACAATGCTAGGAATCCAGGGGACAAGCGCCTGTCACCGGTTCTCTCTCCTCAAGAGCGACAGGAGTCACTCCTCCTGTGGGTTCGCTCTGTGCAGGCCGTACACTTTGAGAAGGAGATCGAGACCTTGAAGTCCGGTAGAGTTAAGTTGTCGGGAGCCGTTAGTAAGTTGAACCCTTTTTTGGATGAAACGGGTCTTTTGCGTGTTGGAGGACGGTTGAGGCACTCTAGCCTTCCTTATGGGGTCCGTCACCCCCTTTTGTTGCCCAAGGCGGGCCATTTGATTAAATTGTTGGTGACTGATCGTCACATTAAGAACTCGCACGCCGGTTGCAATGCGCTGTTGGCCATTCTGCAGCGAGAGTTTTGGATTTTGTCGGCTCGTCGTACCATTCGTAGCATCGTCTTCCGTTGCATACCGTGTTATCGGACTAAGGCCCCAACGATGCAGCCCCAGATGGGAGACTTGCCTGCTGATCGTGTCAATCAGGCGAGGCCCTTTGCAGGCGTAGGAACGGACTTTGCTGGTCCCTTTTCGATAAAGACGTCTACCCTTCGCAATAGTAAAATTGTCAAGGCTTATTTGTGCGTATTTGTCTGCCTGTCAACTAAGGCAGTGCACTTGGAGCTGGTATCCTCCCTCTCGACGGAGGCCTTTGTGGCAACTTTGGATAGATTTACGTCTCGCCGTGGGTTACCTTCTCTGATCAGGTCTGATTGCGGTACCAACTACAAGGGTACAAGTAATTATTTGAAGGAAGTGTATGACTTTCTTAATGAGAGCCAGGTTGACATTGGTAACAAATTGGCCCGTCGAGGGGTCACTTGGTTGTTTGACCCGCCAGCCTGCCCCCATTAGGGGGGTATTTTTGAGGCCGCGGTGAAAGCGGCAAAGGGACTCTGGCGGAGATTGTTGGGAGACACCGTTCTCACCTTTGAGGAATTAGCTACGGTATTTTGTCGCATTGAAGCGGTACTAAATTCGCGTCCATTGTGCCCGCTCTCTTCGGACCCTAACGATTTGGAGGCTCTAACCCCGGGCCATTTCTTGATTGGACAGCCACTTGTCGCTCTGCCTGAGTACCCTTTTGTTGATGTGAGCCAAAATCGGCTATCGCGGTTTCAGTTGGTGCAACAGCTCACTCAGAGCTTTTGGAAGCGTTGGAGCTTAGAGTATCTGCACATCCTCCAGCAGCGCGTCAAGTGGACTGATAAAACTCATCCGCCCAAGATAGGAGACCTCGTCCTTATTAAGGATGCCAACCTTAAGCCTCTGTATTGGCGCCGGGGGCGCATTCTCAATTTGGTGGCTGGCACCGACGGGGTACCTCGTTTTGCTGAGGTTTTAGTGGATGGGTCGGTTATGAAGAGAGCGGTCGCAACCTTGTCAAGACTGCCAATTGATTAGCGGACGGGACGGCCCGTCCGGGGGGGGTAGATGTTTCATCCACCAAGACTCTGAACGCACCTTTTGACGTTTGACAGATTACGTTTCGTTGTCTGTGCGAATCTGTGCGATGACGTTTTGCTTGTCAGTGCAATTTTGGTTGAATAATGGTCGCTCCGTGCTTGTAATTTTGATGCACGCGGCTGTCTTGTAATTATTGTTTGAAAACTTTGAGTTATTGTTAATCCGATGCAATCCTGTTCGGTGTTTGATATTTTGTTGATAATTGAGTGAAAATTGAGAAATCTCGCCATTTTGGGTCTTGACCGCGAGTAATTTGTTGGTTATGTAGACGGCCTTTTGTGTCTTTGAACGCCGTAAATTCCTAAATTCAGTGCTGGACTAATTTACATCCCCGATTGGGTTAGCAACCGGGATAAAATTCAGTTGGACATTGGGGAAAGGTGCCACGTGTGGGATCTTGGAAGGTTTGTCCGGGAGTCGACGGTACGAGCCGCGCGCGTCCCTTGGTTGCTGTCGAATCTGCATGACTACACATACACCACACAAACCACAGATATACTTACACCCCACCCAGATAAGACGTGACCAGGACTACGTCACATCACCGGTGCCAGCGTGATGGTAAGTGTATTGAATAGTTGTTTTTCCTTTGTCAATTGGACAAATATATTGTGATTAGGGCTCCGCGTAATCGCGGACATCGTGAGTCTGTTTGTGCAGTCTCACACAGCGTGTATGTGAGCTGGCTCTGCCCCGCGGCACACTTTTTTCGGTGGTTTTGTAGGTGTGTAACATACCTGTTTATTAGAATATCATTGCGCGCGCATCTAACAATAGCGATCGGCCATAGACTAAAAGAATGAGGTTTCTTTTTTTTTGGCTTTTCGTGGATAGTGTTTTAGCCACGCACAAAACGGGGAATTCAAAGTTTTCTATATTACAGAGAAAACAAAAGTTACATTTGAGTGAAAATTTTGTTTATTAAAAACGTACAAGTTGAAATTATCTACTTAAATACGAAGTTGCATGAAATGAGCAAGCAATAGGTACATACATTAATTTATTTGTACTATTGAACACGATCTTTTTTGTATCAAAACTTTTTTAAGAACAAAGCAACAAGTACTTACCTCAACCAATAAAAAAAAACCTCTCACTTGTGAATAATAGTACCTAATGAAAAAGTCACAGTTTGATTACAGGTGCCATTATGTGCCTAATTGCGGTGTAATTAGAGCCATTTTATGAGTGTTGAAAAAAATTGAGTGCACTTTTCACACTGCTATTCGCGGCGAATTCGTTGCGCGCCCGCTCCGCTTTGAAGATGCTTTCAATCCGCTAGTGTGAAAAGGCTATAATGGTGGGTAATAATCAATGATATTCTAACAAACAGATATGTTATACACCTACAAAACCACCGAAAAAAGTGTGCCGCGGGGGAGAGCCAGCTCACATACACGCAGTGACGCAGAATAAAGGAAAAACAGGCCAATTGACACGTTTTCGAGTCTTCACGATTGCGCGCTCATAACATATCTGTTTAATTAAATATCATTGGTAATAATAATCTTTTCGTACCACTTGCTCAAAAAAGTGACATTCTATGCCACAAAAAGCGAACATAACAGTAGTCATTTTTAATCTGTTAAAAACAGGAAAAGAAAACTGTACTCAATTTCATTCATCCTCTAGGGGAGGATGTGATTTAAATTTGGAATACTTGCCGAAATTTATACTGAACTACATCTGTGTTTACACCATTGAGTTTGTATGTAAAGCATTATACATTTTTTTGAAAAAGGAATACGCATTTAATAAGCAGTTAGGATTATTAAATAAAATTACGAAAACCGACGAGGCCGTATGAGCTTGATGCCTTTGCTTTTCCGACAAAAAAATATTAGTCTAGGAATTTGCCGCGTTTTTGTTTTCTTCAAATACATAAACGTTAAGTTTATTTTAATTTATTTTTATAAATAAGTTAATGTTCTAAAAATACGTTACGATGTTAAATCAAAGCGACAGTGACAATGAATTGTCGCATTCCATCAGTGCAAATGCTGCCGCAATTATAAATAATTTGCTTCCAACAAAATCCAAGGAAAATTATTTAAAAACTTATGAAGAATTTTCAACGTGGAGAAGTGCGAAAGGCCTATCAATTTCAGAATCTTGTCTATTTTGATTATTTATCCAAGACAAAGAATTCGAATACACTTTGGTGCATATACTCAAAACTGAAAGCTACAATAAGCATCAAACACAGCATTGAAATAAATAGATTCACGAAATTACTGGCTTTTTTAAAAAGAAAATCAGAAGGGCATTGCGCAAAGAAGTCTAAAATTTTTACGACTCTAAATGTAGATTTTTTTTTTAATAAAGGATTATCTCGTATTATTATTGTGTTAATTTTTTCGCAAATGGTACGAAAAGTAGAGTATTTTCCTCGGTGATAAAGCTGTCTTAGTCTTGGGTGAACTTAAGTCCCTCGCTACACTCAGGACTCGTCTTAAATCCCTCGCTTCGCTCGTGATTTAAGTTTTTAACACCCTCGCTACGCTCGGGAGTAAACCATGAGTCCTTCGTTACGCTCGCGACTTAAACGTCACCCGCGACAGAAGACACTGCTTTATCCCCTTGGTTAATAATCTACTATTATTCTTGATTATGTTTTATGCCTGTAGCACGGAGGATTTAATTCCAATAGAAACTTATTTTGTGTTTTTTTTTCAAACTCATAGAATGTTTTGTGGGTTAAATAATTAATTGCGAGTAAAATTATGATACTCACATTCCATCACTTAGAACACCACATAACAAACTGTCTAAGCTGATCACACACAATTTTGAACAAGGAGAGAAGGACCACACCACTGCTCACGCAGTCTTTCTAGACATTAGGATAGTACTTACTGGGGTAACAGTTTTCGACGGGAGTTTCGAGTCGGGACCCAGTAAATAATCTAGACATTACATACAAACAAACAAACTCATGTGCTTTATAATATTAGTATAGATTCAAGTGGATAACAATTTAATTTCTCCAATATTTTTTACATTAATCGCTAAATTATTCTACTTATGTTTTTCCAAATAAGGGCTTCCCTCGACAGCCTTTTTTTTTTCGGATGGGAAATCATCAAATGACTCCTCCCGCTCTGGCTCTGGTCAGGAGGGAGTGTCAGACTTTTACTGACTAAAACCCATCCATATTCCTTCATCGCCCTTTGTGTTCCGGGGCCACGGTATCTCTTTCAAACACTCCCGCAACCCCGGCAGGCATCGGCCCTTGTGGACCGCTTCCTATTGCTGACTCTCTTTGAGGCGCGCTTGGAACACAAACGCGCCGTGCGTCGACACGGCGTGTCGTCATGAGATGGACAGACGGCGAGCTAGCCCATAGCCCACCGTCCACAGGCCCGCGCCTACGGTGGCAGGGGGCCACGTGGTGGCCCCCGATCCCTCGACAGCCTTACGTTTTCATCCTTAGACACTCGATGACAGTCATACTCCAGCTGGGTCGAAAGTTCTCATCAAAGGTGCAGTAAATTAGCCCAAACGATTAGGTTCCAACCAGTAAGAAAAAACACCCCGCAGCTTCAGCTTGATGTCATCAATGATCAGTCAGAGGAAGCGGACAAATTTTAGAGAATGCCCGTCTGACTATGCCGTCTGCCTTATATATATCAGGAACACGTCACACGCCATCCTCTCCTGGATAAGTTATGAGGATTCTTCCTAAGCTCCATCTCAATGGCGGCGAATTATCATCCTTGATGAGAACTAAGTAATGTGTTTTCTTTGAGGTCATCTTTATGCTCATGCCTCTGATAACGCGTAAGTCGGTGCTCAGGAACATCGAATCGGGAGTTCGAGTTTAGTTGTAGTTTGGTAGTGGGCAATGCACATCTCACTTCCGAGGAGTATACTTACTCCTCGGAAGTGAGATGTGCATTGCCCACTACACGCCGAAGATGATGCTTACAGCTCTTTACCCCAGCTTCCCACAAAACCCCAAAATGGCTAGCGTAAAATGGAATCATCTTAAATTTTATATTTTGTGAAATTGCGTATTCCTTGATATCATCAGAACAACCTTCTAAAAATTTTGTGAATTCATTCATCAGAGCAACGATTTTTTTTCCGTTATCGGAGAATATCTCAATCGGTTTCCCGCGCCGCGAAATAAAACGCTTGAGAGCCAGAAGATAAGCTTCTGATGAGAGGTCGCCAACAAGTTCCAAATGAACAACGCGTGTATATACAGGCTATAATTTATCTTGGAAACTTGAACACCTGATGCAGAACCGTAACAGACCAGCTAAACTATAAGAGATGCAAAAATGGTTCCATAGCAAAAATTATTAGACGTGATGAGCATTTTCTGCTGAGAGAATAAATTTGAAGATCTGGAAAACCCCAGCTACACTATAACATATATACAGGGTGTAAAAGTAGTCGCGTGCCATAGCTTAGGGGTAGGATCCGGGGGGGGGGGGAGGGGTTCGGAGATAGTGTCCTTTACTCTTCCTTTAATATGAGAACTTGTCCCTTACACCCATACATAGTTTGTGTCAGTTTGTGTCGTAAGTGGCTATAATACGTATATGTAGTGAATCGGAAAGTCTTTAAAGTTATATTTTACCTTGTGTTACCTATTTTGAAGTAAAAAATGAATAGGATTATTTAAAATGCCTCCATTATTATAGAATCAACTTTTATTAAGAACAAAAACAATAACTTTCTAGTTTTGTTTTATACAATAGTCGTGAACCAATGACATACCTCAAGACAATTACTTAATAGCTATACCAATGGCTTAATAGCTTAAAGCTTTATAATTTTAATCATTTTGAGATCAACACGACATTATCAACACAACATCTCGTGTAGATTAAGGGGCTCCCCGAATTTTCGGCATGTACGCTAGCGCCACTTTATGAAAATCAGAACTCGTTAAATACACAATTAATATAAAATCAGATCGACAAAATCAATGCTTTAGGAGTTCTACATTATTGACGTCTATTTAATTCATTAAAATATGCTTCACTGTAGTTACAGTTAGAAAAATTGCTAAAAACGGCCGTTTTTAGGCCCCATTTAGTATGGATCATTTCCACTAGTTCTACTACACAGTTCTACGGCAGAACTAGTGGGATTTTTTTTGCCTCAGATTTCAGGTATTACTAAATCGTAAAAGTAGTGGGAACTCAATTTGTGAAAGGGGCGGGAATATCGTAAATCTTACTAAAAATATCTACAATAATATTAGAAAGAGGAAAAATTGTATTTTTGTTGGTTAGTGACGAATAAACTTAAAAACGACTAGACCGATTTAAAAAAAATGTATTAACATTAGAAAGCTAAATTATCAGAAAGTAACTTCGGCTATAAATAAAAACTGTTACCTATTTGGTTTTTCCATAAGAAATACTTAGAAGCAACACAGACTTAAAATTCCGGTTGACGTCAATAGACTATTTCCCTTGACATGCGATATACTTTGGTAAAAAGTTCGAAAAATAATTGGAACTAACAAACTAGTACATACCTTTCAACCAAGTACCTACTGTTTATAAAAACCAGCCAAGTGCGAGTCGGACTCGAGCACGAAGAGTTCGACGGACGAACAGACGGATGGACGGACAGGCGGAGGCTTAGTAACCCTAAAAAAGACAAACACAAACACAATGCATTTATTTCAATAAAACCATTACTTACAGGTACTTTTAAATGTAAAACAAAAAAAAAAACGAAGTAACAGTCACAACGCATAATAACTTGTGAAAGTAGGTACTGTAGTTGCCCATGACAACTTGTTGATGCTAATCGCGAATTTACGTCTACGGCAAATGCTTATTAATAGTTTTGGTTTTTACAGTGCGCAGGAGTCTCCTAGAACGTTAGTTATCAGTGCGCTTTATGGTATATAAGTTGAGTGAAACGGCAATAGGGCATCATTCACTTGTGTTGAAGTGATCAGTGATCAGTGATCCACACAACTCCTCAACATGAAACTGTTCGGTTTGATGGTTCTGGTGCTGGCGGTGTTCGCCATGCTGATGGGCGGCGCCAGCGCTCATCCTAAGGGCGCGGGTGGGCTCGCGAAAGGAGTTAAAGCTGTTGTAAGTTTACCTTACGGATTTTTATGAGCCTAAAACATTTAGTCCCAACGACTCTTAAGCTTTCATGGTTTATAACTAAAGTTAAACTGTCACTTACGGGATATCTTCCATGATTGTAATGACAGTTTAAGTTTATTTAGACCCAAATAAATATTTGTACCCCATAATTCAAACAATCTTAGAGCTCGGGATACTTCATTCTTTTTAGGGTTCCGTACCGAAAGGGTAAAAACGGAACCCTATTACTAAGACTTCGCTGTCTGTCCGTCTGTCTGTCCGTCTGTCTGTCCATCTGTCCGTCTGTCCGTCTGTCCGTCTGTCTGTCACCAGGCTGTATCTCATGAACCGTGACAGCTAGACAGTTGAAATTTTCACATAATTATGATGTATTTCTGTTGCCGCTATAACAACAAATACTAAAAACAGAATAAAAATAATATTTAAGGGGGGCTCCCATACAACAAACGTGATTTTTTTGGCGTTTTGTCTAATGTATAGATAATGGTACGGAACCCTTCGTGCGCGAGTCCGACTCGCACTTGGCCGGTTTTTTTTTTCATGTTTATGTTTTTCTTTCATTCAAATGTATTAGAATGTCTTACATATGACAATTTATTTTTATTAAGTACCAGCACTTCGCTCGCGACTTCGTTCGCAAAAATTGTAATAGCTCGACTAATTTGCATGATATACGATTCAACATCAAAACGCCTACGAGTTGAAGCGCCTACACGACACCAGTCTCGAAACCGTGCACGCGTTGCGTAACTTGGGCATCGACACGACAACATGGGACCCGATTTTGGTGCATATCCTGATGGGAAAACTGGACACACAGACCTATTCTGATTACATGGAGGCAAGGAAGAGTCCAAGAGGGCTTCCCGATTTCAAAGAATTCATCCAGTTCATCGAAGGGAAGTTCACGGCGCTGGAATCAGTGGTGAAGAAAACAAACAAACCAAACAAACAAACAGATGCCGACGCGTCCCCAAACAAAGGGAGCTCGACGACAACAGTCCAAAGGGATGCGTACAACAGATACAGAGACGCTATCCCAAGGTAAACCATACAAGCTCCGACAGAAATTGTCCTGTTTGCAAAACAAGCCACATCTTACTCTACTGCAAAGCGTTTCAAGAGATGTCGCCAGACATAAAAATTAGGACAATTGAGCAATTGAACATTTGCAAAAACTGCATGTATCCGCACAACGGAAAGAAATGCAACTCGCAAAAAAGATGCAAAGTGTGCAACGGCGCACATCACACCACGCTACATGACCTAGCTCGTGATACTACGTCAGCGACACTGTCGTCAAGTCAACTGACCGACAACGTGACTAACAACAACTCACAGCGAAAAGCTAATCACGTGTCAGGAAATTTCAACGAAGTCCTACTAGCTACAGTACAGCTTAAAGTAAAGGCCGCAGATGGAACTTACACCGTACTCAGATGTCTCCTAGATCAAGGCTCCCAACTGAACCTTATTACAGAATCTGCTGTGCAACGACTTGGCCTCCCGCAACGCAACCACAACTCAACTGTGTCGGGAATCGGAACATTTGCCAGCCAGAGCAACGGGACCGTTCAGTTGGACTGTAAGTCCCTTTACGGAGATTACGAGTTTTCAACGCCGGCACTAGTAATGGCTAAACTACTAAACAATCTACCTAATAGTAATTAGGTAGATTGTTTAAAACCTTCGAAAAACAAGATTGGCCCCACATAGAAAACATTAACCTGGCCGACCCACATTTCAACTTATCAAGGCCGATTGACATTCTGCTTGACGATGGAGTATATGGCGACATAGTCATGAGCAGCATCATTCGAGGAAACATATACGCACCTATAGCACAACAAACTAAGCTCGGCTGGGTATTAGTTGGAAACACGAATACTTTCAACTGTCATGTCGTGATAGACACTAACGATATCTCTCGCTTTTGGGAAATTGAAGAGATAACATCGGACGACAAGTCTATAAGTGTCGAGAAGGAGTACTGCGAGAAGCTGTATACTGACACAACTAAAATACTAGAAGACGGGCGATACGAAGTTAGAATCCCCATGAAGACCAACTTCGAACAAAATTTAGGACGATCAAAGCCTCAAGCAGTCGCACAATTCAAGCAGCTGGAAAAACGTTTAGCTAGAGACGAAACCCTCGCTTCTAATTACAAGGCTTTCATCGACGAATACAAAGCACTACAACATATGAAAAAGTGCACAGAGCCGGACACACCGAGCTGTTTCCTGCCCCATCATGGAATAATGAGACCTGATTCAACGACAACCAAACTTCGAGTGGTTTTCAATGCATCAGCAACCACGAGCACCGCACACAGTCTAAACCAATTGATGGAATGCAGGCCTAACCTACAACAAGACTTACAAGCTATGATTCTACGATGGAGGGCATTTGAATACGTATACACAGCGGACATTGAGAAATTCTACCGACAAAATAATACGTGTTCAAGAAAAAGACCAACACTTACAGAAAATAGTGTGGAGAGATTCAGTCACACAGCCGTTACAAGAGTTACAACTGACTACAGTAACATATGGCACCAAGTCCGCACCCTTTCTGGCAATGCGAACCATAAAGCAATTGGTCAAGGATGACGGCGCGCAGTACCCTTTGGCGGCGGCTATTCTCTCCAATCAACTATACATGGACGACTTACTAGGCGGATGTCACGACTTCATAACAGCACAGAAAGCTCAAGGTGAACTTATAACAATGCTGAAGGGCGGTGGGTTCAACTTACGAAAGTGGGCTAGCAACAAAACGCGCTTACTCGAAGGCTTGCCAGATGAATTGATAAGCCAAAAAATAATTGACTTCAAGGACGCAGACACAAACAAAACGCTAGGCATCACTTGGAACCCGCGCACAGATGAGTTTACTTACAAACAAATATCACTGTGCCACAAACGTGACGTCAACACAAAACGCACACTATTGTCGGACATATCAAAACTGTACGACCCACTTGACTGGCTATCACCGGTTACAGTGAAAGCCAAGCTAATTTTTCAACATGCATGGTCAACAACAACGAACTGGGATGATGAACTCCCACCGAATATACAGCAAGAATGGGAACAATTCCGCAGTCAGCTCGCACACATACACCACATAACCATTCCACGCTGGGTCGGCAACACCCAAAAACCCTTCGAACTTCATGGCTTCTGTTGACAACCTTCTTGGTATGTGATCTTAGTTGTCTATTTTTGATTTTGTTTCAAGTGATTTTGTCAGTGGTCTTACCTTCAACACATTGTATAGAATATTCCTACTTGCTTATTAGATTTATATTGCCATTACTTGGTTTTATTGCACCACACCTCATAATCCCATACAGTCCATTCCTATCGTCAATATTTTTGGTCCTTCGACGGTTTTATTTCATATACATTTTGTCATTTTCACATCGGTAAGTACCATTTTTAGCATTACGACATGAACACGCGTAGTAAAACCAAAGCCTTGGCAATGTCATCTCATAGTATCGCCCGTGATTCACCTGTAGAACCTTCAACAACCACTCACGAGCCCGTAGCGTCTAGAGTTAGTGCCGGTGACGATGCGAACAGCATGCGCTCTGCGCAGACTAATTCTAGCGCTTCATCCACCACGCTGAAAGCACGCAAGGCCGCCGCGGAAGCCGCGTACAAGCGCCGCCAGTTCGAAAACATGAAGGTGCTACAGCAGCAGCTCGCGGAAGTGGAGGAGGCCGAGTACCGCGCGGAGATTGAACAAATTGAAGCGGAGGTTGAAGGTAAAAGTAGGCGAAGTACTACGAGTCAAAAACGAACGCAAGAATGGGTAAGAAGTATTTCTACAATTCAAGTAAACGAAGGAAATATACCAAAAGAGGTCTCACAGCCTGCTCATTTATCAATGAACCCTCAGGCTGCTGCTCCATTATTAGCAGCATACCTCGATAATCAGGCAGGTTTCGTTCCCCAAGTACCCGGGCTGGCCGCCACGGTGTTGCCACCCTCTTATACGGGCTTGGAGGAACAGCGCCACAATATACCTGTATGTAATAATGAGTTTTCTCCCTTGCTTTTACAAGCAGTCGCAGACACTGCCGCTGCAGCGAAGTCTTTGGCTGTCGCACAGAATAAAACACAAAAAACAAAAATAGAGCTTTTCGCATTTACTGGAAATGCGTCTCAGTGGCTTCAATTTAGAAAACTTTTCGCAGAGAATGTTGCGCGCTTACAAAGCGCGCTCCGTGGGGCCGCACGCGAGTCCGTCGCGTCGCTGCTCATCTCTGCAGAGGACCCGGAGGAGATCATGCGCGCCCTCGAGCGAAGCTTTGCGTGCCCTGAGATGATTGTCTTCGGTGAGGTACAGGTGTTGAAACAACTGCCACGGCTCGGTAATGACCTCAAAGAAATAGGTACCATTGCGAATAGAGTCAGAAATAGTCTTTCTACGATAAAATTACTCAATCATCATGACTATTTACACTCACCAGAACTTTTTCACATTATACTAGGTAAATTAAACCCTATGATGAAAATGAGATGGTCTGACTATGCGTCAGAGGTATCAAACCCTCTGTTATCAAAATTAGAAGTTTTGTCCGAATTTTTAACTCGTGAACATGAGCGTTATATTAAGTTTGCTTTGTCTCCTGACTTAAGTCTTTCGCAAGCTACACATCAATCGCACGTGATTCAGTCTGTCAATAAACCATTAAAACGCGAGAACATTCATTCTGTGTCACACAATAAAATTAAAAGTAACGATAAAACAGAATGTGTTTATTGTAAAAAAAACCACAACGTTAAAAACTGCGACGAAATTAAGTCTTTGTCAGTTGACGAAAGATGGCGTTGGTTACGTGAGAACAAGATTTGTTACAAATGTCTTAGGCGTGTTTCCCATCAATGGAAATCTTGCAAGGTAAATCCTTGTGGGGTCGACGGTTGTTCTTTTCGCCACCATCCTCTTTTACATGGTAGGCAGGATACGTTAACGTCATCGCCTGCATCCGAAAAGCAGTCGTTTAACAACACTGTGTGTGCAGCTGCGTCTCTTAGTGACGTTCCGTGCACGTCACCCTCATCAGCCGCCCCGCTCGCGCTCCAGCCAATGGAAGAAAAGGTAACGGTTTCTAATACAGGTATCCATGAACATTTCAAGATGTCATCACAAACCAATGCGTTTTTAAAAATAGTACCAGTTGTTGTGTCTGGTCCAGCCGGCGACTATGAAACATACGCTCTTCTTGACGACGGCAGTACAGCGACATTGATTGACTCAATCGTGGCTGCTCGTATAGGGTTATCAGGACCGCAAGAACTTATAACTATCAACGGTGTCGGTGGTTTACAGAAAAGTACAAACATTTCATATGTTAATTTTTACATACAGGGTAAACATGAAAATAACAAATACTTAGTTAGTCGTGCTAGGGCTATGCAAGCACTAAATTTAAGCACACAAACACTGTCCAACCAAATGGTTGAATCATACAACCATTTAAAAGACTTAGCTCATTTTCTAATTTATAGTGACGCTGTACCGACCGTGCTTATCGGCGCTGAGCACTGGCATCTATCGATAACTCACGAGGTCCGCACTGGACGCCGCAATGAGCCTGTCGCTTGTCACACTTTGTTGGGTTGGACATTGTATGGAGTAGCTTCTAGTAAAACTAAACCAGTCGTATTTATTAACCACTGCCAGTTAGACCAAGCCGAACTATCGGAATACGAACGTTTAGAACTTCTCATAAAAGAGCAGTACAAACTTGATTCACTTGGTATTTCCAAGCGTGAGACTCTTCATAGTAAGCAGGATTTGCGTGCTATTGAGATTTTGGACGCGACTATTACACGTTTGCCAACTGGTAGGTACGAAGTAGGACTCCCATGGCGAGATGACATTCAGTCTATTCCCGACAGCTATCCTCAAGCTCTCTCACGTTTCTTGAGTCTAGAGAAACGCATGCTCCGAGAACCAGAGTTTGCTGGTCCTTATAAACAGTTTATTGATAATATGCTTACTAAGGGATATGCGGAGGAGTGTGATCCTACCACTTACTATCGTAATTTTACTGGTCAAGAAAATCTTAATAATATAATCAGTCTCAATTCAGGGTGTTCTAAACAGAATGCGCCCTTTTCGACAACAAATCGTCCTGGAGCAGTTTCTAGTTCTAATTCTAGTATGAGGATTAGGTGGTACTTGCCACATTTTGGCGTGTATCACCCACAAAAGCGTAAGCTTCGGGTTGTTCACGATGCGGCTGCTACGAATCAAGGAGTGTCTTTGAATTCCTTGCTTCTCCAGGGGCCTGATCTATTAGAGAACTTATTAGGTATTCTTTTTAGATTCAGAGAGGGCCGTGTCGCAATGTCTGCTGACATTAAGGAAATGTTTCCTCAAATACGAATTCGAGAGCAGGAAAGGGACGCATTACGGTTTCTTTGGCGTGATGTTCAATACAAAAATACAAAGCCTATAAAAGAGTATCGTATGACTGCTGTTATCTTTGGAGCGTCGTCCAGTCCATTTACTGCTCTGTACATTAAAAACAAAAACGCCAGGTCTCATCAAGATTTGTATCCAGAAGCAGCCAACGCTAGTGTTTATAGTTGTTATATGGACGATTATCTTGATAGTGTGGACGACGTCACCAAGGCTGCGCAGCTGTCATCTGATATAGTCACTATCCATCGAAACGCCTGTTTTGAAATGCGTGGCTGGATCTCTAATAATCAGGAAGCGTTACGTCTTATTCCAAAAGAATTTCATGCCGCACAACCGACTGAAGTGAAACTTGGTAATAATTCCACTATTATAAATAATGTCTTAGGCGTTTCATGGGATCCTTTATCAGATACTATAGGTTTTAGGACCGGTTTAGAAAGTTGTAGGTTTCAAGGCTTTTTAAATAAGCGAAAAGCGTTGTCTCATCTTATGAAAATCTATGACCCGTTGGGATTACTTGGGCCAATCGTTGTTAAGGGCCGAATCCTACTCCAGGAGGCCTGGAGAAAAAATATTGACTGGGACACACCATTTCCACCCTCAGAGGTTATGAGGTGGAGTGAATGGTTAGAAGAGCTCGTTGAAGTATCATTTTTTAGTATTCCACGCTGGTACGCTAATGAAAATGGTGAACCTTTATACAGGGAATTGCATGTGTTTGCTGATGCGAGCGAGCTTGCCTATGCCTGTGTTGCTTTTTGGCGTTTTACGTATGCTAACGGCATCGTCAAACTCGCCCTTATTGCCAGTAAGGCGAGAGTTTCGCCATTAAAACCAACATCAATTCCACGCTTAGAGCTGCAAGCTGCTTTGATTGCTTCTCGCCTTGCTGTCACAATCAAAGATTGTCACAAAAAGAAGCCCATGCGCACATATCTGTGGACGGATTCGAGAACCGTTCTTGGTTGGCTGAGGAGCGATGCACGAACATTCAAGCCGTTTGTGGCTCATAGAGTCGGGGAAATAACCGAAAATTCATGCGTTCAAGATTGGCGATGGGTCCCAACCCACTTGAATGTTGCTGACGATGCCACTCGTATAAAGCCTCTGCACCTGAATCCCAACCATCGATGGTTTTCGGGTCCTTCATTTCTTTTAGAGGCCCCAGAAGATTGGCCTGTAGAACCAGCTGGCCAGCCTATGGCTCGGGAGGAGTATAAACGTTCTCCTGTGCTTTTGGTTGCTCATCTGGTTGCGACAGTAGATTTCAGTCGTTTCAGTGACTGGCTTCGTTTGCTCCGCGCTACTGCTCGCGTTTTGCAGGCTGCGGCCAAACTCCGTTCATTTTTGGACCGTACTAGACTCACTGTCCCTAACACCGATGTTAGAGACCGCCATTGTGCAAGTTTACCTGCGTCCACCACTCTATTATTGCCTTTGTCAGCTGAGTTAATGGAAGCCGCAGAAAGGCATATCCTGCAACGCCTACAGGCAGAAGCGTTTGCCGAAGAAATTCAGTGCATCGATCGAGACGAAACGATACCCAAGTATAGCCGCTTGTCAAAGCTTTCACCAATGATGGGAGAAGATGGTTTGTTAAGATTGGTCGGAAGAATTAGAGCCGTCGAAAATGTCAGCTCCGATGTGAAGCGCCCGATACTGTTAGATGGTCGCCACCATGTCGTCCGTTTGTTGGTGCAATATTTCCACCGCAGAGCTGGTCATGCCAATAATGAGATGGTAATTAATGAGTTGAGACAAAAATATTGGATTCTTCGAATTCGCAGCATCGTCCGGAGTGTAGCCAGCCAATGTTTGTTCTGCAAGATAAGGAAAACAAAACCAATGAATCCAAAGACAGGAGATCTCCCGGCACAAAGGCTTGCTCACCATCGCCGTCCTTTTACATTTACGGGCTTGGATTATTTTGGCCCCATCTCTACTGCAATTGGCCGAAGAAGAGAAAAACGTTACGTTGCCCTTTTTACCTGTATGACTTCCAGAGCCATTCATTTGGAGCTGGTGCATTCCCTCTCTGCTGATTCTGCAATTATGACTTTGCGTCGCTTTGTTGCAAGAAGAGGAACTCCTGACACAATATATTCGGACAATGGCACGTGTTTTGTTGGTGCAAACCGAATTCTTCGTGATTTTTACCAACCTGAAGTCGAAAACTTTGCTGCCAATAGAGGAATAAAATGGAAGTTTATTCCTCCCGCCGCACCATTCTTTGGTGGATGTTGGGAGAGGTTGGTGCGCAGCGTGAAGGTGGCTTTAAATGCCACTTTGGAAGAACAAGCCCCCAAGGAAGAGGTCCTTATAACTCTCTTGTTAGAAGCCGAAGCGATTGTCAACTCTAGACCTCTGAGTCACGTTTCGGTTTGTCACGAGGACCAAGAAACATTAACTCCATTTCATTTTTTGCTCGGCACGTCATCTAATCAAGTTCTACCTTCGACTCTAGACGACCGGGATTTATTAAGAAGAGCGGACTGGCGAAAAGCTTTAAGATTGGCTGATCATTTTTGGCATCGCTGGGTCAGAGAGATTCTGCCCACTATGCAACCACGGCAGGTCGGGGACAGCAGAGAACCAGCTTTGAAAATTGGTGACATTGTATTCATCGTGGATGAGAACATGCCGAGAGGAACTTGGCCACGAGGCCGTGTTTCTGGAACTTTTCCCGGCAAAGATGGAGTAATTAGAGTGGTGGACGTAGCTACCTCAGGTATCATACTTCGTCGGCCCACCAAGAGGATTGTCAAGATTTCCACATAGGAGACCCATTGCATTATTTTGTGCACTATCATGCACAAGGGGGTGGAATGTTGACAACCTTCTTGGTATGTGATCTTAGTTGTCTATTTTTGATTTTGTTTCAAGTGATTTTGTCAGTGGTCTTACCTTCAACACATTGTATAGAATATTCCTACTTGCTTATTAGATTTATATTGCCATTACTTGGTTTTATTGCACCACACCTCATAATCCCATACAGTCCATTCCTATCGTCAACAGCTTCTGTGATGCATCTGAGAGAGCTTACGGATGCGTTATATATTGCAAGTCCACTGATAAAGAAGGTCAACAGATGATCAGGCTAGTAGCAGCTAAAACAAAATTAGCCCCACAGAAAAATCCTATTTCTCTGCCACGACTGGAGTTATGTGGTGCATTACTACTAGCTCGCCTGATTAAAAAAGTTAGAAACTCGATCAACTCGCAGACAGTCACCATACATTGCTGGACCGACTCTATGGTGGTGCTTGGCTGGCTACATGGGGACGTGTGTCGCTGGAAGAGTTTCGTAGCTAATAGAGTCACACAAATAACTCAAATAACTCCATTCATCGTCTGGAAACATGTCAAGTCCGAAGATAATCCAGCGGACTGCGCAAGCAGAGGAATCACACCATCAGACTTAATAGGTCACGAACTGTGGTGGAAAGCCCCTACTTGGCTTCAGAA
Organism: Xestia xanthographa; assembly: GCA_905147715.2. Classification (NCBI taxonomy): domain Eukaryota; kingdom Metazoa; phylum Arthropoda; class Insecta; order Lepidoptera; family Noctuidae; genus Xestia; species Xestia xanthographa. The sequence goes on along the minus strand of LR990659.1, from coordinate 14,957,778 downwards.
CAACAACATACCCAAAAAAGAAATTTTTACAACGAACGAAGAGCAGAGGAAACTAGGTCAAATATGCGCAATACAAACAAAACACGCGCCACTCATCGAGCAAAAATACAGCTCAATGACTTATGCAACCCGAGTCATCAGCTGGATCATACGATTCATAAACAACTCGCGTGACGTAACAAGAGCCAGCCGCATGTCACACTTAACTACAGAGGACATAGTGCAGACTCAACACCTGCTCGTCAAAACTGCACAGAACAATGCTTTTGCCGAGGAAATAGCGTACCTAAACAAACATAATAGGGTACGGGCCACAAGCAAACTGTTGAGTTTGAGCCCTATACTAGACGCACAAGGCATTCTTCGAGTGGGAGGAAGACTTGAACATGCCAAGTTAAGCAACTCCCAAAAACATCCGATAATTCTACCAAACAATCACAAGCTGTCAGAGTTCTTGATTGACCAAGCCCACAAGAATACTCTCCACGGCGGTGCCAGGCTTACTTTGGGACACCTTCGTAACAAATATTGGATACTTGGCGGCATGAAACCAATCAAGAAGCAACTAAATAAATGTGTCACCTGTCATCGCTACAAAACGCAACGCAGTAATCAGCAAATGGCAGACTTACCAACACCTCGAGTTACACCGTCACGGCCATTCACACACACAGGCGTAGATTTCACGGGACACGTTGAAATAAAGGCTAACAAAGGTCGGGGCATTAAAACAATTAAGGCTTACATTGCGATCTTCATTTGTCTATGTACAAAAGCTACCCACCTTGAACTGGTGTCAGATCTCAGCACTGTAACATTCCTCGCAGCACTGAAGCGGCTATGCGCACGACGAGGAACGCCAAAACATATCTACAGTGACAACGGAACGAACTTCGTCGGAGCAGCAAAAGCACTAACCAAAGAACGCCAGGAAGCGATGCAGCTTCTAGTCAACGACAACCTCATTAACAGAACTTCCGAGGATGGCATCGAACGGCACTTTAACGCCCCATCTTGGCCAACCGCGGGAGGATTGTGGGAAGCTGCAGTCAAGAGTATGAAACACCACCTTAAACGAGTTCTTGGTGAACAAAAGCTTACGTATTACGAATTTAATACTTTACTAGCACAAATTGAAGCCTGCCTCAACTCGAGGCCACTTGTCGCTCTAACAAACGACCTCGACGACATCGATTACTTGACACCAGGCCACTTTTTAGTCGGTGGACCGGTACTGGCACCTCCGATGACGTCAGAGGGTGATAACAGTCCGTTAACTTTACGATGGCGCTTGACAGAAAACATGTACAAAGAATTTTGGAAGAAATGGTCCAAAGACTACCTACAAACGTTACAGCTACGAGGAAAATGGCAAACCCCAACACACAACATTGAAGTGGATGACGTCGTCCTTATAAAGGAAGAACAAGTGGCCCCCGCCCGATGGTTATTAGGGCGAGTTATAGAGACGCACCCTGGACCAGATAATTTAGTACGAGTCGTCACGCTCAAAACAAAATCCAACATAATGAAGAGACCCGTAACAAAATTGTCCCGGTTACCCATTGAAACAGGGAATAATACCGAAAACAAACCAACGAAACCATCAAACAAGAAACAACCAGAGGCGACTTCATCAACATCACAACGATAACGTCGGGTGAGCCCTAGACAGGAACGGAAGGGAGTTTCCAGCTGTAACGTCCTCAAGTACCTAAGCACATTACTAATACTCATGGTTACGTGCGTGACACCGTCCATGCAACAACTCGTCAATGTAACAACCCTAGACCCTACCCGTCTTGTATACTTTGACAAAGCCGCAGACTTACAGATAATACAAGATGAATGGAGACTGGTGGTGTACTACAACATGTCGACTTACTGGAAAAGCATTTCTGCCGTTGAACAATACGTCCAGCAACTACATGGACTTTGTAAACTAAATATAGCGTACTTGACTAAATCCACACAACTCGAGCACGAACTAAACGAGCTCAAACACTACAACGAAGTACTACAATCTGAACATGGAAGACGCACTAAGCGAGGTTTCATCAACGGAATTGGGAACATTGCCAACGCTCTCTTTAGTGTCCTTGATGACAAATTTGCTGAAAAATACCACAACGACATCAAACTACTACACAGCAATGAAGACCACTTGCTCAATCTGTACAAACAACATACATCAATAATCGAAGGGGAATACAACCTCCTGAAGAGGAACGAGCAAGTAATGAACCGACAGTTCATCGTCATCAACAAAAGTCTCAGAGACTCGCTGCAACAACTGAAAACCGAACAAGACCAAGCAACATTCCTTACTGCTACAGCACTTGCCGCAAAACATGATGGTAGCAAACTTGCGGAGAATACAAGACATGTTGATCAACCTAGTTACAGATCTTCGCCACGGCAAAGTCGACACTCATTTGCTGAAACCCGATGCATTCGAAAAACAGTAGAACATCATATCGGGACAAACACCAAAAGGATTATCACTACCCTGCTCAAACAAATTCAAGTGCATCCGGGAGATGTATAAACTAGCAAGTGTGCAAGGAAAACTAACTGAAGAATTTATTATTTTCGAAGTGAAAATCCCGCTAGTAGCAGACGAACAATATGAACTAATGGAAGTCATCCCAATCCGCAACATAAAGGGACCCTCCATGATTAACATTATACCAACAACTCAATACATGCATAGCCGTTAACTTGAAAATGGACATGATGATATCACTGGATCAACAACATCTATCACACACAACATCTATTGCACACAAGTAAACACAAATCAGCTGCTTCTATGTAACCTTGACTTACCTATTTACGGCATAAAAGCAGCCACAAAAATGTGCGAAGCTGACATACTAAACAATCGAGGAGTATCAACCTGCCGCACTGAGGTATCAAGTTGCAGCAACGAATGGAAAAAACTACACAGCAAAGGGGCTTGGTTGTTTACGTGTTGCGAGGAATGCACTATGCGCATTTTCTGTCCAGCTGGAATTACGTCACAAACACTACAAAATACAGGCATAATCACTTTAGCGACAGGTTGCATAACGCGCGGCGATAAACATCTAATTCATGCGCACTACAATATGCAAAGCTCAATGGATTTAGGAAATGAGCAAGAGATCGACGTACCAGAGATAAACCTAAACGAACTATTAAGAAACAACAGTCAAATTACAAACATAACAAACATGGAAATTGAAACACATGAAGAACAACTAAAGGGTCTTAAGAGAAAAAATGAGCTGGTTAAAGAACAGCAAGACATCCAAATAGTTAGTTCCGTGGAGGCGGCGCAACATCACTATGTCCTGTACGGTTGTATGATAACCTGTGCAACAATATTTAGCATATGGGTATACTTTCAAATAAAAGCACGCTGCCTCTGTCTACCTCAAGGAAGCAGAACAGCAACGCAGGCGCACCAGGAAGAGATCGAGATGGTACCAAGTCATACTCAACGGGATCTTCCTGGGAAAGGACAAACAAATGCACTAGAAGAGGCCCCCGGACATCTTCCTAACAGCAACAAGGTGGATCGCGAAACGTCGCCAATACCCGCTAGCGGCGAGCATAGAACCTGCTAATAACTTTATTTACATACTTTGTGATAATACAGTTTATTTGTTATTTGTACTTTTATAGTTGGCAGGATGTACGAGCATCGCCACATGATATTTATTGTTTTAGTTTTTACCTGAACTAGCAGTTGCTAAATTCACAGATTTATTTACATTCGCTGACTTGGCTATTACGCCCGCCACAAGTCACCTACTTTTTGTATTATATATTTTAATGTTTTACATAATAAACTGTCAATCATTTACGTACACAAAACAGTGATTTTATTCCCTGTACACATCCCGTGTGATTCGTCCATCTACATACAACATCTCAGTGTGCGGAGCTGCTGCCCGTACATTTTTGGTCCTTCGAGCCGGATACTGTTTATAAAAACCAGCCAAGTGCGAGTCGGACTCGAGCACAAAGAGTTCGACGGACGGACAGACGGATGGACGGACAGGCAGAGGCTTAATAACCCTAAAAAAGACAAACTCAAACACAATGCATTTATTTCAATAAAACCATTACTTACAGGTACTTTTAAATGTAAAACCAAAAAAAAAACGAAGTAACAGTCACAACGGATAATAACTTGTGAAAGTAGGTACTGTAGTTGCCCATGACAACTTGTTGATGCTAATCGCGAGTTTACGTCTACGGCAAATGCTTATTAATAGTTTTGGTTTTTACAGTGCGCAGGAGTCTCCTAGAACGTTAGTCATCAGTGCGCTTTATGGTATATAAGTTGAGTGAAACGGCAATAGGGCATCATTCACTTGTGTTGAAGTGATCAGTGATCAGTGATCCACACAACTCCTCAACATGAAACTTTTCGGTTTGATGGTTCTGGTGCTGGCGGTGTTCGCCATGCTGATGGGCGGCGCCAGCGCTCATCCTAAGGGCGCGGGTGGGCTCGCGAAAGGAGTTAAAGCTGTTGTAAGTTTACCTTACGGATTTTTATGAGCCTAAAACATTTAGTCCCAACGACTCTTAAGCTTTCATGGTTTATAACTAAAGTTAAACTGTCACTTACGGGATATCTTCCATGATTGTAATGACAGTTTAAGTTTATTTAGACCCACATAAATATTTGTACCCCATAATTCAAACAATCTTAGAGCTCGGGATACAAGTTCATTCTTTTTTTTTTCATGTTTATGTTTTTCTTTCATTCAAATGTATTAGAATGTGTTACATATGACAATTTATTTTTATTAAGTACAAGCACTTCGCTCGCGACTTCGTTCGCAAAAATTGTAATAGCTCGACCAATTTGCATGATATAAATTAATTATTTATAGCCGATGTTACTTCCTGATATTTAGCTTTCTAATGTTAATAAATTTTATTAAACCGGTCTAGTCGTTTTTAAGTTTATTCGTCACAAACTTTCTATTCAATTCAATTTTTTCCTCTTTCTAATATTATTGTATTGATATTTTTAGAAAGATTTACAATATTCCCGCCCCTTTTACGTAAATTTAGTTTTTTTGCTACGGACTTTCTCACGAATTATTTAATAATCCCAATCCCAAACCTCAGGCCCTGGATCGAAAAAGGTTAGTTATAGGAATTTCTTCAGTGACTTATTTTTGTTATATTTTGTTACAGAAAGCTGGATTCGGAGCGCTCAGCGCCATCGGCACCGGTCACGAAATTTACGAACACATTAAGAACCGCAAGGGTTAAAAACTTATTGTAACTTATATTGTTCATCTTCTGTGATATAACCACCAAATGTTACTGTTAATAAATAAAATGTTATCCTAATTTCATGCTTGATTTGTTATACATATTTCCAAATTGCCCAATTGATTTCTTTCAAACCTGCAGGCTATACCTACTAAGACTTTGTGAAAGTCGGCAACTGCTTAAAACATCAAAATGTACCATCGTTTATGAATTTCAGAGCACACTTCCAGTAACATAGAGGAGATACTAGATGAGGTGCACAGTTCCAAAAGCAACTTGCTTACCCGTTATTATAGTAGAAAGTGGTTTTAAAACCTTTTATCACACAATTTAAGGCGAAAGCGCCAGGGTAGTACGCGAAATTCAAATTTTCTTACAAATTTTGCAATTTTCTGGTCAGTATTGGGTTGTGTGTGATGTCCTCATATACATAGTGATTATCTCCAAAGAGGATGTTCTCGTAGCGCCCTAGATACAGGTATAAAATTATCGTTGTTCTTATAGGGTAGCATTTGAGGACGGTTGAGAAGTCATGGTCCATCCGAGTGTTACCCATTCAAATCTATTCGGCCGTTAAGGTGTCAAACGGTAACAATACCAATCAGTCAGAAATTCTCGCACAATAGTAGCACTATAATGTAGTATGGTTACAAGAATGGATATGGATTACGGTGTTTAATAGGAATACTAAAAAATAAAGAACAAGAAGCTAGTTTTTCAGATATTATTTTGTACCTTATCACTGTTTTCATATTTAACCCTACTAGTCGTGAATGCCTTGTGGTAATAAGTCCGCCTATGTAACACTATTGTATAAAAAATAAGTGGGAAAACAAATTCCCATTAGTTCTACCGTAAAAGTGTGTAAAGGAACAGTGCAACTAATGGGACATTTTGTTCCCACTACTTCTACGATTTAGTACTACCTGAAATCTTAAGACTAGTGGGAAAAAAAAATCCCACTAGTTCTGCCGTAGAACTGTGTAGTAGAACTAGTGGAAATGATCCATACAAAATGGGAAAAAACGGCCGTTTTTAGCAATTTTTCTAACTGTAACTACAGTGAAGCATATTTTAATGAATTAAATAGACGTCAATAATCTAGAACACCTAAAGCATTGATTTTGTCGATCAGATTTTATATTAATTGTGTATTTAACGAATTTTTGAAGAATTGCTAAACTTAAGTGGCAGTGGGCAGGGCATATTGCTCGCAGAACGGATGGCCGATGGGGCCGAAAATTTCTGGAGTGGCGACCGCGAACCGGAAGACGTTGCGTTGAAAGGCCTCCCACTAGATGGACCGATGACCTGGTGAAGGTTGCAGGAATCCGCTGGATGCGAGTCGCACGGGACCGGTCAATGTGGTGACACTTGGGGGCGGCCTATGTCCAGCAGTGGACGTATTTCGGCTGAAATGATGATGATGATGTGTATTTAACGAGTTCTGATTTTCATAAAGTGGCGCTAGTGTACATGCCAAAAATTCGGGGGGGGAAATTCGGGGAGCCCCTTAATCTACACGTGATGTTGTGTTGATAATGTCGTGTTGATCTCAAAATGATTAAAATTATAAAGCATTAAGCTATTAAGCCATTGGTATAGCTATTAAGTAATTGTCTTGAGGTATGTCATTGGTTCACGACTATTGTATAAAACAAAACTCGAAAGTTATTGTTTTTGTTCTTAATAAAAGTTGATTCGATAATAATGGCGGCATTTTAAATAATCCTATTCATTTTTTACTTCAAAATAGGTAACACAAGGTAAAATATAACTTTAAAGACTTTCCGATCAGTAGATCGTCGCTAAGGGACGTATATGTAGTAACATATACGTCCCTTTTGGGGTGTTTCTATTTGGGTAAATGTTCCTTACGGCATATTTTTCATAAGACTTTATAGTATTATAGCCACTTACGACATCTTACGACCCAAACTGACACAAACTATGTATGGGTGTAAGGGACAAGGACACTATCTCCGAAACTATTAAATTAAAGTTATTTTGAGTATTACCAGACAAAAGAAAGCTTTATTTCAAGTTCTTTTGCCATATACATCATAAAAATTGCTTTAAAAATGAAAAAGTTATGGTAGATAATGCATACATTTTTTGTTTTTTGCTCGTACTGAAAACCTGTACTTTGTCCCTTACGCCAATTGAATTTATGACCGTCGCCGTATATTACTCAAACAAAAATTAGCAAACTACATAAATGACAAACAATACGATGTAATGTAATGATGCGTAACGGACAAGATTGTTACTTTGATTTGGCGTAAGGGGCTTCTTATTTTGAGTCATATGTCGTATGGGACAAAACGGATACTTCGTAAACCTTAAAACAATTTTCTATTTTCTTTTTAGTACTTACGTCAAACGTTTGAAATATTTTTTTTAAATTAGTGTCCTATAAAGCAAAATGCAGCGTTTTATGTACCGAAATTTCAGGGGTGTAAAAGAATTATTTGAAGAGCTACAGGAATTTTAAGTATGCAGAAAGATAGAGGAGAAAAAATGAAGTAAGATGTTGCCGACTAGTTTAAGCCGTTGCCTACTTTCACAAAGTCTTAGTAGGTGTAGCCTGCAGGTTTGAAGGAAATCAACTTGCCAATTTGGAAGTAGGTATATAAATTAAAGCATGAAATTAGGATAACATCTTATTTAATAACAGTAACATTTGGTGGTTATATCACAGACGATGCACAATACAAGTTACAATAAGTTTTTAACCGTTGCGGTTCTTAATGTGTTCGTAGATTTCGTGTCCAGTGCCGATGGCGCTGAGCGCTCCGAATCCAGCTTTCTGTAACAAAATATAATAAAAATAAGTGGCTGAAGAAATTTCTTTAACTCGCCTTTTTCAGGGTCTGAGGTGTAGGCATTGGGATTAATTCGTGAGAAATTCCGTAGCAAAAAACTAAATTTACGTAAAAGGGGCGGGAATATTGTATTTATGTATCTAACAACGAAAATTGCTATAACACACTCTAAAATATATAAATAAAAGTAGGTAAAACATAAGAATGAAAATATTCCGAGCACTGTGTTTGAGTTACATGGTTAAAATAATTATATTTGGGACTAAAAGTTTTAGGCTCATAAACATTCATAAGGTAAACTTACAACAGCTTTAACTCCTTTTTTAACTGGTTTTTTTCCTGTGGCAACACTACAGCTAACAGCTGATTTTAAATTGTCCTTAGATTTTTCAACTTTAATTATTAAATTTCTTTGTTTTTTAAGCATATTTCCAATTACTCATCAAGTAAAAAGCTTATTAATGTGTATTTTGTGTTAGTTTCACGTAACCAGTACAAATTAAGTGTTAAAATATAATGTGAATCAGTGACAGTTACCGGCTCAAGGAATTTATGCATTGTCATCTTGATATCAGGTACAATACTTTAAATTCTACTGGCTAGTATTGTTTACGTGCTTTATTTTCACCAGCAATTAATTAGTTCACCTTTTAATTCGGTTCCTTCCTATATTAATTACCTTTGGAACGTAAACATAACCTTGCTTGGTTTGGTGACAGGACTCGCAAGGCTGAATTTATTAATTTATTTTCCTTTCTAACTATCTTTATTATCTTAAACCTGCTGCCACAGTTACCTACTCTCTTCCAGTTTCATTTCTTATTCTTTTCCTAACACAATCATGACTATGACTCGTTCCGCCCACGCTCGCCAGGAAGAACTTAAACTGGCTCTGAGCGAATTAAAGGCGTCTAAGCAGTCCTGTGATCAACTAAGTAGGGAATTGGATGACAATGAAAGGGTTGTCTTTGAAGCCCATGAAATAAATAGAAATTTAAAAAAGGAAATGGGTCAGCTATACATTCAATACACTGACGCCATAGAAGACCGGGATAGGCTCCAAGTTATTGTGGACGGGTTCAGCCAGTGTAGCGCAGAGTACGAACAAACTCTTAATCATAAACGTCAATTAGAACAGCAGCTACATGAGGCTAGAAGTCAAATAACAGAACTTAAGACTACCAATCATAACATCACTGCCTCGCTGAATCAAAGTCTGTTCAGTGAATTGGTACCTATTGCCCCGTCTGTGGTTTCTGCCAACAAATCCTCCCTCGCTATAGATTTGACAGGTGAGGATAATTCCAATTTATGTAGTTCAGTGCGGGCAGTTACCAGTAAAAATAAAATTAAAAAATACATTAAAATCAATAAATATATAGTAAAAACACAAAAAATGGTTAAAAGGCAGAAATGTTTCATTAAAAATGTGAAATTGAATAGAGAAAGACTAAATGTATTAAAACAATTAGATATATATTCATCTAATTTGGAACAAAGCACTAGGAGGTACAAAATTGACACAGAACACCTGCAATCCAAACTTGATCACCTACAAGAGAAGCTAAGTTCAATGACTAGCAAATATAATACCTCTGAACATGTTATGAGGGAATATGTGTTGGCGATGAATGATTTGGTAAACTCACAAACCAACAACTGTGAGCACTGTCAAACAACTTCACATGTAAATACACCAGACCATTCATTGACAACATGTAATACCACCTTACCGCAGCCATGTGTTGATTTGCATACTCCTATGATTAGTTCCCATAAGCAATATAAACAAAGTGTAAATAATGACATAGTAATCTTTTGTGATGAGATTGGAAAAGACCTAGGTAATTTGTTAACTGATGAATATCCAGGACACTCCGTAATAAACAATTGTATGCCAGGATGTTCTTTATATCATATTATGAAAGAAATTATTAAATGTAAGTTTAACCAGGACACCATATTATTAATTTTGATAGGTAATAGAGGAAAAGTGAACAAAGGAGAATTGCTCCAGTATTATAGAACTTTGTCAAACTTAAATTTAAGAAAAATTGTGTTGTTTACATTTCCTTATAGTAAAAGTTTGCCACAGGAAGAAAATGACTATAGATATAATATTAATATGACATTGCATAATTTGACATTCAATAATAATTCATTTCATTTACTTGACATCAACAATTATATTGGCAACAATTTTTATTTGACAAAACATAGATATCTTGTAGACAGGTGCTATCTGACAAACTATTGTAAAAGACAAGTAGCTGTGTCGCTATCTTATTATTTTTCTATTACAGCCAAGAACTTGGCTAATCAAGTTGCCTCTGTTGATCAATGCAATATTAGCCTAAATTACTCTACCAATAGTTTGTCAACAATGAATGAATCAGTGAATCATTTAAATTAGCAATTTCGACAACAGAGGCAACCTCTTGCAATTTAAGGAAGCCAGATAGGAAATCAGGCGAATGTTTTGAGAATTTTAATAGTATCAACCTGGTTCATCAAAATATTCAAGGATTTTTGAACAAAGAATTAGAAGTAGAACTTTTCATGAATTGTAATTGCATAGATATTCTTTGTATAACGGAACATTGGCTCAAATGTCACCAATTAATTTTCAATTTTAGTAATCACCAGGTTGGTAGTTCATTCAGCAGGGTAAATGCTATACATGGCGGCGCATTAATCCTAGTAAATAATCAGCTTAAGTTTAAAGACCGCAAGGATATTGTAAGCCTATCTGTTGAGCGAACAGTTGAAATAGCCTGTATAGAGTTGGAGCAGTTTATCATATTAAGTGTGTATAGACCTCCTTCAGGATTGTATGATTGTTTTGAAAAGGTAATGGATGAAGTGTTGCATAAAATCTGTAATTCTAAGAAGTCTATAATTATTAGCGGTGATTTTAATATTAATTTGTTAGAAAGTTCTGGGTTAAGAACTAAAATTTTAAGCCTGTTTCATTCATACAATCTTGAAAACAAATTTCTGGAGCCCACTAGAATAACACCAACTAGTGCCACTTACCTAGATAATATTTACACAGATGTTATACCTACCCACAAAGAAATTATTAACTTATTAGATTCTGATCATTGTGGGCAATTGATCACAATTCCTAATGTAAGCAAGAAAGTCACTAAAAAGGATATCATTGTTAATCCAAAAACTAAAACTCGCCTGGAAACCTTTAAAACTAAACTTTTGTCTAAATTACCACTACTGTCAACTAATGATGATCCCAATCAACATTATAACGATTTTTTCAGTATGTATTGCACACAATTTAATACCACATTTATTCCTAAGACAATCTCGGTTAATAGTAACGCTTCCTTCAACGACTGGGCCACTATTGGTATTCATAAGAGTCGAAAACGACTTTATGAGCTATATGCAGAGCGGACCTATATAAACACTGGAGAATTTAAGTTGTAAGTATGTTAAAAATTATTCTAAAATATTTAAAAAATTTGTTTTATAGCAAAGTCACGTTACTTGAGTTCAAAAATTAAAAATAGTAGTAATGTAATTAGAATGACATGGAATATTATTAATAGCGAAACGGGAAAGTCTTGCGACCGAAACAGTGACTACAGCCTTGCTATTGGCGATAAAATTTTAAATTCAGACACTCAAGTTGCCACAGCCTTTGAAAATTTCTTTGCGGATATTCCCGTATCGACTACTAAATCGCTAAACTCGTCACCTGTTGCTGCCGAGTCTTTACTAAGGGAAAATGTTTCAGTCTGTGATTCCGAATTTAATTTTGAATATGTCACCTGTAAAGATATAATTAAAACTTTTCACACCTTAAATGTTAAAAAGACCGCCGATCTATGGGGTCATTCTGTGAAAGTTGCTAAATCCATTATAAACATTGTAGCTCCTTCATTAGCTGTAATATTTAACGATTGTATTGACCGTGGTGAGTTTCCTGATCTAATGAAATATAGTAAAATAATACCATTGTTTAAATCGGGTAGTACATCAGACCCCACTAATTATAGACCCATTTCAGTACTACCCACCTTTAGTAAAATTTTTGAAAAATTAATTTTGGCACAAATGCAAAGTTTTTTCAATAAATATAAGTTATTACATAAAAAACAGTTTGGTTTTACAAAGGGTCGTTCAACTACGGATGCCGGTGTTGAACTTTTAGGACACATTTATAATGCCTGGGAGGACAAATGCGATGCTTTGGGCATTTTTTGCGATTTATCTAAAGCTTTCGATTGTGTTCTTCATGAAACATTAATCAGGAAACTACACCACTACGGAATCCGTAACGCCTCCCTGGCTCTTCTTATTTCATATTTGAGTGACAGGATTCAGAGAGTTGATGTTAAAGGGAAAAGATCTCCCGGATCCGTAGCAAGAATGGGGGTACCCCAGGGCTCAATTCTTGGTCCATTTTTATTTCTTATTTATATAAATGACTTGCCTTACCTCATAAAGGATAATCATGACATAGTATTGTTTGCAGACGACACTTCTCTTTTATTTAAACTCAAACGTCAGCAGTTAGTTACGGATGATGTTAATAGCGCCCTGGCGAAAGTCGTTAATTGGTTTAATGTTAATAATCTACTCCTAAATGAGAAAAAAACTAAGTGTATTAAGTTTACGATACCCCATGTAAGTCAAGTGGAAACTACTGTACTAATTAAGGATGAAGAGTTAAAACCGGAAGATAGCACAGTCTTCTTAGGCATAACTTTGGATGCCAAGCTTCAGTGGGGCCCGCATATAGACAAACTGTCGAAGAAACTTAGCTCTGCAGCATTCGCCGTTAGAAGAATTCGTGATTTAACTGACTTAGAGACAGCCCGTTTAGTTTACTTTAGTTATTTCCATAGCGTGATGTCGTACGGTATTCTCTTGTGGGGCAATGCCGCCGATATTCAGACAATATTTGTTTTGCAAAAAAGGGCAATTCGTTCAATTTATAAATTAAGTCCCAGATACTCCCTCAGAGAAAAATTTAAAGAGACTAATATTCTTACTGTGCCCTCTCAGTTTATTTATGAAAACCTTTTGTACGCACACAAAAATATTAATTTATTTAAAAAATACAGTGATATCCACAACATAAACACGAGGAACAAACACAAATTTGTTGTTCCTGCAACGAGGCTCAAAAAAATAGGACGTACGTTCAGATGCCAATGTATACGCTTTTACAATAAACTTCCGAGCCAAATTCAAGCACTAAGCCTAAATAAATTCAAATCGTTTATAAAACGGAAGCTGTGCCTGAAAGCCTACTATCATGTTAATCACTATCTTGAAGATAAAAAAGCTTGGGATTAAGCTGCTCCAGTGAAATTTGCTCTGTGAATGTCGAAATTTCGGACTTCGCTTGTTTATTATTGATTCCTTTCTTTTATACACTCTGACATTGAATTTTTTTTTACATGTATTTTATTATTTTACTTTTATTTTTTTTATATTTTATGTGACATTTACTGATTTGACATGAATACTTATTTTTTTAAGTATTTTACTTTTTTATTTTATTATCATTGCGACATTTAATGATTTTTGTGTTTTTTTTGTTAACTTACATTCATTTTGAAAAGAATTTGTTATTAATTTTATTTGATTATTGTGAATGTGGGGACCATGTGGGTCACATTTTTATTTTTTGTTTGTTTTTTCCCACAACTGTCTGGCAGTTTGAGTACTATAAGCGACCTTCCCAAATGTCCTTTCTTTGGTATTGTTCGTCGTTTCGTTGAGCTCCTTGAGTTATAAGTCGAGCTACACGTTAACTGACAAATGCTTGCACTGACTGGACAGGTCCACTCAAATCTGTATGGTTCTTTCTTCAAAAGACCATCTCAGACACTAATCTGCATAGTCCTCATGTGAATTGAGCAAGATTGTCTGGACTTTAAAAGAGACTATGACCTCTGAGTTTGTTTCGGCTGTTTCTTCTCAGAGTAGTCAGGTACGAAACACCGGCCCCATCTAGTTTTAAAAAATGACGTGTAAAAGTGTTTGTAAAAACCTACTTGCAAAATAAACATCATTTATCATTTATCATTTCACGAGCCCACCCGCGCCCTTAGGATGAGCGCTGGCGCCGCCCATCAGCATGGCGAACACCGCCAGCACCAGAACCACCAAACCGAACAGCTTCATGTCGAGGAGATGTGTGGGTCACTGGCTACTTCACCACAAACGAATGATGCCCTTTTGCCGCTTCACTCAACTTATAAACCTTATAGCTCGATAGTGACGTACGTTATAGGAGAATCCCGCGCACTGTAAATACCCTATTCCAAGCATTTGCCTTAAACTTAAGCTCGCAATTAGCATACAATAAGTATACGCTCGGATACTTTCATATGTAAGTTGTTTTTAAACAGATATTATTTCGATTAGTTTCGTGTTTACCGATATACCTACCCATTAAGTATTCAAGCATTTTAACATATTTGGTTGGTAAAGTTGGGGGTTACTAAACATCTCTGCCCAACCTTTCGGGGACTACGGGCGTGAAGTTATGTTATTTAACATGTCTTAGGTAAATATTCAACTCTATCTGTTGAAATGACATTCAAGGTAGGTATTCGGTTACCGCACGATTCGGTTGCCCGCGAGGCGGCGAGCCTCCTTGCCGGATTGCCGCCATGGGATCTGGAGGCGATAGTCCTCGCGCGCCTACACGAATGGCGCGCGGAGGCGCTGTGCCGGCGCCGGGGGGAAACTCCGCTGCCGCGACAAATTGTCGCTCAGCGGACAGACTACCGGCGGGATCTCATGGCGACATGGAGAGAGCGACTGTCGCAACCCCGTGCAGGGCACGCCACGATAGTGGCGATAAGTCCCCTCTTTGAGGAGTGGCTTGAGAGACGCCACGGCGTCCTCACCTTCCACCTGACGCAGGTCCTCACCGGACATGGGGAGGAAACGCCCGGGTGCTTCCATTGTGAGGATCGACCGGAGGACACGGTGGAACACACGGTGGAGGTGTGCCCCGCGTGGGCGGAGCACCGCCGTGTCCTCGAAGCGGCGATCGGCGGCGGCGACCTCTCGCGTCCGGCCCTGGTGCAAGCCATGGTCTGGAGTGAGACGGAATGGGACGCCGTCACCTCCTTCTGCGAAGCAGTAATGCTAGAGAAGGAGGTGGCGGAACGTGAGAGGGAGAGAACCTCTCAACGTCCCGGCCGCCGCGGGAGACGCCCCGGGCGTCGGGGGCCACCACCACGTGGCCCCCGGCCACCGTAGGCGCGGGCCTGTGGACGGTGAGCTATGGGCTAGCTCGCCGTCCGTCCGTCTCATGACGACAGGCCGTGTCGACGGCGCGTTCGTGTTCCACGCGCGCCTCAAAGAGAGTCAGCAAAAGGGAAGGGGTCCGTAAGGACCGATGCCTGCCGGGGTTGCGGGACTATTCGAAAGAGATACCGTGGCCCCGGAACACAAAGGGCGATGAAGGAACATGGATGGGTTTTAGTCAGTAAAAGTCTGACCCTCCCTCCTGCTCCGCCCAGAGCGGGAGGGGTTATTTGATGATTTCCCATCCGAAAAAAAAAAAAAAAAAAAAAAAAAGGTAGGTATTCGGTATCCGTACGAAATAGGAGAATGGTACCTAAAACAATATGTACAACGTTAAGACAACTGGGGGGACTGATAGGATAACTGGAAAGCCGCTTGGAGTTATGAATGTGGATAAAAAAACTGGTTAGGTCCAAACAAACACCTCCATCTACATAAACTAAAACATAAATTCATTCACTGATACACAAGGTACCTATCGCAGAATCCACTTCTTCCTAGAACCATGAAACACATAGCAGAATAGTTTTTTATGTAACGAAAGTGTACTGAGGAAAGACTGTGTTGACTGTACTGTACATAATTATTGTAGGCCACTTGCATATAAAAAGTACTAACAACATCCAAAGTAGGCATGCTGCAATTTAAATAATGGATTAAGTTTTTTTTTTGTCAATAGGTACCTATGCGATTGTTGGCATCGTGCGATCTGATGTATGGTGGTTTCAAAATGTTGGCTTTGTGCTACCGATTACTTGAAAGTACAAAAAAGTAGTCATAGTGCGAAAGTAGGCATCGTGCTACGCAATTCTTATTTGCCCTACGTAAAAACAAAGTGAGCTGTATCATACTGGTAACATACATATTTGGCGGACGGGAAATCCCACCGGGCACATAGCGTGACATAGCTTGTCTATTTACAAGAATACTGCGAATATAACAACTAAAAGAAACCGTGATTATTACATAGCTTAGTTTACTTTGATTTTATTATTTATTTATTATTTTATTATTTAGCACTGCAAGTAACAAAATAATTGCATATTCTTGGATTCTTTTGTTTTAACGTAAATATCTCAATTTTAAGCTAAAATACCTTTGAATGCAAGCCTTTGGATAAAATTGACGACATTTAAACGGTTGTTGATGTTATTTCAGAACCTTTATACATCAAATAAGATGAAACCATATTGGCATAAGTTTCAAAGGACTCTTCTACATAAATGTAATAAGATTTGTATCAATTTTATCAAAACAAATTCAGAATCGATTTTGTAATTTGTCCTAATTCCCAATTCTGTAAATATCGGAAAGCAATTAATTAGTTTCTAATATACAAATTGCGGCCTAATTGTAACAGATTGAAGTCTTCAATTTAATTTGTAGTACCAAATCAAAGTTATCAATAAATAAATGGAAATTATGTAAGACCCGGTAACAGGGTTTAGGAAATCAGAAATAATTATCACGAAAATGTTGTCAAGGTTCACAGGCTTAATTTTCATATAATAGATAATGTAAAGACGTGTGTGGTGTACTTATTGGAAATAATGTGTTGCCTAACTTAAATCTAAATAAAGTAGATACCTATACAGGGTGTAAAAGACCTCATCACGAAGCCGTCACAAGCATTCTGTACATCAAACTAGGTAACTTTACGCAAAAATTATTGCTGGGAAACGACTTTTTTTTTTGGGGTGAAAAATCATGTTTTGTGGTAGAACTCAATGTAACACACTCAAAAGATTGTGCTGATGGATGGATTGAATAGTACGGGGGTCGTGGAGGTGTTTAAAGTATAAATTTACATTAAAAACTTGTATTTAAAAAAAAAACTTGTTAAAAAGTTGGAACTTTGACCCCCAATATCTCCGTAACTAGAAGGTTCCCAGGTATGGTGTAGAACAAAAACATCGTAATGACGGGGAGAACAAGTGCCTTTTGGCTTCGTTAAGAGGTGTTTTACACCCTTTATAGATAAAATCAGCAGCTGGGTCTGCGTGTGCCTTTCACAAAATGCAATTTTATATTATACTAGCTGACCCGCGCAACTTCGTCTGCGTCACATGAGAGAGAGAAAGAGGGTTAGAGAGAGTATGACTCAACCTTAAAATATATATATGCTATCGCGGATATTTTTTTTAACTTTATAAGAGGTAGAATTTCATCATACATGATTTTGTTGCGTAACTTTAACCGTTTATGCAGCGCTCGCAACGGAAGCTCCCAAAAGATGACTCTCGATAAATGGACTATCCAACACTAATAGGTTTTTTTATTTCGAACCAGTAGTTTCTGAAATAGCGCGTTCAATCAACCAAACAAACTCTTGAGCATAAAGCTCAAGAGTTTGTTTGTATAGGTTATTCGTATTATATAGATTATTATTAGATACTATTAGTATAGATTCAAGTGTGTAACAATTGAATTTTTCCGCTATAATATATTTGCATTAATCGCTAAAATAATCTAAGTACTTAAGTTTTTCCAAATAAGGGCTTGCCTCTACAGCCTTGCCATGAAGACGTAAGTCTTCATCCTTAGACACTCGATGACAGTCATACTCCAGCTAGGTCGAAATTTCTCATCAAGGTGCATGAAATAAGCCGGGACACGATAAAGCTGCTGTAAACTGTTGCGGAACTCTTGCAACTGCCTTTTGCCTCCACCGTTAGACCTTCGATGACAGTCATACTCTAGCTAGGTTTAAAGTTCTCAACAAAGGTGCAGGAAATGAGCCCAAACACGATCTTTCAATTTTAAATGGGACCAACTTTGAGAAATACATTACCAACGCTTTTCAAACAAAAAAAAAACATGCTAACGGACTTCTCTCGTACATAAAAGATACACGGGTCGAATTGAGAACTTCCTCCTGTTGTTTCGTCGGTTAAAAAAACAAACTGAAGGTATTGAGACAAATGACACGTGCGAGGGGTCCTTCTTTTACAGAAAATCTTAACACCGCGATTCAGAAAATGATGTAAAATGAACAACGCCATCTATCGACCAAAATGTTAAACTGATACAATATAATGCACGGAAATGCTATGTAAATTTTCAAACCAGCGTCATGTAGACTAATTTAGAGTACCTTATGCTATAATAACTTTTTTTAAAGCCTGTAATTCGATTTAAGTTGGTGAGCACATTTTTAGGCATTAGTACCATTTTAGTGCAATAGATGTTGTTGCATCTTACATTTGATGATTAGTTCTTCTTGAACACTTTAAATTCATATATCTTTTGATAGAATCAACCAATTACGATGAAACAAAAACTAAACAACACCTCAAGATATTACGCACAATTTTTATGTATAAAAGTTATCTATATTGATTTCGTATATTTTGCGTGATGCTTGATCATCGAAACAGACAAACAGATAAACAGACAAACAGACAAAAATTCCAAAAATGCTGAAAATGAGTTCTGTTGGTTATCCTTTAACTCCCCGGCAATTTTTTTTCAAAATATTTTCGATGTACTAAAACGATTTTTCTACAGATGTACAAAAACGATTTTTCTACAGATTTATTATATGTATAGACTAGGTGTGCCCACGGCTTTGTTTACGTGACTATGTATCCTCTTAGAATTAAATCATAGTCATAGGGAGGAGCTCGTGGCCAAATAAAAAAGCTGCACGAGTTGACGTTCAAGGTTAAGCAGAGCTTGCAAAGGTTTGTCCGTAGATTGTTGACCATCAAAATCAAAATCAAAATCAAAGCATTTATTTCAAGTAGGCCAGTTCCAGGCACTTTTGAATTGTCGAAACAAAAATGAAAATTAAATGTAGCTACAGTCACAGTCACAAGACATAAAAACTGTGAAAGTACTGTAGTTGCCCATTCCCTAGCGTAGATCTCTATGGAGAAGAACGGGCAAGAAACTCCATGGACACTCTTTTAAATCAAAATGTTGTTACAAAATCTTGGTTACATCATTCATGTTAAGATGGTATATTATGTGAGAACAATGTAGCAAGATGTGCACGTTAAAAGTGTCCATAGTAAAAACAAAAAATACAATTAATAAATAAACATTCAAATAAGCCATGGCAACTAAGAGATGACCAGTCGCAACTGACAGCGCCCGTTCACGAACATGACGCATGGATCAGCACCATTCAGCTCAACCATTTCGAAGGGAACTAAATGATCCAACACACGCGCCACCATCAGCGAGACATTAGAGTGAGCATGACATACTCTCAACCGCCAGGGCACATTCAAGTCAAGAAATAAAAACGTAGGATTTCAGTGAATGATAGCTTTCTAGTACATAGTACTCACACAATATGGGCTATGCGATTATATAATACTAGAGATTGATTCTATACAATTCAAAGATAGTTGTACAATCTTCAGCAGCTCCAACAATTCTATGTAATGCTATCAATTTATGCGCCCCTGTCCATGTGGAGCAGGACCAGCATTGAGCCACGCATTTTTATCAGCGATATAATCGCCCAACTTGTAATAAGCTTGCTTACATAGTGTGCGTTTGATACATGTTTTAAATTTCGTCTTATTCAGTTCAAGAATACTTTCTGGAATTTTATTATAGCATCTCAAACAGTACCCCATGAAAGATGAGTCTACTTTAGCGAGTCTGAAGCCTGGCTGAACGAGTTGGTCCCTATTTCTAGTACTGTAATTATGTCTATCACCTCTTTTACCTAAAAGGTGCAGATTTTTTCTGACGTACATTATGTTTTCGTAGATGTACTGACAATGTACCGTCATGATGCCAATATCCTTAAACAGTTCCCTTAGAGAATCGCGCCTACGAAGATTATATATGGCTCTGATGGCTCTTTTTTGCAGAATAAATATAGACTCAATATCTGCAGCCCGTCCCCATAGCAAAATGTCATAAGACATTACACTATGAAAGTAACTAAAATAGACCAGTCTAGCGGTATCTACATCAGTAAATTGACGAATTTTTCTAATAGCATATGCCGCTGAACTTAGCCGCGCCGCAAGGGATGTTAAATGAGAACCCCATTGTAGCCTTGAATCAAGCGTAATCCCCAGGAAAACCGTTTTATCTACGGTTTTCAAGTTTCTCTTTATTCAATATTATTTCACAATCACTACTTCTAACATTGGGTAAAGCAAATCTTATGCATTTAGTTTTTTTTTCATTTAATACTAAATTGTTTGCTGTGAACCAATTATGGACCTGAAGTAGGGCGTTATTCACGTCATCTAGATTTTGGGCCCGTCTATTTATCTTAAAAATTAGGGAAGTGTCATCAGCAAACAACACCATATTTTGAGGTTGGTTTTTCAATAAATAGGGTAGATCATTTATATACACGAGAAAGAGGAAAGGACCCAATATTGAGCCTTGCGGAACCCCCATTACTACTTTTAAACCCTTTGAGTTAACACCATTTATTTGAACATGTTGTTGTCTATCACTCAAATATGATTTTACCAAACTAAGTGCAAGTTGACCTAATCCGTAATGCTCAAGTTTCAAAAGTAATGTGTCGTGATTTACGCAATCAAATGCTTTGGAAAGGTCACAAAATATTCCTATGGCATCTTGAGACTCTTCCCACGCAGTAAATATGTGCTTTAATAAGGTTACACCGGCGTCAGCCGTACAACGTCCCTTGGTGAAACCATACTCTTGATCGGTTAAAATTTTGTTGGTGTTAAAATGATTGAGCATTTGATTCAGCATTACTTTTTCAAACACCTTGCTAAAAACCAGCAACACGGATACAGGTCTATAATTATTAGTATCTTTACTGTCCCCGGATTTGAAAAGAGGTATGACTTTACTGTATTTCATTAGATCAGGGAAAACTCCTTGGTCTACACACAAATTAAAAATTAAAGCTAAGTATGGGGCTATAGTCTCAAGTATGGATGTACAAACTTTGATAGACATTCCCCATAGATCTTCGGTCAGTTTTATTTTTATTTGCCGGAAAGCTTTAATAACTGAAATGAAATGAAATGAAATGAAATTGTTTATTCAGTAAATAGGATGTAGGTATCACTTTTACACGTCATCACATTTTAAACTTAAGCTAGATGGTGTCGACATTTCGTATCTGACTACCCTGAGAAGAAATGGCGAAACAAACTCAGGGATCAAAGTCTGTTTTAAAGCATGTACAATATGTTTCATGTTTTATAATGAATTAAATAATAATTTGAACATACAAAATAAAATAATAATTGTAATGTCAAATTTACATGTTAAAAATTGTAAAATAATTAATTATAAAAAGGAAATATACAATAGGATATTCTATCAGATTTTTATGTCAATATTATAGAGGAATTACACAAAGCTTAGCAGAGCGAGCAGTTCAATCCCAAGCCTTTTTGTCATCTAAATAATCAATTATTTTATAGTACCCTTTCTTACATAGTTTGGTTTTAATGCAAATTTTAAATCGATTGATTGATAAATTTCTAATGTCAATGGGAAGTTTATTGTAAAAGCGTATGCATTGGCCCATGAATGAGTTGCCTATTCTGTGGAGGCGAGTGCGGTGTACAGCGAGGTTGTGCTTATTTCTAGTATTCAAGCTATGAATATCGGACATTTTCTTAAAATTAGAAATATTTTTATGAACGTACAATAAATTTTCAAAAATGTATTGAGAGGCTACGGTCAGAATATTCATCTCTTTGAACTTCTCTCGAAGGGAATCCCTAGGACCTAGATTGTAAATGGCCCTAACAGCCCTTTTCTGTAGAACAAAGATAGCGTGGATGTCCGCACAGGCACCCCAGAGAAGAATCCCATACGACATGACGCTATGAAAATAACTGAAATAAACAATTCTGGCCGTATCAACATCAGTAACTTGTCTAATTTTCTTGACAGCGTAGGCGGCCGAACTAAGTTTTTTTGACAATTTTTCAATATGTGGGCCCCACTGTAATTTTGAATCAATAGTTATTCCAAGAAAAACTGTTGACTCAACAGGATCCAACTCTATTCCATTAAGTTGAACATTTGCACATAACTGCCTCACATTTGGAGTTGAGAATTTAATCAACTTGGTCTTTTTTCCATTCATGAGTAGATTATTTACATTGAACCAATGGACAACCTTAGATAGGGCATTGTTCACTTCGTCAAAGTTTACTGATTGACGTTTAATTTTAAAAATGAGAGATGTGTCATCCGCGAACAATACAATCTTGTGATTATCCCTTACGTGATAAGCTAAGTCATTTATATATATTAAAAATAAAAATTGACCTAGAATTGAGCCCTGTGGGACGCCCATAGTGACCGCAGACCCTGAAGATCTCTTGCCATTAACATCAACCCTATGAGTTCTGTTATTTAAATAAGAAGTCAGAAGGTCTAGAGCCTTGTCCCTCATACCATAATGGTATAGTTTCCTGATAAGCGTTTCATGCTGCACGCAATCGAAGGCCTTGGACAAGTCGCAGAAGACACCAAGAGCATCCTGCGATTCCTCCCAGGCCTCGAATATGCTCTTAAGTAATTCCACGCCCGCGTCTGTAGTTGACCGACCCTTTGTGAAGCCAAACTGTTTCAAGTGAAATAAATTGTTTTTATTGAAATGTTTTAACTATCATAGGGTTTATGTGTTTAAATTGAAATTCAACCGTGCAGCCAGATACATTCGCCTTTAATAAACCAATTGAGACTTCAGGTGAGGAATTAAGAGCCTCTGTAGTTTTTAATGGTATATCGGTAAAGAAATTTACAAATTCTTGAGCTACTTCCAGATTAGAGCTTGTAGGACCACATGCTGAATCTAATGTGTAGCTAGTGTTACGTATTTTATTCCTGTTAGTCTCATTATTTATGACCTTCCAAACTGTCTTTATTTTGTTTTCTGCTGTTTTGATCTTGTTGCTAATGTGCAGGGCTTTAGCAACCTTGCACGTATTTCTAAAAATTTTTGAATACTTAGCTTACTTACTTACTTACTTTACTTACTTACTTGTTAAAAGTTTCAGTGTTTATAAAAGGCTTAAGGCCATAAAGCTCAAATAGTCTTTCCCTACTTTTTCTGATACCTCTAGTTGCCCAATCACTGAATATGAATTTAGGGCTAATACTTTTTGTCTTCTTTTCAAAAGTTTTGTTGAATTCCGTGTGAACTATTGAAAAGAAACGATCATACAATTGATTTATATTAATATCGTCATGGCTCATAACACCTAACTTGTTCTGTAGGGAAATATTATACCTATTTAATTTGCTAGAAGTTATATGTCTAAATTTTATCTGAACTTTTTGCAATGGTGTATTACATCTAAAAGTTACAGTTTGTCCGCTATGGTCAGACGGTAGACAATTTACTATGGCTTTATCTATGTAATCACAATCGCAGAAAACATTATCTATACAAGTAGCTGAAGATGGGGTGACTCTAGTAGGTTCTATAAAAGTGTTGGTCAAGTCAAATGACTTAAAAAGATTTAATAACCGACTGCTATTTGAATTTTATTCTAAAATATTGATATTGAAATCACCACAAATAATTGTAGATTTATTGAGTCAATTTCAACAACTCGATTTTTTACCTAATTTCCATGGACATTTTCATTTTCAGGTTTTTTGAAAAACTTTAGTAACAAAGCGCAACATATCCACATTATATATACATTTTCTGAAAGGGGATATTATAATTAAATTACTTAGAGAGTTATTTGGGCCACCGAAATTGGCGAGCCACAGAAATTCTGCGTTTGCACCGAAATTGTGAATTATGATATATATACATTGTTTTTTAATAACATGTAAAGAAAGATAAGGTTTAATGAAAAAACTGATATAATACGAATATTGTCGTTAATATATATTATATTATTATATTATCGTTGTAATTATGTAATGAACACCTGCATGTCACAAATAAACGATTTGATCATTTTAATAAGCATTTCTAAAAATACAACGTGGTGTACTATTGGATGAATCAGTCTTACAAAATTAGCAATCAAGGAACTGATTATGTTTTTTAACTTCTATGAAGAGGATGGGAAATCATCAAATGACTTCTCCCGCTCTGGGCGAAGCAGGAGGGACTTTCAGACTTTTACTGACTAAAACCCATTCATGTTCCGCCCTTTGTGTTCCGGGGCCACGGTATCTCTTTCGAACAGTCCCACAACCCCGGCAGGCATCGGCCCTTGCGGACCCCTTCCTATTGCTGACTCTCTTTGAGGCGCGCGTGGAACACGAACGCGCCATCGACACGGTCTGTTGTCATGAGACGGACAGACGGCGAGCTAGCCCATAGCCCACCGTCCACTGGCCAACCACGTGGCCCCCGGCCACGACTGCATGTGCATGGACCACACGACTCCTGCGTAGAGCCTCCGGCAGGAGGCGTTGGCCCCCCCCCAGGTTGGGCAGGAGCCGCCTGAAGGCAGCGCCGGTCCGTTCCAGTTTGGGGGCCAAACGTCGGAAGTGCTCCACGAAGTTCCACTGGCTGTCGAAGACGAGTCCTAGGTACTTGAAAGTCGACTCGACCACACGACGAAAGTAGGTTGGCACCCGGTGATACCGGAGTGCCTCCCTAATGCAGCTCCAGGGCATGGTGTTGAAGGCATTGGTGATGTCGAGAGACACCACCAAGACAACCCCACCTCGGGAAACCACATACCCCGTCGTGAGGGCTCTCACGCGCATGATGGCGTCCACCGTAGAGCGCGCCTTGCGGAAACCAAACTGGTGTTCCGTAAGATCCGGCGGCCTCGACCCCGCAAGGTGCTCGGCGAGGCGGTTTGCAATTACTCTTTCAAAGAGCTTTCCCACCTCGCCGAGCAGCACCACGGGCCGGTATGCGGACGGAGATTCCGCAGGGCGCCCCGGCTTCCAAATGAGGACCAGCTTTCCCGTCTTCCAACGAAGTGGGAACTGGCCCCTCTCCAAGCATGCGCTTAGGAGCCCCTCTAGTTGGTGGCCGAGAGCCAGGACCCAGGCTTTGCCAGGCAAGCCGTCGGGTCCCGGGGTGGTATTTTTGACACTGAGCCTACGTACCACCACTCTCAGGTCTGCCCCAGTCACTTCCGGAGCGTTTTCGTCGTCGTCCTGTTAGTCCGCTTCCAGCATCGCAGGCGGTGGAGCCATAGACGGGGGGGGATGTTCCCCTCGCAAAGGGAACAGAGTACTCACCATGTCTTCCACGAGCTCAGGCCGGAAACTCTGCGTCAGTAGGGGTCCCAGGTGCGGAGTGTAAGGGCGCTCCCACGGATCTCTGTCGAGAGTCCCCAGCATCTCGGCCAAATCCCTGGCCCACGAGGAGATGCTGGGGACTCGACATCTGCGCACATCGCAGATGTCGGACATGGCCTCCTGGAACCACCCTGCCTCATTGTCAACGTCGGCAAGTCTGGCTGGTGATGTCACCCAGGCCTGCACGATCAAGGCTTCCAGGAGGAGGTCCTGGAGGATGCAACCCTCAAAGTTCAGTTAATCCAATTGAATGACTTTTTCAAGAAATAGTAATACAATTTTATTTTAATGTCAGGGGCCTTAGCCCTTAGGCTAAGGACCTAGTTCTGTCAAAGTAATTTCGGCAACAAGTATTGATTCTTTTCAAAAATCTTCATTAACATTAATACAATAATTGATTGGTACAATTTCTGTGGAGTCGTGTAATTTCCGTGGGCCACGAGATGCCACGGAAACCACAGAAATTGCCCCATAGAAATTGGAAACTTGACTATTTTATTTTTTTCACAAGAATCTGTCAAGGCTATGACTATTATTTTATATAATATTAAATGTGTACCAAAGGCTACTTATCATGCATAAAAGTGATACCTTTATTTCTTACAAAAATCCTTTTAAAACCTAAACACCGAAATTGCAAAATTTCGTTCCGAGTAAACTGAAATCACGTACTTACATTTTTGGCGGAATGACCTGGCGATATGATGCAATACCATTCTTACTACACGTAAGAGCACGACTGTCTCTTGCCGAGCAGGGATTCATTGTTCGTTTAAACTCATTGGTGGAAGCTCAGGACGGTGAAACAAAATGACCATAGAAATTAGTAATTTCGCTTGGACAAACATACCGTTGACATGTACTCATTAACTATGAGTCTAAACATTTAAAACTAATTAACGTCTTGTAGGTCAATCA
Source organism: Xestia xanthographa (assembly GCA_905147715.2). NCBI lineage: Eukaryota > Metazoa > Arthropoda > Insecta > Lepidoptera > Noctuidae > Xestia > Xestia xanthographa. The sequence continues at coordinate 14,931,256 of LR990659.1, read as the reverse complement.
TTACTTAACGCAATCAAAATACTTTTTCCTATATATGTTGGAGATTATCTTCCTGAGAGGTAAATGCTGTGTATGAAAGTGATTGTGGACAAGACACAAGGTGATGTGTGGTAGTCACAATCAGTACGGAGTTTACATGATGGTGGTGGTAAGCACGACATGATTTGCACATTATGAGTGTCATGAAAAATGTCAAACACACTCGGCTGAAGGCTACAAGATTATGCATATACATATTAAGCATTTGAATGTGCATAGCAAAAACGGTGATAGAAAGTGGCTCACATGTTGAGACCACGTAGCTAGTGATACACAAAATATGAGAACGTGAATTGCTGTGAATTGCTGTTCAACACTTACCCAGTATGGGGTTTACGCAGACACAAAACGTTAAGAGTTAGGTTAATTACAAAAATTAAAGCTGCCTGCTTTAAGCCCGAATATTCTAGATCGCGAATACTTCTAGAAATTTAATTTCCGATAAAAAAAACGCGTCTAGTCACTGGGAGCAGAATATTTCCAAAAAGGGACTCGTCATCGCGAGTCCGTGACATTTATACTGGCGTGTTTACGCATAGACAAGTCTTCACTCATTCGATCAGATACACGTAACGCGCGCACAGCACTGGTAAATACAGCTAATTTTAGTCGTTTAGTAACTGGACGGCCCAATGAGTATGTATACTCTGTGGCGTTTGTTTTGACATTTAACTTAATTAAAGTGTTGAATAGGTTATGTTTACAAAGTAACGGTAGAAACTATTCTGAGTTTCTACAACGTTACAATGTTGACCCTGGCATGCAATTGTTTTGGGTACAGTAACTCAAGTTATTACTAATTAATTTACCTAGCCCCCTACCTATACTGTCAGAGAACATAACTGAACGATTACAATCATGACTATTAGGAGAAACAAAATTATTAATCCCAGGCAGACTATCATACAACTCAGACTGTACCACGTGTGAATAATCTAGTGTAATATTAGTTGTTTGTTGGTTCAATATGCTGTCCTGAGACAAATTTTCAACCTGGTATGGGTCCTCCATTATCTCAGGCTGGATAGTATCATGGTTGGTAACTGTCTGGCAACTACATTGACCCATTACCAACTCATTTGCTGCATAAATATGTTCCCTAATTTGGTTTTGAGAAATCTTATACCTACTAGAAAGGGAACTTAGTGAGTCCTGAAGTACCTGTATTTCAGACTGTAAATGCTGAGTATCAATTTCATAATTTTTTATACTGTCCTCTAATTTTATTTGATAATTATTTAACTTATTAACTAAATCAACACGCTCTTTCCTCAGTGGAATAAATTTGGAAAAGCGTTTCTGTTGTTTCCTAAATTGATTACATTTTTTAATTATTCTGTTTAATTTTGCATATTTTTTAATCTTCCTATTGCTAACTATAAAATTCTGTTTTAATAAGGAATCTTCAGTTAGATCAATAGTCACTAAGGAGGGGGGGTTACTATTACTTTTGAATAATTCATTATATAAGAGATTTGTTTCTTTAACCTGAGTACATTCTTTTTGTTTCTGTAACTTAACTATACAATTATTGGCATGAATCAACTCATCTTCTAGGTCCCTAATTTTAAACAAAGCCTCCTCATACAAGTTACTACAATTATGGAAACCATCCGTGACCACCTTCAGTTGATCCCGTTCATCAACAACGTCCAAGTATTGCTGATGTAGGTCTACTAGCTCCCGTTTTAAGCTGGAGTTTTTGCCATTAACCTTATCGATTTCCACCTCACTCTCCTCTCTCTCCTGTAACAGTTGATGGACTTGGAGGTTGGATTCTTTGAGTTCTTGGAGGGCCGTTCTTAATTTTAGCTCCAAATCCTGAGCAGTAGCCCTACATCCATAACATACCAAGTTTCCTCCGTGCCTCGGAAACCCTCAAACCGTTGGTCTCGGCTGCCATTTCTAGTTCTTTGACAGTCGTTACAGGTAGTCAATGGGCCGTAAGTCTGACAACCAGTCTTACCAAGGCGTATTGAATTATCCAGTACTAACTGGGTTATGGAGGTCAGATAGGCAGTCGCTCCATGTAATATACTGGTATTCAGCTGCATGCAGTAAGACTGGAAGCCGACCCCAACATTGGGAAGAAGCTACGCATATGATGAGTACGTTCTCAGGCAAAACCTAGATGATAGCACAACATAACATGACATCTCGCCTTGGTATCCCCGAAATCAAGTTCATACACCTACATTTCGCCAGTTATGTGTACGTCCCATGTAATACGGGGCAAGCCTATTACCATCAACCGGGCACAAATCCAAACTCTGGTGGCTGCTACTTAATAATGAAATTCGTGAGGGGAAAACCCATAACACTTTGCCCGACCCGGGAATTGAACCCAGGATCTCATGCTCAGCAGTCGGACATACATACGACCACTAGATCAATGAGGAAGTCTAGTTTTCCACTTATAATAGAAATCCATCCATATCCGAAACACCTGTCTCCACTACAGAATGTTACTAAGAAATCATATCGATCACGGTAAGTACGCAAACAATTATAAAGTACAACCGCAACAAAAAACCCGTCAAACAATCCCTTTGTCTATAACCTTTTCCTTATTACAAAACGTAAGGTACAAATGTACAGTGACGCGCAAACAACAATGTAGGTAGGTATGTAGGAGCATCTTCATACTGCCGGAAATTACGCTTGGTGCTGATGACGTGTGGCGCTAGCACGAGCCCTAAGAGCGATCAGTAGGGCTATTACGTATCTTTTTGATCTCCAGTGACTATTAAGCTTCGGTTGTACACCGAACTTTGATAACAACCGAGAATGTCAAAATATTATTACGTATTACACAGAGTGGATATCACTTTACGGTGACTAACAGCCCGGGTACGGTGTAACGTCTTTCACGAAAGCCACTTCAAACTCAGTTGTCATCAATTTGATGTCCATTTAAATGCTGTAAGTCAGCCGATATACTGCTTTGATGTGTTACTTGGGCACTAGGCTTACATAATCGCAATATTAGAAGAATCGATACGAAAGCGTCTGTCAAAATGAGTTACGATGACTATCAGCCACGATGGGCACCGATGATGTCATATTTGATCGCGACTGGTCATACATAATACGAAACTAACCTTTTGATAGTTATTTGATGGACACTGAGCCAAGTTACTATCATTTCGAGCTGTCAACAGAGATACGTACTAGGCCTGCAGGACAGGCGGGAAGTGACTGCAAGTATTTAAAACAAAATCTTCTTTGTTTTTCTGACTGTCTCGTTCGTCCTTAGTCGCAAGGGTAACTGAAAGTTTTGGGTTCGATTTCCTGATTAAGCAAAGTGTTATTGGGTTTTCCAAACAGTAATTTCTCAACAGCAGACCAAGGTCTGGATTTGCGCCAGATTGATGGCAAAAGACTCGGTTCATGGAACTTTTAACATTCTGACCAAATGATGCGTACTACTTGTAGGTACACTTCTGCCTAACGTATCGGGGATCACAGGCGTGATGTTATGTTATGTTAAACAAGCTAGCTATTCTATGCCTGTATATTTTTTGATACTTCTACGGAACCAGGCCAGGTTGGAGTACTAAAAAGTCAGAAATTACAAAAAAACTATTCTCATACATAATCGCAAAAAAATATCTAAAGAAAGTGGGCCTCCCTTTTTCCTTTTAATTTCAGAAATACGATCTCGGTGGTATTACAGGAATTGCAATCTAATCTATAGTTGAAGTTTCTTCCTATACATTATACACGCTTGCATTTAATTTTATTCTTGGTAAAGTATTGTAACTTATAACTACTCTAATATTGTTGGAAGAATATCAGAATTATGCATCTTCTCACTTTGCCAATAAAGTAAATAGCGGTGAAGTTTACAGACCGAAGTTTCCTAACTATGGCAAGTTAAGGCAAGGTAAGAAACTTCGGCCTTCCTGTTCGAACCTCAGGTTATGTAAATTAACGGTGTTATTCAATATTAATAATAATAATAATAATAATATTTATTCAAAAATAGAATTAGTACAACAAATACAATTTAAATCTTAGAAATAATATTAAATTAATTAATTAATATTGGAGCAGTTTTCCTGGTGAAAATCTTGGTATATGAAGAAAGTTCATGTTGATAGCTCAAGTTTTAGGAAGCAACACTTCATTTCAAATAAACACGGTATTGTGAACTTAAGTACTTGTACACTACAGTGCGCAGTAAAATGCCGTTTCTATTTTGTATCATCATCTGTCTAGCCTTTTGATATTTTAATTCTATAACCTGTATTTATTGCACATAAAATATTTTTATTTGTTTATTAGTAGTATTTTGTATTATAAATTTATATTCGTATAGGTAACCGTGGCATCACTTTGGGCCCTATCAGAATACCAGCGCTGTGACTTTTTTTAAATGTCACAGCACCTTGCTGAGATAGGAGCTTTTTGGCCTTGCACAGGACCAATTTGATTGTTTTTTTTTTATTTTTTTCATAATTACTTTTTTATATACTTTTGTCATAATGTCTATTCTATCTTTTTGTTTCTATTATGTCCTGTGTGAGTTTAATAAATTATTTTTCTTTCTTTCTTTCTTTTCCCAAGTATGTTAGAGTCTGCTTCCAGTCTAACCGGATGCATCTGAATACCATAGAGACTACCTGTATTTTGCATGGAGCTACCTGTATTTTGCATGGGTTTTCATATTACTCCGTACTAACTGGGTTGTGGAGGACAGATAGGCAGTCGCCTATCTGTCCTCCACAACCCAGTTAGTACGGAGTAATATGAAAACCCTTGACTGGTTGACTGGTTGTTAGACTTTAGGGTCACTGACTACTCAACTGTCAAAGATCTACAAATGATAGCCAGGACTAACTAGCGACTTTTCCCATATTATGAATATATCTATACTAATATTATAAAGAGGAAAACTTTGTTTGTTTGTTTGTTTGTAATGAATAGGCTCAAAAACTACTGGACCGATTAAAAAAATTCTTTCACCATTCGAAAGCTACATTATCCACGAGTAACATAGACTATAGATATTTTATCCCCGTACTCCCACGGGAACGGGAACTACGCGGTTGAAACCGCGGGACTTCCGCTAGTTACCGTATAAAAGAACAACGGGACACGGAGGGATCATAAATTGAAGCTAGTCCTCGACTACAAACAGTCATTAACAGTTTATTGTTTAAACATTTACCTCTCATCATGAAACTGTTCGGTCTGGTCGTGCTGGTGATGGCTCTCGTGGCGCTGATAGGCGGAGCTAGCGCGAGCCCTAAGGGCATCGGCGGCGCTCTCAAGAAAGGCGGGAAAGTTATTGTGAGTACAAATAATTAATTAGAACACTAACTACCTCGTGTTCTAAAGACTAATTAGTGCAGACTTTTTTGTATACCAAGAAAATTTAAATTAATTTTGTCAGACTCGCATGGAGTTCCGTAATTGTTCCACGGGATTATACTACGGTGATAAAAATTATCCTATGTATAAATCGAGGTTACAAATTATCTGTGTACCAAATTTTATCCAAATCGTGAAGTAGTTTTTGAGTGAAACAGTAATGAATAACCATCCCCACAAAATTAGCATAGTAGTAACATTAATTCACTACTCATTTACTTAGCCGTAGACTTTTTATACAGGCAATTAGAGAATAATTATGTTGTACTAGCTTCTACCATCGACTTCGCCTTGCGTGAAGTTTGATAACTGTCCCATGGGATAAAACGTATCCTATGTTTCAATCTAGGATATAACTATCTGTGTACAAAATTTCATCCAAATCCGTGCAGTAGTTTTTGCGTGACAGAGTAACAAACATAATATACATCCATATTCACAAACTTTTGCATTTATAATATTAGTAGGTAGGATACTGTGCCCCGTTCAATGTTTTACTTTGTAGCTTACTACGCACTTTACTTTACGTAAAATATAAATAGTTCTTATAGTTTGAACTGAAAGGACTTTTATAGCTTAAAATCACTAAGTGAAATCTACTTATTTAATACTTAAATAAAAAAAAAATGGTGTATCTAATGAATGTTTAAATTTGTTTACAGAAACACGGTCTTGGTGTGATCGGCGTCATTGGAACAGGCCATGAGATTTACCAACAGAGACACCAGTAGACATGATCTTCGCAAGATTCGTCTTCAATGTTTCCACCGCCTCAGTATTAATTAATTCATGTATAACCTCAAGTAATAATATTATTTCACTTCACTTAAAAAACCCAACCCACCCCTACCCTTACTTCGTAATATTATTTCAATAAAAATACCTCAGTAAATGTTAACTGAATGTATGTAAGTGAGTATATTATATACTCTATTCATAATAACCCATAGAACCACTCAACAAACTCACCCCTTTACCCCATAGGGGTAGAAAGCGACTACAGACCGTCACCTGCTATGATCCTAACATACTCCATGGCCTTGTCCAAGTTCATACATCACCAATTATAAGGCAAGTGAATGTAGACTGACCACAGAAAATGTAATAGGCACAATGCAGCCATTTGTTGAAATTGATATTGGAATGCAGCTGAAACAAATTCTAAGTAGATACAAAATGGAAATGGAGGAGCTCGTGGCTAAATAATAACAGCCGCTCGGGTTAATCATCAGGTTATACTGGTCTGTGGATGGGTGACCACCCATTACATACCGACTTTCTTCAGTGTGTCGGAAAGGGCTTATTCTTGAAATCCCCCCTAAAAGTCCCCCTATGGGAATCTAAAAAGAAAAGTCTAGAATCCCCCCCTGATATTCCCCCTTATGGGGGAAAAGGCTGCACGTTAAATCAGCGACGATAGGCGACTGCCTATCTGTCCTCCACAACCCAGTTAGTACGGAGTAATATGAAAACCCTTGACTGGTTGACTGGTTGTTAGACTTTAGGGTCACTGACTACTCAACTGTCAAAGATCTACAAATGATAGCCAGGACTAACGATTTAACGTGCAGCCTTTTCCCCCATAAGGGGGAATATCAGGGGGGGATTCTAGACTTTTCTTTTTAGATTCCCATAGGGGGACTTTTAGGGGGGATTTCAAGAATAAGCCCTTTCCGACACACTGAAGAAAGTCGGTATGTAATGGGTGGTCACCCATCCACAGACCAGTATAACCTGATGATTAACCCGAGCGGCTGTTATTATTTAGCCACGAGCTCCTCCATTTCTATTTTGTATCTACTTAGAATTTGTTTCAGCTGCATTCCAATATCAATTTCAACAAATGGCTGCATTGTGCCTATTACATTTTCTGTGGTCAGTCTACATTCACTTGCCTTATAATTGGTGATGTATGAACTTGGACAAGGCCATGGAGTATGTTAGGATCATAGCAGGTGACGGTCTGTAGTCGCTTTCTACCCCTATGGGGTAAAGGGGTGAGTTTGTTGAGTGGTTCTATGGGTTATTATGAATAGAGTATATAATATACTCACTTACATACATTCAGTTAACATTTACTGAGGTATTTTTATTGAAATAATATTACGAAGTAAGGGTAGGGGTGGGTTGGGTTTTTTAAGTGAAGTGAAATAATATTATTACTTGAGGTTATACATGAATTAATTAATACTGAGGCGGTGGAAACATTGAAGACGAATCTTGCGAAGATCATGTCTACTGGTGTCTCTGTTGGTAAATCTCATGGCCTGTTCCAATGACGCCGATCACACCAAGACCGTGTTTCTGTAAACAAATTTAAACATTCATTAGATACACCATTTTTTTTTATTTAAGTATTAAATAAGTAGATTTCACTTAGTGATTTTAAGCTATAAAAGTCCTTTCTGTTCAAACTATAAGAACTATTTATATTTTACGTAAAGTAAAGTGCGTAGTAAGCTACAAAGTAAAACATTGAAAGGGGCACAGCATCCTACCTACTAATATTATAAATGCAAAAGTTTGTGAATATGGATGTATATTATGTTTGTTACTCTGTCACGCAAAAACTACTGCACGGATTTGGATGAAATTTTGTACACAGATAGTTATATCCTAGATTGAAACATAGGATACGTTTTATCCCATGGGACAGTTATCAAACTTCACGCAAGGCGAAGTCGATGGTAGAAGCTAGTACAACATAATTATTCTCTAATTGCCTGTATAAAAAGTCTACGGCTAAGTAAATGAGTAGTGAATTAATGTTACTACTATGCTAATTTTGTGGGGATAGTTATTCATTACTGTTTCACTCAAAAACTACTTCACGATTTGGATAAAATTTGGTACACAGATAATATGTGATAATTTTCCTTGAATCCTTAAGCTGCTTTATCATAATTGAGTTTTCAAAAATATTAATTACAAACCAACAACTACTCTAACATTTGCATATTATTATAAATTGGACACAACGCAACCATCTTTGTTGTAATTAAATGTTATTTGAAAGATTGGCATAAACACGCATTTGTCCAATTTACTTAATGGTAGTCAAAAAATACAAATATAGACGCTTACGTATATTAAAAATGTTTCGAGAAAAAAATAAACTACTTACTATTAGTAGTGACTAAAGTAACTAAGGTTAATAGTTCTTGTCTACTGGTAAGCATAACACATCGTTTTCAGACCTCTTCTCAGTATGTTAGTGGGTAAACGTATGACGTAAATAGAAGCTTCAATGAAACATCTTTTATTAACAAACAATTAACTAGTTACGTTATCCTCAATCCCACTGTGCTTTTCCGCACAAACTTCGGTTAATCTTAGCGTAAATGACTAAACACGGAAAACCCTCTCGTGTACCGCAATGTTGCCTTTCCTGAATATATAAAAGGGACTTTGAATTCTAATCAATCATCATTCGAAGTTTGCACTTCTTCAGTTTAACAACAGTCAATTGTTTAAACATTTACCTTTCATCATGAAACTGTTCGGTCTGGTCGTGCTGGTGATGGCTCTCGTGGCGCTGATGACGGGCGGAGCTAGCGCGAGCCCTAAGGGCATCGGCGGCGCTCTCAGGAAGGGCGGGAAAGTTATTGTGAGTATTATTTTGATACTATACATGTAGAATTCCATTCCATTGCATCGACTTTGGATTACATAACTTTCTGTAATTCATATCTACATACATAGCACAGCATCATGCTGAGTGGTAACCTATTTGTCGCACTCACGACGTGCAAGCTGTCATCTTTTTTTTTTAATTTACTTTTTTTTTAATGTTCCGTTTTGTTATACTCTGATTGTTTATTATGTTTATTATTTCTGTTTCCAAATTTTGTATGCACGTCATGTCCCTGCGATGAATAAATATTTTTTCTTTCTTTCTTCTACTAAGTAGTTCTATACTCGGTATATCCCCTAATTTTTCCATTTGATAAATCCGAACACTAGGCTATTTGGTTAATTCAATACTGAGAAAAATATCTATGTTTTTAATCTTGTCTGAACAAAGCATTTTATAAAACTTATTATTTTGTGTTCTTTCCAGAAACACGGTCTTGGCGCCATCGGTGTCATAGGAACTGGCCACCAAATATATCAGGAATCAAAACAGCAGTAGACAATGTTCTTCACTGCATGCATTTTCCTTCGTCGTGATTCGCCACTGCAACTGGTCACAAGGTCTACCAACGTAACCACGACAGGAAGAAATCAACCAAAGATTTAGTTTCTATCATCCACACTCACTGTATAATTTATTGATCATCTTTTGTCATACATTTATACGTATAGTATTAAACAAGTACTTAACTTAAAAAACCTGTAATCTTTTTCTAGACTTTACCTGTTTCGTTGATTACCTGTGCATGGGGCATTATTATAATAATAATCATAATAATAGCAGCCTATTACTATCCCACTGCTGGGCAAAGGCCTCTTTTTATACAAAGAAGGCACGAGTATTGATCACCACGCTTGCTCAAGACTGGGTGGTGATTTCAGAATTATACAGGGTGTAAAAGACATCATCACGAAGCCGTCAACCAAGCTTTCTGTATGGAGCTTTCTGTTCCCAATGTTAAGGTGTGTTCCTTATTTTATGGGGTTTTTGCAAATCAGGTATGATGACCAAAGTGACCGGTTTATTCTTATAGTGAAAAGAATTTATTGGGATTTACAAAGGTTGATAGATAAGCACACAGGACAGACTTTAGTTCGTTTTACATTACACACAATTTTATTTTTACATTACTCAAAAATTATTGCTGGGAAATTACTTTTTTTTGGGGTGAAAAATCATGTTTTGTGGTAGATCTCAATGTAACGCACCCAAAACATTGTGCGAATGGATGGATTAAATAGTAAGGGGGTCGTGGTTTTCAGTAAAAATCTTTCATTAAAAACTTGTATTACAAAAAAAAGCATGTGCAAAATTTGGGACTTTGACCCCCAATATCTCCGTAACTAGAAGGTTCCCAGGTATGGTGTAGAACAAAAAAAAATGATCGCAATGACGAGGAGAACAAGGGCCTTTCGGCTTACACCCTTTATTAATTATAAGTCCAGGGTTTCCTCACGATGTTTTCCTTCACCGAATAAATTCTGCCGTGCCAATCCAAAAGACTGTAAGTCGACTTACAGTGTTTTAGCTTAACAACGCCCAATCAATTTCTTGAAGTCTGTTTAGTACCCGTGACCAACATTTTTTTCATTACAATGTATATTTGGCAAGATAAGGCAACCAAAAAAACACTGTATTACGTTCAAGTTATGGTTTAAACATGCTAAAAAACTGTAAAAAAGCTTACAGTATTTTGCCGTAACAAACTACGAGTGTTGTTGAAGATACAGTGTTTTGAACCGACGCGTAACTCGCGCGTTGATACCGTCTCACCAGCGTACTATGATCTGACAACGTTATTGCTTTCTCGCTATTTTTTTGGTCATTCTAGGCCCCCGGCCTTTTCGGCAAGTTTGAAGACGGTTCAGTTTACGTGTGACGCGCAGTGACACCAGTAATCTTCATCATCATTATCATTTCTGCCGAAAAGCTTCCACTGCTGGACATAGACCTCCCCCCAAGTGTCGCCACATTGACCGGTCCTGGGCGACTTGCATCTAGCGGATTCCCGCAACCTTCACCAGGTCATAGGTCCACCTAGTGAGACGCCTTCCAACGCAACGTCTTCTGGTTCGCTGTCGCCACTCCAGAACTTTTCGGTCCCATCGGCCATGTGTTCTACGAGCAATGCCCACTGCCACTTAAATTTTTCAATTCTTCGGGCTACGTCAGTAACCTTGGCTGTCTTGCGGATATCTTCATTTCTGACTTGATCACGCAGGGAAACCCCGAGCATAGCCCTCTCCATTGCCCTTTGGGTGACTTTAAGCCTTCTGATGAGGTCCATTGTGAGCGACCACGTTTCGGTCCCGTATGTAATCACTGGCAATATACACTGGCTATAGACTTTCGTCTCGAGACACTGCGGTAAGTTAGACGAGAAGATACCGCGCAACTTCCCAAACGCTGCCAGGCCGAGTCGGATTCGACGATTGACCTCTTTCTTGAAGTTAGACCTACGACTTACCTAACTGGACCGTCTGTCTCAGGTACACATAATCGTCTACAGCTTCGAGTGTAGTCTCCGATCTTGATAGGAGTGGGTGTTACATGGGCATTAAATATGACCTTGGTTTTGTTTTGTAATAGCAACAAGACCGGGTGATGACGGAATTACGGCCGAAATCCTGAAGGCGGGTGGAAAACCGGTACTTAAGGCCCTTCAGAAGCTGTTTAATTCCGTCATACTTGAGGGGAAAATGCCACAGGCATGGTGCACGGGTTTGGTGGTACTCTTCTTCAAGAATGGCGACAATGCCTGGCTGAAGGCCCATCAGAATCTCATTTCTAAGCCATAGCTATAAGTTATTTTCAAGAGTCATCACGAATAGTCTCGCGCGCAGGTTTGGCCATTTTCAGCCTCCCGAAAAAGCCGGTTTCCGAAAAGGTTTTAGCACCGTGGATCACACACATACATACGCTGCGGCAGGTTATACAGAAGACCGAAGAGTATATATAACCTGCCTCTCTGTTTAGCGTTTGTGGACTACGAGAAACACCTACTCCTTTCAAGATCGGAGACTCTACACTCGAAGCTGTAGACGATTATGTGTACCTGGGACAAACGGTCCAGTTAGGTAGATCTAACTTCGAGAACCTCCTCTGTCAATCGTCGAATCCGACTCGGCTGGTCAGCGTTCGGAAAGTTGCGTAGTTCTTCTCGTCCAACTTACCGAAGTGTCTCAAGACGAAAGTCCAGTGTGTGTTGCCAGTGATTAGATACGGGACCGAGACGTGGTCGCTCACAAAGGGCCTCATCAGAAGGCTTGAAGTCACCCAAAGGGCAATGGAGAGGGCTATTCTTGGAGTTTCCTTGCGTGATTGAATCAGAAAAGAAGACATCTGTAAGAGAACCTAGGTTTCCGACGTAGCCCGCAGAATTGCCAAACTTAATTGGCAGTGGGCAGGGGCATATTGCTCGCAGAACGGATGGCCGATGGAGTCAAAAAGTTCTGGAGTGGCGACCGCGAACCGGAAGATGTTGCGTTGGAAGGCCTCCCACTAGGTGGAGCGGTGACTAGGTGAAGGTTGCGGGAACCCGCTGGATGCGAGTCTCACGGAACCGGTCAATGTGGCGACACTTGAGGGTGGCCTATGTCCAGCAGTAGACGCCTTTTGGCTGAAATGATGATGAAGATGAATATGATCTTAGCTTAACAATAATGGACTTACTTAAAAGCCTGCACTCAATCAATACATATCTTTATGTAATATAATTATTGATCTTTTTAAAACACTGTATCATTGGATACAGTGTTATCGCGTAATAAGTTACCTACGTTTACACTAGGCATAAATACTGTAATTGGTTTTACAGTGTTTTGCTTTGTTATAGTTGTACTTAAACTAAGCAACTCTGTCTTTTCAATACAAGTTAGTGGTAATATCTTTTATTTTTGCTAAATTTATCAAAAAAAAAACTACTTGGCTATGTAGTTAGAGATACACACCAGCTATAGAATGCATAAAATAATATTATATTTAACTGTAATCATTCAAAAAAGCAATTATTTGTTAAAAACATATATCGTCAAAAATCTCACATGTGGTTTTCAAAAGTTACAGTGTATTGGATTGGCAGGGCAGCGATGTCTGTGATGTCCAAGATAAACTCAGAAAGTACATAATATCAATAATATGAATTGAAAAAGTCACATTGATACTTGCTTGGAGTTGAACCCACAACCTTATGCATGAGAGGCGAGGCCTTATCTTCTGGGTCACCATTATTAACTTATTGAGATACATAGGTAGTTAGGTACCTAATGGATCTAAGAAAACAAATTTTTAAATTATTAAATTCGTTCATAATATTGTATAAATAGCACATTATGGTACAAGTGTGTAATGTTGGTTCATAATTGGAGTTTTCAGGTAGTAAACTTTCATAACGTTATGGGCATCTTATATCGGGCGGTGTACAACATAAATCATTTTCTTCATTACTAGTACTTGTGAACATTTTAATTAATAATTATAAGTATAATTTCAACAGTCAAAACGGTTATGAAACTTTTTTCGCAATAGCGGGAAAAATTAATCTGGTCTCTTTTTTTTTTGCTTGTCGCGGGTAGCGTTTTACCTCTTTTTACTATATAATATCATTGGTTTTAGCCACGTACAACATGGGAAATTCAAAGTTTTCTTTATTACAGAGAAAAAAAAGTTATATTTTAGTGAAGTTGAAATTATAATTAATATTATTAAATACCTAGTATTTAAATACGAAGTTGCATGAAATGAGCAAGCAATAGGTACTTACATAAATTTATTTGTATTATTGAACACGATCTTTTTTGTGTCGAATTTTTTTTAGAAACAAAGCAACAAGCACCACAACTATTTAAAAAAAATCCATAACTCAAATGTGAGTAATAGCATTGAAAAAGTTACAGTTTGATTACTACAGGTGTCATTATGTGCCTAATTGCGGTGAAATAAGAGCCATTTTACGAGGAAGTGTGTTGAAATAGTAGATTGTATAACAAGGGAGCAAAATAATACTTTTACGGCGAGGGTGCTATTTTGAATCCAGAGCGAAGCGAAGGATTCTAGGGTAGAATTCCGAGCATAGCGAGGGATTCTGCAATAGAATCCTGAGCGTAGCGTTCATATACTCTACTTATCATCTCCTTCTATGAGAAAATAAATAAGAGACACTTTTAAGTAATTAAATAATAAGTTTAATTAAAAAAAATAACATGAATGTAAAAGGTCAATTACAAATTTATATTTATATTTGATACACTGGCGCAATTTTGAAAATTTATTGTCACTGTTTTATTTGGGATAAAGCTAGCTTAGCTTAGTTGGCTTAGTTGTGGATTTATTAATATTTTGAGTGTTTGTAATCTCAGTATCTGGCTGGTGCTCTGGAAAAGCACTGATTCCTTTGATGTAGAAGGGCGTGGCGATAATGGTATGGGCAAATTATCTGCTGGTCTTAATTTAAAATTTTCTACAATACGAGTGCTGATTTTTTCCTTATTTTTGATGGAATCTTCGATGTAACCCTCTGCTACAGAACCGAATTTCCACCCACCGTGCCGCTTCAAAACAGTAAGGTCCGCTCCAGAATCTGCCAAAAGTGTAGCGGACGTACGGCGAAAACAATGGCCTGTGAGCTTGCTATCAGGCAACTTCAAGTATGCAGCGATTTCTAGGGGCATTAAAGATACTTTATTTTTTCTAATAACCTGTTTATAACATTTTCCATTTTGATACCAAATGGAAAATCTATTAGATTTTATATCAACAGGACGCAGACTCTGGTATTTTTCCACAATTCGTTTGTACTCTCCGCGAATGATGAACGATCGATCAATTTTTGTTTTTGTGTCAGTTAATTTTACTAAAAGTAACTGATCTGATTGATTTTCGATATCCTCGACCGTTATTTTTATGAGTTCGTTACTACGACAAGCTCCATGAACACCGAATATTAAAGCCACCTGTAACAAAATAGAAAAGGAATCAGACGAGTAGATACAGTACGTATACGTACACGTTATATAAAACACTTTATAATTGAATAACTAAAAGATACTCACTTTTATGGCGAGAAACTCTTTATCAGGTGCGTCATTCAAGAAAATTTCAACATTTTGTCTGGAAAATACTTTCGATTTCTTTGGTTTGTGTCCTTCAGACAGTCTCTTCAGATATGCTACTAATTTTGAGTAGCTGTCAATTTTAATATCTTTATTGATATTAACTGTAGCTTTAAGCATTGAGTATACACTCCAAAGAGTAGAAGGTTGTTTAATTTTGGCTAATTCTTGAAAATAGGCCAAAAATACACTTTCCGAAAATAGAAAAGGAGCGAACTCCTTTTCTATTTTTCCATAGTATGAAATTGTCATAGGCCTTTAAATATTTTTCCCGGGATTTCGTTGGTATTAAGTTTTGTATGACGTTATTGGCTTCAATTTTTATTGTTTCAGGAGTTAATGCACTGTCACTTTCAGAACTCGACGTATAACTCATTTTTATTTGCAAAATACAATAAAGTCCGTACCGATTACAAGAACAGGGAAGTAAATTTATTCATTTATTTATTTATTCAGTCAGTAGTACACACACAAGTTACATTTTTTAAATCGCGCGATTTTGTTTTTTTTTTAGTTACCGCGCCTCACCGCACCGTACAGCCAATACTTCAGCCAGTATTACATAACAATTTGCGTTCGATTTCAATGAACGATTCATGTTCCAAATTCAAATCTCATTACTGCCCGCTAAAAAGTCTAGTGGAGAAAAGAGCTACTTTGCTCCCGCTTAAAGACGAACAAAACGACACTTTTCGAATAGAAGGGATGAAAATAGTACATTTTGATATAAGTGGAGAAAGTTTGTTATTGCATTCGAGGCGGAATTATAACACCCGAGCCGTAGGCGAGGGTGTTTTTGAGCCGAGAATTGCAATAACAAATGTCCACGTGTATCAAACGACGTTTTTCAATACACTTTTAAAGAAATAAAATAAAATAACGAAAAATATTTTTGTCACGAACTATGAAACTATGATTTTAATTTTCTTTTTTTTTCGCGCTTTGCTTTCACCAGGTTGAAGGAGAGGCAAAGGTATGAAGCCGTTAAACAGACTAATATAAAAAATAGATTTATTTTATATGTTTTAATTCAGAACACAAATAAATGTTAATTTGTGTATAAAAGTAACTATTAGTTTTTAATAATCATGTTTATGTATGATATTCTATTTATAAACACAATTTGAATATTCAAAAAATATTTATGCCGTAAAGACGCGTAGTGCTTTGCAAAAATTAAAAAAAAAATCACCTCAGACTATAGGCATTGAAGCAATTTGGAATAAGTATAGGTATAGTTATCTGTGGCAATTTTCATTGGAAAAAATTGGAAAAATCGCACGCGTGTGAAATACATTGCATGTTGTACCTAATCGTAGTGCGTTATGGACCAGTTTTCGAGGAAGTGTATTGAAAACTTATTTTCATTACTCATACTCTGAAAGTAGGTCTGAAGTTGCCTGAGGAGCGGGTTGAAAGTAATACTTTTCAGCCCTAAGGAAAATCGTTTTCAACTGACAGCTGTCAAATTATTAAAAAAAAATTGTTCATTTTTCTATTGAACCATGTTCCAACCTTCTATACAGCCACGATGTAAAATGGAAATAACATAAAGTTAAGTATTAATTAAAGAATTATATTTTTTAAATATTTTTTTTACCTTTGGTATAATTAAGTTTGAACTAGGTATTTCTTTAAAATAACATAGATTTGGGCAAAATATTTACCATTTTTTCGATGATGAAAATGAAAAATACGTAAGGGCTGAATAGCTGGCTGGCCACAAAAAAAAAGCAAATAGGCGGGAAAGCCTCTAATAGAGAGGAGGAAGAATTCCCTCTAATAGAGAGGAGGCCTGTGTCCCAGCAGTGGGAACATTAATAGGCTGATGATGATGAGGCGGGAAAGCGGCAAACCGACCTTCATTTGTTTTTTCGAGTTGATTCATGTTTTTATTAAGTATTAATTAGATAATATATCTTTTTTTAAATAACTTTATTATAATTAGGTAAGTTTCAACTATTTCTTTAAAATAACATAGATTTCGGCAAAATATTTACCATTTTTACGGCCACAGAAAAAAATAGCAAAATTGGCGGGAAAGCGGCAATTCGAATTCCGATTTTCATTGGTTTTTTTGAGTTGTATGTTTTTTTTTATTTTCCTTGTATTCGTAATGAAAAGCACAGTGTTTACCTCTGGTTAAAGACTTATTTATTTTAGTCCCTCGAACTAATAGCGCCCTCGCTTCGCTCGGGCCCCAAACCCCGTCTCGGGACTAAATAAGTTACTTTCACCCCTAGGGTAACAATGTACTATTACTCCATATACCTACTTGTAATATTTTGTCTACCTGTTTCCCTGATCACTTATTTATATATTTTCGAGGCATTTGCATTTTTTTTTAAATCTTTTGATTACTTTTCCCGTGATCTAAAAGCTGGCTTTTACCTTGGCCAGAAGTAAAGCATTGCCACCTGACGTGACGTACC
The DNA here is from genome assembly GCA_905147715.2 of Xestia xanthographa. Classification (NCBI taxonomy): domain Eukaryota; kingdom Metazoa; phylum Arthropoda; class Insecta; order Lepidoptera; family Noctuidae; genus Xestia; species Xestia xanthographa. The sequence goes on along the minus strand of LR990659.1, from coordinate 14,913,665 downwards.
AATGATGCCAATCTCTTTCACACGTTAGCAACAGGACAGTCTCAGATGTTTTCTTTGTTTAGATAGTTTTATTAAACTGTAAACAAGTGGTTTAACGATTTAACGAGTTAGTTACTAATATAATCGTACATATTTATCCTTTTTTTTGGATGGGAAATCATCAAATGACTCCTCCCGCTGTGGGCGGAGCAGGAGGGAATTGTCAGACTTTTACTGACTAAAACCCATCCATGTTCCTTCATCACCCTTTGTGTTCCGGGGCCGCGGTATCTCTTACATATTTATCCTTAAAAAAGAATCACCTGTTAATCTAATAACCTGTGTTTAGCACAGGCTATGATTTTTAAGGACTGACTTTTCCACAAGATTAACAGTTAAAATAAGTCTTGTGTAAGATTAAGTGGGCCGTATGGCCGTTTGGCCTACATTTCACCTGTGCAAGCTATTGAACAATTTATAAACCTGAAATATCAAAACATTTTATTAAATAACAAATCGATGAAATGATATCAACGTTGCTCTCACCTAAACATTGAGATAACAAAACATTTTCCGCGGGGAAGAATATATTCACCAAAATACATTAAAAAGTCGGTATTATGGCCTGAAGTTTTATAACGATAGATTCCACTTTTGTTAGCGATTGAACAGGTATTTTATGGAATTATGTCAAATTTTTAGCATTGTTGACGTCTGCCAAGCGTTTTCCAGTTGCGACGGTTTTTCATTCTAACTGACTGCAGCTGAATTCCAGTACTTAAATAAAGGTATTTCAGGGATCTCCTGTTCAGCTGGTCTGTTGCGGTTCTGCATCAGGTGTTTATGTTTTTTCCAAGATAAAACTGAACAGGAAATGCCCATCAGACCGAACAACTTTTGCTAAGACGCCATTCCTATATGTGTTATGCCATAGCTGGGCTTTTGGAGTTCCACAACAGGTGTTCCAGATCTTCGATTTTTATAAGTCAACAGAGAGTGCTCATTAGATTGAACAACTTTTGCTAAAACGTCATTCCTATATATATGTAAGTGTAGCTGGGCTCCTGGAGTTCCACATCAGGTGTTCCAGATCTTCAAATTTATTCTCTCAGCAGAAAATGCCCATCACGTGGAACAATTTTTGCTATGGTACCATTTTTGTATCTCTTATAGTTCAGCTGGTCTGTTGTGGTTCTGCATCAGGTGTTCAAGTTTCCAAGATAAATTATAGCCTATATCTTGCCCAGACTTAATACCTATACAACAACAAAAAAAACATTCAAATCCGTCCAGTAGTTCCGAAGATTAGCGTGTACAAACAAACAGACCCACAGACAAACAGACACACAGACACACAGACAAACAGACACACAGACAAACAGACAGATTTTTTTTTTGGTTTCGTGCTCTATTGCTGTTTCTAAACCCCCCTCAATTATTTCTTTTTTAATATATTCAATGTACAGACACAGTTTTTTTACTGTTTTATTATATGTAATATAGATATAGATAAGCCGGCGTGTGCCTCAGTGGGAGTTCCCATCTGGTAAGTGCAAAATATGAGAATTTTTGTAAACAGCAAGAATATGAATCGCCAAAACCTGAGTAACAATGTAATTCCTTGCAGGTGTCAAAGATAAGAAATTATGTAAGACTAGCTTCTGCCCGCGACTTCGTACGCGGATCCTGTTGCTTATGCCAGCGACAACGGGGTCGTCAAAATCGAAGACCTCAAAACGTCTGATGTGGAATTTTAAGAGCCCGGGGACGGGAATACAACGGGATGCGCGAGACGATTCGAGACGTTCCAGATCTTTCAAGTCAACAGGAAATGCCCATCAGACTAAACATGTTTATAAGTCAAGAGGAAATGCCCATCAGACCAAACAACACTTGCTGAGACGTCGTTCCTATGTGTTATGGTGTAGCTGGGCTCTTGGACTTCCACAACAGGTGTTCCAGATCTTCGATTTTTATAAGTCAACAGAGAGTGCTCATCAGATTGAAGAACTTTTGCTAAAACTTCATTCCTATACATATGTTAAAGTGTAGCTGGGCTCTTGGAGTTCCACATCAGGTGTTCCAGATCTTCAACAGAAAATGCTCATCACGTGGAACAATTTTTGCTATGGTACCATTTTTGTATCTCTTATAGTTCAGCTGGTCTGTTGCGGTTCTGCATCAGGTGTTTGTTTCCAAGATAAAAGTCAACAGGAAATGCCTATCAGACCAAACAACACTTGCTAAGACGTCATTCCTGTGTGTTATGGTGTAGCTGGGCTCTTGGAGTTCCACAACAGGTGTTCCAGATCTTCGATTTTTATAAGTCAACAGAGAGTGCTCATCAGATTGAACAACTTTTGCTAAAACTTCATTCCTATAAGTATGTTATAGTGTAGCTGGGCTCTTAAAGTTCCACATCAGGTGTTCCAGATCTTCAACAGAAAATGCTCATCACGTGGAACAATTTTTGCTATGGTACCATTTTTGTATCTCTTATAGTTCAGCTGGTCTGTTGCGGTTCTGCATCAGGTGTTTGTTTCCAAGATAAAAGTCAACAGGAAATGCCCATCAGACCGAACAACTTTTGCTAATACGTCATTCCTATATGTGTTATGGTGGAGCTGGGCTCTCGGAGTTCCACAACAGGTGTTCCAGATCTTCGATTTGTATAAGTCAACAGAGAGTGCTCATCAGATTGAACAACTTTTGCTAAAACGTCATTCCTACATATATGTAAGTGTAGCTGGGCTCTTGGAGTTCCACATCAGGTGTTCCAGATCTTCAAATTTATTCTCTCAGCAGAAAATGCCCATCACGTGGAACAATTTTTGCTATGGTACCATTTTTGTATCTCTTATAGTTCAGCTGGTCTGTTGTGGTTCTGCATCAGGTGTTCAAGTTTCCAAGATAAATTATAGCCTATATCTTGCCCAGACTTAATACCTATACAACAACAAAAAAATCATTCAAATCCGTCCAGCAGTTCCGAAGATTAGCGTGTACAAACAAACAGACAAACAGACAAACAGACAGACTTTTTTTTTTGGATTCGTCCTCTATTACTGTTTCTAAACCCCCCTCAATTATTTATTTTTTAATATATTCAATGTACAAACACAGTTTTTCTACTGTTTTATTATATGTACTAGCTTCTGCCCGCGACTTCGTACGCGGATCCTGTTGCTTATGCCAGCGACAACGGGGTCGTCAAAATCGAAGATCTAAAACGTCTGATGTCGAATTTTAAGAGCCCGGGGACAGATGCGCGAGATGATTCGAGACGTTCCAGATCTTTCATTATAGTAAGTCAACAGGAAATGCCCATCAGACTAAACATTTTTATAAGTCAACAGGAAATGCCCATCAGACCAATCAACACGTCACTAAGACGTCATTCCTATATGTGTTATGGTGTAGCTGGACTCTTGGAGTTCCACAACAGGTGTTCCAGATCTTCGATTTTTATAAGTCAACAGAGAGTGCTCATCAGATTGAACAACTTTTGCTAAAACTTCATTCATATATATATGTTATAGTGTAGCTGGGCTCTTGGAGTTCCACATCAGGTGTTCTAGATCTTCAAATTTATTCTCTCAGCAGAAAATGCCCATCTCGTGGAACAATTTTTGCTATTCTACCATTTTTGTATCTCTTATAGTTTAGCTGGTCTGTTGCGGTTCTGCATTAGGTGTTTGTTTCCAAGATAAAAGTCAACAGGAAATGCCCATCAGACCGAACAACTTTTGCTAAGACGTCATTCCTATGTGTGTTATGGTGTAGCTGGGCTCTTGGAGTTCCACAACAGGTGTTCCAGATCTTCGATTTTTATAAGTCAACAGAGAGTGCTCATCAGATTGAACAACTTTTGCTAAAACGTCATTCCTATAGGTATATATGTTATAGTGTAGCTGGGCTCTTGGAGTTCCACATCAGGTGTTCCAGATCTTCAAATTTATTCTCTCAGCAGAAAATGCCCATCACGTGGAACAATTTTTGCTATGGTACCATTTTTGTATCTCTTATAGTTTAGCTGGTCTGTTGCGGTTCTGCATCAGGTGTTTATGTTTTTTCCAAGATAAAACTCAACAGGAAATGCCCATCAGACCGAACAACTTTTGCTAAGACGTCATTCCTATATGTGTTATGGCATAGCTGTGCTCTTTGAGTTCCATAACAGGTGTTCCAGATATTCGATTTCTATAAGTCAACAGAGAGTGCTCATCAGATTGAACAACTTTTGCTAAAACGTCATTCCTATATATATGTTAGTGTAGCTGGGCTCTTGGAGTTCCACATCAGGTGTTCCGGATCTTCAAATTTATTCTCTCAGCAGAAAATGCCCATCACGTGGAACAATTTTTGCTATGGTACCATTTTTGTATCTCTTATAGTTCAGCTGGTCTGTTGTGGTTCTGCATCAGGTGTTCAAGTTTCCAAGATAAATTATAGCCTATATCTTGCCCAGACTTAATACCTATACAACAACAAAAAAATCATTCAAATCCGTCCAGTAGTTCCGAAGATTAGCGTGTACAAACAAACAGACAAACAGACAAACAGACAAACAGACAGAATTTTTTTTTTGGATTCGTGCTCTTTTACTGTTTCTAAACCCCCCTCAATTATTATTTTTTTAATATATTCAATGTACAGACAAAGTTTTTCTACTGTTTTATTATATGTATATATATAGATAGATAGATGTAACCTTACCCAACGAACTAGACAAAGATAAGTATAAACTGAATCATATTGGTATTTGTGTAAAATAAAATTTTCATTAAAGAGAAATCATTTATTTAAATATAAATGGCTAAAATATGCTAAAACTGAATAGATGAAGTGGAGGAACATTGTCTACTGTTGTTTTGATTCCTGATATATTTGGTGACCGGTTCCTATGACTCCAATGGTGCTGAGACCGTGTTTCTGAAAAAAAAAAAAAACATGAAAAACTTTATTAAGTAGAGCAAATTGGCTATATACATTTTTATTAAAAACTATTAAATAAACTAACAACAAACTAACTGTTGTTAAGCGTTTGGGAAGAGGATTTCAATCCTTCTCCTCAACGCTGTCAGCTGGTAATATGCCCAAGCGACTGGCAGCGTTGCCCCGTTGTATGGCAACAGTTAAGTCTCTGGCCAAAGTAAAAGCCAGTTTTTGGGTCATGGGAAGCTTCAACTAGGTGTTTTGAAATTTCCTTAATTATTTAGTACCTGGGCCACCTTTGTAAACTACCTGAATCTCTTACGTTCAAAATCAAAATCACCTATTATATTTCAATTAAACGCAAAATCTTAAGAAGACAAGGTCTACATAGGATGAAAAACTTATAAAATCAATAGACGAAAACTTATCCATCATCTGCTTAGCCTTTTCCCAACTATATTGGGGTCGGCTTCCAGTCTTACCGGATGCAGCTGAGTACCAGTATTTTACATGGAGCGACTGCCTATCTGACCTCCAAAACGCAGTTAGTACCGGGTAATAATACGATACCCTTTGGTAAGACTGGTTGTCACACTTTTTTGAGCCTCTGACTACATAACGACTGTCAAAATCTACACATGACAGCCGGGACCAACGACTTAACGTGCTTTCCGAAGCATGGAGGAAACTCGTTATGTACTGGGTGGTCACCCATCCACAGACCAACCTAGGCAAGCACGGATTAACCTAAAGATCGACCCGAGCGGCTGTTATTACTTAGCCACGAGCTCCTCTCAGACGAAAACTTATACAAAGGGAAATTATACTGTTAACTTGATGACGTCGTTACAGTGATATTAAGATAATCATGAAAGTATGACATTAATTAAATACTCACAATAACTTTCCCACCCTTCTTGAGAGCGCCGCCGATACCCTTAGGGCTCGCGCTAGCTCCGCCTGTCGTCAGCGCCAGGAGAGCCATCACCAGCACGACCAGACCGAACAGTTTCATGATGAAAGGTAAATGTTAAAACAATTGACTGTTGTTTAGCTGATGAAGTGCAAACTTCGAATGATGATTGATCAGAATACAAAGTCCCTTTTATATATTCACGAAAGGTAACATTGCGGTACACGAGAGGGTTTTTTGTGTTAGTCATTTACGCTAAGATTAACAGAAGTTTGTATTGAAAAGCCCAATGGAATTGAGGATAAGGTATAGTGGCATTGAAGCTTTTATAGTCATACGTAGTTACCCGTTAATGTAACCTACTAATAGTAGATCCATCTGTGAAAAACTGACTGTTTCACTAACGGATCACTTGAAAAAATTCTGACAACATTTTTAAAAAGATGGAACAGTCCGTGTTTTCCCAATCTGCCGGTGAAAATAAAGACGATTATGTTATATTCTATACATCCATTCAAATAAATAAAATTGAAGTGTCTCTTTGTAATATCAACATAACAGGTTTTTACTGAATGTATATGACAGTTTATCTACACCCATGCTATAAATCCTCTATAAAAGTATCTGAAACAGTTAGCTTATGGCCAACATTAAAACAGCCAGTGTCATAATAGCCATTATAACACCCAAACGGGTGTTATAATGTTGTACTGAATTTCATTATGCAACTCGTTTTAAAAAAAGAACATTGTCTAGCACGTGCGATTCACTACCACAGCGCCGTAATTAAAAAAAAAACTTAAGTTAATTCGAATTCACGTCGTATCCCGCCATTTTTGTTCGATATTTGGATATTAGTATTGCATTATGTACTTTGTTGTTTACAAAAATGAGTGATACAAGCTTTGTGCATTTTAATAATAGTAAAATCCAACATGTAAGTAATTATATTATTACCTATACATGGTTTCTTTGTAATAAATACTCAGCAATTAACTTATCATGAATTTACATAGACTTCTTACAACACTACAAAAGGTTTCAGAACCTTTTATGGAGGATTCTTTTCATGGATGTAGATAAAGTCTTGTATGCAACTGTACATAATTAGGTATTAAAACACTCATGTGATACTATTATCACACTCGGCTTCGCCTCGTGTGATAAACCCACATTCGTGTTTTAATACCCCTCATTATACAACAGTTGCATAAATAACTATTATACTTCTCTATACGGTACTTGTAACAAATAGGACATTTTTTTCAAGTCTGTCTGTTTGTTCCGGTTAATCTCCGAAACGGCTGGACCAATTTTGACGGGACTTTTACAGGCAGGTGGTCCTAATGGAGCTCTAAACTTTCTTCTTTAAATAATTTTCGCCAACTTAGCTGTCCATTTTTTTATTGGGGTTAGCAGATACGCTATTTTTTTCAAATTCAAATTATTTTATTTCATCTAAACCTTTCACATGGGCACTTATGAAACGTTAGATGAAAAACAATCAATTCGAACCATGCACGGTTTGAATTAATTGTTTCGTATGCAGAAGATCCGGCTGGTCTCAATGTTATTAAGTTACAGTGTTAATATTTAAGTATAAGATAGTAAACAGTGTAGTCATGACAAGAAGTGGGTATCAGGCTACCAGGGTAGGCATATACTTAACAAAAACTTGAAGTTCTGAATGTGGGAGACACAAATTCATACACGAGCAAAATATAACTTATAATTTCTGCACAATATCGCATTTAACCCGTATGCTCCCGGCCGTGCCTCCAGAGGCACGGTGCATTGTTATTTTAATTGTGTCTGTAATTGCGGGTATTGAAGTGACGTAACTTGAATATACCAACTACTCGTACAAACTGTCATTCAGGTCATTAAGCTTTATAACGCACAGTTATTCAGATTACTGGGAAATAAAAACCCTGTAAGTCCAAGAAGATGTTCGTGGAGTGACTTACGTGTTATAGAGATTTTGAAGGTTCCTGCAAACACATTATCGATTAATTCGATAGTTACTATAAAATTCAGGTCTCTATGAATATTTATTAGTTTTTAGATCAGATCTTGTAGGTCTGTACTTTAAACAACTATTCCTTGAGAGTGGGTTGGAAATCGACTTCCTGAAAATATAAACTAAACGATCGTTGACCAGTCTAGAAGTATGAAATTTTATAATTTCTTGAAGAGGTGAAATAGGGGATGTCAGTTTGTATGGAAGTTCGTCATTTTTAGGCATACAGCCTCGATGAGAATCCCCACCGACACACGGCTTATCCGTAATAGTAACGAAAGTAAGCCAGTTTAATCAATCAGCCAGAATATAGTGTTCTGGGAGTAGTTTGAGTGATGAGAATATTTGCTGGCTGGTGCGTCATTCCTGAGAATAACTGTCTTTTGATTTCTTTGTCGAGTTGTGGCGCCATTACCACGTTACGCCACATACGAAATGATTGCGCCTCATATTTGAAGTCACGCAAAATGTTTGCAGAGTCATTCACTAGATTGGGAAATACACAATAGGCCCTACCGCAATTATCGGGCACCAGACACAACACCGTCTGGAAGATTCTTTCTTTTCTACGGTCAGGAACTTACACCCTTAACGAAAGCGAAAGGCATGCTTGTTCTCCCCGTCATTGCGATCATTTCTTTTCTTCTGGAACATACCTGGGAACCTTCTAGTTACGGAGATATTGATGGTCAAAGTTCCAACTTTTTCACAAGATTTTTTTTAATACTATTTTTTAATTTTTTTTTAACTTCGTTTTAAATACCTCTCATGAGTTCATGACCCCCGTACCCCGATACTATTTATTTAATGCATGAATCAGCATCATGTTTTGAGTGTGTTACATTGAGTTTTACCGTAAAACGTGTTTTTCATCCCAGAAAAAAGTCGTTTACCAGCAATAATTTTTGCGTAAGGTTACTTAGTTTGATGTACAGCATAGTTAGTTAACGGCTTCGTGAAGTTTCCGTTTACACCATGTAATAATATGTCTTTTCTGGAACAAAATTGTCAGTAGCAGCTCGGAGATTAATTTAATACTCATGTGTGTGTCAGGTCCTCGAGACCTCTGAGGGTTTGTTACAATTGGCTGATTGTTCTTAATTTTGTCTCACATATCTAAGATATACCTACTCACATACAACTGGAAAGTATAGTGAATGACAAGTCGATATAATTTATCAATCAATTTAGTGCACATAGGATAGCACATCACATCATTCTCTTGCCCTTTTCCCAATTAATTTGTAGTCGGCGCAGCATGCGGCATGTCTTCTTCCTCCATACTTCTCTATTTTTCGTCATCTTATCAGACACTTCCTTTCTTGCCAAATCATTCTTAACACAGTCCATCCATTGTTTCTTTGATCTTCCTCTAGTCATATGAACATAAGCCGCCTATAATGTTTCTACTGCAGGGGCTATTAACTAACACTCTCTCATACATCCTCTCAGTGCAGGGGAGTGGTTTGTAATCAGCACCCCTAGCCAAGTTGACTATCTACAATAGTTAACGCTAGTAGAAAACTATTCAAATGAATGTGAATGACACCATCTCAACCTTAAATCACGTGATCAACACAAACGAATAGAAAATTCGTAGACAAGTTTACATCGTTCAAAATGAAAGAATAGAATGTTATCGTTTCTACAATGTTGATCGCTAAACTCTTTGGTAGGAACGCTCACCATAGACTTAAGTATAGGTTTTTTCTACAGACATTAGAGAACGAGCGATCGACTCAGTCGTGTCACCTTGGCTACCAATTTAGCGCTTTCTACAATCGCTTACGTCGAGGTGTTTACGATAGTAGAAAGAGAATCGATACGAAACGTTTGTAACTTGGCTAGGGGTGCAGTGCGGGTAGATGTTACTAATCTTACAATAATTGGTTCTGGGATATGCGCTGTTTTACTTCACCCCTTCGGTTTTAATTCGGGTCAACATTTTGAAAATTCAACATAATTCTATAAATTTTCGATCCCATGTAGAATCCGACGTTATAGAACTAAATACTTAAACTTTGAAGTAAAAATGCAGTTCTGGTGTTCAATGTGGTTTTGGTTTCAATATTTGGGTGGCAACAATGTCAATAATAAAATGTTGTTGTTGTTTAAAAATTATAGGTTTTTTCAGTGGTGTGCCTATCATTATTTGTCCACGTTCCACTAATTAATCCATTGCAAAAATCTATCTACCTATACAAATATTATAAAGACGTAAAATTTGTTTGTAGGGGGAAATCTTCGGATATCCTGTTCCGATTCCGAAAATTCTTTCACTAACGTGAAGCTACATTATCCCCGACTGTCATATGTTACATTTAAAATGTTCCCCTGGGTCAATTTCCGTACATTACGGGAACGAATCCACGAGCAAAATCTGTCTTCAATTAAACACAGGTACCTAATAAAGGAAACAGATAAAGTCAAGAAAAATATTACAGGTTTGTGGAGTAACTTATTTATTATGATAAATTGTATGACATAAGATTTTCAATAAATTAATAATAAATACTATGACGGTGGATTATAGAAAATAAATCTTTGGATGACTTCTTTCTGGTCATGGTTCTGTTGGCAGATCTTGTGACGAGTTGCAGTTGACGCGAATCACGACGAAGGAAAATGCATGCAGTGAGTGAACGTTGTCTACTGTTGTTTTGATTCTTGATATATTTGGTGGCCAGTTCCTATGACACCGATGGCGCCAAGACCGTGTTTCTGGAAATAAAAAAATAAAGAAAACTTTTTAAAATTGTTTTTCGAATAAAATTAACAAGTACTTTTTCTCAGTGTTGAGTAAAGAAAATACCCTGGTGTTCTGATTTATCAAAAGTAAAAAAAATCGTAGAAATCAACTAATTATAAAACAAAAGTTTTTTTGATTGTTGATTTCTACGATTTTTTAAAAGTAAGTTATCAAATCCAAAGTTGATACGAATAGTTGTTTGCTGAATAAAATAATACTCACAATAACTTTCCCGCCTTTCCTGAGAGCGCCGCCGATACCCTTAGGGCTCGCGCTAGCTCCGCCCGTCATCAGCGCCAGGAGAGCCATCACCAGCACGACCAGACCGAACAGTTTCATGATGAAAGGTAAATGTTCAAACAATTGACTGTTGTTAAACTGAAGAAGTGCAAACTTCGAATGATGATTGATCAGAATTCAAAGTCTCTTTATATATTCACGAAAGGTAACATTACGGTACATGAGAGGGTTTTTTTGTGTTAGTCATTTACGCTAAGTTTACGCACGGTAGTACAGAAAAGCACAATGGATAATAAGGATAAAGTAAGAAGAACTGTTTCAAATGTTCCATTGAAGCTTTTACGTCATGCCAGTTACCCACTAAAGTACCTAGTATACTAGAACCTTTTATTTATTTTTATTTATTTCGGATGGGAAATCATCAAATGACTCCTCCCGCTCTGGGCGGAGCAGGAGGGAGTGCCAGACTTGTATTGACTTAAACCCATCCATGTTCCTTCATCGCCCTTTGTGTTCCGGGGCCACGGTATCTCTTTCGAACAGTCCCGCAACCCCGGCAGGCATCGGCCCTTGCGGACCCCTTCTTATTGCTGACTCTCACGGCGAGCCCATAGCCCATAGCCCACCGTCCACAGGCTCGCGTCTACGGCAGCCGGGTGCCACGTGGTGCCCCCCGACGCCCGGGGCGTCTCCTGCGGCGGGGTATACTAGATCCTCAGCAGAGATGTGAATTATTTGAAATTCATATATTTGAAATGCAAATACAAAATGCAAAATACCTATTTTTATTTTATATTTGAAATACTTTTTTCAAATTGTATTTTATTTGAAATACTTTATTATAAATATTTTCTATTTGTAAAATACAAAATAGTTTTGTTAATTTTTTTAATGTTTTTTCTTATTTTTCATTCTCTAAGGGACTACAGGAGCTAAACGCGAGTTTTATAGTGCAAAAAATCATATGATTCACTGCAATAAACTAAACCAGAAAATATATGATATTCTTCAGGATAAATGCTACTATGATAATGTTTTAAAAACATAATACAATACTAAAAGAAAAAAAAATACTCGATAAAAACAATCACGAACTTATCTCTAAAAAAATATTTTAACGAATAAAAACCATACTAAAATACATACGATCATTCTGATTTTTTGGCAAATAATTCCACAAGCAACATTTATCACATGATAGTGTTTTATTTTTTAGTCCAATCAATAGAATTTTTGTAAATCGCAAAAAAAAACACTCATTTCGGCCCGCTGTGACCGACGTAACAACCACTTTGTAGTGCAAGCTGATTAGAAATTCTAACAGTATTTCTAACTAAGTTTGAAACACCACAAATAGAGTTGCTAATTTAGCTCCTGTAATCGTCTTAAATCCATAATAGAATAGAATAGAACACTCTTTATTATGTACACCTTTAAAATTACAGAATACAAAACACAAAACATAATTTTATTACTTTAATAATAATAAGAAAACGGCTAAATCTTATTATGTTTGTTGCGTACTGTGATCCTTCAGCAGCCAGTGATAATGCCAATGTTACAATAGATCTGGAAACACTACAATACCTATTTAAAATATGAAGACAAGACTTTAGAATCCTTAAACAGATATCCATAATGCAAAACAAACTCTTCCTTAAATATAATATCTGATGCACCTGTTTAACGACTATTTTCATTTGGTGGAATGATTATGAGGCCCTATAGACGAAACATGAAAGATGAACTATTTGAACAAATACTAGTATTAAAATCAGTTAGTTATGTAATTAACAAGGTATTTTATTTGGAAAACCTATTTTGAAAATACGTATTTTGCATTTTGTATTTAAATACTTTTATTTAAAACTATTTTGTATTTCTATTTAAAATAGTAAAGTTACAATGTATTTGCATTTTGCATTTAAATACTTTTACTAAACTATTTTTCACATCTCTGATCCTCAGGTGTAAAAACTTATAGTTTTACGAATGAATAGCTTATTTTTAGGGTTCCGTACCTCAAAAGGAAAAAAAAAGGAACCCTTATAGGTTCACTTTGTTGTCCGTCTGTCTGTGAAGACCCTTTATGTACAGAACGCGTGGAGTTACCGAGTTCAAATTAAAACGATATACTCAAATCTATAGTCCCTTGAAGCTGTGAATAAATCAAACTTCTAAGTTGCGGTTAAAAAAAATACGACCGTTTATGCGGTAAAAAACGTATATTATTTTACACTCTCAAGGGAATCATTATAGATTATTTCTCGTTGACCTGGCAAGAAGTAATGTCTTACAGCACCTGTATAAAGGAAAAAATCTGAATACTGTAAATATGTAGTTTAATAACAAAATACGCACAGGTTTATACGAACCCTCAGTGCGCGAGTCTTTGGGTGCATTCCGTAGGTATTAGAAAATAATCGCTCACAGCGCTAACGTCGATATTTTGCGTTCCGATTTAGATATCACGATTATGACAGCGGAGAGCTGTCAGCAATTCGGAACGCTCGTGTACGCGTTGATAGTGAACATAACCCCAAACCAAAACATTTCAAAGACCTATTTTTGAAACTGGAAGATAGGTTGGTTGACGATATCGACTCTGATAGCTCAGATTTTGCGAAAGAGAACGGCGATTCGTCCAGTGATGAAAACGATGACGAAAGCGTTTATATTAGCGTATTTTGCTCCCGGCAAAAATTTACTCCTTAAAAAAATCCTACGAATTACAAATTACATAGATACAACGGTAATCAAATATAATTTTCAAGAGAAAATGTGAGTATGAGTATGTGTATGTATGTGTGTGTGTGTGTAATGTTGGTGTTCATGAGTTTGAAACTCATTGCAATTTTTTTCAATCAAACTAAACAACACAACCTGTGAATACAACTGTCATTTTTGACAGCGCTCACGATGATATTTATTTGGGGCATGGTCGAAGTAATCGCAAGATGGCTCATGTCATGACGTCATCTATGACGAACCAAGGGACATCGATATCGCGCTCACGGTAATTCGGAACGGGTTTATAGACGCTCAAATCGATTACAGCATAATTCGGAACGCACCCGGGAAGGCCCTTTAAAAACCAAGTGCGATAAAGATCGCACTTGGCCGGTTTTTTAAGGGCCTAACATGCCTCAAATGGCTTAGCATGATCCTCCGTTACGTCTGAAATACTGCAGCATTCATTATTAAATAAATATATGGTAAAGTTGAAGATTAATGCTAGGTATTGTGTGTGACGAAAACACGATTCCATAAACTTTTCTCGATAGAAAAAAAATCCAAAATTACCTCCAAATCGAACAATAAACCGCTGGTATTCAAAAAGTAATTAAATTAGATCATTATCTAATTTAAATTACTTTTTGAAAGTTTCATTAAACTTTGCACACTAACTGAACTAACTATAAAGCAGGTCTTATGTGTTTTATTTTTTTAGTCCAATCAATAGATTTTTTGTAAATCGCAAAAAAACACTCATTTCGCACTATTCGGCCGCAGTGACTGACGTAACAACCGCTTTGTAGTGCAAGCTGATTAGAACTTGATGCGTGGGAATATGGAACCCTAATAGGTTTGAACAAAATTCACCAACACTTTCATAAAAAATAATTTATTAAAAATAGGTCGCGGATTACTAAGGCCCGTCATAGGTTTTTTCCGACATATGGAGGTAGGCGCGTCAAGTACTGCCCTGGCTTGCGCGTAGCTGTATGGACGCTGGAGCCGAGGAGCAGGATGCAGGACCCGCAGGGTAGGTGGTAGCGTGCCGGATGCCCGATGCCCGTAGAGGCGTCGTTGGATGCCGGATGCCGGTGGAACCGACTCGTCAGCTGCGAGTGTCGGCACCAGGTGACGCAGCAACGGCACACACGGGTTAAACCCGGTGGAAGAAAATCCCGAACTTTGGTCCCTGGAATTTATGTCCAGTGGTAAGCGTAGGGTTCTCTGCTTATCCTCTCCTGACGGTGACCACAGCAGCGTAAGCGCAAGCGTAGGGATGGGTACTATTGCGCTTAGGGCGTATGTGTGTAGAGGTCACCTTCAGAAGCGGAGTTTACAGAGAAAAAAAGAAAAGAGAAAAAAAAAAGGTGTGAAGCACTTTTAAATTAATATTTACACATACCTACATAAAACATTGATGTAGCAATTAAGGTTTGAGTACAATAGTTGAAATAGTAGCTAAAATGATGTCTATGAAAAAGATGATGAAATAATTTTGCACATCATTGACCTTGACATGACATTTAGAAACAAGCACTGCGTGAATTTGTCAACACTTAGCCACTTACCCGATATGGGGAATTACACACTGAAGTTATGGTTCCTATAGAGAACTTTTCAAAAAAAATAAAATTATTAAAAAAAGTTTTGGAAATTATCAGTAGTCTAATCAAAAGTCTAATTCGCGAGGCTGCGCATATGTCGTCTAATATGTGTGTAGACTGACCGCGCGTAAATGACGACTGGCCTCTGCAGGTATGCGAGCGTGGTCGACGCTCGCGGCGCGCGTTGAATGATGGAGTGGGAAAAAAACTGGTTTTAGGAACGCGAGCGAGTGAGACAAAAGTACAGGCGCGATCAGGTGATTTGGTCGGCTGGAAAACATCGATCACTAATAAAAAACTAGATACACAATCAGCGGCAAAAAGTGTCCTCACCAAATAAGCGCCCACTCGAACATTTGGGTGCGCTTTTAATCTAGTAGCATTTGAACGCTCCGACGGTAAACATGCCTCAGTGCTCGTTTAAAAAGTGTAAAAATCACACATCCAGGACGCTAAAAAAGGATGAAATTTAATGTTTTCGGTAAGTATTAATATTATCATTATTTAATTGTTATCACTGTATTGTAAATACTGATATTTTGTCAAGAAATCATCGTAAAATCATTTTTTAGATTAAGTCGTAATAAATAGCAGAAGTTATAAGGCATCTCAATAGTAAAGACCCTTACTAAACGGATTTGATCATACTATCGCATGCCCACTTAAATTGTTCGAGTTATGTGCGTTGACTCTGTTCCATTTGTTGGAGACGCTATTGTTTTTTTATTATTTTTTATTATTATAGTATGATTGTTTTTTTTTTTTGGTCTAATGAGATTTCTTTACTGTTTCTCTAAATATTATAGTAACATTTTATAGATTTAATTTTGACTATGTGCATGTAATAAAATTAAAGACGTGAGTTTTTTTTTAGCTTTCCTCGAGATCCAATCAGGTGTGAAGAATGGATATTAGTTATAGCACTTCAAAGATCCGAAAAATTCTTCAAGCCGACGACCCAAGGAAGCGTTTTATGTTCGAAGCATTTTTTTTAAAAGTGATGTATATGTGACTACGAAAGGAATCACCAGGCCTATTACGTATCTCTGTTGACAGCTCGATATGATAGTAACTGGGCTCAGTGTCCATTAAATAACTGTCAAAAGGTTAGTTTCGTATTATGTATAACCAGTCGCTATCAAATATGACGTCATAGGTGCCTATCGTGGCTGATAGTCACCGTAACTCATTTTGACAGACGCTTTCGTATCGATTCTTCTAATATTGCAAATATGTAAGCTTAATGGACATCAAATTCAAGACAACTGAGTTTGAAGTGGCTTTCGTGAAAGACGTTACACCGTACCCGGGCTGTTAGTCACCGTAAAGTGATATCCACTCTGTGTAATACGTAATACCAATATTTTGACATTCACGGTTGTCATCAAAGTTCGGTGTAGAACCGAAGCTTGATAGTCACTGGATATCAGAAAGATACGTAATAGGCCTGCAGAAGGCTACGCAAAACAGCTGTACCTCGATATTCTTTCCGAACTTTCTGTACTTACTTTTTATATTTTGTAACTATTGAATTTAGATTTAAGTTGTTTGTCAAGCAATATCTTTAAATTTTTGACACAAAATAAAGATTAAATAAATAATTAAGACTGTTTCAATTACTTTCATTACTAAATGAATGTGGTGCCCTATCCAAAAACATATTTACATTCAGTTAAATTATAACCTTTACACTGACCATTACAGTTATACACCATAGAAGAGAATAGAATTTGCTTCATTTCACCAATTTTTTAAAACAAGTGTAGCATTTAAAAAAAAATATAATTACAGTAAGAAAAAATATTCAGTTCGACTCCATTCATTCCTTGTCCAACCGCCGAGCCTCGGTCGTAAAATTTTATTGCTTTTTATTGACACTTTGTAATTCTGACTTTAAAACATGCGTGTAAGGATGATTTTGTTTTGAAATGGGTTGACCAGCGAGTATCGGTTGTAAAAGGTTATTACTTTTTGTCCGTACCTTTGTGAATACAACTTTAGGTAAAGTGTCTAAGGTTGAATTTACATTAATGTAAGTATATTTATTTCAACTCCAAGTAGGTAGGTACGTCAAAACATTTGGCGACAGTTTTTAGGGAACTTTTGCATGGGATTGTGTATCTAGTTTTTTATTAGTGATCGATGCTGGAAAACGATATTAAAATGACTTCTGATTTATTTGTTTACGTTTTATCAATTATGAACTAACAACGTTACAAACTTTATTCTAAAAGTATTTCAAACGAAGTTTGAACCACCACAAATAGAGTTGCTAATTTTAGGGTTAGAAGGGCCTTATGATTCTGAAGACATTTTCACCTCTTACCGTTTTTAAAAAAATGAAACATATCGTTTGCTATCCTTTCCTTCCCACCTTCCGGTGAAAATAAAGACGATTAAAATGTTAATCTCAATAGGTATAAATGCAAATACAAAAGTGGCTGTTTGCTTATAATTTATATTTTTCGGGACTCAATTAGGCTAAGGTGGATAAAAGGATTTAAGGGAAATTGGTCGACGTAAACCCTTACTTTTTAGTACTTAATCTAAAAGGGTTTTACAAAAGGAGTTCCTGGTCCTGGAATAATTACAATACCTGCAATTAAAGAGAACCTGATTATTCTAAATTATATGATTTTCTGTCTTGTATTTGTTACTTTAATAATAGCACTTCGTGTTTGACACAGATAAATAGGCACTTGAGCTAGCGAAACAAACGGGAACGACCGCAAAAGATCAAGATGAATGTCTTGATGTCATAATTACGTAAAGACGCTGTTTTGTAGATGGGCAGTTGGGAATTCCAAGTTTGCATGGTTGTATGGAGTTAAAATATAATGTTGACTGACTTTTGTTTTTTTTTTTCTAAGTTGGTATATTATTAGCCTTGGAGTGAAAGGAAATAAAATAAGCACCACTAGTCTCGAGGGCGTCTCGTGTGACATAAGTACCTATATCTAGTTAGCCTAACACCTCACATTTTTCCTCTTTGTATTTTTATTTTATTCATGTCATTTTTTTTTAGATCACAAATTACCTTACTCAATATATTTTTTTTTTTTCATTTTAATTGTGGACATTTTTAAATTTTATTTGACATAACAAATTATTGGGATAATTTAACATTATTTTGTTGGTAAATTTAGTATTAATAGTAGGTACCTATTTTGTATTATTTATTTGTCTCTGATTTTTTGAATAAGTACTAACATTATGTTTACTAACAAAATTATGGTGGCACATTGTGTTTGAAATAACTAAATTGAATTGAATAAAGATGACGAAGAACTTTCAAACAAAAAAGGCTAGGTATCATACATTCCATGCAGTAAAAAAAATGGAGGAGTCTGATTCAGTTAGAAACTCCGGAAAACTGAACGTTTCGGTTTGTTAACACGAACTGAGAAAAACATGTGCATAGAGTTGAAATAATAAAATACTCGAGACTGACTCGGAGTTAAAACAGTTTCTGAGTCTAAACAGGATAGTTAAAACATCAAAATTAGCACGGAAATTGAAACAATCCCTTAGGCTTAGACCATTAGTTACTGCCATCTTGTCAGGCTGAGCGACTGTCGTTACGACTCCTGTGGGATCAGGGCCCCTACTCTCTAACGTCCGTCCGTCCATCCGTCTCTATCCATCGCTCTCACTCGCAATCATCTGCAGACGTGCGCGAGAGGGATGGATAGAGACGGACGTTAAAGAGTAGGGGCTCTGGTCAGGTGGTCCCATCCCAAAGGAGCCCTAAACTTTCATCCGTTTGTATCATTTTGTCGCCACAACTGTCCAGTTTTCATTTAGAAGTTACGAATTCAAAACATACACATATTGTTAATATACTGGATGGATAGCGTGGTGGATGATATGGGTAAAAATAATATTTTTTCAAATCGGTTCATAAATTTATTTATTTATTCAGTACAACACAAACCGAAAGTTACGCGAAGTTTTGAATTGGAATGAAATAAATTCGTATACGAAGCGTGATATTGTAAACATAAATGCACAAAGTACGAATCTTTACTACGTAACGGGAATGTGCAACTTGACATACAAATTTCATAAGTAGTTAATTGAGCTTTACAACGTAAATTCCATTCAGATTACTGGGAAATAAAATAAACTAGTGACGAAACATGAAAAACCCAGTAGGCCTACGACGCGCGACGTTGTTCGAGGAGCGACTTTTCCCATATGAATATATTACCGTATAAAAGTACAACAGGACACGGAGGTATCATCAATTGAAGATAGTCCTCGACTACAAACAGTCATTAACAGTTTATTGTTTAATCATTTAACTTTCATCATGAAGCTGTTCGGTCTGGTCGTGCTGGTGATGGCTCTCCTGGCGCTGATGACGGGCAGAGCTAGCGCGAGCCCTAAGGGTATCGGCGGCGCTCTCAAGAAAGGCGGGAAAGTTATTGTGAGTATTATTTTTGATACATTGTTGCTTCAATTTTTGTTAATCTGCTTCACACAAATAGTTATGTATTATTATGAGCTGAGTGGTTGTTATTTTGAGGTCGGGTTAACCAACTCAGGTTGTTCTGTTGTTGTAACTACAGTCCATTCACAGTTATTATGCCTGTGGCTAGCCTGTGGGTAGCTTATTTTTGACTATGGAAAAGTGCCTGTCACGGGTCTATTTGAAATAAATGCTTTAAATTAGATAGTCTTTAATTGTCTTATTACACTTAATCAAAACGTATAACACGTTCAAAATTCAAAATCAGTTTATTCAGGAACAATTCACATTGTGTTT
This sequence comes from Xestia xanthographa, assembly GCA_905147715.2. Lineage (NCBI taxonomy): Eukaryota > Metazoa > Arthropoda > Insecta > Lepidoptera > Noctuidae > Xestia > Xestia xanthographa. Next base: position 14,893,721 of record LR990659.1, on the reverse strand, counting down.
GAAATCATTAATCTATAAATAAATAAAAATTACTAAAATCACACGTTGAACTTGTTTGAACAAATAATTTAATAAAACTTTTTTATTTTTCAGAAACACGGACTCAGCGCCATCGGTGTCATAGGCACTGGTCATGAGATATATCAACAGTCAAAACAACAGTAGAAAATGTTCCTTCACAGCATCACAATTCAAGAAAAATCTTCTAAGTGTGGTTTTGAAACCAACCTCTGGAAAACAGGTCATCAGCAAGGGATATGAAACCTATCTACTACTAAGTTCCTACATTTAATGTACTTATTTATTTCAATAGATTATTAATATTTTAATAATGACTTATTGTTTTTTTTTGCCGATTAATTATTTAATTACTTACGTAAATTGTTTTTTTTTGCGTTTTTCTTTTGTACTATAATACTACATTTTAGAACTATAAATAAACATTCCAGAGTAATTTCATGGAACCTATGAAAAGCGCGAATTATTCATATTTACAATACGCCCTAGTTCTCACTATAACGGTTTGGCTTAGAAGAAAAACTCTCACAAACAAACATAGGAATAATCTTACTTTTATACCCTAAAGATAACGCAAAATAGGCAGTAGAAATGATTTGACCCTAAGCCAGAGCAACGTGATGGATCGTATGTGTGAAAGAAAATAATGGGTACGAATGGAACTGAATACTGAGTACAGCTAATAGAGACGTATGACGTAAACCCAACGGGCCCGTCTCAAAATATCGGAAAAAGAAAAACGACGACTAAAATAATTTAAACCTAATGGAAGTCCAATCCGATACGCTAAACGCTAAGCCACTGACACAAGCCGTATCTTCGCGATCACCGTATATTATAATAAATTAAAGGTAGATAAGTACCTAAATATTATGTACCTAATAACAAAGGGCAACATATTTGCAGTCTCGGCGCTTATGCTTAAGCCACGTGCTCGGAATTTAATGTACATAACCGCTACGTTTTCCTCGATCGTAGCGGCTAATAATAAAATTATATATTTAAATGTGAGTGATCACAAGTCACAACAAAACGTAGTATCCTTGTGTACGCTACTCGGTGACTAAACGGTCAAAGACTCGAAACATCAACATGAGCTTTTTATCTTCCATGATTTACCTACTTTTAAAAAGTGAATGCCTGAATAAAAACAGGTTTAGATTTTCTGAAAAGTGTTAATTCTAGCAGTTAATATTAATTTAGGCATTAGTTTAGAGGTGCTTGGTGTTAGTGAAAACAGTCACAAGTGTGCTTGTTGCATAGATAAGTGAGGTTGCCGAGTCTAATAGCTTTTAATGCGACAAAGAAACATCTGTGAAGTATTTCACGACACAAGCATTAGCTTAGACCAAGACTTAGTCAGCTCCGTCAGGAATTGCATAGATTCTTCAAAGAGTGACTTGCATTGTACAATGTACACGTACAAAGAGCAGGAAATATCGTTAAATAATGCTAAAGTCACGGGCCCATACTGAAAGCTTCTATGCATAATTATACCTAAGTACCATTAATCAGGTAGATAATCGCTTGCATGAGATTATCAAACAAGAAAAAAGGGCAATGAATGCTGCCGCGCATCCTCTACAAATTATTGTGCACAAAACGAGGAATAACATCAATTACTTATGTATTATACTTCGTTCAACGCTAATTAATATGAATATCGCAACCGCTTACATCAAAAGAAGAGGAAGGATATTGCTCGTTGGAGCTGATATAACTAATACAAATAATATGTTGCAAATAAGAGGAAGTTATCGTTCAAACAGTACCATCAATTGATGGACATTAAAGAAATAGTTGTTAGAAATACGAGTATAACTTGTTTTTACTTACCTACTTTTTTAAACAAACGAAATAATAATAATAAATCATTTATTTCAGGTAACAAAGATCCATAGGAATACCTTAACCTAAATAGTACATACTAATAACAATTTTTGTTAGTTTTCAATGTTTGTTTGTTACTATAGATACGAGTACGTCAAAGGATGGGTACCTAATAGAGTAAAAAATGAACCTCAAAGGAAAGTAAATTTTCATTGAAATACTTATACTCTACTTATATCGATTTTCAAATACAAACAGACTGACCTTCTAACATATTTTCCAATATTTTCTCTCATAAAAGAAAACTCCGCTAATAGGGAGATATATAATAGATATTCGATATCACATTATTTCTCAAAGGAAAGTCCTGGAAAACCGATTGCCCCGAGGTAAAAACCCGAGGTAAAGAGTACCTATATGTTGAAGGTTACCTTTTAGACGCTCTTTTTATTCTTTTTAATGTTCCCCTTCGCATCGTTTAACATTAAAAAACTTAAATAAAAACTTTATTATTTATTAACTTTATTTACTTAATTAAAAATCGTACTTTCATTCGATATTTTGTTATAATCTGGCAACATTTCCAAGCTTATTAAACTCCATTCACCGTGTAAATTACAACGGTAGATGAACTTTACTAAAAATAAAAACATTTATTTAGTTACCAAGAAGCAGTATACCTATCAGTGTTTCTTTATAAGGAGCTCGTGGCTAAATAAAAAAAATCCTCAGGATAAGCCGTGCTTGCCTGGGCTGGTCCGTGGATGGGTGTCACATACCGAGTTTCCTCCATGCCTCGGAAAGCACGTTAAACCTTTGGTCCCGGCTAACGTACATCTTTGACAGTCTATTACAAGTAGTCAGTGGCCCAAAAGTCTGACAACCAGTCTTACCAAGGGAAATCGTAAATACCCAGTACTAACTGGGTTGTGGAGGTCAGATAGGCAGTTGCTACATGTAAAATACACACAAAAAATATACATAAAAATATAAATATACTGGTATTCAGCGGCATGCAGTAAGACTGGAAGCCGACGATAGACAGATGATGAGTGGGTACCTATCGATGTTTTAGGAATGGGTAGCCTTTTTTATCTCGACGATTATTGGAAGAAAAACAGTATGCTGGACTTCGGGTTAACTGCGGTCATCAATCAGAATTAGGTACCTACCGCAAAATTCAATTAAAATTATTTTTTATTAATGCACGTTGACATGACTATGATTTATAATACCGAAATTGCAGACCATACACTTTAAAATTGAAGGTAAAAACTTTGCAGATCCGTAAACAGCTCTTCGAAAATGTCTCGTAGAGTGCTGTTTTCATTAATTTCAAGCTTGTGACTCGTGACTTGTGAGGTTACAAAGCTATGTGGGGTATGCGGAGAGACATACATCGCGAACGACTCGCGAAAGGAGTAATAATGTGTGCGAATAGTAAGTGAACAGCTCTTCGAAAATGTCTCGTAGAGTGCTGTTTTCATTAATTTCAAGCTTGTGACTCGTGACTTGTGAGGTTACAAAGCTATGTGGGGTATGCGGAGAGACATACATCGCGAACGACTCGCGAAAGGAGTAATAATGTGTGCGAATAGTAAGTGTACAGCACTGGAAAGTATGTTAATGTAAAAGATCTCTTTGGTGTGACAAAGGAAAACCTAACGGACCTGACTGTTTTTATCTTACTGGTTAAAGAAAATGACCCTATCAATTTTGCGTTGTAGGTGATGCTTTTAGTGATTTGACAATATTTAAAATTTTTCACAAATACAGTGACATTGGAAGCGAATCAGAGTGTATATTAGCCAACTATTTGCAGAAGACTGTTCACCATAATCTGCTTAACTTTTTCCCAACTATGTTGGGCTCGGCTTCCAGTCAGCTTGTAGTAGCTAAGTACCAGAATTTTACATGGAGCGATTGCCTATCTGACTATCTGACCTCCACAACCCAGCTAGTACTGGGTAATACAATACCCCTTGGCAAGGCTGGTTGTCTGTTCCAAATTGTAAATAGAAACAAAACATAAGTAAGTTCTTTTTTTTGCAGTCGTGGTCTTGTCCATCTGATAAGTTTAAATAAAAAATCGCTTAAATCATGTGGAGGCACCGAGCCACGCCCCCTTAAAGTTTAGGCCTATTAGGAAAGCGTCAACTTTGGCGCTCAAAATAATAATAACTCTCGTTTGACGTGAGTCGTCAGTGCACTTGGTCGATCGGTATCTTTTCATTCATTATTTATTTACAAAGTCAACGGGGCGGGGGCTGGAGAGCGTTTCTATGTTGTAAGTGCAAGCAAAAATTAGCTTAGTGGTGATCAGGCGGGAGTGTCCTCGGTAGTACCTTCATATACCTACCAGCTTAATAAAAGTTTACGTTCCCTAAAATAATCTAATGCGTTTTTAATCATATGAAGCTCTACCAATTTTTTAACTACAAATGTTCAAATCCTAAAATATCATATGGTTCGTTTGGGAACGGATTACTAGTATACATTCCTCGCTGTATAGAAAAAAAAAAACAATCTCCCTTTGACCGTATTGGCAACATTTTAGAATTTTGCGCATGCAAAGCACGTAGGCTGGTTGAAAATTTATACAGTGCGCCTTGTGTATTTATGGGATATTCACAATTTTTTACTGCCTCTAGAAACACCGTACTCTTACCTACATAAAATTTCACTCATGCCTTTTTCTGTTTGTTTTTTTTGTTTAGAATTTTTATTTCTGCACGAGTGTCTTTGTTACGCAAATTATTTATAATAAAAAAACGAGGTCACTTTTGTCACATTCTTCTTCTTCTTTTCGAATCGATGACACAGATTATATCCGACTAGTATATGGCAACCTGGACAGCTCTATTGTTTGCCTCAGTAAAGTCCTGGAGGGTGAAATTACTTGTGCACGACGAGCAAGAGAGATGCTGTGGCACTAAGTTGAGTTGAACCCGCATTGTGTCGAAGATGGGTCGATTATACCCATTCTAACCAAAATGGGTGTTAGGCTTAAAGTATTCCCGTTTGATCACCTATTTTTTGGGCACCGAAGGTATTCCCATTTAAGCAGCAACCGTTTTAATAGCTTGGTGCTCAATGGAGAACAATAAAAAATATTTAACTTTATTCCCTTTTGAGCACCTACGCTGCGGTAGCTTTTAGTGATGGGGTGTGTAATAGTTTTAAAAGCAAAAAAAAATGGATTAGTGCCCAAATGGGAATACCTTAGGTGCTCAATGCATTGGTGCCCAAAAAATAGGTGCTCAAACGGGAATAATTCTTAGGCTTTACATTAATACAACAAAATCTGCTCTGCTAGAGGCTTTATTTGGATTTCGCCAGTAAATTGTGTTCCTTGCTATGAGAAAACTGTTAAGATCTTTGTCACAAACATAACATTCATGTACGCTTTTAAACTTCAACAATAATAAGTAATGCCGGTCTACGGCGAAACATGTTAAGATCTTAATCCTATTTACAAGACCTTAACGTACCATGGTTTAACACATTTAAAAATAATTTTATTCTAAAACTGGCAATAAAACAGGTTGCAACGGATAAGCGCGATACATCTTAGGTGGTGATTCAGACCATCAAACTTTTCCAACGTGTGGGTTGGAAATCCGATGAAATAAAAAATTCTATAACAAATGTTACATCGGCTGACACAATTGCTATGAAGAACCACCACCTTAGAGGCATTGTGCTTATTTATTATGTATAAAGGTATATGCATGCACATGGGGGTCTTTTCCGCCTGACCATTTTAATTTTTTTTCGCTTAAATCATGCGGGGCGTGTCTTGGGCCTATTAGGAAAGTGTCAACTTTGGCGCGCAAAATAACAATAACTTTCGTTTGGCGTGCGTCTTCAGTGCGCGCGGCCGATTCGGCATTTTTTCTACACAAAGTCAACGAGGCGGGGCTAGAGAGCGTTTTTATGTTGCGAGTGCAAGCAAAAATGATCTTAGTGGTGGTCAGGCGGGAGTGTCCTCGATAGTACCCATAAGTGCAAAGTAGCATATCATAAAGACCGTGTTGCATCATCTGCCTAGCTTTTTCCCAACTATGTTTGGGGTCGGCTTCCAGTGTAACCGGATGCCGACTGCCTATCTGACCTCCACAACCCAGTTAGTACTGGGTAACATGATACCCCTTGGTAAGACTGGTTGTCAGACTTTTTGGGCCACTGACTACCTGTAAGTGTAACGACTGTCAAAGATCACAAATGACAGCCGGGACCAACTGCTTAACGTGCTTTCCAAGGCACGGAGGAAACTCGGTATGTAATAGGTGGTCACCCATCCATAGACCAACCTAGGCAAGCACGGCTTAACCTAAAGATCGACCTGAGCGGCTGTCATTATTTAGCCACGAGCTCCCCATAAAGAACGTGTTGCATGTGACATTATCTTTCAAACAAAGAAGTATCGGAAATATTATCAGATTTCCTGAACACGGCGTGTGGAACACATCTAAAAAGAATAGGATTAGTTAAGACTAAATTGTTATGAAAGCAAGAATCTCGCGTAACATAAACCGAGTTTTCCTTACACATCAGCATTCCAAAAATATGTTTTTATTGAATAAGATTGACTCCGCTACCCTGCTTCTGTACGCATCGTAAGAACCAATCTCGTTAAATAAATTAAATAAACTCACCAACCTATCAGATTGTATGTGATGCCCGTTTTATAATATCATAAATTACAATTTTTGTTGTAAGGAAAAGCGTCGGAACCCAATGTTTTTTTTTCTAGTTTCCCTTCACCCATAAACTAATGATACACCTCTATCTAACCCTTTAGGAGATATAGGCGTGATGTTTTGTGAGTCAGTGTGTGTAGAGGATGGGAGCCACTAGATCTTTAAATCTAAATATATAAAAAAGAAACTGACTGACTGACTGACTGACTGACTCATCTATCAACGCACAGCCCAAACCGCTGGGTCTACAGATTCCAAATTTGGCAAGTAGATTCCTTATGTGGTCTAGGAATGCACTAAGAAAGGATTTTTTAAAATTCACCCCCTAAGGGGGTTAAACGGGGCTCCGAAGTTTGTATGAGGAAACAAGATTAGTTAGACTGTTTTATTCGAAACTTCACAGGAGTACTCCTATTAATAAATGAGTAGAATCGGGTTTCAGGTTTTTTCAGAATTCAACCCCTAAGAGGGGGAAATGGGGTGACAAAGTCTAAAAATTAATGCACAGCCCAAACCGCTGAGTCTAGAGATTCCATATTTGGCACATTGGTTCCTCATGTGCTCTAAGGGTGCACTAAGAAAGGATTTTTCACAATAGTATGTGGGTATTTTCTAATTCAAAACCTTGACGATAGATTAGGTAATTTCAATAAACCAGTTTAAGGGCCTATACTACCTCAAATGGCTTAGCATAATCCTCCGTTACGCCTAAAATACTGCAGCATTAATTTTGAAATAAATACATGGTAAAGTTGAGGATTAATGTTAGGTCCTATGTTTGGCGAAAACACGATTTCATAAAATTTCCTCGATAGAAAAAAATCCCAAATTTACCTCCAAATTGAACAATAAACCGCTGGTATTCAAAAAGTACTTCAAATTAGATCATGAAACTTTGCATACTAACTGAACTAACTATAAAGCAGGTCTTATGTTTTGTAATTTTTCCAAAAGACGAAAATTTGATTTTATAAAGAATAAAAACCACTCATTTCGCACTATTCGGCCTGCAGTGACTGACATAACCACTTTGTAGTGCAAGCTGATTAGAACGTTATTCTAACAGAATTAGAAACGAAGTTTGAACCACCACAAATAGAGTTGCTAATTTGAGGTAGTATAGGCTCCTAAGGGATACAGTGGTTTTCTTCAATCTAGCTCAGGTTCGCTGGGTCATCAAATTTATTGTCCTTGTCCGTGGTGACGAATGTGTTCGTATGCGTCGTGGATGGTGCCAGCCGCTCCAAGAACACCGAGGCCTTTTTTCTGTAAAAAAGAATGAAATGTGACAGATTTTATAAAACGTGGCAAAATACACACGGAACGTTTGTTAGCAAAGGTCAAGTTCCTATAATGATTATTATTAGTGGGCGTAAAAAATTGTGAACTGATATTTAATTGGCTCTTAAAAATATTTTTGAGAGAGAAAAATTGTGCAACAGTTGGGTCAGTTTCCACTAAGCGGAAAGATCCTCGCAGATTTTTTTGATTTCAATGTATTAGCAAATTGGGCGATCGCGCATCTTCGAGCTCATACCAGGAGAGGTATAATAATGTCAGCGTCGAATTTTATACTTAAAGGCAACACTAATACAGTCCTCTATTAATTGACATCCAAATGCTCTCCACGCATTATCCATGACGAAGAACAGCAGTGGTCGGGCCGTACTGTAAGTCCAGCATGATTAATGAGTATGGCACATGTGCACAATAGTACGCTGCTGTCCAAACCTACGCAGTATTGTTTTGCGACGAGCATAGACGGATAACACGAAAGGACAATGCGTAGAGAGATTCTGAATAATTATGGTACGTAGAAAGTACAAATAAGATGGTGGAAACATGGTGATATAAAACTGCCGAGATGACTGACGACAATACTGGCTAAGATTCAAAGAGTTTCTTATCAATCATCATTATCTGCCTACTGATGTTCCCACTGCTGGGACACAGGCCTTCTCTCCTCCTCCCCTACGCGGGCCCAGTGCGGATTGGTATAGACTATAGATGTCACATGTCTTCGAATTTTTTGTTTCTATAGGACATACCTACCGGTTTCCTCACGATGTTTTCCTTCACCGTTTTGAGAGCAACGGTGATGAAATAAATTACACAAAGTAATGTGCATGACTGAGTTGGATTAACCCACGACTTACTGTTCGTAAGTCGGGGCCGCCACCACTCGGCCACCGCTGCTCTCAATGTAATCAGGACTCAAAAGTATTAAGTATTTACGGTGGTATAATTTTTAAGCAGGTACATACGATCACTTTTCCGCCCTTCTCAATGGTACCGAATTTAATTCTAGGTTCAGCTTCCACGCTCAGCATCAGAGCCAGAGCCACAAACACGAAGAAAAATACTTTGAGGAAATGCATTTTCGAATGTTTAGAGAATATTTTTAGTAATAAATTTAAATGCTACGAGTGGCGACACACGAATTGTGCCTTGGTGTTGCTGGTCAAATCTTTTATACTAATCGAGACATTGTTTACCTGGCCTTTTTATCTTAATTTGATAGACTATTCAAAAACCCTGCCCAAAATAATTGGGTTTTAACTGCACGGGCCAATCCGTCGTAGTTAAAATTCAATCAATTGGTATATTTATTAATGATTTGTTTAACTTAATGCCGTTGAACGATTTGTGCAATTAGCTATTATTGCAGACTTACACCCATATCTATAGTCAAGTTAAAGTAATTACTTGAGTTTAATTAATTGCTTAGACAAACATTTTTATGCAATAATATTATAAGAATTTAAATAAACTAAGAGCCGTCAAAGAAAGCAAAGCTAAGAATTCTTACTTTTGACAGTTCTAACTTCAAGCAATTACTAAATTACAGAATAAAATCGTATATTAAATTATGACTTTACAAGTTACAAGTTCACTTTGACTTGTTTATAGTTAAGGCTGTTCGGAATTGACGTGGACAGTTAGTTACCTGGATAGGTCGTAGTTTGGAGTCATATGTTTTTTAAATCGTTTTAAAAATGAGTTTTTCAACTAGAATGTTAATATTTTTATATTATGTGTTTTTTTTATTTATGTAGGTACTAGCTGTTGCCCGCGGCTTCGCCCGCGTGAAGTTCGGTAACTGTCCCACTGGATCATACTAAAGGGATAATAGTGTCCTCCATGTTAATCCAGGTTATAAACTATCTATGTGCCACATTTCATAATCATCACAATTATTATTATCACAATCACCATCACTATCACAACCGCCATCATTATCACAATCACCATCACAATCACCATCACAATCCCCATCACCATCACTATCACAGTCACCATCATTATCACCAATTATCATCATTAACACAACCACCATAATTACCACAATCAGTATCACAATCACCATCACAATCACCATCACAATCCCCATCACTATCGCTATCACAATCACTATCACAATCACCATCACCATCACAATCACCATCAAAATAACTATCACAATCACCATCATCATTATCACAATAATTACCATCGTAATCACAGTCATTATCACACTCACCATCACCATCACTATCTCAATCACCATCACAATCACCATAACAACCACAATCACCATCACGATCAGAATCACAATCACCATCACAATCCCCATCACTATCGCTATCACAATCACTATCATAATCACCATCACCATCACAATCACCATCAAAATAACTATCACAATCACCATCATCGTTATCACAGTAATTATCATCGTAATCACAGTCATTATCACACTCACCATCACTATCTCAATCACCATCACAATCACCATCACAATCACCATCACAATCACCATCACAATCAACATCACAATCACCATCACCATCACCATCACAATCACCATCACAATCACCATCACAATCACCATCACAATCACCATCACAATCACCATCACAATCACAATCACCATCACAATCACCATCACAATCACCATCACAATCACAGTCACCATCACAATCACCATCATCATCACAGTCACCATCACAATCACCATCACAATCACCATCATAATCACAATCACCATCACAATCACCATCACAATCAACGTCACAATCACCATCACAATCACCATCACAATGACCATCACAATCACCATCACAATCACCGTCACAATTACCATCACAATCACCATCACAATCACCATCGCTATCACCATCACAATCACCACCACTCTCAGAATAACTATCACAATCATCATCACCATCACAATCACCATCAAAATCAGTATCACAATCACCTTCATCGTTATCACAATCATTATCATCGTAATCACAATCGCTATCATCATTATCACAATCACTATCATCGTAATCTCAACCATTATCATCGTATTCACAATCATCATCATCACAATCTCCATCCTCGTCATCACAATCATTATAATCGTAATCACAATCATTATCATCGTAATCACAATCACTATCATCTTAATCACAATCATCATGATCACAATCGCCATCACTATCTCAACCACAATCATTATCACAATCACCATCATTATCACAATCACCAACACTATCTCAATCAAAATCACAATCACCATCACCATCACAATCACCATCACCATCAAAATCACCAACACAAACACTACCCTCGTTATCACAATCATTATCATAGTAATCACAATAATCTTTACATTATTACAATCACCATCACTGTCACAATCACAATCACTATCACCATCGCTATCACCATCACAATCACTGCTACTTTCACAATCACCATCACAATCACCATCACCATTACAATCACCATCAAAATCACTATCACAATCACCATCATCGTTATCACAATCATTTTCATCGTAATCACAACCATTATCATCTTAATCACAATCATCATCATCACAATCTCCGTCCTCGTAATCAAAACCATCGCTATCACCATCACAATCACCGACACTATCACAATCACCGTCACTGTCACAATCACCATTACAATCACAATCACCATTACAATCACAATCACTATCACAATCACCATCATCGTTATCACACTTATTATCATTGTAATCACAATCATTATCATCGTTATCACAATCATCATTATCACAAGCATCATCATCGTAATCACAATCATTATCATCTAGATCTCAAAATAAATGCCATTTTCGTAATCAGCACCCCTGATAATCTCGGTATCGACACCCATATTGATTTTTAGACATTTCAACCCCGTCGCACCCCAACAGGGAGTGGTAGTATTTCAGGTCTGCCACATCAAATCTTAAAATAGTTGTTTTTGTAATACACCCGACCCAATTCACCATAAAAACAATACCTATGTTGAAGTTCAGGCTTTGTTACCCCATTTTCCCCTTTAGGGGTTGAATTCTGAAAAAAAACTGAAACACAAACGTTAACTCATTTATCGATAGGAGTACTCCTGTTAAGTTTCGAATAAAGTAGTCTAACTAATCTTATTTCCCCACGTAATCTTTGGACTCCCGTTCCAACCCCTAAGGGGGTGAATTTTGAAAAATCCTTTCTTAATGCACCCCTAAACCTCATAAAGAACCTTTGTGCTAAATTTGGAATCTCTAGACTCAGCGGTTTGGGCTGTGCATTGATTTTTATACTTTGCCACCCCATTTCCCCCTCTTAGGGGTTGAATTCTGAAAAAACCTGAAACCCGTTTCTACTCATTTATCAATGGGAGCACTCCTGTGAAGTTTCGAATAAAATAGTCTTAACTAATCTTGTTTTACCCATACAAACTTTGGATTCCCGTTTAACCCGCTTAGGGGTTGAATTTTGAAAAATCCTTTCTTAGTGCACCCCTAGACCACATAAGGAACCTACTTGCCAAATTTGGAATCTCTAGACTCAGCGGTTTGGGCTGTGCATTGATTTTTATACTTTGCCACCCCATTTCCCCCTCTTAGGGGTTGAATTCTGAAAAACCCTGAAACCCGTTTCTACTCATTTATTAATAGGAGCACTCCTGTAAAGTTTCGAATAAAATAGTCTAACTAATCTTGTTTTCCCATACAAACTTTGGAGCCCCGTTTAACCCCCTTAGAGGATGAATTTTGAAAAATCCTTTCTTAGTGCACCCCTAGACCACATAAGGAACCTACTTTCCAAATTTGGAATCTGTAGACCCAGCGGTTTGGGCTGTGCGTTGATAGATGAGTCAGTCAGTCAGTCAGTCAGTCAGTCAGTCAGTCAGTCAGTCAGTCAGTCAGTCAGTCAGTTTCTTCTTTTATATATTTAGATTTGAAGTCAGACAATTTACATAGCTGATAAGATAGAAAGTTTCATCTGAAACAAATGATAATAATTCACTCGCGATAACTTCAATCATACCTATGTGTTTTATGGGACTCTTGAGACACTCATGATTACTGTATTCATATCTTTATCCAAACGTTTCTGTAAATAAATATTTTCAGTAAATAGTAATATTATTCCATGATATTGTTGGCCATGAGAATCTTTGATGTCGCCATATTTACCTAAGAGGACTGCAAATAGTGAAAATAATATCAGTTGCACTTCGAGAATCGCCTCTACTTCTACAACATAATTATGTGCTAAATTACCATTTGATTCTTATACTGTTTAAGCATAAATGGTAATATCCTAAAGATATTTCTTCTTTTGGGTTAGCTTGAACCAACGTCGACCTCATATCTGTCCTCAGGATAAGATTAAATAAAAAAGTTAATATCGCTGGACATAACACACACCGCCATTAAGTGCCACACATAGCAACGAGGCTTGTGTCGTGGACACCAGATATTTGATATACTACATAGGTACTATATGCTTATTATAAATATAAACATATCCATGACTCGGAACAAATGTCCATGCCCATCACACAAACATTTTACCCAACTGGAATTCGAACCCTAAGGATATAAGGCAGCCTCACTACTGCTGCGCCATTCGGATCAAGAGTAGGATATAAGCTAAATGTTGTTTTCTTTTTAGGTTTTTTACTTTATCCTAAGTACCTATTTCTCAACTATTGGTGAAAAAAACTGTTCCGTAATTTCCTGTGAGTTACCTACATTGCAAAATAAATAGAGTACCCACATCGATTGCAATCAATTCTGGTTTTGTTTGCTTGTTCAATATCAACAATGCCGTAGCTGTTGTGCCTACGTGGCGTGGGGCATACATATTTAAAAGAGCAATTTCAGAACGATACGAATAATTGTTGAAGTTTGTAACATAGCTAAATCATATATAAAAAAGTTTCATGATATCTCATATGGATTCAGATTTTCAATGTTGTCCGAAAATAGCTCGACCGATTTGAATTTTTATGTTGTATTCGTAATCGTTGGAAAGAAAATTTAGATTTAAAAAAAATGCTAAGTGCACTTTTTCATTAATAAATTGCACACTTGTAAAGCCTTCATTTTCCATAGTTGTGGAAAGATTTAATACCATAATAAAACAAAAGAAATACCATTGTTATTTCTTTTATTTATCTTCTCTAGTAAATGCACATTCAACAAACCGAACAAAAGAGCAACGCGCTGTCATCACAATGCCGTCATGCCGGCCGGGCGGCCGGGGTATCTACATTTTCAATAATGAAAAGCCTAGTAGAGTTGGTTCGCTGCAATTGATGGAGCTCAAATTGCTTGGCTGTATATCTTCTTAAGCTGCTCGTCGACATTGATTGTATTGATATGAATCGTTCCTCTGTTAGCACCCGAGCCGGAACCGATGTTCAGCAAGAAAACAAAACTCTTTGAAACTGCAGAGTTGAGTTTGTTTGAACCAGCTCAATAGTCCCTAATACTTTCGTCAATCGTCTAGTTTAAGTAGGCCCATCCTTACATTATTTCCATATACCTTTGTCTGCAATAGGCTTGCTTTAGCCGGGCTTAATGAAAATACATACTGTACACGAAGTCACACACACACACACCTATGAGTGTTATGTGTTCACATAGTTTTAAGGTTATCTTTACTAACAAAACTTCTATTTAATCATATTATGTATGTTATGGGCCAAAATAGCCTGAAAATAAATGGATGCTTATTGTTGTTGTTGTAAACAAACAGCAGACATTTTCTTTGCATCGTGTTCCCCATTAAAGCGGTCAAAGCACGACTCACATTTGGCCGGTTTTGATAATTCAAATAAGCGAAGTTTTCGTCAGCAGTAATATGAAAACAATTTAGTAACAAGATTAAAATAGGATTCATAACTAATAAAAGTAACGATAACTTTACTTATAGGGGTCCCAGTTAGCAATTAACGAACTCAATTTATAATAAAATAACTCAAACGGTTGGGAAGGGACAATTTATTTAATTATCCTAACGTTTAACTCATTAAAAAGTTATTGCGTCATTTTATAACTCGCGGCCTGGGATCGTTTTAAGGGGGGAAAGGATAGATTTTGGCCAAAAGAGGTCCCTGGGCCAATTTGGAATATTTTATGTGACTTTTATTAAGGACTAGCTGATGCCCGCGGCTTCGCCCGCCTACAAATTATATACTAAAACCTTTCTCTTGAATCACTCTCTCTATCTATGAATGAAACCCGCATCTAAATCCGTTGCGTAGTTTTAAAGATCTAAGCATACATAGGGACAGACGCGGCGGGCGACTTTGTTTTATCTTCTTTCTTTCTTTATCGTGTTGTTAGTACCTTTTTTTTTTTTTTTTTTTTTCGGATGGGAAATCATCAAATAACCCCTCCCGCTCTGGGCGGAGCAGGAGGGAGTGTCAGACTTTTACTGACTAAAACCCATCCATGTTCCTTCATCGCCCTTTGTGTTCCGGGGCCACGGTATCTCTTTCGAATAGTCCCGCAACCCCGGGTGTTGTTAGTACCTGGTGTCAGAGTTTTTAAGCCGCCCATGGGCGGACTGGACTTAGCTTTACATGCCGTCGAGAAATATTTCTCAGGCATGCTGGTTTCCTTACTATGTTTTCCTTCACCGAAGCAAGTGATAATTACTTATTATTAATTACTTTGTTTTATAATATGTAGTGATAGTGATAGTAGATGTAAATGACTTTAAAAACAATTTTAAGTGCTTCGTGGTTACCGTTACTGTTAGCCTGTGTCATCCCACTGTTGGGCAAAGGCCTCTCCCCATGACTTCGATCCTGGGCCAATGTTGACCACTGGTCGTTCGTTTTTCCCAGCTCGTCCCGCCATCTCCTGTGAGGTCTACCGCGTCGTCTTCGTGGTTTATTATTTTTTATTGTCATTTCAGACAGGTTCAGTTATAGGCAAGAATCTGTATTTCATAGTTACGAAAATATGAAAAATACCCTTAAATGGTGCGATGTTGTTGTTGATAAACCGAACTTCGAAGTGTACATTAAGAAAGCATAAAATTGTTTTATGACTAAACTCGCTATGTGCTTGTGAATACTACTAAAATCTCTGTATCACGTCCGTAATTGCTGCTGCCGTTTGGTTATTGCTAAGTTCTATTAGGTGCGGTTCTTAATGTCCTCCCAGACATCGTGGGCTGTTCCAATCGCTCCAAGAATACCAAATCCTTTTTTCTGGAAAATAAAATTGGATAAACACGCTATAGCTGCGGCAAAAAAAAAAACATAAACTTTCATCTGATGCGGTGGCGTAGGAACGCGCCATCTATCGACCTTTTAAACAGTGCGGTATCAGTCCTTTTCGACCTGCCACCACGCGAGAAAGACGTAGTTTTCACCGTCCGCAGCAGCGGTAACAGGCGCGGATACAGGGGGGGGCAATGGGTGCAATTGCCCCCCCCTGAAGCGGACCAAATACGTCATTAGCCAAGCTTGAACTAATTTAACGGAATTGACACTAAATATCCTAGTTGTATAACTTGTCATGGGCGTGGCCAGGAGGAGGCAGCTGCCTCTAGAGGCTCAGGATTTTTAAAAGTTATAGCTTTTACTGCCTGATGCCATAGAATGCTGAGGCAATGTTGTAAAAAATTTCGAGCTCGCTTCCCTCGCTCTTGAAGCCTAGTTTTTCATAAGTCTTTAACTTTGTCTATAAGAAGCCCAGGTAACTCCAGTAGGTCGGTAGGAAAAGTCCTATAATTTTCGACCTCGCTTCGCTCACTCTACAAACTACTTTCTCTTGAATGTATCTAAAATTCGACCAAGTAGCTCCTACATGACGTTTGAAACCTTCTAACCCGTCCAAGGCAAGGTGTCGTAAGAATTTCTCGCTACGCATCCCCCCCCCCCAGGCCCAAAAGCTGGCGGCCCCCTTGTATCTTACATATCATGGATTTCTGTAAAGTAACGCACATTTATTATCAAAAGTATATCAATTTTTTTAATGGATTATCCAAAAACTGCCCCCCCTTAAAGGAAATCCTGTATCCGCGCCTGAGCGGTAAGCACCGTGTCGGTACGATTTAGTGTAATTCGCAGTGAAGGTGTTATGAAACATCAAGCGTGATATTCGTTTATTTGTACTCGGGTCAAAACGACCCAAATGCACGCACGCAATGCAATGCATTCACGAATGCTGCTGTTCGTTCAAGATAAGCAGCCGGTCATTCATCATCATCATCATTTCAGCCGAAAGACGTCCACTGCTGGACATAGGCCTCCCCCAAGTGTCGCCACATTGACTGGTCCCATGCCACTCGCTTCCAGCGGATTCCCGCAACCTTCACCCAGGTCATCGGTCTACTTAGTGGGAGGCCATCCAACGCAACGTCTTCCGGTTCGCGGTCGCCACTCCAGAACATTTCGGTCATTCGACAAGTCGTAATCGTGGCCGCGTAGTGCGTTGTATACAAACCAGTCGGATTAAGTGTCTTTGCGGCTGTGGTTTGCAATTGTAATCGCTTTTAAAATTGAACCTTACAAGAGTTATCCTTATTCCTTAAATATTTTCATCTTTTGCTTGACAGCGCTTTATGGAAATCTAACTAGGGTTAAAATATCGCCTCAAATATGCAAATATGGCGATCATTTTACGACATATAATGCATATAACTGAACTATCTGATCTTAAAATGAGAAGAATAAGAAATACAGACGACAGACGGACAGACAGACGGACAGACAGCGAAGTCTTAGTAATAGGGTTCTGCTTTTACCCTTTGGGTACGGAACCCTAAAAACAGAATAAAATTAATATTTAAGGGGGGCTGCCATACAACAAACGTGATTTTTTTATAATAATTGGTACGGAACCCTTCGTGCGCGAATCCGACTCGCACTTGGCCGGTTTTTTCATATATGTACGTATACGAACAACGCTTTACAATGCACGGATAAAAAGAAAATGTCTAAAATGCATACTTTTGATTTATTTGTCCTGGGTTGGTCTGTGGATATTACCCATTACATACAGACTTCCCTCCGTGCCTCGGAAAGCACATTAAGCCGTTGGTTCCGGCTGTCATTTGTAGATATTTGACAGTCGTTACAGGAAATCAGTGGCCCAATAGTCTGGGCCCCAAGTCTGCTATTTTTATAAAATTCGTCATTCCTACACGACGCCATTGTCATTTTGGTAAAAGTTCATAGTCTGCTAAGTTCATAATGATAGATCACTGGTCGGTCAATGGTCTCGTAATAGAATTGTGTTGGAATGATATTGTTGTATTGCCATTTTTAAAACCCGGTGGTAGAAATGATTTTCGAAAAACTACTATTAAAATTGAACATTTATTCATGCCAGATTTCATTTTATATATTTTTACATATTATTTATTAGTGTTTTAGGCCATCTGAATTAATATGAAGTTCGTAAATAGGAAAAACATTAAAATGTTCAACGCGGATTAATGTAAAACTTAATATTTTATCTGTATAAATGTCAAAGTCAAATGTGACATTATAGTTTACTCTCGTGTATCTGTTTTTGTTTCTAGCGGCCGGTGTTTTGTTATTGTATTTATTTTCATTTGAGTGTTCTAGTTAGATTTTAGTTTGTATATTTTAACCCCTAAGTGGAGGAGCTCGTGGCTAAGTAATAACAGCCGCTCGGGTCAATCTTTAGGTAAAGCCGTGCTTGCCTAAGTTGGTCTGTGGATGGGTGACCACCCTTACACACCGAGTTTCCTCCGTGCCTCGGAAAGCACGTTAAGCTGTTGGTCCCAGCTGTCATTTGTAGATCTTTGACAGTCGTTACAGGTAGGTAGTCAGTGGCCCATATAGTCTGACAACCAGTCTTACCAAGGGGTATCGTATTTCCCAGTACTAACTGGGTTGTGGAGGTCAGTTAAGCAGTCGCTCCTTGTAAAATACTGGTATTCAGCTGAATCCGGTTAGACTGGAAGCCGACCCCAACATAGTTGGGAAAAGGCTAGGCAGGCAGATGATGATTTTAACCCATAGGTATCATGCATTTACAATCTTGCCTGCAGTTGTTGAACTCTAAAGGCTGCTTTACGCCGGGGCAACGCTGTGCGATATTGCAGCATGCCACATGGCCGCATGCTACAATATTTTAAAATGTTGCACGTTGTGGCAAGAATCGTGTGGCTTGGCAACACCTTGCGTCATGCTGCTAAAGTTGCTTCATCAGCCATAATCTACGGTGTCTTTTCCCCTCAATCAATCAAGTTGGTAGACCAAAACACTCCAATAAAATATACAGCATGATACTTTGAAAAAGGCACGATGTTGCCTCGGCGTAAAATACGCTGCCGCATACCGCAATTGCTGCATTGTATCGTTATTTGTAGCACACCATAATACGACGCACGCCACAACACGTAGCATGCTGCAATGCCGCACAGTGTTGCCCCCAATGATATTCTAAAGGTAGCTTTACGCCGGGGGCATCACTGTGCGGCATTGCAGCGAGCTACATATTGTGGCGTGCGTCATCTTTTGGTATGATGCAATTAACCACGGTGAGCGGCAATTGCGGTATGCCGCAGACTATATTACACCGAGGCAACATTGTGCCTAGATAATTTTCAAAGCATCCCAAACATAACCTATAAACTGTATGACGCACCAAGATTGTGGCATGGAATCCATAGTGTTTGGATAGAAGCTGTGACAGTCTGATACATGACGCAAGTTGTTGCAACGCCGCACAATGTGCAACATTTTAAATTATTGAAGCATGCGCCTTTGTGGCATGCTGGAATGCCGCACAGTGTTGCCCCGGTGTAAAGTATAAACTAGCCATTATACAGATATGTTATTACACCTACAAAACCACGGAAAAAAGTGTGCCGCGAGGCAGAGCCAGCTCACATACACGCAGTAACGCAGAATAAAGGCAAAACAGGCCAATTGGCACGTTTTTGACTCTTCACGATTGCGCGCTCACAACATATCTGTTTAATAGAATATCGTTGGTTGCCCCGGTGTAAAGCAGCCCTATGTAAAGCATGTGTGCTGCAAACACCTGCAAAAAATCAATTTACTTTTTTACCTAGCTGCATTTGGCATTTGGCTGCATTGGGACGACCCGATTGGCGCAGTGGTAGTCAGGCTGCCTTACGTTCTTAGGGTTCCGGGTTCGATTCCCGGTCGGAGCAAATGTTTGTGTGATGAGCATGGACATTTGTTTCCGAGTCATGGATGTTTATATGTTTATTAAGTATGTATTTACAAACAAAAAGTGTCTATGTAGTATATTAACTATCTGGTGTCCACGATACAAGCCTCGTTGCTTAGTGTGGCACTAGATGGCGCTGTGTGTAATGTCGAGCAATATTTAATATTTATTTATTTAGGTAAACGTAGATTAACTTATATTTAATTACTGTTCTTGACATAAACCAGAAATAGAGCATCTAAATTTATAAAGTAAGAAATTAATTCTATTTTCTATTTTTTATTCTAATAATCACTAATCATGAGTATTTAGAACAATTGCTTAGTATAATGCTCTATAAATAACGCTCTTCGTCAGTCCAACACGATCCTATTGTCATTTTGGTAAAAGTTCGTAGTCTGCTAAATTCATAGTGATCGATCATTGTCCGGACAATGGTCTCGTGTTGTAATGACTTTGTTGTATTGCCATTAATATAAGACCCGTTAGTAGAAATGATTTTCGAAAAACTACTATTACATTTGAACATTTATTCATGCCAGATTTCATTTATTTATTTATTTACATATTATTTATTAGTGTTTTAAGCCATCTGAATTAATAAAAAGTTCGTAAATAGGATAAAACATTAAAATTTTCAACGCGGATTTAATGTAAATTTAATATTTTATCTGTTTTTATGTCAAAGTCAAATGTGGCATTACTGTTTACTGACGTTTATTTGTTTTTGTATCTAGCGGCCGGTGTTTTTTTATTGTATTTATTTTCATTTGATTGTCTAGTTAGATTTTTGTTTGTATATTTTTACCCCTAAGACGACCCACTGACCGAGAAGCCTATATTTATTGATTTTATACAAAATGGTGATAATTGAGCAAATTTCGGCTCCACTTGAATAATTGGAAAACCACCAATTAAGGGCGAAGTTTATCGAAGGTAAAGATCTTGCAATTATTTGATTTGACCATTAACGCCCCACTTTATGGGCAAAGTATGTCGCCCGATGTTACAAAATATATATTTTTTTATAGAAACAGACCATGTACCCTCTCGATGTTGCTCAATCAAGGCTGGATGCTATTGAAGCCAGGAACGAGGCGACTTTAAAACATGCTCGGGCAGGCCATCAACCACTCAGCTGCTGCATTGATGGACAGCTCCACCACAGAAAAAATGGTGAACCATAGAGGCCACTGTGTGCCAAAAAAGGTAATTACTAATTACTGTTGATTTATAGGTAAGTCATTCACCTTTAGGTAATGGTTTCACCCAAAATCGGAACTTCTACTCATTGTGTGTGCTACCAACATACCCACAATAAGTATTATGGAGCATTGAAAACAAAACAATAAAAAATATAATAATTAATATGACCCCTCCATCTAAGCTTATAAGCTTGTGTTAGGTTTAGGCTCAATCGGTAGTAGTAAGTACATTGGCCAGAATCTGACATCTTGATTGTAACTCTGATACTAAGCGCTAGGTTACACAACATGCTATAAAAGAAGTTGCAACTTTTGTATTAAACTTAATTTTGTTTTCACACAAACTCTGCAGAATTATAATGTCATGACAAAATGATTAAATGAAACAGTGTTTATAAAAAGAGTATTAATTTATTTTAACCTATAAGTATACCCGTAATTACAGGAATAACAATGTTCTGTTTCCGGGCTTGAAACGTTAAATCATATTTTGTCAATACTGTGGTCACTGTGGATCTGTAACAAAGAGTTAAATCATTTTATTAATACTTAGAGCATTTTCGTACTTCATTAGAACATTAAGGTAGGTTTACAGTACATACCTGCTAATTTAATTTATGCATTTCTCCACAGTCTGTCAAGAAGAGCCTGCTGCAGTGCCCGACCTTCAAGAAGATCCCGATTCACCCTTTGATGGTTTTGATAATTAGGTGCTGCATTATTATTCTACTCCTAAATTAAAAGACAGATTAGTGATTAATGACATGAATGACTGTTATTATTTTTATTAAAAGGTAATATTTGTGATTTGTTATTCAAATGATGATTAAAATTAAAATATTGAAGATCTTTTTGATTTGTATGAAGACTGATTTTGATTTGTTATTATTATTACATTAGATATTGTAACTTGTCTTTTGTTTTATGTAGTACCTACTTATATTTACATTTCAGGTTTTTCAATTGACTTGAAATTCAAGTTTAAAATGTTAAATAAATATTTAGTTTATGAGAAATAAAGATTATTTTAAATGTTGATTTTTAACATAGCAGTATTATTTTAAATTCCATCTTCATTCTAAGTGAAATGTGGAATGTAAATCACCTATTGCAAGCCAAGTACTTCTAGATAAACTTCATCAGGTGGCAACGGTGCTCTTGCCATGTATGGAATGTTGTGCAATATGTAACATGCATTCACAATCTTGCCTGCAGTTGTTCGACTATAATGTAAAGCATGAACTGCAACCTGAAAAAAACAATTTACTTTTATAAGTACAACCGCAGGTAACTTAACTTTTATTTAATTAATACTGTTCTTGACATAAACTATTGCATCTAATCATTGTTATTGAGTATCTAAAACAATAAATTGCTTATAATAATGGGTCTTTACCTGAAACATGCTTCTAATACGCTGCAATGGGGAATGAGTTCTTCAATTTATTAACCTCCATATGAGTTCTTTCCAAGGCGAAACGACTTTACAAATTCCGCCTCGGGAATATCTTAAAAGGGTTCAAATAATCCCTTTAGGCTCAAAACGTCCATCATTCGCGTCAAGCGAAGGGCACGACGACGTCTTCTGCATTCCGCCCATCTTCTTTCTCTAGCATCCACTGCGTTGGCTAGCTCGAGAACATTTTGTTCGTAGTGAATTCATTGTCTCCATTCAATATTCCACAAACACGATCGAAATAAAAGCAATGATTGCACAATGACGTTCCACTGATAGGTTAGTGATCAAAAGAACTGTCAAAACTTTAGCAGATTACCGCTCTATGTTAGTCATTGTGTACGAGATTACCATTCTAAAACAGTGGTTGTTCATTGGAAAGCCATAATGACGCCATTATATTAGTAGATTACCAAACTTGTCAAAGTCAACAAATAGAAGATCAACGATAGATAATTCTGACACTATTGTAATAGCAGACTTGATTTGCGTTGGCTGGCTCGAGAATATTTTGTTCGTAGTGAATTCATTGTCTCCATTCAATAATCCACAACCACGATCGAATTAAAAACCATGACCGCACAATGACGTTTCAATGATAAGTCAATGATCCAAAGGAACTGTCAAAATTTTAGCAGGTTACCGCTTATGTCAGTCATTCATTTGTCATTGTGTACGAGATTACCATTCTATGCCATTTCTTTCAATGGAGTGTCAGTGGTTGTTCATTGGAAAGCCATAATGACGCCACTAAATTAGTAGATTACCAAACTTGTCAAAATCGACAATTATGAGATCAATGAACGACTATTCTGACACTATTGTAATAGCAGACTTGAGGCCCTGAAGTCTTACCAAAGGGTGTCGTATTAGCCAGTACTAACTGGATTGTGGAGGTGAGACAAGCGACTGCCCGTTTAAATGACAAAAACAAAGTTCAATTGATCATTTATATTTTAGCAAAAAACATACATAATTAAAGAGATTTATCTCTTGATCTTTAGATAATACATATAAAGAAATCGGTAACAGTAGAACGAGCTTGAAGTTGATAAGCTGTCAAGTAGATGATCACTTGGTCTAGCCTTGCTTCTTCTTGTCTTTCATAGCTTTATAGGCATCGTGAGCCGTGCCAGCTGCATTGACTGCGCTCAGACCGGTCCTCTGTAAAAAAAATAATCAATTGCTATGCATTTTGTATGCAATAAAGTCGAAATTGGCTATTGAATGTGGTCAAGAGCTGTCAGCGTCAAAATTGCTATGGAATATTGAATAAAAGCGCTGGACGTGCTGGAAATGTTCACTTTCATACGTGGTGTTAGATCTTGGTTACAAAAACAAACTTGACAAGCGTTACAGAAACCGAGAGAGGCTTTCACTTGTATCTATAGTCAAGTTAGAGTAATAACTTTGCAAACATTCAATGCAATAAACAAGAATTTAAACGAAGTAAGAACCTTCAAAGAAAGCAAAGCTAAGAATTCTATTTTTTGACAGTTCTAACTTCAAGCAATTACTAAACTACAGAATAAAAATCGTTTCTAATGTAATTACTTTACCTAGAGTAATCACTTAGACTTTGTTTATAGATACGGGTGTTAGAATTGGGTTGTAGAAGACAGAGAATGTGTACAATTATTTAAATGCAGTCCTGCTAGTGCGAGCAGCGGTGGCCCAGTGGTGGCGGCCCCGACTTACGAACAGTAGGTCGTGGGTTCGAACCCAGACAGGCGTATTACTTTGTGTAATTTATTTCATCACCGCTGCTCTCAAAACGGCGAAGGAAAACATTATGAGAAAACGGGCATGTCCTAGAACCAAAAAATTCGAAGACATGTGACATCTACCAATCCGCACTGTGCCCGCGTGGTGGATTCTAGCCCATTCTAGGCCTGTGTCCCAGCAGTGGGAACATTAATAGACTAATGATGATGATGACTCCTGCTAATAACATAAAACTGATGCGATCTCCAATCCGCCTGCCAAACGTGGAGATTACGGCAAATTCCTCCCATCATGGGAGAGGCTTATGTCCAGCAGTGGACGTTATGGGCTGTTGTGGTGTGGTGTGGTGGGATGCGGTTTATAATTTAAGTATGTAGATATCACCATATTTCATCATTTGTACCAAAAGAATCATGAATTTCAGGAAACGATCCTGTAGATACCTAAATATTGTCCCTTGTGGTTTTCTAAATGTATCAAAAGCACAGATCAGCAACATTATTTCAAGAAAAGGATAAAAGAACATTTCCTGTCTACATGATTATAGTTTGTAAATAGTGTTTTTTTGTTTTTTTTCAGTGTATATATATATATATAGTATGTATTGCGTATATTATATTGCATGTATTAGTTTAGTGTATAAAATAAGTTAATTTAAGTTTTTAACTGTATTGTTTGTGCACATAAGTTTATCCTCTTCTGCAAATTTCACAACAAAAGTAAGGTTTGCTGTAAGAAAACCCAATTCTGGGTTAAGCTCGCCGTTGTACATAAGCTATATATTTTAATTTGTGTGTATACTTTTTTAATTTTGTGTGCAATAAAGAATAAGAATAAGAATTATTTGGAAATATTTTAGAAATCAAGTTACGGATAATGAATGAAACACAGGTTCAAAAAGCGGGAGGGAACGATGAAAGGAATACTTACAACGGCCGTCCCAGCTTTCACTTTAGGGCTAGCTTCAGTTATGCCCATCATCGCCAACACAGCCAGAATCACCATGAAGAAAGCCACGAATTTCATGTTAACTGATATTTTTCTTACAACTTTGATAAAACGGATAACTTGAAGTGATCGAGGAAAATGCACAAGTGATATTTTTCCTCAGATGCTCATCTATTTATTTGATTTCTTTGTTCATAGGCACATGTGCAAATTATGTGCTGACGAGTGATGACGTAACACAAAATCCGCAGTATTTCAGTTCATAGTTAGTTTGTCGGTAAGGAAAATACAGACCTAGCAGGTCACGTACACAATTAAAATAAGTCGGAACGCCTTTATTCGTGCGCAGGGAGAATCCCGGTACTAGTTGCTGCTTTCTAGGTCCCGTAATAAATCTTAAAGTTTGTCGGCTATTGTTTTACTTACATTTCAGTGAGGTTTAATGCTGTTTGGTCGTAGTTTGGCACTGTTGTTAAAAAAGCTTACATTACAAAACTGGACTTGTTTTTCTATTACGTTTTACGAAGAAACGAAAGCTGTGGAGGGATTTCAAATATGAATAGCTACATCAACTCATTGTGCTGAACCGAACTTTATTCATGTTCTTTACTAGAGCTAGACGACCTGAGTGAATTTTATAATATTCTTATGTAGTGAGTTGTTTCAGATTTACATTAAATTCACATTGCAAAAGATTTAAAATATTTTATTCAAATAAGAGCTTATTTCAGCGACCCAGCTGTTGCACACCCCGCTTCAGTTGAACCCGATTTTTATGCAGTAGATTTCAGTGAGAAATTAGTTGGTGGATCAGTCACGCCAAAATCATAATTATCTAGTAGGTGGATTGTCTGTCAAATAATATGAGTATACCTATGTAGCCATAGGGGATCCCTTCTTTTTGCATAATGTTCTTTTTCCTAATATACTTTGGCATAACTGTTTTGACATAATTTGTTTTGCCATAATAATACTTTGCCAAACTTTTTTTGGCATACAGTTTATGTTGGCATAATCATCTTGAAAGCTAACTTGTTTTGGCTGAATTGAATCCGCATAATGTTACTAGGCATAATGACCATTAGCATAATAGTATTTAGGCGTACAATTAATAGAAATACCGGAATCAAATTTGAGTTATTTTTACGTATTTATTTTGAATTAAAAAATCATTAAGTTGTGTAACTAAAGTTGGTGACAGAAACGAATCGCTACAAAACCGACTCCATGTAGTCTTGTCTGCCCTACCCCTAGAGTGTAATCTAATCCGAAGCTGCGGTGGTGAGCATTAAACACATCTGCAACGATAAGCTCGCGTGGGACCGGCGGCGGAGCCCTGCAGCGCCGGCGCTGCAGGGCTCCGCAGGGGCGCGCTGCAGGGGTTTCTGTCACGGCTCCGGAGCCGTGACAGAAGAAACCAATCCTACTGCATGTTGCATACTGCATGCTGCTTGCCGCATGCATTAGGGTATGTCTAACATTTTAGGAGTTAATTATTATGCTTCTTTGTTATGCCTATAAAAAATATGTTTTAATATCATTAGGCGTAAAATAAATTATGCCTATGAATGTTATGCTTAATCATTATTATGATTAGAGAAATTATGCTTAACAAAAATGTTGCGTAAGCTGTTTTGCGAAAACATAATTAGGAGTAACAAAAGTATGCCAAGTTAAATTAGGTTTTAAAATTGTATGCAAATGGATAGGGAACCTAGCCATAGTTCTGCGAATGACCTTTCGCTTTTGGGTAACAGCGAGGAAATAATTATATCCGGCCCTCATGGAGTGTGGCCTCCGGGTGACAGACTTGAGGAGTCTGCCACCTTAACAGTACCCAGGAACTGAGGCCGTGGTCGTCCGCATTTGACAAACTCAAACTCAAACTCAAAGCATTTATTTCAATTAGACCATTACGGCACTTTTGAAAGTCAAAAATACAAAAAAGCAAATCAAAGCTACAGTCCCAGTCACAAGGCATAATAACTTGAGAAAGTACTGTAGTTGCCCATTCCCTAGCGTAGATCTCTATGGAGAAGAATGGGCAAGAAACTCCATGGACACTCTTTTAAAATCAAAATATTGTTACAAAATCTTGGTTACATCATTAATTTTGAGATTATACATAAATGTGAGAACGATGTAGAAAGACGTGCACACTAAGAGCATCCAGAGTGAAAGATTAGATTAAAAATGTATGAATAAAGTAATTAAAATGAACCTTGGCAGCTAAGAGATGACCAGTCCCAACTGACAGCGCCCGTTCACAGACATGACGCATGTACCGGCGCCATTCAACTCAACCATATTGAAGGGAACTAAATGACCCGACACACCCGCCACCATCAGCGAGACATTTAAGTGAGCATGACATTCTCTCAGTCACCAAGGCATATTCAAGTCAATGAAAGATAAATAAATGTAAATGGTGGCTGAACAGTACAAAGTACTCACACATGTGCTATGCAATTATATACTAAGAACTGGAATCTATACAATGCAAGTATATTTTTACAATCTTCTGCAGCTTCCACAATACATTAACATGGGAATCAATTCTTCATCTTCTTCTTTACGTGTCGATGGACTCAAATAATGCCCGTCCAGTACAAACAATTAGTTTGCCCCCCTCCCCCCCACCTATGGTTGTGGAGCAGGACCAGCATTTAGCCAAGCATTTTTATCATCAATGTAATCCCCCAACTTATAATATGCTTGCCTACATAGTGTGCGTTTTATACAAGATTTAAATTTCGTCTCATTCAGTTGAAGAATGTGGGGAGGTATTTTATTGTAACATTTCAAACAGTACCCCATGAAAGATGAATCCACTTTAGCAAGCCTGAAACCTGGCTGAACTAGTTGGTCCCTATTTCTGGTGTTATAGTGGTGTCTGTCCCCTCTCTTACTGAATAAATGCCGATTTTTTCTAACGTACATGATGTTTTCATAGATGTATTGACAAGGTACTGTCATGATATTAATTTCCTTAAACAGTTCTCTTAGAGAATCGCGTCTACGTAATTCATAAATGGCTCTGATGGCTCTTTTCTGCAGAATAAATATAGACTCGATGTCTGCAGCCCGTCCCCATAGTAAAATACCGTATGACATAATACTATGAAAATAACTAAAATAGACCAGCCTCGCGGTATCAACATCAGTAAATTGACGGATTTTTCTAACAGCATATGCTGCTGAGCTTAGCCGTCCTGCAAGAGATGTTAGATGAGGACCCCATTGTAACCTTGAGTCGAGCGTGATTCGCAAGAAAACCGTTTTATCGACAAATTCTAGTTTCTCTTGATTCAATATTATGTCACAATCACTACTTTTGACATTTGGTAGAGCAAATCTAATGCATTTAGTTTTTTTCCCATTTAGTACTAAATTATTAGCGGTAAACCAATCGTGGACCTGCAGTAGGGCGTTATTTACGTCATCAAGATTAGTGGCACGTCTGTTTATTTTAAATATTAAAGAAGTATCGTCAGCAAACAACACCATATGCGGATGGTTGTTAAATAGATGGGGTAGGTCATTAATATATACTAAAAAGAGGAAGGGACCCAATATCGAACCTTGTGGTACACCCATTTTTACTTTTAAACCCATTGAGTTTACTCCATTTATTTGTACCTGCTGCTGTCTATCATTCAAATACGATTTTATTAAACTGAGCGCAAGTTTACCTAAACCGTAATGCTGAAGTTTCAAGATCAGGGTTTCGTGATTTACGCAATCAAATGCCTTCGAAAGGTCACAAAAGATTCCTATGGCATCTTGTGCCTCTTCCCACGCAGTAAATATGTGTTTTAATAAAGTGACACCGGCGTCAGTTGTACAACGTCCTTTGGTGAAACCATACTGTTGCTCATGTAATATTTTATTAGTGTTAAAATGGTTAAGCATTTGATTGAGCATTATCTTTTCAAACACCTTGCTGAAAACCGGCAACACGGATACGGGCCTATAGTTATTGGTGTCTTTACTGTCCCCGGATTTAAAAAGCGGTATTACCTTACTGAATTTCATTAGATCCGGGAAGACCCCTTGATCCACGCACAAATTAAATATTGAGGCTAAATACGGCGCTACAGTCTCAATAATTGAGGTACAAGCTTTGATAGACATACCCCATAGATCTTCCGTTAATTTGATCTTGATTTGCTTAAAACCTTTTATGACTGTTATGGGGTTTGTATGCTGAAATTTAAATTCATTCGGACAGGCTGAAACGTTCGCTTTCAATAAATCAATAGAGAGCAAGGGAGAGGAATTTAAGGTTTCTGTAGTTTTAAGTGGGATACTGGTAAAGAAATTTACAAATTCTTGAGCAACTTCATTGTTGGAGCTCACAAGGCCACGCGATGTCTCTAGTGTGAAGTCATTGCCTTGTTTTTTATTTCTATTTGTTTCACTGTTGATGATTTTCCAAACCGTTTTTATTTTGTTGTCGGCTGATTTAATCTTGTTGCTAATGAATAAGGATTTGGCTACCTTGCAAGTGTTTTTAAAAATTTTCGAGTAAGTAGCAACATATTTATTAAAAGCTTCAGTGTTGATGTAAGGCTTAAGGCCGTACAGCTCAAACAATCGTTCCCTACTTTTCCGAATACCCTGTGTTGCCCAGTCACTGAAAATAAACTTTGGGCCAATAGTTTTAGATTTCTTTTTTAAAGTATTATTAAATTCGGTGTGCACTACCGAAAAGAATTCTTCATAAAATACATTTGCATTGTTTCTAATATGACCCGGTATACCTAACTTGCTAATTAAATTATTATTAAATTTGTCTAGATTGCTGGGTGTTATTTGTCTAGTTTGTATCTGAATTCTTTGTAATTGTCTATTGTACGCGAAAGTAACCGTCTGACCACTATGATCTGAAGGCAGGTAATTTACGATGGATTTATTTATGTAATCGCAGCAACAAAAAACATTATCGATACATGTAGCAGTATTTGTCGTAATTCGAGTTGGTTCTGAAAACA
This sequence comes from Xestia xanthographa, assembly GCA_905147715.2. Taxonomy (NCBI): domain Eukaryota; kingdom Metazoa; phylum Arthropoda; class Insecta; order Lepidoptera; family Noctuidae; genus Xestia; species Xestia xanthographa. The sequence goes on along the minus strand of LR990659.1, from coordinate 14,863,380 downwards.
CATTTGACAAGTTAAATGATTTAGAATCTACTGCTATTCACATTATTCTCTATGATATTGACATTAAAGTCACCACAGATAATTATTGGTTTATTACCAGTTACAAGTTTTGCCAAAGCATCTTCCATTACTGACTCAAAGATAGAATAGTTCAGGTAATTAGGGGGTCTGTAAACGCACACTATTATATGCTTATCTAGCTCAACACAAGACAATTCAATGCTATGTTCAACCGATAGATCGACTATATCATTACGAGACTTAGATTTAATACAATTTTTTACTAGGATTAATGAACCCCCACGCATCTTAGATTTTCGGTTAAAGCAACTGCTCACATTGTAATTCTCATAATTTATTTGCATTACTTCATAATCTTTCATCCAATGTTCAGTAAAACAGATAATATCAAACTTAGTTTTTTCTAAAAATAATTCTATTTCTAGTTCTTTGGAAGAAAGTCCCTGAATATTCTGGTGAAATAATTTTAAGGAATTCTGCTCAGCCCCTTTTTTACAGTTATTTGATTGAGAGCTAGAAGATACCTCGAAGTTGACGAGATTAACTAAATTGTCACTCGTACCTTCTATTGTCTTAGTGACTAGTTTAAATCTAAGCTAATACTATTTGTATAATTACAATTAGTATAATTACTAATTTCCGTAGACCTATTTACAAAAAACTGCGACATACCACATATGTCTGAGTTTATATTAAAAGCTAATAGCCGAGCTATTTGACGTCTAAAACTAATAGGCAAGTACGCATGGTTTCTGGTTGACTTCAATTTCTGAACGAAACTGTTAGTGTCGAAAAATGTCAACCTGTCACTATAGTGACTAACTAGAAAATGCAAATGATTATTTAAGGCATGGATATTATGGTTTTGCTTGCTAGACAATTTCGTAAAGTACGGGAACGAGCACAGAATTACTCTCTTACAATTTAGTTTTAATAGTTGAGTGACATTGTCCGTGATATCATCAAGTTTAACGTTAGAACTGTTACCTACAAGTACAGTTATAATGGTATTAGGATCAAATTCCTTCCGAGTTATTGATGTTATTATCTGGTTGTAAGAAGCCTGAGGAGTACAATAATTTAGAGAAGAATGACTCAGATTGTTACTAATTAACTTGCCTAACCCTTTTCCTATACTATCTGAGAACAAAATGGAGCAACAACTGTGTGTATTACAAGAAGGGGGAGAACTACTATCTATTTGACCTACCTGTGATGAACCTTGTACAATATCTGGTGAATTTTGAATGGAGATACAGTCCGGAACACTGCTCAGCCGGGTCGGGTTCTCCGTTACCTCGGGTAGGAGAGTGTCCGGGCTGGATTCACTTTGTGATGTACATTGAGTGTTGTTGAAGGTCATCGTGTCTACACAGTATGCATTACTATTACCGCTATCAACTAATTCGTTTGCAGCAAGGATATGTTCCTTAATTTGTTTTTGAGAATTTACATACATAGAATAACATGACTTTAGTTGACGCTCTAAAACTTGAATTTCAGACTGTAAGTTTTGAGTGTCTATTTCATAAAACTTCTTACTATCCTCTAATTTAATTTGATAATTATTCAACTTTTTTATGAGGAAAACACGTTCTTTTATTAGTTGAATATTTTTGGAACTGTGTTTTTGTTGTTTTTTAAATTTCTTGCATTTTTTTATAATTCTATTTAGTTTTGCATATTTCTTTATTTTATTTTGGCTTACTTTATAACTACTACAATTATATTTCAGAATAGAATCTTCAGTAAGATCTATTGTTGTTAAGAAATGTGGGTTGCAATTTGAATTCAATAATTGATTATATAGGTGATCTGTTTCCCTAACCTGAGTACATTCTCTTTCTTTCTGAAACTCAATAATTTGTTTGTTGGCATGAAGCAGTTCAACTTCTAAGTCCCTAACCTTACATAAAGCCATTTCATAATGGTTACTGCAGTCGTTGAAACCATCTGTGACCACCCGCAGATTGTCCCGTTCCTGAACAACATCCATGTATTGTTGGTGCAGGTCCACTAGCTCCCGTTTCAGGCTTGTGTTTTTGTGAACGACCTTCTCGATTTCAACCTCATGTTCCTCTCTATCCAATAACAGCTGTTGACATTTGCTGTTTGCTTCCTTAAGTTCATCAAGGGCCGTTCTCAACTTAGCCTGTAACTCCTGGGTAGTTGCCTTACGGGTCATCACAGGCATGGTTTCAGGGAATAGAACTGAAAGTAGAAGTACAAAGAATGGTGAGAACTAATTGAATGGACAAAATTAGGAAAGCTAGAAATGAAAGAAGAAAATGAGAATAGACTGGAATATGTGATTAATAAATTGGTAACTGTGGTAGGCTTATGAGTCTTACACAAAATACTTTAATAAGATTATTAAATTAAATTAAACTTTAAATTGATTTCATGTCTATAACTTTTTTATGAAGTGGGTAGGACTCTTGGTTTAAAATTATTGGACTTATTTGAATAATAATGCCAAAAATTATTAAAGAATAACCAACGTACTTTTTTGTTGTGTATTTAGTTAATTAAATATATAGATAGCAAGTACATTTACTTATTACAAACTACACAACTAGATAACTAACAAGTGCTAACTGACATAGAACCTAACTTCAACTACAACAGAGTGCCAGATTAGTCAGAATAATGAACTTAGTGCTACAGAGCTTTTAATTGGTTAATATGAGCTACTTATTAGACATTAAAAGGAAACAATTATACTCCCCAGATAGATCCGCAGGTACATCAGCTGTTCGTGTAATAGGTTACCGGTCGAGTTAGGAAACCAATCACTACGTGTTACAGTGTATTTTTCCGTGAAAACAATAATCTTGGGTATTAATACACTTAATAGACATTTAATTATAATAATACAAGTTTTTTACACTAAAATATTAATTAAAACTAATTTAAAATTACGGAGCTAAATTTTGACATGGTCATGATACAAATTTTAGAGATTTGTACGGTATTTAATTTAACTGCAATTTTATTACGTGTCTTTCAAAAGACTCGAAAGAGTTGTAATGTTCTCGTCCGTTATTTACTGTGGCTTTATGTTTTTGGTTTTGCTTTTATCTTCAGAATAAGTTCTTCTGTGGAATGCAGAACCCTCTCCATGCAAATCTTACTCGTATGGTCGGGATTTTCCTCAAGTAGATCATACTTATATTTTTCTATTACTTTATATTGTTTTTCTACTTATCTGGCATAATAATAAGTAATTAGTAAAGGAAAATCGCAGCATAAGGAAATTCGCGTCCATCGTGTGAGATATCGATCTAATCTGACTCATGATGTAAGTTATAAAAAGGCAGCACTAGATCATGTTTCTTTTATTTTGGAACAAATTTTCGTGGCAGTCAATTCTGTTAGTTTTAAAAAGACTCAGTAAAAAATCATAGTTTTTTCTCTATCCAGAGATGGTAACTACTCGATAAAAATCATCAGAAACTAAGGACCGACCGTAGGTTCGTTTTCGTTTCGGCTAGTTTCGACCAAAAAAATCTAGTTTCGGCCACAGTTTCGAAATTCGCGGTCGGTGACAGTTGCGACACTGGGACCAAGACCGAATGTTCGGTTTCGGTTTCGGCTGAAAATTCTGTTTCGGTCGGACACTATCAGAAACTATAGGAAAGTAGGTAGGTATAGCATTTCTTTTGAAAATATTTCTAGCATTAATAAGTGGTCTAAAATAAAACCATATATATTCAAATAATGTCCATATCTGCGCAATATAAGTAGGCAAGTATAGCGAGCGCCGATACACAAATATTTGTTACTATGTTAATTACACGGCTTTACGACACCGAAGATCCCGAACTGTCTGACGCACTATGCGGCACTAACGCGGTAACAGTCCAACATGGGGGACAACATACTGCTAAACAACAGACAAGACAGTCTCCGAGAGAAGTTCTTCGCCGAATATTTAATAAACTGTCGAATATTTGATTCAGACCACATTTAAGTGTTTATTTTTAATCTTATATCAAATTAATTACTACAACTTTCTTATTTATAGTGTAGGTTTCTTTTCAGTTTTAGTTAAGAGTCAGATGAAACTTTATCGTTAATGATATCTTAATTAACTTAATCGTTGAAAGTAATTAGTTTTTCCAACAAAATCACGTGTCAGCGATCTGCCTCTTGTCGATAACTGTCTAAGTTATAGACACGAGCTGACTAAATTATCGTGATCGCTAATTAAATATTTTTTCAATACACTTCCTCGAAAACTGGTCCATAACGCACTACTATTAGGTACAATATGCAATGTAATTCACACGCGTGCGTTTTTTCCCACTTTCCCGCACATGTGCGGGAATGAAAATTGCCACAGATAACTATACCTATACTTAGTCCAAATTGGTTCAATGCCTATAGTCTGAGGTGAATGTTTTTTTTTTTAATTTCAGCAAAGCACTACCTACGCGTCTTACTCTTTACGGCATAAATATTTTTTTAATATTAAAATTGTGTTTATAAATAGAATATCATAGATAAACATGATTATTAAAAACCAATAGTTATTTTTATACACAAATTAACATTTATTTGTGTTCTGAATTCAAAAATTAAAATAATTTTTTTTTTTATATTAGGCTGTTTAACGGCTTTATACCTTTGCCTCTCCTTCAACCTGGCGAAAGAAGAGCGCGAAAAAAAAAGAAAATTAAAATCATAGTTTCTTAGTTCGTGACAAATTTTTTTTCGTTATATTATATTTTATTTCTTCAAAAGTGTATTGAAAAACGTCGTTTGATACACGTGGACATTTGTTATTGCAGTTCTCGGCTCAAAACACCCTCGCCTTGGCTCGGGTGTTGTAATTCCGCCTCGAATGCAATAACAAACTTTCTCCACTTGTATCAAAATGTACTATTTCAACACATTTGCTCAAAAACTGCATTTACGGAGCCTGTATACATTGTTCGAAAGTTAAGAATTACGCACCATACAACGGAACGTGCTGTAAAATAGGTACTCACACCTAAGTACCTATTTTACCGCACGTTCCGTACCACCACCACCATACCCCCTAGTATACGGTGAACGTTCACCGCTTGTATAGCACCGTGCGTATTCTTTACGTTTTTTTTTAATTAGACCAAAATGAAAATCATAGATGGCGCCGACGAAATTTTTTGGTTTTTTCTTCATGGGTGTCGTTTTCGAGGTTTTTGGGGTCGTTGGTAACGAAAATGAGGTCAAAATGAAAATCCAAGATGGCGCCGACGAAAATTTTCGGTTTTTTCTTCATGGGTGTCGTTTTACGTGGTTTTTGGGGTCGCTGATTATGAAATGAGGTTAAAATGAAAATCCAAGATGGCGCCAATGAATATTTTCGTTTTTTTCTTCATGGGTGTCGTTTTCTTGGTTTTTGGGGTCGCTGATAACGAAAATGAGGTCAAAATGAAAATCCAAGATGGCGCCGACGAAAATTTTTGGTTTTTTCTTCATTGGTGTCGTTATCGTGGTTAGTGGGGTCGCCAATAATGAAAATGAGGTCAAAATGAAAATCCAAGATGGCGCTGACAAAAAAAATCGGGATTTTTCTTCATGGGTGTCGTTTTTGTGGTTTTTGGGGTCACTGATAATGAAAATGAGTTCAAAAAGAAAATCCAAGATGGCACCGATGAATATTTTCGTTTTTTTCTTCATTGGTGTCGTTTTCGTGGTTTTTGAGGTCGCTGTTTGTTTCATTACATTTTTGACTGTTTTCTCGCAAATGTGTTGAAAAACATTGTATGACACACGTGCAGAACTTGGTATTTACAAACTCGTGACTATGGTAAGCCCGAGACGAAGTCGAGGGCATTCGTCTACTCGTTTGTAAAAACCAACTTACCGCACTAGTATCATAAATAACTATTAATGTTATGTAGACAGGAATTTTATTGCAATCTCGCTACATATTACTTTTACACCGTAATGGCTATATACGTATTTGCCCTTAATGTTCCTGAACGAAACATTTGTATTATCTGTGGTGTGGGTTAAAAGCCGCTTAGAAAAAAAACACTAATTTCGTAATATTAGTTGTGCTGACTTGTGTAGTAAAGCTGTATTTCATAATTTATTTTTTATTTTTATTTGAAGTAACAATACAATACCTAATAAGTAAGAAGATATTAGGTACAAATAATTAGTCTAAAACAATAAGACTCCCCGAAAAAAACGTTTGCCTTAATTTTACTAATTGTGGCTATAAATTTTATTAAATAAGTTTTTCTGCCCTAGATTTTATTTATTTATTCGCTAATGTGATGAAAAACATTCTGTGTATCACGGGCGGTACGGGAATTACGAACCTCGACTCAAAAAGCCCTCAGTCTTCGACTTCGGGCTTCTACTAGAGCGTCGGTCGTAATTCCTTACTTACCGCCCTTAATACACAATGTACTATTCTGCTTTGAAATATTAGCTTTAAAATTACAGCCGGGTTTGTCCTTGGATGAGTGATCATCCATTACATACCAAGTTTCCTCCGTGGTTCGGAAAACACGTTGATCCCGATTGTCATCACTGCGGGGTATTGTAATACCCAGTAATTGGGTTGTGAAGGTTCGATAGGCAGTCGCTCCATGTAGCTTACATAGGTACTGATATTCCTGGGAACCTTCTAGTTACGGAGATATTGGGGGTCAAAGTTCTAACTCTTTCATATCGTGGCGATTCAACATATTTCTATATCGCCATTAAAAATCGCGGCCGTCCCAAAAGAGAGTGTATAGAAAAACGTGGCAAGAGCGATAATATCGCCGCGATTCTCTAACTCGTGGAGGCGGCCCCTTATACTTACAAATACATTTCCAGTTTGTCCAGAGCTTTATAATCGACCTCAGGACCGGGTTGAAGCGCTGCGTTCCCAGCGCCGGTGAAAAGCGCAAGCGCCGCCATCAGCATCACAAACAGCGCCGTTAAATTGATTGTCTCTTCTAGTTATTACTAGCTGCTACACGAACCAAACCTCGAGTTTAACTTGACTGTGACAATATACCATCGATAGAGCTTTAAATACCACGTTAATTACAAATTATCTCTTTTACCTGTTGGTTCTCATTACTTTGACGTTATGGCATTAACACTATGAACAAAGCCACAATTTATGTACGAGATCAGGTACTAATGGAACGTATAGACAAAATAAAAAAGAATATCATAAGAAATCAATATACTCGTAGTTTATCAATACCTAGTCATAAACCGTAACTTTAATTCTTAATGTTATATGGATTGACTTCTTGTGTAAGTATACTTGTTTAGTAACAGTATACGTCAACCCTCAATTATTACTTTTGGGAATATTAGGCAAATTAAGCCATATGTCTTTGCTATAGCCTCAGGTCCTAAATAATCATTGAATAGGTATAAATGGTGTTACCTGAATTAACATAGTTGTTAGTTCATACCTTCTAATTGTTTTATATTCATTAGATCTTCAATTAAATGCTCATAAAAATTCTTCATGTGGTTATTGCGAAACGATAATTTTGGAGCTTACTTTTTTCTAACCGTCCTCATTGGTAAATGCTTTCCACCACTCCTTTTCTTTTCAAGAACCGGTGCAAATTCCTTCCAGGTTTGACGGAATCCATCCAGTTCGTCCCACCATCTCCGTCCTGGCCAACTGAAACTCCGATTCTTTCCCTCACCTTGTACATTTAAAAAGTAAAACGAGTCTGAAAAGTTTTCGCGTAGGTATTGGTTCATGAATGAATAAATCAGACATGATAGTTAACGTTGAATCCAACCGTTTCATTTCCAAGACGCCGTCAGTGTGCAATATAACATAACGCTTATTTTTTCACGATGGGTAAAGCAGAGTTGTACCTATAGCAAAACCACATTTTGTCAGTTATACGTTTAATTGCCATTTTGTCGGGGGCTAGCCTAATGCCTTTAACCCGCCATGACAACACAACTCAGTAGGAGTTAGGAACCATTATCTATACATATAAGAAATCTGTAGAAAAATCGTTTTTGTACATCGAAAATATTTAGAAAAAAAATTGCCAGGGTATTAAAGGATAAGCAACAGAACACATTTCCAGCATTTTTGGAATTTTTGTCTGTTTGTCTGTTTCGATGATCAAGCATCACGTAAAAGTTACAAAACCAATGTAGATAACTTTTATACACAAAAAATGTGTGTAACTTGGGGTATGATTTAGTGTTTGTTTCATTGAAATCGGTTAATTCTATCAAAAGATATATGAACTTAAAGTTTTCAAGAAGAACTAATCATCAAATGTAAGATACATTCATGCAGCGACATCTGTTGAACTAAAATGGTACCAATGACTAAAAATGTGCTCACCACATAACTTTTAAATCGACTGACCAGCTTTAAAAAAAATATATAGCATAATATACTTTAGCAGTTTAACATATTGGTTGATAGATGGCGTTGTTAATTTCACTCCATTTTCTGAATCGAATGACCCTCGCCCGTGTCAGTTGCCTCAAGATTGGTTTTTTAACCGACAAAAAAAAGAAGGATGTTCTCAATTCGACGCGTATTAAGCCGTGTGGTGTCCGGCAGAGTAGAAAAGAACCAACCTTTTACACTCACGGGTGTCGTTTATGGCGACTAATGTCTGAGGCAGAACACTTTGCGCCTCCGTAGACCAGAGAATGGGCAGCAGCGTTTTCTGTTAGTCTTTCATCACTGCGATCTCCAATCCGCCTGCCAAGCGTGGAGATTACGGCAAATTCCTCCCATGATGGGAGAGGCTTATGTCCAGCAGTGGACGTTATGTGCTGTTACTGTTGTTGACCACGGATAACTTTTACAGGGAAGTCCGTACATGGTCCTTTTTTTTGTGAAAAGCGTAGGGGTACATTTCAAAGTTGGTCCCATTTATAATTGAAAAATCGTGTTTGGGCTAATTTCTTGCACCTTTGATGAGAACTTTCGACCTAGCTGGAGTATGACTGTCATCGAGTGTCTAAGGATGAAGACGTAAGGCTGTCGAGGCAAGCCCTTTTTTGAAAAAACATAAGTAGATTATTTTAGCGATTAATGCAAATATATCGAAGAAATTAATTTGTTACCCACTTGGATCTATACCCACTAATATTATAAAGATAAAGAGTTTGTTTGGTTGGTTGAACGCGCTAAGAACTACTGGTTCGAATTAAAAAAAAACTTTTAGTGTTGAATAGTTATCGAGGATGGCTATAGGTCATCTAACATCACGCTATAATTAAAAAGAGCGGAGCATCAATGATAAATGTTGCAAAAACAAGGAAATTTTATTTCTTTTGAAAGCTTCCTTTGCGGGTTCTGCATAAACGGTTAAAGTTACTCAACAATCATGTATTAGGGAATTGTCCGTTTTAAAACGTTCTAAAAAAACCGCGATAGCATTATGTCTATCTTTGAAGGTTGACTCACACTCTCTCTAACCCTCTTTCTCTCATGTGACGCAGACGAAGTTGCGCGGGTCAGCTAGTTGTTAATATTTTTCCGTGGTGCTGGGCAACTGGGCCTATTCCAGTTGTAAACGTCCCTTTGTGCCTATTTGCCTTGTTTCATTCTGTCTCCTGCTGACATGGAGGGAAGTGGAAATTACGGTTTTTTCCTACTCCTCTGCTATACTTTTCTGATTAATTTTGTTGGGGGATCCAAAACAGTTAAATTCATCCTCTGGGACTTCGTCGAGCTTCATTGTCTTAGCGCTTTTCTGGTGGTCGCCACTGTTGATTCTGACGCACAGGATTTACAGTGGTTATGAATAGTGTGGCGGGCTTGTCCAATTAAAAAAAAGCCTATCATTAATCCAGGCTTGCGGAAAAATCCCGATGGAAAAATCCAACAAGACTTGGCTCGGCACGGAAATCGTATTTCTCAGGACTTCATGCTCAACAGTTGCGGTTGCGACCACTAGACCACTGTGTTTTATTTTGCATGAGACTGCATTGCCACCTAATCATTACACCCTTATACCGAGAGGTCTAGTGAATTTCCTGTACCTCTTATGGTAAGTGGTCCAGTATTTATAATTCTCGATTTCGTTGTTATTAATGATATTGGCTTTCAGATCATCTTATTCTGGGTATTAAAGGAAACAAGCTTTAAAATATATCATGGGAATATGGCAACGTCACAAGGATGATACATATGTAATAGTTTCCAGATTCCTCATAATTATTTAGGTGCAAGTACGTATTACACTTTAAATCCCGTTGCGTCAGAAACAGGTCAAATTTCAAGTTGCTTGTGTTTATAAGCTACTGTCGATGGTAAATTGTCACAGTCAAAAGTCAAGTTCAATTCGAGGTTGAGTTCCTCGTGGTTCGTGCAGCAGTAATAGCTAGAAGAGACAATGAAGCTGACGGCGCTGTTCGTGATGCTGATGGCGGCGCTCGCGCTGTTCGCTGGCGCTGGCTTAGCTGCGCCGCAACCCGATCCTAAGATCAACTGGAATGCGCTGAGGAAGACCGGAAAAACCATGGTAAGTGTTGTGAACCTACTTCCATTGGTCTATTGCGTCTTTATTGTATTACGGTCAAACTATTAAAATCACCCCGTCATGGTACCGTCAAATAAATTCCACGTAAATAATTGCTGACTCTCTACACTACTCTCTACTACTCTCACTACTCTCTCCCACAAAAAAACAGATGGTTCTTGCATTATTGATGGTTGTATTTGAACAGGTTTTTTCGTTCAGAATATTCATAATAACTCTGCTAATATCCATAAAGATTTTAGTGCTAAAATCCATAAAGATTTTAGTGCTAGGATCCATAAAGAGTTTAGAATAAAATTCTTATACAATTTAGGTTTACTAAAGATCAATATTATTCCCTCAAGACAACGATTACAGTTACACCAATTTTGTTTTCAAATTGTTTTCAGACTTTTCATACGATCCCAAATTGTTGTTTTACAGAAAAAACTCGTGAGTGCAGTGGGTGCAGCAGCTACGGCACACGAGCTCATCCAATCGTTCAAGAATAAGAGACAACAAGGATAGGTGAAAATACCTATAACAGGCAAGAAAGGCCATTTTCAGAAACTGACTCCACACCGTGATTCATACAAGGACTTGACAAATGCTTGGACGAGCCAAGTGCTTGTTCTGTTATAAATAATAAAACTCTATTCAGAATCCTAAAAGGTACCTTAAATACAATATGAATATGAAACTAACAATGTAGATATATAAATGTAAGATGATGATGAATAAATGATATTTATTAATTTTATTACGAACCTTTATTTATTTTGTAATGCTGACTGAATACTGTTTTGAAATGTTATGGTCTGATATACCATCGTGTACTGCTTCTCCTATCCCGAAAGCCAACAACTTGTAGTAAAATGTCAAGTTGTTACCCATCACAGTGACAATAAATGTCTGCCTAGCCTTTTCTCAACTATGTCGGGGTCGGCTCCCAGTCCTAAGCTGATGCAGCTGAGTATCAACATTTAACATGGAGCGACTGCCTATCTGACCTCCACAACCCAGTTAGTACTGGGTACGGCTACACCCCTTGGTAAGACTGGTCGTCTGACTTTCGGGCCACTCTCTGGAACGACTGTCACAGATCTACTAATGACATCCGGGGCCAATTCCGAGGCACGGAGGAAACTCGGTATGTTATGGGTGGTCACCCATCCACGGCAAACCTAGGTAAGCACGGCTTAACCTAAACGAGCTCCTCTTACAACATTATTTGTTTATTACTCTAATGTGCTGTCCCAAACAGGAAGAGGAGATTTAGAATTAATACCGTCAGTTCCTTAAGTATGCATGATTGACTGGCAAACAGCATTCTGTACAATTATCTTTAAGGGTCGTTATATGCTAATTTAGACCCATTGCAATTAAAACAGGATCAAATGTAATTGACGTTTAGTAAGCATGTATAAAGCGCGGCCGGTGTTATGTTGGCCCAGTCAATTTCGACCTAAAGCTGAGTTCCTCGTGGTTCGTGCAGCAGTAATAGCTAGAAGAGACAATGAAGCTGACGGCGCTGTTCGTGATGCTGATGGCGGCGCTCACTCTGTTCGCTGGCGCTGGTGAAGCAGCACACACACAACCCGTCAACTGGAACGCACTTAAGAAAACCAAAGATGCAGTCGTAAGTGTTGCTACAAATATTTATGGCGGCTGTACTCTCTCGCCGAGACACTCCGAGACAGGGCAAAGGCAAAGGACAAAAACAGCCAAGCGAGAAACACTGAGGCTAGAGGGCGAGGAACGTGATAGATTATTTTCAAACTGATAACTATTTTTGGTGAATATGTGATGTATTTCAGTTTAACAAAACGTCTTAATGTCTATTTTTGTAAATTATGAAATGACAGGAACTTAAAATCCGATTAGATAAAAGATACGATTTATTGAATTTATTGTAAACAATTACAAATAAAAGCTATAATGTATTTTATACCATTAGACGGTTCAATCATTTAATTTAAGAATTATTTAATAGCATTTTTTTAAATATTGAAGTGTTTTAACATTTTATTTAATACAGTTGTTGAGCTGAGTCGTAACCTGATCGCCCCACCTTGTTTACGAAAACCGATGCTTTAAAACGGGTGACCGTCCAGTGTGGCGGCACTTCTTGTTGGACTGTCGAGCTGTGCGGACCTTGAAAAATAATCGTAATGTATCAAGTGATCGATAGTTGTTGGAGAAATTGTGTTGGATACCTAATAAAAGTTAAGTACATAATAATTTATTTTATTTGATTTTGTTATTCTCTTAATGTGTTAAAATTACATACAAGACACTTGTCTAAGTGTTTGTACTACAAAATAAATATTATGATACTTGTTACGTAGTGTCTTATTCTTTATACCTTACCCACCTATTTTATGTAAAACTTAACGTAGATTAAATAGTGATGGCAACGTCTTGAAAAACTAAATAAATATATATATATATATATATATATATATGATATTGGTTCTTTAAAGTCAAGCTACTTATACTTATTATATACCTTAAATAACAAATATTCTATCAAACGCTTCTATATACACACTCGCATCTAGGGGGAATAGGAGAGGGGCAGAGAATATAGCCACCCTTAACTTGTAATTTCAGCTATAATCGACTCAAAGCCAGACAAAAAGTGCTTTATCTAACATTAGTTAACGAGCATACAAGCATATAAATACAATGACGTGATTTATCACCAAATCTACAAAAGCATAATTATAAAGTCTTAAATAGTTTGAACTGAATATTAACGTCTCTAGCAAACAACTCTTAACACATATTTGAAAATGTTCTTTTAGCCAGAACAGGACATTTCTCAAGTTCAATTTTATTTTTCAAATTCATTTTGGAAAATAGGTACGAATAGACAAAATTACGAATAAGAACCAGTAGGTAGGTATGTCGGTAGTAAAAGATGAAAATACTGAAAATTTTACTTTTTTTTTTAGAAAACCCTCGCCAGCGCTGCAAGTTTTGCCGCCACAGATCACGAAGTGTTCAAAACAGTCAAGGGAAAAACGGGATAACTTAATTTATTTAAGTGTTAAATAAAATGTTATGTTTTAGTTAATTAATTCAGCAGGCGTACACTTATTGAATAAGATAGGTAGGAAATAATTGTGTAAATAAATAGTACGTTAAGTTCAGTAGGTACATAATTGTATTTTTTTCGATTTGGTATTTAGTTATGTGATCTTTTCCTAGCAACATAAAATATTCATTAAGACGTAAAAATGGCAGAATAAAGGGAAAATACCTACATGAGTCAAGCCATTTTGTTATCTTATCTTACTTCTTACTACCGCGACCGCGACCTATTACCGCGAAAGTTTATGAGGATTAGATGTTTGTTAGGTACCTACTCTTTCACGCTAAAATGGCTAAACAGATTTTCATATAGGATTAACATATAGGATACCTTTCATCCCGGTAGTAGTACCGGGTAGATTATATTTTTTTTTCTCGTAGAAGTCAAAAATTATGTTAATTATGTATAATAATTAAAGGATAATTTTTGACTTCTCCAAGGGCGAAGCACTAACGACAGTCGTTATAAGACGTGCTAATAAATTGACTCTCAAGCCGTAAAGAAAAATTGCTGACTGTTCTGTTCCTTACATAGTCGTTTGATCTGTGTAAAATGGTTACCTTGTGCTACACCCGCACATTTTTGAAGTGAAAACTTCTTTAGGCGCGTTGAGCACTTTTTGGGTGAAGGAAAAACATTAAACTCATCGTCACGTAACGTAACGTGCGGTCACGCTTCGTAGCCGTTCGTAACACTCGTAGCATCCGCTACGGCGTAGCACCACATAGGCATGCGCGGGGCATAACCAGTGCTACGACTGGGGCGGGGCCTGTGTACTTTTTGTTTTCACTTCTATCGGCAGTCCCCAAAGACTGCTCCGTTTTTTTTTTTCGAAAGGTGCACTAGGGACACATTCGATAAGTTACGGGCAATTTAATAAGTCCGGGTACTATTAATAATGGCCGGTCTGTATTCATAATGCCCGACTCAATTGGGCAATGTGATTAAAACAGCATGATTTATTACTTTTCCCGGCCATTATGAATAATGCCCACCCATCTTGGGCAAAGTAATAAAATAGGTGAACTGTTTTTGTTTATTAAATGAAATTAAACATACAAAATTTTCATGAAAAGTTAACAAAAAATTAACTATTGAACATAGTAGTTAAAAAATAAACAGTTAGAAATGTAATAACATCAATAGTTACCTACTTTTATTTTGATAAAAATATTACGTATCAAACACTATGTCATCATGTAAAAATAGAAATTACACTAAACAGATGGTCGGATCGGGCGGTCTAAAAAAGAAACTGCCGCCCTTTCTCCCGTCAGCCATGTCGTCGGAGCTCCTTCGCCTTCGTCGCCTTCGGCCTACGCTTCTCAAGTCCCAAATTCGGACTTCAGGGACATAAAGTTGTAATACTAATTCGGACAAATCATGGTGGTGCAGGGCAAGTATTAAAGAAAACAACTTTTAAACTTTAAAATTTAGACCGATGATGCTATCTCAAACACTGACTAATTACATGGACCACGGGCCGTCGGGCATTATTAATAATGGCCGGTCTTATTAATAATGCCCAGTTAATCACGTTGCCCGTAACAGATACATTGCTGCATTGGTGCCTATACAAGGTGTAAACGGACCCAGATTTTCAATTAGCATCAGTTAATTCCGACCTCATTTTTTATAGGTAGAAAATCCAAAAAAACTCTTTGTGATGGAGCTCGCACGGGGACTGCATATCATCACGGCCGTACTATCCCTGAGAGATTAGGCAGAGGTGTTTGTAATAAACCTACACACGGTTACTTTTAGGTCGTTCCAGAATCGAAAGCCCTAAACTTGATCATCGAACTCGGAACGATTGAGAATGTTTTTTTTTAAATAACAATAAAAAATATTTTAATTTACGTGTTTTTTTTTTAAGTATCGGGGTATAGGGGTTTTTTGTCATAATCGCCACGCTTGGCAGGCGGGCTGGTGATCGCAGTGCGGTTGTTACAAAAGCACAGAACGCTGCTGCCCATTCTCTGGTAAGTCCCTTAGTCGCCTCTTACGACACCCACAAGAAGATATGGGATGGTGCTATTCTTTACGTCCGACACCATACAGAACCCTGCTAGATACCTATATAGCTTTCCACATGTAGTCAGAACCAGCGCACTTTGACTAAGAATAAATCAACAAAAAATATTTTACCCGACTGCGAAGAAGCTGAAAAAGAAGGCACCGTCCTATTGCTCTTGTAATATAGCCGATAGCATAAAATATCAAAACTAAAACTTCGAAATGTCAATAAGTACACACGGCGTCATCTCAAGCTCTACATTTCCAGTATAACATGGCGTCTCGCTTTGTATAGATTTCCCTTACAATGAGAGATCCGCTCAAACTGGTTTTATATAGCTTGATTGGTCGTCGTGCTTACCTAGGTAAGCAATTTATCAATGTACGTCAAAAAGTGTCCACATTGGCTATTGTGTTCAGGACTCAATATTTAAACATACCTACATAATAATCAATCAATTTTGCTCATATTATATTTACAATGAAACCTTCTACTTTTCATGTTTTATAATCATATTAGAAAACAAAACTTCGTCACAAGAAGAGATCTAGATTTCCTTAATAGGTAGAAAGGTCCTAAATACTTTATCTGATCTGATTTATGATAAGTTCAAGCGCCGAGATAAGTACGAGTAAGAGATAAGTACAAACTTTCAAACACCAGGAATAGGAGTCAGGATATTTTCACTACCTACTTGTTTATTTACTGTCCATTCACACCACGTAATACAACTGCCATTCAATGTTCGTTTCACACAATGCGTTGTTAGTGTACAGGAGCACATGAGCGCACTGATATCAATAGGTATTGAAAATTTGCCAAATCCAGTCACAATGGTCCTGCTTATTGTAAGGATGTGATTTATACAGTAAACGTTAGATGAAATAAAAATAGATTTCATATTATGGCAAATTAAATTGTGATTTCATGGAGGAAATCATTTATGAAGGTGTTCACGATCAATTTTATCTCACTATGTTGGTCTTGTAACATTTCCACTACTAATTTAGATACTAATATGAGTTTGGCTTATCATATTTATAGATAACGCAAGAATATTAAATGACGCAATCACTCAGATGCGCATAATTCCTAGAAATTAGCACGAGTTTACTTAATCGTACTATATTAAGTCATTCATCACGATTTTGACGTGTACCATTTAGGGAATGGTAAAGTCCCGGTGTCGTTTTATCTCTGCGTATAAAAACACGGGTCAATATTAGTCTTACTTCACAAGTCATTACCAAGTACTTTCGTCTGTTCTCCGCGATATTAATAACGTGCATTGTGTTGAATATCTGTTAAAATTGTTGAAACCATGAAGTTCACTAAAATTTTTGTAATTTTAATCGTCGTGATCGCGCTTCTGTTGCCTTCTGAGGCAGCTCCCGGAAAAATTCCTGTGGGGGCAATAAAAAAAGCGGGAAAAGCAATTGTAAGTACTCTACAACTAATAATATCTATTTATTCACCAAGGGGAGTAAGGCACAGATTACTAATCGAGTGTGCATTTGAGGCCCGACGCGAAGCGGAGGGCCGTGAACCACACGAGTTTAGTAATATGTACTTACCCTCGAGTGATATATACTGCTTTACACACTTGCATTTTTAAGCACAAAGAAGTAAAAGACAAAATAGCAAAAATAGTAGATTGTATCATAAGGGAGCAAAATAATAGTTTACGGCGAGGGCGTTTTTTGAATCCAGAGCGAAGCGAGGGATTCTAGAGTAGAATCCCGAGCGTAGCGAGGGATTCTTTAATAGAATCCTGAACGTAGCGAGGGATTCAAAGTACGTCGCCCGAGCCAAAAATATATTTTGCGCCCGAGTGATACACTCTACTTTTCATCACCCACTATGAGAAAATAAAAGGCGCCTCATAATTTTAACCGACTTCAAAAAGGAGGAGGTTCTCAATTCGACTGGTTTTTTTTTATGTATTTACACTGATTACGCTGATATATATGAGCTGATTGGCGTGATTATTCTTTAGTTTGATGCGGAATAGTTGCCATTTGGTCTTATAAAAATTTAACATAGTTTGGCCCAGTAGTTTTTAATTTATGAACATTTTTACTTCAGTCGTGTGGTCTAATTTCAACATGTAAAATAAATGCATATCTAATATTTGGATAGGATATTACAACTAAAAATGGAAAACTAAAAAAACTTTTTTGCAAAAAATAAAACCGACTTCACAAAACACAAAAACGTTAAAAATAACTTAAGCTTCAGAAGTCAGTGACAAAAAAAAACTAAATGAATCAAACAAAGGTCACCGACTTCTGAAGATCTGAAGTTATTTTTCACTTTATTGTGTTTTTTATTGACTGTCACTTGAAGAACTCATTTTTCAAAACAAAACCATGAATTTTTAACAATTCATGAAAATTGACGAAAATGCGGTCTGTAGTTCCCACGTTTTTAATTTGATTTCTTTTTAGGGTTCCGTACCCAAAGGGTAAAAACGGAACCCTATTACTAAGACTTCGCTGTCTGTCCGTCTGTCTGTCACCAGGCTGTATCTCATGAACCGTGACAGCTAGACAGTTGAAATTTTCACAGATGATGTATTTCTGTTGCCGCTATAACAACAAATACTAAATATAGTCAATGGTACGGAACCCTTCGTGTGCGAGTCCGACTCGCACTTGGTCGGTTTTTTTCATTCAGCCAGCGCGGCGGGCGGCGGCGCGACTATGGGCCGTCGTACCAGCCAGTCTTTATTCAAACAATATTTGCGTTTGATTTCTTTCGGCGCTGAACACTAAGATGTTCCAAATTCAAAAAGTGGGCCGCAAAGATTATTGCGGCGCACTTATAAAGAGGATTAAAAACTCATTACTGCCCGCTAAAAGTTTATTATAGAAAACACCACCTTTGGGTGCACTTAAAGGCGAACCAAGTCGTTCTTTTCGAATAGATGGGATGAAAAAGCATTTTATTAAAAAGTTATATTGACATTGTTACAATTGTTAAATGTTTTTAATTTTAGCGCGTCAAACAGTTTTCGCGCCAAAAGACGATAAAGAAGGTAAAAACGCCCCGTTTCGCAGGTTATAAATAAATAAATAAAAAAAAAACATGTTGCGCCGACCCCAAGTAACATGGGATAAGGGCAGGAAGATGATGATTATGACGTCATCAAGACTTAAAAAAAACAAAAGACGTTAGTAATGCATTACTACCCTGATTTTCAGGGCAGTAATGAAATTCCATACACCATAACTGCCTAGATTTTGAGAAGGTTTAATGAACAGCTTTCAAGCCTTTTAGTGGGGTAGTATTGGTACACTTACTAAGCAAGTGTAGTATAAAGACATTTAGTATAAGATCCCTTTAAGAACGACCTTCACCGAGCTGGTTATTGGATGAAAAGTGTTTTATTTCAAATTAAATATGTCAAAAAATATATTGCAAACGAACCCGTTTGCAATATATTTTCTGTCGATATTCTAGAAAATTATAGATCTGTCTAAAAAATTTCAGTCCAGAATATATATTTTTTTTTTTTTTTTTTTCAACATTTCACTGGTTTGGCAAATAGACGAATTCCATACCAATCGAAAGTTTGAAACCTGTAAAATATGCAAACGTTAGGTTAACCTAACATTTGCACATTCTATAGGCTGCATAACTTTTGCATATTCTATAGCCTATAGAATATGCAAACGTTAGGTTAACCGGTCAACCTAACGTTTGTATATATTCTATAGGCTTCATACTTTCAATTGGTATGGAATTTGTATAATAAGCAAACCAGAGAAAAGTTAAAAAATATATTTAAACATAAATTGATAATTAATCATATTCTGGACTGAAATTTTTTAGACAACCCATTTGCAATATATTTTTTGACATATTTAATTTGAAATAAAACACTTTTCATCCAATAACCAGCTCGGTGAAGGTCGTTCTTCAAGGGATCTTAGACTAATTTAACTGTTTAGTATGGGAATAAGAGAAGAGTAAGAATATGGCCTTTACCCAGCAGTGGGACACAAAAGGCTATAAAATAAACAAGTTTTAATAATTATAGCAACGCGAACGGCTCAAACTTTTATGCTGTTTTTTTCGCTTTTTTTACTTCGCATCTTAATGCAATTTTTTTAAAGGTACCAACTACCATAAGGCGAATTACACCAATAAATCTAAATGTGATCAGAACATCTAATCTGCGCTCAAGAGCTGTCTGTGTCATCATTGCTATGGACTATTGACAACAAACTACACACACACACTACACACACACACTACACTTTACACACTACATTTTTGTAATACTTTTATGAATAAATTATTCTTATTCTTATTCTTAACTATAGCTCTTGAACGAGGGATAGTTTAACGCTGGTCCTATTCAGTATAATTGATAAAATTCCCACTTAATAATACGGTAAGACAGGGGAAATCTGAGTGCCATTAAGGCGGTTACTCATAGCCTGCTGTTATAGTATACACGTCACCTGAAATTCTGCTTTAAATGTTTCAAAAGGATTAACAATACGGTCTACGTTAGTTACCAAAAAAAATAGTCTTAACTAGCTGACCCGCGGAACTTCGTCTGCGTCACATGAGAGAGAGAGGGGGTATGAGAGAGTGTGAGTCATCCATAAAAGATAGACATAATTATGCTATCGCGGATTTTTTTTTTGAACTTTTTAAAAGGAACAATTCCCTCATACATGATTGTTGCTTTAACCGTTTATGCAGCGCTTGCAACGGAAGTTCTCAAAAGAAATAAATTTTCCCCGTTTTTGCAACATTTATCATTGATGCTTCGCTCCTATTAGTAGTAGCGTGATGATGTAAATTTTCAAAGCAGCGTCAAGTAGGCTAATATAGAGTACCTTATGCTATAATAACTTTTTCACTTCTCATGCTCTAAAGTTCGCCTTTATGTCGTGCGTAGGCGACATAAAGTTCATTATGAAAAGGACAGAAGATACATATTAGTTTAATCCTGTCAAATTAGTCAGCACCTGACGTAATTTGATGTAATTTTAGTAGTCAACTTTTTAATCGTGTCTAAAACTTGTATGGCGCTGATTAATTTGACAGAACATAAATGTATCTTCTGTCCTTTTCATAATGAAATAGAAAGAAAAAGATGCACTGAACTTAAATTTGGTTTAGTTTGTAACCAAGGGAATCGGCACCATTGTCTGTCTGTATGTCTGTCCATCTGTCTGTCTATCCGTCTGTATGTCCGTCTGTTTGTCTGTCTGTCCGTCTGTCTGTCCATCTGACTAAATTAACTATTTTTCTCGCACTCAAAGTGAAAAGTATAGTGTAACACACGGCGCTAAAATTCCATTATAACTTGGTTCCTATTTACCTTGCTCAAGCTCGGTAGTAAAACTACCTCGTATATAATGGGCCATTTTAGCCCCTTGTATTACAATGTACGGTGGCGGTAGCGCAGTGGTGGCGGCCCCGACTTAGGAACAGTAAGTCGTGGGTTCGAGCCCAGGCAGGCGCATTATTTTGTCTAATTTATTTCATCACCGCTGCTCTCAAAACGGTGAAGGAAAACATCGTGAGTTTCCTCACGATGTTTCGACGACGGCATGTCCTAGAACCAAAAAAATCGAAGACATGTGACATCTACCAATCCGCACTGGGCCCGCGTGGTGGATTATAACCCATTCCCTCTCATAGAGAGGAAGCCTGAGTCCCAGGATTGGGAACATGAATAGACTGATGATGATGATTATAAAGCCGGTCAGTTAATTTAAAAGTTATGTGGTGAGCACATTTTTAGTCATTGGTACCATTTTAGTTCAATAGATGTCACTGCATGTATGTATCTTACATTTGATGATTAGTTCTTCTTGAAAACTTTAAGTTCATATATCTTTTGATAGAATTAACCGATTTCAATGAAACAAAAACCAAATAATACCCCAAGTTACACACAATTTTTATGTATAAAAGGTTAAGGTTAATTATCTACATTGGTTTAGTAAATTTTACGTGATGCTTGATCATCGAAACAGACAAACAGACAAAAATTCAAAAAATGCTAGAAATGTGTTCTATTGCTTATTCTTTAACACCCTGGCAATTTTTTTTCAAAATATTTTCGATGTACAAAAACGATTTTTCTATAGATTTATTATATGTATAGATATAGATAAGAGAAGCCAAAATGTGCTTACTGCAACAAAAGAATTGGATCGGCTGACTGAGCCCTCTTTAGTTTTGTGTAATACGTGACTGTTTTCCTCAACATTTAAAGACGTATTTACCAAATAATATGAAAGACGGTTAAGATGAAAAATAATAACGAATTTTTAGAAGTATTCAATAATTGACTTTTGACAAAGACGACGTTTCCTTTGTTCATAAAAAATCATACACTAGCGAGCGATTTCGTGCAGTTCGAGAGGGTTTTCCGACTTGACAAAATAATAGATACTATTGTATTTTTTATTAGTATAATAGACATAACCCTTTCTGGAATAAATTCTCTAAAACTGGTGCAAACCCGTTGGTAAGAGTAAAGAAGAACTATGCGCTCACGCAGATCTACTGATTCGAGCCACATCTGTTTTATACTACACTAGCGGACGTCCCGCGGTTTCACCCGCGTAGTTCCCGTTCCCGTGTGAGTATGGGGATAAAATATAGCCTATGTTACTCAAGGTGAATGTAGCTTTCTAATAGTGAAAGAATTTTTGAAATCGGTCAGTAGTTTTTGAGCCTATTCATTACAAACAAACAAACAAACAAACAAAGTTTTCCTCTTTATAATATTAGTATAGATAGACCTATTTTCAGAAGTTGTAAGGTTGTAACTTTTTTTTTCAGGGCAAAGGACTTCGAGCGGTAAACATCGCAAGCACGGCGCATGATGTCTATAGTTTCTTTAAGCCAAAGCACAAGAAGAGGCACTAGGGATAAATTCAACCAATTGCACTACAATCAAGAAAATACTTAATTATAATTAGTGAATGCAAAGTTTTCCCAAAGAGTTTCCATGTTTTATGCATTGTCTAGTCATAAAAACTGCCTGTGTTATCTTAAAAGTTTGACAAAAGATTTTTAATCACACTTTTTTCCTTTAATTTCCACAGCAATTGAGTCGATTTGACTTCTTACTTTTAAAATTCATTTAAGTAGATAATATAAGTGTATTTAATGAAATAAATTAATAACTATGTTCTACTTGTCTTTCTTTATCACTATTTTCTTGAGCATGTGCCAAACGTATTGTGAGATAAGACATTGATAAGTTTATGACCCTGATCCCTTCGCTAGCGGCTCTTTAGTCAGCTGATCCCACACAGGCGGGACCCGCGGGTCCACTCGACGTAGTGCATGTTTGAATTGGCTATTTCCATGGTTAGAGATCAATCATTATGTCCGCAATTTAGTTACCTACTTAAATAGAATATAAAAAGACTAATCACGTAACCGATACACGTTCTGTGCATAATGGAAATACGTTACATTAAAAAAAATGCTGGAATACGATTTTTTTTTTGGCCTGAAAAATCGCTGTATGTAATGCATGCAAAATATTATTATGTTAACCTTTCCTGCCGTGATTTATTTCACAAATATCAAACAACTTAGCTGGCAGGTGGGACTTGACTGTAACAATGCAATTTAAATCTTAATATTTCGCAAATGGAGAGCTAAATCGAAATAGTACATTTTGATACAAGTGGAGAAAGTTTGTTATTGCATTCGAGGCGGAATTATAACACACGAGCCGTAGGCGAGGGTGTTTTTGAGCCGAGAATTGCAATAACAAATGCCCACGTGTATCAAACGACGTTTTTCAATACACTTTTGAAGAAATAAAATAAAATAACGAAAAATATTTTTGGCACGAACTATGAAACTATGATTTTCATTTTCTTTTTTTTTCGCGCTTTGGTTTCGCCAGGTTGAAGTCTCCTTCAACCTGGCGAAACCAAAGCGCGAAAGCCTCTCGGCAAAGGTATGAAGCCGTTAAACAGCCTAATATAAAAAATAGATTTATTTTATATTTTTGAATTAAGAACACAAATGAATGTTAATTTGTGTATAAAAGTAACTACATATTAGTTTTGAATAGTCATGTTTATCTATGATATTCTATTTATAAACACAATTTGAATATTCAAAAAATAGTTATGCCGTAAAGACGCGTAGTGCTTTGCAAAAATTAAAAAAAAAAACATTCACCTCAGACTATGGGCATTGAACCAATTTGGACCTACCTATACTTAGTAAAAATTGGTTCAATGCCCATAGTCTGAGGTGAATGTTTTTTTTTTAATTTTTGCAAAGCACTACGCGTCTTTACGGCATAACTATTTTTTGAATATTCAAATTGTGTTTATAAATAGAATATAATAGATAAACATGATTATTTTAAACTAATAGTTACTTTTATACACAAATTCAAATTTATTTGTTTTCTGAATTCAAAAATATAAAATAAATCTATTTTTTATATTAGGCTGTTTAACGGCTTCATACCATTGCCTCTCTTTCAACCTGGCGAGTCCAAAGCGCGAAAAAAAAAGGAAAATTTATATCATAGTTTCATAGTTCGTGACAAAAATATTTTTCGTTATTTTATTTTATTTCTTCAAAAGTGTATTGAAATACGTCGTTTGATACACGTGGACATTTGTTATTGCAATTCTCGGCTCAAAAACACCCTCGCCTACGCTCGGGTGTTATAATTCCGCCTCGATTGCAATAACAAACTTTCTCCACTTGTATCAAAATGTACTATTTCTAAACTCGCAATATTTTGGAACGACCTATCGAACGCCACCCCACATCATGACAAATAATTGTATTCAGTTTTTGTCTTTCCTGAAAACTTGCCATAATTTAATTATTTGACAATATTCTACAACTAGTTTAGTAAATTAACGTCCAAATATGTTTTTATACTTTAATAGTAATATATAAATCCTCATAGTGTGTGCTTTGCTTGAATCATCGGGATTTTCCGGGCTTTTCCTTAGTCATTATTTTGGTTTTACAGGAGCAACGTCAATGTTTAACTATCTGCACTTTATTTAACCAATTACCAACATGACTAAATTACATAACAATAATACCACAATAATATAATGAATACAGACTTATGACCAGATGTTCTAAATCGTAGATACCCTTAAGGAGTATCTCATGAAAAATGATCTTCACATCCATATCTGTGTTTAAGACTACCCCAATTAATCTTAAGCCTTACTGACACGTCTGAGCCGAGTCCCGAGGGATTGACGTTATTAATGATTACTAAGTACCTACTTATTCTAAGATACTTAATATTTACATCCACGATATAACATGAACCAGTGAGACGTCTATAAAACATAGCCGCAATTCTCAGATAGCCAGTTTGTTAGTAGGCACCTGCCTAGATAAACCTTCCCAGGTATATCCTAATAATTTAATTGCCATTCATTATAATGGATTCTAAATTTTATTATAAGGTAAACTAACAACATATAATAAATCGATTGAACATTTAATAGCTCATTCCTTACTATAATGACTTGGTAAACCCAACTCTTGATAGTCTTCTAGTAAATTAACAATTACAAAGGGAACGAATGTGTCATATCGCACGTGTGGGTTAAAACGCGCTTTTAGAAATGTACGCTCAACGATCGAATGGAGCAAGTTGTCAGCCAAAGCAGCTAAGTTTATTTCACCTTTTCCTGTGTACGGTTTATAAAAGCCAAGTCAGTTTTACTGTTGGTTTCAATTGCATGAAGTGATTCGGAGTTGAGACACAGCGAACGAAGGCACGATGAAGATCGCGTTGGCAATTGTTTTCGTAGTAGCATTATGTTCGCACGTATCTGTGGTGACGTGTGCCCCGTCCAGTGCGCCGGCACTGACTGGCGCATTACCTGGCGCGGTCACGACTTCCACCGCGAAGCCGTGGACGCAGAAAATCAAAGATGGACTGGTGTGTGGATCTATTTTTTTTTAATTAAAATAGTTTATTGCTGCCTGACTGTTCTGAGTTTTATCAACACTATGTTAGTCGAACTGAAAAGAATATGGCCTACCTAAGTATCATCATACAATAATTTAAATCAGATAACTATAAGCATGATTACTATGATAACTAATTATGCAATTTTGTAGCTTTGTTTCCTGTTACTATTGATTATAAGAAAACAATAATAAGGAAAATCGCTTAAGACTCACATTACTTATTCGATAGAGCAATTTGCAAATTGTTTGATTTAATTTGTTGTTGTTTATACGTTAGATATAATCTAGTTCAGTAGAGGACTGTCAAACCGGGATGTAAAAATATAGAACCTATTTTTGTCACATAATATTCGTTCTGTTTTTCCAGGGTACATTCTTCAAAGGGGCTGCTATAGCCAGTGCTGTACAACAAGGGTTCCAGAACTCTCGCACCCACAAACACAAGCCATCATCAACAGCATCATTAGCGCCGGCAAAACATTAAATTACTATTCAATCTTGTATAATTAATTACAACAAAATACACAAACTATTTAATTACCCATTAGTCATGATCAAACCAAAGTTTTCAATATTTTGACCCATCTATTAAGCTACCAATAAATATAAATAAACAGATGTTATACCTACCTCAAATTGTTATTTTCAATATCCAATTCAATAATCCCCGATATTAAATGCTGAGTTTATTATTAAACTAGCTGATGCCCGCGGCTTCGCCCGCCCGCAAATTATATCCTCCAACCTTCCTCTTTAATCACTTTATCTATTAAAAAAAAAACCGACTTCAAAAACACGAAAAAGTGTTTTTTTTTTTTTTTTTTTTTTTTTAAATAACTTTAGCTTCTGAAGTCGGTGACTTTTGTTTGATTGATTTTTTTTGTCACCGACTTCTGAAGCTAAAGTTATTTTTCACTTTTTCGTGTTTTTGAAGTCGGTTTTATTTTTTGCAAAAAAAGTTTTTTATTTATCCATTTTTAGTTGTTCCCAAACAAATATTTGCCATGAATTTATTTGACATTGTTACCAATACATGTCATGGTAATAGGCGTGGTCACACGCAGCGGTGGCCCAGTGGTGGCGGCCCCGACTTATGAACAGTAACTGGTGGGTTTGAACCCTGGCAGGCGTATTACTTTGTGCAATTTATTTCATCACCACTGCTCTCAAAATGGTGAAGGAAAACATCGTGAGGAAACCGGTATGTCCTAGTACCAAAACATTCGAAGACATGTGACATCTACAAACCTGCACTGGGCACGCGTGATGGATTATAGCCCATTCTCTCTCTTAGAGACTCCTCTATGTCCCAGCAGTGGGAACATTAATAGGCTCATGATGAATAGGCGTATCCCTAATAATTCACCCTCCGCGCTAACTGTCGTATCTAGCAAATCATAATTTTTCAGGGCAACAGTTTTTCGGTCGGACGCTACAATCATGTTACTGTAGTTGCGTTGGCTGTGCCTTTATTTATGAATTAATTACTTTTTTCTATTGCTCTTGGCTTACTCTTTAAGTTAGTAGTTGCCCTAAAGCCCTAAGGTATCTATTTATTTATTTATCTACAACCATGCTATAAATCCTCTATAAAGGTATCTGAAACAGTTAGCTTATGGCCAACATTAAAACAGCCAGTGTCATCATAACCATTATAACACCCAAACGGGTGTTATAATGTTGTACTGAATTTCATTATGCAACTCGTTTTAAAAAAAGAACATCGAATGTGGTAGTGAATCGAACGTCTAGCACGTGCAATTCACTACCACAGCGCCGTAATTAAAAAAAAAACTTATAGGTTAATTCGAATTCACGTCGTATCCCGCCATTTTTGTTCGACATTTGGATATTAGTATTGCAATATAATTAAAGTATTTCATTTTGATTTCTAGATAAGTAGATTTCTTATCTAATCAGCTTGAAAACAGTATTTTTGAAATTGCTCTAGGACTTGTAGTTTTTGAGCTACAGGTGTTTTTATCGGATCGGGCAGAAAATGTTTTGAAAACTTGCAAAAATTTTTGCATGTTAGCGTTTGGGGTATTTGCAATTTTGCGCGCTTAGCTGCGAAGTGGTTATGTACTTTGTTGTTTACAAAAATGAGTGATACAAGCTTTGTGAATTTTGATAATCGAACAATCCAAAATGTAAATAATTATATTACTACCTATACACGGTTTGTTTATTTATTAAATACAAGCAATTAAACTTTCCATGAATTTACATAGACTTCTTAGAACACTGCAACACCCTATGGTTTCAGAACCTTTTATGGAGGATTCATATCATGGATGTAGATAAAGTCTTGTATGCAACTGTACATAATTAGGTATTAAAACACTCATGTGATACTATTATCACACTCGGCTTCGCCTCGTGTGATAAACCCACATTCGTGTTTTAATACCCCTCATTATACAACAGTTGCATAAATAACTATTATATTCATTTGAAGCAGATACGTCACTCTGTGAGAACTTTGTTTTTCAACTTGTGTCTGTTACGACGTGATTGTTTGGTATAAAAATATAAATGAAACTGTTTTAATATCTTATAAATTTATTAAAAGTAGTAAAAATTTCTTTCGTAAGCATACAAAGGTTTTGGAAGTTACAAAAAATAATGTTTTAACATTTTTGGCAATTTAGCTGTGTACTTTATGTATTAAACTATACCTAACTAATGAGGAATTGAGACTTAACCTTCTTTCAAATACATTTTAATTATTTAATACATCAAGCTTATACTTATGCTTATAATAATGTACCTACTTAATGCTAAGCAGGTATACATTTTGGGTTTGTTCATAGCAACTAAGTCTTAGTTACTATATCACAATCATAGTCTTTGCAACAATCATCAACTGCCTAGCTTTTTCCCAACTATGTTGAGGTTGGCTTCCAGTCTAACCGGATGCTGCTGAATACCTGTATTTTACATGGAGCGACTGCCTATCTGACCTCTACAAGTCTTTGCAAAAATATTAGTCTATAATTGGACTTAAAGCTCAACACACAGCAACCAGCTCGCAGTCGTTCAGCTCTTTTAGGATTAAAGCGGTCAGTCTATAGTCTTATTTATTAAACATAGGAACTAGAATTAAGTTTATAATTATGTTATTGGTAAACAACGTCTTAAACGTAAGAGCTAAATTATATAGACAATCAGCTAGTAAAATCAACAGTAAAGTAATGAAAAAGGTATCATGATATTAGTAATTAGTGAGAAAGTGACGTATAAAATGCCACATGCTCCGGCAACTTAATGAACACAGAGAGAAAACAGAGACCTGTCTCCTAAGAGAAAGAGAGCGTGGAATCTCTTCTCCGTGGCTATTCTTAAAAAATCTTTTCGGATTCAGTTTTCTTAACAGAAAATTCCATCATTTCTGTCCAGTTCAAGCATCGGTCTTCATCCCCTTTTCGGATAGAAAGCATCCTAAAGTCGGCTTAAAGTTTTTTTTTAATCGACGAAATCAGTGTATGTGAGAACATTCACTAAGTACGGTTTATTTTTTCGTGCCAAACTAAAAATTGGAGGTAGTTTGTGAAATTGTACGCCGAAAGACGACGTTTTTAAAAAACAGCATTTTCATTGCTAATAAATAGGCAAGCTTATGACTTGTTGGAGGTCAAATATAGCACATTGCATTGTGGTTGGGTTTTGCTGTGAATCTGTGATGCTAGTTTACATTTATTTCTTTCTGATCTAAACAAAGTCTTCTCCTGTTGGTGCTTCCTATACTTTTCGCAAATCTTTAATTTCTCTTCTTCAGAACCTTTTATATACGTCATGCGCAAAATGCACTGATCTTTTTTTGGGTGGTGGAAAGATCACTTCTTGGATTTAAAAACCCTTTTGTATGAAGAAAAGCTGGGCTTCACGGAACTATTGTTAATCTCTTCTTCAAAAGTGTGGTACATCATCATCATCATCGCAGAGACGCGACCTGTTACTCTACGAAGAATTGATAGACTGAATAGATTTGATTCACTGCTCATTCAATGTCCAACCGCCCCCGCACCCTATACCCCGTGCATACCACAGTGTGACTTAATGGTATGGCAATAAGATTCATATTCGTAAAAAAGCTTTGATCTCTAAACAACGTAAATGCAAAAAAAATTGAAAACATTGTTGAAAAAAATTCGGGCTAAGTGCCCTATGTACATACAATTCCGTAATTTTGCATCGGGACGAAAAAAATAAAATCTTACTAACTGTAGTATGTTCATACGACAGGTAGTGAGAATATTTTTTCCCTCCTTTTGCACATACGCTAAACAAAATACTTGGCTATCCTCTAAACGGTAAACGATACAGATACGACGACTAGAGTGAACTTTTCGAAACAACGTTATGAACACGTAGGTAATGTCAGTGTAGATACGACAGTTTGTGAGATACGACAGTTAGCGGGGAGGGTGACGATAATATATGGAATGCGGAGCGGGAGGGAGTGTCAGACTTTTACTGACTAAAACCCATCCATGTTCCTTCTTAGCCCTTTGTGTTCTGGGGCCACGGTATCTCTTTAGAACAGTCCCTTTTGCTGACATCTCTTTGAGGCGCGCGGGGAACACGAACGAACTGTCGAAATCTGGGTGTATTGTACACATCTGCGTACCCCCTCAGAGCATACAGGCGTGATGTTACGTCATTTGAGGCGCACGCGGAACACGATCGCGCCAACTTAACATACCTAACTTTCAAAATCTGGGTGTATTGTACACATCTGCGTACCCCCTCAGAGCATACAGGCGTGATGTTACGTCATGATGTTGTATAAACAATAAACATCCAAGCGATTGCAACATTCACGGCACATTTGCCGTCTATTTTTGAAGAGTTCCATTGTATATCTCCGAAGATCAGCATTAGATGTTCACATAATTTAAATGGGACCACACGGAAAGCACTAGCTTTCAAATAAAAAGAATGAAAGAATCATCAAAATCGGTTCACCCACTCGAAAGTTCTGAGGTAACAAATACAAAAAAAAAATACAGTCGAATTGAGAACCTCCTTTTTTTGGAAGTCGGTTGAAAAAACCCGCATCAAAATCCGTTGCGTAGTTTTAAAGATCTAAGCATACGTAGTGACAGACGCGACGGGCGACTTTGTTTAATAATATGTAGTGATTAGGTTAGAACCTAAGTTTTTTAAAGTTGAAAAAGTACGAAAAACCCGCACAATGTACATGGAGGAAAAACTCTTAAACTTTTTTTCAAGAGAAACATTAAGTACTTTATTTTTACACAATGTTCACGGCTATTGTTAAAGTTGAATAAAAGAGCATCATCAGCCGTCGTGAACAAAGATACGCGCATTGTGTACAGTTTGCCGACATATATCAAAAGTTATGAAAGACGTGGACACTGGACGGCGTCTGGTGAAACAGGAGACGGTCTACTAACAACTGGACTGTGGCCAACAAAGGAATGAAGCCGACACGAGGTGCCGCCCACTACACTTTGTGTTCACAAGTATTGATCGTTGCTGGTCTATATTTATCACTAATGTTTTATATATTAAAACTTAACTTAATTCATTGCCTTGTTGGTCTAGTGATCGCAAACGCGACTGCTGAGCATGAGGTCCTGGGTTCCATTCCCTGGTCGGGCAGTGTTATTTGGTTTTTTCAAAATTCCTGAAATTTAGTAGCAGCCATGGAGTCTGAATTTGTCCCCGGTTGATGGCAATAGGCTCGCCCCCTATTACATGGGACTTAAAACATAAATGTGGGAATACTAATGGGTACACCTCTGCCTAACCCTTCGTGGATTACAGGCGTGGTGTTATGTTATGTAATATTAAAACTTCTAGAAAATAACATACTAAAAAGCTAAAAATGTACACATTGTGGGCTTGGAAAGTCATTGTAATGGAGCAGTAATCACTGTTAGAGTTACAGAATCAAGTAATTAACTTAACAACTCTTACAGATATTCGTGAAAGGTTACTTTTAAGAGGATTCTCTTGATTATGGTTAAACAAAATAAAAAATAAATATTGCTAGACATTACACACAGCGCCATCTAGTGCCATTATAGTGACATTATAAATTATTGTATTTAATATTTGCATGCCTTTGTTGGCAAACGTGATGATCTGTATTTATACTTATTTTAACATCTCTTGCATGCTGATAATTTGTATGTATTGTACTCATGTTAGTGTAAATAAATAAAATATTATGATTATGAGTGCCTCACTAAGCAACGAGGCTTGTGACGGACGTGTGAAACAAATACATTCTTTTTACTTTTTAAGAAGTGGTACGAAGTAATTTTTAAATTTTACTTTACTTATAACCTAAGTGTTCTTAACAAAGAGAACCAGTATTGCATTATTCTTTGCATTATCTGCCAGGCTGCACTACATGCAGCACGCATGCGTACGTACTGCGTACGTGCATGCGTACTGCATGCTGCATACTTGCTTGTATACTTTCTTCTAGAGTATTTTTAGTGAGAGTTTTTCTTATATTTCTCTTTGTTCATTCGTGTAGATTAGGAAAATAGGAAACAAATACACGTGTAAATAAAGTGTAACAGGAAAATGAAACGCTTCGAAAATAAACGCTAAGAGAACCATCTAAAAAATACACCACGTTGTTTAATTTTGGTCTCTATTTATTTTGTATGGTAAGTAGGTACTATACATACAAAATGGTTTTACAAATTAATCAATAAGGACGTGTTTACAATGGAAAAAGAAAAATCTTCTATTGTTCTTAAAAATAAATAATTTTAACATGGGAGCATAAACTACTTCTTCACTACCGAACTCTCTAAGTCATTCTTCTTACAAAGAAGAGAATTACGTTTGTTGATGAGTGCTTCTAGAATCTCTGTAAGTTCCTTTACTTTTTTCTCTAAATCAGTTTTCCCTCTGAAATATTATAAAATAATATTGAGTGACTTTTAAGTAGATAGGTAAATCAGACGTGCAGGAATTGTAAAAGAAAAGATTGTTGAAATACAGATTTGAAACGATAGACATGACTGTATGTGGCTTTTATAGCAGTGATAGCCTAGTGGTGTGACGTCGTCGGACCGCTAAAGTCTAGCTCTCGAGTTTAAACCCAAGACACGCACCTCTTATTTTTCGGATTCATGCGCGTATTATATAATTATCACTTGCTTCGGTGAAGGAAAACATCGTGAGAAAACCAGCATGCCTGAGATACCTATTTATTGACGGCATGTAAAGTCAAGTCAGAGGTCCATGGGCGGCATAAAACTCCGACACCACGTTAGGTACTAACCACACGATAAAGAAGAACAATTGAATGTTAGATGGATTAAAGGTTTTGTATATCACATTTTTTCTTGTATTTGAGTGTTTAAAGAGTCTAACACTCAATGCTAATTCCTAATATCCATGGTCATTTCTAAACCATAATCACACATCTAAACTGAGATTTGATGTATGATTATGGTTTAGATATGGCCACAAAATAAAAATAAAATATGCCCGAGAAAGTTTGAATATTTCTTTAGCGAGCGCTCAAAATAAAAATCATTTTTTTTCTTTTATTTGAGTGTTAGACTCTTAAAACACTCAAATGCAAGAAACATTGTGATATACAAAACCTTTGATTATTTCTCAAGGGAGCGCTTAATTTTTTTTTTTTTTATTTGAGTGAGACTCTTAAAACACTCAAAAACAAGAAAAAATCTAATAGCCCTCTTAACCACAGTTTTTTCATTCGTTACTGAAAATTCATCAATCGCAAAAAAGACCCTAACTAAGACCAATTGTTCTGAAAACAACACAACTGTTGTTTCACAATATCAAACAACAACGACAGTCTCTATTCATAAGAAAACCCGAATAAATAAGCGACCCTTTGTGGGTTTCGCTTTTCTGTTTAGGTAGCGATTGTAAATGAAGCAAATGGCGTTTTTAAAAGGAGTCTAGGAAAAACAAAGTGCGCCATATGCCGCTTAGCGAACCTTTTCTAGAATATGTAATGACCGATGAATTATTAAAAGGCTACTTACATTATCGTGAGAATATCTTCGGGGACCTGTGGTTGAAGCAATTCTAGTTGTGACTTTAATTCATCAACCATGCTTTGACGTTTCTCTAGTTCATCTTGCAGTTGTTTAATAGTATTGTTGACAGTTTCTGTCTTCTTCTTGGTTTCTTCTTCATTCTAATTTAATGTGAAAACAGGAATTAGTTATTTTTTTAGTTAATTTTAATTTTATGGTTAGTTTAGAGGAAATTCTATATGTATATTGTTGCACTGAATCTCACGTTGGAATGTGTTGCGGTGTTATGGTGAAATTTCAATTATTTATATGTATTCATATAAATAATAAATAGTAACGAAAGAAAACCTGTACATTGAGAATTTTCGAGAAAAAAATTAGTGGCTTTTATTATAAAAACGTAAAGTGACTTTTTAGAATTTTTGTCTGTTTGTCTGTGTGTATGGTACGGCTTCACGCGAAAACTACTCGATAGATTGAATTGAAATTCAGCTAAAATGTTCTTTGTAAACCAAGGAAGGCTTTAGGCTACATATTATCACGCCGTATGTTATGGGAGGTAAGCAATATTGATTTTAAAAGGTTTTTGTTTGTTTTGAATGCACAAAATGACATGTTATTTATTTATTTTTATTTTATGTAGTTAAAATAAATCAAATATAAGATACACGCAGCGACATCTGTTGTACAAAAATTGTACTAATAAATAAAAAATATGCTTACAAGATAACTTTTAAATCGACTCACCGGCTTTAAAACAAGTTACGATAGCTAAACATACTCTAGATTAGTCTACATAACGCTGTTTTGAAAATCGACATTGACGCAGACGAAGTTGCGCGGGTCAGCTAGTAATAAAATAAAATACGTACGTAGTATCCACGTGTCTTTCTGAAACGATCCGCTATTTCTTCTAGCTTGTCTTCATACTGCCGTCTGTAATTTTTTTATTTTTATAAATTCTTATTGTAGGTGTGAAGAATGCATTGTACTAGTGGGACACCTATATCATAAATGAAATACTGAATTAAGCCTGTTGTAATTCAAAAGACTAAATAATAGAATAGTTTCGTTGAGAAAAACGTTGAACCATTCTAGGTAAATAAGTATATGGAGTTGCACAAAGGCGGGATGCGTTTGGCACTATTGGATATTGCGGTCGTAAGCAGAGATGCTGATCATGCGCGTTAACCAGCTTATGCAATATCTTGGCTGAAGGATGTTTTCAAAAGATGCAGAACTGGGCAAGGTTACTCCGATTTGTTTTAGAGTGTTATGTGAAACAACTAAACACAATCACTAAATCAGGCAGTCCCAGTGATATTCTAGTAAACAGATATGTTGTGAGCGCGCATTCGTGAAGACTCGAAAATGAGCTGCGGAACAGTTTTTTCGGTTGTTTTGTAGGTGTATAACATAATTGTGTTTATTAGAGTATCATTGGGCAGTCCTTAATGTAGACGAGAAAGTATTTCAGTGTCATGTACCACAAATTGTACATAGATCATTACTTCGGCACCGTCAAATCTACCTTCTTTCATCGAGGCCAAGTAAGCTTCATAGTTTTTTAATTTTATTCCTGTTTTATAAATCATTACTCTTTAGAGGTATTCGAAGTGAAGGAGACAACGAAAATCAAGAATAGGGTGTCATTCAATAGAAAACCACTGAACCGTTTTTATTCGTACATTCGGAGACACTGAGTCTTTTTTGTCCTGTTTGTAATTACAGATTTCATTAATCTTAAGATGAGTCAAGATTGATATTCAAATCTGTGTGCCTCGCAAGCGCGAGTCCTGAGTTGTTAGTTGGTTTTTGTGTTCGATTCCCGTGTCGGGTGAAAAGTGGTACTTATTGTGTTTTTCCATTAGAAATTTGTCAGTAATAGCTCGGAGTTTGGACCAACCAGTCTTACCAAGGGGTATCGTATTACCCAATATTAACTGGGTTGTGGAGGTCAGATAGGCAGTCGCTCCATGTAAAATACTGGTATTCAGCAGCATCTGGTAAAACTGGAAGCCGACCCCAACATAGATGGGAAAAGGCTAGGCTGAGCTCGGAGTTTGGAACTGTTGTAATATTGGAGGGTATATTCTTCGGAAAGCACGTTAAGCCGTCGGTCCTGC
Organism: Xestia xanthographa; assembly: GCA_905147715.2. NCBI lineage: Eukaryota > Metazoa > Arthropoda > Insecta > Lepidoptera > Noctuidae > Xestia > Xestia xanthographa. The sequence goes on along the minus strand of LR990659.1, from coordinate 14,827,684 downwards.
GCCTGATTTCTTTCCGATCGGGTCGGATTGCCGTCCCATTGGACTATAAACTCACCAATATCTCCCGCGGCGATGGATAATGTCCGCCGAGATTGACAGCCGTGACTTTTGCAGGAAAATAATTAATAATCTCTCTTTCGACTGCCACCCTAACATAGCCTCAATAGGCAAAATAATCTAAATTGAATGCCACACAAGCGTTTAAGTACCCCAGCTAGACCAAAGACCTACTTACTCAAGAATCAAGATATACACACTAAACCGTAGTCTGAAACTAATTAAATCTTGTGATTGCCAAAACTCCTAAGGCCAAAGGCTTTAAACTTACATGAGGAGTTCTGTTTCCTGAGTTTCTTGCTTCAGAGCACTAGCCAGTTTACGTTGAGTGTCCCGAGCTCGCTCTACGCTTTTGGTAATATCATCGCTCTGATGCTTCAACTGCATACGCTTAGCAGTTAGTCGGACTGCAACAAATAGCTCACATATAGTTACTGCCAGATAAGATCGCAATAGCGGTCATTGTCATCCTTCGTAGGAAGCAAAACAAATGAACCATATATCGTTTTTCATTAGAAAAAATAAAAAAATCAGACAAATTGAAAACCTCCTCTTTTTGGAAGTCGGTTAAAATGTTGAAGATCACGATAGATGACGATTCAAGACTTGAACAGGCTTATTTTTAATTTTATTTATTTTAATGTAGGCGTTTCAATGACCGCTATTGCGATCTTAACTGGCAGCAACTATAGAATGATTTGTAAAACAGCCACGAGTTGGCTCGTTTTTTACACGATTTATAATAGGTTCACTTGTATGTTTGTTTGTTTGTTTGTATGTTTGTAACCGACTTCTTAGGGCGCGATTCTGACCCACTTTAAACGGCCAGATCTCATTAAAATTTTGCACACCCGTCAAAGACCGATGACAATTCAGGTTTTTTCAGAATTCAACCCCTTAAGGGGGGAAATGGGGTGACAAAGTCTGAAAATCAACATGGTTATTGTTTGTATGGTGTATCGGGTCGGGCGAGATTTAATGTGTAACTGAAATACCATCATCCCCTGTTGGGGTGCGATGGGGTTGAAATGTCTAAAAATCAATATGGGTGTCAATTCCGAGATTATCAGGGGTGCTGATTACGAATAGGGCATTCATTTTGAGATCCAGAAGATTTAGATGATTTAGATAAGATGGCGGATTCGACTTCTATACAGGGTTATTATTGATTTATTGTGATGATTGTGATAACGATGATGATTGTGATAGTGATGGTGATAGTGATAGTGATTGTGGTAGTGATAGTGATAGTGATGGTGATTGTGACAGTGATTGTGATTATGATAGTGATGACGATTGTGATAAAGATGGTGATTGTGATGCTTATGAAATTTGGCTCATAGATAGTTTTTTACCTGGATTAACATGTAGGATACTATTTATCTCTCTAATATGAATAAATATGATCCCGTGGGACAGTTACCAAACTTCACGTCGGGCGAAGCCGCGGGCAACAGCTAGTATTCTTGATATAACGGTAACCGTGATTTACAAAAAATCTTCTTATATACATCAAAACAAAATATTCAGAACAGAAAGCTCAATTATTTATTTTGCAGAATAACATTTAGTAATTAGCGTAGCCTAGGATCTAAAAGTCCCCGTCACAAGAAGCTATAATTTTTGTAAATAATGAACTTCTACCAAGTTACGTAGCGACAATTTCATCAACAAGAAATAATTCCAAATTCAATAAACTCAAAGTAACATACGTGTTATACGAAGCTAACGAGCAATTTCACTTGGTTGGGTCATATGTTAGCGATATAAAGCGCTGTCGTCTAATGTTTTGTGGTACTTGAACGCGTCTGACTTCATGGAACGTAAACATTTGGGCCGCCGTTTTGAAGTAAGTTCACGCTGACGCTGTCAATGATGTCATGTTTTTGTATTTGATCCAAAGGTTGCGAACCCGAATGTGTGTTTACGAAATTTATAGCTTCTCGTGACGGGGACTTTACAGTCGATAAAGTCATCAACTTTAAATAAGATAAACCTTTCGGAGAAGAACCTGAGAAACAGCTACCTCATCTAAAGAAGGCAGCAGGTGCCCGATTTCCCACTTCCCAGATAAGTTACTGACTTAATAAATTATAGTTTGAATAACAGTTTTAAAAATTAAAAAAAGATGCTTTTATAAATAAACCAAACTAAAAATTAGAAAATAAATTTTAATTAAGAATAGTGTAAAAAACTCTAACAAATATAAATGAATAATAGCGTTAACAAGAAAAAAATGTTTTATTTAAAAAAAAGCGTGGGGTGCATGGTGTCAATAGTTATAACTATTTCATTGACAGATATGAGAAGAATGATTATCATTTCTATAATATCTTAAAAAGCACCCCACGCTTTTTTTTTAATAAAACATTTTTTTCTTATTAACACTATTATTCATTTAAATTTGTTAGAATTTTTTACACTATTCTTAATTCAAATTTATTAAAATTTATTTACAATTTTTTAGTTTGGTTTTCTATATAAAGCGTGTTTTTTAGTTTTTTTTTTTTAAAACTATTACTAGGAACCGAACCTTGCACTGGACGTGGGTACCACTCCTTGTAATGCACACTACCTACTTCTGTCTTAACAAACATATATATGACTGCTAGGGAGTTTGTTTCGTTGTTTATCTATTTTCAACTTAAAACTAGTAAAGAAGTGGAGGGCGGGGCGTTTTGTGGATACTTTTAGCCGAAAGTGAATAAATAGCATTTCTTTTTGATTTTTGTATAAAATGTTCGCATTCTTTTTTTATCATAGGTACATGAACCTTAAAGTGTTTTAGATAACATAAATTGTTTATTAAAGTGCACATGTCGTCGAAACAAAAATATTACCGCGCTATCAACGCCAGTCATGCCCTAAATTGCAGCTTCTTCTTATTTTATGACTCATTGAGTACCATTTTGTTTAGGAATAGGTACCTAGACCTACTCTCTCGGTGTGACTTTGGTAAATACTGCAAATTAATTTAATTTCCAAGATCTTACGTAGGTACTGATTACTACTGATGGCGTTACTCTGGTGGCTAAGAAATGCTTTCGCAGCGATATTCATTTGTCTAAGCCTTTTTGTCTTTATTAAGAAAACCGTTGGAATCCTGCCTAGTTACCTACATTACATTACAGCCAACGAAGCGTGGAAGACAAATTAGATTTGATACAAAGTTGTTTCCTTCAGTATCTTTAAAAAAACCGGCTAACTGCTAGTCGGATTCACGCACAAAGGGTTTCATAGCACCAAACAATAAAATAACATCTACTCTTCAAATTTCAAATGTGTGGCCAACAGTCTCGGAGTAAATCGGTTGTGATTCTTTATATAGTGTATTATCTATGGTTGTGATATACGAACGGACAGACAGACGGACAGAGCGAATTTATAAGGGCTCCGTTTTTTTATAAATTTGGCAACGGAACCCTAAAAAATAACTAGAAATCATGTGGACAGGCCTTATTCCAGGAGTGGGATAATGGAAGCTAGTGAAGATTATCACAATCGATCATAAATAGAATGGATCTCATGTCTGATGACTGATTGACAGTCATGCAAAACTTACTTAAATTCCTTATTACTAATAAATATACTTTACCATTTTCAAGTTTCAGACGTTCAATTTCGGTGTTCAATGAACGGGTAACCCTCAGTGCGGTCATCGTCTCTCGGTATTTCTGCTCGTTCTCCGCATCCAACGCGGGCAATGCTGAGCGCTGAAGTGTTAAAAATTGGTAGCTAAGTAAGATTTTGTAATGTTACGATGGTATCACGGTACTATGACAATTTAAGACCTTTCCGAGCCTTGTCAAGTTGAGCCTGCTTAAGTAACTAACTTAAATGACAACAACTGCTAATCTATTAGGAATATAAGACACCGGTAGGCTTATGGCAACACGTATTATTTATACGTTTTCACACAAGCAACGGTTAGCAGACAGCATAACTATTGCTCATTCTTGAAGCTCAGGCAAATAAACTGTTTGTAATGGAAGAATTATGAATGACATCAACTTTATTATTCCTCCATTAAAATTGATTTATTAGTAAAATTTTATTTAAAAAGATAAATGGAATACAGACGTCCTTATCAAAGCTTAAAGGTTAGGTTAATTACTCTTCCTAGTAATATTCTTCACTTCTTTTAAAACAACTACAAACATTAACACAATGGCAATTGTACTACGTAGTTAGGTACTTATACTTATAACATTAGTTTCTGACATTTTGCTATGAATGATAAAGCAGGAGCTTCAATAATAATTGTTAGATGTTTCATAAATTAATTAAAATCTTTGTTCATTATATAATAAAATTCGAGCTACTTAATTAGAATTTAAAAGCATGTTTTGTGTCACTAGATAATTATGTCTCTATAATAAGACATCAATCAAATTATTAGTCCCCAATTAAATTTCAACTCGTGCTTTAATTTTCTGATACTTACGTAGTAAATCTTACCTGGACGACCAATTCATTTTCGATTTCCTCCAAATTGGATTTGAGTAAGCATATTTCAACTTGCTGTTCTTCTGGTTTAAACATTTTCGTTAGTATTAGTTTATTAATTTAACTTGCACTGAATTATTCGTTAATTAATAAAGGCTTTTATATCAACAAAAACAAAACACGCAACTAAATAACAAAATTCGCGCCTAATAATGCATGCTTTTAGTGTTCGTAATTCAAATTTTTAAATATAATCTTTTTTTTTCCGTGACTGTTCCTGTTCTTTTATTTCTGAGTCTTTTATTCCAATTTTGTAATTTTATTGTAAGTAATAATAATCTTTTCACTTCTCATGCTCTGAAAGTGCTTGTTTGTGCAGGATATAGGCTGCACAAAATCACATTTTGTGCACAAGGGCATTAATGTATCTACTCATAAATGTATCTATATTAAGGCAAAGAAAATGAGCCATACAGCCAAACGCAATAAGAAGTTCATAGATAGAATTTGTTACTTTATAATATTTACTTTAATTTATTTGCCTTATGTGTTTTTTAAGACATAAAAGACATAAAAAATTTGATTCAAGTACCTACGGTAGGTTATTTAATTAATTTAAGAAAATTATTATAAAAAAAATATATTTAATAGTAGGCTGTATAGGTCTGCAGCCCAAGTCTTATATCAATGTCGTAAGATTTCAAAAAAAGAAAGCGGAGGGAAACAGCTCTTGTTTTTGCGTGTTTATTAATTTCTTCAATTTATACTACTGTTTTATTTCCTCGCAATCGAAGTGAAAAGCAGAGTTTATAACTCGTCCACAAAACCATTTTTATCCTCGACATTACTATGAGCCCTCGCCTTCGGCTCGGGCTGCTAAAAATCTCGGATAAAAATGATTCGTTTTGTGCACTTCTTGTAAAATCTACTATTTCACTTCTCATGCTCTGAAAGTGCTTGTTTGTGCAGGCTATAGGCTGCACAAAATCGAATTTTGTGCACAAGGGCATTAATGTATCTACTCATAAATGTATCTATATTAAGGCAAAGAAAATGAGCCATACAGCCAAACGCAATAAGAAGTTCATAGATAGAATTTGTTATTTTATAATATTTACTTTAATTTATTTGCCTTATGTGTTTTTTAAGACATAAAAGACATAAAAAATTAAATTCAAGTACCTACGGTAGGTTATTTAATTAATTTAAGAAAATTATTATTACAAAATTAATTTAATAGTAGGCTGTATAGGTCTGCAGCCCAATCCGAATATCAAAGTCATAAGATTAAATAAAATAAAGTAGCGAAATAGTAAAGTAAGTAAAAGGAAATAGTACATTTTGATACAAGTGGAGAAAGTTTGTCATTGCAATCGAGGCGGAATATAACACCCGAGCCGTAGGCGAGGGTGTTTTTGAGCCGAGATTTGCAATAACAAATGTCCACGTGTATCAAACGACGTTTTTCAATACACTTTTGAAGAAATAAAATAAAATAACGAATAATATTTTTGTCACGAACTATGAAACTATGACTTCAATTTTCTTTTTTTTTTTTCGCGCTTTGGTCTCGCCAGGTTGAAAGAGAGGCAATGGTATGAAGCCGTTAAACAGTCTAATATAAAAAATAGATTTATTTTATATTTTTGAATTCAGAACACAAATAAATGTTAATTTGTGTATAAAAGTAACTATTAGTTTTAAATAATCATGTTTATCTATGATATTCTATTTTTAACACAATTTGAATATTCAAAAAATATTTATGCCGTAAAGGCGCGTAGTGCTTTGCAAAAATTAAAAAAAAAACATTACCTCAGACTAGGCATTGAACCAATTTGGACTAAGTATAGGTATAGTTATCTGTGGCAATTTTCATTGCCGCACACGTGCGGGAAAGTGGAAAAAATCGCACGCGTGTAATACATTGCATGTTGTACCTAATCGTAGTGCGTTAAGGACCAGTTTTCGAGGAAGTGTATTGAAAAACAATTTCCATCAATACTGAATGAATTCAAAGTAAAATTAGTACAGTTTTGGGAAATGTTATGTTAAACTACTGTTTTATTTCCTCGCAATTGAAGTGAAAAGCAGAGTTTATAACTCGTCCACAAAACAATTTTATTCTCGACATTACTATCAGCCTCGGGCTGCTAAAAGTCTCGGATAAAAATGGTTCGTTTTGTGCACTTGTTGTAAAATCTACTAATGTTCCTGATAATGTTTTATGCCAATTAATGTAGCACACAGAACGCGTCATTTAAATCCGATATAAACTTATTATTCACCTCCGCACCTCAAACAAGCAGGTTTTGTTGTTTACAGACAGTGAGCAAAATTCAATTTTGCTAGGAGCGTGAGACAAAGTAACTTTTTTTTTTTTTTTTTAATTCCGCGAACTGTGCTGGTCTACTCAAAAAATTCGAAAGATTTCAACTTCACTTTTTTCTGTCACTTTCACTTCGATACGAAAAAAGCAACAGGTAGAAACAAGTCGATTCGAAATTCGATTTTAAAATTCCATTTAAGTAGGCCCAAAAAATAAACGACCAATAAAACATTCGGATACCGATATTGTAAATCGATAACAGTAAACTGAAACCGTGCGAAGCCAGAAGAAAAAAAAAACATTAAACTGTAAATCACGCGTTTAGGTTTTAAATGAAACTTTTGTTTTATTTCGAATAATCGAATTATATTTTTTTATAATTAAATCAAGATGAATGTTGAAGAAAAAAATACGAAGTTTATGATGTATTTACTTATTTATTGATAGTTTTAACAATCTTTAATATTGAGACAGAATACCGCGAGTGTAGTTTCGGAACGCATTTAAAAACAAATTGCGGAATTTAAATTTTTATTATTTTATCCATGATATTCTAGTAAACAGATATGTTGCGAGCTCGTAATCGTGAATACTTGAAAACGACCCAATTGGGTCGTATTGCCTTTAGTCTGCAACACACATGGCGACGAGCGATACGCTCCTACGAATTTAGATAAAAATTGTAATAAATGCCATCGTGCGTGTTCAGAAAGTGTAGTTTACAGTATTTTTTATTGAACTTGTCGATGTTCTTTTCTTCCGAAAGTTGATTTCCCCGTTAGCTTCTTCTTCTTCTTCAATCGGTCCCTCATTACTGAGGATCGTGGTCACTGGAAACTTTTAAGCGGACAATCTGCCTCCATCTATTCCGGTCCAAAGTTGCCATCACCACCTGCTGAAATTTTCTGGAGGGCTTCTTTTACTTGGTCGGACCATCGTGTTGGTGACCGGCCTCGCGCTCTCTTGCCTTCGGTATTACCAACAATGACCAGCTTTTCAAGGCTGCTATCTCCTCTTCGCATTATGTGGCCGAAATAGGTCAAAATACGCTGATGGCAAACTGTAGACAAACGGGTCTTGATATCAAGTTGGGAAAGGATAGACACATTTGTGTGTTTGGCTGTCCATGGAATTCAGAGCATCCAATATTCCCCGACGCGACGTAGCCAAGTAAAATTGATGTTTTCTTCACGGAGGCTATTTGCGGACTGGTAATTTTTTTTGTCATTTCCCAGTTATATATTTCGGGAACGCATAAACCACATCGCGAATGGTTATACGTGCAGCAAATCACATAAACTCACGCTAAAGCGACACGATCAACGGAATCACTACTTACGCGAGACACTTCTTATAGGGCTCATTATTGGCGGCGCGGTGCCTGGCGCGTCGCGTGCGTCGCTATTAGCGACATCATGCATTGCCTTGCGTGTATTTGTTGTCTACGGAGAGGTGACTTGTGCAACAGTCCACGTTACCAAACGCGCAATTCAAATATGGCAATGTTGTTTACGAATATGCGGGGAGAGACGCAGTGACTGTTGCGGTGCATGGGAAGCAGCAGTGCTTGCCGCCACGCGCGCCCACGGCAGGTCCTGTAGCGCCTCAGCGTTGATCGCGGTGAACATCGCTGCGGCGCACGAGACATTGCAAGGGGAGGCAGGGTATATGCTTTTTGAACGCCGCCCGAGTAGGCATGTCTTTGTCCTGTTTGATTCAAATCGAAGTCAATTCACGATAAAATCGAGCATTGAAAGATCCGTTTTCAAAGACTGGTAGAAGGCCCCATCGCGACCGTAGCGCTGAGTGCAGCCGTATGTTCGTGTAACGTAATGAAACACCACAGTTTGAGTTGGTAACTGATTTATTACCACTCAAGGGTACTTGCATTTAAAGTTTATACACATATTTAAATGCATTTTCCCACCAACAACAATTCGCATTTGCGCGTTCGACACCGTGTGGGCCGTGTGGGTCTTCGCAGGTATCGCTTCGTTTCACATGCCGCTTTTTCGTGAACGGAGTTATGCAGGAAACTAGCTGGTCGCAATGCTGCGTGCGGTGCTGTAATTAACGCCGTGTGTGTGGCGGAGATGTCATCTGCGGGCTCAGCCGCAAGCAAAAACGCGTAAAATCGCTTTTCGTTAACGCTTTCATTCATCGCCAGATGTTTGAATTTACTTAGTTCAATAGACGAGAAGCAGTGGCGTGGCATTGCGACATGTTCCGTAACAGTTTACAGTTTTCCTACTATAATGATATTTTGGGGGTATGAAGAACAGGGTGTAAAGCTCTTCATCCCTCGTAGAAAAGGGAGGATCCTCCGACCAGACGGGTGTTATGTCTGGTGCCCGACAGTTGTTGTCGGGTTCTTGTATATAGTCTCAAGTCGCGGATAAAGTTGCTTGCGCGATTTAGGATTTTAATGTGTTTCACGGTTAGTTCATCATCTTTGTCATAGATGGCGCTGTAGTACTTTTAGTCCAATGTAGCTGTAGTAATTTTTGTAGTGCCGCTACAATATAAAACAATAAAATTGTACATTCAACTGTTCATTTAATTTCAAAGGCGCCTCGGCAACTACAATAATCGCAAAGAAATATAACATTTCCCTGGTCTAGGGCTACACTGATGACATCAGAACAAGTCACAAAACAAATCTATAACGTAAAACATGTCAGCACACACAGACGGTAACAAATGAAAGTCATTTTTCGTATCGGTTGGTTTGTCAAAAATAATGGGGGAGAGAGCGCAGTAGTCTCCGAATATGAACTTGTACCGTCGAACTTGAATGGTCGTTGTCGAGGTAGAATCCACGTCGGTCGTTGAATTATTGCGCCGCAACATGCCATAAGCTTCTCCTCCGTGGATGTGATGATGTAGTACTGCATTCGTTGACTTGGTTTACAATATTTTCTTTTGATCTTGTCGATGTTCTTTTCTTCCGAAAGTTGATTGACACGCAAACAACTTAAAAATTCCTTTATTCGAATTAATTTCTGCGATAGCCAAGTAAAATTTATGTTTTCTTCATGCGGTCTGATAATTTTTGTTTTCATTTCCCGATTTCCGAACCTATATAAGATTCTCGGAGCGCATAAAGTACCTCGCGGCTGGTTATACCTACAGCAAATCACATAAACTGAGGACGCACACAAACACTAAGGGCCGGCTGTTGGCAGCGTTGTTAACTACAGAGAGGTGACTTGTGTGACACGCGCAACTCAAACATCAATAGAATAGAATTTGCAAAATTATTTGCAAATACTGTATTACAAATAAGGTGTTAAAATGCCTAGAGAACCCTTGTTCATTCTGTCTATAAAGCATGCAAAATTATTATAAGCAGTATAACATTAAAAACAAAAAAAAAAACTATTCCAAAGCAAGTATCGTTGCAAAGACATGAGACAATATTGCAACAACCACCGGTAGCGAGTACTCGGCTCGAAGCCGTTTGGCCCCCAAGTCCCAAGCTCCTCGGCGCACGGTGGGCTGAAAATCAGCTTTCATAGACTTAGGGATTTCTATTTGCAAGTGCCTGATTTTTTGCCGGATATCGCTTCTAGATAAACACTAAAAGGAATCGTTTCTTATGTAAAACTAAATGAAAATATTTTGATGATTTTTAAAAACAAAACGGCATAAAATGTTACGGAAAATTGGCAACAAAAAAAATATAAATAATCACCTGTGAGGATATCCGTGTTTAACTCTCCGTTTAAAGACATAATTCGATTTTTCATACTTGCTTCATACAAATTTTTCGTAAAAAAATTATAATTCGTTCGTTTTTGAGCAGAATTAACTCGGGTGTCATTTTTGTATATAATAATGACTAATAGAAGCGATATCCGTCAAAAAATCAGACACTTGCAAATTGAAATCCTTAATAGCAGCGTTTTACCTGAAATAAAACGCATATTAAAATACTTACCTCACTGGAAGCTTTATTATGAGATGGCATTTCCGTTTCCCGCCGATTTCTTACCAGTTTTCGTACTTTTTACCCCTCTATACTTCCGGCTCAGTGGCGCCACCTGGTGGTTGCGGGCAGTTTTTAGTTTTCGTAAAAAAGTGTCGCGCCATTTTTGTTCATTGTCTCATAAAACCAGGCAGAAATAAAGTAAAAGCTTCCAGTGAGGTAAGTATTTTAATATGCGTTTTATTTCAGGTATAACGCTGCTATTAAACTACTTGACCGTCACTGGAAGCTTTATTATGAGATCTGTTTGTTATCGCCTGGTGACGCCACTTCGATTTATGTATATACTTTGAATTATGTATTATTATACTAGGTATAGGCCAATGTGATAAAGCATGAAATTAAACAAAGTGTAATATTAATAATTATGCATTTATTTAAATAAATGTTTATAGCAATTCAATGACAGTACTTAAGTAAGTGTACTTTAGCTCACAAATCTAATTAGCATACGAATTATTTGATAAATATGAAAAATTATAAATTCTAATCACGAACAACCAATTTAAGAATATCCGTTCTAGGTAAACAAAATATTCGAAATATTTATTCAGCAATATTAATCAATTGGATTGAACAATTTTGTGACGTTTTGTGAATCGGTACTACTAATTATTTCTCGTCTATAAAACTGCTGGAATGTATTAGCTGATCGCCAATTTCCACGGGCCAAGATTTCGTCGAGGGGCCGATTTTGAAACCAGCTTTTGGAGGCTACAGCAGACCGGGTACTACCTGGAGTGGCTGCAATGCCAGCTTCCCCAAACAGGGTCTTTACCCACCCTGCAATGACTGTACGTGAAGCAGGTTTAGCCACACCTCTTACCGTAATAAACAAATTAGTTGATTTTGCCTCATTACGTCTGTCGTTTAATAATGCTATTGTTCTTTTTATCCAGAATATAGGGTCAAGGATTGAACTGTTGGTATTTAAAAGCAATTTCCAGCCGGACTGCCTATAATTACTGCTGTCAGTTTTGGAGCCAAACCGTGGCCAGAATATTATACTGTTATCAGATCTTATGCAATGATTAGGATCAATATCAAGTAGAGTTAGATCGTGTATTCGCCTACCAGAGCATAGCAACAATAAAACAGCAGTATGGCGTGACGTTTGAAATAGGTTATTTGAATCAATTGTATAATTAGTCAAAAATGAAATTAATACACCAACATCCCAAACTGGAGGTTTAGTGACCTTTGGATTCTTTAGGGCAATTGATTTTAAAACATGTCTAACTATAACGTGTGAACTTAACCGACTTGAAGTTTCAGCGTTACATAGTGTAGATATTACCGATTTATGTAAAAGTACTGAACTATAGGACAACAGCTTATCAATTAAATATAAATCACATAAAAACTGCGCTAATTGTGAACCAGAGGGATTCATTAAGTCAAGGTTTTTATTACGACACCAAGACGTCCAGCGCTTCCAGGCTACCTCGTAGGTTTTTAGAGTAGATGTTCGCCAAGAATTTTTAAGCAGTGATAGTTGTTGAGGGTTCCACGTCTGTATCGCGTCGGACCACCCCCACATTTCCAAACTTCGAGGACAATGTTCTCGACCTTCGGCGGTGGGAGTCCCGTCGACGTGTCTATTAGGTATCTCTGCAGGTTTCTCAGAGTTAATGGGGCCGCGAGCGCTGGGGCTTTGAGATCCGCACGCCAGAACACTCTCTCCCATCGAGGTACTACTACGAGGAATATTCCTGTCGACTGGTTTAAGTGAGACAAGACTTTGGGGACTAGGAATGGTGGTGGAAATATCCATGCGAGCTGGTAATTCCATGGGACACTGAAGGCATCGTGGAACAGAGCTTGAGGATCTCTTAGATCTAGAAACATAATTGTATACTACGTGAGCAGTCAGCGAGGCAAATAGATCTATTACTGGGGTTCCCCATTTTGCAAACACTACTTCTACACAAGTCGGTAGTAAGTGCCATTCTGGAGGTTGGCGAAGGCGCGATAAATGGTCCGCATGATTGTTGTATTTGCCCGGAATGTAGTGTATGCTGAAATGTATCTGATGTTGGTCTAACAAATTCAGAATTCGATAGGTTATTTCCAACAGGGATAATGTCCTCGTACCTCCTTCCTTTCGTAGGTAGGTGACCGCTGTTCTGTTGTCGCTTTGAATGAGGAGAGAACTTTGATGGAGCCAATGAACTTGGTTCTGAAGAGCGTATAATATTGCTAGCATTTCTTTTTGATTGCAATGCAGTGTTTTCTCTTCTTGCGACCAGGTTCCTGACAAGGCCAAATTGTTTAGTTGTGCCCCCCACGCTTGATCTGACGCATCTGTAGTCAGAAAATGAGAACATTGTGATGTACTAGCAAATAATCGTCCAGGTATACCAGGATCCTCATGTTCCATTTTTCCCGTAATGTTTGGGCCACCCAGTTCGTGAGCATGGAAAAGGTTTTTGGAGCAGTGCTCAAACCGAATGGAAGACAAGTCATTTCTAGCAACTCCTGGTTGTATATTAGGCGCAGAAAGCGTCTGTGCGATTTGTTTACGCTTACATGAAAATATGCTTGGGACAAATCTATTTTGCACATCCAGTCCTGAGATTGTAGAAAGTCCGGAATGCGGTACATGTTTATTAAATAAAACGGTTCGGTCCTCACATATTCGTTGAGCGATTTTAGATTGAATATTGGACGGGCAGATCCGTCGGATTTTGGAACCAGAAATAGAGGGGAAATGAAGCTTGGCGAGGGTATCGCTTTCCTTAGAATTCCTTGCTGTTTCATTTTGTCTACAATTGAAGACATTTGTTCTGAAACAGGAGTTTGAAAGGGTCCCTTCGTTACATCTGGATAGACAAGTGGGGGCTTTTGAAAGAAAGGTATGCGATACCCTTGAATTAATTTTAGAACTATTTCTGTTGCTCCCATTTCCACCCATTGTGATTGGTAGTGTTTCAACCGACCCGCCCGAAACGGTGTCTTGTCATTGATTATACCTTTTTCCCCTGGAACTTTTTGAGGAGTTTGCACGTCCTCGTGTACTTCCACGTTCGGGCCGCGAGCCTCGGTTTCGAAATGAACTTCTAGTATTGAAGTGATCACATTGATTCGAGGAGTTACCTCTGGAAGAGCTATGTGCATGTTGGCACTGACCATGGTAATCACCCCGCGAGGGTGGGTTACGACAGGTATGCATATGCGATCCTGGGTCGTTAAATTGAGTTCCACGCGATGGAACTGTCGGTTTTCGTGCGCCTTGCCCCCGCGAGGGGCGGCTACTAGGTTGGTAAGGCTTTTGTGAAGACCTTTCAGTTTTTGGAGGCCAAAAAGCCTTACGGACCCCGCCAGCCTTCTCTAAAGTAGAGGTAAAGGGCTCGGCATTAAATATGTAGGTACTTGAAGGAGGTATTTTATTCAGGAATGCTTTCACTAGTGGATCTCTAACTTGACTCGTTATAGTTTCTCTACGCATTTAAATAGTTTCAGCTCTATGGCCGCAGGCTAATTGCAAAAGGTCTGAGGATATTTTATGAAATTCGCCCTTCTGAAATAACTCGTCAATCTTCCCATTTAAATTATCAAAATTGATACATTCTGTATTTTTTGCCCATGAAAGAAGATCACGAATACCTTCCTGCAATGATTGTCTTTGTTTTAATATGCAGTAGGTTATGGCTGCGTACGATTTGTCAGAATGGGCCAGATGACGTAAGGTGTCATAAGCTTTTACCTCCTCATTTGTTTCCAGGTCTATAAATCCAGGAGTATGATTATATAATTTTTGTGTATCGGCGTATCTCACTTCTGACCAAGAAGTACTACCAAAACGCTGGATATCTACCAACTTCTTCAAAAAACTTTCTGGGGTTTTTGGAACTAATGGTTCTTTAAGCTTTGTATCAATGTCAAAAGTGAAATCTAAACTTTGATGTTCTTGATTTGAACTATCCTCGTCACTAATTTATTCATAAAGTTGACCACTAATTCCGGAAAAAACAGAAGCGTTATCATAACAAGCTGTATCAATGTTACTTGTAGTAATTATTTGTTTGCGAAGCTCACCGATTTCCTTAAAAAGCTTGTCCATCTGACTGGAACGTCGAGCACGTTTCTTTTTCTTATGGCGGCGGCGGCGGTTTTTGGATCGCGCTTGTTTGCTGCCCGAAGTAGACGTACTTGAAGAACTAACACTTGTAGCACTACTGTTGCTGCTGCTACTACGATCTCGTTTGCGATTCAGTCCACTTGGACCAGCCACGGCCTGGGGCTGGGTATTGGAGTTGTTATCCTCCATCACTGCAAACGAATTACGTTTGCAGTGGATTTATAACACTTTACACAGCACAGTTACAATTAAAATATTGATAACGAAAATTTACTGGTATTCAAAAGTAAAAAATTACAGTAGTGATCCGAACGGAAAAAACCGTTAAAAACTTAGATCACGTACGAATTCATAAAAGTGTTACCTCTAAAAGAGGGTACTTACGGTACAAGACTTATCCTCTTTGAAGAACACTTTACACTTTTTACTTAGTTTATAAATTAATTATTCACTTAATATTCACTTTTACGTATTATGCAACTGTCGCGGATGCAGTTACTGCGCACAAGTTGCTTCGACGGAGAATAATAAATATAATAAATATAAATAAAATAGTTTATTGGTAGAACAAGTTTAAGTTTTTACAAAATTTTGTGATTGGATCCTCCTTTTAGGCAGATAGTGCCTGTGTTAGGAGAGTCCGCTCTTCCATAGCAGGTCGTATTATACAAAAAGCACAGCGTATTATTATTATACTAAGACTAATTAGGATTAAGATTAACTTACAAATTAAATGTGTGTATGAGTGGGTGTAAGTTTGTGAGTGAGTATATGTGAGTGAGTATATGTGAGAGAGAGAGAGTGAGCGTGAGTGTGTGTACCTATGTGTATGTGTCAAGGTTTCAGAAGTGTTTCGGTATCATTGTAGGTGAGCGTTTGTATCCATTCCATTATTACTTTTTTACTGTCATAGTAGTTTTTGGGATAAATGTAGATGTATTTATTGATTTTATTATATAGCGCTGCAGATCGTTTGCTAAATTGCATACTGGCAAATAAAGTCCTTGTCCTGGGGACATTTAATATCATGTCTTTCCTTCTTTTTGACAGTATGCCAGCATCATAGGAAAGAGACTTATGTTTTTTTAAAGTAATTTGTGTTATATACAGTTTCCTGACTGAGAGCAAATTACTAAGTCGAAATAGGTCTTCAGTAGGATATCTCTTAATTTTAAAATACATGCACTTGATAAGGGCGCGTTGTGCCCTTTCTAGCGTTAGAAATTTTGTTTTGGCTGCACCACCCCAGACAGGGATGCAATAGGATAGTACTGACTGGACTAGCGCAACATAAATCATTTTAAGGAAATCTTTTTGATGGCCTGAGTTATTACCGGCAGTCCTTGGGACGACGTATCTAAGAGTCCTGAACATCCAGCTTAATTTCCTGATTCTATTGGCAACCTGCTCAATGTGCGGGTACCATGACAGTCTCTGATCCAAAATAACGCCTAGGTACTTAATATGAGGTACTTTGTTGATTGTTGAGCAGTCACAACTTTTGCGATTGCCGTTATTACAATTATGAATTCTTACATTAAAATCTTTACCTGGTTGTGTACGTTGCCCGACACTGAAGCAAATGTAATTTGTTTTTGTTACGTTCAATGTAAGCAAATTAATTGTTAACCACTTGGCAATTTTTGCCAATAATAATAAAAAGCCAATGAACAAAAATGGCGCGACACTTTTTTACGAAAACTAAAAACTGCCCGCAACCACCAGGTGGCGCCACTGAGCCGGAAGTATAGAGGGGTAAAAAGTACGAAAACTGGTAAGAAATCGGCGGGAAACGGAAATGCCATCTCATAATAAAGCTTCCAGTGACGGTCAAGTAGTTTAATGCACTGTTTAAGACTTTCACGGACTTTTCTTTTTGTGTAGTGAAATCCTTAAGTCTATGAAAGCCGATTTTCAGCCCATCGTACGGTGGATGGCCTCTCCTCTGCCGACGTACAGCTGCTAGTGACATCGGTGGGGAGAAATATTCGTCGATGCAGCTGCTACTGCCGGTGACACAGGTGATCCGGGATCCGGCAGTTCGACGTGGTTCGACGAGTCCGGGGTTGGTAGACATGTGCGTTGGGAATCAGCTCTCGTAATCTATAGTTATAACATTTCATTTTGATTTTAATTTTAATGTTGGTTTTAATTTTAATTTATTTTAATGTTATTATTTAAGTAGGTACTATTTCCAATTTTTATATATTTAATTTCAATTTAAGGCGGTACCCCGAGCAAAATTAGCAACTCTATTTGTGGTGGTTCAAACTTCGCTTGAAATACTGTTAGAATAAAGTTCTAATCAGCTTTTACTACGAATTGGTCGTTACGTCAGTCACTGCAGGCCGAAATGTGCGAAATGAGTGGTTTTTATTCTTTATAAAATCAAACTTACGTCTTTTGGAAAAAATAAAACGACAATTATGTTCATTATTAAATTGCCTATCCATTAGTATAAGCAGCAAATCAAAATAATGGTTACTTTACGAGGAGTAGCATTTTATAAATCATTATTTCTCATTTCTATGGTTTCGTTGTGAGGGGATTTATTAAACATTAAGCAACTTAAAAAAATATATGAAACGACAATTTTGAAGTCAATGATATGTAGTAATTTAATGTATTTTTTATTAGTTGGTATTTCTTTTGGATAAAGAGGAGTAGGCTCCGAAAAACTGCTCGCTCAAGGTCATTTGCTCGGGGAGCCGCCTTAACAACATATCAACAAATCGATTAAAAACATTTATCAATCACAAAAAGTAACTATGTGTCGGATCAGGTCATGAGTACGGACGGGCGAATGTATCGAAAGCGCGCCAGTGGTGACATCACGCGACCTACTTACCAGTCTACCCCACCACGGCGGCTTCTACAGAGTCCTGATGTTAACATCACGCGGCGAGGCGGGTATTCTATGTCTGATCGCAGCGGAGTTAAGAAGTCTTGAAACTGTACCCGAATCATTGTGCCCAGTGTTAATGTGTCAAAGTGTAATGTCAAGTAATTTGTTAGACTCAGTGTATCTGTTTGAAAAGAGTAACCGTGGAGTTTCTTGCCGGTTCTTCTCCATGGAAACTACCACGCCGAACCGTGCAATGTGAAATAAAATAGTGTATCGCATCCAGTGAGTTTTTATAGCACGAAACCCGTCTACAGCCCACATAAGCTCGAGCCTAGCGAAATAAATTCCTGTCAATCCCGACATATGTATTACTTAGCTTTGTAAACAAACAAAGCATCTAAAAACCTTGCATATACTATGTCAACTTTTAGAACTATCAACAAATTTAAAAAATAGCAGATCTAATATTTAATGTATAGGTACCCTATAAATTTAACGCTAGTACCTTTCTTTGTTTTGTTACTATACAGAATTAACTTAGGTGACACTAGTTTAACGTAGTAACTAGTAACTAACCTATTGCCGTGACCGAGGAAAACTGTTTCACCGTAATACAGTTTGTACTAGTACGGGGAGCAGGGTGAATCAGTTCTGTGTAAAATAACATCCTAATTAGAGTTATCTAGTTGTTACGACGATAACGAAACGCAGTGCCAATACCGCGAACTGTCACCTGTCAACGTCAAAGAAAAAAACTCCACGCTACAATAGTTTTGACATAACCTCTTAAACCTGCTCTCATGTATGTACCGCTATTTTTGTACAAACTTGGAATAAATCCTGTATACACGAAAACCTCGTAGGTATTCTTTGAAGTCACAGGCATGCTAGGAACATTTCGTGAATACGACGACGCGGTCCGAACACGGTAGGTTCTGTGTACGCATACCTTTAAAATCATCGCCGAACACGTTAGGTGAAACTAGATCGATTGCCGAAAATCGATTTTATGCGCTTGAAAAACGTCTCGAACGCAATCCCGTGTATAAAAAAATGTACACGGAATTCATACACGAATACATTAACCTAGGTCATATGAGTAAAATACAAACATATGGTACACCACACTACTTCATGCCACATCATGGTGTGTTTCGTGAACATTCCACTACAACAAAGTTACGAGTTGTATTCAACGCAAGTCAACCATCGTCGAATGGTATTTCTTTAAATGATTTACAACTCGTAGGTCCGCCTATACAGGGTGATTTAATCGCCATACTGTTAAGATTTCGCGAAAACAGGTATGTGGCATGCGCGGACATTGAAAAAATGTACCGTTGTATAATTGTAGATGAAAATCAACGTGAGTTACAATTAATTTTGTGGCGAGATAATCCGTCTGACCATCTAAGTGTATATCAATTAAACACTGTCACATATGGCCACGCCGCAGCGCCATTTCTCAGTTGCAGATGCCTCAAGCAGCTAGCGATCGAATGTACACCTAACGCGACGCCAGTCGAGTCCGATACGATATCGACACGACCACGACACGACGTCGATCCGGAGCTTGCTCAGACGATTAACGACAACTTCTATGTAGACGACTTAGTCTGTGGGGCATCTACTATACCTAAGTTAATGTCGATTTGCCAAGATAAAACTAAGGTGTTAAGTACAGCATGTTTACCACTTAGAAAATGGGTTTTTAACTTTAATCATGAAAATCTAAATAACACACGATATTTCTAAAAACCTGTCTTTAGGTGAACACGCTCACAGAACTTTGGGTCTAGGTTGGTATAACAAGTCAGACGAATTATATTATCACACTCAAGTTGAACATGACACAGAAAACATTACTAAACGCATTATTTTGTCAGTGTCGTCACAAATATTCGACCCACTAGGTATGTTGAGTCCAGTTATAACTATAGCCAAAACGTTATTGCAAAAGTGCTGGTTACTAAAACTTGATTGGGATCAACCTGTACCAAACGAAGTCGCAAAAATATGGATCAAATTTCTTGATAATTTAGATCGACTTAATCACATTCGCATACCACGTTATGTTATGTGTTCTAACCCATTGAGGATCGAGCTTCACATTTTTACGGACGCATCACAGGTAGCTTACGGCGCATGCGCCTACATACGCACGATAAATAACGGATTAGCTGTTACAATGCGCTTGTTATGCTCCAAAGGCAAAGTTGCGCCGACTGCGCTGACAACTATTCCTCGCTTAGAGTTATTAGGGGCTGTGCTCGGTGCGCGTTTATATACCAAAATAAGACAATCTTTGCGTTCGCCGATCAATGCCGTGGTATTTTGGTCTGATTCAACCATTGTTTTAGGTTGGTTAGGAATGCCGACTAACTTACTTAAGACCTATGTTCAAAATAGGGTTGGAGAAATTCATAAATTAACGAAGGGTTGTCCGTGGCGCCATGTCAGTGGGAAAGAAAATCCTTCAGATTTGGTGTCGCGAGGGCAAGCGGTAGACACACTCTGCTCATGCGATTTGTGGTGGAACGGTCCCACGTTCCTACACGATCAAGATTTTAAAATTTCGAATTTTGATTTAAATTTAGTTCCACAAGACTTACCCGAAGTCAAAAATATTAGTAACACGCTTGTTATAAATCAAAAGGAAAACGCAGATTTATTTACCTTTAGTAGATTTTCTCAATTCAGCCGCTGTAATGAAGCGTACGGCTGCATACGTACTTAGATTTATTGATAACGCGCGCAACAAAGGCAGTAAACGCACAGGTCCGCTCACAGTTGATGAGTTGAGTGAGTCTACTACTCTATTGGCAAGAATTTCACAAAGGGAATCTTTTCCAGATTTACACGAAATACTTGCCAGCAACAAACCGGTAAAAAACGCACATTTATCTAAACTGAACCTATTTATCGACAGTCAAGGCTTAATTCGAGTTGGAGGTCGCATAGAAAACTCGCCGTTATTCACGTTCGATAAAAAACACCCAATCTTGCTTTGCGGTAAACAACATTTTACCATTCTTCTTTTCCGCTTTGAACATAAACAAATGCTGCATGCAGCACCTCAGCTTTTGCTGTTTAATATTAAGGAAACTTGGTGGCCTGTAGGTGGTAGGAATCTCGCGAGAAAAATAGTACACGGTTGTATTAAATGCGCAAGAATGCGCGGGAATTTAGCCACCCCTATCATGGGAAACCTTCCTAAAGAGCGACTAGAGTCAGGTTTTCCGTTCATGGTGTCCGGAGTCGACTATTTTGGACCAGTGCTCATATTGAATCGTAGAGGCAGGGGTGCAAGAACACAAAAGGCGTACGTTTGTTTATTTATCTGTTTTAGTACACGCGCGGTTCACTTAGAACTAGTCACAGATTTGTCATCAAACTCTTACCTTCTAGCTCTTAAACGCTTTATTTCACGTCGTGGCAAACCGAGTGAAATTTATTCCGACAACGGAAAAAACTTTGTTGGTCTAAAGAACGAATTTACTAGGTTTTTAACATCATGTTCGAACGACGTAAAGGACTACGCGGCTTCTCAAAGTATTAAATTTCACATGATTCCACCATACGCTAGCCATTTTGGGGGCAAATGGGAAGCAGGGGTAAAAAGCTGCAAATACCACTTGAGACGCGTCGTAGGCAACGCGCATTTAACCTACGAGGAATTTAGCACAGTATTAGTTCAAGTCGAGGCTATCCTAAATTCCCGTCCACTTACTCCCATGTCCTCTAATCCACATGACTACATTCCGCTCACCCCTGCTCACTTTCTGGTTGGCCGTCTGTTGACTGCGCTTGTGCATGCTGACGTGAAAGACGCGCCGATTCACAGCGTCATCCGCTACCAGCGCCTTGAGCAAATCAGGCAACACTTCTGGAGCCGCTGGTCAAAAGAGTATGTTTCCGAGCTACAGACGAGAACGAAATGGAAACATCAAGGAACTGATCTCAAAGAGGACACACTCGTACTCATCAAAGATGACAACCTGCCACCATTAAAATGGAATCTCGGCCGCATCGTGAAGACATACGCAGGTCGTGATGGAGTCTCCAGGGTCGCCGACATCCGCACTGCCACCGGCGTCACCCGACGAGCTTTTTAAAAAATCTGTCCACTGCCGCCCAATGACGAATAGTCCTGCGCTTCTACTACACTTCACACGCATCATTGAAACCTTCAGCTTCCAAGGCCGGGAGTATGTTACGACGACAACGAAACGCAGTGCCAATACCGCGAACTGTCACCTGTCAACGTCAAAGAAAAAAACCCCACGCTACAATAGTTTTGACATAACCTCTTAAACCTGCTCTCATGTATGTGCCCAATGATATTATAAAGAAGATACGCCATGTTCATACTGAATGGCGTTCAGATATCGTTGCGAGTAATTTAAAACTACGACAGCGATAGATAATACGGAACGTATAAGATAGAAAGAGATAGCAAGCTATCAAAGTGCAACAATTGTATCACTTTGTCCTCAACAATTTGTGCGTGCTAGTGCGATATCTACCTCTTTTTACTATATAATATCATTGTATGTACCGCTATTTTTGTACAAACTTGGAATAAATGCTGTATACACGAAAACCTCGTATTCTTTGAAGTCCAGCAAGAGTCCTAACCGCTAACCAGCCGTAACACTAGTGAAACTGTCAATAGAATAATTTAAATTATTGTGTTAGGTTTTTAGATATGTATGCTAATAAAGAAATTATTATTATCATCATCTCATTCTTATACCAAGACATTCAAACATTACTTATCTAATTATTTTAAATCTCTGTGTTTTTACCATTTTCGTACCACTTGCTCAAAAAAGTGAATTTCTATGCCACAAAAAGCGAACATAACAATATTCATTTTTAATCTGTTAAAAACGGGGAAAGAAAGTTGTACTGAATTTCATTCATCCTCTAGGGGGAGAATGTGATTTAAATTTGGAATACTTACCGAAATTTATACTGAACTATATCTGTGTTTACACCATTGAGTTTGTATATAAAGCATTATACATACAAGTTTATTTTAATTTATTTTTATAAATAAGTTAATGTTCTAAAAATACGTTACGATGTTAAATCAAAGCGACAGTGACAGTGAATTGTTGGATTCCATCAGTGCAAATGCTGCCGCAATTATAAATAATTTGCTTCCAACAAAATCCAAGGAAAATTATTTAAAAACTTATGAAGAATTTTCAACGTGGAGAAGTGCGAAAGGCCTATCAATTTCAGAATCAGTACTTCTTGTCTATTTTGATTATTTATCCAAGACAAAGAATCCGAATACACTTTGGTGCATATAATGAAAACTGAAAGCTACAATAACCATCAAACACAGCATTGAAATAAATAGATTCACGAAATTACTGGCTTTTTTAAAAAGAAATTCAGAAGGGCATTGCGCAAAGAAGTCTAAAATTTTTACGGCTCATAATGTGTAAAAATTTCTTAATGAACAATGCTCCTGACGAAATTTTTCTGGCCACAAAAGTAAGTATACATGATTTAACTATGAATATTTCGTATTCTTATTCTTTATTGCACACAAAAAAACAAAAATACATAAAAAAATGCAATTATATAGCTTATGTACAAAGGCGAGCTTAACCCAGAATTGGGTTTTCTTACAGCAAACCTAATTTTGATGGCGAGATTTGCAGAAGAGGATTCACTTAAGAATGTGCAATAACATTACTAAAATTTATTAATTTTATAAACTAAACTACAAACATACAATATAATATACGTCATACATACATACCTATAAAATCATATATATCTATATATATATATATATATATAAACCTACATACATACATATTGATCATGTTGACAGGAAATGTTCCCTTATTCCTCTCTTGAACACCTCTAATGAGGGGCTATCCCGTAAGGTGTGTGGAAGTGAATTCCAAAGGCGCACAGCACGAACAGTGAAACATCCATCATACCGACTTGAGGAGTGGGAAGGAAAACGAAGGAGAAGAGATGACGATGAGCGACAAGGCTTACCTCTAGGAACAAGCTACTCAAAGCGTTCCTGGAGATACGAAGGAGCCTTAGAATTGTGAAGAATGGAAAAGAGAAACGAAAGAGTGTGAAAATCTCGACGCTGCCGAATAGGTAGCCACTTCAGCTGCTTCCGAAACTCCGACACATGGTCGTACTTACGAAGCCCGAAAATGAAGCGGATACACAAATTCTGCAGACGTTCGAGCTTATTAAGAAGTTCCTCAGTCGCATCAAGAAAACATACATCAGCATAGTCTAGAAGAGGTAGAAGGAGAGACTGAGCAAGAGTAATTTTAGTTTCAAATGGCAGAAATTTCTGAAGACGCTTAAGAGACCGATACGAACAAAACACGGAGGGGGTTTTGTTCGTATCGGTCTCTGCTTACTTGAGCAATGTGAACATTCCAAGATAGGTTGCAGTCCAAGAATACACCTAAATCTTTAACTTTCTTGGAGTAGGCTATAGCGCTACCATCGTATACAACAGGAGGAAGGGACTGATGATTTAACAAATTGACGAAGTATCTGCCACCAATAATGAGAGCTTGTGATTTTGTTGGGTTGACTAATAGTCCAAAACTTTTAGCCAACTGACTGATGTTCTGAAGATCATTATTGATGGCATCGATAGCTCTAGGAAGCTCTTCAAGTTTAAAATGCCGATAAAGCTGCAAGTCGTCTGCATAGAGATGATAATGTGAAGATAATACCTTGGTGACAGCGTTAATGAAAACGGAGAAAAGAAGAGGAGAAAGGACGCCACCTTGAGGAACACCCGCAGAAAGATCGCACCAATGAGAGCAAGCCTCATTCAAGTGTACTGACTGCGAGCGACCCCGAAGATATGAATCAAACCAAGCAGTCACAGAAGGAGATATGTTTAGAGAGGAAAGGATACCTGAGAGGATGTCAAAATCAACTGAGTTAAACGCACTGCTAAAGTCCAATAGAACCAACACCGTAAGGAGTCGGTTTTCCATGGCCAATCGGATGTCGTCAGTAATTTTAAATAGGGCAGAAACAGTGCTATGGCCAGGACGAAATCCAGACTGATATGGACTTAGCAGGCTATTAGTAGAAAGGTAATGCGATAATTGATTATTAACAACACTCTCAAGGACCTTGGACAGGATTGGAAGTATTGATATTGGGCGAAACTGGGATACTGAAGCGGGATTTGCAACTTTGGGAAGAGGCAAAACGTAGGCCTTCTTCCAAGCAGAAGGAAAGGAGCCAGAGAAGAGAGAATAATTTACAATGTGTAAAATAACAGGAATAAGGTCATCAAGGATAGGAAGGAACATTTGAAGTTGCAGACCATCATCACCTACTGCTTTGGTAGAAATAGATGTAATGGCCCGCCTAATATCCCCTTCTGTAACTGGGTGAAAAGAGAAAGAAGTACATGTTGGCAGAGGAAGATTAGAGAGATTGTTAAGAGTGAAAGATTTAACGTCATCATCCAGAGTGACTGGTGATTTGGAGAAGTGTAAATTAATCGTATTCAGGTCAATATCAGGCGTGCTGTCATTCGTAGCTGTGCCAATTCCAAGAGATTTGAGAATTTGCCAAATTTGTGCTGTGTTGGAGTGTTGAATTGTTTCGTGTATGTGACGCCTTTTAGCATCCCTACACATACGACCGCAGCGATTACGCAGTTTCTTATAGAGAGACCAGTTCTCATCAGTAGGGTCCCTTTTGTAACGCCTTTTCGCCTTATCCCTTTTAGACATCTCCTTTTTAATTGCATCCGACAACCAAGGAGCTGGAAGATGCTTCACTCTGACCTTTTTCAGCGGAGCATGCACATCAAAAAGTTTCAACAGTATCTTGGTAAACTCGGCCACCTTAGTGTCCAAGTCATTGCTGTCATAAACAGGAGACCAGTCAATATTGCCCGCATCCTCTCCCAAGCGCTTCAGATCAATGTTCTTGAAACTGCGTAGCAAGAGAAATTTTGATTTGCGTTTTGGAGGGCGAATTTTATACGATATGAATAAAAGATCGTGGTAAGAAAATGAGGCAGAGAGTTGCCCGTACGTGGCTACTTTGTTTGGGTCGGAAACTATAAGGTCTAGAAGTGAGGGATTGCAGTGAGGCGCATGATGAGTAGCGTTGAGCTGAAGGATGTGCATGTTGACAGAAGAGACAAGGGACCTGAGTTTACGACTGCGCACATCATCTTTGATCAGACAAGTGTTGAAGTCTCCGAGTATTATAGTGTGGTCATATAAGGAAGAAATATATTCAAGATTTGTTTCAAAAGAAGCGAAGAAATCAATATGACAGGAAGGACTATAGAAGACACCTAAAAGTAATTTTGCATGATTAAAAGTTATCTCAATAAAAAGGTGTTCAGCAGATTTTGAATAATTACTCGGAGATTGATCGATAATTTTGTAAATAATATCATCACGAAGATATATGGCAACCCCCCCACCACCCTTGCCCGTTCTGTCATTACGCACAAGCCTGTAGCCGGGCAACGAATATTGTGTTGAAGGAAGAGCAGGTTTCAGGAAAGTTTCAGAGACAAGCACAGCATGAACAAGATCTGAGTCAAATGAGGATAACAAATCGGTATGATGGGCTGGAATGCTTTGAGCATTAATATGGACGGCATTGAAGAACTTGTTGTAGCAAGAAAATGTAACAAAAAGCTGGTCGCGTAAGTGTATAGAATCATCACTGAACGCACTGGCATAGCTTTTGTCAGATGAACAAGAAGAAGAACAGGAGACAAAACTGTCATCAATATTGTCTAACATAACAGATAGATTATATATTAAAATAAATAAATACTATACTAAATTATTCAAAACTATTACTAAAACAAAATATTATACTAATTAGTTAATCTATATCGAAAATCCTCGATGCACCTTGCTGTTGAAACAAAGATTAAATTGCTAGTATCCAAGTCATAAAAAAAAAAAAACAATAGTTGGGAAAGTTTCCGAACGAGCAAGCTACAATCATCGCTGTCAAAATGTCAAAACAATCTAATTAAAGGAATATTTTCAGTGACCGACACAATAGAGAAATAATAAAAAAAGGATGCTGGAACGTGATGTGCGCGATCATTTGGCCTGCCTCCGCGATCTCTTGTCCAAAACAGGGTTGCTGCTAATAGTTCATATCTTAGTAATAGTAATTATTCAATATATTTACCTGTTCTTTATCTTTGTTCTATGTGGCCTTATTTTTTGGACTCAATGGTTCTTGCCGCGGATATGAACTTGTAAACTTAAAGGTGGAGGACGTTGAAAATCATTACAATGATTTACTGCTGATTAATGTAAAAGAAACTAAGAATGAAAAATCGGTAATTCATTGTACAAGGACAATATACTAAAATCATTCATAAATACCAAGCATTACGTCCCACCAACATGGAAAACAATAGATTTTTTATAAACTATCGGAATGGGAAATGTACTCGACAAGCCATCGGCAAAAATAAAATTAGCAATATGCCAAAGGAAATTGCTAAATATTTGAAACTTAAAGATGTTGAACTCTACACCTGTCACTGCTTTAGAAGAACTTCGGCGACTTTCGTGGCGGATTCAGGGGCGGATATTACGTCAATAAAAAGACACGGTGGTTGGAGCTCTGATAGAGTAGCTGAGGGTTATATCGAAAGCTCAATGGCGAATAAAACCATATTAAGCAGTCAAATTAACAAAAATATAAAACTTAATCCATCAGAGCCACGACCATCAACTTATCTTACTCACGATGCACCTAAACCACTATCTCCGACGTATACTATCTACAATGAAACGCAAGTTCCTCAGACGTAAGAACAGAGAAATACTCAAATCAACTCATCAACAATAAATGTACCAAACAAAAATGTAACTCTCTCTATCAATAATTGGACCAATGTTTCGAATGTTAACTTTTACTTTTAATTGTCATTATTTTTAATAAATGCTTATCTCATATTATTATTGTGTTAATTTTTTCGCAAATGGTACGAAAAGTAGAGTATTTTCCTCGGTGATAAAACTGTCTTAGTCTTGGGTGAACTTAATCCCTCGCTTAATCCCTCGCTACGCTCGGGAGTAAACCTTGAGTCCTTCGTTACGCTCGAGATTTAAATCGTCACCCGCGACAGAAGACACTGCTTTATCCCCTTGGTTAATAATCTACTATTTCAGTGTTTGAATTTTTCTATTGATGGCGACGTTGACAGACGTCATTGTCATACTTCAGCTTTGTCTCTATTTCTATTTTTCCTCTTGACATCCTCTCAATAAGAGGGAGGGAGCCGAAGCGTTGGCTATTAAATAAATAAATTCAAACACATGTGACATCAACTTACGTGAACACCTTAGTTGATGTCACATGTGTTTGAATTTTTGGTTTTAGGACATTCGGATATACGGTTTCTTCACGATGAATATTTACCGTCCTGAGAGCAGTCGTGATGAAAAGAAATCACACAAACTGCAGGTCGTAATTCGGGCTCACTGGGTCTTTGCTGGTACCTGCTGCTATATTTTTGAAAGAAAATAAAACCGACTTCAAAAAACACAAAAAAGTGAAAAATAACTTTAGCTTCAGAAGTCGGTGACTTTTGTTTGATTGATATTTTTTTTGTCACCGACTTCTGAAGCTAAAGTTATTTTTCACTTTTTTGTGTTTTTTGAAGTCGGTTTTATTTTTTGTAAAAAAGTTTTTTATTTTACCATTTTTAGTTGTTCCCAAACAAATATTTGCTATGAATTTATTTGACTAGTAATAGGCGTGAGCAGCGGTGGCCCAGTGGTGGCGGCCCCGGCTTACGAACAGCAAGTCGTGGGTTCGAACCCAGGCAGGCGTATTACTTTGTGTAATTTATTTCATCACCACTGCTCTCAAAACGGTGAAGGAAAACATCGTGAGGAAACCGGCATGTCCTAGAACCAAAAAATTCTAAGACATGTACGTGATATCTACCAATCCGTGGGCCCGCGTGCTGGATTATAGCCCATTCTCTCTTATAGAGAGGAGGCCTGTGTCCCAGTAGTGGGAACATTAATAGGCTGATGATGAACAGGCGTATCCCCAATATATTTCCATATATAAAAAAAAAGGTATGTTAAGTTCCCTTAACATACCTTTTTTTTTCGGATGGGAAATCATCAAATTACTCCTCCCGCTCTGGGCGGAGCGGAAGGGAGTGTCAGACTTTTACTGACTAAAACCCATCCATGTTCCTGCTTAGCCCTTTGTGTTCCAGGGTCGCAGTATCTCTTTAGAACAGTCCCTTTTGCTGACATCTCTTTGAGGCGCGCGCGGAACACGAAGGAACTGTCGAGATCTGGATGTATTGTACACATCTGCGTACCCCCTCAGAGCATACAGGCGTGATGTTACGTCATTTGAGGCGCACGCGGAACACGATCGCACCAACTTAACATACCTAACTGTCGAAATCTGGGTGTATTGTACACATCTACCTACTCCCTCAGAGCATACAGGCGTGATGTTACGTCATGATGTTGTATAAACAATAAACATCCAAGCGATTGCAACATTCACGGCACTTTTGCCGTCTATTTTTGAAGAGTTCCAATGTATATCTCCGAAGATCAGCATCAGATGTTCACAAAATTTAAATGGGACCACACGGGAAGCACCAGCTGTCAAATAATAAAAGAATCATCAAAGTCGGTTCACCCAGTCGGAAGTTCTGAGGTAACAAACACAAAAAAAAAAAAAAAAAAAAAAAAGTTGTTAGTTCCAAAAATCATAAGTGTAAATCCGTACTGTAGCCACCGATGCGCGATGTCATCAATATTTAACTTTTCTTTTATATGTATAGACGCGGTGCCTTACGGTTATCAGGGATTGACGAAAAGACTTCGGGCATGTCATTGTCAGAGTATATGCGATAAGAGGTGTATTATAATTTGTCGAAATCGCTTAAAGATAATGACGTATATTATAATATTGATGATGATACATACTAATAGCGTTTTTAGGGTTCCGTACCCAAAGGGTAAAAACGGAACCCTATTACTAAAACTTCGCTGTCTGTCCGTCTGTCTGTCACCAGGCTGTATCTCATGAACCGTGACAGCTAGACAGTTGAAATTTTCACAGATGATGTATTTCTGTTGCCGCTATAACAACAAATACTAAAAACAGAATAAAATTAATATTTAAGGGGGGCTCCCATACAACAAACGTGATTTTTATGCCGTTTTGTCTAATTTATAGATAATGGTACGGAACCCTTCGTGCGCGAGTCCGACTCGCACTTGGCCGGTTTTTGTTAGTATAAATGACTTAAAAGTATGTTAGTAACACTTCACTTGTACGATGTTTTGTGCGTTCTTCTGGAATTTGTCCGCGGAAGCGACGGAACACCACGTCTTGTGCCCAAATACTTTCTTCCAACACCAAATGGAGCAAGCACGTTGGTATGCGCAGCAAAAGCTTTGAAATTGACGTTGCGGCGCGACTTCAGTAGCTGTACTCTTGGCGTGTACTTCAACCGTTGGCGCATGTACTCCTCGATGTCCTCTGCCTCAGTGATGTAATAGGCGATAGATGTAAACCGGGGTGTTCGGCTTCGCGGCGCGCAGTTTAACGTTGGGCTCCACAGGAGCCTTGCCGTAGCGGTTCTTAGACTTACAGCTTCGCTAACGGCGTTTTCTACATTGCACGGTCACGAAACCATCAGTCCACCAGTCATCACCGGTACACACACGACTATGATTATGGGTCACTATCTCACGCGTCGACATCATATTCATAACAAACTGATGCTGAAAAGTTTTGATAAACAGCCAAATTATAATGTCGATCACATTTAGGCGAAAAAAAAAATCCTTAAAACGAAGTACGCCGCGGCGCCGCACCTACTTCGTCTGTTCTATAAAAGTGAGGGCCGGTGCGGTGTTGTTGCAACGTAACACCGAACGACTTTACGGAACGAGGTTAACAGATCAATTTCATTCGTCGTATCGTTCGTGAAACTTTAAAAAATCATGATGGTCAGAATGTTACAGTCAACGGTCAGTGGTACAGAGAAATGATTACTCAATTTTAGTGCCTCAATTGGAAGAAATATATATTATGTTGTTGATATGTGGTATCAACAAGTTGGAGCCTCATTCCAAACAGGGCGAGATGTTATTTATTTACTCAAAGAAAACCAGCCACGGTGGAAAATCATATTAATATTTTGTACTTATATAAAGGCATAAAATTAGATAGATAGATTGAGATTAGATAGATTTATTACTAGGAGCTCGTGGTTAAATAATAACAGCCGCTTGGGTCAAGCCGTGTTTGCCTAGGTTGGTCTGTGGATGGGTGACCACCCATTACATACCGAGTTTCCTCCGTGCCTCGGAAAGCACGTTAAGCCGTTGGTCCCGGTTCTCATTTGTAGATTTTTGACAGTCGTTAGGTAGTCAGAGGCCCAAAAAGTCTGACAACCAGTCTTACCAAGGGGTATCGTATTACCCGGTACTAACTGGGTTGTGAAGGTCAGATAGGCAGTCGCTCCATGTAAAATACTGGTATTCAGCTGCATCCGGTAAAACTGGAAGCCGACCCCAACATAGTTGGGAAAAGGCTAGGCAGATGATAATAAAATGCATAAAATTATCAATCAAACACATTTTCGAGGAAATCATCAGCCAAATACAGAAAACTGTGTTTGAACACTCCGCCTCTCAAAAACTCTTTTTTTTTCAGATGGGAAATCATTAAATGACTCCTCCCGCTCTGGGCGGAGCAGGAGGAAGTGTCAGACTTTTACTGACTAAAACCCATCCATGTTCCTTCATCGCCCTTTGTGATCCGGGGCCGCGGTACCTCTTTCGTACAAGCGTTCGAAAATTTATAAACAGTCATCTGCCCAACCTTTTCCCATGTTAAGATCGGTCTAATCGGATGCAGCTGAATACCAGTATTTTAAATATAGCGACTGCCTATCTGATCTCCACAACCCAGTAATAACTGAGTAATACAATACCCTTTAATAAGCCTGGTTGTCAGACTTTAGGGCCACTGACTACCTGGACAGCCGGGACCGAGACGGCTTGACGTGCTTTCCGAGGCACGTAGAAAAGTCGGTATGTAATGGCTGGTTATCCACGAACCAACATAGTCAAGCACCGAAAGATGGACTTGAGCGGCTGTTATTATGTAGCCACAAGCCATTTAAAATTGAAGAATTGTTATTTATGAGATACTGTTATTTTTCTGTACTTTTAAAATTTCTAATTTTTTTTTTAACGGTCTACAACGAGTCTACAACCTGACCTTATAAATGTTATTCGCCTTAGGTACTAACTCCGACTGAGGCTTTCGTTATATTTTTATTATTAAGAAACCGTAGCAGCCGTATATTTTTTATCTTGCCTCTTTCATGTGTCTCGTGACACATTTTGCTGGAAATTACTCTTTTTTTACGAGCACAGCCTTGTGTTTGTGCTTGTGTACTTTACCTTATTGTTTCTTATGGAACGCCTAATAGTTTTTAGGGTTCCGTACCCAAAGGGTAAAAACGGAACCCTATTACCAGAGCTATTGCACTCCGTGTGTAGGCATGAGATAATTACCTACCGCTTCGCGCATATTGAATATGCAAGCTCTCTAGGGCTGTCACGCTCCAGCCGTGCGTAACTGCGTACGTATGCCGCGTTAATTTTTCGCGCTCTTTTGATCTTGCGTTGCGTACCTACCTACTCGTACTTCGTGTTTGTTAACTGACTGATTTATTGATCATTAATCATTACTAGTGAAAATGACAAGCCGGATAAACTGTTGCTGTAAATAAATGTAGAAAAAAATTGTCTTTTCTATATAAATTTCACTGCTCTATGTCCATGCTTCCCATCAGAGTTTATTTTAAAATTACCTATTTGTTAGATTTCGCATTTATGCTTCTATTCAATTTAATAAGTAATCATAATTTTAGAGAAGGCAAGATATATATGAGACATTATAATAGAGTAAAACAATTGTAATTTGTTCTCAGTTTGAATTAACATTTAAATAATAATACAAAAATATTGGTAGTATTTTATTTTGAGTACTTGAGGCAACCCTGCCGACTGACCATTAAGCAGCGAGACGCCGAATAAAATACGCTAACGCGTGGCGTCAAGGCACAATTTAGATCGAGCGGGCCCAGTTTAGGTATTTATAATGTCGGCTTTCTTCAAGATCAAAGGAGTGCAACTTCTGTACGCTAGTACTATTATCTATTCTGTACTATTACTTAGTATTACTAAGATTTCGCTGTCTGTCCGTCTGTCTGTCCGTCTGTCCGTCTGTCCGTCTGTCTGTCACCAAACTGTATCTCATGAACCGTGACAGCTAGACAGTTGAAATTTTCACAGATGATGTATTTCTGTTGCCGCTTTAACAACAAATACTAAATATAGTCAATGGTACGGAACCCTTCGTTTGCGAGTCCGACTCGCACTTGGCCGATTTTTCTAAGTACCTACACTACAGCTCTTGTATGTGTTTTTTCTAAAAGGCGTTTTTTTTAATAAACTTTTTTTTTACTAGCTGTATAATCTAAATAAACGGATGTGACACGTGAAACAAACTATTCATATCTAAAATTAAAATCTGCCCGTATGTTACAACAAAATACGAAGGTAAACTTGTTTATGTAGCATGGATACAGTACCTAATATTAAACTACAAAGCCTTTCACCTGTTTTGAACTACTATATACGGCAACTGCTCTTCATTTTGGTACAGTAGTGTTGATTTAAATTGAATCTAAGTCCGTAGGATAATATACTATTATCAAATACAAACAACTTAATAGTCATGGGTTTAGGGGCATTCCGACACAGACTGGTTCGGTTCTGAAGGTGGTCTGTGATAGATGATGGGCGAGATCCCGAGCGAGCGGATGAAGCACCCGTCGCCGGTCACGCTGCGAAACA
The DNA here is from genome assembly GCA_905147715.2 of Xestia xanthographa. Lineage (NCBI taxonomy): Eukaryota > Metazoa > Arthropoda > Insecta > Lepidoptera > Noctuidae > Xestia > Xestia xanthographa. The sequence continues at coordinate 14,793,994 of LR990659.1, read as the reverse complement.
AACCTGGCCGTGGTATCGGGGTGTACCTACCTTAAGTTCCCAAATTCGTTTAACTCGCTCATGGCCCCGCTGATTTGCCCCGTCAGTTGTTTGTTTTTTGTCCGATTTGTTTGTACATTCGGTGATTTGATTTTCGGCATTCAGGTAGTACTCGTTTGCAAAGCTACATTGTCTGGCTGGCCACACTAAGAGAGATCAATCTGGTCTAACAATCCTGGCCGATTAACTAGTAGTTTCAACGCGTCAACGGTTAGTTACATGTTGCCTAGTTCTCAAAATGAGGCATAACCTGAAGCATTCTTGAACTTACTACACTCTATTACCTACCTATTTTCTTTACAAACTACCTATTTTCTTTTTCAATGGCGAAGAAGGTCGTCCAGCTTCAAGTAGGTACACTTGCTTGTGTGTCATGTCATGACAACCAATTTTTTCATCAGCACTCACTGTAAAACGTTGCGCCCACATCAATTAAACATGCCCCGTATATAAACATACACGGGGCATGTTTAATTGATGTGACTTACGTGACAAATTTGGAGCCTAAAAGCCCAAGTAAGTAAATTATCTTCAAGTAATTTCGACGTCACATGTAATTACTGTGCCCACAATTTTAATAAAATTAACGTTGCCAGCTGAATTTATACAAATTACAATATTATTGGGTTATTGTAGTCGCTACCTTGTATGGTACCTTTATTGAATTAGTTAAAATAGATGCGGTACCTACGCAATATTCTATTAGCGGGTGTAACAACCAAATAATCTGTCTGTTATAGTCCTAAATTAATGTTTATTACGATTAATAGGTCAATAAGAAAAAAAATCGTCGTATACCTGACAAATCGTAAAAAAGACAAATCGTCGTATACCTTATTTGATATAATAATATATTATAGTGTATACGAATTCACGAATCCTCAACGGAACACACCATAAAAAATAAAGATGATCCACCACAATTTTCACTATTTTATTGTTCAACAATTATGGCTCCCATCTTTTTAAGCGAAGTACATCATTTCAGCCGAAAGACGTCTACTGGTGGACATAGGCCTCCCCGAAGTGTCGCCACATTGACCGGTCCCGGGCAACTCGCATCCAGCGGATTCCCGCAACCTTCACCAGGTCATCGGTCCACCTAGTAGGAGGCTTTCCAACGCAACGTCTTCCGGTTTTGAAGTACATAGACAAACAAACATCAATCATATCGGAAAGGACAAAAATAACAAAACAAAACGGGCGTCAAACCTCAAATCGTGTATTGCTATATCCATAATGTGCACTTAGGTAAAGGTGGTTTCTAAAATTAAAAATTATAGAAAGAATAATTATGGACACTGTCGGGAAAATCCTTGAATATCTTCAGAAAGACGATGATTGGTCCATACAATGCGTGTTTGATACCCGGGTTCCATTTTCCATCAATTAATTTCCAATTTACTTAAGTACCCCTTTATAATCTATTTTACATACTAATTTTTCAATGTATACGTATAGGGTGCGTACTACGTATACGTTTAATAAAGCAATTTTCAAGAAGTAAACAAATTAACAAATAAATTATAATAAAACACAATTTACGTCCTAATTTTGCGTAAGTAATTGAAGTTTGATGTCGTTTATAATATCTTTTGTAACATCTGAGAGGTGTTATTAAATCTTAGCGTATGGGACGTGGAGTAAGGTTCGGTTTGCACTAAAAGAGGTGTAGCAGGGTAGCAGGTCTACCTCAACTCAGGACCAGGAAGGGGACAACTCGATACAAAATTTATGATATTATTATGTTTATTGTTTTTTTAATAACCGACGAAAACTTTCATATTGTTATTTAAAACCATCTAAGTAGGTACTAAAGTTTGTGTTGCAATGTTCCTTCCATGTCTAAGATCGAAACTATAACTCTGGGTATACAGGTGGTAACAAGACTTGTACCAAACTTCACTTTTGTTTTCCTCACTTTATTTGAAATTTTCCCTCGGGCAGTTTAAAACAAAGGGTCAACGTTCTTGACTGTAATACAGTTCATGATAAGCTTACTAAGGTACTGTTGCTCTGTGAAAGGAAACGAAATAATATCTACTTAATTTCGAGGGTCTAAATGCTTCAAGTAGAGTCAACCGACAGCCTATGTCTTATATGTATCCGGAAAAGGCTTTGAAACTAATCACCATTAGACAATAAATGTCTATGGAAAAGTACTTTTTCTTTTTTATCATGTGGTTAGTGCCTAACCTGGTGTCAGAGTTTTATTGCCGCCCATGAGCCTCTGACTTAACATGCCGCCAAGAAATATCTCTCCACACGTTGTTTTCCTTCAACGAAGCAAGTGATAATTTTATTATACAATACGCACATGAATCCGAAAAACCAGAGGTGCGTGCCTTGGGTTCGAACACGAGACCTATGACTTGGCAGTCCGATGGTCATCGCTAGGCTATCACTGGAATACAAAAAAAATACAAAAATATTTTTTACTTCTCAAACATTGTGTCATACATAAATTGGGGCAGCCCCAGTAAGTTACAATAGTACTTGTGCCGGGGCTGTCTCGCTCTTCCCATCATAGGTGGTATCCTAACAATGAAAATTAAGTCAACGAATAAAAAAATAAAAAAATATATATATATATCACGGCAGGGAAAGCCTAGAGGAGCACTCTGCCCAAATATTGGTGCCATCCGCCGCCAATCCGCCTTTGTCTTTCAGTCTCTACTTCTCTAGCCATCATATCGCCGTGCGACACCTACAATTCTTCATTGTTGGTAGATAGGTAGGTGGGTATTTGAAATCACACACAGCACTTGACTCAAATTCCAAACGTTTATTTCTATGAAACCATTTAGGTACAGAAACTGATTAACTTTTAACGTTCACTTCATTAAACACTTATAATGACATAGTATTTCAATTGTTTTTGCTAATCGTAGGATAACGTAACTGCTCGTTGCTCACGCGTCCATTCTTCTGAGTGGGCGGAAGTCCTCCACACAGTACAGGTAACTCATTACATAATAAGTTCATTAAAACTTACAAACAATACTACAGTAATTCATAATTAATCATTTTAATAATTAAACAATACCAATATTCACAAATGCAAAGGTTTTAACAAGTTAAAGCTAATTAGTCGCTTCAATACTTTTTACAACAATATTCAATCTTATTTTAAAACCATTTCCGGTAAATCAAAGTATTTAGTACTAGCGGACGTCCCGTGGTTTCACCCGCGTAGTTCCCGTTCCCGTGGGAGTACGGGGATAAAATATAGCCTATGTTACTCGTGGATAATGTAGCTTTCGAATGGTGAAAGAATTTTTTAAATCGATCCAGTAGTTTTTGAGCCTATTCATTACAAACAAACAAACAAACAAAGTTTTCCTCTTTATAATATTAGTATAGACAAAGAACACCTACGAAGTCTTTCACTAATAAATTGTTCTGTAAAATAATCTTGTTACTTTTTAGTTTGTAATTTAGTTAGATAATCTGATTTAATTGTAGTTTCAAATTATTAATTGATTTATTGATCAAATCGTATTCGGCCTGTAATGTTGCCTCATAAAAATCTTGTGTCAAAATGAACAATAATAATTACAAATCCAATGTCATAAAATACTTGCTTATCATAATTTTAACTATAGATTTAGCTAAAGACTTACTGAGAGTCTATATCTAGACTTTTGTTTAATAAAATACTATTTGAAACCACGAACTATCTAAGTACTAGGTAAGCCAATAGATGGCGCTTAATTCATCTGTCAATTAATTAAGTTCTATGTAATAATTTATTGTACTGCCAAGCAGAGATGGCAGGATCACAAGTTTTATCATGGAATAGAATTATGAGTGCTATTAATTAGATTAAATCTTAGCGGATAGAGCCTCTTGCGGCGACATATATAAATGAAAAAAAGAAAAGAGAATACTTCAGTAGCTACGAGTATCAACATTTTAATTTGCGTGGAGCCAGCAACGCTGTATTATGAACGAAGAAACAAACTTAATTATCTGCTCGTTTGTACGTCAACCAATGCGGACCCGGAGTGACATTCAAGTAATACTTTAGTATAAAACCAATAAAATTATGCAAAATCATACCAATCCCAAACGAATTCAATTCACTGAGCAATAAAATTATCATCAAGTGACCATTTTCATTCGCGCCACTTTAAGTTATTCTCCCTGAATAAGGCTGTGGCCAAGCGAACGCAATTATGTGAGAGTGTATTTTGTGCTTTATGTTGCTGAGTAGATGTTTGATTTAAAATAAATTTCACACGACGTCGTTCACCGTCACGGAGGGCGGAGACGGCAAATCGAATTTTGCGGCGGTGCGGCGCGAGGATATGCGGTGAGCGCGCCTGTCCACACAGATGGTTCCGATCAGTCATGCAGTCTGATCATACTCTCAGTAATCCGTGTGGTGTCTCGATAATGTGCCAAGCGTCGCGCGCCGACATTAATATGCACGATATTCCGCGCAGAGGAGCGGAGTCGACGCTAGCGCCGCCGCGCCGCCGCTACGGTCCATACGTTCGGGCGGTGTACGTGCAACTTTTCTTTGTTCACTTGGCAGGGTTCGGTTTGGCTCGTCACCGTTGCGTTGGCACGTGGCGGTGATAATCACTTTAGTTATTTAGTGTATAGGCAATGTGGCACCACACGCGACTTATAATAATTGTTATAATATTTCGTCGACAAGGCAAACATAAGGCTCAAAGAGGAAGCCCAAGTCATCCAGCTGAAGAAATATTATGTAAAGACCGATTACGAAATAACACTGAATTACACACGTCTGGCGTAGCAACGCTATACCTAGGTACATGACAGGCGTTTTTCCTACCCAGGTTATAACAGTTTCAGACCTATTAGGTAACTTGCTTGAGCGAGTGTTACGATCATGGAGAGAAGTTGGCGTGAAGATTCAGACATGTTTTTCTGTCTATCTGGATTTGTCTTAAACCGTTATTAACTTTGTGAACAGCTAAAATTAAACTGAAATTACTTTAATTGACTGTGATAAAATTTTCGTCACGGCTTTCTAAAACGGTGTCGTTTTATTGAATTTGCTTTATAACCAGAAAACCTGCCTATCTATATAAAAAAGTCTGACAACGTCGTGAACACTTTTGTATTATGATCTTTGAATTTCAATTTTATACAAAATGCCTCATGTCGTATAACTAAGTAGATTATTTAGCAAGATTCAGAGCAACTTCCTATTTTTTACGTTTATGTTATAATTTGAGAGTTCCATAATTAGAAGTACCTACTTAAGTTAGAGACACTGGTTTCTAAAAATAAATCGGATTATTGAAGTATACATGTATTGTTGATAAGGCTTTCGCTGCTATCATTATCAATTTAACAATAAATAATTATCAAACCCACAATAATTGTGTGTGTGTTTTTACTGATAACGACAGCTGATACATTTTTCAAGTTCATGGATCTGATGTATCACCACTATAAAATTTGTATGACAATATCGACAAGTATATTGATTATTTTTATTTTACATAGATACATAAAAATATCATCATATATGCCAAGCCTTTTCCAAACTAAGTTGGGGTTGGCTTCCAGTCTTATCGCTTGTAGCGGAATACCAGTATTTTACATCGAAGGTTTTTGTTCTACGATTTCTTGAAATTCGCAAAGAAAAAAAATGGACTTCGTGTTAAAATAAAATAAAAAAGTTATGAATTTCCAAAAGTCATGGAACAAAAAATATAAGCTTCCTTCCTCGCTCTATATACGTTAACTAGCGGACGTCCCGCGGTTTCACTCGCGTAGTTCCCGTTCCCGTGGGAGTACGGGGATAAAATATATTTTACCCTGGGTAACATAGGCTATAGCCTATGTTACCCAGGCTGAATGTAGCTTTCTAATGGTGAAAGAATTTTGAAATCGGCGCAGTAGTTTTTGAGTTTATTCATTACAAAAATACAAATCTTTCCCCTTTATAATATTAAGTGTACATAAACTAATTTATGTAACTAATAGGTGATCGTATTTCTGATTCCATATCGATGATTTTAAAAGTCAGTGCCTTTCTCAAATTTCTGAGTTCATTTGAGGGCAATTTCTTGCGCGCAGCAGGGCATACCTCTTGAAGACGAAGTCGCCGCTTTCAACTAGATGAGAGCCGACCTCGAGGTCTCGGAGTTTGTTACATACGTTCTAAGCAATGTTTATCAACTCTGAAACCGCAAGGCAACGCGTCTACATTCAGGGTGTAAACAGACTCTTCACGAAGCCGTCAACCAAGCATTCTGTACATCAAAGTAAGTAACCGTAGGCATTTTTTTTTGCTGGGAAATACCTTTTATTTTGGGGTGAAAATTAATCATGTTTGTCGGTAGGACTCAACGTAACACACTTAAAACATTGTGCTGGATGATCGATTGATTAGTACGGGGATCAACCATGCGAAAATGAGTTCTCTTTCAAGAATATAGCATCTATCTAACAGCAATTCGTTCCCTACGAAAATATGTAACTAAGCCAAAATATAACGTTTGCCGCATTTTACGTAAGGCCGTAAATGAAGCGGAAAAATTCAATCGAATGTCAATCACTGAGATAAATGCTAAGGTTGCGACACTTTTATTTCGCGTAGGACGATGATTCACAGGCGTTGTGACGGGAGAGCAAACTTTCATTGTCATTGTCACGGGGTAGAAAAACGTGATTGTTCGCTGTTACTTGTACTAGCTGTCTAGTGACGAAATGGACGCTGATCTGGGTCGCGATAACTCCTAAGAAGAAAAACCACTTGCCTCAACTCAGGAATTTCATCCAGAAAGATCGCTGTACTTCTTAGCGTACGGGTAAAAGAGATTCTACGGTTTCCTCACGATGATTCTCTTGCCGTCCTGACAGCAGTCATGATGAAAAATATAATATAGAAATCACATAAACTGCAAGTCGTAATTCGGGGTCTGTATTGAAACCGGCTACTATATTTTTTAAAGAAGACGTCTTTATACTCATAGTTCCAGTAATCATTGGTGTAAAACCGTACTGTAGCCACCGATGTCATCAATTTTTAACTTTTCTTTTATATAGACGCGGTGCCTTACGACTATCAGGGATTTACGATAAGACTGTATATGCGATAAAGAGGTGTATAATGATTGACGAAATTGACTAAAGATAATGACGTATAATAGGCGTAACTATCTCACGCGTCGACATATTGATAACAAACTGAAAACTTCTAATGTCGATTTCACTGGTTTGGAAGTTTTCCTCAATAAAAAATGTTTGCTGCATCGACATCAAAAATAAAACGAAGTGCTACTTAGCTAATAAAAAGACCGCGCGCATGGCGCGTACTGCGCCTATGCTTGCTGCGGCACGCGCGAAATGCGCACCGATGCATGCCGTGTTTATGTAACGCTTAGCAACGAAAGGCTAGGAGTTTGCAGATTGACCAAATGGCCATTCCGCATTTAAATTGAGATCTATAAAACACAGAAAGATGTTCTTAATATCCATGAAATCGGCTTTATTTGACTGAAAATTTACGTTTATTCCAACGAAATTTAACCTGACCCGAAATTCATCTGGGCAAATGTGCAGACAGGATGGACAGGGTGTTGAGCGTTGCAAAAACACGGCATCAGGAGCATTTCGCGCCTGCCGCAGCTAGCATAGACGCAGTAGGCGTGCCGCGCACAGTGCTTTTAACCAAGTTGGCACTTCGTTTGCAATAAACGATAATTTTATGCCACCTATGTTCGAATATAATATCGGTCATGGCGGTCCAATTTACACACACTCTTCGCAGTCAATCAGGCTAAAATGCGTTGAACGTTGGCTTTCAAGTGCTGATTTGTTTCTGATTTATCGGCGTAGAAATGTGACTTTGCATATCCCTAGGGAAAAGAATGTATTGACGAGAAATCACACGTACGAGGTTAACAGATCAATTTCGGTTGTCGTATCGTTCGTGGAAGATTAAAAAATTATGATGGACAGAACGTTACAGTCAAACGATGAGCGGTACAAAGACATGTTTACTCAATTTTAGTGCATCATTGGAAGACACGATGATTGATACGTGGTAAAAAATAAAATAAAAAATCCCCACTAGGCTAAGTTTATTTAACTAGTGAGGATTTCTGAAAAAAAAACGTATCAATCTAAACTGACGAATCCCCACCAGTGGGGATTTGTCGGTAGAGATTTCTGGAATAACTCACAAGCTGGACCCTCATGCCAATCAGGGCGAGATACGATTAATTTTCTCAAAGAAACCAGCCACGGTGCGCGGTGGTTTGAATTGAAAGAGGGCAGCGCTACACACAGATAAATTAAAAATCGAAACATAAGAAAAAAGCCGTAAAGTTTCATGAACTACATTGCTACTACAGTTGAACTATACCAGGGCAGTCAAACTAGTGGAACTATCTGAAGACCTCCGTGGCGCACTACCATTGTTCCGCAACGTCTCTCCCGCCGAAGGTCTACGACACCTGCTGACCTGATGATAATCACAGACATTTTACCAGAAAGTTAGCCCCAGCTAGTAATACTTTTCACAGTTTAATATCTCTGGCAGGCCCGGATCTAGGGGGGGGCAAGCCGAGGCCCATGCCCCGGGCGGCAAGTTTAGGGGGCGGCAAATTCAAGCTTGGCAGACATATGGTCAAAGTTGCGATAATGATGAGTTACTAATACTACTACAACAGCCCATAACGTCCACTGCTGGACATAAGCCTCTCCCATGATGGGAGGATTTGCCGTAATCTCCACGCTTGGCAGGCGGATTGGAGATCGCAGTGATCAAAGACTAACAGAAAACGCTGCTGCCCATTCTCTGGTCTACGGAGGCGCAAGGTGTTCTGCCTCAGACATTAGTCGCCTTATACGACACCCGTGTAATGGGTTGGTTCTATTCTACTCTGCCGGATACCACACGGCTGATTCTACTCTGCCGGATACCACACGGCTGAGAGATACAACTCATTGATTTCTGTCGAAGACTGGAAAACTGTTCCTGTTGAAGAAGAAGGAGCGCCCTGCAGACACCCCATAAATATGCATACTAGCCCATCGATTTAGATGAGGAAGACAAACTATTTGAGAGCTAAACTGTAGACCGCCTATTTCACCTATAAGCACCTGGCTACTGAGGATCTGGCGGGCACGCTTAGATGCCGCTGCGTCGCAGAGCAACTGCGCAGTTGTCAGACTCCTTGACTCTCCACAGGGCTCAGGATTTCCACCTCGAGGAAAAAAAAGATTGCAGGCACTCCTATACCATGCCAAACCTATGCCATACCAACTTCTGCCGCATAATCATCTATGTACAACTGGGCGCTTCGCGGTTAGCTTCTTCATGGTGTTTGTGTCATCTGATAAGCTGATGACACGCTGGTGAAGACAAACGTTTCGGCAGGTGACCATCTTGGCGACAGCTCTGGGGTCGTAGATGGGATCCGAGTCGACGATGAAGTACCTGGGACTCGTCTCTAATAGCCGCATTTTCAGCAGTTGACACCCCGGTTGTTGGGCACCGCGAACTTAATCTCGTGGCTACTGCCCAATCTGAGGGGATCCAATTCCTGCAGAAGATTCTATATGGGGATCGTACGGCCCATAGGGCCCTATGGAGTGCCAGTATGGGCGGACAACTTGACGACCTAAATTCTTACCGTAATTTAGAGATGAACTCAAAGAGCGATGGCCGTCAGGGTGATGAGAATAAATCAAACGGTCTCCTTCAAGGCGGCGATCTTTTTGGCCGGATCACCACCATGAGATCTTGACGTTATAGTCCTTACACAGAGCAAGTACCTGATGCGCCGCCAACGACATGATGTCGAGGTGTACAGGGCTGTGCTCCACCAGGTCCTAGTGGTGAAATAAGAAGTTCGCCAACCCAGGTTCTAAACCCAGTGCACATCTTTTTCACTTTTACGGCGATAAGACCCTTGACGAAGAAGTGACATAAGAAGAGGCATTAAGAGACGGCATGGCACCCTCATTTTCCGTCTGACACAGGTACTCTCCGGGCATGCGTTCTTGGAAAAGCACCTGTGCCGCAAAGTTCGGGAACCGACGCCCTGCTCACTACTGTGGAGACTGCTCCTAAGTCATCACAGAACTTATTAAAAGTTATTTGCGATCATCTATGAGCCAGGAACATTTGTCAAGTCTGGCAATCTTAGCGATAGAAAATCGAATGGCACATGAAATAAATTATGACAAGGCCATATATTTGTTTGCAGAACAAAAAGCTAGAAGAGTAAAATTGTAATTTCAATTTGAAATACAATACTAATACTAATATAATTATATCCAACTCGTTTTGTTTTAAAGCACAGGGTAGGTGCTTTCATAACTACAATATATGTCCTACACGTCCTTGTATGTAGGTATATATGTAAATAAATAGTGTAAACACAGAAAGAGCAGCGCTAGATAAGTCCTTGTAGCATTCTATCCGCGAGGCTTATGCAGGGGTGGAACTATATAAGGGCTTTTTGAGCTGCAGCCCAGCGCCCCGTGGATATAAAGGGCCTTCAGTCACCTTTTGTAAAAAATGGAGCATGTGGACATTTTGAACTCAAGATCTCTCTCTTCTGAGGAAAGACGTAAAATTTTCGAGCTCGCATCGCTCGCTCTTACAGCCTAATTTCTCTTGAATTTTAACTTTGTCCATAAGTCACTTAAGTAACTCGTTAAGTAGTTCGAATCAATTCTAACCTGTCCAAGGTAGGTAAACTGTTAAGTTTTCGAACTGGCTTCGCTTGCTTTTTAGACTACTTTCTTTAGACTTTGCCTAAAAGTCGTCCAAGTCATTCCTGTATGAAGGATCGAAACAATTCAAACCTGTCTAAAGCAAGGTGTCAAAAAATTTTCGAGCTCGCTTCGCTCGCTCATGCAGTCTGAAAGTCAACCAAGTAACTCCTGTATGAAGTGACGACATAATTCTAATCTGTCCAAAGTAGGATGTTAAAATTTTCGAGCTCGCTTCGCTCGCTCATGGAGTCTTAGTTCCTCTTTCTCATTAAATTGCCTCCATAAAGTGATTTAGTAGCATCGTAAATAGTAAACTTACAAATCGCACCCTTCTGATAGGCCTTCTGGCCCAAAAGCTGGCGACGCCCTTGGCCAGGTCCCAAGTAGTATTAGCCCAGGGCCCAACAAACTCACGGTCCACCCCTGGGCCTATGGCCATCATTAGGCGTCTGATGGGTGAAATAATGATGATGATAAAAATAAAAATATAGACGGGCGGGGGCGGCATTTTTTAGTTTTTGCCCCGCCTCGAAAAATTTCAAGATCCGGATCTTGAAATTTTTGTGGCTGATCTCTTGATGTTACTTGGTTCTTATTCTAAACGAGGTAAAGCAACAGTCAATCTGAAGTACCTACGACCTATGACTGAATAAAATAGCGCACCCGTATCTTATCGAAATAATCTGTTAAGCGGGGTCTTATCGAAGAAACCTAATTAACGGAATGTGCCGCTGTCATAACGTGTAAACGCTTGACGAAAAAAGAAAGGTGGCTTGGACAAGTAATACTACATTACTGCAGCGGCCAGCAACAGAGGCATTGATGGACAAACGTGTAAGTGTAGTAAGTCCATCAATGCCTAGTTGTGACCAAGGCTTGTATATTACCTACTTTTCTCAAACAATGCGAAACAATTAATACAATTACTTTTCAAAATCAATGATGCACACAAACAACAATATTTTTTCTCTCGCGTTGAAGAGTTCATTTGTTTTTTTTTTCAATAAACCCAATAACCGCTTTCTATTTACAAGCCAATTCGAAATTTAAATAAAACCTTTGATAAGTTACCTCCTTGGTTGCCATGTTTCAGAGTAAAAGATCGTTCAATTTTTAAATAACACGACAGATAAGATAGTTTACTATGTAATTTATTTGACCGCTAAACCAGCTAAACACGACAGATATGGATTTTCATACAACTTTTCCCGCCGCTGGTCGCATTTATGTGGCCAGTACATCAATTTCGATTTATCTCGAAGAAGATTGTCAAAATAATGCTCAAATTTCCAAGCATGTTTGAGAAAAATATATGTACCTACACGTGGGATAATAAGAGTAATAAGACTTTGTTACGGTTAAAGCCATATTGACTGACGTCTGATCGAAGCCCAAATACCACAGCGAATGGAGCTTCAAGCCGCCAGTGTGAACACGTGAGTGTGCGTGTTGTGTTGTGTGGCCGCCATCGCAGGCCGTCTGTCTAGAAGAAGCTTTATAGTGTCTGTCGCTTATTATCTGATCATAAAATTTATTCTACAGTAAAATTCAAATTTTTATTTCAGACCTAGTGATCCATAAATTCTTAGTATGAACTTATCCTATGTTAGTAAATAACAAATTACAAACAATAATAATAATTTTAACATACCTAATTGGCTACATGAACATCGAAGCACACCGTTTGCATAAGATGGCATGAAACTCATATATTCGCGCTTCAGCGAACATGCCCGATGCACTCCAAAACCGAGGCAGCCCCAACAGTATCCTTAGCGCATTATTATACTGCACGCGCAGAGCGTTGTAAGCCTTCTGCGTATACCTAACCCACAAGCTGCACGAGTAAAGCGACTGGCAGTAGGCTCTGAACAGCGTCAGTTTTACCTCCTCAGTACACCGTGCAAACCTGCGGGCAAGCATATTGCATCGGACTGCCACCGCCCTGTGCCCTACTGTATCTATATCCTGGTCATCTGTGAGAGAATCCGTGACCACATGACCGAGGTAGTTATTTAAATTGAGAGACTACTTTTAATGGTGTTCCTTGTAACGTTACCGGTGGTATATTCGTGGGTGTATTAATAAGTACTTTAAAACACAGTACCTCAGTAAAAACATACCTGTAAGCTTGATTAACTATTATTGATTACGCACTGCATGTACGTATAGTACCTACATAAATATAATATTTCGTTGGTCGTAATTTTTAGAAACAGAACCGACAAGGTTCTGTTTCTAAAAATTACGACCGTGTCCGAGTTTAATGCTTGAGCTGCAATACTACATATATTGGGTTCGGGTCTTATAACAATACAAATATATCACAAATAAAAGCAAAAAAAACATTAAAATTACGTTTATTTCTTCTGTTTTTATACATGAAACCTTTAATCACCTCTTTTTTGTCTTTACAAAATGACCTTAACATTTTAGCTAAATATTTAATTTTAATTCTAACAATCAGATAACTATGTACAGTCACTTATTTAAAATATACATAAATACAAATAAGAATTTTCTATGTAACAAGCTTACAACACTGCTTTTATTAAGAAATAACACAATTTTACATTTTCTTTTTAATTTAAATAACGTCTTACCTATAAATTAAAAATCTATTTTATTTAAAATCACATTCAGTAGGTACTTACTAACTTAAAACAAATAGGTATTTTGTTATAATAAAATAAAATAATCCCTAGGTTATTCCCTAGGGTTGCTACTTTATTAATAGGTTACAGCTACCTAATTAAAAAAGGTTAGGGGCAGGTATACGCGGCCTAGGTGCGTATCAAAGCTAATAACGATTCTTAGTTTTGACCCTACGCAATTTTAGTTCATCCAGGCATATACATACCTTTTTAGAAGTCTATCATTGCCCTAAAACTCTATTCAAAAGGTAAAATAACTTTAACATGACTTGTTATAATTATGTATGCGTGTGCGCAAGATTTTACGAGCTGTGTGAGCCTGTTTGGATATTTCGCCTAATATCTTGCTTTTTTTTGTTGTTGTAAGGTTTCATCAGATTTTGTTTCATATAATAGTGGCCAGCTATTTAGATAAAATATATACATAGTTATAGGATATTCAAACCCCTTTCAACAAATATTCTAGATTCCTGCCCTCGAAATAAATAAATCAGAAAACAATTTCTAGAAGAATAGCCCACTTCCTCTATTAAAAATAATATAATATGAGATTACAAGCGTGGTGGATAAAATAACAGTCCGTATATGGCAGTGAGCAGTGGCGCCGCGATAGGGGGCGGTGGCGCCGAGCAGTAGGCCCGGGGCTGCTGGTTGCAGGCGGCGATGTCCTGCGCAAGCACCCAGGCCATGCGCCTGAGCAACGTGCTCGCCGCTATCGAGCACGAGCGGCCCGCATTCGCCACGCATTGGATGAAGTCGTCGCGTGAGCTGGAAATACAGAACTAAGTTTAACTTTTCATGAAGATTTCGATTGGAGATTGTCGTGGTTAATTTGTTGCAGGGTTGATGGCAAAATGGAACTCCAAGATTTATCGGAATGGAATGGTTTATGTAATCAATAATTTGAAATACCATTGGAATTCGAAAGCCCCAAGAAAAACTCAGTGACCCGATCTAGCCAGATCTCTATCGATATTCAAACCAATCACGTTTTTCCAACATTTGTCGCATTTAGTTCGGCGCGGACGTCCGAATAGACGTGAAAAGAATGACGTCCAGCTCAATCCAATTGTAAAAGTCATGAATAAAATTACTCTAAAACAATTCCATTGTTGAAGCCATTAGATATACCTACTTTAAAAATGATTTGGACGTCCAAAAATGAGCCATTGCACCTACCACTTTGGTCAATGTCCTTTTATGAGTTGTACGTCGGTTTTTTTTATTAGCCTGCTCTGTCCTACTCTCCTGGGCAAATATCTTCCTCTTGGGAGGTTTTCATACGAATAAATAATTCATCATCATCATCATCATCTGCCTAGCCTTTTCCCTACTATGTCCGTCTGTCTGTTCATGTCTGTCTGTCTATGTCTGTCTGTCTATGTCTATCTGTCTATGTCTATCTGTCTATGTCTATCTGTCTATGTCAGTCTGTCTGTGTAAATTATTATAGCAATTAATACGGACAGCCGGTATCCCGCAACCCTAACAACTGCTGTAACCTATGATTACTTGTATCATTATTCTTATTTTCTGTACAAATTGGGTAGCGGAGCGCAAATGGCAGGCGGTCGGCGTTAATAACCGAGTTAAACCCATCTGGCTAGACGAGGGGTCAACCTTAACTTGTCTACGTTACTGGAATGAACATAGACATTTGTGAATCTGTACTAAGGAAATCCAAGGAAACGTTGGATGGATTGTGTGAGGAATATATTATATGAAAGTAAAAGAAGTAAGAATGATAACGTGACGGTTGACAGAGGATAGTGGAAGAAAAAAACTTGTTGCGCCGACCCCAAGTAACATAGGTATAACGATGATAATGACCAGGGTTCATTTGTACCTGAAAATTACTAACCGATTATGAGTAACCGTTTTTTCGTAGATCAGTACTTCTATAAGCTGTCATCATCTCCCTAGCCTTTTCTTAGGTGGGAAAAGGCTAGGTTTGACTTGGTCTAACCAGATAGACATTCGCTGTATGTAAAATACTGGTATTCGCAGCTGAATACCAGCATTTAAGCAACTGAATTCTACTGCCTATCTGAAATCTGCACCCCTAACTGTGTAAGACTACTGGGTAAGTGGGTAATACTACGCGTTTCTATCAGCTGTTTATACAGCTAGTCCCTTAGTGTACGAACACAGTGGCCGCTTGAATCGAGCGTGCGGCGGGGCGGCGCGTGCAGCGTTCATGTCAAACACATGCATTTATACGTGAGTGGCCTAAGTAGACGCCCGCCGCGCGGCGGCTGCAGCGCGCGTGTTTGCGTCTTGCGGGGCGTCCGGCGTCGCGTCGCGTGCGAGTTCACCTGTTAGTTTCGGAGCGGCGGGCGGCGAGACGAGCGGGCGCGCGTTGTCGTTTGAAGAAATTATAATATGAATTAAAAATAAACCTGAAATATGGTTATATATTCACTGTTTATACAAAAATAGAATAATTAGAACAAGAGTGTAGAGAGAACTAGCAATAAAACTGGGAATTGAAAGTAAACTATATCGATTTATTAACAGTAAACGTACTTAAACAAGGCAAGGTTAGATATACGTAGGAAAAATGTTTCCAATTAATTATATTTTGCCAAAAGTAGTCTGAAAACTGCTGTCGTATATTTCTCGCGGCCGGCGGACTCACCCGAACCGCCCCGAACGCAGAACGTGCACTATGGCCACTCATTGAACGCGCGGTCGGCCGCTCGACGCCCCGTAGAACGCGCCGCCCGACGCTATTGCACTCAGGCCGTACACTTATGGGACTAACGAGAGTTTGTATGAGACGCGTACGCGTCGCGAGCCATGAACGGATGCTTACGCGTCTCATACAAAATCGTTGTTTTCTATGGACATAAGCTGAGTAGAGCTGAATATGTATGAGTAGTCCCTAAGTCTATAATGCAAGTTCTAACGTTCTTTTTACTACCTCATAACTAATTATCAATACTAAACGCATCGTCTTCGTTTTAATTGCATTTAGTTTCAAGACAAATACTGATAATAAGTAGTAGTCCATCATCATCATACGTCCACTGCTAGACATTGGCCTCACCCAAGTTAATAAGTATACGGAAAATTATTACATATTTCAGAGAAAATCTCTTCGTACATGACACGTAAAACAAAGGTAACTGGATATGACAGCTTGGGAATAAATTATGGAAAGCAGACACAAGATTTCAATATTTTTTGACAGCAAAGGAAACAAGGAAGCGATATAACATAAATAAATAATGGAAGTGACAAGCGAAACATTTGCTTGCTATTTTATTTTTATTTTATTTTATTATGATTGTGTTGTGTAACAACCAAGTTAAAGTTATCAAGTGTTTACTGAAAATCACACAGTTAGTCGGGTGGTATTGGGTTAATGTTACTATGTAGTTAAAAACATCCTTTGAATGTAATTTTGAGGCAATTCTGTTAGAAATAACAGGTAATAAATTAGTTACATATATGATACATTACAGGGTCTTCTAGGTAGGTACTAGATCAAAGGCGACGGGACTAGAATAGGTGCAAAATAAAGAAAGATTCACAATAGTACCGTCATTTCTGTGACACATTCCCATGTGTTATTGAAATCGCAACAATAAGCTCGAACAATAAAGAATTTCAGTGAGAAACGGTAACGTCTTTATTACAAAAGTATTATCCTTTGACGAAATGAGATATAACACAATAGGCAAGGACGTTTAATTATGAGTAGACATCAAATTCTATATAGTACGAGTTTGTTATATACGTAGTCTTATAATAGAGTAGACACAGACAAAGCCTCTCAAGAACGATGTAACAAAATAATATTAACTATTATCATTACATTTAATGAGTTTTAAAGGAGAATGTAATATGCTGAGAATCTGGTTCGTTGGCAAAGCGTGCAGTTAAAATATTGAAAGTAATTACCAACACAGTTCGGCGTTTCTGTTAAAATACGTGAGCTGCTGAGCGCGTTCCGTGTTCTCTCGTACGGCGACCTGCAACTGGTCGACACAGTTGCTCCAATCGGGGGATACGCGGCCCCAACACGTCGGCTCCTTCAAGAATTCTGAACAAGAACAGCGTATCGTCAGAAATAGGGAAAATGTTAGACTTAACCCATCACAAAAACAAGCACAGAAAAGCCTATCAAAGTTGGCATAATATCAAATTTTCCAAACGCGAATGATACTTCTCGAATTCGAAAAATTTGGTTTCCATTTTACTGATATTCAAGTTTAATAACTCGTATATCAATGTTATCTGATATACATTTTTTGTAAATCATAAGATTTGACCTTCGTACGAGTAACTGATGGCTTCAACCCTCCAAAAATAATGATCGATCAGTTTTCAATCCAATAGTAACTGGAAAGTTTTATTTATTTTCAACGAGCGACTTTTCGACGCCAATAGAGCTGGATGATGGATCGAGTAGAACGTGTAAACTTTAGTTGAAACAAACATTCAGGGGATATCGATACAAATGAACGCGCATTCCATCCCTATTTCGTTTCCAATTTTAATATTATACCTGCAGGCGGCCAGCAACTTTTTTAATTAAATTAAAGTGCTTCCAACAATATCGGTAATCCCTTTTGATTGTGGATTCACACTTTATCTTTTTTATTAAACTTTAAGCCCATAGTAATGAGATACTTGCTACTGGGTTTGTTTGGATATTCTTAGTTATTAGATTTTTCTGTTTATCCTTTGTAATTTCTTAAGATTTCTTTTTTGTAGATATTTGAAAACTTCTTGTTTTCTTATAGTAAAATGTGCACCTAAATACTAATATACATTATTATTTCACTCCTCTCTACCACTGAGTGATAATTCTAACTACAAAAAATGCAGCCGTGAATGTACTATAATTATTCTTCTATAATGTTACCTACACAAGATCTGATATCGTGTATCATAAAGTACTAACCTCTCCTTAGAGCCGTATCATTAGTGCACAAGAACCGCATGAGTGCGCGGGCGCCGCCGATCTGTTGCTGCAGAAGCTTCTGTCCATCGGTGGGCAGGCATCGCTTGATCCACGCGTCCATGCACATCATGCCCGTTTGGTAAGCCCTTGAAAAATAACGTTCTGAAATTACATACTTACAATTCAGCATCGCGTCCTTAATTTCTAAGAACTCGTGTCAGAAACACAGAAGTTATCAGTTTGTTTTGTTTCTCTAAACAAACTGATGTTTTTTTACAGAAAAGCCTAGTTTAATTTTGTTACAGAAATTGTTCCCAAAATTAGAAACTCACTTGCGTCATCTGCACACAAACAGTAGCACGCAGATATTTATATTTATGAGAAAACAATAAGTAGGTAACATCAACATAAAATACGTCAAAAACAAGAAAAGAAAACACAAAATAACGAAACTTTGGCGTTTATTGCCAAGTGAGGGTTAGACATAATTGGCTAACTTTTAAGTCACAATTCGCAACGGGTGCTTTGTATTGGCTAAATAATACGGTTTCGTAACTTTTGACTAAGTGACACATGCTCGTAAAGTAGGAGCTTGAAAACTTCTGTTTTCAGCACGATAACGTGTTACGTTAACGTAGGTTTACTTATGTTAATAACATTTATAACTTTGTAAGTTCGTTCCTTGAAGCTAAATGAAAGATACGGTAGCGTTTATTGAACGTTAACCTATCTTTAGGAGTTAACTGTTGTATTTCATTTATAGAGCCACTCGTTTTAATTATTTTTTCAATACACTTTCTCGAAAACTGGTCCATAACGCACTACGATTAAGTACAACATGCAATGTATTTCACACACGTGCGATTTTTTCCACTTTCCTGCACGTGTGCGGGAATGAAAATTGCCACAGATAACTATACCTATACTTAGTCCAAATTGGTTCAATGTCTATAGTCTGAGGTGAATGTTTTTTTTTTTTTTTGTCAAAGTCCTACGCGTCTTTACGGCATAAATATTTTTTGAATTTTAAAATTGTGTTTTTAAATAGAATATCATAGATAAACATGATCATTTAAAACTAATAGTTACTTTTATACACAAATTAACATTTATTTGTGTTCTGAATTCAAAAATATAAAATAAATCTATTTTTTATATTAGGCTGTTTAACGGCTTCATACCATTGCCTCTCTTTCAACCTGGCGAGACCAAAGCGCGAAAAAAAAAGAAAATTTAAATCATAGTTTCATAGTTCGTGACAAAAATATTATTCGTTATTTTATTTTATTTCTTCAAAAGTGTATTGAAAAACGTCGTTTGATACACGTGGACATTTGTTATTGCAATTCTCGGCTCAAAAACACCCTCGCCTACGGCTCGTGTGTTATAATTCCGCCTCGATTGCAATAACAAACTTTCTCCACTTGTATCAAAATGTACTATTATATGTTGTTTACTTATTTTTAACCGACTTCAAAACAGAAGAGGTTGTCAATTCATCTGAATTTTTTTTTGTGTATATTTTCATCCCTTTTTTCGCCGGTTTTTCGTTTGGAAGAAAATTACTTCGCGGTGGTCCCGTTTCAGTTTGGTGAAGATGTGATGGTTATCTTCGGAGAAATACAATGGAACTCTTCAATTATAGACAGCAAATCGGTCGTGATTGCTGCAATCTCTTGGATGTTTGTTGTTTTCACAACATCATAATGATATGTCATCACGTACACCCACATTTCGACTCTTAGGTATGTTAGGTTTTATTTTATTGGGGATAAGCCTATTACCATGACATAGTATTGTTAACAATATGAAATAAATTACTGCCTCGTTGGTCTAGTTGTGGCGACTACTCAGCATGAGGTCTTGGGTTCGATTCCCAGGTCGGGCAAAGTGTTATTGGGTTTTTCTATCAGGAATTTCTCACTTTGTTGTGTTTTTGAAGTCAGTTTTATTTTTTTGCAAAAAAGTTTTTTATTGTGAATGCTGGTTAGCCAGTAATTTGAAAAGACAGAAAAGATAAACGTTAACGTATCCTACCGGGTCAGAAAAAAAAAATGCTGTTGAATTATAAACTCTTGATTTATAGAATAGAGTGAATGTTTTTTATATTAATCGTAGTCCTCAAGTTTCAAGAGAACCGGGATGTTTATTGTCAATTAGAGCAGTAAATAGTTCCGCGTAATCCCAAAGGTACCACTCACAGAACATTAGAGGGTCTAAAAGGCTTAATCGTTGGCATTCCAGAAGATGGAGGATCCCAGTCAACAATGTATCTCGTAACTTTTGAGGTACGTGTAGTTTTTTGAAAGATCGATAGCAAAAATAGACAATGTGTTTCTTTCTAGTATGGATCTGTTATGTATGGGTAAAGATGCCTGAAAGTTGACAACCGGTATAACCAAACCCAAGGGTATTGTTGTACCGGGGTTGCGGGACTGTTCGAAAGAGATACCGTGGCCCCGGACCACAAAGGGCGATGAAGTAACATGGATGGGTTTTAGTCAGTAAAAGTCTGACACTCGCTCCTGCTCCACCCAGAGCGGGAGGAGTCATTTCTTGATTTCCCATCCGAAAAAAAAAGGTATTGTTGTAACTAATACCCAGTAATAGGGTTGAGGAAGTCAGGTGCATGATGGTATTCGCATCGACTAAAACTGGATAAACCTGAACGGTCAATCAAAATGAGTTGAAGATCTACTTGAAGGAATGGTTCCATGTTTAATTATACACCCGGCCAGTGTTGGCCGGCCATGAAGAGGAAAGTTTTGTATGTTTGTAACAAATAAACTCAAAAACTACTGGACCAATTTCCAAAATTCTTTCACCATCAGAATGCTACATTATCCCTAAGTTACAAAAGCTACGTATATATATTTTTTTTTTAAACATCCACTCGTGCGAAGCCAAGACGGGCCTCTAGTCTAATAGATTAAGCAAAAACAGAATTGTGTTACAATATTGGTGTAAGTACAATAAAGTATATTCCTTATATTTCAAATAGAGTAAGTGCTTAAAGCAAGGATTTTGTGACGCACGTTACATAATTCTTAAGACCGTTTCCCGACTTAAGCACAAATCAAAATTGCTAACAAATTCTTGACCTGCAGAGTATAGTCAGACTTAGTAAGCAGTGACAGCTTGTTCGTTGATCCGTAATAGCCCTGCCTACGAGCACTCGAGGCGGATTAATCCCACCGCTGAGGTCTAACGTCTAGCCATTAGGAACATAACACGACATTACCCCGACTACGACGAGGGCACGTACGCGAGTGGTGGAGATTGGGCCTGCCATGTCGTAGATATGTGCGTGGTCAAATAGTTTTAGTCGAATAACACGATTGCTCAAATTGGTTTATGGTTTTCAGTGTACTTACTTACGTATAACTTTTGGTTAGTATGCCTACTTACATAGCTATCGGTGTTTCTAAAGGGTGTACAACACCTCTTAACGAAGCCGAAAGAGACTTATTCTCCTCATCATTGCAATCATTTATTTGTTCTACACCATATCTCGGAATCTTCTAGTTACGGAGATATTAGGGGTCAAAATTCCAACTTATTGACAAGTTTTTTTTTAAATACAAGTTTTTAATGTAAGATTTTTACTTTAACACTTTCAGCTGAGCATCTGGGTATTCAAATGTTTGTTCCGCGGCGCACTATTTTCTCATACAAAATAATTCGTGACGTTCTGTTTTTAATACAACCATAGATAATATGAAATGTGACACAACCGTTACTACACGTCGATGTTGCGAATGTATGTGTAATTAGAATGTACGTGTGCGAGTAGCCTTGTAAAGTGCATAAAAAAACTAACCTGGAGTGGCGCTAGCAGTCCCAAAATTTAAAGTGATACGGCGCGATGATGTAGCTTAAAGGAATTTGTATAAGCCTCAGCCGTTTATACACGTTCTTTGAAGAAAGACATATTTTTTTCTGACGTGATTAAACGTTGTGTCTGTTGTAACATCACTAATTAGTTAGTTATTAGTGTGTACACCACTAGATATAATATCTATGGTTCCGGTTTATACCTGTCACTCCAGCACTGCTATGTCGGATCCCGTCTGTGATACTCCTACTAAACTGTCTTTGTATATAATGTGTTCCTCGTCTTAATAAACCAAGTCTACTCAACGGTGTCTTTCATTCCAACAAACATAACATGGTGTCAGAAGTCGTCTGGAAGAAATAAACAAGATCGGTCCAAAAAATGCCAAATCCAGCCACGAGTGCCGTCGTCGCCGACAATGATGGTGGGCATGACCAAAGCCTACGCACGCACTTAAAACAACTCCATATTTCGTCGGATCCAGCAAATAATAATGCGGAGGCGTGGAAGAGATGGTGGCAGCAGCTGGAATTATATTTGCTAGCCACAGGCCTAGACAAGTCAAGCGAGAAGCGGAAAATTGCGATTCTACTGCATTTAATTGGAGAACGTGGTCTCAACATATTTAACACATTTAACCTCAAAATTGATGGGAGCACACTCAACGAAGTCAAGTCCAAATTCGACAAATTCTTCGAGCCAAGAAGAAATGTGACGATGTGTAGATACCTATTCTTCACACGTAGGCAGGAAAAATCCGAAAACATCGACGAATTCCTCACGGATTTGGAAAATAAAAGCAGAGAATGTGAGTTTGGCACGCTTAGGGAGTCGTTAATTAAAGATATTTTTATAGCAAACCTCAATATAGATTTGTCACATGTACGTCAGAGGTTACTGCAAGAACCTGATTTGACATATCAGAGAATGCAAGAGCTGGCGAGGACACTCATAATCGCTCAGCAAGATGCTGAAAAAATCGTCAAAGGTACCAGTGTCGCCAGTGAAAACGTCATGCATCTCAGTCGGAGGAGCCGTAGTCGACAAGATGGTCAACAGCGAGCTTCCAGTCGCAGGTCAGCTTCGAACAGTCACCAGTCAGCTTCGAGCAGTCGCAAGTCAGCATCAGCATCAAACAGCGACCACAACAGCAACTCGAAGACATGCAGCCGCTGTGGGCAGTCTCATCGCTACAAATGCCCAGCTAAAGGCGTTCAATGCAGGTCATGTAAATCTTTTGGTCATTTTGCTAAATATTGTCTCAAAAATAAAAAAGTTAGTCAGTTGCAATCGTTTAATTCAGACAATATTAGTCAAGAATATTTTGTTGGTATGTTGAACAGTCAATTAAAGTCGAGTAAAAGTCATTCAAAAAAGTATGTGGATCATACTGCACATAGTAGTCAGTCAAATTGTCAGAACACACACAGTCAGTCACAGTCACAAAGTCAGAACAAAAGTACACAGACAGAACAGTCACCGTCACAATGGTCAAATACAGACCAGTCGCAGCCAGGTTACTCACATCCCAATGATGAGAACAGTGGCAAGTCGGAGAAATCCAATAGTCAACATCTCAGTGATGAGAAAAGTCACATATCTGAGAGATCCATTGTCCAGTCAAACAGTCAACATCAGCATAAAAACAGTAGTCAACGTCCCCATTCATATTATCTCTGTGATGAAAGTGGTGATATATCTGAGAGATGTAATGAGAAAGATCAACATCTCAATGATGAACACAGTCACATCATATCTGAGAGATTCACTGTCCAGTCAAATAGTCAAAATAAAAAATGTCAGAGTCCATATTTACATCTCAATGATGAAAATGGTCACAAGTCTGAGGGATTACACTACAACACACAATGTCATCAACATAAAAACAGTAGTGGGTATTCACAGTCATACAAAGGATCATTAGTCAGTCACTCAGACAACAGTCATAAAGTAAATAATGTCAACACTTTGGAAAGTAATCATTCAAAACAGTCATGGGAAATTAACTTATCAGTAGGAAATAAACAAATTAAATGCATCATAGACTCTGGTGCAGATGTCAACATAATGTCAAAACAAACATTTTATAACCTGTCAAAAGTGTCACTTGTCAAATGTCAAATAAATGTCACAGGATTTGGTGGAAAATCCATTCCAATTTTAGGCAAAATAAACATAAATTGTAAATTGAGTATAAATAGTAATAATGTCGTCGAATCTATAATGTTTTTAGTAGCAGATTTAGATTGTCCAAATGTTCTTGGTCTACCAACATGTGAAAGGTTAGGAATAATAAAACGTGTCTTTTCAGTATCAAAACAAGATTTTTGTAAACAAATTCTTACACAATATAATGATGTCTTTCAGGGACTTGGATGTCTACCTCCAGTCTGTCATCTTAAACTCAAGCCAGATGCAGTACCATGTGTCGATCCGCCCAGGAAAGTTCCATTTGCGTTACAAGGGAGATTACGCGAGGAGTTGGATCGCATGATGGAGATGCAAGTTATTGAGAAGGTTACAAAACCTACAGAGTGGGTTAACTCAGTCGTCATAACCGTAAAAAGTTCAGGTCAGTTAAGAATTTGTCTAGATCCAAGAAATTTGAATAAAAACATCATGAGAGAATTCTATCCACTTAAGTCAATTGATGAGATTAGGTCTCAGCTCGAAGGGGCTGTATGTTTTTCTCATTTAGATGCATTTTCGGGTTTTTGGATGCTACGTCTGGATGAATACAGTTCTGAATTATGTACCTTTCAAACACCATTTGGTAGATATAAGTATTTAAGATTACCATATGGCATAAATGCCTCGTCTGAAATCTTTCAAAGAGTCATGATGAATCTATTCGGTGATATTGAAGGAGTCTTAAT
The DNA here is from genome assembly GCA_905147715.2 of Xestia xanthographa. Taxonomy (NCBI): domain Eukaryota; kingdom Metazoa; phylum Arthropoda; class Insecta; order Lepidoptera; family Noctuidae; genus Xestia; species Xestia xanthographa. Next base: position 14,768,959 of record LR990659.1, on the reverse strand, counting down.
ATTCATAGATGATATTTTAGTTTATGGACCAAATGAGTCAGTTCACAATGAAAGATTACATAAGGTCATGCAAAGAGCTCGTCAAGTCAATCTAAAATTTAACAAGTCAAAATGTAAATTTTTGGTCACAGAAGTATGTTTTTTGGGTTATGTCTTCAGTAAAGATGGTGCCAGGGCAGATGAAGAAAAAGTCAAAGCCATTGTCAATATGCCCACACCAAAAAATGTCAAAGAGTTACAGAGAATATTAGGTATGATTAATTATTTAGGACCTTTTATTAGTAACTTGTCGGAAAAAACACAAATATTAAGAAATCTTTTGAAAAAAGATTCAGTCTGGGCTTGGGATGAGAATCATAGTCAATGTCTCAAAAAATTGAAAGATGAGATTACAAACTCACCAGTTTTAGCTCATTTTAATCCTAAGATTCCATTAGTCTTGTCAGTCGATTCGTCAAAATCAGCGTTAGGTGCAGTCATTTTACAGAAAAACAAACCTATCGCATATACACACATCAAAAGTGTCTAGGGATCAAGCATTTTTATGCGGATTTCTTGAGATTGAGATGTGGCTTTGTAATAAATTTATGATTTTATAAATTTATATGGATCCTTTTTGGTGCATTTCATAATTTGAATCAGGAACTCTCAATCAAATTCGAGTAAAAGATGAAAATAAGCTGTCAATATTTTCCCTATAAAAACATACAACGCATTGAAGACATTATTAGTGCTACTGTTTCCCTACTACTGATTAAAACCAACGTTATTATGGAGCGGCGACGTCATTTAAGCAGGGAAGAAATGCTCAGAGCCGTGGGAATGATAGAAGCTGGTTCCCGGCAACGTACTGTAGCTTTAGCTCTGAATACAAGTCAGAGTGTTATCAGTCGACTTTGGACACGTTACCGAAGCACTGGTACCGTGGCTGAGCGCCATGGAGGACGGTATCGCTGCACCACACGGAGACAAGACAGATACATTCAAATCTTAACTCGAAGAGCTCCAACAATAACCGCCATGATGTTAGCCGTGAGGCTTCATCACTCTTCAGGGAACTTAATTAGCGACCAAACAGTCAGAAACCGCTTGCATGAAGTGAACCTTCATTCCCGAAGACCGCTACGGGTACCACCTATAGCAATGCACAATCGTAGGATTCGATATCAATGGGCTCTTGAACACAGAAATTGGGCAGAAGAATAATGGCGTTTCGTGTGCTTTTCTGATGAGTCTCGTTTTGGTATGAGACCGGATACAAGACGTATACGACACTGGAGAACCCCTGGACGCCAACAGCGATTAAAATCCTGCCAGGAAGTCCATCCTTATAGTGGTGGAACCATCATGGTATGGGCGGGTATTTGGATCGGCGGAAGAACTGAGTTGATTTGGATCAGAGGCAACCTCAACGCTCAAATTTATGCTGAGACGATTGTATCAGACGTCATCGTTCCTCTACAAGTGCAAATCGGTCCCTTATTTCAGTTAATGCATGATAATGCACGACCGCACACCGCAAAAGTTGTAAGACAGACTCTCGCCGCAGCTAACATCAATGTCCTGCCCTGGCCAGCTCAGTCGCCAGACTTGAACCCGATTGAGCATGCATGGGATATGCTACAGAGAAGAGCTCTGCCGAATATGGAGGGTATCCAGTCGCAAGAAGACCTTTTTTTGTTGTTGCAACGAACATGGGCGGCCATTCCACAGCGTGATTTGGATGAACTCATTTTGAGTATGCCAAACCGATGTTCTTGTGTTGTTAGTGTTCGCGGTAGAAACACGGATTATTAATTGTTTAAGTTACCCAATAAAATTTTAAAGAAAACTGTGTTTTCAGTCATTTTTTCGAACTTTAATGTTAGTGGTTCAAATGTCAAAAATCCCTTTATTAGGAAAATGGCAAATTTCTTTATTAATGCAAAGGTGACTTGGTTTATCGTTACTGTGACAAACGAAAACACTTTATTTGATGAATCCTTAAAGAAAATTTTAATTAATATCAATCAGGAGAAAAGTTATTGCAAAAATATATGTTGATCCCTAGATACTTTTGATGTGTGTAGTTCAAAAACTTTAACTGAAACCCAGGAAAGATACGCGCAGATAGAAAAAGAGCTACTAGCAATTCAATTTGGTTGTGAAAAATTTCACCAATATATATATGGTAATAGAGTCACAGTTCATACTGATCACAAGCCATTAGTCTATTTATTTAAAAAGCCATTGCATGATGTCCCCGCTAGATTACAGCGTATGATGTTAACTGTACAAAAGTATGATTTAGAAGTAATACATGTACCAGGTAAAGAAATGTTTATATCAGACACTTTGTCAAGAGCAGCTTTGAAAGACCATTACACACCTGAAAATGAGTCAGAAATGTCTTGTCATGTCAATTTAATGTATGCCAATCTAGCAATAACAAAGGAATATAGCACAAAATTGGCACAGGAAACCAAAAATGATGAATCCTTACAATTATTAAAAAAATATTATAATGAAGGATGGCCAAAAAACAAGAACAATGTCAGTTCATTGGTGAAACCATTTTGGAATATTCAAGGTGAAATACATGTAATCAAAGATTTAGTGTTCAAAGGTTCAAAATTAATAGTACCACAGTCAATGTATAAAGAAATGTTAGAAAAAATACACAAAGGTCACCAAGGTATAAATAAATGTCTGAAATTAGCTAAAGAATCTTTGTATTGGCCAAATATGTCAAGTGAAATTAAGAATTTAGTAGAACAATGTCTAATATGTGCAAAATTCAAACCATGTAATCAAAAGGAACCACTACAAAATTTTGAAATATGTAAATATCCATGGCAACAAGTCGGTATTGATTTAATGTATTTTGAAAGTTTAGTTTATTTAATTGTCACAGATTATTACTCAAAATACATAGAGATAGCATTATTAAATAAAAACAGTACCTCTCAAAATGTAATTACTCATTTAAAATCTATTTTTGCTCGTCATGGAATACCATTGTCACTGGTGTCAGATGGTGGACCTCCTTTTCAGTCAATTGATTTCAAAAATTTCTTACAAGAATGGGACATAGAACATGTTGTTACTAGCCCATATCATTCACAGTCAAATGGTCAAGCTGAAAGTTCAGTAAAAATAATAAAAAACATGTTAAGGAAATGTAAAGAAAACAAAACAGATCCATACATAGCTTTATTACAGTATAGAAATACACCTAAAAATAATTTGTCATCACCAGCTCAATTGTTAATGTCTAGAAACTTGAGAGATAATATTCCAGTGTCATATAAGAAATTAAGGCCAAAAGTAGTAACATTTCAGGATTATAAAGAGTCAGTCAAGAAAAATGATGAAAACAAATCTAGAAATTATGATAGAAATACTAAGTCTATGTCAATGCTACATCACAATGACCATGTCTATTTTAAAAGAAATCCTAAAAGTAACTGGGAACAAGCTATTGTCAAACAAAGAATGATGAACAATAGGTCGTACGTTGTTGAGGATGTCAATGGTGTACAGTATAGGAGAAATAGAATACACTTAAGACATAAGTATTCACATAACTATGCAAACCCTCCTATGCAATCCAACTCGTCACAGGGGAGAGAGGAAGGTGACAGACAGGAGTCTAGACTTCAAGAATCCTCATCTCAAAAATCTTCAAGCGTAACAACCAGGTCAGGTCGAATTGTAAAACCTACAAGAAGGTTAATAGAGGAAATGGATTAACTATGTAACTATTAACTAAGTAGTATTAAGAATGTTGTCTAGTTTTAATATAACTCTAAGTATCATAGAGTATGTTGTCATAAGTAAAGTCGCTTGTCATAGTACACCTTATTAATTGTTAGTCAGGGGTCTAATTTGAACTCAACAAGGGGGATGTTGTAACATCACTAATTAGTTAGTTATTAGTGTGTACACCACTAGATATAATATCTATGGTTCCGGTTTATACCTGTCACTCCAGCACTGCTATGTCGGATCCCGTCTGTGATACTCCTACTAAACTGTCTTTGTATATAATGTGTTCCTCGTCTTAATAAACCAAGTCTACTCAACGGTGTCTTTCATTCCAACAAACATAACAGTGTCAAGTAGCGTTTATCAAATTTTACGTATTAGAACGTTGCTCAGCTCAAAGTGACACCTCCACGGCCCCCGTACTATTTAATCCATCCATCAGCACAATGTTTTGAGTGCGTTACATTGAGTTTTACCACAAAAAATGATTTTTCACCGCAAAAAAAGTCGTTTCCCAGCAATAATTTTTGCGTAAAGTTACTTAGTTTGATGTACAGAATGCTTGGTTGACGGCTTCGTGATGAGGTATTTTACAAACAAAGAATACCCTATTAGTTTCACCTACCTGTCACTTGATTCATAGAAAAATCAAAGAAAGCTTTTGTTTTGTTTCTAACCGGTCAGTAAGTAAAATGTCAAACAGACAGAGCTAACAACCTACCGAAACCGGCTAGTAAGTTATTGAAAATGACTGTAAATAAGCTATTTCAATTACCGACAGATTTTAAACTGGTATATAGCTCTGATTCCCCAGTAATCTATTCCAATCCCCGCATTATAATTATTCAATCGACATTTACATTTTGATTGTTCATTAACGTTTAGTCGATAAATCATTCAAATGGAAAACATGAACAACTTTGGTTTATTTCAAGGTTGAAATATTACATAATCATTTAGCGCTACCTTTTGGCAAATCTCACATTTCGTTTCATATTCTGCGAAGGGTTTCACAGAATAAAAGCTTTTTTATTAATTTTGATGTGGGTTACGAGAACCTGTAAGTAAGATTAACATTACCGCAGGATGTTTACCGAAAATTCTGAGTGAAACCTTTTATTCAATTGTGAAGATTCATGCTGAATTTTTTTTAGTTTTTTTAATCCATGGTCAATGTGGCGAAATTAAAATCAATCAACGGCGTCATTTTTAACCATCCAACGAAGAGATAAAAAAGTAATTGACTCAAATTGCATTAATTTTAATGTGTGTTTAGGGTTTTTTTTTTGTGCCCGCGGCTTCACCCGCGTGGATGTTGGTTATCGCAAAAACTTGACAAATTATATACTAAAACCATCCTCGATGAACCATTCTACCCATTGCTGAAAACAGCATGGAAATCGGTGTAGTAGTTTTCGAGTTTATCGCAAACAGACTGACAGACAGGCGCGGCGGAGAACTTTGTTTTATAATATGTAGTGATTTATATTTCAATGGTGCTAAGTCGTTGTTCGTTTATTGCAAATGTGTCTTTTGTTTGAAAATATTGCCTCGAAGCATTACCTGTTAGCATAGCATTACCATTAGCATTTACCTGGCTGGTTATTACTCTGTTCTGCTGACAATGAATACCAACTTAATTGGCTCGATAACTAAAAGTGGTTGTTTCACTCACTGGCAGTGCGCATCCAGCTCATGTTTGTTCCTGGGCAGGCCGACAGGAGTGCGAGGGATCAGATCCGTGCACATGTTGAGATCTGCAGCATCGCAGTTCTCTGTCTCGCCTAGCTGTGCCCCTCCACCACCTGCAACAATGATAGTCATGCTTCATCATCATACATCATGAGGCTAACAAGAGGTATTCGCTAGGAAATTACCTCTCCTAAGAATTCCTGCAACTACGAGTTTCCCGCAATATTCGCTAAGTCGTTAGTGCACCTATAGACGCTGCACCTTCATTAAGTATAGGTACTTAATGAAGGTGCAGCGTATTGATAAAATATGTTCATTGATATAGGATCAATGAACATATTTTATCAATAAAATAAACGATATCACTGATGTAACCACGGATTAACGAGTTCTTTTTTAGGGTTCCGTTTTTACCCTTTGGGTACGGAACCCTAAAAAAGAACTCGTTAATCCGTGGTTTACTAACTGGTATTACTAAGACTTCGCTGTCTGTCCGTCTGTCCGTCTGTCTGTCACCAGGCTGTATCTCATGAACCGTGACAGCTCGACAGTTGAAATTTTCACAGATGATGTATTTCTGTTGCCGCTATAACAACAAAAACAGAATAAAATTAATATTTAAGGGGGGCTTCCATACAACAAACGTGATTTTTTTGCCGTTTTGTCTAATGTATAGATAATGGTACGGAACCCTTCGTGCGCGAGTCCGACTCGCACTTGGCCGGTTTTTTAAATTTTTATGACGTTGTATAGAATTGGGTACTGAATTCATGTAAGCACGTCGATATCCCTACACTCGTTTTTTCTTAAAATAAACTACCTAGGTACCAACAAGGTACCAACACAAAAAAGTGATCGGGAAGTGTGTGGAAATGATCAACAATCAACTGACGACGATTTCAAACATATTGTGTTCACCCTCTTTGTCCCTACAATTGCTCTATTGTGAAGACGGCCATTGCTATCCTTACGTGTGACGATGTCAAACTGTAGCATAAATATTTTACGGACTACGACATACGGCTGAACTAACGATGAACTGCCCTAAGGCTGAAAATTGCCAATAACCTCTTTGCAGAGTCACTATATGATTACGTACTACCAAAGGTACCTAACTCTGTTTTATGTTGTCATACCTTGTTTTTTTACCGAAATACAAACAGCTTTGTTTTCAGGAAATAGTACTGTAAAAGTGTACTTTTATTTGATGTTCTAAAACCACACTAAATGCTCGTTTAAAGCTTAGTTGTTTGTAAAAACCAACTTGCAAAAATAAACATCATTTTATTTCAATGTTCCGAGTATGAGTAATATTTTGAACTTTGTAGAGATAAAATTACATAGCACACAAACGCAAAACCACACTCTCGTAAAATACCGCTCCCATTTTGACGGTTCAACACAAAAAATGCACTTACATTTCACCTTACAATATGGTAGGGATTTTCCGTGATTTTGTTGAAATCCAACCTGCAATTGTGCCGCCTCCTGAGGGATTATAGGCAACTCCGTCAAACAGAGAGAATAATTATATTATTCTAATATTATTATTAATTATATAATTACAGTTTGAACATTATCGGACGGTTTCTAAGCTCCCCACTTTTTGACGCTGCCGCTGTTTTAAACGTCATGTTCGCAAGCAGATTGAAGAATGGTTGGCAAAAAAAGATTACGGTAAGACCGGTAAATATTATTATCAATATTTATGAGTACCGATTCGCAGATATCCCGACAGTAACAACATAATTGTATTTAATAGCCGTGAAGTGTTGATAAACTTCCATTGCATTGATTGTCGCTGATAATAGCAAAATGGATTTGAGTTGGAATCTAAATGCAAACCATTTTGCTTTTATCACTATGAAAATATGTTTATCACTATGACCGCGGACTGGGGAATGTATGCCAAACAAGTAGATAGTTATTATATTATATCTACTTCCACTTCGCTCGCGCGGATGTCGTAGGTACCTTTTTCTAAGAACTAAACCCCCTTTCGACTCTTTTTATAGGGCAGCTTTGAAAACGAAATAATTATGATTTATGAGTAATCTGAAGAAGTATTTGTACAAAGTTTCAAGACTCAAGTTTTTAAACCAAAGGAATAAGATCTTTCATACACTAACTCATTTTCAACCGACTTCCAAAAGGAGGAGGTTCTCAATTCGACTGTATTTTTTTTGTGTTCGTTACCTCAGAACTTTCGACTGGGTGAACCGATTTTGATAATTCTTTTTTTATTAGAAAGCTGGTGCTTTCCGTGTAGTCCAATTTTGTGAACATCTGATGCAGATCTTCGGAGATATACAATGGAACTCTTCAAAAATAGACGGCAAATCTGCCGTGATTGCTGTAATCGCTTGGATGTTTTATTGTCATACAACATCATGACGTACCATCACGCCTGTATGCTCTGAGTGGGTACGCAGATGTTTACAATAGACAGTTAGGTATGTTTAGTTCCATTTATTACCCACGAAGGAACGGAGACGTTGTATGCGTTTGGGGTGAGAGGATGTTTGTTTGTTTTTTGTTTGTGTTTGTTTGTTTGTGCAAATACATGTTGCCATTTTTCTTCAAAACTACTAATCCGATTTTGATGCGGTTTTCAGTTATGTGTTCGAGTTTGATTGGTGCATGTTCTTAGATAGGTATTACGGTGACAACTCACCAGGGGGCGCTGCAGCAAACATTTATTGTGCAAATATAAGTTGCCATTTTTCTCCAAAACTACTAGTTTGATTTTGATGCAGTTTTCATTGATGGGTTTAAGTTTTATTAGTGCATATTCTTAGATAGGTGTTATGGTGACAACTCACGAGTTGTCTTCTCACGAGGGAACTCCTTAACGGTAAATAGCACGGATACGAAAATTTGTAGACGCGATCTATTTGATAGATAAACATGATTTCTATCATGACCTGATCCAACCGCCAGGATTGTCTTCTTGCGAGGGAACTCTTTAACGGTAAATAGCACGAATACGAAGATTTGTAGACTCGTTCATATTTGAACGATAAACATTATTTTTATCATGACCTGATCCTACAGCCAGGATTGTCTTCTCGCGAGAGAACTCTTCAACGGTAAATAGCACGAATACGAAAATTTCTAGACGCGTTCATATTTGAACGATAAACATTATTTTTATCATGACCTGATCCTACAGCCAGGATTGTCTTCTCACGAGGGAAATCCTCAACGGTAAATAGCACGAATTGAATGATTACGACAAAACTAAAAATGTATAAAATTATGGGTGTTTAGTCTCAACGGACCGCTGTCAATTCATTTTGGTCCGTTCAGACGTAGACAAAAAATGTTTACGTCCGAACGGACCGGTGTCAAAAAAAACAAATGAATAAACAATAATAAGTTTAAAGGGCAGTCGCAAACATTGTTGTTGTTGTCATTGCTCACGTATATTGAAGCCTAAGGTCTGACTAGGCTAGTTTTCAAACGAATTAAAAAAAAAGCATTCATTATGAGCCTAAAATAGGGGATGATAGTTTGTATGAAATTACTTCATTTTTGAAGTAAGAATTGTAAAAATAGTATTTCTAACCATGCATGAGCATGGTTAGAAATAAAAGTAGGTACACTGTGTCACTTTTTTTAAACTTCAAAAATTACGGAGTATCACACAATCTTTCATCCCCTATTTTACCCCCTTAAAGAATAGTAGTACATTTTGATACAAGTGGAGGCAGTTTGTTATGTTACGTTTTTCAATACACCTTTGAAGAAATAAAAAAATAAAAATATTTTCATCATGAATTATTAGGAAACTATGATTTCAATTTTCTTTTTTTTTCCGCGCTTTGCTTTCGCCAGGTTGAAAGAGAAGCAAGGTATAAAGTCGCTAAACAGCCTATATGAAAAATAGAAAATTCAAATATGTTTGAGTTTAGAACACAAATAAATGTTAATAGATCCACCCCAAAAAGTACTAGGCTGGCATGAGTTCAAGGTGGTATTTATTTTAAGAATCGGTCATGTACCCCAAAAAGTACTAAGCTTAGGTACCCGAAAAAGTACTAGGCTGGCATGAGTTCAAGGCACTGCAGACCCACCGTACCCCTAGGAGGTTCTAAATATGCTTATATTTCGAAAAGTCTTGCTACTAGAGGGTCAGAAGTGGTTTTTAACTAGTGTTACAACTTTACAACACTATTACCTGGTGGTATCGTTTAACTTAAAAAACCCATCGTACCATCAGGTGTACGCTCAGGATTACGGTGGGTATCCAGTTCAAGGTGGTATTTATTTTAAGAATCGGTCTACTAGTAATATGCATACAATTATATCATTTAATAATATGCATACAATTATATCATTTAAATACCATCTTGGATTTATGCTTGCCTAGTACTTTTCGTGACGTGTACGACACTGCCCATAATTGATTGTTTTTCTAAAGAAGATAATACAAGTCTTTTATTACAATATATACATAAATTATAATAAAAGACTGTTTAAATCATAACCCTTCCTTTTGGCTTCACCGTATTCGGGCAATAAATTAACATTTCATTTTATTTTTTTAACTTTTGCACCCGAATGTACTTGGTGAAGTTTATTCATTTGTTTTTTTTTGACACCGGTCCTTTCGGACGTAGACATTTTTTGTCTACGTCTGAACGGACCGCGGTCCATTCGATTTGGTCCGTTCAGACTAAACACCCAAAAATTATTAAAAAACCTTTTTAAAATATCTTATTAAATAAGCTTTTATAAAATGCACTGAAAAGAAGAAAATAAACCTTTTAGTAAATGAAAACGAAAAGCTTTCATAAAAGCTTGTCCCGTCTTGGGGTCGGATCATTCCCGGCTTCCAGTCTAATCGGATGCAGCTGAATACCAGTATTTTTACCCACGACGGAACGGAGATGGTAGATATATGCGTTTGGGGTGAGAGGATGTTTGTTTGTGCAAATTCATGTTTGTCATTTTTCTCCAAAACTACTAATCCGATTTTGATGCTCTCTAAAAAGTTTAAAATAAAAAGCAAAATTAAAAAATTTGAAAAACCCACGACGGTTAAAAGTAATTGAAAAAGGATAAAATAATTAAAAAAAAAACAACCTAATAAAAACCCACGAATATCCGTCGGGGGCTGCCATCACTATTTTAAATTCCATCGTAAATAAATTAAGTATAATCATCATCTTATAAAGGTGGGCCCCACTGTGGGGCGCGGCCTGTCCATTAAGGGTGTAAGTACAGCGCTAAAAATCTCGAATTATTTAAGTTACTATAAAACTGCAAAACGAGTTCATTTCATGGCAGCCCCCGACGGATATTCGTGGGTTTTTTATTAAGTTGGTTTTTTTTTAATTTATTTTATCCTTTTTCAATTGCTTTTTAACCGTCGCGCGTCGTGGGTTTTTCAATTTTTTTGGGGATAAGCCTATTACCATGACATGTTAACAATGTAAAATAAATTCATGGCAAATATTTGTTTGGGAACAACTAAAAATGAAAAAATAAAAAACTTTTTTGCAAAAAATAAAACTGACTTCAAAAAACACAAAAAGAGAAAAATAACTTTAGCTTCAGATGTCGGTAGCAAAAAAAACTAAATCAAATAAACAAGTCACCGACACCCTGTATAAAATGGAATGAAGAGGGTGAAGTTGTCCGTCACTTTTTGCAATGCACGAGCTGACGAGCCATTGACAATAAGAAAGGGATGACTGGATGTCCCGAGTACAGTCTCAACCTGACACGAAGCAAAAGAAATCGGTGTCACAAGCGTGTGTGGCTCCATTAGGGAAAACGAAAGAGGTCGGAGTAATCCGTATCTTACGTTCCAAACGTATTTATTAACCGACTTCTAAAAAAGGAGGTTTCTCAATTCGACCGTATTTTTTTTTTTATGAGTGTTCGCGGATAACTTCGTCGTTTATGAACCTTTTGATTTTCTTTAGATGATTCTTTTTTTGTTGGAAAGGAGATATCCCAAGGGTGGTACCATGATAAGAAAGCCAGGGTCTGATGATGGCATCTCAGAGAAATCGAAGGGAACCTCCGAAAATCGTACTGGTGACTAGTGCGTTTGTTATTGTTTTCATTAAGTATTTTAAAGCACTACAATTTAATGCAGGTCTGGAGTCGATCTGATGATGGAGCCGGAAGGCAGTCGAGGGAACTCCTCAACGATTTACATCAATTACCTGGTGTTTGGGCTTGACTAATTTGTATTGATGAGAACTTTACACCTGTATGGGTTGTGACTGTCATTAGGGGTCTGATGATTAAGACGAAGGACAGTCAAGGGAACTCCTCAACGTTTTACTGTAGCTACTTTGTGTAAGGACTCAATTCATTTCTATTGATGAGAACTATGCACCCAAATGGGTTATAAATGCCATTACAGGTCTGATGATGGAGACCATAGTCAGTTGACGGAATTCCTCAACGATTTACAGCAGTTACCTTTTGTTGGGCTTACTTCAAAGTGAAGTTTGCATAACAAATATATGTATAGGATACATTACAACTAAAAATGGAAAAATAAAAAACTTTTTTGCAAAAAATAAAACCGACTTCAAAAAAAACAAAAAAGTGAAAAATAACTTTAGCTTCAGAAGTCGGAGACAAAAAAACTAAATCAATCAAACAATGGTCACCGACTTCTGAAGCTAAAGTTATTTTTCACTTTTTTGTTTCTTTTGAAGTCGGTTTTATTTTTTTACGTTTCAAGTTTCCACTGAAAAGTGAATTTCCATTGAATTTTCGATCTTTACGTAGATACATTAGGAAAATTTCGATAAAGTTCCGGTATCTAGGAAATCTTTCAGTCGCTCCGTGTAAAATACAGGTATTCAGCTGCATCTGATTAGACTGGAAACCGATGAAAACATAAAAAATACTGATGTTTTTAACCGACTTCCAAAAGGAGGAGGTTCTCAATTCGATTGGTATTTTTTTTTTTTTTTTTTTTATGTATGTACACCGATTACTCTGCCGTTTATGATCCGATTTACGTGATTCTTTTTTAGTTTGATGCGGAATAGTTGCCATTTAGTCCCATAAAAATTTAATATGGTTTGGCCAAGCAGTTTTCATTTTATGAACATTTTTACTTCAGTTGTGTGGTATAATTTCATGTATGTTCACCGATTTCTCCTCGATTTGTGGAGCGATTCTCAAAATTCTTTTTTTGTTTGAAAGAATATACTCCTGAGTTGGTCGCATTTAAATTTGGTGAAGATCTGATGCTGATCTACAGTGGAACTCTTCAAAACTAGGTGGTAAATCGGTCGTGATAGCTGCAATCGCTTGGATGTTTATTGTTTACACAACATCATGACGTAACATCACGCCTGTATGCTCTGAGGGGTACGCAGATGTGTACAATACACCCACATTTCGACAGTTTAGGTATGTTAAGTTCCATTTATTGGGGATAAGCCTATTACCATGACATGTATTTTTAACAATGTAAAATAAATGCATAGCAAATATTTGTATAGGATATTACAACTAAAAATGGAAAAATAAAAAAACTTTTTTACAAAAAAATAAAACCGACTTCAAAAAACACAAAAAAGTGAAAAATAACTTTAGCTTCAGAAGTCGGTGACAAAAATAATAAAAAACTAAATGAATCAAACAAAGGTCACCGACTTCTGAAGCTAAAGTTATTTTTCACTTTTTTGTGTTTTTTGAAGTCGGTTTTATTTTTTGTAAAAAAGTTTTTTTTTTAGGAAATCTTTGACGTGCTTGCAATTGCACCTGTCATAAGATTTTCAAAATTTATGCCTACTCCTCGGTAAGTTAAAATGGAGCGTGTATCTAGCCAGACGAAATCGATTGTAACCAGCCCTCATCTGACACTAATTATGGCTAGCTGTAAATATCTGTTCGTAAGTGATGCTTTCGACCAATGGCTGTACGTGACATGTGCCATCCATTACATTTTCGGTCTATTTATTATGAGCCTGTAATTGCTTTGCCCGAATACGTGGCTTATATATCCGTGCCTTAGCTAAACACATTTATCATTATAAAGATAATAAAACTTTTTGAAAACGTGACATTGTGTCGAGCTGCTATTTTTACGATTATGATTGATTGATTGATTGATTGGTTTTTTGCAGTTCAGCAAAAATGTAAAATTAGGCCAATTTTCTGTTACCGTGAATGTTCATTCGTTATTTTGTTTTATAGGTATTTTAAAATATTGTCGTTCCATTGTGATACTGTTATTAAAGGTATAATACGACCCGATTGGCGCAGTGGTAGTGAGGCTGCCTTACGTTCTTAGGGTTCGAATCCCGGTCGGTGCAAATGTTTGTGTGATGAGCATGGACATTTGTTTCCGAGTCATGGATGTTTATATGTATATTAAGTATGTATTTACAAACAAAAAGTATCTATGTAGTACCTATATCAACTATCTGGTGTCCACGACACAAGCCTCGTTGCTTAGTGTGGCACTAGATGGCGCTGTGTGTAATGTCCAGCAATATTTATTTATATATTTAATAATGGTAATGCGTATACTTATGCTAATTACTTAATTTGGGTATTTCAACTAACTGTTTATTAATAAAACTTATTGCGATGACGTAATTATTAATGTTTGTGTAATTATCCATTGAAATATTCATTGCAATTAATAACTATAGTTGAATAAAATAAATTTTATACGATTCAAATAATTCGGCGGACATTTGTTAATGTTCAGTGAACGCACTCATATTTGTTCAGTTAAGTGGTGCAGCGTGGACAGTATTACAGCCTTTCCCAAAGTGAGCGATAACGCCCCCTTGTGGGCGCTGCAGGCCTAAAGGGGGGCAGTAAGAGACTCAGAAAAAAAATGGGGGCGTTGTGTAGAGGCTTAGGGAACGATATTTCATCTAGGAGGACTCTTAGACACCGACTGCTCTAGCTCTCGACTACAACTTGTGAACATAAACTAATATTAATTTAGAGATCGAGAGAAATATCGATTGTTTGTTTTGTTTTGAATAAAGATACTCTGTCTGAATACTATAAAGTTGCATTTCAATAATCATTCTCATTGGCAGGTGTCGTAGAGTTAACTTGATACCTGAGCGCCATTGTGTACTACCTACTGCGCTCAGGTCTCAAGTTAACTCTTGCGGGTTATAGTAAAAGTCTCGTTTAGAATGAATTTTTAATCTCCGCTAATATAGCTCACAATAATTAATTTAATTTGAAGTTAAGTAAGTAAGTAAGTAAGGTTTTTAAGTAGGTGAAAAAATGGGGGCGCTAAAAAGCAATTTATTCTCAAAGTGGGCAGTAGACAAAATAAGTTTGGGAACCTCTGCAGTAATAGATTGTTACATTACACATCATCTCTGTCAAAAGATATCATTGCTGAAGATAGGCAGCCCAATCGTAGAACTATGTAGTAGAACTAGTGGGAATGGTCCGTCCCTATATCTAGATTGTCGCAACGAACGGTCATGAGACCTCTAAAGTAAATGAATTTCCGATCGAAAAATCTTTGGAGTCCTTTTTGACTCTAAAACCAACGTCGTGATTTCCTAGAAATAAATTCTCCATCTTTAAGAGGAATATTTACCGTTTCAGACTTTCATACTTAAGTACCTACCTATAAATTGTTTAATCACTAAATTTTCTTTTAGTCTTTACTTAACGTGCACGACTAGCTACATTGTTCTGACATAATGTACTATAATCTCAACATGAATAATGTAAACAAGGTTTTTTTAACAATGTTCTGATTAAGGAAGAGTGTCCATGGAGTTTATTGCCTGTTGTTCTCCATAGAGATAGCTACGTTTTGGAATGGGCAACTACATAACACAGAGTTTCACAGTTATTAGCTAGGCCTTGTGACTGGAACTGTAGCCACATTTTTTTGTTGGACCTACTTGAAAAATAAATGATTTTGTTTTGATTCACTCACATGTGGTTTTAAAAATTTTGTCGTTACAGTAAGACAATACAAGCTTATTTCTTTTATTTTATCTAAAACTCTCGAAAACAGTATGCAAATTATTAAACATAAACGGAACTTCATGCTCAAACAAACCATCGACTTAAAGATTCGTTGATACGCAGGAGTACGAATTTATGTGACCCATAGGAAATGTAATCCACCCCTGACTGAGCCGTTTATATAATCCGTTTTTATCATTCGCTGTACAAATACAGCCTACATTTAAGTAAAAACAAGCAAATGCGGATAACGTGCGCTCTGTGTATAATTTAGTGCCGGCGGGCAGAAACCTCATATCGTCCGTATGTACAAGCAAAACATCGTGTTTATGAGCCCCGAAGGATAAAGCTGTCACAATTAGAAGCAATGTTGAACTGGAATTCACATTTATGACACTGTTATTTGAGTTTTGATTTTGATCGAATTTTTTCGGGTGTGGTTTGCGTCACTATGACAAAATTCAACGCTGTTTCTAATTAATTATATTTTTTGTCTTATAATGGGTATCTTTCGTATGAAGTGAAATTTCTATACACAAAATGAATCAAAAGTGAACGTGGAATTAAACCTATACGTACACTCACTCAAATGACCCGTACACTCGAGTGAATCGTCTGATATCGGTTTTATTTATAATCATTGAAAAAGTTCTATAACCATGGTTAAAACCCAAATCTATTAAAAAGTTTGGTTTTATTTCACTAGCAAAAATATTAAATTAAAAGCACTGGCGGGATTACAAAATTTTTAAGCACCTATAACAATAATTTTATTATTTTTGAAATAGGGATTCATTTTTATGTAGATAATCCAAAGTTACTCAATTGGCTCACATAAAATTATCTTAGCAAGTATCTCTGAAAAATAACAGATTGTTTTTATAGGCACTTAAGGATTAAAACCTTTTATATCTTTTCAAATGCCGTATTTTACGCCCACAATTTCATTTCCTTTTAAAATTTCCCGTAAAGACCTTTTTAAGTCTATCGAATTCCTTTTATTCTTTGATGAAAGTCGACTGTCGGGTTCTGACAAACGGCTGAGCAAACGTTCTGTAAAAAGAATAAGACGGATCTTTATTGGTTAACAGAGCCGTAAGGTTGCAACGTGACGTGCGGATATGTGCCTAACAGACGTTAACAACACTAATCTAACCCGTGTCGCTATTTTGAGAGGAATTTCACGATGTTCAGTGAAACAGAAGTTCTAACTAAGACTGCGTGGGAGAACTTTCTGAACTACAGTAATGACGGTGCTATTAAAACCGATGTAATAATCAAATCATGACGTGGCATGTCCCGCTTTGGATGTTGTTAAAGTTTTTGTTCCTAAATTGTATTTGTTTTAGCATATTTTTAATGCTCCTGAGACACCTACGACAAACACCAGTTGCGAGTCACTGTTTTCATTTAGACCATGATAATTTACTTTCAAAATAATTTTCTTTTGCGAGTAGACGCACTTGAGTGAGAATGTACAGGTTACCACCATCTCCAGAATGTCTGTTTTTCACAACTTTTAACTATTGAACCTTCTGCAATGACATCTCATTTGGTGTAGTAGGATTGTATTAGCGTTAACTTCAAGCTTACCGTCGACACCCTGTGGCCGAGTCGCAGTCGAGGCACGAATTTCATATCCTTCGCTTTACCTCACTCACCAGTCCTATTATAAGTACATAGGTACCTATGTACTATATATATACGTAGTACTTTGAGTCGGCGTCAAAATACTCACGTTTTATTGTTGTTGATAGCCAAAAAAGTGGTTCCTGCTTTATTTTTACGACTCCTTTGATCGGCAAACTTTAGGTTGAGTACGTTTCTGAACTGGAAATATTTTAAGAGTCCTTGAAACAATGACGGTTTCATTGTTTTATTTAACGTGATTTTGGGTAACAACTATTTTAATTTACAACTAAGAATTTGCGTCACAGCTCACAGATTACAGCCAAATTCTCTTAACGAAGTTAATATGGCCCTCGGGCATGTCTGGTGAAAAATAATTAAACATTAATAACCATGTACGTAGGCTGCCTAACTTAAAACAGGTTTGAGCAGCAGCACGGCATATAATATAGATCCTATTCACTAGCATACAAAAATATTTGATGGGCAAAACAAAAACAATAATCTACGTTTAAATTAATGCAACTTTACAGACAGAGGTTATTTGCCAAATATATAAACAAACAAGCTTATCCAGAGCTGGGTCTATTTGAATATACTTTCACGGGTTTCATCCCTCAAAGACGATGTGCTGTAACCCTTAGCTTATCCTCTACTGATCCTCCTATGAGACACATCGCCTGCGGATAAAGTCGAAAATTGGTACATGCGATTTCCGTTTCCCGAATGTTTTTACGGGTAATCGTAAACAGAACACAATACAAAAGTTACTGTATTTTCTTATTTTCAATCTCGTGCTTTTATTATTTCGTAAAAAATAATGGGAATACGTAGGATTTCCATTTTAATCTGAGGTTCAAAGAAACTGGGAATATATGAGGAGCTGTTTCGATTTCTCGCGTTTCAAGAGCTTTGCAAAGAAAGTGATTGGTTGCACGGTCACCTTACGTTGTAGGCAGCACGTATACTATGTGACCTATGA
This sequence comes from Xestia xanthographa, assembly GCA_905147715.2. Taxonomy (NCBI): domain Eukaryota; kingdom Metazoa; phylum Arthropoda; class Insecta; order Lepidoptera; family Noctuidae; genus Xestia; species Xestia xanthographa. The sequence continues at coordinate 14,750,967 of LR990659.1, read as the reverse complement.
CAGATAAGAAAGTAAAAGTGAAAAGAAAGAAAGAAAGCAAAAAAAAAAGAAACGCAAAAGAAAGAGAAAAAATTGGTTGCCTGTAAAGTCGGTATACGGACGAAAGTTTTACGTGACAACGACTTTGAGTGGTAAAATAAACTTTTTATGTCTGTCTCTCTCGCTCTTAGGCGGGCTAACCATGCCCGAGTGGAAGGGACGCGTGCCTCTCACTCGCTCTCATTGTGAGCGCATAACGTGAGCGGAGCGTAACGCAGTTTCTTGAAGTGTCACCCGGCAAACCAATTTATAAGACGTTGTCAGGTCAAAAAAAGAAAGTGTAGTTGTACAAGATTTTTTGGCGCATGGCTAAATTCGGAACTAACACCACGCCGCCGCGCTGCCTTGTTTTTTTAATAAATACATTTCAGAATGGCATTCAAGCTCCAAAAAGTTATTGTGGCAACTAGCACTTTACCCCGATTATGTAACGGTGCCAATGCTAATATTGCTAATACATAAATATAGACGGACCCACTCACACTCAGTATCGCTCAGTTGCCGTAAATATTGTGCGGGTAAAAGGATCCGCAGCCTTTTACGATGAAAATCGGTAAAATTACCCAACGCGGGACACCCTTCTTGCATTTTTTACATGATGTCCACTATATTTGGTAGAAGTAAGTTGCCATTTACTAACATTTTCTTTTTAGAGGTTCTTATGTATGTAGACAACATAAAGTACAGATAAACAGTAATTGTTATTACTAGGTACCGCTAAAAGTAAATTGGCTTCTCTTATTATGTATTAAGTGATATATAGGTATGTAAAAATCATAATTATGTCTCACGTATTGGGTCGACTAAGTATTAGAGTTTTATACGTTTTGTACGGGACAGAGTTTTTTTCGCGGTTAATGTGGTGGGCCCATAGGAAAAGCACACCATGAGATATGACCACACCATTCTGGTACATGCTGTATACCATAGTGTAGGTACGTACAAATAAAGAAAAATGTATGAGTTGGGAATTTGTAATAAAGGGGAACGGTCGTGTTTCAAACTACCATTTATCTAAATAAATCATGTTTACAAAGACGGTTTGGTCAAACTCTGGTGCGGGCAAAGTGAGGACACTGGACGTGGCTCCAATCTTTTACCGTAGCACTCTACCACGCTGTGCTACGCCTGCTACGCTTTCGTAGCACTCGTAGCAAATGCCCAAATATGAACAAAGTGACAACTCGCAAACATGATAAATTTCTCACTCATCTTATTTCAGTAGACATTGGTGTCGATTCTGTTGTGCACAAACTAAACTTAATTTAGGCTATTGCTATCTTTTTCTCTCTAATAAAACGAGAAAGAGACGGACGCAATTTAGAGCTGTCAAATTTAGTTGGAACTAATATTTCCATATAAATGAAGGGTGCACGTAAAAACATGCCGACTAAAAACACGGTGAAGCGCAAGGCATAGCTATATATATATATAGCTAGCTATAGCCGTCCTTTTCTCACACTGCCTTAATTGTTGTAAAAGATAGCAATAGCCTAAATTAAGTTTAGTTTGTGCACAACAGAATCGACACCAATAACACATTATTTTTGTTGGAGATATTATTTTCTTATTGAAGGTGATATATTTCTTGAATTTCAATAAAATCGTTCTAGATGAAAATATTTATATGAGAAGATCATAAATGTTAGTTGTGGATCATGTCTATACAATGTTATGTATCTTGCTACGTTTTACGATACTAGTTAGCTATTATCTGTCTCAAGCGATTTTAGGATCTCATAAATTATGTCTCATAAAAGTAACCAAGAGAAAGTTTATTGCGTTGTTAGCTCTTCAGAAAAAATATTTTACATCGTGTAAGAAGAATAACGACATAAAATTATTTGTTGCTGCATGACATTTATTGCTGTATCTGATGTCAGTGGATCAGTCAAAAATCGTATCGGAATTTAGTGATGGAGAAAAAATATATTTGGTTTTTGCTTGACTCGTGTGAGTGAAAATATCAGACCGCAGAGTCCGAAATCTTACTTTCGATTTAACTTTGAAACTATCATACTAGAAAAAATCTAAATTAAAAACATGAGTAGTCAACTGTATGCAAATGTGAATTCGTAATATTTTAATTCAAAAAGGATTACCCTACAGTTGCAAACTGCCAAATACCTACCTACTTAAAATTATTAAATTATAAACCAACCAAGTGCGAGTCTGACTCGCGCACGAAGGGTTCCGTACCATTATATATACAACATTAGACAAAACGGCAAAATCACGTTTGTTGTGCCCCTTAAACATTTATTTTATTCTGTTTTAGTTTTATTTGTTGATAGAGCGGCAACCGAAATACATCATCTGTGAAAATTTAAACTGTCTAGCTATCACGGTTCATAAGATACAGCCTGGTAACAGACAGACGGACAGTGGAGTCTTAGTAATAGGGTCCCGTTTTTACCTTTTGGGTACGGAACCCTAAAAATGCTTGCTTATTCGGCAAATAAAGTAAAGTAATTGGCGATTGAATATAAATGGTAGGTACTCAGTAACCTTACAAAACAAATAACGATCAATTTTACGAGAGCAATGCTCTTAATCCTTACAACTACCCGATAATAAGCCTAATTGGCGATTGACTACAAATAAATCACCCGTAATACCAATATTTCGCAAAATTGTTTAATCTTCCATATTTATGGATCTGATTTTAATAAAAAAAAATCTGAAGGCGTAATTTATAAGTAAAGCCGGACAGATGATTACGTAGGGATTTTAGATATCCGGAAATCATTATATTTCAGTGGAATTAGAGAAAAGGACGTACACTGAGATAAAATAAATGTGTTTTCGTGAAACCGGGATATATTTTTGTACAAAACAAAATATGATTGTTATTCATGATAATTCAAAAAAAAATATTTTTGACTTTTCTTCCGAACAACACGTTTGATAAAAGAAAAATAAAATTTTATTTTATTAGCTGCCTTTTCCGAATGTATGTTAGATTAAAGCACCGGGTATATTTTTATTTGAATTGTTTATATGCTTTTAGCCTTCATAAAAGTTTCATAGAATATGTATTTTAAACAACTCTCGTAAAAAATGTAGGTACTTACATTTTCGGTTACCAACCGTTAAAGCCGTTTGTTAACAATCCGGCAGGAAAATCGTATTTCCTGTTGTTCTCGTTTTAGATACGAAAACTTGTTATGTTTTCGTGAAAAATGAACTTAAAAATGGCTTTGTGATTTAGTACCGAGGTTGAAAAGGATGTCACGTCATAGCGCCGACAGACAACTCTTCATAAACTCTTTTAGAAACAAATGGTGCTGTCCCAAAAAGTTGCCAGCATTGTAACATAATAATTAAATAGAACCCGTTAAATTTTAAATAGGTAAATTAAAGGGTCTGCCATTCAGCGTGGCAAGGCCGTCAGTCAGCCTTTTTGGGTTTGTTACATGATACGCGTTGACAGTGACAGAAGAGAAGAAGAGAATTGCCCAATGTGGTTTTTTGGTATATCTATGGTATATTTTTGGTTTTTAGGCCAGCAAACGTTATGAACACGACTTGATAAATTTTGTTTGTTGTCGTGACTATCAGTAAACCTACCTATACTTATTTGAGGTAATTTTGACAGACCTTTCTTGTTCAAATACTAATTCATCATCATCTGCCTAGCCTGTTCCTATATTGGGGTCGGCTTCCAGTCTAACTGGATGCAGCTGAATACCAGTATTTAATTACATGCAGCAAACATTGAGCTATTGCTACTACGTATAGAGAAGACAGCGCTAACAAAATCTGTGCGCAGTGCGGGGCGCGCGGGGGGCGGCTAAACCCGTAGGTATATATAATGCTGTGGCGAGCAAGCGACTGAGTGAACTGCAGCCGGCTGACTGCAGTTGAACGGAGCACAGATTTTGTTCGTGCTGTCTTCTCTATACGTAGTAGTAATAGCTCAATGGCAGAAAATGCCTAACTGACCTCCAAAACCCATATAATAATGGGTAATACGATACCCCTTGGTAAGACTGGTTTTTGGAGTTTTGGGCCACTAACTACCTGTAGCGACTGTCAAAGATCTACAAATGACAGCTGGGACCAACGGCGTAGCGTGGTAAATACTAGTTATTTCAAGGAAATTATTTTAAGACCAAAAGCAATATGAAGTCATTAACGTTATAAGCCCTTACTGTAAGTCTCAAAGTATAATAATACCCACCAATCTCATAAAACGGACCGATTTTCGGGTAACTGGCAAATAAAAATATCTAAATGTACCTATATTATGGGACATGGGACGATCTCTATAAATCCTAAAACCATAACATAAAATGAAACGCGATTTCTGGGTGACGGCCGAAATAATATAACGGTATAAAGGTTGAATCTTTTGTGTTTTCCTTTTACTTTGATGTTTCATTTAATGTTCCATTAAAAATAAACTGAACAAGCGAGACTAACCTATTGCAGCGGTTCGGGGAAGTCGTTTATTCTTTGGATATACAGAAAGCTTTATTCTGTTGCACTGAAAAAAATAAGTTTGAATAAAGCCATGCAAATTTTTATTTCTCACTTCTCTAAAAATAATATTTTTCCTTTAAAAACATGATTTCTGTTGGGTAAAATCATTTTTGTTTGTAAGATGAGAACGGTTATTGCGGACACATAATATCACTTTTCACATATATTTTCCATAAGAATGAAGCTGTAAGGAAGTCCATTGTGAAGCGAGTGAGCTTCCCGAGCGCGCACTTTATTCAGATTGCGGGTTGAATTTTAAATTAAACTGGTGTCGGCTGTAATTTCATTTTTTTGCTGAATTTTCCAACATAAAATAAACAGTCTCAAAACGTTACCTAATTCTAGATGATTGGGTATTTCAGGGAAAATACGATGCTGAAAGAAGACTCACTTTCACGAGTTTATAGATATTGATTTCAATCTGGATATCAAATTTTTATAGGAAAAAAAGTTTGGAGCCAGCTGCCTTGTGATGAAATGTTGATAATTATATTTTATCACATCTTACTAGCATTAAGGTGAATGCGACGGGGTAGTCCGCGAAATTCAAATGACTTTGACCTTGAAAAAGTCATTGCTAGACCTTTATGAACTTGGAGGGTTGTATTGATAATTTTGATGATTATAATTCTGTAACTACATACGTCTTACAGTCGCGAACAATATTTTAATCAACATATTACGAGCGTCCGAATTAACCGGTAGGTAGTAGATTGATAGGTAGTAGGTAGGTAGTAGGAAGGTGATCTTCGAACCTGTACGAACAAAATATATGCTGTCTCCGGACCTTTTACTTAATGATTGTTTGACGGGGGCATATTTTTTAATTTTGTGGCCATATCTAAACCATAATCACACATCTAAACTGTTCAACCTAGCACTGGCCTGCAAATTGCAAAAAACGTAAGAAAATTTGAATTTCGCGTGCTTCCATGGGCCCTGGAGCATCAGCCTTAATAAGTAAAACTGGGCAAAACATTATCATTATCTGCCTTCTCCCACCTAGACTATCGTTTTCACCCACTCTGTTAGGTTCGGCTTCCAGTTTTACAGTATGCTGTTGAATACCAATTGATATAGATTGTTTAGTATTTAACATGAAGCGATTGCCTATCTGACCTCCACAACCTAGTTACTGGCTACTGCGACACTCCTTGGTAAGACTTTAGGGCTACTTATTATCTAACGACTGTCAAAGATCTACAAATCACCAGCCGGGACTAATGGGCCTGCGCAGACGACAGACTTTTTGTGCGATCGAGTCTGTGGTGCACAAAATGTCTGCATGGCATACAAAATGTCCTTCGCGGATTTTACGCAGACTCAACGCACATCTTCATAGTACATTACATCCCCCATTAACGCAGATTGCATACTAAAAGTGCGCCATCTGCGTTACCACGTGTTGGAGCAAACGTTCTATTTGTTCGCGCACTTTTTGAGCGGCGCGGCGCGGCGCGATCTGCCAGAATGACACGGATTTTTGGCCGCCGGACTTTTTGCGCGTCGTATGCGTTACTGCATATAATTGCTTAGGTTCTATTTTCGCAGACTAAAAAGTGCGTCACGTCACGTCACGGCATGTCTGTCGTCTGCACAGGCCCACGTGATTTCCGAGACACGGACAAAAGTCGGTATGCAATATTGTAATATAAATCCACGGACTGACTTTGACAAGCACTGCTTGACCTTAAAGACCGACCCGTTATTGTTTAGCCACTAGCTGAACACTGAAACCGAGCAAAACATCTTTACATTAATTTATCTAGTAACTGAAATGAGAAACATCCCTGCCCTACATTAAATGTAATCAAGTTGTTGCTTGCAATAAGAACGGTACACCAACACATTGCTTTGCATTTTCATCAAACAACAGAGGATCTCTAGATGAAATCTAGACAGCGTTGTATCATGAGTAACTAAGAGCTGCTAGCGAGAACCTCGTTAAAGTTAACAAAATAATGCAAAGTTACTCGACGGAATATACAAGAGATAATTACAACATGCGAGATAACCACGTCTCTTTTATCCAGTCTTCTAAACCCTGCAAAACTTATTAATTGGAGCTTGTCCGTCGTCGACCGAGCAACTAACTTACCTTTTACCTATATGAATATTTATACCACTATATCTACATATCTTTTTGAAGTTTTGCTCTTGAACGTTGGAAAACCTTTGAATTATTTATAAGACGTTTTCTTCACCTCTTTTCGAATGCTTTTTGCTCCGTTTTATGTAATATTCCAACTACTCATAATTACTCACCTTCCAGCTTCACCCATTTTCCCACTTGAACGTCAAATTATTTTGACGTGACAACGTCTTATAAATTGGTTTGCCGGGTGACACTTCAAGAAACTGCGTTACGCTCCGCTCACGTTATGCGCTCACAATGAGAGCGAGTGAGAGCCCGCCTAAGAGCGAGAGAGACAGACATAAAAAGTTTATTTTACCACTCAAAGTCGTTGTCACGTAAAACTTTCGCCCGTATACCGACTTTACAGGCAACCAATTTTTTTGAGTTAAAAGCGGGCCAAAATTTTATTTTTCATTTCTGAATTCCTCACTTCTCTCACTTGTATTTTTTGTTGTAATTTAGAAATTGAAGCAAAAGAAAAAGTGCGAAGGTATTTTTTACGGAAGAATCCGGTAAGTTTATTCGCCTATTTGAAAATCGGGGCTAAAAAACATGTTGTTTTTCCTTATCACGGAAGAAAACTTTTCCAAAATACTGCTAATATTGCAACCAATTTCATTGCTTGTAATAGATATATAAATAATATGATAGAGTTGTTACACAGCTTTTCATCAACCTGAGCTGCCTAGCCTTTTCCCAAATATGTTGGAGTCGGTTTCCAGTCTAACCGGGTGCAGCTGAATTCCAGTATGTTACATGGAGCAACTGGCTATCTGACCTCCTCTCAACCCTCCACAACTCCAGTTAGTTATGGGTAATATGACCCTTTTTGTAAGACTGGTTGTCAAACTTTCAGGCCACTGAATACCTGTAACGACTATCAAAGATCTACAAATGACAGCAGCTGAATTAGTCAAATTAGCATTGAATTGGTCAAATTACAGAGCAAACCGACTAATCACGCAGATTTGGTTGAATAACTCGCAATGATTAGATAATTAACTGGTTTATTCTTCAATATCGATGTGAACACACACGCATACGCCATTGGCGATTATATGCAAATGTAATTTGGCACGGCGTGTAGTGTTCGTGGCAAAGTGGCAACATGGCGTACGAGACAAACACACAACTACTGATGACAAAAATGTACCTTGTTAGGTGTTTGTATTTTTGTATTACTATGAAAATTGTATGCTGCCGCCCCCGATTACTTAGACTTAAATATAGCGGACAAAGATATGGCCTTGCTTACTTGCTACAGCTCTGCCTATATTGCCAAGAAGAGGCAAGCGTGGTGTTATATTTATTTATTTATTTATTCAGTCAGTAGTACACGCACAAGTTACATTTTTGTTGGTGCCAACATAAACTCATTAGAGTTTTACCGTGCACCAAGATCATCGACTACATAATATAGAATTATATCCACTTAAGTAGGTACTTATTTAAAAAATAAAGAAACAGTCACACACGTTACATCGGGTATTTGGCGAAATAATATCTGATACATACCAACGAGCGAACCTCGGTGACCAATCCGACCGTCCGTTCATAAAAAACAGAAGTAGTGGAGGAAGTTTTAAATGATATACAGGTTGTTCGTTTAGTTAGTGTGCAAGTGCAAGTTTATTATTTAATATTTTTTATGTTATTTTCTAGGTAATTGCTATGTATTACTTTAGCTTTTTAATTAAATATTATTAATCTGCATTCTATCTATCTTCGGTATTAATATTTTGTAAAAAATGTTGCTTTAATTTGGATTTTATGTTTTTCTGCGTTAATATATCCCTCAATGCTATAGGTATTTGATTAATAAGGTAAGGTATTATATACTTTATACTTTAGTGATCTCTTGCCGTGCAAATTCGTATACTTTGGAAGTATATAAAGAGCTAGATTACGAGTATAGGATATTAAGGGTGTAAAACACCTCTTAACGAAGCCGAACAGTACTTGTTCTCCTCGTCATTGCGATAATTTTTTTGTTCTACACCATACCTGGGAACCTTCTAGTTACGGAGATATTGGGGTCAAAGTTCCAACTTTTTTATTTTTTTTATTTATTTAAACTCCTCCACGTCCCCCGTACTATTCAATCAGCACAATGATTTGAGTGCGTTACATTGAGTTCTACCACAAAACATGATTTTTCACCCCAAAAAAAAAAGTCGTTTCCCAGCCATAATTTTTGCGTAAAGTTACTTAGTTTGATGTAACTTAGTTAAAAAGACCTCATCACGAAGCCGTCAACCAAGCGTTCGCTTGGTTGACGGCTTCGTGATGAGGTCTTTTACACCCTGTATTATTTGTTCATGGTAAACAGTTTTTCTTGGAATTTCAGGAGATCGAATTGTATTCATAATTGCCTCGTTATGCCACTAGGCCATTATTCGAATTTGGCTAAATTATTTTCATGGAATAATTGATTGTTATTTCATTGTATCGTATTGTACCAATGTTACATTATATTTTTGGTACATATAAAAAAACAAAAATTATCTAAGTCTGGAATAAATGTTTATAATAATAACTGTGTGTACTATTTTGTTTTAATTAATTCCATGAATGTGAAAATTCCCGAACAATGGTTAACAAATAACTCGTAATTCTGCGAAATAAATGTCAAAACCAGTTCTATCACAGTTTGTGCAGACCAGCTCTTAAATTTAACAAAATTCAACAACGATAAGACCTTTTTCAGAATAAAATGAGTTCGAATATTATGTTCAAAACCAATTTCAAAACAATATAAAATCACAATCATTTTTAAAGTCGCTACGTCTATACACATTAATGCTTGTAACTGTACTAAGTTGTATCAAATATTAATTATTTATTAAATAAATATAAAAATCGTTATCATTGATCACCCTCTTGATTAGTATGCAATGGGCTAATTATTTCTGAGATTCACCGAACCTAATCTAATCAATCTGAGGCGACAGATAGCAATCAATCTGTGTTAATAATTACGTCACTCATAAGCATTGCGGTTGCTTTCCTTTGTGTGCATTACCACAGAATAAGTATTAACGTGCATTACAGATGGCATGGAGTACAATGAAACCTAATTAAAAATATTATATTTTTCATGGACCAGTTTGGGAACTCTTTTTGAATCTAGGTCCAGTTGAAAACCAGCGTCGGGCACTAGTTGTCCGGCATTATGCTGAACTGGGCCTATTTGGCGCAGCCATGAGGCGCACGGTGTAACGTTGTTTTTTATTTAGTTTTAAGTTTTTAATCATTTTTTTTTTTCTTTTTTTTTTCATTTTTGTTTATTTTTTATACTGTGTGCACTTGTGCCGTGTGCCAAATAAATGTATTTTCTTTCTTTCTTCTTCTTCTTTTGGAGTACTTTGGGAATAACAAACTAAATAAAAATAAAAATAAACTTTATAAACTGAAAGCTAAAAACTCTAGGTATCATCATTTTTCATCCCTTTTCTCAATTTACTTATAGTCGGCGCAGCATGTTTTTTCTTCCAATTTTTTTATAAGCATTACCTTTTACTAGCCCTATCATACCATCATATCCTACATTTATACAGTCATCCAGATTCACACTCGAAAACTTTCCGCACGACATGTTCCGCATTCCTGCGCATTACATGCAAATACTCAGCTACTAAGTATGTCAATCGAATTCCTCACAACTACTCATTCGCCGGCGCCACTTTCAGAATCGGAAACGTGTAAGATACAAACAGAGAGAAATATACATTATTATACAAATACGAGTAGCGAATAGAGAGATTTCCAACTGGTAACAGGCATTTGTTGGCTTAGTGCAATAGGATGTTACCAATGATACTGTTATCAATACAGCCTTAGAACTGTGTGTTTACAAGCAGGCAAATAGGTTTTGTTACCACTAGTTATTCGCTGGAAACAATACTAGTACCGTACTTATGGAAATTGTGCTCGCTTGCTCTATAAGCCCGCTTCCCTTGTTTAAAGTTCCGACGTCGACGGTCGCTCTGTTCCCATGCGGTTTGGGACATTATTTCCGTAACTAGTTTAGATATGGGTTCGTAATAGTGGCAAAGGCAGGTGAGGTCGCGCTTTTAATTTTATTTCAGACTGATTACAGAACAGGACATCCGCAAGAGAACCAAGGTTACCGATAGCCCGAAGAATTGCCAAACTTAAGTGGCAGTGGGCAGGGCACATTGCTCGCAGAACGGATGGCCGATGGGGCCGAAAAGTTCTAGAGTGCCGACCGCGAACCGGAAGACGTTGCGTTGGAAGGCCTCCTACTAGGTGGACCGATGAACTGGTGAAGGTTGCGGGAATCCGCTGTATGCGAGTCGCATGGGACCGGTCAATGTGGCGACACTTGGGGGAGGCCTATGTCCAGCAGTGGACGTCTTTCGGCTGAAATGATGATGATGATGAGTACAGAAATTTAGAATACAGTCAAAGCTAGGTGAACTTACATTGCAGATCACTAAGTCAGATAAAACGAAAAAAACCGGCCAAGTGCGAGTCGGAGTCGCGCACGAAGGGTTCCGTACCATTATCTATACATTATGTATGGGTATGGGAGCCTCCCTTAAATATTAATTTTATTCTGTTTTTAGTATTTGTTGTTATAGCGGCAACAGAAGTACATCATCTGTGAAAATTTCAACTGTGTAGCTGTCACGGTTCATGAGATACAGCCTGGTGACAGACAGACGGACAGACGGACAGATGGACAGACGGACAGACGGACAGACAGCGAAGTCTTAGTAATAGGGTTCCGTTTTTACCCTTTGGGTACGGAACCCTAAAAATGGGTAATTAAGTGCCTAATGTCTAAAGACTTATGATTATCATAACATACTGTTAATGACTTCTACACTGAAAGGTCGGAGCCATAAATAATTAAATTTGTCATAGATTTATCAGTCACGGCAGACAAATTTCGGTGGAGATACAAGCACGCTGTATCATATACTGCTTATCTAGATCAATGTCAGGTCAATCGGGTCAATCTTATTCGCCTTTTATGAAATAGATTAAATAAGTGCGTGAAGGAGCTCGCGACTAAATAATAACAGCCACTCGGATCAATCTTCAGGTTAAGCCGTGCTTGCCTAGGTTGGTCTGTGGATGGGTGACCACCCTAACATACCGAGTTTCCTCCGTGCCTCGGAAAGCACGATAAGCTGTTGGTCCCGGCTGTCATTCGTAGATCTTTGAAAGTCGTTACAGGTAGTTAGTGGCCCAAAATGTCTGACAACCAGTCTATACCAAGTTGTATCGTATTACCCAGTACTAACTGGATTGTGGAGGTCAGATAGGCTCCATGTAAAATACTGGTATTCAGCTGCATCTGGTTAGACTGGAAGCCGATCCCAACATAGTTGGGAATAGGCTAGGCAGATGAGGATGATTAAATAAGTGCGTAAAATGGACAGTGAGGACAGTGAGTGGACAGTCAGACTGTCTAGTCTAGTTTTTCTCAAAAACACGTTGACTGTTGTTTCAGATTGCGTGTTGTTTATTTAAATCGGTCCTTCTACACGTGCATAATGATGCTTGCGTTGTGGTGTATTATGTATCACTGTTTGCAGAATTAAAACTCTAGTTTAATCGTGTTTTTCGTCTAGCCTGTTTTTTGACGCTTGCCTACGTCATAAGATCACTAAAATAGTCACACCAAAATCTGAATAGTACTAGAACTGATTGAATGATTGTCCATCATTGTTATTTAGGAGCGTGTCGGTACATCCTTGAACTTACGCAATCAATATTAAGTCGTACTAAGAATTGGAGTCTCAGACAATACCTATAAACGTGATGTGATGTGAGCATCTTTTTTACTAGGTGTTTATTATTATACCTACTTTTCCTTATTATAGGAGTGATCACACTCGAATCGACTCGGAATCGACCTCAGTCGGTAAAAAATAGTTTTATGGACATGCAATAAAAGTGAGTATTTCGACGCGGTGTTGAGCCACGTCGCACAGTGGATCGTCCCCATACAAGAGGTCGGACATAGAATGAAAAATTAAAAAAGTATTTAATAAAAAAAAAAAATATATACAGTTGCATTCCTCTATTGAAGAACAACAAAAAATGTTACTACGTTTTTTTTATTTGACCAGCACTTTAGGAGCTATTCGATGAAAACTGTTATTTTTGTATGGAAACGAACACAAAAATGTCTGTATCTCATGATTCCCTCCTTGTTTCGATTTGCGGTTTTCACTACTGTCTTTTACCTATTTTATGCCACGTTTTCTTCAAGGACACATGGTGCCCGCAGAGCGCCCCTTTCGAGATATTTTGCCTATAGTAACTATCTTTGTTATTGTATTACTGATGGAATGGAGGTATATTAAGTATACTTATTACTGAGAATTAGTCATCACTAAGTAGTTCCTTAAATAACAGGTGCATTTGTGAGTACTTTAATGACTTATTAACGCTTTTGTTGCAATATAACAAAAGCGTTAATGAGTCATTAAGTAACGACTACCAGTACTTGCTTAATCTAATTAGTTATTGTAATTACCATGTTAACAGCCCTTAAGCTCTGCATTGTGATTGGCTCATATGTCATCATTAGCTTATCAAATTCATTACTAGTTGCAACTTGCTGCCCTATATATTTTAGTGTGTTTTGCAAATATTATTCAGTTGTAATTTCAACCTCTACCAAGTGTTGTCATTATGGCTTTCCGTGGGTTTTCTACTTATCTTGATCTTTATGTTGCTCTTCGTAATCATAAAGATCTTCGTGACTATGAAAATTTATGTAATACATTGAAGTCGAATAGTAACGTCCAGTTAAGTGAAAATGATGTGTCGGATCTAAAGAACTGGTGTCGACGATTTTGCTATCGGGTTTACTCCAAATGGGTGCAATCAAGAAGGACAGTCGACAAGTTCATGGACAAGAACAGAGAGTGGTTAAGTTCCGATATCATTTGGCCAAATTGCTTTAAGGAAAATATTGTTCACACTGAAGAAGCTAAAGATGAGACAGAAGAGGTAATCAGTCCATCAAAATCAGATGCATCAACTTCAACATTTAAATCTCCTCGAAAACGCTTTGAAGATTTATCCAGTAGACAGAAAAGAAGACGTGTTGATGAAAATATGGCTAGTTGCAGTCGTCCAGATGAGCTTTTACATACTGTTGAAAGTGCACTTAAGTCTGCCGGAAAAAATGATGTGGCCAGAATCATGAAGCATTTGCTGGGAAATCCTGAACATGTCTCAACCGTTCTGAATGTCCTGGAAACTAAACAGAATACTTTGCTTAGTGAAGTTCCTACTCACAAAGCACTTGCTCTTTACGTTCACATGCAGTTATCCAAGTGGCGTTACATCACACTTAGGGACTTTAGTTTAAAAGAAGGTCATGCGAAATACCCAAGCTATTACATGTTAGTGAAAGAAAAACTTAAGTGTTACCCGGCAAAAGAAGACGTAACTGTGACTGATACTTCAGCAAAGATACGACTCCAAGCCCTCCTTGATCTCACAGTTAGGAGGCTGATCGATTCACTTGAACCGAATTTTGATGCTGGTGAACAACTTGTGCTTCACAGTAAATGGGGTTTTGATGGAGCTTCAAGTCAAAGCATTTATCATCAAAGAACAACAACAAGTGAACAAGATTTATCCAGTGTATTTATGGCAAGTCTTGTACCTCTTAAGTTAGTGACTTCTAGTGGAAACACAATGTGGCAGAATGATCGGCCATCGTCAACCACATATTGTCGTCCGATTTCATTTACGTTTATGAAAGAAACGGAAGCAAATGTAAAGGCTGAAATGGATATATTTGAGACCGAGATTCGTGAACTGAACCCAACTGCTTGCGGCAATGCTACTGTTACGCACAATCTGTGGTTAACCATGATTGATGGTAAGGTACATTCAATCATATCGGGAACATCGGCAGCAGTATGTGTTTTGTGCAAAGCTCGCCCAAGTGAGATGAATAATTTGGAAGAAGTGAGAACTAAACCTGTGAACAAAGATTTATACAAGCATGGATTTAGTTCGTTGCATGCTTGGATTCGGTCTATGGAGTGTTTATTACACATTGCCTACAGAATGGACATAAAATCATGGCAAGCAAAAGGTGACGATAATAAAAGAATTGTTAAAGATAAGAAAGAAGCTATTCAAGCTGCTTTCCGAAGAAACACAGGCTTACTTCTGGATGTTGTAAAGCAGGGTAGTGGCAATACAAACACTGGAAATACTGCTAGAAGGTTTTTTGCAAACCCTGAAACGACTGCGGAAATTACAAAATTAGACGTCAATTTAATTAGAAGACTCGCTGTAATTTTGCAATGCATTTCCTCAGGCGAAAAAATTGAAATCCAAAAATTCAAGTTATATTGTGATGAAACAGCAAATTTCTTCGTACAGTTATATCCATGGTATAACATGCCATCAAGTTTGCATAAATTGCTGATTCATGGATCGCAGATAGTGGAACACCTATCAGTAGTGCCTATAGGTTTTTTGTCTGAGGAAGCATCTGAAGCAAGAAACAAGGATTTTCGTAAATTTAGAGAAACTCATACGCGAAAGCACAGTAGCATCGCCACTAATGAAGACATTCTTCATAATCTTCTTTTATGTTCCGATCCTCTTCTAACGAGCCTACGACCGAGGATGCCCAATAGAGTTAAAAAATCTTCATTTAGAGAACTGGACGATTTGCTCATACATGACCAGAGTGAATTGGAGCTTATTGACATTTCAACAGATACAATAGTTGGAGCAGTTTCGGAATGCAGTGACATTGAAGAAGATGACGACAATAATGATCATGATGTCGTTATTGATGAAGACGAAGAAAATATAGTTTAAGTCTTATAGTAATATAATTGTTAGTAACTTTAAGGTAGTATTAGTTTATTTATTTTTTATTATAATCAATATTTTCAATTTAGTTATTAGTAATTGTTTTATTTTTTATTTATAAATTATTATAGGTTTAAGTGTAATTTATTTAAAGATTTAAATATATTTTACAGTGTTATATTATAAAAAATAAAAAAATTATAAATACGTATTTTCTTATTCATCAACATCATAAAACATTTCTTTTCTTTTTGATTTGTTATTGTTAATGCGATGTCACAACTCATTACCGATTTTTTTTTTTCAATATACATATAGAACTCACTAATGCACCTTTTCTTCATTTAACTTCTTATGTGTAATTCTTAGTAATTATAATAAATAATTAGATTAAGCAAGTACTGGTAGTCGTTACTTAATGACTCATTAACGCTTTTGTTATATTGCAACAAAAGCGTTAATAAGTCATTAAAGTACTCACAAATGCACCTGTTATTTAAGGAACTACTTAGTGATGACTAATTCTCAGTAATAAGTATACTTAATGTACCTCCATTCCATCAGTAATACAATAACAAAGATAGTTACTATAGGCAAAATATCTCGAAAGGGGCGCTCTGCGGGCACCATGTGTCCTTGAAGAAAACGTGGCATAAAATAGGTAAAAGACAGTAGTGAAAACCGCAAATCGAAACAAGGAGGGAATCATGAGATACAGACATTTTTGTGTTCGTTTCCATACAAAAATAACAGTTTTCATCGAATAGCTCCTAAAGTGCTGGTCAAATAAAAAAAGCGTAGTAACATTTTTTGTTGTTCTTCAATAGAGGAATGCAACTGTATATTTTTTTTTTTTAAATTAAATACTTTTTTAATTTTTCATTCTATGTCCGACCTCTTGTATGGGGACGATCCACTGTGCGTCGGTCGAATCAAAACGAGGCGACTGACACAGGTATTTATCGCCTTTGTCGATACCGACGTAAGGTCCGATAAGAGCGGCCACGCCCTCTAAATGTCTTTTCGTATAAACAATGAAGGTGTGAGCGTTGATCGCACTGTCAACGCTTGCTGCCGCCTGTTTGTTTGCGAGATCCATTCGTTCGGTACCAACACTACCAACCTTTTTTTTTCGGATGGGAAATCATCAAACGACTCTCGGGCGCTCTAGGCGGAGCAGGACGGAGTGTCAGACTTTTACTGACTAAAACCCATCCATGTTCCTTCATCGCCCTTTGTGTTCCGCGGGGCCACGGTATCTCTTTCGAACAGTCCCGCAGCCCCGGCAGGAGCACTACCAACCCTCCGATATTTTCCTTTTCCGCACGTCTAAGCATTTGTTTCTTAAAGTCACATCGATGTAAGTTTGAGTAGAAACTCAAACTTCAATTTATGTCGGCGGAGTAAACTTTCAGGCTGTGAACTAACTGATAAACAAGTTGAGGACAACCAGCGGGGCAATTGGGTTACAGACTAAAATAAACGTTTATTTCAGATAACTAAGATCCAATTTGTTAGTAGTACAATAACTTATCTAGTGTTAGTAAGCAGCGGTGGCCCAGTGGTAACAGTATGTCGTGGGTTCGAACCCAAACAGGCGTATTATTTTGTGTAAATTATTTCATCACCACTGCTCTCAAAACGGTGAAGGAAAACATCGTGAGGAAACCGGCATGTCCTAGAACCAAAAATTTGAAGACATGTGACATAGCTACCAATCCGCACTGGGCCCGCGTGGTGGATTATAGCCCATTCCCTCTCATAGAGAGGAGGCCGTGTCCCAGCAGTGGGAACATTAATAGGCTGATGATGAGTGTTAGTAATACAAACTAAATGATGGTAGAACTTTTTACCCGACTGCCAAGGAAGGATAATAATGTATTTCTATGAAATTCATTGTGTTATTCACGTTGCTGAACAGTTTAATTTCAAAGTGATGGATTAGGGTTTTTTTTCAAAATAGCTTTAGATTGAGGTGCAGTTCTGTCCGTGTCACAAAACAATTACGTTTCTGTCTGTCTGTCTGTAAGAGCACCATCTAACACTACTAATTTTATTACCAAAGACAAATTCGTATCACTAATGTATACCGGGCAATTTTGGTGAACAATTTACGATATTGCTGAAGTGATAAATGTCACCATTGTTATTCGACAACTTTTCCTCTATAAATAAATATAAATCTATAAATAAATAAATCTTTTAGTAGAAGATAAAGACCGTAGTATTTACCAGTGAAGAAATAAGCGACTTACCAACAAAGAGTAATCTAAAAGCGATCGACAAAGAGTTATCGAGTGCTTCGTTTTATACTCAAACTTATTGAAAAGCTTTGAAGTGTGTCTAGGATTATAGACATTTCATGTACGTATAAAAACAACAAACAAAGATACGCATGAATACATCTGAGTATTATTTTCTATGAAGTGAACTGAAAGTTTACAATCTTCTTTATATCTCGTATCTAAAGTACATTTACCTAGAAACACACACAGTTGCACATACCTATTACGTTCATAAGGTTCTTAACATAAAATAATATCACGCCTGTAATTTCCGTAAGGTAAGGCAGAGGTTTACCTAATAGAAGACCCAAATTGCGCCAGCGATGTTTAAGTCCCACGTGATAGGGGGTGAGCCTATTGCCATCAACCAGGCACAAATCTAGACTCCGTGGCTGGTACTGAGAAATTTCTGACAGAAAAATCCAAATAACACTATGCCCATACCGGGAATCGAACCCAGGTCCTCATGCTCAGCAGTCGAGCTTGCGAACACTTGACCAATGAGCCAGTTCTTATTATTTCAAATCCCTAATTGTGATAAATGAGTCTTCTTAATACAGATTTAAGAAAATATTACGATAAATTGGCTCTTGTTATAAACTCATCAGCTTTAACGACTAGTGGACGTCTCGCGGTTTCTCCCGCGTAGTTCCCGTTCTCGTGGGAATACGGGGATAGAATATAGCCTATGTTACTCGCTGATAATGAAGTCATCCATTGCTGAAAGAATTTTTAAAATCGGTCGAGTAGTTTTAGTAACAAACACACAAAGAAACAAAAAATCAAATATTTCCTCTTCATAATATTAGTCTAGATAAATACCACAAAGAAAATAGGTTAACGTTGCTTGGTGAAGGCTGGCGAATACCAATGTAACTCGTAATCGAATCGTCATCAGTAATCGCTCGATTATGAAGCTTTTCACTTTGTATCTCATTTATTTTTCACTCACGTACTCATTCCGCTTGATCACTCGCCTCTCTATTGAAAGACTTCCCGATAAATTCTCTAAAGCTATTCGTTTGAGTTATTTCAAACAATAATTATTTGTATTGAATTTTGATTACGGCCATGAACAAAACCTTTGGGTTCTTGGGATTTTGGGAAACCGCGACGATTTACACCCGAAAACACTCGGTCATGCGTACATTGTAATTGTTTGGAAATAATCGAAATATATCGATATACCCACATAACAAAGGATATTGTTCGTTGTATAGAGGCTTTTGTTCAGAGGTCTCCATTACATTTAACCTTAATAATGCCTTTATTTCTATTTTGACACCAAAACCTGAAAACGACTAGTTTGCTGTCGAGAAAATTAAGCTTTCACATACCTACAATCATCATCATTTGCATGGCCTTTTCTTAATATGTTGGGGTCGGCTTTAAGTCTAACCGGATGCAGCTGAATACCAGTATTTTACATGGAGAGACTGCCTATCTGACCTCCACAGCCCAGTATTATTAACCTAGATGAGTACTATCAAATCATCATCAGCCTATTAATGTTCTCACTGCTGGGACACAGGCCTCCTCTCTATGAGAGGGAATGGGCTATAATCCACCAGGCGGGCTCAGTGCGGATTGGTAGATGTCACATGTCTTCGAATTTTGTGGTTCTAGGACATGCCGGTTTCCTCACGATGTTTTCCTTCACCGTTTTGAGAGCAGTGTTGATGAAATAAATTACACAAAGTAATGCGCCTGTCTGGGTTCGAACCCACGACTTATTGTTTGTAAGTCGGGGCCGCCACCACTGGGCCACCGCTGCTCCTCACACACAACCCACTAGGTTAATAAATAATGTGGACTAGGCGACAGGAGTAGGTACGGAGGATAACGTTATGTAGTTTCTACCAAATCTTATAGAAAAATGGCATGAGTTTAAGTTTGCAAAACAAAGATGCGCTGTTGCTTTAAAATTCCGATAACCATTGTCACTCATGACCGGCTCGTCCCATTATCGATGTGTCCGCTTCACTGGCGGAGGCGTAAAGATAGCCTCACTCAGTAATCCAAAACATTACCTCCGGAGGTACTTGCGGTATCTAAAAAGGGACAGGAAGGTGTGGGTAGTTGTTGTTTGTCCTTGTTTTCAGAAACGTTACCACGTTTTGAATAAGTATTACCTCGGTTCGTTCTAAAATTGGTTTTGTCATTACAACAACAACAGCCCATAACGTCCACTGCTGGACATAAGCCTCTCCCATGATGGGAGGAATTTGCCGTAATCTCCACGCTTGGCAGGCGGATTGAAGATCGCAGTGATGAAAGACTAACAGAAAACGCTGCTGCCCATTCTCCGGTCTACGGAGGCGCAAGGTGTTCTGCCTCAGACATTAGTCGCCTTTTACGACACCCGTGAGTGTAATGGGTTGGTTCTATTCTACTCTGCCGGATACCACACGGCTAAAATTTTGTCATTAAATATACCTACATCAATATATCCAAATCTAAGGAAAATTTGGAGTTTCTCAGTAGCAGCCACGGAGTCTAGATTTGTGCACGGTTGATGGCAATAGGCTCGCCCCCTATTACATGGGACTTAAACATAACTAGCGAAATGTGGGTGTACTATTAGGTACACCTCTGCCTAACCCTTTAGCGATTACAGGCGTGATGTTATGTTATTTAAGGAAAATTTAAATCAAAATGCCATTTTCTTTCTCATCAGTAAAAAGAAAAGCAAAGATTCAAAGTTATTGATGAGTGCAAGGCTAATAAATTGGGTGATATATATTTGTTGGCCACATAAATGGTTTATCATTGTAATTAATGGTTAATGTAATTTATTTTATGCGACATATAACCTTTGTTTACTTTGTCCACATTTTTATCTTTTACCCATTTTTTTTCAGTCACTTTTCGTCAGACAAAACTTACTCCGTATAATTTATAAACGACGTCATAAAGCTTCTGAATAGCCTACCTTTTTCTAAAATCCTTCTAACGTTATCACTTTCACCACGGGGCGTCGGGTGCCTTTAAAACCCCTGCCTAACGCCAACCGGGGTTTTATTTCCTGTTGTCATGTTACCTTTCTAGTACCAGACAGTTTTTAAAATACACCTTCCATATTTGAAGTTTCCTGGCACTGTGGAAGTTACCAAGATTTAAACTACGATTAAGTGATTAGGCAGTTTGGCTTCTCAACAACAGCTGCTGGTAACACATCCGAACACTATAATTAATTACGTTAATCGATTATGTATGAAAATGGTTAATAAAATCGATATGGTGCCACACGCAGTCATAAAGTTGCTGGAAGTACCGACAAACTTAATGACCGACGCCTTTATTAGTTTTATTGTTGCAAGACGACAGTAAAACTAACAGGATTGTGATAGATGGATAGATCTGTACATCTTGTGGCTTTGGTCTGATTTGTTACCACCTAATGGTATTAATTAGTTTTACTAAGTAGAATACCTACAGTTTGAAAATAATACTCATCCAGGCAGTCTATATACAAAAGGAACTTTCTGCACGTGCAATTCTTTTTTTATTAAGACGAAACGATGAATATTGTCAAAGACTTCACTTCCTATTCAGCACTCTTAGATAAAAAGGGGGTTTAATTTAGAAGCACACAAAACGATCTTTCATTGACTTTGAATTTTTTAGATTGTAGGAAGTACATTCATATATTTTACGCATAGAAATCGATCCCCTTTTGTTATAAGTATTCAAACTCTGCTTTGTTGATCCCTTTTGTATTCTGAGCCAGGAGAGAGTCGAAATCTGTTGGTCATGTTGTTCACTTTGTATTTAAATAAAGAGGTTACTGTACCGAGGCCAGAGTTGCCCTACTTGGTACGAGACTTACTGAAAACTTACACTAAAGTGTCCAAATTGTTGGTAAGCGATCGCTAGACTTGACTAAACTATTTGTTTGTAGGAACGTGAGGTTTCATTACATGAGCGGCTTTGAGAATCATGACTCTAATTTACTTATAAGGGTATACGTAAAAATTTATTCGAGTTTAACGTTTAATAAGTATAGTCATCATAATTAAATGATTTTCGTGAATAGATAAATAAAACTGGGTCGCCTACAACATAATTTGGCCGAAACTTTTAAAAAGGACTGAAAGTGTCGACTCCATTACTGTAAAATGTTGAAAAACCGACGTAGAAAACATTTCTTTGTAGGAACTTGAGAAAATATAATCCTACTTGACCTCAACAGTACTCAAGCCGCGGAAACTTGAAGAAAATAACAAAAAATGAACTGTCAAGTTTTCTTCTTCGCAAGTTGGCAATGAAAACAAATAACACGACGATGGGGCGCGAATTCCAAGGTGGCTGACAAATGTAAATTTATGGAGATTGCTCCCGCTGCCTTTTATTTTCAGGTGTACAGAATTCGTGAGAAAATTCCAATTCTCTTCGAAATTAATGGTGTCAAATCTAACTGACGGCTCATGGATAAGAGGAAATGTGATTCCACAGCTGTCATAGATTGGCAATTACGGACAAGGTGTCCAAACTAAACATTGATTGTTGACAGGATCTGCTGGAATGCTCGAGCCGTTTCCAATTGTTTTAATTAATCCAACCTTTCTTTGAACAGTTTTAAAGAGGGATGTATATTAGAGTTACTGACTGGTATTCAGCTGCATCCGGTTAGACTGGAAGACCAACATAGTTGGGAAAAGATAAGGCAGATGATGATGATGAGTCATCATCATCATCATTAGGCAGCATCATTTAGGCAGTATATTAAAGAAGGGAAAATCTTCCTAAAAGAGCTTATATAATTCATTTGGGCCACATAAATAAAGGGACAGATTATTTTCATAAAAGTAACATCGAAGCATAGAAATACTTTAACATCAAAATCACTGATTCAAATTACTTTATCATTGGTCTGTGTTAAATGATCGCGATCGTTTTAACGTAAAGTTCACTGGTTATAATAAATCTGTCTGGACCAAGCAATAATGTTAATAATTTAATTAACGTTAGCCTCAAACAATGCATGAATAAACAAAAATAATTAGGCACCGTATTTGTTTTCAAATTATGTTAACAAATAATTCGTTCTAAACAGATTTTAAAATTCACGGGTAAAAACCCACTGCACGGGGTATTGTCCCGCCCCACGATATTGACCATAAAGCGAGATTTCGCACGTAATGGTTAACGTTTTCTGGATCCAGGTTTACGATTACGAGCGATTATAAGTATCGATCGCGATCATCGATTTTGATCATGGATCGCGATCGAGATTAACCGTGCAACCCATTACACCTAAGTGATCGCACTTAGGAGCACACACGATGCCGTCACGATGCTTATAAATGTGCGTTGCAGTGTAATAAAAATAATAGAAAAGAAAGAGCCGCTACTGATCCCTTGCAGTGCTTAAAACTGTGCGTTTTAAACCACCTTTACGTGTAAATCCAGCGATCAATAAACTGAGCTTGCTGGACTGGTTTTATTTCAAGGAGATGAACAATTCCATTGAAATTGTATCAGAAGGCAAATAGCACGACTCAAGATCGCGCGCGTGTACCTAAACTAAAAAAACGATTTTAAAATACACGCTTTGCGTATAAATACTTACTTAATTTTTAGAATTTATTTATATCTATTGCAGTCCTTATCGCAAAAAATGCTATTAGATAGTTGCATTTTCGACTCGAAAATCTTATTAAATCTAAATAAACCAACTTTGACACCTAGCTCTAGAGCAGCTTATAGTTTAATTAAGTTTGTGTTGTTACGTTTTACATTATAAGGTCCGATGGGACTGGCATGTACATAATATATATAAAAGTACATAATTAAATAAAGAGGAAAAAAAAACATAAAAAAATAGTGAAGAAATCTCTATCTGGAAAACGTATCTCTATCAACGGGTGAAGACATCCGGGAGCACGCTGCCACGTTGAATGGCGTTTATTTTCAAGTAATAGAACTACAAAGCATTGTTAATTGGACTATTGTAAAGGCCGTAAGTGCCGTATTGATGTCGGGAAAGGAGAGCGAAGATTGGTTTGACAAGGGTTTATTTAATATCCGTATAAGTAGTTGGTTCTACATCAAAGGTGTTGTGTTGGTTTTAATTGAAATAGGTATTACCTTAAAGGTACCACTTTTTATTGTTTTATGGAGCAAACTTTAGTGTTTAATTTTATCCCCGGAGAAAAATACGGCTTTTATTAAAACTTGGTTTAAATTTTGTGTAGGTTTTTAAATGCTAGTGCACAGACGTTCTGTGAATTAGCACAAAAAAGTAACAACATTAGAATTAATGTTAGTGTGCTAATGAATATTAATGTTGTGTTTTTTTATATTGATGTAAATAGCGTCAAATAACTTACCCGCAATAAATAATGCACTCAATAATAAGACAATCATAATATCTGATGAACAAACTTTAACTTTCCGCAAATGTCAACTTGAAAACTTTTTAAACTAAGCAATTTAACCAGCAAATCATTTACTGAAATAAAATAATATCATTTATCTATTTTTAAAAGTTGAAGAGAACTTTAAAAGATTCCCGATACGACACGTGTTTACGAATGAAGACCGCGTACGTTCCTAGCGGGTTCTCGCGCCAAACTGAACATAGAACGGGACTCTTTGGTCCTCGGAGTTGAGAGCAATCCTTCGGCTGCCAACATCAGCGGCTCATAGAGGCTGGGTACACCGCGATAACAGCAAAGCAGCGTTGTGTTATTGTGTATGTATATCATCGCTTTGCTTTACTTATTTATGAAGCTTTGCAATATGAAAATTAACGCGTTTGCTACGCATATTATTACCTACATATGAAACTCTGATTGACGTGTTATTTAAACTGAAAATAAAACTCGTATGTTGGCCCCGAATAATCTGCAAAAAAAAAATACACATCCCGAAGGTGTTACCCACATAATATCTATACCGTAATGTTTTTTTGTAACGCATGCAAACCGGAAAGAGGTTTGTTCCGAAACAGTATTCGATAGTTAATTTCAGTGCTAAAGTTATAAACCATAGGGATTCTATTACGTCAACAGAAATGAACGTCTTTATTAAAATATTTTGTATTATTTTATTATTATTTGTATTAGGTTGCAGGAATCCGCTGGATGCGAGTCGCACGGGACCGGTCAATGTGGCGACACTTGGGGGAGGCCTATGTCCAGCAGTGGACGTCTTTCGGCTGAAATGATGATGATGATGATGTTTGTGTTGTTACTAGTAACTTGATAGTTATAACTATCTTGCTTGTGTAAGACTGTTAAATACTTCACAAACTTGGGTACCTATAATAATATTAACACTGTGGTACACCAAAATTTAATAATGTCGTAGGTATTAATTAATTATTATTTCTTAGTATTGGTGTTATAATATCTCGTAGTTAATAAGTTAATCATTTTGATAATTAACTTACTGTACGGTATTATTCGGCTGCTGGGTATTAATTTCACGATATTTAACACTAACGTGTAATTTTCTCAGCCGATATTTTATTTATTATGAAATAAAGATGTTTGTTTGTCACTCCATGCCTCATGAACGGATGAAAAGATTTCGTACTAAGATTTAGATCCTTTATTCATCCTTTCTGCACATTCATTACATTTTTCTTTCAAATACATTTCAAAATATTATAGCTGCTGTAGAAGGGTCCGTTAACACCATATATTTATAAAAATAAGTTGCTACCAATATGATATATGTATTATAGCGCACGGGAGACTAAATTTCATGTTTATCTTTTTTAACAATATATGAGAAAGATAAATGCCGTCCTATTATTTACAAGTTCGAAAAGATATCTTAAATATTTCGGGTATTATTTTCTTGAGAAATCGACGAATCGATGTAATAAGTATGCATTGACATAAGGTTAGTAATGAAATAGAAAGTTATCCCAACGAAACATTTTGGGACAATTTCTGGTAAAAATTGAGTCGAGTTGATTGAAGGAAAATTGTTCGTCTGAGTTGTCTATTTAGATTAAATTCTCTTAATATATGTAGCTGTCTGTTGCAAATAGATACCTTTTAAAGGGGATCTTTTAAAAAAAAGTATAGATACCTATGCAAAAGTTTTTCAGCAACAGGAGGTGTAAATACTTCGTTCAAAATGCTCAGGTTTCTACAGTTTACTTAAAAAAAACCTACTTTGCTATCAAGATGCTACAGAAAAATTGACATTCACGCAGACTAATCCAAAACCCGGTGAAAATATGGCATCAGTTTTACCTACAAAGCTTTCTTTTTCACGTTTTTTTCTGTCAAAGCTTGATTAGTTATTCCTGGAATTCAGTAAGCCTTATTTTTCGTATTTGTTTTTATTTACAGGCCATTTTTATATTCATAGGACTAAAATATATTTGAAACCTATACATTATTGTGGTATTTATGATACAGAAAAGATAAAGAGGGCGTCGTCTATCATGGTATGGACGTGATGAGGACGCAACGCATGCTACTAAAACAGTAATGAATCTAAATGTTGATTGATGGAGAGGGAGAAGAAGACTAAAGAAAAGATGCATGGATCGTGTGAGGTATGATATGAGGCAAAAAGGAATAAATGATAGCGTAAAGATTGATGGGGGAATGGAAGAAAAAAACCGGCCAAGTGCGAGTCGGACTCGCGCACGAAGGGTTCCGTACCATTATCTATGCAACTTTAGACAAAACGGCAAAAAAATCACGTTTGTTGTATGAGAGCCCCCCTTAAATATTAATTTTATTCTGTTTTTAGTATTTGTTGTTATAGCGGCAACAGAAATACATCATCTGTGAAAATTTCAACTGTCTAGCTGTCACGGTTCATGAGATACAGCCTGGTGACAGACAGACGGACAGACGGACAGACAGCGAAGTCTTAGTAATAGGGTTCCGTTTTTACCCTTTGGGTACGGAACCCTAAAAAGGTGTTGCGTAGACCCCAAATAACATGGGACAAGGGCAAGAAGATGACGATTGGGTGTAGAAATCGTAGGACTAGTGGGAAAAAAAAATCCCACTAGTTCTACCGTGGAACTGTGTAGTAGAACTAGTGGGAAGTGGGAATGATCGTAACCTACCTACATTAAATACTCTTTCATGTGTCAGTGAAATTCAGAAAAATAAATGAGTGACAGTTGGTTCGCAGACTTGGTTTTATTCAGTTTCCCTTATTACGTATATACACAACTGGCGACGAGGATTAAACACAGAATGCCGATCGAAAAAATCGAGCAATTCGATATAACGAATAAGAAATGGTTGGCCGACCGAATGGTTGGTTGGTTGGTTGTTCCGACGCGTGGAACAGTTCATGGCGCTTAACAAAATTAACGCAGGATTACATGTAGCTACATTAGTGACTCTAGTGGGTCCAGCTACGTATGATCTGGTATGCGATCTTTGTGCGCCGGATAATCCGGAAATCACAAATTTTCAAGAGTTAATGAAAATAGTCGGGGACCATCTCGAACCAAAGCGCTCGGAAATAGCGGAGCGGCATGTATTCAGATTGAGACGTCAAAATAATGGTGAAAGTCTGAGCAATTATTTGCAAGTTTTGAAACATTTGGCCAGCACGTGCAACTTCAAAATGGGACTTGAAGAAAACCTTCGAGACCAGTTTGTGTCTGGTCTTGTGAGCGATGGCATGAGATCGCGACTTTTTGCCGAGCCGACACTTGTAATTTTCTTGTGATAATTTTTTATTCTTATTACAACGGTTGGTACGGTTTTTACGACTCGTCAAATATTAAACATTTCTTTAATATACCTAATACGTCATAAAAATCGTTGTTAGTTTAGAAGAATGACGGATTTTCAGACATGGACGCGTAAAGCGATCTGAATTGTAAGACATAATTTTAATAACGCTTTTCTGTTGTTTTCCTGCGTAAACAAAAGAAAACGTTTGATGTCAAGAAAAATTATGTTGTATTGAAATATTTCTTTATTTTCTGGGGTGTCGTACAACGAGAGTGATATATCATGTCTGGGAACACTCCATTCGTCCATTCCTTTGGAGGTTATTAGTTACCTTGATGACACAACATGACACGAAACTGTAATTAAATTTCATGTTTTTTAGTAGTCCGCTAATGGTCCTACGTTGATCGAATTGTAGGGACTTTTAGTGCAATGGTAGGGGCCAATGATTGTTTTTTTTTACGATCCTTAAGCTATACAACGTGGCAATGCCGCCAGTCTCTTGGGCACATTACCAACTGACAGCTTTGAGGAGGAGTTTTTTGATGCTCTCTATAGTTTGTTAGTTTATTTAATAGTTTTTAATTAATATTGTATGTGTTTAGTTTGCTCTATTTAAAAAAGGTCCTAAGGTGTACTATGATGTATTGTAAATTTATGTATTATAACATAAATATATAAATACTTAGATGTATAATTTACCCCTAGGGTTAAAATAATCATTTTTTTATATTATGCAAATTGTTGTGTGTATTTTATAGCATAAGGCGTTTTTTATGTATTTTGTGGTTTTGTATATTTTCGTATATATTTTTTGTAGAGTCTTGTTGAATTTGGTGCGTACACAATGTTGCACATATTGATTAGATGAAAACATGCGTCTGGGCCAAAAAGAGTTTTCAGTTTTGCAAAAACCCATACCATAATCATACCTACGTATTCATTATGTCCATGGCTTGAGTTTATAGATTCAAAAAAGGAAAAAAAGTAGGTACCTACCTACCATTTGTATAACTGACCATCAGAGCTCAGCCAGTTATTAGCTCGGTTTCCAAGCTAGCCTAACTGAAAGCTGTTCAGATCGACTTGACGTCTTACAGCCATTTTCAATAACTTACTAACAGGTATCGGTAGGTTGCTATTATTAATATATATTTATTTTATTTTATGGAAATTATTATTATTATTTTTCCCTTTGTTTTCTTAATTCCATTTAGATATTTCTTAATTATTTTTACATTATAAAGGGTGTAAAACACCTCTTAACGA
The DNA here is from genome assembly GCA_905147715.2 of Xestia xanthographa. Taxonomy (NCBI): domain Eukaryota; kingdom Metazoa; phylum Arthropoda; class Insecta; order Lepidoptera; family Noctuidae; genus Xestia; species Xestia xanthographa. Next base: position 14,722,252 of record LR990659.1, on the reverse strand, counting down.
AGCCGAAAGGCACTTGTTCTCCACGTCATTGCGATCATTTTTTTGTTCTACACCATACCTTCTAGTTACGGAGATATTAGGGGTCAAAGTTCCAACTTTATGACAAGTTTTTTTTTATAAATACAAGTTTTTAATGTAAGATTTTTACTTTAAACACCTCCACGACCCCCGTACTATTCAATCCATCCATCAACATAATGTTTTGAGTGCGTTACATTGAGTTCTATCAAAAAACATGATTTTTCACCCCAAAAAGAAAGTCGTTTCACAGCAATAATTTTTGAATAAAGTTACATAATTCGATGTACAGAATGCTTGGTTGACGGCTTCGTCATGAGGTCTTTTACACCCTGTATACCCTGACATTACTTATTAATTTTAATCTATGACATAACCTACATATTAAATTAAATTTATAACATTGTACAAATTATTATTTGGGAATTAATGAGATTGTGTAACGAATTTATTTGACTTTATGACATTGTATACGTTTAGGGTATTATTTTTATTTATTATTTCTTAATTTATGACATTTTATAACGTATTAATTTGAAGTTACGACATTGTGTAAGGTATTAACTCGATTTTATTTTCTTTTCGACTCTGTTTGTGGTATTAATTGAATTTTATGAAATTGTATAATTATAAATTTTGCATGCCTGAATTGGTACAATACAGTAGACTGCGCATTCACTTGACATCTGGAAATGTATAAAATGTGCTGTGTTGAGCAATAAATATTTGAATATTTGAATTTGCTATTTCTGTCTGTTTGACATTTAGCTTATGCCCCACGCTTATGTCACAAAAATTTTTTTTTTATGTTTTTTTCTATGAATCAAGTGACAGGTAGGTGACGCGGATAGGATATTTCAAGCTAACTTTGTTTATAGAAACCGATAGCTACGAGACGTAGGCATGCATATTAACTGAAAGTTATACGTAAGTTATAGAAAACGGCCTTTAGTAACTAATTGGAAAATATATAAATAATATTCACTACATATTATAAAACTGAGTCGCCCGTCGCGTCTGTCCCTCTGTATGCTTAGATCTTTAAAACTACGCTACGGATTTTGATGCGGGTTTTTAATAGATAGAGTGATTCAAGAAAGTTTTAGTATATAATTTGCGGGCGGGCAAAGCCGTGGGCATCAGCTAGTATATAATAAATTATAATATATATATATATATAATACTATATTTGGTTAGGTCTATTATTTTAAGTCTATAGTGATAATTCTGAATAAGACATTGTCAAATGTGTACCTACGTAAGAAGTCTAGACAATTACTGCGTCAAGAAGGTAGGTAAATACGAGTATCTGGTAATCTTAATCACATAGTGAAAATAACGACTGGCTGAAAATGTATTTCAAACGATAGAGATGACGTCATCCCAGTAAATTTGAAAAAATATCTTGAAATATGTTACGTATAGGTAACCTATAAATACAACTCTAAACACATTCCAGCTTTCACGACTGTGTGAATGACTTTTTTAATTTAATAGGTGAGTGACTTATGTAAAATCGGTTTATCCGAACCAAGATTCTACATAAGATACAAATAGTATTTTTGTCAACTGTGCTGCATGGCCCGCTGCCAACATTCGTTTTCCTAGAACTGCTTTTTACATTATGAAAACTAGTTCTCACCCGCTTTTGCAAATTTTTCATTTTACGGAACAGCTCAGTTGTGGCCTTCTAGGATCTTATTCTTATTCTTTATTGCACACAAAATTAAAAAAAATATACACACAAATTAAAATATATAGCTTATGTACAACGGCGAGCAAAAGAAAAAAAAAGAGTAAAAAGTAGTAGAGTTCTTTAAAAGTATTTTTATTTTATTTTATTTTATTTTATTCTATTCGGGAAACTTACAGCTAGTTTAAACAATGTTATCGAATAATACAAATTTGATGGCCAATTAAAAGTTTCCGCATTTAAACATTATAAACAAACAGTCGAAACAAAAAAGACAACTAAAGAAAAAGGTAGATACAAAATACTTACTCTAAAAAAAAAATACAAAACAAAATAAAACTATCGATACAAACAAAAAATATAAAATTAAAAGAAAATACTAAAAACTACAATTAGATACAAACTACTTATCTGTAAAAAAGCTTTTCACTAACAAATTCTTAAGTCGCGAAACACTGGTGTTGAAGATGTCCAAATCATGTTCGCTCGTAAGTTTATTAAAACTTCTACTCGCGCGGATCAGAAACGAATTCTGCCTGTACGCGGACTTGGAGTGAGGGACATGCAACAAGCACGGTTTGCGAAACGTTTTGCATTGTGTGACCAATCCTAAACTACCTAACAGCTCAGGGCAGTCTACAGTACCATTTGCGATTTTAAATAAGTATGTCATATCAGCAATGCGCCTGCGCTCATACAGCGGTAAGATATGAAATCTTTTGCATCGCGCTACATAATTGGGAGTATATTTCCTAGTTTTGTACTGCAAGAAACGTAGGAACCACTTTTGGACTCTCTCAATTCTGTCTATATAAATATTATAAACTAGCTGACCCACGCAACTTCGTCTGCGTCACATAAGCTACCTACTACCTACCTACTACCTACCTACTACCTACCTACTACCTACCTACTACCTACCTACTACCTACCTACTACCTACCTACTACCTACCTACTACCTACCTACTACCTACCTACTACCTACCTACTACCTACCTACTACCTACCTACTACCTACCTACTACCTACCTACTACCTACCTACTACCTACCTACTACCTACCTACTACCTACCTACTACCTACCTACTACCTACCTACTACCTACCTACTACCTACCTACTACCTACCTACTACCTACCTACTACCTACCTACTACCTACCTACTACCTACCTACTACCTACCTACTACCTACCTACTACCTACCTACTACCTACCTACTACCTACCTACTACCTACCTACTACCTACCTACTACCTACCTACTACCTACCTACTACCTACCTACTACCTACCTACTACCTACCTACTACCTACCTACTACCTACCTACTACCTACCTACTACCTACCTACTACCTACCTACTACCTACCTACTACCTACCTACTACCTACCTACTACCTACCTACTACCTACCTACTACCTACCTACTACCTACCTACTACCTACCTACTACCTACCTACTACCTACCTACTACCTACCTACTACCTACCTACTACCTACCTACTACCTACCTACTACCTACCTACTACCTACCTACTACCTACCTACTACCTACCTACTACCTACCTACTACCTACCTACTACCTACCTACTACCTACCTACTACCTACCTACTACCTACCTACTACCTACCTACTACCTACCTACTACCTACCTACTACCTACCTACTACCTACCTACTACCTACCTACTACCTACCTACTACCTACCTACTACCTACCTACTACCTACCTACTACCTACCTACTACCTACCTACTACCTACCTACTACCTACCTACTACCTACCTACTACCTACCTACTACCTACCTACTACCTACCTACTACCTACCTACTACCTACCTACTACCTACCTACTACCTACCTACTACCTACCTACTACCTACCTACTACCTACCTACTACCTACCTACTACCTACCTACTACCTACCTACTACCTACCTACCTTTCTTTTTTTTTCTTTTTCTCGCCGTAAAAACCATCATTGAACTCCAACGAACATTTAAAAAAAAAAATTGGTCACATTGGTCCAGGCGTTGTTGAGTTATGCGCTTACCAACACATTTTGTGATTCATTTTTATATTATAGAAGATAGGGTTCCACGCTTGTGAGGCGTACTCCAGGTGGCTGCGGACAAAAGCACAATATAGGATTTTGTATGTTTTAATGTTTTTAAAATCAACTGACAACCTTAGTATGAATCCAAGTGCTTTAGAAGCTTTATTAACAATGGTTTCAATGTGAGCATCGAAAAGCAACTTAGAATCAAATGTGACACCTAGGTCCCTAATAACACTAATCCTATTTATATTAGTATCATGTAACTTATACTGAAACATGATTGCATGTGGTTTGCGTGTATAGGTACAAACAAAACATTTAGAGACATTAAGTTCAAGTTTATTAAGGAGACAATAATTTTGAAGTCTATCTAGATCCTGCTGTAAACTAAAACAGTCGGAAAGTTCTGATATAGGTATTAAAGAAGACTTAATTGTTACAATATTTATAGTGCTGTCTATATTCCTTCCCTTGTTACCCCGTATTGACAGGAAACAAAACATACCTCTACTCGGGTTAGATAATGTTTATTTTGCTAAGGATGGCCGCCGCCGCCGTGATGATTTTATCCATGTAATAAGAAACATAGCCTTTTACAATACATTTTATAACATCAAGCAGAGGCATCGGGAGGTAAGAAATTCCCACAAAAACAGGTAGGTTCGTGTATTCATAATTACATTACAAAATATGCTCCACGCTAAAGCTAATACCTACTAAGGAAGACCGCAACGTACCGACCACCCGCTAGAGGACCCCTTAACCTAATAAAATGGGCCCAAAGTAAGTTATGAAAGGCTTTCTAAACATATTTTCTTTTTTACTAAAAATTAAGTGACACTTAAGGACCCGGGTAACCCTTCTTATCAAATCTAATTTATGTTATGGAATAAATAAGTACTATCCGATAGATAATAATATGTTGGTATGTAATACGTATTTAATATGGGTATTATATTTTCGTTACTTTACATAATGTATAGATCATCTCTCTTGGTTTCAGGGGAAGATTCCATTCACATATTTCATGCTCAATGTGCCTTTGATGGTGGAATTAGTGACATTGACTGATTACTTGCGATTGAATGCTACGGCCAAACAGAGCTTAGGATTTCGATATACATAACACATGAACACATATGACGTAATCAAACGTCGACAAGAAGACACGGCAGCACGCGTAGCATGACCACGATAGAAACGGGCTTTGTCGACATAAGAATCGTTGACATAAGTATCTGTCATTTTGTCGATTCTTCCGTCGACAAAATCCGATTCTATGGTGGTCATGCTACGCGTGCTGGTCAGGAAAAACAAAACATTTGAAAAACAATTAGAGATTGCGTTCCCGAAATTGTACGCATGCAATAATAGTAAAAACGTAGCACCAATAAAAATAACACCCCATTTAGAAATTTAATTCATACAGGCAATAACAGTAACGGAAATGGGTCCTACTGGGGATTAATATGTACGTGAGAACGCGCTGGTCCAGAGAGTTAATATTGCTCGATTTCATATAAATGGCAAATAGGTAGACCACACCTATCCGTGCATCTGTTTGCCTAGTTTGTTTTCCCTTCTGAGTAAATAAAACAAAGATTTATCACGTTTACATGGCGTAAAGGTATATCAGTGTTATCTAAGTGCTGATTTACGACAAGAAAGTGATTTTAGACCTTAATCGACCTTTTAAGATAACGCCAATCACTTCCGCGAAAAACGTAAGTAGGTTATACAAAATGTTTCTTCTAGGCTAAATATGCGGAAGTAATTCAAGCTTAAGCGTTTAATAGATAACTTGAAAATATTGTTCCATTTAAAATCCGAGGATTTTTATTGTTGTTATTTTTTTTTTATTTAAAGAAGTACGCCAACTGTACATACATTTTACATTGAACAATAAAAGTATAACGGTTCTTATGTAGGTACCAATTACAGGTATACGCAGAATTCTCTTGAGTACAATAAAGCTATATCATCGTAAAGATGTTGGAAGCAGAAATTACTTTTATGAACATCATAACTGCCGTTTTAGGGTTCCGTAGTCAACTAGGAACCCTTATAGTTTCGCCATGTCTGTCCGTCCGTCCGTCTGTCCATCCTCGCTTAATCTCTGTGACCGTTAGCACTAGAAAGCTGAAATTTGGTACCAATATGTATATCAATCACGCCGACAAAGCGGTAAAATAAATTTTGGAAAAAAAAAGTTTTATTAGGGTAGCCCCCCTATATGTAAAGTGGGAAGTGTTTTTTTTTTAATTTCAACCCTAACTTGTGATATATTGTTGGAAAGGTATTTAAAAATGAATAGGGGTTTCTTAAAGCCATTATTTGATAATGTCAATAATTTCGGAAATAATCGCTCCAAAAGTAAAAAACAATGTGTCCCCCTCTAACTTTTGAACCATAAGTTTAGAAAATATGAAAAAAAATCTGAAAAGTAGAACTTTATAAGGACTTTCTAGGAAAATCATTTTGAACTTGATGGAAACAACAGTTTTTGTATAAAAAAGACAAAAAGTTGTACAAAATAATTTCTGGACTAAGTTTGTAGTATATTCGTATATGCAAGCATTTTTACATAATGGATCGACCCACTTTTAAACTCATTAGTGGGAACACTTATTGTGACGGACGGGAAACTACGGAACCCTACACTGAGCGTGGCCCGACACGCTCTTGGCCGGTTTTTTTTATATACCTAACGGTATTCTTAAGATTCCCAAAATATGCAAAGCCTAGCCAAAATAAATTATTTTAAACATAGCAATAAATAAAAGATATCAGAAAATATACGGTTTTCTAGCAAAAACTTTTAAAAGGCGTTGATAACCTCATTACTAAACATTAATGTATTAGATGCGGGTTTAACTGAGCTTTTGAAAGCTTAGCTTATACTTTCATACGTTTTCCATTAAGCTCTTAATGTACCAAATGTCATTATCAGAAAACCGTCAAAGTAAAGACCTGGTCACACTGAGTAAATGCCATTAAATCTTGCAAACAGTAATTTCGGTGGCGGTGGCAACTGTAAAGTTACTCACTACTCACATAAGTCACTATGCAAGCACTAAATGTATTGGTTATGGATTTAGAAGTTTGCGGTCTTGTGACACTACTGCCGATAGGGTTATTTACTGGGCTTAGATATTGATTTAATATAGGTACTAACTTGCAAAGGCTTACCAATAGGGTACATATGCGTCATTTTTTTATCACTCTAAACAAAGCTATATATATAAAGCAAAGTCTTGTATTTACTTTATATTTATGTTAGTTTATAAGGTATATATTTATGGGCCATTGTAGCCTGAAATAAATTGATGTTGTTGTTGTTGTTGTAAAGCGTATTAACGTCAGAAATAGTAAAGTGAAATTGTTTTTTTTATATCCATAAAAAATACTAAGTTATAAGCATTTGAAACTGCTGATTAGACAGACAGATCCGATACAGCGAATGACGTCATTCGCTGCATCGACGTACAAAATCCATACTAATTTCCGTTTATCTAGAAAGAGATAGAAACAAAAGTTTAAATGGTTATAACTTTTGTGTTGTTTGGCCGATTTTCGCTTTTTGTCTTTATTTTTGTAGTACTATAACATTCCGTATCGAAATAAAAAAAAAGAAAATTTATGGATATTCCCTATTAAAGAGTTCAGGGAGTTACATAACATAACATCACTCCTGTAATCCCCAAAGGAATAGGCAGAGGTGTAACTAATTGAACAGCCAAACGCCATAATATAAGTCTAGTAGCGACGTTAGGGGGGGGGCGAGGGTGGGCGACCGCCCAGGGCGCCGCAGGCGCCCCTTCATATAAAGAAAAACAATGATCCTTAAGCGCTAGATTTTTACAAATTCCCTGGACTCCACACTAGGATACCCTGTGTCGTGTAAAGTTTCATTATCAAATGCGTGAGAGTGAGGCAGGCCCGGACTGGCCATACGGGCAAATGCCCGATGGGCTGGTGTGCCCGACTGGCGGTCGACTTTATTTTCTATTTAAAAAAAATCATCGCAATATATCGATTAAAATAACGTCCTATCGAGGACCTAATTCCATTTACTCTTGGACTCTATATGTAGTAATAGTACCCCCTAGAACTGTGGTCATCACACTTTTCTGGTGAAGGGCCACATATGACAATGTTAGGTATCACTGCGGGCCGCACATTCTTGTATCATTTTAGTTGACACTACCAATCTATGGACATATTTTTATCAGCTGTCCAAACGCGATTGCCCGGATTTTGTATAGCAATTGTTACCTGTGACCAATGTGATATCTTTATTTGGCAACTCAATAAACTAACTAGCAAACAATTAATTTAAAGCAAGCGAACGGATTGCACGAGTAAGTTAACACCTACCCGCATCTATTCAATTAATTTCTAGTGCAAAATCAATTTTGATAGTATCTATCTACTAAAATCGTTTGTTTTGTTGCGGGCCGCATAAATATCACCCGAGGGCCGCCATGCGGCCCGCGACCCTCTGTATGACGACCACTGCCCTAGAGGCTCAGGATTTTTAAATGTTTTTAATTTTCCTGCCTGATGCCATAGAATTAGTAATTACGTAATAATTGTAGCGTACAGTAAGTACAATCACACTCAAACTAAAATATTTTTAAGGCTTAAAATGAGCCTCTGGGAACTCGTACTACCGCTAGAAACTTAAACATTTTTTACAAAACATTTTAAATTTTATTCTAGGCAAGATGTAAAAATTTTCGAGCTCGCTTCACTCGCTCTTGCAACCTACTTTCTCTTGGACCTTTACATTGTCTATTCTAAGTCAACCAAGTAACTCCAAGAGGTCGAAACAATTCTAACCTGTCCAAGGCAAGGTATCAAAAATTTTCGAGCTCGCTTCACTCGCTCTTGCAACCTACTTTCTCTTGGACCTTTACATTGTCTATTATAAGTCAACCAAGTAACTCCAAGAGGTCGAAACAATTCTAACATGTCCAAGGCAAGGTATCAAAAACTTTCGAGCTCGCTTCACTCGCTCTTGCAACCTACTTTCTCTTGGACCTTTACATTGTCTATTATGTCAACCAAGTAACTCCAAGAGGTCGAAACAATTCTAGCCTGTCCAAGGCGAGGTGTCAAAAAATTTTCGAGCTCGCTTGGCTCGCTCTTGCATTCTACTTCCTCTTGAATGTTGGCTTTGTCTGCAACTCGACCAAGTAACTCTTGTATAAAGGGTCGAAACAATTTAACCTGTCCAAGGTAGGGTGTTTCAATTTGCGAGCTCGCTTGGCTCGTTCTTGGAGCTTTACATCTTTTTGTTTTTAACATTGTCTCCTTATGTCGAGTAGTAGAGCGGAGAGCTTAAATATTTTTTAGTTCCTAGACCTTTCAAATAACTCTTCAAATTTAGTAATTTGTACTTCTATCAAGTATTTGCGCAAATTCGTTTTTACTGGCACCTTTCTGCGCTCCCCCCCCCCCCCCCCCCCCTCTGACTCAAAAACTGGCGCGCCATCGTTTGACAGCGTCGTTATTCTCTTAGTTTCATTCAAGTCTAAAGTCGCACTCTAGTATTTCAGCCTAACATTCTCTTTAGACGTTTCCTTCGGTTGATTCAAAATTTACATTAGTAGTTTTCCTTTCTCTTGAGAGTGGAGGGCCGACCGTCTCTTTAAATGCCCGAGCTGGTTGTGGGTCCCAGTCCGGGCCTGGAGTGAGGTGTTAGTGTGTGTTCACGTCGAACTAGCGGCGGAGCGCGCAAATCACTCGCCTGGTGGCCAATTAATAAAAGAGTTCGCCGTTCTAAAGGCGCAGAAAAGTATTTTTTTATTAGTTACATTATACCTATCCTTTGCCTCTTTCGTATGGGTTTAAAATTGCAGTTAGGGGGCGCGCTAGAAATCTCGCCCAGGGCGCTGGTAGTGCTAAAACCGGCACTGTATAAGTCTCATGACGTAATAGGGGGTAAGTCTATTGTCATCAACCGGGCACAAATCCAGACTCTGTGGCTGCTACTGAAAAATTACTGATGGAAAACCCAATAACATTTTGCCCGAGCCGGGAATCAAAGCCAGGACCTCTTGCTCAGCAATCGTACTTGCGACCACTTGACCATTGAGGCAGTCAGTTCAGTGAAAATAAGACACGAATGACCTTGAACATTGTGTGGAACATCCCTAGTAATAACTTATTTTATACTACGATTTCTCGCGGCATTGTGTGCTTGACCGCAATGTCCCCAACCCTTGGAAAAGGTTTTTAACCTCAATGAAACCTCCATACTCTGAAACAGGTAAATTGAGTACTGCGTTAATTAAGCACTTATCAAGCAAAATCAGTGATCAAATTCTTCGTTACTGTATTATAACTGGAGCCGTGTGGTACCCGGCAGAGTAGAATAGAACCAACCCATTACACTCACGGGTGTCGTATAAGGCGACTAATGTCTGAGGCAGAACACCTTGCGCCTCCGTAGACCAGAGAATGGGCAGCAGCGTTTTCTGTTAGTCTTTCATCACTGCGATCTCCAATCCGCCTGCCAAGCGTGGAGATTACGGCAAATCCTCCCATCATGGGAGAGGCTTATGTCCAGCAGTGGACGTTATGGGTTGTTGTTGTTGTTGTTGTTGTTGTATTATAACTTAGACCTGAAAATGAAGCTTGAATTTTCAGCATTTTGTTTCAAAAGGCGTTATTTAGACCTTGACTAATTAAAAATAATAACTCTGCAACCGTAAGATATTTTAACCGCAGAGAGAATAAAATGGGAAATAAAGACTTTTAAACCATATAAATCCGCAGGCTTAGACGAAATTTTCCCCGCCCTGCTACAATGGGGAGTAGACGTCCTAACGCCGTGGCTGACCGCCATCTACCGAGCCTGCATAGCACAGAAATACATACCCCTTGCGTGGCGAGAGGTAAAAGTTATTTTCATCCCTAATCCAGGCAAACCAGATTACACACAACCTAAGGCGTACAGACCAATAAGCCTAACATCTTTCCTACTGAAAACCCTCGAGAGACTCTGTGATCGACACATTCGGGACGGACCTCTTCGGGAGCGACCACTCCACAGACAACAACACGCGTATTCCTCAGGAAAATCAACAGAATCTGCGCTGCATAGTGTGATCTCCAAGATCGAATGTGCAGTGGACCACAAAGGCTCCTCACTAGCCGTCTTCATTGACATAGAAGGCGCTTTTGACAAAACCGTCTTCCATAGCATCAACGCAGCCCTCGAGGAACACGGTGTGGACTCGACCCTGCGAGGATGGATCACAAATATGCTCCGACTAAGAGCCGTACAAGTTACGGTAAACGACACCACCAGAGCAATAGTGGCGAAGGGCTGCCCCCAAGGCGGTGTCCTTTCGCCACTACTATGGAACCTCGTAGTAGACAGCCTCATCAAACGTCTCAACAGCAGAGGCTACTACACGGTGGGCTATGCCGATGATCTGACCATAATAATAAACGGCACACACGAAAACACACTATGCAACCTTATGAGCCAAGCCCTAAGGATAGTAGAAGACTGGTGCAAGGAATACAGACTAGCAGTGAACCCTACCAAAACCGAACTCGTCCTCTTCACAAAGAAAAGGAAGCTAGCAAAGTTACAATTACCAAGCTTCTTTGGGACAACCCTAAGCCTATCGACTGAAACCAAATACCTGGGCATCTTTTTGGACAAGCAGCTGAACTGGGCAAAACACACCGAATACACCATCACAAAAGCCAGTATAGCCTTATGGCAATGTAAGAGACTCCTCGGGAGAAATCGGGGCATAAGCCCCAAAATCACCTACTGGCTATCCGGCTACCACAGTTATCCGACCAATCATCACATACGGCTCTTTAGTTTGGTGGCCCAGGACCAACCTAAGCACGAACCAAAAGGATCTCGAGAAACTACAAAGGTTTGCCTGCGTAGCAATCACCGGCAGCATGAGAACTTCCCCCACTGCTGCCTTACAGGCGATGCTGGGGCTACCACCTCTACACCTCGTCGTAAGAGAGGAGGCGGCCATAGCGACTTTCAGACTCGAAGTATCTGGCACCCTAAGTAACGATTCCAGAATTAAACACACACGCATCAGAGCAGATGCTATCAAACAACAGCCCATGATGGCATCACCCAGCGACAGAATCCTGAAGACCCACTGCTTCCAAAAACACTACAACATAGAGCTCACAGCGGAGTTGTATGACTACTCAGGTACGAACGAGCTAAGAATCTACACTGATGGATCAAAAACCGACGACGGGACAGGTTTCGGGGTGTTCTCCGACGACCTAAACATTAAAATAGCCAAACCCCTTGGAATACTCAACTCTGTTTACCAAGCAGAGTGTGTCGGTATCATCCAAGCGGCACACGCTATAGAGGCCAGGGAGGTTACGGATACCAATATTCGAATAATATCCGACAGTGCCTCAGTCCTTCAATCCTTAAAGAGTAATCAGATAACGTCGAGACTGATACTAGAATGCCACAATGCCCTAGAACGAATCACGGTACTAAACCATAACACGGTAACACTACAATCGATCAAAGGTCACAGTGGGTCACTTGGGAACGATGCGGCTGATGAGCTTGCCAGAAGAGGATCCAGCACAAAACCCTGCGGACCCGAGCCCATTGTGCCTATTCCCTTCAAGAGTTTAGTTCTAAGTCCCAGTAGTCTTAGTCCTAGCGAAAGTTTGTGAGAATAGATGTAGGGATGTTTATTTTTCTTTCACGCGAAAACTACTGAACGGGTATTGATAAAATTTGGCACATAAAGGGAGTAAAAAACCTCTTTACGAAGCCGGAAGGCACTTATTCTCCCCGTTATTGCGATCATTTTTTTGTTCGACATTTACACCATACCTGGGAACCTTCTAGTTACGGAGATATTGGGGGTCAAAGTTCCAACTTTTTGACAACTTTTTTTTTTAATACAAATTTTTAATGTAAGATTTTTACTTTAAACAACTCCACGACCCCCGTACTATTCAATCCATCCATCAGCACAATGTATGGAGTGCGTCACATTAAGGTCTACCACAAAACATGATTTTTCACATTAAAAAAAAAGTCGTTTCCCAGTATTTTTGCGTAAAGATACTTAGATTGATGTACAGAATGCTTGGCTGACGGCTTCGTGATGATCGAGGTTGTTTATACTCTGTAGATAGTATATAACCTGGACTAACATATAGGATACTTTTTATGCCTATAGTGTAATACCGTGGGACAGTTACGCGCGGGCGAAGCCGCAGGCATAAGTCAGTGCTTCATATTTTTATGAATTATTAAAATTGGATGTTTGAATTGTCGCGCGAAGGTTACGTTCTGAAAGATGCGTGAATGAACTCATTTTAATAAAATCTTAAATCATCTTGTAATAATCGACGTGTCAGTCAAATGAAATTTTAAGATTACATCTTACATTTACGCCGTGTCAGAAGGCAAATAATAGCTCTTTTACGAACCTTTATTTCGTACTCACTGCCATTATAAGGTGTCTATTTTAAACAGTTTAGTATTCCATGTTATGTGTCGACGAAACTGCCTGAAAATGAGTTGCTCATTCTCCCACATATCCCGCTAAATAGGTTACTATGCCGTCCGTAGCCGACAGACTAGCGTAGCGGGCTAGCCGTCGACCCGTCAATACACGGAACTAAGTCAAACATAATACTAGTAGAAACATGAATGAAAACTCAAACGAAGTGGTGGAAAATAAAACCGGCTAGTCTTCCTTTGACAGCTGAATTTACTTAGTGACTACGACGTGTTGTCTTTCGGAAAAGCTACGTAATCCATAGAAAAATCGGTTAAAGAAATGTCAAACTACATTGAAAGCAAGTGATTTATTTGGGTGGCTGTTTTTTTCTTCTGTAACTAAATTAGAGTAGTTAGGGTAAGTTTGACTTTTTTCTGTCCGTCAATTTTAGTCTTGATTGGTTTTTCGTAAGTCAAGTGTTAGTGTTTTGATTATAACATAATGCAGACTTGCTGTTTTTTTTATGTGGTCCTGTGTTTGTTCTTTTGTACTTACATAATACCTATATGAGAAGAAATGAAACCATTAAAAGAGTAATTAATAACTCATGTCACGCATGAACAAAAAACCCATTATCTCAACATTGAAAACCAATTTGGAGTTTGAAGTTAGTACGGATTATAAGGATAAAGTTCAATATAAGTTTCTTAGCCCCGTAGAAACTCTTTTGTTTGTAACAAATATTGTGCGAGTACGCACCCCGCAATCTCTTAAAAGTTTTTTCATTATTTTTGATGCGAAATTTTACCTGAGCCCTAACGTATATTCGTTGTTAATTAAATTAATATTTGTGTCTCGTAACTTAATACAAAATTAATATCTTAATAAAAGTGCTTTCATATATTCTGGAGATGACAGATTGGGTTTTAATGTAATGTATAATTATGGCTCTATTTTGAAAGTTCTGATCATCATAAATCTTTACAAAATGCTCTTTGATAACTATAAATTTGAATTAAATACTCTTCTAAAATAAATAAAACTTTACTGCTTCATCATTATCGTTTCTAATGTACATTGTATGTAGAACACTTACTGTTGAAGCGTAATTAAAAAGAATGAAGCGCACACATATTTAACTCTCACAGTTCCCGGGTTACCGGGTTGCTGGGTTGCCGGACGGTAGGTACTTTATAAAACTCACATTTACGCCGCCCGCTACATACAGAATAAAAACGCGCTGGATAAGTAAAATGGGTGCTTTATATTTTTTCTGTACAGTCACGTAACACAGCTTTTATGTGCGAGATTTTCGTGACAGAAAAATATTCCGTGTAATATCGCAAAGTGTCTTTACTTTTACACGCCCGAAAAGAATAGGTATTACGGAATCACTAAGTCTCAGGTATTACGGAATCACTAAGTCTCAATTTATCATTATGACTTTTTGGCTTTTATGTGAAAACAATACATGCAATTTTTTTCTTCTTTGTTAACAAAAGGGCTTTTTTATCCACACGGATATGCCAACCCCATCGTACATTAGTAACTACAGTGAAACCTGGATATCTGGGACACTAAGGGACCTGCAAATTTGTCTCACAAGGTATTTCCCTTACCCAGTGTCTCAGATATCCGGGCATAAATGTCCGGAACTCAGCATGAGTTCCAGCTATGGAGGCTTCTCACTTATCCAGGTCCCACTTAACCAAGTTTCACTGTATTTACATTCTTGGAACATCTTGCTATGTATCACAAGTAAAATCATTGACTAGGCATATTCACTAAGCCGTACAACCTCTTTGCAATAGTCGATGTAATGTAGGGTTTGCTAAAATGTTTTGGATTAGCCCAACGTCCAGAATATTTAATTTTAATTCTCTAATCAATGATTCCCTTTCATTCTTGCTCCCGACACATTCCATCAGCAAATGTTTCACATCTTCAATATTGTTGCAGTTTCAGATATAAAATTATGATAATGTCATAAGTTCTATCAATTTATCTTCTCACAACATTTCTGATAGGTTGCGTAAACCAACAATTCACCGAAAAGGCTTTGATTTCATGGTGGAATATTTTAGCATCCCCTCTTGAGGTTGAGCGACCACAACCATTAGCAAGAACCACTTTACCTACATTTCAACATTCTACACGTGTCGCGGTGGCAACCGCAAGCGGGTTGGTACGGAAGATAATATGGATAATTATTGTACGCTTGATCCGTCCCTGATCTTCCTGAGATACGCATCTCTCAGTTATTTGCACCGATAAGTACCACAAGTTAGCGGTTCCTTTAAAAAAAATTGCACCCTTGCACACACTAGTACTTAACTCATTCCTTAACGCGCTTGTGCTCAAACACTGATTTATTCGAGGAAGAATGGAAATCTTTCGGAATGTTGGAAGAATCGTGAAGAACGAATTCTGCGCCTAAGCGTTTTTAAACACTTACCACAAAGATATTCATTTTTAGTATATAACCACATCTTTTTAAAGATTCTGTAAAATAAACAAGTACAACGTGCATAGGCGGCCATATCTCTAAAAGCGTTAATTTGTTCCAGGCAACCAAACGAAGATTAAAAATAACAACACGTCAATGTATTCCGCATAAATTATAATATCTAAGCATTGCATAACTATTTATTGTACATATGTCTATTTCAAGTAAATTTCTAAATTCGTTGAGAAAATGTTGTCCAGCAATTGCGATACATTGTTTCCGGCAACATCAATATTTCGTATATTAGTAACAAAATGTTGAAAACACACAAAAACATGTTTTCGAAAACGGTAAAATATTAAAATAAACAGGGTGTATGACCTCTTAAATAAATAGCAATCCATTTTGAATCACATCCTCGTCCGTCGGCTATAGCAATTTCCGCCTGTAGTGTCAACCGTAGCGTGACAGCTGCATCCGATGGAATTACTGCCACTGCCTTAGATTGATTGTACTGATATTGTAATCCCAAATTAATGCAAAAGCGTTGTTTGTGTTTAACACGTTTGTTACAGATAATGGATAATTTTTGCAAAATTATGATTTCTTATCTGTAATAGACGCCATTTGGCTGCTAAAAGGACTCATTAGGCGTACTCTCAAAAGTCTGCATAGTAGGTACAAGCAGAGTTATCTGCAAGATTAGGATCCGCGATTACTAGAGCAGTAGCCACCAGCTACCAGCCTACCAGGCTCAAGCTGGCGACATTCATCTGGAAGAAAAGATCCTCCTTCTTCAGTGGAGGTTGAGGAACTTTACACCTTGCTCTCCTTGCTTTTAAATCCATTATAGCAGACCAACTACTGGACGATAGTATTTCCTATCCCACACCAGCACCTAGTTCTTCGTCTGCTATCTGTATGTAGCCGGCCACCGCATTTATCAGAGAGTTGTTAGTATATCTTGCTGAAGAATATTTTTATTTGCATCATGAGTCTTATCGCAGTTTCCAGTCCTAGGTAAATTAAGAAAACCATGCAAAATATGCTGCTGTTGTTATGTTAATTTTAAAATTCATACTCTATAAACCAAAAGTACAAAAGGATCCATGAACAAGAAACTGTAATTGTAAACATGTTTGTAGCTTTCTATTGTTGTACTGTAATACGGTGTTTATTATACGAATTGTTGTCAAGATTTGAATGCACAGCGTATGTATTATGCAAATAGCTTCCCAATTAAATCAACAGTCAACTATTCAGCTTGTCTTAAGAACGAAATATTTGTACAGCTTTGTACCAGAGAGGTAGAGAGAATGCTTTCTGCTACGAGTCGTAGCACATCCCGTAGCATAAGTCGTGGCGTAGCAAAAGTCGTAGCCTACGCTACGATCCTTGTTCAAATAATAAGCATCTTGTGTTACGCGTTCGATTTTACGGCTTGGTAGCGAGTACTACGGGCATTGCCTTCTTAGGGTTCCGTACCCAAAGGGTAAAAACGGAACCCTATTACTAAGACTTCGCTGTCTGTCCGTCTGTCTGTCACCAGGCTGTATCTCATGAACCGTGACAGCTAGACAGTTGAAATTTTCACAGATGATGTATTTCTGTTGCCGCTATAACAACAAATACTAAATATAGTCAATGGTACGGAACCCTTCGTGTGCGAGTCCGACTCGCATTTGGCCGGTTTTTAGAAAGAATATCGTCTATAAGTTAGAAAGGTATATCTGAAGAACCAAAAGGAAAACTAAAAATATCCTTTTTTGCCGTAAATTAGGAGAACGGATAAGCCACTCACTTTGAAATGGGAAAAAACTGTTTGAAATCCTTTTAAGTAGGTAAGTGCGGAACTACGGACGTTTTTCCTCTTTTACAAACTACGAATCTAATCTCTTTTAACTTTTTACTGAACATAAAGCTAGAGAGGTACGGAAACCAACTAGGAAAATGAATGGTGCGAGCCGAACTCCGCATTGCACCATTGTAGTAACGCCTATTGCCACGAGAAACCAATGGAATGTATTGTCATTTTGATTTATGAAACTGTTCTGGAACTGTCAATTTATGTGCGTAAAAAACGTAGCCCCGAATTTCTGGGTGCGTTTACTGATTCAAATCTCACTTGCATTTGTGACGATTTGTTTTTTTTTTTTAATTTGTACCTACTGCGATGGTGACATTACACACATTATCCGCTTCGTGAGACAATGTGATGTCACCTTTTCAGTAGCTATTTTCGTAGACACCTACTGCTGTGTGTAAAGTAATAGTACATTACTGCAGAATCCAGTAAGTAAGCCTTCATGGCCAAGTATAAGTTAACCGGACCGAACCGCAGGTGAGGTCCGGTTATATACAAGGCCAGGATGGCTTTCTTACTGGTTGAGGTTTGTATAATGCTTTTCTCAAAAATGAAAGAAACTTTAACAATAAATTCGTTTAATTAATATTGAAGGTTACATTAATATTAGGGCAATTACTGATAGCTATATTGTGATCGATTTACCGGGGGCATTTAAATTATTGTTTTTGATACTCCATGGTAATTTTAGAATGGAAAGTTTTAATCCAACATGATTTATAAACTGAAATTACTAAATCTATTTCTATATGTATACATATAATAAATCTGTAGAAAAATCGTTTTTGTACATCGAAAATATTTGGAAAAAAAATTGCCAGGGTGTTAAAGGATAACCAACAGAACTCATTTCCACCATTTTTGGATTTTTTGTCTGTTTGTCTGTTTCGATGACCAAGCATCACGTAAAATTTACGCAACCAATGTAGATTACTTTTATACATAAACATTGTGCGTATCTTGGGGTATTATTTAGTTTTTGTTTCATCGTAATTGGTTAATTCTATCAAAAGATATATGAATTTAAAGTGTTCAAGAGGCGGGCGGGCGGGCTTGTATTTATGCTTTCGCGGTTGCACAACGACATGCTTTGCTTGAGCTTTGCTTGGTAGTATAGATGCAGGCCTACCTTACTGCCTCCCTCAGAGGTGGTAAGGGGGCGGGGGGTGGCAGGCCAAGGAAGCACTTCCTACTATCGACGGCCGCCTCACTAAACGCGCGCTTCGGTTGACCAAACCGCAGCTGCGCACAGTTACAGCTGCCATTACTGGACACGGCTCTTTTAATAAACACCTCTTTGTCATAGGAGTCACGGACAGCCCCCTGTGCCGTGCCTGCATGGAGGAAGACGAGACAGCAGCCCACGTGCTTCTGCACTGCCCAGGGGTTGCAACATACAGGGCAAAGTACTTCGGTAACCCAGGTACTCTCCGCGAGATTGTCAGCAACACCAAGGCGCTGCTGGCCTTTCTCGGGGAGTTAGGGTGGATCGAATACAATTCCCACCCGCACGCAAAATACGCGCTTTGACGTGGAGTTGCGGACACCAGCCCGCTATACAATACAATACAATACAATACAAAGTGTTCAAGAAGAACTAATCATCAAATGTAAGATGCAGCGACATCTATTGAACCAAAATGGTACTAATGACTAAAAATGTGTTTAAAATTTACACATGATGTCCATGCATTATATTTAAGCAGTTTAAAATCTTGGTCGATAGAAGGCGTTGTTCATTTTACTCCATTTTCTGAATTGCGGTGATAAGATTTTCCGACCCCTCGCACGTGTCAGTTGCCTCAAGTTTAGTTTTTTAACCGACGAAACAACAGGAGGAAGTTCACAATTCGACGCGTATTTTTTTTTTTTGACCACGAGAGAGAGAGGTCCGAGTTACACTAATGTAGGAGCGGAGTATCAATGATAAATGTTGCAAAAACAGGGAAAATTTATTTCTTTGGGTTAAAGTTACGCAACAATCATGTTTGAGGGAAATATTGTTTCTCTTGAAAAGTAAAAAAAAAATCTGCGATAGCATAATGTCTATCTTTTAAGGTTCACACTCTCTCTAACCCTCTCTCTCTCTCATGTGACGCTGAGAAGTTGCGCAGGTCAGCTAGTACAAACATAAAATCCCACACTATTCTTCTACAACATTACTAAGTACAAAACGCAACGTGCATACTTTTTCTGCGTCGCGTTAAGTGTCACAGACTATAAAATGGCTGTATAAGACTCCACAAATATATGTATCTCATAAAATGTCATACCAAAAAGAGAGATAGATATATATTTGGAGCCTCCCTCCTATAACCATGTTATAATGTAACCATTATAACATGGTTATAGGAGGGAGGCTCCAACTCTAATCTATGTCTGGTACTAAGTATCTTTTTTCTAAGCAGATCTAAAGAGAATGACCTACTGTCCAGTAAGTAAATTACATACTTACTTACTGGACAGTAGGAGATTCCAAATTTAAAATCTCGCTTCTTACTGGACAGTTGTGAATAAGTCTTCGGTAGAGTTCATTTTCTGGATACTTTTTAGAGATGCTAAGGCAACATTACATACCATTTTTGAGAAATAAAAATATACTTACGCGTATGTTTGAACGCGTCCATATGTCTATTTTATACGAATATTGTGCAATTCCCACAATATAACATACGTCGAAGATTTCGAATTAATAACCTCCTTTTTTGAAGTAGGATAAAAAGTAAAGAAGTAATTTACGAAAGAATCAACAGTGCTGCAGGTTAGTAAACAATACTGTAATTACAAAATATTGAAAAATGTTTTGAACATTTTGTTTATAGTAAACAGGGTAATGTTTTTTGACACTGACATGAATAGATTAAATATTGAAAAGGTAAAACCTTCGTACCTATCGCGTTTGAAATACAAAACAATTTCATTGAATTTGTTACAATAGGATTGCGAAAAGGGAGGCTTCAATGGTTATTTTGAACATTTCAGTCAGTGTTAACTTACAAGGTCATGGTCGTTTCAATAACGGACTTCATTGGGCTATTTCCAATGATATTATAAAAAAGATACGCCATGTTCATACTGAATGGCGTTCAGATATCGTTGCTAGTAATTTAAAACTACGACAGCGATAGATAATACGGAACGTATAAGATAGAAAGAGATAGCTAGCTATCAAAGTGCAACAATTGTATCACTTTGTCCTCAACAATTTGTGCGTGCTAGTGCGATATCTACCTCTTTTTACTATATAATATCATTGGCTATTTCTCAATTCGTAGTTTCTAAATAGTACCTAGTAGTTTCTAATTTCGTCGTATTATGGCTCGACTTCTCTATGCACGCTTATTTTTAGGTCGCTCTGAAACCGAAAGTCGTGATTTGTTTTTTTTTTTTTAATAACAAAAAAATAAAAAATAAAAACACGAAAAATTAAATTTATAGTAAAATTGTTATTATTTTGTTAATAAAAAAAACAGTCACAATCGTTCGGAGTTCGATGATCGAGTTTATGACTTTCGGTTGCAGAACGACCTAAAATGATAGCACCCATCCAGCTCCATCGTGTCTCGGAAAGCCTTTATGCCGTTGATCCCGGGTGCCTTTTGTAGATCTTGACAGTCGTAACGAGTTGTTAGAATACAAAAATCTGACAACCAGTCGTAACAAGGGATATCGTATTACGAAGCGACTGGTTTGTGGAGGTCAGATAGGCAGTCACTTCATGTAAAATGCAAAGCAAGGCGAGGCTGGGCAGATGGTGATGATACATAGATCTCTTTCTGAAATCTTTTAGATTCACATGGGACTACCACGTGATTAAAATCCTAAGCAGGTGTTATTTACCTAAACTTATTACTTTGCGAATGTAAATTACTGGATATTGCGCCTAATTAGTTTTAGTTATTTATGCAACTGTTGTATAATGAGGGGTATTAAAACACGAATGTGGGATTATCACACGAGGCGAAGCCGAGTGTGATAATAGTATCACATGATTGTTTTAATACCTAAATATGTACAGTTGCATACAAGACTTTATCTACATCCATGATATGACCTCTCTATGGCCGCGCGCAATAAATGGTCAACATCCCTCCCGCCCCGCCGTCGCAGCCGCAGTTACGTCATCGCATGAGTCATCTGACCTCTCTTAGTAAAACACTTACCGCTCGAGTTCTACTCGTTCTTATCTTTAGCCGTAAACATTGTCGTAATCGTTATGAACCAGACCACGTTTTATAATATAAACAACACTTGTAAAACCACTTCAGTATTATAAACATGGGATATGAGATAGATGACATATGAGAATTTGCCACGCTAAGACCTGTGGCCCTATCTTTTTTTTTTTTGGTAAAACTACTGATTCAATTTACACGAAACTTTAGAACCAATGTAACAAATACACAAGTAACCTAATACATAATTCATATAAGAGTCTTACTGATACATTCTAATCAGATTTCAACTAGATTGTAACAAAAAAATCGTATACGGCGAACTGTCATTTTACTGTCATTGACCTCGATTTGAAAACACTTGAAATCTATATAAATATGAATATGTATGCTTGGAATAAATGAAAATAATGAATTATGATTATTACTTACCTTGTTTTTGCTGTTTCCAAGACCATACCTATTTCATTTTAGATCAGTCAAATTCACATTTTCAATTGTTCACTCCATGTTGACAAAAAAATCGTTCGACGAAAATTTTGTTGGCTCACAAAATAATTTTGGTTCATTGTTCTACCTAAATATCTTGCTACAAAGTAGCATTATACAATAATAAGGTAATAAACATTCACTTCACAAAGTTTTCAACCACTTATCTAAACAAAAACACAATAAATCACTCGAGTGGCACTCAATGTTTACCTACACTGACGTTTCAACGACTGACGCGCTTCTTTTTTTTTATAGTGATGCCCCGTTTAGAATGTTACTAAAGTTTGGTATCGTTTGAATCGACTACTAATTGGACATAGAGTGAAAAAATTTGCAAACGGTTTAGAGTTATATGTTGATTTTGAAAAATGTTTAAATTATGAAAATTAATTAAATTATGAATTATTTAAATTATGTTTAAAAATGTTTAAATTAAGCCTTTAGAGTTGTACCGTATTCGGCACAGCGGGGCTCAAGGCATGTTCGTTATTTGTACCAATTACGGATCCTTCAGGCCTGAGAGGTTAACCTCTCGGTACCCGCGCGAAATAACGGTTTATCTCCCTGCCGCACCATGCCGCACTACTTAGTTACGTCATCGTATGCGTCATCTGACACCGATAACGAAAACACTTATCGCTCGACTTCTAATAGTCCTTATCTAGAACCGTAAACATTGTCGTCTTCGTTATGAATCAGACTGCGTTTTATAATATAAACAACACTTGTAAAACCACTTCAGAATTAAAAACATGAGTTATAACATAGATGACATGGGAGAATTTACCTGTGGCCGTATTTTTTTTTTTTTTGGTAAAACTACTGATTCAATTTACACGAAACTTTAGAACTAATGTAACAAATACACAAGTAACCTAATACATAATTCATACAAGAATCTTACTGATACATTTTAATCAGATTTCAACTAGATCTAACAAAAAGTTCGTATACGGCGAACTGTCATTGACCTTGACTCGAAAACACTTGAAATCTATTTAGATATGTATATTATTTTATGCCTCGGTTACATATAAATAATGAATTATCACTAATTCTTACCTTGCTAATGCTGTTTCCAAGACCATATTTCATTTTAGAACAGTCAAATTCACATTTTCAATTGTTCACTCCATGTTGACAAAAAAATCGTTAGACGAAAATGTTGGCTCACAAAACAATTTTGGTTCATTGTTCTACCTAAATATCTTGCTACAAAGTAGCATTATACAATAATAAGGTAATAAACATTCACTTCACAACGTTTTCAAGCACTTATCTAAACAAAAACACAATAAATCACTCGAGTGGCACTCAATGTTTACCTGCACTGACGTTTCAACGACTGACGCGCTTCTATATTTTTTTTTTAAAGTTGCCCGTTTGAAGTTCATAGTGTTTGGCATCGTTAGAATCGACTACTGTCAGGCACCAGAGGTAAAAATTGCCTAACGATTTCGAACCATAGGTTAAGTAAAAATAAGGTTTGAATTTGTTCGTACGAGGTGGAACGACGGCGTGCCAGCGGGGCTCAACGGTATGTTCGTTATGTGGAACGCAAGACGGCACTCCGGTACCGAGAGTACTCAGCAATTAAACTTTCTATGAATTTACATAGACTTCTTACAACACTACAACACCCTATGGTTTCAGAACCTTTTATATGGAGGATTCATATCATGGATCATGAATTATGTACAGTTGCATACAAGACTTTATCTACATAAAGTCTTGTATGCAACTGTACATAATTAGGTATTAAAACACTCATGTGATACTATTATCACACTCGGCTTCGTCTCGTGTGATAAACCCACATTCGTGTTTTAATACAAACAAACCATGTATAGGTAATAATATAATTATTTACATTTTGATTGTACAATTATTAAAATGCACAAAGCTTTTATCACTCATTTTTGTAAACAACAAAGTACATAATGCAATACTAATATCGAACAAAAATGGCGGGATACGACGTGAATTCGAATTAACCTATAAGTTTTTTTTCAATACACTTCCTCGAAAACTGGTCCTTAACGCACTACGATTAGGTACAACATGCAATGTATTTCACACGTGTGCGATTTTTTCCACTTTCCCGCACGTGTGCGGGAATGAAAATTGCCACAGATAACTATACCTATACTTAGTCCAAATTGGTTCAATGCCTATAGTCTGAGGTGAATGTTTTTTTTAATGTTTGCAAAGCACTACACGTCTTTACGGTATAATTTTTTTTTAAATATTCAAATTGTGTTTATAAATAGAATATCATAGATAAACATGATTATTTAAAACTAATAGTTACTTTTATACACAAATTAACATTTATTTGTGTTCTGAATTCAAAAATATAAAATAAATCTATTTTTTATATTAGGCTGTTTAACGGCTTCATACCATTGCCTCTCTTTCAACCTGGCGAGACCAAAGCGCGAAAAAAAAAGAAAATTTAAATCATAGTTTCATAGTTCGTGACAAAAATATTATTCGTTATTTTATTTTATTTCTTCAAAAGTGTATTGAAAAACGTCGTTTGATACACGTGGACATTTTGTTATTGCAATTCTCGGCTCAAAAATAGTTATAATACCGCCTCGATTGCAATAACAAACTTTCTCCACTTGTATCAAAATGTACTATTTTAATTACGGCGCTGTGGTAGTGAATCGCACGTGCTAGACAATGTTCTTTTTTCTTTTAAAACGAGTTGCATAATGAAATTCAGTACAACATTATAACACCCGTTTGGGTGTTATAATGGTTATTATGACACTGGCTGTTTTAATGTTGGCCATAAGCTAACTGTTTCAGATACTATTATAGAGGATTTATAGCATGGGTGTAGATAAAATATTAAAAACTACTGGAGGTCAGATGATGCATTAAAACGTACTATGGTTATTTTTTTCATCTAATATTTATTTAAATATAAAAGTGATCTAAAATGGTCCCGTTTTACGTTTTTCGATTGTCAAAGAAATAAAAGGGAGCTGTCGGGTTATGTTTTATGCCGCTTTTTTCCATTTACTGTTATACTTATCCTATGTTAGTAAATAACAAATTACAACAACATACATACACACACATTATTAAGTAACCATATCTTTATTAAATAAAGTTAGTAAGCTTTGAAATGCCTCAGAAGTTACAGACTTCGCTCTGATTTTTATTTATAACTCCCCCTTGTCTGTAGTACTGTATCCACTTAGTAAAAGTTTTGTGCCTCTAGGGAAACTACGAGATATGCATAATGTATGTGTCTATCTACACTTATTATTATGTCCCACGAAACTGGTTATTGGAATAGATGATAACTATTTGAGAATACTGAATCGCTATATCAATAATACTAGACTAAAACTTTAGTAAAATATGTATAAGTATTCTATTTATTCGTTTTATAAACTAAAGTAAACAAATAACCACAAAAGGAATAGGTACGTGATAAGAATTGGTAAACCATACCAATTTCCGAAAGTCAACATTACCTAACACACTGTCGCGCCGCAAAACTCAAGAAGTTACCTATATACCTGAATGCTTTATACTTGTAGCCTACAGCTCGGTATTCTTTTATTAACTAGATTTTGTCCTAGTTGGACGCATACGGGTCTAATAATATCTATTTTACAAACAAGACCAGAAATAATGATATGTTCGGCTGTAACACTTTAATCAGTAAACTCGAAACTAGTTTCCAACTTGAACAACTACTAGATTACACTAACATCCTGGTACAAAAACAGTCTAGAATGATACATCGGAAACAGAAAAACATTGCGCAACATTGGGTTATCACAAGCTAACCTTGAACTTACTGTACTAGCGACCGATCTCGGTTTCCTATTTGAAAAAACATTGAGATTTCTCACACTCATACACATCTTTTACACAAAAATCATCCAGAATTACTTGAAGTATACTGAAAACTGCATCAATTTCTGTGGCGTGATTTAGAAAAACAATACAGCCGTTTGATGGGACATATAGATACGGAACATTAGCCAGTTTTCAGCAACACTGCAACCTTCCAAGTTATCTGTAACATGTTGGAAGCAAAATAAAAAACAGTTGCTAAAACCAGCTAAAACAATATTGCACACCTTTATTACTCAATGAGAGGAGCTTTAGTGTAATTTTGTGAATAATAGAATCCAATTTGGAAACTAAAGTTCGTAGCACACAATGGGCTGGAGTCGGAGAGAGTTGAATGCATGCCAGCATGATTAAAATGCTGCTGCACGTAAGAAAGATGAAGAACTGCTAGACGACCGGTGCATTCTAATAGCTATCCTTTCACATAAACGACATATTGTTTTAGATAAAGTGTTCAAAAATTGTAGAACATTTTTGATCGCATTATGCTAAAGATGTTTTTTTTTTAATGCAGCATTGAAATTCTTTTTAAGACTTCTTTTCTTCGACGTCTTTTTTTTATTCTTTTTAAAGTATGTCTCTCTACGGATAATTTATTATCTCCTTTCATTTCTAGTTGTCTGACGCCAAAGAAACTTTATTTAGTAGTAGCAATACTTCATTTATTTTATGTAATTTAGTTACGAAGATTTTCTCGGATGTAGTCAAACTGGCTACTGGACCGAAACCCTTTGTTTGAGATAACGTCAGTTGCAGAATGGGTAACAGATATCAACCTAGGAACATATAATCTACCCAATTATGCCAAGCAAGATATATATTTCCGCTCACCCTCTTACTTATGGTCATTTTAGCACTAGGAACACTCAAATGAATGCTTACATGAAAGCGCTTTGTTGGAATTTTAACCCGACTCAGGTCTGAGAATTCCTCTAGTGTTGGTGAAAGCGGACGATAGATCTGTAAAACAATTAATAGGATTAAAATTCCTGTATATTATTACCTAGGGAACTGTCTTCTTATTTGGTCTTGAATTGTGTTTGAACCCTTATATACCTTTGCAAATTGAATTGGTTATAGGTATTCCGTTCCTAATATCGTCTATTGTGATGAAACATAAAGAGAAGGTCTTCCTGTATATTGTTTGGCAAACTGTCGCAAATAGTTACTATAAACATTGTGACCCCGCATTTGCTTCCATAAGCTCTCCCGACCTGTCCCAGTGGAGGTAATTTCCATCTCTACAAATTTTGCAGAAACTCGTGTCATGCATTTCAATTAGTTGATGATTTAAGTTCTATCTGTGCCTCTAATAATTTCGCTAGCCCGATGCCTAGCCTACCAGGAATCCCTTTATGAATTTCGAATTCTACAGATTGTAGCTTTGAGGTAGATTTCGGGTAACTGCCTCAATGTAGAATAGGCAAGTTTGTTACAGACGATAAAATCGCAACTTATGGGTTAAGGTCAATTCCTGGAATATCTACTAGATTGCAAATTCATCTCGCCACATGAGAAGATCGTAACTGAATGCTTAGGTGGCTTTCGAAACTTGCCTGAAACCTTCCACTTTAATACTTGAGTATAAATATAAACATAGATAATAAAATATAAAAACTCAAAATTGTTTAAAACTATTCTTACAATATTCATTTATAGTGAGGCTATCCCAAACTGGTCGAAATACAAATTAATTATCGTTCGCGGTAACTGTGCTTATCAATATTGTTGTAACGTGTGGCGTAGTTAATCATTTGATCTCGATAACAATGAGATTAGATTACGCCAACACGATTTATATTAATTTTACCTGTTTCGTGTGTTGATAGATTGTTAGATTATCAGATAAAACCGGGTTCGATGATGTGGCAAACAAGAGAGCTAGTGGTGTGGAACGAACGTGTTCTACTGAAATGACTTTCTTTTATTTGTTTTTCTAGATTTATTCTGTAGAAGTGATCCAATACCTTTGCTTCTAGATACAAAAGAATTTCAGGTAAAGCCGAAAAATTTATCTTGCTAGCACAGCAAGAACACTCAAAGATATTCTATCAACCCGCTTTTGTTGCCAGTGTGACGAAGATTTTCATAGACAAATAAAATGTTACCTTCATACGTTTCTTTTTCTTTAACCATTTATTTAGTTTTCAATAACTTTCTCGAAATATTTCCGACTTAGTGTTAGTCCAAACAAAATGTATGTAATATTTTGTTGCTTGGGTTTTGTTAAAGAAACGAAAGTAGAGGGAACCTCAATAACTCAAAAGCTTAAAATAATGTAAAAAAATGGCCAGCCTTGTCCTAGTTGACTTCCTCGCAAATTAAATATTGTTAGATGAAACGCTGATTAAATTAAGTAAAGGTAATTTTATTAAGCGAACAAAATTTATCGAAGAAACTGAAAAGCTAAGGAATAATAATAAGCTGCTTTACTCTTGAAGTTGTGAGCATCTGGCATGGATGTACCTACCCACTTTAATTATTGCCATTTTTAATTAATTTAACTAACAAGTGAGGTATCGTGTTTTATTTGTTTGGGTAGGTTTTATTTTATTAAAACATCAAGAAAAGGAGGTCTTTTTCATTTACACACAAACATAAACTCACGTGCTTAAAGTCACCCAAAGGGCAATGGAGAGGGCTATGCTCGGAGTTACATCCGCAAAAGAACCAAGATTACCGACGTAGCCCGAAGAATTGCCAAACTTAAGTGGCAGTGGGCAGGGCACATTGCTCGCAGAACGGATGGCCGATGGGGCCGAAAAGTTCTGGATTGGCGACCGCGAACCGGAAGACGATGCGTAGGAAGACCTCCTACTAGGTGGACCGATGACCTAGTGAAGGTTGAGGAATCCGTTGGATGGATGCGAGACGCACGGGATCGGTCAATGTGGTGACACTTAGGGAGGCCTATATGTACAACAGTGGACGTCTTTCGGCTGAAATGTAGCCTTCGCCTTTTTCCCATGGGGTTAGACAGAAACTACGGAACGCCACCTGCTACGATCTTTACATGCTGATACATGTAGCTATTCTCGCATGCTGGTTGTGAGTACTACGCGCCTGAACTTTCTTAAAAACTTCACCAATAATGACAGTCATTGTCCTTCTGAGGCGTCCCCTCCGAGCGTATCCACATCTGCCTTGTAAATACCTCGATACTTTCCTCTTCATTTAGATCACACAAATATAATTTACATCTGAAAAGAAAAAAAATTAAGTACTACCACTTTTTAAGTACAATTTCATTTAAAAACACGACGAATTCAACTTCATGTCTATACGTACTTACCTATGTATATAAAGGTACGTAAGTAATCTAGTTCCATTTATGTGTGTCGTTTACCTTCTTAATGTAAACGTTTTCCATTTTACGCTTAAACGCGTCCTCATAAAACTCATTGAAATTTCGTTGGAGCTATATCACATTCGTAAAAGTCGGATCACGTCGTTTTTCTATTACAATTTCAAATATTGGCGGCGGAGTAATGTTTTCTCTCTGAAATAGAATGGTCACTCAATGAACTTTATATTCGTTCCATAGAAATTAACGGGATTTTCCCCGCTAAACTTCATATCACTTCAAACTGATAGGATTTTGTTGTGAAGGTTAGGTTTAATTGAAAGTGCTGATTACATTAGACTCCGATTTCATATTCAAGCAAATGCGATGACCGTACTTAGTGAAACAGCTTTATAAACCTTAACGGCGTTTGTAAATTGACACAGTAAATTGCACAGTAAAGACCGTTTGCATACAGGGTTGGGACGCAAGGTTTAAATTGAAGTTTAACTGTGAGTAATGGTGTGAAATCGCCCACACGTCGTGAGGAAAAGTGCTTTTCAATGCTCTATTATATATGTAAGAGGTATCTGCAATAGGGAATATGCATAAATTTTATTTTTTTTATTTCGATACGGAATGTTAAAGTACTTTATAAATAATGACAAAAAGCGAAAACAAAACATAAATCGGCCAAACAACACAAAAGTTATAACCATTTAATCTTTTGTTTCTATCTCTTTCTAGATAAACGGAATTTAGTATGGATTTTGTACGTCGATGCAGCGAATGACGTTCGCTTTATCGGATCTCTCTGTCTAATCAGCAGTTTGAAATGCTTATAACTTAGTATTTTTTATAGATATTAAAAAAACAATTTCAATTTGCTATTTCTGATGTTAATACGCTTTGTTTAGAGTGATAAAAAAAGATCATGCATATACCCTATTATAGGTGGTCAAAGTAAAAAAAAGTCTTAAAAAACACAGGCCTCAATACATGGCCACATTGTATATTTTGGTCTACACCTACACTGTTTTGTAGAAAGAGAATGATCGAATAAAATTAGATAATAATTGTATCACGTTCCTTCAGAACTCCTAAGGGAGCTTCAGACATATAAACGTAGCTACCTGTAATAAATTAAATAATCTTTCACGTAATTTCCCGAGCTTCCTTCAAAAACTTTTCCCCTTTGCCACACGCTTATTAAACATTTAAAAGACATACCTACAATACAGTCATAATATTTTCCGGCGCTAAAGAGGCTGAAACTTTTCAGAACAATTTTAGTATTTGCTTCCACGAAAAAAAATTCAATGTTTTAATTTTATTCATCAGAGATTATGTTACACTTGAAAGCTTTGCACAAATAATGAGAAAAATAAACATACAAAAAAATCCGACTACGAATTTGAATTGTACTTCAAAATGTTTTTCATAGAAAAAAAAAACAGTTCAAATATTCTTGTCTTTAGGGATTCTAACACAAACAGTAGCGGGTGGCAACCGACGTCAAACACGGCGAACATTTCAGGCATCTTCAGCTGAAAAGTACTTCTGTGTTATCTAAAGGGCAAACAACCGTATAATTTTGAGCGAAACCATCTTTTTTTCTCGATAAAATTCTACGACAATTCTTTTGTGTTTTTTCGAAGGCTTTTTATTTTTTTTGAACAAAGTTAACTTTTGGCACCATTTTGCTATAATAATAGGACTTTGGCCTAAAACTACTCCACAAAAGTGTTCTTTGTTAATCTCATGAATATCTAAGCGTTACAAAGAGGTTCTTATGTTCTACTTACATATGCATGATAGCTTCTAATCATTGATACATAGCCAACTGGGACAGGATCCTTTTGGATTACACCGAGGAAAGATTTATCTGAAGACTCAGCACTTTCTTAGACAAACTTTATGTGCTGGAATGAATGTAAATGGCACGGAATAGAAGAAAAGTATACGATTTATCAAAAAATTACTCGCGTTTATAATCTGTGAGTAAATAGCTCTCTACTTATACATGGAACATTTATTGTCATCCCAAAACAGTTAAGTACCTTAATTTTAGGAGATATTTCCAAAAGCGGGAGGTTCCGCCTTCAGAAGGAACAGGGTACTTAAAAGGGATTTTAATTCATTGCAAGAACAATTAATAAGAAAATTAACGCGCTCTTATATTTGTCGGTCTTGGTCCTGGAATTTCATTTTTCTTCTTGCTCATCATCATAGAAAATTGTTTCTGGAACTTGTATAAGGCCTCATTCGTTTATTTACAAACATAATTATATAATTCCAATACAAAAATATTTTATAACCGCACTGAACGACATGTTAATATTAACAGATTGCTTTACAAATTCAGAAACTGCCACACAGGTACCAAATTGAGGCAGCGTCATCATCATCAATTCATCATAATGTCCCACGTTATGGCCCTCGGTTTCAGCTAACTGAGCTAGTGTTACAGGCTGCCAAAATCCCTAATCCATCTAGTAACCGGACTATCAAAACACGGGAATTATTAATTGCTGGTTTAGTTATTGTTTGTAGTGTTTGAAGTTAATGTGGAGTGTGAGGGACTGACCAAAATTAGCGTGTACCTTATGTGATAGCGACTTTGACAGTCATTTGTAAATTGAAAGGTAATAAACATGGTGGAATTAAGGGAAACTGACGCGAAAACTGTTACCAGCACGTACCTAGTACATCATTACACACCCATATCGAAAAGGAGACAGTTTTTTTTAGGCCCTCTTCGATGTGCATAAATATTATTCATAATACACCAAAATACGAAAGATTACATAGAAACGAAACCGGAATCTTAAAATCATAATAAATAAGTTATGATATTTTTTTGCGAATCAAATCATTCCTGTTGTGGTCAATGTCATTTGACAGAAAATACTTACGTAAATAGGGGCGTTTTTTCCGTTTACAAAAAAAAAGTACGGTATCCATTGGTACATATCTGCTTTAATTATACTTAATAGAAATAGAATATAATGTAAAAATAAATAATATTAAACTGTGAGTTACTCACTAATAAACGACACGTCTGTCTTCTGTCGTTCAATTTAAGTTTAAAAACCACTTAACTCTTGGATAGCCTTTTGGCGTGTAATATTGCGATACATTGTGAAAATTTCAATATTCAAAATTAAAATCCTAAGCGAAAAGGCACTTAGACATTAAAGTTCTCTTCCACATGGCTGTCATCTGGCAACGTGCTTAGAATGAAACGTTAACAAATTATGCTAATTACTCTCTATATTTCAAAATGTTCGAACCGTGGCATCGGATTGCTTGTGTCTGATATTAATAATGCATATTGCATCTGCATACAATCATCATAGTGCGGCTACGTCATTACCTGCCCTAAGTTTGCCGAGATTGCATTCCTGTCGCGCTGTCTGCACTACGGTATACATTCTGTATGTTGAAACTAGGATATCAGCAATTCTGCATATCATCACACACGGTGCATTGATATTATACTGTTCAAGAAGCCTGAAATTGAAAATTTCTGCCACAATATTAGCTTAGCACCTTTTGGTCTTGGAAGTCCATATTATAAAAATTATACCACACGACTGAAGTAAAAATATTCATAAAATGAAAACTACTGGGCCAAACTATGTAAAATTTTTATGGGACCAAATGGCAACTATTCCGCATCAAACTAAAAAAGAATCACGTAAATCGGATCATAAATCTCAGCATAATCGGTGTACATACATAAAAAAAAAAAAAAAAAAAAATACCGATCGAATTGAGAACCTCCTCCTTTTTGGAAGTCGAATAAAAAGACAGCATTACGGCCAAACTTAAGACAAGACAAAGCCTTTCAAAAAGTTTTGTCGTTAAACATTCTAAATAAATAAGGATCAATGTTTCAGAATTTAAAGCAGTAAATTAAAAATTGTAGCGTGTCTAGCTTACTGACTTTTCCCTCGTGAAACTGTTTCTATTGCTTTATTAATTTAGTAGAAACGACTACGAGAGGGCATAAATAAACTTCTAAAGCAAATATTTAATATGTTTGGGTACTGAGTAGGTCCCTAAGAGTAAACTTGTTATGTAGACTAAATATTTCGAATGTTCCTCCCGAGGTTACCTGCTCCTAATTATGTCCCTCACTAAACATAACACGCACTTTTCCTTTGTCGAAGGACATAATTAATTGAAGAGACTCGGTTTAATTCCACCTAGGATGGAAATTGGTTTCATCCTCCGACCTTTTGCAAGTAAACGAAATGAAACACTTTCCGGTGTCTGTAGGATTCTGTGACCTGATTTATTAGTGTGCCTTTGTACGATATCCTGCTACTGAGGTCCGGATGTATCAGTCCCTCGTGGTACAATATAGTGGAAGTATTGTACTTTCAGCAGACATGCTAAAATTTTGGCTGCGATACTTGTAAAATAAAAGTTCTAAAGAATGATGCGATATTAGAAGAAACGGCTTTTTATAAACTCGCTAGGCCTGCCATCGTCTTCAAAAGTTATGCGCTGAAAGTTGAAAGGTCTTCAACTGCCTTTAACCATGATTATGACGCTTAGTTTAACTTGGACAGAAGCTTAGCATAAACTTTTCCATTTAGACTATAATTCCATCATAAACAGCGAAAGTTGTAGGTACACAACTTCTAAATCTACCCTCCGATAAGTTGGACACAATAATGCCATCATAAATCGAGGGTGCTTTGTTGGACCAAGATTACTTTGAAAACACCTTTGTGCCTGTACACGAAAAAACGTACAATATCTAAAGCGATCCCAACAATTTATTGCTCTGAAATCCATCTTGATATACGATCAAATCGACTAACAATAAAAACCTATCTGATTTTGTTTGCTTAAACATTTTGCTTGGGTATTGCTTTCATTCGATTCGAATGAAATTCATTTTCATTTAAATTTGTTGGAAAATAGTGTTCAACACTTCATTTGTAATCAATTTTAATTTGCTTTTTCATACCTTTAAAAGCAATAGTATAAACCATCAGTTCTGGGAAGTTAATCAAATCCAATTTTGGATCGTGTGTGTGATTTAAAATGAACATGGTAGCTTTAAAGTTTTATTACTCCACCCCTTCTTGCAAATGTTTGGGGACTAGTAAACTTAAATGTTTAAACTTTATTACTCCAGTGGTTCCCCACTCGATGTAGTTGGTGGAAAGTGTCTCCGAACAAAAACGAAGTAAGGGAGTGGTTTAACAAATAGTCTGGGTTCCGCCCCGTTAAACGAAGATTCGAAGAAACTTTTGATCGCTTCTCCAAAGCTTGCGAATTAATTGAACTTCCTTGTTTTTAAAACAATGGTTTTAGAATCAATTTTCTTGTGTCGACAGTGAATTTAAAATAAGTGTCCATCAATATTTTCATAATAATAAAGGAAGATGATTTTCGACGAAACAAAAGGTTTTCTTTATGCAACAATAACAATGGAATGTTGTTGTGGTTTTAATTATTAGATAACAATTTTGTTTGTTAAGACCTATCTATTTACAGTGGCCCGTGCCCGTGGGTTGGTACACTATCTATTTCTGGATGTTATTACTGGGAAATGAGGATTTATGGAGACAAATAGATTGGTGATCACAATAGATACCTTTTCTATTTGACTTGTTATTCTCTAACAGCCATCCTTGATAAGTTACCCCTTACGACACCCAAGGGTCACAGTTGGGATGCATATTGGGTCGCTCTATTGTATTCCTGAATTTTATTACGGTCTAGTTAAACAAAGGCCGATGAATGATGGTCTAATTTAGGTACAATTAACCCTTACAGAATTGCGGCAAATGGTATGAAAACCTTGGCCCAACATTGTTGTGTAGAGGTGCTGAAAAGTGCATTTGCAAAAACAATTATTTACGATTCAGCTCGGTGTATTTCACAGCAGTCAGAATTGGTCAGCTGCGCTTGGCTTTCAGCCAGTGTTTGGGAATACTTTACTACCACACTTTTCCGGGAAAAAGGAATTATTTACACCAATAACTAAGTTATTCTAGACCTGTGTGTGCCTGTGTATTGTAGAGAAAACTGTACTGCGGGACAATCATAGTTAATACACATCAAAGGCGTGGCTCGGTTTTTATGACATGCAACCCTTTATTTTCCAAGACGTGCTTTAATTACGTTTCAAACTATTGCGGTTTCAGAGAATTCATAAATAGATTCATTCACACTTTATATTTCTCAGCCGCTTTACTTTGTTTACACGAAAGGTTGATGCGTTAATATCAGTAAGTCAAAAATAAATAACACTCCAAACTAAAAGATCGTCTTTCGTTGAACAATTTGTTTGTGAATTGTTAATTCCTACGCTTTTTACCTTAATCTTCCACGAAGGATTTCTTAGTAAGCTCTCTTGATTTTCCACACGAACACGCTTCAATGCAAGGTTTACTGTTTCATTTATCTAAGTAGGTACTAAACAACGAAGGATAAACGAATTATTTAAAAGTAAGTGTCTTGTACTCCCTGCGTAATGACACTGAGTCGACAGAATATTAATGTTAAGACTCTAAACCTTACTGTAAGAGGTTCTAGTACTTTGTGGTATTAAAATATTTATATTTAAACTTATATTGTCACTTACGGGATATCTTCCTTAATTATTCATTGTTTTGAGCTCCCGATATTGAACAAACAACAACACAACAAATAACTATAATCAACAACAAAAAACAACAACAAAAACTTGACAACAACAACCCAACAACACTTAACACCACACACAGCAACACTTGTTGTTTTCAACAACACTTGTTGTTTTAACAATGAACAATCACGTAAGATATCCCGTAAGTGACAATATAAGTTTAGTTTTAAACCGTGAAAGCTTAAAACAGTGTAAGATTTATATTTCACTAGCTTTTGCCCGCGGCTTCGCTTGACAATCAATTCGGGTTGTACTCTGCTTGTAATAATAAAACTCAATCATGATTTGAAAGACACGTGGCGTCATCTATTATCATAACAATCTTATTGTTGTTTCCTTCGGGAACAGTACTTTTTTTCGGGATGAAGGGTATCCAATGTCCGTTTTTGTGCACCTGACAATGTAAACAGGGTGTAAAAGACCTCATCACGAAGCCGTCAACCAAGCATTCTTTACATCAAACTAAGTGACTTTACGCAAAAATTATTGCTGAGAAACAACTTTTTTTTTGGGGTGAATAATCATATTTTGTGGTAGAACTCAATGTAACGCACTCAAAACATTGTGCTGATGGATGGATTGAATAGTACGGGGGTCGTGGAGGTGTTTAAAATAAAATAAAATGTCAAAAAGTTGGAACTTTGACCCCAATATCTCCGTAACTAGAAGGTTCCCAGGTATGGTGTAGAACAAAAAAAAATGATCACAATGACGAGGAGAACAAGTGCCTTTAGGCTTCGTTAAGAGGTGTTTTACACCATTTATATTGAAAATTTCAGGATGAACAATTTAATAGATTAGGCTTGAAAAGGTAACAAACAAACTTACTTTCATATTTATAATATTAAGTTAGGATTAGGATTATTGAGAGCTCTAACATTCTTAATGTCAAATATTTAGAGTAACTTACGGATTCAATCCTTCTGTAGGCGTAAAATATTTGGAATTCTTCTCCGTAAATTAACGCAATTAGTAAGTTTAAGTTCGGAAAGTATTCATAACAAAATCCCTTTTAATTTTGGATCATTACTAACAAAGTTCAAATTCAAACTTCTAATTTAACGAAATACAGAATAATCTAGTTTTGAATTTTAAACGTAGATCAGTGTTTCTAATATTTTGTAAATGAGTTCTTTCATTAAATTTATATAAGTAGGTATGTTTTATAACTTATGTGTGGTCTTCTTTTTATATAACAAGGAACTAAGTTCAAAATATCAATAGTAGTAGTAGTAGTACTTGCCCATCTTGAAATTAGTTTATAAAAACCTAAGAATATAATTATAATATAAGAAATACGTGAAAGAATTTACGTTCAAAGATTTTCATCTTTGAACGTAAATTCTTCACGTATTTTTGTGTAATAGGTACTCCAGGAATGACAATAAACACTGCCAGCTATAAGTGCACATTGATACACGAGTCGCTTGCCAAAACATTTGAACAAAAACCTCACACCAAAACATTCAATGAAATATCTTTTTTAAACGGATCTAAGTGAGAATAAACGGCAACATCGAGCTTCATTTATTTATATCTTTACATTTAAATGCTGTCACGTAATAAAATCTGATTGAAAAAAAAACCGATCTTCATAGATTTCTTTAAATGCGTAAATAGAAAGTATTTATTATTAATGCTATTGGCATTAATCTGTCTACACCGCGTAAGCATGTTGTTAATTAACATACCTACGCGGTGCTACGCCGTAGCCGTAGCACTACACTTCGTAGAGCCTAAATAAGAAGCACCATGAATCATGAAAACGGAGATTCACACGTCACTCGAATATGCAGACAAGTAAGTAGTAAGTGCACTACACAGGTGACACATAAATTCACATTTGCACCTGCATTCTCACGGGGGTCTAAGTTACTGAGATATGCAGGGCCACTGACGGTCTCGGGTGATGCGACTAAGCGTGTTTTCGCACTATGTCCAATCCGAGTCAAATCTGTACCCGTGAAAATATACTACAATACAAAATAGGATGACGGCAGCCGGATTTATAGTCTGCGCCAGATAAGTAGGAAATAAAGGTCGTTAACCCGCATACATTTATTCAAATACATAATTCCGAAAACAGAAATAATGACATAAACTTGTCCCGAAACTACCTTTATCGTGATCCTTGACTTTTTCTAGTAATTAAAAACGGTTCATAATGTATTGTTGGAGTACTTAAGCAGATAAATTAAGGAATGATAAATTAGGCTGAATGGAGTTCAGATAGAATACGCGAACAAGGCCAAAAACCTGGGGGTGATAATGGACTCCTACTTATCGTGGACTGCCCAGGTTGCTGAAGTAAGTCGCAAAGTGCACTACACATTTCACTCGTTGAAATGCCTTCAGAGCTTCTTGCCTTTGAAGACTAAAATCTCCCTTGCGCAAACTCTCATCCAGCCCATCATAGATTACGCCGATGCTTGTTATTTGGATGCCACTGAGGAGCTTTTAAATAAACTTGAGCGTTTGCAAAATATCTGTATTCGTTTTGTTTTTAACCTTAGAAAGTATGACCATGTTTCCAACTTTCGCAAGATACTCAAGTGGCTCCCAATCCGACTTCGCAGGAACTCTCGGATATTGTGTTTGCTATTTAACATCCTTCATAACCCTAAAACTCCATCCTATCTGCGGGAACGCTTTTCCTACTCCCGTCCCTTTGATGCACCTTGCCGGTCGCATCTTAGGAACCTCCTTAAATCCCCTCCCCACTCTACCGATTTCTACTCCTACTCCTTTACTGTACACGCTGTGCGGTTGTGGAATTCTCTTCCGCCTGATATTAGAGACTGCCAAACTATTGCAGTATTTAAAAGAAGAGTGAAAGAACACTATCTGTCCAATTCGTCATAGTTGCATAAGTATTTATTAATATATATTATTTTGTAGTTTATATATTTGTGTTATATATTTTGTCTTGTATATGTACGTATATTCTTGTATTGTATGTTATATTTAAATTCTATATTTGCTTTAAGTTTTTATGTATTCTATTTTCTCATTTTTTACACACTATGTCTACATCTCTTTGTATCTTCTCTCCTTTCGCAGGTATGCTGGAAGAGATTTCTTTAGAAATAAGCATCACCTTTGTACCTATTTTTCCATTCCTTTCTTCTTTTCTGTATTTAGTGTGTACATAAACCGTTAAATAAATAAAAATAAATTAAGGAAAGAGCAATGACCTTTAATTTATACTTATCTGGCGCAGACTATAGTGCGTAAACTACCATAAAAATAGTTCTACGACTACTCCAGACCGGGTTCGGATCGGATTCGGATCGGACGTAGAGCGAAACCGCTCTTGGCATTCGTCCCTTTTTTCCTCCGCGAGAATTCCGTCGCTCTGCAAGTCGCATGTCGCTTGAGCATGTAGTTTGTGGCCGAGCGGTAAGAACGTAAGTAATGCAAATATCTGCAGCCAATAGTTTGTTGGAGAGTTCTGTGACACTTCACTTCATGGAATACGGAATATACGGCGACTTAAGTTCCGTTTAAGTTTTCATGTTCTCGGAATGTAAGGTAGGTAAATATCAAGTTTTATTACCTTGTATCTCACTGGAAAGAGTCGAGTGCTGTAAAAGTCAATAGAAAGTCTTAGAGCTTCGTGCATGGACTACGTGACGAGTGAGATGTGTCTAATATCTAGGTACTGTTACGTGCCTGAAACTTTCTATAAAACCTTAAAAAGCCTAAAAATATGTATAATAATAATAGCCTATAAAGCCTTGCAGACAATTTAAAATATTAATTGAAAAAAAGAAACAACAACACATTCTCCAATTAAATTACTTAAAAAATTAAATATTTGACTGCCTTGTTGGTCTAGTGGTTGCAAGCGCTGCTGAGCATGAGGTGTTGGGTTCGATTCCAAGGTCGGCCAAAGTGTTATTGGGTTTTTCCTTCAGGAATTTCTCATTAGCAGCCACGGAGTCTAGATTTGTGCCTGGTTGATAGCAATAGGCTCGCCCCATATTATATGGGACTTAAACAAAACTGGCGAATTGTGGGTGTACTGTTAGGTACACCTCTGCCTAACCGTTCAGGGAGGACAGGCGTGATGTTAAGTAACGTGTATGTAAATAGTTTGAGCTACCGAATGTTGCCAGTCGTATCATATAACCAGTCTGCATAATTTATGGTTGATTTGGTTGGTTGAGGTAGACAGCTTAAAGTACGACTGTGGACCTTTATGTACTTGTCTTCATTTAAAATTACACAATCGTATGCCTGACAAGATTTTCCATTGACAGCTTAGTAATAGGGTCCCGTTGGTAACCT
Source organism: Xestia xanthographa (assembly GCA_905147715.2). NCBI lineage: Eukaryota > Metazoa > Arthropoda > Insecta > Lepidoptera > Noctuidae > Xestia > Xestia xanthographa. Next base: position 14,681,892 of record LR990659.1, on the reverse strand, counting down.
TCGGGTACGGAACCCTAAAAAATCTTCCTTTCTGCTCACTTTCGTTATGTTTGCATTGTGGAAAACATTACGCTTCTATATTTAGGTATTTAGCCTATGTGTTGTCCATCTCACTGACTTGCAATGATGAATTTAAGATACCTCGACGTTTCGACCGGATTGCACCAACCGTGGTCGCGGGAAGACTGAAGTACTGGAGGTACCGCCACAGCAAAGCGAAGGTGTTTACTCAGCTACCCTCACTTGATCTTCATAAATGTTAATTAGGGCCAGTTCACACTAGGACAGCACACTACACTAACAGTGTCCGAATCGATCGAAACGTCGGGCTTATATTAAAGGTAAAATTCGCGATAAATACCCGTTTACATGTGCATGATAATGTGCTCTGATCGTGAATTTAAGATTTTTATATTAAGTATATCGGCGCAGGATAACCTGATCCAAAAGTATCATAAAGTGGTTCAGCTACTTCAGTATTAGCATGATTGGGCCGGAATATAGCAGCTCCTCGTCGTACATGGTAACGACAGCGGCATCCGTTCATTATCTGTCATCCGATGGCAGCCGCCGCGTCAACCATCGTTGCGACGCCAAAGCTCTGCTAGAGTGACAGTCCTCTGACAGAGTCACTCTTTCTACGGTCTTTTGTAGTTCCCAGCAACTTTCTAACAACCAGATGGCGCCACTTGCTGCGCCGTCAACTAAATAAAGCAAAACAAAAATAGACAGTAGGTATATGCATTAACAGAAGGTATAAATTAATATGTATGTTGTATGTTAATACAAGGTACAAATAAGATCTACAAACCTAAGCCCTGGCAGATGTCTAAGCCCTGGTGGATTTATTACATTTCTGAGTATTCACGTGTACAATTCCTTACATGCATTCCTAGACTGTCTAGAGCGCAATTCGGAATATTTAACTACATATGTAGCGTCAGACGCAAATGGACCACTTCAACTCCCCCTGTTTTAGCAACTTCATACAATTCTCAAAGAATGAGTTGTAATTGGAACAATTAACATGGTAGTAAATCACACCATTTTCACTCACTCACTTCTGTAGAAAATTTCGATATCGCTATTTCTTAAAATATTCCAAAAACTCGGTAAATTACATTGAATATCCGATAAAAATAAATCACAATGGATTCTTTAAATTGAAAATGAAGAGAAGGTATATCGGAAATGCCGAAGAGTCGCCATCAATTTACTAGCGACCAGTTTTAGCTGAAGCCAAATTTATCGAAAGAAAAAAAGAATTCTTTAATGGCACGCACGTTCCAATTTCATTAAAGGCCTTTCTTAATCTCCATAAGAGCAGCATCTGCATTACAATGAGAAAAAAAAACAGATTATGTAAGATTTTTTCTTTTCAGTGGAAGCTTCTTCGGTTATTGAAACCTTTGGTTCGATCCCAACTATGGATTATACTGAAACTGATTCTAAAGGTCACATTCAAACGCAGATTATCTAAAAGAAACTGGTTTATACTTCGTTCAGATACAAAAAGATAAATAGTTACAATTTTTTCCAAGAAATGTAATTTCTAGACGGATTTGTGCCTTGTGGCAATAAGTCACCTATGTTCCATTATTTTACTTGACGTTCAAATAAAGAATTTCTGTGAGGCTGTATTCTGAAAATTGGCAACGATTGTAATAATAACATTGATTAGATGTAGCAATTTCATGTGCAAAAAGTTGGAATTTCCAAGTGTTTTTGTCACATAAAACTAAAGATTTAGTATAATGCATGATTTGTTTTATACATTTTATTATAATTCTTCAGGGTGCAACCAAAATATTGCTACCGAAAGAATTGACAAAAAATAATGGTAAAAAAAATACTTTGTTCGCTCTTTAATTTTTTTAATTAAAGACATTTAATTTTGGTATATTAAATTTCTTCATTGTCAAACAGATTATTTTATCAAATCTTTGTCATATTATCCATATTTAAATAACGAGAAATTTTACAACCATAAGCCATAAATGCAATATCGGAGACAGATAGTTAAACGAACTGTCATGTTTGTAAAATTCATGTTATAGTTAGCATTCCTGTTAGATCCGTCCGTGCACAGCATTCGTACGCGAGTATTAGCGAGCTCTCCGAAATGTATCGGTGATTTACAGCCCTGTAGGTGTTCCAAAACCATTACACATTTCCGAAATAAAACTGTGAGCAGGCACTCTACAAATTGAAACACCAAATTTCCTCTTCCTGTCGTATTTGACACGGAGTCTGACTCAGATAGCATCCGTAACTTTCGATTTGATTTACGAGATTTCTGAAGTTCGGTAAAGCGTGTTTAATGTGTATAAACCTGAATTTAAATGTAGAGTAGGTAGTTGCAGTTTATAAATTTTTACCTGGATTAGTCAAACGTAACTTTGCTCCCAGGCACAATTGAAGAGCTTTTAAACAAAATAAGGGTTGCATCGTGCAGTTTCCATCACGGTTAAAACCACTTTTCCTGTATTCACTCGGCGTGACTACACGAGCTCGTAAGTCCATTATATTTATTCTTTTGTATTTTACTCAATACGTATATACTGCTGCCGCACGAGTATTTTTTTGAGCACAAATGCTTTCATAACTTTCCTTTCGTATAACATTTTGAGTAGTCTTTTTTATTTTACAAAGATACCATAAAAAATTAAATATCACTTTTACTTAACTATCAAGTATTGAAATGTTTTGGTATAAATGCTGTTGACATTACCAACAGAAACTTATTAAAAAGATACCAGAATGTTTCAATGATTCAAATCTGAGGATTTACCCGGTTCAAAAGGAATAAAATATTTCAAAATACTTTAAGGGCAGGTAGACCCAATTTTCCCAATTTTACATAACTTTGATTCAATAGTAAACAAAGAAATTGTGATTTTTTAAAGCCAAAAAAATTAGATGTTGACTATATTTACTAAGATAATTTGTGGTTCAAAACATGATATCAAAAACTTCACTCGATGAAAAAAAAATCCGAACAGGAGCATAATTCGAATATTTTTTTATGTTTTTTTTATTTTACTTGAAGAATATGAAAGTTTTACTTCCATAAAAAATATCTAAGCAATATTAATAACATATAGAACAATTATTTGTGGTTAAATTTTGCAAAACAATTTAATCCTTTTAATAATAAATTATTATATAAGAAAACGGTTTGCGGGCGTGGATTCAGTCGCCCGCCAGGCCTTGACGAGGTAGGACCTATGTCCCTTTTGCTGGCGCACGGCTGTCCCGCCGATTTATCGAACGATTTATTTAAAGAACGTAGTGTAATTATAACAGTACAGTCTTTTTTAACCGACTTAAAAAAAGGAGGATTTTTCACAATTTGACCGTAGGATAACTTCGTCGTTTATGAACCGATTTAGATGATTCTTTTTTTGTTGGAAAGAAGATATTTCCAAAGTAGTACCATGACCATGAAACTAGGATCTGATGAACTTTTGAACATCGTAGTGCGACTAGTGCGTTTGTTTTTTTGTTCATTGAGTATTTTAGAGCACTACTATTTTAATAAAGTCTGGACTCGATCTGATGATGGAACCCGAAGACAGTCGAGGGCACTCCTCAACGATTCACAATAATTACCTGGTGTTTGGGCTTGATTAATTTGTATTGATGAGAACTTTACACCTAAATGGGTTGTGGTCATTTTTAGGGGTCTGATGATAAAGACGAAGCACAGTCAAAGGAACTCCTCAACGTTTTACAGTAGCTACCTTGTGTTTGGATTTAATTCATTTCTATTGATGAGAACTTTGCACCTATATGGGTTATAAGTGCCATTAGTTACATTAAGTGCCATTGGTCTGATGATGGAGACCATAGACAGTCGAGGGAATTCCTTAACTGCTTCGGATTTCGTAAATGCTACGAAATCTCTTTGAAGACCTGAGAACTCTCTACAGATTGTAGGATTAGTACCTATATATTTGACAGTTAATCTTTACTGTAATAACGAGCACTCTAAACAGTTAAGATCTATCTTATTAAAGATTTCCCATTGATCGGGCAAAAGACTAGTATTTCTATCATGGCAGGAACTTGTCAGCAGGAGTTCGGAGTCTGATTTGATAGGCTTACTCGCTATTACATAGGACTTAAAACATAGTTTGCGAGATGTGAGAGTACTTTTGCTTAGCCCTTTGGGTACAAGTTATTTATTCCACACAACTAAATATTTTTAAGTAGGCCTTCCCTAGACAAAAGTTTAACTTAAAGCTTCAAACGTTTGATGATGTTTTGATCCCTTTGACGTGACATGGGTATATTTAGTGCTGCTTGTTCGATCTTTACAACAAAAGGTTCTGACAACCTATAGTAGTCTAAGAACCCTTACAGAACGACCTTCACCGAGCTGGTTAATGGATGAAAAGTATTTTAGATCAAATTAAATATGTAGCAGTTTCATGTCAATAAATATATCAATAAATAAATGTTAATAAATAAATAAATGTCAATAAATGTCAATAAATGTCAATAAATATATTGCAAGTGGGTTGACTAAAAAATTTCACTCCAGAATTTATGATTAATTAACAATTTAAAAATTACAATGTTTTTTTAAACACTTCTCTGGTTTGGTTAATAGACAAATTCCATACCAATTGAAAGTAGTATTAGTATTCTAGAGGCTATAGAATATGCAAAAGTTATGAAGCCAATAGAATATGGAAACGTTAGGTTAACCTAACGTTTGCATATTCTACAGGTTTCACACTTTCGATTGGTATGGAATTTGTCTATTAGCCAAACCAGTGAAATGTTGAAAAATATATATATATATATTCTGGACCTGAAATTTTTTAGCCAACCCATTTGCAATATATTATTTGACATATATAATTATCATACATTAACCAGCTCGGTGAAGGTCGTTCTTTAAGGGATCCTATACTATAATATTCGGTTAATACACAAATATTTCATGAAAATGAAATGGAACGAAACATTAATAGTTACATTTATGTGTTGGGGGTGTTTGCAATAACTGTCAACTAAGCTGAATTTATATCGCTGTGTGAAAACAGTTTTCCTGGAGTGCCAAAACTAATTTGTGTTAATTTATATTTCTGAATATTTTACACAGAATTAGAATGTTTTCCATTCAATTAATGTCAATTATCGTGCGCCGTTATTGTATGTCGCTCTTATAATATAATTTAAAATAGAAATTAGTAGTAAAAGTCCGAATACCGTTCTTTTTCCGGATAGGAAATCATCAAATTACTGACTTTTACTGACTAAAACCCATGCATGTTCCTACTTTGCCTTTTGTGTTCCGGAGCCACAGTATCGCTTTCGAACAGTCCCGCAACCTTGGCAGGCGTCGGTCGTTGCAGACCCCTTCCTTTTGCTGACTCTCTTTGAGGTGCGCGTGAAACACGAACACGCCCGCCGTCGACACAGCCTGTCGTCATGAGACATACATTAGTACCCATTTGCTCGTCGAGAAATAATAGATTATTTTTGTTAGATGTTTCATACGACTAATGATCAACTAAAATATTTATAAATGAATCTTAAAATATGTACTAAGCTTTTTACTTATTAAAGAACGTACCTCTGCTATTAAAGATATCAAAGTTAATGCCATCAAAGAAGCTTTTAAAAAATGGAGGCTTTCCATTTTTTTTTTGTGAAATTCTAAGAATTTTGAGTAAAGCGGATTTGTCCAATTAACTAATAAGCGTTGCTGCTTATCATGGCTGACTAAGTTGCAGGAATACATCACGACCGTTTGCTTTGCCACTTAGAGAGGGAAATAATTAAGATATCAGCAGCTGGGCTTGCAGAATTTAATTAGAAGCAATTATACGATGATTTGTTGTTTCCTTATGTGCTTGGGTGGCAATTTCGGTAGTTAGGTTATTGATTTGGTTCGACGTTTTGTTTCTATGAACAAATTGAGGTAAGTATACAGGGTGTGAGAGCCATCGACTTGCGAACTAATTTATTTTTAGGGATCCGTACCGGAGTCGGCAAAAACGGAACCCTTATAGGATCACTTTGTTGTCAGAAAACGGTCTGACAGAGAAAGGAACGTGCGGAAGGACGTCTGTCCGTCTGTCCAGACCCTTTTTCTCAGGAACGCGTAGAGGTATCAAGCTGAAATGATACTAAATACTCAGGTCTGCTACTTCTTAAGCAGTTAAAAAATAAGAAAAAATCAAACTTATAAGTAAACGCGATCAAAAGATACCGTTTATGTCGCGATTTCACAAGGGAATCAAAACCTATAGGGTAGGTACTTCCCGTTGGTCTAGAATCATGAAAATTGGTAAGAACTGTCTTACAGGACATGTAAAGGGAAAAATCCGGAAACCGGAAATATGTAGTTTAATAACAAAATACCTACAAGATTATACGGAACCCTCGGTGCGCAAGTCCAAACTAAATATAAAAAATAAGCGACGAAATTTTCTCGCTGGAGGGGTCTAAATCATGGACTGCATTTGTAATAGGCTTGTGTCCTGAAAAAATCTAATTAGTCCGTCAGTTAGATTATCAAAAAATATTTGACACATATTTTTCTTTTGTCACGCCGTGCTATAATTTTTAGTGCGTTGTGACGTAACGAGCCGCCACTTTCGAGTTTTGATGCGTTTTATCTTTGTCAATATTCATTGATTTAAAAACAAAAAATACGTGTCCATTATTTTCCAATACTGTAGAGTATTGGAAAATAATGGACACGTAATTGACGGACTAAATAGATTTGCAATTTATTGTTGGTGGAAACTATCCTATTATAGTTTGTGTGTCTTCCCTTACACCGTGTACGAACATAATTTTATTACTTTGCAGGACAACAGCATACCAATAGACAGATCGCCATTCCTAACAATCTTTGTGGCGCCAGACATAACAGTGTGACTCTGGTTCTTTTGTTTCGTGTTACAATTTGATGCAACCTCATTGTTGCGATACTGCAAATAATACTGTCGTGCACCATGCAATCAGCCTGAAAAATACAAAGCACCTAAAATGAAATTAAAACAGAAAAACTAAGTTGTCAAAATGTGTAATGCATTTCATTCATTAAAATCATCATTGCTCCTAAAAGAATAGAAAGTTAAATTCGAAAAACCAAGACTTTAGAAATAATTATGACATGCTCTATCAATATAATTAAAAACTGCAAGAAAATCCTCGCATCATTACTCTTGAAAAACTAGTTAATATTATTCTTTTCGTACACATTTCGAATTCCAAATCGTTCTTTGACATTGATTAATTACGAGATCTTTTGAACTCGAGCCATTTTTTGTGAGGATTTACGAATTCATTGTTTACTGATGTGTCGTATAATCAAACCGTTAACGTTTGCTCGCCGCCGTTATCTTAAAATAATTTTCTTCTTTTTCGAATTTACTTCTGACAGAGCTTTTCATTATATCGTTAGTTTAAGCCTTCAAATAATTAGAACCTATAGTTGGTGCCAGTTAACATGAGAATAGCGGTCATTGCCCTTTCCCTAATATCTATTCGTACGAACCAAAACAAATAAACCATGTATTATTTTTTATTACAAAAACTGTTGAAGATTCCAGACTTGAACAGGCTTATTTTTGGTTTTCAAAGTTAAGAAGTTTAATAAATGTAGGTGGGTCAATGACCGCTATTATCATCCGAGCTGGCATCAACTATAGTATGCATTTCTTTATCGTGTGGTTAGTGCCTTACCTGGTGTCAGAGTTTTTATGCAACCCATGGGCCTCTGACTTAGCTTTACATACCGTCGAGAGATATCTCTCAGGCATGCTGGTCTCGTCGCGATGTTTTGCTTTACCGAAGCAAGTGATAATTATACAATACGCACATGAATCTGAAAAATCAGACGTGCGTGTTTTGGGTTCGAACTGGAGACCTATGACCTCAAATAACATAAGCCCAAAGGCATATTAATTCGATAAAATAAAAAAATAAATGGGAGGTTTGGCCAGTAGAGTCAAATTTTCAATGATATACCATCGTCATCGAAAATCAGTCCTAAACTGTTACTGCCCTCACTCCATCCCTTCTTGCAAATGTTTAGGGACTAGTAAACTTAAATGTTTAAAGTTTATTACTTCAGTGGTTTCCCACTCGGTGTAGTTGGTGAAAAGTGTCTCCGAACAAAAACGAAGTAAGGAGGAAGGAGTGGTTTAACAAATAGTCTGGGTTCCGCCCCGTTAAACGAAGATTCGAAGAAACTTTTGATCGCTTCTCCGAAGCGAATTAATTGAACCTTCTTGTTTTTAAAACAATGGTTTTAGAATCAATTCTTGTGTCGACAGTGAATTTAAAATAAGTGTTCGTCAATATTTTCATAATAATTGGGAAAGGTTATTTTCTACGAAACAAAAGGTTTTCTCTATGCAACGATAACAATGGAATGTTTTTGTGTGTCTGGTTTTAATTATTAGATAACAAGTTTGTTTGTTAAGACCAATCCATTTACAGTGGCTCGTGCCCGTGGGTTGAAGGTACCTTGGCTCAATAATGAAAGTTCAAAGACAGCTAGTAAACAACAGTACAAGTAGTACACTTTAATGCTGGATGTTATTACTGGGAAATGAGGATTTATAGAGACAAACAGATTGATGATCACAATAGATACCTTTCCTATTTGACATATTGTTCTCAAACTACTACTGCAATCCTTGATAAGTTACCTTTTACGACACCCAAGGGTCACAGTTGGGTTGCAAATTGGGACGCTCTATTGTATTCCTGAATTTTATTACGGTCTAGTTAAACAAAGGCCGATGAATGATGGTCTAATTTAGGTACAATTAACCCTTACAGAATTGCGGCAAATGGTATGAAAAACCTTGGCCCAACATTGTTGTGTAGAGTGCTGAAAAGTGCATTTGCAAAAACAATTCTTTACGATTCAGCTCGGTGTATTTCACAACAGTTAGAATTGGTCAGCTACGCTTGGCTTTCAGCCAGTGTTTGGGAATACTTTACTACCAACTTTTCCGGGAAAAAGGAATTATTTACACCAATAACTAAGTTGTTCTAGGCCTGTGTGTGCCTGTGTATTGTAGAGAACACTGTCACTGCGGGACAACCATAGTTAATACACATCAAAGGCATGGCTCGTTTTTTATGACATGCAACCCTTTATTTTCCAGGACGTGCCTTACTTTTCAAACTCTTGCGGTTTCAGAGAATTCATAAATGAAAAACCTAGTGATATATTCCAGGAATTAAACTTTATACTTCTCAGCCGCTTTACTTTGTTTACGTGAGAGGTTGATGCGATAATATCAGTAAGTCAAAAATAAATAACACTCCAAACTAAAAGATCGTCTTTCGTTGAACAATTTGTTTGTGAATTGTTAATTCCTACGCTTTTTAAGGCTTTCTTAGTAAGCTCTCTTGATTTTCCACACGATCACGCCTCAATGCAAGGATTACTGTTTCATTTATCTAAGTAGGTACTGAACAACCGAGAATAAACGAATTATTTGAAAGTAAGTGTTTTGTACTCCCTGCGTAATGACACTGAGTCGACAGAATATTAATGTTAAGACTCTAAACCTTACTGTAAGAGGTTCTAGTACTTTGTGGAATTAAAACATTTATATTTCACTAGCTGTTGCCCGCGGCTTCGCTTGACAATCAATTCGGGTTGTAATCTGCTTGTAATAATATAACTCAATCATGATTTGAAAGACACGTGGCGCCATCTATTATCAGAAGAATTTTATTTTTGTTTTCCTCGGGAATAGTACTTTTTTTCGGGATGAAAAGTACCCTATGTCCGTTTTTGTGCACCTGACAATGTATACAGGGTGTAAAAGACCTCATCATGAACAACATCAACCAAGCATTGTGTACATCAAACTAAGTGACTTTACGCAAAAATTATTGCTGGCAAACGACTTTTTTTTTTGGGTGAAAAATCATATTTTGTGGTAGAACTCAATGTAACGCATTCAAAACATTGTGCTGATGGCTGGATTGAATAGTACGGGGGTCGTGGAGGTCTTTAAAATAATAATAAAAAATGACAAAAAGTTGGAACTTTGACCCCCAATATCTCCGTAACTACAAGGTTCCCAGGTATGGTGTAAAACAAAACAATGATCGCAATGACGAGGACAATAAGTGCCTTTAGGCTTCGTTAAGAGGTGTTTTACACCCTATATGTAAAATTTCAGGATGAGAGAGAGGAGTTTAATAGATTAGGCTTGAAAAGGTAACAAACAAACTTACTTTCATATTTATAATATTAAGTTAGGATTAGGATTATTGAGAGCTGTCAAATATTTAGAGTAACTTACGGATTCAATCCTTCTGTAGGCGTACAATATTTTGAATTCTTCTCCGTAAATTAACGCAATTAGTAAGTTTAAGTTCGGAAAGTATTCATAACAAAATCCCTTTCAATTTTTGAACATTATTAACAAAGTTTAAATTCAAACATCTAATTTAACGAAATACAGAATAATCTAGTTTTGAATTTTAAACGTAGATCAGTGTTTCTAATATTTTGTAAATTTATATAAGTAGGTATGTTGTATAACTTATGGGTCTTGGGTGTGGTCTTCTTTATATATAACAAGGAACTAAGTTAAAAATATCAATAGTAGGTAGTAGTACTTGCCCATTTTGAAATTAGGTTATAAAAACCTAAGAATAAAATCTTTGAACGTAAATTCTTTCACGTATTTTTGTGTAATAGGTACTCCAGGAATGACGCTGCTAAACACTGCCAGCTATAAGTGCACATTGATACACGAGTCGCTTGCCAAAAAATATCTACGTTGAACATTCAATTAAATATCTTTGGAAACGGCTCTAAGTGAGAATAAACGGCAACATTGAGCTTCATTGATTTATATCTTCACATTAAAATGCTGTCACGTAATAAAATCTGATTGTAAAACTCGATCTTCATAGATTTGACGACGATAAATTTGACGAACCGAATGGCGCAGCGGTAGTGAGTCTGCCTTATGTTCTTAAGGTCCTGGGTTCAAATCCCGGTAGGAGCAAAATGTTTGTGTGATGAGCATCGACATTTGTTTCAGAGTCATGGATGTTTATATGAATAATAAGTATGTATTTACAAACAATAAGTATCTATGTAGTATATCAACTATCTGGTGTCCACGACACAAACCTCGTTGCTTAGAGTGGCACTAGATGGCGCTGTGTGTAATGTCCAGCGATATTTATTTATTTCTTAAACAGTATTACAATAGCACTATCTGTCTACACCTCGTAGCACCGCGTAAATGTTGTTAGATAACATGCCTACGCGGTGCTACGCCGTAGCTGTAGCACTACACTTCGTAGAACCTAAATAAGCACCATGAATCATGAAAACGGAGATTAACACGTCATGCGAATATGCAGACAAGTAAGTAGTAAGTGCACTACGCAGGTGACACATAAATTCACATTTGCACCTGCATTAACATGGGGGTCTAAGTTACTGAGATATGCAGGGCCCCACTGAAGGCCTCGGGTGATGCGACTAAGCGTGTTTTCGCACTATGTCCGATCCGTGTCCAATCCGTACCCTTGAAATTACACTACAATACAAAATCGGATGACGGAAGCCGGACCTAGTGCGTAAACTACCATAGAAATAGTTCTATGACTACTCCAGACAGGGTTCGGATCGGATTCGGATCGGACGTAGTGCGAAACCGCTCTTAGCATTCGTCCCTTTTTCCTCCGCGAGAATTCCGGCGCTCTGCAAGTCGCATGTCGCTTCAGCATGTAGTTTGTGGCCGAGCGGTAAGAACGTAAGTAATGCAAATATCTGCAGCCAATAGTTTGTTGGAGAGTTCTGTGACACTTCACTTCATGGAGTACGGAATATACGGCGACTTAAGTTCCGTTTAAGTTTTCATGTTCTAGGAATGTAAGGTAGGTAAATATCAAGTTTTATTACCTGTATCTAACTGGAAAGAGCCGAGTGCTGTAAAAGTCAATAGAGAGTCTTGGTCAGCTCCGTGCATATACTACGTGACGAGTGAGATGTGTCTAATATCTAGGTACTGTTACGTGCCTGAAACTTTTTATACAACCTTAAAAAGCCTAAAAATATGTAAAATAATAATAGCCTATAAAGTCTTGAAGACAATTTTAAATATTTATTGAAAAAAAAAACTACCACACGTTCTCCAAATAAATAACTTAAAATTTAAATACGTATAGTTGACTGCCTTGTTGGTCTTGTGGTCACAAGCGCTGCTGAGCATGAGGTGTTGGGTTCGATTCCAAGGTCGGCCAAAGTGTTATTGGGTTTTTCCTTCAGGAATTTCTCATTAGCAGCCACGGAGTCTAGATTTGTGCCTGGTTGATAGCAATAGGCTCGCCCCATATTATATGGGACTTAAACAAAACTAGCGAATTGTGGGTGTACTGTTAGGTACACCTCTGCCTAACCGTTCAGGGAGGACAGGCGTGATGTTAAGTTACGTGTATGTAAATAGTTTGAGCTACCGAATGTAGCCAGTCCTATCACATAACCAGCATAATTTATGGTTGATTGGAAGGCAGACAGCTTAAAAAACGACCTATAAAAAACTATAGCAAACGATCTTTATGTACTTGTCTACATTTAAAATTAGCCAATCGTATGCCTGACAAGATTTCCCATTGAGAGAATAGATGACCGTTCATGCAACCTTTCATCCAGAGCTTTAGAGATGATTTTTAAAACTTCTTTCTTACAGCAATACTTTCGTTATGTATGGAACCATTAGAAAACTTTACGCTTCTATATTTAGACATTTTCACAAGTATATCGACGCATCATAACCTGTTCCAAAAGTGTCATAAAGTGGTTCAGCTACTTCAATATAACCAGGATTGGGCCGGAATATAGCAGCTCCTCGTCGAACATGGTAACAACAGCGGCATCCGTTCATGATGTCATCCAATGGCAGCCGCCGCGTCAACCATCGTTGCGACGCCAAAGCTCTGCTAGAGTGACAGTCATCAGCCAGAGTCACTCTTTCTACGGTCTTTTGTAGTTTCTAGCAACTTTCTAACAACCAGATGGCGCCACTTGCTGCGCCGTCAACTAGATAAAGCAAAACAAAAATAAACAGTAGGTATATGCTTTAACAGAAGGTATAAATTAATATGTATGTTGTATGTTAATATCAAGGTACAAATAAGATCTACAAACCTAAGCCCTGGCAGATGTCTAAGCCCTGGTGGATTTATTACATTTCTGAGTATTCACGTGTACAATTCCTTACATGCATTCCTAGACCGTCTGGAGCGCAATTCGGAACATTTAACTACATATGTAGCGTCAGACGCAAATGGACAACTTCAACTCCCCCTGTTTTAGCAACTTCATACAATTCTCAAAGAATGAGTTGTAATTGGAACAATTAACATGGTAGTAAATCACACCATTTTCACTCACTCACTTCTGTAGAAAATTTCGATATCGCTATTTCTTAAAATATTCCAAAAACTCGGTAAATTACATTGAATATCCGATAAAAATAAATCACAATGGATTCTTTAAATTGAAAATGAAGAGAAGGTACGGTATATCGGAAATGCCGAAGAGTCGCCATCAATTTACTAGCGACCAGTTTTAGCTGAAGCCAAATTTATCGAAAGAAAAAAATAATTCTTTAATGGCACGAACGTTCCAATTTCATTAAAGGCCTTTCTTAATCTCCATAAGAGCAGCATCTGCATTACAATGAGAAAAAAAAAACAGATTATGTAAGATTTTTTCTTTTCAGTGGAAGCTTCTTCGGTTATTGAAACCTTTGGTTCGATCCCAACTATGGATGATACTGAAACTGATTCTAAAGGTCACATTCAAACGCAGATTATCTAAAAGAAACTGTACTTCGTTCAGATACAAAAAGATACAATTACAAAAAGTTACAATTTTTTCCAAGAAATGTAATTTCTAGACGGATTTGTGCCTTGTGGCAATAAGTCGCCTATGTTCCATTATTTTACTTGACGTTCAAATAAAGAATTTCTGTGAGGCTGTATTCTGAAAATTGGCAACGATTGTAATAATAACATTGATTAGATGTAGCAATTTCATGTGCAAAAAGTTGGAATTTCCAAGTGTTTTTGTCACATAAAACTAAAGATTTAGTATAATGCATGATTTTTTTTATACATTTTATTATAATTCTTCAGGGTGCAACCAAAATATTGCTACCGAAAGAATTGACAAAAAATAATGGTAAAAAAATACTTTGTTCGTTCTTTAATTTTTTTAATTAAAGACATTTAATTTTGGTATATTATATTTCTTCATTGTCAAACAGATTATTTTATCAAATCTTTGTCATATTATCCATATTAAAATAACGAGAAATTTAACAACCATAAGCCATAAATGCAATATCGGAGACAGATAGTTAAACGAACTGTCATGTTTGTAAAATTCATGTTATAGTTAGCATTCCTGTTAGATCCGTCCGTGCACAGCATTCGTACGCGAGTATTAGCGAGCTCTCCGAAATGTATCGGTGATTTATAGCCCTGTGGGTGTTGCAAAACAATTACACATTTCCGAAATAAAACTGTGTGCAGGCACTCTACAAATTGAAACACAAATTATTTCCTCTTCCTGTCGTATTTGACATGGAGTCTGACTCAAGTAGCATCCGTAACTATCGATTTGATTTACGAGATTTCTGAAGTTCGATAAAGCGTGATTATGTGTTTATACCTGTTTTTAACTGTAGAGTAGTTTCAGTTTATAAACTTTTACCTGGATTAGTCAAACGTAACTTTGCTCCCAGGCACAATTGAAGAGCTTTTAAACAAAATAAGGGTTGCATCGTGCAGTTCCCATCACGGTTAAAAGCACTTTTCCTGTATTCACTCGGCGTGACTGCACGAGCTCGTAAGTCTATTATATTTATACTTTTGTATTTTACTCAATACGTACACCGCTGCCGCACGAGTTTTTTTTGAGCACAAATGCTCTCATAACTTTCCTTTCGTACATAACATTTTGAGTAGTCTTTTTTTTATTTTACAAAGATACCATAAAAAAATGAAATATCACTTTTACTTAACTATCAAGTATTGAAATGTTTTGGTATAAATGCTGTTGATATTACCAACAGAAACTTATTAAAAGATACCAGAATGTTTCAATGATTCAAATCTGAGAATTTACCCGGTTCAAAAGGAATAAAATATTTCAATATAACTACTGTAATGTAAATTTTAAAATGCTCCACGTTGGCTAAGCTGCTTTATTAGGTTTTTTCTGAGTAAACTTAAAACATTTAATAGTACTTTTCTATACCAACCAATACTTTTGTTTGTAGCAGAAGTGCTTTTAATACAATTTACTCTTGTTCAATCTAGTTTATGTCACTTGGGGTTAAATCAACACAGTTCTAATCGACTTAATGAACCATTTTGGCGCAGCCGTGAGGCACACAGCACATACCATGTTTTCCTCCTTTTTTGTATCTTTTTTTTTATATGTGTGTGCGCTTTAATTTAACTGACGTCAAATAAATATTTTTCTTTCTTTCTTTCAGAAGTGCTTTAACATAATTTACTCTTGATCAATCTAGTTTATGTCACTTGGGGTTAAATGAACACAGTTCTCATCACCGTAAAAAGGTTGTACGAACAACCATCATCATTTTATTGCCTTATTCCCAATTTATTTGTGGTCGGCGCACCATAACATCTTCTTCAATACTTATGTATTACTCGTCATCGCAGGAGTCACCTCCTTTTTATCCTTATCATCCTTCACACAGTCCATCCATCGCTTCTTAGGTTTTGCTTTACTCTAATAGCCATCCACATTCATACTCAACATTTTCCTCACTACATATTACTCCGCATCACATTTCCATACATCGATAATCGATTACCGCACAACTTTACCTTGTTGTACGAACGACCTATACAAAATAAACGAGTGAAGCCATAAGCCAAACGGCTTACATTATATCCGACATCATACGTTTCAAAGTAAGCCCTCCTTTTAGTATTTTATTACGTAAGAAACCGCTACAGCAACATTGCTCGCTCGTGTTTTAAGTCTATCGAACGTTAAAACGAACAACACGTAAATCGAGCTGGTATTTAGAAACGTTTACGAAATACTGCTTCGAACAATTGCAGTTACAAAAGCAGCGAGCACTACGCTACAGGTACATAACTAATGGGGTTAAACTTTAGCTTCGGATTTCGTAAATGCTACGAAATCTCTTTGAAGACCTGAGAACTCTCTACAGATTGTAGGTTTAGTACCTATGTATTTGACAGTTAATCTTTACTGTAATAACGAGCACTGTATACAGTTAAGATCTATCTTATTGAAGATTTCCCATTGATCGGGCAAAAGACTAGTATTTCTATCATGGCAGGAACTTACTGACAAGTTCCTTCGGAGTTCGGAGTCTGATTTGATAGGCTTACTCGCTATGACATAGGACTTAAAACATAGTTTGCGAGATGTGAGAGTACTTCTGCGCAACCCTTGGGTACTAGTTATTTATTCCACACAACTAAATATTTCTAAGTAGGCCTTCCCTAGACAAAAGTTTGACTTAAAGCTTCAAACGTTTGTTGATGTTTTGATCCCTTTGACGTGACATGGGTATATTTAGTGCTGCTTGTTCAATCTTTACAACAAAAGGTTCTGACAACCTATAATATTCGGTTAACACACAAATATTTCATGAAAATGAAATGGAACGAAACATTAATAGTTACATTTATGTGTTGGGGGTGTTTGCAATAACTGTCAACTAAGCGGAATTTATATCGCTGTGTGAAAACACTTTTCCTGGAGTGCCAAAACTAATTTGTGTTAATTTATATTTCTGAATATTTTACACAGAATTAGAATGTTTTCCATTCAATTAATGTCAATAATCGTGGGCCGTTATTGTATGTCGCTCTTATAACATAAGTTCAAATAGAAATGATTAGTAAAGGTACTAACACTGTTTATTTTTTTCCGGGTGAGAAATAATCAAATTACTCCTCCCGCTCTGGGCGGAGCAGAAGGGAGTGTCAGACTTTTACTGACTAAAACCCTTACATGTTCCTACTTTGCCCTTTGTGTTCCGGAGCCACGGTATCTCTTTCGAACAGTCCCGCAGCCCCGGCAGGCGTCGGCCCTTGCGGACCCCTTCCTTTTGCTGACTCTCTTTGAGGCGCGCGTGGAACACGAACACGCCGTCGACACGACCTGTCGTCATGAGACATACCTTAGTACCCATTTGCTCGTCGAGAAATAATAGATTATTTTTGTTAGATGTTTCATACGACTAATGATCAACTAAAATATTTATAAATGAATCTTAAAATATGTACTAAGCTTTTTTACTTATTAAAGGACGTACCTTTGCTATTAAAGATACCAAAGTTAATGCCATCAAAGAAGCTTTTAAAAAATGGAGGCTTTACATTTTTTTGTGAAATTCTAAGAATTTTAAGTAAAACGGATTTGTCCAATTAACTAATAAGCGTTGCTGCTTATCATGGCTGACTAAGTTGCAGGAATACATCACGACCGTTTACTTTGTCACTTAGAGAGGGAATTAATTAAGACATCAGCAGCTGGGCTTGCGAAATTTAATTAGTAGAAGCAAATATACGATGATTTGTTGTTTCCTTATGTGCTTGGGTAGCAATTTCGGTAGTTAGGTTATTGGTTTGGTTCGATGTTTTGTTTCTATCAACAAATTGAGGTAAGTATACAGGGTGTGAGAGCCATCAACGTGCAAACGAATGTGTTTTTAGGGATCCGTACCTCAGTCGTCGCAGTCAGTCGTTATTAGGATCACTTTGTTGTCAGAAAAAGGGTCTGATAGAGAAAGGAACGGACAGAAGGACGTCTGTCCGTCTGTCCAGACCCTTTTTCTCAGGAACGCGTGGAGGTATTAAGCTGAAATGAATACTAACTACTCAGGTCTGCTACATCTTGAGCAGTAAAAAAATCAAACTTATAAGTAAACGCGATCAAAGGATACCGTTTATGTCGCGATTTCACAAGTGAATAGACTCGGTGGGACTTTGTAATAAAAGTAGTGGACTGTATATATATAGGTGTAATACCAAAATTAACATTAATAATCAACTTATGAAGACCGTACAAAGAAATGCCCGGAGTGGCCAACGTCTGTGAGCTCAGTGAGTGGAAGGACGCGCAGCGGCGCTCGCGTAGCCGGGTTCGGTACGCCGCGCCCCGCGCCCTCCCCGCGGTTGTCCACGCATATGTGAGGCGCCGACATATTCCCCGGGTTGAAGAGAAGTCTTCAATCTTCGACTGGTAGGGGGCAGATGCAGTTGAAAGCACGGCGAATGGTGCCCCGCTTCGTCTTCATCTCAGCCACTCTCGTGACCCCGTCTACGCCGGGATAGGTCTTCGTGACCCGACCCAGGGACCAGAGCAGAGGTGGCGTCGTCTTGTCCTTGATCAGGACTAATGACCCCAGCTTCACTTCACCTCTGGAATCAAACCACTTCGATTTCGCCTGCAGCAGAGAAGTATATTCATTATGAAATCGTCCCCAGAAATGTTGCCTGATGAGCTGAATCCGCTTCCAACGATCCAGCCGCGTGATGTTGGCTTCAGTCAACTGAGGATATGGTACTGATAAGAATGGCCGTCCAATTAGGAAGTGAAAGGGAGTAAGCGCCGATAAATCGTTAGGGTCAGAAGAAAGAGGAGTAAGAGGGCGTGAATTCAACACCGCCTCTATGTGAGTGAGACAGGTAGCCATCTCCTCGAAAGTGAAGTGGGTAAGATGCAGTAATCGTTTTAAATGATGCTTGCATGATTTTACAGCAGCTTCAGCCAATGAATTAAAATGAGGGCTATAAGCAGGCGTGAAAATGAATTCAATGCCTTCCTGCGCCATTTCAGATGCAACATTTGATGATTGCAAGAACCTACACATGTCATTTGATGCGCCTACGAAGTTAGTCCCGTTATCGGACGTGATGCTTCGAGGCTTGCCACGACGCGCCACGAAACGATTTAAAGCGGCCATGTAGGCCTCAGTAGTAAGGTCGGTGACGAGCTCCAAATGTATGGCTTTTACTGCCGAGCAAACAAAGATGCACATATAGGATTTTGTAAGTTTGCATCCTCGGCCTTTACGATTGGCCACCAATACTGGCCCAGCATAGTCAACATAACAATTCAAAAAAGGAAACTCAAGATTTGTTCTTGAACTCGGTAGTTGACCCATTATAGGCTGTACGTTCTGAGCCTTGTGTCTGAAACATTTAAGACATTTATTCACGACAAACCTAGACAAGTTTCTGCCACCTAGAGGCCAATAAGTTTGTCGTATATGAGATAATAACAACTGTGGACCAGCGTGCACAAGCCTTAAATGTTGCATTTGAAATATAAGTTTTGTAAGTACGTGCTTACTGCATAAAACAATAGGATGTTTCACCTTAAAATCGTAGGGGGAGTTATCGAGCCTCCCACCCACGCGGATGATGTTATGATTGTCAATAAACGGTGTCAGAGGAAGCAATCTACTTTTGCGTGGTAATTTTTGTCCAGACTTTAACAAATTATACTCTTCAGGAAACATTTCAAGCTGTGAATGGTGTATAATTAAATTTAATGAATTTTCAAGCTCTGTTATTGAAAAATTACCTTGCAATTTATTTCTATTTTTTACATTGTAAATAAAGCGTTGTACATATGTAAATATATTTTGTATTTTTGTTAGGCTAGAATACTTTACTAATAAATCATGAATGATTGATGAATGAAAGGTAAGATCAGAATGATTACTACTGAATGAATGATTGTTGCTATCACCACTAATTAAATGAGTCACTACTTCCGGCAGACTATCTTTCCCGGTGTTTGGCATGCTGGGCCACTCATTTTCACTATGCTGTAAAAATGAGGGTCCAGACCACCACAGAGGTTCGTTTATGAGAACGTCAGCCCTTTGACCGCGGGAAACAAGATCCGCCGGGTTGTCCTTCGACGGTACGTAGCTCCAGGTATGACCACATGTACTTTCCTGTATTTCATTGACTCTGTGTCTGACAAAAGGCTTTAATTGATTTGAAGGAGTAGAGAGCCAACCCAGGACTATGGTTGAATCACACCAGAATCTACATTTATGAATGGGCATTGTAAGTGATTCCTGAACCTTAGTACACAGCCTTGCACCTAACAAAGCTCCACAAAGTTCAAGCCTCGGTATCGTTGTTGGTTTGATGGGCGCTACACGATTTCTAGAGACTAGAAGTTGTACGCCTATGGATCCGCTGCCATTACAAGACCGAATGTACACACAAGCGCCATACGCCCTCTCGGACGCGTCGGTAAAGACGTGTACTTCATGCGTAATAGAGTCTTCACGCAAAACCCAACGAGGTATTTTTAATTTGTTTAATGCTGTTATTGTGCCTTCAAATGTAGACCAAAGGTTTTTGATTTCAAGCGATACTTCGTCATCCCAGTCATATTTATCTAGCCATAGACGCTGCATGATCATCTTTGCTTCGACGACGCACGGACCTACGAGGCCTAGTGGGTCAAAGATCATACTGATGACAGAAAGGACATGACGTTTGGTGACTTTAGTAGTGGAGGTGATATTTATATTATAAGTAAGTGAATCTGAGTCGCAAACCCAATTAAATTCCATTGTTCAAATATAAGCACAACAACTGGCAACACCGACTGTGGACCGACTAATAGTAATATTCGAGAGCGCGATATGATTATAAAACAGCGCTACTTGTACTTATACTTCTACTATGTAGACCAAACGTCAATCAAACACTTTTTAAAAACAGGCACGGTTCCGTATGGCGACTTAAGGCGCTACCGAGCAAACGATACGTAATTCCAAAATAATTGCATTCGCTTGATCCCTTACTGCATCGTTATTACTTATCCTTCAGTTATGCAATTAATATGTAAGATATTTAAGGATTCACTCAATACATCATACGCTTTAGAAACACGATTACTTTTAGTTTCCTCGATAGAAAAAAAATCCAAAGTAATCTCTAAAAAACAAAATAAACCCTAAGTACGGCGTAAATACTTCACGGAAGATCATCAGATTTTGAATAATAACAAAACTATATGTTTTCTATAACGTATACGTTTTACATTTTCGAAATGTGTCTTTGTTTGAATATTATGAAGGAAATACCTAAATTAGCGTGCGTGCCGCCCGTTCTAACCAGAGCCGCCACGCTTCCCCCCTATCCGCTTTAGTCCTGCTTCGGCTGTTGGACGGGGAGCTTGTGTCGCTTGTTGATTTTTGCGGCGCGCCATAGAAATATAATTTATTAAATTTCGACTTTCGGACCGCGATCGTAACAACAACAACGTGACGACTGTACTATTTTTGCAATAAATACATTGCTCTTTGACCACTACGTAAGTTTGTCGCTAAGTCACTGGACAAGCAATGTAAAAATCACAAAACGATACTTCATTAGGCGGATACTTCGCGTAGTACAGCCGCTTCTTCTTGCGACTAGTTAGGGATGTGCGTGTGGAGATCCACTGACGTAGGCTGTCGACAATATCGACTGACGAATGAAATATTGCTATTTTAGTCGATTTTTTAATTTGTCAACCGTTTTAACCCGGTTGGAATATCGATTTGTAATAATGTTTTTACGTATTTTGATTATTTTACAGCATAGTAGAGAATCGCGTAACCAACTTTCGTAAAGTAAGTTAATTAAATTTGAGGTTAAATCGGTGGAGTGTTTTTGGCTTTGAATTATCGTATATTATGCCTTATCCTCGTGCTACTAACTACTGTTTCAATAGGGAACGTGCACAACGACGGTGCTGCCAACTGGCGTCGCCAATCCGAATCTTGTGCTCTATTAATGCTTGACATTGACTTTTCTAACAAGTAAACAGAATTAATTTTATAGTGAAAATTAATTAACTAATCATAATGCATTGTTGCATATCTGGATGTAAGTACAAATACATCCACAAAAATGAAAATAAATCAATTAGCGTAAAATTCTATTACTTTCCAAAGAATACTATTATCATACCATGTTTTGGTGAAAAACGCAAAAATGGATAAACGCAGTAAAGAAAAATATTTGAAAACAACTTGTTTTTGTTACACTCTGCAAGTCTGCATTGAAAAGGCCCTCAAAATCAACCGTCCATGCAAACATACCAGAACCATTTAAACTTCACCATACACGTGTTCTACTAGACCGCACTAAAGTTCACACCGAATATCCCTCAGCAGTTAATCAAAGACTCCACATGTAGGTACTCAGATTAAAAACATGGTTATACCCACAATAATGTTTTTAGTTGGCTGCACCCCTTTGGTTTTTTAAGTTTTATATATAAATGCTACGGACTGCATTTTATTGATTGATGTGTGTGATGCATATGATTGTGAACTAATTGATTAATTAGAGCCTGGAGATACTGTTCTCGCTGATAAAGGATTCCCTTCCATTATAACATGTGTTGAAAATAAGAAAGCTATCTTAGTTATGCCAGCCACCATGTCTTCATACACCACAATTTTCATCAGATAGTAAACGAAAGATATATTATATTACATTTATATTACGCTGACGTACGTTATTGATAGACCGGAACTCATATTTTATACCTTTTAGCATAGGTATTCAAAAATAATATAATTGAAGAGACAATTTTGTCTAAATTGAAAGCACGATGAGAAGTGATAAGTTTCCTTTTCTGTCCGCATAGTGTCTCTTTTGTCGATTAGTGCTGCCACCTATAGTTCCTGCACGTTCCCTATAGGCCATGACAGCCTAAACCAGCGGTCGGCAACCTTTTGGCAGGCAAGGGCCACAAGGTGGCAAAATAAACTAAAGGCGGGCAGCACTTGTGATATTAACTCTAGAAGCCCAATATACCTACGTATCATATCCCATAGAAAAAATGAAAAGCGCTTGTTGAGGTTGCACTTATCGCGGGCTCGAACTCACTGTTGCGCGTGCCCAAAAAGCACGCTGTCTCACCTGGCATCGTGCCCGACAGAATGAGCTCAGTGAGATGCAAGATAATTCATATTAAAAGGTGCCTAAAAAATACGAAAAGAACTTTGAAAAATCGAGTTTTATGAAAAAAACCAGGGCATAAATCAAGTACAAATCAAATTGATTGAATTCTTCGATAATTGTGCTTTGTCAGTACCGACTTGTTTTGGAAATTTGACACATCTTTTATTACTAATTTACGCCCAAAGTTGCGTTAAAATTGGCAATAAAAAGTAAAACGAATCTTTGGTTGCTCGTAACTCTTTAAGGCGAATGCTTCAGGGTAGCCCGCGAAATTCAAATTTTCTTACGTTTTTTGCAATTTGCAGGCCAGTGCTAGGTTGTATGTTGATTAAAATATTATTCGCGGTTGTAAGACGTATGTAGATACAGAATTATATTCATCAAAATCATCAATACAACCCTCAAAGTTCATAAAGGTGGAAAAATTACTTTTCCAAGGTCAAAATCATTCTTGCACCTTTATGAACTTGGAGGGTTGTATTGATGATTTTGATGATTATAATTCTGTAACTACATACGTCTTACAGTCGCAAACAAACAATTTTAATCAACATACAACCTAGCACTGGCCTGCGAATTGCAAAAAAAGTAAGAAAATTTAAAATTTCGCGGGTTACCCTGGAGCATCAGCCTTAAGACCTAAAGTTTTAGATTGAGATGAGTTTGGACCTTGCTCAGAAAAATGTAAAGTATTATGTAACTCGTTGCTATGTGTGATTTGTTTGAGAATTTGAGAATTATTTGATCGCCATTTACGTAAATTGAATTTTGCAGATGCTAGAACCGAATGTACCTTTTTAGAAATGTCAACAGTATCAGCTATGGTATCCCCTCCACTAAGAAAGTCATCAACGTAGAAGTCACGTCGTATGGCACATTGGGCACGACTATCCTCAATGTTATCAGCCAGACTAACAAGACACTTAGTGGCTAAATAGGGTGCAGAAGCGGTACCATAGGTAACCGTGTTCAAAGTATATGTCCTAAGAGGTTCTGAAGGTTCATACCTGAAAATTATTTTTTGAAGAGGTCTTTGGACTGGATTTACCTCAATGGCCCTGTACATTTTCTCTACGTCACCTGAGACCACGTACCTATTCTGACGAAAACGTGTTAAAATGGAAAACAGATCGTCCTGAACTACGGGACCGACCATCTGAATGACGTTAAGCGACACGCCCGAACTGGTCGAAGCTGATGCGTCGAATACTACGCGTAGTTGTGTAGTGGTGCTAGAACTGCGAATAACTCCATGATGTGGAATGTAATATTTAGTCATGGAGTTTTCTGGTGGAGGAGTACAGTCTGAGTCTAACGTCATATGACCTAGGCGCTCATATTCTCTCATGAACTCGTTGTATTTACTATGAAATAATGGATCGCGTTTAAATCGCCGTTCGAGGGAAAGAAAACGATTTCTAGCATTAGTAAAAGAATGACCTAATGTACTAGGATCCCCTTTTAAAGGCATAGTGACGACGTATCCCCCACTATCATTACGAACAGTGGTTTGAGCAAAAGATTGCTCACACATTCTCTCTTCAAGTGAGAGTGAATGTTTTGAAGCGACGTTGTCAAGCTCCCAAAAATAAGTGAGATCGGGAGTGACATTGGAATGATGGCAAAAATGATTAGCGGAAAAACATGATTGGCGCGAAATACTACCTGAAACTAACCATCCTAACTTGGTCTCGCATAATTTAGGTAGGTTTTTCCCTAAGTCTATCGTTTTGCTACCTAAGACATTCCAGAAAACTTCTGCCCCTACCAGGATGTCTACGACCGACGGAACATTGAAGTTCGGGTCTGCTAGCTGAAGACCTGGAGGAATAGGGACGTGTTTAATAGGTACGAATGATGACGGTAGAACCTTTGTGATTTCAGGCAAAATATGACACTCGATATCGACAGTAAAGGCACAGCATAAAGACTCTATTGAGAGGTGACAAGACTGTGTACTGGTGGATATGTGATTGTTAATACCCGTTACCTTGGTGCTCGTACCGCGTCGTAACAAAGCCAGCTTCTCTGACAAGCTCTGCGTAACAAAGTTCGCCGTACTGCCGTTGTCCAGTAGTAGGCGCGCAGTGTACTTCTTACCCGTCACGCCAGTCACGTTCACCATCGCTGTGGACAGTAATACATGCGCAGAAGTAGCAAGCTGCATGGAATTGGCTGAAAGCGACACATTTGAAGAAGGTGAAGCAGAAGGCATGGCAGAAGGCAATGGATTGGAAGCAAGTTTGGGCTCGTTTGGTTCTAAATGTAAAAGCGTGTTGTGTTTTTTTGTGCAATATTTGCAATGTGAAAATCTACATTTGTTTACATTATGTCCAAAGCGTAAGCAATTAATACACACTTTAAATTGTGTTGCCTTTTGTAAACGATTTTCTATGGACAAGTTTCTAAAAGATTCACATTTAAATAATGTATGTGCTTGGGAGCAAAGTGGACATTTACTGTTTTTATTAATTTTAGGATTATCTAGTTTTTTATTTGTTTGGTTAGGCTTAGAATCAGCTTTGTCGGAATTAAGGCTATTGTTCAAAGCGAGAACAGTATTCCTGTCAGTAGTACCGTGATTGGACTCCACTGACTCTAACCAGTCCGCTTTCCTGCTTAAAAATGAACAAAATTCTGTTAAAGTCGGATCTTCTTTAAAAGTGTTTCTGTGCTCTTCCCATACACGTACCGTTGTTGCGTCTAATTTCTTAACCATGAAATAAATAATAATGTCATCCCAATATTGTGTGGGCCTTTTTAATGTTGTAAGTGCCCTAATATTTTTGTTAATGACGTTGACAAGGTTTCTGATGGAAGCGCTTGTCTCGTTTGTTATTGGTTCGGCATCAAACAATGCTTGGTAGTGGTTGTTCACTAATAAACGGTCGTTATTGTACCGTTCGCACAACAGGTCCCACGCTAATGTATAATTGTCAGCTTTAAAATCTATATTTTTAATTATTAAAGCCGCGTTTCCTTGGAGTGAAGCTCGCAAGTAGTGGAACTTGTTGACGTCACTTATGCTAGTGTTGTCGTGAATCAATGACCCAAAGGTATCCCTAAACTCAAGCCAGCATTGGTAGTTCCCATCGAAATGAGGCAAATCTATCTTTGGCAAACGAACAAAAGAATTCCTAAATGAAATATGTGCACCTGAGTCAGCATCTTTGAAGCCCGCCTCCGACGCTGCACTGCTGGCCGAGACACCGAGCAAGCTGCGCGTGAGTGCCACCAGGTTGAAGAACTGACGGTCAAAGTCCTCACGCTCAGCCAACGCAGACTCGTCGTCATCGGAAAGCACTTCGATCTGTGTCTGAAAGGCGTCAAATTCGCTGTGTAAGTTTTCGAATTTATTAAAACGCTCCTCTAAATCTAAACGTTGCAACTCAGAAACTGCGGAACTACTTTTTATTAAATTTAAATAGTTGCTGTAAATAGTAAGCTTCGATTTAATTGAACTACGTTTCTTCATCAATGTTTTTACGTTATCTGACATTGTTGAGTAAAAAATAACAGCTGTACGCACTAACGCTAATGAGCTTAATAGATAAAAAACGACAAAACAGCTGTACGTATAATAGGTGAAAGGATTCGAGAATCACTGTCAAGGTCAAGCGGTCAACACGTGTTAACGTCGTGCAAATCAGCTAATTAGCACGCGTTTTGCTACAAAATATGCGTGTTTTACAAGCAGTGATATGGATAATAATGGGAAAGCACTAATTTTGAAACACTGTATGAATATAAAAGATGAGAAGATAGAAAGACGATTTTTTCGGCATGAAAAGAAAGCAGAAAAATAACTAATTGGAACGGACTCACTCAAATACAGTATTATACTCCCGTAAGTATGACATGAGCTCCCACGATGACGATGCAGGCTGCTTCGGGAACGACTTCTTCGCTTCAATCTTCGTGGTCGTACCGCGTGGCGTTCGTGCGCGGTCAAAGTCTGCACAGGTGAACACGACGACCGATGATGTTGACGGCGTTAATTACGGCAATACCGGTAATTATTTACGGCAATCGTAGGACCAATGAATAGACTCGGTGGGACTTTGTAATAAAAGTAGTGGACTGTATATATATAGGTGTAATACCAAAATTAACATTAATAATCAACTTATGAAGACCGTACAAAGAAATGCCCGGAGTGGCCAACGTCTGTGAGCTCAGTGAGTGGAAGGACGCGCAGCGGCGCTCGCGTAGCCGGGTTCGGTACGCCGCGCCCCGCGCCCTCCCCGCGGTTGTCCACGCATATGTGAGGCGCCGACACAAGAGAATCAAAACCTATAGGGTAGGTACTTCCCGTTGGTCTAGAATCATCAAAATTGGTAAGAACTGTCTTACAGGACATGTAAAAGGAAAAATCCGGAAACCTTAAATATGTAGTTTAATAACAAAATACCTACAAGATTATACGGAACCCTCGCTGCGCAAGTCCAAACCGCACTTGGCCGGCTTTTTTCAATAACTGACGAAATTTTCTCGCTGGAGGGGTCTAAATCATGCACTGAATTTGTAATAGGCTTGTGTCCTGAAAAAATCTAATAAGTCCGTCAGTTAGATTATCAAAAAATATTTGACACATATTTTCTTTTGTTACGTAAACCAAAATTGATGAAGATACGAGACGCTTTTAAAATTCTCAATACGTCACGCCGTGCTATAATTTTTAGTGTGTTGTGACGTCACGAGCCCCCCTCTCGAGTTTTGATGCGTTTTATCTTTGTCAATATTCATTGATTAAAAAACAAAAAATTAATGTCCATTATTTTCCAATACTCTACTGACGGACTAAATAGATTTGAAATTTATTGTTGGTGGAAACTATCCTATTATAGTTTGTGTGTCCTTTTCCCTTACACCGTGTACGAATATAATATTACTTTGCAGGACAACAGCATACCAATAGACTGATCGCCATTCCTAACAATCTTTGTGGCACCAGGACGTTACAGGTGTGACTCTGGTCCTTTTGTTTTGTGTTACAATTTGATGCAATCTCGTTGTTGCGAAACTGCAAATAATACTGTCGTGCACCGTGCAATCAGCCTGAAAAATACAAAGCACCTAAAACGAAATTAAAACAGAAAAACCGGCCAAGTGCGAGTCGGACTCGCGCACGAAGGGTTCCGTACCAATTATTATAAAAAAATCACGTTTGTTGTATGGGAGCCCCCCTTAAATATTAATTTTATTCTGTTTTTAGTATTTGTTGTTATAGCGGCAACAGAAATACATCATCTGTGAAAATTTCAACTGTCTAGCTGTCACGGTTCATGAGATACAGCCTGGTGACAGACAGACGGACAGACGGACAGACAGCGAAGTCTTAGTAGTAGGGTTCCGTTTTTACCCTTTGGGTACGGAACCCTAAAAACCAAGTTGTCAAAATGTGAAATGCATATCATTCATTAAAATCATCATTGCTCCTAAAAAATAGAAAGTTAAATTCGAAAAACCAAGACTTCAAAAATAATTATGACATTATTTATCAATAAAATTAAAAACTGCAAGAAAATCCTCGCATCATTACTCTTGAAAAACTAGTTAATATTATTATTTTCGTACACATTTCGTATTCCAAGTCGTTCTTTGACATTGATTAATTACGAGATCTTTTGAACTCGAGCCATTTTTTGTGAGGATTTACAAATTCATTGTTTACTGATGTGTCGTATAATCAAACCGTTAACGTTTGCTCGTCGCCGTTATCTTAAAATCATTTTCTTCTTTTTCGAATTTACTTCTGACAGAGCTTTTCATTATATCGTTAGTTTAAGCTTTCAAATAATTAGAACCTATAGTTGGTGCCAGTTAACATGAGAATAGCGGTCATTGCCCTTTCCCTAATATCTATTCGTACGAACCAAAACAAATAAACCATGTATTATTTTTTATTACAAAAAATGTTGAAGATCACGATAGTTGACGATTCCAGACTTGAACAGGCTTATTTTTGGTTTTCAAAGTTAAGAAGTTTAATAAATGTAGGTGGGTCAATGACCGCTATTATCATCTGAGCTGGCATCAACTATAGTATGCATTTCTTTATCGTGTGGTTAGTGCCTTACCTGGTGTCAGAGTTTTTATGCAACCCATGGGCCTCTGACTTAGCTTTACATACCGTCGAGAGATATCTCTCAGGCATGCTGGTCTCGTCGCGATGTTTTTCTTTACCGAAGCAAGTGATAATTATACAATACGCACATGAATCTGAAAAATCAGACGTGCGTGTTTTGGGTTCGAACTGGAGACCTATGACTTGGCAGTCCGATGGTCACTGCTATCACTGCTTTTTACCTAATAGGTAATGTAGGAAGGTTATTAATAGATGTCAGTGCCAGTTTTTAACATTAATAAAATGCCTAAAAGACTTATTTTTAGGGCCTGTCTACGTTAGATAAGCCAAATCCTCATGGGATTTTGTATATATTTCCTACAGAAATGACTACTCATACATTCGGTATGATCGGTCAGTCAGCTTTAACGACAGCTGACCGCAGTGATAGAGAGGTTTATTCATACCCTAACCCACCCTTCATAGTACCTTACCTATAATACGTTAAAATAACACAGTATAATATAAAAAAATATGTATATTTTATACACAACATTATAAAATATGCAAATCAGTGTTCGTAAACAAACCTTATCGCAACGCAACGTAAAACGTCGAAGCGTGTTTTTGCCGCAAAATTGTTACCAACGTTAGCATTTCGCTAATATTTTTGTTAATTTAGATAGGTAAAAATTTATTCTCTCATGAAAATCATATTCTGTATTTCAACCTGTGTGTGCTTATCTTAAACTGACTGTTTTATATCATAATCACAGGATTATGATATAAAACAGTAATAGGGTTCATAACCCCTCGATCGTCAGGTACACAGGTACCTGACGATCGAGGGGTTATGAACCCTATTCAATTAAAATAGCGAAGCCGAATTAATTCGCAAATATGAAATATCAAATAATCCCTAAATTAACATTCGTAGTTAAATATTTTAATTAGAGTAAAATGATACCGAACTAATCAAACATTAACCGAAATAAAGCGATCATGGAAAGTACAATTAGTTATGTAATTGGACAGTTTATAAAGTAGTTATTTGTATGGGTCAACCAAAATCAGTTTTGTGTTTATTTAACTTGTAAAATTAGTTACGTATAAAATAATAAAAAGAGGCAGCAAAGTAGATACCAGTATCATACTTTTTGTGCGGTAATATAGGTACCTAGGTACTATTAAAGAAAGTTCTTGTTCAAATAATAAGCGAAAGAACAATATTAATTTTATAAGATACGCCATGAAACCTTTGTTTGTGGCTTGTGCACGCTAAACTAATAAATGCTACCGAACAAAAAGTATTTCAAAGAAGCAAACTTTTCCAGTTAATCTACTTTGTTGAAACTGTGAACACTTGATCTGGGTTTTCTGGGCAGTGTAGAAAAAGTAAGCTTTCAAGTTTATGCGTCTTTTCGGTCTCCTAGAACCACAGACAATATCAAATTTGTTAGAGGGTCCCAAACAATACAACAAACTTTCCTTTTGTGTACTTTTTAATGCCGTACCCACTCATTTATTTACTAAGGTCCTCACAGACAAAAAATGTGCAAAAAAATCTCTATTCACTAATATTTGGTTTTGTCTGGTGTACTCTTTTATTCGTTATTCACTTTAATTGAATAAGTATTTGACCTAAGACAGCTCCTTACGTCGGTAAATTATTGGAGAGCCTTTTTTTTTTTTTTTTTTTTTTTCGGATGGGAAATCATCAAATAACCCCTTCCCGCTCTGGGCGGAGCAGGAGGGAGTGTCAGACTTTTACTGACTAAAACCCATCCATGTTCCTTCATCGCCCTTTGTGTTCCGGGGCCACGGTATCTCTTTCGAACAGTCCCGCAACATTATTGGAGACCCTCGATTTATTATTAAATAAGGATGTCTTAAATGTCTTCGCATAAATTAGTTGTGAAACGCAAAAAGCCCTGTGTTGCTGCCAAGAGAATTGTTCTGAAATAGTTGGAAGGGTGAGGAAACCGCGCAAACTAGCAGTTTCTAAAGTTTTTGGCCGCAGTTACGTTGCAATAAGACGACTTTATGATTTACTAGTTCCTGAACGCCTCTTTTTACCGAGCGAGTTGGTAAATAGGGTCACCTTTATCATTTCTGACTTTTTAGCGCTGATCTTTAATTTTTTTTCAATAATTGTGCTTCAAAAACCTTGCCAAATCCTATTACAGCAGTACATAGGAACCTTTTACTACTCGGTTTAATTATCTTAAAAACTTATTGCTGCTAATGTCTTAACATACCTAACCAAATAATTGTCTACTTGGTCAATTACGAGGGTATCTAGCCATTTTCCCAAGAAAAATCTAAAAACATTTCTAGGAGCACAGATAAATAGTTTTAGATTTTTACACTTCTCTCACTTCTCAATGGTTTGTTTGAGGATCACGGCTTATTAGAATTAGAAGTATTCGTGATAGTGGGTAGCCGTATGAGCTAGTTTAACAAAAAGTTTCCCTTTACCCTTGTAAGGGTACTTGTCTGGCTTAGTTAAACTAATAATATTCCGCATGTCGGAATTGACGGCACGTGCAAGCAAAACGCGGGGTTAATTCAATTCCAGATTTTTATGCTACCATTAGACATTTAATTTTTATACGACATAGTGTTTAAAACGTGTATTCAGGAATATTCCCCTGTGCCCATGTGGTTCCACGTGTAGGTGCACCAATAAGATGGAATTTACGATATGCAAATGTGCATGCAATATGCATGTGCCCAAATAATGCCATCAATATCAGAAGCAGGACACGAGATCCTGGTATTATCTTGGGAGCCATGTTTGCTTACCTAAGATTGTGTGAGGAAAATTGCGAAGTTGGCGTGTCCCACTATTTATTTTATATCCCACACGTAGCTTAGAGTAAATAAGGTCGCATACTAAGTGTTATTGGATTGAAGATCAGCGGCGCTATTCTGTTAAACTAAGGCACTTTCCGCTCCACAGCAGGTAAGTTTTGAGAACTTCTGAATCTGCTTAAAACTAAATTTTAACGCTGATGTGAAAGTTCAGGTACTGCGATGGGTTCGGGAGGGATCGAGTTTTAACAGTGAAGATTGAATCATGTGCAAAAAATGAACATAGACAGTCTGGTTTGGTGGAAGTTACGAATTTTGGGCTTAAAAATTGTTTTGTTCAATACTCAATATTACTAGGCTTTCAAACGCAAATATCGCACACGTGACACGTAAACGCACACCCAATAACCACTACTTTGAAATAAATTCAAAAATAGAACAGAATTTATGTAGTCAAGTAAATTAACAGGAACTTAATCGTAGGTGGTGAAATAAAGGCCCATTCTCTAACGTTTCGTCTATATATTCTGATCTATCCGTTTCTCTCACTCGTACTCATCTGCAGACGTGCGCGAGAGAGACGGATAGATCCGAATATAAGGGACGAAACGTTAGAGAGTAGGGCCCCAGGCCTTTACAATAACAATTCATTTTAACAATTAACCAGACCAGACCTTTTCGTACATTATCAGTAATGCCAGCATAAAAAAAACGCTTTTGACGTCCTACGAGTATTTCACACAATTAGGGTGCCGCTTGCCGGACCAATTTGGTCTGAACCTATACAAATATTAAGTAATTCCATGCGGGCTCAACCTCACGACCCGCCCAACTTTCAACCAAACATAATTTACAAGCTATTCATTACAAAAGCACTGAACTTTACACAGTGGGCACTCTTTTGTTCTTATAATACTTGTTGACGTATCCACCAACCAAATTTATTAGAGCATGTTGGCACTTAAATAATAAATTACCTAGGTAGGTACAGTTTTTGTGCATTATTACGTAACTATCACTAAGTAAAGAAAAAAATGTTGGAGCTAAGTGAATCTACTAGTTACTAAGAGCAGACATAATTTAAATAGAAATCCGGCAGAACGCCAACTCAGCGTTTCGTGGTAAAAGATAATTAAAAGGCAATTAGACGGTCATTGATTTTTTTAAAGCCATCAATTTGTAGAGCCATTTACATATAAGTAAGTATGTACCTACATTTATCAAAATCGAACCTAACTTAATCAAGTAGGACCTAGACTTTATAAAATAAAATACACAATACTACACCAGCCTAAAGTTAGCTCTAACAAGTTTTATCCGCCTAAACCTAAACCACACTCCGCCTAAACCGTTATGCATACCAAAGGTCCGTAAATAAAACATAATCTTGTTACAACAAAATGAAGAATAATTATGTTAGTCATCTTGTTGTAAAGTTCATCTAAACTTAACACGGCGTATATAGCATTAACTAAGGTATTATTAACACCGTGCAATATTAAATTTTGTAAGTAAGGCAGCGAATCTACCTCCCCGCAACGATAATAAATTATTCCAAGTTTCTACTAGCATAGGATATTGAGAAACTTGCAGATTTAAGATGTAATAATGCACGAACTGCGAAAAGGATTTATGGAAAACAGTTTCTGAAGCAAAACAATGGACCAGATTTTCTCTCTTTTTTCTTTTTTTCCAAATATTTGAGAAAAAAACTCTTTTGCCATAATTGAGTACCCAAGATGATTGATAGCCGCTCCAAGAATGTAGTAGGATACAGGAAAATATTCTGTATATTGCTTTTTGTCAAGATAATGTAATATTAAAACTGATTATATAAGGAATGGGGACATGTGAACGATCTGTAGTATGTGCTTGTATGTAAGGGCTTTTAGTAGAAGGGGTTTGTACCCAGGGCCGGATTCCGAACAGACATCATGATGGATGATGTTTACAGCCACGATTTGGTTTGGGGACTTCTGGCTGATCGCACAATTTGCCGCCTAATTATGCTTTACGTCTCGTCCATGAGTTCTAGACGTACTCGGAGGTAAGGAGGCACTTTATCTTAATAACTTTCCCTTTGAGTCTGATTTATGTTATGTAGTCGTGTCGTAAAAGTTGGAAACCGTAAACTGGCATGATCCTGTTTGAGTTAGTATCATACATAATATTTTTATTGTTCTAGAGTCAGAGCTGAACTGAGCACCAACAAAATAAATTCTTTGTTTTCATACTAAGTTAGATAGTATATAGTTTTAAAAATATTGTTTACCAATAAAAGTATCATAGTTTTAACCTCACTTTATTGCCCTACTTCGACCTATTGCTTGTTGCCATAACTATATTGCTCCGGGCTACGAGCTATTTTTGCCATAAGGAAATGATGAATGGGTTGATTCGAACCCGAGCAGGGCGTGACCGCAATAAATCATTATATTGTATAATAAAAGGAGCTCCACATACGTCTGTCTGTCCGCGTTCTGTTTCATGAAAATATATAGTCAGCGTCTATGAAAGCAAATGTATGTAAGTTTCAGTAAGCTGGGAACAAGTTGCAACAGAAAGGAATTCCTTTGTGTTGCAATACAAAGTGTATTGTAATGCTTGATCCTCATGGTTCACAAATAACGGAGCCTTTTGCTTATGAATCGTAATTTTACTACATGACTACTCAAAAGACGACTAGATAACCTAAGATATTTTAATGTTCTCCAAAATAAAATACGAAATAACCTAGGTGGAAAGGAAAAAACTTATGAATGATGTTAATGTAACTTCGGAATGTTACTAATGAAGGTTACCTACGCCAGCCTAGCTGTGAAGCTTCGATATTTGCAAAAATGAGAAATTTTAATCTTAGAAGACATGAGGGATTTAAGTTTACGATAAAAAATTTAATATTATAATATATGTTTGTTTTCGTATAATATATTATAATATAATATATTA
The DNA here is from genome assembly GCA_905147715.2 of Xestia xanthographa. NCBI lineage: Eukaryota > Metazoa > Arthropoda > Insecta > Lepidoptera > Noctuidae > Xestia > Xestia xanthographa. The sequence goes on along the minus strand of LR990659.1, from coordinate 14,647,031 downwards.
TACGAAAACGAAAGATTACCATAGCATAATCGTTTTCGCCTGAATACCTCCTGTTTTAATACATAAAGCCGCGATTAATATTAATTAATCGTACTCAACTTTGATTGTTTTCGTAGCGACCGACAGACACCTTAGTATATATATTATGAAGATATCAGGAGAAAGGTAGGTATTTCCCTTCTGTGAATTAATAATTAAGTAGGTATTAAAAATATTTTGTAAATAATTAATTTAAAAGATGATCGTTTTGTCTAAACAGAATGTGTTTGTTACAAAAATTACACGGGTAGGTAAAAGTAGCGAGCCTTGTGTTGTATGCCGAAAATGTTTAGCTTCGGTTCATAAATATTTTATCCTAACTTCGTTTATTACTCGTAAGTACTGAAAAACTTTGGTCACCTGAAAATGCGCGCGTAATTTATGTAATAAAAGCTGCTGAAAAAACAAAGCGTCGAATTTTCGTAATAACTTTACGTAAACTCAGGGTCAACATCATTTTTGTTGTTTTTACCAAGACTTATGTGGCGCCCCGAAGTCGATCGAACTCGATGTTTATTTACACAAACCGCGACTGCTCTCGTACAAATGTACCTACATAATGATATTTCGATGGGTATTACAAGTGGCTTTACGTAATCTGATGAATGAAAAGCCAACGAGATCGACAAGCAGATAATTTTATTCATGAAGTGTTAACAAAGACCGTTTTATATACCAAACAAATCTACATATTTGAAGAACAAAAAGCTACCCTACTTACTTTTACATGAATTGATTAATTGGACCAGTAGGTACTCCCAATAAGGTACAATAACATCCTTACAACAGTAAACCTATATCCATACTTAATTGCACATAAACATGCAATCTTCTCTCCTCTGCGAAATTAAAAAACTTCCGCAATTAATTTTCTCTCATTTTCTTCAGTTTCAGATGCGAACACAAACAAACATCCAGCAGCCTTCGCAATTTAGGAAAGTGCCGATTAAAACCAAGTAAAGCAAGCTGATAACCTCAATCTGAAGTGCAAAGCAATGTTAGTACTGCGCAAACGTTAACGCTTGAAATTGTAAATTGTCTTGAAGAATGTTCCGCTGGCGTGTTTCTAATTCGAAAACAATTGTAAGCTTTGCCGCAAGCATCTCTAAGTAAATACAAACATTCTCCAAGACTCGGCTTTGAAATATTTAGTACATCGAAAGCCCATTAAGGGAAATGATTTTCTTTTGTGGTTTAAGTATAAGAAAAATAGAACAGAAATGTTGAGGTTTTTTGTTAATTTAAAAATGGTTAGGTAGTCGTACCTGTATTGATAAATATTTGTTATTTTTCCACTTTGCTGCTATTTTTGGTAAAAGCATAGGTACCTAGTAATAACATTATATTCCTTTATTTCGTCACATTCAAGAAGTAAACGTACAACATTTGATTATTTAAGTATGTGTGTAAGTATATTTTAATTAATGAAATTATTGTATCACGTCGCCAACAAATCGCTTTTAACTTTAGTTTGCTCTTTTTAGATAACAAATTATAGACTCGCTGCATTTTTAATAAAACCCTTATAAGTCAATTATTAGACCCCTGGCTGTTACGCAGGAAAAACTCGAAAAACTATCATCTATTTTTAAATGAAAATTATGTGATTATGGCAGACTTGCTTTTTTTCACATTAGAAGGCCAGAACGTTCAGTAGTTGGGAAATCTAAAAAGATTTCTACAATAGTAACTCGTCAATAATACGCGGTTTATTTATTTATTTAAACTTCATGTACAAGAGTGGTAATAGGCGGACTTAATGCCACAAGGCATTTTCTACCAGTGTCAAACTTTGGGTCAATTAGGACATCATTGTGAGAGAGTACAAAAAAAATAAGAAAAATACCATTCTACTTTTCTTTGTACATATATAATACCAAAGCCAAATGTTTTAGCCTTAATGAGTGTTAATTATAATAGAAGAGAAATTTAATTTCCTTATACCAGTGTAAAATTACGTAGCATGAACCGTTTTCAGTGTTTTATTACCACAGGTTAATTATCTGCGAAACATGTTAAAATGAAAGTTCATTACCTTATCCTATCTCGTTTGTTCTTAAATAAATTAATTTACTAGATGATTATTATTCATAGGGGTAGGGCATTATGGTGCTCATAAAAGGTCTTTAGCGATATCTTACAGGATTTCAGTATTATTTTGTTCTAAATTCAAACTTGCTTCTTCCCAATCTTACTGAGTATGCATACTGAGCTGTAATTTAATTTTTCTCAAAAATGGTATGTAATGTTGCCATAACATCTCTAAAAAGTATCCAGAAAGTGAACTCTACCGGAGACTTATTCACAACTGTCCAGTAAGAAGCGAGATTTTAAATTTGGAATCTCCTACTGTCCAGTAAGTAAGTATGTAATTTACTTACTGGACAGTAGGTCATCCTTTTTGGATCTGCTTAGAAATGGCTCCCAATGGCCTCGTATATAACCGGACCTCACCTGCGGTTCGGTCCGGTTAACTCATACTTGGCCAGGAAGGCTTACTTACTGGATTCTGCAGTAATGTACTATTTCTTACGTTTTTTGAAAATTGTCATTACAACCTCATACTGACCTGCAAATTGCAAAAAACGTAAAAAAAACTCGGACCTTCCTGGCGGTTTCACCTTTTTAACTGTTTGGAATTAAAATATTCAACGCTTTGAAAAGTACGAACTTTTGTAACAACATGCTAGGTCGAACATCAGCGATTCAGCGCTCGAATAAAATAAACTTTAGCGCCATGCAGTGTTTTTTTGCGAAATTTACGATTCAATATTACTATTTGTTAACCCTGCTACATGATGTTGAAGTGTAATTGTATTGCTTTTCTGTAGATACTCTAAATAAATGGCAAAAAATAACGAAATCGCGAAATACGTAAAATAAAATTATATTTCCAAATAAAAACTTAAATATGGCTGAAATAAAATAATACCAAGACTGTAATACAAGTTTCATCAGACGCACAAATAATAACGTTTCTAAGAATAACTTAACGTAACGTAATTTCGATGGCTCCATCAAAAAAAAAATCGTACCTGAATTACCTTCCATGGAACCTAATTTTAGATGCAACTTTTTTTGAGAGTTTTTATTGCTCTTTCTCTAGTTCACTTTTAGTTTCATAGATTTGGTTTGTGCTCTGGACGTGCATTTCAATTAAGAACATTAAATTCAGAAAAAATAAAACTATTTTTAATCTAGTTATAAGCATCCAATCAGTTTGTCTATTTGTAGATAATTAAGTAGAGAATTCAGTCTCAAATAAATGCAACAGCATTTTTATTTTGGAACGTAAAAAAACTTAAGATTAATCGTTCTAATGGTAGCCTAAGAAAGACATCGAAAGTAACTTGAATAAAAATGGAAAATAGTAACCTAGAACAATTCTTTCAGACCATGAATTTTTAAACAACAATAAAAGATAAGTAGAAACTTGGATCGCTGTCACTCAAACAAAACTTGATACAGTTGTTACACTTCGCAAAGAATTTGGACGATCCACATTCTCTATCGGACAGTTTCAAAAGTAATCTGAAATGTTTGATAAGTTCGACGCAAAATGTCGAAATATATTTTCAGTAACGGTTCATAAAATTTCGGCCGTGGGAAGTGGTAAATTAATTAAATTAATCTCGTTTAAATTGGGAACAGGTTACCGTGTACACCAAACCTAGTATCGAACATACTAGGGTTTTACTAATATGTCGGGGCAATTTAAATGAGGCGGTATTGCCCGTTGGTACCGCGAATAATGACTACAAACGGGATTTGCATCGAGCCAGTAGCCCGCAACCTCAGTCGTTGTGTGCCGGAAATGCCAGCATTAATCACAGCTTACACTGAAATTACGCTTCGTGCCCAACAAATAACACACAAAACTGAAATTATACACGTCTCTAGCACCAAAAAGACAAATAAAAATATTAGTAAAAATTATTATGAAGGAAGTCTAGGTTACATTTAGTTTTGTATTTTATAAAAACTTAACAGGCAGCACATTGTTACCTTTTATTCCACTTCTTTTTAATGAAAAGTCTATTCATTAGTGTCTTTTAATTGTGGATATGTAGGTACCCATTTCAGAAAAACAATTGTTGCTGAATTGAACGACAAGTTCTTTAATTAATTCGAAGTCCTTAAAAAAAGAAAAAGATTTGTTAGATTTTAATGGTTTGCCCTGAAGGGTGTAGCTGTGCAGATTACAGAAAGCCGGTAACAAGCGACGTTATGGCCCTTATCACCTAACGACCATAGCATAAAATATAAAACTGCTTTTGCTTTGATGTACATACAGTCATCAACAGAGTTATTAAATCGGTACCTACACAGGCAACTACATAAAGTGTACCTATTTATTAGACAAACAAAAAGTAGGATCTTGGATAATTATTTTGAAAAAAATATTAAATTTAATAAAATATTAGATTACGTTTGTTGCCCGTGGTACAATAAAAAACCCGTAGAACTACCTACCAAGCGATCAAGTCTCGACAGAGATAACGACAAAATCGCTAACTTTTGATTGCTAATTACTAACGAATAAATTCGGTTGCAATAACGATGCTTGCGAGAAACGCATTTTGGATGTAAAGACTTGCGTTACAGGGCAGACATCATTATTGCAACCGAATTTATTCGTTAGTAATTAGCAATCAAAAGTTAGCGATTTTGTTATATTATTATCTCTGTCGAGACTGCCAGCCTAGTAGTACCACGGGAAGTATTTTTTTAAGACGAAGTACACTCGTAATTGGTATCTACATAAGATCAAAAATCATAATCTCAACATTGAAAATCGCAACACCATAATTTTAAAGACGTGTATGATTATCTGAAAACTCGTGCTTGTTTACCAAATAAGCCAAGTAAAATTGAAAATAATATGACGGACCCTTATAAAATGGAAGATAGATCAAATGGATGGTGGATGGTGTCTACGAAATTAAATTTTCAATTAAACTTATAAATAAATGACTTCAAGGATTATGAAAGCAGTAACTAAACACAAGCGACTTTATTAGACATCTCTCCGATGTTAGGAGAGCTATTTCTCACAGCTGGTCGTTATTAAGAACTACATACTGTGAAATGAATTGCAGCTGCTACGTTCTTTATTTTCTTTGCAACGGTGTGTGGTTTCATACAAAGTGCATGATTATTTCTTCAACATACGTCGTCTGAACATAGGAGCGACAATAATAATGCCTGTTATAATGAAAACATATTAAGTATGTTTTCAATATAAAATGAAAATGTAAAGGAACCGCTTTACTAATTTGGTCTCAATTTTTGGGTTGACTACCAACCTACTTCTGAAAAATATCAATGAAAGCTAGCTGAGTGCATAGATACCTGCATAGCTATTCACAACGATTCGATTCGATTCCGATTCGGTAAGTCTTATGTCTATCTTCTTTTGGCATTACGAAAACGAGCGAGATAGACATATGACTTTCCGAATTGGAATCGAATCGAAGCGTTTGTGAATAGCTGTGCTGATGATAACATTGTACTTAATGATGCCGTAGGCTAGGACTTAAGCTTACTTAACACCCTCGAGAAATAGTGGCAACACAGAGCAGTCCTGTAGAACAATACAATGGGGGCTATCGCGTGTGAATTTGCCGCTAGAGGCACTTGTGTAGACTAAGGTCCTCCAAAATGTCAGATGTCATACAGTGTTGGCGCGTTGCGTGATTTTTTATCACGTATTTATACTAATACTCATGATTGTGTTCTAGATTGAGCCATTCTTGATTAATTATGACTTGAAGATTATAAGTAGCAACTTAGGACCATAATATTGTTAGTACTTGGAGATAGAATGACTTTTAAATGTTTCATGCTTACTAATTTTAGGAAGAATATTGTAAATATATATCTGTGTCTTATACGTAATATAATAAACTTTTTTATGAAGTTATTGGTGCTTTAAAATATAAAATAGAATTATTGACAGGACCTTACTGTACAGTGCGCCATCTGGTGAGCTCAAAAACGATAGCCCCCATTGCACTCTATCCGAGCTTGATCTTCTAGGTTGCGGACGCGTGTCCTGACGCTGAAGTCTGACAAAATAATGCACTGACGTAAATGCAATTTCCGTTGGCCGCAACCGATCTATCCCTTCAGGATTTAAATCGGTAAAACCTATATCTCGGTTTTTTTTTTTAAATTAAATGATGACAACCTGTTTTCTTACTTTAGTTGACTATTTTGACGATTTTTACCTTAGTTCTAAAAAATACTAAGACAATTTTATTAAAATCACAAAAACGTACCTAAAGCACCGGTATTCTTATCTCGACTTAGCAGGGGAATTAATTAACCTAAAATAGGGCTAAATCCTCTCCTGGGTCTTGCGCCTTGTCAACTTCACGTCTTCCGTTGCGTAACATGAGGGTAGCTCGTGTTGAAGAAAGGCTCGATAAAGCTAAGTTCAGAGTATGGGGACCATGCAGCTATGACATGATAGGCTCGGATGTCATGCATACCTACAGGGTGAAAACAACCTCATCACGAAGCCGTCAACCAAGCATTCTGTACATCAAACTAATTAACTTTACGCAAAAAATATTGCTGGGAAAGGATTTTATTTTTAGGGTTGAAATAACATGTTTTGTGGTATAACCAGGTTTATACCTGGTTATACCACAAAACATGTTATTAATGTATTGAATGCGTTACATTGAGTTATCTCAATGTAACGCATTCAATACATTGTGCTGATGGATGGATTGAATAGTACGGGGGTCATGGAGGTGTTTAAAGTAAAGTTCTTACATTAAAATACCTAATTTTTTTTTTTTTTTAACTTGAGAAATAGTTGGAACTTTGACCACCAATATCTCCGTAACTAGAAGGTTCCCAGTTATGGTCGAGAGCAAAAAAAAAATCGCAATAATGGGGAGAACAAGTGCCTTTCGGCTTCGTTAAGTTTTTTTACACCCTTTATAATCATAAAGGTATGATTTGTCAGTCTGTACCTATTACTTATTGCGCAGAAATTTGTGGATATCAATTTTAAGACTAAGTAGTGGGTACTACTAAGTATTCAATACCAAAGTATCTGGCCTATGTCCATAATTGGACGTCGTTCTGCTGATATGATGAAGTATTGTATGAAACAGGGTCTTCCCCGACAACGGCAAAGCCAAAAGGAAGGTTAATGATTGTAGCCGACTGGATGTTTAGGTACTCTTTTTATTTTGATTATGCAGTAAGTTGCAATAACAGTTGTTGTAAGTGCAGTTAAGTATAATTTCTAAAAAAAAAAAAACTGCAACTGATTTGGAAATCTTTAATTTTACTCGGAAACAAATGGAATGCGACACACGATATAACCTACACATAAAAAACGATTAATTCTAATACAAAACAGAACAGTTTATAAAAGGAAAGCAAACAATTGTCTCCATTACAGTAACACGGAAAATAACACAGTGCCAAAACAGAAGCTACGACGTACAATATAGTGCCACCCAATCCCAATGCAATCCCAAGCGAACATTAGTATGCATTCGACACTAGGAACATCTGCCCCTAGAGATACACTGAAACCTGTGTTAGGCAGGTACGTATATGTATAATTGGGGTAAAAGTCGATACATAAGTCATTACAGTATCTACATAGGAAGAACAAAGTGAAATTGATACAAAATCTAACAGATATTTTTGTATGGCAATACCTACATGTATGTAGTGTATGGCAACACAGAAAGATGTACAGGTTTCTGCACAATTTAATCCTCCAGTGACACGCAAAACTTGCTTTAAATTTATGACCCTGAATATTGTAGCGTACGATTTCAGGCAGCACACACACATACTCAAATAGAAATTAACATAATATTCTACAACTTAGAAAATATACAACCTTAAGACATATAGAATGTAGTGTAGGTACTCTAATTATTATGTAATGAGACCCACGGGACACAAATATTTTATCTTCAGAGATATATTAACGCTTTCTGCAAATTATTCCTACCACAAGTTTTAAAATTATGTAATACACTCACAAAATAAGACATTTAAGCGCAGGCCACACCGCCAGCTAGCGGATGGGCGAGCGAAGCGAACCATACTTCGTTCGGCTTTTTCGGTAGCTCGCGGTGTGAACCCCGAAGTATGTAAAGAGGTGAAACGATGTTCGCCCGCCTAGCCCGCCAGCCCGCTGGCTGGCGGTGTGGCCTGCGCTTAAAGTTGAGAAAATATTTCTACACAATATCTAGATTTAGATAAAAAAGTAATTTGAGTTTTTACCATCCACCTCATCTTCTTAAAAACAAGACATTGTTTTCAGGCGCAGCTTGAACCGATTAAAACTCTTGTCGTCTCAAATTGAAGGTCTCGTGTTGTGCTATTTTCTCAAAACACACCTACACTACTGGAATGGTTTACTGAAATAAACTGGATTATTTTATTTCTAAAAAAAGAGCTTAGAAAAACTATTCCAGTTCTGAGTGCTTCAAAGTTAGCCTAAGTAACATTTCGTGTTTTATAAAAAATATACATAATGGGAAAACGGCTGGAGTAAGTACTTTTACTTGGCTGGTAGGCACATTATATACCCTTAACAATAAGAAAGTATACACATAAAAAAGAAAAAGTACTTACATTTAATAATGTAGTTGTAACTGAGTAACTTTATTATTGATACAAGAATCGCCAACACGCAACGATTCGATAGACCACTCACAAATCACAATAAAGACCAATGTAGAAACAGATCAAAGTGTCTTGATAAAACTAAATTACTTATTCTGTTCTCATCTAACATTTACCTACGAAAACATGAGACTTAATTAAACAGTAAAACCTTTATATAAGTACACGAGTATTGAATCAAGGGCAATTCATCAAGCAAATGTCTCTGGCAAGTGATGCGCCAAGTAGGCAATATGATTGATAGCGTTAATTACTTCACACTACGTCACACTCATAATTTAATTCAAAAAGCAATTCACTCTGACACAAGGAATTTCACTAATTAACAGTGAATCACAACAACACACCAAAATAGTTTTAGCATGAAAGTTTTGAAATGAAACATTCTTAGACATTTCTCCTACGATACGAAATTATGATAAAGTTTTGGGTCCATCAGTAATCTATCAAATTGAAAGACAAAAGGTATAGTCAAAACATGGACTTGATATTTACTCGTCTCGCCAAGCAAAATAACAGGTACGTACTTACCTACCTATTCTTGGTTCTACTTAGTATTCATTACACATTTTGGAACTACGCGTTTCCTATGAAGCTGCGGAACAAATAAACACGTAGGTACAATAGGTGCTACATTATGTGGAATATATAGGAGGCGTAAGTGCTCGAGTCTACTCGAGCCAGTTGTTAAGGACCAGTCCGCACGATTGTTAACAAGGCTTGTTCTGTCGACGAGACTCGACCTCACTACGTCTTGTTTTGTTTAGCTCCATTTAATTTTAAACATAAATTAGAACAAGCGTTGTTAGCGGACACAAATTCTTCGAAATACGGGTTAAAATAACAATAATATTGATCACAAAAATATTACCAAACAACGCGAAAGATACATAATAATACATATAGGTTTACTTAGGTATAAAAAATATCCTATCTAATGCCTAACAGTTTCTTGAACGCTTTTCTAAATTCAATATTGAAAATGGTATAGATTAAGGGGTTGACAGTAGAGTTAGCGTACCCTAGCCATGTAATAATATTGATTAGCCTCATACTAGGACAACAAGTTGCACAAAAGGGTAGTATAAGGTACATAAGAAAAAATGGTAACCAGCAGATAACAAACACACCCATTATGATGCCCAGTGTTCTCGCAGCGCGTCGCTCTTTAGACAGGGAGATCTTTTGCTTCTGTTCAATGAACTGATTTACTACGTCACCGCTTTTGTTCAAATTTGCCAGCAATGGCTTTTTATTTTTGTGACTCATTTTCTTCAAAGAACCAACCACCTTCGTTTTATAACTTCTGCAGCTACCTGGTGATATATCTGCTTGTGTTTGGTTCATATTTGATTCGATAGCTTGACGAGATACAGGATCGTTTAACAATAAAAACGGCACAAAGAAGTTTTTCTTTATATCTATGAATGCTTTCCTCTGACATCGTTTAATGCTTCCTCCACTGTCGGATTCGTTATCTGAACCTTCTCTATTGTCTTGACTCTCGTCCTGACTTTGTATTACCAACACTGGATTTTTATTCTGAATGCGCGTTACTAACACTCGTTTTCTTAGTCTTTGTCTTGCGGCTATGTAGATTTTAATGTACACCATGGTCATTATCACAAGAGGAATAAAAAATGAGCCAAGTGATGAATACACAACATAACCGGGTTCCGAAGTAAGCTGGCAAGGGGTATCCGCAGTAAATTCATCTGGCCAATCATTCCAACCTAATATTGGTGGTGAACTTATTATCAAAGAAAGAATCCACACTCCAATGATTTGATAAACAACTCTTTTCAGTGTTCTCTTATTGGCGTAGTTTATGGGATCTGTTATTGCCCAATACCTGTCGAGTGCAATAGCGCACAAGTTCAGGATCGATGAGGTGCAAGACATTATATCACAGGTAAGCCACATCTTGCACAGTTGTTTACCCCACAGCCACCGTCCCAAAGTCATGTAAGCTACATTGAGAGGCATCACTAACACAGCTACTGCCAGATCGGCTGCTGCTAAAGACACAATAAAAAAGTTTTGCACTATTCTCAAAGGTTTATAAGTAAATACTCCAAGAATCACCAGAATGTTTCCAAAAATAGTTCCTGAAATTACTACGAACAGCATAACCACAGTAGTCAGCGCTTCCCATTCTGGGACTGCTATTTCAATTCCAAAACTTGAGTTATACAGAAAATTGCCTGAATAGCAAATGTCGTCGAAAGATGAATTTTGTAATGAATCATTATTGTGATATAAAGAAATATTATAGACGTAATAATAGTCCAAATTAATCAAATTGTCGTCCATGACGTTGCGATGATATTACCCACTAAAATATGAAAGTGTCTTTAATTAATTTTCCTTTCTTGTCACTCGGGAACCAAAACATTGTAGATAGAATTTTTTCATGAATTTCACAAAAGTTAATTGTGCTTGGTGGCCCGTAATTAATTAATTAGTGAATTCAATTTACAGAATTATTTCTCACTTTTGATTAATGTGTTGTACAACGTTTGCGGAATGAAAGTATTCTTTTCTACCAAACGGTTGGTAGCAGACTGGAGGCTTTAGGGAGACATTTTAAAGCCGACCCACATAGCAGAGATACTTACTGCACTATAAGGTATAGTTAACCATGTATAGGGCATGTTCTCAAGACAAAGATACACAAAAGTCTTTGTGTATAGCCATGTCAGCGTCGCGGACGCCTGCGGCAGTGTGAGAGCTTTCCGTCTATTTTTAAACAACCTACGAACACCTTGCAAGAAACACTAGTTCTGAACTGAAACATTATAATAAAGGTAATAACAATTTTCAAAATTCCAATAACCTACATTGCTACTCTATGCTTAAAATGTGTAAACGATACCAGGTAGTCATCAGAATCTCATTATAATTAAATGACTTGTAAATATTCTCCGAAGAAAACATATTGCCAAATTTTCTCTTCGAGTTTTTGCAGGACCTACCTACGTAGTTGCACCACCAACGGCTTGGTACGTAACGATGGGAAGAGACCAGATGACATGACGCTGATGCATTGGAAGGTGAGAAGGTCTTTGGTGTGGGACGCAACACACGTCGACACCCTTGCGTCATCTCATATTGCAAGCACGGCGGGCTATGCTGGTGCTGCTGCTGCGGCTGCTGAGGGCCTCAAACGGCGTATAACCTAATTGGTAGTGACAGTATTCACGCGGTTGGTGTCGAAACACTTGGATCATGGGGTGTGCGCGTCTCCTTTTTAAGGAAATTTCTCGCAGACTGGTAGACACTTCGCGTGACCAGAGGGCTGGCTCTTTCTTTGGCCAAAGAATTAGCATTGCCATTCAGAGTGGCAATGCTGCCAGTCTTCTGGGCACGTGTCCGGATGACAGAAATATGGAGGAGTAGTTGTTTATTTATTTTGTTAGATAGTTAGCTTATCACTATCACTACATGTACATAGTATAAAACAAAGTCGCTTCCAGCTGTCTGTCTGTCCCTGTGTATGATTAGGTAGATACTTAGATCTTTAAAACTCCGCAACGGATTTTGGTGAGGGTTTTTTCACTAGATAGAGTGATTCAAGAGGAAGGTTATATGCGTATATCTTGCATAATATAGTAGAGCAACACTGATAATTTGTGAGGTTTTTAATGTGATGCCGTAGATAAACACATTTTTTTGCGCTTACATTGCAAACGCTAGCTGAAACCCTACGAGATAGATCAAAATAATGTACTACAGTATTGTACATCTTAAAAAGGTCTACAAAAAAGTCCGCAATAATATATGTCTATCTCTTGGGGATAACCCACAATAACCATTTTTTATCCTTTACTTTTTACGAGATATAATGGCTTATTTACGAAGCGATTATTAGCAATACAGTATTAATCCTTATCCAATTAAGTATCTTAAATTGAGCATTTAATATTGATCAATATGGCCCTTTCATCATCATCATCATCATCATTTCAGCCGAAAGACGTCCACTGCTGGACATAGGCCTCCCCCAAGTGTCGCCACATTGACCGGTCCCGTGCGACTCGCATCCAGCGGATTCCGTAAACCTTCACCAGGTCATTGGTCCACCTAGTGGGAGGCCTTCCAACGCAACGTCTTCCGGTTCGCGGTCGCCACTCCAGAACTTTTCGGCCCCATCGGCCATCCGTTCTACGAGCAATGTGCCCTGCCCACTACCACTTAAGTTTGGCAATTCTTCGGGCTACGTCGGTAACCTTGGTTCTCTTGCCTTCATTTCTGATTCGATCGCGCAAGGAAACTCCGAGCATAGCCCTCTCCATTGCCCTTTGGGTGACTTTAAGCCTTCTGATGAGGCCCATTGTGAGCGACCACGTTTCGGTCCCGTATGTAATCACTGGCAACACACACTGGTCATAGACTTTCGTCTTGAGACACTGCGGTAGGTTGGGCGAGAAGATACCGCGCAATTTCCCGAACGCTGCCCAACCGAGTCGGAGTCGACGATTGACCTCTTTCTCGAAGTTAGACCTACCTAACTGGACCGTTTGTCCCAGGTACACATAATCGTCTACAACTTCGAGTGAAGTCTCTGCTCTTGAGGAGTGGGCGTGACATGGGCATTCAACATGACCTTAGTAGCCTTCCGGAAGCTGTACTGAGGTCATCGAGCATTGTACTGAGGTCCTCCACGGTCTCAGCCATTACCACGATATCATCAGCAAACCGAAGGTGAGTGATGTACTCGCCATTGACGTTGATGCCTAGCCCTTTTCAGTCCAGAACCTTGAAGACATCCTCCAGTGCAGCAGTGAACAGTTTCGGAGATATGACGTCTCCCTGTCTCACACCTTGCTGCAGGAGGATAGGTTTCGAGGCTTGGTCCTGAAGTCGGACTGACATGGTGGCGCTTTTGTAGAAACACTTCAACACCTCGATGTACCGATAGTCGATTTGGCACCGTTGGAGAGACTGCAGTACAGCCCAGGTCTCGATCGAATCGAAGGCTTTCTCGTAGTCCACAAACGCTAAACAGAGAGGCAGGTTATACTCTTCGGTCTTCTGTATAACTTGCCGCAGCGTATGTATGTGGTCCACGGTGCTAAAGCCTTTTCGGAAACCGGCTTGTTCGGGTGGCTGGAAATCGTCAAACCTGCGCGCGAGACGATTCGTGATGACTCTAGAAAACAACTCGTAGACATGGCTTAAATGTGAGATGGGCCTATAATTCTTCAACCGGGCATTGTCACCCTTTTTGAAGAAGAGTACCACCACACCCCTGCACCATGCCTGTGGCGTTTTTCCCTCAAGTAAGACGGAATTAAATAGCTTCTGAAGGGCCTTAAGTACCGGTTTTCCACCCGCCTTCAGGAGTTCGGCCGTAATTCCGTCATCACCCGGTGCCTTGTTGTTTTTGAGCTGCTTCAGAGCCATCCTAATCTCGTACAGGCTGACGTCCGGGATGTATTTATTGGAACGTTTGTAAACGAATACAATGTTGTCATCTGTCTGTGTATGTGTCATTTGAGTTTGACGTTTGATTTTTTTTCTCTCTGGTAATGGCCGTCCAACTCATGTCCAACTAGATATATGTATCCGTGCTTTCTTTACATTAAATAAACTTTAATCATACTATTGCATTATTGTATCGTCCCAAAACCATCAGGTTATGGGCCCAGTCTATTTGCCGTAAACTGCGACGTAATTATTTCAACGTATTACGCACGAAAAATAAGATTCATCGTGGGTTGGTTTTTCTATGGCGACCACACCGTTCGAAACAATTACCATGGCTTCGATGGGACTGCAGATCGAGAAGCTGCGAGGTATCGAAGATTACAACCAGTGGAAGTTCATGTTAAAAAACGTCCTTATGCACGAAGACCTATATGACTGCATAAAAACCGGAAAAGGGAACGAAGACCCGAAGAAAAATCAAAAGGCGTTGGCCAAAATTTGCTTGTCGGTCGGTCCGTCCGCGTTGCCACATATTCGTAACGCGAAGACGGCTTACGAAGCATGGAATAGCTTGCAACGCGCTTACGAAGACAAAGGTTTGTGCAGGAGACTAGGGTTGCTAAGAACGCTATTTGGTGTGCGGCTGAGTGAGGCGGAGAGCATGCAGAGCTACCTAAGTAAAATAACTGAGCTTGGGCAACAGCTTACAGACATTGGGAATGCGTTTGATGATGAGTTTTTAGCTGTAATCATATTGAGCGGCTTAACCCCGGACTTTGACCCCCTTATCATGGCTTTGGAAAATGCAAATACGAAGTTGACAAGCGATTTGGTAAAGTCTAAGCTCTTACTAGAGCAGCAGCGACGTGATGGTAAGCGTGATGATCATCCAGAGCTCAATGCGTTGGGAGTAAAGAAACCTCCAAAGTGTTTTCGCTGCAAGAAAAGTGGTCACATTAAGAAAGATTGCCCAAAGAAAGTTGAAAGCAGCAAACCGAAGAGGACACCCAAGGAAGAAAAGTCATTGTTAACTGCGTTATCTGTGAAGCTGCAGAGTGATGTCTGGTATGTGGATAGCGGGGCTACCAACCACATGACCAACAACAAGGAGAAGATGCAGGACTTTCAGTGTACTAAATCGCTTGAAGTTAACGTGGCAAATGGTGAAAAAGTCAGGACTGAAGGACTTGGAAGTGTGCAAGTGAAGTTAAAGAAGGGTTTAAAGACAATAAGTAATGTATACTATATTCCTAAACTTTCTTCAAATTTATTATCAGTTAGTGAGTTGAATAGGAAAGGTTTTAGTGTAATTTTTAATAAACAAGGATGCAAAATCTTGGATGGCAATGAGGTCATAGCTACAGGTACATGCTACAGTGGTGTGTATCAACTAGACATTGTACATGATGTGAGTTGTAAGATAAGATCTGAGAGTGCCATGAACTTAGTCTGTGAACAGGTCAGAACTGAGGAGTTGCCACTGCACGGTGAAAACATGACTGCTTTAGTGTCTGCCGGGGGTTCTATTTCACATGAGGTTTGGCATAAGAGCCAAAACCACGCTGGCAGCTGCATGGTGTCATACTATTGCATTATTGTATCGTCCCAAAACCATCAGTATTCGGTACAAATGATAAATGATGTTTATTTTGCAAGTAGGTTTTTACAAACTCTTTTACACGTATTTTTTTTTTAACTAGATGGGACCGATGTTTCGTACCTGACTACTCTGAGAAGAAACAGCCGAAACAAACTCGGAGGTCTCTTTTGAAGTCCAGACATAATCTTGCTCAATTCACATAAGGACTATGCAGATTAGTGTCTGAGATGGTCTTTTAAAGAAAGAACCACACAGATTTGAGTGGACCTGTCCAGTCAGTGCAAGCATTTGTCAGTTATCGTGTAGCTCGACTTATTAACTCAAGGAGCTCAACAAAACGACGAACAATACCAAAGAAAGGACATTTGGGTAGGTCGCTTAAAGTACTCAAACTGCCAGACAGTTGTGGGAAAAAATCAAACAAAAAAAAATGTGACCCACATGGTCCCCACATTCACAATAATCAAATAAACTTAATAACAAGTTCTTTTCAAAATGAATGTAAATAAAAAACACAAAAATCATTAAATGTCACAATGATAATAAAAAGTAAAATACTTAATGAAATAAGTATTCATGTCAAATCAGTAAATGTCACATAAAATAATAAAAAATATATAAAGTAAAAAAAAAATAATACACATGTCAAATCATTCAATGTCAGAGTGTTTAGAAGAAAGGAATCAACAATAAACAAGCGAAGTCCGAAATTTCGCCATTCACTGAGCAAATTTAATTGGAGCAGCTTAATCCCAAGCCTTTTTATCTTCGAGATAGTGATTAACATGATAGTAGGCTTTCAGGCATAACTTCCGTTTTTATGAACGATTTGAATTTATTTAGGGTTAGCGCTTGAATATGGCTCGGAAGTTTATTGTAAAAACGTATGTCATTGGCATCTAAAGGTACCCCCTATTTTTTTGAGCCTCGTTGCAGGAACATGAAATTTGTGTTTGTTTCTCGTATTTATGTTGTGGATATCACTGTATTTTTAAACAAATTAATATTTTTGTATGCGTACAAAAGGTTTTCATAAATAAACTGAGAGGGCACAGTAAGAATATTAATCTCTTTAAATTTTTCTCTGAGGGAGTATCTGGGTCTTAATTTATAAATTGAACGAATTGCCCTTTTTTGCAAAACAAATATTGTCTGAATATCGGCGGCATTACCCCACAAGAGAATACCGTACGACATCACGCTATGGAAATAACTAAAGTAAACTAAACGGGCTGTCTCTAAATCAATTAAATCACGAATTCGAATATCGTAAACTTAATACATTTAGTTTTTTTCTCATTTAGGAGTAGATTATTAACATTAAACCAATTAACGACTTTTGCCAGGGCGCTATTAACATCATCCGTAACTAACTGCTGACGTTTGAGTTTAAATAAAAGAGAAGTGTCGTCTGCAAACAATACTATGTCATGATTATCCATTATGAGGTAAGGTAAGTCATTTATATAAATAAGAAACAAAAATGGACCAAGAATTGAGCCCTGGGGTACCCCCATTCTTACTACGGATCCGGGAGATCTTTTCCCGTTAACATCAACTCTCTGAATCCTATCACTCAAATATGAAATAAGAAGATCCAAAGAGGTGTTACGGATTCCGTAGTGGTGTAGTTTCCTGATTAATGTATGACTATGCTTCTACAGAAAATTTACTTAAACCTGTGTCTTAACACTCACGCATAAACACTAAACATTTACATTCTCACATTCGCACACACATATTTACACACACATCTACTCACGCATTGCATCAATCCACTCTCATCACTCCATTTCCACTTTCATCCTTTTGATTTTAAATTTTGTTTTCGTGTATGTAAGTACCTACCTACATAAGAACATCTTAACCCACTTTTTTGTACAAACATATTTTTATTTTTTTATTATGCCTGCAAGCATAATTTATATAATTTTATTTTTTGTTTGTTTATGTTTGGTCTGTACCTAGTACTACTTTTGAACCAAAATGTTCCACAAGTTATTTTTATTAATATGTCAATTGCATATTTTATTTTACGTATGGTTATTGTAAAATTTCAAATAATTAATTTTAAGTACCTACTTCAACTTTAACTCTAGAATCTTGACTTATTGTTTTTGCTAAAATTAAAATGTTATATTATATAAGGCGGAGAGGTGATCTGTACCTCAGGATTGTCCTACTTCAGACACCTTTCTCTATTTAAGTTTGTGCATAATACTAGTGCCTGTAATTTTTGATGTCGAGATAAATAAAGATTTATGATTATGATTATGATTATGTTTCATGAAGAACGCAATCGAAAGCTTTAGATAAATCGCAAAAAATACCCAAAACGTCGCATTTTTCCTACCAGGCTTTATAAATGTGTCCTAAAAGTCGGCAACAGTAGTTGAACGACCCCTTGTAAAACCGAACTGTTTTTTTATGTAATAACTTATGTTTATTGAAAAAACTGCATTTGTGCCAAAATTAATTTTTACTAAAGGTGGGTAGTACTGAAATGGGTCTATAATTAGTGGGGTCTGATGTACTACCCGATTTAAACAATGGTATTATTTTACTATATTTCATTAGATCAGGAAACTCATCACGGTCAATACAATCGTTAAATATTACAGCTAATGAAGGAGCTACAATGTTTATAATGGATTTAGCAACGTCCACAGAATGACCCCATAGGTATAGTGTCGGGTCAGTCTAGCTCTTGGGTCGTTTACTAGATTTACGACGGGTTTACTGGTGAACGTGTACAACTGTCCATAGAAGATCTCGATCTCCCTCAGAAGCTCCGGATTGGCGGATAAGATCCTACCATCGTCGGTCTTCAGTCAGCTCAGAGATCTGGCTATTGCCAGATCTCTTGCAAATACCTTGGAGCCTTTATTCCGCTCAATCGCGTCTTTGATTCGCTCGGTATTAAAGCGGCGGAGGTCGCTCTTCAAGGATTTAGAGATCCGTCTATTGAGCTGCCGGTTTTTACACGCCTCGTCTGAAGACTGCAGGATCATCTCACGCCGCTCCTTCTTGAGCTTGAGAGTGTGATCGGAGAGCCTCTTGTTCTGATCTGTACGACGCGCCTTAAAGAACTTAGACCCGGTCGTATGGACAGTTCCCATGAACCCATCGTTGTATTCGTCCACTGAGTTTCCTAGGCACTCGAAACGGTTCTGGAGTTCAAGCTGAAAGCTCTCGGGGTTTTGGATTTGGATCTGTGCTGGACGGAGCGTAGACTTCATCAGTCGATACCTTTCAAGCTTGATATTGATGTTCAATGTGCCTCTTACCATGCGGTGATCGCTCCCGGTTTTCACCGAATTGATCACAGAGACATCATTGAACATTTGCCTCTTGGTTGACATGATGAAGTCGATCTCATTTCTAGTTGCTTCATCGGGGCTCTGCCAGGTCCACTTCCTGTGCTCACGCTTTCTGAAGAAGGAGTTCATCATCTCCATAAAACTAGCCAGTTGGTGACCCCGGTGATTCCGACGTCCAACTCCAAATTGCCCCACCTGCAGCTCATCCCAATCTCGTTTGCCCAGTTTCGCGTTGAAGTCCCCCATGACAACTGTGAAGTGAGTTTTGGAACCATGCATGGCTTCAGAAATATCCTCATACATGGTCTCCACTTCGTCGTCGGGGTGTGCCGAGGTCGGGGCGTAGACCTGTATGACCTTCAGCGAATATCTTGAGGATATTCTGAGTATAAGGTACGCCACCCTGGTCGACACACTCTCGATCTTCACCACGTTGTTCACAAGGGACTTGTGGACGATAAACCCAACACCACCCTGGGACTGCCGGTCACCCTCTTGGAAATAGAGCAGGTTGCCGGATTTCAGGATTATCGTGTCCTCCCCCTCTCTTCGGACTTCAGATAATCCCACAATACTCCATCGCAGCCTGCTCAATTCCTCTTCAAGTTCCGCTATCTTCTCGTCGGTCCGGAGTGTGCGCTTGTTATATGTTGCCTTGCCAGGTCCAGTCGTTGGTATTGGAAGCCGGATCCCTTCCGGAGATTCTTCACACCCCTTGCCACGCCGTAGCCTCGACCGCTGCCGTAGTCGAGGGTAGACGGGCTGCCGGGCACTAGGGGCCATTTCTTTGTTGCGCTATTCATGGGGGGTTTTGCCATACTCACCACGCTTGGCAGGCGGGTTGGCGATCGCAGTGAGTGCAGTTCTTACTTAAGACACAGAGAGCGCTGCTGCCCATTCTCTGGTAAGTCCCTTAGTCGCCTCTTACGACACCCACGGAAAGATATGGGATGGTGTTATTCTTTACGTCCGACACCACACGGACATATGGCCCTTTACAGCATGTAATTTAAATGAATATTTTCGAAGATATTACAGTTTTAAAATGCAGGGACATAGGCGACATAGCGGTCGCGGCGGTACATGCCGGGGAGCTGGTGGCGCGTACCTACATATAAATAGCGCGTAGATAAGAGATTCCAAATTTAGGTTCCTTAGGTTCCTTATAAGGTTTAGGGGCCTACACTAAGAAAGGATTTTTCAAAATTCACCCCCTAAGGGGTTGAAACGGGGTTCCAAAGTTTACATGGGGAAATAAGATTAGTTAGACTATTTTATTCCAAACTTAACAGGAGTACTCGCGATAAATGAGTAAATATTTGTTTCAGGTTTTTTTCAGAATTCAACTCCTAATGGAAAAATGGGGTGACAATGTCTCAAAATCAACTCATAACCCAAACCACTGGGTCTAGAGATTCTAAATTTAGCATGCGTAGGTTTCTTATGAGGTCTAAGGGTGATTGTGATGATGATGATTGTGATAATGATGATTGTGATAACGATGGTGGTGATTGTGATAATGATGATGATGACTGTGATCACGATGATAATGATTGTGATTACGATGATAATTATTGTGATAACAATGAAAGTGATTGTGATAGTGATGGTGATTGTGATAGCGATGGTGATTGTAATGATTATAATTGTGATGATTATGAAATTTGGCACATAGATAGTTTATCCCGCTGTCCGCTCAACAGAACTAGCCAACTGTACCACGGGCAAGGAATGATAACCTGAAATTAACATGTAGGATACTATTTAGCCCTTTAGTATGATCCCATGGGAAAGTTACAGAACTTCACGCGGGCGAAGCCGCGGGCAACAGCTAGTTTAATATAAATTAGTCCTTTTTTTTGTAAATATTTAGTTTTAATTATCGTTGCAGCTTTAATTCTTTTAAGCAATTTAATAATATAAACTCAAATATTTGAAAACAAACTGATACTTGTTTTGTGTTTATGTGGACTTGAACCACGGGGCCTCTGGATCTGCTTGATCCCAATCCCGTTATTATTTTGAGTCTAGTTACTTCGCTACGTCGATTGT
This sequence comes from Xestia xanthographa, assembly GCA_905147715.2. Lineage (NCBI taxonomy): Eukaryota > Metazoa > Arthropoda > Insecta > Lepidoptera > Noctuidae > Xestia > Xestia xanthographa. The sequence goes on along the minus strand of LR990659.1, from coordinate 14,625,920 downwards.
ACTGACATCTACCGGTTATCAAGTTAAATAAGTTGCCTTGCCAACGGTGAGTTGTTACCGTTTGGAAACGCTAGATGGCATGTGCAAAATTCTAAAACAAACAACAATAAATCATGAAACACATTTCATCTTATACAATACTGTGGTGTAGCACTACAAACTGCATTGAAGTTTAACTTTTGAATCCATTTTTTTTCTGCTAATAATGGAACGAAAATGTTATCTGTCAAAACGGTTTAGCAACAAGTGGCGCTGGTGTGCTACGCATTTTTCCGCAAGAGTGAACGAGAAGTCCTATTATTTTGATTCTCATGTGACAACATTTTCTGTTTGTCTGTACCTTTTGCGCTAGCTGTCAAAATATTTAGCGGAGACGAAACGCGAACACAGTTTTGTAAATTATCGCATAATAATCGCGCTTGCTAAACATTTTAATCAGCAATAATAATACACAAGCGTGCCTCCTGTAAACCTAGGTGTCTTGTTCAAATGATAAGTGCAACATAATGGGGTGTTTATCGTGGATCCGAGGTATGACGTCCAACCTTGCTGTCTATTTTACTTAGTTTTAGATATCTTCAGTGTTTCAATTAGCTAAACGATCTCGTTAATTGGTTTTTACCGACGTTTTTGAATAAGAGTTCTGTATAACAATGTTTCCCCTATTGCTTACGATGGTACATCGTGCGTATGACCTTTTCCTTGAGTTAATGTTATTAGAAGGCTGCGTACGTATTTGCATTACGACATGGTATCAGTTACATAGTCAACATATTTGGCGAGAAATAACATTACTTAGGTTAATAGTGGCTAGTCGACCTCCCTCGAAGATACGCCTCCCCTGAGGTGTGAAACTATTTATAGCTTCATGACTGAATCTTACTTTACGAAACATCAACTTTTGACATCATATATCACATATTTTATTGCCTGACTGACCTGTCGGTAATAATTAGTTCCTAGCTTCTAATATTACCTACTAAGTCCTTATCATAAGGAAATGTTGGTAGCTGAAACCTAAAATACCCAATTATACAGTTGGTAAACTATACATTTTCCTCATGTAGCATGAATGGTAATAACACAACCACAACTTATGATTACAGGGTTAAAAATGCCGTTTCCTTTCAAAGATAAGGAACTGAACAAAATAGCGGCCCTGTTCAATGTCTCCACGTTTCTCCTGACATGTGCTGCATTGGTTCAGCCCAGCTGGTTCAGGATTAAGGGTCTGCACTGTGCACAAAGCCTCTCTTTAGCACAATTCTTCTCCTTTGATAATGATGATGACGATGACCAAGAACAGTACACTATACGCCAGAGTAATGAATATGATCCTATCCATAGAACTGACTTTAATGGTAAGTTTTACATAGATAATACAAATTCAAATCTACTACAGATACCGGCACTGTTCTTGAGCGCTCGGCGGAAGAGTGGGGATCGCTTTGCGCATCGTGCACCTATACGCGCCCCACTTCATACCACCAAAGGGACCCAATAACTCACTTTTGCGCAGGTGAAGGTCAGCGCTCAAGAATCGTGCCGATGATTGTATCAAGCAAGACAAAAAATAACTAAGTTTACACACTGTATAGCCAAGTACTGTGCGTGCCACAAAAGATGAGACCTGTCACACTACTTGTATACACGTTAATTGTGTAACAAAATAATTCTTTTGACATATAGGTGTACATGTCGTAAAGCATCTTCCTACTTTGTCTTCTTAATGTTTTACTTCGAGGCATAATCAAGATTTCACAAAGTTTCACTTGTTTCAAGTGGTGTGTCAGGTCTCATCTTTCATGGCATGGATTGTAGTAATAATTCTATCCTAAGGTCAAAATTGCAGTAAATGATTGTATTGTTTACGTTCTAGAGGAGCTTGTGGCTAAATAATAACAGCCACTCGGGTTGATCTTTAGGTTAAGCCGTGCTTGCCTAGGTTGGTCTGTGGATGGGTGACCACCCTTACATACCGAGTTTCCTCTGTGCCTCGGAAGGCACCTTAAGCAGTTGGTCTCGGCTGTCATTTGTGATCTTTAACAGTCGTTACAGGTAGTCAATGGCCCAAAGGTTACCCAGCACTAACTGGGTTGTGGAGGTCAGATAGGCAGTCACTCCATGTAAAATACTGGTATTCAGCTGCATCCGATTAGCCTGGAAGCCGACGCCAATAAAACTTGGGAAAAGGCTGTGCAGATGATGATTGTATTGTCTACATTACTTATGCATATGAACATCTGTAACCATAAACAATAATGTTGCAGGTTTACCTCCATGCACAACACCAGAGACAATAACGCTGATGAGGGTACTAATATTATTATGCTTCATGGTGCTACTCTGCTCTTGTATCGGCACACTGATAAACCTCACAAGCCTAAACAGCAGGGCTATCAAGATGTTGAGAAGGAATGCTATACCAAGCATAATGTGTGTGTTTTGGGTCATAGCCATTGTTGGGGTATGTTACTATACAACTGTTGTGCTTGGTAATGCAAACAACAGTGACCCAAATACAATACAGGTGGACTACGAGTATGGTTTCTATACTATTACAGGAGCAGGTTAGTTGTTGGGTTCTTTCCTTAAATTGTGTTCTAGGAACAATTTATGTCTTAATGCCAAGAGCTTTTTAGGGTTCCGTACCCAAAGGGTAAAAACGGAACCCTATTACTAAGACTTCGCTGTCTGTCCGTCTTTCTGTCACCAGGCTGTATCTCATGAACCGTGACAGCTAGACAGTTGAAATTTTCACAGATGATGTATTTCTGTTGCCGCTATAACAACAAATACTAAATATAGTCAATGGTACGGAACCCTTCGTGTGCGAGTCCGACTCGCACTTGGCTGGTTTTTTAAATTAAATATAAATAATGTCACACCTGTAATCCCCGAAGGGATAAGCAGAGTTGTACCTAATAGTACACCCACATTTCGCCAGTTATGTTTAAGTCCCATGTAATAGAGGGCGAGCCTATTGCTATCAACAGGGCGCAAATCCAGACTCCATGGCTGCTACTGAGAAAATCCTGATGGAAAAACCCAATGAAACTTTACCCGACCTGGGAATTGAACCCAGGACTGCATTTTCAGCAGTTGCGCTTGCATCCACTAAACCAATGGGGGTAGTAAATTAAATATTGCCATGGATTATATTCTCTTTGATTCCAACATGACTCACCTTGCTAATTAAGTACATAACAGTACCTATTACTTACTGTAGATGAAACGATTAAGTACCATTTTATAAACTTGACATTGATAAGGCCATGGTTTTCAAGATTTCAAGGCTAGCTAGTGATTAAGTTTTCCTGTTAGTAAATTCTTAATAATCTGATATTTATTTTGTTAACAAGTGGCAGTATTACTCTTAGAATGATAATATTATAAAACAGATATGATTTAAATCATTACATAATAATGTTTATTGTTTGTAATCAGATTGTAGGCACTACAATGCTTATGTTTTATAACATTCTAGGTAACCAAGTGATTCAACAGTCTCATGGGATGTAATGTTAACAAACAATTTACATAATACCCATAATTATATTGCAGTGTAAATTGATTAACTAATAGTGTTATTATTGTAAAGATACATAATTATTTTGAATATTTCAGGTGCACTAGCCCTGTTAGCATCTGCAGCTAATTTATGGGGTGCTCCATTGTCAGGCGACGAGGATGTTCAAAGACGGAATTTAATGGAAGATTGGGATGGTTACGAGGCCCATAGTGTGGGGCCCACGCCAGCCGTGCCCACTCTGCCGCCGTACACGCCGAGCGCCGACTACATGCCCTCAATACACCCGTCCTACGCGCCGCCGGTGCTCGGCACACAACAATACTTCCCTTTCGACGACCTCTCGGTGCTTCCACCACCACCTCCCTATTCCCCTTGAGTTTTTAAAACTCGTCCAGTTTTGTCTCGAATCACCCAAATATTGATGTATTTTTAGTTATAATCGACAGTATTTATTATTTTAATTATAACAGCTTAATAAGTCCAATGCTGAAGGTTAGTTAAGACTTGTGAGTAGTGAGACGTATGGAACCTCTACCGCTGAAGGGAGAGGTACTAACAAGGAAATAATCTCAAGTGGTCTGTGCTAAGATAACAAATGTTTACATGGATTTCAGTGACTTACAAATCCAAAGTTGGTTAAACATATACTTTTTTATTTTAATTAATTTACATGTGATGAATGTTTTCTAAGGGCTGAGTTAAATTAACGCGTAGATAACCCTAAATAAAACTAATAATAAAACTCATATAACGCCTAAAATCTAAATGAAATTATTGTTTTATGTATGTATATATTGTGGTTGTGAGTTAATTAATGACTACTGTTCACTTCAACATGTGATTTGCCATTTTAGTGCCTATTCATGTCGTATTTCTCGAAATGCTTTAAGACTTATAATAATTGAAGTTCTGTTTATTATTTATAGCCTAACTAGGTGGTTAATTTGTAGAATAAGGACCGAGTAACTATGTGTAACAGTTATTTTTAAACAAAGTACCTATCATAATAATAATCACTGTTCAGTCTTCACACAGTTCCAACAAAATTCGATAATAAAAATAAATCGTTCTAGGGAACTAGGCGTAAATTTACGCCCAGAAATTTACTTGAAGAATGACTATGAAATGCCAAATTTAATTAAATCTCCATGTATTTATACCTATTTGGGACATTATCTCTTATCATTTGAAACTTTAACAAATACATAGATTATAATCTTTAAAACACTACAAGCATGCTTCAATTTTATCGTTTCGATAATGGGTCACTTACAACAAACCCCATTAGATCATTAATTTAAATCTCTATTGCTCTCTTAGTAATTGTGCTTTATTGAAATTGTAACTTTTTTCAAAAACTTGTTCGCTTTGTTACTAAATTCATACCTACATGTTTATTCTACTTATAATAAGTTTAATGACCCTCACCAATATGAAATAAAAGCAATCCATCACTAAATGCCTTGAATGTTATAGAATGGTAATGATGTCATTGTAATTTAATAAAATATTGTTAAATTAGATGGTAAATACTATAAATTATTTTTGCATTGTATAATATGTTGCAAAGTAAACTACAGACTAGAGCCAAACAGTTGTGTATTTTATGGACACGAGTCCATCATAATACATTGTAAGAAATGTCGAGAGATCTGTTTCATCATGAAGAAACAATAAAATGAGCTTTTTAGAGTCTAGTAATAAATAAATTGTGGTCCTGGCTATATCACAAAAACTAGATAAAATGTACCTAAATTTAAAATCTATGTACGAATAATAATAGTTAATAGAACTGGTAGCATACCCTGTATAATATTCATGTTACCAAAAATATAAGCATGTTATTAGTTTTATTGTTTGTTAATGTATAGATTCCTTATTTATAGGGGGTAAGAATAGTTATTCCCGGTATATCAACTGGGAAGTTTATTTTTACATTTGAAAAACAAGAGTAAAATTTTATTTTTGTGTAAGACCAATATGCAATACATATCTATAAATGAAATTGTCTTTTCTTATAAAGCATTCTTATGCGAAGACAGATAAATTCTACATTATAATTTTGGACATTACAACTAGAAAAAGAATAAAAAATACATACAATATAATTAAAAAAAAAGGATGGACTGTTTTATGCTCTTTATGCTTTAACTAAAAGGGTACAATACAATGTGACTGATTTAAAAGTATATTAATGATGATTAGATAACAGTTTCATGTCATGGTACTTTATTTATGGCAATAAATACAAGTATATCAGAATGGCAGTATTATCAAAGCACAAATGTTTATTCAACCTACAAACATGAACACTAAAATTACTTAAATAGTGATATAAAATTATTTTCAAATAGTTTCTAAATGAGCAAAAAAAGAGTCCTTTGTTATACTACTAAAGATATAATAGCAAAAGCACTCTATTCTAGCAGTTTCTGTGTGCATTTTCACAAAACCAATATGTCTACATAAAAATGGGTGGGTATACATCCTTTTTATAGATCTTTCAGTGCACTTAAATCAAAATGAGGTTGGAGCACTGCTCTGTCTACTATATTAATAGGTCTTCCTTGCTGTGGTTCTTTTGCAATTGGCATCTTCTGAATGAAGTCATTTGACAAGCCTTCATTGCCTATACTTATATGTGAAAAATTTCTCTGCAGTAAATCACTTTGAGAAGATGGAAGATTTAAATACTTGACTCTTTCTTTTTCTAAGTAATTAACTCTCTCCTTTAATGTCATGTTTTCATCTTTAAGTACTTCAGCTTGCAATACTAACTGCTCCACAAGTGAATGTAAGTTCTGATTCAATATCTGCAACTCTTCTATCACTGTTTCCTGTCCTTTTTCTGTCTTCTTGCCATCCACTACATCTGTTTTAATAACTGCGTCTTTCACTTGGCCTTGTTCAGTGTTTCTATTCAATAATGTGTATAACAAAGAATCTGTTTCATTTATTGTTCTATAAATAGCAACTTGGACTTTAGAGCTATCATTAGTTTGTAGACTATAGGAGGGATCTTTCCCCAAACCTTTGATATTGTCCATGGCTTTTTTCACTCTTTCGTATTGTTCTTTTTTGCTTTTGATGAGATCTTTTTGTTTGAGATGATAGCTGTGTTGCAACGTGATGGACTCGAGTGCGACTGATGACGTCGTAGATTTCATTGCGTCCAGTAATAATTCTGCAGCATTGTGATGGCACTGCATCGCCTCGTCATATCTATTGTTGATGAGGTGCGCCTCAGCGCGACGGTGTTGTTGATGGGCCTGTTAACAATTTATTATCACTGTAAAACCACACAAAATTCCTACATGATACAATATTTGAAGAAATCTTTTTTACCAAATTGAGGGGATGCGATTCCATTTTATTATTGCTATTTCATTAAAATCTACTCACTAAAATACTATTTATTTACTAATCTACTGACTGGCACCAGCATGTGTGTCAATGTCAATAAACTGTCAATGTTGTCAGTACCTGCGTTAAATTTTGACAGCTGTAAGTAAATTGCCATAACTAAATAAAGAAATTGCGGAATTGAACTCAACATATAGGTATCGTAAAATAGGGTGAATAGAAATCGCGGGGTGTATAGAAACAAATCTGAGAACTTGATCGTTCTAGTTGCTCTATAGTCTGTTAAAATATCTTTATTCCCACATTTAATAACACTGCAACATTTTTCCTTCATTCTGGCAACCCTAAAATTTACGTCAAGTCTAATGACAGAGAAAAAGGCTGTTGAACTGAACCATGACTGAACCTCTTACAGTGTTGCCAATCGCGGGGAAAATCCCCGATTTGCGGGAAATTGAGGGTTAGCGCGGGGAGATCGCGGGGAATGTCAAAAATCGGGTAATTTCGGGGAATCCAGGCCAATTTTTTCCGTGGGCTAAAATTATTTTATGTTTATTGGAAATATCTTGTGAACAGATTTTAGTATAACTCGTAAAAAGGTTGACTTTTTTAATTTCAATAATTTTCAATGTGACATACATCTTTTTATAAACAAAGTTACCTAGCAACCAATGTAGGCATACAACCTCTTTAACACCCCCACTGTATGCCTATACATTTTTTTAAATAGTCCTGCTTAACTTTAGTAAGTCCTTTTGTGGAGATATCAGCGGGCATCTCATCAGCGCCAATCTTCAGCTTAAATAGCCACTTGCATTTGACTACGTTCGCTCCTCTTGGGTGATCCTCCAGCACCCAGGTTCCGTTCTCGATGAGCGAGTCGTACTCTTGTAAACATAGAGTCGTACTCCTGCTTCATCACATCCAACCACAGGTCCTTATCTCCGCGGTCCCAGGACACAGGATCATGCAAGCTGAGAAAATTATATTCAAAATCTTCCTGTCTATTTGGAACTCTGGTCCTTTGAGGATATCGAGGCCCCTCTACAGCTGGTTCAGCTTCTCGTTCTTCGCTTCTGTCAGAATTGGATATGGAATCCAGATTCGACTACAACGTTTTCGGGTATGGTGGATGGTTGCTGGAGCTGGTACGCTCTGGCTTGGAACTTCCTCCTCAGTTTCCATAGCCCCGGTAGTCCCTCCTGTAATGGGGACTACGAAAAATTCTTCAAGAACATCCACCACCGGCATCTTAGTTAGCGATTTGTTTGGAGGTCCGAGAAAATCCATATTGTCCTTGGACTGATTTGGTAACCTCTCATCAAACACGGCATCCCGAGCAACAATAATCCGCCTTGGATTATTCTTAACATCAGCAAACTTAAACCCCTTTTGATCCTCACTATAGCCAAGAAATATAAGTTCTCGTGTTTTGGGATCAAACTTTTTGAGGCTTCCATCCTTAATAAGAACCTGTGCCTTTGAACCAAACACTTTCAAGTGCGAAAGGTCCACTGCCTTTCCGGTCCACACCTGTTCAGGGAAAATAGCCATAGTAAGCAAGCGGTTTTTCAGATAAATCGCCGTTAGAACTGCTTCACCCCAATATTTTATAAACATATATATATATATTTTATAAACATTTTTTTTTTTTTTATTGAGATTGCTTTCTGCTAGCATGCATCTTGCCTTTTCGACGATTGTCCGGATGGTTCTCGTCCTCCATTTTGCTGTGGAGTGTGCGCTATAGTTGTCTGATGTTGAATTCCACGATTTTTTAGGTGATCCTGGAATTCCTTACTGGTGTACTCGCCACCATTGTCGCTTCTTAACTTCTTTTCTTATGGCCCGTTTGATTTTCAACTAATGCCTGAAACTCACGAAACTTCCCGAAAACTTTTGATTTTTATTTCAGCAAATAGCCATAAACTTTCCTGCTATAGTCGTTAACGAATAGCAGTATGTATCTATTACCGCCCCATGACTCCACCTGAATGGGACCCGCAACGTCACTATGGACCAGTTCCAAAATCTGTGAAGCTCTATTAAATTTCCTTTTTGGAAACTTCTTCACGCATTGCTTGCCTTGACTGCATGGTACACAGGGGTTCATGCAGTTCCCAAGGTAATAAATAAGGCCCTTGACGATGTTCTTAAGTTTGTGCATTTCAGATTGGGATAAGTGGCCCAATCTCCTATGCCACAACTCAAAGTCTTCCTGACTTTCTCCTAAGAGAACCGTCGCCTCAGGGGCGGATCTTGGATTTGTGGGGCCCTGGGCTAATACTGCTTAGGGGCCCTACCCAATTACTCAACTAATTGCCATTTTGACAAGAAACTGTTTTCTGTAGTGAAAGAAAATAGGAAAACAAAATATTTTATTTATTTATTAAAACATTATTTATTGCAAAATAAATTGACAGGTTATAAATGGTTATGTTATCTAAATTATAAAGTAACCTTTCTGCATTTTTGTGCTGCAAATTCTTTTATTTGGTCATCGCACTGTAGGTCCTTTGTTAAATCGCAATTTATCGAAAGAACTGATAAATGATTTAGTCGATAGCTCGACATTGTTGTCCTGTATTATTTTGTTTTCTATATACGACATCTTGGAGAAAGAACACTCCGCTTCACAGCTAGTGATCGGCATCGTTAAAAAAATCTTTAAGATGGTATAGCAATTTGGGAAAACATCAACAAGTTTCTTTTCATAAATTAGGCAAAAAATTTCACTGCAAGAGGTGTAAGACTCTGTCTTAGACTGCAGTAAGTAAGATTTCAACTGAATGCACTCATTCACTAAATGTTCGTCTACGTCATTTGGATAATAATCAATAATATTACGTGCACTTTCCAGATCTATGTGTTCTTGATTTTTGTCTTGCAAATCCATTAAAATTTTTTTTTTTTTGCTATAGGTCTCATAGGCTTGGCTTCTATTATTTAAATCCATAATCATCTTATCCAACGAAACGTTAAGCGTGTCTCTTTTAAATTTTTCTGCGCCGTTTACTGAGACTTTATCTGTAGATTTATCTGAAAATTTTGAAGTAATGCGTCTCTTATTTATGTCACTGTAGTCTGTTCCCACACTAGTACTTAATTTTTTAGCTTTCTCTTCGTATTCCTTTAGCTTCTGATCTGATTGTTGCCTTATGTTTTTCACGAACTCTTTTAATGACACAATTAACTTATTGCCTTCACCAATGTCTAAACCAGGACTTTGTACTTTTTTATTAACTACATTAAATCTCTCCAAAATTTCTTCTGGCTTAAACTTTTTAACGTAAATTTTAGTTTTGTTTCACGATTTAACAGTTCCCACCTATGGGTCGAAGCAGAGAAGAAAACATATATTTGTTGCACTATTCCAAAAAAAAATAGAATTTCGGTTGCAACCTTCACGGATTCTTGACCAACTAGGTTAAGGGAATGCGCAGCACATGGCACGTAATCCGCGAATTTATTTTTTTCTTTTAGTAGTGCTTGTACACCATTGTAGATTCCGGCCATATTAGCAGCGTTGTCATATGACTGTCCCCTGCAATTATCCAGTAGTAGTCCATTTGTTTCCAAAAAGGCTTGTAGAATATTAAATAAATATAAGCCAGTATGACTACTAATTTTAATGAAAGATACACATCTTTCATACACTTTTCCCCGAAAACAGTATCGTAATACAATAGCAAGCTGGTTATCGTGAGACAGATCTGGGGTTGAATCCATCATAATTGAATAATACTTTGTGTCGTCGTTATTTATTTCAGTTATAATTTGTTTAATAATATCTGTTTACCCATAATTTCAATTATTTCCTCATATACTGTTTTTGATAAATATGATATTACAGGGTTTGGTCGCAGCTCTCGTTGTTCAATATGTTCACGTATGAATGGGTCGAATTCTGCCAATAGCTCTAGAGCACCCACAAAATTACCATTATGTGGAGAACCAAATACTTCCTCGGAACCTCTAAGTGCTAAGCCTCTTATACTCAAAAATTTTAGCACTGCAATAACCCGTTTTAAGACATTGTGATAATATTCTGTTTCTTTATTTAATTGCTCCTGAAGCTGCTTGTCTAAAACAGACTTATTTTCTTTTCGTGTCAACCACACTAACATTGAATTCTTATGTTCATTAGAATTTTCGTGATTTTCTAAACAAAATCCTATGTGTTTCCAATCAGAAAATCCGGTTGTGTATTGAGAAGGAGTTTTAGAAAAAAGTTTGCAAGTCAAACAAAAAACAGTACCAACCCTTTTTGAACAACATAACCAAGATCTTTCTAGTAATTGGCCATTTTTCATTTTTCTAGTGAAATACCTATTTGAAAAAGATCTGTTTTGTTCTTTATATTTCTTCATTGAAGCTGAATACATATTCTTCGGATCTTTATTTTGAAAGTCAGTCATTTCATGTGAGAGGACGAAATTAATAAAATCATTATTTAGGACATCTGGCCACAAGCCCACGTCAACATATTTCTCAAACTTAATATTTTCTAAATTTCTTTCCACCTCGGTATCGGTATTACCTTCCTTTTGCTGAACACCAATTTCGTTTTCAGAGGAACCAGAGGGTTGCTGGAAGTCAAGATATTGCACATTTTCATCGTTGGTATTTTTTTTCTGGTTTTCAAAATCTTGCATAATTTCATCACTTGTATTTTTTTCCTGGTTTTGCGATTTTTTGCTTCCTTCGGTTAGATTCTCTTCGTATAAAATACCTTCCTTTACGTTTTTTAATGGATTTATAGCTATTACATTCGCGTTCATATGTTCTGATTTAAAAAAAGTTTCAATTTTTGCGCATTTATTTCTTTCTTTTTCTCGACCAAACTGTAATTTTCTTTTTTCAGCTCCACTTTTATATTTTCTAGCAGACATATTGTAAAATAAGATATTTTTCTGAAAATAAACAAAGAACTGGATAGAACTTTTAATTTTAATACCTACTTTGTAATGAGTGTAGCAATTCACAAATTATCATTAAATATCGAACGAGTTCGATTAATTTAGTTTTGAAAACTAAAATAAAAATAAAAAGTCATGTTTTATAATTCTTTTTACTTACCTACTGCCTAATAAAAGCAGGAAGTCTAGTTATGCTGAATACTTTCAATTTTAGTAAATTAAAAGAAAGGTCCGGTCCTTATAACTTTTAAGTTATCTATCACTTAGTAAACTAAACACACGCACTAAACACATTTTTAACAATAACAAAGTCAATTCGTTAATATAGTCGACGATAGCAGAAGTGCGGAAAAATAACAAAATTGCGTCGGACAATAAGCGAAGGGAAGTCCCCAGTAATAGACAATACACGGAATACACCGACCGAAAACAAGCGACAGGGAATTCCCCGTTCCGTTTGACAGATGCGCACACGGGTTGATTGCAGTGTTGCCAACCTTATGATCGGATTTTTTTAAATTATAGATCATTTTTATTATTGACAATATCGTCTATTGGTTTCAGTTCGGTTGGGGGCCCTCTGTATTCGCGGGGCCCTGAGCTGCAGCCCAAAAAGCCTTTAAGTAGATCCGCCCCTGCGTCGCCTTGTTACTCCCCGAACCTAAAACATAGAGTCCGTTTTGTTTGCGTGGCGCTGTAAACAATACGTTCCAGATACATTGCCATCGAAAACTCTGCAACGATTTTTGTCAAACACTACAACCTTACCATTATCAGTGCACTTGCCAACAGACATCAAGTTGGTGACTAGTTCTGGAATCAACAACACATTATTCATTGTTAGTCCTAATGGACGTCCCTTGTGACGTACTATGGGGGTCTTTTCCGCCTGACCATTTTATTTTATTTTTCGCTTAAATCATGCGGAGGCGCCGAGCCACGCCCCCTTAAAGTTTGGGCCTATTAGGAAAGCGTCAACTTTAGCGCGCAAAATAACAATAACTTTCGATTGGCCTGCGTCGTCAGTGCGCTCGGCTGATTCGGTATCTTTTCATTCATTTTTTCTACACAAAGTCAACGGGGCGGGGCTGGAGAGCGTTTTTATGTTGCGAGTGCAAGCAAAAATGAGCTTAGTGGTGGTCAGGCGGGAGTGTCCTCGATAGTACGTCCAACTTCACAGTACCTTGCGACGTAGATACTATTTCGTCATTATTCGCGCAAGTAACAGCTTTCGAACTGCTTGCTATAGGTGTTAAAATAGACTTATTTGATGTCATGTGTGATGTCGCGCCACTGTCTACCACCCAGCAATTATCCCCACTAGCGGTAAGTAAAGTAACATAATCTGTAGAATCATCATCAATAATCCTGCCTACAGCCGCTAAATTGCTCTCAGTTTTACCTTGTTTGGCTTTGAAGAGCTTACATTGCCATTTAAAGTGACCTTTCTTTTTACAAAAAATGACAAACAATTTTCGTACGAGCGCTACCACTACCACTACCACCTGCAACATTAGCTAACACCGTATCGTCCTTATCATCATTCACTTGCTGTCGCTGACCTTCACGCAGAAGAGCCGCTATTACGTTCTCCGATGATAATTGCTTACCAGAATGTTCCACGGCCATCACCAAAGGGTCATAAGAATCCGTCAAACCAGCCAAGAGAATAACCGCGATGAATTCATCATTCAGTGCAGCTTGGATTGCCTCCAGGGCTTGATGCGTAGCTTGCACTTCATTGACGTAGGCATCCATATTTTGGAAATTATCCAGTTTCAATAAAAATAACTTCCGCAGCAAACCTAATCTTCTTAAAAGACCACAGTCAGCATATGCCTTTTTGGGCGCATTCCACGCTTGCCATGAGGTTTTGGCATTCTTGACAATGGTGATGCACTGTTCTGCGATTGACAGGCAAATCTTTGCCCTTGCCCTTTCGCCGCGTTTCCGGTCTTTAGGTTTGATAATAACGAAATTTTCACTCACACAGTCCCAGAGCCCCGCATCTATTAATAGCATTTCTATGCTGAAGGCCCAACTGCCATAATTATGTCGGCCTGTGAGCTTTTTGATCGCACTCGTTAGACTTTCCATCTTATATCTAGTCGAATTTACTATATCTATCTGCCCTACGCATTAACGAGGCACGGGCTGGGCCCATAAAACCCTTGCGTTTCTGACGTTCTGCGCCCAAACAACCTATTGGAAATATCTTGTGAACAGATTTTAGTAAAACTCGCAAAAGGTTGACTTTTTTAATTTCAATAATTTTCAATGTGACATACATCTTTTTATAAACAAAGTTACCTAGCAACCAATGTAGGCATACAACCTCTTTAAGGCTGATGCTCCAGGGTAGCCCGCGAAATTCAAATTTTCTTACGTTTTTGGCAAATTGCAGGCCAGTGCTAGGTTGTATGTTGATTAAAATATTGGACGCGATTGTAAGACGTATGTAGTTACAGAATTATAATCATCAAAACCATCAATACAACCCTCCAAGTTCATAAAGGTCGAGAAACGATTTTTTCAAGGTCAAAGTCATTGCTAGACCTTTATGAACTTGGAGGGTTGTATTGATGGTTTTGATGATTATAATTCTGTAACTACATACGTCTTACAATCGCGTCCAATATTTTAATCAACATACAACCTAGCACTGGCCTGCAATTTGCAAAAAACGTAAGAAAATTTGAATTTTGCGGGCTGTTGAAGCTTTCACCTTAACAGGGTAACTTACAACTAAAAAACTGTCATTCGAACACGATTTTGTGTTATTTTAATATACTATTCCAAATGAAATAAGGGCCAATAAAGATTTTATAAAAACTTATTTTCGTACATGTATTGCACTTCGTTTTGAGTAGTTTGTATGAAGTCTATAGATGTAAGAGTTAATTTTGTTACAAATTATAGTATTTTATTAAAGTTTTAGTAGTTTAAACAAATTCTGTATAAAACAGTATTTTTATTCCAAAAATATCATTTTGTGGATTATGTGGCAAATTAATTAAAAAGAACCGGGGAATTTCGGGGAGTTGGCAACACTGAGTCGGGGAATCGAGAATTTTTTATTGGCAGCACTATACATCTCGCCCGTCTGCTGCTACCTATTTATTAAGCTTAGTACATGTACATATAATATGTCTGTCTCCATGCTAGTACCCAGATAGCGTTTGCAAGCTCAGCTGTCTATGCCCGTTGGCCTCCATATCGGCAGTACGTGTTCTCATTTTTATCCTCAGTAAAAATCCTGAGTAGTTAGTTTATTGTTAAAAAAGGTTTCTCACGCTCCGAAAGACCGAAACCACAGTATACAAACTCAAGATGTTTGACATTGACGCGTTTATTCGTTCGTTTTCTACCAGAAATTTCTTTTTATAGTTCGATTTATTTACAAATTTAAATAAATATAGTGAATTGCCTCAATAATTCAGAAAAACTAAAATAATGAAAATTAATTAGAAATGAAAATAGCAATGAGGATTTTCTTTTTAGCTCTTCCCTAGTCGCTGGATAGATGGCGCCAGGAGTTAGTATGATAATGCACGGAACGGAACCTAAAAAAACTTATTTTAAAAAGCGCGAGAAAACTAGGTTATATTCGGAAGGATAGGCAAATGAAAGTGTCAGTCAACGAGAGTAAGTGACGTGACACAATGTTTTTTTTTCCAAGCGTTTTGGCTTTGGCACCAACTATCATAGTAAGTTCAACGCCATCTATAGAGTTCTTGGAAACTAAGTTTTTTTTTAATACCTCAAAAAGAAAACCTCTCATTATCAACAACTATTTAGGTTTCAGTAGCTTTGTAGACATCTAGTAGGTAGGTAAGTACGTCCTATGTGAATTAAAAGTTGTAAACAACAGAATCCAGTTACTAGATGGCGGCTCTAAAAACTTTGCTGAGTACGTGAAGGGAAGTTTCCCCCCCCCTGGTATTTTTGCTCTTTGGTTTGGTCGAGTACGCTATTCTGTGGTCGAGTTGAGCAGTTATATATGTCGCAGCCAATTCGTATAACACGCCGTTTTACATAATGACTAGCTGGATTGAAAAACGGCGCCGTTTTGTAATACGGCGTCCTCACGTTCAGCCGGATTACAATTCGGCTGAAATAAAGTACGCCGCATTGAATGAGCCCTTCGCATTCGTAAAAGCGGCGTAATTACGTGCCGCTGTTATACAAACGGGCGCATCGTCGATACGCCGCTTTGAAAGTTTTAGTTCCATTTATCGCCGCAAGTGGCGCTGCATGATCATAACAAGAAACATGGCGTCGCAATCGACAACGGTGTTACAATCAAATGGCCGCTTTTCCCGCTTTTCTGTTTTTTATTTTTTTTTACCTACATGTTGAGTATTACGTGGCAGGGGGTATCTTTAACGAACCACCAGATTTAGCAAAATGTAACGGCAAAAAAATCACTTTTGATTGCCCCAAAATTAATAAATTAAATAATAATAACAATCCCCATTTTATCGTAAAATTAGAACCAAAAATTTATTTATGACCACCAGAAATTGAACTGTTATGCTCTTGCATCCGAGTCGAGGGAGACCCGGGGCTCCTACTTCTGAATGGTTCATAAAAAAATAACCACTTCTAACCTAATCTATCCGTGTCGGGGTGCCCCAAGTCGGCCTAGGCAAAACTAGTTTGTCATCAACCACCTCATTAAAATTTGGTGTTCAATTTACTAAATTTGGTGATCAATTGATATTTTAGGTGATAGATGTTAGTGGTCACAAAGTTATTTTTGGTGGTCATTATATTTTCCCCCTTTTACATTACACATCCACTTTCTGTCACTAATGTCGTCGTCGCTAGCAAGACTTAGGACAATTTTAGTAGGTTATTTGAAGTATCGGAATTGCTGACAATTCGGCTGAACGTGAGGACGCCGTATTACATAACGGTGCCGTTTTTCAATCCGGCTTGCCATTATGTAAAACGGCGTGTTATACGAATTGGCTGCGACATACTTATATATTTATAAAATGTACTCTGTGGAGTTGAGTCATGTTTGTGTTCGAACCAAGAAGATGAACCATTTTTAAGCTTACCTACCTAACCGTCTTAACAATAATTACAATGGGAAAAGACATTCGTAATTTATCTAATTTGTGGAGAACAAAAACCAAGGAAATACTAAAACACTCGCGTTTGTCAAAGGCGAAGAAAATTCTATTGTATAAAATATTTTTGAGACCAATGTTGATTTTCGAGTGGTTCGAAGGGCGCGACGATGTGATGAAAAATCTAGAAATTCAAGCCCTAAGATGTATATTTCTTAGCACTCGTACGGATAGTCTGTACAAGCACTACACGGATTTAGATGTGACTAGATACATAAAGCTACAGGGAATTCGATGGAGACGCGCTACTGGATCTGATTTCGGAGCTCTACGGAGAATGCTTCAAGAACTGTCCAAAACAGGTGATCCTACACAGTATTTCACCGTAGCTGGCCGAGATCAGCGCATGCCGACCGAACGTCACCACAGACTTGGATGTTGTCGATGTCGACATTATTCATGATACCTAACTCGTATCATCGTCATCCTAGCACAACCTGTCCGGATTATGTGGCCTCTTAAGGGACTTGTATGATTTTTGCCCACAAGAAACACACGTTTATATAATTAAAAAAAAGTTTAGCAGACATTATTAAAATTATTGTTACCTGGGTACCTACATTCTTTCATTTTAAAAGTAGGTATACAATTTGAAGATGACAAATACGTTAGAATACGAACCTGAATAAACTCAAGCCGTTTTCCCATGATGGTACGAAGGAATTACGAAACGCCTGATAAGTACTTAGGTACCTACTACTATCCAAAATTAGGAACAGCTTCACTACCTTGTGTGTCTCTTGGCATGCTGTTGCTAATTAAAAAAATAAAACCTGACAAAATTGCATAATCCGTTTTTATTAATGTAGATATCAACCCTGATGATGATGTTGATGTTCCTATACAGTGAAGTCTGGGTAGGTAGTAGGTACCTGCTTTATTCAATCAACTTGTGAGCTTTCACTAAAGAAGTAAGAGCATAGGTACATTATAAGAGCTGCATTATGTTTGATTTTAGGCAATTATTTTATTATCTTGTCAATAGGTATTTCATTAAAGGTACCAAATCATCAGGTGTGGCCAATGCATGCAAACCAATGATTTTCAGCTACCATAGTTGTTCAGCGTCATCGTCTCTCACACATTAATAACTGTTGCGGTGAAAAGATCACCATCGGGCATCATCCATACTCCAAAGTAGTGTGAAGTAGTGAAGAACTCCCATAGGGGTCAAGACTGATATCTACACCATTTCTTGAATTGGCAGGTCAAGTACGTGTACGGCCGAAGTGTACACACGGAAGCCGACTGCGACATCTTCTTAGAGCTGTCTCTTCCTTCTTTAACAGCAATGACCAACATAGCCGTTCGTTCTTTACGTGATCCACAACATTGCATGTTCTGAATTTAGTATAAACGGTCCTGATGTTTGGTTTTAGTCTTTTAGGATGCCTTTGAGGATATTTCGATTTATAGATTTCTAATAAGAGTGCTATTTCAAAGCGTTGTAGTTTAGAAGCAGCGTAGTTGTTTAAAACCCAAAGCTCGCAGCCATATGTGAGGATAGGTCTCACAAAGAATTTGTATAGTTGAAACTTAGAGTGGCAGCGGAGGTCAGGATTGCACAATACTTTCCAGAACCTTTGGCACCACAGCCTCGCGCATCTCAATCGTTCTGTTATTTCAAGAATCATTCGTTTTCTGGTAAGCTGCGGTATACCTAATCTGTTATTATTACGATTTGGCATTTTGGATAAAATTTTAAGCTCCTTCTACCTAGGAATTATACTTTTTCTGAAAAATAACGGTTACTTTAGATAAAAAACAGACAATAAAAATAAAAAATAAACTGTCAGGTGCCATAGTATTAAACCACATTGACTTGAGAAGTAGAAAACATTGACTTGAGGTATTAAAGTAGTCTATGGATAAACCCACAGAACCGATAAAGAGCTAAACCAACAGACAAAAACCAAGAAAGTGACGTTATACTACCATAAAAGTTTTTAATTAAGCTCAATTTTTAGTAGCCTTGTAAATACATAGTAGTGTTACGAGCTGGGTATGAGATAAATTAATTACTACCGACGAAACAACTGAATAACTTGTATTTGCATGTGTCTTTAATTTGTATGTTAAGAATTATTCAAAGTTATATAAAAAAGTTTGTTTTATAGCAAAGTCACGTTACTTGAGTTCAACAATTAAAAATAGTAGTAATGTAATTAAAATGAGATGGAACATTATTAATAGCGAAACGGGAAGCTTGCAACCGAAATAGTGACTACAGCCTTGCTATTGGCGATAATATTTTAAATTCAGATACGCAAATTGCCACAGCCTTTGAAAATTTCTTTGCAGATATTCCCGTATCGACTGCTAAATCGCTAAACTCGTCACCTGCTGCTGCCGAGTCTTTACTAAGAGAAAACGTTTCAGTCTGTGATTCCGAATTTAATTTCAATATGTCACCTGTATAATTAAAACTTTTCACACCTTAAATGTTAAAAAGACCGCCGATCGATGGGGTAATTCTGTGGACGTTGCTAAATCCATTATAAACATTGTAGCTCCTTCATTAGCTGTAATATTTAACGATTGTATTGACCGTGGTGAGTTTCCTGATCTAATGAAATATAGTAAAATAATGCCATTGTTTAAATCGGGTAGTACATCAGACCCCACTAATTAGAGACCCATTTCAGTACTACCCAACTTTAGTATATTTAAAAAAAAAAATGTTTGGCACAAATGTAAAGTTTTTAAGATAATACATAAAAAACAGTTCGGTTTTACAAGGGGTCGTTCAACTCTGATGGGTGGGTGGCTGGGTGTTGAACTTTTAGGACACATTTATAATGCCTGGGAGTACAAATGCGACGCTTTGGGTATTTTTTGCGATTTATCTAAAGCTTTCGATTGCGTTCTTCATCATCTGCCTAGCCTTTTCCCAACTATATTGGGGTCGGCTTCCAGTTTTACCGGATGCAGCTGAATATCAGTATTTTACATGGAGCGACTGCCTATCTGACCTCCACAACCCAGTTAGTACCGGGTAATACGATACCCTTTGGTAAGACTGGTTGTAAGACTTTTGGGGCCTCTGACTACCTAACGACTTTCGATTGCGTTCTTCATAAAACATTAATCAGGAAACTACACCACTACGGAATCCGTAACGCCTCTCTGGATCTTCTTATTTCATATTTGAGTGATAAGATTCAGAGAGTTGATGTTAACGGGAAAAGATCTCCCGGATCCGTAGTAAGAATGGGGGTACCCCAGGGCTCTGTTCTTGGTCCATTTTTGTTTCATAAATAAATAAATAAATGACTTACCTTACCTCATAAAGGATAATCAAGACATAGTATTGTTTGCAGACGACACTTCTCTTTTATTTAAACTCAAACGTCAGCAGTTAGTTACGGATGATGTTAATAGCGCCCTGGCAAAAGTCGTTAATTGGTTTAATGTTAATAATCTACTCCTAAACGAGAAAAAAAAACTAAATGTATTAAGTTTACGATACCCCATGTAATACAAGTGGAAACTACTGTACTAATTAAGGATGAAGTGTTGAAACCGGAAGACAGCACAGTATTTTTAGGCATAACTTTGGATGCCAAGCTTCAGTGGGGCCCGCATATAGACAAATTGTCGAAAAAACTTAGCTCTGCAGCATACGCCGTTAGAAGAATTCGTGATTTAACTGATTTAGAGACAGCCCATTTAGTTTACTTTAGTTATTTCCATAGCGTGATGTCGTACGGTATTCTCTTGGGGGGCAATGCCGCCGATTTTCAGACAATATTTGTTTTGCAAAAAAGGTCACTTCGTTCAATTTATAAATTAAGACCCAGATACTCCCTCAGAGAAAAATTTAAAGAGATTAATATTCTTAGCCCTCTCGGTTTATTTATGAAATCCTTTTGTACACACACAATAATATTAATTTGTTCCATCCACAGTGACATCCACAACATAAATACGAGGAACAAACACAAATTTGTTGTCCCTGCAACGAGGCTCAAAAAAATAGGGGGTACGTTCCGATGCCAATGTATACGTTTTACAATAAACTTCCGAGCCATATTCAAGCACTAAGCCTAAATAAATTCAAATCGTTCATAAAACGGAAGTTATGCCTGAAAGCCTACTATCATATCATGTTAATCACTATCTCGAAGATCAAAAGGCTTGGGATTAAGCTGCTCCAATTAAATTTGCTCTGTGAAAGGCGAAATTTCGGACTTCGCTTGTTTATTGTTGATTCCTTTCTTTTATACACTCTGACATTGAATGATTTGACAATTGTATTTTATTATTTTTTACTTTATTTTTTTATTATTTTATGTGACATTTACTGATTTGACATGAATACTTATTTCATTAAGAATTTATTTTTTTATTATCATTGTGACATTTAATGATTTTTGTGATTTTATATAATAATGACACGTTTGTCACACACGTTGCTCGTTCCGAGCATCATTAGCCCCGTAGTATCGCGCCAATCGGTCTACATGGACAATCTTAGGTGCACCTCGTGGACCCTTCTGTATTCGGTAGCTGACATCGTTGATCCTAGTCATGACTCGATATGGTCCATCCCAATTTGCTTGCAATTTCGGAGACTTCCCTTTGCTCCTTACTGGGTTATGCAACCACACTAGTGAACTCTCGTCGAAACCCCTACTATTTGCCTTCCGGTCATAACGGGTCTTCATCTTCTCAGACATCTGTTGGCCGAATTGTCTCATATGGTCATAAACATCATTCAACTTGTTACGCAAGTCATTCACATAATCTGTTACACTACGTGGAGCATCAGGGGGAGTTCCAGTGATTAAATCTGCAGGCAACCGTAATTCCCTTCCAAAGTTCACGAAAGACGACTGTGACACCATCACAGTCGTACTTTCGTGGACTGCGCTGCGGTAGGACAGAAGAAATGGCTGTATGTGCTTGTCCCAATCCCTTTGTCTGCTTTCCATGACTTTTGCCAGATAACTTTCCAACGTTTGGTTGAATCGTTCCACCATTCCATCAGATTGTGGGTGGTAAGAGGTGGTTCTGGTTTTGTGGGTACCCATCAAGCGACAAGTCTCCTGAAATACTTGCGATTCGAAATTCCTTCCTTGATCGCTGTGTATTTCTAAGGGTACTCCAAAACGACAGAAGACTTCCTGAATCAATTTATCTGCGACAGTTGTAGCTTCTTGATTAGGAATGGCAAAGACTTCTGGCCACTTTGTGGAGTAATCCATGACCACCAGGAAGTACTTGTTT
The DNA here is from genome assembly GCA_905147715.2 of Xestia xanthographa. Taxonomy (NCBI): domain Eukaryota; kingdom Metazoa; phylum Arthropoda; class Insecta; order Lepidoptera; family Noctuidae; genus Xestia; species Xestia xanthographa. The sequence goes on along the minus strand of LR990659.1, from coordinate 14,603,739 downwards.
CCGCTCTCACTTTCTGGAAATGGTCCCGCAACGTCTAGTGCTATCCGTTCCCAAGGAGCTCCAACGTTGTAAACTTTTAATGCACCTCTGCTGCGTGTGTGGGGGACCCCACAGGACCTCACGGCTGCACAACTGGTAAATTTGCCACACCAGTCCTCCACATCATCTCGACAGTGGATCCAGTAAAAGCGTTCTCGAATTTTTAGTAACGTCCTTTTTACCCCCATATGTCCTCCTGAACATCCATCATGGTAGAGCCGTAAAAGATCCGGTACCTTAGCTTTAGGGACAACCATTTGTAGATGACAGCTGTCCCCTCGAGCGTTTTCCCATTTACGGCACAAGACTCCATCCTGGATCACCAAGCTGTTCCATTGCGCCCAATAACAGTCAGTCGAGACGCGCACGCGCTGTCACACGGACGCGTGAGACCAACCATGGCCTCCAAATTGTTAAAATGTTCGAGTTGTAATATAGTTATCAACGAGGTTCTAGCCTTTGTGAGTAATAAAATCGATGTGATGAACGAGGAGAGTATCAGTCAAATTTGTTTGAGTGCGTTTTCTGACGAGGACATTCACAGTGCCAAAAATCTTCTGTGCGAATCCCTACCTACGGAGAAGCGTAAGAAGATAAGGAAGAGAAATGGAAAGAAGATCCGTGAAATTGATGACATCATCTGCATGCTGAAGGAGTCCGATCCTGAGATCTTACCGGTTTTTGTGGCCCGCGATCTACACAAGCTCCCGCCGGTACTTTTTGATCATGTCGACGTTACTCGGATTTTAAAAGATTTGATGCGTATGCAGCAAGAGATGAATCAGATTAAAGAACAGTACCTCACTAAGGATAGCCTAGATACTGTTAAGTCTGAACTTGAAAACCTAAAAAGAGCATCTATAGTGAACAACTTTGGAAGTACCCCCCGTAATATTAATATGAAGAGAGGTGGCTTTTTACTGGATAGTCACGATGACTACTGCAGTGGTCCTAGGGGACTTACATACGTGGGAGCAGAACATGACGCTCCATGCAGGGAGTCCAGCGAAGCGCGATCAGAAACCAATTATCGGGATATCGCTCAAACCTTTCCTAAAAGTGAGGGTGTTCAGAAAATCTGCGGTGAGACTAACTTATTGAGCGAGAGCGGTAGTCGCCTTACGGCGGTGCCCGCGCCAGCGGCCGGTGACGCGCTCGAGTCGGTGACTCACGCGCAATCAGCTGCGATCGTCGTATCTAGCGAGGTGGGACACACGGCCATTTCGAACGTAAACAGTAACGTAAACGGTAATAAGAAGTCTTTAGCCGATGTTGTACGCGAAGGTGACTGGAAAATGCCCAAAGAAGACAAAGAATGGACCCTAGTACAGAGGAGACGTCTACGGAACCGCTTTGTTGCGAATAGAGAAAGGGCAGTTTTGAGCCCAGAAGCGAGTTTTAAAGCTGCGGACATAAGTATTCCTATTTACATATACAATGTTGCGAAGGGCGTGCCCGTGTGTGACATTCTGAGTTTTATTGCGAGTAAAACTGATGTTCCTGTTTATGTAGAAAAAATGCTTATGAAGACACCAAAATCATATGATGCGTTTAAAGTATTAGTACCGAAGCATCAATTAGAATCATTTCTGAATGATTATTTCTGGCCAGAAGGCGTCGCTTTGTTGACTTCAAGATTAGAAGTAATGGTATAAAGAGTGGGGAAAAAATTGTATGTGTGCAACCATCCTTATGAATAATTACGCCAAACTCGTTACATTTAACTGTAAAAATATTGTAAGATCAGTGGAATGTGTAAGAAAAATATGTGAAACAGCTGACATAATAGCACTTCAGGAAACGTGGCTGTTGCCGCATGATATTCCGTTCCTGGGCAGCATCAGCGATTATTTCGCGTTCACTGGCAAGTCTGCCGTGGACACTTCAGTCGGCGTGCTCCGCGGCCGTCCGTATGGCGGTGTGGCAGTGCTGTGGAGGAAGTCTGTGTTTCCCTCAGTGTCAGTGTTACAGTGTCGTAGTGATCGCATAGTAGCTATTAAGGTTGAGATACGTGAGCGTTCTATGCTAATTATATGTGTGTATATGCCCACGGACTCGAGAGACTACTTGATTGAGTTTACGGAGTGTTTAGGCGAAATAAATTCTATAATTGAAAATAGTGATGTGGAATCTGTGTATGTGTTGGGAGATTTCAACGCGCACCCGGGTGAGTTATTCGCTAATCAATTTTGTGCGGAACAGTCATGGGTGTGTGTTGATCTTGAGTTGTTACCTAATGATTCACACACTTTTGTTAGTGAGGCACACGGTTGTCGCCGGTGGCTCGATCACTGTGTGGTTTCGAGCGCCGCGCGCGCAACTATTGATCACGTGACTATATTGTATGATACATACTGGTCTGATCACTATCCTATGCAGTTAACTTGTAATTTAAATTTAATAAAACCTAAAGTTGTAACAAATAGTGTTTGTAAAAATAAAGTAGTTTGGGGAGAGAGGCAGGCTTGTCAAATTGAAACCTATCATAATTTTTGTCATAATAAGTTAAGGGATATTGACTTTCCAGCGGATTTTGTGACTTGTGCTGATAAAATGTGTAACTGTACAAACCATAAATCATTAATTAATGATATGTATAAAAGTATAGTGCGTGTACTGGCTGAGGGCGCGGAATATTCATGTAGTGCGGCTTCAAATCCCGGTAGGGGTAAACACATAATAGGCTGGAACAAACACGTGAGAGAGGCTCACGGTAAGGCTCGGCAATGTTATCGGAATTGGCTATTGTATGGGAAACCTAGCTCTTGATGGTTATACAATGAAATGGCAGAGTCTAGGCGATTATTTAAGGTAAAATTGAAATGGTGTCAAAATAACGAACAAAAGATTAAAATGGATATAATAGCACAACACCATTCCGATAATAATTTTTCAAAATTTTGGAAATCTGCGAATAAGTTAAATCTGAAGTCGAGCCGGCCCGTGAGCTTTGAGGGTGTTCACGACCCGGATGACATCGCGAGATTGTTTCAGCAGCACTTCAGGGTTGAACCGGTTTTGAGGCCTGCACAGTCTGACCTGTTGTCGGTGTCCGGTGCTGAGGCGGCATCTGGAGATATCAATGTGAGGTTCACTGCAAAGGATATAGCTATGGTCATAAAATCTATGAAAAGAGGAAAGTCACCAGGACATGATAGCCTCAGCATTGAGCACCTGCGGCATGCTGGGGTACACTTGCCTAGGGTTCTAGCTTTGTTATTTAACCTGTGTGTTAGCCACTCCTACTTACCTGACGATCTCATGTTTACTGTTGTTGTCCCAATAGTAAAAAATAAGACCGGTGATGTCTCGGATAGATCCAATTACAGGCCTATCTCGTTAGCTACGGTTATAGCAAAAGTGATGGACGGTCTGCTTGACGGCCATTTAACTAACCATATAAAATTGCACGACGGTCAGTTCGGTTTCCGGACTGGTCTGTCCACGGAAAGTGCGATCCTGTGCCTCAAGCAGACCGTGCACTACTACACTGCACGTAAGACGCCAGTATATGCGTGTTTCCTGGACCTGTCCCGGGCATTTGATATGGTCTCATACAACCAAATGTGGACAAAAATGCGTCGAGACACCAGTCTGCTCCCTGAGATTGTATCGATATTTGAGTACTGGTACAATAATCAGAAAAATGCTGTTAGGTGGGCGGAAAGTAGATCGGACGAGTACAGGTTAGAGTGTGGGGTGAGGCAGGGGGGGTTGACCTCACCGAAACTTTTTAATTTGTATATGGATCGCCTGGTTGGAGAACTGAGCAGTACAGGAATCGGATGTCATATAGATGGTGTTTCATCCACCAAGTTCTGAACGCACCTTTTTTGACGTTTGACAGATTACGTTTCGTTGTCTGTGGTGCGATGACGTTAGCTTGCCAGTGCAATTTTGGTTGAATAATGGTCGCTCCGTGCTTGTAATTTTTGGTACACGCTGTTCCGTGTAATTATTGGTTGAAAACTTTGAGTTATTTTTAATCCGATACCATCTTGATCGGTGTTTGATATTTTGTTGATAATTGAGTGAAAATTGAGAAATCTCGCCATTTTGGGTCTTGACCGCGAGTGATTTTTTTGGTTATGTCCGGCCTGTTTGTGTCATTTGAACGCCGGTAATTTCCTAAATTCAGTGCTGGACTATTATATCCCCGATTGGGTTAGCAAACCGGGATAAAACAAGTCTGAACAAGTTACCCCCAGTCACATTCGACCACGTCGACGTTACGAGCCTGTTGAAGGACATTGTTTCTTTGAAGGCAAGTCTGACTGATGTACAGAGGAAGTTGGAGACATCCCAGAACGCCGTTGCGGACCTGCGCTCAGAACTCGATGAGTTGCGCAACTCAGTGGCGTTAATTGGGTCACCGGCGGCGCGTGTAAGTAACGTAAATACGCGCCGAGGTGTCGGCTGCCTCGATACGTCAGTCACGAGTTTTGCGTCAGCAGTTTTGTCGCCGGCGCCGATTGCTGAGCCAGTGTTGAGCGCTACAAGTGTGCCTCGCTGCCCTGCCCCCGTCACAGCAGCTCCTCCCCGCAGCGCTGCCCGACCGATGCGACCATCGAACCCGGTGGTCACAACCCCTGCTCCCCCCGCAAAGCCCATGTCTTCAAAGGACACGGAACGGGCTGATGACGGCTTTATGACGGTGCAAAGGAGGAAGCGCCGTCAGAGTAGCTGTAAGAATCGCTGCGGCAAGGCTCCTATAGAGCCTAACTTGAAACTGCGTGCTGCGAAGCCGAATACCCCCGTGTATATTTCGCGTCTCCATTACACCACTGACGCGGAAGACATCGTGAAGTACGTGCGCCAAAGGCTGAATTACTCTCCGAGAGTGCAGTTGCTGGAGTCGCATCGCAACGTCAACTTTAAGGCGTTTGTGGTGCGCGTACCAACATGCTACCTGCATCAGGTGATGGAAGAAAGTTTTTGGCCACAAGATGTGGTATTTCGCCGCTTTCGCGGACAAGTGCCACCAGAACGCACAAAGACTTAGTGCAAATTAGTGATACTAACATAGTTTTAAGTTATATTTACTAATACAATTGTAATATAACGTATGTATACTTAGGTTAAGGTATTTATCTATGGGTCTTTGTTACCTGAAAATAAATGGATTATTATTATTATTATTATTATAAAATTCAGTTGAACATTCGTGAAGGGTGCCACGTGTGGGATCTGAGGGTTTGATCCTGGAGTCGACGGTGCGCGCTGTGAGCGTCCATGGAACCGTCGTAATCTCACGTAACTTCACATACACCACACAAACCACAGATATACTTACACCCCACCCAGATGAGACGTGACCAGGACTGCGTCACATCACCGGTACCAACGTGATGGGTAAGTGTAACTAATATTTGTTTTCCCCTTGTCGATTGGAAGAGTATTGTTTGATTAGGGCTCCGCGTAATCGCGGACATCGTGAGTCTGCTGGTGCAGTCTCACACAACTGGTAGCAGAGCGTGGTTGAATTGTTAAATTCACCACTTATATTGAATTATGAGTTAAAAGTATTGAGAAGTCTGATTTGTTGCCGTCGGCCTGACTCAAATTAAACATAGATTGTTTGACATAATATATTATGATATGTAGTGTCCCTTGTGGTTTGTACTTTAATTTGCTATTGTATAAACAAGGTATTGCTTGTACAGGGTCGGATTTGAACTTGTAATAATTCAAACTAAGTTTTATTATTTGGTTTAAATTGTAGTTGGGTCCGGGAAAATTATTCCTGTTGTTTATTTAATTGAATTTAATTTGTTTATTTGATATTTGTCCCAATGGCTTCATTGAAAGCTGTAAACCAAGCCATTGGTGGATTGACCTCACAGCTAAGATGGTTTGCCTCAGTTGCTGCGACCGCTGAGCGTCGAGACCTGGAAGAGGCCACGCTTGCCCGGTATGAGCAGTTGAACGCGAGATTGAGTGCGGTTGACACTTTGTTTGCTCGCTTCAATGAAGTGATTTTGGACTTGGACCTGGAAACATTGGGTCAAGCAGCCCGTGATAAGGTTGTTGCGGATTATGACCAGATGTTGGACCTGGGTGACATAATAAGTATGCGCGCCAGGGAAATTTTGAAGAGTCGGGACCCTGCCCAGGTCAAAACAGAGACCTCTGTTGTTGCAGGCCCTGGACTTTTGGGTAGACTGCCTACCCTGGAGCTGCTGCTACATTTTGACGGTCACTTGGACCATTGGTTAAGCTTCAGGAACCTATTTGACAGTTTGGTTGATGCGCGCTCTGACCTCCGACCGGCCCAGAAGTTGGCTTATTTGTTGTCAGCCCTAGGAGGTGAGGCTCGAGCCTTGGTGCAGCACTTGCCGGTGACCGACTCGGCCTATCCCACTGCTCTGGAACTTCTATCCCGACGGTACCAGAACAAACGTTGCCTGGCTGATGTCCATATTGACCAGATCTTGGGGTTGCCGGCCATCACCAGAATGTCAGCGTTGCGTGCTGACCTTTTGAATCCGTTGCTTGCAGCAACCAACGCCTTGAAACGATTGGAGTTGCCGGTGGACTATTGGTCCTATCTCTTGGTACACTTAGTGTTGCAGCGGCTTCCTTCAGATTTGAGGTCCCGTTTTGAGCAGAAGTATGGTGGGGATAGTGCCACCCATCTTCCCCCCTTTGAGGACCTCGTCAAATTTTTGGAGGATGAGTGTCGTTTCCTCGACAACGCCCGTGGTGCCACGGGGTCAAGCCAACCGCCCTCTCGGCCGAGGGCCCAGGGACGGACTAGGACTGTCGGGCCTGGTGATAGCCGCCCTGCCCCCCGTTTTGGTGGCACCCAGAGTAATCTTGTTTGCGGCTATTGTAAGGCCACGGGACATGGCGTACCAACTTGCGCGGCCTTCTTGGAGTTGCACGTGAGTGCCCGCCGCCGAGTTGCCAATGCACGCCGTCTGTGCTTTTCGTGTTTGGGGAATCATTTTCATCGGGATTGCCCCAACCCCCGCCCTTGTTCAATTTGTAGGGGCTCACATCTTGAAGTTTTGTGCGCCAACGCGAACCGCTCTGTCAGACCAGCCTCTGATGGGGGTTCGCGCAGGGGGGGGTATGATGGAGATGAGCACCGGGCTTCTCGCTCGCCGGATCAGAGTCGGGGAGGGGCCTGCAACTTTGACCGCCGCACTCCACCCCCCGCGCCAGTTGATCGGGAGCCGCGCGACCGCCGATTGACCTCCCCTCGTGAAGGCGACTATGCAGCTGCTGGTAGGCGACGTTGGCCAGACCAGCACCGCCTTCCCTCCCCTCCGTTGGCGGAACGTCCCCGTTTGGAGACGCGCCCCCCGCCACTCAGGCGTCAAGTGAGATATGCCCCTCCAGCGATGGCGCGCGGCTCGGGACATCGCGCGGATGAGGAGTTTGACTACTATCCTCATCGGGATAGACCCCAGCCTGGATGCGGCGATCGGTCGCCGCCCAGGCATTACTAGGAAATTGGCGCCTGTCCCGCTAACGTACCTCCCCAGATCGACACGGTTTTGTTGCCAACGGCATCGGTCAGGGTCTGGGGACCCACGGGGGACTCTGTTGTGGTCCGTGCCATTTTGGACACGGGAGCCCAGGGTTGCCTTTTGTCGTCTTGGTTAGCGGGTCGGGTGAGCCTGGATGTCCGTGCCTTTTCAGGCACGATTAATGGAATAGGCGAAACACCTATCCCGACTGTTGAGGGACAAACCTTATTTGGGCTCACTCCGGTGAGTTGTTTGGACCCTAAGTTTTTTCCTTCGGCCATTGTTCTGACGAGTATTTTGGGCTGTCATCCCCAACGTCAGCTGTCGCCTGATATTGTCCGGTTGACGTCAGGCCTGGATTTGGCTGACCGCCGGTTTGATTCCCCTAATACAACTCATTTGATATTGGGTTCCGATGTACTAGGGAGAATATTGTTGGGTAATATGAAAGTCTTGCAGCCGAACGGTTTGGTGGCTGTCTCGACCATCTTTGGCTTTGCGGTGATGGGCCCAGTGTTGAAGGCTCCCCCTCCACCTGAGCCTGATTTTGCGTTGGCGTGTGGCTCCGCTCTCTCTGACGCTGTTCAGAGGTTTTGGGAGGTTGAGGAGCCACCGCAAGTGGCCCGCTTGAACCCGGAACATGAGGAGTGCGAGTTGTTCTATCAGAACAACACAGGTCGACTCCGTTCCGGTCGGCTCGTAACACGGTTGCCTTTTGTTGCAGTTCGACCACCTCTCGGCGAGTCCAGACCTATAGCCGAGAAGAGATTGTTGGCGATGGAGCGCCGTATGGCCAGGGATCCGGTGCTGCGGCAGAAATATTTAGATTTCATGCGTGAGTACGCAGACTTGGGACACATGTCGGTGTCAAATTTGGATTGGCGCTCAGTTGAGCATTACTTTCTGCCGCATCACGCGGTCCTCAAGGCATCCACCGGTAAGCTGCGCACAGTGTTTGAGGGGTCTGCGCGGACTTCCTCTGGTGTCTCTTTGAATGATTGCTTGCACTCCGGCCCCAAATTGTTGAGGGACCTTTGTGATGTCATCACATCTTTTCGTCGTCATCAAGTAGTCTTTGTGGCTGACATCAAAATGATGTTCCGGCAAACGGTTATTCACCGGGATGACAGACGTTATCAGTTGATCCTGTGGCGAGAGAATCCCCGGGACCCCATGGTTGTTTATGAGCTCAACACGAATACGTACGGCCTTCGATCGAGCCCTTTTGTTGCTATTCGTTCGCTTTGGGAGCTCGCGGACCGAGAACGCTTGAGGTTCCCTCGGGCGTCCGCCATCTTGAAAACGGACTTGTATGTTGACGACGTCTGCACTGGGGCTTCCACGGTTGAGGAAGCTATCCTGTTGCGTGACGAGTTGGTTCAAATTTTGGATTCCGCTGGCTATGAGTTGCGTAAGTGGGTGTCCAACTCGCCAGCACTGTTGGAAGATGTGGAAGAGGATCATAAGCAGGATCCTCATTTGTTTGAAAATGCTGACAACCCTGCTATGTTGGCCGTTCTCGGCGTTCAGTACCGACCAGTCCAAGACACCTTTACGTATGATGTCGATTTGGAGTCACCACACACTTGGACTAAACGACTGGTATTGTCTACTGTCGCGAGAACCTTTGATCCGAATGGTTGGATATGCCCGGTATTGTTTTGGGCGAAATGTTTTCTCCAGCGTCTTTGGACCGCGCAACTTGGTTGGGATGAGCCACTTCGGGAAACCCTTTTGGAAGATTGGCTCCAATTTGTATCCGCACTTCCTGCGGTCAACGAGGTCGCGTTACCACGCGCTATCCTCCCCCCTGGGAACTATACTGCTACCCTTCATGGGTTTTGTGACGCATCTTCGCACGGTTATGCAGCTGTTGTTTATCTGCGCACCGTCAGCGCGACAGGCCAGGTGAAGTTGTCACTGATCATGGCCAAGAGCAAGGTGGCCCCCCTCCGGACGGCATTGACCATCCCTAAGCTAGAGTTGTCAGGGGCGGCGCTTCTTGTGCGTCTCTTGAATCACGTTGCTCAAACTTTAGGTGGATCTGTGAACATTCGGAATTCTTACGCCTGGACGGACAGTCAAATTGTTTTGTGCTGGTTGAAGACGTCCGTCCACTCCTTGGAGGTCTTTGTGGCGAACCGAGTGTCACAGATACAAAATTCCGAAACGCCTTTGATTTGGAGGCACGTGCCTGGAGACTTGAAGCCCGGCGACGTAGCCTCACGTGGGTGCATGGCCCCCCGCCTGATTGTGCACCCCCTTTGGTGGGGACCGGATTGGCTGACTCGCCCCGAGGATGATTGGCCTCGAACGCCAATTTTGATGTCGGATCCTTTGCCCGGGCTTAAGGTGCTCGCTGTTGGGACGAAGGACCCTCCATTTGATCCGGATATTTTGTTGAATCGATACAGCTCCCTCGACAAATTGTTGAACGTTACCTCGTGGATCAGGCGTTTTGGTCACAATGCTAGGAATCCAGGGGACAAGTGCCTGTCACCGGTTCTCTCTCCTCAAGAGCGACAGGAGTCACTCCTCCTGTGGGTTCGCTCTGTGCAGGCCGTACACTTTGAGAAGGAGATCGAGACCTTGAAGTCCGGTAGAGTTAAGTTGTCGGGAGCCGTTAGTAAGTTGAACCCCTTTTTGGATGAAACGGGTCTTTTGCGTGTTGGTGGACGGTTGAGGCACTCTAGCCTTCCTTATGGGGTCCGTCACCCCCTTTTGTTGCCCAAGGCGGGCCATTTGATTAAATTGTTGGTGACTGATCGTCACATTAAGAACTCGCACGCCGGTTGCAATGCGCTGTTGGCCATTCTGCAGCGAGAGTTTTGGATTTTGTCGGCTCGTCGTACCATTCGTAGCATCGTCTTCCGTTGCATACCGTGTTATCGGACTAAGGCCCCAACGATGCAGCCCCAGATGGGAGACTTGCCTGCTGATCGTGTCAATGAGGCGAGGCCCTTTGCAGGCGTAGGAACGGACTTTGCTGGTCCCTTTTCGATAAAGACGTCTACCCTTCGCAATAGTAAAATTGTCAAGGCTTATTTGTGCGTATTTGTCTGCCTGTCAACTAAGGCAGTGCACTTGGAGCTGGTATCCTCCCTCTCGACGGAGGCCTTTGTGGCAACTTTGGATAGATTTACGTCTCGCCGTGGGTTACCTTCTCTGATCAGGTCTGATTGCGGTACCAACTACAAGGGTACAAGTAACTATTTGAAGGAAATGTATGACTTTCTTAATGAGAGCCAGGTTGACATTGGTAACAAATTGGCCCGTCGAGGGGTCACTTGGTTGTTTGACCCGCCAGCCTGCCCCCATTGGGGGGGTATTTTTGAGGCCGCGGTGAAAGCAGCAAAGGGACTCTGGCGGAGATTGTTGGGAGACACCGTTCTCACCTTTGAGGAATTAGCTACGGTATTTTGTCGCATTGAAGCGGTACTAAATTCGCGTCCATTGTGCCCGCTCTCTTCGGACCCTAACGATTTGGAGGCTCTAACCCCGGGCCATTTCTTGATTGGACAGCCACTTGTCGCTCTGCCTGAGTACCCTTTTGTTGATGTGAGCCAAAATCGGCTATCGCGGTTTCAGTTGGTGCAACAGCTCACTCAGAGCTTTTGGAAGCGTTGGAGCTTAGAGTATCTGCACATCCTCCAGCAGCGCGTCAAGTGGACTGATAAAACTCATCCGCCCAAGATAGGAGACCTCGTCCTTATTAAGGATGCCAACCTTAAGCCTCTGTATTGGCGCCGGGGGCGCATTCTCAATTTGGTGGCTGGCACCGACGGGGTACCTCGTTTTGCTGAGGTTTCAGTGGATGGATCGGTTATGAAGAGAGCGGTCGCCACCTTGTCAAGACTGCCAATTGATTAGCGGACGGGACGGCCCGTCCGGGGGGGGTAGATGTTTCATCCACCAAGTTCTGAACGCACCTTTTTTGACGTTTGACAGATTACGTTTCGTTGTCTGTGGTGCGATGACGTTAGCTTGCCAGTGCAATTTTGGTTGAATAATGGTCGCTCCGTGCTTGTAATTTTTGGTACACGCTGTTCCGTGTAATTATTGGTTGAAAACTTTGAGTTATTGTTAATCCGATACCATCTTGATCGGTGTTTGATATTTTGTTGATAATTGAGTGAAAATTGAGAAATCTCGCCATTTTGGGTCTTGACCGCGAGTGATTTTTTTGGTTATGTCCGGCCTGTTTGTGTCATTTGAACGCCGGTAATTTCCTAAATTCAGTGCTGGACTATTATATCCCCGATTGGGTTAGCAAACCGGGATAAAATTCAGTTGGACATTCGTGAAGGGTGCCACGTGTGGGATCTGAGGGTTTGATCCTGGAGTCGACGGTGCGCGCTGTGAGCGTCCATGGAACCGTCGTAATCTCACGTAACTTCACATACACCACACAAACCACAGATATACTTACACCCCACCCAGATGAGACGTGACCAGGACTGCGTCACATCACCGGTACCAACGTGATGGGTAAGTGTAACTAATATTTGTTTTCCCCTTGTCGATTGGAAGAGTATTGTTTGATTAGGGCTCCGCGTAATCGCGGACATCGTGAGTCTGCTGGTGCAGTCTCACACAGATGGGATTTGCGTTAATAATATTAGCTACGCGGATGACATGGTGCTGCTCAGCCCTTCAATCGGCGCGTTGCGTAAGTTGCTTCGTATCTGTGAAAGGTATGCGGAGGCCCATGGGCTCAGATACAATGTGAAGAAAAGTGAGGTTATGGTTTTTAAAGCACCCAAAAAATATTTCTCAGACGTACCACCCGTCTCACTCTATGGTACACCTTTAATCAGAGTCACTCATTTCAAGTATCTGGGCCACTGGGTCACCGAAGACCTCAAAGATAACATGGATGTGGAGAGAGAGCGTAGGGCGTTGTGCATTCGCTGCAATATGTTGGCTCGCAGATTCGCTCGTTGCACAGAACAAGTGAAGGTCACACTATTTAGGGCATTCTGTCAGACCTTCTACACGTGCAGTTTGTGGGCTAAATACACGCAGGGGACGTACAACGCCCTGCGTGTACAGTATAATAACGCGTTCAGGGTGTTGATGGGGCTGCCGCGCTACTGTAGCGCGAGTGGCATGTTCGCAGAGGCGCACGTGGATGGCTTCCATGCCATCATGCGTAAGCGCTGCGCATCGATGCTGGCGCGGGTGCGCGGTAGCCCCAGCGCCATTCTGGCCGTGTGTGCCGGCCGCTGGGACTCGGTACTGATGGCACATTGGATGAGCCTGCACGCGAGATCAAGCGCCTGACTTCTTTGTACCTTTACTAACACTAGGCTAAGAACAATGTTACTAACTACTTTAGATTTGTATTGTTACTAACACTAGGTTAAGAACATTGTTACTAACAAATTTATGGACCAAGTCTGAATTAAATTTTATTATTATTATTATTATTAATAACTCTTCGTGATGGAACTCATCGCAGCCACATCACTCCACTTGGGTTTAGGAGCACCAGCTTTGATTCACTCGAAGATCGGTTTGATGTCCGAGTCATTTTGCTGAGCCTGCTGTATGGTTACCTTCCATTCATCGCTGAGATCCGTTCTTAGAATCCCCACGGGCACCATTTCCTTAGACTTCTGCCTGAACATTGGAACTGTGCTTCCAATGTTCAGGCAAAGGTCTTTTTGACAGTTCATCTGTTTTTCTGTAGTTTCTCCACTGTTGCTGGGCAGTCATTCTAGCCGCTTTTCCTTGCAGGGATTGGTCTTCCCTCGGTGTGCTTCGCTTAGGACATCTTGACCGAAGATGACCCCTTTCTCCACAATTGTAACACTTAGGGCTGTACCTTTGCGAACACTAAAGTACAGGTGATGCCACCACTTGCTTTGGAGAGCTTGACCAAAGATGATCCCTTTCTCTACCAGTGTAGCACCTAGGGCTGTAGCTAGCTAGCTAGTGTTGCGCACGGTCGCGTACAGGTGATGCCACAACCTCCCTGACTTGGTGTGTTCGATGATCTTGCCTCGCTGCCTCTACTTCCAAGGTATGGGCCAACGCCTCTTTCAGTGTCTCATGATGCCCAAGTTGCTCAGCGGCTCTAACTTCTAAGTCGCGTATCCCGTCGACGAACGCCTGTACCAAATTTCCACTAATAAGTGCAGGGACCGACTGGTATGCTTTCCGAACCAGCTTTTCAACTTCCAGGGCCCACTGCTGCAGGTTCTCGGCACTACGTTGTACACGATCCTTCAACTTAGCACGAAATACGTGCCGAGCGCCTTAAGAATGTTAAGAGCCTGGTCTCGGAGGCCCAAGGTGAGCGCGGTCATAGCTTGCGGTTTTGTCCATCCATTCGCCTTCATAACAGCTTCAAATTGAATTTTATAAGCCGACCACGAAGATGTTCCATCGAATGGAGGCACCTTAAAGCCCCGCGCTGAAGGTGCAGCAACCACTGAAGCCACGGTCACGTCACCAGTCTTCAGTTCTCCCAAAGCCTTCTTTACCCCAGTGATCTGAATTTCGGCCTCTGAGATGCGATTCTCGTGCTGGTGAACCTGCTCCTTCATTACCTTGAGATCTTTGCCAAAAGTTGCATGAAGATCCTTTATGAGGAGCATCTGTTCTTCTTGACGGCGAGCCTGCTCCTCCATATCTCGTTGCAACTGCTCCTGTAACTGGCGAGTCTGGTCCTCTTGACGGCGAGCCTGCTCCTCTTGACGGCAAGCCTGCTTCTCCTTATCTCGTTGCAACTGCTCCTGTAACTGGCGAGCCTGCTCCTCTTGACGGCAAGCCTGCTCCTCCTTATCTCGTCGCAGCTGCTCCTGTAACTGGCGCCCCTGTTCTTGTAGCAGCGCTATTAAAGCTGACAAGTCTGGCGCCACTGATGCTTGAAAAACTCCGAATGGGCCAGCGACTGGCTCTGACATAGGCTGAACACCACCCGGTGTCTGTGTCGGGGAATCTCCAAACCGCCTTTGGTCCATTTCCTGCTGTCGCTAGAATTCGCATAATTTATCCCTCACTTCTGGCACCAAATTGTTACGAGCTGGGTACGGGATAAATTAATTACTACCGATGAAACAACTGAATAACTTTAATAATCACAAAATAGTTCCAATTCAATCACAAGTACACTACTGATCACTATTCGCTTAGATATCGCACTTACTAGTTCACTTCGATTCGCTTCGTTGCGTAGCCAAAATCAAACTGACTCTCCCGCAAACATGTCCGCTATTTATAAATATGGTGACCAACCCTTCTAGAAAGATCCACGACTTACTCTAATTATTCTAGAAAATTACATAGTTGGTCATTTTCCTTTCACAACTTGTACAAAATAAAGAAGTAGGAACGGTCGAAATTACAATGACAATTTCTATATCTACATCATTCAAGAGACTCGTCCTACGTACCTACCTACTACTATCTACCTACTTATGTACTTGTAATTGTAGGTACGAGTACGACGTAACAGTAGGTAATAGAATAGTCTATCGTAGTCTTACAGTCATTACAGTTTCTTCAAGTAAGTATACCTAGAAACGTAAACGTAGCTAGGTAAACACTTACATAATGATGTTATTCCCTGTAACATCTAAGTCCGCTTGTTTTTGTAATAGCTGGCAGCAATGTTATCGGCTCCATTGTTAAAAAATTCTCCGTTTTAAACAAACCGTTGCTACAATCGCAACATCTAAACACAGCTCTTAATTACGCTGTTAAAAGGATACACATTCAGTTACTCTGAACTGTTCAAATCGACTAAACCTACTTTCAGAATGATTGACAAATGTCTAGCCATTGCGTCAATATTGAGAGTGGTAATAAGCGCGTCTTCTCAATGCACTACGACTGAAATCAAGACTCTTCTTGAAGGGTGTGATCGTCTTGTAGGGTTGAATGTGACCAGCGTCGGAGGCACCATGGTGAACGACCACAATTGCGATGTCCTCCTCCCGAAACAAGTCTTCCTTGAAGAACCGTTGTTCCAGTATAATTTAGCTGATTCAGTAATATGTTTTATATAATTAATTGTATCTTAAACTATAACGGACCATAAAATTAAGATAAAGTCTGAAATTTCCACAATTACTCCTAAGTATTTCTGTGTTTCTGTCTTATAGCTAAAAGAAAAACAACCCTGAAGAGACAGACGTTTCTATTCGGGAAAAGAAAACCATCTGACAAAAAACTGAAACCAGTGAACCAGTGTTTAATGTAAAACCGTAAAATAACTGGAGACTCAATTGAATTTTCTTAAATAATATATTTTAATTTGTTTTAGAAAAAGTTCTACACTTTAATCATGGTGGATCCAGATGCCCTACCACAGTTGGAAGGCGAATTTTATCTTCACATGGTCAAATCTAATATACCAGTAAGTAATATTATATAGTTATTAGCTTCTGCCAGCGGATTCGCCCGCGTGAAGTTTGTTGTCCTATGTGATTTTACTACCGGGATAAAAATCCTATGTGTTAAAAATCGGTTAAAAACTAGGTATGTAAAATTTCATCCAAATCCGTTCAGTAGATTTGCGTGAAAGAATAACAAAATACTATCCATACTCACAAACTTTCGCATTATAGGTAATATTATGAAGTTTAGTAAAGTTTCAGTCAATGCTAGGGAAAGAATAGTAGATAGATATAGAACAATGTTCGACGTGATTCTTGAAATTGGCTAAGGTAACTTTTTTATTTATGAACCGATTGACATGAAACAAAGAAATGTTAAGTGAAGCTTACCACAATATACACTCACAGGCACAAATTAACCGCCCACCTCTATGATTCCTCGCCCTGTTTGTTAACGTTAATTATGGCTTATCTTCTGTTTTATTTTTTGTCAAGTGGATACTTCTAGCAATAAATTAAACACTTACACCCTTATTTCGCCGTCTAAATTTGGTGTCACCGACAGGTTTTTGAAATTTAGTCGTTGTTTGACATCGTTGCCGTTGCGTTACCGTGCTAACATTTTCTGTTCTTTTCTGCTCTAATGTGTGAACATTGTTTAATTTGTGTTTTTAGTGTTCGCTTATTGTTTGTGACTGTAAAAATTCAACTCGATGCAACTGGTATACTAGGGCAGTAGCTCTAGCTGACGCTGGGTATAGCACTCGTTGTACCTCGAATCACGGCACGGGATGCCGTCAGACGATTCCGGGAGATAGGCTCACCTGCAGGCCAGTTAAAGGCCGACATCCATGCACTTCAACTTGAGATGACCAATGAGAAAATATCTGAGGGCTAGTCGTCCAGCTCGCGCCCCACAACAGCCACAACACCGTAGAGCTAGACTTGCTTTTGTGCGAGAATATGCTGACTGGACTGTGGAGGAATGTAAGGAGAGACGTACTGTTCTCAGATGAGAGCAGAATAGCCTTAAAAGTTCCAGATGGACGTCACCTTTTCTACAAGCGCCAAAATGGAAGGTTTGCTACATGCGCAATAACCGAAACAGTGGGTTATCAGGAATGGTCCGTAATGGTTTGGGGAGGTATCTCTTACGAGACTTGTACCGATCTTGTTGCGCTCGATAGAGGCAATGTGAACGCTCAAAGATACCTGGAGGAAGTTGTTCAAGACCATGACATACCTTTCGCTCCATTCATTGGTGAAAACTTCAGATTAATGCATGACAATGCACGTTGGCATACCGCAAGAACCGTCACTAAATACCTTAATGAGGTCGGGATTCAGGTTTTACCATGGCCAGCACTTAACCCAATTGAGCACATTTGTGACAACCTTAAAAGATGTGTCCGAGCAAGAGTACCAGCCCCTACGACTCAAGACGGCTGAGGTAGAGGAGTGGCACAATATACCCCAATCAGGTATCCAAGATAAAGATATCATGAATGTATTGCCAATGCATTGCCTAAGAATTCATTAGAGCCCGAGGAGGCAACACCCATTATTATTATTTTTTTTTCTTTAATTAGACCACTTTTTATAAAATTTGAATTGTTAAATTTTTATCGAAGCTTTTCACAAAATAATTTTTTTGTGTGCATCTTTAATAAATGACATTTTGTTTCAAGTTTTTTTTTTTTTACCTTTTAAGAAGCTTTCAATGTAGGTAGGTACCTCTAATAAAATGTGATCTAAATATTACGGTTTCTGCAAATTGAAAGAAATACAAGGTGGGCGGTTAATTGTGCCTTAGTGAAACCACGTCTAAATCGGATAAGCCATTTTTGAGATTAGCGTGCACAAATGCACAGACAAACAGACAAATATTCAAACAATCATTGTTTTGGGTGCTATTTGCGTTGATAAAGGTCCCAATTATAATTTTGTTTTTCATAAATATAAAGGGTGTACAACACCTCTTAACGAAGCCGAAAGTCACTTGTTCTCCTCGTCATTGCAATCATTTTTTTGTTCTACATCATACCTGGGAACCTTCCAGTTACTTATTTGACGACCCGAATGGCGCAGCGGTAGTGAGGCTGCCTTACGTTCTTAGGGTCCCGGGTTCGAATCCCGGTCGGAGCAAATGTTTGTGTGATGAGCATGGACATTTGTTTCCGAGTCATGGATGTTTATATGTATAATAAGTATGTATTTACAAACAAAAAGTATCTATGTAGTATATCAACTATCTGGTGTCCACGACACAAGCCTCGTTGCTTAGTGTGGCACTAGATGGCGCTGTGTGTAATGTCCAGCGATATTTATATTTATTTATTTATAAGTTACTGAGATATTGGGGGTCAAAGTTCCAACTTTTTGACAAGTTTTTTTTTTTTTTAATACTAGTTTTTAATGTAAGATTTTTACTTTAAACACCTTCACGACCCCAGTACTATTCAATCCATCCATCAGTACAATGTTTTGAGTGCGTTACATTGGGTTCTACCACAAAATATGACTTTTCACCCCTAAAAAAAAGTCGTTTCCCAGCAATAATTTTTACGTAAAGTTACATAGTTTGATGTACAGAATGCTTGGTTGGCTTCGTGATGAGGTGTTTTACACCCTGTATCTTCAATGTACAGACAGCGATGCATTACTTATAGTAGATTGTATGACAAGGGAGCAAAATAGTATTTTTACGGCGAGGGCGCTATTTTGATTCCAGAGCGAAGCGAAGGATTCTAGAATAGAATCCCGAGCATAGCGAGGGATTCTAAAATAGTATCCTGAGCGTAGCGAGGGATTCAAAGTACATCGCCTGAGGGAAAAATATGTTTGCTCTCGAGTCATATACTCTACTTTTCATCTCGTTCTATGAGAAAATAAATAAGAGACACTTAAGTAATTAATGAATAAGTTTAATTAAAAAAATGAAATGAATGTAAAAAAGGTCAATTACAAACTTATATTTATATCTAATACACTGGCGAAATTTTTAAAATTTATTGTCACTGTGTGTGTTTTGTTTGGGATTGATATAGTTGTGGATTTATTTATAGTACAGAAGTCATTCTGTACTATAAATAAATCCATTTTATCACTTTCAAAATAAAATGGGTATAATAGGTGAACGGAGAAGAAGCAAATGCCACACTTAGTTTTTTTTTTTTTTTTGAAATTAAAAAAAAAATATATATTTTTTCGTTTGATGTGAAATTCGATATTTTACATTTTTTGCTTTTTTTATTTTCTCTTTCTTTGTTCTAATATGAAAAGTTTTCTTGAAATTTGTAGCGTTTTTTGATGATGGATCAATTCTTTTCTAAACTGTGGAAACAAGAAAAACAAAACTAGGTATGCCTTAAGCTTCTACTCCATTCACCGAATATACCCATTTTTTTTTGGAAAGTGATAAAAAAGTCATCCAGTATTTTGAGTGTTTGTAATCTCAGTATCTGGCTTGTGCTCAGGAAAAGGTTCCTTTGATGTAGAAGAGCCCGGTGACAACGGCATGGGCGAACTATCTGCAACTCTTAATTTGATATTTTCTACAATGCGGGTTCTGACCCCGCACCGTACAACAAACACTTGCAGCCAGTAATTTATACAATTTGCGTTCGATTTCAATGAACGATTCATGTTCCAAATTCAAATCTCATTACTGCCCGCTAAAAAGTCTAGTGGAGAAAAGAGCTACTTTGCTCCCGCTAAAAAGGGAACAAAACGTCACTTTTCGAATAGAAGGGATGAAAAGTAATATATGTAGTTATTACCTCTGAGTTTGTTTCGGCTCTTTCTTCTCAAAGTAGTCAGGTACGAAACTTCAAACTCACATAGTATAAAAAATGACGTGTAAAAGTGTTTGTAAAAGCCTGTTTGCAACATAAACATCATTTTTTTAAGAGTACCTAGGTATTTTAGATATAAGATTTTTCTCTCGTTGATTTTGGAGTTCAAATAACGATATAATTCATCAGTTTATAAAGAGAAGATGACAGGAAATGGTGTGAAAGAAAGCATGGATAAGTCAAAAGTGACCGCCAAAACGAGTACTGTAGAGCCAATAGAGGCTGGGTATACATGAAGATAATGCTAAAATTCTGTAGTACCTACTTTAGTATTGGTACGGTATTGGGCAAATTTATTGTTTACTTTACAGGGACTAGCGTTGAAAGCAAAAGAGAGCAGCAAAACTGTTGGAATAGATTACAGAGGTGAGTTCATTACGGGTTTCTAAAACCCTATTTATTGGTGTCGATTCTGTTGTGCACAAACTAAACTTCATTTAGGCTATTGCTATCTTTTTCTCTCTAATAAAACGAGAAAGAGACGGACGTAATTTAGAGCTGTTAAATTAAATTAGAACTAATATTCTCATACAAATGAAGGGTGTACGTAAAAACATGTCGACTAAAAACACGGTGAAGCGCACAAGGCATAAACTAGTTTGCCCATCTCTAACTTAGTTCATAGCTCTAACCGTCCTTTTCTCGCACTGCCTTATATTAAAAGATATCAATAGCCTAAATTAAGTTTAGTTTGTGCATAACAGAATCGACACCATTGTAATATTCGTACTGTACGAATACGGTACGCGTACTTAAGTCACAGAATAATAATTAGTAACTAGCCTAAGTCCCTAGTTTCCGACCGAATACAAGAAAGTCTTCTTTGTGAACATTCTGTATTATTTTATAGTTAGCGCGGATATTATTGTAGCGCTTAAAATTGTTATGATTTTATCATTTTTCAGCTTATAAGCCACCAGCGCCACCTCGCGGTTCGGGCCAGCATCGCTACGTCAGCTTGCTCTACGAACAGGTTGACGGCAACAATTTCCTGCCCACTGTGCCCTCAACGCGACACAGGTTCGCGCTTGCCAAATGGCTTCTCGGTAAAAACCTCTGTGGACCGGTCGCAGGAATTGAATTCAAGTCTGAATACTAGATGGCGTTAGTAGTTACGAATGCGATTCCACATTGAAATGGATTGGGCAAAGGAATTTCTGTACTGGAAGTAAAGCCTTCACGTTACGTTGTCTTTTTAATAAGTTAGTACGTAAGTTTTATTTATGTAATGTGCTTACTTAACTATGTAGGTATTTAGACACAGCTTTTAAGCAGTGCTAAGTAACTAGAGGAATATTAAATGTAGGTATTATTTCAATTATGCAGGTAGTACGTAATTATATAGAGTTTCACAAGTATGTTTGTAATGCTCTACGTCTACATACGTGTATGTACCTACCTAGTGAATGAAATAATAAATGCGCCTCTAACAAACGCTTCGATGTAAGAAATAAATAAAATGCATGAATATAAAAGTTCAAGTTTGAATTTGGTATAAAAAAAACTGCAGCATTCATTAAGGGGTACATGTGAATTAAAAACACAAATTAATATCTCATTTTATTCTTATTACTCTCACAGGTTGAGTTATACCTATGGATACCTAAGTATATAGAAAGAGAAACAATTTTAAAGAAGTAATAAAAACAAAATAACTAGCAGGTTTACGTTAGAATAATTTCCTACAAAAAGTAAATATCATAAAATCTCCAAAGGTGATGGTTAATACCTTCCATTAAATATACTTTACCTAGCTTCGTTAAACCAAACAAGTTTAAACGAAGCTAGGTAAAGTAACAAAGTACCTACTTAAAAATAAATAAATTGATGTTCAGCTGTATTTACAATTGAATACAAATACTAAGGGTTAATTAAAACAACGCCTATCTCTTCGAGCTAAAACACATTTCTTTTGTTTCATTTCAACGGACAAGTTGAAAAATAATGGCGGCACGAGCTGAGCGTAGGCTGCGCGCGCGCACGCGACACTTCCCTCTCACCTCGCGGCTCGCGGCCCACGCGCCACCACCGTGCACCGCGCCTAATTTATATCAACAAATTATTTTCTCATCTCTAACTACTGGTTTTATCCAAAGTGATTTATTGTTGACGACCTAATGATACCTATACAATTTTTACATTTTCTTTTCGTTGGCGAATGTTGTTAAGGGTCACGAAAATAATGCGAATGTCACGTGCTGTGACAGTTCTCGGAATGAACACCATGCTCCATGACCCGGGTGGTCTCTTGCAGTTTTATAGTGGTACTTAATATGTCAATGTATTATAGCCGCTGTTTTCGGACACTTTTATAAAGTATCACAAGGTTTAATTGTGTTTTTAAAAGTTAATACAATTTCAGTTGACTTTTAACCTGACTTTAAAAAATGTCTCCGTCCTCGAACATTTATTACGAGATTGTTTTATTTTCTTTTCAAAATATTTAGTAAGTTGTCCGATTTAGGAATTGTTGTTTGTGTAGGTACCTACAACACAATCAATTCTGTAACACCGGGAGCTTACAGTTTTTGCCACACAGTTAGGGTTATAGCGTAATAAAATTTGAATTATTACTTCGAGGTTTTTATGGCACTTTTGAAAGCAACTTTTAAATCATAGCTTGATGTCTCACGTAGTAACTTATATTTTATACCGAAGTTTTTTTCTTGACTTGTCAATGGCTTTCGACTGCGTGTTTCACACCAGTCAGATTATTGAGTTACTGTTTAATACCACTGTGGAATGATCTGTTGGATCCATCGAGTATCGACCATAGTATGATCAATAGTTGGATCTTTGTACTACTTACTACTCGAATTAGTTTCTAGAAAGTGGTCACAGAAAGACGGAATTTCCGGAATCGGTCAGTTGTGTATTGGAGTACCACAGGGCTCGATACTGGGCTCGTTTTTTTAACTCCAGTAAAGTCTCTGATTTTGCATCTCCGTCAAAATCACAGTGATATTCTACTTATTATTTTCAATAAAGATGCTGTTGGGTGGTTTTTGAAAAGTACCTGTAACTCGTTATAAAATAAGTGCTTTGAGATTGAGTTCCAACTTTTTTCAACACACCTTTGTTCTTTATTTTTGTATGAATTATTTAACGAGATACACCACGCACCGTCGGATCGTTTAGTTTTTGTCTAATAATTTAAAAGATTCTAAGAGCTTTGTCTCTACGTTAAAAATAAACCAGAGTTCTGCCTAACACAATTGTGTTCATCTATTTATATTCGAAGGAAGGTACAATTTTACTTGGGACTTATTTTTGAGTAATCCCCTTTAAGAGCAATTAGTGTACATTACGAAAATGTATGGATATTTCGTATAAAAAACATCGGTTTATCGAAAACATAAAAGGCCAGTGAAGCTTTTTCAATAAAATGAATTAGGTACCTACTGAAATGTGTCATGTCTGGCAAATTTTCATGAAATAATGTCTTCAATTACAACAGGCCAATATCTAAGTAAAATTATAGTGGTTTAAGCACTAGGTAATTAATAACAAGATCAGCTACATACAAATGGATATTGTTTCTAAACAAGCAATAATATTTATAAATGGATTTATGTATATAATACAGTATACAATATTATATAGTACAGGTTTCTTTGTGTACCTATTTGTTGCTTGCACCGAACAGTACAATGTAATTGCATTGTATCATCAACATTTTCCTCAATACTAAAAAAAAAAACGTTTTAAAAAATAAACGTTGCCCCACATGTGATTTTTTCATGTGCGGTGCGTTTACAAACATTTAAACTCACAAACAGTTGAATAATATGTGTGTCTTAAAATTACCAGTAATTATTATGGCTTACCTTCACTTGGTCTTACCACAAAATCACATAATAGTTTAAAAATAAAATAATTAAGTACCAATGCTAAATGCACTAAAATAAATTGTGATGAGAATTAATTTTATTTTGTAATAAACAAACATAGTTTCCTAGAAGCGTCTCGTAATCATACAAATGTTGAATGAATGATTAATTCCGGTTAACCACAGAATGACACAGGGATTGATCACTGCAGGTCTTATTATTTCTAAGAACATATTTTTGTTACGACTTTGTTTTTTATATCATATGAAGTGGAATTAAGCTGAAGGTCTTAGTTTTGTTGCCGTTGAAACTTATAGGTAGGTAACGTAACGTTGAATAAGTTGGTGTCTTACCAACTTATTAAGGGCTAAATATCCCTCAAATGGGTTAGCATGATCCTCCGTTACGCCAAAAATACTGCAGCATTAATTTTGAAATAAATATATGGTAAAGTTGAGGATTAATGCTAAGTACTAAGTGTGACGAAAACACGATTTCATAAACTTTTCTCGACAGAAAAAAAATCCAAAAACCTCCAAATCGAACAATAAACCGCTGGTATTCAAAAAGTACTTCAAATTAGATCATGAAACTTTGCATACTAACTGAACTAACTGTAAAGCAGGTCTTATGTGTTTTATTTTTTTAGTCCAATCAATAGATTTTTTGTAAATCGCAAAAAACCACTCATTTCGCACTATTCGGCCGCAGTGACTGACGTTACAACCGCTTTGTAGTGCACGCTGATTAGAACTTTATTCTAACAGTATTTCAAACGAAGTTTGAACCACCACAAATAGAGTTGCTAATTTTAGGGTTAGAAGGGCCTTAATATCCTCTCTAACTTATCCGTTCAACATTACACGATTTACAATCGACTGAATTATGTATGACAATATACAGAGTAGAATTTTGTAATGCCACCTGGAGGGAAAGTACTCTTAATACTGCAGATAGAAAATTTTACTCAAAGGAAACATTCCTTTATTTTTGAATAGAAAGCAAACTGCATTCAAAGATTTTGAAAATTCTCGTGCCACACTCGGGAATCGAACCGCCTAAATTCCAAAAAAATAACACCCTGTATTTTTATGGCACCAATCGATAGGGTCAATCATAAAGATCAAATCCCTCTAATAAACATGATAAATTAAATGAAAAGAAAACCATAAAATATTAACTTATAAATTCAATGGGACATAAAGCACTTTTACTCAAAGGTCCATCCTCCAATTACTTATGTTAGAACCTAATAAACAATTATCTTTTGACGACATTTATTGATTAAAATGACGAAGAACTATTTAGATAGGAAGATTGCAATTTTCTCAAACAAATACTTGCAAATTGCAATCTTTTTTCTTCATTATTTACAAATGAAGAATCCAAACATCCTTTGAATAAAAGTGCTTTAACGTATTGAATTTATCCCAATGAATTTATAACTTTAGATTTCATGGTTTTCCTTTCATTTAATTTATAATATTTGTTAGAGAGATTTGATCCTTATGATTGACCCTATCGATTGGTGCCACAAAAGTACAGGCTGTTATTTTTTTGGAATGTAGCCGGTTCGATTCCCGAGTGTGGCACGCGAATTTTCAAAATCATTGAATGCAGATTATTTTCTTTTAAAAAATAAAGGAATGTTTCCTTTGAGTAACATTTTCTATCTGCAGTATTAAGAGTACTTTCCCTCCAGGTGGCATTACAAAATTCCACCCTGTATATGTAGGTAGGTACTAGCGGATCAATAACTTTCTCAATTATCTTTTCCATTCTTCTTCTTTATCGTGTGGTTATATGTCTAACCTGGTGTCAGACTTTTTTCGCCGCACATGGGTCTCTGACTTGGCCTTATGTGCATATGCCATCGAAAAATATCTCTCAGGCATGTTTTTCCCTCACGATGTTTTCCTTCACCGAAGCAAGTGATAATTAATATTCCACTCTTTAGATTAATAACGCTACACACACATCACCAATTCAAGTGCAGGTACCGTCAAGCTATTCAGGTATTCTCTTAATTAACAATTTTGTTGAAAGGTAAAAAAGAAACAAATCTCTCTGATAGATATCTAATGGTTGAGTTGTCATATCACAGAGTTGAATGTCGCATCTTTTTTGACAGGAAGCTCGTCTATCGTAAATTAATCGACATGGCTCTCCAGAAACACCAAATTACTGAACCGGTTTGGCGTGTGCGCGGCCGCTGACCCGCCGGAAATACTTGCGACGCAACACCCATAGAGAAACTCGCCACGTTTTTCTTAATATTCAAATGGAGAACATTACGTTGCATGATTTCGAACCCTCCACATTATGTCATCAATATTCTACATGATATTGAAATTTTTACCATGCAGGAACGTTACTTTTTTTTCGAACGGGACAGTTAAATATTGTAGAGCAGAGTTTTTATTAACAAGCTTGTACTTGAACACCAAAATCGCGCAAATGAGTAAATGAGACATCACTATTACTGGGCGGCCAGGTTTTAGAAGAAAATAATGAATAAATATTGAAATAAACAAAAGTGATAAATAAAAAGAATAAATAAAAACAACAGTTCCCTTTATTATTATATATTACATTACTGTTATTAATATTATCAAGATTTGTATAAAAATAATACAGTTACAATTGCTACAATTTCAATTTAAATGGTTATTTTATGGTTTTTTTTTATCGAGAAAAGTTACCGAAAACGTGTTTTGAACACAATGGTCCACCCATAAATATGATCAAGATTAACATATATTTTTTTAGCTGCTCTAAAATGTATACATTTGGCTAAAAAACTGTTTTGTGAAGCCTATTCTTTGTTGTCATTCATAATTCTCTTTACAAATTATTCTATTCCTACATGATTAATCAATATCTACTGTAGTATTACCGACCTCCTTAATTATTTAAGGTTTATATATTACTATAGTCATAATATTGAGCACCTTGTGTCTACATGTAGGCGAATCTAAGTATACGTTTAAAGGGTGTAAAACACCTCTTAACGAAGACGAAAGGCACTTGTTCTCCCCGTCGCCGTCGTCATTGCGATAATTTTTTTGTTCGACATCTACACCATATGAGAACCTTCTTGTTACGGAGATATTGGGGGTCAAAGTTCCAACTTTCTAACAAGTTTTTTTTTTAATACAAGTATTTAATGTAAGATTTTTACTTTAAACACCTCCACGACCCCCGTACTATTGAATTTATCCCAGCACAATGTTTTGAGTGCGTTACATTGAGTTCTACCACAAAACATGATTTTTCACCCCAAAAAAAAGTCGTTTCCCAGCAATAATTTTTGCGTAAAGTTACTTAGTTTGATGTACTGAATGCTTGGTTGACGGCTTCGTGATGAGGTCTTTTACACCCTGTATTTTAAGATCGACAAAACAAATTATAAATGGTATCTTTATTTAGGCATCGGGGACAATAAACAGTTACAGTAACACAATACACAGCTTCACCAGAATACAAAGTAGGTAATACCTATGTATACTTACTTATTTCAAGAGCTTTCATAAAGTTCATGAAAATACTTAAGTATATTCGAGCACCCATGTAGGTAGGTACTTCAATTTATTTTGGTATAAAGCCACTTTACTTAAAATGTATTTTCGTATGTTCACTGATCTTATATATTCGTGTAAGTAAGTAACAAAAACAACCAAGTTTTAAAAGTAGGTACTACTCGACTTATGTTCTCATACATACATTTTGAATGAGCTTATGGACAATGCAAAAAATTAACATATTATTAATAAGATAGAATTTACGGAACAGCAAAAAACATTGACCGATTAAAGGTCATGGCACACTATTACCGGGTCGCACCGGGCGGCGCACCGCTCCAACCTAGCAATTTACTTGCCATTTAAATTAGAGCATTAAATCGTTTGTCGTATTTTATGAAATTGACATGACATTTTGATGTCAATATGAAATTCCTGAATTGTAACAATATAGATATTCTTTGTATAACGGAGCATTGGCTCAAATGTCATCAATTAATTTTCAATTTCAGTAATCACCAGGTTGGTAGTTCATTCAGCAGGGTAAATGCTATACATGGCGGCGCATTAATCTTAGTAAATAATCATCTTAAATTTAAAGACCGCAAGGATTTTGTATGCCTATCTGTTGAGCGAACAGTTGAAATAGCCTGTATAGAATTGGAGCAGTTTATTATATTAAGTGTGTATAGACCTCCTTCAGGGTTGTATGATTGTTTTGAAAAGGTAATGGATGAAGTGTTGAATAAAATCTGTAGTTCTAAGAAGTCAATAATCATTTGTGGTGATTTCAATATTAATTTGTTAGAAAATTCTGGGTTAAGTACTAAAATTATAAGCCTCTTTGAGTCATACAATCTTGAAAACAAATTTCTCGAGCCCACCAGAATAACCCCAACTAGTGCTACTTGCCTAGATAATATTTACACTGATATTATACCCACCCAAAAAGCAATTATTAACTTAATAGATTCAGATCATTGTGGGCAATTGATCACAATTCCAAATGTAAGCAAGAAAGTAACTAAAAAGGATATCATCGTTGATCCAAAAAGTAAAAATCGCCTGGAAACTTTTAAAACTAAACTTTTATCCAAACTACCACTTTTGTCAGATAATGATGATCCAAATCAACAATATAACGATTTTTTCAGTATGTATTGCACACAATTTGAAAACACATTTGTCCCTAAGACAATATCTGTAAATAGTAACGCTTCTTTCAACGACTGGGCCACCATTGGTATTCATAAGAGTCGAAAACGACTTTATGAGCTTTATGAAGAGCGGACTTATGTAAAAACTGTAGAATTTAATTTGTATGTTAAGAATTATTCAAAATTATTTAAAAAAGTTTGTTTTGTAGCAAAGTCACGTTACTTGAGTTCAAAAATTAAAAATAGTAGTAATGTGGTTAAAATGACATGGAACATTATTAATAGCGAAACGGAAAGGTCTTGCAACCGAAATAGTGACTACAGCCTTGCTATTGGCGATAATGTTTTAAATTCAGATACTCAAGTTGCCACAGCCTTTGAAAATTTCTTTGCGGATATTCCCGTATCGACTACTAAATCGCTAAACTCGTCACCTACTGCTGCCGAGTCTTTACTAAGGGAAAACGTTTCAGTCTGTGAATCCGAATTTAATTTTCAATATGTCACCTGTAAAGATATAATTAAAACTTTTCGCACCATAAATGTTAAAAAGACCGCCGATCTATGGGGTCATTCTGTAGACGTTGCTAAATCCATTATAAACATTGTAGCTCCTTCATTAGCTGTAATATTTAACGATTGTATTGACCGTGGTGAGTTTCCTGATCTGATGAAATATAGTAAAATAATACCATTGTTCAAATCGGGTAGTACATCAGGCCCCACTAATTATAGACCCATTTCAGTACTACCCACCTTTAGTAAATTTTTTGAAAAATTAATTTTGGCACAAATGCAAAGTTTTTTCAATAAACATAAGTTATTGCATAAAAAACAGTTCGGGTTCACAAGGGGTCGTTCAACTACTGATGCCGGTGTTGAACTTTTAGGACACATTTATAATGCCTGGGAGGACAAATGCGATGCTTTAGGCATTTTTTGCGATTTATCTAAAGCTTTCGATTGCGTTCTTCATGAAACATTAATCAGGAAACTCCACCACTACGGAATCCGTAACGCCTCTCTGGATCTTCTTATTTCATATTTGAGTCATATTGGATTCAGAGAGCTGATGTTAACGGGAAGAGATCTCCCGGATCCGTAGTAAGAATGGGGTACCACAGGGCTCAATTCTTGGTCCATTTTTGTTTCTTATTTACGTAAATGACTTGCCTCACCTCATAAAGGATAATCATGACATAGTATTGTTTGCAGACGACACTTCTCTTTTATTTAAACTCAAACGTCAGCAGTTAGTTACGGATGCTGTTAATAGCGCCCTGGCAAAAGTCGTTAATTGGTTTAATGTTAATAACCTACTCCTAAATGAGAAAAAAACTAAATGTATTAAGTTTACGATACCCCATGTAAGACAAGTGGAAACTACTGTACTAATTAAGGATGAAGAGTTGAAACCGGAAGATAGCACAGTGTTCCTAGGCATAACTTTGGATGCCAAGCTTCAGTGGGGCCGGCATATAGACAAATTGTCAAAAAAACTTAGCTCTGCAGCATACGCCGTTAGAAGAATTCGTGAGTTAACTGATTTAGAGACAGCCCGTTTAGTTTACTTTAGTTATTTCCATAGCGTGATGTCGTACGGTATTCTCTTGTGGGGCAATGCCGCATGCCGCCGATATTCAGACAATATTTGTTTTGCAAAAAAGGGCAATTCGTTCAATTTATAAATTAAGTCCCAGATACTCCCTCAGAGAAAAATTTAAAGAGATTAATGTTCTTACTGTCCCTTCTCAGTTTATTTATGAAAACCTTTTGTACGCACACAAAAATATTAATTTGTTTAAGAAATACAGTGATATCCACAACATAAATACGAGGAACAAACACAAATTTGTTGTTCCTGCAACAAGGCTCAAAAAAATAGGGGGTACGTTTAGATGCCAATGTATACGTTTTTACAATAAACTTCCGAGCCAAATTCAAGCACTAAGCCTAAATAAATTCAAATCGTTTATAAAACGGAAGCTGTGCCTAAAAGCCTACTATCATGTTAATCACTATCTCGAAGATAAAAAGGCTTGGGATTAAGCTGCTCCAATGAAATTTGCTCTGTGAATGTCGAAGCTTCGGACTTCGCTTGTTTATTATTTATTCCTTTCTTTTCCTTTTTTATTTTTTCTTTTCCTTTTTTTATACACTCTGACATTTAATGTTTTGACATGTATCTTATAATTTTTTATACATTCTGACATTTAATGTTTTGACATGTATTTTATTATTTTTTACTCTATTATTTTTTTATTTGACATTTACTGATTTGACATGAATACTTATTTTGTTAAGTATTTTACTTTTTTTTTATCATCATTTTGCCTTTTAATGATTTTTGTGATTTTTATTTACATTCTTTTTGAATAGAACTTGTTATGAATTTTATATGATTATTGTGAATGTGGGGACCATGTGGGTCACATTTATTTTTTTTGTTTATTTTTTCCCATAACTGTCTGACAGTTTGAGTACTCTAAGCGACCTACCCAAATGTCCTTTCTTTGGTATTGTTCGTCGTTTCGTTGAGCTCCTTGAGTTATAAGTCGAGCTACACGTTAAGTGACAAATGCTTGCACTGACTGGACAGGTCCACTCAAAACTGTATGGTTCTTTCTTCAAAAGACCATATCAGACACTAATCTGCATAGTCCTCATGTGAATTGAGCAAGATTGTCTGGACTTTAAAAGAGACTATGACCTCTGAGTTTGTTTCGGCTGTTTCTTCTCAGAGTAGTCAGGTACGAAACACCGGCCCCATCTAGTTTTAAAAAATGACGTGTAAAAGTGTTTGTAAAAACCTACTTGCAAAATAAACATCATTTATCATTTATCATAAAAAGCCCTCAGCAAGCAGCCAGCGTGCTTACAGCGCGCAGGACTCGTAGGCCGCGCGCTGCTTGTGAGCGGAGCGCATGCTTACAGCGCGCAGCGCGCCGACATCGTGCTTACAGCGCGCCGACTCCGAGTCACCAGCGAAACAACGTCGATTAAAAATCCTATTTAAGAATTGTTTTCGCGGTGACAGCACGCCACCTCGTTGACTGCGAGCTTGCATCTCGCGGACGACGCGTAGTTAGCGCGCTGGCGGCTAGCCGTAGCCTAAATTCGTGGTGACGCGACGCCGCCGCACTATGCTGCAGCTGTGTAGTTGTGGTGCCGGTATTCTGTGCCGTGACCTCACTGGCCAAGCAAGCGGCGCTGTGGGCGACATCTAGTGTCGAACAAGCCATGGCAATGCCCGCTATTTTCCTTATTACCTATGATTACACTCTACGGCCAAAACGTTTGGTTATTGAATTACATACATTTGATAAACGTGTAATTGACTTAATAAAAACATTATACATACTTAATGAAGTTTGTCTTGGGGACATGAAGCATCAAGATTATACCAATTATCAAGAATTGTAAGTATGCGTCTACGATCTACATTTATGGTAAATGCTATTATTAGAAATTGGAATTCGATGGATTTTGGGTTTGTCTAACTTGAAATCTGATCGCAATGGCACTTTTTACCTATCCCCTTGGATGTCGAAGAAGATGTTTCTGGACCACTTTTTCTAATGTGCTGAGACTGAGATTGACCGCGGAATGGTTTAAAAAGTAACTCTAAAATACCGCCTTCTCCGAAATCAAAGAAACTAAATCTAGACTTCTAGAGGATGACATACAATGATGATGGGGATTGGAAATTGCTCTGCTGTTCCTTGACAATGAATGAATCAATCTGCTGCCGGAGTTCCAATGGCTGTAACTGGAAACAAGTACCTCTTTTGTCTCATGTCTTTGACTATGACTCTCTCAGATTGATGGTCTTCAAAGGCCCTTAGAACTGTCCCTTCGCGTGGCTTGCACTAAATTATTTATTCAGCAACATCAATATTATTCACGTGTCGCAACTGCTGTTGTAGGTACCTATGTGAAAAGCCAAAAGCTACGGCTTCCTTCCGGTCGCCCACGCCCGGCCCACGCGTGGCCATCCCACGCCACGGTATAATATCAATCAATTGGCTAAATCCACTTCTATGATAATGCAATAGTTTTAAGTTTATATTGCAACATCTAGTTTCGAACTTCGACACAAACTCTCTTATTTTTGGCTATCGCGGAGCTTTTGTGGTTTTATAAAGAAGGCTTGACTCAGTATTTTGAAACTTTTTGTAACTTGATTAGTAGGTACAGACATACACACAGCACACACAGCACAGTACAGCCTCTATTTTGAAACTACAGTGCCTTGTGGTTCCTGGTAAGATCACCTCTTATCCCAGAGTGTGTGAGATATGACTCCTTAGGGATATCTGGGGCTCCTTAGGGATATCCAGGGCGACGCCTGTTGGGGCATATGCCCTAACAGGCGTCGCACAGAGGGGGTTACGGATCGGTCTTTTAAAAGGTGACGTTACGTGCTGATACGGACCAACCTACAATACTTTTTGAAAGTTTCACCCCAGAAGCAAAAAAGTATGACGTTGCGTTGGAAGGCCTCCCATTAGGTGGGCCGATGACCTGGTGAAGGTTGTGGGAATCCGCTGGATGCGAGTCGCACGGGAACGGTCAAATGTGGCGACACTCGGGGGAAGCCTATGTCCAGCAGTGGACGTCTTTCGGCTGAAATGATGATGATGATGATGAAGTATGACTGACGATCAGTTAACATGGTCAGGAAATAGGCATCACAACCCTATTTGGGGAGGAGCGCTATAAGCAGAATATATAGACGTTATACTTCTGTCAAAGTCACCAATCTTAACTTCATATAGCGACTTTAATGTCCGGAAACCGCTTTATGTGCGAGAATGTCCATGTTTAAAGTTAAACGTCTTCGTTGTTAAGCAAACTAACACATCTCACTAACTGGGTTACCTTGTTACACAAATCAGGAAGTAAAAGATATATAATAAGGAAGGAAGTATAATATAAGATTCTATAATAAGAGATCAAAAATGTCGTCGTTATCTAATGGCTGCTCTTGATGCCACGCACTCAACTGGGGAAAGAGTAACAATTACATTTCCTCACGATTTCCTTAATTTGAATACCTAGCTGATGCTATTGGTAGAACAATGTTTGGTACAACGAGGTTCCGTGCCAAACATTGATTCAAGATTCCTAAGTAACTATGGTAGCTTGGTCATTAGGTAGACCCATTTCAAACTGCCTCCATACAACATCGACTACAGTAAATATTCTATAGATTGTAAGTTTACCATAAATAGAAAATCTTAACAAGTTCTAAGCCTGCAAATATTACCTATTGCCATTATCCACCTTACGGCTTTACATACAAATACGGGTACCGCTCCCGATTACAAACAAAACAATATCTAATAACTCGAAAATAATCAAGTAAACATTATCAACGTGTGCTTTATTGTTAAGTAAATAAGGCCAAGTGCGTTAGATAAAGTTACATTAAGAGAGTTTCTAATGCAGTCATCGCCAAATACAGCGCGGCGCAAGCGCGGCCCGTTTCTCAATGGCCGAGATAACTGCGCGAGCGACGTCATGGTTAAATCTGAACGAAGGCTAACTGGAGGCGTTAGCGGTGCCGAAGCAATTAAATTAATTAATTATTTCCTTTCAAATTCGCTTGAATACATCAATAAATTCATACCTAGTACTTTTTTATAGGGAACGCGCCTTATGTCAGAGCGAGCCGAATTATATTGATTAAATTACTAATTATATCGGTTATCGATTACACTATTCATGCGTAATGGTGAAGTCGTAATCAATTAATGTCGATTTGTGGTGGAACTGTAATAACTCTGTTTTAACTTTTAATATTGCAATTTGTCAAAGTTTCGTATTGTGACTCGAGTTGGAAGCCTGTTATGTATTCATTAGGTAGAGACTATCTAGGCATGAACAATAGGGACCCTAAATCATGATGCGAACATTTAGCAGTAGCCATTTGTTTCGTTCCCATCAAAATTATTTCCAAAACCCAAACGATGTTCACATTTTGTCTCTGGGCTTACCAGCAGTAACGAGACGCCAACTTTTTGGTTGTCATGCATTGTACGCAAACGTCAAAGCTCAGAGCAAACGTCACTTCTTAACGGACGCCGATCGGAACACGCGCGCTACTTCGCGACCAGCTCGAAAGATCTAACCGACTCCGTGTGATCATCATCTCATCTCATCTACATATTGCTATCTAAAAAACCCTGGCCCCATCGTCAGCTCATGGACATCCGGAAGTTCAACGAATGTCAGCTTGCAGTCTGAGGTACGTACTCTGCACATATCCTTACTGTTGGCTGCCTAGATCAAAGTGAACCTCTTATTTTTATCGTGTAACTCGTCAGACCTCTCATCCAGGTCTTCCCTGAGTAGCAGAAGGCCATCACAGTATTTCGGCGTGGTGCGAATGCTACATCAATTTGGTGCCGAAACCAGGGAACTTCCATTTTAATCGTAAATCGCCATCTTTACATGTGGTATTTCTGGTTAAAAGCGTAGCTTAGAATATCGCAATCGATCTATTGTTTAACTAAAAACTACAGGTACCTACACATCGCAGTCTAAGCTATTCCATAATTTCCATAGAATAACCTACTATCGAATCTATCAATTTACATTTAAACGTTCATGAGCTATCACCATCGAACTAGGATTTTATAAAATCGTAGTGTAAAATAATTAAATGTCGAGTCTCCACATTCATCGTAAATAATTGTGAGATCGAGTTATTGTGCAATCACATTTTAATCGGTGCATAATTTATTTCGCTCACAATTAATCAATTCGTAGCTCGATATTTGGTTATTTGCACCCATCATACATCGGCATCACAACTTAATCTTGTTTTAGAAATCGTGTTTTACAATACGCAATCGTAAAATATTCCATTGAATCATTTCTTTTAACTATCTCAAATCGTGAGGGTAAGTCGAAATCTCGCTCAACAGTCGATCGGCTCAACGCGTAGACACTGTGAATATTTATTTCCGTTACCAAGTGAATGAACAGATAGGCTGGTGCGAGTATCGCACAGTATCGAGAACATTTTTCGTATCATACAAACTTATTTAAGTACTTCAACTTACCTACTCGGTAGGTAGTTATATCTGTTAATCGTTATCTATCTTATATTGTATTCACTTACGGAGTAGTTTCATTAATAATATCGGAGCAAAATATAGTTTGCAGTGCATTTAGATTGTGCCGGAACTACACGTAACATATCTATCCGGTACTTACTTGTTTACGTTGCATAAAATTGTTTTTGTTATTGTTTAAAGACCGACAATAGTCATCCATCTGTTAAGCTATTTAGGTACTTACATAAGTAACTAAACGCGTAATAGAAACTTATATACCTACATATTTTGCTATTTTACGTATCGACCTACATAGTAAACGCCTACAATGTCACTTCTAAAGAAAAAAAGATCAGGTACTTTGAAGAAGTCTAAGTCAAAATCAATTGACATCCATTATACTACTGAGGATTTACCATCCTTGCGTAGAAAACGAACCATCGCATATAAGCGTTTGACTAAGGCTTTAGAGGTAGGAATGTTAGCAGTTAGTGACCATTCTCAGCGAGACTTGTTTTTATCATATCATCAGGAAGTAAAGAATATTGCGGCCAATTTTGAGGAAGCGCATTTTTCAATTCAGGAGATTCTTGATGATCCTGAAAATGAAGATAACGAAATTCAGGAACGTTTCGACGAAATGTATTACAAAGTGTTGTCAATAAATCGCACCTTTTCTAAAGGTGACTTACATAATTCTCACGGTATTGGCAATGCTTCCTCGAACATTCGGTTACCCAAAATAACACTTCCGACTTTTAGCGGTGACGTCAAGAAATGGCCGGAATATTTCGATACTTTCAACGCTTTGATACACAAATCAACTTCTTTGACTGACACGGAGAAGTTTCACTATCTGTTATCATCTCTTAGCGGCGATGCGTTGACGGTAATCAAATCGTTCCCGATGACTCACGAACACTATCACGACGCGTACCAAGCACTCACCGCGCGCTTCACTAATAAACGCGACCTAGCCTTTACGTGTTGGCGAGACATCTTAAATGTCGATTTTAAATTCAACGACGCTCACGAGTTCAGAAAATCCCTTGATTTGTTTGAAGAGAATTTAAGTATTTTAAAAACAGTTAATCTGCCGGTTGGTCAATGGGATTTTATTCTAGTATATCATATTTTATCAAAACTTGACTCGAAATTAAGACGTGAATTTGAAGAAAATCATTCGGATGTCGAACTGCCTACCTATGTACAATTAAAAGCTTTCCTACATTCTAAGTGCGAGGCGTTATTACGCGATACACATTTCGTTAAGACAATCAAGTCAAACGAACTTACGCAGAGAAGTTCGACTTCAAATTCGCAACCAAAACGGTCCACCGCGGCACACACACTGGTAGCTGCTACCGGTCAAAAGCAAACCGAAAGTCTTTCCGTTCCGTATACCAGTAAATGTTCTTTCTGTAGTGATGTTCATTCCATTTCGGCATGTTCAGAATTTATCAAAAAATCATACGATGAACGAATGCAGATTGCTACGGAGAAGAACTGGTGCTTCAACTGCTTGAAGTCATCCCATCAGTTGAAGGATTGTAGATCGATATTTTCATGTCGCACATGCAAACGGAAACATCACACCTTACTCCATCGCGATACTCCTATCGAATCCCAACCAACCGCTTCGTCGTTGGTGTCAAGGTCACCTATGCATACAACTGTTTTGCTGGCGACTGCAATAGTGCAGGTCAAAGATGCTCTCGGTACAATGCAATCGTTCCGTGCCTTATTTGACACCGGAAGTCAAAGTAACTTTATTACTCAATCGGCCATCTCACGTTTAAACTTACATCCGACCCCAATTAACACAACCGTATGTGGACTTGGCGAGGCACCAGCGTCTATTCTCGGCGACGTGAGGTGTGCAGTAGGTACTAAAGATACAATATTCTTTGATTTAAACCTGCATGTCATTTCGAAAATATGTGGCGATCAACCTATCGCTAAATTAAACACTTCTGGATGGTCACATATTCAATCCTTGCCACTCGCAGACCCCGGATTTGATATTCCGGGATCTATCGATCTATTGCTCGCCGCCGACGTCTTCACCGATTCACTTCTCAACCAACAAATCAAAGGAAATGTTAACCAACCCACCGCTTTCAACTCCGTCTTTGGGTGGCTCCTGTTAGGCAAAACTCGTTTAGCTTCTAGTACCCTGGTACAGACCTCATTAAACATAGATAACGAGTTGAATTCTCTGGTTCAACATTTTTGGGAACTGGATTCCATACCGAAAGCGTCACTCTTGACTCCAGATGAAACGCTCTGCGAACAGAAGTTTGTATCCAGTCATTATCGTGATTCCTCTGGACGATATGTTGTACGTTTGCCCTTTAAAGATGATTCGGAACCCATATTCGCAGGCTCTCGTGAGGTTGCATTGCGACGATTCCACGCTATCGAACGCCGCTTGTCTCGTGACTCCGATTTAAAAGGCCAGTACGTGGACTTCATGTCAGACTACATAGAAACCGGACACATGACATTGGTACCAGTAGAGGAAATCAACATGGGAAAATACTATATACCCCATCACTGTGTTCTTCGTCCCGATTCCACCACTACCCGTCTCCGTGTCGTATTCGACGCCTCTGCCAAAGACGCTAACTCACGTTCCTTAAACGACTCTCAACTTACCGGTCCTAAGTTACAACCAGATATTATAGACATTCTATTGCGGTTTAGGGAACATAACGTTGTCTTCATGGCTGACGCCCGACAGATGTACCGTCAAATTTTGATCTGGCAGGACCATCGTGACTATCAGCGTATCTTTTGGAGAGCCTCTGCTCACGATAATCTCCAAGAGTACCGTCTGAATACCGTTACGTATGGTGTTTCTTCATCTCCTTTTCTTGCATGCCGTACCTTGAAACAGCTTGCTGAAGACGAAGGAGACTCGTATCCCGTGGCAAAGCGGATCATCCTGTCGGATGTTTATATAGATGACGTAGCAACCGGATGTGACTCGCTAGAAACCGCTGAACTAGCAAAAAATCAACTTATCGCTCTATTCAAACTCGGTGGTTTTCATCTTAGAAAATGGGTTAGTAACAAGGCGCAGCTCTTGTTGGATCTTCCAAGCCAGGATTGTCTAACTGGCTCCGTATCTCTCGATAATTCCGAATCCTCAACTTTAAAAGTTCTAGGTCTGCAATGGAATCCGTCACTGGATGCATTCCTTTTCGAAATTAAACCATCCGAGCGTCCATGTACCAAACGTTCCATTCTCAGCGAACTGGCTAGAGTCTTCGACCCATTAGGCTTCTTATCACCCATCACAATTCAAATCAAATCGTATATCCAAAAGCTTTGGATTCTCGGTATTGAATGGGACCAAACGCCGCCCGATGAGATCATTCATACATGGACTACATACGTGGATCAATTACCACAGTTGTCCCAACTTCGAATCCCACGTAAAATAACATGCCCTGAAGCAAAATCGTGTGAGCTTCACGGCTTTTGTGACAGCTCCGAGACAGCGTATGGTGCTGTTATTTATTTACGCGTCACTGATAAGGACGGTGCAGCCCATGTTTTCTTGGTTTGTTCAAAAGCTCGTGTAGCACCACTGAAACGCACATCGTTACCTAGATTGGAACTCTGCGCGGCAGTTCTCCTCTCCAATCTATACAAACTTGTTCGCGACACTTATCTAGCTCGTATTCAACTCGATGCTGTCTACTTATGGTCAGACTCAACCGTTGTCCTCTCCTGGTTACGCTCACATTCATCTCGTTGGACCACATTCGTTGCCAACCGGGTGAGTCAAATCCAAGACCTCACACCTACTGAATGTTGGCATCACGTCTCTTCGGGTGATAATCCTGCTGATGTCTGTTCACGTGGACAATTTCCTAGTGAACTTCTTCACAATTCGCTATGGTGGGCGGGGCCATGTTGGCTGTCACAAAATCATGAATCATGGCCTTCTAGTTCAAGCAGCATACTTCACGAGGACGACGTTACTATAAAGGCTGAAGAACGCAAAATGGTTATCTTAGTGACCGATGAGACTGCGACGAATGACCCTCCAATTATCGAAACCTTACTGAATCGTTTTTCCTCGTTATCGAAACTTGTTAATGTTCTCGCTTACATATATCGCTTTATTAACAATTCTCGTATCTCAAATCAATCAAATCGTAAGGAGTTCTTAAACAATGTGGAACGTCATCACGCTCTCATGCAAATCGTCAAACACGTACAGGGTCGATCTTTCTCGGAGGAAATCTCCAACTTAAAATCAAAAAAGGTGTTATCGAAACCTTTTCGAAAACTGAACCCGTTTCTAGACGATCAAGGAGTGCTCAGGGTGGGCGGCAGGATTTCTCGATCCGGATTAGAGTATGAACACAGGCATCCTGCCTTCTTACCATCTGATCATCCTTTAACGCTTTCAATCATCAACTTCACTCATCGAACCCACTTGCATCCAGGCATAAACACCACACATTTTTTGCTGCTTCAACAATTTTGGATCATTGCTGCAAAGCGTACCATTCGCCGTTGCCTTTCCAAATGCGTTCAATGTTTTCGAACAAACCCACAGCCGCTTCAACCCTTCATGAGCGATCTTCCATCTTACCGAGTCAATCAAATTAAACCGTTCTCGGTGGTAGGTGTCGATCTAGGCGGACCATTTCGCATCAAACTTGGTTCCCATCGTGGCGCTAAGATGGACAAGGCATATCTATGCTTGTTTATCTGCCTCGCAACCAAAGCAGTCCACTTGGAGGTTGTGTCGACGCTCTCAACCGATGGGTTTATAGCTGCACTACGGCGCTTTGTAGGTCGTCGCGGCCGCTGTAACACTATTCATGCGGACTGTGGTACCAACTTTGTAGGCGCTAAAAATCAACTTTTGTCTTTAATGCAACAGGCTTCCAACGAGCAGAAAATCGAATTTAAATTCAATCCACCCGGCGCCCCACATTTCGGTGGTGTCTGGGAAATACAAATCAAAGCAGCAAAATCACATCTATATCGAGTTGTGGGTGATCAAGTCCTAACGTTCGAGGAGTTGACGACTCTGTTCGTTCAAATTGAATCCATCTTAAACTCAAGACCCCTTTACCCGATCAGCTCTGACCCCAACGACCTTTCATGTTTGACACCTGGACATTTCCTAACCTTAGAGCCTCTAACAGCTGTCCCCGATGAGGATCTATCGCATCTTAATCCAAATCGGCTTCATCGGTGGCAGATGATACAAGCGTTTCAACAGAACTTTTGGTCTCGGTGGAAAACTGAATACTTAAACTCGCTAACGCAACGCGCGAAATGGACTAAACATTCAAAACCGTTGTCGATAGGTTCGATGGTGTTAGTCAAGGACGAAAATCGTAGCCCATTGCACTGGAATCTCGCGAGAGTCATAGAACTCCAGGTCGGAGTTGATGGAGTAGCTCGGAGTGCATTAGTAAAAAATGCAAACAATCAAATCATCAATCGACCTCTAGTGAAACTATGTCCTTTGCCAACAGAAGACTAGTCTCCTGTTCGTACCAAATTCTAGTTTAATAAATCTTAATTAAGCAAACCGTAGTATAAGATAATCTTACCTAATTGTAGCTTTTAACAATCTAAATCGTATCTTTAATCTCATTACCGTTTCTAATTAGACCTTCTATGTTTTAACCAGAAAATACCATATGTATTTTGGTGGGCGGGATGTTTCGTTCCCATCAAAATTATTTCCAAAACCCAAACGATGTTCACATTTTGTCTCTGGGCTTACCAGCAGTAACGAGACGCCAACTTTTTGGTTGTCATGCATTGTACGCAAACGTCAAAGCTCAGAGCAAACGTCACTTCTTAACGGACGCCGATCGGAACACGCGCGCTACTTCGCGACCAGCTCGAAAGATCTAACCGACTCCGTGTGATCATCATCTCATCTCATCTACATATTGCTATCTAAAAAACCCTGGCCCCATCGTCAGCTCATGGACATCCGGAAGTTCAACGAATGTCAGCTTGCAGTCTGAGGTACGTACTCTGCACATATCCTTACTGTTGGCTGCCTAGATCAAAGTGAACCTCTTATTTTTATCGTGTAACTCGTCAGACCTCTCATCCAGGTCTTCCCTGAGTAGCAGAAGGCCATCACAGTATTTCGGCGTGGTGCGAATGCTACACCATTGTTACGACATTCATAAATGAACGTAGGTTTATGTCACTCGCTATGATTGTCCAGCAGACGCTTCGCAACAGCGCTACTGTGGAATCCAGTGCCATCGCAATGAAAGGTTGGGAAGTGAAGTAACGCAACAGTATGTGAGCGTGTGTTGACATTCTCCATTAGCAAGGTTGGATGTACCGGCGGCGCCCCGCGGCCGGCGCCGGTGCGGTGCGGCGCGATGCGGCGGCCGTGACACGCGCGTTGCCGTCGTGCGTACGCCACAAATTCGCCGTTCATTGATAAAAACCGACGCCCACTCGCGTCGCAGAGGCTCCATTCACCGGCGCCGCTGGTTGCGCAACGCGCATGCGTGGCCCTCCACCACCTCCCCCCGCCGCCTGTACACCCGCCGAGACCTTCATTCGAAGCACTAACAGCCTTCCGCAATGCTTGTCACTATTTCACCAGAAGACGCGAATTCTAGCAGCTCGTGTTCCGTAATGTTCATTCATAAATAAACGCTCTAATGGTGTCTGTTGTTACTTAAAGCTCATAGGTACTCTAGAGCATCCGACCATAGCCCATATGAAATGTGTATAGCATAATCAGTTTTCAAATTATACGAAATCAGTACTAATCTGCCTTCCTAATATTGATTTCGTTCATGTATGATCAATCTAGATTACCTACTTATTTATGTATGATTTACGCCGAGGTATTCTTGTAACTCGATATGAAATTCTGCATGAATGGAAAATTTATTCCTTCACGTTGACCTCGGTATTGTTATTTTGCGAGCCACTTTGCTCGAGGAAATTGAAGATTATTATTTAATAGGTACAGCTACGGATAAGATTTCACGCTTCCCATCTTTAAACGCCTCTTTTCTAACAAACGTAACATTTGAAGTTTTCATAAGTAGCAGTAAACTTTATAAGCCATTGCCATAAATATCTAGTATAGCTTAGTTGAATATCAAAAGGTATCGAGTGTAATAATATAAGCTCGATTTTAACGACGATTTTACATCGCGAACATTAAGTAGAGCCATAAAAGGGTGAAGGGAATCTGAATTGAGATTATCGGTTTACATATCGTAATATAATATCAGTGGTTCTCGCATACACGTAGAAGTCAGTTCGCTATCACCTTAACGTCTTCAAGAGTTATGCAGGGAATATTAATTGATGTCGAATTTATGCGCGTTTACACGCACTTTTAATAAATAATACCCTCCCCGACCTGCCAGTTGATCGCGAACTTGGAACGTGTCTTAAGATGGTCCTGCATCCTGTTATATTATCTCAGAAATGTTTAATCCAAAGGCAAAATGCAGCTTTCATCAAAACAAGAAATGGAAGATCTAATATTAACAGGTAATATAATATTTTATTTATTGCAAGTAGGTATACTGAATTACGAATAACAGTTACAGAAGAGCTTTAAAACTGTTATTGACTCTTGGGAATGGATAGTATGTCAAAGTTGTAAGTCTCCAACACGGCGACGACGTTGATAGCTCTACTATTTCGACATCATCAGGTGTGTGTACCTACATTGAACCGATAAAGTCTTTGACTGTAAACAGAACATGAAACCGTTCAATCACCACATCAATTTGATTATCGTAATCCACTGCTACACATTAGGCCTCTCCTAAGTTGCCCTCAACCTAGTTTTCCGCCATCGTCATCCATCTGTCCCCATCGATTATCCAACTAGCTGGGAG
Source organism: Xestia xanthographa (assembly GCA_905147715.2). NCBI lineage: Eukaryota > Metazoa > Arthropoda > Insecta > Lepidoptera > Noctuidae > Xestia > Xestia xanthographa. Next base: position 14,560,577 of record LR990659.1, on the reverse strand, counting down.
ACGTCTCGCGTTACACTTGCGGACTCCACTTTAGGACTCGTCTTTTCCAACGTCTGTAGTTCTTCCGACAGGCATGACCGGCTCACAGCCACTAAGGCAGGCCGATTCACTCTAGATTTTTACTGGATAATTTTCTTAAAAAGAGGAGTACAGCTCACTCTGAGTGTCTGAATCTTGAATTTGTATATCAACCCGACTGTCAGTAGGTATTTTTATCTCGGCTCCGTATGGCATACCTACAGGGGGATTATTCCGGGAGGCGACTTAACAAATTGCCTTTTTTTTCTGTCATCTTCTCTCTCGGTTGTGTCTGCGGAGCCTGAATTATAAACAAAAATGTTGTTTCTTTGATAATAATATTAATTTATTTTGCTAGGTATATTATCAACGGAAGTCTCAAAAATAACAATACATTTTATGACCCTTGTCTCAAGTTATATGCGAAAAGCAGCTTGATATCTATCTCGTATTTTAATAGATTCATTAATTAACGAGATTAGAATTGGAAAAACCGATATTTTTATTAATGGTGCGCTTAAAATCTACCCACATAATGGTTTTCTAATATCTATATAGATCAATTTATTGGTTGAAAGGAGCATATCCGTTGTCAGTCGCAGGTGTTGGAGCTTTTTATGTTAATTATTATTAGGTTTCTGTATTTTGAAGGAGTTGTTTGAAATGGCTCAAACAATATTTTTTTAATAATTTTCTATCTTAGGTTCTCATGTCATTTCGTTTTCAAAGTCAAATTGTTTATCAAGGAATATAAAATGGCGGTAGAGCCGACTTAAAAAGATTTTAGTGTTTCTTTGTTTATTTATTAACATTATTCAAATCCCATTTTGCCTTCAAGCGATGTAAATATGTAAGTACAAATAATTCCATTACGTATCTTTGAAACGAGCTTGGTTTCTAATTAATTGATCGAATGCAAAGTCGTTTTGGAAAACGGTAAGTAGAGTGAGCGACAATTAATACGATATAGGTACGTACCCTAAATGCAGGTTAACGCACCTGAACCAGTTTGTAATTAAGAATACATTTAAATTCATTAAAAAGCATTAAAACTTTCCTCTGCCGATACACATTCAATAAACGACACGCTAAGTGGCCACACCAGTACCTAAGTAGCCGAACCTAATTATGTTGTGAGGCGATGGCGTCGGTACCACAGATCTTACTATGCTCGAACTAAATATATAGTTTATAGTGCAATATAATCAATATCATGAGCAAACCAGATATTTTTACAGCCCTTTAGCACTTGATATTATTTCAATTATCTAGAAAAGCTTAAATACTCAATTTATAACATGGAATTAATATTTTATGTGCAAAGCTCGTTTTATTGCAGTGTTGGAACAAAAATAATTATAAAATTATTGATTTTTAAATATTGTGTAAGTGGTTACGGAACAACACTATTAATTATGATTACCTGCCATAATTATCTACCATTAATTATATAAATCCGACTTTCAAGTACCTCGGACAAATATTTTGGTATTTTACTGAGGTATCTACTCGTTTAAGTATAATAGATACATACTTATAAACCAATAATCCCACCGTGCCCAATCAGGAATTAGATTCCATTTAAGTCGAACCATTAATTTTTATGTCGAATTTGCATTGAATTATTTAAATTAGCTCAAAAGTATTTCAGTATTAATTCTTGGTTTTTATGTTGAAGAGAATGGCAAATGACCCGAAGTATAATTAAGTATACTCATTTACTAAGAGATGTCAAATAAAACGATAGAATTTTTATGAACTCCTCGATATAATGAATAGAGTTCCCTTCTGTGTTGCGACGTTCTCAAAGTGTCGATCAAAATGTGCTGATAAAAAGCTCAGTGTCGCCTCAAGTGTCACGACTTCACTCACAAGTTCGCGCGAACTCAACTCTTGAGCGTAGAAGGGGTCAAGGCACCATTTTGTTGATATAATGTTTCAATATAAAGTGATTGTTGCCGAGGCCTCAAGTCAGGGCTATACACAAACTATACTAGACAAGGCATAATATAGTAACAGGCGATCATTAATCGAACTTTAACGTCTCATTTCAAATTTCACGAGTTAGGATTCGAACGGGAAATCGACATTTAATGCAATAGTCTCATATAGAATTAAAAGGTATTAGAGCTCGGTATCTGGCTAAGACAGTAATGATAGTGAAGTACGAGCATATAATGAGCGTTATCGCTGGCAGGAAGTGAGAGGTTGATGGTGGAAATGAAAGACAATACGGTTGTATTGTCAAATAATGCGTTTGTTCGGTGAGGCGCGTGCGGCGCGCGGAGGCGGCGCAGCATGAATGGGCGCGCGTGATTCACTGCGGCCCATTCATAACCGACGCGCGCGCATCACACGCCACGAAAATCAATTCAATGTCACTTTATGTCGAGCTGCAATCCGTTTGCGAATTAACGAATCTATTCTAAACTAAGTGCCTCGTCACGTTGGAGTTGCGCCCTCAATATTGTAATGTGGCAAGTGAATTTACATAAAGGGCCACTGAAATAAACACGACTTAATAGTTATATGAAGAACGCTTTTACTGAAAAAATTCAAAACTGCTACTACCTACACGAACTTTTTATTTTCATTTTAAAGTTACTTTATGAAAGGCAAGTTAAACTGAAAACAATGAAAGCTTAAACTTTTCAGCCTCAAGTTTATTGTTGAAGCTGGAAAATCCACCTACACATTCTTAGAGAATTTAACACCTCTAAGACCTACATCTTCAAATTAATTACCAACACAATCCTTCTGACGTGTTTAATGTATGGTTCCCTATTTGGAACTCCCAATAATTTAGCGTAGGTTCATGCTAATTACTTATCACACAATCAAATAAGTACCTACCATATTTTTTGTAAGGAGTGTTTAAAATTATTTAAAGATATAATTTTGCGTTAAGTGTGAATCTTTCTCTTCTTCCGTACTGCCGTAGGCTCATATACTCGTAAATAAGTATATACATACGTAGGTATATACAGTTGGTTTGACTCGAAGGCAAAAGGTTATGAGATTTCCACCCATAGATTTGCTGATAGCATTTAACCGGACGGGTAATTGTTTGGTGAACGGGGCTATTAATTTTATATAATGGCTGCAAGTCCACATTTAAGTTACCTAACGAAAATTATGGCTGCGGACCTCATGAGACGCTATTGAAAAACTTTGACTGGACACAAAGAGACTGGATGAGTTATTGTAAGTCTTGCGCTTGTATTGTTACAGAATATTTTATTATTATGTTTGTTTTCCTGTTCTATCTTGAATTTGAACTTCGTTCCCTAAAGTATGTACTGCCTGCCTGAGCCTGAGCCTGTTGTAATATTGTTGTTTTTGTTCATAATAAATTAGCAAAGAGTTCAATGCCCGTTAACACTAAAGAGGACTTAGGTAAATAATTGCGCTCTGTTGGATATCAAGCGCTCAGTTCAGCAGTGAGAGTAGAAATTATAATAACCGCTTCGGTTTAGATTCGTTGGTTTAGTGGTAGTACTGTGGTAGCAATCGCGGCTGCTGAGCATACGGTCCTGGATTCGATTCCCGGGTCGGACAAATTGTTATTGGGTTGTTCCATCAGGAATTTCGCAGTAGCAGCCATGGAGTCTGGAATTGTGCCCGGTTGATGGCAATAGGATCGCCCCCAATTACATAATACTTAAACGTAACTGGCGAAATGTGGGTGTACTATTAAGTACACCTCTGCCTAACCCTTCGGGGATTACAGGTGTGATGTTATGTTATGTTATGTTTAGCTTAGCATTAGTCAAAACGGTTAAACGAAAGTTTTAAATATTTTTCAGAGAGAAATGCTGTCAAACATCAATAGATTGTTGAATATGATACAACTTTGTATGATGGTTTTCTTTTCTTTTCGTTTTAATCAGATGTTTTATAATGTTTTATTTTTAACTTGTTGATAGAAATGTTGTTTGAAATCATAGAAATACCTTTTGTTTAGAGTGGAACAAGGGTTACAGCACGGATAACATTTGTGTAACATCTTTAATATAGTATTTTTTATTCTATTTTTCTTTTGCTCTGTATAGATTATTTTTAACTGATTGTTTTTTAATGTGTGAACATACACATACAGCCTTGTAGATTCTTAGATATCTGATAACTTTTCTATCTTCTTTTACGTTTTTGTGAAGTAAGCAACGACTTATTGTCGGGCTTACGCTGTCCTCCCATCGCAGTAACATATCTATAATAACATTTTTAAACTAAATAATTTTAAAAGAGTAACCATGGTGTTTCTTTCTGGTTCTTCTCCATAGGAAACGACCAACTAGAACCATACACCTTTTCTTGACGTTCTATGAGTGCTTATGTAGGCCTAAGTGAAATAAAATCTTTCGATTTTGTAATAATGAAGATGAATGAAATGTGAGGACATCTGAATATGGTGGCCCTGCTGCAACTACACCTCTATCTACATAAGAGCAAGCTGATATCAACCTGAAACTGCAAGCATCTTGTTACATCATCAATTTAGATTTATACTCAGTGTGCATATGTCAATGTAAGCACATGTCGGTTTCGATATCATTCTGAAATCTCTGTACACAAAGACAAAGCGATTGAACAATCGATTCATGATTTTAATACTTCATTGTTCTACAACGTCAATGAATAAGACCTGTTTTAGATTGTAATGGTAGCGACAAACTAGTAAAATATATTACACAATAAACAACCAGTGACTCCATAAAAGTTGCCAAGTGTGACGATAAATGGAAACATTATCAGATATGTGACCATACGCCGATATATTTACAACATACAATTTGCATGGAAAACAATCACACACGGCACAAATGGGAAATGTTTTACAGAAAGGAACCTAACAAGGGCATGTATGGCATTTAGTGGGGAATAGGTAAACAATAAATAGTTGAACAAGGCGTTCCAATGTGTTTACAGTCTTGGCCAGCAGATAGATAAGGGCTGACATACTCTTGAAGTTCACAATGTAAACAAGATCTGATTAACAGTCCGTGAATTATCTAGCTTTATTTATTATCACATGTTTGACTTACACAATATTAAACAAATTGTAGGAACTTAAGCAGGAAATAATTACATCACATTTGCAGCGAACTTATGTTTTCACTTCCATAAACATAAATTCAAAAGCGAAGATGAAAAGTGTGCAAATCCATGGAAACAAATATAAAAATGTTTGCATGAAATCTTAGAATGGAAAATAATATGAAATGAAACTACTCAGGTTATTGGGTTCAAAGATGAGCTTCTATGATGTCATTGCAATTCAATACATGTCATGGTGTTCCTTAGCCAAGATAATCTCCAACGTGATTGCACTGAGTAAAAAATAAACATATTAATTTCCTCGTACATGCAATTAACTTTACCGAACACCTATTAACAAGAGACGTGATGGCGGTTTCACATACGCGTGTAACCTCTTGCTCCGATGGCCAAGTTCACATCTGTTTTCGGTCACGACCGCCACGAAGGCTATCCACGCAATAAAGATCCATAATTTACATCACATTATTGCCCACGGCTCTACGCAGTTCCTTGTGAAATTACCAACTAGGCTAAATTGGTTTAATGCATATCTTACATCTTGTGTTTAAAGTAAGGAGCCGTAAAGAACTCACTTCTAGTCAAGCGATGCTATCTGCTAACTAGCTGTCGCTATATCGCAAGGTATCGCGTTAAACTGTAACATCTAATAGAATTCCTACTTATTCACGTATTTTTATTTAAAGAATATTGAATATTTGAGAGAGAGGAGATTGGGAATATCATGGTTGGTTGGGAAGAACCAAAGCTCTGCACACGAATCTCAAAGGCATCGAGATATTATTGCTATTCGTTCTGTAGTTCTTAAAAAAACAGTAAGTGGCTAAGCATAAAAGCCTTTTATTATTAATGAAGTCCAATCCCGATGTATTTAATGTCAATACGTTTGTAATCACAACTCAGCGAGTCCCTAATGCCAATGGTGCGTCGAACGTTGTTTACATATTTGTTTGTGCGTGTATGGCGCTCAAATATTTGCTATTTTTGAAACGCTGACGACATTAGGCAACAGTCGCGTAACATTCCAAGTCCATTTGAATGAAAAGTGTGTCAGTGGCTGTTGCATGAATTGTTATAAAACGGGTGTTGCGTACGCCCACCGTCGCACCGCTGGGTTTGTGAATGGATCGTCGGCAGCAGAGCCCGAACTGGCCTGAACTGAGCTGCTCTGCACCGCGCACCGCTTGCAACAGCATTCGCCTACGTGCGTTTCGAGGTCGCCAACTTTCATTCATAGGTACGACGGTCACATTTGCAACGTGAAAAATCTGCAATCTAATCGCAACTGAAGTAACTGAGGTTATGGTGTTGCGCAACATTTTCCTAGTCTGATGTATTGTCGCTTGTAGGTAGGTAGGTATAGAAGTCGCTGGTCGAGCTTTATGACTTCCTGTCCGCTTGAGATCGAAAGTTAGACTTGGAAAAATTTACTACAAAACTGCAAAGTTTCTTTGGTATGAGATGTAGAGTTATTGTTTCGTTTTCTTCGCAAATACATGTCACATATTATGTCAGGTAAACCTGACACCACACCTGCACACCAAATTATAATGTCTGTAAGTTGCTTGACAATATACAGTTCTTTTGATTAACATTCAATAGCCATTTATTATAGTTGGGTGAGTATTTTAACACCTTCCACGGTATACTTTGTTAAGTTAGTTAAGTAAAAAAAATCATGAAACAGCACAAAAATGCAAACGTGCTAATATGAATGTTCAAACAATCACATTAACACCTGGATGCTCATTGTTTTTCTGATCGAAGTAATTGTTATTTTAAATATACAGTGACTTTTACTTATTAAATGCTATAAAATAAGAGATCTTAATAATATTGAATTAATATACAACATTTATGAGTACCAATAATTCGAATATGACAGCCACAAAATATGATTGGCTGTCGCCAGAAATCGTTATAATATAAATTGATATAAACCTACTATTCAAACGAGCGTCTATTAAACGGTTTAAATCATGTAACCCGACAACTCCGAGTCTTCTATGGCGTCTAAAATATTCCCGTCGTTCATTGACACGTGCCAAACCAGTTTTCGGGCAAGTTTTTCTGAATGGTCGCTTCCTTTGTGAGAGTAAACATATTCAAATGTTGCGATTAATTCATAGTTAGATAGTGCCATGGTTTTATGAATGGAAGCCAATGCAGGTGTGTGGGTGTGAGGCCGTGTGGCCGTGTAGCATACCTACTGGTGCACACATAGCCACGGGATTTGCATACTGGCTTAGCGAGCCACGTGTTCCTCCCAAGCACAGTTACCTCTTCAATATTCGAGAAGTTAATTTTAAATGTAAATGATATTTGAAAGTCAACAGTTTATAATGCACCCAGGAAATGAGATCTTTCAATGTTTGCAAACTGATCCCCTTCCGGGTGCGTGTTCGCAGAACCAACGGTTTCAGGGAACCGTTCCTGGAGCGTTTGAGCTCGTGCGCCGACAATTCGTTGCTAACTAAATGTTGTATTTATTTAGTAGGTAGCTACTTATTTATGTTCCTACTGGGTATTTACAATAATGATAAATATCTAAATGTTTTTTATTTGAGAATTGTGTTACATTTTCCAGTGAAGTATTTTGCTTACATGGTTTGTTTAGGCGGTTTAAGAATCCATTATATACGTTTCTGGGCAAGGTAGCCTCTATACAAATGCGATAACGAAGTAATGTGTATAAAAGTGTGTCATACAATATCACAGGTTTCATCGTGTTTGTGTTGTACAAATATGTGCAAATTAAATTGATTGTAGAACCTACATTGTGTAATTGTGTATTATAAGTAAAGGTGTGAATTTTATAGTCAAACATTGATAATGTTTTTACAAAGCAAAGTTACTAATAAAACTATTAAATATATGAAGGCAAGTGCGAGTAGGTCTTTAGGTGAAGGTTCAATATCTATCCTCAAATGGTGTAAAGAAAATTTCAAAACTAAATTTACTAAATGCTGAAACATTTTACCAGCTACCGAAGTTGGTTTAAAGAACAAGTTTATTGATGAATGATTTTTATGACCATCGAATAATTAATTAATCCCTTCCTCTATTGAGACATATTTTAAAAACTTTTCAATGAATTGATTTATGTTATTTATTTTCTCTTTTGCAAAGGAAGATGATTGTGAAAAAGTTGCAAACTTCCACCAAAGACTTCCGGAAAAACTTGCTAAGTGTAGTCTGTACATAGGCGGCAGGCCCATTAGTAGTTGATTGCAACACCAATTGTGCTGGTACTGATAATGAAGACCTGACAGATACTTAGTCGATTTTAAGAAGTTTCTACGCAACCCTAAAAAGAATCAAGCAAATAGTATTGAAAACCGCAAATCTGATATAAATTGAATTATACCTTCCACCATGTATCAGGGCCTTAAGCAGGCTTCTTTAATAGTTCGTTAGGCACAGTCATTAGGAGCGATACCGCGAGGCACGCATTGTATTCAACCTCCACAAAGGATGAGCGTTGGTACCACAAGCGCCTAGTTAGCATGATTTATAGCGAATGCGGTATCTGCCAGCTTCAATACTTGATTCCATATATGTGTGGTACTATTTGTACTATTGTTGGCAGTAAGCAGCTTTTTAAGTAAATCAAGAGATATTTTGCCACTTACCTATACATACAGGGTGTAAGCAACCTCACCACGAAGCCGACAACCAAGTATTCAGTACATCGAACTTTAAGTAGGTAACTTTACGCAAAAAATATTGCTGGGAAACGACTTTTTGACTTTTTTTTGGGGTGAAAAATGACGTGGTGTGGTGTGACGCACTCAAAACATTGTGCTGATGGATGGATTGAATAACGGGGGTCGTGGAGGTGTTTAAAGTAAAAATCTTAAATTAAAAACTTGTATTAAAAAAAAAACTTAAAAAAAGTTGGAACTTTGATCCCCAATATCTCCGTAACTGTATTTCAAGAAAGATGTGGACCTGACTGGAGGAGACAAGCAAGAGATAGGGAAAAATGGAGAAAACAGGGGGAGGCCTACGCCGCGCGCCGCAGACTTCCATACATGAACAAAAAAAAAAATGTAATGCATGAATGTAATTAAATTAAATTAGTGTAATGAAAATGAATGTCACAAAATGAAAAGAATGTAATGTTATTAAATTGATGTACTTAATGTATTTTTAAATGGATGCTATGTAATTTTATTAAATTGATGTAATGTATTTTTTAAATGGATGCTATGTAATGTTATTAAATTGATGTAATGAAATGAATGTAATGGTATGAATGAAAGTTATGGAATGAATGTAATGTTATTAATAATGTAATGAAAATAATATAATATAAGTAATGTAATGTTGATATTGTAAGGTTGATAATGCATGTAATGAAAAATGTAATGCTGATATGATTTGTTACAATTATGATTAATCAAGTTTATATGTTCTGTGTATTTATGGTAGAATTAAAGGCTTTTTTATTTTTAGTTTATTTATCTCCGTAACTAGAAGGTTCCCAAGTATGGTGTAGAACGAAAAAAAATATCGCAATGATGGGGAGAACAAGTGCATTTAGGCTTCGTTAAGAGGTTTTTTACACCCTTTCTTATTTTTATACGTACGTATTAACTATTTTTTATTCGCGTAAACAGATAACTAATAGGCTGTAAGAACAAACCAATGAAGATAAGTAAAATTAATGATTAGTGAAGGAGAAGAACTTAAAAGCTTCTTCCTCCCACTGACGAATTCAGTGAAGCAAACATTTCATAAAAGCCACATCAAAAACTTTTCCACGAAACATATTTTCAATAACACAGTAAATAAGACAGCCAATTAATATGCCTTTTAAAATACAGTGAAGACAATAGAAACACGCAGATACTTAAAGCTCAATAGACGATCGCGTGCTCGAGTGAAGGGCCTTCGATGAGCAAGGCACGAGTCATTTCCGGCGCTAAGGCTGTTGTCGCGGCGAGGCGGCGCGGGCGCAACGTCGCCGATGTAGCAACCGAGAAGAATCGCTGCTAATAAATAATCGTCACTTTCATAAACACTGAGTCATGTACAAAACAAGGTTGTGTTACCTCTTCGTTTCGGTGGGCTGAAGATCGTAACGTCTTGCGCAATCTTTGGCCTCATCCCTAATTACCGATATGTGGGTGATAATTATTTTTTTATCGCCTACGCTAAGCTTTGTCTAAGCAAGTGTTAATCAGTCCCAACTTTCAGTGTTGATCTTGCAAAATGTCGAGAATTTTGAAATTTATATCGCTTTGATGCAGCAATTCGAATTAACTCACTTACTTTGCTTGCCAGTACATTACATGGTCAATTCAACCGGCCAGTACCTATAAGTAAGACTTAGATGTATGCAGTTGATTTAAAAGACCATGTGAGTTCAATTTTGACATTTAAAGAGCAATAGTATCTATTGCTTCTATGCCCATTTATGACCATTGGTTTGCAGTGGATTTGCAGATCGATAGATTTGAAGATCATGTTCACTGGCGATTCGACTTTCTGTATCTTTCTCATACTGGAGAGGATTCTTCGAAGAAGCGATTACTATCAGGGTCGAAGGGAAATCGGTACATCTTTCGATACTCCCCCACACAGAAATTTTTAATATCATCAGCCTATATTAATGTTCCCACTGCTGGGACACAGGCCTCCTCTCCATGAGAGGGAATGGGCTATAATCCACCACGCGGGCTCAGTATTGGTAGATGTCACATGTCTTCGAATTTTTGGTTCTAGGATATGCCGGTTTCCTCACGATGTTTTCCTTCACCGTTTTCAAATTTTCATCGGTAATTTAAAAAAACAGCTGTTACTTACAAAGAGCAATAGGTACTTACACGGTCAAAATGTGTGGAGCAGCTGGTGGTACATCATTTTGAACCCCCCGTTCAGAATAATGTACCGAATACGTACGGTAAAGGATTGTGCATCGGTTCCTTCTAACCTGTATAGTAAATAATTAATGATGTTTCGGGTCTTATAATCCTTAGCGCAGTAAACATATTTTAACAGCTATGAATTATTGATTTAGCACGTAGAAACGCACAACAAATATAATGAAATGTTAAGCGGTCAAATGTCTAAAAACATAATCTTAATATAAAGTGTTAGCAAGAAATGCATCGCAACATGGACATATCTAATTATGTAAATGTGTGGAGGTATTGTGTCGCCTGTCACTATGTATTGGTGGCTACAAGGTATGCGACTATGCGTGTAGTGGTGGCCGGCCACTCGAGCGGTCCCGCGGTCGCGCCGGCGCCAACGTCGAAAGCTAGAAACTATCCCAATTTTTCCGTTTCCATCATTAGTAGGTTAAATTCGACATAAAATTTATTTATACCCGTTTTATTATGTATTTATGCAAACTATACTGACAGTGAACTGGACTTAATCGTAGCGTCCAATCGTAATTGATTTCGTTATCGAAATATGCGTTCGACCGATGCATGTTCCCAAAAAGCTAGAAGACATTATTTGTTTATGTGAATTTATTATGAACACACTGATTCACACTCTCCATATAGGCAGAGATATAGGAAGATATAGGTTTTACCTTAACCCCTATGTTTTTCATCATCATTCAAATAAGTAATACAGAATTAAATAGTAATGACTATTGATTGAACACACACAAATTGTATTCCTGGATTTAATCTTCATTCATTTTCCAGCACGTGCTGCATTTTATCCATCTGATGAACTGCCGTCACTAAAGAGAGACAAACATCCAACCAGCTCCAAGTTTCAATCAAACCCGCCATTCACAGCTACTTTTAACAGCAGCTTTTAATATTACCAAAACAAACAAGTAATTTGTATAGCAGATCTGAAGGGTCGAGTAGTTCGACGAAGCTCATCGCGCCTTGTGGGCGTCTAACGGGACTGTGAGGCGCCAGTCGTTACTCTGCGGTGTGTGGTGCTATACTGTTCCGAACAGTCGGACGTCGGAACGTCGGAGCTTCGGACTTACCTATAGGAACCTATACAGCCGCCACAGCAGATATTGAACGCAGCAGGATGCGTCCAGAGAACAATCAGTAAATATCTCTAGGTAATAACATCAGCTAATGATCTTAAACCGGATCAGAACTTTATAGCCTATGTGGTTTTAGTAGGTAGGTAATCTCCATTCATCATGATCGTTAATAGGAATCTGTTTTTGTGGTTGCAGTTTTAGACCTATTAAGAATATGCTAATTTTGCAGATGGCGCCATTGACAATCTAAGCTACATTTACATGGCTAGAAGTTGTTTCTTGAGAGGTGTTTGAACAACAACAAACTAAAGCCAAACGGGGTGGAGCTCATTGGGGTTTTTCTTTTTTTCCATGGAACCACTAGGAGTCTTGGACTATTTTTCTCACTTTTGACTTATGTCGGTTTCAAGGATCGTTATAGGGAACACTCACCCTATTACGATCCTTGAAGCAGAATCAGAGGGATTTCATTCAAAATTATCATATAAAACTTGTGTTTCCTTGAAATATGCAAATGTCGCTGCCACAGCCATATTTTTATCATTTAACTATTTTCCAATTGTTCGTCTAGCATTGCGCAACCGCAGCTTTACAATAAAGTGCTACTGTGTTCCGTTCCGTGTATCGTATGACGCAACAACATGAAATCAATCCGTGTGGTTGTGTTGTTGATATATGGCCGGCGCCCACACGGGCTCCGTCGCAGATGAACCCATCAACCGTACATTGTGCACGGTAATGGCCGATTATGAATATAGGTTATACTAACTTAGACTTAAGGAAGTACCCTTGTGTACCCATATAAGGGTTCCACTTAAGTGCTGTGTGAAGCATGCAAATCAGGAACTTCTTGCTCACCCTCTTTGTAGCCTTTGTGCTTATCGTGTTAGCCATAATGTGAAAATTTTACAAATCTAATTCTTGGTAATTAATTTTTTATAATAATATCGCCGATGTTAATTTCATAAAAAGCGGATCATGGGGTCAGGAGTAGACCGTCAAGGAATTTCAAATCACCAATGAGAAATCGACCAGAAACCATGAAAATTAGCGTCTGACATGACATGCAATCGAACAACAGTTCGTGTAATAAGCGGGGGCGTTACGTAAACAAAGAGTTGGGCGGACCTGCCACCGGGCGCCACCTCCCCGCCCCTCCCCCACCCTCGCACACCTGCGCATGGGCACATTTTCGCAATCAACACCAAATTGAATAGCGAGAAGAGACGTGAAGCGACGACCAAACGCCTGGCGCCACACATAAGATTTGGTGATGAGACGCAATTTGTTTACTTTTGGCGTTGGCATTCTACGGCGGGCGGTAGAAAAGTGCAGTTAGGTTACAGTAATTTGTTAAAGAGCTGATGAAATTAATTAGGATTGAATGACTGAAAACGTTGGAAATATTGTATTTCATGAACATTATTTGAGCAGTCTCTATTACCTTCGAAGTTCGGCATGACCGAGTTAGTCATGCTATACGTATACAAGGTGACCAAAATTTCGCACGAGAATATCAAAAAGTTGTAATAAAAACAAAATAACAACTTGTTATAGAAATGTCTTCGGTTCTCAGGACTAGAGCCTAAAAAGATGAACAGCTTTTTAGGTTGCAGGAAACTGCCCAGGATTTCGGCATTTAGTTGGTAATCAGGATGAGGCTGGCACAGGAACGTGGAGATTGGCACAAGAAAAGAGAGGCCTATACACAGCAGTGGGTGAGTTCGGGCTGTGGATGATGATGATGATGATGAATCAGGTGTTGATGAGTAAGCCTTGTTTGGCTAAGGACGTTTATAGGAATCATCTACGGCAGGCAATTCGATAAAAAGGGGAAAATATTCAGAATATTTATGACAACAGCACGTGGTACACACATGGCACTGATGCCCGTTTTCACCAACATCCCCTAAGTTTATGGGATCCCCTAAACATGCTTAGGGGACCGTTAAAAGATGGAAAACGGTCCCCTAAACGTGCTTAGGGGATCCCATAAACTTAGGGGATGTTGGTGAAAATGGGCATAAGTCTGGCTTTTGTACCACCAAAATAAATATTCATAGTACTTATACACTTCTTTGCTTACTTTTCTTTTTTTAATTCGGCACCCAATCCGGATTTCGTTAGCATAGCTTATCTGGCCGAGCTACTAAACCGAACTTTCTACCATAAAAGGCAACCGTAGGAAATTGAAGGAGCAAACATTAATGATTTTTCTTCATTTACATTTCACATTAACAAAAAATATTCTTTAAAAGTCGACGCTAACTACGACCACATATGGCGTCGATTCGCCGCCACCTACTAATTGAGAGCGACACTAGACAAATATATCGCCTTTTATGGTCGCGGCGGGTATTAACTACACTGATTGGTAAATAAACAGAATAAAGGATCGTAAGGCCGAGATGAATCAGCTCTCGATCTAGCCGTGATTAGAGGCGATTAGCATGCGCCCGCGCACCGCGTCGCGCGATCGAGCGCGTCTAGCGGCGCGGCGTCCCACGTGGGAGGCGGGGCGGCCCTGCGAGTGCGCAGCCATTGTCTTACAACGCGTTATAGCATTATAATAGCACTGCTATTGCACACTATTTATGTAAATCTATTTGAGAATTCAATTTGTCTATTGTAATGTATTCATGAACGGATATTAGTAACTGTGAGACAAAGTGATTCTCGTCAACAACCTGTCAACTGGCGGGGTATGTTCGCTCGATATAATTTGTTTCAGAATAAGGTAAAGGTGAGCAACCATTACCGAACTAGATTTGTTTCAAGACATCCTTTAAACATACTCGTACATGGCTTCATTTATAGTCTGCTGCGAAATGTGAAACTAGTAGTGAAGTAAGGTAAAGACGTTCGACGTTCGGTACCGTAGTAAGTAAGTGTAAGTGAGTGTAGTATGTAGCTTTTATAGCGATTAGTTTTTAGCAATATATTCTTTAATGTAGTATAACTACATAATACCTACCTACGAAGATGACGACGACGACTTTTGTAATACGAAGTCACCTCGAATAAACGCTTTTTCATTTTTAGGGTTCCGTACCCAGAGGGTAAAAACGGAACCCTATTACTAAGACTTGGCTGTCTGTCCGTCTGTCCGTCTGTCCGTCTGTCTGTCACCAGGCTGTATCTCATGAACCGTGACAGCTAGACAGTTGAAATTTTCACAGATGATGTATTTCTGTTGCCGCTATAACAACAAATACTAAAAACAGAATAAAGTTAATATTTAAGGGGGGCTCCCATACAACAAACGTGATTTTTTTGCCCTTTTTTGATAATAATGGTACGGAACCCTTCGTGCGCGAGTCCGACTCGCACTTGGCCAGTTTTTTTTTTTCACATTGCATCCCATCTCATCTGACAGGCCACAACGGTAAGCTGCCATATTCTATCCTAACGTAACTAAAAAGCTAAAGCACAAAAAGCTCCAAATTCATAATCAATTGTCATATTTATAATATAAGAAAAAAGAAAAAGGTGAATGGCACATGATCCTGCTGTTATCCCTCGAGTGAGTTAAATATGGACCAAAATTATTATTCTGATATAGTTTCAGGAGTTGTGCAGAGATCCTAAACAAGGTGTAAGAGTCTGCTTACACCTTGTAGGAAGGGTCTCTTTCACGAAGCCATCAACCAAGCAATCTTTACTTAAAACGAAATAACTACGTAAAAAATATTGCTGGCAAACGACTTTTTTTGTGGTGAAAAATCACGGTTTAAGGTAGGACTCAATGTAACGCATTCAAAACGTTGTGATAATAAATATAAATAAATATAGCTGGACATTAACACACAGCGCCATCTAGAGCCACACTAGCAACGAGGCTTGTGTCGTGGACACCAGATATTTGATATACTACATAGATACTTTTGTTTATAAATACATTACTGATTATACGTATAAACATCCATGACTCGGAAACAAAATATGTCCATGCTCATCACACAAACATTTGCTCCAACCGGGATTCGAACCCGGGACCCTAAGAACGTAAGGCAGCCTCACCACCGCTGCGCCATTCGGGTCGTTGATGATGGAAGCATTGAAAAGGGGTCATGGAGGTATCTGAAATAAAAATTAAAAACTTGTATTTAAAAAAGAAACTTGTCTAAACGTTGGATCTTTAACATCCGTAACTAGAAGTTCCCAGGTATGGTCCAGAACAAAAAAAAAAATGGGGAGAACAAGCCTTTCGACTTCGTTAAGGGTCTTTTTACACCCTTTTCATTTAAAATACTCAAAAACATCAAATACTACCATTTATCAGGTAGATCAGAAGTTAACAGGAAACACAGAAACAAGTCCTGCAACTGAATACATGGACATACAATAAAACATACGCCGAATACAATTCAAAGGCACAGGTGAAATGACGCGTTTAGGTCAGAGATCGACTCGCCTTCCATTTGTCTGCACGTAGGTACACTCCGCGCATCGGCGCTAACAGGTAACCAGCTTTATTGTTATCCTGTCACTGTAATGTATGATCCTCACAGAGCCATGCATTTCTCGGACTGATATCAGCATTAAAAACGATAGCAGCATCTGAGGGGCCTGAGAATCTGTGTGAGTTATCGCGCGCAGAACGTCATTCGGCCGGCCGCGCGTGCGCACCGCTGCCGCACGTTTTATTGGTGTCGGCGCCATCGACAACTTTCTCGTCTCGCAGACAATAACGCTCAAATTGGAAACCAAAATGATTTTTATAACTCGCTTCTACGCATCTATGGACGTTAGCTTGAACTCGATCGCCTGTTACCTACACGTGAAATGTCGTAAATTCCAACAGCGTAGGGCCACTTAACGCAGGAGCGATACTCGGAGTTATTCCGACTGTTTGCTCGTTACGGTGGAGTAGGTACTTCTAACGAAGGCACCCAAAAACGTTCCCACAGTCGTCGATCACCGCGGTAAAAAAACCAAGTGTCTAGGAATTAACACGTCCGCGCGTTGTGTGTGTATGAAAACACTCGGTGGCCTCGCGAAGAGCCCTCGTGGTGACGGAGAGCTGTCGGCGTCGCCGAGCCGCGAGCCGCTGGCTCCTGAGGCTGACGCCACTACACCAAGACACCACGCCGCGTAACATAGCTGTGCATGTCTTTAATTTACTTTAATTTGAAATGTTCAAGATTACAAGCGCACAGTTTCAAGGGTTCTCGGTAATGATGGCTAGTCAGTGACGCATGCCAGGTGTTGTTTATGCTTGTTAATCTTGAACGTTTCCAACAAAAAGCCTCTACTTGAACGAATACTTCGTATCTGCAGGCGTGCTTACTTATTTATACGTATGGTGGAGTGCGTGAGGTAGACTTCATTACCGTGTTGGCATGTTGTCGTCATCCGCGACAGTTACGCTGGGCCACTAATGCCCTGAACAAACATGAGCAGTGCGTGTGTGAAAACTCAGCCCTGTTCAGATCGGACACACTCGTTAATGCACAAAGTAAACTACACTTAATCTTTCACTTTGTGCCGCTTAGAGAGAAATTAACAAAGAAATGTTACTCAAACACGGGCTATGCTCAACGAATTAGCGCGTTCCTTTGCTGATTGCGGGAATTTACCAATGAGATGGAGACGGTTATTAATTGGTGTCAGTATGCCGTGAGACTAGTCTTCACGAACTTAAATCATCTCTAAAGCTTGAACTTTGTTGACCGACACATCATGGTGCGGACTGCGGTAGTCGTTCTTGACCCTGACACTACTCAACAGTTGGGGTTGGGCAAAATCACTTGTAGAGATTATTAATGTAAATAGACACCATGTAATAAAATGTCAGAGGTTAAAAGTTCCAAAGTAAAACATCAGTTTCTAACTGAAAATCTACTGACCAAGCGTATCTCTATTGAAAGAACGGGAATCAAGTATAACATAATGTATTTGCTCAACAATTTAGCATAATGAATAGATTTGCCTCCACTAGTATTACGATAATAATATTAGTTATAACATCTTCCCAACGGCAATACCTCTCCTCAGATCATCCGGCAATGCGAAAATAAATGGCCACGTACTTACATGTAACAGTTACGTTTGTAGTTTATTTTCTATCGCAATCAGGAGTAGGTAGGCAATAATAAGTCGCGCGACACAGAGCGAGCGTGGCCAGAAGGGGCGAATAAATCAGCATTTGCCGGTAGATGAACTGTTTAATTATTGATTTATTGTGCAGTGTTCGGAGCAAGGCGCCAACTAATTGGTGCTGGCGAATGTTCGCGTGACACCGGCCCTACGCTGGAATTATTGAGACAAAATCGTCCAATATTGAACAAAACACGACCGTGCATGACTTCGTTACCTTTATCTATTACGAGGCCAGAATATATTATGCTTCGGAATTATTTTTATTCTTTTACTCCTGATTACTGGGCCCCTGGGGTTTGTTTTGTAAGAATTTTACATAGAGAACGACTGCTTATGTTATGGATTTACTTCGATCCCTTGTTGCGTAAACAAAGTTATTGGAAGTTCCCATACTTCGCCGTTCGGATACCAGGAAGTCGATCATTTGTTTAAGACGGTGGCTGTGCATAAATCAATAGTCCTAAACATACGTTATGTAGTCCAATTAGTCATTAGGTGGAATACCACGGTATACCTGAACAGATGTGAGTATACGGTATAATAAGATCATAGACGGTTGAATTAATAGCAGTTAAATTATTTGCTTAACTCCGATTCAATCAAATTATAACTAAATAGGGCTATTTCGATTGCATCGAGTACCTACTGATGCGACCTGATTAATTGATCTATATGTCAATCAATTTATTTGTTTTATCGACTCTGAAAGGCTACTGACATGAAAGTACCCTGGTAATGTTTCGTTGTTCACCAAATCATTAACTTCCAAAGTGTTGGTCAACTGAAATTCTCTAACCAAACAGAAACTGGTCGGAGAGCTGGTTATTTTGCAGTGAGCAATGAGCATGTAGTTAACTTTACCGGACACTGCGCACCGGTGAACCGTACCATCCGTTGTCGCGCGAACAAACATGCGCGTGAGACTCTCCGATATAGGAATGCGCACACAAAACGGCGTAGCGTGTACCAAGATAGCATAAACTCCAAAGATATGCGCTACGTCAAAGCGTAGCACAGATTGGCTACAATTAGCGTAGCTGTAGCGTCGCCGCGTAGCAAGTCCTACGGTAACAATGAGCTGACAAATATAAAAATCTTTTTAACTACGGAATTATCAGGTGCAGCATAGATTATGTAGTTCATATTTTCTGCCACCATAAGAGGAACTGAAAAAGAGCTTTAGAGATGATATTAGCTTTACATTCAATCGTAATATCTCCGTAGTAAAAGCTATGTAGGCATAAGATTTTATTCATTTCGATATATAATACATTTTGCTGTCCTCAATCTTTTTATTTTCTTTGTCCATCCTCGCGATAGTTGTGACTCATATCTGTAGCTACGCCACCAGTCTATCATCGACAAGCACTGTCACAGAGGCAAGCACGCACTCGGCGCTCGTTTCAATATTTTAGTAGCGACGCAACTCAAACAGAACTCCTTTGTTGGAGGTCAGACGTGTGTGAAGAGAGTTTCCGTGTCAGTCTCCGCGTCGAGGCCTTAGTTACACATTAGCAGACTCGGACAAATATTTTTTGTTCTCCTATGATCACCTTATATTGTTGGTTCGAGTTCCTTGTTTGTTGTTGTGACATTCCGAGGCTGCTCAAGATTCAAGCAGGTTCTTTGATTGACAATTTGACATTGAGGATAACGCCTCTACCCTTTTTTTTTGCACTTGTTTTTAGTTGTTAATGAGCTAAATGCTTGACTTGCTTGTCATGTTCATAGTCTTAGTACACATCAACATAGCTTTAAGTATTTCTGAGCTATGTTTAACATTCGGAATATCCATTAAATCTCCAAAGCGAACTGGACTATACGATAACAATCCCAAAAATATAATTTGCATAAACTTCAAAAGAAGCCGCAACCTGTTTCACACCAGAACTCTACATAGACATTCAGAAAAGGCTATAAAGTGGCGAAGACTATCCAAGCTATGCTTAAGTGTCAAGCCGCGGCTTAAGAGATAAGCTATCGACCGACACGCGAACATTATGAGCAGCGATTAACATCGCGATCGCTCTCCTTCTTGATAAACAAATATTTTGATTAGTCTGCTTGCAACAAATTACCTTAGATACCATCTACTGAGGCGTCCGCAATCCCCGACTAAATATCTACACCTAAATTAATAGACCCTTTTATGTCCTCGGACGATATCGAGGATGATGCGGAAAACGTCCTCAAATGTCACCATATCGCATTAATACCAGATTGCGGGGTCTTAGGTTTGTACCAGTTTTATGTCCCCCAGATAACACAGTATCAATAGGTAAGTTATAATGTTGATAATAGACAACGCCGCTATAAAGAAACTTGAGTAAACAGCCAATAAATAAACATTAAATTATGTTTCGACCAAGTTATTATCATGTTTTGTGTTTTACAAGGCCATCAGGATAAAAGTCACGCAACTTGCTCGCGTTATATACCTTATATATACCTTAAAAAGGAGAATTCCTAAGATTGCATTGTACCTAAATAAGTACAATGATAATTATACATTGTGTACTACAGTACACAATTTACATCAATTTCGTTGTGTGTTAGCCCTGCTTGTAAGCAGGGCTAATAAAAACACACAACGAAATTGATTATTTAAATTCGGCCACACCGGAAACAAGCTATCTACATCGAATAAAACTTTATTTAAGACTAACTGACGACATTTTGATTATATTAAATCCAATAATATCTAGTTTGTAGAGACTCGTAGCTCGTTCATAATATTAACAATTTTGCATAGATAAGCCAAAGGATAAGTTCTTCTCGAAAAGCTGTTTCTATCTCAACACCATAAATAATTGATATTTTAATGTCACAAATGATCTGTATGTAACTATGAAATACAACGATCAGCAAAAAGCCTTAATTAAAACAAACCATTAACACTAAAATGAGCCTAATTCTTAGTGGGATTGAAACTATTTTTGAATACTCGTAACAAGGCACTCACGTTGTTATGGAGGTGTTAAATCGGGGCAACGTGTTTTTCAAGCGAGTGCCGTGCCTAGCCCATAAGTTATCGTATGTAATAAAATTAAATGTAACACATTTCTCTTTTTCATGTAATCTTCATAATTTATACACATTTTTAGTTTGCGACGTGTATCGGCGCCTGCGGCCGCGCCCGGCGAGTGCGCACTACGGCGCGTACAGCTACGGGCGCGGGACGTGCGCCTGTTGCTCACTTTGTACGCGCGAGTACCAACTTGTACTCTGTGTATCGCTTTCGGAATATCATTACATGAACATAAATTTATTTTCGACGTCCACAGTAACTTATGCTTGTTTGCGTTCAGTATTGACTAACTTACGTTGATTACGATTGGAATCGTTTACGAAACGAAGAGATTAACCGTTTTCCTGTTCATATTATGTTTATTTATCTATTAAGCATTTATGAATCGTTAGATTTTGATAAATTAATTATAGAGAACAGTTAACAATTTATTTATTGTAACCAAAGGGCTGAACCGATTGCATTGGATATGGTCGATGAATAATTTCGTCATAAAACCATAATCTAATTACAAGAAATGTACGAACGTTAAATAGAGCGACCACAAATAAGATCCATTCAATCAACTTGCATAATAAAATAATTACTATTCACATAAACATAATTGATCGCTGCCGTGCTCCGGCGCAGTCCAATTACTCGTCTTGTCCTCTAATATCTGCCTACACGAGAATATATCGCGGCACTCATCGTTGCACAACTGAATATCGTTTAATATAATTAGGTTGCTAGCTCTAAATGTCACCGAGTCAAGATTTGCTTCTGTACGCTCCATTGATCTATAATCGCGAGCTTTCGTCGTAACCTACTCATCAAATCGAATATGTATTTCAAATATCTGCAGTATTATAAAACAAAAAACCCTTTTCAATTCGTACATATCGAAGACAATGAAAGAGGCAGGGAGGCAATTTGTACAGATATCAACGCTGAGCATTGAATGGGCGAAATCCATCAACAGTTAATGCTGTTATGTCCGCCGTGATTTATGTGGTGAGGGGCGCGTTCCGCACGCTTGTTCCCGGGAGGGATGCCGCGGAGTTGAGCGTCGGTCACATCGCTGAGGATGCAGCAGAGGAGATAGCGACTTGACTTAGAAGGTCCAAAGGTATTGTTAAAGCCGAAGAGGTGCCTGTAAAGCCATCATTTACAGGTTAGCTATTAAGAAAAGCAGAAAAGCTAAGCTTTTGGTCTATTGAAAGCCAAGGATTTTGAAAACTCTGATAGGTCGGGTCTTGTACTCAGTTGACGGGAGAAGTTTTAATAGCAATATTAAAGTAGTAGTCATCTGCAGCTTCAATAGTGATGGTGATCTGATATTTATTGATCTCGGACTCTGCTGCTGCCGCTTACCTTTACCTGCTCCTTTCTAGAAAGTAATGCATTTTCTCGCTTCCGCTACTACATCGCCAAGGAACGGTCCTGCCGATCCTTGGAAGGCAATAGAGCGCCTCCCGCGGCGGCGGCTACTCGCCGTCTCCGTCAGGTGGCGGGCACAAATAACGCAATAAATACCCGCTTATCGCAAATCAGCTCGTCTCACCGAGGGGCGATTTATTCATGAGCCACGCGCATATGCTTAACCCCGCTAACATTTATCATCGACACGTAGCTCAGTCAATTAAATTAAACCGAACCATCGATGACAGCCTCCGCACTAGATACGACCGATTTTGATGCATATGTGTTATTTATTACAGTGTTTTAAATAAATGAATTAAGGTGTGTACTTGTTAGGTACCTGTTGCATTACGGTATTTAAAACAAATCGACAAATTGTAATCGAAGATTGTCAGTATATTGCAGTTATAAACTTGCTGCAGGGCATATTAATTAAACGTGTTGCCTAATTCGATAAGATTTAGATTAAGAATAAAAGAGACCCTAAAAAATTGCCTTGAAGAAAACCAAAATGATCAACTGAGCCACAATTATGGTAATTTTTCTAACGCCTAAATAAGATATCCTTTTAAAAAATAATCACTACTTTTATTTACGCAAAAATCATTTCATGTAAGTCAAAGGCCTTGGTAAAGACGATTAATTAATTTTGTATACTTACGGGTTCAGAGTTTTAGTACATTAAACGCGGTCCATAATTTGGTACACTGTCCTCATTAAAAAGTAATTAATTAAACATACAATGGTCTCAGAGAGAAAACAAAACAAGGTATCGAATCATCTACAAAACCATAACAATCCATTTCCCGCGGTCTGTGCTTCTTAAGCTAACGGCGTAGAGTAAACATATGTAAAGTACCTGTTTTTCTTCCATTTTCAAGTTACCGTGGAGACGGAATGATTCCCTGAAGTACATAGTTAGGTTACCGTTGTTGTAAGATTTATTTTCTTTTTAAATCTTTATGAAAAAAGAGTTCAATTTCATTATGCATTTAGTGTACTTATGTATCATGTTCGTTAAAGTTACGAGTATTGCAGCATAAGTAGCTTTTCATTACGGCATTCAATCTGTGATTGTTAACATCGAACAAGACTCACACATAGCTGTTCCTATCTGATCAATTCCCTCATTATGCGAGTCACGTCCCATCTCAATAATAGTACAAATGTTTCATCTGAACATAACGTCAACAAACAAATATGAATCGATTATATGAACTGATGACATCGAGTACATGCACAATACATAAATAAATAAACAAGTAAAGATGAAGTGACATTTTCAACCATCACTAATGTTTACCGAATAGGCAAGCGGCGCAAGCGCGCATGTCCTTGTTGGTACTTTGTTATCGCGCCGACAAGGCTCCGCTTTTAACGCGCTAAACGTTTTATACGTTCATCACAACATTATCCTTTCGACACGGTAGCACTAATTGGATAAAACATCTAAACAAAAAACGTCTAAGAAACAAACACTTTAATAACACGACGCTCGTAATTTTGAGGCGCAAAGGGAATTCCATTTAACATGTGAATTGGACGTGTCGGGTCGGCGCGAGGGCTGTCATTAGAGGGCGTTGAAGAGCGGCGGGCAGCGACGGGCAGCGGTCAGCGGCGCGGGCGCACGACGCGACACCCGAAGGCACCGCGTCAACAGCCGCTGATTGATGGGCGGCCGAGCCACGGAGCCAATGATTGTTAGTGTTTAACTAACAGTTACGATTCAACAGATCTTGATTGATGGACTAATGATATAAAGTAAACACGCGGTCGCGTCGTTAGGTGTGTAACATCCGTCGCCTCGAGCTGACTTACTCCCATCACTCAAGATTTGTTGCGGACAGAACGGTTTTAATCAACTTGCTTTCAATCTAACGAAACATCAATATATTAACTGTTTTATTGCACTCTACACCATAGGTAGTTATGTGTCCAACATCATACACATCGTCCATACACATTGAAAGCCTCCAGCAGAATGTTCGATTCACATGTTAGAACTTCAAAAAACAGCTAGACACAAAAGAGAGCAATAACACAAAAATAATATTAAAACAATAGTCAGACACCCCATTTAAGGTAGGAACATCGTATTGTGTGTAAGCAATTTGAGCCGCCACCATTCTGGGATAATTCATCGCATTATGATCAAAAATTTTACACTTAACGATTATATCCGGGCCGCATTGACCCGTGAGCTCATAGCCGCACTTCGCTCTGGTCCATCACGTACATTTAATATTATAAGCTATTAGGCGCCTCGCCAGCCAGCCCTCCATTACTGTGTCCATATCATAATACGGAATTGTCTGTTGAACGTTTAGATTTTATACTTTTTACTTTTATTGAGTGTAAAACAAAAAGGCGGGACCGTCGGCGCCGGCCATTGTTCTCCGCGGCCATTCGTCGCACTTCATGCTATTCACATTCAAATTAAATGCCTTGTGTACAAAATTAATTTGTCTTTTGTCTTAGCTGAGGGCTGGACGACCGCTGACATGTCACTGCGCAGCAGGGCGCGCCTGCGTGTCGACTGCACGAGAGCAGTCCGACCCATACACATAGATTACTATGACATTTGAACTTCATTGTTTTATAGATCATTATTCAGAGAAGTGAGAATGTACCCAATGTTAACATACCGTTCAACATTTCCAGTACACATTTGTTTTCTTGAAGACAATCTGCTGCGTACCTACATTTTTGAGTACGATAAGAAAGAAAGTGTTTTTACCAGAGAATCGCAGAAGAAAAGTGGCTACAGTAAAGAAATATGACAAGTCAATTTGTTGCGAGGTACTTTGCTGTTCCCGATCAAGTAGGTTATGAATATGTTACACGTATCAGAATTATAATGAAAGATTGATGAGCCTTCGTATTGTCAACAGTTAATTTAATATTTCTTCGTTCAGATAAAATGTTCGTTGTTTTATTGTACTTTCATATCTGTAAATTGTAATGCACTGTAAATCAATGTTTGAGGAAAATATTATTTAAAATTGTGTGTGTTTTTATAGGAAAGATCACCTACGCTTGGTACTTATTTGTGTTGCATTATATCGATTCATATTGTCAGTGCATTTCAACAGCGTAAACACCATCGTTAATACGCCTGTCCAAAACGAACAAGAGCGCACGCATCACATTCGTTGAGAGATAGCCGTGACGAAAACATTGCACCCCGCCTCTCTAATAACACATGTTTAGTTACGTGTAATTAAAAACTCAAACATCGACAACTAACAAATCACGGCACGCCACGGCACAATGAATCACAGACCATCAATTAAACTATTATTAAAGATAGAGACCAGATATTGTATTAAAAATCACAATACTATCTTCTACGAAATTAGAGTCACTAGTGAATCACAGCCACACCCGTGACGACTCACTTCTTCTATCTCGACACGAAGCTCGAAGGTGGCAAAACAAGTATGACTATCAAAACTCATAAATAACATAATGCAAGTGAAGCCAGCATAATACTGAACAATGTTAGCGATAAATATGTACGAGACGACGCAGCTAGCCAGATCGAGATGATACCCGACAGTTCTCAGTTGTTAATTAATATTCGATGACTTGGCAACGCTGAGATGATTGGTAACAAATGAACGATGAATGTTTCATCAGTGACCACTAATTCGCGGCGATTGTTGATAATTACTTTCTTACACGTAAACACCGACTAACCGCAAGGTCTGTTCCAGGAACGACAACGAATATTCGAGACTTGCCCTTGTCCTATCAAAATTGTGAAAGATGAGTAACAATCTGCCAGTCGTAGCTAGGAACGTTTCATTATCTACGAATACAATTAAGTATTACTCATGTTTAAAAACAAAAAACTAGTCTAACTAATCATAATATTAGAACAGCAAAAGTTTCAACAAACAACCGGAATGCCATTCAATAATGATTGACATTCGGACGCTTGGTCCGTCAGCGGCGCGTTAATGCGCATTGCTCGCGGATGTTGTGAAGTCTCACCGAATCGATACGAATCTCTGCGATCCCGTGCGTTAGTGAGTGGCGAATTCGCGGGTAATTAAATTTTGACGCATGCGCGCTGCCGCCGGAGCAAGCGCATCCGATACCATCGGTGCGTGTAATTGTAAACCGACGACAGGCTCGATACCCGGTCAATTAATATTCGACTCACGCCATACATTTTGGGAACAAAATTATAGCTTTTACCGCCAATTACGGAACGTCAAGTTTTTCCTATCAACGCATCTTTTCAAGGTTCCTCAATTTCTGAGGCACATTCTAATATGTATTTTTGAAAAGAACAAGTTCCATGGAAATGGTTGATCAGCAATTTGACATTTTATAATAAAATGGAACAAGAACTAGCAATAAAATAAAGCGTGAGAGACAGTAACATAAGCAAAGCCACGCGATTGTTGTTGGTTAAATGTGAAGAGTTAGGTAAGGACATTTCTCGGAACGCTTGGCGAGACACTAAAGGACTCAGCGACGTTACCTGCCCATCGAACGGCACTTGAAACCTGTCTCGATCAATCCACCTCTTGTTGCTCGTGTTAAATAAAAACCACTCTTAAAATACCATCCGAATGAGCCCGTTGACACTTGTCATTCCGGTCCTCAATCCTTTATATTTGTCTTTGAAATGTGATGACAGTGGTACAAATTACGAGTACAAATCTGTGCGTCGTTCATAACGCGCTATCTGACGCGTGTGATGGATGCGCGAGCGACGCGCGTCGTCGGATCACTGCGCTGTAATTAATACGAGCGCGGAGCGGTACGGTCTATGGGAATCGCTGTCACTTTATGTCGTCTTCCACTTCGTAAGGTAATACTGTACACTGTCAGGGGCTGGTTATTTATTGCTTTCGAATAAGGTACAGAAACAATTATCTGGCAGTAAACTTATGTGTATAGAATGCTAGTGCCAATTGCAAACTGTAGGTACCAAGGAGAGCTAGGTGTATAATTTTGTTCTAAACTAGTAAACATAATTTAAAGATAACGAGTGAATCGTAAAACTCTTGTAGTAAATAGGGTCTCGTGGCGGCGCAGGCGCAGGCCGCGGACGCGTGCTATTGTTGCGCGCAATTTACCGCCGCTTCAATCGCTGAAATATTTCGTGCAACGGGCATGTCCAATTGCTAACGAGCCGACTGCGACGCACAAATGAATAAGCACCTCATACATAGAGCAAGTGATTGTACTCGAACGTTACTGGCCATGAAGATAGATTTACAGTAAAACAACTGCCACGAAGAATTAAATCAGCCAGGTGTGTTGCTAAAATTAATTAAATATCAATTTATTTTGAGGAACTCGTGGCTAAATAATAACAGCCGCTCGGGTCGATCTTTAGGTTAAGCCGTGCTTACCTAGGTTGGTCTGTGGATGGGTGGCCGCCCTTACATACCGAGTTTCCTCCGTGCCTCGGAATGAACGTTAAGCTGTTGGTCCCGGCTGTCATTTGTAGATCTTTGACAGTCGTTACAGTTAGTCAGTGGCCCAAAAAGTCTGACAACCAGTCTTACCAAGTGGTATCGTATTACCCAGTACTAACTGGGTTGTGGAGGTCAGATAGGCAGTTGCTCCATGTAAAATACTGGTATTCAGCTGCATCCGGTTAGACTGGAAGCCGACCCCAATATAGTTGGTAAAAAGGCTAGGCAAACGAAAAAACTGGCCAAGTGCGAGTCGGACTCGCGCACGAAGGGTTCCGTACCAATTATTATAAAAAAATTACGTTTGTTGTATGGGAGCCCCCCTTAAATATTAATTTTATTCTGTTTTTAGTATTTGTTGTTATAGCGGCAACAGAAATACATCATCTGTGAAAATTTCAGCTGTCTAGCTGTCACGGTTCATGAGATACAGCCTGGTGACAGACAGACGGACAGACGGACAGACGGACAGACAGCGAAGTCTTAGTAATAGGGTTCCGTTTTTACCCTTTGGGTACGGAACCCTAAAAATGATCAATTTATTTTGAGTAAAGCAGACGAATGACAAGATTTGGATTTAACTTGAATACAAAGTCTCAAATAAATTTTGTTATGTAATTTCTATAACTTCTATGTTTCTGAATATGTTGAAAGTAAAATCTAAAATGTCTCAAGCAAAAGGTTATTTCTTCAAAAGTCCTTCGAAACAATCCGTTCTCAGTTTATGCCTATTTGTACACCCTGCGATGGTTATTCTAACGCGTGAACGCAGCCTTCAAGAGTGGGAATTAGCCGCACTTATCCCGTGTAATGGATCGCTGCACGTGTGTGCAGGCCATTGTGTTGCCCCATATCAACTGAGGGCTGGCCCTCGAGCCCTCGAGCCTTCGGTCACAAGTCCACGGGTCCATGACACATGCCTCTTTTTAAGGATCAAGCACGTAATGGTGATTTACCTTTGAAGATGTTTTTCGTGCATTCTTTATTTGAATTTTAATTACGATCGTCATTTTGTTTGCGTTGTCTTTTTTAAACTTTCACGATCAAAACACATTATAAAACACATATAAACGGGTATTTTCGCGAATTTTTACCTTTAATATTTGCCCGACGTTGTTTGCGTTGCTCAGAAAATTCGCCACGATTTATTTCGTGTGATTTTATGCAATTTTTGCTGAATCTGAATTTTCTCAGTAATTGTTTTTGTTGAATATATTTAAAGGAGTCTAGGTGCAGACCATAGGCAAAGCATTTAAAGCACATGTCCGAAGGTTTTCCCATACGAGTTGCTGTTGCTCCTCGCCCGAGGCGCAAGACCCGCGCCCGTCATTCATATAACATACGCACTTTGTTTAGCCAACATTAACTCAAGACAATTATCTTCACCAGCTATCTACGTCTGTGAACGTATGAGGCCTATCATTCGAAATTACTATCAGTCGACTTAACCGAATTACAATTCAATTTCAAACATGACTGGATGTGGTCATGTTGATTGAAATTGAATTAGGTATCATACTTTAAGGAGGTGGCTAATTTTTAACCGAGCATGACAGTTAAAGATACAAAACCTTTTCTAATTAACACACCTTCCAACTAGTCTTTAAAAATTAAGAGGTAGCTCTATTTTTTTATAAACTACTTAAATTCTCGTCACGATACTAGCTTGGACTCCGATAGCACTATTCATTCAGAGTATTCAATAAATCAGGATTGTAAAGAGCCGCAGAGTAAGTTTTCGCCACATCTTGTTATTTCTTTTCCTTATGTGCACACGATTCTTTACTACAGTCGGTCGTTCCATCCAGAGTCCCTTTCACAATGAGTCCTAACGGAATGCCCTCCGACCCGTCTTATAGGCCGACTGGCACGTGAGATCCCATTACACTTGTCTGCTTTATTGTCTATAAAGCCTTAAGTGTCGATGATCTCTCAGCAACGTCACCCGATTCTTATTACATAATACTTTAGTGTACAAACAGTAACATTACCCAATTTTACACCGATTCCATCTTAAATGACTATTTCAAACGTAGTGCTACAATAAATTTAAACCCGAAACTTACCACAAAAGAATGGGTCATTTACGACATCTCGCGCTCCATTCACGAGCTAATAGTAAAATAATATAGCTGCCCGCCGACAGACATGTATTTGTAACAAAGACGTGTAAAATTTCTCAAACGTCAGATTTATACGGCAATCTCCGTCAGTATTTCAGTCGCTGCGACTATTTAGTTGCGTTTAGAACACGTGTGTGTAACCGAATCGCTTACAAAAGATTAAAAGGTGGTAATTTGACGTTGATTTAGGAAGAGCGAGGCTGCTTTCATCGCACGGATTGTCTTACCCCAGATCGAGCGAGCCGTTTTGTCTATGGCAGACGCACGTTTAGTTCCTTTATAATGTTTTAATTTATTATTAGTGCCGTTCATAAATTTTAAGGAAGTAACTGATTCGTTTTCATTTACTTTAAGAGAAGTCTTTGACAGTGATCCTACTCATGTAACACGGTACCCTTTACTCTATATTTATATACCTATATACAAAAGTCCTAATTCTCATTGGCTAAACATTATTGACAATTTATGGATCCATACGTTACCACTCTAAATCACAAACTCTTGTAGTGTTACCGCTAGTTTTATTGCACACTTCCTGTGGCAAAAGGGGAGTGGCACCCAACCAAATACTTGAAAACAAAAAACGAGATACATAAAAAAGTTATTAAGAATTCCATAATACCCATTACCATTTCCGTAATACAATTATTACAATGTTTAGTGAGAATATGTTTATATTTTTATAAGATGGTGATTGCGTGCGCGTGCGCTTGTTGCAGCTGCGCGGTAGCGGGCGGGCGCGGCGCAGGCGCTGATGTCATCGGCTCAACTTAAATGTTATTTTCCGTCGCTCGCCGTCGCGTGGGTGCGCCAAACAGTATCGGCTGTGGTCATACCAAACCCACAAAACCTTATTTTGCACATTATCTTTTTATTACGCTTTTGTAAAACGAATTTTATTTCTCATCACTCGCATTCACCGGGCACTTGCTATATGTATCTGAATATTAAATCGTTTGTCCAAAACCTTTCTTATAAAATACGGGGTAAGGAAACGACTTTTTGAGACACCAAAATATATCATGTTTCAATTGTGAATCAACAAAAAAAAACTCCATAACAACCATTAATCTTAATGACATCACCCTACATTATGCTTCAAAAAGTATCCGTACGTTTTTATGAGCAGTTATTAATTAGCAGTATTGTTTTGAGCTCGGTGTAAACACGGCACGCGCTAAAGTTATGAATGAAATAACGTTTTGCAAGAGCGGATGTTGCGAGGCTGCTTGTGTCGAATTAGGTTTAGAGCCTTATGAAGGCTTGATGAATGAACCTCCGCCCCCGGTCCCCGCGCCTCACACCCGCAACTGTACTTATGTTGTTATTGAGATCAAGTGATAATGGTGCATTGCACTTCATTCTAGATTTTACGTTTGACTGCATGAATGGATTGGTTTATGAGCAAATAAATACCTACATGTTTGTAGCATATGAGTTTAACGCATTCCTTTTTTCCGTTTATGTTGGTAATGTGTGTTTGTAAAGAGACTCGAACTGATTACATAAGTTGAGGAAAAGACATCAAATACGTATATAAGTATGTAAAATGTATGAACATTTTACATACTTATATAATATACGTATTTGATGTCCTTTCCTTTCGTCCTTTTTTTTCCTTGTCCTTTCCTTTCCTTGAGAGCTAAGTGATGGTCTACTATGTATTAGACCATCACTTAGCTCTCACCTACCATTGTCTTAGTATTATGATCAGCAGCTGTTATTTACTTAACAAACTAAAACTAACTTATTTCTACAAAACAAATTTCGGGATTTTTCATTATCAAGTTCTACGACCCTATGTAGCGTTGCTACGTGGCTCTGCCATATAAGTTTAAGCCTTTAGTTTTCAAAAAGTACTTGCATAGGTAGGTACAGACTTCTCTTTCACACGCCCTTACAACTCGTTTTAAATCCCGTGCCATTCATTCAACCACGCAGTACAATTGAAGTTCAGGAAAGTCCTGGAAATAACCATCTGATTGAGCACAGGTTATTTAATAAACCTGGGAAATTATGCAGTGAAATATTATTATTTCGACATTGAGAAAGTTAGGCGGTACATATTGGTGTCGATTCTGTTGTGCACAAACTAAACTTAATTTAGGCTATTGCTATCTTTTTCTCTCTAATAAAACGAGAAAGAGACGGATGTAATTTAGAGCTGTCAAATTTAGTTGGAACTAATATTTCCATACAAATGAAGGGTGCACGTAAAAACATGTCGACTAAAAACACGGTGAAGCGCAAGGCATAAACTAGTTTGATGTCTCTAACTTAGTTCATAGCTATAGCCGTCCTTTTCTCGCACTGCCTTTTAGTAAAGGATAGCAATAGCCTAAATTAAGTTTAGTTTATGCACAACAGAATCGACACCATTGTTTCATAAAGATGAACCATGATGTGACGTCACAGGAAAATCAAGATGGCCGGTGAATGATTACGGCAACCATTCGGAAAGCATGTTGTCATTTAATCACGAAATGAAACGCTCTCAGAAGTTTATGACTTATGTCTTAAATGAACGTGTTCACTGATAAATACTGAGATAATAACATCAGATATAATTGCACGGCATTTAAATTACGATTGAGTCGATTAATTTGTTTAATATTCACAATAATATCAATTAGTGGCGGATTGATTTCGTCATTCAGTTAAGTGGAGGGTGTGTACTTGTTTTACGAGTTGAGGTCGAGGTGTACCCTGCAGCGGTGGTCCCACAAGTTAGCAGCGGTTACAAAAGAGGTTGTCTATCATTATGATATCAATTTTCTTGCTGTCAATTTCCGCTTTCCTTGCGTTGACTGTATAAGGGGTGTTACTTCTTACACTTGGTCTGGTCGATTTGATTTGGCAAAATGGAACTATTAGACTACTTCATTGTTCGAGTGGTTGCAAGTGCGAATGCTGAACATGAGGTAATGGATTCGATAGACGGGTCGGGCAAAGTGTTTTTGGGTTTTTCCTTCAGGAATTTCTCAGTAGCAGCCACGGAGTCCGGATTTGTGCTCGCGTTGATGGCAACAGGCTCCTCCCTTATTACATGGAACTTAAAAAATAACTGGCGAATTGTGGGTTTACTGTTAGGTACACACAGGCGTGATGATAGAACTGTTATATTTTGCCACCCGGCTGCGTCGAACCGTGCTTTGTGTTGCCACTAAAGGGGAAAATTCGAAAGAGACTTGATTTTGTCTAATTATACGTACTTAGTTGTTTAATGGCAGTAGTTGGAACCTGCGTAAAAAAGGTGAAGGTGTAATATATGCAGAGATCAATAAGAATAAGAATAAGAATAATTTATTTATAAAAGTATTACAAAAATGTACATTTATGTGCAGTAGTGTTATTTCTAAAACAATGGTATAATTAGTGCATAATAGTAAACTATAACTAAAAATATATTTAACAGTTGCAAGAAACAATAATGTGGAATTCACAAATGTTTGCTAGCGACCTGCCCGATCTAGGTTTATTTAAACCTGTGTTTCAGGCCATCACTTTACATAGCACAAAATTAAGTAGGACAGTATATGTTATAAAATAAAAGAAATCTATTAACAACTATAAGAATAATGTAAGTGGTACAAAAATCAATAAACATTAAAACTAAATTAAGTAAAATACCTATGTACAATTAGATACCAGGGAATAACATAATCAAACCAGGACTTCTAGCAGTTTTTCTGTGTCCGTGTAATTAAGTATCGCTAAATAATCCGATAATCAATGGGTTGGCTCTGCTGTAAGGTAAACTTGTGTCAGCTTACGTCACACATCTTAGGTGCTGGCAAACCGAATGGACTGGAAAGCGGACCGTCCTGCGGGCAGCAGACTCTGACAGAGATACTGAATGGAAAGTCCGGTGTCCGCAGCTATTCCGCAGTCCGGTTCGCTTTGACCACACCTTAAAGAAGAACTCAATCAATAGGTTGATTGAAATGATGCTAAATTCCCTATTAAAATATTTGTAGGACTGCACATTATTTTGCGGCTATGCAACTACCACGCAGCATAAATATTTTATGAAATTCGTAAGCACTCAATAAATATAACCGTATCTTAGTTATTTTAGATAAGATTACAAATTGTGGTTTCGTTTTAAATATCGCACAGATATGTATTATGAATAAACACTTATTTACCTATTAATTTTGCATGCTTGGCTGGTAAAATTAATTAATAGCTAGAAGAAATTAACTACCCTTTAAAGCAATTCCATGTGTTCTAAAAGCTTGTAAATATTTGTAACAACATAGCTATCGAGTCGTGTGGTAATGTAGGTAATTTAGTTTAACATAATGTGAGTGCAGTACTGTGTCTGATACGTCAACATGTCCTTGCGCATTAATTACACTATATCTAAACTTGTGCTGCGCACGAGTGTCAAAGTCAAGATTGACGCGCGTCAGTGGCGAGTGAAATGTCGCAAACGCATGCGCAGAGCACTCGAAGTGACTCGAACCCCGCCACCCCGCGCCTCAGCCCTCACAGGCTTAACATAAAACTTCAATTTGCATAATGCATACAGAATATGTAAACTTATCTCCGACACGCCCTTGCGAGTGACACGGCTGAGGTGTGCCGGGATAACATTATTCTCGTTGCGACGATATCCAAGTCTAAATAGATCGCATTTGCAAAGCCACATGTTGTGTGGATTTTATTAGCACCACAGATGCGACGCACAGATATTATTTTTATGCGTCGGGAACAATTCGAATAGTCGTTTCAGTATTTATAGAGGCATTTTCGCTTCGAAAAAAAAAACGATACTTATTCTATTTGTATCCATTTTATTGAGATATTACGAAAATGTACCCTAACTTTTATTTTATATCTTGTTTCTGCTGAGTAATAATATCACGTATCTACCGAGCAGGTTGCCAGTAATTTTACGAGGTAGGTGAGCAGCCGGTGACCGGTGACCACACTCATGCCGTGTCTTTTTTGGTAACAACTTATGACGCTGAGAGCAATAAAACGTGATTTCATTTGCCACACGACGGCGAATATTACCGACGTTAGGGATCGTTAAAGAGCGGCCATCCATACCTTATTAGCCCAACACGCGCCACGAGCCCTATTCCGAATGCAAATAAAATTACAAGGCTACCATAAAAAGTGTTTATTAAGACTTTATTCGCGTTTAAAAATTCGTAAAGTCTTATTCAGCCGGGGTCTGGCCCACTCGCTCGAGTTCCGAAGTTTTAAAATTATAAAATTACTGTCGACTCGAGCTCAGAAATGAGACGTAAATGGGAATTGTCTGCAAAAAGCGGATACAGTGCGACATATCTTCTTTCACGACAGAATCCGATCATTGTTGCATAAAGTGTGGGATTAAGGGGTGCATACCCTAGAAGGCGCGCCGAGGGCACCCACCGCCGTGCGCCCGCGTCGTTGCGGGCCGCCGCAGCTGGTAATCGATTCATTTTTTATTGCCGTTTGATGGCAGCAATATAGCGCATATTAGCGTCTTCGGCATGCATCCGGTCTACGTATCTTAACTATATTTCCGATAGTGGAAATTGCAAGAAGTAAAGCTTTGTTCTGCATCGACACATAGGATCTTAATTTCATTTCAATACATGATGGTTAAAATACCTAAGAAATATTTAGTACAAAACCAATCAAACTAAGAATGGATTAAATCCAGGTAATAGAAATTCCATCGAAGAGTTTATAAATTAAGAAACATTCCTAACCTGCTTCAATACGTCTTATAATCGTCTTATTAATGAAAAGAGGATTACTCTAAAATTCGATAGTTCTCGATATAATTTAATCAATTCCAAATATTTCGTTGCTATCAGTTGGAAGATATTAGAAGAAACAAGACAAACTGAACATTTGACCATATCAATTACAACAGATTGAATTACTTCGCCATGTTGGGAACAAGATATAAACAACATTAGTTTATTTGACTTTTCTATATTACAGATAAAATCGTGTAATAGCCGTCGTCGACTATAATTTGTGGTGACTCAATTGAAAGGTCACTCGCGGCTAATACACATATTCATATCTGTTATCCGAGCGTCCTCTCTCCGAGACTTTCCAATTAAGCAATTTAGATACGAGGCCCGGTTGTGACACGACGTTACACGAATGTAAAACAACGGCTATCGGAATGATAATTCAGTGATGTAAATAACAATAAAGTTATCAGGGAAGGCAGCGATGCTATGGGTTTTGACAATAAAAACCGTCGTGGAGAGCGCGACCCGCCGCGCGGCCGCGTCTCTCCGTCGGTATTAGGACGAATTTACGAGCGCCCTCGACAACGCGGTGCATCACGCTCACAGCACTGATATTGTGTCTAAGTGCCTGCCACATGCCTTTTCTCGCTTTCGATACATATTTACGACATGTTGTACCGGACACGAGAAAATTCCACGATTTTTTTTCCAAAATCCAATACATTGTTACAAAAAATTCAAATAACTATCACGATTTAACAGTAAATACTTGAAACTCAATAGCACAAGTTCGATAAACCGCAAACCTGCACTTACACCAAATGTTTTATTATTATAATTCCACTTGAAGAATCAAAAACAAAAGCGTTGAAGTCTTTTGTTAGGGCGAACGATCTGCGAACACAAAAGATTATAATCAAGACTAACAACAGCGCATGGTGAATAAGACCTGGTACTAATAAATCAATATTGACAAAATTAACATACAGTGTTAATTATGTTCAATTGTTTATTAAGGTTTGGATTGCTGGGTGTAATCTATTGCCATTTAAATAACAGATGGAACAATAATAGCGCAACAAGAAAGCATAGTGGACCGGTCCTGGTGAGGCTGCATTATTCGGAACCTGTTTCTGTTGCTCTAATTAACAATACACAAATCGTAGCTTGTATGCAAATGAGGGTGGAGTGAGCGCCTGCGCACTGAGCGGGCCGCGTCGAGGACACAGCATACACAAGAGTTTCATCCGCGATAACAAAGAAAGGTCTATTTTTATTGGGATCAGGTCATTTTAACTGTCATACGAATGTGTTTTCGATTTAAAGTTCTTGTAGTCTTGGGACTTGTACATACTTATGAATGGTATGCATACTGATTAAATTGTGAAGAATATTGTAAGCCGACATCAATGTAAATAATTTTAAAAATTACTTTACGGAAAATTGTCGTTTGGAAAGCGCTTTCTGCTGAGATGAATTTTCCTCAAAAAACAATATTTTTTTAATGTATTTGTTAGCCTCAATGTAGATATTTCGTTAAATCGTAGTAGGTATATTTAATTCTGTATGTATTTATTTGTATCTGGATCTTCAATAATTAAGGTAATAAAGAACGTAGAATGCCTTTTAAATAGGTAACCCTAAACACTCCATTTACTTTTATGAGTCCACAAGTTGTCATTCGAAGTCCAAGTGACCAAGACGCACTGGTCGGAGTGTACGCGAGTTTATCGTAAAATTGAATTAAAAAAGAGAGATAATAAAAGCCGATCGCGTCGTAATTCTGGCTCGCGACAACGCAGCACTTTTATTTGGAGGCGCGCGTGTGGCGGGCGCGGGGCGCGGGGGGTGCGCCTAATCGTGCGAGCTTTAGTATGCTCCTCTTTGAGCTCGAATATTGCACCAATGTTGGTGCATGTTGTGCAGTCTTTCTAAGGAGTATCGTATTCCCCGGTACTAACTGGGTTGTGGAGATCAGAGGCAGTCACTCCATGTAAAATATTGGTATTCAGCTGCATCCGGTTAGACTGGAAGCCGGTCCCGACAGTTGGGAAAAGGCTAGGCAGATGATGGTGGTGCAATGTTGTGCTGGAGAGTTAAATCTAAACATTCGCCTATAGGCGAATGTTTACATTTATCACGAAAACATGAATGGCTCAATTTGGAAACTAGATTAATTTAGAAGTTGGAACAAGTGTTTCGTACATCTGCTTTTCTCAAAATAAGTTTCAGACTAGAGCTTTGCAACTATATTGTGTAGCTGTAGACCAATGCAAAAGCTTCTCAATTATATTTTATACTTATTTAATGTAAACTCTGTGTTATTTTCCCAAATTAGAAATTATAGAACACATATTTTAAAAAAAACAAGTTTCTGCATGTAAACTTTTTAGGTATAAAGATAAACTTATTTTTGTTACACAACTGCTAAATCTGTAAATTACACTACATATTCCAATATGAACCGATCACAATCACCAAAAGAGACACTATACGTCGGTACACAGTAGAGCCTGCTGCACATTATGGGCCGCAGTCCTCGGGGACAATCTTCTTTTATTTATATCCGCCGTGTTACATCTCGCACCTCTCGAGCCACTCGCGACTCACTCCTTGCCAGCTTCAACGGACTATCTTCACCCTCGCAACGTCAAGGATCGGACAGAAGAACCTGTCTGGAACATTCCGATCGTAGAAGAGTACTTGATGTTTCCAAAGACGGTAGATATTAGTAAAAATGGCTGAGTAAGGGTGGAAAGACATATAGATACATACAAGATATTTATTTATCTACACATATGCTATAAATCCTCTATAAAAGTATCTGAAACAGTTAGCTTATGGCCAACATTGAAACAGCCAGTGTCATAATAACCATTACAACACCCAAACGGGTGTTGTAATGTTGTACTGAATTTCATTATGCAACTCGTTTTAAAAAAAGAACATTGTCTAGCACGTGCGATTCACTACCACAGCGCCGTAATTAGAAAAAACTTATAGGTTAATTATCCCGCCATTTTTGTTCGATATTAGTATTGCATTATGTACTTTGTTGTTTACAAAATGAGTGATACAAGCTTTGTACATTTTAATAATTGTACAATCCAAAATGTAAACAATTATTTTATTACCTATCATGGTGTGTTTGTATTAAATAGTCAGCAATTAAACTTTCCATTAATTTTCATAGACTTCTTAGAACACTACAACACCCTATGGTTTCAGAAACTTTTATATG
This sequence comes from Xestia xanthographa, assembly GCA_905147715.2. Taxonomy (NCBI): domain Eukaryota; kingdom Metazoa; phylum Arthropoda; class Insecta; order Lepidoptera; family Noctuidae; genus Xestia; species Xestia xanthographa. The sequence goes on along the minus strand of LR990659.1, from coordinate 14,521,487 downwards.
GAGGATTCATATCATGGATGTAGATAAAGTCTTGTATGCAACTGTACATAATTAGCAGTGATTGGAATAGGTAGTGCTTATTAGCCTAAACTTCGAAGAACAGAGACAAGAATCGGAGACTTCCTTAGACTATATTTTTTTCCGGGACATCACGTAAGTACATCAAAAATTAATGTTATTTGGAATAAGTAATTGGTCTATGTTTACCTAAAGTTTGCGACTAGACATAACATAACACAGTCGTTACAACCATCAAAATTTCTGAAAGTTTTCTTTTTAAGAACATTTTGGAAACGACTTCTTCATCATAAAACTATGATACGCTCTCTTAGGTACGCACTCTTAGAATTTACAAAAAAAAACTCGCCGTGGTCGCATAATAAAATATAGTCTAAGGAAGTCTCCGATTCTTTTCTCTGTTCTTCTTCGAAGTTTAGGCTAATAATAAGCACTACCTATTCCTATCACTGATAATTAGGTATTAAAACACGAATGTGATACTATTATCACACTCGGCTTCGCCTCGTGTGATAAACCCACATTCGTGTTTTAATACCCCTCATTATACAACAGTTGCATAAATAACTATTATAGGCCATGGTAACATTATATTCAACTGTTGGGTACAGGATATATCAACGACACATCGAACGCTGGATCTGATACGGGCTTTTTCTTTTAGGAGTTAGTAGTAGATATAAGAACCAGGTGGGGTAATTTATAAGCGTTAGAAGACCATTATTATAGTTTCTGCCCGCGACTTCGTACGCGGAACCTGTTGCTTATGCCAGCGACAACGGGGTCGTCAAAATCGAAGATCTGATACGTCTGATGTCGAAGCGCAATTCTCTATCCGTGAACGCGAGACAATGCGTGACGTTCACGATCAGCAGTCAGTCGCGCATCACGTTCCCCACTTGTCTCTAGATACCTAGAAGTCGATGTGTAGATACGCTGAAAACTCAAGCGTAATTCTCTTTCCGTGAATGTCTCCAACTCGCGAGACAATGCAGACGTTCACGATCAGCGGTCAGTCGCGCATCATTTTCTTCACTGGTCTCTAGACACCTGGATGTAGATGCGTAAATACGCTGAGAACGCAGATGTGCTTCGCGATCCGAAGAGGTTTCCACGGAGCAAGTTGAAGCCTGATGTTCTCGAACAGCATTAAGTCTCTCCTGACGCTCTTCGGTAGATTCTTGGGATCTTATGATCCTCAATCTTTTAGCTCCTTTGGAACACTGGGAAAGATTTGACCTCTTTCTAGGCATGGTTATAGTTTTATTAAAATCTAAGTGACTGCTCCGCTGCGTTACCAGGTAGGCTACCGTGCCATGTAGATAAATAGAAAAGGAAATTAAACACTAAAATAACATAAGCCGGAAGACATAGTTTTGGCCAGTAGAATCAAATTTTCAATGATACACCATTATCATCAAAAATCAGTCCTAAACTGTTACCACCTTGACCGCGTGGATATTTTATAATTATACATTGAAATTAGTGATAGCTTTGATTTCCACATCAGATGTTTCTGATCTTCAATTTTTATAAGTCAACAGGAAATGCCCATCAGACGAACAACTTTTGCTAAGACGTCATTCCTATATGTGTTATGGTGTAGCTGGGCTCTCGGAGTTCCACAACAGGTGTTCCAGATCATCGATTTTTATAAGTCAACAGAGAGTGCTCATCAGATTGAACAACTTTTGCTAAAACGTCATTTCTATATATATGTTAGTGTAGCTGGGCTCTTGGAGTTCCACATCAGGTGTTCCAGATCTTCAAATTTATTCTCTCAGCAGAAAATGCCCATCACGTGGAACAATTTTTGCTATGGTACCATTTTTGTATCTCTTATAGTTCAGCTGGTCTGTTGTGGTTCTGCATCAGGTGTTCAAGTTTCCAAGATAAATTATAGCCTATATCTTGCCCAGACTTAATACCTATACAACAACAAAAAAATCATTCAAATCCGTCCAGTAGTTCCGAAGATTAGCGTGTACAAACAAACAGACCCACAGACAAACAGACACACAGACAAACAGACAAACAGACAGATTTTTTTTTTGGATTCGTGCTCTATTGCTGTTTCTAAACCCCCCTCAATTATTTCTTTTTTAATATATTCAATGTACAGACACAGTTTTTTTACTGTTTTATTATATGTACTAGCTTCTGCCCGCGACTTCGTACGCGGAACCTGTTGCTTATGCCAGCGACAACGGGGTCGTCAAAATCGAAGATCTGATACGTCTGATGTCGAAGCGCAATTCTCTATCCGTGAACGTCTCCGACTCGCGAGACAATGCTTGACGTTCACGATCAACAGTCAGTCGCGTATCACGTTCCCCACTTGTCTCTAGATACCTAGAAGTCGGTGTGTAGATACGCTGAAAACTCAAGCGTAATTCTCTTTCCGTGAATGTCTCCAACTCGCGAGACAATGCAGACGTTCACGATCAGCGGTCATTTTCTTCACTGGTCTCTAGACACCTGGATGTAGATGCGTAAATACGCTGAGAACGCAGGTGTGCTTCGCGATCCGAAGAGGTTTTCACGGAGCAAGTTGAAGCCTGATGTTCTCGAACAGCATTAAGTCTCTCCTGACGCTCTTCGGTAGATTCTTGGGATCTTATGATCCTCAATCTTTTAGCTCCTTCGGAACACTGGGAAAGATTTGACCTCTTTCTAGGCATGGTTATAGTTTTATTAAAATCTAAGTGACTGCTCCGCTGCGTTACCGGGTAGGCTACCGTGCCACGTAGATAAATGGAAAAGGAAATTAAACACTAAAATAACATAAGCCGGAAGACATAGTTTTGGCCAGTAGACTCAAATTTTCAATGATACACCATTATCATCGAAAATCAGTCCTAAACTGTTACCACCTTGACCGCGTGAATATTTTATAATTATACATTGAAATTAGTGATAGCTTTGATTTCCACATCAGATCTTCAATTTTTATAAGTCAACACGAAATGCCCATCAGACCGAACAACTTTTGCTAAGACGTCATTCCTATATGTGTTATGGTGTAGCTGGGCTCTCGGAGTTCCACAACAGGTGTTCCAGATCTTCGATTTTTATAAGTCAACAGAGAGTGCTCATCAGATTGAACAACTTTTGCTAAAACGTCATTTCTATATATATGTTAGTGTAGCTGGGCTCTTGGAGTTCCACATCAGGTGTTCCAGATCTTCAAATTTATTCTCTCAGCAGAAAATGCCCATCACGTGGAACAATTTTTGCTATGGTACCATTTTTGTATCTCTTATAGTTCAGCTGGTCTGTTGTGGTTCTGCATCAGGTGTTCAAGTTTCCAAGATAAATTATAGCCTATATCTTGCCCAGACTTAATACCTATACAACAACAAAAAAATCATTCAAATCCGTCCAGCAGTTCCGAAGATTAGCGTGTACAAACAAACAGACAAACAGACAAACAGACAGACTTTTTTTTTTGGATTCGTGCTCTATTACTGTTTCTAAACCCCCCTCAATTATTTATTTTTTAATATATTCAATGTACAGACACAGTTTTTTTACTGTTTTATTATAGAAAAAAAAGAAGATATAGATATAGAATAGATATAGATAGATTATTTAGCTGAAGGTATCCTTAACAGACATACTTCACCATCTCGTAGACAAACTGGGTTTTAAACTAGTAGACAACTCTTGCAAGAATTATATATGTCACCCTTAAATTGTAAAAACCGTCACATTGTAATCTATCCAGCGAGATTCTAAACTGTCGAAACATTATAAATATTATTTTTCCGTAGATCTAAGATCGGTAATCTGTCGAAGTAAAACCGTAAAATTGTGAAATGCATGCGATCAAATTATCTCTGCCCCCATAATCGGGACTTGGGGCACCCCGACGTTAGGTTACTTAGGTTTTACACTTTTTAGACGAATATAAAGTGTTTTGAGGTTAGGTTAGGTTAGTAAAGATCACCGTTCCTGAGAAAAACCGATTAATGTATTAATCGGTTTTTCTCAGGAACGTTGATCTTTTCATGGGGGTGGTACTAGGGGGCAAGAGTTACCCCCCCTTCCTACCCCCACCCCCTTCAAAGCCCGCAAGGTGAATTCCGTCGCATATATTTCACAATTTTACGGTTTCACTTCGACAAATTATAATCTACCAAAAAATAATGCGTCATATTGTAAGCAGTATGTTCAGTTGACAATATTTCGACAGTTTATAATCTCGCTAGACAGATTTCAATCTAACGGGTTTTACAATTTTACGCTGACATATAAACAATCTAGTTGTAGTAGTGCAATAACAGATTTTGCTAAATAAAAATTATTTCAAAAATCCTTTTTGAAAGTGTTATCATGAACTTAAATAAACCTTGATAAAGTGCTGTTTGGTTCATTGGCGCGTGGCCATAATAAAGACTAAAGCCGCCATCTTTGTTTTTCCATAATATTTTCACAAATAATCTCACAATTGTGTATCAATACCGGCCTCCTGAAAATGTCAATAGAGCGACAAAAGAACCATGCTGAAACTTTGCTAACCTATGCCACAATAATAATAATATAAAATGCAGAAATTCATCTTAGTTTAGATATCTTGTAATATGAACAGAGATATATTTAAACAAAGTTAACAAACTGAGCAGTCGTGACTTGCACATCCTGAACGACGATGACAGCTCTTAAAATAACCAGCTATTTTTCAAGATGGTGACGCTACAAATTAAAGGCTTAGTGGCCTCAGAGTCCTCAGACAAAATATAGAATTCAGAATGTGCAATAATTCGGACAATGGATAAATGAAATAAAAAACCGGCCAAAAGCGTGTCGGGCCACGCTCAGTGTAGGGTTCCGTAGTTTCCCGTCCGTCACAATAAGTGTTCCCACTTATGAGTTTAAAGGTGGGTATCCATTATGTAAAAATGCTTGCATATACGAATATACTACAAACTTAGTCCAGAAATTATTTTGTACAACTTTTTGTTTTTTTTGTACAAAAACTGTTGTTTCAATCAAGTTCAAAATGATTTTCCTAGAAAGTCCTTATAAAGTTCTACTTTTCAGATTTTTTTCATATTTTCTAAACTTATGGTTCAAAAGTTAGAGGGGGGGGGACACATTGTTTTTTACTTTTGGAGCGATTTTTTCCGAAATTATTGACATTATCAAAAAATTATTTAGAAAACCCCTATTCATTTTTAAATACCTTTCCAACAATATATCACCCATTATGGTTGAAATTAAAAAAAAAATCACTTCCCACTTTACATATAGGGGGGCTACCCTAATAAAACATTTTTTTCCAATTTTTATTTTACCACTTTGTCGGCGTGATTGATATACATATTGGTACCAAATTTCAGCTTTCTAGTGCTAACGGTCACAGAGATTAAGCGAGGACGGACGGACAGACATGGCGAAACTATAAGGGTTCCTAGTTGACTACGGAACCCTAAAAAAGAAAGAAGAAAGAAAAATGTTTATTTGGGACAAGCAAAGGAACTACAAAAATTCTCAAACTAAATAATAAAAAGAAGATCTGTGCGAGGCCAAAAAGGCTTTTATCTCAGCATGATGCTGCGATAGATGAAAAACAAATACTGCAGCAAATGAATGGACTTCTTTAGGGTTGAACCTCATCTGGCAGCGCGGAATCGCACTTTTCCATGTCCCTATAGAGTTCATCATTCTCTTGCCCTTATCCCAATTCATTTGGGGTCGGCGCAACAAGTATTCACAACAACAGACAACTAACATCTTCCTACCCACCCATAGTTTGTTTTGAAATAAAAAAAATAATGTAGATATACCTTAAAAATCACTCATGATTTTATAATCGGAAATCATATAAAAAGCGTGAAGTTTTTTATTCATATTATTATGACATAAATGTGAAACATAATCAGACCACAAAAGTCACAATATTTACTTTAACTTTACTTCGTTTTACGATCACTGGCAAAATATTTGAACAACACTGCTATAACGTGGTGTCGCAAATCTTTACTTTATTTGAATTGTTAACTTTTATTTTCTTTGAGACTTGTTTATTTGAAGCCAAATATTGAATTTTTAAATCTCCTGTGGAGGGTTTTGATGTGACTTATCCCATTTGCTTAGTTATATCGGTACAGCATCCGGGTATGATGATATATAAGTGTATGATGTTGATGAGATTTAAAGTTATGACCTTAGGGTAATATCGACTATTTATAGGTACTTCTGTATACAAATTACTATAGACTCATTAAGAGCCTTCTTACAATGTGTGTTCGTGCACCAAGCTCAGTATACAAAAAATGTAGCGTTGCTATAATAAAAACACACCACACAGACACCGCGCCCATGACACCGCGAGCTGGCGGGCACCTGGTGCCAGTGCCACACATCGCGTGGACAATATTTTTATTTTCATCGAGCGTAACATTGGAAGCGCATTTTTCCGGGTACGGTGCGACGTGAGCCGAGGGTCCGTCCGAGCTGACTTGTAATTTCAAGTGTTTACTCTGCGCGCGCGCAGCAGGGCGTCTCACAACAATGCCCATATCCTTTTCACATAAAATATATGAAAAGTCCGGCTACCAGCGAGCCACGGATCGAGCGTCCGATACAGCGGCTGCATTATACTCGCTAGCTGTAGCTGCCTACCGAGAACTTTTTATGAGGAATCAAATTGATTGGTTCGGTGATAATATCAGAGTTGCGCGTATTGTGCGGGACGGCCGACGCGCCGCGGCTGCTCAGCCTTTAACACGTCGCGCCTCGGCTTCCGTTACCATCGATTACGTATGCGGCTACACTTCTCACACCTTTTAAGAGATGTAATTTAGAGATGCTGAGAGATTGTTACTTGTAATAGATATGCACATTTTAATGCGCCGGTGAAAGGTTGTAAGACCCGGCCCTCAAACAGATCACGATAAACATTGCCGCGCACCACAGTGAGGTTACAAAAGTAATACGAAGTAAAGTAACATGTTGTGGTGCACGTAATGTCTTTTTCATGGTACCAACCGTTAGGTATCACCGTCGGAATTGAATCGAGTTTAAGATACACTTTAAATTTATTGAGCGCTCGCAACGAATCATCCGCGGGCAGGTCGGGGCAGGACGTGCCCCGCGAGCGAGAAACACAAAACCACAAAGATAAAAATATATTACAAAATGAGGCCCACTTTGTGTTTTGAAATTACAATCAAATAAATTACTTTTTATTGCTCAATCTTGTTGGGTTTTATTAAGGTATCGGCGCTGAATGCGAGAGAATAAAACATGGCGGGTTTACGCGAGAGACAAGATGTTTCCGTGTGCCTTGTAGCCGCCAGATAAACGAGGGTGCTTTACATGGCCCTCGAGTTTTTGGAGATAAGCCATCACGACGTGTTCATGTCAACATGCGGACAATGAAATAACACAGACACTTTCTCCGACACTCTTTACTTCGGACGCATCGAAGACGTCGTTCATAATGCACGCAGTTCACCTAATAACAGTTTACTTATTACACGAGAAAGTGAATATTAACGTATCTATGGTAAGACGCAGACGAAGACCCAGCAGGACCAAATTCTCTCAGGACTGGATCTGGCCTTGACTCTCTTACATCAACTCAATTTTTTTAACAAGAAAGATACAAATGCAAACAACATGCTTACTGTTGTAAGTACCTAAAGGCTTTCCTGACAGTCCTGAGAAACAAGAAGAGTGTCCTCAGGGCAGCTTAAAATACAAAGTATCTTGGCTACTGGCGTGCTTGTCGTGTCGTATCTTCAATACGCACTAAAGGCGAGACCATTCTAAAATTTTCTGCCATTCAAGAAATTGCTCTTCACATAGCTTATAATCCATATTTTATCACACACCTATCTGCAGTGCAAGTACGTAGCACTCGATTCGATACGATTCGATAAATCTGACAGTTATTCTCGATAAAATGAGTTTTTAACCAATCGAAAAGTCGGATTTATCGAATCGTACCGATTTGATCGTTATCGATTGCTACGTACTTGCAGTGCTGTTACCAATCAACAATGTGTCAAATTCATTACGTTTATCTTCAGCGTTGCCACAACTGAGTAAAAATAAACCAGAAAATAATAATCATAACTTCTCGTTGAGTGCCATACTTTACAAGCCTTAACTACTTAACTGGTCCACTCAATAGATCTGTAGTCGTAAAGCGAAACTGGAAGTTAGTCTCAGCTCTCAAGCTTGATGACAAACCGTAGTGCCAGTTTCAAAACATACAAATCAATAGGGAGACTGCGGAGACAAGAGAGCATATCGTGTTGATTAATGCTGATTGCTAAAGTGCGTCGACGCATGTATAAGTAATGTTACAGCCCACCGCGGCGTTTCCGTCTCGACCGGTCCTAGAACAATGTGCCCAAACATTTACTTACTCACTATTTAACATATGGAATCGCCCCCATGACTTAGTGGACATTAACAACGACGCACGACTTAACCACCTATCGCTGGTGCAAATTATACTTAATACAATTACGAATCATTCATCATTGTATCGCTTTCGGAGATAATTGGCAATGATAAACTGAGCGCAGTTGAGACAATACTGAACGGCTCGACCATTGAAGAGGACCCTTAACATTTGAGTGTAAATTCACACAGTTATTACCCATTTAGTGAAGCATGTGCAAAGCTAAAGGTCCGGTTATGATGGTGTTGTGGAAGCGTGGAAATGTGCGCGAGAGCACAATGCGCCGCGTGTGTCCCTTGCCCAAGGAAACACATTTATCATCGTCACCTAGCGACCCGCGACTTGTAATTGTGCGCCATATTGTTGCGAGAGTTATGGGCCCTGTGCGAGAATATGGACTCTTCCGCTTAACCTGTGCATAAACATTTATCGGGGCAGGTTAATTTAATTTAAAAAGATAATTCTGCTTGATAGTGTCGGCTAGAGGATTTGTAGAGCTGGAGCTTTAAGTGCTGACCTGACTCCCAGCGGATAAAGCAAAAGTGCTGTTGCTTTGGACAAATATTATTTATTTTATCGACCAATTAATTCATATTATCATCTTTTGTAAACTTGAACACTTTTATTCCATTTCTCGGTAACAGCACCAATGTATTTTATTGTAAGTAGTACTCCACGCAGCGCCACTAGACAAAAATCACATCGGCTTCCCATATATTTCCCTTGTCAGTGTTCGAGGGACAATACGGTAAAGGATTGTAGAAAAGTGAGCATAAAACACGGCGCACGCGCATCGGGTAGCGTCGATCGAGCGGAACATCAGCATTGTGACGGGAGCGGTGCGGGCGCGGTGCGGGCGCGGAGCGGCGCGGGCGCGCGATCGAGCCGCGATTTGTCGTTATTTGCGCACGCGGCGGCTGCGACGCGCCGACTTATGACGGCTCTTATCCGCCATCGCAGGAGGCACTCCGCGCCTCTCGACATCCCTCTCCAGATCGTCGCCGTCCGCGTCGCCTACCTGCTGCTAGTATTTCTCACAGAAACAATGAGCTTTAAAGGTTTATTATGACAACGGAACTGCACAATGCGTTTTAATGGTATTTCTCTTAAAGGTTCCAGGTATAATTGATATCTAATTTTAGTGGAGACTTTCACCGTTAATCCTACTACATTTGTTTTATTGCCATCATCACATGACTATATCATTTTCTATCTGAATCGTTATCAATGGCAGATTTGGCCACTGTCTCAATTTCAGGACAGGCCCTTGTTTAGAAGAGGTCGCCTCCCGTCTTCTTCAACTCATTTTCAGCCCTTTCTGGGTGTAGGCTTCGTCGTGATATATAAAGTCAAATAAATATTCCATATCGATTGACACGAGACACACATTGCGTATCAACGCCGGTATCAGATAGTGTGCGATGGTGCGCAGTCGGTGCGCGGCGCGGCGCCCGGAGCGCTCCCAACCTATAATAATGTAAGATACGACGACGCTATCAAACCGACGATCACAGCCGAAATCAATTTTAAACAAACTCTAGCCACCACCTACAATTATCATTGTACTGAACAATGCGTACCACTAAACATCGGGCCAGTGTGAGAGGTCAGTCGGGCCCAATGGCCCATCGCCTATCGATAATGGACGGTTCTTTTCGGATCGCACGAGATACCATCGCGATGATTTGTTGATCCTACGCTAGCTTAAATATTGAAATTAACATTCATTTACGATTTTTATCTATATACATATAATAAAACAGTAACGAAAGAAAAACTGTACATTGAGAATTTTCGAGGAAATATAAGTGGCTTTTGTTAGAAAAACGTTACTGATGACAAAAAGTGACTTTTTAGAATTTTTGTCTGTTTGTCTGTTTGTCTGTGTGTATGGTACGGCTTCACGCCAAAACTACTGCATAGATTGAATTGAAATTCGGCAAAAATGTTCTTTGTAAACCAAGGAAGGCTTTAGGCTACATATTTTCACGCCTTATGTTATGGGAGGTAAGCAATATTGATTTTAAAAGGTTTTTGTTCGTAATTGAATGGACAAAATAATTGAATGCACAAAATAACATGTTAATAAAAATTTTACTCTAGGAACATAATAATCACGCTATTTTTATAAAGGAGAGGCGTATTAAACTTACTTATATCCATACTTAATATTATAAATGCGAAAGTAACTCTGTTTGTTTGTTTGCTACCTGTTCACGACTAAACGGCTGATCAGATCGTAATAAAATTTGGCAAGGAGATATATTTCAACCTGGGGAAGGACATAGGCTATATATTATTACGCTAATAACTTACGGGGTGAGCAATATTGCATTTCGTCAATATTATTTAACTGTTTGACAACTGACAACTGCCATAACATACGTTGCAATAGAACAGCTATTTTGAACCTTTTGTCACTAAAACAAATAGCTCGCCGGCGACAGCGACCGCCCTGTGAGCAGTGTTTCGCAAGTTCGAGCCTCAGTCAAGACTCACTTTTTGTACTAATTTTGATTTGTTTAATGCTGTAAGATAATAACTTAGGTTCGCATGTTCAATCCCCATCCAGTTTTCGCTTTTTGTAACTAAGTATTTTGATTTTTTTTAAAGCTTTAAGGTTTCGAATAGTTTATACATACTTTTAGTTTTTTTTAACCATATAAACGACGGTTAGGGAATAATTTATTTCAATCAAAATTGATCTATATTTATTAATATAAATCTATCATTTAGTAAATCTGTAGACGTGGAGCTTTTGTATGCATGGAAAGCAAGTCGATCGCTTTCCAAGCATATATTTTAGCAGTTTAAATTGACTCCATTTTCTGAATCGCAGTGTTAAGATTATTATGAAAGAATGATAAATACTGTCATTCGCCCGTGTCAGCTGTGTTATGGAGTTGGGCAGGACACCTAGCAAGGCGCGGTGATCGTAGGTGGAGTAAAGCTGTGACCGGGTGGCGTCCTAGGAACGGAAAGAGCGTGGAACTTAGCACAAACAGAAGAGGCCTATACCCAGCAGTGGGTGAATTCAGGCTGTGGATGATGATGATGATGACGCATAACTTTTTCCAGAGAGGTCCGATTTGCATGATTCTTTTTTAGTGAAAAGCGTATATCTCAAAGTTGGTCCCATATAAAATTGAAAAAAATCGTGTTCGAACCCAAGTCATGCACTTCTGATTTTTCGGATTCATGTGCGTTTTGTATAATTATCACTTGCTTCGGTGAAGAAAACCATCGTGAGGAAACCAGCATGCCTGAGAGATATTTGTCGACGGCAAGTAAAACCAAGTCAGAGGCCCTTTTTTTTTTTGGATGGGAAATCATCAAATGACTCCTCCCGCTCTGGGCGGTGCAGGAGGGAGTGTCAGACTTTTACTGACTAAAACCCATCCATGTTCCTTCATCGCCCTTCGTGTTCTGGGGCCACGGTATCTCTTTCGAACAGTCCCGCAACCCCGGCAGGCCTCGGTCCTTGCGGACCACTTCCTTTTTGCCAACTCTCTTTGAGGCGCGCGTGGAACGCGAACGCGCCGTCGACACGGCCTGTCGTCATGAGACGGACGGACGGCGAGCTAAGCCATAGCCCGACGTCCACGGGCCCGCGCCTACGGTGGCCGGGCGACGGGATGTCCGGGGCGACTTCCGCGGCGGCCGGGACGCTGTGAGGTCCTCTCCTTCTCACATTCTGCCACCTCCTTCTCTAGCATTACTGCTTCGCAGAAGGAGGTGACGGCGTCCCATTCCGTCTCGCTCCGGACCATGGCTTGAACCAGGGCCGGACGCGAGAGGTCGCCGTCGCCAATCGCCGCTTCGAGGACACGGCGGTGCTCCGCCCACGCGGGGCAAACCTCTACCGTGTGCTCCACCGTGTCCTCCGGTCGATCCTCGCAATGGAAACATCCGAGCGTTTCCTCCCGCCCGATTCGGTGCAGGAACCTCCCGAAACAACCGTGTCCGGTGAGGACCTGCGTCAGGCGGAAGGTGAGGACGCCGTGGCGTCGCTCAAGCCACTCCTCAAAGAGGGGACTTATCGCCGCTATTGTGGCGTGCCCTGCACGGGGTTGCGACAGTCGCTCTCTCCATGTCGCCATGAGATCCCGCCGGAAGTCTGTCCGCTGAGCGACAATTTTCCGTGGCAGCGGAGTTTCCACCCGGCGTAGCGCCTCCAAGTCAGAGGCCATTGGAGCCGCATAAAAAATCTGACACCAGGTTAGGCACTAACCACATGATAAACAAGAAGAATATCGTTCTTAGGCTCATTTCATGCTCTTGATGAGAACTTTAACTCTGGCTGGAGTATGACTGTCATCGATATTCTAACGATGGAGACGGAAGGCAGTTGCAAGAGGTTCTCAGAGTTTACAGCATCTGTATCGTGTTTGTGCTCATTTTGATGAACCTTGATGAGAACTTTAGACCTGGGTGGAGTATGACTATCAAAGAAGGTCTGACGTTGGAGAGGGAAGGCAGTTGCGAGAGATCCGCAATAGTTTAATGGAGTTTTATCGTGTTTCGGCTCATTTTGTGTTCCTTGATGAGAACTTTAGACGTCATCGAGTGTCTAAGGATGAAAATGTAAGGCTGTCGAGGGAAGCCCTTATTTGGAAAAATATAAGTACTTAGAATATTTTAGCGATTAACGCAAATATTTTTGAAAAATTAAATTGTTACCTACTTGAGTCTATATTATTATTATAAAGCTGAAGAGTTTGTTTGGATGGTTGAACGCGCTAATTTCAGGAACTACTGAATTCGTAGACAAGTTTACATCGTTCAAAATGATAGAATAGATATCGTTTCTATAATGTTGATCGCAATACTCTTTGGTAGGAACGCTCACCATAGACTTAAGTGTATGTTTTTTCTACAGACATTAGAGAACGAGCGATCGACTCAGTCGTGTCAACTTGGCTACCATTTTAGCGCTATCTACAATCGCTGAAACCGAGGGGTTTACGATTGTAGAAAGAGAATCGATATGAAACGTTTGTAACTTGGCTATGCCTACTGGTTCGACTTAAAAGTATCTATTAGTGTTGGATAGCCGATTTATCGAGGAAGGTTATACATCACGCCACAACCAATAGGAGCGGAGCATCAAAGAAAAATATTGCAAAAAACTGGAGATTCCTTTTGGGAATCTTTAACCGTTTACGCAATAATCATAAATTACGGAATTGTTCTTCTTAAAAAGTTAAAAAACAGTCCGCGATAACATAATGATGTCTATCTTTTAAGGTGGTCTCAGAATCTCTAACCTAACCCTCTCTCTCTTTCTCTTATTATGTGACGCAGACGAAGTTGCGCGGGTCAGCTAGTCTATCATAAGACGAATATGTGAATGAGATATTAATATAAGACAAAGCGATGTTAGTATTTGTTTTATTTATTGTTTTGAAATAAATATCTCTGTATTGACACAGTTTTTAAGGTTCCGTAGTCAACTAGGAACCCTTATAGTTTCGCCATGTCTGTCCGTCCGTCCGTCCTCGCTTAATCTCTGTGACCGTTAGCACTAGAAAGCTGAAATTTTGTACCAATATGTATATCAATCACGCCGACAAAGTGGTAAAATAAAAATTGAAAAAAAATGTTTTATTAGGGTAGCCCCCCTATATGTAAAGTGGGAAGTGTTTTTTTTTTAATTTCAACCCTAACGTGTGCTATATTGTTGGAAAGGTATTTAAAAATGAATAGGGGTTTACTAAAATCATTTTTTGATAATGTCAAAGTAGAACTTTATAAGGACTTTCTAGGAAAATCATCATCATTTTGAACTTGATGGAAACAACAGTCCCACCTTTAAACTCATAAGTGGGAACACTTATTCTGACGGACGGGAAACTACGGAACCCTACACTGAGCGTGGCCCGACACGCTCTTGGCCGGTTTTTTTTATATTAATTTGAAAGTGGACTTACTAAACACGTGTCTTAAAGCTGTATCAGGTCGATAGTTTTTTACCCAAATTGCAAACAATCTAAAATAGCTAGATTATCAAAACCAGTTCGTCACCATCCTATTGATAAAGTTTTACTACTCTTCTGGGTATATTCCAGTATTTTGGTTTGCTGGCAGATCTACCAAATATAATAACTAAGCCTCAGAATATCAGTTGAAAATTGGCAAAGCAATCATTCCCATCACCTTCATTATTAACTTTCTATTGAATAAATTACTAAACTCTGTGTTCATTATCTCAGAAATCTGACCATCAATCAGATATCAGAGACCATTTTATTTTCGTACACGATAACATAAACATTTCGAAGATTTATTATGTCTACACTTCTATCTTTGTCTGGATTCAACCAGTCTATAAGCACCTGCTACACATATTTTATTTAATCACTATTAAAAAAGCTGTTGACTCGAAGCGTTCGAAAAGAGTTGCTATTTTCATTGGAACATTGAATTATGGCCTTGTTAATATATTTATTTAAAGTTTAACTAGTGTTTTAGACATAGGAAGCGTATAGAGGTGTCGGGAACTGGGTGGTCTGGCGCCTGCGCCTGGGCAAACCTCGTGCATCCCCAATGAGAGCGCGTTAGTTAACTCTATGCAAATAGAAAAGGTCAGACTCGCGGCCGCCTAACAAAAAGTTGTTCATTAACGAACTGCTATGCAATCAATTTGCATTGAATATCGATTCCCTACAGATATCGAGATAAAATTCGGATTTCTTGACGATTTAAAAACGAACTTTCATTTGATAAAAAACGTTAATCACTTTAGTAACCTACATTTCCTGACTCGTGTCTGTTGTTGATCTTTTCTAAGTTTAGATAAGTTTTATTATGCATTGTGAAGACACTTATAAAGTACAAAAAGCGAAGGTAATTGATATATCGACGGGCGGCGCGGCTGCCGGGGGCCGTCCGTCCGACACAGTAAAATTAAAATTGATGATCATGTAAACTTTATTAGTGGCAGCATAAAAATGTTGGAGTAAATCAAAGACTGCGCTAGTATATTGCATGACGCCGCGTGATCTAGTATCGGGACACCGTTAACACTTTATTGCCGTTCATACTTCTTGCACCATTCCGAGAAAGTAAATTACTCGGGGCGATCGTAAAATTAATGCTACATACGGTAATACGAGCACTTCAGCTTGTCACTGTCAATTTTTATGATGCACTCACTTGATATCGCAACCAGCTGGATTAGAGCCTAGCGCAAAGCGGCGATACTTTTTCCTTAACGTCAGTGCAATAAAAGTTCTATTGTAAATAAAAAAGCCTGTGAAATATGTCTTCATGAATTCACTTTAAAATATTGAAGGTTCTACGAAGTGCCTTAGTTCCGAAGCCCTGATTGGATGCTGAATATTTTAAGCAAAAATGTAAATAAGAAAAAAGAAAGTATTGAGTGAAATGTGAGTACTCGTTGGAAATACGTATGTATTATTAAATTAAATTGCATTTCAACAAAATATTTACGAGAGTAGTAATTTTTCACGGCGGACAGGCCCCGCAGCGAACCGCGCCAGCCTACCCCGGTTCGTTGGACACAAACCACTAGCCTCGTGGCAGCCTGCGCTAATAACTAACTTGTATTTCTAACAATTATGCGCTGATATCAAAAGTGATAATAGAGAATTTCATGCAACATTGTGAATAAAAGATCTTGGGGCCAGTATTGGAACCTGTTGTTCAATACCCGTCGAAGTAGACGCAGTTTATCAGTTCATTGCAGTGCGGACTCACTAACCATTACCTACTTACTCCTAAGCTACATACGGTTTACGATTTTGGTTTTGCTAAAGGCTAATACTATAAGGGCTCCAGAAAGGGGAAATCTTGTGTTTAGGAGGGCAGAAACTGGGTATCTGGCATTAGTTTGCTGGTATTCATTTCCATTATCACGTTTCACCGGACGATAGGAACATAGTGACGACCGACCATACACTTTTCGTTGTAGTGTATGCATGAAACAGATGTAGGGTACTTAAATTATAACAAAAACAACTCGCATGACATAACACTTAAGTACGTTGCAATACAGCAAACAGCACCTTGGTAGCAAAAATTGAAGTGAAAAAAACTCTTCTGAAAAAATCTGAAAATCATGTAACAAGTATTTTTAAAACAAACTCATGATCAAGTTTCCATTGATCAGCTAGCTTAAAAATGAAAGGGAAAGAAACACTACAAAATAATTCAAAAGGTAGTCTCACTTAGGCACCAGGAGAGCATAAAATAAACAGCAGTGCGTATTGAGTACATCGCTCAGGCGCGCCGAGATTACTTCATGAAAGCTCACGAGGAGATCATTACCGACCCCCGGCCGCAATCAATCCGCCGCGCATAATTAAGACACTAAAGCACAAAGTTTATTCTTAAGATAACTCTTATCTTGAGATATGTTTTTAATCACACGCGGTTTTTCCCATCAATTCAGTTTTTTTGGAAAGTGTTTCTTCTGCGTTTTGATATCTAATAAAAGGATGATTTATAAGTATAACAACTCCTAGGTATGAGGAATCCTTGAATCATAATTTAATGGTCCCTACTATGATACTTATGACCTAATTTATAGCATCGTTTGCAAATGTTAAACATGATTTATGATTAAGAGTTACAGGCGATATTTCAATTAGCTATTTAAGACTCATCATAATATCGCTACGGTGTATCTGTGTTGCAAATATGCAGTACAAGTAGTCTTTGATAAATGTCTCCGGCACGGCGAACAGTACAGCCGGGGGCTCGCGCAAAATAATTAAAACTACTTAACATTCAAACAGAAAGTACCAGTAGCCAGTTTGCGGCTCATTTAGCGAGAGGAGGCCGGTCGGCTGGCACTGACGACCATTACTCTCCCACCCGATTGATATATTCTTGGTGGACATGCGATCGCGACACGTCATTCCGCTTCCACTGTTCACCGGCCCGACCTGCTAGCTAGCTACCGCTCGCCGCTCGCTACAACCTCTATATAAATAAACAAACCTTACAAAGTAATAAATATCAAGTCCGCCTCTAACAACGTACGTCACTATAAATCGGACACTTCTTTTATTACTGCACATCTAGACCAATTAAAATTAACTCGTAATTGTCGATAACCGTCAATAAAATTGCTATACGTCGTCTTAGTCAATATTAATCTCTGCTTGGGCAACACAAATTATTGATTTCATTTTTTACGAGGATTTTTAATTGAACGAGTAAATCAATTTTGATTATTATTTAACTTTACAATGTGAAATCTCCTTTTAAAAGAAGTTGAGTTCATAAGCACAAATCATAACAACTCGGACTTAATCGAGTCCAGTAAACGTTCGAACGAATAAGTCGACGTCAGATTAAACACAAATATTTACGTGTGTACAAAAGCAGACAGATAAAAGTTTACCTTTTACAAGCAATTTGAGGTTATTTATTATGTGGAGTGGCGCGCCGGCTGCGTTTTGGTGCAGCTTCTTTATACAGAAGCCATTATAAGTATCAGTTTCAGATCATAGATCATAAACGCATTTATTATCCGGAGGTCGTGTCCGGGGGGTCCTGTCGCGTGGCACTGCGCTCATTGTTGACTTTTTATTGTAGTGCGTATGTCACAATTTCGTGGACCTCACCAGAGATGGAGCATAAACATCTAACATAAGAATGTCCCGTTTCGGATCTATGAGTATTAATGTGAAGAGCTTGAATGTATTTAAATCAAACTTGTACGTCGAACTAACTTAATCTTTACTTTATGATTATCGTAAATTACAATTTGATTTTAATAACTTATTTACTTCTTGTGTGTTAATATATTTAGAAATTAATCTTGATGATCTTATCAAAGCATAAAGAAATAATTTTCTGGTTTCAAATTATTTCTTTACTGTACTGTTAATTTAATAACGTAGAACCACAATCTAGTAGAAAGCTCCTCGTTTTATTCACGTTAAGATCAAACTGATACACTAAATAGCAATATCCATGTGTTTGTAGACGTTTTTGAAGATAATTAAAAATTAGAAAATATTTAGAACTTTGGTGTGATTATTTAACAATAGTATGTAATTTACTGTAACACCCAATAGATTGAAGGAAAACCACCACCTAGAATTAGAAAATGTAAACACTTGCTTTTACACTTGTTGCTTTATTTAATACCTATACATTAAGTGAATAGTTTACAAACTCGACCTCCCATCTCCTAGACAAGAGAGTAACACAGGAGCTACACAACCTTCCTTGTCAAAATAAATTACCTCCGAGAAAAAGACTTGCGCCAAAGATTAAGTCGCGATGTAATTCTGTTCTGTAAGTTAAGCAGACGATTACCGAGAACTACGGGTGACCTACAGCAACGATTGTGCCCCCAATGTTGCAAGTTTTGAATGGACCACTTTTCCATTATGTAGAGAAAAGTGTACAACTTATACTTAGTAGGTCTTGTTGATCACAAAAACGTAGAAACTACAATAGTACTTCATGATCTGCTCAGCTTTTTTTCCCAAATTTATCGAGGTTGGCTTTCAGTCTAAACGGATCCAACTGAATACCACTAGTCACGATTACCTATTTGACCACCAACCCCCATATCCAGGTATCACGATACCTCTTACCACTTGAGAAGATGAGGACTAACTACATGTAGTAAATAGAGTTAATAAACTGTAGAGGTTTTGATTAACTGTGTAATTCGTTGTTTTATGTTGGTTAAAATTACAGTAATGGCTTACGAACAAAAGAAACTTAGTTTTAAAATGCGGAAATCAAAGATTTGTTCATAATATCTCAAAGAAGCCTGTGTAGAACTAAAAATATACCGCGGTAAAAAATATTATTCATGCAATGTTAAAGCTCACCATTCAAAACAAAGATGCAGCCTTGAAGGCTAAAAATAATTGATAAAAAAATAACAAACTGCATTTAAAAGTTTATTTATAGAACTTTTCTTTTGTTATTCATGCAGTTCAATGATTTCGCTGGACATGTCCGCTCGACGCCAATCTAACTACTTACGAAACTCGCTCAATCGAGTAATAAAATGTTAATAAAGTACGTAAATCAAGATAACGTCAATAGTTAAGAGAGTTCGACACAACGAAATAGGCTCAGGCGAGGTGAAGAAATTACCTCACCTATGTAGAGGACATAACTCTCCTCGGCTTTCCACCTCATCACTGCCACACCATTTTGAACCCTAATCATCAGTCTCACTACGATCTGTTTTACCTTACATCTACCAATAATCAATATCTAAACAAACACATCAATTTTAGAGTGTACATGTTTTTTATTTTTAATTTCCCATCACAAACCAATATTATCGTAGTTTCGTTAATTGCTCAAATCAAACCAATAAAGTTTAAGCGACGGTCGGCACGAGCTTCATGCATATCCGTTAACATTCAGATTAGAAGAAATAACTGTACCCATTGATAAACTTAAAAAAAACATGTGCACCTCTGAACCGCGCTTGAATTAGATCGCAGCCAGTAACTTTACTCAATAGACCGCGGCCGGCTGTAATGACCACCGCACGCTGTTGGCGTAATTTGTCCCAAAACTTTCATTTGTATAAAAGGTGTGTCAGTTAATTTATTACTATGTATAATTTACTAAGAGTTCGTCCATTTGCAAAAAATGCGTCAGAAAAACTGCAACACTTGGTAGTTAACCTTTCGAAATTAGTGAAAATTAACCACCCCTATTTCTATTTCGGTACTTGTGACTCAGTGACAATTTAATCAATTTAAATGTAGTTGAGTTAGTCACGATAACAAACGACTTACAAGCCAATAATTATTATAAGCATTACCTGTAATAATGGTCATAATTAGCGGTATCTCCTTTGTAATTTTCAGATTTGACCAACAAATAAACATGCGCAAGATAATAACGTTGTCCAACTAAAGGATGCCACACACGACTGGGTCGAGTCAACTCGGGCCGAATAGTTATAGTTATGGCAAACGTGGCCTTAGAGTATGAATGAGACAAGCTGATAGCTGGATGACCAATAACACGTTACTGGTGGTTAGTTTGATGCGCCTTTTTATCTCAGTCCAAAAACAAGCGGGGTGGGTCTGGGTTCTCAATTATTGAAGTTCAAAAAGTGCTTCAACAATGATTTTAGCTTTATTTGGAAAATATTGGTGCCGATTCCCTTGGTCACAAACTAAACTAAATTTAAGTTGTATGCATCTTTTCCTTTCTATTTCATTATGAAAAGGACAGAAGATAAATATTAGTTTAATCCTGTCAAATTAGTCAGCACCTGACGTAATTTGATGTAATTTTAGTAGTCAACTTTTTAATCGCGTCTAAAACTTGTATGGCGCTGATTAATTTGACAGAACATAACTAAAATGTATCTTCTGTCCTTTTCTTAATGAAATAGAAAGAAAAAGATGCACTGAACTTAAATTTGGTTTCGTTTGTAAACAAGGGAATCGGCACCATTAGCTGGTAAGCGACAAAACAATTTATGTGTCACGGATTAAGTCGGGCCGTGCGTGCTTGGCATGCTGTTAATAGTAATTATAAGCTGCGGAGCGATAATGTACGATAAGACTGGTAGATTGGCAGATATCTTGTGTGGTTAATGTGAAACCAATTAGTTCCCTACAGTTAATTACTGTAATATTAATACTGGTTTAAGTATACAGCAGCTCAACTTCTATCAATATACTATTTTTTAAATTTCAACTGCTTTTATTATTCCTTTTTGTTTTATCAAAATAGTATTTAAAAATGAGAAACCGTTTCAATGCTCATATAACTTAAGTGGAAAACGCCATCATTTTTAAGGTTCCGTACCCAAAGCGTAAAAACGGAACCCTATTACTAAGACTTCGCTGTCTGTCCGTCTGTCTGTCACCAGGCTGTATCTCATGAACCGTGACAGCTAGACAGTTGAAATTTTCAAAGATGATGTATTTCTGTTGCCGCTATAACAACAAATACTAAAAACAGAATAAAATTAATATTTAAGGGGGTTCCCATACAACAAACGTGATTTTTTGATAATAATGGTACGGAACCCTTTGTGTGCGAGTCCGACTCGCACTTGGCCGGTTTTTTTTTTTCAATTGGCAGATCATTTTCAGGTTGTATGTTGAACAAAATAGGATTCGCAAATATGATTGGTGACCGTAACAAATATGGCTTTACAGAGCTATAATTATCAATACAACCCTCTACATACGTGTTGCGGTCGCAAATCATGTTTAGTTCAACACACAACTAATACAAACATAAAAATATAAATACACTGACCTGCCAATTGCAAAAAAACGTGAGAAAAAATTAATTTCGCGGGCTACCCCCACTTCGTGCGGGCGCTTCCACCTTTACTTATTTTATTTTCTCATACATCTGAAGCTCGTCTTATTGATACCCTAAGTGTAGAGCATTAAAAACGGCAAGATTGGCTACGAGCATGGCGCCTATCGCCTCTACACCGAGTGCGTCTAATGCAATTCGATGCGGGACTTTACTATCGAATATTATCCAATATTATAAACCACACCTTGGACTTAAGCAGATATAATAACCGTTACGTATTTTAGGATAACGTTAGTGTACAATAAACTTTACTTTTACCTTAAATAATATAAACTGATATTGCTATTGCTAGACATTTTCATCTGTGATTAAGTAAACAGGAAAACCTTAACCTGGACGACAAGTACATAAGAGAGGTTGTTACTACAATTTGCTGGAGAAGAAGTATTACAAAACGGATTCGGCTGTGGGTTTCCACTAATTACATAAACGTTGCTTTTAATCTCGTGTGGAACTGAAAACTTCGCTATTCTATACAGGGTGTAAACAACCTCATCACGAAGCCGTCAACCAAGCATTCTGTACATCAAACTAAGTAACTTTACGCAAAAATTATTGCTGGGAAACGACTTTTTTTTTTGGGGTGAAAAATCATGTTTTGTGGTAAAACTCAATGTAACGCACACAAAACAATGTGCTGGTGGATGGATTGAATAGTACAGGGGTCGTGGAGGTGTTTAAAGTAAAAATCCTACATTAAAAACTTGTATTTAAAAAAACTTTTAAAAAATTTGGTACTTTGACCGCTAATATTTCCGTAACTAGAAGGTTTCCAGGTATGGTGTAGAACAAGTAAGTATGGTGTGTTTTTTTGGGGGTAAAAAATGTTTTCATGTTTTTCGGTAGAATTGAATAGTACAGGGGTCGTGAAGGTGTTTATAGTAAAAATCTTACATTAAAACATGTCTAAAAAAAAAGTTGCCACTTTGACCCTCAATATCTCCCGTAAGTAGAAGGTTCCCAGGTATGGTTTAGAACAAAAAAAAATGATCGCAATGACGGGGAGAACAAGTGTCTTTCGGTTTCGTTAAGAGGTTTTTTTACACCCTTTATAAGGATAAACTTTTCCTTATAAAGGGTGTAAAAAACCTCTTCCTCTTCTTTCGGGTTCTCTAGCCAGAACATTCAGTAAACTAATATCATTATCATGCCCTATATCCCGATGTAATTGTTGTGGAAGCAGCATGTCTTCTTCTTAAGGCGATTACAATAGCTAAATTAGCAACTCTATTTGTGGTGGTTCAAACTTCGCCTGAATTACTATTAGAATAAGGTTTTAATCAGCTTGCACTACAAAGTGGTTGTTACGTCAGTCACTGCGGGCCGAATAGTGCGAAATGAGTGTTTTTCGCACGTTTTTTGGTTTTGCGATTTACAAAAAATCTATTGATTGGACTAAAAAAGTAAAACACTATGATGCTAATATATTGCTTGTAGAATTATTTGCCAAAAAATCAGAATGATCGCATGTATTTTGGTATGGTTTTTACTCGTTAAAAGAAATTATAGAGATAAGTTCGTGATTTTTTTCTATCGAATAAAATTAGTTGTATTATGTTTTCAAAACACTATCGTACTAGCTTAGATCCTGAAGAATATCATATATTTTTCTGGTTTTGTTTATTGCAGTGAATCATATGCTTTTTTGCATTATAAAACTGGCGTTTAGCTCATAAAACTCGGCATCTCATCAGACACCTCCTTTAATGCCATATCATCGTTCACACAGTCCATCCATCGTTTCTTTAGTCTTCCTCTACTCTAATACCCATCCACATTCATTTTCAAAACTTTCCCCACAACATTTTCCTCAATCCCCATTCCATTCAATATTCAGTAAACTATTGCAATCTTAATTTACGCAAAATATATGTTTTGTGTAACTCTCAGTACAGTCAGAGCCAAAATTGTTATCCAAAAAGGTATCAATGTATGAATGAAATCGTAATTTACACACTGAGGTCATTCGTAATATGTATATTTAACAACATGCTGTCATGTGATTGATGTATTTATTTGAACGTCTCGTTGTTTGCCAGACACCTCATAACGGCGGACATGAATAAAAACAATGCACTTTGTGTATAACTTGCATTACAAAGTATAATAACTTTCGTTCACGATTGTACTGTAATTTTGGTATGATTTATTTACGATTTTAGTTTCATGAGTTATATTTACCATTAAATTCAATTTAATGAAATTCACCCTGTATGTAATTTCATACACAAAATTCGACGAAAATCATTCAAATAATATGTTTACATTGTAGATATGAATCGTTACGCAAGAAAGGCAGTTCTAGATGTTTACGTCGTATAAAACTATATATTTATGCATACCTATTTGATATATGTCAAAGAATTCATTCGTCATATAAAGTTCTGAAAATATCGCCTCTTTTCGCATAGAAATTGAGACATCACTAAGGTATTATTAATTCTAAATATAACGTTTCTTTTGTTGTATCCTCGTGTTATGTTCAACTCTATTTCAGATATTTAGGAATTTGTTATCTTAATATCGCATCTATTGATTGATTTGATTGTTAAAATATTTTTATTTCTTTCGTATGTAACGTAAACTTTGTCGTATAAAAGTCGGATTACAATCAAATTCTGAGCATCAATAAAAATTTGATCTTCGATATAATTTCAGAGGTAATATGTTATATTTAAATCTCTCTTATCTTAGTTAGGCACTTATATCGATATACGTATTAAATCACTCATGAATTTAAAACATTTTATTGTCATTTCGAAGTGAAAACAATATAAATGTATTTTATGCCACGCTTGATTTATATTTTATAGGTGAGATGTGATTTATTGTCGGACGATTTAATATAATCTTGAATCAAGTCTTGCGCCCGCGCCGCTGCCCCCTCCCTCCCCCCCCCTCCTTCGGTGTCCGCCAGTACCGTCTGTCATTATGAGTGTCGTCCTTCTTATCAGGCTTTATTGAAATACCCTTTACATTCGTTCTTGAAAGTTATATGAACGTTGTAGAGTCCTACACTAGCACTTATTAGGAGGTGTCGTTATTGCAATATTTGTAAATAAATACAGCAGACTGCAACTTATCGTCAATACAACTTCTCCACAGTGTTTCTTTGGTTAAATAAATAAATAAAACGAAATAGTTATATTCTTGGTAGAATAAAACGGCATTTATTATGTTAGTGCAATAAAAGTAACCTTAGGTAAGTTACGTGAAATTCAAGAAACACGACTTATTCATAATGTTGCAGTTTACAACGTCGTAATGAGATGTAATTACTAAGTTATGAGATGGAGTTCCTACCTATGACAAATTATGCATTATAATTATGTTGTAATTCCTTTTGTGTAGTCTTTTGTAGTTAATCCTCGTTTGCCGTAATTACAGACAATTAAAAAGCCATGGTGTCTCGCGTAGATCTACGTTATACGAAGGGTTAAAGCAAATACATTTATACTCAACCACACTTTATACAACTATCAGTCAGATAAGTTAAGCAATGTTGAGTAAGTGCTACCTAAAAAATAGTAAAAAAAAAACTAAAATAGTACTCGTTTATACCATACTATGGAAAATAAAAATAGCGTGACTATCATATTTGTTTAGTAATCAATAAAAAAATATTGAGAATAAAATACACATCAAATCTCTAGTTTCTACCTACTCATACAATAAGATAAATTCATGATAAATTCTATTACGAGGTATTTGTATTTACATTTACTATTTCCAACCAACCCGTGCCACACGACTTAAATCCGAATAACACAAGATCTACGAATATCTCGTGTCGTAAAACTAGAAGGCTTCACTGTTGTTCACGTATATTATTACATCACGTTAAAGATATTACTTGTACTAAAGTAGTGACGCCGACATTCCACTCTTCTAATCCTCGGCGGTGGCCACAGCTGGCGTTTCAATTATTTGACGTATATGCGAATAAGTCGTTATCAGATGTAATAAAATGCAAGCATGTCCGGGCGGGGCGGCTAGCGCGATGCCTCGATACCGCGCGACGCTGGGTGGCCGCTACTTGTCTTACGATAAACTTATCTTTACAATCGATCCCTTCGATAAAAATAAAAACACCGATGCCTTTGGATGTCGAATGCTTGACGCGCTGCGAAGCCATAACGTTTCGAGTTTTATCGGAGTAGCTATCCACATTTGCATCTCTATAGGACCCAATACATTTTGTTACCATATTATTAGCATTCCAGCGCCACTTGTGTATTCAGGTAATATAAAAATACACCAAACCACGGAGAGGTGTGATATGTGGAGTTTACACCTTTGTTGTTGGATATACGATAAACTAAATTGAACTTTGTATTTCGTAGAGCAGGTGAACTACTAAGTCTTAAATGTAACTGACTGGACCTATCAACAAGACAGAATAATTGCATAATAATTCACAACGCGATGAATCTTACACAAAGGTTCATTTATAGGTTTCGAAAATAAGTTTCCGTTTTAAATTATTTACAATCGTAGCATACACGCAGCAAAAACGTAGCATCTGTTGAATTTTGCTAAAAGTCACCTTTCAAGAGATTGAGAAGATACGGGCATTGTGAACTATCATTACATCTCGAAAGCTATCCATGACATCTATAATACAATATAACATCTTGGAGATTGAAAATCAAGCTTAGAGTTCATTGTCCCTAATCTCAGTGAGCACTCGATGTCATAGAGCCGATGTAAAATGTCGTGATTCAGTCGTAAACACACAGGTATAATGGTGTATTGTATGAATGGACACTAATGCGCGCTGTAGCGGACGATATGTCCCACATGTTAGCCCAAGTGAGTGCTACGGGTCAATGGTTGGCCGCCGCACGCGCATCGCAAATGTCAAGGCTCGATTGTCGCGAGAAATCAGTTAAGCGTGTTAGGTCGCAACTTGAATACCACCGCAGTACCTATTACCTTATACATACAGCGCGGCCAAAATAACTGCCGCATGCCGTCGTCTACCGAACACACTCGTTATGAAATCTTAGCAAGTCGTAGTTTGTCAAAATCGACTACATCGTGTGTGGGAATCTATAAATTACATAAAGTAAAAATAATTGAAAAGTTGTGTACGTAATTAAGTAACAACGAAACCAAACTAATTATAAGATAACGCGCAACTCGTAGTGGCTATAGTTTGTGTATTTAATCCAGAGCAACGAACAAGCTTTTAATGTATGCGCTGCTATACGCGCCCGTTTAAGTCTTTCATACTCGTATCCACCGGCAACTGGAACGAATGGGAGTACATTTAATATTTAACTCGCATAGAATTTTTATGAGATTTTATCTAGGCCTTAAAACGGCTGTTGTTGGTATAAGAAAATTAAATGTCAATAGCGAATAGCCGAAGCAGATAGTTTATTCACAGACACGTAGCATTGTTCGCAATTTGCGCAGCCTCGCGCGTCGCTCGTAGCAGAGTTACTCAATGGGCACGACCAGAATGAATGAAGCAATCTTAACAGCACTAAACGTAATTTATACCGTTTCTCTTCCATAAACGACGTGGTTTTAGAAGCACTCGTTAAGGGGCAGGCGTAGCTTCTGTTTGACAATTAGGCAAGGCTCGCACAAAGCACGAAAAAGGCACGTTCTTATCGGCGCTCGGTAGTCGACAATCGCACCACAATCTCACGAAAACGCCATTCTGAGCTGCACCTGTCATAAACGTAGGTTCAACGGCCTGCGCGACTTTCAATTAGTCACAAAATAGAACATTTTAACAAACGTTAGATAAGTAAACAAACGTGGTCCCCGGGCTATTTGGTTATGGCGGGATCTCATCAATAATGCTTCGGAGGCGATAATATCGCGGACGCGTGTCTCGCGTAGAGGAACCTCCAACACCGTTATTAACCTCGCGATAGTCATCGCAACCGAGAGATCATTTAGTGATACGCTTTATATTAAATTACTCGGTCGTGCGTTGATAAAATATTCCCGGTATTCTATTACCAAAAACGAGATAACCGCGCCCGGTATCAACAGGCGCATACCTTCCATTATTTGGATAATCTGTACACAGAAACAAGATGCCAAAAACGTATAAAACAATTTATACGAATGTCAGTAAGTGTTTACGATGAGAATGTTTATGTTAATGGATGCATTAAGACGTACGCCATGCGTCAAGTTGCGTGTCGATATGGGATCGAGCGTGGCGTGGCGTGTCGCGTGGTGCTGCGCCTGCGCCGCCGCCGGTGCCTCCACCACTTGTGCCAGTTAATCCTCCTCACTATGTTCACTTTTTACCAGAGACATGTTTACGCGCCGTCACCTGTTATTTACCGTCACACTCAGTTTTCGCACCTACGTCTATATATCTTCATCACATCCCGATTGGATGCGGAGTGACAACTGATATTTATTGACTGTCCAAATAATTTTATTCTAAATAATTTATCACATTATCGTTTTAATGTGTACAGCGTATCGTAAATTCTAACGATATCGATAACTAGTTTGTTTAGCTTTAAATCAAACGCTCGAAACAAATCAAATGGCTAATCAAGAGTGTTCCATCATCGTCAAGGGTCATGTACAAGTACCTGGCAAGCTATTTGCTTAAAATTTTAACAGTTAAGTCCATAAAACAGGATCATGTTTTTATAAATTCGTCTCTACATTTAAAGACTTTGTGTTTACTTTCCAACATAAAGTCAGTTAGTAAATAATGGCATGAGATTTGTAAGAAAAGTGTATTTGCGTAATAGACGCGGGGCAGTTGAACGAAGACTGGCGGTACCCTGTTAGTACCTCAGTAATTTCTCGTTTCATTTTGCATACCGACGATGTTTGTTATACTAACTGGGTTTATTTTTCACGCAAATGAACTGTTTATCGGCTAATACGAGCATTAAAGCCGCAGAATGCGGTCGGGGCCGGCTGCCGGCAACCAGCTCACGCCATTTAGTAATTTAGCAGTGTAATGAGCGTCTTTCACTACAGCCCTGGTGCACAACTCGGAAAATCATCATTGAAATCTCGGAAGACCTTCCAATGACACGATACCTTAATGTAAACACTCCACCCGCTCCCAGAACTAGTTAAAAACTCTATTAATTTGTTATTTACGCTGACACTAACTGAGATACATTGTGAATGTTACACAGTACGTACACCATGAATAATGGACACCTATACAAAGTCAATTTGTAGCGGCATCTTCAATATATGTAGATCGACCATTAAATCAAATACAGTTAACTGACGTTTATTGCTTTTGCGCATTAAAATTCATGTAATCACTATCGAGACATAAAAATTAAACGGCATTAAAATTACTTCCATTAAGGTCTCATTAATTTCCTAATCAACGCTGTGGGGCATACACCTCGGAGACGTGGAAAGTGGAGCTGGGTGTCGGACATCAGATACGTGCATGATTTACCGGGAGCCGCCGGATAAAGAAGGCACAGGAACGAACGGCTCCACAAAAGCCTCGTCGACCATAATTTACTTCTCCCCACAATACTTCTAATTAAGATCATTCGTGAGTCCAATGAAGCCAAGGACTATGTACTCACTGCACAAACTGGACGTTATAAATAACTCAAATCGTAACTCACGCCTGTTCCGAGACTCTCTAAATGAAGAAAAAGCTCGAAGAAGCTTTTAAAATTTGGACTCTGTTTTTGTTGTGCTAAGAGTCAAAATACGAGCTTTGTAAAAGCTCATATGAGTCGAATATCGAAATGCGAGTTGAGTTCACGCCAGGGTATTGTTACACAAACTAAATAAACTAAAACACACGGCACTTATTTGTTCCTCGGGGGTAGGCAGACTCAACTAAATCTTCTAGTAAAAGGCATTCAGAACGTTAACTTATTATCTGGCTTTGTTTAACAGCATCTCGTTGACGAGACGTGTGAGCTTCAAAAGATAATCATTCACAATTGTTTATTATATTATTCTTAAATACACAACAATTTTTCTTAACAGTGTTTTAGATATTTAATTTTTACTCCTAAATTGATTGATTTTATTCGATATTAGAAACAGTGATATTTAATGTATCATTAAACCGAAATATTATAAACGTCTACACTTTAACTGTTGTTTATTAGAAGGAATGTACTTTACGACATAAATATCCGGCAAAACGTTCCAAGATATTAAGCTGTAACACTGATTTACATTACATCTATGTAAAGTTAAACCATAGTCTTAGTTGACAATATTACCGTTCAAAGAAAAATTGCTGCAAATTACTGAAGACAAGTTAATCTGTGAGTGATATAAGTTTATTCCGCGTCCGGCGATACCGCATGGGCTCAGATTATATAACGGTGCAGCAAATGGCGACAGGTTGCTGGTTCATTGCCGACAAGCACCACAATAATGCATTTTCTGATAGCACCTGCGAGAAATTATAATGGCACACTTTACTTTTCCGGTATGCTCAGATTATAGCTAGATTTTCTTCACATCGTTTATCTTTTGATGAGTCCAACATCAGCATCATCAAGTAGTCTGTTTCTGAAAAACTTTAAGGTCAAAAACGGTCTCGTACACAAATCATAATTTAATTATCAAATGTGACCGGTTCGTTCAATAATCTACCAGTAAGAGCTGAACTGCAAATCGCTCATTAAAATAAATATGTTTTTCAAAACACTTCCTTGTAAACTGGTTCTTATCGCACTATGATTAGGTTCAACAAGCAATGTATTTCACACACGTGCGATTTTTTTCATTTTCCAACACGTGTGCGGGAATGAAAATTGCCATAGATTGACATGAGAATGTTTTTTTTTATTTCGACAAAGCAATAATGCGTCTTTACGGCATAAATATTTTTTGAATATTCAAATTGTGTTTATAAATAGAATATCATAGATAAACATGAGTATTTAAAACTAATATTTACTTCTAAACACAAATTAGCATTTATTTGTGATCTAAATTCAAAAATATAAAAAAAAACTATTTTTATATTAGGCTATGTAGCGGATTCATACCTTTTTTTTCTCCTTCAACCTGGCGAAAGCAAAGCGCAGAAAAAAAAGAAAATTAAAATCATATTTTCCCAATAATTCATGACAAAAATATTTTTCGCACTTTTATTTCTTCAAAAGTGTATTGAAAACATCATTTGATACTCGTGGACATTTGTTATTGCAGTTCTCGGCTCAAAAACACCCTCGCCTATGGCTCGGGAGTTAATTCCACCTCGGGTACAATAACAAACTAGCTTTCTCCACTTGTATCAAAATATACTATTGTTTCTTTTCTTTCTCATCATCATCGTCAGCTGCACCGCTGCTAACCGGATGCAGCCGACTACCAGTATTTTACGTGAGCGACTGCCTATCTGACCTCTATTACCTAGTGAAGGGGTATTGAGTTATACGTAACCCCTTGGTAAGAGTGCTTGTCAGACTTTTCTCTGACTACTCCGCAAAATCGATCATCGATAGTTAAGTAAACATGGTGTAGAAAAACAAAATCTCGTCTTAAGGTCTTATGTCGATTGAAATATAAGAAGAGGTTTTACCACCTCATAATCTCCAAATCCAGAAATATTAATTAATCCCGCTACTAAATATATAATGTTCTGGTACTATTTTCTAGAACACACTAAAGAACTATGTTATTGGAATACCATTTACGGTAAACGAATTTCCCTTCGTTCAATTTATGGAAAGGCAACACAAACACTTGCATATTTTCCGAATAATATTGCTTTTAGAAGGTATTTAGTTCAATGTGTAAGCAATTAACAGTACTATCTAGCCTGATTACTAAACTTGCCTGCTCGCTAAACACTTGTCATGTAAACCTTGCAATGTTCACAGGCTACTGTAGCCGCGCGACTCGAAAAGTTTTCCAACCATGTTTTGACATTCATTGCGTATTTATCACAGAACATTACCAACATGACAGGTAAAGAAACGCGATGTATAACGAAATGGTTTTAAAACTCTTCCTGGTTTAACAACCGTGGTAGACTTTATGGAGCAAACATGAGGTGGCTTTATTATGACTAGAGTTACCATTCTGGTGTACGCTGTCACTCCTTAGCGGGCACTTGTTGTAATGATGTCATTTGAATGAGGGTAGTTGTAAATTAGATTTGAATGCGCTGGTATGCAACAGAATAACAAAAATAACCGTGTAACTCGAGGCGAGGTTTATTTTGTATCTCCTTAAATGCTAAAATAATTACATATCTGAAATGCAGAACCTTTAACGTAAACTATTAGGTGCTGTTTGTTGGAATCAGCTTTATCTGACATTTGAGACAAAAAACATTAATTGAGAACCAATCGCACGATTAGTCTGGCGCCGGTCAGTGTAATTGACCTATTGTCGAAGGTACTCGAACTTGCACAACCTCGGATACGTATCGGCGCAGTGAGAGGGAATTGGGATAGTGGAAACACATCCGCCGATTAGATTAGTTATGGAGGTAATTCATCTTTGTCTTTAGATTTTATTCCTCCGATTTTTCATACTTAAACATTCCTGCAAAACAATCATTCTAAGGACCATAATTAAGTATATTCTTCCTTCCTTTCTCAACAAAGTAAAAGCCAACCTATTTTAATATCCAAACGAAATCATTCTGCCATATTTTAATGAGCAACAATGACAGAATAAATAAACTAGTTGCAGCAGGACGTGCGCCTTCGTCTCCTCGACTGTCAACAGAATCAATAGAGTACAATAAAATTGCTCCTTTCAATGCAACGTAGTTAGGTCTAAATGAGGTTTGAGTAATGCTGCGGGTACACGCAGGGCTCGCGTGGCAGCACGCATTACGTTCCCCCGCGCCAAGCACTAAGCTTCCACTGATTTGACTGCAATCATGTACATAAACTACTGCCCGCTCTAACAAAGATAAAATTTCCGTAACACAATACTAGATACAAAGTTTTCGCCTGTCATTATCGCTGTTACCGTTTACTTGTTATTTATTTATTAACCCTACCTGTGTTTGGCTGTAAATCATATTGTGTTGTCAGTGTCTTGCTAGTAAATGGTGTTTTTAAGTGTTCTACTGGTACCTATTTGTATACTGGCGCTAGTAGTTTGTATCTAGTGATCCCGGGAAATCAGGTCATAAATAAATCATTGACATGATACAGACTCTACATAATTATCACATACTATTTCTTATTAAAATGACCACAAGTGTCTATCAAAAAATTATAAACAGTCAATAATGCTGCAAGGCGAGACACATAAAATCATTTATCGACATCTTGGTTGCATATAAAACTCTAAAGCGGTAGACTAATTATAGACACCGAGATTAAATTTGTAATCATTATTTTTGAAGAATAAATTCTGTAGTCATCCGTTACGACGCCGACAAAGGCCGGTGCAGCGACCGCTACGTCAATTTATAATGCGATTAACAGAAAGAATGGCGATCCGACTGATTGCACGGATCCTTATGCTCTGCTCTTCACCAAAATCCTCGCTCGGCATAATGACGGTCGCTTCCTTAATCGTCAAAGCATAAACCGCTTCGTCTGGACATTATTTATCGATGCTCATTTGTTTCGCCGTATCGATTTCTTGACAGTAGTTCAAAATGTCTCAATTAATATTTAGCCTAAAGATAGAGTGTAATGAGCCGTTTAATCTAGGAGCGCGTAAGCCGAGTGAGCCTGGTGAAGGTTATTAATATGATGAAGTGGTGCCATCCATCGGTGGTGCGCTGCCGGCCGGACCACCGCGGCGCCCGGGCGAGCCGCCGAGCTCGCTGGACCGACCCGAGTATATATCAATAATAACATTAATTGCTCCGCGTCTTTTCATGAGTTTCACGTGAGAAGGTATTAACGCTTGCTTGTTTGGTTAATCCGAGCCGGCGCAAGCGTCGAGCGTCGGTGGGAACTTCCACGATGATCAAGTACTGACGCCCCCCATGAGAGCCTACATTGACATTTCTTAATCTTATTAATGCGTCAATCGATACCTATAATTAGTTGTCACACAGCCTTGTTCTGATAAAAGCAATGACAGTAAATTAAATCTCGTTGTTTTATTTTGTTGTAAGGGAAATATAAATTGTGGTTTTTATTGAAGTGCTGGCTTAATATATTCACTCTTTTCACGCTAGGTGTTATTATTATCTATCCGAGATACAGTACGCATGGCCAAAGCTACATATTCGTGTCGATAGACATAATTCGTATCTCGTGTGAACAGACTTATGTCAATGAAGACGTAATAACCATAAGTAACGAAACATGAGAAAGTAAGCTTATTTGGAGCCGACAAAATCATATAAGCATTGACAAAATTAGGATCTAATAACATACAGCCAAGTTTCCCTTTACGGCTACGGGACTAAATAAACATACAATAAGTGATGGGAGTCAGAGAGTCAAAAAAGATATTATCGACACGATTTACCGTCGATCGAATACGGTTACGAGCGTTAGCTTTTCTCACTTCTCTAATTTAGACGTTACCAAAGTAGCTCAGCGTTAAATGGAGGATGAGCGGTTACACGGTAAATACGGTCAGTTTATATGGCCTGTAAACAGCGCGACGTGAACTGTACACAAGGTGATTTTTTATTTGTATAGTTGCCAGTTCTGGCTCAAATACCCGTGAGAAGAGCGCGCCTCCCAGCGCGGGGCGGCGCGCGCAGTGCTGGCCGGTGGGACCGCGTGACATCGCGCACCTAATCTTGAATGACACCACGCAGTAATCACACCAATCAGCACATTGCTTATAGATTGACTAATTAATGCTCCGTGTAAGATAATCCGTATTGTGACTACCTCCGAGACGCTTCGTGACGTACCGCTATCGCTGGCATTAATAGCTAAGTCATACAAATATTGCACCAGACAAGTGGATACGAGTACATTTGGCTTCGACAGATAATAAACATCATATTTAATATTTACACATTTGTACCATTAAGTTTATGACCATAATCTTTGTTTACATACCACGATTGCGAGGTCAAAGGTCATCCAATTACAATACAGGTACATGCTTATCTATGAGGTTTTGACGTCTGCCCAGTCGTTGACACCATCAATTTAAGATTACGTGAAAATCCGACGAGTGAGAAATTTCCTGAGACCGTAAGCGAATGTCATTTGAATATAAATTGTATCGGGAGAGACCGGCGACCGGCGCGGGCGCGTCGAGAGCCCGTGTACCTCTCATTGTGCGTATAACAAGATCAGTATCGACTTAATGACAATATATTGGTAATAAAATTAGATAGTCCATACCGTCATCTGAGCGAACATCACCGGCCGCGCCTCGGACTCTCCGACTCTCATATTTATTGCAAACTAACTAGAAACATTATCGAATGACGGCCGCGATCTGCTCTGAATAACCGGGGACGTCTTGGACATAAACATTTCACCAAATTAAACCTTATTCCTGGAGGCCACGACTCATATTGTTCCTGCATTTGTGTCTAGAAAGCGTGCTTAACTTTACGACGGTGGTTCATAAGAAAGCTAAGTTATGGTATAAATATTATGACACTTTTATCTGTTAGTGTGGTGGAAAAGTAAATACGGTCGGCGTAGGGCGGCGGCGTGACAGCGCTGTTGGCGAGCGTAACGTTGCGGTTATACCGGCGCACGCGCATCCCTGGGAAATATCGTCATTTGATTGAGGATTATTCTCACGAAATACAATAAAACCTCCAAGTAATTTTATGCATTGGATTAGTTTAACAACAAACGGTTTGATTTACAGCTGTGTTGGCTATTGAATTGGGCCATGTTGTCGTATATTCGCAAAATAACTAGGACACTTTCAGCATGCGTAACAGAAAATTATGTGAATAAAACAACAGATAATAATAAATTATGATCTCACAAAATCTTTTAATTGCTTCTGTGCGAGCTACTCATTACAGAAACTGTGTCGTTTGGCCGACACATCAAAGAGTTGAGATATGAAAAAAAAACCCTGATTATCCTCTTAACACACACGGAAGAATAAAATGAGCACTTTCTTAATGTAGTGACGAAAAAAATATTCCATCTACATATTCAGTATATGAGTGAAATGGTAAAAAGGCTTTCAAAGAATAAATATTCATATTATGTATTTTCTGTAGCCGGACAGTATTAAAATAAATCATTTTTGTATTGGCGTTGAAAAAGCTTTTACACGAATAATGCATTAACGTGTTGTATCACGTATGTGTAAGATATGACATTTTAAAGAAGTCATATTGTGTAACGAGGCGGACGATCATTATTTAGTCTGTGGCGGGCGCTGCGCAGGCGCAGTGTTTGCACTGTACCGAGCCGGGGTGAGGGCCAACACGCGATCATCTCCGATAGCAATCTATAAGATTAACGGCCTAACTTGTGACACCGCCTTAATTACTCACACAATAATCCTTATCGATCGATTTTATGGTGGATTTGAAATGTCTGACGCTACTCAAATGTCGAACATTCTTATGACATTCTTCCACGACAGACAACGGCAATAAAACATTTTTAATCTCTTTTATTTTTTAGTTCGTCTTGTTGGTAGGTTTACTTCTCGTATCAAGTGTTTGGTAACATAAAACAAAATTTTGAGCAATCGAATTGCCCTAAATTAAATAAATTGAACATCTGTAAAATCAATTAACAATTCCCGTCGCTGTGTGAAAAGTAGTTTTTCAATTGAAACAATTAAGGTTAGCCGAACAGTCATCGAGGAGAGAACTGCTCACACAACCGATACAATCTTATACCTATAACAACACAGAAATATCAGTCAATCTTTCGTTACTCTATCGATACATTGATGTGTAAACATTTAATAACAACAAAGCAATGTTTATTAGGCAGTTGTAGTGTTCTACTCTATTAGTCTTTAGAGATGCTGCTCTACATGACTGTAAATCACATAACTGCTACAAGTGACGTTAACGAGCTTCTCGTCTTTATTAAACCAGATCTTTAATTAAAAAAGCTGTAAACAAATGAATACTAATGTAAAGGTATGTCGCAGCATAAATAAGGACGTTGGCACACAGTCAGTACGGCGGAGAGTGGTGACTGTGGCGACGAGTCCACGCGAGCATACCGATCTGTTAACGAGACGAACGCACATTAACCACCCGTCATCTGTTACTTAACTTAGATTCCACATGGAGCCATCAATTTCAGCCGAAGCTTTTCAACCATTTATTCTAATTATAGTAGCCGTATCGTCCGTATCAGCCGACCGATCGAGCGTTATCATTAACATTCATAAAAGCGTCGAATCCGTTTAATTCATCAATTATTGTCCCCGAGAAGTATACAGTTCTCTCGGCTGCCGTTAAAGAAGCAGACATCTGTAGTCGTATTTAAGGTTTATCTGCTTCATTAATCTGGTAGCGAGCGCGTGCTGATGTAGATTAATGGGGTGGCGCGGGCGCCGGCGATACCATCGTAGGATAGCATTTATTCCGGGACTGATGTGGATCTCTTGCCGAGGTGCCTCCGACGGGCCGCTGCACGCGACCTGCGCTAACGCAAGCAAAAGTATTGCGTTTCACTGCAACGGACAGGCTATATTGCCAACCACTCGCCAACCATTATAAAATTATGTCGGCACTAAAAGAGTAAGTAATTAACCGTGTCACATTACACTGGTAGTTTCAAGATTAGGAATCTGTCTTTATAGATAATATATGTTGACTAATAAAGATAATACGCACGATACGGGACGTATAAAAGCTTGACAGTGATTAAAGCTCTATAACAAACACATTGCGTGCCGCTGACACTGGAGAGCGCTGACATTTATTGCGACATCTTGCATCGTTATAAAAGTTAGCTTGGCCACCGTAAGAAAGTGTTATCACGCAATCAGTCTTTCAGGAGGAGCGTGAAATGAGGGTAGGTGCGATTAATAGGCACTTAAGTAGCTGTGATTTGTGCGCCAACAACGCCACGAACCCGAACACCAGGCAGCCATTTCTGGTGATCTAATTCAACCCAACAATATTTTACATCTAATTACAAAGATATATGCACATATACGTCTTAAAATATATTACTGTTAGAAATCACATGGTAATGATTTAAATTGTCTTCTAGCCGTCAAAAGGGCACAACATCAGATCGAGGCCGGCGACACAATGCTCCCCTAAGGCACAAGTTCATCTAAACAAGTACCACGGGAACAAGAATCCAACATATTTATGAAACCACCATTAATTATCCAAATAATCGATCGCAGTCGTTAGGTGATTTATCTAGCGTCGATAAGATTTTAATGAAGTACTTTGATTGGGCGCACATGGACAGCGCAGACGCGGTTATCGGCACACCGATAGCGTGCGCACCATTGCCTTCCTATACCTATCGACGTATTTAGTTTTAAATTAAAAATAAATGTCACATATCGCTCAAACAACAATAGACCTTAAATCGCGACTCGTTAGATGCGTTTCCCAACGCAGAAACTAATTAACAAGGTGGATCATTCTGATTAGAAATTGGTAGATATCGGCACGTCGTTCATTGTGGAAACTACTCACGATACTACCGTGCGATAAGATAAATTGAGTTGGAAACTTTTTATTGATAATGTCGAGAAGGCGGGTGGCGTGCGCGCGACCTGCTACAAAAATGGACATCGTTAACGGGGGAAAGGGCTAATCTAGCGACATAGACACGCCAGTCAATATGCGTGACAAACTTTAAGATAATCGTGAAGGAAGATAACTAAGTAAATCTGTCACCAATAAAAGAAAGGTCTTCGAGGTTTTGGATACATTTTGGTCACAGACTGTGATACAGGTATCTGGTTTTATTAGAAGTTCCAACAATGTCACAGAACTTTACTTGTATTCTGATACAATAAGATAGCACATTTTACATTACAACAATTTCCTTTACAATCGCACAAATTAAGTGAACACTGGCGATGTACAAAACGCGTACATAAACGCTATTATAATATAACGTTAAACCTACTACCTTCCACTTGCAGATCTATAAACTGCTAGAATGTATTTACTTAGACCTCGTTTGTGACCTCCTTGATTATTTTCACAATTACACTGCATTTTGTCCGATGTCTTTAGTTGCGTGTGAATAATAATCAAGTATCGGGCCCGTAGCGTTAGATCTCGGGATTAATTAACGAAAAGTAACGTTAGTAGAACGTGTACGGACTAATGATCGAGAATAGGTTCATTTGCATTAAACAGACGAGGCTGGTCTTAATTACTGGGAAAATTACAAATTAAACAAAAATTAATGGGACACCAGTTCGTTGGGTCTTGGAGAACAGTTACACAATTGTGATGAAGACCTTATGGTTGCGTTAAATATTTCTACGTTATCTGTTCATCGATCTTTTAAGAGACTCATAAATATTATTAGCTATTAATAGATCGTTAAGTAGAGTAAAAGCAATCATGACGTGGATGGGGACTTGGGGAGTTAAGTGAAAATAAATAAAACGTTGATTGGTCAGTAGTTAGATGGAGGGACACACAGAGCTGGGCATTCCGTCATAAAATGTGTTCATTAGGATGATTTTCATTTGAATCTATTGAATGTCTGAATTTGGAAAATCAATTTTTGAAGAACTTACCTATGAAAATTTGATTTCCTAAGTTTTCTGATTTTTCTTAACTTTTTCTCTTTTTATGATTACGTAATATACAGACTTTGTTTTGCTGATTTTCATACGAAATTGATAAAATGAGAGAACATACTCATAGATCTTTAATAACACAAAGGACTTAAACAAAACCTGTCTCAATTGTGCAAAAATAAAAGTATTACAAATAATTATAATAAAAAGTTAAGAATTTGGAAAATGATTTATCTACAATTAACGACAGATTTTGAAAATAACTCGTATTAATAACTATTTTTATTTTTGATTTCACTCGAAAAGGCGATTTTACCCCTTGTGTGAGACTGCACGAACAGACTCACGATGTCCGCGATTACGCGGAGCCCTAATCAAAATATATTTGTCCAAATTGACAAAGGAAAAACAACTATTCAATACACTTACCATCACGCTGGCACCGGTGATGTGACGTAGTCCTGGTCACGTCTCATCTGGGTGGGGTGTAAGTATATCTGTGGTGTGTGTGGTGTATGTATAGTTAGGTAAGATTCGACGGTAACCAAAGGACGCGCGCGGCTCGCACCGTCGACTCCAGGATCAAACCTTCGATCCCACATGTGGCACCTCTCACGAATGTCCAACTGAATTTTATCCCGGTTTGCTAACCCAATCGGGGATATAATAGTCCAGCACTGAATTTAGGAATTACCGGCGTTCAAATGACACAAACAGGCCGGACATAACCAAAAAAATCACTCGCGGTCAAGACCCAAAATGGCGAGATTTCTCAATTTTCACTCAATTATCAACAAAATATCAAACACCGAACAGGATTGCATCGGATTAACAATAACTCAAAGTTTTCAACCAATAATTACACGGAACAGCGTGTACCAAAAATTACAAGCACGGAGCGACCATTATTCAACCAAAATTGCACTGAGAAGCAAAAACGTCATCGCACCACTCGCACAGACAACGAAACGTAATCTGTCAAACGTCAAAAGGTGCGTTCAGAGTCTTGGTGGATGAAACATCTACCCCCCCCGGACGGGCCGTCCCGTCCGCTAATCAATTGGCAGTCTTGACAAGGTTGCGACCGCTCTCTTCATAACCGACCCATCCACTAAAACCTCAGCAAAACGAGGTACCCCGTCGGTGCCAGCCACCAAATTGAGAATGCGCCCCCGGCGCCAATACAGAGGCTTAAGGTTGGCATCCTTAATAAGGACGAGGTCTCCTATCTTGGGCGGATGAGTTTTATCAGTCCACTTGACGCGCTGCTGGAGGATGTGCAGATACTCTAAGCTCCAACGCTTCCAAAAGCTCTGAGTGAGCTGTTGCACCAACTGAAACCGCGATAGCCGATTTTGGCTCACATCAACAAAAGGGTACTCAGGCAGAGCGACAAGTGGCTGTCCAATCAAGAAATGGCCCGGGGTTAGAGCCTCCAAATCGTTCGGGTCCGAAGAGAGCGGGCACAATGGACGCGAATTTAGTACCGCTTCAATGCGACAAAATACCGTAGCTAATTCCTCAAAGGTGAGAACGGTGTCTCCCAACAATCTCCGCCAGAGTCCCTTTGCCGCTTTCACCGCGGCCTCAAAAATACCCCCCCAATGGGGGCAGGCTGGCGGGTCAAACAACCAAGTGACCCCTCGACGGGCCAATTTGTTACCAATGTCAACCTGGCTCTCATTAAGAAAGTCATACACTTCCTTCAAATAGTTACTTGTACCCTTGTAGTTGGTACCGCAATCAGACCTGATCAGAGAAGGTAACCCACGGCGAGACGTAAATCTATCCAAAGTTGCCACAAAGGCCTCCGTCGAGAGGGAGGATACCAGCTCCAAGTGCACTGCCTTAGTTGACAGGCAGACAAATACGCACAAATAAGCCTTGACAATTTTACTATTGCGAAGGGTAGACATCTTTATCGAAAAGGGACCAGCAAAGTCCGTTCCTACGCCTGCAAAGGGCCTCGCCTCATTGACACGATCAGCAGGCAAGTCTCCCATCTGGGGCTGCATCGTTGGGGCCTTAGTCCGATAACACGGTATGCAACGGAAGACGATGCTACGAATGGTACGACGAGCCGACAAAATCCAAAACTCTCGCTGCAGAATGGCCAACAGCGCATTGCAACCGGCGTGCGAGTTCTTAATGTGACGATCAGTCACCAACAATTTAATCAAATGGCCCGCCTTGGGCAACAAAAGGGGGTGACGGACCCCATAAGGAAGGCTAGAGTGCCTCAACCGTCCTCCAACACGCAAAAGACCCGTTTCATCCAAAAAGGGGTTCAACTTACTAACGGCTCCCGACAACTTAACTCTACCGGACTTCAAGGTCTCGATCTCCTTCTCAAAGTGTACGGCCTGCACAGAGCGAACCCACAGGAGGAGTGACTCCTGTCGCTCTTGAGGAGAGAGAACCGGTGACAGGCGCTTGTCCCCTGGATTCCTAGCATTGTGACCAAAACGCCTGATCCACGAGGTAACGTTCAACAATTTGTCAAGGGAGCTGTATCGATTCAACAAAAAATCAGGATCAAACGGAGGGTCCTTCGTCCCAACAGCGAGCACCTTAAGCCCGGGCAAAGGATCCGACATCAAAATTGGCGTTCGAGGCCAATCATCCTCGGGGCGAGTCAGCCAATCCGGTCCCCACCAAAGGGGGTGCACAATCAGGCTCAGGTGGAGGGGCAGCCTTCAACACTGGGCCCATCACCGCAAAGCTAAAGATGGTCGAGACAGCCACCAAACCGTTCGGCTGCAAGACTTTCATATTACCTTTTGCGCACTTAGGTCGGTTAACTAATGTCGGCGTTATGGGAATCGCAAAATAAGTACTTGATTTACTTAGTATGGACTGAGTTTATTAAAAATAAATTACAAGGAGCAAGAATGCCGACCGACCGAACCGGGAGACGAGAAGTTACTGACTGATTTTACATTTGAAGAATTATTGAAAACTTGGGATACGGTCGGAGCGGCACGTTACAAACTAAACAATGTACAAAGGTTTCTATAGCTAGGTAACACAACAAAATAGCAAAGTAAAACAATAAAAATATTACAAACAGAACCGTCGGCATCTCAACAAAAATATCAAAGGCTATTACTCTAAATTCTTAAAACTAATATGAACAATATTAAAAGCAAACTGGGCAAGGCCCTACCATAAACTATTGTTATCCTTACATAGCCAAAGAACAAAACCACCCGCAATAAAACATCTGCGGGCTTGCCGTGAGAACCGAAAGCTTTTAAATTACTTACAAACTAAGTTCACTAAAGTAATAACTATAATATTAATAAATAATTAATGAAGAAACTATAATTAATGAAGACGCCACATACCCAACAATATTCTCCCTAGTACATCGGAACCCAATATCAAATGAGCTGTATTAGGGGAATCAAACCGGCGGTCAGCCAAATCCAGGCCTGACGTCAACCGGACAATATCAGGCGACAGCTGACGTTGGGGATGACAGCCCAAAATACTCGTCAGAACAATGGCCGAAGGAAAAAACTTAGGGTCCAAACAACTCACAGGAGTGAGCCCAAATAAGGTTTGTCCCTCAACAGTCGGGATAGGTGTTTCGCCTATTCCATTAATCGTGCCTGAAAAGGCACGGACATCCAGGCTCACCCGACCCGCTAACCAAGACGACAAAAGGCAACCCTGGGCTCCCGTGTCCAAAATGGCACGGACCACAACAGAGTCCCCCGTGGGTCCCCAGACCCTGACCGATGCCGTTGGCAACAAAACCGTGTCGATCTGGGGAGGTACGTTAGCGGGACAGGCGCCAATTTCCTAGCAATGCCTGGGCGGCGACCGATCGCCGCATCCAGGCTGGGGTCTATCCCGATGAGGATAGTAGTCAAACTCCGCATCCGCGCGATGTCCCGAGCCGCGCGCCATCGCTGGAGGGGCATATCTCACTTGACGCCTGAGTGGCGGGGGGCGCGTCTCCAAACGGGGACGTTCCGCCAACGGAGGGGAGGGAAGGCGGTGCTGGTCTGGCCAACGTCGCCTACCAGCAGCTGCATAGTCGCCTTCACGAGGGGAGCTCAATCGGCGGTCGCGCGGCTCCCGATCAACTGGCGCGGGGGGTGGAGTGCGGCGGTCAAAGTTGCAGGCCCCTCCCCGACTCTGATCCGGCGAGCGAGAAGCCCGGTGCTCATCTCCATCATACCCCCCCCTGCGCGAACCCCCATCAGAGGCTGGTCTGTCAGAGCGGTTCGCGTTGGCGCACAAAACTTCCAGATGTGAGCCCCTACAAATTGAACAAGGGCGGGGGTTGGGGCAATCCCGATGAAAATGATTCCCCAAACAAGAAAAGCACAAACGACGTGCATTGGCAACTCGGCGGCGGGCACTCACGTGCAACTCCAAGAAGGCCGCGCAAGTGACTACGGCATGTCCCGTGGCCTTACAATAGCCGCAAGCAAGATTACTCTGGGTGCCACCAAAACGGGGGGCAGGGCGGCTATCACCAGGCCCGACAGTCCTAGTCCGTCCCTGGGCCCTCGGCCGAGAGGGCGGTTGGCTTGACCCCGTGGCACCACGAGCGTTGTCGAGGAAACGACACTCATCCTCCAAAAATTTGACGAGGTCCTCAAAGGGGGGAAGATGGGTGGCACTATCCCCACCATACTTCTGCTCAAAACGGGACCTCAAATCTGAAGGAAGCCGCTGCAACACTAAGTGTACCAAGAAA
Source organism: Xestia xanthographa (assembly GCA_905147715.2). NCBI lineage: Eukaryota > Metazoa > Arthropoda > Insecta > Lepidoptera > Noctuidae > Xestia > Xestia xanthographa. The sequence continues at coordinate 14,477,472 of LR990659.1, read as the reverse complement.
TAGGACCAATAGTCCACCGGCAACTCCAATCATTTCAAGGCGTTGGTTGCTGCAAGCAACGGATTCAAAAGGTCAGCACGCAACGCTGACATTCTGGTGATGGCCGGCAACCCCAAGATCTGGTCAATATGGACATCAGCCAGGCAACGTTTGTTCTGGTACCGTCGGGATAGAAGTTCCAGAGCAGTGGGATAGGCCGAGTCGGTCACCGGCAAGTGCTGCACCAAGGCTCGAGCCTCACCTCCTAGGGCTGACAACAAATAAGCCAACTTCTGGGCCGGTCGGAGGTCAGAGCGCGCATCAACCAAACTGTCAAATAGGTTCCTGAAGCTTAACCAATGGTCCAAGTGACCGTCAAAATGTGGCAGCTCCAGGGTAGGCAGTCTACCCAAAAGTCCAGGGCCTGCAACAACAGAGGTCTCTGTTTTGACCTGGGCAGGGTCCCGACTCTTCAAAATTTCCCTGGCGCGCATACTTATTATGTCACCCAGGTTCAACATCTGGTCATAATCCGCAACAACCTTATCACGGGCTGCTTGACCCAATGTTTCCAGGTCCAAGTCCAAAGTCACTTCATTGAAGCGAGCAAACAAAGTGTCAACCGCACTCAATCTCGCATTCAACTGCTCATACCGAGAAAGCGTGGCCTCTTCCAGGTCTAGACGCTCAGCGGTTGCAGCCGCAGAGGCAAAACATCTTAGCTGTGAGGTCAATCCACCAATGGCTTGGTTTACAGCTTTCAATGAAGCCATTGGGACAAATATCAAATAAACAAATTAAATTCAATTAAATAAACAACAGGAATAATTTTCCCGGACCCAACTACAATTTAAACCAAATAATAAAACTTAGTTTGAATTATTACAAGTTCAAATCCGACCCTGTACAAGCAATACCTTGTTCATACAATAGCAAATTAAAGTACAAACCACAAGGGACACTACATATCATAATATATTATGTCAAACAATCTATGTTAATTTGAGTCAGGCTGACGGCAACAAATCAGACTTCTCAATACTTTTAACTCAACAATAAGTGGTGAATTTAACAATTAAACCACGCTCTGCTACCAGTTGTGTGAGACTGCACGAACAGACTCACGATGTCCGCGATTACGCGGAGCCCTAATCAAAATATATTTGTCCAAATTGACAAAGGAAAAACAACTATTCAATACACTTACCATCACGCTGGCACCGGTGATGTGACGTAGTCCTGGTCACGTCTCATCTGGGTGGGGTGTAAGTATATCTGTGGTGTGTGTGGTGTATGTATAGTTAGGTAAGATTCGACGGTAACCAAAGGACGCGCGCGGCTCGCACCGTCGACTCCAGGATCAAACCTTCAGATCCCACACGTGGCACCTCTCACGAATGTCCAACTGAATTTTATCCCGGTTTGCTAACCCAATCGGGGATATAATAGTCCAGCACTGAATTTAGGAATTACCGGCGTTCAAATGACACAAACAGGCCGGACATAACCAAAAAAATCACTCGCGGTCAAGACCCAAAATGGCGAGATTTCTCAATTTTCACTCAATTATCAACAAAATATCAAACACCGAACAGGATTGCATCGGATTAACAATAACTCAAAGTTTTCAACCAATAATTACACGGAACAGCGTGTACCAAAAATTACAAGCACGGAGCGACCATTATTCAACCAAAATTGCACTGAGAAGCAAAAACGTCGTCGCACCACTCGCACAGACAACGAAACGTAATCTGTCAAACGTCAAAAGGTGCGTTCAGAGTTTTGGTGGATGATCATAGTTTTGCCATACAATATTAAAAAAAAACCCGAACAGGTTAAAATAAACTCATACTGGGACAAAAATGTAAAATCCTTAAATTACCGTAAATTAAAATGAAAAATAAATCATTACCTTATTTATGTTTTATGATCCCCAGATCGAATTATGTATTTATTGTTGTATTAATAGTTTGCATTTCATTCATGTCCAACACTCCAGCAGATCCACTTCAAAAGACATTTTGCTGTGAAAATTATAGTTCTCTTTCTCTCTCCTACTTTGCTGATGCCCTTACAGGGTCTATATTTATGTACCTAGCTTTAAGCCATTTGTAACATCTTTTATACAATATGGAATGCAAAATAAATGAATATGAAATAATAAACCAGCTGTGGTCTGTGTGGTATCCGGCAGAGTATAACAGAACCAACCCATTACACTCACGGGTGTCGTATAAGGCGACTAATGTCTGAGGCAGAACACCTTGCGGTACTCCCTTAATTCTCCTAAAAATTTTTGTCCGAAAATCATTATCCATAAAACGTTTGCTATAAACTTCAGTAACCATAATGTTCAAAATCCCGAAATTTTGTTTTACATAATTATCTTTATTTCTAAAACTGTTTTGTCATAATATCGGATACTATAATAATTGAATCTTCTAATTTTACATGCCATAAAGTCAAATGTCCTAAGTATTTTATTATATAATGTGTATTATTCCGAATGTTCATATAAGTATAATGAAATTTTTGGTCCTAAAACATTTGCTAAAAATTAGGTTTTAGTGACAGAAACGAATCGCTGTAAATCCGACCCCACGCAGTCTTGTCTGCCCTACCCCGAGAGAGTAATTTAAAATCGCGTAGGCACGGAGGGGCGAGGCGGCCCGCGAGTTGAGGAGCAGGGGGTTGTAACACTCGCCGCCGCTGCTGAGGCTGGCCGGCGAAGCCGGCCAGCAAGCCGAAGCTGCGGTGGTGAGCGTTAAACACATCTGCGACGATAAGCTCGCGTGGGACCGCCGGAGCCCCGCAGCGCCGGAGCCGTGACAGAAACCATGCCTGCTGCATGTTGCTTGCTTGCTTGCATGCTACATGCTTGCTTGCATACTGTGTGTGCTTGCATGCTGCATGGTTGCTGCAAGCTTGTTGCATGCTTGCTGCATGCTTGCTGCATGCTTGCTGCATGCTTGCTGAATGCTTGCTGCATGCTTGCTGAATGCATGATGTACCTATGTTTGTTTGGTGTATGTTTGTTTGATTGATTGATTTTCTGTGTTTTAGTGACTACCGATATGAAATGTATGCCAAAAGAAGATTCTAACTGTGAACTTTCTGCAACATTATGATGGTTCTACTTTTTAATTCTTACAAATTTCATAAGAGCAATATTATTTAAAAAGGTGTTATAGCAAAAGCCAAGTAACACTTAACCTGTAGTTACCGTAATTACAGACACAATTAAAATAACAATGTTCTGTTCCCTTTTGGGAACGTCTGGGAACATACCGGTTTGTTTTAAAAATATTATTAAGATCAATACAACGATTTTTTTTTTTGAATTTAGGATTTATAACTATTATTGAAAACGGTTTTAAGTCTTTTGTATATTATTGATTGCAATATTTATGACAAACGGGTTTAGGGCATATTGTATTTAGGGATTTCAATTTTATGGCATGTGATATTATGTGATATTAAGTTCGGGTAAGTTATCATTCGGACAAATGATGATTAGGACAAAAAAAGTTATGGCACTTTAAATTATGAATAAAAAAGTTAGGTAATACAATAGAGAACCCACCTTGCGCCTCCGTAGACCAGAGAATGGGCAGCAGCATTTTCTGTTAGTCTTTCATCACTGCGATCTCCAATCCGCCTGCCAAGCGTGGAGATTACGGTAAATTCCTCCCATCATGGGAGAGGACGTTATGGGCTGTTGTAGTAGTAGTTGTAGTTTTGGTCGGTACTTTGCCTATTCCTATTATACAGCTTGCTTTGCTGCTATTTTGATAGAAGAGCCCTTATAACAGCAGGATTTTTCATTTGGTGATGTAAATTTTACTAATTATACAGCAGTTGTTTTAGTGTTCCGTACCCAAAGGGTAAAAACGGTACCCTACTACTGAGTGTCTATATTTTATTTCTTTTTTCTGGTTGGCACAACGTCTGTCAGATTTATGTTACAACTAGCTGACCCGCGCAACTTCGTCTGCGTCACATGAGAGAGAGAGGGGGTTAGAGACAGTTTGAGTCAACTGAGGTGTAGTACCTATGTATGTACTTAGTAGGTAAGATCTATGTTATAAAATGTATGCATTAGTATTAAGAAGAGTAGTATTAAAGGCTGATTGATCGGTAACGGTTGTTTCAATAATACGAGTTCCCTACATGGCGACCCTTGCCAGTTATGGGGCGCGTGACGCGATCACTGTTGGCTTAGTGTTACGGCTCCGAAACATGTAGAAAAAAAAACATAATAATGGCGTAATACATATAAAAGTATTTTTGTTTATTAAATTCGGGAAAAATCGGTGCTTTTTTGCGAATATATTGTGATGGTAAAAAAGAAACATGGAGTCAGTGGTTACCATTTTGGTGTTACAGTTTCAATAATACTGTTCATACGGAAACAAAGTACACACCTTTCGAACTTGTATTTGGTAGAGCTAGTGTATTACCATGTAGAGTAAGTCAGTCTATAGAACCTTTATATAATCCAGAAAGTTATCCTTTAGAACTTAAGTATAGGTTACAAGTAGCACACCAAGATGCTCGTAAAAAAATAATTTTAAGTAAGCAAAATCGTAAGTGTACCTACGATAAAAAAGTAAACAATGTAACATACAATAACGGACAATTAATTCTTATTAAAAATGAAACAGCTGCTAAATTAGATTCCCAGTGGGATGGGCCATTTGTTATTTTAGAAGATTTAGGTGTTAATGTTAAGATTTTAAAAAGCAACAAACCTTATGTTGTCCATAAAAATAGGACTAAACTATTTAAAACGTAATGAATATATAACCATATAAGCAAAAAAAAAAAAGATTCATTTATAATCAATTTTTTTTTTCTCTCGCCCCCGAGGTGAGGTGTAGTACCTATGTATGTACTTAGTAGGTAAGATCTATGTTATAAAATGTATGCATTAGTATTAAGAAGAGTAGTATTAAAGGCTGATTGATCGGTAACGGTTGTTTCAATAATACGAGTTCCCTACACAACCTTCAAAGATAAACATTATTATGCTATCGCGGATTTTATGTTGAACTTTTTAAGAGGAACAATTCCCTAATACATGATTGTTGTGTAACTTTAACCGTTTATGCAGCGCCCGCAACGGAAGTTCTCAAAAGAAATACATTTTCCCCGTTTTTGCAACATTTATTATTGATGCTTCGCCTATTAGTTACTAAATTTACATAATCACGCTACTGCGTGTGAGTTTTCAAAACAGCGTCATGTAGACTAATCTAGAGTACCTTATGCTATACTAACTTTTTCACTTCTCATGCTCTAAAGTTCGCCTTCGTGTCGTGCGTAGGCAACATAAAGTCGCATTTTATGCTATAGAAGTATAGAGCATAAAGTAAAATCTTCGTCGAAGACCAAGGCAATCGGTCCAACAGCCACACGAACAACTTCAACTTCATAGAATAACCTCTTTATTTTAATTCGTCTGTCTGTCCATATGTTGTCTATCCGTTTGTCTGTCCGTCTGTCTATACGTCCGTCTGTCCATCTGTCTGTCTGTTCATCTGTCTGTCCGTCTGACTGTTCGACTGTCTGTCCGTCTATGCGTCCGTCTGTCTGTTCGACTGTCTGTCCGTCTATGCACCCATCTGTCTGTCCGTCTGTCTGTCCATCTGTTTGTCCGTCCGTCTGACTAAATTGACTATTTTTCTCGCACTCAAAGTGAAAAGTACAGTGTAGCACACGGCGCTAAATTTCCTTTATAACTTGGTACCTATTTACTACCTCGCTAAAGCTCGGTAGTAAAACTACCTCGTATATAATGGGTAATTTTAGCCCCTTGTATTACAATGTACTATTATAAAGCTGGTCAGTCGATTTAAAAATTATATGGTGAGCACATTTTTAATCATTAGTACCATTCTAGTACAATAGATGTCACTGCATCTTACATTTGACGATTAGTTCTTCTTGAACACTTTAAATTCGTACATCTTCTGATAAAATTAACCGATTACGATGAAACAAAAACTAAATAATACCTCAAGATACGCACAATTTTTATGTATAAAAGTTATCTGTATTGGTTTCGTATATTTTACGTGATGCTTGATCATCGAAACAGACAAACAGATAAACAGACAAAAATTCCAAAAATGCTGGAAATGAGATCTGTTGGTTATCCTTTCACACCCTGGCAATTTTTTTTTTTTATATTTTCGATGTACAAAAACGATTTTTCTACAGATTTATTATATGTATAGATTGGCTGTGTTTATATACCAATAATTGGTGTATAAATACAGTTAATAGACACAGAAACAGGCAGATAAGGCAGCGCAAAGCGGATTTTACTTATTTAGATAGATCTGAATGGGTAAGATCTGTTTTGTAACTGCATTTTCTTTCTTCAATGTTTAATGCATGCCGTGGCAGCCTTTAATTAAGGCTACACTATACATATTAAATTCAACATGAGTTCATAAACATGTATTTTTGGTGTATGCTTTGTTGGTTGTCCTTAAATAAATAAATAAATAAGACTCTACTGTCCGTCTGTCTGTCACCATTTTACCAAGCTGTATCTCATGAACCATGATAGCTAGACAGTTGAAATTTTGTGATGATGATGTATTTCTGTTCCCGCTATAACAACAAATACTAAAAATAGATTTTTTTTTTTTTTTAAGGGGAACGGACCCCCATACAACAAACGTGATTCGATTGCCTTTTTTTGCTCGATACTAATAACGGCAACAGGTAGACGCTTGAAATATTCACAGAATATTTAGTTGTATATTCACTTTAAAAATAAATAATTAAATTAAAATAAAATAAATTTTTAAAGGGGGCTCCGGTATAACAAACGTGTTTTTTTGCAGTTTTGTCTAATGTTGTGTAGATAATGGTACGGAACCCTTCGTACGCGAGTCCTACTCGCACTTAGTCGATGTACTGAATTCATGATAAGTATGGTAACCGTTTGTGCGTCGGAGTCCCTTCCACCCCTTAAGTATTTAGGGGTTTTTGGTTTTCCATACACATACTATTTTAAAATACAGAAAGGAACCAATAACCACAAATCATCGACCTATGCAACACCTCATTTTCTTCGTGACTTAACTTAATAAAGATAGGTTCTTTGTGTACAAAATTGTGCTTACCGTGTAAAGCACAAAGCTGGGTAGTCAATACGTTTCGTACGGAAAGTATGTTGTCTACTTACCTATACAATATTGTAGTTAGATCTAAAAACACATAAAACATCGGTCGCCCGCTGGCAAGGGCCAGGGCCCGACTGCCTCTTAAGGACCGATGCAAATACCTTATAACACTAAAGTATTCAGACTACTTTAGTTTACTTAAATCTAAACTGGTCGTTTATAAATAGAGCACCAGTAAAACTGACATTGTAATAAATACACTGCTTTACGATACTCGATCGGTGCAATTTTTTATTTAATTTATAACGTTCGTGCTTTTTAGAAAAGTGGTAGAGCTTCCAAGCTCAACTCGATTATACGATAAATATCTTTAACTACAATAATATACGACCATACATGCATGTTCATAATCTAAAAATATGGATACATCCACGCAGAATTGATCCCTCGAGATGACAATTGTATAAATCATCTTATCTTCACATTTAATCGGATTTATGTTCAAGAATATTGGTTCGAAGCTATAAATTAATCATGTAGGCTGTCGCTAAAATATCGCTTTCCTAAGGTGAGGGCAGTGGCGGCGTTGCGGGACTATTCGAAAGAGATACCGTGGCCCCGGAACACAAAGGGCGATGAAGGAACATGGATGGGTTTTAGTCAGTAAAAGTCTGACACTCCCTCCTGCTCCGCCCAGAGCGGGAGGGGTTATTTGATGATTTCCCATCCGAAAAAAAAAAAAAAAAAAAAAGGGCAGTGGCGGCGCGCGCGCATCGTATCGGCGATAGAACACGGGCGCGAGGCGCGCGCGCAACAATAAAACCACATCAAGCGGCCGCCGCGCTCGCCGTCATTTCCTGGCGACAAAATCTACCGATACCATCACACTCTCATGTCCTTTTCTACCCTCCGATATAAATCAAGCTTAAAGTATGCTTTATTCAATACGAACCCTTTAAAGTTAATTTAAATAAGCCATCAACACCACGGCCGCGCTTAATGAACACGAAACTCCAATAAAGCACAAGAAAATAATAATAGCACACAACTAAAACCACTTACCGACACATCTCATTTGAATAAAGTAAATTACTTACCTCCATTTCAATTCTAAAAAGTTACCTGCAATTAATTAAACGAGCATTTCTTAATTATCTATTAAAATAATAGTAGAGTTTAATTGGAAACTTTTATACGGACACGCAAAATAATGAAGTGATCAATTAACCGTATACACGACGATGTATAACCAGCAGCAGTTATCAGCTGCATCTACAACATTGTCTGGACATAGATCATGCAGCATTATCCGACACTACATAAGTAATGTACCTACCTACGCAGGGTAATTTGCTTCATGAATTCCTTTGACTATGCCTTCCAACATATTGAAAGGCAGTATTTAGCTCATCTTATTAACATTTCTCGTTGTTATTTGTTAATTACAGAAACTGATGAACACTACTGAAGGCGCCCAACTCGTGGCTCAGTTCTGGGCCGACACAATTTAGATTCCATCGACACGCTAAAACGAACGACGCAAGAATTAGCAGTAGCAGTAGGGATACTTATGACGTCTTATAGGTATAAAATTGGATGAGATTTATGGTCATTTCTTAAAATAATCTATGGTGTCTCGTCTCGTCCCCGTCCTAGTGTCCAGCAGTGGTGGTTGCGTGTCCACCGAATGTTAACTCATAATGATTGACGACTCTTTCCACCTCTGTTGCCCACTAATTTTCTCATACCCTATAGTCAATTAACACTTAAACAAATATCTGTTAAGTCTCTTAATTAGTAACTTTCATTTTTATGACTATAAAATGATAAGATACACACTCAATCAAGACACTTATCCGAAATGATAAATGATGACCAAATAAAATCTTTGACAGTCTATAATAAGCAGTCTATAAAAAGGCAATGGGAAGTCTAAACATTATAAATAAAAATCGCTGAAATTATAAGGCTAGGGACACACTTGGTGAGTTATCGCAGCGATTAGTTTAATAGCTGTGCTTCGGAGCCGGCTAGCGGCGGCAGCTTGGTGCAAGCTGCGCTAAGTCTCTTGATAACCATGCTTGTAGCTATTTGGGCATATCGCTTTCGTTCGTTGTCAGTTACATATCGACTGTGTGCACTACCTTAGGTCAATCGCTTCATTAACTTCAAACATATAAATGTATTAGAAATAAGCTTAACAGACTGCTGAATATCAAAATTAAATTTAGCTAAAACAATGACGTAAAAAAACAAACTTGCTTTTACAATTTTATTCCCACGCATCATAATATAAAAACAGCTATCAAAGTTATTGCATTCAACAAATACTCATGATCACAAGTGTTAGTATCGCCGACTGGCTGTTTGAACAGGCTACTTAATAAAATTGTAGGCAACAAGCTGTACACAAAATAACATCTTGCTAACAAAATTATACAAACATTAATGTTAGTACTTAACATTTAATGACTAAAAGAATACTCGTCGGTCTGTAAACTAATTATGTCAATAATAGAGTTGTTTATCGTTCCGCCCCATTGCTTACATCACGCATAATTGCTTTGAAATATTTTCTCATGCAGCCGCCCAAAAGTTAAAACTTTAATGTTTATGTTAAACTATACTTATTCGTTGTTGATTCAAAATTACTTGCCAGCATTATTGCTGCACGTTAGGCATAATGTGAGCAGTATTTGATTGGATACGTTAATTTGGAAACCGAAAAAACATGCATCAATTTTCTTATAATTAATAGTAAGTACATATTTTAATCAACACCGCAATATAAGCCGATACTGAACGGAATACTTTTTTGTGAATTTATTGGTGGTGTTGCTTAATCTTTTGTGAGTTAACCATCTAGATGTCAAGTGCATTGTTGCGAAGGATCAAAAGTAATTCAATTAAATAGTATCTGGGTGGGTTCGTTAGCGGCTCTCGCGAAGGCAGCGTGCGCGTCTCGGTGCATGCGCGAGCTGAGCGCTGCAGTCGCAAACACCGCGCGCCGCCTGTCTCCGTCCGACACTAAATGCATATAAACGTTGTATCGACTGAAAATCTATGGCGATTTGATTTTGCGGCCTTCATTAGGGATCCGGTTCTTCATTTCAATAAGCTGTGGAGCCTTAATGATTCCGCGGTAACAACGCTCTTAATACAGCATAATGCCGTATTTAGGATTCGGCCCTTTTGAACTCGCCTCGCCGATGTTAGTCGTTTAGGTTGTACGAGTTTTATTCTGTTTCATTTTGTTGGTGTCATTAATAATGCATAATTAAATTTTATTCGCTGTTTATAAAGCGACAGTATTTACGAATTCGTAACTGTCTTTTTAATAATGGAATCGTTTTAAGTTAATGGTACAAAAATACAAACATATGTCGCTGACGTTCATGTATTCTATAGGCGCGCAGTTGTATTTTGAAACGGCTTATAGAGCGCGAATGGCGTGCGCGGTTGCCCATAGCAGAGAGATAGCGCCTATCCAGCCAATTAATATGCCTAATGCTAACATCATTATTACTAGGCACGGCGCACTTAACATACTATATCCATTTACATTTTGATTTGTGTATAGCTGGGCTGCGATTAATCGGCGAGCACCGTGCGCCGGCGCCGCTGATTTATAGGAACGCGCTACGACCGCGCGCACGCCACGCGGGGTGAGACTACCGTGATCAACACATACACACTACGACACCATGTATATACAAGCAATATAGGTAAAGTTACGCACCAAACTGTTGTACAACTTTAGTATTATAAATTGGTCCCACTCATTTTGTAAATGAGGAGAACATACCATCAAAACCCAGGACAGGAAGTCCTGAATTACTGATCTGTGTCGGGGGTAACTTTGAAAATAACAGTAGGGTCATAAGAATGCTTTCATGAGGATTTTGACTTGCGGGTTCGTTTTCGGTTAATTTATTTGCGAACCTATTAATAGATCACTTTTAATGTATGACGGTGTACGCGATGAAAAAGCTATTTTAGTTTGTAAGTGTCCAGAAATCCATTAAAAAGCTGTTATGGGTAGTAAAACATGCGGCTACATTCAGGCTAAGTGCTAAATCTTGCTTATTAAGTTATCTGTAAGTAAATATCCCTAATAATCTGTACGTAGATTGAGTTGTTCACTTACCGCTAATTTTCTACACAGAAACGACCATTTTGTTCGCCACGACATGTAATTTTAGTTTTTATTAACAAAATGCGACTTTAGCGCGGGAAGCACGCCGCACGTGTAATGACAGCGATTACATTAAATTGATCATTGTATGGACAACGTTGTTCACGAGGCTTTGCCTGCAGGTTTACCTGTTTAATAGATGGAAGAATTGTAGCACCAATTTTCTCCTGCATATGATTATCTTCATTTAGGTTTCTGGTCTGCTTGTGGAGCGGAAGGACCAGAAATATAAGAACTCTACTTAAAGTTATGTACCTGTTTACTCAAAAGAACTTAACCAATTTTTAATGTGAAAGAATAACGCCTTAGGTAGTCGGCATCAATTTAATTGAATCAGTAACGAACTAGCAAGTTATCTCTTATGTGCTGCACTTAAATCTGACAAATAAGCATGCCTATGCATAGTATGCATTGCCTAAGTGACAGAAATGTCCAAGAATTTTAAGAACCCTAGAGAAGTTATGGTACATAACATTTGTTTTCCATATAAGGTGTTAAAGCTCACTTCAGGGCTTTTTATAAGCATAATTAAGACGACATCGCAGTGAAAATGGCTTTCATTTAATTTCAAATAGTAATGAAATAAAATATCGTACACATAATTAATGCAGTCGAGGGAAATGATTATATCCATACCTATTGGTTAGAAAATGTATATAAGTAGCTTTATACTTACTTTTTTACGATTTAATTTTAAATTAGTTGTTATGGTATGAAGCTAAAGGTGCGAGATTGATCTAAATAATAAACGTGTTATTTATGTTGGACGAGACTTCTGGTTTACTGGCAGTATTTCAGTTTTAGTGGCAGGACAGAAATATGCATAACGATGTCCAATCACCACATTGGCATTAAACTCTCTCTCCCGCCTAACAGTGGCAGTAAAATAGTTTATAGTCCAACTAATTGAGGGTAGCCTCTTCTCTCTAATTCGTACTAAAACATTACTACCTCGCGCAATCTTGCCTGTAATTACAAGATTGTTCTCCATACGGGTACCTACCTATGTTACTGCAAATTTTATGGGCAAAGAAATCGCATTTCCTTCATAGGTAAATTGTGAAATGCCGCGGATTTTAAGTAAGTAATTTCAGTGTCTATGAATGTCTAATGGCAAAAAGACTATTAAATTTAACAGCTAATCTATGTTTTAATCATTAAGTTCTCTGTATAACTGGTAAAAATATGTACTAACACACTCGTACCTATACAGACTTAATGAGTTTTGAGTAAAACATTCCATAAGCGCTCAAGACAACTTAGAAGGTTGATAAATAAAATTCCCTTTAATTTCTTCAGGAGAATTCGATAGACAGGGGAATGTGGTCTGCAGAACATTTATGATATCTACTTAAGTTCACGCTGTGTGGTGCTGGAAGCAACATTAAATCAAATATCAGATGATCAGAGGCAGGTAAACGGTAGCAGTTATTTAGCGGGAACAGTGGCGGGAGTCGGCGCGCGCGCAACCGCCCACTCGCGTGATTTATCCGCCGGCCTGTCGTTGCCTCGCGCGGATTTACTGTCCTGTTGAAATATCAGCAGATCCGTGACGAAATGTGCCTCGATTCTGTCTCGTAATCTGCTATATACGACGGCAAGTCCCCGCCTTGTCAGATGTCGACAAAGCTGGCTCTAACGTAAACGTCACTATTTGATGTAATTTGAATAGTCTGTATACCAAGTACTTAGATTTCATGCACAATAAAGAATAAACTGTCTGAACATTACCAAATCAGTGTAGTTGCACATGATAGCATGGTAAAGACACATAGATCTACAGGCATACTAATCGCAACGGAATTTGAGCTTTGCAAATCTAAAGATAGACTGATATGAGTTTGAATAATTCAGTCAATCAGGTCGAATCAGTATAAGTAGCACAATACTGCTACAGCGACGAACCCATCATCAATACGTACTTGCTGAAAACAGCTTAATCTGAAAACCTAAAATGAGCTGTAAAATCTGTATTAACATATACATTCACACTAAGTCCGTGTATTCAGCGAGCCACTTTCAGCCAGGTCGTAGCAACTGTCAATGCAAGTCGAGGCATGTACATAGTGAGTGGATACAGAGCCTCTATATTACCATACCCGTCGGTTTATGAGCCCTTGTAGTGTTTAGGCGCCCACTCGAGTAGCTAACCATTTGAATTTATCATTCGCGTGGATTATTGCTTATTGGAACAACAACTGTCTCAGATATGCAAAGATAACACCAGATGGAATTGTGTTGGCTTACCCGAGAAAGGTAAAAAACAATAGACATGACTTGAATTATGGTATATCGGCTTTGTTTCCAAGTGGGCTAGGCCGCGGAGTGACAAGCGGACTTATTGACTTTAAATTGAAATATCAATAGGCTTACTTAGAACACTGAATCTACCATATTTATGTATGTAGGTATAAGGTACAGCGAATTTGCTAAGGTATTATGTACTCATTTTATAATTGTTTATGTCTGTAAAGGTATAGCGTTATCTAATGGCCAAGTTCTATAAACACTAAAAGCCATTTATTAGAATGAATACCATATCTGCTTAGTTCCAATAAGCAAAATCAACCATTAAAATATCATATAAACAATATTACTGCAACAAATGGCCGCACACAATCTTGGATCTCGAATAAGCTACATAACATCTTAAGCCATTATCTTTCAATAGTGTTGCGCGAGTACTCGACTTATCTGGCAATTAAATCGACATTCAGAAGCACATCGCCTTTCATTCTGTGCATGCCACCGACAAACACTCCACAATGACTCGGATGCATGACAAATAACGTTTTGATTGGACACTCACCTACCAAATGTCGAGATTGTGCATCTCCATTGTACTAACGTTAGAAAACGCTAGCTAATACAAAATGATAAAACATACAACTAGGTAGATATACAGTATCCCCTTATTTTAGCTAGGTAGGTAGTTTTGGTAAACTTTTAGGTGTTCTAAAAATATTCCAATTTTTTGTAAACTGCTACTCTTTCTATAAACTTAAAATGCTACATCTAAATATTATCTATAACTTATCCGTAATAGATAATATTTTGGCGTAGCATTTTAAGTTTATAGAAAGAGTAGCAGTTTACAAAAAAATGCCATATTTTTAGAACACCTAAAAGTTTACCAAAACTATAAACTTAAAATGCTACACCTAAATATTATCTATAACTTATCCGTAATAGATAATATTTAGGCGTAGCATTTTAAGTTTATAGAAAGAATAGCAGTTTACAAAAAAATGCCATATTTTTAGAACACCTAAAAGTTTACCAAAACTAACTACCTAGCTAGCATCCCATGATAATATAATTTGTTTACTTTTTGCAGAAAAACAAACACAATTCGAACTCAAACACACAAAGGTAGAATATCATAACAACCAATAATATATCTAAACTCTTTAACGTCTAACTAATTACAAAAAGAATTTGTCACGTTCCTGTATAGCCCCACATTCCCACGCTTAGACTATATTTTTCTATGAATAATTTCATTCCAGTTTCAAGCGATCCTAAGAAGGTAATCTCGTATGATAATGGAGAAACGTTTAAGAGATTGATATAGTCATCTGAGTCGTTATTACGTACCATAATGAACATGGTGTGATGAACTTTCATATCAGATCAGTGGACCCTGACATTTTGAATGGCTTGAGGTTATCCATCGATTATAACGACATTAATGCTATACAATTCGGTTTAGAAAATACTTTTGAATGAACTGATACGATGTAGGCAGTGTTTATCTATTGGGATAGGTACTTCGTATTTTAGGATTCGTTTTCAATCAAACGCTTTTGGTATTGAAATGTCAATCACAACCTCGTTGGTTTTTTTTAAGAAATCTGTGGTCCCATTATCAGATTCACAGTCCTATTGTAATCTCGACATGACGTTGTCACATGATTGCAGTACCGTCCAGAAGGCCTAGATAAGAGCCAGCCGCTTTCAAATTGTTTCGTAAGTCAATAACAAAGAAAATAAACCTCATTTACCGTGTGACATTACAGAGGTTGAATACCTAGACACTATGAGATTACTTTACTACAGGAAGCAGCGGTGCCCAGTGGTGGCGGCCCCGACTTACGAACAGTAAGTCGTGGGTTCGAACCCAGACAGGCGCATTACTTTGTGTAATTTATTTCATCACCACTGCTCTCAAAACGGTGAAGGAAAACATCGTGAGGAAACCGGCATGTCCTAGAACCAAAAAATTCGAAGACATGTTGTGACATCTAACAATTCGCACTGGGCCCGCGTGATGGATTATAGCCCATTCCCTCTCATAGAGAGGAGGCCTTTGTCCCAGCAGTGGGAACCATTAATAGGCTGATGATGACTACAGGAAAAAATAGATTTTTAATAGCACAAAATCATTATTATTGAAACAGCAAGGCTATACCGCTGTATATTCAGCGTTATAAACATCGGCACACTTTGGTGTCACTGCTTAGATACTTTCGTATGGTGGCTTACTAATGATGTTAAAGCGACATGTTATGTTACTAAAGAGTGATGTCAAGTAGGGACAATGACAAGTATGACCACCACCAATACAAGCGATTCTCACTGGTCATATATTAGTATGACATGCCAGTATGACCACCAAGAAACGGGCCCCCGTTTCTCCAACGGCCCCACAACGACATAAAACTGGACTCCAAATCCGCAAATCTAATCCCAATCTAATCTAATCTCTATCCGCAATCTGCAAATCTGACTTCTGCAAATCTGACTTCTGCAAATCTAGTTGAAAATTGTTGAAACTGTCAGTCTTACAGATTTTTTACTTTTCCATCGCTGATTTACAAATAGTTACCTATTCATGACTCGAGTGATGTGCACGTTTATAAATGACAAATTCACTATGCCTAAAAAAGTTTGAGATTTATGTAAATGCAGAGTAAGTCGTTGAAGTGCCTTAAAAATAAATAAAATAAAATGTCAAAGGAACCAAATAGTTCAGAGTATCAAGGAGCTTAAATCGGAAAATGTTGAAGTATAGAAAATTATAACAACCTACTTACCATGTCTCAAGAGCTAAAGGCGTCTTCATACTTTCATCTTTTTAAACGATATTTTGGATGCATGAGTAGGCAGAAGATCCGGAGCGTAAAATAACGAAGAAGACCTTTAGCAAAATAATATTAAAATGTTTAGGCCACAGACAACCCCGCAGTAAATGAGATCAACTTTCATATGCGTATTTATAGCTTCATCATCGACTGATGGTTCGAAGTTTAATGCATTAAGTACTCACCCTTCGAATAATCGTGACAATTTCTCGGCACACGATAAAGAAGAAGAAGAATTTCTCGACACGTCCTCGCGACCATGTGCCATTGAGAATTCAGGACAGGGTGCCCCCGGGCCCCGGCGTAAAGCTGTGTTACTAGGCAGGACTAGTAAATATTCATGGCGACAAAACGCTTTTGGTGGTGGACGCGGCCACCCGACGCGCGAGTTATGGCACACTTTCCCCAACGGGACGCGGCTCCATACATCTCGCTTCTCTTCCCAATCACTGTCCCGCTGACCGCTGACTCGGTGCACCAACCTTTTAATCGCACTCATTGCACAAGAAACCATTATACAGCCAATTTTTACGGCTTTATTCCGGGACAGCTAATTTTCGTTCAATCTTTCGCGTAATAACTTAAAGAGTCGTGCTGGGCGTATCATGATTATTATGCGAGTGGTCGCTGTCCCCTCGAACAATATTCATGTGTTTAGTTAAGTCGTAGACCGGTACCACTTTTATAGCTGCTTATAAAGTGGCTTATGCGTGTATTTTGTTATTGTTTTACCTTTAAATTCATCACCCGACATCGTAAACTTTTAAACTGTTTTGTATCACATAAATTATTTAATACTTTAGTGGACATGTTTATTATTATTTTCATCGATATCTATAAAAGAGCTTGTTTTTTTATGATATTTTGTAACACAATACGTCTTTTGTTCGATTTTTATTTGGAAATATTCATGGAAATACAATCCAAGTCAAACAAACGGTTTGACAAAGTGGAGCGCGTTCTCCGCGCTGCGTTTCCACGCCTCGGGGATCCAATTTCGCCGTTCCCACAACAAATCGTAGGGTCAAAGTTTACCGCCTAATTGTACGGCGTTATCGACAGATCCGACCGCTTCGGGAGAGAATATTTATCAATAACATGTAATTAAAATTATTTAGTCTTGGCCGGGCGCGGCGCGTCCCCGAGGCGAATTATTACACATACGCCGCAAGAGGTCCGTGGCCGTCATTAGCCGGGACATTTTTATTCCTTTCTCTTTAATTTCCGTCAGTAGACATAAATGATAGCGCTAGTACCGCTGCAGCGCCGCAGGGACACAATCACATTGAACAAACGCGGCGCTCGGACAGTCCCATGTTAATGAAATTCGTCAGTAAGTACCTACATGGGAGTACAAGCTGTAATTACGTTCATTTGCGGCCCATTATAAATTCAAGTAAATACTAATGGCAAAATGTAAACTTGATTTCAATGTGTTCATTTAATACTGCGGCAGGCTCTACTGAAGTTTCATGAATGTTGACCTCAATACAGAAAATTAAATGCATTTGCAGTTGCCCGCGCCCGTAAACTTCTACGGTTTGTTGTGTAGAGCTTTTCTCTCATTTATTTATTAAAACTTCGTGTATAATAGTGGTTCAAAGGCGGACTTAATGCCACAAGGCATTCTATACCAGTCAACCTTTGAGTCTCATACTTCGACATACTTTTTTCTAAAACAATCAGTAACTAAATTTTTAAATACATAAAAAAGGCACACTAATAAAATTGTGCATGCGTCCAGTTAGTGACAACATCTCTGAGGCGGCCGTCAGAATGCTCTCCGTATCGACATGAACAGATAAACGTTCTCAAAAGCCTCACACAATAGCGGAGTGCATTTACAGCCCCATTGTGACCTACCACGTACAGATTACGGGCTTATCTGATAACAGCACTAAGTGGCCCTCACGGCGCACGTCCACTTGATGAATTATACAAACACCAATCAGTTAATTATTTTATTCACGTCGCTCAGCCGCCTATCTAGCTTTATGTTCTACATAATTGATATGTTAAGTCGATGGAACAATCGGCCCGTCATTCATTCGATAGGGTTGACTGCGCTTGACGAGACGCTGCGACGCAGGCGCAGGCGATCCTCTCCACTCTCCCCACAAGCACAAAGCTCGGCCGCTGTCTGTCCGACAATCGAACTACCTTGCGTCTGCGCCGCGGCAGACACAAAGAACCATTTTACCATAATACGACTGAGCCTATTCTTTTCCCATCTATTATGGCATAAACCAAATTATTGTCTTGTAAGCTCGTTGATAACGAGACTCTACAGGGTATAGCGTTAATCGTATGTAACTTGAATAAATCATGTTCATTGTGTTTATTCAGTAAAACAAGCATCATGAGCGTTGTTCGATCGAGCCTGGAGTCTGTTCATTAAAAATTGCGCATCGCAAATAAAAACGTAAAGGCAATACAAATGGTACAGTTGAGCAGAACTAATAACATGCGCACGCGCTGACGCCGCGCGGCCAACATACCGCCCCGGATTTATTCGTCTCCATAAGAAGCGGCAATTAAGTCGTCCCCTTTTAAAATGCTAAAGCCGACCGACTTAACTTATCTGAAATGCATAGGATTGAATTATTAGTAGCAATTAAAGACTTCTCAAAATATGTGTTATCAATATTTTTAATACGGTAGCAGGTAACTACTTATACATTTAAATTTTATGTATGCATGACTGAGTTCATAATAGAAATATTCTGGATGAGATAATGTAGAAATTATGGTTGATCGCCCGGTGAAGAAAGTTTGTACATACCTACTTTCGACACATTATTGGGTGAAAACAATTGGGTTCAAATAACAAGGAGTTTTATTTTTTAACTAATTGTCACTTAGTCGAAATCATAATGCCTTCATATTTGAGACATTGGTAGATATAACTTAGATTCTAAGGCTTAAAATGTACAACGATAATCCCATCCTCTGCTAAAACATAGTTTATGGAAACTGGCATATTGATAGAGATAGATTATTCAGAACATGCACATAATAAAAACACTGATCTATAATAGCTCATTCATAAAGCGTTGTTAAACGTATAATGATGAAGGTAGAGAAGTGAGTGCCACAAATGGAGTGTCGAGGGTACTCTATTTTCTAATCTTCATAAAGCCTTCAGAGTGACGGCTTCGATATCAGTTTAATGCGCGTGCGCCCAATGTCGGCCCTCAGCTTCGGCCTATCGGGCAGGAATGCGCTGGACAACCATGAGGGATCAGTGTTGGATTAATAATTTGTAAATATTACATATTCATGAGCCCCGAGCACGGGTCAAACATACATTTTTATAAGAGCCCGAGAACTGTACCCGCAATCATATTTATTAAGGAGATGCACGTAATTATCATAACTGACTTAACGGAACAACTTTTGGCCTAATGGACGCAACACAGGAACGCTGTGGAGATTTAATTTATTGTTATTAGTGAAAATCTTCAAAGCAATTGGATCATATTTACACTTTTTAACCAATCACAGTAAGCTGATCGCTATGATCTATTAATTTAATTTATTATAATTGAACTGTGTGATATGGAATGTTCACAAAATTAAGAATGCAGTTCGAAATAATTGAAAAGCAGGTATTTCAAATGAAACTTAATCCTTTTAACTACTCTTAATTTTGTACGGGAGCTTTTGAAGCTTTTTTTTATTTTAGTAACTAGTAATGAGTAAAACTAATAAGTTAAGATCGGTTTCTCTAAGTCACGTCTATAAAAGTACTTTTCTTGATACTGTCATTTCTGCAAAGCCCATCACCATTCTCTCCTAGGTTATGTTTGTTTGTATGATTTCCATGCAAGGAGAATGAGTTTTTAAATATCCACGAATTTGAAGAAAATAAAAATAACAAAGTAACTCCTCTCCACCGTCCTCATATCAATCATTTAAATAAATGCAATTACGATCGCAAATTAAACGTCCAACATTTTTAAATAAAACAAAATGAATCCCTTTTATTTGAGCATTACAAAATCGAGAACTGGATGATATTTCAGAGATTTTAAGTGAGAGCTGTTAAAATAATAAATTTGTTGGATTTCACCACATAATAAAGTTTGAAATTACATGCTTTACGTGCCTTTCAAATATTTTTAAGTTTATTATTGCGCCCATTAAAACGCAGTTAAATTTGATACCCGAACAATTTGACGACCCGAATGGCGCAGCAGTCTTGAGGCTGCCTTACGTTCTTAGGGTCCCGGGTTCAAATCCCGGTCGGAGTAAATGTTTGTGTGATGAGCATGGACATTTGTTTCCGAGTCATGGATGTTTATATGTATAATAAGTATGTATTTACAAACAAAAAGTATCTATGTAGTATATCAACTATCTAGTGTCCACAACACAAGCCTCGTTGCTTAGTGTGGCACTAGATAGCGCTGTGTGTAATGTCCAGCAATATATATATTTTTTTTATTATACCAGTATTTAATACAAAAAACCTGAGGTATTAAACATTTTGATAGATATAAGGAAAAACTCGTTGATTAACGCTAAAAAGCTGTCTTATCACAGAATATAATATAGGTATAATAATTTTAATATAAGGTTTAATAGTTATTAGATGTTTCCCGAATTCTAGCACAACCTGTTTGCAGGTTTGGATACGATCTTTATTTAATTTAATTCAAATAGTCGGCAATTAAAAGCTATTTAAAATGTAAAACTATGTACCTATTTGTTACAAAATGTTGAATAGTATTTTTATTAAAAAAATAGATAATTATTTAAAGAAAATCAAAAAAAATTTCCATGAGGAATACGAATAAATGCGTCTAGTTCAAAACACACACACTGGTCATCAAGAGCTGGCCAATAATACCAAAGCATTTTCTTTTTTGTCATAATAAAGTAAGTCAATATATGGGCAAAAATAACCACGGGTTTTGACTGTTTATTTTATTTATCTTAGCAACGAAGTATGCTCGAATTAAATGCATACATACATAAATTTGTATGCAATATTTTCCCCAAAATATACAAAATAAAGCCATAAGTTAAACTTTAGCGACACAAATAAATTGAATATTCAATATTACAGTATTTAATTAACAAGAACCCTCCATACCACTAAACGCACATAATTATGAAAATAAAGTAAGACACTTGACAGGATATTAAGCGAAGACATCATGGATTTTCATTTGCGGTGTCAATATATTATGTGTTGTTTTGCAGAATATATTTAATCGATATGAGTGTGTAAGGTTGTTTCATACGAGCGTGGGCGGCGGCGCGTGCCGGCCAAAGGCGGACGGCGCGCGGAGTGGTGGTGAGGGCGCGCCACCGGTAGCTCGTGCGGCATGCCCGGTAGCGCCGCCATTTACACCACAAATTAACAACCTGAATAAACATATCATCACAAAATATCTAAAAGGACAACATTTATTAAACACCTCTCTCGTTTAACACTCAAACAAAAACCATACGATGACGACGGCACGCCACTTAACCACATTATAAAAAGTAATGATCAGTTAAAATAATATTTTCATAGTTATGACGGTTAAATTATGTGTAGACAGAATATAAGACAGTAAGAAAGCGCCATAAAAATCCGAAGTCTGGCTGTGTGGACATGTCGCTAGACGATGCCGGCCGGAGCGTTTCCGTGGATGATATACCGAAGACGAGCTCGACAGGCGCGCGCGCATCGCGCCCGGCGCCAGCCTGCGCCTGCGCGGCGTTTCGTTGACTTATGGCTCGTGTAATGTATCGCAATGCCTCTATCACTCATGAATATTTATTGAAAAAATATATAGATTACAATTTATAATGTCGTCGTGACACATAATATGAACGTGTTTAAGGTAATAAATATATCACTGAGAATGTTACATGTTAACTTTACACGCGTAATTATTTAAGTCGAGTAAATAAAATAAGACACGCAGTCTAATTAGTGCATTAGTAATGCTGTAAACGGCACCGACAATTATTTATTATTTATTTATTATTATTTTTTTTTTTTTTTTTTTAATTCTTTGAATTTTATAAATCTTTGCTTTGGTTTTATAGTTACAGCTTCACGACAACTAAGCTTTGAAGGTACTTCTTAAGTTTGTTAAAATGTAATCATTAAATCATACCTACCTGTAATTTAAAGTCTACTGACATCCAGTGCTGTTTATAGGTAATGGTAATGTTTATTGGTAGGGGGAGCCCAGAGGGTTTTTGAGCAAGAATACTCAGCATGAAAGCTTGATAGCCGAATAGTTCGGGCGTGAAGAAACAACGCTAAACCTATACGATGAAAAGTTTCAGACTGGAGTCCTTCAGGCCTGAAGGGCGCCTGAAGTCAAACTTTTGTCCCCAGAAACAGAAAACAAACACAGAATGGTCCCCGGCCCATTCTGTTCTCAATGAGAGCCAAAAATTAACAACGGGCTGTTAGCAAAGTTGATTTTCATCTCATCGCACGGGACCTGAACCAAAACAACGTAAATTGACAAAACTTCTACAAGAAATTGGGGTTTTTCACTAATCTGAATTAGTATTTTTTTTTTTCGAGATTTTAGGTAGATCTAGTAGCGATATTTGCTGAATAGAATATCCTGTAAAAAATGGCCAAACATTTCTTTTTTTGAGAATCGTCAGATTCTTCAGATTAAGTGCCAAACATCATTTTTAGGTCATGAGAAAAAGAGGGACAAGGCTATCGGTTTATATTGGCACCAATCCATTAAGAATTTTTCCAAGTAAAACAAATGAAAATTAGAAATAAAAACTTAGAAGCAGCCTGAAACAGAACAACAAGGAGGATCAGATATAAATGATATATATATATATATATACAAGATATAACTTATTAGAAACTTATAATGTTACGAGCGGCCACGGCAATAAAATGTATGAAAAATAACATCGAATGTTAACGTTCTCTAAATTATGCTAAAACTCCCTAAACTAATCTCCATTAGCCGCTTTAATTTAAGATGTTACAAGACACATATATTTCTGACTCATAAACTGCGTCTTGTTTGCGTTCAATTAATTTAAATCTAAAGTAAAAATGCTTGAGGCAATAAAAGAAAACGTATGTGTAATTTTTCTAATCTGTATCAGGTTGAGGCGAACTCGAGCTAGCGGCTCTCCGGCTTCCCGTGGTTAATAAAATACATTCAGGGTAGTCATTAAAACTATATTTTATCGCGTTTTAAATATTTAGATATTCATCTGGTGAAAGTTATCTTAAATTTAGTTCATTACTACGTAGACGTAAGTCGTGAAACTAAATACGCTCACGGACAAGTCCGTGCTTATCTCAAACTAATGTTATACTGATAAGGGAAGCCGTCACGTTTAGTGTCTTCTTATGATACATTTCTTCTGTAAGATCTCTCACTTATTTTGGGTAGTGCTCATTTTGAGAAGTGCACATTTTGCGTCAAACCCCACGTGCACGATGGTGGTGTTTTTCATTGTGATCAACCTAAACCTAATCAATTCGTAAAAATAATGAAACGAAAGCTTTTCTTCCTACGTTATCATAATATTGTCAGGTAAAATGTATTATTTATTATCTGCGCAAGCTTCTGAAATTAATCTTGAAATAGATTTCTTTACAATTGGCAATTGGCTTATTTTGTATGGTTTTATCAATTTGCAATCGTTAGGTAGGCCAGAGATAACATTTAACCTTTACAGGGGCTTATGCAAACCTTCAATTATTGCGGCCCTAACATTCATTAGAAAATCTTCAAAAGAATAGGTAGATCTGAATAAGTCTGAGTCATAAGTAACATTAAAGAACTAATTAGTAAATACTCGGCAGTTGAATTTAGTAATACAAACGTGTACTTATTTTCTGAACACCAACTCTATTTCTTTTTTATAGTATAGCAATAAATTATAGAGAATATTACAAAGCTCTTATGAAATCGGATACACCTTTATGTTTATAACAAATACACTATATCAGACAGATAAAATTAATTAAATGCGGATTGCACAAACATCTAATTATTTAAAATTCAACGGTAACCCAAGCCGTTTTCAAAACATGAGCATCTTGAAGTGAAATAAAAAGTTCAAACTGCCGAATATCGATTAAGAAACCGTGTGTTGGCTCTTAATGAGGTCGATACGTCTTCCCTAAGTACATTATGAGATCAAACGCAGGGTCAGACGCAACCGCTGAATTATTAATTTACAAGTATACTCAATTAAACACAATTAGAAGCTTTAGCTCCTGTTTGATAACGGGATGCTTCAATTTTGGACGAACTTATGTTAGCTTTTAAGGTCAAGAAATTTTAAACATGGTCGACAAATAATTAGGTACAATTGCAAATAGTAGGTACGAGTAAGGAAAACTTATTGTGAATGAAAATAGCTATATATTTTGACGAGGCTTAACATGTCAAAACAATTGGTGTATAAATCAAGTTTTTATATTGTGAAAGAAACTCAAGTTGAGCTTATGTTATTTCTTTTAAACGAACCTCCGGTTTTTAAAACACTAGTCGGTAGTCGATAGCGTCATATATCAAGTTATCGAGTCATCTATCAGCCGACACGTGCATTGTTTGTAAACTACAAGACAACTAGTTGTTGTTGCTGGCCGTACTAATTGCGGATCAGAGTGTGTTCACATAAATATAATCCGCCGTGAGCGGCTTCGCTCATTTGTACAGCGGCGGACGGTTGTCATGTACCCGTATTAATATCGATGAATAAGAAATTCGTTATGGATGGGCTACAAGGCTGGCCATTACCGTGCGATCTGCCGCTGACTGCGCCGTGTTGGATGGCTACCATTCTATCCTGTCGTTACCCGTTTTTATCTACCTCTATTTATGTTGTGCCTTGTACAGTAATTATTCATTTCGTTTCATCGGCTGCTCGATGCTCGTAGTGAATGCACTACGCACGCTGCTCCGACTGCTGATTTATTGAAATACATATTTTGAATACGTATATTCCTGGTGTGTTTGATATTCACGACTTACCTTAAGAAAATGTTTAATAAATATAATGTATTGCCTTCCCTATCAACGCCGATGTTAGCTTGTGTGTTTAACATCCTTCATGTGAGTTACATTGGGAGAGGTTGTCTCAGCTCTATACATCACTAGGAGGCCTGGGACTGCGAGACAAGTTTCATAAATAATGTTTTAATAAGGACACTTGTTGCGCAGTAGAAATAATCATTTTAAATACAAGACTTACTTCTATTTATTACTCTCTGGGTTAGGTGCTTTTAGGTAAAGATTTGTTCTTAATGAGCTGCAAAAACAGTAGTAGCGTGTACTTGCCATTTAACGTTTTAGTAGAAATTGTAACCTTTACATTCGCACTAGGCCTTCAGTCTTCGCAGCGCCACGTGGCACTTTTCTGCTCTTTTGGGGCTCTGTGACGCTCTGTGTTATTCTGAGAAGCTCTTTTCAGCTCTCCGTAGCACTTCACTGTTCTTCGTGATGCTTCATAATTATTCGTAACACTTCCTAGCTCTGTGTAGCGCTTCGTAGCTCTGCGTAGCGCTTCGTAGCTCTGCGTAGCGCTTCATAGCTTTGCGTAGCGCTGCGTAGCTCTGCGTAGTGCTTCGTAGATCTGCGTAGCGTTTCGTAGCACTTTGTAGAAAAGCTCTGTTTAGTTCTCCGAAGCGCTTAATTGTTCTTCGTAGCTCTTCACAATTATGGCAAGTGTTCACCGCCTCTCTATACGGCGCACTGCCCATACATTCGATTCGCCAACTCCGCACGACAGCCAGGACGAGCGGTTTAGTGTCGCTATTTTAATTATTCGTAGTTAAAAAACAGTGAATCCGGACAAAGCTTTACGAGGATTTTTGAATGGAATTAAGTTGAAACATTTTATTATGAACCCAATATAATGATGTGCAACGGGTGACCAGAATCTTAAAAAAACATCATCATCATCTGCCAAACATTTTCCCAATTGTATCGCGGTCAACTTCTAGTCTAACCAGATGCAGCTCAATACCAGAATTTTGCATGGAGCGACTGTCAATCTGACCTCCACAACCCAGTTAGTACTGGGTAATAAGATACCCCTTGGTATATGCCTGGCTGTGACATTTTCGGGCCACTGACTATCTGTAACGACAATCAAAGATCTACAAAAGATAAACGGCTTAACATGTTTTTCGAGGCATGAAGGATACTCGGTATATAATGAATGGTCACCCATTCATAAACTGACCCTGGTGAACGCTGCTAAACCTAGACCCGCCAACTCCATTTTCTGCTTTGGCAAGAAAATGTTCTGAGACGTAAGTAGAGAACGACGCAATATTATCAAGTAATACAGGGTACAGTGAGAGGGAGTGGTGTACATCGGCAAGCCAGGCCGGTCGTCAGTAGATCGTGTGCGCGAGCGCGGGGGGTCTCCGCCGGCGATCCATCACGAACCGCCGAAACACCGAACTATACGATTATTATATTCAATAATCGATGAGCATTAAGTGAAATTAATTTTATTGGGTAATGGTGCGGGTCGTGCCGGCGCGCGCGCAAACGAGCCGTATTAGTAGCGGGCACGCAGCGCCGACCCGCCAGACCCGCCAGTGTCGTGACCACCGCGCATTGCTGCCAAGTAATAATGCACCGGTAATAGGGCGATTATTGTTCATTAAATTATAAATTTAATAATAATATATGCCCTTCATATTAGTTCTTACACCGTGATTCGGTATACCTACTCACATTTCAAATTGAAATTCCAGGGGTTTTTAAAATCACTCCTTGCGGTTCTCTACAGTAATAGAAGTAAAAAATAGAATCTTTACTTATAATCGTTCGGATGGAGTGGGGAATATTGTACGACAAACTATAAGTATAATAATATAACATTACATCACTTTTGTATTCTTCGAAAAGGTGGGTGGAGGAGTTTATTACACCACCACATTTTGTCAGAGGTAAGCCTGTTGCCATGAACTAGGCTCAAATTCAGACACAGGCTGCTACTGAAAATGCTGTCATCGGCAAACGATCTACTCAAAAGCACATTTCTGGCTACTCTTTTGGAGAAATCAGATGTGGCATAAGTTTCACAAAATTAGGCATTTTGTAGCTGGCGAAATAGAAAATATTATGACCTTTTGCTGAGATACGAATAATACTAATCATCACTACATATCATAAAACAAAGTCGCCCGCCGCGTCTGTATGTATGCTTAGATCTTTAAAACTACGCAACGGATTTTGATGCGGGTTTTTTTAATAGATAGAGTGATTCAAGAGGAAGGTTTTAAAATAATTTGCGGGCGGGCGAAGCCGCGGGCATAAAGCTAGTACTTTCGCAGTCACAACAATAGTTTTCTAAATGTATAGCTTGTTGCTTTTCGTGACAGTAAGTTCAGATTATTACGTGAATGTCGGTAATATATTTTCTCACTGTTCATGTTCAATAAGGTAAAGGCGGTGGCAGACGCAATTTGATTCTCAGAGCTTACACCATTCTATACCAGAGCCTATTACACGATAATGGTGTTTCCATATTAGTCAGCAACAATTGCCCCAGTTTGCCATGGGCTAGGCGGCATGAAACAATTTTTGACCATAGAACCCAATCGTTAATCTCTACATATTATTAAACGCAATATCTGTCTGTAGGTTAGCACGTTTAATTTCGAGAACCACTGATCCAATTATATGGTTTTATTTGTAATCATAGGGGAACTTTATCTGTTATGGTTTTGTGTCTATAATTAGTTACAGTAAGTAAAATAGTGAAGGTTCAAGAAGTCACGTTGCTCATATCACTGCAAACAAGATGGTACTTTCTCCGTTACAAGAATCCTCTCTTAAAGTAAATAATGGAGTTGTGTTCATAGAAAACAATCGAATCTTTTAACAAAGTGGAGGTGTTCGTAGTGCGTTATAAATGATGTGTTCCGGTTCAAACATTTGGAACTGAAGTAGGCAGCTCTTATCATATAGAACAAATAACATAGAGAACAATGAAGCGCTGTAGGTATGCCGTTGTGTTCAGCTGATCGGTGTCGAGCCTTCTTTATACTGTACGACAACTTTTGGATGAATAAAGTAGACCTCACAAGACGATGTCGCACTTTCTGTTTGCAGGTTTGCCAAGGCATTGGTTTCATTGCTTGCAAAGCACATATCATAACCATTTATAAGTAAATTTGGCTCTCCTGTTGACAGTAACAGGCAAACCAACTGAATAGATATACTTATAGCTTACAACCACCTTTACTTAATTTAAAACAACCGCTAACAGAAATCCAATCACCACCTTTATAAGACCCTTATAAGGCAAATCTCATTGTGAATTGCTCAAAAATCGTGCGGTGTAAAGGGTCTCGGCGCCGATGACGCGCGCTGGACAGCCGAGTGGCTCGTGTGTGGCCACCGTTACTGTCCCACAACAATACCCGCTGATATAAAGAAAATATTATTTATTTAAATTCCATAAAACCCAGCTGTCGTTATGTACCGCCATATTCTTATGTAGGCCACGTTACAAAAGGCGACATACAGCTTTTATCTACAGTTATTGTTATTTATAACACTTGAAGCCTTTTACGAATCGTATAAAAGGAAAGTTCATCAACAATGTTGTACGACGCGTAAGGTTTTTACATAGGGTTATTTAGTGAACAACTTCCTAGTGTCCTCAGTTAATACTCGTGGCGTGTTCCTGTACGGATCAATATGAGCAAAACCAGTCCGCAGATAATAAATATATCAACCGACTGATTGTTACCATAAACTATTAAGAATAATAGTAGGAACACCTTGCTTGGCGTAACTTATGAACACAGGATTAAATAGCTTTAGTACTTTTTATTATCAGTTCTATATAATTTTGTCTCGTTTATAGGACCAGTTTTGTTTAACTTTGTATTTTAGGTTGACCTTTCGTAGAATCTAAAGTTGTCGTGTATTTATAAAATGATAAATGATATCTCAGCGTTATTACAAAAATAAACCAACCGCAATACTGAGAGCCGGGCGCAGAGTATCAACAAACAATAATTAAAAATTATTAATGACGCGAGCCAAGTGTATCCCGAACAGTTTGTAGCGATATAAATCAGAGCGATGTTCCGCCACACTCGGTACTGTACTCAATTAATTAGTAACTTCAATGGAGAACCCGATCACGAACAACTAAGGATTATAACATTTACGTAAAATAATAACCTATATGTTGGATTGTTTTAAAACTTAAGCTCTGGTTTGTTGCTTACGAAAAACCCTTAAACCTCTCAGGGTTTTCCATTGGGCAAGAACTATCTCTCTTCTTTACCATTTGGGAGGCGATTAACGATCCATCACAGAACACTATTGCTACCATCCAACCACTACTGTTTCCCGGACATTACACCCAAATCTGTATGGCGGCACAATGGTGACGTGTTATTTCATCAGAGCAGTCTCATGCGACCCTTCTGTAGAGGCATCACGACCCCTATTCAGGGATTCCCCATTCCGTTCACGACCGGATTTCAATCAAAAAGGTTTCCTAAAACTAATTCTCTTACAGAACCAATTATCATACTGTAATCGAGAAATCAAACACCCACTATTTCTAAGATTATATCCACTATTTATAAGATAAATCTTCCTTACTGGCAAAGTGGAAAATGTCAGTGAAATTGGTGAATTTCTTGAGTTTCTTAGACTTTTTTTAGACTTAGAAATCCGTTCGAGACGTGGTATACCAATGTGTTGCTATGCCACGTCTCGAACATCTTACTATGAAATTTAGGTCCCAAGATGGTAGGATGCATCTTGGGACCTAAATTTCAAAAGTAGGACAATTCCCAAATATTGCGTCATCTTCTAGTAGAGGTGAGACATAAGTAAAGAGTGAAACCACCCAAAAACCTACATTTATTTTCTCTTAGCAAAGGCACCTTTGTAGACATCTATTAGGTCAAAGATATAGCCAGACATAACCTAGACGATTTAAATATAGACGTTTTACTTCAGTCAAAATATTTTTACTTTTCAATAGAATCTCCTACTTAAAACTTTTTCATTTTATTGGTAGACAGAAATAATTTAAGCTGATTAATTTTTTTTTTAAATATATCTGGCAATAGCCGGTGACCTTTTCCAATAGCTGGTCGTTTTAAATATACTTACTAGTAGGTAGACATCTGAAAAAATAACATGTAGGTGGACGCCATATAATGAGTCAGACAGAATATGATTCGACTTGGAATATTAATTCAATGCCATATCGAAATTAAATTAATTAAGAATTAGATTTTAAAAGTAGCCGTGGAACGAAATTGGATTGATCGTTTGATATTAATTTTGAGCGGACTGATTTGCGTGTGGTTTTAGAAAGATAAAATTTTATTGATTTTAATTCGAAAGCTTTGGTAATTTGCCCTGCAGGCTGTAGTACTTCTTTGGTTTTCGTTGTGAATTTCCAGCACATTTGTCCAAATCGGTGATAGTTTAAACCGAGCATGACAACCGACATCGGATACCTGCCACATGGAACTGCTTTTGGTACATTAGACAACTAACAATTATCTAGGTCCTATCGAGTAGACATTCTCAGGATAATGAACCTCTTTCATTATTTGAAGGCTGAGACAAATTCACATTTATAATATTTATTCGAATTTGTACAGTATCGCATTACAATTTACATTATTCTACGTAGATGTTATCGTGTTCCCACGTTAACAGCTGATCATTGCCAAACTTCAGTTTAGCTGTCAAGTAATTTTGAAACTTTATACCACATAAATAAACTATATTTTCCAACTAGGTATCATTCTCTTGCTCTTATTCCAACTTATTCCACAATTAGATCATAACAAATGTAAAATGGGGCCCAGCTGAAAAGCGTTGTGGTAACTACTAAAAGTAACCAATGAAGCTAAGTAAAACATCTCATTTTTAAATCGTTAATTTCGTCGTATCGTTGTTCCATTCGCATGATAAATAGTTAAATTAATAAAGTAAATTTTAGAACAACAGACTTGGAGCATTTTATCTGCATTACTGGTTTCAATAATTCCTGAACAGTAAATTGTACAATCAGCCCAGAAGATCTTAGTAATTTGGTGCACGCTTAAGATCTAAATTATAATGGCTAAACCTCAAGCTTAGTTACAATCATACTGTGGGCTACGGTTTGCAAAATGAAATCGAAATCATACTTCCATTACGGCTACCAACATTCCAAAAGTAATTAGCCCGATAATGTACTGCTAATTGGAAATAAATACCTACAAGTACATATGAAACTGATATAAGACATATATTAGCTATCGATAGTTGATGGGTGGGTACTGCGACTACGATATGTGTGATTAGATAAGTAATTATTAACCGCCACATTTGTTTAGCGGTCTCAAGCGTAGCTGCCTAACACGAACGATCATTCGGTTTGCAATCAATGCGTATAACATAATGAGTAAGAGTACCATATAGACTGAACAACGTTATCAATCAACAACTATAAATGAACAACAAAACTTTTTTGCCAGGTGTGAAACTATAAAACAAATTACCTAATAA
The DNA here is from genome assembly GCA_905147715.2 of Xestia xanthographa. Classification (NCBI taxonomy): domain Eukaryota; kingdom Metazoa; phylum Arthropoda; class Insecta; order Lepidoptera; family Noctuidae; genus Xestia; species Xestia xanthographa. The sequence goes on along the minus strand of LR990659.1, from coordinate 14,445,566 downwards.
ATTAGCACATTTAGCAAGTCCAGTGAGCTATATATCAGACGTAATCAAACCTGGCCTCAGCTGCTCTGATTAACGCGTGTATGTTCTACCGGACAGTAGCGTAGACATCATTAAAATATATTCCTTGACCAACATTACCTAAGATGCGGTGGAATTTGGAACTACGATTGAAATGTTTTGAATTTGACAGGTAGAGTTTGGCCGCTGAGGGAAAGCGTTCCTGACATCTGTTAGTTGGTACAAAAATTTAGCGCGAAATCATAACATTTATTGATAATTGATTTAATGATATCGTTTTTAATAAGATTATTTGTGGAAAGGGCAAAAAGGGTAATAATAGGTAAGTTAAATAAGCAATAAGTTATTTATCATCACCAATAATACTAAAACTCGCGACCTGTCAGGAACGCATTCCCTCAGCGTCCGAACTTGAGATGACGTTTTTCTAAGCAAGCAGCGCCACACTGATGTCTCAAGTTATGTTGGTCAAGTAATACATACCAGGCCACTCCATTTGTCACCGCAACCGGAGTGACTTTGCAATCGCATCATCCTTTTTTAAGTTTATTAGAAGTTGATTTACATATCGGTGACCGGTTTAGCGCGTAATGGAGTATCACTGATCAATCAACGTTTGACGTGTCGTATAATTATCATCTCCTAGTTTCTTCATAAACGGAGGACTTGTACTGTCGACGACATAATATTATTTAATTTATACGATAAGTTAAGCTCTGAGACGAAAGAATCGGTCTGTCTCTACTTTAACTTAAACCGACTTTCTTTGGTTTTTTTTACAGGTAATAGAGACCGTATAGATGACCAGTTTCCAGAAATAATGAGGACATAATGTTTTCTTAATACAGTTTTGCCCTTATAGGGTGCAATAATCCTCACGCGGGTCCAGTATGAGTTGGTGGTTAATTTTCGCAGTCAGACAATGCATGAAACCGGTAGACACTTGTTCTAAAGGACAGTTATGAAGATAATCACACCACAACAACGCACCTGTAACTGCACCCGACTGTACGAATGTTTAAATAAAACGCAAAACATGTAATAACAGCGTCGCACAGCGGGCACATGCAATCAAACGCTTGTCGCGGCTGTATTAATAGTGTCGCAGCCTCGCAGGACGCTATCTCAGAGTTGCGACAGACGGAGTCGCAGACCTGTGCACCGTATAATTATTGCTACAAAACTTTCATAACTCCTGCCCCGCCAGCCCGCCAGCCCGCCAGCCCGCCAAGCCCGACCCGTCAAATAAGAATGAGAGATATTTCAGGCGTTTGTATGCTGTCGCTTAATTACACGGTGCTGTTGTCGCTTTAATAGAATTTAATTGTAGTCCCCGGTTCTAACTCTTAGCGCTCGGAACTTGTTCCAAGTAACGTTAAACTATTATCAATTCTATGGGAAGAACGATATTAATCGCCGCCTGTGTCAGGTCTCAGGTGTAACGTTTCTGTTTGTTGCGTAACTAAACGTAGAACCCTAACAAATTGTAGGATAAACTCTCCAATTGTCACAATTGACCTTTTCGATATTCTGACGTAGGCGTTGTTTGTGGAAATTCGTCAAAGCACTTTATTCTATTTTTTATAAGTAGATAACACATGTACAAGTACTTGTTTTGCCCTTTTCAGGCCTTTTTTCAGTGAAAAGGATTACTTATTTCTCCACTACATAGAAATCAATGATCAATAACACAAGTTGCAAAACCTCGACTCATTCGCTAGATACGTCCTTAGATAACGCAGCAAATCCATCTCAGCACACATATTATACCTACATTAAAGTATCAATCAATACATTAAGTAGCGTGACACACAGTCAGGCGAGGGATATTCTAGGACCAACCGCGCGATGCATGTGTACCGCCATTAAAAAGATGTAGGCAATTGCTCCGGTCTGATTAAATATCGTTATCGCGTGTATCAAAAGCTACTGCACTTACAGATCAAAAACTGCTGAGTTAGAACATCCATCAATGTGAATAAGTGGAAATAATAAAAGGTATGTTTAAAACTGTTGTCACACCAAAAGCTAAGTAGATAAACTTAACGCGATAGTAAAAGAGCTTTAGAAACAAGTAAGTACGTAAGTAATCTGAAACATGCACCAAGTTTCTTGAATGAAGCAATAATCAGTGATTAATAACCGAGCAAAAATTACAAACCAGCTGTATAGTTAAACTATGAAAGTTATAATTATTTATTGAATAACAGAAGCTTTATTTGAGCAAGGACAAAAAACTTTTCACTTCATTATATGAGCGCTTCTTTCAGTTCGGATATTTCCTTAAACCTTAAGTTATTTATCCAAAGTGCGAGTTTATTTATTTAGAGATTAAAGCTAACTTTTGTGTGTTGTATAGCTTTAAGTACAGTGGCAGCACTGCGGCGCAGTAAGTCCGCGCTCGTTCCGTTAATGCAGCACACGAGCCGAGCTTGTTACGAGCATTGTGCGGCGGCGGCCGATGATACATTATTTTTATAACAATAAATCGTTGTAAGTAAAGCACCGCTGTGCCGGGTGGTCTCCGTGCCTCAGTGTCTCAGCGGCCTGCCCCGGCTGCCCGGCTGCCCCTGGTCGCCGCACGCTCGCTCATCGTCTGCGACTCTGACTTAAGACTACTCTACACATTTTACAACACGATCCCAACCATTAATCTCTTTACGAACATCTGTCCATCCGTTTAATTATTTTTTCATTACAATCATTGAGAAATATCAACAGATTTTACGACTGGGAACGAAAACTCTTTAATTTTTTTACAACACCCTATCATTACCAGATAACAGACGAAAAAAGGCGATGGCTTTTCAATAGTTAATTTATTAGTTAACGAACGACCAGATACAATCTATTCGTTGCATACATAAAGATAAATGCTATGAGACACGTTATAAGACTGTGCCACTGGCCACTGCATTGGCCGAAGCTGTGATAGCGATCGTAAAAATTAATAGTCCTTGACACGCGGTGTTCAATTTGCTTTTTAATTAGTAGCGCGGCAGTGATATCGTACGTTACCGGAGATAGTGGAGATAACCGCTATGGGGAATCAATAACGATCTCCACTGATACCTACCAAATATCTCTACTAACTGAATTTTAAATAACGCGATTAACTCTACATTTACATTTTTAAGTGTTACAATAATACCAATGAATATTTATATCGGTCTATGCATCTGACCTCAGCTCTCCTTTGACTTTATTGAACTTGGGATACCTACATATTTTACTTCAGCTATAAGTTGCATCTCTCGCTCTTGTATTGAGAGAGATCCAAAACAGCGAAATCCAAAAGACCAATCTACAGTTTTCTAGAGTACACAATTGAAAAGACACGATAAGGCACTGCCAACAAAGTATTGTTCAACGACTATCTAATAAATTATGTTTTACTTAATTGATTTTACGACACGTAAAAAATAAACATCTACGATAAAATATTATACAAAAGATTAATACAGTGCCAAGTTGTTCAAAGGATTACAAGGAGGCTTGAAAACATACACAGAAGGTTTATCGCTGTAAACAAATTGGTTTAATAGTATCTATTTAGTTATGCGCATATTAACTGCGGGGGAATTGAATCGCGTTAGTTAATAGTTCACGACATGGGACCGACGTGTGCCATATATATTTAGTTTTGTATTAATATCTAAATTCATTTAAATTGGCTTATTACAAAACCTTTCTTCTCACGCCTCCATGCTAGGTGTTGGTTAATAATTTACTATTTATATAGTTGAAAATGATTGCTATTCCCATGAATTGTATAATGTAATGTAATAAATTTTCAATTTACCAAGTTGGCTTTGTCATTTTCCGGTAAGTCCATCGTTTTGTCATATATTATGTGTCTGTCATGTGAATGAAAGAGCGATTGCAGCATGTTTCCGTGCTACTATGTAATCGCAAACGTGGCATTACGTAAATGCTATTAAACTTCAGTTGAAAGCCAACAATAATAATAATAATAAATAGCCAAGAGCCTCGACCAACATCTTAGGAGGCTCTCGCTTGGCAGCTGGATCAAGGGCTTGATTCAGAAAGCAGTACTTCTGGACACGGCACGTATCGTTAGGAGGTTCCTCTCTCAAGAGCCCTGACCACCGGCAGCTCGGACCCTGTTCCCAGCGCTGGTGGGCTACTATTTTTTATATTTTTAAATGTTTTTTTTATAGTATTTTGTATAGAAATATTTAAAAATGTAAAAGATATGTAATGTAATGAATAAAGGAAAAAATAAATATATATATGTAAAATAAATAATAATATAAATAAATAATAATAAATGTAATAATAATATATATAATATATATATGTTAATTTTAATTTGTGTTTACAACTCATGACTGCAGTCTAAATATTTTATCAGATAACTTTAAATGTAAACATGCGTAAGTACATAATGAAATTAGTTACTCAGTGTTAATAACATTGATATATTTCAGCTTAGTATTCAGGGGTTTGACCCAAAAAAGTTATTACTAAATAATATAAAACACCTTCGTTCTGTATTATAATTTCATAGGTTTTTCATTTCACAAGTTCCTCTATAGCTGCTGACTATAGAACTGACTGACTGACTGTTTACTACCTATAATCAACTATGACAAGTCAATTCCAGCACCTTAATTATCAATATACTAAATTAAGAACCATTAAGTTCCAAAGCGTAAATTGATTCGAAAAAAGAACAGCTCAAAATTCAATTTAGTACAGAACACCAAAACAAACATATGATTAAGAGAAATTATCAGAACTGCCGTTAGGTACGTTCTCTTAATCAAACGTCGGATTTAGTCAATTTAACTTTAATCATAGTGTTGTGCGCGTTAAGCTCGTTTGATTAATTGTATAGGACTCTCATTTTGAGGAAAATGATTCATGTATATTTGATTGATACGTCTGTGTGTGTAAAACCTCGTCCCTATACATTATTGGAAAGAAAAGTTGAGCTCCAGTTGTTAAACTGTGGCGCCACATTTAATGTGGCTGGCAACAGTGTCAACTGCAATATTTCCTGTCCACAGAATCTGTGTTACGATTTAGGATGTGTCCTAAGAAAAATAACACCTATCCTGCAGTAGCAAAATCCTACAGTATCCGTCCTAGCACATTAATATAATTTTATTGGAACACTGCAACAAGTTTCCGCAACACAAAAACATGTTGCTACAACAATGCAGCGCAACTTTTGTTCCCCATAAATACGAGGCTCAACGGAAAAATGAATGCAGTGTGTGTGAGTGAGAGTGAGTGTATGTTCATAGGCGTGTGTGAGTTACCCTGCGCTGCGCACGCGCGCACCGCACGGAAGCGCTATCGGTCGTCCATCGAGGCGTGATTTACGACACGCCATCTCACTACACACTTTTACGTTTCCATAAAATAAGAAAAGAAATTCGAATATCACTGCCTACTGAGTTTTGAGAGGCTATTGCCGACTTGGCGTAGTATCAAGTAGGTAACACTATTTATTTCAGTAACAGGTAAGTAATTTACTTTCGGTCCAGGTTCACAAAAACCTACTTTGCGTAGTGACAAAAAACCTAATTACGTTTTGTAAATAAAACCTTATTCGTGATAACATATAGGTAAACACGTTTTTCGAAAGTCCATTTTAATAAAGAATAACACTACAACAGTAGGTAAATGCTGTATCGACGCGCTACGCGTTACGCGGCTTGGGGTCTGCTCCATTTTTGTTTTTCGTATATCTGCCCTGAAATCATCATAATATAATAAGTTAACCCTTCGAAAATAAATTACTTATTACTGAAGTATTCGGTAAAGACGTGTGACGATCATACACACATCAAAAAAAGTTTGCGATCACTTTAAAAAATCGAAATCTTTTTTGTTACGGTAGATTATATTATATTTTTTTCTATTATGATTCTTTATTTAACGGGTATTCCCATTTAAAGAAAACACACAACAAATATTTTTTCTTGATAAAGTTTAATTTAAAAAATTATGTCAGCTTAAGCTAGTGATCACAAACTTTTTTTGATGTGTGTATTTCAAATACTTTTTGACAGAAGATGACAGCTTAAGAATACTTTTTGACGAAACAATTTACTCATCGTTTAGTTTTCTGTCCATGATTAATGTGTTTTGTTTATTTGCGTTACATTTTCCTACGCATTTTTCTTCGTCAGTTTTATATTTTTATCTACCAACCGCGTTTCATAACAATGAGCGAGTTCAGTCCATCCACAACTGTACGAATAACGAGTAAACAATGTTTTTTCGTGTTCCTCTTTTCTATTTTCATACAATTGTACACTGTACGTGATGACGTCAAACCGACAATTAAGATTCCTGCTAGAAACATTCTTAGCAAGAATCTTAATAGTCAGTTTGACGTACCCAAGCCGATACCGATCTGCCGATACCGATGTAGGTACCGATCATAATAATAGTTATGTAGGTACTACACCATCAAAAGTTAGAGAAAACTTTATAACTTATCTGCAGTACGTCCTGCCAGTCGCTGCCATCCAATAATGATATATCCGAGCACAATAAACTAGATTTCGCTATCTATGTTAATGGTATATAGAAAATCAATTTGTCATTGTTTATCATTATCCACCGAGATAATGATATCCGCTCTGATTTCGCTGTTATAAATCACAATAAGATTAGCTCCGGTTAAACTCGAAAATCACCCAGGAAACATTTTAAAGTAAAATCATAATTCATTAGACGGTCATTGAGCGTGCGTACGAGCAGACGAGGAGACGGAGCGGCAGCCATTATACGGGATGACGGCGCGCGTGCCGTCCCGGCCGCCGCCGAGCGCGGGCCCGCCCTGCCCTGCGCGCCGCCCCCGCGCTGCTGACCCAAAGGGTTCCCTGCTAAAACCCCACGGGTCAAACATAAGTGGTAACGCCAAGCCAGCCGTCGCCTTTAAATAGGAAACGACACGTTTATCCAATTAGAAATTCACCATATCTTTGTGATAGTTGAAGAGGAAATTTGAGCAATCAACTTGCAGAGCGCCTCGGCGCGGCGTTCCTATCACAGTTTATTCAATTGAGCTCGTAATGAAGTTATGTGAGCTATGAACAGTATGGAATAAGCGCTCCGCATCTACACTGACCGAATATTTGTCTGATGATTCGAAAAAAGTTAATGGTTTGAATTCATTAGATACAAACATTATTAAAAGTCATATGGCTGTTACTACTTATTTAGTCATGAACAGAAACGCCCAAGCCGCAGGAAAACATACCAATTAAACTAGAATACACGAAAATGTTTAACCGAAGTGGAACTTCATTTATGGAGTCAATTCTCAATTTAACTTCAACCTTTAAGATTAAAAGATATGCAAAAATAGTGGCGCTGTCCATAGACTTGTAGTTCGGTAATAAGATAAGTATGACCTCAATACGGATTCCAGAACGAACTGGCCGGTGTGAAATATAGCTAGCATTCTAAATAACGTATAATATATAACCAGGCGGAGTGCACAAAAGCGTGAACTGGGAACAAGTTGTTATTACAAGGTGTTGAACCTGGTTTTCTGATTTATTGTTGAATGGTATTAGCAATGATCAATGTTGTTTTGAGGTGTCTCTTGCCTGCAAGCGTTTTATCTACGTTAATTACGAAACATTCTGAGATAAATCTCATTCAGTCAGGAACTAAACGTGACATGGAATCCATTTATTTTGTCGTTTGATCATAAAATTAATGCCAGTAAATTGACTCGGCTCATATCTTAAACGTGGATTGACCCCAAAGGAAAATACAATACAAATTGGCGTTGTTAATTCCATTATCATCGTTAGCGTTCTGTACTTCTGTCGGTGCTAGGACACCTGTCCGCTGTTATGGTAATTTGGGATTTCTGAGCAGGGTGTGAAAACACCTCATTGTCGTTGTGCTCGATGCGTTAGTACAAACACACATGAATGAGGAAGTGCTGGAGTGTATCTCGGCCGTTGTTTAAGTGGTGTTAGAAGGCAAGCAGGCGCGTGTCGTGTGCCGCGCGCGTGGCTTGCGCCCGCGCCGCTCGCCGCTCCCCGGCCACGCCGATTGATACACCGAGTTAGCCGACCTCACTCACCGGCCACCGCACTGACCTCATTCATAAATCGTCATTTAAACTTATATTCAAAGAGCAAGGGTCCCCTCCACTATAGATTCTGCCATATCTTGAATTACGGTGTCTCCTGATGATTTGTACGGTTTCAAATGATGTCTGATTTATGGCAAGAGGAAATATTTGGGAGATAAAGTTATAAAAGATTATTATAATAATGTGTACCTATAATACGATGTTTTGTATAAATAGAGACGAATATATCTTTATGTTCAATTGATACCTACTTTAAACCTATGCTAGATGATTGATGATTTACCTACGTTAAACCTAGCCACATATATACGCAGTTAAGTAGTATGATGATGAACGACAGAAATCTGGAAGAGCAATTCTTCGTAAGATATGATAAGTACCATGAAGCAGATTAACAGAAGTAGACAATTGTCTGAAGGAATGTGGTTACATAATGAGGAAATCTAAGTGGACAATACAAGTGGTGTATGTCGCGTTGGGACGATCGCGTGGCTAGCGGCGCGGGGCGGTGCGCGGCCCGCTCCGTCATGCAGCATCAACCACTCCAAATTAATATATCCTGGCTCGCGCCGTGATTCCTAATATTATATTTAGACGTGACACGCGCTCGTTTGTATCAATTGCTCCCGTCTGCCTCACTGATATACGGCCGACGCTACTTTAGAACAATGATGGCATAAATTGCGCTATTACGCGCTTTAGCACTGCCCCGCGACCCTGCGCGACTTCTGACTCCCTCATTGACAAATTAGCCTGCACTGATACGCTTGCATGCACAACCGACGCTACAATCACTGACAGCCACGGCACTCGTTACCTACGAACAACAAATTGTGCCTGCCTACGCTCAATCACCGCAAAGCCGAACTAATTTAATATAACCACAAGTTGTCAAACTGAATGGGAAGGCAACTCGATAAATGAGCACACAAACGATTCCCATGTCGGGGACAAGCGATTACAATGCTCATTAATAACTTCTTGTGCGGCGCCGCTAACTTCACCATACAAATCAGTCTAATGAGTGGATCCCATGAAAGCCTTTTAATTTCCCATTTGGTGCGGCCACCTCTGATATCGACTGACTGTTATTAATACAGGGCCGAGCCGGTCGCCGGTGGCGGGCAGCGGGCATGGCGGGCAGGCGGCGCTCCCGACAACCTCGATTACGTGCAGCCGCACGGAGTATCGCAGACGCTCCCTGTGACTTATCTCTCACTATTAATTATGCTCAGATATTCACCGGACAAGTTTTAATGCAACTGCTTCATTTGTTGCACTAAGAGTGCCTTATCGGAGACGTTATAGACACGATAACTTTGTAGAGTTCGGCCGTCGGGCGCGGGGCGGGACGTTGCAGTTTGACAAGTAATTTATAACCTATCAAGTTATTCGTGTAGATGACTGATAGCTCCGGAGCTGGCGTAAAATGCGGTCTTTACACTTAGCACAGATAGTCATCTAGGTTTGAATCAGTTATTTTGTAAGAGCTGGCTGCTGGTGCACAGTGGCGGCTCCGCGGTACCCGGCTGATGCAATTACTGTTTCTATTCATAAAAGAATTGGAATCAGATCAGGCGCAGCCGCGGGCTGTACCAGCAAGTGGTTAATAACACCCCACTAAGAATATTGACTGCTGTTGCAAATTGAACTAAACTAGTATCGTGCTCTGTTTAAATCGCTATTTATTTCATATTATTTATCGTTGTCCGATAGATACGTACACTTAATGTAAGGCTTTCAATGCCGTGATGTAGAGCGTCGTAAAAATATACGTAATTTACAAAGATGGGTCTAGTGTTTTATTTTGCTGTAAGATGGACATGCTGACCGTTATGTCTGCCATCATAATTCACGTAAATCATATTCAGCCGTAAACCAGTCCGGTAAAAAGAAAATGTCCGTTTGAGACGGCGCCCGATAACTGCCACTTTACAGCAGCTAACTTATATCGTACTACAGTTATTTCTACATTTATAGACCACATTTATCAAAACCAGAAAAATATTAACTCTGTCAGTAAATAAAAAGATCGTTATTATTTCATTAAACGATAACAAATAGCAAGATTTCTTACGTGAAACAACAACCACGTTAGAAACTCTATCTCAGCTATGATTTATTGTTTAACATCAAGATAATATTTTAAGCTGGCAATAAACAAAACATGAAACCGGCTAAAGTAGGTGACTTAATTATTCCGTCATTCAGGAGAATTAAAATCAAATTGAATCGAATTTATTGACAGTTAAGATATACGTATTATTATTCTATTGCGTTGTTTTGTACTTACTCGGAATTATCGTCGACCTGGATTTTCAGAATTGAAACTATTAACGGTAGAAATCAAAATCAAATTACTCAATCAAAAGCCAGGTTGATGGATTTACAAATTTGAGCTCTACAAAGTTATCGTGTCTATAACGTCTCCGATAAGGCACTCTTAGTGCAACAAATGAAGCAGTTGCATTAAAAACGAGCTCAACATTTAGAGTACTTCGGGTTAACATCTCGAAACCCGACTGAGGTATTACATGAAGGACGGGATGAAAAAGTATAAACATTGGTAGAAACTGGTGGACATTAGTTATTTTGTCACAGCGATGATATCACAGCATTAAGTGCGGATGGTCAGCAGCGGGCGCAATGGCCAGGTGTCACTTATCTGTGCGCTGACGGACGCACTGTTGAAACTAGAGAAGAAATGAGGAATCTCCCCGACGCGCGTCCGTTGCCATAACTCAGCAAGATAACTCGCTGTCCGGTAAAACTGTTAACGACAAATAACGCAGATAACGTAACGGGCGCCTAAACGACCCTATCTACCGTTTCGATAATATTTAATAATTATTTACATATATTTATCAGATGGATAGAACGCGTGCGACGGCCAACGACATCTCGTCGCCGCGGCCAGCTATACTTCTCAAAGTGATTTATTTTGGCATTCGGTTACGACAACTACAAAATTGATATGGAAATTATGAAATATGCTAATAAAATACATATCGTAGTAGTGAAATACAAGAACTATAAACCAATCAAAAACCTAATGAATTTGGTTTGTTTGCATAGATAATTGATATGGCTGGAGGAAACTGTTTGTTTTTAACAGCTGGTCTTCGAAGTTGACGATCAGTATTGACCAGAAGAGCAATATTTATACTTGAGATTTAGATGTAACTTAGTTTTTGCCTGCTTCGACGACCACTAGACCAACGAAGCTGAGCTAAGCACGAGGTCTCGGGTTTCATTCCCAGGCCGGTCAAAATATTATTGGGTTATTCCAGGAATCAGTACGCAAATAGGCTCACCCCCAATTACATGGGACTTAAACATAACTTGCGAAATGTGGGTGTACTATTATAATTAGGTTACACACCTTTGCCTAACCGCGTTTTGTATGTATTCTTACTTATGCTGAAAAATACTTGAACACTCTTAACTTGATTCCACCATGCTGTAAAAGATATTTTGCTAGAGATGGTAAAAAAATATATATTTTTTAAATTTTCTAAGAATAAGATTGTTTAGATTCAAAAGGTCCGTTCCCTGCCAGCGAATAACAAGTGACAACACGTACTGACAACTGAAAATCCCTAAATCGTGTCTTTCAATTCCGATATATTTCCAGTAGGCGGCAGCGCGGCGTAGCGCATGTGAAACTATTCTAAACGGAACATTTGAACCAAGCCTTAACTAAGATTATTATTTTTGCAAACCTCAATTGTTATTCAGGTAATTAGTTGTAATGCCCGTCTTTACACGAAACGGGCATAACATTAAGGTGAATGATCCAACCAGCCCGCGGAATTTAAATTTTCTTAGGTTTTTTTTCCAATTTGCAGGCAGTGCTAGGTTGCAGGTTGATTATAATATTATTTGCGGCTGTAAGACGTATGTAGTTACAGAATTATAATCATCAAAATTAGTGCAGGAATAACTTTGACCTTCAAAGAAGGTCCCGTTTTTTGGTTTTTTGCTTATATCTCGAAAACGATGCGCCGTATAAAATTTTGTTGTACTACTTAATAAAACCTCATAAAATTCTCTTCAACTTTGCTTTTCAAATTTTTTATCTATCTCTTATCGTTGAATTGGTATGAGCCGAACCGGGCTGCTACGCACCCCCGACCCCTTCTGACACCTTCAAGGGTCGGGGTACCGGCGGCGGCCGACGACACTATGGTCGCCACTCAGTCTTCCCTGGGGAGGACAAAATACGGCTCAGCGACCACAGCGATGCTAATCAACCACTGCGCCATGCTCTGGAGCAACAGATCCTGAGCGCAGGCGCAGTGGTTGATGTTCGCTTGGAGGAAGCGTAATGGGGCCGTTATTGGCACTCCATTACCGCTTCCTCCCTAGCGCAGTGCGGCGTGGCGCAGCAAGCTGCGGACATATGACCGGGCTGACTGCAGCGGAAGCAGAGTCCGCTGCGGTCAACCTCCGAGGCGCACTGTACTGACACGTGGTATCCCACGTGGCAGCGATAACACCTCAGAGGTCTGGGCTTCAGCAGTTTTACCTGCGCTGAAACCCAGCCCACCAGTAGCCTACGGCCCTCCACTATTGTTTTGGCCGCCGTCACGGGGCAGCATACCGTAACGGTATGCATACCCGTGACGTCCGGACGTAGGGCGCCTGCCCTGACCTGCTCAGCAGGGCACCCACCGGACCTGGCGACGGCGGCCACCACCTCCTCCTTGGTCACAGAGTCGTCCAGACCCAGGATGCGCAGATCTGCGCATCTAACGGGTCTGGACACTCGGGCGTCATCCGCGTTCAGGGACGCTCTGAGCTTTTCAGCCAGAGCGTCAGCGGACGACCCGCTGGTTTCGCCGGGGATCTCCAGCATACGAGCCCCCGTCGCGGTGACTTTAAGCCGGAGGCCCCTGGTGATCCCGAGCTCTCCGAGATCCACCGTCTCCTTCGCCTTTGCCAGCAGGTCGCGGTAGGACACGCTCCTTTTTTCCGCGTCCGGCTGTAGTGTAATCACTACAGCTGCGGTCTTCGGGGCGCGGAGCCTAGCCACGATCTTACGCGCCCTGTGCTGGCGCTGCCGCTCCTCATTACGGGCCTTTTTGGCCGCCTTTCGCCCCTTCTGTTTCTCCCCGACCACCTGCCATCCGGCTTCAGCCGAAGGAGGTGTAGGGGCCTGAGGGGGCGGTGGCGGCGGCGGCAGCTGGCATGCCGCAGGCGCTGGCCCACTCGCCGCATCCGCAACCTCCCTGGCCTCTATAGCGTGTGCCGCTTGGATGATACCCACATACTCTGCTTGGTAAACAGAGTTGAGTATTCCAAAGGGTTTGTCTATTTTAATGTTTAGGTCGTCGGAGAACACCCCAAAACCTGTCCCGTCGTCGGTTTTTGATCTATCAGTGTAGATTCTTAGCTCTTTCGTACCTGAGTTGTCATACAACTCCACTGTGAGCTCTATGTTGTAGTGTTTTTGGAAGCAGTGGGTTTTCAGGATTCTGTCGCTGGGTGATGCCATCATGGGCTGTTGTTTGATAGCATCTTCTCTGATGCGTGTGTGTTTAATTCTGGAATCGTTACTTAGGGTGCCAGATACTTCGAGTCTGAAAGTCGCTATGACCGCCTCCTCTCTTACGACGAGGTGTAGAGGTGGTAGCCCCAGCATCGCCTGTAAGGCAGCAGTGGGGGCAGTTCTCATGCTGCCGGTGATTGCTACGCAGGCAAATCTTTGTAGTTTCTCGAGATCCTTTTGGGTCGTACTTAGGTGTGTCCTGGTCCACCAAACTAAAGAGCCGTATGTAATGATTGGTCGGATAACTGTGGTGTATAGCCAGTAGGTGATTTTGGGGCTTATGCCCCAATTTCTCCCGCGGAGTCTCTTACATTGCCATAGGGCTATACTGGCTTTTGTGATGATGTATTCGATGTGTTTTGCCCAGTTCAGCTGCTTGTCCAAAAAGATAGGTACCCAGGTATTTGGTTTCAGTCGATAGGCTTAGGGTTGTCCCAAAGAAGCTTGGTAATTGTAACGTTGCCAGCTTCCTTTTCTTTGGACGAGTTCGGTTTTGATAGGGTTCACTGCTAGTCTGTATTCCATGCACCAGTCTTCTACTATCCTTAGGGCTTGGCGCCTAAGGTTGCATAGTGTGTTTTCATGTGTGCCGTTTATTATTATGGTCAGATCATCGGCATAGCCCACCGTGTAGTAGCCTCTGCTGTTGAGACGTTTGATGAGGCTGTCTACTACGAGGTTCCATATAGTAGTGGTGAAACCACCTTGGGGGCAGCCCTTCGCCACTATTGCTCTGGTGGTGTCGTTTACCGTAACTTGTACGGCTCTTAGTCGGAGCATATTTGTGATCCATCCTCGCAGGGTCGAGTCCACACCGTGTTCCTCGAGGGCTGCGTTGATGCTATGGAAGACGGTTTTGTCAAAAGCGCCTTCTATGTCAATGAAGACGGCTAGTGAGGAGCATTTGTGGTCCACTGCACATTCGATCTTGAAGATCACACTATGCAGCGCAGATTCTATTGATTTTCCTGAGGAATACGAGTGTTGTTGTTTGTGGAGCGGTCGCTCCCGAAGAGGTCCGTCCCGAATGTGTCGATCACAGAGTCTCTCGAGGGTTTTCAGTAGGAAAGATGTTAGGCTTATTGGTCTGTACGCCTTAGGTTGTGTGTAATCTGGTTTGCCTGGTTTAGTGATGAAAATGACTTTCACCTCTCGCCATGCAAGTGGTATGTATTTCTGTGCTATGCTCGGTAGATGGCGGTCAGCCACGGCGTTAGGACGTCTACTCCCCATTGTAGCAGGGCGGGGAAAATTTCGTCTAAGCCTGCGGATTTATATGGTTTAAAAGTCTTTATTGCCCATTTTATTCTCTCTGCGGTTACTATGGTGCGGGCTCTGGCCCAGTCTTGATCATTTGGTGTGTGCGTTGGCTCACTTGCCCAGGTTCTGTCCTCAGAGAGATTGCAGTCTGGGAAGTGGGTTTCCAAAAGGACTTTACTTGTTTCGTGGTCCGACTTGGTTTAAGTGTTATCTGGGGTTTTCAGCAACCCGAGAGTGCGATCCTGATCGGTAGATAGGATCTTTCTCACACGCGCGGCTTCGCTGTTCGATTCAATTTCTTCGCAGAATTTCCGCCAGGCAGCCCTGCTGGCATTCCTGACTTGTTTTTTGAAGGTGTATTGTGTTTTCTTGTATGAGTCCCAGTCTTCTGGTAGTCTGGAGTTTTGGCTCCGTTGAATTGTTTGCGCATGGTATGCCTGAGCTTACTAAGTTCCGCATTCCACCAGGAGTTACCCTTGCTCTTGGTGCTTGGATCTTTTAATTTGCAGCAGGCGTGGTAGGCTTCAATTATAAATTCTGAGAGTTTTGTCACGGTTTCTTCAAGTTGTTTGGGGTATGTTGGAATTTTGGGCGTTTGGTGCTGCGTTAATAGGGAGGCCAACAGCCGTTTGTAGCCGGGTACGTTGGTACAACGTGGGTTGCGTCTAGGATCAGGTTTTTTAAAGTTAGCTACTAATGAGAAGCGAATCCTTCTATGGTCAGAGCAGGAAGGCTCGTTGGATACGTGCCAGTCAGAGATGAGTTTTGCCGCGCTTTCCGAAGCCAGCGTTAGGTCAATGATCGTTTGTCCGCGGGATGTGACCCAAGTGGGTTCCGAGCCGCGGTTTGCGATGTTAAGGTTAGTGGAGAACAAATATGTGCATAGTACCTCACCTCTATTGTTGTCTTTGGTGCAACCTTAAAGCGGGTGATGGGCGTTCGAGTCCATGCAGATGACCAGGTGCAGGTTGGCGTCTTCATAATACCTTACCAGGTCGGCCATTCCTTTTGGTGGGCAGTCTTCATCCTCGCCTGGCATGTATACCGAGGCCAGGACGATATCAGGTGCATCGCCGTCGGTTTTGAGCCTGACGGCTGTTAGATCTTTGGAACATAATTGCGTGAGTGTGGTGGTAGGAAAATCTTTGGGTATTTAGGCACAGGTTCGTGGTTTATCTGTGCCCTGTGTGTCGAGGATCAGCTTACCTCCAATGTTACCAAGGCCGCATATTCTGTTATTACGGATCCAAGGCTCTTGGATGAGTGCAATGGTTCGGGGTTCCATCTCCAGTGCCCTGCGCAGGCAAGCAGTAGCAATTTCAATTCAATCTATCCATTAGTTTTGGCGTCAAGCCGTACCATACACACAGACAAAGAGACAAAAATTCTAAAAAGTCACTTTTTGTCATCAGTTACGTTTTTCTAACAAAAGTCACTTATTTTTTAGTTTTTCTTTCGTTACTGTTTAATTATATGTATAGAGTATAGATTTTGATGAATATAATTCTGTAACTACATACGTCTTACAGCTGCGAATAATATTTTAATCAACATACAACCTAGCACTGGCCTGCAAATTGCAAAAAAAGTAAGAAAATTTGAACTTCGCGGGCTACCCTGGAGCATCAGCCTTAAGCCTAGCCCGAAATTTGAATAGCAACCACCGACAGTGCAATGCACTTAGGGGTCGATTAGTGGATGTATAACGGGCCATACGTGAAAGAATATACCCAGAAATTACAATTTACCGTACATAAAATAATCTCCCATTTATCTACATATTTTGAATAGACGAACAAAATAAATAAAAATTGAGCGTAGCACATAGCAGTTCAAGCGAACGATTTCATCCTCCGTAGTTTTGGCCCATTAACAAAACTTTGTAAAACTGTTGTTGATACATTTACACTAACGATTGCATCAGTGCCAAGTATGAAGTATTCATAACCATCTAAACGTTACATAGGTATCTTCAGCTGTTGCAACAGATTGATATTTTTTTAAAGTGTCTAACCTGGTGTACTAATAATTAGATAGCGTTGTATATAAACACAGAAACATCCGGCTTTGCCTGCGACAAGGCGGTATCTTGTTTCATTAGTGACGTACCAATACTTAACTTAATAAGTATCAAAACATTAATGATTAAGGCGAACACGCCTCAAACGCGACTTTGTAATTTCTCAGCGCATAATAATATTGTACTTTGAAAGTCAGGCCAATTAATAAATGCTATCAGTATGAATAAACGAACAGCCCACTAGTTCTTTATTATTTTAATCTTTGGTTAACGACTTAACGTGTTTGGTTGTCGTTGGCTATGGATATATGTTTGATAAATTCATATTTATATTGAATGTTATCACGAAAAATCTGTCTGCTAATACGACGTGATAACTTTCATATTTTACTTATGACTTGTTTATTTTTGACATATTTTTGATATAGATTTTTTTTATTGTTTTTTATTAACAGAATTTCGGACATAGTGCATGCATATTTAAAGTTTGTGAGTTATCCAAAGAACTGCCCCTTAACAACTATAATGGCTGTCACAAAAATTAGGCAATATGAAACTCAATACTCCGTTTATGATTGACCTTATCAAGACACGACCGTCCCTATTCCTCTACCTTATTACATCGGAGCCGCTTAATAGCTGTGCTTTCTAATTCATAATAATATATTTTATAATTTATTGAGAACGACATTTTTGATCCGACATAAAGTTTAGGAATGTATCGTGATATTTATTGGTGCCGATACATGTAATGACACTTATGGTGTTATGCATTAATCTATTAGACCATTTTGCCTATAAGTTACGACCTTTTTGTGATTGGCAGGTCGAAGTTGAAAGCCATAACTACTAATATTATAAGCCATAACTACTAACATTTTTATCGTTACTGCGGCTGACATCATTTGATGGAGTTACAGATAAAAATAGCTCACCTCGAAATAAATAAATCAATGTTTCTGTATATTGGGTGCTGGTGGGTTGGTAAGGTTGATAAAGGTACTAAACCTTTTAATTGGGAAATAATAAAGGCAAAAGGCAAAAGATAGTTGATGGAATTGTTGGTGTGGAATTAGTTGATGTCTGATAGACCCGATTTTTTCTTTGACTTTCCTCTTCCAATTCACCACATTTAGTCACATGCGTTTCATACCTCCCTAAACAAACTATTCCCTTTTTGTTACTGCTGCCACGTCAAAGTTCCTTTATGTTTAATCATGGATCATTGTGTACTTAATTTATCTACACTAGATAAAACAAAATGGTAGGTATGATGTAGATAAGTGTCTATGAATACACATCTATCTAAGAATGAATACCTATTTCCCTTGGTCATGGCATCACGCGTGAACGGCCGATTTCGCTAATTCTTTTTTTGTTGTTTGTTATTGTCAGAAGGTTCTTATGAAAGGAAAAATAAGAAAGTTGCGCGGAAAACTGCGCGGGACTATGACTTTTATAACCATTCGTCTTTTTGGCGACCATAAAACATAAAAAAGGTGTTGTTGATTCAAAGTAGGGTAGGTAGGGTAGGTAGGGTAGGTAGGGTAGGTAGGGTAGGTAGGGTAGGTAGGGTAGGTAGGGTAGGTAGGGTAGGTAGGGTAGGTAGGGTAGGTAGGGTAGGTAGGGTAGGTAGGGTAGGTAGGGTAGGTAGGGTAGGTAGGGTAGGTAGGGTAGGTAGGGTAGGTAGGGTAGGTAGGGTAGGTAGGGTAGGTAGGGTAGGTAGGGTAGGTAGGGTAGGTAGGGTAGGTAGGGTAGGTAGGGTAGGTAGGGTAGGTAGGGTAGGTAGGGTAGGTAGGGTAGGTAGGGTAGGTAGGGTAGGTAGGGTAGGTAGGGTAGGTAGGGTAGGTAGGGTAGGTAGGGTAGGTAGGGTAGGTAGGGTAGGTAGGGTAGGTAGGGTAGGTAGGGTAGGTAGGGTAGGTAGGGTAGGTAGGGTAGGTAGGGTAGGTAGGGTAGGTAGGGTAGGTAGGGTAGGTAGGGTAGGTAGGGTAGGTAGGGTAGGTAGGGTAGGTAGGGTAGGTAGGGTAGGTAGGGTAGGTAGGGTAGGTAGGGTAGGTAGGGTAGGTAGGGTAGGTAGGGTAGGTAGGGTAGGTAGGGTAGGTAGGGTAGGTAGGGTAGGTAGGGTAGGTAGGGTAGGTAGGGTAGGTAGGGTAGGTAGGGTAGGTAGGGTAGGTAGGGTAGGTAGGGTAGGTAGGGTAGGTAGGGTAGGTAGGGTAGGTAGGGTAGGTAGGGTAGGTAGGGTAGGTAGGGTAGGTAGGGTAGGTAGGGTAGGTAGGGTAGGTAGGGTAGGTAGGGTAGGTAGGGTAGGTAGGGTAGGTAGGGTAGGTAGGGTAGGTAGGGTAGGTAGGGTAGGTAGGGTAGGTAGGGTAGGTAGGGTAGGTAGGGTAGGTAGGGTAGGTAGGGTAGGTAGGGTAGGTAGGGTAGGTAGGGTAGGTAGGGTAGGTAGGGTAGGTAGGGTAGGTAGGGTAGGTAGGGTAGGTAGGGTAGGTAGGGTAGGTAGGGTAGGTAGGGTAGGTAGGGTAGGTAGGGTAGGTAGGGTAGGTAGGGTAGGTAGGGTAGGTAGGGTAGGTAGGGTAGGTAGGGTAGGTAGGGTAGGTAGGGTAGGTAGGGTAGGTAGGGTAGGTAGGGTAGGTAGGGTAGGTAGGGTAGGTAGGGTAGGTAGGGTAGGTAGGGTAGGTAGGGTAGGTAGGGTAGGTAGGGTAGGTAGGGTAGGTAGGGTAGGTAGGGTAGGTAGGGTAGGTAGGGTAGGTAGGGTAGGTAGGGTAGGTTGGGTAGGTAGGGTAGGTAGGGTAGCTAAAGGAATAAGGTGGCATTTACTCCGAACCAATCATGATATGTTGGGACATTTTGGTTATGAGAAAACTTATAATAAAATTAAAAGTCAATATTGTTTTGCCAAAATGAGAAGATTTGTTCAAAAATATGTCGATTCATGTCTTGAGTGTGCTCATACGAAAATCCCCGCGGGTAAAAAGTCTGGAGAGTTACACCCAATACCTAAAGTAGATCGCCCGTTCCACACACTTCACATAGATCATTTAGGCCCGTTCGTGCGTAGTAAGAAAAATAATTCTTACCTGCTATTAATAATAGATGCATTTACTAAATATATCATTCTTAACCCAGTAAAAACTACTAAGAGTTTACATAGTATAAAAGCATTACAGAATTACTTTCATACTTTTGGTGTGCCTCAAAGAATAATATCGGACAGGGGAACCTCTTTTACTTCCAAGAAGTTTAAGGAGTTTCTTAATTCATTAGGTGTTAAACACGTATTGAACTCTGTAGCTACGCCGCGAGCAAACGGACAAGTTGAGAGGTACAACAGAACCGTCCTCGCTGCACTCGGTGCTAAAAATTACAATAAAAACAAAAAATTATGGGACGAGGCAGTTTCCGAAATTCAATGGGCACTAAATAATACATTTAATAAGGGGACGGGAAAAACACCAGCTGAGGCGTTGTTTGGTTTAAAATTAATTGGGATTAATGATTCTTCTCTTTTGCTTGCCACAAATAACGAAGAATCGCATGTTGAAAGCACAATAGAAACCATTCGAAATCAAGTATCCGAACATATAGCGAAAAATCAGGTTAATCAGAAAGAGTCATTCGATAAACATAGAAAGAAAGTTACATATGCTGTAGGTGATCTAGTCAGAATAGAAAGGGAGATCCCTTCCTGTGGTCAAAGTCGAAAGCTTGTCCCAAAACTTCGTGGCCCCTATCGCATAGTTACGGTATTGGATAATGATAGGTATATTGTCGAAGATACTCCGCTATCTCGAAAAACCGCCCTTTTACAGGTACTTTCTCAGTAGATAAGATCTATCCATGGTTAGTATTTAATAGAACTAATTACGGATCTGATAATGATTCTAATAATGACCAACAGACTGATGATAATGATGATGAAGATAATCTCTATAAGTATTTGCTGAACTGACCAACTTTACCCATGATTTAAAAGCAGATACCAATGAGTTAATGAAACTCCTAAAGATGAATTTTGTGTAATCGTCAAACCACTGGAATGCAGAGGTTTCAGTGGAATGACTTAGCAATACTGAAGACATGAAGGGGCTTCAGTATTGATTGTAGATATATGTTGAAGTAACAGTCAAACCACTGGAATGCAGAGGTTTCAGTGGAATGATAAGTCATTCTCATTCATGAAGGGGCTTCAGTATTGATTGTAGATTTATGTTGAAGTTACAGTCAAACCACTGGAATGCAGAGATTTCAGTGGAATGACTTAGCAATACTGAAGACATGAAGGGGCTTCAGTATTGACTGTATTTTATGTAATATGTAATGGTAAAATCAAGTTTAAGATTATGAGGCAAAAACATGAGATATTTGTTGTAGGAATGTAGTATTAACAACAAATATGTATTATGTTGAAAGAGATCGTAATCAATTGTAAGTTTATATTGTTAGAAATTATTTTAATTATTACATCCTTTACTAAAGAGATTTAATCTTGTACAAGCCTATTCTCGGGACGCGAATGTGTCAGGAAAGGCCGACTGTTAGCTATTGTTATTATTTTGATTAGATATATTAAGCAATGCTCTCAATATTAGTCATTTTAAATCGTGTATTTGTTTCATATTTTATTTTGTAATGTTGCCATGTGCCCAAGTGAAATAACACTGAATAATTATTATTTAGTTGCTAAACTGACTTTTGTCGGTTGACAGCATTCGGCTGTCAAATGCTAGATTACTTGTTTATGTTCACTTGGGAGCATGGCAGTTCAGTTTGAGCGCTCGTTGAGTGAAGACGTGCACAGTTGTACTCCAATCAGTGTAAACAGTATTAATAAAGTGATTATAAAGTTATACCGACTTTGCTTTCATCGGCAACCGTATAGTGGATTATAATTGTGGACAATTGATCACAATTCCTAATGTAAGCAAGAAAGTCACTAAAAAGGATATCGTTGTTAATCCAAAAACTAAAACTCACCTGGAAACCTTTAAAACTAAACTTTTGTCTAAATTACCACTACTGTCAACTAATGATGATCCCAATCAACATTATAACGATTTTTTCAGTATGTATTGCACACAATTTAATACCACATTTATTCCTAAGACAATCTCGGTTAATAGTAACGCTTCCTTCAACGACTGGGCCACTATTGGTATTCATAAGAGTCGAAAGCGACTTTATGAGCTGTATGCAGAGCGGACCTATATAAACACTGTAGAATTTAAGTTGTATGTTAAAAATTATTCTAAAATATTTAAAAAAGTTTGTTTTATAGCAAAGTCACGTTACTTGAGTTCAAAAATTAAAAATAGTAGTAATGTACTTAATTAGAATGACATGGAATATTATTAATAGCGAAACGAAAAGGTCTTGCAACCGAAACAGTGACTACAGCCTTGCTATTGGCGATAAAATTTTAAATTCAGACACTCAAGTTGCCACAGTCTTTGAAAATTTCTTTGCGGATATTCCCGTATCGACTACTAAATCACTAAACTCGTCACCTGCTGCGGCCGAGTCTTTACTAAGGGAAAACGTTTCAGTCTGTGATTCCGAATTTAATTTTCAATATGTCACTTGTAAAGATATAATTAAAACTTTTCACACCTTAAATGTTTAAAAGACCGCCGATCTATGGGGTAATTCTGTGGAAGTTGCTAAATCCATTATAAACATTGTAGCTCCTTCATTAGCTGTAATATTTAACGATTGTATTGACCGTGGTGAGTTTCCTGATCTAATGAAATATAGTAAAATAATACCATTGTTTAAATCGTGTAGTACATCAGACCCCACTAATTATAGACCCATTTCAGTACAGTCCTTTAGTAAAATTTTTGAAAAATTAAATTTGGCACAAATGCAAAGTTTTTTCAATACATATAAGTTATTACATAAAAAACAGTTTGGTTATACAAGGGGTCGTTCAACTACTGATGTGTGTGGTGTTTAACTTTTAGGACACATTTATAGCCTGGGAGGACAAATGCGATGCTTTGGGCATTTTTTGCTATTTATCTAAAGCTTTCGATTGTGTTCTTCATGAAACATTTATCAGGAAACTACACTACTACGGAATCCGTAACGCCTCCCTGGATCTTCTTATTTCATATTTGAGTGACAGGATTCAGAGAGTTGATGTTAAAGGGAAAAGATCTCCCGGATCCGTAGTAAGAATGGGGGTACCCCAGGGCTCAATTCTTGGTCCATTTTTGTTTCTTATTTATATAAATGACTTGCCTTACCTCATAAAGGATAATCATGACATAGTATTGTTTGCAGACGACACTTCTCTTTTATTTAAACTCAAACGTCAGCAGTTAGTTACGGATGATGTTAATAGCGCCCTGGCAAAAGTCGTTAATTGGTTTAATGTTATTAATCTACTTCTAAATGAGAAGAAAACTAAATGTATTAAGTTTACGATACCCCATGTAAGACAAGTGGAAACTACTGTACTAATTAAGGATGAGAGTTAAAACCGGAAGATAGCACAGTCTTCTTAGGCATAACTTTGGATGCCAAGCTTCAGTGGGGCCCGCATATAGACAAATTGTCGAAGAAACTTAGCTCTGCAGCATTCGCCGTTAGAAGAATTCGTGATTTAACTGATTTAGAGACAGCCCGTTTAGTTTACTTTAGTTATTTCCATAGCGTGATGTAGTACGGTATTCTCTTGTGGGGCAATGCCGCTGTTATTCAGACAATATTTGTTTTGCAAAAAAGGGCAATTCGTTCAATTTATAAATTAAGTCCCAGATACTCCCTCAGAGAAAAATTTAAAGAGACTAATGTTCTTACTGTGCCCTCTCAGTTTATTTATGAAAATCTTTTGTACGCACACAAAAATATTAATTTATTAAAAAAATACAGTGATATCCACAACATAAACACGAGGAACAAACACAAATTTGTTGTTCCTGCAACGAAGCTCAAAAAAATAGGGGGTACGTTCAGATGCCAATGTATACGCTTTTACAATAAACTGCCGAGCCAAATTCAAGCACTAAGCCTAATTAAATTCAAATCGTTTATAAAACAGAAGCTGTGCCTGAAAGCCTACTATCATGTTAATCACTGTCTTGAAGATAAAAAAGCTTGGGATTAAGCTGCTCCAATTAAATTTGCTCTGTGTATGTCGAAATTTCGGACTTCGCCTGTTTGTTATGTATTTTATTATTTTTTACTTTATTTTTTATTATTTTATGTGACTTTTACTGATTTGACATGAATACTTATTTTATTAAGTATTTTACTTTTTTATTTTATTATCATTGCGACATTTAATGATTTTTGTGTTTTTTTTTTTACTTACATTCATTTGGAACGAACTTGTTATTAATTTTTCAATACAATTCCTAGAAAACTGGTCCATAACGCACTACGATTAGGTACAACATACAATGTATTTCACACACGTGCGATTTTTTCCACTTTCCCGCACGTGTGCGGGAATGAAAATTGCCACAGATAACTATACCTATACTTAGTAGTCCAAATTGGTTCAATGCCTATAGTCTGAGGTGAATGTTTTTTTTTTAATTACGGCAAAGCACTACGCGTCTTTACGGCATAAATATTTTTTGAATATTCAAATTGTGTTTATAAATAGAATATCATAGATATAAACATGATTATTAAAAACTAATAGTTACTTTTATACACAAATTAACATTTATTTGTGTTCTGAATTCAAAAATATGAAATAAATCTATTTTTTATATTAGGCTGTTTAACGGCTTCATACCCAAAGGTAAAACGAGAGGCAAACCTCTCGTTCAACCTGGCGAAACAAAAGCGCGAAAAAAAAAAAAAAAAAAAAAAAACGTAGTTTCATAGTTCGTGACAAAAATATTTTCCGTTATTTTATTTTATTTCTTCAAAAGTGTATTGAAAAACGTCGTTTGAAAATTTTTTATTGCAATTCTCGGCTCATAAACACCCTCGCCTACGGCTCGGGTGTTATAATTCCGCCTCGAATGCAATAAAAAACTTTCTCCACTTGTATCAAAATGTACTATTATTTTATTATTGTGAATGTGGGGACCATGTGGGTCACGTTTTTATTTTTTGTTTGTTTTTTTCCCACAACTGTCTGGCAGTTTGAGTACTATAAGCGACCTACCAAAATGTCCTTTCTTTGGTATTGTTCGTCGTTTCGTTGAGCTCCTTGAGTTATAAGTCGAGCTACACGTTAACTGACAAATGCTTGCACTGACTGGACAGGTCCACTCAAATCTGTATGGTTCTTTCTTCAAAAGACCATCTCAGGCACTAATCTGCATAGTCCTCATGTGAATTGAGCAAGATTATGTCTGGACTTTAAAAGAGACTACGACCTCTGAGTTTGTTTCGGCTGTTTCTTCTCAGAGTAGTCAGGTACGAAAGACCGGCCCCATCTAGTTTTAAAAAATGATGTGTAAAAGTGTTTGTAAAAACCTACTTGCAAAATAAACATCATTTATCATAACAAACCAGTGTTACACCATTAATCACCTCTTCAAACTATCTTAATGCACGCAAAGAGCCTAATAGATAAAAAGTTAATAAAAAGCAGTATTAAAGATACAGTAGCAATTATAAATTAAACGAGTAAATTATATCACAGTATGATCACGTCACCTCATTAGCTATAAAACCAGCATAACATAAATAAAAAGGTCACTGCAATTCTAAAGGAAACGTCAGTAAGATATTGAGTGCTTATTAGTCCAAGATCGGCGTTCACATCTCAATCAAGTCTCGTTAAAGGAGGACACTACAAATTACATTCCACTTGGCAATTAATTTATGTTTTATAGAGTGACGGTATCGAGACATGGCATGCGATCTGAAGGTGGCTGTATCGATATCAATCGCTTGACATGTGTATTACGAGTATGATGGTGGGTGACACGGCCGGCGCAGGCGCCGCGGTTTGGATGAAATGAGACAGTAGGTACGTGTACGAATTTGTAATTTGTATGAAATTGTCTGATCGTGAGGTACTATTGTCAATGTCGAATCATATTTTAGCCAACGTCTATAAAGTAAGGTGGACTTTGGAGTGGACTGCGAGTAATGAATTAGACAGATATAGTGTACTAAAATATGTCAAAGCCCGCAGCCAATCCAATGTCCGATCCGCGCCTGATGAAATTGATCTTGTAGGGGATTTACTTCCTTTTTCATTCAAATAATATAATAAAATATATACCAAAATCACAAGGAGTATTGTAGTCAAGCTAGATGCTAGCATACGCAAAATTCTAAACACTAAAAACTGAAGTAGGTATGGTACAACCAGTAAAATAACGATCAAAATACATTCATGCAAATGTGACTAGCAGTAAAAGTTGTTTTAGTGATATTTTCCTTTAATCTCGTCATAAGTATTGAATGTTACTGATGTTATTTGTTATTAGGGTGTTCTCGCATTACTTCGTATGTTCCGGCCGGTAACACATGGGCCACGGCCCACGTGTCAGTGATCCCGACGAATCAAGGAACATACACCACATACTAACATTGATACGATACCTTTATAAATTGCAAATTCTATCGCCTGAAATACTTTAATTTTTGAAATCGAAATACTTAACAGCTTATTAGTCATGAGTTGTTTAGTTTGTGTTGTTTCCTTTGGAATTAATTTGTTGTTTCTGCAAGCATCGACAATACACTAACTATATTAATTTAATAGTTCCGTCATACATTCACATGCCTGTTCAGATTCAACCAAGAAACATTTTAAAAAAGGTTAGACATTTAATTTCAGTATAATGCTATATCAAAGTCGCGAATCGTACATTGTGCGACAACTATCGTAGCAGAACGCTTGCGAGTTATCTGCGCAAACGCAAAACCCGTCTGACGGCGATACTACGAATGCTCAGCCTCGCACGAGTTTCACTTTCCAACACACAATCCTCATTTCACAAGAAAAGCTAAATACATGAAGAATTATTAAAGTGAAAACGAGGTGAGTGGCGTACCCGAGGTACCGCTCCCGTCGACGGCCCTAGCGGTCACCACTCAGCCCGCTCTCACTTAATGTCATAAATAACTTTGTCAATCTGCTAACTTAATAGCATAATTTATCCGTCGCAGGACAACATAACGAGCAATGCCGATAATAAACCAGAAAAGCCATGAGGTGATAATAGCTGTCCGTAAATAATGATTCCTGATTGCCGGTCCACACCTCATCGGCAGGTCGCCGGTCGGGCTTAATACCGTTGTGTATGTATCGGTAGTTACGCGGCTCCGATAATGTTACACGGCTGAAATATTGCGATATCTCCGTATTATCTGTAGAACAAGAAGTGACCTATAAAACTAGCATGTGTTCGGCTCACTAGAATGCAATCGGAGTCTAATTAACGCAGGCACTCGGACCCGGGCAGCATCGAGGATGTACCGATTAGACCGGCTTGCCCATTAAGGAGAAACAATCACAACTCAAACAAGGAATAAGCAAGATTAGCTCTCTACATACGACTACCGCTGACTCACATGACGCATGATTATCGTCGATCCTTATTTAGTTCTAAATTGGATCAATATTTTCTGTAACGCGTAGAACACCTTGTGAGAACATAGTTTGTGATCTACCAAGTCAACAAGTATCAAAAATTCTTTATTTGCAAACAAAACAGTTTAAAGACTGTTCGAGTACAAATCATGTAGTCGGTAGGAGAGCAAGGAGTAAACAAGCTCCGGAATCCGTTATTCAGGTGTATTGGCGTGTCAGATTGAATGCAGGTGTGTGTCCTGGGAGCAGCGGCGCGGCGGCGGTAGCAGCCACGCGGTGGCGACGGGCGGCGGCCTCACTACACGGCTGCTGTGTCGATGTGTTGCCCGATAGCCCCCGCTCCAAGCACCGGACCATTTATTCATGGTGCAATAAATTCAAATTACCGGATTAACAATAGTACGGATACCATCTCCCGATCCGATATTTGCCTACCGATACTAAAGACATACGCTACCTTTTGCTCCCGACGTTATAAACATCTATGCACTTCTGCAATTAGTTATAATTGGAAAATAAGCAACATTCAACGATAATGTACAAGTACAATATAAAATGGTGGAAATTCTTTAGTTTAACGGCGGGCAGTTAAATTCTAACGACGCGGATGGAGTAGGTAATAATCTAGATACTATTTATAATGGAGTTATAAATTAACACACGCTCGTATAAAACGACCAATGTGAAGGGGGTCTAATTTTAATAAGCACGATTTACACAAAAACATTGCTATCAATAAACGTCGCGGCGGTAAGAGCTTGTCGTAAGCACATGAGTGTTGTAGCGCTCGAGGTGGATATAGCGCAATGAAATCCTACACCGCGACGAATCGAACGCTGTCCTGTCGCCTTTGAAATTTCTGCAATATTTCGCCCTTTTCACGCAGATATACTCGGCCCGTGTCTAAACCGCCGGACATGAAACACAATATCGCCGAGTGAACTCCATAATTTATACGCACCGCATAGCTCCAGCGCTGTGCAGATTATTACAATACGTGTTACATTAAATTATCCTACGTAGCCATTCGATACTATCATTAAATACTGCATCATCTGTACAGGAGTAGCGTGGTAGTACGGATCACATGGAGATTGGAGGTACCGTTTTGGTAACGCACTAATCCGAGAGCGCATTCCTTGGGCTCGTCGTGTCACGGCTGTTTACCTAAATAGATTTAAATGAATGCATGCGATTACTGCGCTCCGCTCACTGCGCCGGCGCATCTGCGTACATCAGGAGCACCAGAAAGCTGTAACAGGTTTGATGTGGTGCTACGTTTTAATTGGAGTCGGTCGACAGCGATTGACGTGACACCCATAAACAGCGCGTTCTAAACGCGATCAAAATAACTCTGTAACGTTATTTTATGTATTTAATTGCGGTGCTTAGCATGTTACAGTGTTTACAGTTTCATTGGTTGCATTGTTAAACGGAAAGCTAACTTCCAGATTGATGGTCGGTTTTGAAATCGCTGCATATTTACACCGAGAAAACATATTTACTGGTGGAGGTGATTTGACTATTCAGTTTTAAATAATAACCAAGTCTCAGATAACAGCGTTGATTGAAGGCACGGTTTATAAATAAATATACGTATATATTAATATCTATGGAGCACTAGAAATTGTTAAAACACGCTGAGTAAAGTCACGTAGCGTTTAAACGCCGCGTTGTAACCGCCAGTGTGCGCGGGCCGCGAGCCGCTTTGGCCGCAGAGCTAATCAATCTAGCGGACATGGTCGCATTGTGTTGCGACAGGCGCGCGACGCTGCTGCCCGCTGCAGCCATCCATCAAGCAACGTCCGCTGCACGCGATACAGACCTACACTACACCCAAACACTAACAGATTCACCTCGCTACATTCCAATAAAATCTAACCAGATATAATCATTCTTGCTTTAATTAAACGCGAAATATACCATACTTCTTGCCTCCTTCATAAATTAGTATAATTTATCACAAAAACATGGAAAATGATACATCATGGACACGGCACCGCGTTACTTGTGAGAAATGTATATTTTGTTGATCAAGAACAAATTAAAGTATCATATTTTATTGCTGCCAACACTTCTATTAAAACAGCTCATTAATAACGAGAATATAATAAAGTAGTTTTCCCCAAAGATATTTTAGATTACGTATTATAGCATAGACAAAATAACATTAAATACATTTTGTAGAGACGATACAATTTAGTGAGCATATCCAATGCTGAAACATTGTTGCAATCAAAATTACGAGGTGATTATTACCTAAAAATACTCAAACGACCACAACACTTGGCTCTGATCCAACAACAAGTAGTAGTTCTGCATACAACGTGATTGTTTTCACGTGTTTCTCCGACTCACTCGCCTGATGTCTCACCACTGGTTTATTAGGTACTTTACAAATAATTTGTCCACTGCCACATAGTAAACACATTTTTTAAAATGAACGCCAACGAATTTGAAATGAAAAATAAACACACATTTCCTTGCCACTTTTTCAAGTGCACAGGTACTTACAATTTAAAATAATCCATAACCAATCATAAATAAAATTATCGAATAACCTGAAGATTAAGTTAGACCTCAGCAATAATCAGAAATGACATGTAATAAATTATTGTCCAATTCGAAATCCAATTTTCTATTAACGACTGTGTCATAAAACACTAATTTTAATCAAAACTTTTTATTGTTTCTGTAATTTATTCAACGAAAGTATATGTATATTTTTTACACCACACTAAATCGGGGACCTGTTAACGCATCCTAATAACCAAATTAAATACCAAATGTCACCGCCCACTCATTACTTAAAAAGGTCAAAGAAGGAACATTTCTCATAAAAGCAGACATTAGACTTTCCTGAAATTTCCATGTACCACCTACATTTCTTGGATGAAGTAAATTATATCGGCGAGACTATAGAAAACCGAAAGTTAGATAAGTACACAAATATTCTTTTACAAAATAATCTTACCAAGAAAATCTTACAGTTATCTGGTTGCGGGAACTTAAGATTTTCTTGGTAAGATTGCAGATGGAAAAAATTACTCGCGTTCTTTCCAAACAGTTAACGATGGACCAAGAAAATTCAGTTACTTTGACCTCATAAGTTTTTGGCTTTGAGCATTTAACAGAGCTTTCACACTTTCAGAGCAAACCCTAATGAACTGCTTACGCGGCATGCCGTGACAAACTGACCAGACGTAGGTCACAAATCTGTTGTGACTAATTACACACACATGTCACTATAGTGCGTGATAGCCTCGCATAAAACAACTATCCTGCTAATGATGTTTTATGACAAAGCCAAACCGTGGGTGAGCGTTGAAACATAAGATGACGACGGCCAGTTCACGTAAACTTTTACTATTTTTGTTAATTGTTAGGTACCTTTGTTCATCCACGTGGGATATGTGATGCTTGTTTATCTTCGGCCATTCTATTTTGCCACTTGCTTGGTACTGTTGACGTCACGCTGAATATTATAGGTAAGTAATTAGTAAATATTCCATCATTATCCTTGATTCATTTGTGGATTCTTATTTTGGAAATCGGATATTTGCAGACAAGACAAGCGTTATTAGCACGGCATACCTACTATTATGATAAATAATTTATTTCTATTGCATCAATAATATCTAATTGTATCTACCTAAGAGGAAGGTAGTTTACATCGCCGGGAAAAAACCTCCCAAGAAAAGACCTTTTTTCAGTATCAGCAGTAGTGGAAAATGTTTATATTTAGTCGAACTTAGACCTCCATCATCGACTCTATGGACTATGTAGTCGTCTACCACGTTGAATTCATTATAAGAATAATTGAAGACAATCATAATTATTTGCTCATTTTAAATTTGATCAATTCTACGAGTATTCATCAGAACAGTGTTTATGTATCTGTAGTTTGCATGCTGCATGCGTGTTTTTACGTGACGTCGGGATATTCAGCCGGTGGTCGATGCTGCGAGCGATTTATGCATCGGCCACGATAATGGCCGTATTAATGGAAATTGACACCGTGGCCGGCTCTCGCGCTCGTGGGAGACCGCACCATCGCCGCTTAAGGAAATATAATATTAACGCACCAATCATGATATAATAATCTCGTCCTCACACGTTGAAACGACCTGTCTTTGCGCCCATCACTGCCTTAAGTGACAATAAGTAATTCGTTGACGGCATCGGCTTTCGATTAACCCTTTTATAATTTAAAAGGTGGGTCCATCATCATCTTTTACTGCTTTCGTAAATGTATTACCGGGGCTCTATTACAGAATTATAAATAACAAAATTCAAAGAAAACGAAAAGAATTTTTGAAATAGATATCTAATAATATCTGAACTATAATGTTTCTTGGAAACTACAAAGATACGTCAGTACGCTGCTTCGGAAAATTTCAACGTATACAAAGGCTTTATGCGAAGCTATGTTCGGTCGTCTTGCAACTTGGAAGCACGCGCTCACAGGAAAAAGTTTTACGGGAGACGGAATGCCAATGTATAACATATTCATAATTGGTGCTTATAAATCTGGCGACGGAAGCCGAGGAAATGAAGGTACATATGTACTTTTGCCGCAGCAGAATAAATACAAAATCGATATTGAGAAGGATGATACGTTTGTAGGTAGAGATTTCTGATTTTGTTTGGTTCAAGTGATCTCGTTTCGTTGGTAACACATAACTTACTACCTATGCTGGCCCTGTCTGTTGTTATTTCTATTATGGGGATCATTACAGCGGTATGAGTTACGGCACCGTCTACGGACGAATAGCCCGACTGTCTCCCTTGCATTATTTATTGGCATATAATGGCTTCTAATGGGAGGCTATTGAATCTGCCACCTGCATGTGTTTTATTTTTCGCGGCCGGCGCAGGGCGGACCTCAGCCTTCGTCTCGACTCAACGCATGTGAATATTCATAACACAAGGAACGTTTCGTCCGGTGATTTAATTGATACCCGGCCTGCATCGCACACAACTGCACCTATGGACAAAACGTAATTGCTCGTTAAGCCTCGATTCTCGATTGTTTCTTGATTATAATAAAAATAAAAAGTAATCGTGAACGTTCTGTATGGATTAAAATTTAAAAGATACCTGATGAGCGATTTGTATACGCAGTTCATTTTCTTTCTTTCGTATTGAAGTTATAGGATCGAATAAAAATGTAACATTCTTTAGGTAGGTACATATCAAACAAGGCTGATGATGATATCGTCAGACGTAAGCAACAAATAAATACATATTCGAATTTATTTAGACCTTTCGCCGATAACACGCAGTATTCAGGTTCTTTTATTTGCAAAACACGACGGACGCAAGTGCAATTTATTGATACGGTGTTCGATAACCAGTAGGTGCGTCCCACGCGGCACAGGCGCGCGCGGCGGCGCGGGCGCAGCGGCCGCAGAACACAATGATCGCGAGCGCGCTCAACCACATTTACAAGTATTGCGCCCCTCGGAAGGAAATAGTGAAGCGGGCCCATGCTAAATACACTCCATAAATATGGACGGTTATGGTGTCGTAAAAACAAAGTCAAGCTGCGCGAACAGCCTCCGAGGCTATAAAGAACAAGCGTCATCGCACCTCAACATACTTAAACGAATTCATTTATTACGTATGAATATTCTTGGCCAGTTCCACACTGCATTAACTATAATTATTTTATAAGACTTTATGGTAAAAATTTGAATACGATTATGTATAACTACATTAACTACAACTCTTGTAAAAACGACTTCCAAAACTATGCTGCATGGTCAGGTGAATTCCAACTGTGACTTAAATTAGACATTTTGCATTAATGTAAATATTTTGAAATAAACGTTAAATAAAAAAATGGAATTCCATATAAAACAACACAAATTAACTGTATTCGGTAAATCATAAGGATACATAAGTAGCTAAAATTATTTCTTCTGTAGTTTATCCCTATATCGTCCAATCACACAAAAACATTAACTTTGAATCATAATAAATATAATTTATTGTCTAAATACAAATCAATTCCCCTGATTCGTCAGAATAAATACAACCAGTTATTTACCAATTTAAATAATATATTTAACCAAAACAAACAGCTATAAGCTATCTATAATCATTTTACATATTATTAGTTTAGAAAAGTAATCAAACTGTGGGAACATTTGTATTTAAAAGTTTATGGACTTGAAGACGAAAGAATATATTCATTTCATGTCCATAATAAAATTATAAGTTATTATATGTAAGTAAGTTTTTATTTAATTCTCTTTATTAAAACTGAATAAATTGCACTTGTATTAGTTTTAAGACTATCAGTTTTGAATTGGTAATAGGGGAAAAATGTATGGGCCCTCTAATGTCACCCAGGGAATGTTTATAAGTGCCATCACCTACGGAGAGGCAACACATTTAGTGACACCTCAAAATAACATTAACATTTTAGTTTACAGTGCGGGGCAACATTAATGGTAATATTACCAGTAGAGGAAATGATAATAGACCCTAAGGCGATATTATGAAATATTGTATCTTGTGGAAAATAGAAATGTGATGAAGTTGGAAAAGATTTTTCAATACACTTCCTCGAAAACAATGCAATGTATTTCACACGCGTGTGTTTTTTTCCATTTTCCCGCACGTGTGCGGGAATGAAAATTGCCACAGATAACTATGTCCAAATTGGTTCAATGCATATAGTCTGAGGTGAACGTTTTTTTTTTTTTAATTTCGGCAAAGCACTACGCGTCTTTACGGCATAAATATTTTTTGAATATTCAAATTGTGTTTATAAATAGAATATCATAATTAAACATGATTATTAAAAACTAATAGTTACTTCTAAAAACAAATTAACATTTATTTGTGTTTCTGAATTCAAAAAAATAAAATAAATCTATTTTTTTTATTAGGCTGTTTAACGGCTGCATACCTTTGCCTCTCCTTCAACCTGGCGAAAGCAGAGCGCGAAAAAAAAAAGAAAATTAAAATCATAGTTTCTTAGTTCGTGACAAAAATATTTTTCGTTATTTTATTTTATTTCTTCAAAAGTGTATTGAAAAACGTGGTTTGATACACGTGGACATATGTTATTGCAGTTCTCGGCTCAAAAACACCCTCGCCTGCGGCTCGGGATAATTCCCCCTCGAATGCAATAACAAACTTTCTCCACTTGTATCAAAATGAACTATTCTAAGATATCATACCGGGCGAAGCTTGCGACCCAGATTATCACAGACCATTGTTTTTCTTCAATTATTGGTGCAATTTACACCAGAAAATAGGTCTTGTTTCCACTGAAATGTAAAACCGCACTAATGCAGAATACATTTTGATACAAGTGGAGAAAGTTTGTTATTGCAATCGAGGCGGAATTATAACACCCGAGCCGTAGGCGAGGGTGTTTTTGAGCCGAGAATTGCAATAACAAATGTCCACGTGTATCAAACGACGTTTTTCAATACACCTTTGAAGAAATAAAATAAAATAACGAACAATATTTTTGTCACGAACTATGAAACTATGATTTAAATTTTCTTTTTTTTTCGCGCTTTGGTCTCGCCAGGTTGAAAGAGAGGCAATGGTATGAAGCCGTTAAACAGCCTAATATAAAAAATAGTTTTTTTTTTTTTTTAATTCAGAACACAAATAAATGTTAATCTAAATATATAAAAGAAGAAACTGACTGACTGACTGACTGATTGACTGACTGACTGACTGACTGACTGACTCATCTATCAACGCACAGCCCAAACCGCTGGGTCTACAGATTCCAAATTTGGCAAGTAGGTTCCTTATGTGGTCTAGGGGTGCACTAAGAAAGGATTTTTCAAAATTCACCCCCTAAGGGGGTTAAACGGGGTTCCAAAGTTTGTATAGGGAAACAAGATTAGTTAGACTATTTTATTCGAAACTTCATAGGAGTGCTCCTATTGATAAATGAGTAGAAACGGGTTTCAGGTTTTTTTAGAATTTAACCCCTAAGAGGGAGAAATGGGGTGGCAAAGTATAAAAATCAATGCACAGCCCAAACCGCTGAGTCTAGAGATTCCAAATTTGGCAAGTAGGTTCCTTATGTAGTCTAGGGATGCACTAAGAAAGGATTTTTCAAAATTCAACCCCTAAGGGGGTTAAACGGGGCTCCAAAGTTTGTATGGGTAAAACAAGATTAGTTAGACTATTTTATTCGAAACTTCACAGGAGTGCTTCTATTGATAAATGAGTAGAAACGGGTTTCAGGTTTTTTCAGAATTCAACCCCTAAGAGGGGGAAATGGGGTGGCAAAGTATAAAAATCAATGCACAGCCCAAACCGCTGAGTCTAGAGATTCCAAATTTGGGACAAAGGTTCTTTATGAGGTTTAGGGGTGCATTAAGAAAGGATTCTTCAAAATTCACCCCCTTAGGGGTTGGAACGGGAGTCCAAAGATTACATGGGGAAATAAGATTAGTTAAGACTACTTTCTTCGAAACTTAACAGGAGTACTCCTATCGATAAATGAGTTAACGTTTGTGTTTCAGGTTTTTTCAGGATTCAACCCCTAAAGGGGGAAATGGGGTAACAAAGCCTAAAATTCAGAATAGGTATTGTTTGTATGGTGAATTGGGTTGGGTGTATTACAAAAACAACGATTTTAAAATTTAATGTGGCGGCCCTAAAATAACATCATTCCCTGTTGGGGTGCGATGGGGTTGAAATGTCTAAAAATCAATATGGGTGTCGATACCGAGATTATCAGGGGTGCTGATTACGAAAATGGCATTTATTTTGAAATCTAGAAGATGGCGGATTCGACTTCTATACAGGGTTATTGTTGATTTATTGTGATGATTGTGATTACGACGATGATGATTGTGATAATGATTGTGATGATGATGATATTTATTACAATGATAATGATTGTTTTACGATGTTGATGATTGTGATAACGATGATGGTGATTGTGGTAGTGATTTTGATGGTGATTGTGGTAGTGATTTTGATGGTGATTGTGATGGTGATTGTGATAGTGACGGTGATTGTGATGGTGATAGCGATGGTGATGGTGATTGTGATTGTGACAGTGACGGTGATAATGATGTAGATGATTGTGATTACGATGATAATGATTGTGATAACGAGGATAGTGATTGTGAGAGTGATTGTGATGGTGATGGTGATTGTGTTAGTGAAGGTCATTGTGATAGTGACGGTGTTTGTGATAGTGATAGCGATGGTGATGGTGATTTTGATTGTGACAGCGACGGTGATAATGTTGAAGATGATTGTGATTACGATGATAATGATTGTGATAACGAGGATAGTGATTGCGAGACTGATTGCGATTGTGATTGTGATTGTTTTAACTTGATTTTGTGATAGTGACGGCGATTGTGATCATGATGATTGTGATTGAGATGATAATGATTGTTATTACGATGATAATGATTGTGATTACGACGATAATGATTGTGATAACGATGATGGTGATTGTGATAGTGATTTTGATGGTGATTGTGATGGTGATGGTGATTGTGATAGTGACGGTGATTGTGATGGTGATGGTAATTGTGATTGTGACAGAGATGGTGATTGTGATAATGACGAAGATGATTGTGATTACGATGATAATGATTGTGATAACGAGGATAGTGATTGTGAATGTGATGGTGAGTGTGATTGTGTTAGTGATGGTGATTGTGATAGTGATGGTGATTGTGATAATGATTGTGGTTGTGATAGTGATGGCGATTGTGATCATGGTGATTGTGATTAAGATGATAATGGTTGTGATTACGATGATAATGATTGCGATAATGATAGAAGTGATTGTGATAGTGATTGTGATAGTGATAGTGATAGTGATTGTGATAGTGATAGTGATTGTGATTGTGATTGTGATTGTGATAGTGATAGTGATTGTGATAGTGATTGTGATAGTGATAGTGATTGTGATAGTGATTGTGTGATAGTGATTGTGATAGTGATTGTGATTGTGATAGTGATAGTGATTGTGATAGTGATAGTGATTGTGATAGTGATAGTGATAGTGATTGTGATTGTGATTGTGATTGTGATAGTGATAGTGATTGTGATAGTGATTGTGATAGTGATTGTGATAGTGATAGTGATTGTGATAGTGATTGTGATAGTGATTGTGATAGTGATTGTGATTGTGATAGTGATAGTGATTGTGATTGTGATAGTGATAGTGATTGTGATTGTGATAGTGATAGTGATAGTGATAGTGATAGTGATAGTGATAGTGATAGTGATAGTGATTGTGATAGTGATTGTGATAGTGATAGTGATAGTGATTGTGATAGTGATAGTGATTGTAGTGATAGTGATAGTGATAGTGATTGTGATAGTGATTGTGATAGTGATAGTGATTGTGATAGTGATAGTGATTGTGATAGTGATTGTGATAGTGATAGTGATAGTGATTGTGATAGTGATAGTGATTGTGATAGTGATTGTGATAGTGATAGTGATTGTGATAGTGATAGTGATAGTGATAGTGATTGTGATAGTGATTGTGATAGTGATAGTGATTGTGATAGTGATAGTGATAGTGATAGTGATTGTGATAGTGATTGTGATAGTGATAGTGATTGTGATTGTGATTGTGATTGTGATAGTGATAGTGATAGTGATTGTGATAGTGATAGTGATTGTGATAGTGATTGTGGTAGTGATTGTGATAGTGATTGTGATAGTGATTGTGATAGTGATTGTGATAGTGATTGTGATAGTGATTGTGATAGTGATTGTGATAGTGATTGTGATAGTGATTGTGATAGTGATTGTGATAGTGATTGTGATAGTGATTGTGATTGTGATAGTGATTGTGATAGTGATTGTGATAGTGATTGTGATAGTGATTGTGATAGTGATTGTGATAGTGATTGTGATAGTGATTGTGATTGTGATAGTGATTGTGATAGTGATTGTGATAGTGATAGTGATAGTGATAGTGATAGTGATAGTGATTGTGATAGTGATAGTGATTGTGATTGTGATAATGATTGTGGTTGTGATAGTGATGGCGATTGTGATCATGGTGATTGTGATTAAGATGATAATGGTTGTGATTACGATGATAATGATTGCGATAATGATGGAAGTGATTGTGATAGTGATTTTGGTAGTGAATGTGATAGTGATAGTGATAGTGATTGTGATAGTGATAGTGATAGTGATTGTGATTGTGATTGTGATTGTGATTGTGATTGTGATAGTGATAGTGATAGTGATTGTGATTGTGATAGTGATTGTGATAGTGATTGTGATAGTGGTTGTGATAGTGATTGTGATTGTGATAGTGATAGTGATTGTGATTGTGATTGTGATTTGTGGTAGTGATTGTGGTAGTGATTGTGATAGTGATTTTGGTAGTGAATGTGATAGTGATTGTGATAGTGGTTGTGATTGTGATAGTGATTGTGATTGTGATAGTGATTGTGATTGTGATAGTGATTGTGATAGTGATAGTGATTGTGATAGTGATTGTGATAGTGATTGTGACAGTGATGGCCATTGTGATTGTGATTGTGATAATGATGGTGGTTGTGATGGTGATTTTGATGATAATAATAAATTGTGATGATTATGAAATTTGGCACATATATAGTTTGTAACCTGGATTAACATGTAGGACACTATTTATCCCTTTATTATGATTCAGTGGGACAGTTACCGACCTTCACGCGGGCGAAGCCGCGGGCAACAGCTAGTCTAAATATATAAAAGAAGAAACTGACTGACTGATTGACTGACTGACTGACTGACTGACTCATCTATCAACGCACAGCCCAAACCGCTGGGTGTACAGATACCAAATTTGGCAAGTAGGTTCCTTATGTGGTCTAGGGGTGCACTAAGAAATGATTTTTCAAAATTCACCCCCTAAGGGGATTAAACGGGGCTTCAAAGTTTGTATGGGGAAATAAGATTAGTTAGACTATTTTATTCGAAACTTCACAAGAGTGCTCCTATTGATAAATGAGTAGAAACGGGTTTCAGGTTTTTTCAGAATTCAACCCCTAAGATGCCGAAATGGGGTGGCAAAGTATAAAAATCAATGCACAGCCCAAACCGCTGAGCCTAGAGATTCCAAATTTGGCACATAGCTTCTTTATGGGGTTTAGGGGTGCGTTAAGAAACGATTTTTCAAAATTCACCCCCTAAGGGGTTGAAACGGGGATCCAAAAATAAATAAAATTTAGACTACTTTATTCGAAACTTACCAGGAGTATCGTATCGTATCGTATAAATGAGTTAACATTTGTGTTTCAGGTTTTTTCAGAATTCAACCCCTAAAGGGGAAAATGGGGTAACAAAGCCTGAAATTCAACATAGGTATTGTTTGTATGGAGAATTGGGTTGGGTATATTACAAAAACAACGATTTTAAGATTTAATGTGGCGGACCTGAAATACCATCATTCCCTGTTGGGGTGCGATGGGGTTGAAATGTCTAAAAATCAATATGGGTGTCGATACCGAGATTATCGGGGGTGCTGATTACGAAAATTGCATTTATTTTGAGATCCAGAAGATGGCGGATTCGACTTCTATACAGGGTTATTGTCGATTTATTGTGATGATTGTGATAACGATGATGATGATTGTGATAATGATGATGATGATTGCGATGGTGATTTTGATTACGATGATAATGATTGTAATTACGATGATAAAGATTGTGATAATGATGATTGTGATAACGATGATAATGATTGTGATTACTATGATAATAACTTTGATAACGATGATGGCGATTGTGATAGTGATTGTGACAGTGATGGTGATTGTGATAGTGACGGTGATTGTAATGGTGATAGCGATGGTTGTGATAACAGGGATGGAGATTGTGATGATGATGATTATGATTCAGATGATAATGATTGTGATCACGATGATAATGATTGTGAATGTGATAATGATGATGGTGATCGTGATAGTGATTGTGATGGTGATGGTGATTGTGATAGTGATTGTGATAGTGACGGCGATTGTGATGGTGATAGCGATGGTAAAGGTGATTGTGATTGTGAATAGTGATGGTGATTGTGATAATGATGAAGATGATTGTGATTACGATAACAATGATTGTGATAACGAAGTAAGTGATTGTGATAGTGATTGTGATTGTGTTTGTGATTGTAATGGTGATTGTGATTGTGATAGTGATGGTGATTGTGATGGTGATTGTGCTGGTGACTGTGATGGTGATTGTGATGGTGATTGTGATGGTGATGGTGATTGTGATTTTGATGGTGATTGTGATGGTGATTGTGATGGTGATTGTGATGGTAATTGTGATGGTGATTGTGATGGTGATTGTGATAATGATGAAGATGATTGTGATTACGATAACAATGACTGTGATAACGAGGTAAGTGATTGTGATAGTGATTGCGATGGTGATTGTGATGGTGATGGTGATTGGGATTGTGATTGTAATGGTGATTGTGATTGTGATTGTGATAGCGATGGTGATTGTGATTGTGATAGTGATGGTGATTGTGATGGTGATTAAATGGTGATTGTGATGGTGATTGTGATAATGATTGTGATTACGATAATAATGGTTGTGATAACGATGATGATGAAAAATCACTATCACCATAGTGATTTTGAAGGTAATTGTGATGGTGATGGTGATTGTGATATTGACGGTGATTGTGATGGTGATTGAGATGGTGATTGTGATAATGATTGTGATAATGATGGTGGTTGTAATAGTGATGGTGATTGAGATAATGATGGTGACTGTGATAGTGATGGTGATTGTGATGATAATAATAAATTGTGATGATTATAAAATTTGGCACATAGATAGTTTATAACTTGGATTAACATGTAGGACACTATTTATCCCTTTAGTATGATTCAGTGGGACAGTTACCAACATGCACGCGGGCGAAGCCGCGGGCAACAGCTAGTATTATATAAGAAAACATCAGCTATATACCAATAACCCATGTTTGCAAAGAAATAAATGATTTGATTTTGATGTTTTTGAGGAAATACTAGGTACCTACATTAATTATTTGTAAAGCAACAAAAGCATGTTAACAGCACTCGCTTTTACTGTACGAATTTTTAAGATTTTCACACGATTTGTTTACTATAAGTAGTGTTGCCCAAAATCGGTATTGGTCTTGCAGTCGTGGTCTTGTTCTTGCATTTTCGCAAGACCAAGACCGACTTATTGTAGCAAGACCAAGACCAAAACTAAGCCTGCAAGACTGTTGCGTCTCGCAGTTATGTCAAACTGAGATTTGGGCGTTATTTGCTTTCAATCCCGATTTTGATAGACGTTCCCTAGTATCAAAACCGTATCGTCATAACACTAAAAGGTATTGTATTGATTATTATTATACATATATTTCGACTATTTATTTAAGAAGGTAGCGTGTTACTTACAATACAAATATGTTCCCATGTGATAAAAATGTACCTAGCATAACTTTCTAGCAAAGTTCTTTTCATACCTTGTAGGTAAAAACTAACAGCGAGTCGAGTAGGTCTAGTACTAGTAGCAGTTTTTAAGCCAGCCGATGTTATGATACAGACGCCAGCCATCTGCCAAATTTCTTTAACAGATTTTCAATTTTATCGCTAAAGCATTAAGGTTCATGGTTGATTGGGAAAATTTGACGTTC
Organism: Xestia xanthographa; assembly: GCA_905147715.2. Classification (NCBI taxonomy): domain Eukaryota; kingdom Metazoa; phylum Arthropoda; class Insecta; order Lepidoptera; family Noctuidae; genus Xestia; species Xestia xanthographa. Next base: position 14,403,471 of record LR990659.1, on the reverse strand, counting down.
CGCGAATAAACCGTTGGTCGGTCGGTGTATATGTCAAGTTAATTTTATTAATTTGGTGGTTCACTATGCGTATGTCAATTTAAGCTCAACATGTACCTACTCTGTTACGTTGTTCTAAGATCTAAACTAACATGTTTATTATATAGCAATAGGCTAATAGGTATTTGAAAGTAGTCTAGTCTAAGTAGTAGAGTCTCGCTAGACTTGCGAGTCTCTTGCTGCAAGACCAAGACCAAGACCAAGACTGAGAGCGCAATACCAAGACCAAGACCAAGACCAGGTGTATTGACGCAAGACCAAGACCAAGACTGGCTAAGGTCTCGTCTTGGTCTTGCATTTGGGCAACACTAACTATAGGTACCAAATGAATGATTTTTGAGTTTGTTCGATTAACATAGTCTTTAAACTAAACTGCAAGATCAATATTACTTACTTCCAAGAGCGTTTTGAATTCGGAATATCTAAGCAACAAAACACACGAGAATTAGCATAGTCACACTTCCGAATACATTCATCATTTGCTTCCAATTATTTTACATCGATACTACAACAGCTTGAAGCAAAACATCGATTATTTTCAGGTTGAATGGGCAACCCTGTAGCAAGTAATGGTCAGTGGTGAGAGCGGCATGCGGCATGCGGCATTGCGTCTCCTCGGGCGCAATTATAACACACCCGCGGGCGAAGGTTTGTTACGCGCGGACTCCACTGGCGCCAACACACCCAGCGATCTGACCTATGACTTCAACGTACTGTATGGTGCGAATCTTATGATTATAACTGCTATATACAGACTCGTTTTATTTACGTAGGATTTAGTGCACGAATAAAGTAAGTTCACTGCCGTATGGTGCGCGATAATTTGATTAGTGCTCTACTTGGAATACATAGACGATCTTTTTGTCTTGGTACGTACTACCCGATGGCTGATGGAGCTGAAAAGTTCTGGAGTGGCGACCGCGTACCGGAAAACGTTGCATTGGAAGGCCACTAGGTGGACCGATGACCTGGTGAAGGTTGCGGGGATACGCTGGATGCGAGTCGCCCGGGACCGGTCAAAATGGCGACACTTGGGGGAGGCCTATGTACAGTACAGTGGACGTGTTTCAGCTGAAATGATGATGATGATGATGATGACATACTAGCAGGAATAGTAACAAAAGCTTTTTCAGTGTTATGGTGAAAAAAAAACAACTTCTCAATTATTTTATCTGCGGTACCCGACTTGCTTCATTTGAAATACATCGTATAAAGTAGATAAACGTAGAGAACTACAAATTAAAATTACATAAAAACTGATCAAACTCCGATAAAGCCTATCATCATCTTAGCCGCGTTTAAAATTCACTCCTACATTGAGCATTGTAAATGAATATTACTAAAGTGTAAGTCGCTTAATGCTCCACCATCTACAGAAGGAAGCGAGTTTTAATTATAATTTATCGTTTGGGAGGCTTTCTGTTTACAAAAGTCGATGTGACTATTATAAAATGTTATTACAAAACGTTAAATTGTTTCCATCAAAGTGATGTCCACAAATTCCTATTTGATAATAATTTTAAAACGTGTATTAGTTAAATTAAATCTTGTCGATAAATGAAAGAAGCGTTCCGTTGATGGGTTGTTAACCAGCCGTCGTTATTACATCATAAACTCCAATTTCGGACTAATTGAAAAAAGAAAAGCGGAACCCAGTCACAAATTACCGACACTATATCAAGTGTTAAACGGCACTTATCGACGCCGAAACGGCGAGAGATCATTGACGATGAAAAATACACAATTTGAGGCAATAAATCAATGTCAACAACTCACCCGTTCAGTAGCGCTCCTCTCAATGTTTTATTTTATTATTTATTGCTCGTAACGTAATTTCTGTAAGAGGAAGCGTTTAATTACACGCCGATTACCCGGTTAAACGCAGCTTGGATATCTGCCTAACTAATTTCAGTGAATTGCCCCACAAACTGCTGGAGCACCTCGAGTCACAAATTAGAAAGTTTGAATAAATATTTGAAGATACTGTTACTTGATAGAGTTTAATTATAGCGTCGAACACATATTGTGGTGTTATTCGTAGGCATGTAGCCGGCAGCAGGCTCCGCACGCGTCTCTTTGCTATTTGTATTCAATACGAATACTCTAATACGGTGCGCGATCTATCGACAGCGAGGCAATTTATCTTGCCCAAGAATCGAACCCCAACCTTGCATTGCAAGTGCCGCACCGTATTTCCTGTTACCTTGCATGACACCAAATTGCTTCTACAAACGGTAGGGAATGTAGATTGTTCTATTATTGTTTTGTTCCAAGGATTTGCACTGCATGTGTTTGTACTGAGAATGGATGAACCGAGCGCATACCCTTTAATAGGTGCAAAAAGGAATTATTAGAGACACTATGCTCTGTTCAGATTTCACTGCGCCTTTATTAAGAAACTGAAGTCTGTCTGTGTTCTGAATAATTAATGTTAATTTATAGCTAATGTTTACTGCGTCCTGCACTTCTGATCTTTGAAATGACTAACATCCTCTGAAATTGGAAACTTGAATCTATTAAACGAGGTTGCACCGAAACAGACAAGTTGTCTCGACCAATTTCGTGATCTCCATAAATAAAGTCTAGAAATAGTTTTAAAAGGAGGTGCTTCAAGACGAACAACACATTCTACACAACCTATTTTATGGGTAGGGATGAGATTGGATAGGTCATCCTGGTTAATAGGTTGGAAATAGGATACGATAACGTTTAGAGTAATTGCTCTGAGGTTAGGTTGGGCCAAAAGATAGCGACAGTTCGCAATGTTTATAAACGCACTCTATTATACCAGGTGTATTTAGATCCTGGTGGACACATAAAATACACGCTATTGCTTCAATAATTAAAATAAATAGCACATAATATACAGTATTAAGGCATGGCATTGAAACTGTCTTTGTCAAAACTTTACGAATGCGGGAGCCAGCTGCTAAGTTCTTTGAAGACTAACTAACGGAAGCGATCACAAAATGTTTTGAATAAGTACAGCAAGTAAAAATATTTTTTTATATTAATAAATAAAATAAATATTGCTGGACATTACGCACAGCGCCACCTAGTGCCACACTAAGCAACGAGGCTTGTATCGTGGACACCAGATAGTTGATATACTAATAGTTTTTCTTTGTAAACACATACTTATCATACATATAAACATCCATGACTCGGAAACAAATAGCCATGCTCATCACACAAACATTTGCTCCGACCGGGATTCGAACCCGGGACCCTAAGAACGTAATGCAGCCTCACTACCGCTGCGCCATTCGGGTCGTCAATAGGTCACGCAAAAAAAAATTTTAACGACCGTATGTTTAACCTATGTTTTAAATACTATTTTAATACAAGTTCAATTTTGGTTTACCATATATACTACCTCAGATTAGCAACTCTATTTGTGGTGGTTCAAACTTCGTTTGTAATGCTGTTAGAATAAAATTCTAATCAGCTTGCACTACAAGCGGTTGTTACGTCAGTCACTGCGGCCGAATAGTGCGAAATGAGTGGTTTTTATTCTTCATAAAATCAAATTTTCGTCTTTTGGAAAAAACAAATTTAAAACCTGCTTTATAGTTAGTTCAGTTAGTATGCAAAGTTTCATGATCTAATTTGAAGTCCTTTTTGAATACCAGCGGTTTATTGTTCGATTTGGAGGTAACTTTGGGATTTTTTTCTATCGAGAAAATTTTATGAAATCGTGTTTTCGCCAAACATAAGACCTAACATTAATCCTTATCTTTACCATATATATTTATTTTAAAATTAATGCTGCAGTATTTTAGGCGTAACGGAGGATCATGCTAAGCCATTTGAGGTAGTATAGGCCCACAACTTTTCCTATCGTGCCAACCCTAAATCGGGAAAAATAAATCGATTTCCCCAAACATCCGCATTCACGTAAATCGTCAAATATAGGGAAAGCTATTTTTATTGCGATTTCAAGGTTCTACTTTACATGGAAATTATACCTACACGAAACGAAGGAAATTATCATAAATAAAAATTGAAATAAAGTTATATATTCAGACAGCTTAGCCCTTACAGTGTACGATGTCAATAGTTATGTTTATTAAGGGCCTATACCCCCTTAAATGGTGTAGCATGATCCTCCGTTACGCCTAAAATACTGCAGCATTAATTTTGAAATAAATATATGGTAAAGTTGAGGATTAATGCTAAGTTTAAAACAGGATTTCATTAACTTTTCTCGATAGTAAAAAAATCCAAAGTTACCTCCAAATCGAACAATAAACCGCTGGTATTCAAAAAGTACTTCAAATTAGATCATGAAACTTTGCATACTAACTGAACTAACTATAAAGCAGGTCTTATGTGTTTTATTTTTTAGTCCAATCAACAGACTTTTTGTAGGATCGCAAAAATCCACTCATTTCGCATTATTCGGCCGCAGTGACTGACGTAACAACCGCAGTAGTAGTAGTGCAAGCTGATTAGAACTTTATTCTAACAGTATTTCAAACGAAGTTTGAACCACCACAATAGAGTTACTAATTTTAGGGTTAGAAGGGCCTTAAGCCTTATGCATGACATGTAGCTTGACAAACCTACCAATTATAGGCCCTTCCAGCCTTTCCGCAAATACCTTCAAAATGTCATTCTATTATATTTAAACATTATGCTTCATGAAACATGAAATACTTTCCAACCCTATTTAAAAATTCTTATCTTGGAATACGGAACTAACTTTACCCAGGTCTAAAGCTCTTATAAATCACAGTCACCGAGGCTATATAAAACTTGAAGCACAACATAAGAAAGCACAAAACGCGGTCATCGTGTTCAGTTGGCAGTGCGCATGGGCATGTACCCGTCACAGTAATTGATAGTCGGATTTGCGGGTACCCGCGTGAATAATCATAACCGCTGCAGTGGTTAATTACCACGGCGGGAGTACACGTAATTAAGCAACCGCATTATTCCGGCTATGTCAAATATGCGAGTTAGAACTTAGCAGCCACACGTACTACTAACTTGGGATAGGTCCTTATCTAGAGTGCCGACGATATTGTCTTGTTTTCTTGTATCGTTTGGACACTGAGTTTACATTTTCTGCAACAAATATAGACACTGTCACCCTTTTACATCCTGCTTGGCAAAAGCAGGAGCAAATTAACATCTCAATTTATTCTCTTGATTCCAGAAGTCCACTAACCACCAATCCCTTTAAATTGTAAAGTTAGTTTTAGGTCCAGTCCTTTTAAGCTGACAAGAGGTAGCCAGTTGATGTTGATTATGATGTTGTTTAGTCAAGCTTAATACAAATACTTTATGACGAATTTACATAATATTATAAATTGTACCAGAATTTACGGTTTCAATTGGTAGATAATATTTCTTTGTGTGTACAAGTTGCGTTTTGGTCTCTCTTTGTTTGTCCTCCTAAACCGATGTAATGATGGGAACCCCCCTGTCTTAGATGATGTTCCAGTCGGAATTAACGTTATTAATCTACTTTGTAAAGTGCTCACCCAGGCTTTTTATGGTATATCTGTGGTTAATGAGCATCATAAAGAGGACATTGTACGAGCACAACCGTGTTCAATCAAATACCTTACATTTAAGAGAATTGAATGTAATTCGGTGTTGAAGAAAGTTTCATCAGGTAGGCGTACTGAAGTACTACCTACTTAGAATGTAACATTTTGATAACCTTCTCTATTGTCTTAACCGCCCCCGTACTATGCCGCTGCCGCTACATCCTGTGTAAAATATATCCATTCAGGAATTAATATTAAATTACTATTTGACAACATAATACAGGCTATATAGCTGTATTATGTATAGGAAGTTTGTATAGGAAGCAATTTCGTTGAAATTATTCTCATTTCCAAATCGTGGTGGGTGTGTAGGCGGCACACAGAACTCAATAATATGACCTTAAAAGTACATGCGAACAAGACTATCGGCCCAGAGCCTAAACAACAAGCGATGGTCGGTTAATCGAGCGGTGACGCTAACTTGCGCGCGCGCCGCGTCCATATAAGTCAATCTTCCTATTCGCCCCCGCACTAACTGCTCGCGACTGACGGAACCACTAAATGACGCTGCCCGATTTTCCGACGATTGCCTTTTCGTTATGCTAATCACAAAAAAAATCATTACCGAGAGCGAAACACTGTCGGTATAATGAGCTGTTATATTTTGTGTCACACTTATTTTTTGTCCGGTTGGTAGGCAATCGTAGCAATAACAAATGATATCATATGACTATTTAGCGAGATCAAGTTAAATGCTGAGAAAACTAATTTGGGTCATTTGTGATCAATGTGTAAGATCAAATTAGCAACACGAACACTGAACGTTTAGAATGAAAATTATGTACAGGCAGGAAAATTTGTTATTTTTCTAGTTAGTACTACGCCCCTTCCCCAATTAGATTGGGACTAACATAAGGGCCAATTATAAATGTACTATATAAGACAGTGCAGACGTGATGTTACGTGTATGTCTATGTCACACTTAGATAATGGTGACTAGAGCTCGTGGCTAAATAATAACAGCCGCTTAGGTCGATCGTTAGGTTAAGCCGTGCTTGCCTAGGTTGGTCTGTGGATGGGTGACACCCATTACATACCGAGTTTCCTCCATGCCTCGGAAAGCACGTTAAGCCGTTGCTCCCGGCTGTCATTTGTAGATCTTTGACAGTCGTTAGGTAGTCAGAGGCCCAAAAAGTCTGACAACCAGTCTTACCAAGGGGTATCGTATTACCCGGTACTAACTGGGTTGTGGAGGTCACATAGGCAGTCTCTCCATGTAAAATACTGGTATTCAGCTGCATCCGGTAAAACTGGAAGCCGACCCCAACATAGTTGGGAAAAGGCTAGGTAGATGATTAGAGGTACACGGACAATTTTACGTGGTAGAGAATTTGCTAAACAATTTATTTTTCTGACCATTTTGTGTTCCTAGCTCAAAGTACCTCGAGGGACACCCTCCAAAATTTAATTAAAGCTTATACACCACTAATTTTTAATTAGTAATAAAAATTGGCGCTCTATCCCTTTGCTTATGTATTACCCGATTTCTCCCCCATTTGTGAACCGATTCTCAAAATTCTCAATTTTTTTATTTGAAAGAGTATACTCCTGAGGTGGTCCCATTTTTTGGTGAAGATCTGATGCTGATCTTCGGAGATATACAATTGAACCCTTCAAAAATAGACGGCAAATCTGTCGTGATTGCTGCAATCGCTTGGATGTTTATTGTTTATACAACATCATGACGTAACATAACGCCTGTATGCTCTGAGGGGGTACGCAGATGTGTACAATACACCCAAATTTCGACAGTATGTTTGCGGATGGATGAACAAAGATTTTATTCGCATGTCAGAAGTAAGTATTGTGAGAGGAATTTATGAATGTGTTAACCTTTACTTTGTTATTTTGTATATTTCAATCTTATGTTATCTCTTACTCTTTTTTAGTTCTAATTTTAGTTACAGTAATTGGTATAATTACAACCGTTGTAATTAAATAAATGTTAAGTTCCATTTATTGGGGATAAGCCTGTTACCATGACATGTATTGTTAATAATGTAAAATAAATTCTTGACGACTTGTTTGGGAACAACTAATAATGGAAAAATAAATAAAGAACGTTTTTGCAAAAAATAAAACCGACTTAAAAAAAAACAAAAATGTGAAAAATAACTTTAGCTTCAGAAGCCGATGACAAAAACACCAAATCAATCAAACAAATGTCAGCTTCAGAAGTCGGTGACAAAAACACTAAATCAATCAAACAAGTCACCGAAATTAAAAAAAGGCATACACACGAACATAATTATAACCTCCTCCTTTTTTGAAGTCGGTTAAAAAATCAGTAAATAATATAATAATAATAAACCATTTATTTCAGGTAACAAGACCCATGGATTCCTTACCTTACCTTACCTTAACCTAAAAATACATACTAATTACAATTTTTGTTAGTATAAGCAACTTAAAAACTATGTTAGTAGCACTTCACTCTAAACTATGACACACGAAGTGGCGGCGACGTGTTACGCTGCGCGGTGTCACGTAGCCTGCCGGAAAACCGCCGGTAGACTACACCCTTCGGCCAAAACTCTTCCTTGAGAAACTTGTCGAGATGTTGTGTCGGAACTCGCACCACAAACGACTTGAAGTTAGTGTTGTGAGGCGGCTCCAACTTCTCGACCCTCAAGGTCCAGCTGATCGTCACATTCATGTACTCTACGATCTCCTCAACCGTCGTAAAGTCCAACCTCAGTAAAGGGTACGGATCTAACCTCAGTAAAGGGTACGGATCATATTTACTTATGTAGTCAAAAAAACGAAATCCCGAAATTGTCTTCGAAAATTTGTCATAATTGGTAAACTCAACTGAATCAATCATTCATAACAATTGCTTCTAGAAAATGACCACGCGAACGCGAGAGCGAGAGAAAACGATTAATGAATACTATTATGAATGGCCTGTACAATATTAACATAAATTGAGTGACATTTTGGGATTTAAACAAACGCTAATAACTTTGCTGTTTATCAATATTATGTATTGAGAAGACCTTATTTAATAAGCCCTTTAAGGGGCTCCCCCATGCACACTAGCGCCACTTTAGTAAAAAATCAGAACTCGTTAAATACACAATTAACTTATAATCTGATTGACAAAATCAATCTTTTGGTCTTCTAAATTATTTACGTCTGCTTAACTCATTGAAACATAGCTCGAAGTCGTTACAGATACAAAATGGGAAAAAAACGGCCGTTTTTAGCAATTTTCTAACTGTAACTACAGTGAAGTGTATTTTAATGAATTAAATAGACGTCAATAATCTAGAACTCTAAAGCATTGATTTTGTCAATCAGATTTGATATTAATTGTGTATTTAACGAGTTCAGTTTTTTTTTACTAAAGTGGCGCTAGTGTGCATGGGGAGAACCTCTTAAGTATTTGTACTAATTAAAAAATTGTGGTGTATAAACAGAAGCATTTTTTTGTACAAATTGAAGCAGGTCCTCCACGTCAGCTCCATCAGAGCCAAAGTCTGACATTAACGAGACTTGTGAAAATGTCACCCATTTATATTTGTAGCTTGTCAAACGGTTCCCGATATTTGTTTATCAGGCTTTATTATCTAAATAGGATGTTATGAAACGGACGGACGTCATCGTGTAAGGGGATTGTATAGACAAGTGCGTCATCACGCCTCCAAAATGATGCCTATGACAACTACATTGAGCACTTATCAAACGTTATTATATAAGGATACGTTTTACAGCGTTCAAATAACTCTTAGCTAATCGTACGCGTGCGTATTTCCCCGGCTACTATTGAAAATGTTACGTGTAACATTCGGTTGTGTAAAGTTAGTTTGCCAACAAACTCGCGTTCTAGCGTATGCTTACAAAGTACTTGATGTGCTTTATAGTCACTTAACATTAAGTATTCGTTCCCCATTCATAAAATGAACATGTAACATTATTATGGCATGTTGAAACTTTTGTTGTCTATGAGCGTTCATTGAGTAAAACATCGTTATGATTTATCGGTTACGAGGTGTGTTGAGAGTCTTTAGAGCAACTTAGAAGCAGCCCTTCTCCAGCAATGTAGATGTCGCAGGTTTTTCATAAAATTTGGTTTTTGATCAAAAACCTAGGTTTTCGATCAAAAACCGGAAGATAAAAATTTTAAACTCAATTTCATCAAAAACCTGTAACAATCCAGATTTTTTATCAAAAACTGATCTGATATACATTTCTGTTGACAGAGACTTAGTTAGGACTTCATAATGGCATACAATTAACGAACCACCAGATTTAGCTAAATGTAACGGCAAAAAAATCACTTTTGATTGCCAAAATTAGTAAATGATCACCAAACTTAATCCCCATTTTATCGTAAAATTAGAACCAAAAGTTTATTTATGACCACCAGAAATTGAACTGTTATGCTCTTGCATCCGAGTCGAGGGAGATCCGGTCGACGGAGCCCCGGTCTGCGGGGCTCCTACTCCTGAATGGTTTTAAAAATAACCACGAAGAATCTATCCGTGTCGGGGTGCCCCAAGTCGGCCTAGGCAAAACTAGTTTGTCATCTACCACCTCATTAAAATTTGGTGTTCAATTTACTAAATTTGGTGATCAATTGATATTTTAGGTGATAGATGTTAGTGGTCACAAAGTTATTTTTGGTGGTCATTATATTTTCCCCCCTTCATAATTGGATTGAATGAGGATAATATTGATTGGATCATGGATGTAAAAATTTTATCAACAATTAATAAATAATTGTTTTCTTTCTAATACGTTGCAAATGATGATGGATTGTTTTATTTATTTCGTTTAAATTGATTTATTTGTCATAAAACAAAGCAAACCCGTGATTTTGACAAGAACTTTATCATAAACCCAAACTAGTTCAGGTTTTTGATCAAAAATCTGAACTAGTCGGGATTGTTACAGGTTGATGATGTCTCCCATCTTCAAAATGTTTTTGAATCGTATAATGTTTACATCTAAATATTTGTGGGAGAAAATAAATCAATTTTGAATTGAAATATGATGAAATTGGGTTTAAAATTTGTCATCTTCACCTAATTTTATGAAAAATCTGCGACATAGATACTGCTCGTGGATGACGAGTACGGACAAAAAGAGGCTTACGACCGCGACGTAGGGTTCAATATCATTTTAATTTCTCCTTTGGATTGGAAATGATTGCTCCGGTAACCTAATTCAGTGTCGGTATACATTGTTAAATGAATAGCCGCGTTAATGGAGTCATCGAGTACAGTCACGAGCACCAATATGTATACACTTTCCTTAATTTGAACGCAATTTTCGCGAGAAATAACGATTTTAACTTGGAGATAGGATCTTTTCCATAAAAATATGAGTCCCAGAATACTATGTTCGTAACAACATGACATTTTAATCAGAACGTACGAGAAAAACACTTTTAAAAGTTGTTACGTTTTTACATATTGGTGCTCGTGACTGTACATAAAAGTCTTGCAAGACATCTGTGAATTATTTTGTGAATCCAGATAATTATGACGTCAAATGATGACGACAAATTCGCACGCAAGAAAATTGAAATTATAAATAAATTAACTGAACAATACGTAAGAACAGAGAACGGTTGAGCCATGGACGCCATGGTAGAACTCAGAACCGAAACGGCAATAATTATTGCCGTTTCGGTTCTGAGTTCTACCATGTGTTCCATTTACTGATCTAAAATTCTATTAATTATAATTAATAGAATTTTAGATCAGTAAATGGAACATTTAAAATATGTTTACCAATATCCATCAGTTTCACACCCTGCAAGGCAAGACTGACCTGAAGGTTTTGCCCTAACGCAGACTTCTAATGAGCAACCGAAGTGTTTCGGTTACTATCTTCAGGATGGTTTCTGACCCATGGAACACCAAAGTGGTTCACCTAGGTGTTCCACCGTTAACTTTTTGTACCCCTGGTTCACCTAGCTGTTCCACGGTTAACTTTCTGTACCCCTGGTTCACCTAATGAGTGAACCATGGCTATTTATACAAAATAATGTACCTACCGGTTATGACTCCTGATGATAGTTGCTATTCAACAATTGTTGATCTCCTCAAATCATTGACAACACAGAAAAGAACGGCATTTCCAAAATTTTTAGAGATACATTCATAATAGCCATTGTTTTCGCTACAGCAAGACTTGAATTCAATTACGGCGTAGAAGTAGGAGAAAATTCTGTGTATAATAAACAACTGAGTTTGTACAAACATATTCGTGACCATCGCGACATTGAAGTCTGCGTCTACGGGCCCAGAAGGTGCCTGGTAAATATTTGTAAAGCCTTTTGTATGATTGCCTAGTTCAAACTAAACGTAAAGATTTTAGTAAAGTTCAGTGGCAGCATAATTCTCCTAAACCACCTTAGCCACATCTCAATCGACACCCACGGATATTGGTGTTGGTTTGGTAAATTTTTCTACTGAATAAGTTTGAAAAACGCCCACTTTGCCCTTTTTCATGAAAATACATGTACCCTTTTACCGAAGTATTTTATGGTCGCTGGATATTTCCACTCAAAACACCTGAATTTCAGTCTCACACATCTATCTTTGGAGTTATATGCTCACAATTTTATTTCATTCAAAATTAAACCCTAATCGCTATGGTTTATAATAGCAGCCTTAAGGCTGTTGTTGCTTAATGTGTTGCAGGTCGTAGCTGCGAGCATGAAATAGTTGCGTAACGCAGGACGTGGGCGCCGGATGTGCGAAGGCTGGTCTAAGGCCCTATGGCCCTACATTTGCGACATCTACAGACGCCCCAGCACAGCTGATAAGGGCTTGGTACCTTAACGCCTTAGCTGTTGCTTCATTAATTTTTATTAGAGAGCAGTGCGATCTGAAGTTTGGTAGTAAAGGGTGGGCGTCTGGTTGTGTTTTGTAATGTTCATAACTACGAGTATGTGCAAGATTTCAGCAATTCAATTAATAAGTTTTGATTTGATTGAACGAAATCAGTCATACATGCTAGAAACATACTTCACCGCAAAGTTTTCTTATTAAAAGCTCAAAAGGCAACACAAAACTTGGATGTAGCTGGATCGAAGTTAATCGAATATCGCATAAATTATAAATTCATAACAAGGAACCCCTAACGAACAACGATTTGTCCACCCACACACCGAGTGGGCGTGTGCACCTCCACAACATTACAGGTTTGATGACGGTCGATTAGATAAATGTCATCACAAGAAGCGTGTAACTCTCAGAGGGGCTGGTTGCTAAATTCTGGCAGCTGTCAGGAGCAGGAAACGTAAGAGGGCGCGGCGCGGCCCACGCGGGTTCACCCACTCCGTGCACCCTAACATTTACCCGAAGCGTGGAGGATCAACAGGAGGTTGCCATGGCAACGTGCAGACGTTCCCTGACCTTTCCTTATTTTAGGGATTCATATATTATTATCCTTGTATCAGTATCAAACCTCCCATAGGTGGATTATGTTATGAATCATTACCGCACCCACACATTAATAAATACCTACACAGTCTAATTCATTCTACAATTTCGTAAGTTTGCCCTGTCAAATTACATCAAAGGAGTTTCTCTGAAGTTGTTGAATATTCTGGATCGCTAAAACTTTATATTCAGGTAACCTTTTCATAAAGAGTAGGTGGATAAAATAACACACATATTTCTACATTACCCGCCCCCCGTACGATTCAAGCCGAGGTTTGTGTGCTTTACGCTGTTTTGGTTTTCAGGTCAAATTGGTGTTGTTTCGCATCTGGGGAGGGAAACTGATTGCCATGATTATTATTATAAATGCTATGCTACCATACGTAGGTATCTCCTAACACATTTTCTAGTACCTAAGTAGATACGTATGTACGCGTGTCTATTTTTGAAAGTCCTACGTGTTCGGTATACATACGTTAAATACCAAAAATTCAGAAATAGCATATGGAGTAACGCTTTCGGTATCGTTACGTAGCTACGGCTATGACCAGTTACGTATTTTTAGAAAAAGCCAATGATTTATCAGGACAACGTAACGTCGGAACTATTCGAGCCGGTCTATCGACGTCACGGGAGCGTGCGTGCCATCCGGCTAATTGTAGCATGTCCAAAACGGTCTCCGGGATCCGTCACCCGGCGGCGGCGCAGCGCGTAGCGTCCGAAAGTGGATCGTGAGTCAACGCGCAGAGAAAGTGGCGATAGCAGGAGTGCGCCGCGGCAGCAGGGTGTCCGCGTGACGCGACCGCGACGAGCCTCCGCGCCCACGCCGGACGCCCGCGCTCGCGCCGCCCGCCGTCGCTTTGCCATCACTACGCTTGTGCGCCCCGCGCTTTTCGCGCGCCTCCCTTTGCCGTCGCGACGCCGCGCCATTTTCTCGCGCACGTGGGCGATACCGGCGACCGAGCGAGGACGCCCGGCTCGAACGCCATTAACGCGACCGTCGTGAATGAACGCCGACCTCGACCGGGTGGCTGGCGTCCATTGATAGGGCGCGCGGCGGACGACGACCGCGGCGCTCACGGGGGCGGCGTATGCACGCCCTCGCCGCTCCGCCTGTGCCTCAGTCGAGGATGTGGCGTTCTCGGCGAGACGACACAGTCCGCGTGCGAAACCTGTGTTCATTTATCAGTAGATGCTCGTGACCCTTCTGTGTGATTAACGTGCCGTGTATTATATAGTTTACTAATCGTAATGTGCTGTGATCACGTCAATTTTGATAGGACATTAAGTTAGTTTAAGTAGGAGAGTGTAGTGGCGTACGCGCCGGTGCGGCGTCGTTTACAAGGGGGTTGAATGTGAGTGCAGTGCGGCGCAGGAGTTTTGCGCACGAGGTGGTGTGGATTGTGCAGTGCGGGAATGCGCTCGTGCGATGCTCTCGGTGATCGCGATGCGTCGGCCGGAGGACGAGGAGCTGGGAGGCCGCGGCGACGGCGACGAGTTCGTGGACATCTCACAGATGCAGCTGCTGGTGGAGGCGGGCCCGAGCGGGCTGCACTACGGAGGCCCGCCGCCGCCGCACGCGCAGCCGCAACCATACGCGCAGCCGCCCGCGCACCCCGCTACCACCACCGCGTCCGTCGACGACCTGTTCGCACTCTACTTTACACCCGCAACACATGGTGAGCACGAAACTTCCCCTCTTTTTATTGTTCTTCATACCATAGTTCCTCCTATAAGAAAGCCACAACTGATATGCAGAACCGGTTTTAGTCGGATTTACATAAATCGTCGTCACTCTTGAACTTGTTTTGTAATTTTGTTCGTGTTATGATGCTCTTACAATTTCGCATAAAGTTATATTTGCCGCTCAGAGTCCAAATTCGAGTTTATTTCTAACGAAAATTCTTTTACTGATTTTTATTTTCCAATTGAAAGATTTAAAACTTTATTTGTAAAATTGTATCCATTTTTAACTGTAAAACACCTGTTTGTTCAAGTAACTTTTGTGAGAAGCTTTCGTAGTACAAACTACGACAATGTTTAGGCTTCTTCCAGTTATTGTTTTATTCTTGCATAACAGTTTACTGTGAGTAGAAAAGTATTTTTCTTTCACAAACTTTTAAGGGCTCGGTACAAGTTACAAGACTAACGCCCTACTTTTGGTTTTTGTTCTGATTTTGAGTAATGTTATTATCGTCAGCTGATCGCATCTATAGGTAAAATATAGGTATATGAAAATCAACATAAGCCAAATAATAAACAATAAAATCAATACACCACAATCATAATCACCGTAGAATCACGTGACGACGACAAGTCACTGATTTCAATACTACGTCATTGCCGCATTTAGCTTCAAATCTACGATATAATAATTATGAAATAATGAATGAATATACGTTCGATTCACCATTCACCATGGCATTGATTGTGAACACGCACCTTTGTATGACGTACTTATTATGCCGATACAGCATATTTATGTCTTCCATGTTTTGTTTCTAAACAAGTAACTAAAATACCTACATATAAAAGTCCATTTGATATCTTTCAAATTCTCGCTAGAATAGAAAAAAATACTTTCGCAGTAATTAGACAAAAAAAAACACTGAAGCTCTGAAACTCTCACAAACAATAGAACCTTGCAATATCTTCTAACGTTCCTAAGCGAACAAACAATACTGATTTAGACTATGTTTGTCGAAGATTAGCTGCTGGTAACATCCAATTGACCCCTGCCTGACCCCACGGCTCGTGTTGCTCGCCTAAATACTTCAGTGAGCTAGGCACCTTACAAATGAGATAATTATCTAATGTCAGATACTTTGTGTCTGGATACAATAATCTTCATTTCTTGCTATGGTCAATGAGTCTGCTGAGTACGTAGACATCTGAAAAAAGACCTGAATAATGGAAACGCTGGTGGTCAGTGACGGCCGTTTCACGCGGATATGGTATTTTGTGTTTTAAATTTTCTCGCTTTTTAACTTGTACATTACTTTAAAGTATGTGTCATTCTGAGAACAATCAAAACACAAATTATTTCTTCCCATTAACAAACGTATTCCGTATTGACAAATTAGTCTATAAAAATGAAAATGACAATAATAAGCGTTCAAAGCATTACTGTAAACGTAAAACATAATATGCATAAAACTATTGGCTACTAATATATTTTACGATGTCACAAATTATGCAAATACAGCTAAGCTATATAATAAGAATATCAAGACTGTAATCTTGTAGTCAGTTAAGAATGTCCACGGACATTGTATGGAGTTATTTCGTAAACGTCAGCTTCACGGGCTCGTAATAATTCGGATCAGCGTTCCGGCACTCTGTTATCTGGACCGGACGGCGCTAATCGGCTGCGTCTGTGCCACCACGCTATCATGTTCACCCAACTAACCATAAACATTGCCATAGATGTACTATGTAGCTCTGTGTTGACCTTTGGAAAGATTTGACTTACTAACACCTAACACTTGACCTGAGAGGTAAAGTGGTCACTCCATGCGAAACTCTTGGAGAGCGGTGTCAAGTATAGATTTATGCCACAGGCGGTATTTTTTGGTCTATTAAAATTAAATATCTTTTTGAAGATAAGTAAATATTTTACATATTCAAACATCATCATAATCTACAGCCCAATTCTCCTACTGCTAGGTATAGGCCTACTATCTTTACTTTCATTCGCTCCCACGACCGTATGACAGCTTTATCCAGATTTTACCCGCACTGGCAACACTGTAGCGTGCATACGTCACCGTATGTACTATGGGGGTCTTTTCCGCCTGACCATTTTAAAATTTTTTCGCTTAATTCATGCGGAGGCGCCAAGCCACGCCCCCTTAAAGTTTGGGCCTATTAGGAAAGCGTCAACTTTGGCGCGCAAAATAACAATAACTCTCGTTTGGCGTGCGTCGTCAGTGCGCTCGGCCGATTCGGTATCTTTTCATTCATTATTTCTATACAAAGTCAACGGGGCGGGGCTAGAGAGCGTTTCTATGTTGCGAATGCAAGCAAAAATTAGCTTAATGGTGGTCAGGCGGGAGTGTCCTCGATAGTACACACCTGGATGAAATCCACTATGTTGTACTGTGGAAGCTTTCATAGACTCAAACCACAAACAAAACATAACGCACACGCACTCAGAGACAAAGATGGAATTCATGATGCTCAACAACATCCAAACATAAAATAATCATTTTTATCGTCTGAATGTGCGACAAAAGCTCTTAGCTCAACAATGAGACGACTTTTAAGTTTGCAAGAGCGTTCAAATTGTGGGCTGATGTTGCACCGCGTGCGACAAACCAGTTTCCATCTGAACTCTTACTGTTTGTGTGGATAGGTATAACTTGTACGCTATATCTGTATCACCTAATTTCGGTAACACGTTGTGGATGCATTACATCTTGTTACAATCATATAGAGGAGATTTTGAATATCTCAAGACTTGAATGTTAGGTAAGTAAAGTCAAGGAAATTAATTGATTGGCAAGTGACTACTAACTCAAATTGCCCGTGCAGGCGCGGATACAGGGGGGGGCAATGGGTACAATTGCCCCCCCCCTGAACCGGACCAAATACGTCATTATCCAAGCTTGAACTAGTTTGACGGAATTGAAACTAAATATTCTAGTTGCCTTAGCTTGTCATGGGCGTCGCCAGAAGGAGGCAGCTGCCCCTAGAGGCTCAGGATTTTTAAAAGTTATAGCTTTTCCTGTCTGATGAATGGTATTATACGTAATAAATTGTAGCTTAAAATAGAATCACTGAAATTTAGATATTGTTGAACCCTGCAAAAAAACATTTATCACAAAGGCTTCTTTTTTTTCTACCTCTGGATTGGCACTCCTATTGGATTTTTGCATGATGGATCTATACAATAGACAAAGCCTGAAATAAATTAGGAGCCCCTTGCCCCGAGGTCTAATATACATATATGCAAATGCAATTATAGCATAATTATCTCAGGCATTGTTGTAAAAAATTTCGAGCTCGCTACGCTCGCTCTTGAAGCATAGTTTTACATGAGTCTTAACTTTGTCTATAAGAGGCCCAGGTAACTCCAGTAGGTCGGTAGGAAAAGTGTTAAAATTTTCGAGCTCGCTTCGCTCGCTCTACAGACTGCTATCTCTTGAATTTATCTAAAATTCGACCAAGTAACTCTTAGATGAACGTTCGAAACCATTCTAACCTGTCCAAGGCAAGGTGTCGTAAGAATTTCTCGCTACGTTCCCCCCCCCCCCTGGCCCAAAAGCTGGCGGCCCCCTTGTATCTTGCATATCATTGATTTCTGTAAAGTACCTAACGCCCATTTATTATTAAAAGTTTATTTTTTTAATTAATTTTCCAAAAGTTGCCCCCCCTTAAAGGAAATCCTGTATCCGCGCCTGTGCCCGTGTAAGTATTATGTTACCGGTTATGCATAATATATTCAGTTATTATGTAGAACTAATTTCTGCCGGCGACATCACCCGCGTGAAGTTTGATAATTGTCCCATGGGATCTTACTACCGGAATAAAAAGTATCCTGTGTGTTAATTCAGGTTGTAACCTATCTGTATGCAAAATTTCATCCAAATCCGTTTAGCAGTTTTTGCGGGAAAGAGTAAGTATCGTTATCATTATATACACTGCCTAGTCAATGTACACAAACAAAGCCTAGGCATTGTAGAGCGCGAGATACCGTGGCCCCGGAACACAAAGGGCGATGAAGGAACATGGATGGGTTTTAGTCAGTAAAAGTCTGACACTCCCTCCTGCTCCGCCCAGAGCGGGAGGGGTTATTTGATGATGTCCCATCCGAAAAAAAAAAAAAGGCATTGTAGAGCGTGCCTTGAGGAAAGTATACAATAAAGGAACTATCGAATGATATGAAAAATAATAATTTTGTATGGCTTACCGAAACACTATGGGCAAATGGCTGTGAGCACAGTAATAGTCCAATAATCGAGTGCTACAGTCAAGCTGGTTGCATCGAATGGTTTACTGAAGTCACTCTCGCTATAAACTTCTTCAAACATAAATGAGTTAAGGCCCTTCTAACCCCAAAATTAGCAACTCTATTTGTGGTGGTTCAAACTTCGTTCTGTTATAATAAAGTTCTAATCAGCTTGCACTACAAAGCGGTTGTTACGTCAGTCACTGCGGCCGAATAGTGCCAAAGGAGTGTTTTTAAACGATTTACAAAAAATCTATTGACTGGACTAAACAAATAAAACACATAAGACCTGCTTTATAGTTAGTTCAGTTAGTATACAAAGTTTCATGATCTAATTTGAAGTACTTTTTGAATACCAAATACCAGCGGTTTATTGTTCGATTTAGAGGTAACTTTGAATTTTTTTCTATCGAGAAAAGTTTATGGAATCGTGTTTTCGTCACACATGGGACTTAGCATTAATCCTCAACTTTACCATACATTTATTTCAAAATTAATGAATGCTGCAGTATTTTAGGCGTAACGGAGGATCATGCTAAGCCATTTTAGGGATATATAGCCCTTAAGAGCGGCCAACCCGCCATACTTTTCGCGAGAATTTTGACAATAGCTCGTGCGTGATTATGCCGTTGTTAGACATATATCTTTGATTTTTTTGAACTAATAGGTATCTTGTGGACTATATCTAGGCTTCTATCGAAGCAGAAAATGAAACTTGTAGAAAAATTGCTGTTTTGCACAACTTTTACCTCAACTTTGGCCGTTCATAATGTACTTATAAATTGTAAAAGTAAAGAAAGCATCCAGATATAGAAGCCTTGCAAATGTAGTGGAAATTCTAAATAACAAATATTTATTTCACATACTTGTAAGACTAATTCAAAAACACGTATTTCCTGGAACAAGTTTTATAAATTTTCGAACAATATTTTTCGTTCAATGTCCTCGCATTAGGCGGTATGAGCTACGCGGGAGGCAGTAGTGCAGGTTCGGGGCTAGGTAAGACAGGGGAGTTGAAAGAATACCACCGCTGTGGCTCTGGATGAAACAACAAGCTTTTCGACCATGCTCGCGTTGACGAAAGGCGGGCCGGGAAGGGCCCTCTCTCATTTATGATTGAACATTATTTTATGATATTGTATAGAATGCCTAGGCATAGAATGCAATAAATTTTATTTCATACTTTTCCGGAACGTTTTATAAAACTGGATTATATAGATTGCCGTCAACATAATTATACAAATCACAATTACTATTATTTGACAGTTAATAGCTATAACGCAACATACTGACGTAGTGTGCCAATTCGGTAACAATTATTTATTCTGTCTGCACGGAAAGGTTTATGTTATACACACGCCTACCGATAGCTATCAGATTACAAATAACTATAAAATCCTAATTAACCCATGACTGTGCCCACGCTTTATTTTCATATTAGTAGGTATCTATTAGGTACATATATTATTTTCAGAAAAACTTAAATATACTTCTGAAACAAACATGAAAGTCTGCAACTTATATAAGATATAACGTGTAACTTACAGCATATTTAATTTTAACAAAGTCGTAAAATGCATGTATAACGTGTGTTTGGCTATATTATGTAGAATACTAGAGGACTTACCATACAGACATACTATTACATACATTCTGAATCAGAAAGGGCACACAATACTTAATTGTTAAAATCATCTCACTTATTGATTAACACTTCACTGACAAAAATAATATATAATTAGTGCAGTATTAACTTGATAAATATCAATAAGATGTGATTACATCAAACTTTTCCACTAATCTGAAAATCTTAAGATACTCGTACATTCAAAGCTAACAATAAAAAGTTTGAACTTCTTTCCTGCGCGTAGGCATCTGAAAGGCATAATGTATGTAAAAATGTAACTTTACAAGTATGTAAAGTATCATCTTCATATAAGAATGTCATACGAGATAATAAAATTAAATATGTTATAAATAAATAATAAAATATTATACATTATGCTGATTGTTTTTATTGCCTATTTCCAGCTCTAAATATCTTAATATTTTAATATTGTTTTACATAAACATGTCGTATTATGGAGCTGTCGATGACCAGTTCTACATTCATAATTATATCATATGATACCATTATTAAATATAAACATACCTACGTTACTTATCTTTTTTACTCCACATACCGACATAATTATTAATAACATTATAATACATTTAAACAAAAATGTATAGATATTATTTCATATATCATTTAACGTTATTTGAATGAATCAATTGATGATACCAAAGTCCAGTAACATGGCCTGTGTGTCTTTGTCTTTCAGGTTTTTCTTTTCACGCTCGTTCATTCAGTATTGACTTTATCTCTCGTTTCTGCAAGTTTAGGTAAGGGGGCAGATTTCGCAAATAAACTTAAAAACCGATCAGCACATCTAAACAGCGTTCAACAGCTATCAGTGCCAATATTCCACTTCCGAAGAAAATCTTCACCTGTCTTGTATTGGTTGAAATATTGAGCTACAAAAGGGATAAATGAAAGACTTCTGGATGCAGGTGACATGAATATGTTAGAGTTTACCTTTGTGGTATAACAAGGATGGACAAAATACTGAATAGAAACGTCTGTGATTGTGATAGAAATGTGAGTAGAAACGGATTGTACTAGCATACACATGTGCTCTGAAGGAACGACGAGCACGTAAGAAAAAATGAGAATAGTTATGAAAAGGAATAAAAATTGTATTGATAGTGTGGAAGATTATACCGCTGTGAATGTTTGATAACGAGTGATAGAGATGAGTGGAAGACCTTCGATTAGTTGGGACTAGAAGAATATTTGGACGATTATGATTACAGAGGTGATCTTGTAGGCAGAAATCTTGAATTTGACGAGTATAGTCATCTACATGCTAAAGACATGAATATAGCTAGGTAATATTTTGTGAGCGGTCCTATATCTCCTTTAAACAACTTTTTCAGAGAATATTAACAGCCATATTCCATTCAATTATGTAGCTAATATCTACCCATATTACTAGACAAATCAATAAGTGAAAATATGGACCAATGGCAATGGTTTACGAAAATAAACAATAGCAACCAAAGTGTGTAGGATCGAATAATTAGTGGTTGGCGAAGGTATTTCGATGCCAAATGAAATGAAATATTTTGCTTTACTTCTGATATTAAACTACCCACGTGTATTTACGGCACCGCCCCTATTAATTTAGAACTTTCCCCCATTTAAAAAGAGGCGTCGCCGATGATAGTTCATGATCTCTGATTGGCCTGGGCCGAAGCGATGTAGCATTTAATATTATTTCTACTTAGTACAAAATAGATAGGAAACCTAACTACCTTACACTGTCACTTACAGGATATCTTCAGTGATTATCAAATATTCTGAGGTCCCGATATTTCGGTGTATAAATTGTTAGGTGCAAACAAATCTGTCTACCCTCTTTCTTAGTAAGTATTTTGCTACGCGGGCTACTGGAACTCGATAAAAAGTCACGGCAAAACACACTCATAGTATCACTAGGTCTTGTGGAGTCCTTATTCGTAATAAAGAAACAATCGTTGTTCAAAACTAGATTCCGCGTACTTGACAATTTGAAACCCTCCTCTGGATTGTTTTTTTTTGTATTTTGTTCAATTACTTCTCTTGTCAGCCTTGTAATGTTTGTCCGTTGATAAAATACGTGGCTTGTGACTCGATCCTGTGTTTGGGCCTGACAGCAGTAGATGTTCAGCTATGGCAGACTTATGCACATCATTGTTTTTCACAGCCTTTATGTGTTCTTTAATGCGACATGAGACAGTTCGCTCCGTTTGACCGATATGTCTGAACTGCCGCATCTGCAGTCAATTTCCTGATGTACAGAATCACACACAACATGACACATACAAGTCACGAATTTGATCTTTGTGGTTCTGAACTCGCATTCTCCAGTCATGCCGCGATCATGGCGCGACAGATAATAACATAATCACGTAAGATATCCCGTAAGTAATCGGGCGGGAGGAATCGCCCGGGTGTTTCCACTGCGAGGATCGACCGGAGGACACGGTGGAGCACACGGTGGAGGTGTGCCCCGCGTCGGCGGAGCACCGCCGTGTCCTCGAAGCGGCGATTGGCGGCGGCGACCTCTCGCGTCCGGCCCTGGTGCAAGCCATGGTCCGGAGCGAGACGGAATGGGACACCGTCACCTCCTTCTGCGAAGCAGTAATGCTAGAGAAGGAGGTGGCGGAACGGGAGAGGGAGAGAACCTCTCAGCGTCCCGGCTGCCGCGGGAGACGCCCCGGGCGTCGGGGGCCACCAGGTGGCCCCCGGCCACCGTAGGCGCGGGCCTGTGGACGGTGGGCTATGGGCTAGCTCGCCGTCCGTCCGTCTCATGACGACAAGCCCTGTCGATGGCACGTTCGTGTTCCACGCGCGCCTCAAAGAGAGACTGTTCGAAAGAGATACCGTGGCCCCGGAACACAAAGGGCGATGAAAGAACATGGATGGATTTTAGTCAGTAAAAGTCTGACACTCCCTCCTGCTCCGCCCAGAGGGGGAGGAGTCATTTGATGATTTCCCAACCGAAAAAAAAAAAAAAAGGTATCCCGTAAGTGACAGTGACAGTTTAGTTATAACCGTGAAAGCTTAAAACAGTATATGAACCTAACACCTACTTTAAGCCGAGGACTAGACATCGCAAGCTACAACAAAAAAAAAAAAAACAATAAATACAAAAGAAGTGCCACCTTTCGAATTCACAGAATAGAAAAGCTTTGTTTAAAGGGCAAAGCATCAAGGACTGACAAGGACATACTCGAATAAAGACAGTACCAGTAGGTAGGAATCGCCAAAAATAAACAAACAAATCTATAGCAAATTTACAGAACACCACCAGGACTCCCAAGTAGCTTGTTACAAAAGATTGGGTAGCTCTTCGGTACGCGCAATTACAGACACAATTAAAATAACAATGCACCGTGCCCGATCGGGCACGGCTGCGGCCTTACAGTTAACTCATATTTCAATTTACTTTAAAAAAAAATATGTGACACTTCAAAATAAATTTAAGTAAATTCAGCTGAATCCGGTTAGACTGGAAGCCGACCCCAACATAGAAGACGAAAAGGCTAGGCAGATTGATGATGATGATTTTTAAGTGACACTTAGGAAAACCTTACGGAGGACACTAAGGAGCTCGTGGCTAAATAATCTATAGTATCTAGTCTAATTAACTAGTCTAGTTTATCTAGTCTAGTATTATAGTGTATTTTAGACATATTTTTAAATGAAATGTAATCTATTGTGTTTTCGATAAGTTTTGACTCAATTTATTTATTATAATAATGACTGTAATGTTCATAAACTCAACAGCAAACCAGCATTGTGCTTAGCAGTGCCCTGACAGGGTTCATGTACAAAAACCGGCAATAATATTGTAAAATGTGTGATGTGCATCAGAGCAAATAAATAAACAAATAATAATAGCCGCTCGGATCAATCTTCAGGTTGCGCTTGCCTACCCTATACTGGCCTGTGGATGGGTGATCATCCATTACATACTGAGTTTCCTCCGTGCCACTTGGTCCCCGGTGTAATTTGTTCATCTTTGGCAGTCGTTGGTTGGCATCTTTGACAGACTGGTCCGAAAGTCTGACAACCAGTCTTACTAAGGGGTATCGTATTACCTGGTACTAACAGAGTTATGGAGAATAAAGACACAAATTATATGTACATTCATTTAATTTACCAATAACATTGATGCCTTAGCCTTACTTAAGTATTTTGGGGTAGACTTATAAGGGTTTTGTATAGAAGAATGAAACACAGTCAGTATTTATTAAGAATAAATAATTTCAATGGGTACAGGTTTATAAAACTAATTGACATTAATAAAAGGAAATGTCTGTAAATCAAAATTTCCTTTCATTGGAAACCCTAAAAATATGCAATTATTTACTGAATTCAAGCATTGGTTGAGTAGAAAAGCTGGAAGACCTAAAAGAGTCTTGTTGACACAGAAAGCAGCAAAGTACTATACCTACCTATCTACCTAAATTAAGAGTTAAGACTGATTACTTATTTTAATCACCGATAAACCACCCCCACAATGATCATAGAATATTTCAATACGATGAGGTAAACATACTGTATCAACTACTTTTAGGTATGTTTTTCATTACAAAACGACAATTATCGAGCTTGTAACAATTTCCGGAATTCGTTTTTGAGATATGGGTCTTTTTCAAGAAACTGCAGCAGTATTTTAATTTTCATTATCATAAGTACTATGCAAGCTTAATTTCGTGTGTAATGATAAATAGTAAATAGTACATTTTGATACAAGTGGAGAAAGTTTGTTATTGCAATCGAGGCGGAATTATAACACCCGAGCCGTAGGCGAGGGTGTTTTTGAGCCGAGAATTGCAATAACAAATGTCCACGTGTATCAAACGACGTTTTTCAATACACTTTTGAAGAAATAAAATAAAATAACGAATAATATTTTTGTCACGAACTATGAAACTATGACTTAAATTTTCTTTTTTTTTTCGCGCTTTGGTCTCGCCAGGTTGAAAGAGAGGCTATGGTATGCAGCCGTTAAACAACCTAATATAAAAAATAGATTTATTTTATATTTTTGAATTCAGAACACAAATAAATGTTAATTTGTGTATAAAAGTAACAATTAGTTTTAAATAATCATGTTTATCTATGATATTCTATTTATAAACACAATTTGAATATTCAAAAAATATTTATGCCGTAAAGACGCGTAGTGCTTTGCAAAAATTAAAAAAAAAAACATTCACCTCAGACTATAGGCATTGAACCAATTTGGACTAAGTATAGGTATAGTTATCTGTGGCAATTTTCATTCCTGCACACGTGCGGGAAAGTGGAAAAAATCGCACGCGTGTGAAATACATTGCATGTTGTACCTAATCGTAGTGCGTTAAGGACCAGTTTTCGAGGCAGTGTATTGAAAAAATATTAGTTTGTGCTATGGAACCTTTTGTGTGTGAGGCCAACTCGCCCTTTGGCGGGTTTATTATATTTTTTTTCGATTGATTGGTATAAACTAAATGCGTATTACGAGAACAATATAATACTTATAGTTTTTTTTTTTTTGTAAGTATAATAGTGTTTGTGTAATAGCACAAGCGACTAACACGAAAAGAACAGTTGAAAACATAATTACAACTGCTTATTTTGGAAACCTGCAGAACACTCACCATTGGTGAGTCTCCTGAATCCTAAAGAAACCTAAGTATAAACCTAAGTGTAAACCACGTTTTTCATCACCAAATAAATAACTGTAGACCTACCAACTAAACGTCGTTGCCTACTTCAGTAGGCATTTTATTGATGACTCAATAGTAACCATTTAAATGCCGAAAAATTCTTCCAGTCAAATTACCCGAGATCTCGTACGATGGGTACTTCCATAAAATGAAACGTTGCGCACCCAAACGTGGCGCCTATAACGATGCTATCAGTTGACATAAGAGCTCCTTGTAATCCGTGCTGATACTGTCAAAAAAGCGCATCCCACGCCAAGCGCGTCACATCGGAAGCGGCGGCTTGTCAGAGGTGCCCACATGAGGGCATTACACCTCCCTGGACGTTCCCAGATGTGCGATAGCCGGTGCACTCGCTTTGAGCGGCCCGCGGTGCCACGGGGGCACGCACGTGCTTTTGAGGCGACCCGCGCCGTCTCACGTCACCACACATAAATTGTCAATCTAGCCTTTACTAGACGAATGTGAGCTTCTATCCGCGCCTCTAAATGATCTGCTTTGCGACGACGCCGAAATGCCGACGACCGCGCGAGCAGCGGCAAGCCGGCAAGCCCAATCATAATGATTTATGAATCATGACGATAACAACATCACAGAATATAAAAGAATCATGCCGAAATTATACAGAAGTTTTCAAATGTATTTTGGTAAATGATATTATCTTAGCTTTAATATGTACTGCGGCTATTGGTCCAAAATTACTTTATTTGCGTTTAAAGGAATTTGTCGAGATGCTTCGTGATTTTCCAAGATCCCGAAAAATTCTTAAAAAGATGATTTTACATTAGTCGACAACATTTTCCAGTTAACCAGTTCCACAATGGAGGAACCGTTATAATGTACTCATGTCAATCAACGGTTTAACCCTATGTGAATTCGTTAGTACAGTTTTGTAATTTTCTAAGTACGCACAATATTAAAAATCTAGTAAGATCACATCGATCTAAGATAAAATCTCTTTATCTATCTGTTCGTATAAAATAAGTTAATTACTAGCTAAGTAGTTCATGGATAGAAAGTGGATAGGTGACATAAAGCTTTTCACAATCTAGTTCAGTCTGAGCTGTAAAACGTTTTACAAGTATATCGTCGATTGCATTCAAGTGACGAGTGGCCAGTGGCCGGCAGGTTTCCCTCGGCAGGCAACAGTGCACGCGCACCTGTGCCCAATGATGGAGAACAATTGCTATCATTAGGGCCCATCGCCGTGCGCCAAGCCCACACGATACATATTCAAACGGTGCCACGACAATGCAAGTTTATTTTAAAGATAATAAATTATCGCTAATGCCCAATTTGCGTCGACCGGTTAACAATGCCCGTTCCCGCAATTACTTAAACTCGTGTAACTGCGTAGTTGCATACGATACGATCTGTGTCCGACTCCGAGCGTCCAACGTCATTGTCTCACTCGATACATGCTCCGCAATTACACTGTATCGATTACAGCTGACTCAGTTGACTTCGATTCGAACGATTGACTGCGACTATAAAACATTGTTTTTAGTACACGTAATTAGTGTTTCGATAAACCGATATCTGCCTTCTTTGTCGACAATCTGCTTCTGAATCTCAAACATGTAAGTACTTTTAAACGTGAGTAAGTAGGTTTAATGGTTTGAAAAAATGTCAGGTAAAGCACTGAGTCACACACTTGTCCGTACGAAATTCATATCACGTGTAGCCAAACAGCTTCTGGAAATCACAAACGATGTAAAATATACATGTCGGTTCGCAATCTACCTTATCTCAGGCCGGAAGTTGACAATGGCAGTATTTCTGTTCTAAGTCAGTCATATAAATCTAGTCTGAGGTATATTCTAAAACAGAGAGGCTTATGAATAAAAGTCATGCATTATTTTTATATATTTTTTATTATTATTATTCCACGCTTTGCTTTCACAGGTTAAGCGAGAAGCTAAGGTATAAGACGCTAAACAGCCTTATATAAAATAAAATAAAATATTTTAATGATATTTGATGGTTGATATTTTAATTCAGAACACAAATAAACGTTAATTTGTTATGATATTCTATTTATAAAGACAATTTAAATATTCTAAAAAAAAATACTCCGTAAAGGCGCATATCTCTTTCCCGAGATTATAAAAAAAGACAATCACCGCCGATTAGAGGAATTGAACTAATTTGGACTTAGTATAAGTATACTTGATAGTGGTTTTTTTTATACCCGCACTAGTAGAGATAAATCCGCAAGAGAACCAAGATTACCGACGTAGCCCGAAGAATTGCCAAACTTAAGTGGCAGTGGGCAGGGCACATTGCTCGCAGAACGGATGGCCGATGGGGCCGAAAAGTTCTGGAGTGGCGACCGCGAACCGGAAGACGTTGCGTTGGAAGGCCTCCCACTAGGTGGACCGATGACCTGGTGAAGGCTGCGGGAATCCGCTGGATGCGAGTCGCACGTGACCGTTCAATGTGGCGCCACTTGGGGGAGGCCTATGTCCAGCAGTGGACGTCTTTCGGCTGAAATGATTATGATGATGATGATGAGAGATAAATAAAAAAATCCACGAGTGTGAAATACATTACATGTTGAACCTAATCTTAGTACGATAAGTGCTAGCTTTCTAGGAAGTGTATTGAAAAATACTTGATAGAATTGTAGCCATTAGATGTTAAGAACTTCGGTTACTTTAAAATTTACTTGAAAAATGCACTATAAACTTGGCAAATGCTGAGTAACCTGATATGCCTAGCTGTTGGCACAGTGAACAATACAACAACGATAACCTCGGTTTCCTGTTTTTAAAAAAATATCGTGCAATTAATTTTGTTTGAAACCGGAATTGACCAACAATTTGGCGACGTTTCAGAATGTAATTTCTGAGTTGTTGCGAAATCCAACAAAAATGTGCTTTTAGCCTGAGACTTGGCATTTAAACAGTAGATAATGCCGAATTCTTCCAATGTTTGCAGAATGTCTCAAGACGAATAACAACATACGCACCGTCGTCGTCTTGATTATAATCTTGTATAAAATTCCTGTGAGCGCGAGAACTGCGTCCCGGTTACGTGTCGTTATAAACTAAACTAGCCAGTGATTATTTGACGAAAACAGGAGGAACGTTTGAAACTAGATACTTTAAGTTCAGTAATGTCAATTTGTGGTCTTGCGAGATATCGTGTTGTCAACAGTTGATATACTCACTTAAACTCAGGTACCTATGTACATCTTATATGTAGAGATCTAGGGTATAAATATTTTTTTATATAATTTGTGGGCTTCTCAACTAAGATATCAGTGAAGTCTTAACAATGCCAACCAAACACACATGTCTATACGTAACAATCTACTCGAACATACAAAAGTTTATTCAAATGCTAGAATTTTTATTAAAATAAGAACATCGTATTTTCTGTCAGTACTATCACAATACTCTATAAATAGTCGGTACCTAAATACCACCTATTGTTAAATTGTAGCTAAAAGTATGTAAAAAAAAAGTTATTTGCCTTTGCGTTCATCTTCAACTCCAGGTTTTTTTAAGAAACTAGAGGACGACAGTTTAATAGTATCGGTGTTGTAAAACTGGATGTGAGCCAATGTTTGTCTAGTTTTAAGTTTTGTGCAATCGCCCTATTTTTCTAAACTAAAACAGTTGCACGCGACACGCTCCAAGTGTTGGAGTCGTTTTCAATCATATTTAGCGCTTCAAACTTTTACACCATGATAGTGTCGTGGTAGACTTCCAAATATTTACATACAAGATTCAGAAATGGGAAATTAGGCTATTGGCAAGTAGTTACACAGTTTCTCGTGTAGTAGAGATGGGTTATGATCAGTTAGCATGTTACCTATGCTAGTAGATTTTCATATTAGTTTTCATTTTCTGGAAGACACATCCAGAGAAAAGTATAAACATGTATTAGCTGAGTGAAGAACAATAAAACATATCGTCTTATCTTGCCCAAACCATTGATGAACTAAATTAATTAAGCCTGTCATACACACGAAACAACGACTAATCATGCTTGTCCTTCCTGTGATTCGCTTAATGCACTAAAAAAAAAAAATAACTGTCATGATGTCCGACGTGTGCCCTCAGACTTGACTCATCGCGTCACTTCCCAAAGGAAGACTAATGTAATAAACGGCTTAACAGAAAAAAATGCGGATACTCTAATTAATGGACGCAAGACCCTGACCGCTGATGTTCAAGTACACTGGACAAATGAACTGGCACGATGCTGCAACGCCACTACTCTGACTGTCGCGACCTTGTCACAAACAAATTATTGTAACACAGAGTGCTGTTTGCTTCCGCGAAATGACATGTCATCAGTCTTAGAAACTCATTAAGATCGCCGGCCGTAGAATGCTTTTGCAGACTTCCGTGTATTACAAAACAGCGATCATCAATAACAAGAATTAAAGCTTAAAAGCTGAATCCTGTTCACAGATGATTATTTATCTAATAGGTATACTTAGTAGGTGTTAGTTATTTGGTTTAGGTGATTAAGATAACATCTAATTTATCACAAGAGGCTGGAAATGTCATTGAATTTTAGAGTGATACAAGAAAGAGCAATCAGAAATGCCTGTTTGACTGCTAACTCTATAAGAATAAATAGAAAATCTAGAAGAAATATACATAAAAGATAGGACCTAATATATATTTTACATGTGATTTTACACGTGCCTGACAAAATCAAAAACCTCAAGAACCGAAGTTCTTTGTTAACCGAGTACCTCGTATATAAGAAGCAAGAACGCGAATACTTTTACAATCAATCTTGTAAAAGCAAGCCAGCATGCAAACAAGCAGTACTGGCCGAATAAGCAGATCAACTCAGAAGGCTTAAGTAGAATCTGAATCTTACATTATTTAGCCAAATGTAAAATGAAAATATACCAGGTTTTGGTTGTACCCGTATTGTTCCCCACTATTTTTTTTCATCCTTGTGGTATTTTTATCAATTGTGTACCCTACCGAATAGGCATAGGAGTGATTCATGAGTAACTTTATTTAAACAATAATTTGATTTAAAATCAAAGCATTTATTTCAAGTAGGCCAGCTACCGGCACTTTTGAATTGTCGAAACAAAAGATGAAAATTAAATTTAGCTACAGTCCCAGTCACAAGACATAAAAAACTGTGAAAGTACTGTAGATTCATAATTGAACTATAAGACATATATTTTGATTTCTACTTTTAAATACACAAACACCAGTTTTACAGAGATTGAGATATAGTATTCTTATCTCGTACTTTATTTTGTAACAACTGATTGTTTTGCATTTATAGTTTTATGGTCAATATAAACCACTACAAGTTACCGTAACAACAATTCTAAAACATTATCGACGCATTATCAGGAGCCAACAAATTGATGGCATTATCATTTTTCAATAAAATTACTGAAAAAGATAGAACTTTTACCTCCAATATCTCCGTAACCAAGAGAAGGAAAAAGAAGTAGAGGCAGACCGAAAAAACGATGGGAGGACATATTTAAGGAAAGATGTGGACCGGACTGGAGAAGAAAGACTATAAACAGAGACAACTGGAGGAAGCTGGGGGAAGGCCTACGCCAAAGAGGCGACTTCCACAAATAAAGGAAAATATATAATAATTACAATTCTATAATAATGCATGAAAATGATATTTTTTAAATCTTATTCAATAATGAAATTAATTAATGTATGAAAATGGTATTTTATAATTTTTATTCGTTAATGAAATAAATTGATGTATGAAAGTGATAATTTATAAATCTGTATTGAATAATGAAATTAATTTATGTACGAAAGTGATAATTTATATTTTATTCATTAATGATATTAATTTAAAACTTTAATGCAAGTGTACTAAATATTAAAATTGTGATTATTTTGTAGGCTACGTTCAAATATGCAACTGCTAAATTATGGTAGAATAAAGGCTATTTTTATTTTATTTTTATCTCCGTAACTGGCAGGTTCCCAGGTATGGTCATCATTATTCTCGTGCCCCTTTCCCAATTTATTTGAGATCGGAGCAGCATTTCTTTTTCCATACTTCTGTTTCTTTGGTCTTCCTGTACTCTTATACCCCGCATCCACATTCATTCTCTAAACTTTCCCCACGACAGTCATTTTTGTCATTCCTTCGCTTTCCCAGGGATTTCAGACCTAATATTTATTTAAATATTTTTTTGTTAAGATAGTTTTATTTAAAACATTGTCCCATATCATAAAGGCACGATGATGCCATTTAGATTCTAACGTAGAAATTAGTTTAACTTATTAGTTCCTGCTAACAATTTTCATTTTGTTTTTTAATGATTTTAAATGCAATTGTAATGATTCAATTTTTAATATGTTTAACTTATTTTTATAAAATTAATGGATAATAATAATGTAAATTTACTTAATTTTTATTTAATTTGTTTTTTCTGGCATCTATACTTATGAAAATTTGTGAAAAATTTTGGAATTGCCTGAATTATTTGAATTTTATTTTATTCTATTTATTTCATCATGCAGGCCATTCACGTTCTATATGATAACATAACAATTGTAGGCGGTCAAAAAATCATAGACAGTCACGTTAGCTAGTGGTAAATTATTTTAAATTGAAACAACCGCATTGAGAAGGTTTGATTTTACTTGTGATAGAGCAATAACTGTTACTGTTAGGAGACTTGGCTGCGGTGATGCGGTCAATAGTGTAATGCATCAATCAACATTTATGTATTAATAATAACCAGTAGCTGAGTTTGAGTCATCATGGTGACATGATTAGTCAGCTAAATGAGTGCGTTACCGAGTGCTAGCTGCCCAGGGTGCGCCGGGCGTTTGGATTGTAGAACGAACTTTTTAAAAAACGCTCGAGGAGGCTCCTTTCATGCACCCCAATTCAACAGAATGCCAGTGTGGAGCCCGTTGGCAAGTTTTGGCCTACCACCTGTCCTGTCCATCCTGCATAATCAGTTGCACCTTTCAGGATATAATCCGCAATCAGGTAAGTGCTACTTACCTGATTGCGGAACTTTAAAAATCCAAATTCTTATCACCACGGTCCACGAGCACGACCCATAATCAATCAAAAACAGGAAAGAAGCTAACAACGCTAATTAAACACGGTCAGTGTACTTATAATAGGCGAGACGACAAAAAAATCTAATCAGTCCGTCAGATAGATTTCCAAAAAATATTAGACACATCTTTTTTCTTTTTTCACGTAAACAAAAATTGAAGACGATACAGTGCGTCGAAAACTCGTGTGATGTCACATTTCGGTACATTTTTTACCATAAAGTGACGTCACAAGCATCAAAGATCATGGAGTGGGGACTCATGATCTTTGATGCGTTTTAATTTCGTATTAAAAAAAAAAATTAAAGCAAAAATCACGTATCCATTATTTTTCGTTATTCTGACTAAACAGAATCAAAATTATTTTAGTCAGTCGTCATCCCTATTATAATAGGTACGAAGAAGCATGATATTTTCACAAAATATGATTCCGAGACTGCATCTGCGGCAGTTCGCAACGACCTAGCTGTCCAGTGGATAATTGTAATTGGTGACCGACATAAGTGAGTCAGACACAAGTGGCGTCCTATATCGTTGATTATTTACGGGTTGCAGCGCAACTCGTAATTGCGGTCGGGACCCCGCCACACGGCTCGTTTATCTAATTAGCGTCCCGGTGCGAGAGTCTGCGCGCACGTCTGCCGGCCGCAACCCGCAACCGCGCAACGCCCGACCGGCGCGTGCGCAACCTCCACTTATATTAACTAACACCGCCATGATTAAATGAGCCATAACTGATAGCAACATTAACTAGTTATGAAAACTTCGCGCTTAAAACAAACAAACACGTCGTGTCAATACACATTACTGTGTTATTGATCAGACAGCCGAGTTGATGTATGGAAGTTTTACGGATATCAGATTGGTAAATCCTCAAACGTAATTTATCGTTGTTACACAGATTTGCATAGTGAAAACGAATGATTAACAACTTTCAAGGCAAGTATGGTACATAGTTGTACCTAGGTACCTACTTAGTTTAAGCCGGTTCCTAACGGTTCATTGTTTTAGTTTTAGCCTAGCTGACCCCGCAAACATATAAATTAAGGTGTAAAATATACTTTATGACCTAATCTCATACATACCAAATATAATTATATAATATATATAAAATTCCATAAAAATCAGTCGAGCCATTTTAGAGGAGTGCGACCGCAAACACCGTGACACGAGATTTTATATAATTATGTTTATAGATTTTGTCAAATTCCTACAGATTCTTTTAATTTTATCACTTGCAATCCTTAATTCTTTAATCCATTGTGTTCAATAGCATAACAGGAAAAGCAATAAAACCAGTGTTGCCGGCAGCAAGTTTCGATTTATTCCGATTCCTAATCTGAAAAGTTCCGATAAGTTCCGCCTGAGTAAAATAAAAAAAACGATACTAAAACATACCATTCTATTTTTTTTTACCATCATACATTAATTCATTACAACCACCAAATTAGTCTAGACGATCTGAAAAAAAAAGGTTTAAAAACATTTGTTAGGTCCTTAAAATCAAAGGAAAAGTCATGTCCATGTCCTCGATGTCAAAATACTATGGCGTT
This sequence comes from Xestia xanthographa, assembly GCA_905147715.2. Taxonomy (NCBI): domain Eukaryota; kingdom Metazoa; phylum Arthropoda; class Insecta; order Lepidoptera; family Noctuidae; genus Xestia; species Xestia xanthographa. The sequence continues at coordinate 14,368,629 of LR990659.1, read as the reverse complement.
TTGACATTAGTATCAGAGAGTAAGCGTTATTCCAGAATGAAAACGTTTCACGATAAAATCGCGGTGATTTAACACGCGCGATCTTTTTTTTTCGTGCGAAACAGTCAGAAGTGCGTATCGCATATATTCTGTGGTATCGCTACCTATGATCAGAAATAAGATAGGTACCGCGTTAAATCGCTGCGATTTTATCGCCAGTCTGTTTGCAGTTTGCAATAGTTTGCATTGTGAATCTAGCTCTAGGACGCAGATCATTTTGTATAATCAAATCAACGATTTACGTGTACTTACTAGGAGTTCAGTATTTAAAAAATTATAAAATTATGACAATGTCATTCAATGATATTCTAACAAATAAATATGTTAGACACCTACAAAACCACCGAAAAAAGTGTTCCGCGGGGCAGAGCCAGCTCACATACATGCAGTGACGCAGAATAAAGGCAAAACAAGCCAATTGGCCTGTTTTAGAGTCTTCACGATTGTGCGCTCACTACATAACTGTTTAAAGGCCCGGTCACACCGGATGCGTTACGTGACGTGACGCGTGAACGCATGAGTTGTAATGTATGAAACTGTAAGAAAGATGCCAGACCAGATGCGTGACGTGTGCACGCGCGTCACTCAAACACGCAGAGCCGCATCTACTGACAAACCGAGTCCGCGCGCCTGTGTAGAGGAATGGCAACGTCGCACACGCGCCTGCAGTGATGACGTTGTATTATATGGCGCTTCCTGTTAGATGTCAGACCGGGCACGCACGCACACGCAACGGTCATTGCTGCACGTACGCATGCATGGCAGGTTGTATTTATTTACAAACACAATATAGTTTACGAGTTTTTTTTTTTCGCAATGGAGACAAGGAAAATCTCATAGAATTATGATATTCACTGCGTTCCTCTCTTCTATTATTAATATCATGGACTCAAAGTCTTTTTGTAGCAGCAGAAGATTCTTGGCATAGTAGCAACAATAACGCTTCTTCATCAGAAGAACTGTTGTTGTCTAAAATCTTTTCGCCAAATGCTTTCAACTCAATATGGCTGCTGACAATGTGGCTCGTACGCGCGTGTTGCTGTTACCTGCGTGACGTGATGCGTGCGCGCGCGACGTGTGCTGCACCGGTCTTGGCCGGTGTGACAGGGCTAGCACGCGCGTACGAACGTCACGTCGCACCGCACGTCACGCAACGCATCCGGTGTGACCGGGCCTTAATAGAATATCATTGATGTCATTCCAATGTCACTTGTTTGTTGGTTGGTTTATGCCAAAGTTCCCAAAAGTTCCGCCAAAGCTGAGGATCCGCAAAAGTTCCGCCAAGGGCTTCAAAGTTCCGAATTCGGAACAAAAGTTCCGCGCCGGCAACGCTGAATAAAACAGTCATAGCTGTAGTGTAACTTTGATTGTAACAATTGATCATATTCATGAACATATTCATGACTTGTTCTTGGTTCTTAATTACAATTCCAAAAGCGAGCACCGACTCAGGTCAAGACCGGTCACTATTACTGACTTATGTTCAGTTTTAATTGCTTTGCCCGATATAGCTCACCATTCATTAAATTTACATCATGACAAACAAACTTTACTCACAGTTCTAGGTAAGTAATGACGATTTAAAATTAAACCGTTTTTGCGGTTTGATTTGAGATTTACCTATTCATTTATATTGACGGAAGTATACCTATCCTTATGTAGGAGGATTGAGTTGCGAATAAAGCACGATCATAATTGATAATAATATATGAACAGAAGTATGAAACAACTTTCATGAAGAAAGACATAAAATGCTACTTGTAAACCTATACGGCATTACCTCCTGAACTACAGATTAAAGTGAGTCATAAAAAGTGCCGGAGCAAGGAAATAAGAACATTTTATGGATAATATCGACATTGAAGTCGTATTCTTGGTACACAAAACAAATCTAAAGATTTTATTTTATGCAAGCTCGTTCACGCTTATCCAGCTTACGTCCATGATCATCAATTATTATAACATGACCGCACATTTGCTTCGGTGTTAGTTAATATGAAGCACCTGATGTTGTTGGACACATACATCGATAGCTGCTGCTTGCTTTTTAAATTAAATTATGAAAGTTACATTATTAATCTTTCAACTCCACCTAAACTCAGTACGAGTATGTCTTTCTCGAATAAACAATGGTGAATTGGCTCTAGTGTGTCAGTACACCGGAGGACTGGACTTGGGTCACTCTAAGAATTAGCGTGGCCTCTTACTGAACTTACTCATTTTGATTTTGCACAATTTACGCCTGAGGGAACAATAACATAAATAATATTAGCTCCCTATATTCAGGAGAAAAATGTCTCTCAACGGTTCACGATGACACGATCATCAAAGACTCTAGAAGACTTGGTTCGCTCATTGTAATCGAACTTGAAATAGTCGGATATTTTTTACAATGAAAGCAGGTAAAACGGTATATTATATCAAATACTGTTATTCTGAGGATTCTCAAGTTACCTAAAGTAAGAAATACGTTCTCGCATTCTATTGTCACCTCACTATTTATGAGAGTGCATTCTGAAAGCTGGCAACGTCGCAAATAACTGTCATAACATCACGCCTGTAAACCCCGAAAGGTTACCCAGAAGTGTCCCTAATTCGCACGTTATGTTTAAGTCCCATGTATAGTCTGGTAAATGAGTGCTCAAACCCCTATGTGGTTGGAAAAGTCGAAAGCAGAAAATCTGACTTATGAACTTCGTTTGGACTAGTTAGAAGATAAACATATTAAAAGTCCTGACCCGAAGAAGGTCCCGTTTTTTGTTTTTTTGCTTATATCTCGAAAACGATGCGTCGTATAAAATTTTGTTGTACTACATAATAAAACCTCATAAAATTCTCTACAACTTTGTTTGTCACACTTTTTATCCTTTGCCCCCCCCCCCCCCCTCGGGCTCACCTCGGAGGGGTCAGGACTTTTAATATGTTTATCTTCTAACTAGTCCAAACAAAGTTCATAAGTCAGATTTTCTGCTTTCAACTTTTCCAACCACAATCATTCATTGCCCAAGCTAGTAATAGGGGGCGAGCCATCGCCATAATTAACCGGGTACCAATCCAAACTCCGTGGCTGCCACTAAAAAATTCCTGATGGAAAAAAACAATACCACGTTGCCCGCCCTGGGAATCGAACTCAGGACCTCATGCTCAGCAGTCGTGCTTTTAACCACTAGACAAAGGAGAGTCATGTGTTTTGATTAATCAATATAAAATGAAATTATTTCTGTTGCACTAAAATATTGATATGATAGGGATGATGACTGACTAAAAAAATATGATTCTGTTTAGTTCATCATCGTCAGTTAGATTATCGAAAAATATTGGATACCTACGTGTTTTTAGGGTTCCGTAGTCAACTACAACAGACATGGCGAAACTATAAGGGTTCCTACCCTTATAGTTTCGCCATGTCTGTCCGTCCGTCCGTCCGTCCGTCTGTCCGTCCTCGCTTAATCTCTGTGACCGTTAGCACTAGAAAGCTGAAATTTGGTACCAATATGTAAATCAATCACGCCGACAAAGTGGTAAAATAAAAATTGGAAAAAAATGTTTTATTAGGGTAGCCCCCCTATATGTAAAGTGGGTAGTGTTTTTTTTTAAATTTCAACCCTAACGTGTGATATATTGTTGGAAAGGTATTTAAAAATGAATAGGGGTTTTCTAAAATCATTTTTTGATAATGTCAATAATTTCGGAAATAATCGCTCCAAAAGTAAAAAACAATGTGTCCCCCCCCCTCTAACTTTTGAACCATAAGTTTAGAAAATATGAAAAAAATCTGAAAAGTAGAACTTTATAAGGACTTTCTAGGAAAATCATTTTGAACTTGATGGAAACAACAGTTTTTGTACAAAAAAGACAAAAAGTTGTACAAAATAATTTCTGGACTAAGTTTGTAGTATATTCGTATATGCAAGCATTTTTACATAATGGATACCCACCTTTAAACTCATAAGTGGGAACACTTATTGTGACGGACGGGAAACTACGGAACCCTACACTGAGCGTAGCCCGACACGCTCTTGGCCGGTTTTATTTGTTTTATCAAATTAATAAAAATTGACGAAGATAAATCGCGTCAAAGATCATGAGTGCTAGTGACGTCACATTTGAGTAAAAAATGTACTCAAATGTGACGTCACACGAGTTTTCGACGCACTGTATCGTCTTCATTTTATGTTTACATGAAAAAAGAAAAAATATGTGTCCAATATTTTTGGAAATCTATCTGACGGACTAATTCGATTTTTTTTGTCACCTACCCTAGTGCTGGTGAACAATAGGGTAGATGAATCAACAAAAAGAAGAAAACCCTTTTATAACACCTTTTATCATATATTGTCATCACAACATAATCTTACACAGTGCACTGGTAAAACTTTCTAGTAGGTAATGTTCAAATAGGCTGGTTCATAGTAGGTACCGTAAGTAATAAGCACTAAGCACACATGCTAGACAGCAAGCGAACAAATAAGCAAGTAGAAAAGTATAGATTTGACATCAAGTATCCACCTATACCCAAGCGCTTACGGGGGTGGTATCTGCTAACGAGAGGTTTTCTCCATGTAACTCCTCTTTGATGAGTGAATATAAATGTGCAAAAAATATGTTGCCTAATAGACTCTAAACTTTAATTGGTACAATTGAAATAATTCTAACTTTATTATTACTATATGAAAAAAATCTTCAAAGTGAAGCATTTTTTCTTTGAAATTTCGTAACTACTCCTAAACGGCATTAATTTTTAGTTTTTTTTTTTCACACAAATATTGGGCACGTTTTTCTTCACAAAGTGTACAATTGGAATTTTGGTCTAATGATTTATTAGGCTACAATTAAATAAAAACCACTCATTTCGCACTATTTGGCTTGCAGTGACTGACGTAACAACCACTTTGTAGTGCAAGCTGATTTGAACTTTGCTTTTTGATTTTTACTTTACTCTAACAGTATTTCAAACGAAGTTTGAACCACCGCAAACAGTTGCTAGTTTAGCAGATACCCCAGCCTTAAGCAAGCAAGCATACAGTATACATTAATAAAAAAATAAGCAGGCATGCAAACAATTAAACATTAACGCAAAAACGGAAACAAGTAAGGACAAAATTAAAGAAGTTAGCAAAGCAGCAAGTAAGTATGGAAATAATAAAGCAAGCGGGCATGAAGGCCATGGCAAGATCCCCACTGATGGGGATTGGTCGGTGGGGATTTCTGGAATAAATCAAGCAGTCGTATGCACATATTTCTGCTTTGCTTCTGCTAGAAGACTTGGTGTTTGGGATCGTTACCTCTCTCGCACATTGGTTCAACGTTCCCCTTCGGATGCCTCGAAAGCTCGTTTCTTTCTAAACCAAACCTTTGGCTTCGCGATCTAATAACACTTTCAACTAAGACAGTCTTAATTTACCATAACCGCAAGGTCGTTAACATGATTATTTTTCTTCTGTCTTCATGTTGATTGCGATCATTATAAGAGTAGATTGTGTTTTTGTGTCTGGAGTGAAGAGATTTAAGAATTTGTTTTCTTTAACCATAACGAAATGTCTGCCAGCTTCAAATAAGTAACTGCATGTTCCATTAGGCAGGCGACACTAGTCTTAACATCGATTTCAGGCAATTATTATTTATGACATTAAATTTGAGGTGGTGAATCAAACAACGTATTTACTTCGGCCACTCATTTTTTAACGGATATGTTTTATTCATTCATCCAACATAAGCATAATGAAAATTCAAAAAAGAAAAAAAAACTCTACTATAAGAGAAACAATAGGAGTAATAGACGCACTAAACTATGCTATGAGATTGAACTGGCGATGGGTGGGCCACGTAGCTCACGTAGCAAAAATGAGCTTAGCGTAGAATTTTGATTTTATTTAATAAATGTTTAAATTGGGATAAGGGCAGAACAATGATGACGATGTATTACTTACAATAATCAGCTGATAAGTGTTAGGTTAGGTTAGACCTGCTGTCTTGTATGGATCAGAATGTTGGGCCACAAAAGGAATGAATAAAAAACATTTGTATGTGGCTGAGACGAGAATGCTAAGGGGAATGTGTGGTGTTACACGAATGGGAAAAATAAGAAATTAGTACATAAAAGGAAGTCTGAAAGTGGCGCCGGTGACTGAAAAGTTGTGTGGTAATCGGTTTGACGTGGTATGGGCATGTGATGCAGAGGAATGAGGAAAATGTCGTGAGGAAAGTTTTGAGTATGAATGTGGATGGGTATATGAGTAGAGGAAGACCAAAGAAACGATGGATGGACTGTGTAAGAATGATATGGTATGGCAAGAAGGGAAGTGTCTGATGAGATGACGAAAAATAGAGAAGTATGGAAGAAGAAGACATGCTGCGCCGACCACAAATGAATTGGGATAAGGGCAAGAGAATGATGAATATGCTGATAAGTGGAAACTGACAAAATAAATAAATGATGTATATTCTTTTTTTTTCGTGCAGAAGTATTAACTAAGGAAATCTTTTTAACCGACTTCCAAAAGGAGGAGGTTCTCAATTCGATTGTTTTTTTTTCTTTTTAATGTATGTACACCGATTACGCTGACATTTATGATCCTTCTTTTGTTTGATGCGGAATAGTTGCCATTTGGTCCCATACAAATTTAATATAGTTTGGCCCAGTAGTTTTCATTTTATGAACATTTTTACTTCAGTTGTGTGGTATAATTTCATGTATATTCACCGATTTTTCCTCCTTTTGCGGAGCGATTCTCAAAATTCTTTTTTATTTGAAAGAGTATACTCCTGAGATGGTTGCATTTAAATTTGGTGAAGATCTGATGCTCTGAAACTTAACAGAACTCTTCAAAACAAGATGGTAAATCGATCGTGATTGCTGCAATCGCTTGGATGTTTATTGTTTATACAACATCATAACGTACTATCACGCCTGTATGCTCTGAGGGGTACGCAGATGTGTACAATACACCCAAATTTCGACAGTTTAGGTATGTTAAGTTCCATTTATTGAGGATAAGCCTATTACCATGACATGTATTGTTAACAATGTAAAATAAATGGATAGCAAATATTTGTATAGGATATTACAACTAAAAATGGAAAAATAAAAATAAAAATTGCAAAAAAATAATTAACTTACAATTCAAACATAGACTTCTAAAATGTTAAAAACCAAGACAAATGTCTTCATAATTAATTATTATCATATAGAATTAGTAATATTGGCGACTACCGTCTCACTCTTGGCGAAGATCTAATCGTAGAGTACCTATCTAATCCAAGAAACGTAGCTGCGTAGTCGCCAACAAATTATATCATCAATAATTTTAAGTTTTGATTACCTATTTGTAAAGTGATAGCACAAGTTACTAAAAGACTAAAACAGCAAAACATACCGTGTAGGCGGCATCGCCAAAAACGAATCTTCAACAAGTCAATTTTGTACAAAATGCCGCTACGTCCACAAAAAAATATGAATGTTTCGGAATGAGTCAAAGATGTTCCTTAGACGCCGGCGGCAATGGCTCTGTTAGTGTGTTGGCGGGAACAATGCTTCTAATCCGCGCCAGTTTCAAAGTTGCAGACCTTACCTTGACTCCTACGCCACAACTCCTTTTACTGAACAAAACCTTGTTCATGAGTTGCCTAGATACCACTTCCACCTGAACTACGTCACTTTTACTTTTCTATTTTCACAGTGTATCTATTCATTGAATTATTTGTGTTGTCTATCAATAGCCTATCGCCTTTAATCGGAGACGCATTTTGTCGCACCGTGACAAAGAAATGGATGAAATATAGGGTAGGACTGAAAGGAAGGTCATCTGTGTAACCTTTTCCCAACCATGTTGGGGTCAGCTTCAAGTTAACCGGATGCAGCTGAATACCAGTATTATACATGGAGCGACTGTCTAGCTGACTTCCACAACCCAATTAATACTGAAAAATACAAGCCCTTGGTAAGACTGCTTGTCAGTCTTTCGAGCCACTGACTACTTGTAACGACAGTCAAAGTTCCACAAATGACCGCCGGTTCCGAGACACGGAGAAAACTCGGTATGTAATGGGTGGGGTCACCCATCCACGGACCAACCTAGGCAAGTACCTAATAGTAGGTAGGACTGAAAGGGTGGTATGAAAACCTAATTATGAATACTTTTTCCAAACTTAGGACCCATAGCATACCGATTATATCAAAAGCGCATATGACATCAAAAGCGATTAAAGTAGGGACCTACCGATTCCAAAGACAAGAAAGCTCTGCTGCAACATCAACTATCACAAAATGAAAACGATCTTTTGTGTAAACGCACGCGCGCAAATCTGAGGAAGAAAACAAAGTTGCAACACACAACAAAGTTAACACTATTGACAGTTTTTGTTATGGTATTATTCATGAGGAATGGCCTCCGAGCTAATGAATGAATGGGCCATGCTCGCTGCGTGCCGCCCACGGCTACTTCATTCATACGTAGCCCTGCGTGGTCGCGGACTTGTTCTCAATGTCGCCTTGCAACGCCGACCCATACACGACTCACACCTATGCTTACACGTTGCCATATTGTTTACTCACGATACGTAATCTTTTACAACTTATGGATTATAGAACATTTACGAAAGACAACAGGCGTTCCGATCTCCTACACATTTACTACAAATGTCAAAGGTTCCCCAAATGCCTTCTGAAAATTTATAGTAGGCTGAACATCTGCGTTATCGCCTAAAACAATAAACTCCACTCAACAGGTTGCCTTAAAAAGGTCACAATCGATAAGAAATGGCAGGGTTGAGGATGAATAGGGCGAGCTACCAGCTGTGAGGCATCGCCGCAAGAGTCGGGATGAATGGCGAAGGGGTGCTAGAGGCAGGGGTTAGGGAGGCTCAGCACGTGTTTCGTGGCCATGGTCACGGGATGACGTCCGACATTTAACAGCGCATGCGCGGTACAAGGAAGCAGGTTCAAGGACGTGAATCGATCGCGCTCAATGCCGTGCTGGCCCCAGCCACGGTCGGACGCTGCTCTTCAACCAGGAGGAAATCGATGCTGCTGCCATTGCCACGGTCACTCCAGAGGCCGCCACACCGGTGCAGACAATACGGAACTACTACTGTTGTGTATGTTCATATTTTGCTGTACATTCCATTCTTAATACCTATGTACCTATTAGTAATTAGAGTATGTAGGTACATGGTGTGCAATGATGCTAAATTTGAGCAAAAATAAACAATTTGAAGGCTCTGTGTTTTATTTCGACGGGGAAAAAAACCTGAAGACGATTAGAACGGTACACTAGAACCTAATTTTTTTTTATGGCTCTGACAGAAATTAAGATAAACAATAAATACTATAAGTCTCTACTGCTCTTACTATTAAGAAAACAAAACCTTACGTATGAAAATCCGCATTCTAAGCAAAAATCTTTAATAATAAACGTATAATACTTATTCTGCAAGAAAACAAAAAGTATTAAATGACACATTGTATTTACGACAGGAGACAGAGGCAGTCAGTTAGTCCGGTAAGTCGTAGTCTTTCGGTGCGCGCGACTTGATTGTGCGCGTAATCCGCCGTAAATAAGGGACGCGTGCGCTACACTGATTACATTACGGCTGAACACGCACACCGAGACCATATGGAGTCGCGTGAGAATAAAATAAAATTATAAGTACTTAATTACAATGTGTATAATTTGATGGTTTACAAATTGCTTTACAAGTTTATATTTTTAGAGCACTATTGGTGAGATAAGCTCTTATAGCAACAAATTAACTCACAATAAATGCTCGTGAAATCAACAACGAAAATAATTTCGATTGTTTCTAACTAGACTGAAATCGAACTAAGTACTCGTTCATTCACCTCTGAATTAGGTTTTCAGTGTAGGGAACGAAATACCTGTAGCTCTATGTAGGTACAAATTGTACATTGTGCGTACTAGCATGGAGTATAATGACGACTAAAATGGGGACACCACACCAAACGAAAAAACTTTTGTCCTAATCACATATTAATATTCACAAAACTATACCACAGACGGAATCTCCACAGCATTATGTGTGCAAGTGCACTGATTGCGAATGCAAGTGTCGCGTGTCAAATCGTCGGAGCACCCACGCCTTGCACACACATCCCGACACCAGTCACTATCTCACACAATACTATGTCGATATACACCATAAAACCGCATTGCATGATCGAACTTCTCCTCGAGCAATCAAAACTACTGTATTATACATTGTTTATGCCGCAATTTGCTGCTACAAAACACAATATTTACCTTATCGCTATAATAACTATCAGGTAGCCACTATTATTGTCATATTTATACAATACAGACGCCATTTCCCTCTTTAAACATCGTGACATCAACCACAAATTACAGAATTTATATGTGTGCGCGCCATTCATGAAGCTGCCACGATTTCACTGGAAGTCGGAGTGTGGGGAAGGTGGGGAAAAAGGGTAGTGGGGTGGGGTGCCTCCCTATTTATGAATGAGGCCGTACGTCATTGATATCGATCGCGAGCTCAGCGTTGCGCGGCCCCGGTAGAGGTTACCACACAAGGGCAGTGTTGGCGGTCGATCAACAGGTGGCCGGCTGACGCACGCCGGCAATACAGCCTTCCGCTAATTTTTGTCACTTACGTGATGACGTCAGTCTGATAACGTTACTAGCTAGCCGATTAGCCTGCCGTATCTCTATTAAGTTCTTTTTGGATCTCAAGCTCTCATGTTTCAGAAGATTCTCTTTCCGCTGCTATAAAATGCGGTAGGGGCGCGACGGTGGCGCTGGCGGCGCCGCACTTCCATTCGCATCTTATTCAGGCACGCCCGCATTGACTTAGTTCTTTCCAGAATACGTTTATATGTATAACATTGTCTTCTTCTTCTACTATTATCAAGTTTATACTAGCTATCGAGGTACTATTCCCTTTCTTTCTTACGGATATTAAAAATGTTTTTTTTTTTTTAAAGACAGGTCTATGGCAAATTGTGAATGATTTCTACTTTTAATTATGTCATTAGAGTAGAAACGTATGAACTTATATTGTCACTTACGTAAGTGACAAGATATGTTTAGTTTTAAACCGTGAAAGCTTAAAACAGTGTTAAAAACGTATGGTATAAGTAAAAAAATTCTAGAAGGTTCCTACAGCAAATCGTTGTTACTTTTCATAGACACAATCACATTATGGACACAATTTCTCCGAACCGTTGATCATCATCTGCCTAGCCTTTTAACAACTTCATAAGTCATAAGACCAGTCTAACCAGATCCAACTGAATACCAATGTTTTACACGGCGCGACTGCCTATCTGACCTTCACAAGCCTGTTACTGGGTCACAAAATAACCCTTGGTAAGACTGGAAAGAACGAGTAGTCAGAAGCCCCAAAGTCTAAACTTTGGGGCTTCTGAATACTCGTTACGACTGTCAGATCCACAAATGCCAGCTGGGGCCGGTTTAACATGTTTACCGAAGTACGGAAGGGTGTCGGTATCTAAAAGGATGGTCCGCCATCCTCGGTCCGACCTCGGCAAGCGTTGCTTAGCCTTGAACCGAGCCGCTTTTATTTAACCGCGAGCCCCGCCGAACCGTTTCTATGGACAATTATAAGTTGCGAGAAATACGAGTAAATAATCTTAGGTTGTAATGTTAATGTAACACACACAGAGCGCATGGGCTTCAACACCGCCCTTTGCAACAACATTCCTAATTGTGTCAACATTCCGCTATGACGTCCGTCATACAAAATATCAAACATGACATGCGTAATATTTGGTTTAGGTCAGATAGCTGATCTACACTTGAGTTATTTATCGGAAAATAAGTGTGGCATAAGTGTCGTGCGTCACGCGAATAATTCCTACCTCCCGGGAGGCCGCGGGGGACGTGACGTCAGTGCCACCACAACCCCCCGAGTTTCTCGCTACTCACTACTCTATTCATAATTTTCAGAATTTACTTTACATTCAAGGCATGAAAGGGGAGGGAAATTTAGACTTGCCAGTACTTAGGTAGTGGATACGTAAATTACCTCCATCCCAACCCAATTTATCAATGAAAGATCAACAACCAGCGGAATATTTTAGCTTTCGCAAAGTTACTTTGAAATAATAATAGCTTTGTAATTTTCAGCTTTATTGCAATAAATTTTCTATTGAAAAATTTCTCTTATTTTATTTGCAGGTCTGAAATCAGGCATCGTATTTCATTATAAGGTATTCGCAAACAAATGATGTATTGATAAGATTCAAAATATATTTGAGCATCACACTGTTACATCATGCTCATTATCAACCACACCGCATACGTGGTGGTGACTACGTAAATGCGTACAAATTACGTTCAAACAACGATTAGCCAGTTCTATAAATGTATCGTGATAAACATTTAGAGCTCTTTAGGGTGTCTGTGTACGTCAGCAAGCTAGTGATAAATCTGCACTAGATTAGAATTCTGGAGTGTTGATCGATGGAAGCGTAATTATAAGCATGAGTGCGACGTGACGCGGTCAACCAGCTCATCTTGACGTGACGAGTGCCGACATTGCTTTCGCGTCACTGCACGCTGTTCAGCGCGTTATCGGTCAACGAGTGGAAGGTGCTCACCTATGTGGGCGCAGCGAATCGACGCTCGCAGGCACTCGAATGCATACTGTTACTTTCGTACCTTATTTCAGTTTTCAAATGCTTTTCAGCTGTAGGTACCATTCGACATTTGTTATACATATATATGGCAAGTCGTTCAATAAAAAACGTTGCACAACACTTAAGAGATATTTTCTGTATAGTGGTTTCTAAAGAGCTGTACTAATGAAACTATCTGACGCCGAAATTCTGCCTAGTCAGTGTACTTTAGATGAAGAAAGCAAAGACTTGAGCTTGTTGAGCAATTTTGAGGCAGTTACTATTGGTAGCAAATAGACGTGATGACGTGATGTAGGTAGAAAATACAATAACCAGACCTCAGACATACTACAAATAAAAATAATGGCCAACAAAAAGAAACAAAATGATTTGTCAATTTGTACATTCACCATTTGTTTAAGAAAACAGAACAAATTTTGTACACCTGCTTACATAAGAGCCGCACTAGATATTAATTAGAAAGCAGACATACTTTGGCACCTTTCAGTGGATCATCGTGATTCATCAATAGGACTAATGAAAGATAATGTAACAGTTTATATTAATAGCCGCGGGCGGCGCGGCATCGTCACCTAGAATTGCATTTGCAACACAAGCGCGTATTATTAGCCTGAGTTCACACATGCTCGCCAAACGGCAGCCGTAGGTCGACTCATTGTCGAACCACTTTCTAATACTACGGCTCATAACACAAATGTTTACTTGATGTCACTGCGACAATGATACGTTTACGGGGGCGTTAATGCTACTAGACTATCGTAGGTGGCCACCTATCCGTCTTGTAAGTTGTTCCGTTAGACGTCTCAACTCTGTGAGTTCACCTATGGAACTACCACGAAAATTATTTTCAAAGTAAACCTTTCAAGTTACCTTTGCCCAGCAGTGGGACAGAGCAGGATGACATAAAAAGCAAAAAAACTACCAAAACCCAATGGTAAAAGTAATTTAAAATTCATTAGAAAATCAAAAAGGATTGCTATTGGATCAAATTCACATCATGGATCACAAATTAAAATTTCAAGGCACTCTAACAATTTGGAAACTTAGAAGTACAGTCAGTCTCACATCAGTGATGATACTTGCACTACGCGGAAACACCCGTACAAAAAAAGACACCAATTTAATACAAACTTAGGTACTAACAGCATTAACACTAAGATTAGTCACATCATCATCTAAGGCGTTATCTTCATTATTGAAGGTCGTGTCTAGTCTGTGTCTGAGGTATTCATCACTCGGTGCACTATGCTCTTCCACGTTTGTCTGTCCTCGGCGGTCTTAAAAGCTTCGGCTATTGATAGGCCAGTGAGCGACTTTACTCGGTCTGACCAACGGGTAGGTGAGCGCCCGCGTGGTCTTTTCCCGTTTACTTGGCCAACTTAACTTCTTGGCCAACAAGATTAGTCAACGCGTTTATAAATACTATGTGTAATGCATTTCAAAGTGTAGAGAATGTAAAACACCGTATTGCTAATCTTACAAAACAAAACATGAATGTACTACAATGTACACGTAGAAATGAGCATTCCAATATCTGTCCACCTACTCACTGGTCATCCTAACGGCGACCGCAATTCACTTGATTGTTTAAACATAATTGTAGTAATTCCCACGGCGGATATAAATCCGACTACGATGCTTACTACGACATGTTATGCTACTTCAAATAACCAAACATTTGGTATAGTGAGACAGAAAACAAGCACTCGACAACAAAGTGAAAATCGTTTTGAGTAGATCTGAGTACCTAAATACAAAAGAATAAGTTGACACGAAATGAGAAATTGACATGTTTCAGTTGACCATAACGGAGATAATTCCCATGACCCAAAAAAGTAACCGTGACTTTTGTAGTCTGAAAGCTTGAGCAAACATCTTGACTACTTCGGTGAATCCATAAACTAGAAACAAAACATGTAGCATCGTTCGTTAACTAGCAAGTCATATGACTGATACTTCACACAAACACGAAAGCGTGAATAATAATCTAGAAGAAACAAATAGTAGCGCGCTAGAAATAGACAGCGGTATTGAAGCAACGGTCCGAAATAGAACCCCGCCTCCGAAGTCCAAACCAAAAGCAGTCAAGTTAATTATAGAACGATTCCCGCAGGGACGTTTTCATCTTGTGATTCACCTGCTGAAAACTCGATTGTTCGCATTTTACGTCAATCGGTTGCGTGGTGTTTACGAGCGTGTGCGGCGCGACGACGGCACAGGAGCGTCAGCTGACGGCCAGGAATAGCCCTGACATCGCGGCCACGCTATGCCGCTTGCGCCCGCGCACCCACAAATAGCGCGCTATAATTAGACGTCGGTGAAATCGTGGGTTTGTTATTTTTCTTTATCGTCTCCGTTACGCGATAATTGGGTTAGCGTGAACGACTGCATGTGGGCCCAATCGGGCGTCGGCGTGTCTCGAGCAGTGCCGGCAGGCGGCAGCCCGGCACCGCGCACACAGCTGCGGCTATTGTCCTGCCACCGCAACACACTGCGCAGTGCGCTCGCCTCTACGCGCATACTTGACATACTTGCTCTAGATTTGAGAGGTGTCTCGTTATTGCACATTTTACGAGGAATTTTACGACTCACTTGTATGAATGTGCGAAGGCAATATAGATACTTACTTGATGAAAAATTAATGACTAGACCCGACTCCCCGTGGATAAAATTTCTGGCAAATGACGATCAAAAGTTTAAGTTAAATCCGCGACAAGAAAAAACGTAATTTCCTTTTACTAAAGCAAAAAGATTGTGTTAAAGAAGTTGCAATTTATTCTGGTCTAAGAAAAGATTCCCTCTGAATAATAATGAAAATATGCAGACGTCAGAAGTAATTAGGTGGCGAGTGACGACTTTGTATCAGTAAATTACCCCTACCTCACGCAAATACCTTCGTCTGCGTGTTTATGAAAACACATTTTCTTATTTCAACATTTCCGTCAGAAATAGATTCTTTAGTCTATTTGTATTTACTGTGTGGTGTGGCTACATCATGTCCATTACTAATGACCACTGATGATGTTATGACTATTTAATTTTTACTTTACTAATAAATATTGAATGTCGTGTCTGAAACTGTACATAATTGTATAACCAGGAAATATGATATATTGCAAGTCACGTATCTAGTATGGATGTAAATAAGACCGTAGGAGTGTAATTACTTCAGTTAATCTGAATAACTAAAATAATAGTCTATACGTAGATCTAGAGAGGAGATGAATACCTACTAACATAACGGCTGAGGATGCATACAAAAAGAAGACATTCCGTAGCATGTCTTCTTCGGCAACAAGGAGGATGACAATGAAAAAGATATATTTAAAGATATACAATAGTACATTTTGATACAAGTGGAGAAAGTTTGTTATTGCATTCGAGGCGGAATTATAACACCCGAGCCATAGGCGAGGGTGTTTTTGTGCCGAGAACTGCAATAACAAATGTCCACGTGTATCAAACGACGTTTTTCAATACACTTTTGAAGAAATAAAATAAAATAACGAAAAATATTTTTGTCACGAAATATGAAACTATGATTTTAATTTTCTTTTTTTTTTCGCGCTTTGCTTTCGCCAGGTTGAAGGAGAGGCAAAGGTATGGAGTCATTAAACAGCCTAAATACAAAAAAAAAATATTTATTTTATATTTTTGAATTCAGTACACAAATAAATGTTAATTTGTGTATAAAAGTAACTATTAGTTTTTAATAATCATGTTTATCTATGATATTCTATTTATGAACACAATTTGAATATTCAAAAAATATTTATGCCGTAAAGACGCGTAGTGCTTTGCCGAAAAAAAAAAAACATTCACCTCAGACTATAGGCATTGAACTGATTGAACCAATTTGGACTAAGTATAGGTATAGTTATCTGTGGCTATTTTCATTAATTTATTGCATGTTTTGGTATAAAACTGTCAGCTTAAAATGTTTTTTTCTAAATAAATAAATAAATAAACTCTTAACTCCCTCGCTGATTGCGCTCGAGATTCAATATGACGCCCGTGACATAAGACACAACTTTAGCCCCTCGGTGCATAATCTACTATTTATTGTCAGAATAGCAGATCAGCTTTGAAACGCAGTCGGAAACAGATTTGAAAATTGAATTGCTGCTCTTCATCAAAGTTCATTTAAATTCAAATTCATTTATTGGTGTGATTTTTGGTACATGTTACATGAGATCTTAATAATAAATAATTAGTTCCTCAAAAATCTACCTTAGAGGTGTACACTCTTTCACATACTTATACACACTTTACATTCCCGTAAAATGAAACTTGTAGGTTCACCTAACTGGTTTCCTCCTATTTCTTCTTAAATCCCACGTAAGGAAAAGAAGCTTAAAACCATCATCTGAAAGTGACTTCTAGAAATAAAAATAATTTATACTGGAAAAATCTATACCGGCCAATGAGCAACAAAGCATTATAATTTATTTTAATCACTATGAATAATTTTGTACTTGGCCATTACTCAACTGAACATTATATTTATTTTCACTGAGCCATTCATGTCTCAATTTACCTATTATAAACAAAGTTCTAAGACTGGCTGAGACGCTAACGCATTAAGTAAACTGCGACAGAAGAACTAACGGGTTTTTAGGGTTCCGTAACCGAATGGCTAAAAACGGAACCCTTATGGATTCGTCATGTCTGTCTGTCTGTCCGTCCGTATGTCACAGCCACTTTTTTCCGAAACTATAAGAACTATGCTGTTGAAACTTGGTAAGTAGCTGTATTCTGTGAACCGCATTAAGATTTTCACACAAAAATAGAAAAGAAACAATAAATGTTAGGGGTTCCCCATACTTAGAACTGAAACAATTTTTTTTTTCATCAAACCATACGTGTGTGGTATCTATGGATACTGGATGGGTCTTCAAAACTGATATTGAGGTTTCGAATTTCATTTTTTTCTAAACTGAATAGTTTGCGCGAGAGACGCTTCCAAAGTGGTAAAATGTGTGCCCCCCCCCCCCTGTAACTTCTAAAATAAGAGAATGATAAAACTAAAAAAAAATGATGTAGGTAGGTACATTACCATGTTATAAACTTCCACCAAAAATTGGTTTGAACGAGATCTAGTAAGTATTTTTTTTAATACCTACGTCATAAATCGTAAACCGTAATTATTATTAAAACATCGATCAAACTTACAACGAACTAAAAGAACTTTTATATTATGTTACTTGCTGCTACGGAACCCTTCATGGGCGAGTCCGACTCGCACTTGGCCGCTTTTTTTTTTCTTATAGGCAGGTCAGCATCATTGTAATATATTATGTTACCATAGTGCTTCGTTTATAGTATTATCTCTCGTTATATCCTTGATCTTGAGTGGTCCAGGTCACCGCCCACCAGCTAAACCTACACCTAACGACTCGTAATTACTGTTAACCACACGTTTATACAAACTACCAATTATTATCTGATTGTTTATACACACAGTTATATTACAGCTCTAAAGTGTGTTTTATTTGTTTTTCAACTTTTTAAGGAAGGCAAGGAAGTTTTAAATGTATTTGGGTAAAAATCAAATGAAAAAGAAATGGTCCAGACCAATGAAATTACTATTTTATTGGTAGGTAAAGCAGCAATCTTGACAATCGCACATTGGATCACTACCCGGACTAACACAATAAAATAAGTATAAAAAAGATGACTGTTTTTATTTACAACGGGATGCATAAATCTTTCTTTTTATTCTGTTACATATCTAGATAAAATAAAAAAAAATAAATGATTATACATTTATAATATAAATTAACGTGGACGTAAAAACTTATAAGTATTAAAATGTTAAGCAGTAGGTAGGGATTGAATTTTGAGATTAATATTTATTAGCTGTCGTATTATAACATCACTAATTTGTGTTTAATCATTTAGAGTAGTAAAAATAAATGTATCATCAGCGCAGAATGTAGATCACAAGAACATAAAATTCTACTTATCTACGAGATCAGAATTTAAACATCAACTGTGTAATAAATAACATTTATTATTCTCGCGACAAAAATGTTATTTGCATAGGTAATATAAAATTTTATGTGCTAAAACAGTCCAAGTATTTTATTAATTTATTAGGTGAATGTATATTATGAATGTTAAATACCAAAGAATTGTTAAAATATTCCAGCTCCCTGCGCTACGCATTAAATCCGTAAATTTTATTTAAATGCTTTGCATTGTTCTGTTGCCACAAAGTAAGATAAATCAGAGCCTCGTTGGTAAAAAAAAAAAAACATAACGGGCAGAGTCATTTCCAAGAGCAAAGATTTCTTAGTTACATAATACTAATGTAATAAATACCCGCCGAAGTGGAGCAGTAACATTCCCTGCCTTTTCTCCACAACCTCGGGACGGTAAACTACGCACGGACCCAGAATAAATATACGATTTACTCATTCCCGTTTTAACGTAACGGAAAATTTCCTACACATTTCAAAGAAATTTCATTACAATTGTTATTAACGTTACTTAGGTGATCCTAAGTAACGTTAATAACAATTGTAAGTCAAGGCATGCACCAAGCATGACTCTTGTTGATTTTTTTATTTTTTTATCGAACCTGAAAATGTATTTATTCACGTAATATTTCAGGACTTTACAACCCTTAATAGTAAAATATTGTAGAGCCCTATATCCAAAAAAAGGTCATACAGTAAAAGGGCATAGGTTGCTCATGAGAAATTTCCATTAAACTAGGAGTATCTAAAGCTACGTAGGCAGTAGTCAGGAGGCTCGCGCACCAAGTCGCAGGGGGCAGGAGGAACTCGGAGGTTTCGTGGTAAAGCGGGCGGCGGCGGCCTGGGGGGGGGCAGCCGGGGGGGCGGCGCGGGCGGTAGGCGGCGTCGGGCGGTGACGTCAGCCTCGGGGGGGCAGCGCGCTGCGCGATTGGCGGAGCTGCGCGCGCCGCTACCGAATATGGGACCGCGGCTCCATTGATAAAACTGCGATGCGGGGTCGCGCGGCGCCAGTCCCCTTCGCACAGGCCACGCGAGAGGCCGTCTTCACGCTGGCGTTGTTCGTAATTCCGCTCGGCCCGTGGGCCGAGGAGCAGGTGGTGCCGGACGGGATGGGCACCGATGCCGATCACCCGACCGGCCCGCACCTGCTCTCCCTTGCCGATGTGGGCGCTCTCGGGTTCGACTGCGCGCTGAAGCCGGTGTCGATGCCGACGCCTGGCTCCGGCACGCCGACCGACCTCAACACGCCCGTCACCACTTCGGACCTGCCCGCCTTCTTCCCGACGCTGCTGGAACCTCCGTCGATCTCAGGTGCGAACCCTTGCCCTGCCATGCTGCTCCCGCACGCTCGCTCGGCTGCACTCGTAGGCGGCCTCGCCCCCGCCGGCCGCCGGCTGCCGACCGATAACGTTGTAAATAAACAATCGGGTCTCCTTTTCGACATCGGGATGTCCTTCGATGCCCTTCACGTCTTGCAGTGCTCTAGCTTCCGTGAAAGCACTACGGTTTCGTGAAAACTTGGAATTATCGCGATACGATAGAGATAAAAGTTTCCCGGCGCGCGGTTCAAGTTACAGTGTTTAGTGAAATGGAAAGTTCAGCGGCCCGTGTCATATGTTCGGATCGATACATGAAGCTGAATGGAGCTTCCCTTGTGCACCTCCTTGCCGGCGCTATACGGCGCTACCTTCAGTTTCTAGAATCGTGTTCTCTCATGCTTTCTAAGTGCGTAATTATTTAAAGTCAGGATTTTGGAGGTATCAATGGGTAAATATACTTAGGAAATGTTTACTTGGAATATTTGAATATTCAAAGAATGAATACTAATACATACTAAGTAAAAAATGATTTTATTAACACAATATTATATACCTAAAAACATATTTTAAAATAATATAGTCATTTTAGTATTTTTTTTATTACCTTTACCTTTTTAATACCAGCTCAATTTAAAAATGTTCAAATAATTATACCTGCTTGAATAAATATATTTTTATTTTATTAAAATGTTTAATTAACTAAGCGGGAGTGAATCCTTTTTAAATTTTAGTTGGAGAGGTGTCATGACATTATAGAGATAAGGATTCACCAACTTAATCCAAGTCTCTTTGCTTTATTTCTAAAACAGATCTTTTTAGTTTCCAATTATTTTTTATATGAGCAATGGTTTGGTGGCAGTTTAGATATTATTAACATTGCAATTTTAGAAAATATTTTTTATTATTCCTAAACATTGAATGAAAAATTAAAGAGTTTTATCAAAGGTTGTCTCTCAACTTATATATTGATCATAAAAGGGTCTTAATTATTTTGATTACACTGATACTCCAAAACGAACGCACTCTTCAACTTGTACCGCAGTGGATTGCTGAACCCTGCTAATTAGACAGAAGGCAAGAACAGAATGTTCCCCAGTAGGTGACGGTCAACGGTCAAAACGATCGTTCGGCACATGTCCGGATAGTTTAGTGATACGCACTTATCGACTTCCTACGTTATCGAGCGCCGCGTACCATTGCGCCATCCGCTCCGTGCCGCAACTACACAACATGCAAAAATACTACCGATAAAATAAACGTATTACGCAAATATTATTATTTACGTAAATAAATAAACTTTAAATTTATTCGATTAAATACTTTCTACTCGCACTGTAATACCTCTTTCCTGAAATCAAAAACAACCGTATTAGCTTGAGCTCTATGACAATTACGTACCTACCTACCTGTTTGACTATATAGCTAAGATTCACGTAACTTACGTCGCGGCGTCGCGGGTCTGAAAGCACTCGCGTTGTGGTATATCAACACAATGAAAACTGCACTTTTCTACTTTGAAATCTGTGTGGGCTATAATAATAGCGGTCAAATTTCAGTAGAATAAAGCAAAATTAATAGAATGTTGTTTTTGTTGCAGGTACACTAACAGGCGATGAGCTATCGCTAGGTTGTTCACCTCGTCGACATAAACATGAAGCATCATTGTCCCCTGGCGCCCGCGCCGAGGATGCCAGCAATGCGTCAAGTGCGAGCGCATCACTGTACGGGCCGCCCGCCGGCAGCGCCGGCAAGCGCGCGCCCTCGCCGCCGCTGCAGTGGCTGCTACCACCCGGCCCCGGCCCCGGCAGCGTCGACAAGTACTTCCAGCAAGAGTACGAGGAGCGTGTAGAACTGCTCCCGCCCGAGTGCCAAGCATACTGCACGCCCGCGCCCTGCCCGCCGCCGCAGCACTGCGAGTACCGGCCGCCGCCGCAGCCTCAGCAGCAGCACACGTGGGACCAGCAGGAGTACGCTAGTGCCCCGCAGCCCACCCCCGGGCCCTCCGGCCTTCCGAAGCGCGAGCCCTATCCGAGCCCGGCCGGCCCCAGCGACAGGCCGGTGCAGCTAGCCGAATACAACCCGTCCACGAGCAAAGGGCACGAGATCCTGTCTCAAGTGTACCAACAAAGTGCGCAACCGCTGCGGCTCGTCGCGGTCAAACCTCGCAAGTATCCTAACAGGCCGAGTAAAACCCCCGTCCACGAGCGGCCGTACGCATGCCCGGTAGAAGGCTGCGACCGCAGGTTCTCGCGGTCGGACGAACTGACGCGGCACATCCGCATCCACACGGGCCAGAAACCGTTCCAGTGTCGGATCTGCATGCGCTCGTTCAGCAGGTCGGATCACCTCACGACGCACGTGCGCACGCACACGGGCGAGAAGCCGTTCGCGTGCGACGTGTGCGGCCGCAAGTTCGCGCGCTCGGACGAGAAGAAGCGGCACGCGAAGGTGCACCTGAAGCAGCGGCTGAAGCGCGAGCGCGGCGGCGGGTCTCACCACGAGCACGGCCAAGCGCCGCTCTAGCACGCGCCCGCCGCCGCCGACTCCGACGACGACGACGGCAGTGGCGGTAGTCTTAGCTCCTAAGCGGACAACTGAACTTTTTTATACTTTCACGTTGAAATTATCGAATGATTTCATCGCTTAGGTGTAAATGAATTGTCTTTAACAAAGCTTTATTAACTCTACATTTGTAAATTCACTGAAATTTATATATATCTTTTTATACATATTTGTAATTACTACGGTAGGATTCGATTTGCTCGATGTATTTATTTAATTAGATAGGTTAATTGAAAAACTGACTGGGAACAAACGTAGATACGAAGCGATGTGGCCTAATGTGTCCAGTGTGCGTGTCGTTACGTTTCTATGCAAAGAGAACTTTGTCGGCTCGTGTGATGTTGAAGTCACTGTCGTCCTCGGCATTATGTGAACACATATCTTTCTGTCTGATGATGGCAGTCCAACGGATAGGCTTAACTGTGTCTCGCATAGATATTCTCTCGTTAAGCTATCGATTAGTTGTACGTTGTTGTATTATTAGACAAGTGACTGTGAAGATGAACTGTACTTGTAACTTGACTGAAACCGTCTTCTTGACATCGACAGCGGGAACTAATTGATACCTAATTATGTGACAAATTGGAGGTAAACCTATTCTGCCTAGGACTACCTACTTAAGTATTGTAGGTATATTTAATATTCTTGTATTTGACAAACTAACGTGAAACTGTGCCATTAATTTAACTTTATAACGTGCCACTGCAATTTTTATTTACATAATTGTGTAATTAAATAAGTATAACACGACTGCTGAATAAGTGATAACTATGATTATTTCGTTATACTATATTTCTAGTCGAAGATAAAGTATAAACGCGAGAATGTCGACTATTATGTTTGTTTTTTAGATATGATTATATCTGCCATTACTAACATTATATATTTACGTTTCGACAGTTGCTGTCATGATCTTCTCTTGCTCAAACATTTAATTTAACTAAATTTGCTCAATTCCGCTTCTGCTACATATTCGTGTGATATGGTTACTTTACATTTCCACTAATATTCTTTGTTTCGCTCACACCGTGTGTTGCTCTCTTCGTGCACTTGTTGTTCAGAACTTTGACTATGACGTTTCCCAGTGGCATATATTTTTATAGTGTACGTATTATTACATAGACTAATCTAGTAAAAGTTTAGCATGTAGCGTTTAAATTATGATCTCTTAATCATTAATAATTATTTTCAATCGTAGTGAGGGCCGTTTATTTATAATACTCATAAGTTTCTGTATAGGTGTAACTACGTGTAACATTCATTTTTTGGATTTCAGTAACTGTGACGACGATATATGTGTTATACTTGCTGCTATAATATGAGTAGGAGCACGGTCACAGCCCGACCGCTGGCCAGCTCATTGATTACTGCATTACTTATTAACTTTACGAGATTTATTGTATCATTTTAATACATTGTAAATAAGGTCCCTATAAACAGTAGGATACCTATACATTCACTTACAGAATAATATGAAAATGTTTCAGGTTTTTAAGTAATGCGGTTTAAAAAACTGAGAATGTTTAATCTCCTTGTTTTTCTCATATTTGAGTACAAAATTAAGCACAAAATAGACGTAACTTTGTCATTTAAGTACTTCAAGTAAAAATGTTTTTTATGGAACTGCCTTCGCAACTATGATACTTTTGTACTAGTTCCAAGTAAAAAATATTTTGTTTGGGTACATAGGTAATACACATCACGACTAGACTAGAAGTAAATCAACAAATAGCGCAGTCGTAACAATCCGGATCACCGAAGAAACAGTGATAGAACTACAGGGTGGGCCTTTCAGTAACGTCGGTCATTATGAATTTAAGAAATCTGACAATAATATTACTAACTCTTGCATTGCCACCCACTAACTGCAAATGGGAGCGGTTCAACCTATTCCACCGGATACAAGTTATCACTTAGTCTAACGTGAATATGTTGTCTTCAATTATCAAAGTACTGAAATTGTCCAGGAATGTCAGCAAGTCACTGTACTAGAGCGCCGTTCCCAAGTTATCAGTCTCTGTGGGACGAAGTGGCGAGAGCAGGCTCGTGCGCACGCCTGGGCGGCGCACGAGCCTGCTCCCGCGCATCATGAGAATGTGGTGTACGAGTTTATAATGTTTTTACTGTTATAGAAGAGACGAAGTCTCCGATAGACAAGGCTAGAGTAGATAGGTATTATAAATCGTATTCATGTTAAACAAACGAGTGAAAAATGAAACGGAAAAGACTAAATTCTTACACATTTTACATAATGTTGCATCGCGTTCGCGTTAACGTTATTGATATACGGTGTTTGTATTAGGTTACGAGTTACGACTTGCCCATTGTTTGCTACCCGCCGGCGAGAGCTCGCTGGTCGGATGGTGGAGCTCGCATTGTTACATTATGTTTTACATTCATACACCCCGTGCTTCACACGAACATTTCACCTAAATATACCTAGCTCTTAATGAACTTTTAAAAAAATACGGTTTCTAACTTTTATGGTGTTCACCTGATAGTGAATGAGAACGAATTCTATATGAAATTATCTATGGTTATTGTTTAAGCTATCTTATGTATTTCACCTGAGTGAAAGATGTTGTTGATGTTCTAATATACTTAGTCATAAGTAGGTATTGTTAAATCTCACTAATTTTTACTAAATTCTATTTAATTAAAATATTTGTAAATACACTATGACTAAATTTGAATTTAATGTGTATATAAGAAGAAATTTTTATTTAATGAATCCACCTAAGGTGAGAAATACAAATTGTTGAAAATTTGAATCTTGGAGTTTATGTTTTTGCTTTGCCTTCCCATCAAAACTTTTATAGAACCCCAAAAAAGACATGTATGTACCTAAATATGTAAAAAGAAAAATATAAATTGGTAAGTAAGTACAGTAAGTATCTACAACATGGATTAATGAATCATACATGAACAGATTTTACAAACAGATATTGAAGACATCCTATACTCATATTAAATTCAAAATTCAAGAACAGTATTTTTATTCAAATTGTTTACATCAAATATCTAATTTTTTAATGGATGCGGACCAGATAAACTGGGAATGATATAAAACTTCGGTCGAATCCAATAGTTACTTTTCTATTAAAGGCCGTTTTCTATAACTTAAATACTTACGTATAACTGTCAGTTAATAAGCCAACGTCTCGTAGCTATCGGTGTTTGCTATAAACAAAGTTAGCTCGAAATATCCTATCTGCGTCACCTACCTGTCACTTGACTAAGAGAAATAAAAAAAAAGCTTTTCTGTGACGTTTTGTTTCTAACCGTCCGTAAGCTAAATGTCAAACAGCAGAGATAGCAACCGACCGATACCTGTCAGTAAGTTATTGAAAATCGCCGATAAAGTAGAAAAACTACCGACAAGCTCATGGAGGCGCCATCTACACAAAAATGGTTCAAACATAACCCTAACTTAGCACCTCACAAATCTACGAGTGACGCAATCAAGAGACATGCAGCATGTCGTATCGTGGAAACATAATTCATCGCTAGATGGCGCTCTTAAGCTTGTTCGAGAGGTGAACACTAAGTTTACACGCATCTGAGGAGATGGCGTTACTTTTCTGCCATAAAGCAAAGTGTATAACGTGGTAAAAAATATAAGAAAGGCGTTGGCATTATTAAAATAACAAAAAAAAAATTTTTTGAATGTGCAACAATCATTCGAAAGAGTTTTAAATAAAAAATTGCTGTTATAAAGCGAAAATTTAAATTTGTCACGATCAATCATCGAATTAACTTTCACTGTTTGGCAGCCTTATACAAATGAAAGAATTTGCGGGTATTATTCAAGGACAATGCCTTCAAATTTTAAACAGGATGTTCGAGTACCTCAAGGTTAAATCCTGGGACCAGCACTGTTTGAACCTAAGGCTGAGGCTACATTAGGCCGCGACGCGACCTGCGACACATGAGCGATTAAAACAAGTAAATGAATGCTCACGTATATGGCTACACCGTACATCAAATATTACTACCGATCTTTGATTTCTTTATGCGATAGGAACAACATTACTGAAATCACGGCATCGGCTACATCAACATATGAGCGAAATTGAAGCGAATTTATTAGAAAATTTCTCACTTGCACGACTAGTTCAATAGTGCTGCTAAATATGCGTGTGGCTACATTATGCGTATAGTAAACCGCGATGGATGATTTGATCGCATTCTAAGAAAACGACCGATTCAAATGAGTCATTGTTATGATAGCGGCTACATTACAACTGTACTTCAGAGCGTAAAAAACAAATGCTCGTCAGTTATATTAAATGGCTACATTATTTGAGCGAATTTAAATGAATGAGCGATTAATTTTGCGAGAAGTTCAAAGTTACTGTTTTAGTGGGTCCGCTGTCAAGTGGCTACATAATCACGCTACGGACATGACATGATTCGGCGCTCGCTCATGACAGTGCGACACGTTCAAACCAGTTTGTTTTGATCGCTCATCTAAAGATGTTTGTCTATGAATCTACGATGGACGTTGAGTTGTTTGTATCCGAAATTCAAGCACGTCCTGCAATGGTGAAAATGATGAAATTCTCCATATTTACTGCGCTCTTTATTTATTTCGTGAATCCAACATAATCTCTTTTTCAAAAATAGTTCGTACTTGAGGTAAGAGCTTTCAAGCAAAAATACAAGGTTTGGTTTTGACAAAGCCATTGAAAATAATACACGTTACGTTTACACAAAGCTACAGCAGCCTTTCGACCAGTGTTGCCACCTTCAATTTGGACAGGTCACTAGAAGTACCATCGAATCTCGCTAGATTATGAGAATTCAAGATGTCAAAAATTCTTTAGAATTCCCTAGATCCTATTCAGTCATGATTACTCATGACTCTTCGCAGTTTTTCATGAAGTGCTAATAAAAATGAAATTAAAACACAAAGACCGTTAATGTTTCATAAATTTTTAATATTTTTTAAGCTTATACATTCATGTTCTTAGAACTAATTTTTTATTTTATTTTTAGTTTTTAAATTTTAAAATGCGTTTAAAAATACACAGCCATCAAGAATTAAGAACAACTCGTCGTCCATCACGTCCGCCCCGTCCACCGAACCTTCTGCTACCGATGCCTATATGGTCTGTGCTACCGATGATGTTGATGTTGACGGCATCGGCAATATGGCAGTAGTGCCATCACCTTCTTTTTTAGAACCAATTTTTAATTGAATATTTTTTATTTTGTCAGTGTTGTCAATAATTGTATTAAAAATACCTTACTCAATTTTATTTAAACAACCAGGGGCAAACAAGCAGACGAGTCACTATCATGATGATTAGTCATCGTCGCCTATGCCGCGCCGTCTTGAGAAACTCGCTAAAAATCACCAAATTTATATCTAGGGACTTAGCAAAGGAAAAAATCGTTGAGCTATTGCAAAATTCCCTAAATCTAGCGACAAATTCCCCAAAGTGGCAACACTGCTTTCGACTGTGTGAATGCCGCGAACTAAACAACCTCCCCTCGCGTCCCGCGCGCGTCGCATGTGTCGCCTGTGTGTGCTCCCTCTATGTAGCCATCTTGACACGGAGTCGCCGCGAATGTTTTAAGATCATTAAAATGCAATGAACTAGCGAATTCTCAGCGAAATCGCTGTTTTTCTCTTTTTATAGTGTAGCCGCATGAATCGCTCTTGCTAATTCGTTGTTGAGCATGTGTACTGTAGCCATGTCATCGCCGAATATACGCCGGAATTTCGCTTGTAATGTAGCCATACCATGTTTTTCTCGTTTCGCTCTTCCAGTCGCATCGCAAATCGCTCCCTACTGTAGCCTCAGCCTAAAAGCAAAGCAAGCCAAAATCCCAACCATTTTTTCAAAAACAACAAATACCGCGAATGCTTATAATATTTATAAAAAGCATAGTGATTTGTCAGATAAAGACCTAAATTAGAATAAAATGCATCAATTAATGTACCTACCATAATATTGTTATATGTCTATATGAGCTCAGATTCATATTTTATGGTTAGCTCGTCTTGTGTAGGTGTTGCTACTGCTAGTATCTGGTACATGGTAGTAATTTGTACATTAATGTATACTTACTCATTTACTACACACTTTAAAAGAACTACGTCTCTGACTTTTTAATGTAAAAATCTTCTTGTTAACTTGTTGTTATAGTTATTTAACAATGTCTTGTGAACCAAAAATATTTAACGCTATAAAGTTATTTATGTAATGTTTTTTTTTTTTTTATAAGGTAAAGGTATTGAAGTCAAAAGAAATTATTAAATAAACGAGTTGTGATTTAATTTATGTAAAAACGTCACGAACATATTTTAGAAACAATTTGTCAGAAAACTTAATGGAGAAATGAATTTGTATCCAAACGATATTTATTTTTTATTCTCTAAGAGACAAAAAAAATATCCTCAAAACATTTTTGTCATTAAAAATTATATAACACTGGACAGCAAAGTTTGTTTCATATCAAATAAGTTATAAACAATTATAGTTAAAAACCGCGTGCAAAATGTATTCATACTTTCCTCCTTTATTATAAATGCGAAAGTACCTAATTCTGTCTGTCTGTCACCTTTACACCATAATGGCTGAACAGATTTTAATCAAATTTGGCACACGTGTAGACCAAGGCCTGGCTTAGGTCATAAGATTAACTTTACTTTTCGATCATTTCCGATATTTATATTCCGTCAATGCTGACGCTACTGCGGGGAAGTCCTAGTATGATACACGGCCCTTTAACCACGATAAAACATATTATCTGTATTATTTTTGCCTGACAGCCAGAATATAAAAAATATCGTGTTGCTGTCCAGTGTAGTTAAGAGCTTAATTTGTACCTCTGGCTACCGATACATTTTGAAGCAATATTCATTACATAAATGTAATTACCCTTATTGTAGTACTGCGTTACTAGTAAAATAACTCAGGGACGAACATATCTCACATTTTGGAAAAGTACAATTTTGAACTATTACATTCACTCTTGTTACACCTACCCACTTATATTAATCGTACATAACATGGCGGGTGTACTTTATGCTATAACATGCCAATAAAAGCAAATGTGCACCGTGTTCACCAATATATATAATTGCTATATTACTTCATATCATCTCAATTCGCTTTTTAATATTATTTATTACAAATTTAGTTCCGTTACAAACAGTAAAACGCCTACAGATATATTAATAAACTTTTACAAACAAACAAATAAATTATAATCATTGCTATATAGAAACTGAATATATTAAGCACCTAATTCATATCAGTCTTAGATTTTAAGCTATAACGTCCGTTTACCTTTCAGAGTAATGATTACGGTAATCTTAGTGCCGGATTAACCCAGTAGCAGAAGTAGCAAATGCTACAGGCCCCGCGCAAACGGGGCCTCGCGTATTCACACACGCCCACCGCCATTGGGGGTTCATTTCATCATCATTATCTCCTTGTCCCCGAAGTCTCGGACAACTATACGTATAGAGAAACTTGCCTATCCCACGAGCAGTACTACAATTTTTGAGCTCGCTTCACTCGCTAATACATCCTATACTGAGGTACTCAATTCGGGTTTGGATAGGCGGGTCCCGCGCAAAATCTCGGACGACTATAGAAAAACCAACCTATCCCACGCGAAATACTAAGATTTTTGAACTCGCTTCGCTCGCTAATAGGTACTTTCGATACTTAGGTACTCAAAAGTTTTCGCACAGTAATATTATGATACAGTACTCCAACTTCATAGAAACGGACGAAACGCGAGCTATACCTACGCGCCTCGATCTTGGGGTGCGCTTGGGGCGCAGACAGTCACGGCTGTACCGCAGTGTCGAACGGACGGTGTGTTGTTTTTTTAACAATAACCGCGCGATTTTTTTTTCTAAAAATCAGTTAATATGACGAGTAGGAAATATTGTGCTGTTTTTGGTTGTATGAATTCGTCAATAACGCATCCAGACATAAGTTTTTTTAAATTACCTGGAAACTCTGAAAGGTAAGACTATAAAATAATTTTACTTACTAGTAGGTAGGTACATAATGTGTGTCATTTTAATGGATAAGTATTTCCTTTTATCTCACGAAAAAAAGGTGTTTGGATTAATAAATAAAGCGAATAGAGTAACGGAAAGTTATTGGGACGAGTGAAATAGGTAGTTATATGCGGTTCTGTATGAATCATGATACGGTAGGTACCTACCTACTTACGCTTGTGTTAAAACTTCGGTGCCTATACTTTAACACTTCAATACCCGCAATTACAGACACAATTAAAATAACAATGCACCGTGCCTCTGGAGGCACGGCCGGGAGCATACGGGTTAAAATTTAACAATAAAGCATTTCGTACGACTCAGTCGAGGCGCAAATATTTTTCGGTCGCAAATTTATAAGCCCGATTTGTTTTTCAAACAAAAACATATTTTTTTAATTAAATCTACCAATCAAAAAACAACACGCATTTTTATTGAACACTTCCTATTCAATATACAAAGTATTTCATTTATTTATATAAAAAGGATATTTACAATCACAAAACTAAATAGAAACAGAAAGTAGGCAAATGTAATTAAAATGCTGGAGACGGGCAGCCCTAACGCATGTTTACGTACCGCGCGGCTGTAGGCATTTATTTCTATCATGCGGCCGAGTTAAAGTACTGTATCATAATATTACCGTGGTTTTCGTTCATTATTTGCATTCACGAGTTTTTTTTTTTATAAATTGGCAAAATTGGTTCTATTGTTGTATTAATAGATAAAATAAAACTCGTCAAATTCGAGCTGAAGGCTAAAATTTTCGAGCTCGCTGCGCTTGCTGTTCAATCCTACGTTTTCTCAATTGGTAAACTTTTCTGTATAAGTCGACAAAGTTAGTCCTAGCATAAAAATATAATGGTCAAACGACAGTTTTCTTTGAAGTAATTTTCTTATGACCACTCATACTGAAGAATGGTCAAAAGAAAATTTAACCTACCCAGGTGGAGTGTAAAATTTTTCGTACATTCTTTGCCATCACGAGATTTTTTTAAGGCTATTCCCTGTTCCCAATCCCTGGCTAGGCCCTACGAACCACCTATCCCTACAATGGACAACTGCCAAAGTATACAAAAAAAAAGCAGTAGCTGTGTAAAAAATCAAAGCTATTACAATAAATTTTAACATATTTCTAAAAGTTAGCTCTGGGCACACCACAAATGATTTGCGAACGAAGTTGGCAGAATATTCTTTGAGTGGTAGGTACTCTCTCTGCCAGATCAAGGACCTCTCGATAGAATTTGCTACGGGCCCCGCGCTTGCTTAATCCGGCACTGGGTAATCTAGACTACGTCTAAAACATATTAGAAAAATAATGTTAATTTATAAAGAGATAAAGAGCCAATTCTAAGCGGTCGTGTCTCTTCTAGTCATAAATTTCATCTATGAATATTTATATTTATCTCACTAGCTAAATGTGTAAAAACTGTAACTTCCTTTCTACCATGTATGAAATAAAAGAAACATGCATTTTCAACACAAATAATGTTTAATTTTCTTATTTAATATTAACAATGTAACGCCTCAATGTCATTCACCAGATAGAAAGCAAGGTACTTGGGTACAATTTTAGCTAAATATCTGCCTTCGCTCACATATATTATAATTATGCTAAATTGTTCACCAGTAAAAACTAGGACTCGGACCATCAGTGATTCCTGAGCCATTTGAACATACATATCAAAATATATTACTACCTAGTGTTCTTTCCCGATGACACAAACAACACTAGACACCAAATATTCAAAAATATTCAATACAAAACCCAATCAAATCTAGTGGAAAACTGTACACACGTCTGAAAAAACACAAAACTACCTTCAACGAGCGCGCTTCTATACTTATTTATATATTCTTATGAACAATCAAAGTACTATAAACAATTTTTATTTGATTTCATCAAAAGAACGAACCTGTCACTTGACCAAAGACTAGACCGCGTAATATTACAGTTGAATGTTTACCAAGCAGCACAGTGTGTGCTATGTGGCCTCCTCTTCGGCTTTCACGAGGTTGGGCTCGGACTCCGAGCGGCGCTTGAGACCTTCGGCGTCGGGCGACAGCGGCCGCTCCGCCACCTCGTCCTGCGTGCGCGCACTAGCCGCCGCCGCCGCCTTGATGTCTGGCGCGCTTCTGCTCACGTCCACCTATCAACCAATACAGTCCACGTGCTTCATACAACATTCTAACCTGGACTGAAAACATGGTGCTGCTACTACAACAATTGACGGACAGCGCTAAACTGGAAGCTTGTTTGAAACTGAAAATATAGATTTACCACAATAACAGCTTTTTTTTTTCAAAACAATTAATAGTCTAAAATTATTTAAGATCAGACTTTTATTACTTCGTATCCCAGCTCCTGGGCAGAATTTGTAGTTAATATAATCCTGATATCCTGATTTGATTTGATAAAAATGAAGTAAACAGGTATTAAGGAACTCCTTTGTTTATATTCGATGACTGTAATAATTCTTTTCTAAATAACTCGGGCCCAGCCCAGAAGTGACCATGATTGTCCTTCATGATGCAGGTGTAGGGACATTTTAGGCAGTCTAAGAAATGAAGACGGTGTCCACCGTCTCAACAGTAGGATAACGGTAGGACCTATAATCCCCTAATTTTAGTAAGTAGAGTTTTATAACGCAAATCTATTATGGAACTAAGATTGAAATACCTTACTGATAAAAAACAATAAAATGAAAAAATCCTTACCATTTCTGTTTCAAGGAAGTCACCACCTTCCTGTTTGACTTGTGCATTCATTTTGTCATTCAGATAGCACACGCCGTTGAGGTCGATCGCGCTGTTTGAGAATATCGCCGCAGCACCGACGGACGCATCTACTAAAGGCTCGCTCTAGTGAAAACATGTCAAAGATAAGATTATATTAAGTTATAAATTCAAGGTATAAAACATTTTACAATACAATAACTGTCTACGATTATTCACGGATATTAATAGATCCATACAACGTCTGGTACTAAGGGCTCATTTACGGAGACGCGGTGCGTTGCGTTTCGCGTCGGGTGTGGTGTCGCGCAGCGCATTGCGCGTTTTTTTGTCAATTTATTGAGACGCGGCGCGTGTAGCGACCCGCGTTATGACATGCGCAAACTCAAACATATGACAATGTTCGATGTTGTTTACAGAGAGAGAGAGCGAGCCCTAAGGTCTCTCTGTCGAATGTAGAAGATAGTGCAAAATAATATTTCATAAGCCTCTCCAATCGCACACGATTAAGCTCAATACAAGGTCACTCGTAAACAGGCGCTACCAGTAAGCAAAGATCGTCGACTCTGAGAACGTCTAGCCCTAAGCTTCCTCATTCGCAATCTCTACTAGAACACTTCCTCAGTTTATGCGAAAAGGCATTCATATTTACCAGTATAACATTCTCAGGAACTGTAAACTTTAATTGTGTTGGCTTTTTTGGTGGTGGCATCATCTCGGCTTCTGATGTTTTGTGAGCATAGGTATTGTCTTTAGGGGTTAAGTCTTTTGGTTCTCTGAAAAAAAAATATTTTTTTAAACATGCATAGTTTTTTTTATTTTCTGAATATTCATATGCCAATCTCATCAGGTATATATATATCTTACACATTGTACGATTTATGTATGCACTTATTTTGCTGAATATAAAGATGGACTTGGACATTTTATTTGAAATTATTTTGCCACAGAGTAGTGTAGAAATGGAGTGATACTAAAGATACACTACACCAGCGGTCGGCAACCTTTTGGCAGACAAGGGCCACATAGTGAAAAAGCCGGTACCTAATAGGTGTCTACCCAGTTATCTATTAATGTAGGTAGGTAGGTATCATAGGTGATACAAATAATGCCAAAACAATAAAATGTTTTAGAAAAAATTAAAAATAAATAAATTTTAAAAAGTTTTTTTTCTTCATTGTAGCTTTGTCCCAGAGGATAAAGGAACAATGAAAAAAAATTAGGTGAAAACAATAACTAACTTAAACAAAGACTTAGACTTAAAATAAAAAAAATGTGTGATCTACCATAACCTGCCTATCCTAATTCCTAACCACTATGGCGCCCAAACTTGACTTTGACGGAGGCTCAGAAGTCCAAACTCAAGGTTCACTGAAGAGCGACGGAGCGTAGCATTTTAAACATCAAAATCACCGATCGAATACGCAACACCACAATACGCTCCAAGATGTTGGCGATAAATCTGCGAGATTAAAATGGGACTGGGCAGGTCACATTTCCAATTGTGAATCGTCACACACTGGGTGTCTGAAAACTGTCGTCGTCACTGAGGCAGACCTTTAAGGAACGCTGATAAAATTTAACTATAAGAATTCAACTTTCATTTACAAAGTAGTCGCGGGCCGCAAGGAGATAGGTCTCGGGCCGCATGCGGCCCGTGGGCCGCGCGTTGCCGACCGCTGCACTACACAGTTAGACTGTCTAAGACAAAACTCACGCAATCAGTGAAGTAAAGTGAAGGTAGGCTTGCTATGTAAGTATCATGTGCGTGTGGACTGAGGGCCACTTTGTTAAAAAAAATTGAAAATGTGCTAAGGATTTAGTGAACATTCCCAAAGAATTGTGAAAGTTGGAATCAGATTTTGTGAAAGACAAATAAGCGAGTTATGGACTGCAAAGTTGGGCCCTCAGTTCTCACATAGAGGATTGAGGGCCCGCCTGTACCTGATAAACTGTGAACACCACAGAAAAAGTCTTTATGCTAAAGTCTAAGCTAACGCCAAACAAAATTAGTGAAAACAAGATTTTATCGCAAAACGCTGTCCTACTTTGTATATTTACGTTCAAAATGGGCCCTCAATTCTCATACACGTAAAAGTTTATTACGTAAATAAAATTAAACCATTAACTTACAGCTACTACTTGAAATCATTTATGCTACTAAATATATTGTGAAAATTTGTGAAAGCATCAACAGGTCTCCACTTTTTGTGGTTTGAAAGTTATGACCTTGATAAAAAATCGGGCCCTCAGTCCTCCATTTCTTTTGTTTTCCTTCTATAACACTTAACGTATTAAAGATAAGACAAATACAAAATTGTGTCTTTTTGTGAAATTAATTGTGCAACAAATTCGATACCAGGAAGAAAATAAAAGACCCTTTATTGTAAAAGAAAATCGAGTTTTATATTTTTATTCTCTGAATTAGGAAAAACGGTGACCACAATTTCTATTAGATTGCAGTAAACATTAGTAAATGTAGTGTCATAGGTTTTAATAAACTTTCTTGGATTTGTAGGGTTTCGTACCTCAAAAGAGAGAAACGGAACCCTTATAACACTTTGTTGTCCGTCTGTCAGTCCGTTTGTCTGTCCTTTATCTCGGGAACGCGTGGAGGTATCGAGTTGAAATTAAAACCATATAATCAAGTTTTCAGTCCCTTGAAGTTGTGAAAAATCAAACTTCTAAGTTAACGGAAAAAAATGATGATTCCAATTTCTATTGGAATCATCATTTTTTTTTCAAAGGGATTTTGTCTTTCTAGACAATTTGCTTTCTTACCATTTTTTTTTCGCTTGGGAAATCATCGAATGACTCCTACCGCTCTGGGCGGAGCAGAAGGGAGTCTCAGACTTTTACTGACTAAAACCCATCCATGTTCCTTCATCACCCTTTGTGTTCCGGGGCCACGGTATCTTTTTCGAACAATCCCACAACCCCGGAAGGCATCGGTCCTTGCGGATCCCTTCCTTTTTGCTGACTCTCTTTGAGGCGCGCGTGGAACACGAACGCGCCGTCGACACGGCCTGTCGTCATGAGACGGACGTACGGCGAGCTAGCCCATAGCGCACCGTCAACAGGCCCGCGCCTACGGTGACCCCCGACGCCCGGGGTGTCTCCCACGGCCGCCGGGATGCTGTGAGGTTCTCTCCCTCTCACGTTCCGCCACCTCCTTC
The DNA here is from genome assembly GCA_905147715.2 of Xestia xanthographa. NCBI lineage: Eukaryota > Metazoa > Arthropoda > Insecta > Lepidoptera > Noctuidae > Xestia > Xestia xanthographa. The sequence continues at coordinate 14,332,153 of LR990659.1, read as the reverse complement.
TCTAGCATTACTGCTTCGCAGAAGGAGGTGACGGCGTCCCATTCCGTCTCGCTCCGGACCATGGCTTGCAACAGGGCTGGACGCGAGAGGTTGCCGCCGCCAATCGCCGCTTAGAGGACACGGCGGTGCTCCGCCCACGCGGGGCACACCTCCACCGTGTCCTCCGGTCGATCCTCGCAATGGAAGCACCCGGGCGTTTCCTCCCGCCCGATTCGGTGCAGGAACCTCCCGAAACAACTGTGTCCGGTGAGGACCTGCGTCAGGTGGAAGGTGAGGACGCCATGGCGTCTCTCAAGCCACTCCTCAAAAAGGAAAAACCTATGACACTACATTTACTAATATTTGATGCAATCTAAAAGAAATTGTGGTCACCCTATTTACTAATTCAGATAACAAAAATATAACTCAATTTTCTTATACAATAAAAGGTCTTTCATTTTCTTTCTGGTATCGAATTTGTTGCACAATTAATTTCACAAAAAGACATAATTTTGTGTTTGTCTTATCTTTAATACGTTAAGTGTTATAGAAGGAAAACAAAAGAAATGGAGGACTGAGGGCCCGATTTTTTATCAAGGTCATAACTTTCAAACCACAAGAAGTGGAGACCTGTTCATGCTTTCACAAATTTTCACAATATATTTAGTAGCATAAATGATTTCAAGTAGTAGCTGTAAGTTAATGGTTTAATTTTATTTACGTAATAAACTTTTACGTGTATGAGAATTGAGGGCCCATTTTGAACGTAAATATACAAAGTAGGACAGCGTTTTGCGATAAAATCTTGTTTTCACTAATTTTGTTTGGCGTTAGCTTAGACTTTAGCATAAAGACTTTTTCTGTGGTGTTCACAGTTTATCAGGTACAGGCGGGCCCTCAATCCTCTATGTGAGAACTGAGGGCCCAACTTTGCAGTCCATAACTCGCTTATTTGTCTTTCACAAAATCTGATTCCAACTTTCACAATTCTTTGGGAATGTTCACTAAATGCTTAGCACATTTTCAATTTTTTTTAACAATGTGGCCCTCAGTCCACACGCACATTAAGTATCGTCCACTTGAAAGTTAACGCGAATTGTATCGCTTATTATAATTTAGTATGTTACTGAAATGCTCATGCCCCAATTAACGGTAGAGGTTGATTGTTGCAGCAATATATTATTATGTTATGTTCTGATAGATTTTGCCAGATGATTCCTTTCAAACTCCATTAAGGACTACTTTCGTTTATGCCTCAGTGGTGTATAGTACCTAATATTATTGTAATATAGTTTTCTTACTTTTTAGGCGTAGCGTGGTAGCTCTCACTTTTTTCCGTCTGATGTTGGGTTATCAAATCACAAGCCTTTCCAAGTATCACAATAGAAACAAGTATTCTTACTGATATCAGGCACAAATATGCTATGGATATTAAAAAGATTGCTGCGAATCTGAAAAAAAAAAAAACGGTCGGTCCTGGCTGTGATTTGTAGGTCTTTGACAGGCGTTATTGCTCAGAAGGCCGAAAGTCTGACAACCAGTCTTACCAAGGCGTATCGTATTGCCTAGTAACTAGGTCTAGCAGGCAGTGACTCCATGTAAAATACTGATATTCAACTGCATCTGGTTAGACTGGAAACCAATCCCGACATCATTGGAAAAGGCTAAGCAGATAATGGTGATTTTTATTTTGTGTAATTCAGATAAATTGAACTATCTGCTAAAAATATTTGTACTGTGACATTATGAACTCTGAACCAAAAGCTAAAGGAGAACCATGAAGACAAGCACAGACTGACTGCAAAGGAATATAAACATTTTACTTTTATAACAATAAAGGTTACTTACCCATCCACTTTGACAGCATGAACCAACACTCTAGTAATAACGACACCCAGAGGTAATGGTATAAAGCCCATTCTGCGTGCAACTAAATCTGAGTGATCACTGAAGGCATGCTTCTGCCTTGTTTGCGCGACGTCATATGCCAAACTCACTGTATATTCTCTATATACTCCATAGGGAATCTCATTGAACCTGACCAAATGAGAAAAATGCATGTATGGTTAATTGACTACAAACCTATCGTTTAATTGACACAGACAGGGTCTGAGGTGCGCGGAGTGTTGACGCCCTCCTCCCACAGCGCTGAACTACCTCTAATTACACAATGGGCCTGTACATTTACTACTACTAACTTTCGTACCAAAGTACTATAATCAGACTTTTAGAACAATCATAACATTAAAGTTACCTGGTAATGAAAGCATGTTTCACCCAATCTATGATGACCTCAAAAGTGAGGACAAGCACGCAATCAGGTGCAAGTATCCAGAACCTTTCCTCTTTCCACATGTACTCCTTCATAGTTTGCAGCACTACGATAAACAGGAGCACAGACAGGTGGAGGCGCTCTCTCACATCGCTACAGGACACTTGGAAGAGATTGTTCTTGTCAAACTTCTTGAAGACACTGCCCTTCAATTCTACAAACTAAAAATATATTTTTTATATTTTTATAGTGTTTTAAATTGGAATATTTAAAAATGTAAATAATATGTGATAAATATTAATAAAGAACATTAAAATCAAATATTCACATTATACCCCAAAAGTTGAATTGTCAGCATTTTTGTTAGATCATCTATTCGCACAGCTATTTCATTCATAGAATCTTATAACATTTTACTAGTATCCAAAACTGGATTGGGTAAAGTTAGAAATGTTATAATGCTTGTATAATTGTAAACTCAATTAGCATTCAGAATATTAATTATCCTACTACTGATACTTACATTGTTAGACATCATTATGATAAGAAGACTTTTATTATTGGAGTTGAAGGCAACATTCAATGTCGTAGCTTGAAACAGCACCAATAAGCTATGAAGAACTGAAGATTTGCTAAGGATCATTTATTATTCAGAATCATTAAAACTGCATGTAGCCTTGATCCCCTGATCCTGATGCGCTGCTGGATTTTGGCTTTCAAGTTTTGATGCAATATACATACATATTAACATAATTTTAAAAATATTCAAGTAATTTTTGCTGGTGTAAAAACTAAACTTCCTTGCATTAAAGTAGGATATATTTGTGCTGACCAAATTACATTATACAGATACATTTGTAAAAGAGAAGTACCAGTCTTATGCATCAATTATGTGTAATCAGATAAATAATTTAGATATTCAGTGGTCATAATGATTTTATATTGCCACTCCATTTACCTAATACTCCTTGCCAGCTGTCTAAATGAAATAGATATTACACATTATGTAAAGATTTACTTTAAACATTAATATTGATGTCATCATCATTATCATTGTCTAGCCTCTTGCCCAACTATGTTGAGGTCGGCTTCCAGTCTAAACAGAAGCAGCTGAATACCAGTATTTTACATGGAGCAACTGCCTGACCTCCACAACGCAGTTGATACTGGGGAATATGATACCCCTTGGTGCATTAATGCACATGTAAATACTGAAAAGTAAATTAAAATATCACTGCAAATATTAATTGGTGATTGAAATAGAGAGCAGCGGTGGCCAAGTGGAGGCGGCCTCGCCTTACGAACAGTAAGTCGTTGGTTCGAACCCAGGCATAACTTTGTATAATTTATTTCAACACCACTGCTCTGAAAACAGTGAAGGAAAACATCGTGACGAAACCGGCATGTCCTAGAACCAAAAATTCGAAAACGTGTGACATCTACCAATCCAAACTGGGCCTGCGTAGTGGATTATAGCCCATTCCCTCTCAGCGAGAGGAGGCCTGTGTCCCAGCAGTGGGAACATTAATAGGCTGGTGATGACGATGATTGAAATAGGAGAGGAGAACTCTCTCTATCCAGACCTTAATTTTTCACATTCATTTAACTTGTCTGTTGTTAAAAAGGATACAGACATAGATCATGGCAAACAGCAGATGAGGTATAACTCCCAAATGTTCCCTCCTTCTATCACGTGGTTCAGTTGCAGTCCAGAAGAGAGCATCAATGGTATCCTGCCCAAAAGCTGAGAACAGTCTGTCACCAACCTCCAGCATGTTGTAAAATATATACAATTTCATCACACTCTGGCTCTTCACTAAATGGTACATCATATTTGTATCTATATAGCACATTAAAATACTGCATATTAGTAATATGAAACCTTTAAGCATATCACATGTTTCTGCTGGTTTCAATAAACTTTGACGAGAACTTGAATAAAACCTGTAACAAAAGAGATGGTGTTTAATATGTATAAACTATTACAAATATGTATAGCTCACATTAAATACAAATAACCTACCCAAAACATCTCCTGAAAAGTCTGCTAAAGAAGGTCCAAATGGCCATGATGAACCTCAATGGAAGGAATGTGTAAACAAATAGTAAAGAGTCTGCACATTGAAAGAATCCATATGCCATAAACTTTTCCAATTCTTGAGGAATCTTGATAAAGGAATAAACTTTTTCTCTTCTGGCTGAAAATCGTTCTTCGTCATGTTCTAGTAAATATCCTCGCGTCAGCTCTACGTGTAAAAACGCAAACAGGGAGGCTGCCTTCTCTCCATCTGTAATGTTAAATACCAGTCATTACTATCCGTAGTATCCTAATATTTTGTCAGTCTAAACGGGATCAATTACTTCACCTTTGCATTTCACTTCTTTCACTCCTTTATCAAAACCTATATCGCCGGATGAATTTTGAGTATTGGATATTGACTTGAACCGTAACCTTTTAGTTTGTTCCTGCACATCCTCATTTTTGATTATCATGTTGTTCAAATTTAAAATATTTCAAACTGCAAATTACTATTACATTTGTATTAATTTTATTAGAATTTAACTTTTAATGCGATACCTAGCTCCAAAAATGTATTTATTGACAGATTTCAAATGACACAACATTGGATGACAGATCACACTGACACAGACATAACAGCCATTCAGCCGTCCGTCAGCCGTCACCCGAATACAGAGTACAACGGCAACGTTACAAGAGCCACCAATGCAGGAAAAAATGAATGAAGAATGGTTTCAGGAAATAATAAAGATTATGCATATACATACTGAAAATCGTGACCGCAAAGTACTTTTTTTTTTATTGGGTTTGTGCGGCAATACAAACAAATACGGTGAGGTAGGTAATATAATAGTCTGTGCTAGTTTTAGTGTTGTACTTCTGAGCCTTAATAAAACCATAGTTAAATCGACTAAATCAACGCTCTCTGGTTCTACTCACTATTTGGCACGCTATCTCCGAGTCCGTTCGACGTTTGTGTTCGTTCGTTTCGTTCAGTTCATCTTCGTCAAGCCATTCGTATTTCGTTGCCTACGTTAGCGGATTTTACATATCCTCTTACTTAGTTTTCATTGAATAATTAGATGTTGTAAAACTTAGCCGGAACTAACTAATTCTTTCTCATAGAAGGTAATTGAAGCTACAAGTGCAGTATAACCTTAGTAATGGCTTCGAGTGAAGGGCGAAGTGCTCAGTCAAACTTGCATCAGCAAGACCTAACCAAATTGGTGAGTTAAAATAGGCTAAATAACACTTTTACAGAAGATATTGTGGTCAAGTACTGCTAACATCAAGAATACGTTTTTGAGTGCCGTTTTGGTGATCATTAAAATTGACATAACCTTTACGTTTTACACACATGTTGTAAAGGTTGTAATACTTGCATTTGTTGTGAAGTACCTACGGAGTCAGTTGAAAATAATTATTTATTGTCCTGTTTTTTATGATAAACAAGTGAAATATTTACTTTGAATAAGATAGGATCAGAGTCAAATTGTACAATGTTTTCTTAGTATTGTTTTCTTTTTTCAGGATGTTACCAAATTGTCAGCCTTATCGCCTGAAGTCATTTCAAGGCAGGCCACTATAAACATTGGCACCATAGGTCACGTAGCCCATGGAAAGTCGACTGTGGTAAAGGCTATTTCAGGAGTGCAGACTGTCAGATTCAAGAATGAATTGGAGAGGAATATTACTATCAAGTTAGGTATGTTCATATCATTTGTTTTTCATACCTATCCACAGGCCTACTGCTTTGTGAGCCAAAAGTTCAACAACCAGTCTAATGGGAATTGTGTAACCATGTAAAATACTGCTAAATAAAATGGGAAATGATGTTTGCAGACTTTAATATTTGGTTTAATTATTTGATTCATCAGTCAAGATCAATGACCATTAAACTCTTTTAAAACTATATTCAGATAAAAATTAACACAGCCCTATTAATGTTTCTTGATGATATAATAGATAAAGATGCAGTAATTTAAAAAGCCTACACACACATATTTTCTCAAAACATTTAATCAGATGCTATGCAATATACCATGTGAAATGTATTGTGAACTTAAGGTAATTATGTAATGTTATTTGATCTTGTAAGATTGATGTAAATTAATCAAAACACATGGTATGTTGCAGAGCGCCTGTCCGACTCGGTCATTAAAATGTTTCGTGAAAGAGCTGATGAAAGGTATGAAAATGACTTCTTTGAAAAGATGAAGAGATCAAAAAAGAGGAACTTGTGTGTTGATTCAGAAGATGAATTAAATATGCCTCCAACAAAAAAACAAAAGAAAAGTAGACAGGATTCAGAAGAATACATTATTGAAAGAATTCTCGACTTCAAGTTTGAATCGGCTAAGGAATATTTCTACATAAAATGGCAAGGATGGCCAGACAGTGAAAACACATGGGAACCAATTGAACATCTTGACAACTGCCCTGGTGTACTCAAACAGTTCCTTGTGGATGAAGAATTAAAATACTGCAATCAAATGGAAAAATTAAAGGAAGAAATTTCGTTTGGAAACCTGCTTAGCGAAGATAACCTTTTAAAAAGATTTGATGAAATAGAAGACCATGATATTGTGAAATTAAAAGTAAATTTGTCGCTAAAATTACTAACAATGATCAGTTTACCTGAAGAGAGTGAAGCCTTAGCCACAGAGCTTGTACAAGAAGCAAGAGATATGTTACAACTATATGTTGTTACAAGAAAACGATGTCAGCAGTTAATGAAGTTAAGGAAATGGGAGGAACATTTAAATCAGGTTGATAAATCCAAAAAGCTGGTTGTAGAGAATAATTTTGATTTGGCTGGCCCACCAGAAAATTTTACTTACATTAATCAATGTATACCTGGCAGTGGTGTCACAATCCCAGATGACCCACCTATTGGGTGTGAATGTGCAGCTTGCAACTGTCGCTCAAAAGCATGTTGTGGTATGCAAGCTGGTTTATTTGCATATACGGCTAATAAAAGACTGCGTGTTGCATCAGGTACCCCAATTTATGAATGTAACAAAGCCTGTAAATGTTCCTCAGACTGCTGTAATCGTGTTGTTCAGGGTGGCAGAAATATTAAATTGACTATTTTTAGAACAGCCAATGGATGTGGATGGGGAGTTAAAACAGAACAAAAGATAAGGCAAGGACAATTTCTTTGTCAATATGTTGGCGAAGTAATTACATTTGAAGAAGCTGAAAAACGAGGAAGAGAATATGATGCTAATGGTCTCACATATTTGTTTGATTTAGATTTTAACTCTGTTGAAAATCCATATGTAGTGGATGCAGCTAATTTAGGAAATGTCTCACATTTTATCAATCATTCCTGTGATCCTAATCTTGGTGTGTGGGCAGTGTGGGCTGATTGTCTTGATCCCAACCTGCCTATGTTAGCTTTATTTGCTACAAGGGATATTGAAATTGGTGAAGAACTCTGTTTTGATTATTTACAAAAAGCTTCTGACAGTGATGATGTAGAGACAAATAGTTGTAGTATTAGTAAAGATAATTGCTATGACAATGATATACCGAGTGGGTCTGAAGCTAATATGGGTATCACACCCGTCTCACCAGCCAAATCTCGATTTGAAATACAGCAACAAAATAGAGCTATGCTAAGAAATCTTACAGAATGCAAATGTGGAGCTTTAAAGTGTCGCAAATATTTGTTTTAATGATCAAATTATTCCTCTCAATTTGAGCTTTGAAAAATCTCCAATCTCTGAGTAAGAGCAACATTAAATGTTTGGCAAAAATGTATCCAGCAATTTCAAGGAATCTCATTAAGGCGATTACAGGAGCTAAATTAGCAACTCTATTTGTGGTGGTTCAAACTTCGTTTGAAATACTGTTAGAATAAGGTCCTAACCAGCTGGCAGTACAAAGTGGTTTTTACGTCAGTCACTGCGGGCCGAATAGTGCCAAATGAGTGGTTTTTTGCGATTTACAAAAAATCTATTGATCGGAATAAAAAAGTAAAACATTGGTGCCGATTCCCTTGTTTACAAACTAAACCAAATTTAAGTTCAGTGCATCTTTTTCTTTCTATTTCATTAAGAAAAGGACAGAAGATAAATTTTAGTTATGTTCTGTCAAATTAATCAGCGCCATACAAGTTTTAGACGCGATTAAAAAGTTGACTACTAAAATTACATCAAATTACGTCAGGTGCTGACTAATTTGGCAGGATTAAACTAATATTTATCTTCTGTCCTTTTCATAATGAAATAGAAAGAAAAAGATGCATTCAACTTAAATTTAGTTTAGTTTGTGAACAAGGGAATCGGCACCACTATGATGCTAATATGTCGCCTGTAGAATTATTTGCTAAAAAATCAGAATGATTGCAGGTATGGCTTTTACTCGTTAAAAGAATTTTTTAGAGATAAGTTCGTGATTTTATTTTTCAAATAAAATTTGTCGTACTAAGTTTTCAAAACATATATTTTTCTGGTTTTGTTTTTTGCTGTGAATATTGCTTTTTTGCATTATAAAACTCGCGTTTAGCTCCTGTAGTCGCCTTAAGCCATTTATTATGCCCATAACTATAGACTTCCTGTTTTCATAGAAATCTTAAACGGAATATAATATATGAAAATAACATATGTGAGGGATTTAAATATTGCTGGTGACATATGGGTGTATTCAATATAGGTATACCTGCCTAACTTTTTGGGGAAAACGTGTTGTTGTGTGTGTATTAATTCTTTTAAAATAATGTCGTTAAACTTTGCTATGAAGAATTTTACAATATTTTTCATTCATAGTACCTACATTTTATATGTTTAATTTTGATATGTTTTAGAAGAATATGTTATTTACAAATATTTTATTGTAATGTGTCTAATAAGTAAGACTTGATATATGTTAACATGGGTGTACTGATCACGAGCTAGAGACATGTAGGTATTATAATAATAATTGATGTGGCTTTCCCACTCAATCTGTTTAAAAGGGTTGGTCCATAACCAAATGCTTCCGCAGATCGTTTATATTTTATGATGAATGAATAATACATACAATTTGTTGTAAATCCAAGATAAGAAATTGTTTATGGATATTTAAGGCTGGCGGACATTACAGCTGCATTAGACTGCTGCACAGTGTAATGTAATACAAAAAACAGTGCGACCCACCTGTAATCTGTAAATGATCATGTAAATATATCAAGAGTGATGTAGGAGAATGATAATTCTATTGCAGTGTGGCTCGTCCAAAAATGCGCTTTAGTTACTTATGTTATACTCGTCTAAATGGGGCATAACTCATTGAACTACGGTGCTGAAAATTGCCTTATGTATATAAAACTACTATGTTGATAGTATTATAGTTAAAAGCAAATGGATCTTTTTAGAATCCAAGTTACATTTTGTTCGTTTATCTGGGTGTGTTGTTATTTAAACAAATGATTACTGGATAAGTACAAGCATGTAAATGTACTGAACAACTTTATTAAGAACTATTGATAGAATTATGTTAATTTTGTATTTTTAGAAATTTAACTGTTTATTACGAATTTTCATATTAATTAGTTAAATTACTACATAATTAATAAAAATGTTACTTTACCAAGAAAACTATTTTTATTTCTGTGGAAAAGGTGTCTGGACAAAAAAATACAGCAATTAAACAGCGCTTTGGTGTCAATAGTTTGTGAGTTTGGAATAATCTTCACCATCGTTTTGACAACACACATTGTACCTAGGTACCTACTACCTACTGACCTAATTTTCAAAATATGATATAATAAGCCAAGACTACCACAGGTCATAACACATTACCCTACTTCAAAGGGCTTATCCTCTATGCCCTAGGCAATAAGTTAATATAACCCGTTATAACGTTCGCTACAGGTTACGCTAATGCGAAAATCTACAAATGTGACAATCCAAAATGTCCGCGGCCTACAAGCTTCATATCGGGCGGTTCGTCGAAGGACGACAGTTTCCCGTGCCTGCGACCTGCCTGTACCGGCCGCTTCCAGTTAGTGCGTCACGTGAGTTTCGTCGACTGCCCTGGTCACGACATTCTTATGGCCACCATGCTCAACGGTGCTGCGGTCATGGACGCCGCATTGCTCCTCATCGCAGGTTTGCAGCTTTCATTTCTAGCATTTTATATTAAACCTATTTGTATGCGTATTGTAATATTCATGCTCTGGCCCATGCACGTGATTTAGTTGAACCTCGTAACAGAGCCTGATTCGTGAATAATCATGTTGAAAGAGCCGTCTAATGATTTCAGAAGAGTACCTTACAATAAATAGAAATTAATAACTCTTCGATATGTTTAGGTAACGAGTCCTGCCCGCAGCCACAAACCAGTGAACACTTGGCAGCCATTGAGATTATGAAACTGAAACACATACTCATATTGCAAAACAAGATAGACCTGGTAAAGGAAGGCCAAGCCAAGGAGCAACATGAACAAATCGTGAAATTCGTGCAGGGCACTGTAGCAGAAGGTGCACCTATAATACCTATATCAGCTCAGTTGAAGTATAACATAGAGGTACATTATTTTCAACAAACCAAGATCTTTAATATATTACTAGAGATGTATAAAAAAATCATTATTCATAGCTTAATCCATATGTTGCATGAGAAAAGAAAATAAATAACTAAAAATGTTCGTAGGTTCTATGTGAATACATCACAAAGAAGATCCCGGTACCTTTGAGAGACTTCACATCGCCGCCACGGATGATTGTTATCCGTTCTTTTGACGTCAACAAACCTGGATGTGAGGTCGACGACCTCAGAGGAGGTGTCGCCGGTGGTTCTATTCTGCAAGGAGTGCTTACCGTTGGAATGGAAATTGAGGTAATACTTATTACTAATCAGAAAGAAAACCATACCTAGTGAATGCAAGTGTACCGTGTGTGTGTAATGTAAGTGTAGTGTGTGTGTGTAATGTAAGTGTGTGTGTGTGTGTGTAATTTAAGTGTAGTATGTGTGTGTAATGTAAGTGGAGTGTGTCTGTGTAATGTAAGTGTGTGTGTGTAATGTAAGTGTAGTGTGTGTGTGTGTGTGTTCCTAGTGTGCCGTGTTCAATGCATTTCTCGATCATCACAAAATACTTTTTTGGTAAGGGTTATACCATGGCATGAAAGCAATCCCAGTGTCGGACAATCTGCTTTTCTCTTCTAGTTGAATTTTATCAAATAATAAAAACTTGTCCTTACATGTTCTCTTTGGCCTACCCTAATTCTTTCCTTTCAACAGGTCCGACCGGGGCTAGTCAGTAAGGATGCCGACGGCAAGTTGACGTGCCGTCCCATATTCTCCCGTATCGTGTCGCTGTTCGCGGAACAGAATGAGCTTCAGTACGCCGTGCCTGGAGGTCTCATCGGAGTTGGAACCAAAATTGAACCCACGCTTTGCCGTGCTGACAGACTTGTTGGACAGGTATGTAGGTCTAGCTGATGCTGATCCAAATAGTATTCTGAAATTATGTCTTTAAAGTTCACGTGTTTATTAATTGTAAGCCATAACTAAATGGTATTGTCACAAATGGATCTAGACTTAGGCTGCGTTTCCACCAGAGATGTGCGAGGATGCGTAGCGAGGGATGTGTGTGAAAATAACCAATAATATGGCTTCTTTTTCACAGCTTGAGGTATTCTAGATGAGAGTCAAAATGGCGGGTGTACCATAGCAAATCGAATTATACCAATTACCAAAAAAATGTACCTAAAATATACTATTTAGTACCTAGCTCTAAAAAATATGTACCTCCTTCAGAACGAAATTATTTCCAAATTAAGGTACACCCGCTATATTGACGTCAAGGTGGCGGGTGTACTATAATATTTTATTATTTAACCTTTACTCATAAAATATAATTACACCAAAAAAATGTACCTAAAAAGTACCTCAATTATAAAAAACAAACTTGATCAGTTGGATACCTAGTTCTTGAGAAATAAAACAACCGTGTCTTGTATATTTATGTTACAGTCAAAACTGTTAATCGGTCAAAACCACTTTTGACTGGTGTCAGTCAAAATCCTTATGAAGTTAAAAATGCATTTTCTGCATTAAAAATATGTTGTTTAAGAACGCCTCAGTTGTAATTACCAGTCCTAGAATTACATGATGTTTTTCAAAGGGTCACAAAAAATATCTAACAAATTAATACATGAGTTTCTAAGTTATTGTTAAAATAGTTTTGACCAGTCAAAAGTAGTGTTGACTGATTAACAGTTTTGACTGTGACATATAATGTAAACACAATTGTTATCATGATATTATTGATATAGTTATAAAAGGTGTCGCTTTGCATCCAGGTCAATTTCAAGGATGCTAATGATTCTCGTCCCGAATCAATAATAAAATGATTAGGTTTTTTTTTCAAATTTACTGAAATCAGTAAGTGTAAACTATGTAATAAAACGCAGCCCGTCTGTTACTGACAAGCAAGCCAGAAAAGAACAATTATAGCTTCCACATACATATACTAGCCACCATTTTATTTTTAAAAGGCATTGAACACCAGCTCCATATAGCAAAAAAAAGTTTTTACACAGAGTCTTGCACAGTGCCATCTATCGTTTTTTCGTGGAAGCAGGCCCTGAAACACCTCATTCTAGGACTAGTAATTACAACTGAGGCGTTCTAAAACAATATATTAGGTCGTTACATATGAAATTGGCGTTTTGTCGTACTGACCACTTTGATATAAAATGATGAAATCAAACTCCTCTTTGGTTAGGAATTCTAAGTGGATCATAGACGATAATTGAAAGCGCTCATCGCAGTGGCTGAACCCCTGGCGGACCAGCCAAATCATGCCCCAAGCGAAAACTGACTCAAAAAAAGTTACTTGTGAGCGTTTGGTGGACCAGTGTTGTCCACTACAGCTTTCTTAAATCTGGCCAGACGATTACGGCAGATGTCTATTGTCAACAACTGCAAACCATGATGGAAAAGCTAGCTGCAAACAACCGAGGCTGGTCAATCGCTCTAGGCCACTGCTGCTTTTTTTTTGGTAAAGGTTTTTTTAGTAAAGGGATCAATGAACTACCCATGAGATGGCAAAGTGCATAGACAGCAATGGTACATACTTTGATTAATTAAATATTTTATATAAAAAATCGACTTTATGTTCCTCTCATAAAAAACGCCAATTTCATATGTCACGCACGACCTAATACTTTTAATGCAGAAAACGGATTTTAACTTCATAAGGATTTTGACTGACACCAGTCAAAAGTGGTTTTGACCGATTAACAGTTTTGACTGTAACATAATTATACAAGATACGATTGTTTTATTTCTCAAGAAGTATGTATCTAACTGATCAAGTGTATTTTTTTAATTGAGGTACTTTTTTGGTACAATTATTTGGTGTAATTGTATTTTATGAGTAGAGGTTAAATAATAAAATATTATAGTACACCCGCCACCTTGACGTCAATATAGCGGGTGTACCTTAATTTGGAAATAATTTCGTTCTGAAGGAGGTACAGATTTTTTAGTGCTAGGTACTAAATAGTATATTTTAGGTACATTTTTTTTGGTAATTGGTATAATTTGATTCGTTATGGTACACCCGCCATTTTGACTCTCATTATTCTAGCTATTTGATCTGCTCGCTTTTTTTTTCTGGTGGAAAAAAATGTTTAAAATTGTTTAATGAGAAATAAATGTGTTGTTCTGTTGGAAAGATTTAATAATTGTTGATAATATTCTGAACATAATAATATTCCGCCTTTTCTAGCGATGTTACCTTGCCCTTGTTACCACTTATGCCCGCCCTTGTCTCGTGCGAAGACGAAATAAATAAAACAATTTACTTTTATAGGTCCTTGGTGCTGTCGGTGCTTTGCCCGGAATATTCGTGAAGCTTGAAGTTTCGTACTACTTATTGAAACGTTTACTTGGCGTGCGTACTGAGGGTGACAAGAAAGCAGCTAAAGTACAAAAGCTGACCAAAAACGAAGTAAGTACTAAATATCCTAAATAATACTAATCTTAGTCATAAACCTTTAACTGTCCTAATGCAATAGTGTCGATTATGTTGTGCACAAACTAAATTTAGACTATTTCATCTTTTTCTCTCTAATAAAACGAGAAAGAGACGGACGTAATTTAGAGCTGTCAAATTTAATTGAACTAATATTTCCATACAAATAAAGAGTGCACATAAAAACATGTGGACTAAAAATACGGTGAAGCGCAAGGCATAAAACTATTTTGACATCTCTAACTCAGTTCATAGCTATAGCCATACTTTTCTCGCACTGCCTTTTAGTAAAAGATAGCAATAGCCTAAATAAAGTTTAGTTTGTGCTTAACAGAATCGACACCACTGTATTCGAAATTTAGAGGTGAAGCCATAAAACTCTGAAAATACGTCATTATTAACGAAAATACGACGACCCGAATGGCGCAGCGGTAGTGAGGCTGCCTTACGTTCTTAGGGTCCTGGATTCGAATCCCGGTTGGACCAAACGTTTGTGTGATGAGCATGGACATTTGTTTCCGAGTCATGGATGTTTATATGTCTATTAAGTATGTATTTACAAACAAAAAGTATCTATGTAGTATTATCAACTATGATGTCCACGACACAAGTCTCGTTGCTTAGTGTGGCACTAGATGGCGCTGTGTGTAATGTCCAGCGATATTTATTTATTATCGCTAAAATTGTAATGCGTAATTGGGACTCAAACAAAAAAATTCAACAATATCATCCTTTTTTTCGTATTTGTAGGTGTTGCTGGTAAACATTGGATCTTTGAGCACGGGAGGAAGGGTAATCGCTACCAAAGCTGATTTGGCCAAAATTGCTTTGACAAACCCAGTGTGCACCGAAATCGGAGAAAAAGTAGCCCTTAGCAGGAGAGTTGAAAACCATTGGAGGTGAGTTAACGTTCTGTTAAGAAAATTATATTGGTTCAACAGAATACATTCTATTGAATTTAACAGCGGGTCTAAAATGGCCGCTTTAGCAGAATCCACGCAGAATCTTAGCATGAATCACGTTAAAAAAATAAAATTCTTAAAATGGACTTTATGGTTATGGTCTTAAAGTCCATTTTAAGAATTTTAAATTTTTAACGTGATTCATATTACGATTCTGCTAAAGCGGCCATTTTAGACCCCCAGATAATGGTTTTGATTCTGTTGTGCACAAACTAAACTTAATTTACGCTATTGCTATCTTTTTCTCTCTAATAAAACGAGAAGAGACGGACATAACTTAGAGCTGTCAAATTTAATTCGAACTAATATTTCCGTACAAATGAAGGGTGCACGTAAAAACATGTCGACTAAAAACACGGTGAAGCGCAAGGCATAAACTAGTTTGACATCTCTAACTTAGTTCATAGCTATAGCCGTCCTTTTTTCGCACTGCCTTTTTAGTAAAAGATAGCGATAGCTTAAATTAAGTTTAGTTTGTGCACAACAGAATCGACACCAATGATTATCTACACTATCTACACTAATATTAAAAAGAGGAAAGATTTGTATTTTTGTGTGTGTAAGTTTCTTATTAATAAACTCAAAAACTACTGCGCCGATTTCAAAAATTCTTTCACCATAAGAAAGCTACATTCACCCTGAGTAACATAGGCTATATTTTATCCCCGTACTCCGACGGAAACGGGAACTACGCGGGTGAAACCGCGTGACGTCCGCTAGTGATTATAAAACACGATTTTTCGTAATTATAGATGTTTTACTATCCTCTAGAGTTCTAGATACATAACAATTTTTGATTCCAGGTTGATTGGCTGGGGTCAAATTCAAGGTGGAGAGACAATCGAGCCAGCGAAGAATTAATGTTATGTATTTTATTTTTATACATTGAACTATTATATGTATTTAATAAAAGCAAATATAATGTAAATAAAATTATTATTTAATTTCAATTAAACTTGACTACCTATAAATTAATTCAAAAGTGAGTTCATTTAGAGAGAAACATTTCCTGGGTAAACAATTTATTTGATTTGATTTTGTTCATTTACGCTTGCAATAAGGAATTTAGGCCATGTATATAAAAGTGTTGATATCTTCATCATCTCGGCGCATATATTTGTGTTCAATGAGCCATTCCAACTGCTCCTTTATCATTTTCTTAGAAGGCAAGAACATGTTCTTCAAAATCTCTACCAGTTCACTCTGAAAAGATAAAAAAATTGGTTTAGTAAATTATTGCCTTATCTTTGTTTAATTTTGTGTAATTATAATATTTTCGAACATTCTCGTTCAGCTCAACCGAACACGCGTCATAATTTTCGTCAGGTGTTCTGCTATGCTTATGAACTTACGCGTAGGACATCCACATACACTAAGTTGTTCGCGTGTGGCGAATTTTTTTTTGCTGTATAGTCTTCATTTATACTTAAATGAAGAAAACTGTTCAAAATCTTAAGAACTACGATAAAAAGAACACAGCCGCAATTATGACTAGAAAATGCATATGAAATATTCAATGAATTCTCTTATTTTATTTTTACCAGTCTGTCCTGATATTTCTGTGACTAACCATACCATTCATTAATACAAATAAATATTTTTTTACCTGGAGAGCAGTGTTCGTGATTCGTTTTCTCATCTTTAGTATTTTTATGATGGCTTCCTGAGTCCTTAATATTCGCAATTGAACAATGGAATGATTATCTTCTATTTGAGATCTCTCTGTGCTCAATTGAAGCCTACCAATCAAATTAATTTTTCCTCGACGTTGAGGTTTTCCATTTTTAATTAGAGCAAATTCTTGATTTACCCAAAATGTTGTATTTTCTGTAAAATCTTTAGGATTCTGAACTGCCGGTTCATAGGACAACAACTGCCTTTTGAGCTTTGGAAAAGCAACAAGGGACCATAAAGTTCTCCTAAGTTCTGGATCTGGTAGTTCAGTTGCAAGTCTCAAGTTTTCATAACTTATCTTCTCCATTGGTCTTTGATTCCATGCAAACAAGACGGCCATTTGAAATGTGGTTACATCCAAGTCGAATCTTCCAACGGAATTAGCAAATGTAATTGTTCCATTGCTCATATGATGATACCACTGCAACTTACGTCCTGAATGTTTTTTCTTGTAGAAGTCTTCAACTTCAGGTATGTAGTCCTCTAACTCTAATGGAAGGCTTACAGTAACTCTTTCAGATCCACGGGCCCATGCTCCAGCATTGAGTATTTTAATATTTATAGCATCATGTCGTGTGGTATCAGTTCTAAACTGAGTATTCAGATCTTCACTGACTTTAATATCTTGGAACATTCGAGCTAGTTTGTTAACATAGTCGGCAGGCATTCCTACCTCTCTGAGCCACTCGACCATGTCCTCTTCTTTTTCAGAATCTGCACTTGAATCTAATATTAACCTCCGAGTCAGATGTGCTTTGTGATATCTCATAAAAACATCCTTGTTTTCTATATACTTCAAAACTAATAACACATCTCTTAACCTTGATTCTATCTGCTCACTTGTCAAACGTTTACTTAGTGGTGTCTTCCGCAGTAACATGTCACAGTAGTTAGCCAGGAGCTCAGGACACTTACTCTCAGGAGCTGTGCCTTTGCTGCCCCTGATTAGAGCGGAAGATGGTAGTTCCAACTTAAAAACTGTTGTGTCATTCACAACACATTTGTAAGCCTTATCTCTGGCTGTCAAAAACCTTGGATCATCCAAAAAGGCATCTTTAGCCAATGAGCTGAAGCTTTTAAACAGATCTAGTAAACGCTCCACATACTTTTCTGAATCAGAAGTGATTATATCTGCAGAAGCTACCATATCTGCTAACCCAGCAGATACTATATGTGCCTCTAGGTCTCTCAATATGGGTGTTACTCCATCGGGCACTCTATCAAGAAGACGGAACATAAGTTGTAACTTCTCAGTTTGACCAGATTTAATCAAAGGGGCACTCTCTGCAAGTAATGTAGAAAGGTGTTCTCCAATCAATACTTTCTCACAACATTGGGTAAGTGCCGTGACACTGCCACTTCCTGGTTCCAGGTATCTATGAGCCCGAGCTTCCTCTTCTTTCAAACGTTGATCAGCATACTTCATATAGGCTTGAACTCCATTCACCAATAATTGTTCACTGGCTTTTAGTTTGTAAAACTCTTCTGTAGCTTGCATATAAGCAGCTTCAAAATTTTCCCTGTATATTTGGAGTTTATCCACAGAGTTCGAGCATAAATTAACTGCAAACAAATTTTTGATTATTTACTTATTACTTTTGCATAATAGATATGAAACTTCATAAAATCACATAAAAACCCAACTTACCATATGATTCTCTTACACCAATTACCAGCTGTGAATCAAATGATTCACCATTACGTTCAGCTTGTACCAGCTTCATAGCAGAATCTTGTAATCTTTGTTTGATGTCCACAAAGATGCTTTGATTCCATGAATCTAACATCAATTTCCTTACCAAACTATCTTCTATGTTATTGTTGTTATTCTTCTTCTGAGTACTAGATGCGTTAGAACTTGTCACCTTACTTACATTGTTGATAGAATTTTCTAATTGTCGAAATGGAGTAGGTAAATAGTTGCACTGTGTAAAAAACTTGCCCCATTCGGCAATATATGCCTTCAGAAGGGCTTGGTCTTCCCGCTGAGCCAGAACGCGATTCTGAGCCTGCTTTATATACATCATTATATCTTGCTGAAGAGCATCCCTCAGCTTATATGGGCCTCTCTCATCCCATAAGCACACAGAGTGGACAGAACCAAAAAGATCTTGCCATTCTGTTTGTGTTACCGGCTCCTGTTTGAGTAGCTTCAAAACTATAGGGCGCATAGCAGGCCATTTATCTTCAAAAGTGACTTGTCCTTTATCCTGCAAAGAAAATCCATGAAACGTTTTAACATCTCACTAAATCACGAAAGGTATAACATATATCACAATATAAAAAAGAAACCTTTAACATGACTGTATAATCAAAATAGTACAATATTCACACAAAATAATACACTTCTCATAATCTAATTTATCTGGCGAATTTTAATTTACGATTCGCGATAGTATTGAGTAGCTTATTTCGACGTTTCGAGTTTCGACGCATTTGACGTCAAACTCAATATACATGAAAATAAATCAAGCATCCAAAACTCGAATCGACTATTATTTGAGAAATAATAGTCGAATAAATTTTTAACCACTCAGCAGCGATCTTTAAATTTTTAAGGTAAACGTAGACTTAGCCGCACCGCAGTCACCGCATTACAAATCTTCGTATAAAGTTCTATGGTCGCCCGTGTGGTCCCGGGTTAAGAATGTGGCCACCCCATCTCATCCCGTGGGTGTCGTAAGAGGCGACTAAGGGAGCATAGGACCCAGTGCATACCTTATAGCACCTTGGGTTCCCGAATGGTGACGGGTAAATCACCAACAACAGCATTCCCAAAGAGGGTTAGTGTCAGGCAGGCGGCCGACTGTAAAACTAAAGCCACATCCATTTGCAACATGACTAGTGAAAATAGAATGTGCGATAGGACTAGGGCGTACCCCACAGGCGACGCGCAGGGGCAGCACCCGGCTCCTGCGGGAAGTGGACAAGGGTTGTTGCACCACCCCGGGCGGGTGCAACGTAAGAAGCGAGCTCCGGAAGTGAGATTGAGGTATGGTAGTTGGAATGTTGGGACCATGACTGGAAGAGCCAGAGAATTAGCGGATGTACTCAAAAGAAGACGAATAAATGTGGCGTGTTTGCAAGAAACGAAATGGAAGGGAACAAAAGCGAGGGAAATTGGTGAGGGATACAAGTTTTTCTACTGTGGAAGTGACGGGAAAAGGAATGGCGTGGGAATAGTGTTAAATAGTATGTTGAAAGAAAGCGTGATGGATGTAAAAAGAATTAATGATCGATTGATAGTTGTAAAAGTTATGATAGAAAATGTAATGCTGCCGCAAGTTGGATGTGATGTTAGTGTAAAAGAAAAGTTTTGGGAGGATTTTGACAGCGTTCTGATGAACATCCCGGTACATGATGAGTTAATTGTTGGAGGTGATTTAATGGACATGTGGGAAGAATGAGAGGGAATTATGAAAGAGTGCAAGGAGGATGGGGATTTGGGAGTCAAAATAACGAGGGAGAAACTTTACTACAATCTGCTACCGCATTTGACCTAGCAGTAGCCAACACTTGGTTCCAGAAGAACGACGGACACCTAGTTACATACAAGAGTGGTAATCACAAAACCCAAATAGACTACTTTTTAATCCGACGAAGTAAGTTAAAATGCATCAAATACTGCAAAGTCCTACCAGGAGAAGACTTGGTCTCACAGCACAGACTCCTGGTTCTGGAATTAGACGTACAAATTAAACCAAAAAATATCAAAGAGAGACCCCCCCCAAAAATAAAATGGCATATGTTAGAGAAGGATGATTGTGCGAAAGAATTTAAAGAGCGAGTGGTGAATAAAATGATAGAGATGGGAGACATGAACAAGCGAAGTGTAAATGAATGTTGGAATGAGATGGCTGGTTATATTAGGAGTGTAGCAAAGCATATTTTAGGAGAGACGAAAGGAAGGGGTACGATAGATAGGGATACATGGTGGTGGTCAACCGAAATTCAGAATGTGTTGAAGGAAAAGAAGAGGAAATTCAAGGAATGGCAGAGTGTTGAAGTTGCAAGTGTTAGTCTGAAAGCTGAAAGGAAGAGTGAGTATGATGCTATTAAGAAAAAAGCGAAGAAAACTGTGGCCATAGCGAGAGCAAAAGCCCAGGATAAGCTTTATGACGCACTTGATAGTCCAGCAGGCCAAAAAGACCTATATCGGCTTGCGAGAGCTAGAGAAAGAAAGTCGAGGGATGTATGTCAGATAAAATGCGTAAAAGATGAAGGTGGAATGGTTCTGTCGGATGATGAGAAAATAAAGGATAGGTGGAAGGGGTACTTCGAAAGACTGATGAATGAAGAAAATGACTGGAATGGTGTGCTGGACAATAAACCAGTGAATGAGGGGCTAGTGAGAATGGTTAGTATGGATGAAGTGAGAGTAGCAGTAAATGGAATGAAGAATAGTAAAGCATTAGGACCTGACGGTATACCAGTTGAAGTTTGGAAGTTATTACGGGTGGATGGATGGACGTGGTTAGCTTTATTTTTCAATAAGTTGTTGCTGGAAGAAGCCATACCTGACGAATGGTGCAACAGTCTGCTGGTGCCCATCTTTAAAAACAAAGGTGATGTGCTGGAGTGCAATAACTATAGAGGAATAAAGCTAATGGCTAAATAAAGTTTGGGAGAAAGTTATTGAAAGACGATTGAGAGAAGAGAGCGAAATTTCACAAAATCAATTCGGTTTTATGCCTGGTCGAGGAACGACGGACGCCATTTTTGCCATCCGCCAGCTGTGCGAGAAATACAGAAGTGCGCACAAAAACTTGCACATGGTGTTCATCGACCTCGAAAAGGCATACGACCGGGTACCTCGTGAGGTTTTGTGGTGGGCCCTGAAAGAGAAAGGTATGCCTGGGAAGTATGTGCAGTTGATCCGAGCGATGTACAGTCGATGTAGTACCCAAGTCCGGTCTACAGTGGGCACTACCGGCAGCTTCAATGTGGCTATCGGCTTGCACCAAGGGTCGGCTCTAAGCCCCTACCTCTTCCTGCTGATAATGGACGCACTTACGTCGGACATTCAGGAAGAGGCTCCCTGGTGTATGCTGTTTGCCGACGACATTGTGTTGGTTGCCGAGAGTGGCCTAGAGGTCCAGAACAGATTGGAGGTGTGGTGGCAAAGATTGGAGAATGTTGGCCTGAAATTAAGTAGGTCCAAAACAGAATACCTATTCTGTGATTTCGGCGGTCTCTCCAGTCCTACGCCCATAACTCTTGCCGGGACACCCATACCGATCTGTTCCGATTTCCGGTACCTCGGGTCGCTTGTCCAAGGCGATGGTGAAGTAGACCGTGACGTAACGCACCGGATCAACTCAGGATGGATGAAATGGCGACAGGTCACTGGAACAACTTGCGACCCACGGATGCCTCTCAAGTTAAAGGGGAAAATATACAAGTCCGTGATTAGACCTGTCGTACTGTATGGATCGGAATGTTGGGCTGTGAAGAAGATGGATGAAAAAAGGTTGCATGTAGCGGAGATGAGAATGTTGAGGTGGATGTGTGGTGGTGTGGTGTGACAAGAATGGATAAAATAAGGAATGGGTATATTAGAGGAAGTTTGAAAGTTGCGCCAGTTACAGAAAAGTTAAAAGGGAATCGACTGTCTTGGTATGGGCATGTGATGAGGAGGGAAGAATCGCATGTGACTAAAAGAGTGATGAATATAAATGTGGATGGATGGAGAGCGAGAGGAAGGCCAAGGAAAAGATGGATGGATTGTGTGAGGAATGATATGAAGGAAAAAGGTGAAAATGATTGCGTAACGGTTGACAGAGGAGAATGGAAGAAGAAAACGTGTTGCGCCGACCCCAAGTAACATGGGATAAGGGCAGGAAGATGATGATGATGATGATGATGGTCGGTCTATGCCATAGGTAGCGGAAACAGATTGCACTAGACACAGATTGCATAGACTCTATGCAATCTGTGTCTAGTGCAATCTGTTTCTATGGCTGTGTGCGAGATTGCATGAAAAATTAGAATGCGGTGACTGCGGTGCGGCTAAAGTCTGCGTTTACCTTTATTCACTTTTTAGAAATTTGGAAAATAAGTGAAATCGACGCTACACTAAAAATAGCCATAGAGCCATTATATATTATTACTATTATTCTAGCTAATGTAATAGAAGATTCTAGGCTACACCGGGGGCATCAAGCAGCGTCCCCACTAGGGCCACGCGGCTCCGTGAGGCCGAGCCGCGCGGCTACGACCTTCTCGCGCCAGTAGTGTCATTTTCTGATATTTTGCATTTGCACTTGGCACCTAACAGCCGGCTAAGGCACCAGCCCCCTCACCCCACACAGTTTATATCCGGTAAAGTTGCACGGATACATGACGGATACGTACTCCGTAACACCGTTCATCCAGTATTCGATGACAAAACGGAATGCCATAATTTAACGGACCGATATTTTTACTGTATACTGAATGAGTGAGTGTCCTATGTGAAGTCGCTCATACAACTCCATACGCCATCGATGAAAAACAACGAAGGTATCCGATAAAACGAACCAGTAAAACGGAGACCATGTGTGAACGGGCCGTAACCTTGGAATTTTTTGTTGGTTTGAGGTTGATTGACAATGTTACGAGCTGAGTTTGTGTTAAATTATTAAATTGAATAGAAATACGTCACTGTGAACTTAGCATCTCAAGTATTAGCATCTCAACAAATAACTTGAGTTCTGCTTGCATCCAGCATAGTTCCACAGTTCCTGATAGTTTCTATCGAATGTTCAATTCGTTTTGTCCTGAAAAATCCAATTTTGAAAATGAGATGCCAACTTCACATATGACATCGCAGCATATCTCATCATATTAAAGGTTTTTCAGAATCGAGGAGTTGTTTTAAACATAGTTCTCACAGTTTCTCCTCCTGATTGATTATAACAATAGTTCTGTTTCTTTACTGACAAAATAGCAATTTTAAAAATGAGATGCTATCTTCTTATATGACGTCATAGCATCTCACAGTATTTTCAGTGTTTTAACACCGAGGAGTTGTATTAAGCATAGTTCTATACACCTTGATTGATTTTAAGCATAGTTCCGTCAATTTGCCGCCAAGGTCGCGACCCCACCGCGATTTCAAACGTATAAATATATTATGGTTACCGTTAGCTGATAGTTCTGTTCAGCATCTCAGCTGTTTTCATTACAAATGCCAAAAATACGCCTACTACTGCTGTAGGACACACCACACTACATGTTTTAGCGAAAAACAAAAAGCCAAGAAAATATATGGTGACCGCGACTCACAGTTCTGCAGGGCTATTATGTATCTCTGTTGACAGCTCGAATTGATAGCAACTGGGCTCAGTGTATATCAATTAACTGTCAAAAGGTTAGTTTCGTATTATGTATGACCAAACGCGATCAAATATGACGTCATTGGTGAACATCGTGGCTGTTAGTCACCGTAAATCATTTTGACAGATGCTTTCGTATCGATACTTCTAATATTGCGATTATGTAAGCATAATGGACATCAAATTGATAACAACTGAGTGTGAAGTTGCTATCGTGATAGACGTTACTCATAGGTAGTGTTTTATAAGGTTTTGTGATATACACCTATGCCGATTTCTGTGCAAACATTATGTCTTTTGTTGTTTTATTGTTTAGATAGCTTGTGATGTTCTAAAATATTTATTTTCTTGTTTAATATTAGTTGCTAATAAACTAATCGGAATGGTATCGTTAGTTCTGATTTCAGCCACGCGCCAAAAGATCCTTGTAGTTATAAATGAAAAGGCTTAATTAATTAATTAGAGATAAATAGTTTTATTAGTAGCTCGTAATACTTTTGCGCTGGGCCTTACTTTAAGGTGAATGCTCTAGGGTAGCCCGCGAAATTCAAATTTCCTTACGTTTTTTGCAATTAGCAGGCCCGTGTTAGGTCATATGTTGATTAAAATATTATTCGCAGCTGTAAGACGTATGTAGTTACAGAATTATAATCATCAAAATTATCAATACAACCCTCCAAGTTCATAAAGGTGTAGGAAACAAAAAAAAAGCAGAAAAAGTTATTTCTACACCTTTATGAACGTGGAGAGTTGTATTGATGATTATAATTCTGTAACTACATACGTCTAACACCCGCGAATAATATTTTAATCAACATACAACCTAGCACTGGCCTGCAAATTGCAAAAAACGTAAGAAAATTCGAATTTCGCGGGCTACTCTAGAGCATCAGCCTTAACTTCACTTTTTTATATACATGTTGTATATTTGTTTTGTGAAACATATTGGAAAAAAAAGACAAATAATAATCCTGTACTAACTTTATTTATTTGAATTATACTACATACTACTACTAATTATTACGTACTACCAACACTGTATGTTTAGAACGGTTGATGATCCAAAACCGGTTCCTAGTCCATCAGAATACACTATGATATTACTACTTTGGGTGGGGTTCAAATTGTGGGCTGCTCGCACTCCAGTCCGGATACACCATCAATCAGCTCATTGTACAGGTTATTGGTGTTAGTGATCTCTTTGCTGGCTTTAATGGTGTTATGTGCCTTGCACAATTATTCTGCTTCTAGTTCAAATATTCGTTTCAGTCATGAGTGTCATGGTATTGCTGAAAACCAGACACTAGTTGACGGAGATGGTGATCTAGTCCAGTATCTCGTCCTATGTGTTGGGTGTGAAGTTCTGTAAGCTGGCTCTTCAGTTGAGTGTTTTTGTTTACTATTGACTAAATTTCAACTTCACTTCCTTCCTGTCCCGCAGTAGCTTGCTCACTCATTTCTGGATGAATCTAGCTCCGTCAGCTCTGCTCTTAAGTTTCTCACTCATGTCATGAACGTAGCTTCGCAGGTCATCATATTGCCTGATTACGTTAACCAACACCTGAAATGTGACAAGAAACAGCTGAGTATGTTAAGAGAATATTATGTTTCATAAAACCTTGAGAAAGTAGGAGTTTTGAAGTTAGAATGGAGTAAAATATTAAATGAAAAAATAAAGGTAAGTATGGAAAAATAACTTAAAATTAATTTTCTATTAATTTTAAATTTGATTTAATATGCTCAAACTTGCTACAGTCAACACTTTAGGGAAAGGCTATTTTTACATTTACTTTGATAAGATTCAAGGATTGATATGAACATGAGTTTTACGTGGGAACAAAGTTTAAACATGTTCTTTAATTATGAACTAAATGGTTTAGTTATAATATTTAGAGCACAGGTATTAGAGACACCATATTAAGTGTGAGTAGGGTTTGTAGTGAATGTTATAAGTCTGGGCAAGAGTTTTCGTCCTCGAATTTGCGTTCACAATTTTTCAAGCAAAATGAGACGTAAACGTAGCTGGTGTTTACTGGGACGTCGCTCGGTGTCTGTGTACTGTATAGTATGTAAATTATACAACATTAATACGTAAATTAAAACAGAATACTCCCCAGGTTCGAAGAATTCAAATTCACAGTCCAAAAGTTGACAGCCGGTTATCAAATGGAGTTATCACAATTTATCCAGGCTTGCACAACAACTTAACACATTCCAAGTCATACATTATCGGTCCCTTTATCAAATAAAGAAGTTATTTGTAAGTAAACATATTTATTTACAATAACAAGTCAGTAATGTCACATGTTATATAAACCGCTTATTATAAAATGTTCCGTATAACCAAGTATTGTAACGCTCAACGGGCGCTACTTAACTTAGCCACATAATAGTCGATAAAAAATAGAGTGGTCAACTGCTTAAGCGAAGCGCGCTGTTAATCACCGTAAAGTGATATCCATTCAGTGTGATACATAATACCAATAATATGACATTCACGGTTGTCAACCAAGTTCGGTGTACAACCGAAGCTTGTTAGTCACTGGATATCAGAAAGTTACATAATAGGCCTACTGGACAGCTTTCGTTGGCCAAACTCTATCATAATTTTTGATAGTTCGATTTAATTTATCCAAAAATTTGGTATGGCAATCTTACCCTAAGTGATGGTTGACTTTGCCATATTCGCTATAAGGACTAAAATTCATTAATGAATGAGAAAACAATAGATATTATACTTTATTTCAATAATGCATAAAATTTACTATTTGGCTGATTGGTTGTTTTGTATTACCTCATAGAGATTTTTTAAGAAAAATGTTTGCAAACTTTTTTAGCCAGCCTAAAGTGGCAAAGTAGCCAGGTTTCACGGTGTGTTGTGTTTTGAAAAACGGCTGAGATGCTGGTCAGTAGGCCTATTATGTAACTTTCTGATATCCAGTGACTAACAAGCTTCGGTTGTACACCGAACTTGGTTGACAACCGTGAATGTCATATTATTGGTATTATGTATCACACTGAATGGATATCACTTTACGGTGATTAACAGCGCGCTTCGCTTAAGCAGTTGACCACTCTATTTTTTATCGACTATTATGTGGCTAAGTTAAGTAGCGCCCGTTGAGCGTTACAATACTTGGTTATACGGAACATTTTATAATAAGCGGTTTATATAACATGTGACATTACTGACTTGTTATTGTAAATAAATATGTTTACTTACAAATAACTTCTTTATTTGATAAAGGGACCGATAATGTATGACTTGGAATGTGTTAAGTTGTTGTGCAAGCCTGGATAAATTGTGATAACTCCATTTGATAACCGGCTGTCAACTTTTGGACTGTGAATTTGAATTCTTCGAACCTGGGGAGTATTCTGTTTTAATTTACGTATTAATGTTGTATAATTTACATACTATACAGTACACAGACACCGAGCGACGTCCCAGTAAACACCAGCTACGTTTACGTCTCATTTTGCTTGAAAAATTGTGAACGCAAATTCGAGGACGAAAACTCTTGCCCAGACTTATAACATTCACTACAAACCCTACTCACACTTAATATGGTGTCTCTAATACCTGTGCTCTAAATATTATAACTAAACCATTTAGTTCATAATTAAAGAACATGTTTAAACTTTGTTCCCACGTAAAACTCATGTTCATATCAATCCTTGAATCTTATCAAAGTAAATGTAAAAATAGCCTTTCCCTAAAGTGTTGACTGTAGCAAGTTTGAGCATATTAAATCAAATTTAAAATTAATAGAAAATTAATTTTAAGTTATTTTTCCATACTTACCTTTATTTTTTCATTTAATATTTTACTCCATTCTAACTTCAAAACTCCTACTTTCTCAAGGTTTTATGAAACATAATATTCTCTTAACATACTCAGCTGTTTCTTGTCACATTTCAGGTGTTGGTTAACGTAATCAGGCAATATGATGACCTGCGAAGCTACGTTCATGACATGAGTGAGAAACTTAAGAGCAGAGCTGACGGAGCTAGATTCATCCAGAAATGAGTGAGCAAGCTACTGCGGGACAGGAAGGAAGTGAAGTTGAAATTTAGTCAATAGTAAACAAAAACACTCAACTGAAGAGCCAGCTTACAGAACTTCACACCCAACACATAGGACGAGATACTGGACTAGATCACCATCTCCGTCAACTAGTGTCTGGTTTTCAGCAATACCATGACACTCATGACTGAAACGAATATTTGAACTAGAAGCAGAATAATTGTGCAAGGCACATAACACCATTAAAGCCAGCAAAGAGATCACTAACACCAATAACCTGTACAATGAGCTGATTGATGGTGTATCCGGACTGGAGTGCGAGCAGCCCACAATTTGAACCCCACCCAAAGTAGTAATATCATAGTGTATTCTGATGGACTAGGAACCGGTTTTGGATCATCAACCGTTCTAAACATACAGTGTTGGTAGTACGTAATAATTAGTAGTAGTATGTAGTATAATTCAAATAAATAAAGTTAGTACAGGATTATTATTTGTCTTTTTTTTCCAATATGTTTCACAAAACAAATATACAACATGTATATAAAAAAGTGAAGTTAAGGCTGATGCTCTAGAGTAGCCCGCGAAATTCGAATTTTCTTACGTTTTTTGCAATTTGCAGGCCAGTGCTAGGTTGTATGTTGATTAAAATATTATTCGCGGGTGTTAGACGTATGTAGTTACAGAATTATAATCATCAATACAACTCTCCACGTTCATAAAGGTGTAGAAATAACTTTTTCTGCTTTTTTTTTGTTTCCTACACCTTTATGAACTTGGAGGGTTGTATTGATAATTTTGATGATTATAATTCTGTAACTACATACGTCTTACAGCTGCGAATAATATTTTAATCAACATATGACCTAACACGGGCCTGCTAATTGCAAAAAACGTAAGGAAATTTGAATTTCGCGGGCTACCCTAGAGCATTCACCTTAAAGTAAGGCCCAGCGCAAAAGTATTACGAGCTACTAATAAAACTATTTATCTCTAATTAATTAATTAAGCCTTTTCATTTATAACTACAAGGATCTTTTGGCGCGTGGCTGAAATCAGAACTAACGATACCATTCCGATTAGTTTATTAGCAACTAATATTAAACAAGAAAATAAATATTTTAGAACATCACAAGCTATCTAAACAATAAAACAACAAAAGACATAATGTTTGCACAGAAATCGGCATAGGTGTATATCACAAAACCTTATAAAACACTACCTATGAGTAACGTCTATCACGATAGCAACTTCACACTCAGTTGTTATCAATTTGATGTCCATTATGCTTACATAATCGCAATATTAGAAGTATCGATACGAAAGCATCTGTCAAAATGATTTACGGTGACTAACAGCCACGATGTTCACCAATGACGTCATATTTGATCGCGTTTGGTCATACATAATACGAAACTAACCTTTTGACAGTTAATTGATATACACTGAGCCCAGTTGCTATCAATTCGAGCTGTCAACAGAGATACATAATAGCCCTGCAGTGCTAGGTTGTATGTTGATTAAAATATTATTCGCGGGTGTAAGACGTATGTAGTTACAGAATTATAATCATCAATACAACCCTCCACGTTCATAAAGGTGTAGAAATAACTTTTTCTGCTTTTTTTTTGTTTCCTACACCTTTATGAACTTGGAGGGTTGTATTGATAATTTTGATGATTATAATTCTGTAACTACATACGTCTTACAGCTGCGAATAATATTTTAATCAACATATGACCTAACACGGGCCTGCTAATTGCAAAAAACGTAAGGAAATTTGAATTTCGCGGGCTACCCTAGAGCATTCACCTTAAAGTAAGGCCCAGCGCAAAAGTATTACGAGCTACTAATAAAACTATTTATCTCTAATTAATTAATTAAGCCTTTTCATTTATAACTACAAGGATCTTTTGGCGCGTGGCTGAAATCAGAACTAACGATACCATTCCGATTAGTTTATTAGCAACTAATATTAAACAAGAAAATAAATATTTTAGAACATCACAAGCTATCTAAACAATAAAACAACAAAAGACATAATGTTTGCACAGAAATCGGCATAGGTGTATATCACAAAACCTTATAAAACACTACCTATGAGTAACGTCTATCACGATAGCAACTTCACACTCAGTTGTTATCAATTTGATGTCCATTATGCTTACATAATCGCAATATTAGAAGTATCGATACGAAAGCATCTGTCAAAATGATTTACGGTGACTAACAGCCACGATGTTCACCAATGACGTCATATTTGATCGCGTTTGGTCATACATAATACGAAACTAACCTTTTGACAGTTAATTGATATACACTGAGCCCAGTTGCTATCAATTCGAGCTGTCAACAGAGATACATAATAGCCCTGCAGGCCATATTTTCAGAAGTTTTGATATGGCAATAATTTAGGACTGTCAAAATTGACATATTTACGTTTCGTACTTGAGTCATCTTGTGTTTACGTGTTTCATAATTTTATTGGTTTTGTTTAAAATAATGCCGAAAACAATCAAAAGTTCGACGAGGAAGCTTCTATTTACTATGATTGACAAATTTAAAGACATAAAAAGTGATATGAATCAGAAATTGCAGAGAAAATACTACGACTGGATTCAATCATTTAATTTTTAGGTTAGTTTATTGAATTTCTAATGAAATACCTTGATACTTTTCGACTATTTATAACAAATCGCAATATTTTTCACGGTCTATCTACTTTTCAGGAAGTATTACCAATGAGGAGACAACTTAAAATTGTGGAAGCAGTAAAGAAATTGAAAACTCGAAAAAAATTAAATGTCGACCTGTGAATCTCATTATTTTGAAAAGATATCTTCAATGACAGGTATTACTTTAGAAATTGTAGATTTTTAACAGTTACTTTGAAGGGTTTAAACATATATGATAATGTATGGATGGCTAAATTAAATAATAAACTCTACTATCTTTGGTTTTTTATTATGGTTTTTTACTTTAATGACTGATTATTAATACTAAACTGTTACAATATAATTTATTGTATTTGTTCCCTTCAGATGTAAGTGTGAAGACCATATTATGAAGAATTTAAATTGAAGGGTCTAACAATCAAGGACAGTGGAATACTCCGGGGGAAAATCGTTCACATTCAGCAACAGTTTCAAATTTGGATAATTTTGATATTTCAGCTGCAAGAAACAAAATAAACGAATTGTATTAAGGACACTACCTCACAGGTGGCGTGGAAACGTGTACATAAAACTATTTGAAAATAATAAAAAGGCAGAATTAAAAGTACCTACTCTTTTATTTAATATTCTTCATTACACTCGAAAATTACAGCTCCTAGAACATAAATAAAAAAGACTTAACTTGCTGAATAATAAATAGTATCAACAACGTTTAAGCAGTGTATAGCCAGGGTTAACAGCTCTTGATTTTTTAAAATTCCCGCCTCTTTTTTTTGGACAGCTTTCGTTGGCCAGACTTCTAGTCATCTTTGCCACAAACATATTTACACTTAAAATATACTAAAATTGAGTAATATTTTGCATTGGCAATAGAAATTTCCTCAATGTGGCAAATTTACCCGCCTTGTTTCGTTTTTTTCAAACAAAATGGAAATATCTGTCAGGGTTGTCGAAATATTAAAAAGTCAAAAGAATAAATTTTTCTTAGAATATATATTTATTTAAATAAAAACTTCAATAAAAAAAACATAACACAGATAGGTTACATTAAAGTACCTGCAGTATTCAATATTGCAAATCAAAATAAACAAATAGGTATAAAAAAAAGTTTAGGAACATAAAATATTTGAATAATTCCGTTAAGCTTTTTTTTTATTTGCTTATCAGTAAGTAAACCTAAGAGATTTTTAAGGCCTATGAGATAGATCTAACATTTTGGTAGAATATTTTTTGTAGAATCTGCTTCCCACCTTACGCCTCGATCGATCACACATTTGCTAAAAAACAAAAGGAAAAAATCATTGATTATTTTATAAAGGTAGGTAGGTATGACAAGTTAAGATTGAGAAACTTACATAATCAAATTTATTAAAATCCGAAGTAGGTAAGTAGCAAACAAAACAGAATATTTTTGTGACAGCCCTAGCCTCTAACAAAACATGGCAAAGTTACCATCACTAAAACTTTGCATTGGATGTTAAATTTGCCAACGGGGATTTCTAAGGTTAAATTGCTTAAAGAGACGTAAATTATCATGATTATAATTAAAGAACACTGTTAAGAATGTGTCATTAAAATTTGACTTACCTACGCAACGTTTATCCCACTAATTTTTATTGAAGTTTCGGAGCACAAATCCACCCACAGTCGACACAGGAAAAAAGTAAACCGTCAAAAATGACAGTTTTTTGAAAGCTGGGTTGTCATGTTAAATATAATGTTGCCAATCAAATATTCAAATTTGATTTAAGGGTGCTACACACGGTAAAAAAAATACGGTTTCGTTGTAACAAATTATTTTGCCTTGGAAGTCGGTATATGGCAAATTTAACAACCTTTGGCAAAGTTGCCAGGTTTCACGGTACAAGTTTTAGCGAAAAATAAACAAAAAAAGTTATGGTGACCGTTTACTGAGAGTTCTGACCAGCATCTCAGAAGTTTTCATTACCAACGCTATTAATACATCCAATACTCTGCAGTATGTTACTATCAAAACACACCACATTACAAGTTTTAGCGAAAAAAATAAAAAATGGTGACCGTTTACTGACAGTTCTGATCAGCATCTCAACCGTTTCCATTACGAAAACTATTGATACGTCCAATACTGAAGTATGCAACTTTCAAAACACACCACTCTACAAGATTTAGCGAAAAAAAAAAAATATGGTGACCGTTGACTGACAGTTCTGCCCAGCATCTCAGCCGTTTACGTTACCAACGCTATTAATACGTCCAATACTGCAGTATTCCACTTTCAAAACACCACACACGACAAGTTTTAGTGAAAAAAAAAAAAAAAAAATATGGTGACCGTTTACTGAGAGTTCTGCCCAGCATCTCAGCCGTTTTCGTTACCAACGCTATTCATACGTCCAATACTGCAATATCCCACTTTCAAAACACAACACACGACAAGTTTTAGCGAAATACAAAAAAAATAATTAAAAAAATATGGTGACCGTTTACTGAGAGTTCTGCCCAGCATCTCAGTCATTTTCGTTACCAACGCTATGAATACGTCCAATAATGCAGTATCCCACTTTCAAAACACAACACACGACAAGTTTTAGCGAAATACAAAAAAAATAATAAAAAAAATATGGTGAACGTTTACTGAGAGTTCTGCCCAGCATCTCAGCTATTTTCGTTACCAACGCTATAAATACGTCCAATAATGTAGTATTCCACTTTCAAAACACCACACAGGACAAGTTTTAGTGAAAAAAAAAAAAACAAAATAATATGGTGACCGTTTACTGAGAGTTCTGCCCAGCATCTCAGCCATTTTCGTTACCAACGCTATAAATACGTCCAATAATGCAGTATCCCACTTTCAAAACACAACACACGACAAGTTTTAGCGAAATACAAAAAAAAAAAAAAATATGGTGATCGTTTACTGAGAGTTCTGCCCAGCATCTCAGCCGTTTACGATACCAACGCTATTAATACGTCCAACACTGCAGTATTCCAATTTCAAAACACCACACTCGACAAGTTTTACCGAAATACAAAATTTAAAATAAAAAAAATATGGTGACCGTTTACTAAGAGTTCGGCCGAGCATCTCAGCCGTTTACGTTACCAACGCTATTAATACGTCCAATACTGCAGTATTCCACTTTCAAAACACCACACACGACAAGTTTTAGTGAAAAAAAAAAAAAAAAATATGGTGACCGTTTACTGAGAGTTCTGCCCAGCATCTCAGCCGTTTTCGTTACCAACGCTATTCATACGTCCAATACTGCAATATCCCACTTTCAAAACACAACACACGACAAGTTTTAGCGAAATACAAAAAAAATAATTAAAAAAATATGGTGACCGTTTACTGAGAGTTCTGCCCAGCATCTCAGCCATTTTCGTTACCAACGCTATAAATACGTCCAATAATGCAGTATCCCACTTTCAAAACACAACACACGACAAGTTTTAGCGAAATACAAAAAAAATAATAAAAAAAATATGGTGAACGTTTACTGACAGTTCTGCCCAGCATCTCAGCTATTTTCGTTACCAACGCTATAAATACGTCCAATAATGTAGTATTCCACTTTCAAAACACCACACAGGACAAGTTTTAGTGAAAAAAAAAAAAACAAAATAATATGGTGACCGTTTACTGAGAGTTCTGCCCAGCATCTCAGCCATTTTCGTTACCAACGCTATAAATACGTCCAATAATGCAGTATCCCACTTTCAAAACACAACACACGACAAGTTTTAGCGAAATACAAAAAAAAAAAAAAAAAAATATGGTGACCGTTTACTGAGAGTTCTGCCCAGCATCTCAGCCGTTTACGATACCAACGCTATTAATACGTCCAACACTGCAGTATTCCAATTTCAAAACACCACACTCGACAAGTTTTACCGAAATACAAAATTTAAAATAAAAAAAATATGGTGACCGTTTACTGAGAGTTCTGCCCAGCATCTCAGCCGTTTACGTTACCAACGCTATTAATACGTCCAATACTACAGTATTTCACTTTTAAAACACCAGAGACGGCAAGTTTTAGCGAAAAAAAAAAATAAAAAAAAATATGGTGACCGTTTACTGAGAGTTCTGCCCAGCATCTCAGCCGTTTGCTATACCAACGCTATTAATACGTCCAACACTGCAGCATTCCACTTTTAAAACACAACACACGACAAGTTTTAACGAAATACAAAAAATAATTTAAAAAAAAATATGGTGACAAAAAAAACACACTACAAGTTTTAGTGAAAAAAAAAAATATGGTGACCGTTTACTGAGAGTTCTGCCCAGCATCTCAGCCATTTGCTATACCAACGCTATTAATACGTCCAACACTGCAGTATTCCACTTTCAAAACACCACACACGACAAGTTTTAGCGAAATACAAAAAAAAAATATATATGGTGACCGTTTACTGAGATTTCTGCCCAGCATCTCAGCCGTTTGCTATACCAACGCTATTAATACGTCCAACACTGCAGCATTCCACTTTTAAAACACAACACACGACAAGTTTTAACGAAATACAAAAAATAATTAAAAAAAAAATATGGTGACCGTTTACTGAGAGTTCTGCCCAGCATCTCAGCCGTTTACGATACTAACGCTATTAATACGTCCAACACTGCAGTATTCCAATTTCAAAACACCACACCCGACAAGTTTTAGCGAAATAAAAAAATATGGTGACCGTTTACTGAGAGTTCTGCCCAGCATCTCAGCCGTTTACGCTACCAACGCTATTAATACGGCCAATACTGCAGTATTCCACTTTTAAAACACAACACACGACAAGTTTTAAAGAAATACAAAAAATAATTTAAAAAAAAATATGGTGACCGTTTACTGAGAGTTCTGCCCAGCATCTCAGCCGTTTACGTTACCAACGCTATAAATACGTCCAATACTGCAGTATTCCACTTTCAAAACACCACACACGACAAGTTATCAAAAAATCTTACAACGATGAAAACAACGTTTCCGTTAAGGGCTTATACTACCTCAAATGGCTTAGCATGATCCTCCGTTACGCCTAAATTCCTACAGAATTCATTTTGAAATAAATATATGGTAAAGTTGAGGATTAATGTTAGGTCCTATGTTTGGCGAAAACACGATTCCATACAATTTCTCGATAGGAATAAATTCCAAAGTTACCTCCAAATCGAACAATAAACCGCTGGTATTCAAAAAGTACTTCAAATTAGATCATGAAACTTTGCATACTAACTGAACTAACTATAAAGCAGGTCTTATGTATTTATTTATTCCAAAAGACGAAAATTTGATTTTATGAAGAATAAAAACCACTAATTTCGCACCGGCCTGCAGTGATTGACGTAACAACCACTTTGTAGTGCAACCTGATTAGAACATTATTCTAATAGTATTACAAACGAAGTTTGAATCACCACAAATAGAGTTGCTAATTTGAGGTAGTATAGGCTCTTAAGCTTTAGTGAGGGTGTATCAAGAGTAAAAACAAAAATATTTATGAACAATATATACTACCAAAACCAAAAATCATGTTGAAAAATTAAAAACGAAAAAAAAACAAGTACACACTGCAAACTAGTTCGGTTTGCAGGACACACTAACAAAGTTATTGGTGTGCGTAAAGTCAACGGCTGTCTGACTTCGCCTATTTATTAGTGTTTGCGCTTCACAATAACCCGTTGTCCACCCACACACTTGCAATTTCTTGTCACTTGATGTTGCATGGAATATGAAGCATAAATTTAGCTATCTTAACAATCTTCTCCGTGGCGCAATGGTCTAGCGTGCGGTAAACAGTATCTAACGCCACCAGCGCCTAGCGCTGTAAGTTCGAATCCGACTGCCAACACATCGGTGTTTTTGTATGTTTTAATGAAACGTTTTACATTTGTCTGTTCAATTTATTGCTTAAATATGTGCAAGTCTTCTTTATAATATTTGAGTTAGAATTTATTTGAGGTCTACCCTCTAAAAATGACAAATCATGTGTAAGATAGTAGTTTAAGTTCATCGTCATAATGTTATTGACTATCGGGCTTACGTTACGTTTTTAGACATTATACCCTGCGTGTTTTGGGCAGTGCTTTTATTTGTTAATCATTATGAATCACTTAACTACACTTTTAAGAGCTGAGATTATAATTTTGCGTGAGTAAAACGTTTCAATTAGTGAAATTGCGAGGCGTTTAAAGATATCGGTAAGTAACAAAATGTTATTAATATGTTTAGAAGATTAATAATAATGTTTATATAATCCACATGTTATTGAATGTTGTTTTTTGTAACAATATTTTATTATTGTTCACAGAGAAGGACTGTGCAATTGTGGGTCCATCGATATGCAGATTCGGGAAGCATTGATCCTTGCCGACCGGGACCGAAGGCTAATCCATAGCATACACAGATGGCAATGCGCGGCACCGTGATATAGTTGCAACGCATATCGCTGAGCCCTTCTTCACTACTCGTTTAACGGCGACTAAACATGACGTGGCATTACAAACTGTACGGAACCACTTGCGTGCAGCTGGTGTGAAATATCGTTGGCCAGCCAAGAAAATAGAACTGTCAGATATTCACAGACAAAACCGGGTACGCTTCGCAAGAGAATATTTGGATTTCGATTGGTGCAATAATGTTGTTATATTTAGCGATGAAAAATGTTTTAAGTCGGACAGAGACGGTCGCAAAATATTGTGGCGAAAAGGTGGTAAACGTTATAATAAAATAAAAAAAATCTTCCATGCAGGTCTAGTGGCTGCTTTACTTTGGGAGTTTGGGGATGAATGTCATCAATGGGTCCTGGTGAATTAGTGCAGGTAGGGGGTCGCAATACCAGTGAAGGTTACTTAAACGTTTCACATAACCTGATGCTACCAAGTGTGCGCGTTGCATACCGATAGTAAAGGCGCACCAATCGGCTATTAATAAAAATATCAAGGCGTAATTTGTTTTATGTGAGTGATGTTATTGTTAGTGAGATAACAATTTAGGATACCTGTATCTTAATATCTTTCGTACTAACATGTTTATTCATATCACTATAATTAAATTACTCTCTTGAATATGAAAAATAACGTTATTTCCTGTCTGACTTAGAATATTTGTCATGCACAAAACTTTATAATTTGTAATTATAATTATAATAAAAACCTAGGCAATAAATATTGTTGATTTCTTATAACAAATTGTTTAATTTTCGCATCCATATTTTTTTCTTATTATCAGTTAAAATAGAAAAATAAAAATTCAACAAAATGAAAACAAATTAAAAAATTTAAAAATGCAACTGGGCAGAACTCTCAGTAAACGGTCACCATTTTTTTTTTTTTTTCACAAAAACTTGTCGTGTGTGGTGTTTTGAAAGTGGAATACTGCAGTATTGGACGTATTTATAGCGTTGGTAACGAAAATGGCTGAGATGCTGGGCAGAACTCTCAGTAAACGGTCACCATATTTTTTTTGTTTTTTCACTAAAACTTGTAGTGTGTTGTGTTTTGAAAAACGGCTGAGATGCTGGTCAGAACTGTGAGTAAACGGTCACCATATATTTTCTTGGCTTTTTGTTTTTCGCTAAAACATGTAGTGTGGTGTGTCCTACAGCAGTAGTAGGCGTATTTCGCTAAAACTTGTCGTGTGTGGTGTTTTGAAAGTGGAATACTGCAGTGTTGGACGTATTAATAGCGTTGGTATCGTAAACGGCTGAGATGCTGTGCAGAACTCTCAGTAAACGTTCACCATATTTTTTTTATTATTTTTTTTTGTATTTCGCTAAAACTTGTCGTGTGTTGTGTTTTGAAAGTGGGATACTGCATTATTGGACGTATTTATAGCGTTGGTAATGAAAATGGCTGAGATGCTGGGCAGAACTCTCAGTAAACGGTCACCATATTTTTTTGTTTTTTTTTTTTCACTAAAACTTGTCGTGTGTTGTGTTTTGAAAGTGGGATACTGCAGTATTGGACGTATGAATAGCGTTGGTAACGAAAACGGCTGAGATGCTGGGCAGAACTCTCAGTAAACGGTCACCATATTTTTTTTTTTTTTTTTCACTAAAACTTGTCGTGTGTGGTGTTTTGAAAGTGGAATACTGCAGTATTGGACGTATTAATAGCGTTGGTAACGTAAACGGCTGAGATGCTGGGCAGAACTCTCAGTAAACGGTCACCATATATTTTTTTTTTTCGCTAAAACTTGTAGTGTGGTGTGTTTTGAAAGTTGCATACTTTAGTATTGGACGTATCAATAGTTTTCGTAATGAAAACGGTTGAGATGCTGATCAGAACTGTCAGTAAACGGTCACCATTTTTTTTTATTTTTTTCGCTTAATCTTGTAATGTGGTGTGTTTTGATAGTGTCGGATTGTATGTTTTAGCATGTTATTTATTGGAACGCAACTTATGTCACTGTCATTTTGTCTTGTCAATGTCATCTGTCTTATTCCTTCCGTCTCTCGACATGACTCTGTGTGAATTACTATAATCTTTTTATTATAAATTAATCCTGTATTTTGCTGATATTTTGTGGACGAAATATAAAGCCAAATACCAACTGCAGCTGAGTGTTTTTCATATTATCCACTGAACTCTGAAACCGCCTTGATAATCCCATGATTATAGATAGTAACATACTGCAGAGTATTGGATGTATTAATAGCGTTGGTAATGAAAACTTCTGAGATGCTGGTCAGAACTCTCAGTAAACGGTCACCATAACTTTTTTTGTTTATTTTTCGCTAAAACTTGTAGTGTGTTGTGTTTTGAAATACGGTTGAGATGCTGGTCAGAACTGTGAGTAAACGGTCACCATAATATTTTCTTGGTTTTTTGTTTTTCGCTAAAACATGTAGTGTGGTGTGTCCTACAGCAGTAGTAGGCGTATTTTTGGCATTTGTAATGAAAACAGCTGAGATGCTGGACAGAACTATCAGTTAACGGTAACCATATATTTATACGTTTGAAATCGCGGTGGGGTCGCGACCTTGGCGGCAAATTGACGGAACTATGCTTAAAATCAATCAAGGTGTATAGAACTATGCTTAATACAACTCCTCGGTGTTAAAACACTGAAAATACTGTGAGATGCTATGACGTCATATAAGAAGATAGCATCTCATTTTTAAAATTGCTATTTTGTCAGTAAAGAAACAGAACTATTGTTATAATCAATCAGGAGGTATAGAAAGAACTATGTTTAAAACAACTTCTCGATTCTGAAAAACCTTTAATATGATGAGATGCACACCCTGACACCCTGCTTTTGACCAACGAGGCTCTGGCGACCCGCCAACACGCACTGGACCAGCGCGGCGGGATATGGTCCAAACCCCCCATAATTGGAAAGCACAACGACAACATGTCCCCAAGTGCCCGGCGACACCAGCTGCTCTGCTGGCGTTGACGGGCGCCGGCTCTGCACTGGAGTCAGGGGCGAGGTGAATCTCCGGGCGAGATCGATTAACCGTCAAACGACCGAGGCCAAAGTTTTAAGGAACTCCGATTTGCTCAATGTACTTACATACAATGTCCGCACTCTAATGAAGGATGAGCGCCTTATAGAATTGGAAAACGCTGTTAAAGACATCAATTGGGACATTATAGGTTTGGCAGAAGTTAGGAGACAAGGAGAACATACAGAAGAACGAGAAGATTCTGTGTTCTTCCACTTTGGAGAGACTAATGGACTTCATGGAGTGGGATTCATGGTCGCTAAAAAGTGGAAGAATAACATAATCGAGTTCATCGGGTACTCAGAACGAATAGCTGTTCTCAAATTCCGCATTTCACCCAAACATACACTAACTGTCATCCAAGTGTATGCACCTACGTCAGCATATTCAGACGAGGATGTAGAAGACTTCTACGATCTCCTAAACAAAGCCTGCGAAGAAAACCGTGGAACCTGGAATATGATCATTGGTGATTTCAATGCAAAAATCGGACCAAGACAAGAACAAGATGATGAAACTACTATAGGTCTACATGGGTCAGGAATACGCAACGAACGCGGTGTGCGGTTATTGCAATTTGCGTTCGGACAAAGCATTTCTGTTGCCAATGGTCTATTCAGTAAAAAACCCCAGCGCCGGTGGACCTGGATTTCACCCAATAATCTAGTGAAGAATGAAATAGATTATATACTAACTTCCGACAAACAGATCATAAAAGACGTAAGTGTCATTAATAAAATTAAATATAGCTCAGATCACAGACCTTTACGAGCAAAAATCAAATTTAACTTTAAAATTCACCGCGCAGTAACCTTCAAAGCACCTATCAAACAACTTAATAAAGAAGCACTTATTAATAATTATGAATCCTACAACTTGGAACTTTCGAACCACTTTAAAAGTCTAGACATAGAGGTACCAGATATAGAAGAGGAATATCACAGGATAGTTGGTGCAATAAGGAAAAGCAGTAATGGCATAAAAACGAATGGGAAGAAGAACACAAAGCTTTCAACAAACACACGTTGCCTACTTGAACAGAGAAACTTGTATAGTATAGGATCAGAACAGCATAGATTAAAAGATAAACAGGTTAAAAAAGCTATTAAAATAGATCTCAGAAATTTAAATACCCACTTAGTCAAAGTAGCGCTAGAAAAACACCGTTCGTTAAGAGTAGCAAAACAGGGAATCTCTCGAACCAAACCCTGGATCAATAGCTTAATGGACACACAGGGAATAAAACATCATAACAGACAAAAAATCATAGACATTTGCACAGAATTCTACACCTCTCTTTATTCAGATAATTCAAGTCAATTGGAATCAGAAATTAGATACAGCTGCCCAAAAGATATCCCTCCCATAACGGGATATGAAATAGACAGAGTGCTCAAAACAATGCACTATGATAAGAGCCCTGGCGAAGATGGCGTTACCACCGAAGCCTTAAAATTAGGATCTGCCACACTGCTCCCTCACCTAACAAACCTATTTAATACAATCTTACAGGTAGGTAAACTCCCATCCCAAATGTGCCACTCAAACATTGTTCTTCTTCATAAGAAAGGCGATAAGTGCAATATTAACAACTACAGGCCCATTAGTTTAGTCTCTCATATTTATAAGGCGTTTATCAAGGTCATCCACAATCGCATAGATGCCAAATTAAACTCGCACCAACCACCGGAACAGGCCGGGTTCCGTCCAAGTTTTTCTACTACAGACCACCTTCACACTTTAAATCAGTTATTAGAAAAATATTCAGAATTTCGTAAACCTCTATACCTGGCTTTCGTGGACTACACAAAGGCTTTTGATAGTATAAAACATAGCGCCATATTCTCAGCTCTACGAAGCCAGGGTATAGAGGAAACTTATATAGAACTATTAAAAAATATTTACAACAATAGCACGGCTAACGTTAAATTAGATTCTGTAGGCTCAACTTTTAAAATTGCCAAAGGAGTAAAACAGGGTGACCCGCTCTCTCCTAAACTATTCACCAGCACCCTCGAAGAGATATTCAAAAACCTTGCCGACACATGGACATCGCAAGGCATTCCGATCGGTGATAAAATGCTATCAAACCTTCGTTTTGCAGACGATATCGTGCTTTTTGCGTCTGAAGCAGCTCAACTGCAAAAAATGCTCCAAGACCTGAGCACTGCAAGCCTAGAGGTTGGACTGACGATGAATCAGTCAAAGACTAAAGTCATGACCAATGCCGTTAAATATAGGGTCGAGGTTGATGGGCAGGAAATACACTATGTTGACGAATACATCTACCTGGGCCAGCTAGTTTCCTTCAGCAACAGACAGGACAAAGAGATCGACCGTCGCGTCGAAAATGCCTGGAGAAGCTACTGGTCCATGAAGGCGCTTATGAAGGGCGACCTTCCTATCTCACTCAAGCGTAAGCTCGTCGACATGTGTATCCTGCCTATCCTTACCTATGGCGCTCAGACTTGGTCTTTGACGGAGGCTCAGAAGTCCAAACTCAAGGTTTGCCAAAGAGCGATGGAGCGTAGCATTTTAAATATCAAAATCACCGATCGAATACGCAACACCATAATACGCTCCAAGACACGCATCGCCGATGTTGGCGATAAGTCTGCGAGGTTAAAATGGGACTGGGCGGGTCACATTTCCAGAATGGGTCAGGACAGATGGGCCAAAATCGTCACACAGTGGGTGCCTGAAGACGGTCATCGTCACCGAGGCAGGCCCAAGAAACGCTGGCGTGACGATTTGGACTCGTTCTTGACTGATTGGCCGGAGAAGGCAAAACACCGGGAGAGTTGGAAAGAAATGGGGGAGGCCTTTTCCCAGCAGTGGGACAGAATAGGCTAAGTAAAAAAAAAAAAAAAAAAAAAAAAAAATGATGAGATGCTGCGATGTCATATGTGAAGTTGGCATCTCATTTTCAAAATTGGATTTTTCAGGACAAATGAATTGAACATTCGTTATAAACTATCAGGAACTGTGGAACTATGCTGGATGCAAGCAGAACTCAAGTTATTTGTTGAGATGCTAATACTTGAGATGCTAAGTTCACAGTGACTAGAAATACATTGAAAGGAAAAGATA
This sequence comes from Xestia xanthographa, assembly GCA_905147715.2. NCBI lineage: Eukaryota > Metazoa > Arthropoda > Insecta > Lepidoptera > Noctuidae > Xestia > Xestia xanthographa. The sequence continues at coordinate 14,288,731 of LR990659.1, read as the reverse complement.
GTTTTTTTTTTTTAAAGACACACAAACTTCAAAGTATCAACATACAAGTGTTGCGTAGCAATGTAGTACATAGAGTAGGTGTTTTAAGAAGGTGTGTATACCTTCACATCCTCTCACGTTTTTAAGAATTTATAAATAAATTCTTGAGTCCCATTCTGGAACTTAAATCTTGTAGCCTAGGGCCAAACAGTGGCTTCGTTAGCATGTCGGCCAACTGCAACTCCGACGGAACGTGTTGGACATTTAAGTCTCCGTTGCTAACACATTCTCTCACAAAGAAATGTTTCAGCTTGATGTGCTTAGTCCGTTTGTGATATTCGTATTGCGGATTTTTAGCAAGTTTAATAGCTGACTCATTATCTAGGTTTAGCACCGGTTTCTCTGTGTTCTTGGACAGATCTTTGAGTAGTCTATTTAACCATATAATCTCTTGAGCAGCTTCACTGGCTGCAATCACTTCCGCTTCAGTTGAGGAAATGGCGACAGTCTTTTGTTTCTGGCTTCTCCAGCTAATAGCAGCTCCAGAGAATAAGCACATCGTTCCAGATGTCGATCTGCCGGTAGTCTGGTCTCCTGCATGATCTGAGTCACTATAACAGACCAAATATGAGGGTGACTCCTTCATGTAAGTCAGCCCGTTCTGTTGGGTCCCTTTCAAATATCGAAACATGCGTTTTACCAGCATGACATCTTGTTTAGTAGGTGCTCCAAGATTTCTGGATGCGACACCCACAGCATATGAAATATCAGGCCTTGTGCCTACTGATAAATATGCTAAAGTACCCACCACCCACGGCTTGTCTGTACGGGAAATTCGTGTTCTCATCCTCTCCCGTCTCATGTTCTTTGATGATGGGCGTTGGTGCTGATTTGCAATTGGACATTCCATATTTTTCCAAAACTTTCTTTGTGTAGGCCTTCTGACATAGTGTAATGGTCTGATCCTTACGCACGTCAATTTCCAACCCAAGGAAATATGATGCAGGTTTAGTAGTTATCTTGAATCGTGCTTTTAATTCCTTAATGAATCGTCTCCTGCTTTGGTTGTGTTGTACGCTACTAGTCCATCGTCAACGTAAAGACCAATAAAGACTTTGGATTGTCCTTTGACTCGAACATACAAGCATGGATCCGCTTTACTTTGTTGAAAGTTAGATTTCTTTAAGAACTCTGCAATGCAGGTGTTCCAACAACGCGGTGCTTGCTTTAGTCCATAGAGACTGCGTTTCAGCTTGCAGACTCGTTTTGTGCCATCCTGATAACCATCAGGCTGTTTCATATAAATTTCTTCTTCGACTGTGCCGTTTAGGAAAGCTGTTGACACATCGAACTGGCATAATTTTAGATTTTCTTTTGCAGCTATGGCAAGCAGTGCTCGCACAGTGCTCAGGCGAACCACTGGACTGAACCTTTAATCGTAGTCTACTCCAGGTTGCTGAGAGTAGCCCTTGATAACCATTCTGGCTTTGTACCTTTCGACGGAACCATCAGGATTTATTTTAACTTTATATACCCATTTACAAGGCAGGGCTTTACGTCCTATAGGTAAATCAACCAGATCCCAGGTTTGGCTTTCGTTCAGAGATGCCATTTCATTTTTCATAGCTTCTTGCCATTTGTTTCCGTCAGGAGATTCTAATGCTTCTTTGAAGGTGATAGGTTCTTTAGGCTTGTGAAGGTTTTCGATTTCTTCAACAGCTGCCAACATAAATTCATCGGAGCTGTGATTTAAGTCCTATCTCTCAAAGATCTCGCTTCATTAGTCCCGTTTTCAGCAACAGCATTATGAACAGGTTCATCATCATCGTCATCATTGGATAACCCGGAAAGAGATTCGTATTCACTTTCAATGTTTACTGGTTCGATCCGTTGAGTGTTTTCATCTAAATGTGGTGATGACGTTCCATTGTCATCTTGATCATCGGTGTCTGTATCACTGTGCTGAGAGTCTCCTTTGTTATCGTCAAACGTAATAGTCACTTGCTTGCGTGATGTTTGTTGTCACGTTTGTTTGTGTTGATCTGATGAACTTTGGATTCCATTGAACAATTTGGAAAGTTCAGTTTTATTATGTTCATCGTAGAACATGTTCTTCACCACTCGAATATCTTTCGATGTAACAATACTGTTTTTCGAGGGTATGAAAATTCTGAAAGCTTTGCTTGTTTCAGAGTATCCCGCAAACATGCCAGAAATTGCCTTTGGTGCAAATTTGTGACCGTTGATGCCTTTCTTCAAGACAAAAGTCTTGCAACCGAACACGTACAAATGATTGATACATGGCTTTCTGCCAACCCATCGTTCGAATGGCGTTTCGTTCTGGATAGCGCTGTTAATACTCCTGTGTGATAGGTAGTTTGCAGTGAAGACTGCTTCGCCCCAGAATTTTAATGGTGTATGTGCGTCAATCATCATTGCTCTCGCTTTCTCCACGAGGGTGCGGTTCTTTCTTTCTGCAACTCCATTTTGATTCGGGGTATAAGGTGCGGTGAGCCTTCGCTGTATTCCGCAACGTTTTAAGTAAGTGTCAAACTCTTTATTGACGTATTCAGTACCATTGTCTGACTGTAAAAACTTAATTTTGTTTCCAGTTTGTGTCTCCGCTAGATGTTTGAACTCTTTGAACTTGTCGAATACTTCGTTCTTGGTTTTGATGAGGTAAATTCGACTGTACCTGCTATAGTCATCAATAAAGGTAACGAAGTATTTGTTTCCGCTGATTGTGGGCGTTTGTATAGGTCCACACACGTCGCTATGAACGATTTCTAAGCGTTCTGTTGTTCTTTGAGTATTTTTCTCACGGGGAGCTGGTAATCGATGCAGTTTTGCTTGGATGCAGATTTCACATTCTGGCAAGGTTTCAGAAGTATCGAAGTTCAAGCCCACTAAGTTCTCATTTATGAGTGCAAGTTTCATATCTTTGGCGTTCATGTGACCAAGTTTTCTGTGCCAGTCGCTGATGTTTGATGAGTTCGTTTTCTTCGTAGTAGTTGTAACGTCATCGTTATCATTGGCCAGGTTGTTGCGCTCATGTTTATTTGGTTTAATGTAGTAGAGACCATCTTCTTCTTTGTAAGCAGTGAGCGTTATTCCAGCTTTTGTGTTTCTGACCGTTGCTTTGTTCTTCGTAAAGAGGACAGAGCATCCTGCATCTGTAATTTTACTAACGGACATCAAATTAGTACAAAGACTAGGAACATACAGCGTGTCTTTTAGGTGTGTACGGGCAATACCGCTACCATTTTTGGATAAAAAAGTTACTGTGCCTTTACCTTCAATCTTTGCAGTATGTTCTTCAGTGGCGAAGTTTAATTTTCTGGATTTGCTCAATGGTCGTTAATAATTCTCGTTGGTATGTCATGTGAGACGTACAACCGCTGTCTAAGATAAATGCTGTTTCTAGGCTTCTCGTTTTGTGTGAGGAGGCACTGTGTAGCATAATTGTTCTTATGAGAACCATTGTTGTTTTTGGTTGGTTTCTCATTGTTTTTCTTCCAGCAGTTAATACAGATTTTGTGGGTTTTGCGTTTAAAGATGTTACCTCTTTGTTTGCAAATTTTACATGTGGCGTATAGCGCTTCTTCATGAGTGTAATTTTCAGGTTTGTCGTTGTTTTCAAAATCTTGGAGCTTGTGGCTAAATAATAACAGCCGCTCGGATCGATCGTTAGGTTAAGCCGTGCTTGCCTAGGTTGGTCTGTTGATGGGTGAGCACCCATTACATACATACCGAGTTTCCTCCGTGCCTCGGAAAGCACGTTAAGCTGTTGGTCCCGGCTGTCATATGTAGATCTTTGACAGTCGTTAGGTAGTCAGAGACCCAAAAAGTCTGACAACCAGTCTTACCAAGGGGTATCGTATTACCCGGTACTAACTGGGTTGTGGAGGTCAGATAGGCAGTCGCTCCATGTAAAATACTGGTATTCAGCTGCATCCGGATAGACTGGAAGCCGACCCCAACATAGTTGGGAAAAGGCTAGGCAGATGATGATGTCGTTGTTTTCAAAATTTTTGCTATGACGAGCTTCACATTCTTCGATAATTTTGTTTTTCAGCTCATCTGGCTTCGGAAGAGTGTATCGTGTTTCAATAGCGACTCTGAAATTCTCGTATTCGGATGAGAGACTGTACAACATCATGATTGTCAACAAGCCTTCGTTTATGGCTATATCCATATCTGCCAGTTTTTCAACTATGTCCATGAATTTGTTGAGATGATCACGTACGTCGTGTCCTTCTAATTTTGTTAGGATCAGTTGTTTCAAGAGGGATGCCTTTCGTGCAGGTCCCTTGCTGGCGTAGGTATCTTTCAGTTTTTCCCATAATGCTTTAGCTGTTGTAATTTTTTTAATTTGTTTAAGTTCAGAAGGAGCGATTATAAGAATCAGTTCTGATCTTGCTTGTCTGTCACCTTCTTTGTCAGCTTCAGTAGCATTATTTTCAATGTATTTCCACAGTTTTTGTCGTACTAGTACGGCCTCAGCTTGTATGACCCATGTGTCGTAGTTTTCTCTCGTAAGAGAATCGATTTTTGTGCTCGACATTTTAAAAAACAAATGCGACAGGGTTACTCACTTAAATCTCGTAACTTCGTACACGCTCTGCTACCATGTTAAATTATTAAATTGAATAGAAATACATTGATTTTTTAGACAACTCATTTGTAATATATATTTTGACATATTTAATTTGTGAACATCAGAATGACTGGCCAAAATCACCGACCAGCTTTAAAATATTACTAATATCTAATATATTTGCCACTATTTGATACCTTGGTTTAAATAATTGGTACCTAATTAATAACTGAGAAAATGAATTAAAAAATTGGGCAGTCATTCTGATGTCAGGATGACTGCACATTTAGAATTTGATACTTAAACATATATTTTGTCTAGATTTTTAGGGCAAAGAATAAAGATTTTATTAGAGATTTTTTTACTACATTAAATAATACAGAAAGTCAAGTGTATTTTTTTTTCAATTCTTTGCAATTAAATTCAATTTACGCGATTATTAATAATATTATACCACTAATCAATAACAATTTCCGACTGCAAGATACTGATGAAAGCTAACATGTGGGTAGAACTTTTTTTTTTTAATATCGTTGTCATTTTCAGTTGCTCGATAAAAAAATCTTTATTCTTTGCCCTAAAAATCTAGAAAACATATATGTTTATGTATCAAAGAGATACTAAATTTTTTGACTAGGCGAATTGAAATTTTGAAGCCCTTACGTGGAGATTCTAAATGTGGGCAGTCATCCTGACATCAGAATGACTGCTCAATTTTTAAATTCATTTTCTTAGTTATTCATTAGGTACCAATTATTTAAACAAAGGTATCAAATAGTGGCAAATAGGTATTAGGTTTTAGTAATATTTTAAAGCTGATCGGTCATTTTGGCCAGTCATTCTGATGTTCACATTTAATTTGATATAAAATACTTTTCATCCTTTTTCCAGCTCAGTGAAGGTCGTTCTTCAAGGGATCTTAGACTAAAAACACTTAAAACTTAATCACAAATACTCTACTGATCACTATTCGCTTAGATATCGCACTTCTAGTTCACTACGATTCGCTTCGTTGTGTATCCAAAATCAGACTGCCTCTCCCGCAAATGAGTACTAAAATAAATTACTAAAATCTAATACTTACTTGCCAATATTTGATACCTTTGTTTAAATAATTGGTACCTAATGAATAACTATGAAAATTAATTTAAAAATAGGGCAGTCATTCTGATGTCAGGATGAACCTATCCTCCTGCAGCGAGGTGTGAGACAGGGAGACGTCATATCTCCGAAACTGTTTACCGCTGCACTGGAGGATGTCTTCAAGGTTCTGGACTGGAGAGGGCTAGGCATCAACGTCAATGGCGAGTACATCACTCACCTTCGGTTTGCCGACGACATAGTGGTCATGGCTGAGACCATGGAGGACCTCAGTACAATGCTCAATGACCTCAGTAGAGCTTCCGGAAGAGTGGGTCTTAAAATGAACATGGACAAAACCAAGGTCATGTTGAATGCCCATGTCACACCCACTCCTATCAAGATCGGAGACTCTACACTCGAAGTTGTAGACGATTATGTGTACCTGGGACAAACGGTCCAATTAGGTAGGTCTAACTTCGAGAAAGAGGTCAATCGTCGAATACGACTCGGCTGGGCAGCATTCGGGAAGTTGCGCGGTATCTTCTCGTCCAACATAACGCAGTGTCTCAAGACGAAAGTCTATGACCAGTGTGTGTTGCCAGTGATTACATACGGGACCGAAACGTGGTCGCTTACAATGGGCCTCATCAGAAGGCTTAAAGTCACCCAAAGGGCAATGGAGAGGGCTATGCTCGGAGTTTCCTTGCGCGATCGAATCAGAAATGAAGACATCCACAAGAGAACCAAGGTTACCGACGTAGCCCGAAGATTTGCCAAACTTAAGTGGCAGTGGGCAGGGCACATTGCTCGCAGAACGGATGGCCGATGGGGCCGAAAAGTTCTGGAGTGGCGACCGCGAACCGGAAGACGTTGCGTTGGAAGGCCTCCCACTAGATGGACCGATGACCTGGTGAAGGTTGCGGGAATCCGCTGGATGCGAGTCGCACGGGACCGTTCAATGTGGCGACACTTGGGGGAGGCCTATGTCCAGCAGTGGACGTCTTTCGGCTGAAATGATGATGATGCTCCAAGGTAGCCCGCGAAATTAAAAGGTGTAGGAAACACAAAAAAGCAGAAAAAGTCATTTCTACACCATTAGGAACGTGGAGGGTTGTATTGATGATTTTGATGATTATAATTCTGTAACTACATACGTCTTACAGCTGCGAATAATATTTTAATCAACATACGACCTAGCACGGGCCTGCAAATTGCAAAAAAAGTAAGAAAATTTGAATTTTGCGGGCTACCCTGAAGCATTCACCTGTTATGTGTGTATGTGTATGTTATGTTATGTGCCTGTTATATTGGTCTATTTGATTATTGAAATAACTGTTTTCGGTTTGAGTTGCAGATCGGGCTTTATTAAGGAAAAAAATCGTTCTTGGAAAAATTAAATTCTTGGAAAAGTTTAGGGGAAAATCTTCGTAACATAGTTTAGCGACCTTGAATATGTATTTTGAACATTTTGGTTCGTTTTAGTTGGCAACCCCAAAAAATATTTAATATTTTAATTTTTGGGACTTTTTGACTTTGGCGAGTTCTTTAAGGACGCTCACACGCCACGTGACCACGTGAAACAATATTTTAAATCCAGCTTATTTTGTTTTTTCCGAGGTAAACCCATACCCTCTTATTATAAAACGTGGTCTTAAAAAAGTACCGGCTTTAGTACTAGGTTTGACACTTCAATACCCGCAATTACAGACACAATTAAAATAACAATGCACCGTGCCTCTGGAGGCACGGCCGGGAGCATACGGGTTAAACCATGACCTTGAATAAACGTTATTACAAAACGAAGTTTATCGCTAGTCCTAGAACTATCTATGGTACCAAAGTTAGACCATTGTGACCACAGAACAGAAAAAACAGTAGAAGTCGTATGTGGGCGGGGCGCGCGTACCCCGAGCTTTGCGCTGTTCCGCAAAGTGTTTCCCCCACGCACACGCCACGCACATCAGTCTAGATACAAGCTAGGAGTAATAGTGTTCTGTGGATACAAGCGTCACAATGACAATAACTTCTATTAAACTTAACTTAAAAAAAAAAAACACTAAAATGCCTTATTGTGCTGTTCTAGAATGTAAAAACGATAGCAGAACCAAAAATGTATCAAATGGTGGTATATCATACCATCGGTAAGTCTTAATTTGCTTTATTTCGATTAAAATTTGAAAAACATTATTTTATTAGACAAGACAAGTACAAATAGACTTTATTGTTTACTCCATAGGGTCTACTTTCTTTTAACTCAAACATACGCACATGTCACAGTCCGCTACTCAATTAGAGATTGACGTTATCGATAATGAGTTATCGATATTTTAAACTTCAATGTTCAATGATGTGTTGGCGAAAAATTAACCATGTGCGTTTCAAGTCATGTCAAGCCGGGAGTCGCAGGGCGATTTCCGGCCACCGCACCGTAGGCGCGGGCCTGCGGACGGCGAGCGAAGATGGGTAGCTCGTCGTCAGATAGGGACCAGGCCCGTGTTAGTTTAATAAATGGCCTATGTGTTAGTCTGAAATTTCATCAAAGTTCACTAAGGAGCTCGCCGAGCTTAAACATACTTAAACGAGTGTAGCTGCCGGTGAAATCGCAGGGTTCCATGTCAATAGAAGGTAGGTACTAGGTACCGGTAGTAACAAATCGTGTAGTTTAATCTGTTACCTTTCTATCAAATAGTATAATTTTCGAAGTCAATCAGTTGTTTAACATGACAATATTACTATTATTCTCATTTATTCATTTATACACATATTTTGTAACATTTTTAAATATTTTTTAATAAAACTACTTAGAAAAAACATACTACATTTAAAAATATAAAAAAACAGTAGCTTATTAGGTATTATAAATTTATAACACTTGATTTCAAACATAATATATGTAAGTACTTCATTCATTTTGAAATTTAAAAACATTTATCGACTCTTGTATTATATTTGAAAATAAAACGCAATGTCGATAAAAAGGCAACGACAGTGGTACAACCCTAGGAAAAGACGAATAGCACAAAAATAGTAATGAGCTCGTTACGGAAATATCAATCTTATTACAAAAGTAATAAAGGATTATTAAATGCATTTAGTGTAGTGACATCTAGCGGCGAGTAGCAGAACTTGCTCGTGAAACTATTCTCTAAGAGCTAGTAAGTAAACAAAGTAGATAATAAACCACTCTATTAGCATGCAATTATGGTTTATTTTCAAATAAACGAAGACTAATATATTACTTACTTTCATTGAATATTAAATTACCAATCACACCACGCTTTTCTTAGTGTTACGAAATACAATTAACCTGTTTATGTGTTAGTTTGGGGTACGCTGGTTCCGATACTAATAAAGCGCTATGCTGTTTCTACTGTTTTTTCTGTTCTGAGATTGTGACCCCTAGTTTAAGTATGGTACTAAATTGTCAACTCGTTTTTTAACATAATTTATATTGGTTTTCGTCAATTTATCTTCAAGTATTTTAGCCGACTCGGCAATAAGTTGACGCAGTATAAATCCTAGAATGAAATTTGTATTAATGTAAGTAATGTGGCCTAAGTACATGGTTTAGCTTATTGCATCAAATACTGTATGTAGTTGTGTCCGTAATCTAACATGTCAGTTATCACCTTTTCTTCTGAACTCCAATTTTCACCTCTTTTTTTCTTTGGTTGATCCATTTTTTTAAATTGAATGCACACACGATCTCACCACAAAGAATACCTACTGTGCCCAAAGAACTGTGCCTTTACTTGTATTATTACTCTTGAAGTGAAACCAGACATTTAGTTAATTATAAGATGTAACATAAACATTTCGATAACATTACTCGAATTACGCGCGCCACCCAGTTCACTCCATTATACGCGCTAGCTCGATAGTTGTTCCAAAACAGAACAATTGGATTGATGCATTCAGAAAAATACAAGTCGGAATATTTAATACATTTATACCTAATATTTATAATACCTATAAATAACAAAACTTTGTATTTTACCACTACAACTAACAATTTATAAAATATTTTTTCTTTAAATCACGTAATAACATTCTGTAATAAAAAGGAACGGTGCAGAGAACGCTGAACGAATGATTGAATAGTTCTGTGGATTATGTTTAGACCAGGGACTATCTTTGGTACTATGTAGTCCTTTGTTGGTCTACGATTTGTAATACGAAACGTTAGTACCGTAACAATCCTAGACCTTTTAGTCCTGGTTTAAACCTGGTACTTATTGGAAGTTTTATAATAAGACGGTTAGATTTTAGATGACTGGACTATAGGTGGAGCATGCCCAAACAAAAATACATACGGGGTGGCAACTTTTTATTTTGGGGAACAAATTATTGAATATGGGGAAAGAGGAGAAACTAGATCTGGCAACACTGTTTAGTTGACACGAATGATGACCAGTGTTACCAACCCTACTGTTTTAACAGTAGATTTGCTGTTTTCACATTGATGTCCCTGTTTTCTGTTTCATTCCTAATTTTTACTGTTTTTCGATTAGCGTTCAGCGCCACCTATTACACTATGCAAATATTTTTTGATAACCACTATGTAATAAAATGCAATGACACTAGATGGCAGTATCTACAATTCCCCGACTTTTACTTTGATTTTTTTGTTGTTGTGATTATTATATAACAATGTATGTGAGTTCTGGTAACTAAGAAAATTGTTCGTGGTTTTAATTATATGAGCAAAAGTATGAAATCTGCCTTTTTTTTTTCTTTACCGACTGTTTTCTCCTGTTTTTTTTAATGCGAGCTGTTGTTTTTTAGTTTTTTGGGGTTGGCAACACTGATGATGACAGACATTTTTGACATCAAAACAAATTCATTGTAGTTCGAAAGTTTATCTCTTATTTTATTAATATTATTCTGTAACAACAAATTTCTACAAAAAAAAAAGCTAAATAATGAGTACTTTTGGTGAAATAAGCGAACCTTCAAGTCGAACTGCGTGGGAAGACTGGGATGACGTTCTTACAAGCGAAAATGCCGTCGAGTGAGTTATTCAAATAAACTAGGTATCATGTTTTAGTCGAAACACATCCACTTCCACTACTGGACATAAGCCTCCTTAAAGCGTCACCACAAAGACTGTTTGAAGGTGGTCCCTGTAGCTACAATAAGTTTGCATTTTATTTTATTGAGTATTGTGCTAAATGACTGAATCACCCCTAGCACTATATCTACCGGTATCAATTTTATTGTCACGCAAGTACGTATGAACAGACCGCCCAGAAGCTTTAATCTTTTTCGCGAGACTAATAAATTTATCTCTGAATATCTTCTATAACCAGCAAAATAATATGTTTTTGTTCTAGTGACTTTATTCATCACCTATCAGCTAAGCGGTGGCAATTTTGTTCTTGGTAAATCTTGTCTCTCACACAGTGTTTTCTTGTTTTACAGTTTACATCTGGAAAAGGACATAGAAGTGCCTAAACAAATTGATACTTTCGTTATAATAGAAGGGAGATACTTGTATGACCTAATTAAATCTTACCATGAACTGGAACTTGTCAATGCTAGTTCAGATGTTAATTTACGCATATACAGGACTAGAAATATGAACAATTACGTTTGCGTGATAAAGGATTACGATATAGTTTTGAGCTGTGAAATTGTTAACTTGTTGGTAAAATACATCAATACCAGCAATAATATTATATCCTTATTGACAAAGCCTCTTGTAGAATACCAAGTATCTGAACGGGTCAGTAAAGACTATGTAATAAGAAGTCTATCATCAAGCAAACAATCTACAACTGTACTGAATATCAGTTTCCCAAAATTGGAACAACCCAATATTATATCTGGTGTGTCGGCTGGAGGTAATGCACTTCTAAATATATAAGTTATTCTAACTAAATATATTAAAATCCATTGTTTTTCTTAATGCCTTTTAACTATTTGTTTTTCTCATTTTAGTACATTGTTGGAGAGATCTCAGCAGCAAACCCTTTGTAGCGGTTGTATGTTTTATTGGAAACCCTGAAGAGGAGCAAATACCAGAACTACTTGATTTACTGGAAAAATTGAAAATTATTCCACATGTGGAGAAAACACACCATAGCACTTTGTTAAACTCAAACTTGTACATCTAAATTAAAGATAATTACTTTTTAAAACACTTGTGTTAAACATACTGTGTTTAACTGAGTACAGATGTGTTTAAATAAAATTTATTGTTTTTTCTTAAGAGTTTGATTTATGTATGTCCTCGCTAGACGTGTGCGCTGCGACACGCCGATGATCGCCGCCGAAGACTACTTCGGCGCGCCGCTTATGGATCGGCATGAATTGTTTTTTTTAATACAAAAGAGCTGCTACCTCTACTACAAAAGTGCTAAAATACATTATATTTTGTGCAAAAGGAGTATATTCATATAATATGTCATTACTTTCCTTCCAGTATCTGATCCAGGTGAATGCTCCAACCAGCCCGCGAAATTCAAATTTTCTTGTTATTTGCAGACCAGTGCTAAGGTGTATGTTGATTAAAATATTATTCGCGGCTGTAAGACGTATGTAGTTACATAATTATAATCATCAATACAACCCTCCAAGTTAACACGTTGAGCGCCAAGCTTAAAAACCTTGTTTTTTTTATATTTTGGACTTATCATTGTTTTTGCGTATTCAAATGCTATTTTTAATGAGTCCGTTACCCCAGCCAGATGTTGTCGAAAATGGTCATTTGAATCTGATAGATAATTAGTATTACGGCTTCTATAATTGTTGCGCACATTTTTAAATTTGTTGCGCCTATAGTTTTTTAATTATTTCACAAAAACATTTCCTGCTGGGGTAACGTTACCCCAGCCAGACCTTTTTCTTTCTAATGGGAATATTTAAATAAATACTAGCTATAAAATTAGTTTTGAAGTAAATGTGTCTTATTTTGTATTAGTTCTTTCATCGGTTGCGAAGTTATTCGAGATTTTGCTGGGGTAACGTTTTTGGTTTTGCTAGATCTTTGAAATGGTTAAGCGGATTCTTATCATACATAGCAAGTATTTATTTAAATATTCCCATTAGAAAGAAAAAGATCTGGCTGGGGTAACGTTACCCCAGCAGGAAATGTTTTTGTGAAATAATTAAAAAACTATAAGCGCAACAAATTTAAAAATGTGCTCTACAATTATAGAAGCCGTAAAACTAATTATCTATCAGATTCAAATGACTATTTTCGACAACATCTGGCTGGGGTAACGGACTCATTTTTAATAAAATAGGTATGAAATAAACGCACGATTTTCCAAGATTTTCCACTAATTTTCACATGTGCCTAAAAGATACAGGGGCCCCTGAAAAAGTTTTTGAAAAAATATTTTCAATACACTTCCTCGAAAACTTTTTCCATTTTGCCGCACGTGTGTGGGACTGAAAATTGCCACAGATACCTAAACTTAGTCCAAATTGGTTGTTCGTTTTTTTTTAATTTCGTCGAAGCACTACGCGTCTATATGACATAAATATTTTTTGAATATTAAAATTGTGTTTATAAATAGAATATCATAGATAAACATGATTATTAAAAACTAATAGTTACTTTATACACAAATCAACATTTATTTGTGTTTGAATTCAAAAATATAAAATAAATCTATTTTTTATAATTAGGCTGTCTAACGGCTTCATACCTTTGCCTCTCCTTCAACCTGGCGATTCAAGCAGAGCGCGAAAAAAAAGAAAATTAAAATCATAGTTTCTTAGTTTGTGACAAAAATATTATTTTATTTCTTCAAAAGTGTATTGAAAAACGTCGTTTGATACACGTGAACATTCTCCTCTTGTATCAAAATGTACTATTTCGAGAGGCAGCGTGTATCGTTTTTGAAAACACATCTTTTTAGGGTTCCGTACCCAAAGGGTAAAAACGGAACCCTATTACTAAGACTTCGCTGTCTGTCCGTCTGTCTGTCACCAGGCTGTATCTCATGAACGGTGACAGCTAGACAGTTGAAATTCACAGATGATGTATTTCTGTTGCCGCTTTAACAACAAATACTAAAAACAGAATAAAATTAATATTTAAGGGGGGCCCCCATACAACAAACGTGATTTTTTTGCCGTTTTGTCTAATGTATAGATAGAATAAAATTAATATTTAAGGGGGGCTCCCATACAACAAACGTGATTTTTTTGCCGTTTTGTCTAATGTATAGATAATGGTACGGAACCCTTCGTGCGCGAGTCCGACTCGCACTTGGCACTAATTTCCTTTGTATTATTTCAGATTAAAAATAATAAAGAGGCTAAGAAGAAAAAAGAAACTACAGAAAAATTAAGGGTCAAAAATCTCTTACGAATTAAAAAAAAAAACGGTTTTTTGACCCTTTTTTCTGTTTGTTTCAGGATAAAAGTGTAAAGTGAAAAAAAGGGAAAACTGTAAATGGAAAAGTCAAATTTGCAAAACAAATAAGCAAAATAAATTAGTAAAATTTGCTGTTTGCATTTTTTTACTAGGTATGTGAAGAGTGCTTTGAGAAACTCCATTAATTTTTTTCTGTAATTTCAGACTAAATTTGTTATTTTTTTGTTGATTTTGTATGCTTTTAAGCCACTCTAACTTAATAATTAAAAACATTAAACATGTATTTAATAGAGAATTTATCTCTCTCGGTCATTTATAAGGACTTTAAACCGATAAAACTAGAAGTATATTACACAATATTAATAGAAATATTTTTTCTTGGCAAAGTTTCGTGAACTCTTCGATCTAGCTCTTGGACTATACCTTAATAATTGAACTCATTATATCTTCTGAACTAGGACCCGATAAAATTTGTAACTTGGCGACTAATTAGCGAGTAAATATGGGAGAAAAGAGATCTTCGCTAGGTGCCCTAGTTTTTGAGATATTAATGTGGCTCTGCTGGGGTAGGCTCTCTCCAGCAGGGCCACCTATAAACCCTTATATCTTTTGAACCAGTGACCGACCAAATCTGATATTTGGCGACTAATTAGCGATTAAATTTTTGTGTTATCAAAATTAAAATCCCTGATGGTGGCTCTGCCAGTGTCAGCCACACGTTGAAATTACTTTTTTTGTTCCTCTTTATGAACTTGCGAGGGTTCTATTGATGATTAAAATTCTGTAACTTCATACGTCTTACAGCCGCGAATATTATTTTAATCAACATACACGGCATACTCCATAACACTGGTCTGCAAATTGCAAAAAAAGTAAGAAAATTTGGATTTCGCGGGCTGGTTGGAGCGTTAGCGAAGCAATCGAATGGTGTAATATTACACGTTTACGTACGTTTTTTTTTTTCAAAATTACCGGGTTCAATTCCTGGCTAGGAATATTGATCCACTGACTTTTGTTCGTTTCATTGACATTTTTGCCACCGACTCCCGAAAGTAAAGTTATTTTCCACTTTTTTGTATTTTTGGAAGTTGCTATTTTTTGCAAATTTTTATTTAATTTACCATTTTTAGTTTAAGTTCAGTTTTTAACCGACCGATTTACGGTCGGATCAAAACCTGTACATTTGTCATACCAACATGCTCTATACAGGGTGATTTTTTTTCTCTATACAGGTTATTAATTTTTTTTTGCAAAAAATTTCAAGGTCAAGAAGTGTTGTTAAAATAAGACATGGATTTCTAAAATGAATACTTAAATCGTAAAATTTTATTCAACATTAATACATTTTAACATACATTTGACAATCGTTTAAAAATATTTAATATAGTAAATAAAAATAAAATAAAAAAAACTTATGAAATATACAAATAACCACAGCCTATTGGATCGCAGACCAGTTTGAGTTTGGTTTGTTATGTAACAAAAATAAAATACACTCTAGATGTATAGGCAGCTACATAAACAATGTTTTCTATCGAAACAAGTAAATCGACCTTGAACTCCATATTTACAAATTTAGAGCCCAACCATGACCACGCTGTTATTAAAAGTGACAGTTCCGTAAAAGATTCATCGTAAAGCATTGTTTTTTATAATAAATATTGAATAATAATCCTTAAGGTCATTGTTTAAAAGAAAAACAGTTTTGCCTTAATATTATTGCACAGTTAGATTTTATTTAGGCCATTTAATAATTAAAATAAGTTTTCTAAAAGCAATTTTGAAGATACCTATGAGACGTGTCGAGTAGGGTGGAACGCCAATTTTTTTTTTTTTTCGAATGTGATTAATTCCGGAAAGTTGTATTTGGTCGTAAGAAACACGCAAAAAAAAAACAAAAATATTCGTAACTATTTTTAGTTACCGCCCTATTACCGTTCTTCAACAACTTTCTTCCGCTACTCCCTAGTATCGAGGCGCGATAGGCTTCGCTAAAACAATTGACTCGACTCGGAAAGTTTTATTTTAGCTCAATGATATTCTATTAAACAGATATGTTGTGAGCACGCAATCGTGAAGACTCGAAAACGGGCCAATTGGCTTGTTTTGCCTATAATCTGCGTCACTGCGTGTATGTGAGCTGGCGCTGCCCCGCGGCACACTTTTTTCGGTGGTTTTGTAGGTGTCTAACATATCTGTTTATTAGAATATCATTGTTTTAGCTGAACAATTCGTAGCCATGATCGTTCAGTTATCCTCTAAAAGCGACTGTGTTAAAAAGAACCTACAGTTCTTGATCATTCGGTCAATGACCAGAATATAAACAAAAAAATAACAAAAACGTATTTACAAATTAGTCTTAGACAGCAAACACATAATATATCGACATTATAAAATTTTACATACAATCACAAAATATTTAATTCAGAGTTACATATACCTACTTATTAAGTTTAAGCAGCATCATTTTTGGAGCTTCCGAATGCTTAAATTTAATTGATATAACATTCATTTAAGATAAGAAAAGCTTAATCCGATTTATTCACATTTTTGAGGTATTTTTTTATTATTATTTGAAGAGAATATACAAAAACCCTACATTTTTATGACCAAAAGTTTGGTGAAAAATGTAATGTACTTTCCTCAAATAATTACGCCAAAGCCATGAACAACCAACATTCCTTTGTTACTAAAAATAGATCATACACATAGTTCTTTACAGAGAAAGCATTTCTGAAATATCAATATTATTTATCAATAGTGGAATTGCGAATTGAATTGTAGGTGAATCAAGAGGCGGAAGCGAAGCTAGCTACCAAACATGCAGCGGAAAGGGGCTTCTTGATCTTCATCATCTCATTCTCTTTCTGCTCTGTTTAGCAAAATTATTTGTTGCAGATCAGTACCGATACCCAATCTTTCTTTTTATACCTTTGAGTACAAGATAGCTTTTTTACTTATGTTGTCATTGTGCACGTGCGAAAAATTGATCGAACATGTCGTCCTGTATAGATCTATCTCTCTCCCGCATTGAAACTACTAACATTGGACTAAAGCCGAGTCTGTTGCACCCATTTTCTAACATAACATGTTATTCGTTCGTCGCGGCAAACATTTTATGTTAGGCCACGCCCCCTTTATGGCAAACCATTTTTTTGTATTAGTAAAGTACGAAAAGATGGCGCTGCGGAGACGGCTTTAGGGCCGGACTCTACCAAAGCGGAGACGAGAGATGTGTTGTAAACCACTAATAGAATTTCGTTGATTACACTTGTCGTCTGCTCTTAGCTTTAATGGAAACGGTTCAGCAGAGAGGAGAGATGTCACATAATATTTGTTTAGGCCAGTCTTTTTCGCACTCTGCGGCCTAACAGGCAGCAGCGCTCAGCGGTGACAAGAGACGTGAGCAGCGTGCGGCGGACACACCTTAGCTCCTGATCATCTACGCTTTGCACATCTCACAGGTTCGGTGGATACATATACATCCCACCTCTTAAACATCTCCGTTCCTTTTTGGTTTCCACATCTCCGCTTTGGTGGAATCCGGCCTTTACACGTTTTTATACGGAACCAATATGTAGATGCCACAATCTGGGCCAATGTTACATCCATACTTAATTAAACATGGCGACCTAAGCTCTGGTATTTCAAGATCTACCTTATATAATAAAATTAAAATGAACGAATAAATTCGAATATTGGTAATAGATTGATATGAAGATAAAATTTTTTCATTTAATTTTAATTTAAAAGTAGTTTCTCTAATAGGTAATTTTTTTTTTTTATTTCGTTTCATGAAATATGTATTATTATACCTACTTATATTACAGATCGTTCATAAACAATATTATTTTATATTAATCAATAAATATTTTGTACAGTATAATGAAAACGTATTTTCATAGTTGTATGTGATCAAATTAAGATATGAATAGGTAGGTAATATATTATGATCAATCAATCAGTCAGTCATGGATAAAATATGTTTTACAAAATCAACTCAGATTGTTTGTTACAACAATGTGATGTTATCAATGTTTTTAATTGTGTGATATTAATCATTTTCAGTAAAAATCGTTGTTAACTTTTGAGTAAAATTGACAGCAAAAACACTTCCTGTGGGTTCCAACGTCACAATGTAAATACTTGAAAAAAATGCTCGGGCAGTCTTCACTTGTACAATAATTGACAATGATCTAAATATCTGTAGGTAAGTACAATATTATCAGCTATAGGCGAGTGTCATGTCATGTGGCCTGTCGTCTCTTCTACTACTTTATATACCTACGCTACTTCAGTTGTGATTTAGTTCATTTTCAATGTATCAATGAAAACTGCTCCAAAATCTTGGTATTACACTCTAGGTGCACTGATTCAGAATTAGACATCGGTGAGTGCCATAGCATTTCATTGATGAAATGAGGTTCACTGAACAACATGACTACACTGTAGGTTCAAGACGCGTTTTCGATGTAGAAAAATACATTTTAAAATGCTCCCATGAAAAAAGCCAATGCTCAACATTGTTATATTTTTGGTAAAAACTACAGTCATAACTTTTAGTTAAATATAAACTTTCCATCCAACACGATGTAATTATTTAAACTTCTAGGTATGTCAATAGGTAAAAAATATACAATAGCTAAGCCATGCTTATCTATCTATTCGAATACATCTACGAATTTATGTTGTGCCGTCATATTTACTCACTACTTTTATATCCTATTGTATTATGTAACGATTGTAATACGGATTCTTCGCCAATATTTAAAATTATTTTATATCCAAAGTGATAAAATATTGTATTGATATATTATCCTAGATCTATAAGAATAATGGAGAAGAAATATTGTATAGAACTAATATATAATTTATACACATATAAATCACTACTTTCCCATAGTTCATGATTAGTGTGAATACAATTGGTACTTACACAAAGAAATGCTTAGGAAATATTTAAACAGTATCACTGTTTTGCTTGACAGAACTTATTTGCAACTTGAAAGTTCATAATATTAGTTAGGAATGTAAAACAGCATAAATTTCGAGTTTACCTACTTGTTTTGTCTCTGAAAAATATTTACCAATATATATATACTAGTGCCTGACTAGATTCACTTTAAAAGTTGACACTATCATTATTTTGTGATCAAGGTACCTGTCGTTTTCATCAATGGTACACATGTGATTTATTTGTGTATTTATTCATTAAGTAAGCGCTAATAGCATTTAAAATACAAACACTATGATGCTGTCAGTGCTTACTACTACCATAATGTAAGTTAGCCCATATGAATAGAATGTTATAAACTTTTAAAATATACATGACACTGACACCTAACTTACCACCATTGAAATACTACTACGTATAGAGAAGACAGCGCGAACAAAATTTGTACTCCGTTCAACTGCGGTCGGCCGGCCGCAGTTCACTCAGTCGCTTGCTCGCTACAGAACATTAATATATACGGGGTTACAGTGCGACATAAAAGAGTAGAAATTAAATATTTGGGAATTAAAAATTTTCATTTTCTGGCAACATCTAAAATGAGTACTTGAGCTGTCAATTCTTCTCAATCGGTTTCGTTTTTCAATAGAATCTTGGTTTTGTGTGTTATTTCTGAGCGTGGACAGGAAAACAGTGACATATCATGAATAAGGTAATTCGTGGAGGTGCCCGTGAAATAATTTATCAAGTTTTCATACGGTGTTTGACCGCATTACACAAGCTGGGAAGCTACTATCCTACTTCGAAGATGTTTGCCATCGTACAGCAGATTTTACTTATAAGTAACTATTGAAAGTTGCAGTAAAAGTTAATTACAAACGATTAATACATTCAGGGAACAACATTTTCGATCTTAATAGTATTTACAAATTAGTTGTCTACGATTTTTGAGGTTATGCTAAGATAAACAAATACCGTTGTGGTTATAGCGCGACTTAACAACATTGATAGTAAGGCAACAACATTTAATGTAATTAATTGCGTATTACGAAATACGTTTTTTGCTATACCATATTTGTTGAAGCAACCGACTAATGGAAAGAAACAATTTTAAAATATTTTCACGTTATGAACATATTTGCGCGGGCCTTTTTTCGTCGGACTGACAGAAGTTATATTATTTATGAAGATAGAGCACTAATTTAAAGTTCTATCTATAAGCTTATGTTAATAACATGCTTTGTTTGTTTTAGGTGTTTCTGTAAGCACAGTGCGCAGAATTGTGCAAAACGGCGGGAAATTCTCGACTCCAGCTATACAGAGAAAGGGTCGTCCCTCATAATATATATTTGAGTGAACTTGTAGTTGTAATACTATTACGTACCAAATCTATTTATTATCTACGAGGAACTTATTGAAAGCAATTAATTAATAAACATACTTGTTTAAAATAATTATTTTCGCATTATTTATAGCTATTAGACCAATAATACTATTCAAGTATCAAGATCAGCTTGGTCGTACTAACTGGGTTGCCACCTGAGCGATCGCAGCGCCCTCATTTATTTTCTACTCTTTTGTGTCGCACAGTCGCACTGTAGCTGCCCCCCGCACTGCCGCGCTTGTCGCACAGATTTTGTTCGCGCTGTCTTCTCTACGTAGTAGTAATAACTCAATGCTTATGGCATAGGTAATAATATTAGACGAGGATTACATCAATATTCCCCCTAGTTGCCTTGTAAAGCTTCTAGTGACTAAATCTACTCTTGTTACCATACAAAAATAAAATTGTCTTCGACAATCAAGCTTTTATATGATCACATAAACTCTCTTCTCTAAATAACTTTGGAGGTACATTGAACAGCCTTTCGTTTATACTCACATCTGAAGTGTTATGTATTTATATATCATTTAACCCACCATTGTTTTGTCCTGATCTGACTTTATCCAAAACTTTATTGACGAATTCTGAAGTTTTGCCTGCGATTTTTATCTCTGTAACAAAACATATATTCTCATTTACTTAAATTATAATTATTGGTGTCTATTCTGTTGTGCACAAACTAAACTTAATTAAGGCTAATGCTATCTTTTTCTCTCTAATAAAACGAGAAAGAGACGGACGTAATTTAGAGCTGTCAAATTTAGTTGGAACTAATATTTCTATACAAATAAAGGGTGCACGTAAAAACATGTCGACTAAAAACACGGTGAAGCGCAAGGCATAAACTAGTTTGACATCTCTAACTTAGTTCATAGCTGTAGCCGTCGTTTTCTCGCACTGCCTTTTAGTAAGAGATAGCAATAGCCTAAATTAAGTTTAGTTTGTGCACAACAGAATCGACACCATTACTTAGTAATGCAACTCTCCTCACTGGCTGGCTGCATTCACATTATCAATGGCAAAAAATCAAATAAAAGGGGTTTGAATTATTTGGTCTGCCATTTTATTCTATTTTCAAAGTAATATGACTGTATTAAACAATAGCTGGCCTAAAAAAATGTTTTGTATGGGAAAAAATCGCCTAAGAGCCGGCGCACATATGGCGGAGCGCAGCGCAGAGCATTTTTTACTGTGAAACTTATCGACATTGTCCTCATTGAAGTAATATCTAAAATCAATGAATCCGAGAATGAGCGCATGCGCGCGGAGGCTGTTTTATTGATTTGAGATATTACTTCAATGAGGACTATGTCGATAATAGTTTGACAGTGAAAAATGCTCTGCGCTGCGCTCCGCCATATGTGAGCCGGCCCTAAAGCGCCACGTTTCCGAGATATGAACCATCAAAGTTCTACTCTTCGCTATCAGCGAAACTTTCGTAGTTTATATTCCGGAAATGCTACGTTTTATATAAGTTTGTTTTGATTCGAGCTATTAATTGATACAGATTTTATGCGTGGCCACTACTTATTTTGAAAATAAATTACAATGGCAGATGTTAGGCAGGCCACTCTTCGTAGAAAAATCTTCCACCCCCTGTATCCCAAACACAGGGGGGCTAATATTTTAGAATCAAAAAAGTTTAACTGTCTTACTAATAAGAAAGGAGCCAGTGGCATTTTTAACCCAGCAATAGATGCGAACAAGCTATATGGTACCAATAGATTCCTTGTTATGCAAGAAATCATACAGTTTATGTAACAAGCCCCAAATGATGACACCCAAATAATAATTACCTGTAGCAGTATTAACTATGTTCGTGATGTGCGAGTTCCAGTCGACATTGTTCTGTGAGTTAGTCACTCGGCTGCTCACTATTTGTTTCATTTGTGCAATTCCATTCATAAGGCGTCCTGAAGTGAGACAGAATTATGTATAATATGAATACTGCATAGAATACACAAATACTTGATGGTACTCATAACACAAGCAACAATTTTTTGCCATTTGGCTACGGAACCCTAATAAAAACTGAAGAGTGATAATCAACTAAGTTTTTTTGAATTTGTTAAATTATTTACTAAATAGTAAGTTAATAGGTGCCCAAAGTGGTTTTGGGCAGGATAAGCGCGAAATTAGACGAAAGCCAACCAATGGAACAAGCCGGTTTCAGACGGAACTTCTCAACGATAGACCACATCCACACACTCAAACAAATAATTGAGAAGTACAACGAATTCAACAAAACTCTATATATAGCTTTTATAGATTATGCAAAGGCATTCGATTGCGTTAGTCATAAGGCAATGTGGGAGAGCCTAGAAAGGCAAGGTATACCTGCAACATATATCAAAATTATATAAGTATACAAACAGTAAAGCAAAAATCCAATTAGAAGCTTTGGGCAAAGAATTCCGGATCAAGCGAGGAGTTAGACAGGGAGATCCAATGTCCCCTAAGTTATTTTCAGCAGTCCTAGAGAACGTCTTTCGCAACCTTGACTGGGAACATCTAGGCCTCAACATAGACGGAAGAAAACTGGACCACTTAAGATTTGCGGACGATCTGGTTTTACTGGAAGAAAGTCCAAAGGCACTCGAGCAGATGATCCAAACTATAAATACTGAGAGCTCTAAAGTGGGTTTAAAAATGAACATAACAAAAACAAAACTGATGACCAACTCAAAAATGGAACCCATTGAAATCCAAGGACAACAAATAGAATATGTCAATTAGTATTGCTACTTGGGCCAGATCATCTCCCCTAAAGACCAAACAACCAAAGAAATAAATAAGAGGATTGCTAACGGGTGGAGAAGATACTGGTCTCTCAAGGAAATTGTAAAATCTAATGACCATAATATGGCAACGAAAAGAAAAGTATTCAACGCTTGTATTCTCCCATGCATCACCTACGGCTGCAAAAATGGTCCCTTACAAAATATCATAGAAACAAACTAGGAAAGTGCCAGAGAGGCATGGAACGAAGCATGACAGGAACAAGAAGGCAAGACAGAATTAACAATGTGCAATTAAGAGCAAAAACCAAATTAACCGATATCCTGGAAAAAATAGACCTACAAAAACCGGCCAAGTGCGAGTCGGACTCGCACACGAAGGGTTCCGTACCATTGACTATTTTTATTATAGTATTTGTTGTTATAGCGGCAACAGAAATACTAAATAAAATAACAATAATATAATCTCTCTTGACTTTGTATATTTTGTTTGTATGTATGTTTAGATGTATTTATTATTATATATATATTTTTTTTCTTTCTTGGAAATTTTCTGTACTTGCACCTACTGTTTTGTCTCTGCATCACCCTAAGGTAGACTGGTAGAAAATGCCCAAGGCATTAAGTCCGCCTTTGTACATTATGTGCATAAAGTTTTAATAAATAAATAAATACATAATCTGTGAAAATTTCAACTGTCTAGCTGTCACGGTTCATGAGATACAGCCTGGTGACAGACAGACGGACAGACAGCGAAGTCTTAGTAATAGGGTTCCGTTTTTACCCTTTGGGTACGGAACCCTAAAAATGGAGATGTACCGGCCATATGTACACAAGAAAAGTGGAGCCAAATTGTAACGAATTGACATCCAAGAGATAGCAAAAGATGCCGAGGACGACAAATATTGCGCTTGGAAGATGAGCTGAAACTTACTGCGGGACACAAATGGAGAAGAGTTGCTCAAGACAGGATGCAATGGAAACTACTGTAGGAGGCCTTTGCCAAAAGGCACACTGATTTATATAATATCTGAAGAAAATGTATTTAGATGACAAGTTTAGTTTTAGTGAACAGTGACAGACAAAACTCAAACGTCATACCCAAAAAACGAAAACATTGACAAGTTATGTCTCTTCAGCTGTAGCAGATTATCAAATTAAGAGGCTTTAATACTTTCCTTCAGCTGATAGTAGACCATTTGGTTTATCCGTCAAACCCAATTTCTGAACTAGGTCCTCTAGTCTGGGTCTGGGTAGGGCCTTAGTAAGGAAGTCTGCTAGCTGGGTAGCAGAGCTCGTCCTCTCGACTACGATGTCGTTTTGAAGCACAAGTTCCCTTACGAAGAAGTGCCTCACACGAATGTGTTTGGTCCTACGGTGTAATTCTGGATTATGTGCCAATTTCACCGCGGCTTCGTTGTCCGCGAACAAAACTGGTATTTCTTGTTGGCCATTCAAGTCTTTGAACAGTCTCTTTAGCCAAATTAGCTCTCTTGCCGCTTCGCTTGCTGCCACAAGCTCAGCTTCTGTAGTGCTAATGGCAACTGAAGCTTGTCGTTGGCTTATCCAGGAGATTGCTCCTCTTGAAAATAAACACAATACTCCAGTGGTAGAGCGACCTGTTTTCAATCATCCAGCATGATCAGCATCACTGTAGGCTTTTATTTGGTTAGGAGAATTTGCATCATGAACATACATTATTCCTCTTGATAATGTGCCTTTCAAATATCTCATTATGTGCTTAACCATACGCCAGTCGCTAGAAGTTGGCTTTTCTAAGCTCCTCGAAGCCAATCCTACAGCATAAGCCAGATCAGGGCGAGCGCCCACCATCAAGTAAGCGAGCGAGCCTACTGCTTCTCTATAGGGGAATGATTGTGATTCTTTGTCAGCTTTCCCTTTTTCAATCGTTCCTTCTTTCTGTAAAGGAGTTGATACTGGGTTACAGTCTTTCATATTAAATCTCTCCAAGATTATCTCTTATTTGCATAAGCTTCTTGCTTAATGAAAATCGAGCCGTCCTTCATTTGTTCTATCTCTAACCCCAGATAGTATAAAACTGGTTTGCTAGTTACCGTCAAAATCTTTTCTAGGTCATTGATGAAACTCTTTGCAAGGTTTTCATCACTCGCTGCAACTAAGCCATCGTCCACGTAGAGTGCTATTAAGATTTTCTTATCTCCTAAGATTTTGGTATATAGGCATGGGTCAGCGTCGCTTGTCTTGAAGCCTAAAGATTCGAGTATTTCTGTAAAACAGTAGTTCCAGCACCGTGGTGCCTGATTCAAACCATAGAGGCTTTTCTTTAGACGACATACTCTGGATGTTCCATCTTCAAAGCCTTCTGGCTGTTTCATATAAATCTCTTCCGTTAAATTTCCATTGAGGAAAGCTGTTGCAACATCGAACTGAATAAGATGAAGTCTCTCTCTTGCTGCAATGCTGAGCAAAGATCTTATAGTTGCTAACCTCGCTACTGGGCTGAACGTTTCGTTATAGTCAAAACCTTTCCTCTGCTTAAACCCTTTTACGACTAGACGGGCTTTATACTTTTCTATTGTGCCGTCAGGGTTGGTTTTTACTCTATAAATCCATTTACATGGCAGAGCTTTTCGATTGCTCGGTAGATTCTGCAAGTCCCAAACTTGTAATCTTTTCAAAGAATCGATTTCACTGCTCATCGCTTCTAACCATCTATCTCTACTTGTTCCACTCGATATTGCTTCCTTATACGTCGAAGGTTCTTTTTCAGTATCGACTAGGAATAAACTATAGTCATCCAATTTACGTGGAAGACTACTTCTGTCCCGGAGATTATATCTTGGAACGTCTGATAGCGAAACGTCTCCCTCTAAATTCTCTTCTATCTCAACATGGGCAGGATCGGCATCTTCAAATTGTTCTTCATTTTCACTTTCTGAAAATCCGGTTTCGTCTTCTATAAACTCTATTTCTCTTTCTCCCTCTAATTGGACTGACTGTCTTTGATGTCCTGTTTTATTTGCCTCTATTGATGTCTCAATAGGCGTCCTTATATGTCTATCTTCTTCTAATTCTCCCTCTAATAGAATAGATCTCTGTTCAGATTGGGCTTCCTGATTCAAGGGATTGTCGATTTGCGAATGCTGTTGAATTGTATTTTCAGAAACTGTATCGTATGACACGGTCCACTCTTTCTCAATCGGTTTTGGATCAGATTTAGCAACAATTCCTGAAGCTTTAGCTTCAATCCCTGGAATAGGTGTCTCTTCGAAGATAACATCTCTGGATCGGATCAGATTGTCAACTTTATACTGCGTTTCATACTAGATACGATAACCGTCATCATTGTCGTATCCTATGAGGATGCCTTTAGTTGCTTTCTTATCCAATTTTTTTCTTTTATTTTTCGGAACATGGGCATAACACGTACTTCCAATGATTCTAAGATGCTTTATATTAGACTTCTTCCCAAACCATAACTCATGAGGTGACTTGTCTTTCTCTCTAGTAGCACCTGTTCGGTTTAAAATATAAGCAGCTGTCATAATAAGTTCCGCCCACAATGCTTTTGGCAGTTCTCTCTGAGCATTCATCAATGTTCTTACGGTTTCTACTAATGTCTTCCTTTGGCGCTACAGCCATTCTGCTCTGGCGTGTACGGCATAACAAGACGTTGCTTAATTCCTTTTTTGTTCAAAATATCTCTGACTTCCTTGTTGTCAAACTCAGTTCCGTTATCACTCAGCAGTGTTTTGATTACATGTCCTGTGACCGCCGCTTCTTGTAGCATTATGGTCAATTTGTCTTTGACTTCGCTTTTGTTTCTCATGCAATAAACCATGCAGTATCCGGAAAAATGGTCTTTAAACAGTACATAATAACGGTATTTTGAAAAACTCATTGGGAAAGGACCGCAAACATCTGAATGAATAATTTCTCCTGGCTGTGTAGATCTTTCTCGTATGCCAAATTTCAGTCTATGCATCTTTCCGTAGATACAAGCTTCACACGATTCTTTATTTATAGGAAGTGTCATTCCTAACTCTCTTTGAATGACTTCCTTAACGTGCCTTTTGTTTTGATGCGCTAATCTTTCATGGTAGAGCTGCATCAAATCAGTTGTAAGTACAGGTACCGGTGGCAAGACGTTGCGAACTTTCAACTTAAAAAGCCCTCCACCGTGGTTACGTTTGCCAACAACTGCTACTTCCCCATTCAAAATTACTTCGCAAGTTTCCGGGGTCGAAACGAACTTGCTATTCCTCTGTTAGTCATGCATAGCTAACACAGACTTGACTTCGCTGGATCTCTGGTACATACCAAACGTCTGTGAGTGCTATGTTCGCAATATTCCCTTTGACATCTGCTTCCAAATATATTGTGCCTCTTGCTTGAACAATGTTACCATTCGCTGTAGTAACACCTTGGATCTCGTCAAACTGTTGGAATAACAGGTCACTCCTGTTGGTCACGTGACTAGTCACGCCATTGTCCATGTACCATGATTCTTTATCTTGCGCTAAGAATGCCCTGACATCCACACTCATAATAGCCATATTCGCACTTTGACTTGAAGATGGCTTGTTATTACTGTCTTTAGGCGGGCAACCATTCTTTGTCGTACTCGTCACTAATACCTCTTCACTCGATTCACCATTTTTCTTTTGAAGTGACTTCTCATGAGCGCAAAGGTTACTTGTTAATCCTTCGACTGTCCTCTGTTTTTTGGCTAACAACAACCAACTTGATTTAAATTCGAAGTATTTCTGATCTAATGTATCCAGAATTTTACAAATGAGGAATATTTCTGGTAGTTCCATATTGTGATTATCTTTACCAATCTCTATAATCAACTGACACCAGAGAGTCTTCAATTTGCAAATATGTGTGGCCATATCATCAGAAGTATTTAGTTTAAATACTTACGAAGAAATCTAGGCAGAGATTATAAGCTCGATTCTCATTATCTCCGTCAAATAACCGATGTAGTTCTAGCCGTATACTTCTCTTGGACATGTAAATGACATTACCTTTCTAACGACATCTTCGTTCAAATTTGTTGAAAGCAGGATCATAGCATTATTCTCTGCCTGTATAAAACGCGCTAGTTTCGTTCTAAATGCAGTAACTTCTGCGTCTCCTCCACCTGCTGGCAACACGGATCTCAAACATCTTCCTTCTACTATATCCAATGCATCTGGTATGCTCCTAAGCAGGATGGATATTTTATATTTCCAGGTATCCCAGTTATTCTTGCCTTGAAGTGGTACAATTTGTACCTTTGTACTTAAATTTTCCACTTTTTCGCACATTTCCACTTTTCCGCTAGCACATAACCTGTAGCAGAGTACTGCCTTTGCGGTGAAGCGTTTGCAGAAATGATGAGAGGCTTTTAATAGGAATAAAAGTAAATATGATACAGTTCCCGGCACGTAAGTTGGCAAGGTTTTGGCGTAGTGGGGGCAAGTTCGCGCATCGTGCACTTAGTGGAACAAAAAACTGGTCACTTTTATTGATTGTCATTATGGTTATTCCCATCATTTATTTTTAATCATGTAGTTAAACAAAGCAGAGGAATTCGTGACATTTATTAGGTGTTCTAAATAAAATATAATATGCATTTTTTTTATTAAGAAAAAAAAAATATTATTAAAAATTATAGGTTCTCGTCGTCACTATCGGTTAATAATACTGTTACCACTGGCATCAAATTAGAACTACCACTTGAGCTGGCATATTATGTAATAAACATAACAAAAACTAAATTTAAAACAATAACAACAACTCGTAATAAAAACTAAATTTAAAACAATAACAATAACTCGTAACAAAAACTTAATTTAAAACTAAAACTGAACTCGTAACTAAAAGTCAACAAAAAAACTGGCTGTCTGTAAAGTCGGTTTACGGACGATAATTTTACGTGACAACGACTTTGAGTGGTAAAATAAACTTTTTATGTCTGTCTCTCTCGCTCTTAGGCGGGACGCGTGCCTCTCACTCGCTCTCATTGTAAGCCGCATAACGTGACCCAGTTTCTTGAAGTGTCACCCGGCAAACCAATTTATAAGACGTTGTCACGTCAAAACAAAGGGTACAACTTTCGTGCACGCAAGTGTAATCGGGAGCGAAAGGAATGTAGACGCGGTGCGGGAGGCAGGGGTCGACTGACGCACCAATCGCGCGCTTGGATCGGCGCTACGTCATACCCCGCGTCCCGCTTGACCACCAAAGAGAACTAAAAAACGACTTCTGCGCATCTAACGACTCTTGCCAAGTTACGTGCCGGGGACTGTATCTGAAGAAAATGTATTTAGATGAAAAGTTGAACAGTGACAGACAAAACTTAAACGTCATACCCAAAAAACGAAATCATTGACAAGTTATGTCTCTTCAGCTGTAGCAGATTATCAAATTAAGAGGGTTTAATAGTTTCTTCCATCAGAACTGTTTGAAATTGATTTGTCACTTAACTATACATGCTTGAATGGATTGGCAAATATCAGGAAAATTAAAGCATTTTGTAAAAAAAGTATATACTTACTATGTTCTTGCTCTAAGCCGTGTAGTTTTAATTTATTCGCCTCATGTTGAGCTTTTTTCTTCAGCCTACATGCCCTCGATGCTAGCTTGTTTTTCTCTTTTCTTGTTTTAGGTCGTATATTGAATGGCAGTTCACTAACAGGAATCATGTCATTTATAACTTGGCCCAAATTATCTAGTTCATTACCAATCAAATATAATTTCCTTGGATTTGGTGTTAAGTCATTTCCATCTCCTTTCCTGGCTTTTCCACTGTTAATCATATTAAATAGTGAATAACTTAATAAGCTAAACAGATCTAATCATATCTGTAAATAATTAAATCATTTGTTTAGGTCATTCTTACCTGTGTTTAATACCCCTGACACTACAACTGGGACTGAAAACCGGATCTGTGACTGAATTAAGCACGTGTGGGTCTTCTGATTTGTTTTTCAAGATAAGCCTTTGACCCTTTGGGCCTTTTGCTTGCACATTGTACTGCCAGAAAAATCTCTCTTTCTTAGAACTGTAACGAGGTTGTTTACCTTCTGTTTCATCATTTGATTCTGTAATTCCAAATATTTCACAATATTAAATATAAATAACTACTAGATATTATGCTCACAATATAACATAAGTAATATTATTGTTCACAATTACCATCAGAAGAAAGGTCTTCATATCTGTCACTGTCTTCATCTGTCTCTACATCGCGGTCCTCTTCATCTTGTGACAATTCACCAGTGCCAGGACTGAGAAGCCCTCCAGACAGAGATGATGCAGATCCTGCTTCAGCCAATGAGCTCGTAGACAACAGGTGCTTACGTGGCTCTCGACGCTGCCAGATCTGGCAAAAAGTATTAAAAATATTTTAAGACAGTTAGAAAGAATACTTATTAATATATCAAAATGTTCATAAGAACCCACCTGTTCCATGGTAAGATGTGTAGGTGCAGACGAGGAGAGTTGAGCTTGCTGAGGTTGTACACTTGTAGGGTATGGTGGCAGCACAGTGGATGCAGGGACAGACTGCCCAAGGGCTATTTCACCACTGTACCCATCCATGCGGAGCAGCAGTTCTGGCAACTGGTTCATGGGCTGAGCAAAGCTGGATGATGCTGAACTATGTTGACTTGCTGGGGAAAATGCAAGCTGAGCACGGCTATAAGGACTGCAAGGACTCTCTGAGGCCATTATGTTGTGTGATTGTAAAGTATCTGGGCCACGGCGTGAGCCACTCATTACTCCTCCAATTTGCACACAATAACCACTCTCTTCAGGCAAAAGGAGATCATCAAAGTTCAAATCATCCAATAATGTGTCTGGATTCGCATTCAACTCTGCAAGTGTAGGTCCAAGTATTAAATCAGCTTTATCAACTTGAAATATGTCTTCATCATCCATTTTAAAGCTTTCCATTTTCGATGTGTCAGTTTCAAATACAAGCTTATTGTACCCCATACTGGGAATGTTGTAAGAGCCACTCAGGTTGTCTTGTAGACACAGATCTAGATCAGTGTTGAAGTCCCCGAGATCAAGTCGGCGCTGCGGTATAGGCACGGAGGCCGACATCGTTCCCAACTCTATCGGCGACTCCTGTTTTATCTCTACACCTGGCTCGAGAAGAAAGTCATGTGTGTAAATAGAATCCGACATCGCACGTGTTTGTAACCAGTGACCTTGACGTATAATAGTCTTGTTGATAGAGATTGGCGCACGCGTCTTACGTCTCTATCGATTTATTCACAGTGAAACCCACGTGTTGAGACTATTTCCCTAACTTTATTTGTTACCAGAACCTACAGGAGTTCTCAATAATAACGTATAGTTTTTATCCTTTAAACACTAGATATTTCATCCTTCAATTACATAACTGTAACAAAACACAATCCAATAAACAAAATTCGTAAGCACTTGTTATTCACAATGACTTTCGATATATCGAAATTAAGCAAACAATAGATTCAATAGAATGGTTCGCGTTTATTTGTGTCAATTCCACTTGATGTTATTGTCACACGTGATAGCAGTAGTGAAACACTAAGGGATTTCAATAAATTCAATTGATGGAATAGCCACAATAACAAAAACACTGCTGAGATACACGAAGTAAACAAAGATTTTATTATTATTATTCAGCAAATTCAAAGGTCATTAAAGTGAGAAAACGCAATACAAAGGAGTGAGGAGTGAAAGAGACGTATAAACTTGCTTTGAAATGTCTAGGCGGAAGTGGAAAGGATCCGCGAACTAGGGAAGGGAACACTTTCTTACTATTTGGAAAAATTACGACTATTTGTCTACGGTTGACACGATTCTAGTAATGCACCCATATTCAAGAAACTGGCCAACGAAAGCTGTCCAAGAAAAAAGGCGGGAATTTAAAACAATCAAGAGCTGTTAACCCTGGCTATATACTGCTTTAACGTAGTTGATACTATTTATTATTCAGCAATAAAATCTTTTTTGTGTTTTAAGAGCTGTAATTTTCGAGTGTAATGAAGCACATTAATTAAAAGAGTAGGTACTTTTAATTCTGCCTTTTTATTATTTTCAAATAGTTCATAATTTTATGTATACGTTTCCACGCCACCTGTGAGGTAGTGTTCTTAACCCTTTATATAACCGTGGGACAGTACTGGAACATACCAATTTTTTCCATATAAAATCTAAAGCAAAATATTTTTTCCGTAATAGAACAGAGTGCTCGTTAGTATAATTTATAGCCAACAGGTGGCGCTTTTTCAAGAAAAACGAATTTGAATCGAACAGTTTGGTGTTTCGTAGAATACGTTTGTTTACAAAGTTTTGATATTAGACGAAAAATATTCTAACTGTGAAAACTGTTTGTTTGTGTTGTGAATTTACTAGGTAAGTGTGTGTTCTTTGCTATTTATTGTAGACATTGAATAATTTTCCGTATTTTGTTGAAAATAATTGACGTTTTATGTTTGTGCCAGTTCTGGTACATTGTGTTAAAATGTACATTTAGTGTCGTACATTGAGCACTTTTTATTTTTGCGACAGGATGGCATCTAGAGGTTTAGGAAACGAACAAAATTAGAGAAGTTTCTCTTTGATTATGCAGAGAGTGAAGATGGATTCGACGGTGATGACGACAGCATCGCAGTTCCTGATTTTGTTCTGGATTTGGAGTTGCCATTAGAAGTGGATGATTTTGAAGAGGTTGATGGAGTAAATATTGACACAATCATTGAAAATATTGAGAATTCAAGTAGTGTTTCCCAACCGCCAACTTTGTCTGAAACCGTTCCTCAACCAGGACCATCACCCAGACCTGGATTATCAGGAGGCAGTCAAACCAAGCGGAAATTGAATTTACGTTGGAAAAAAAAGAACCTTCAGCTAAATGAGCAGCAACTCTGCTTTACAGGTGACGAAGACATGCCAGCAGAGTTTCTAGAACTTGATAGTCCGATACAGTTCTTTTACAAAATATTTCCCAAGGAACTTTTTATACAAATTGCCAACCAAAGTAACCTTTATATCGAACAGAAAGACACTAACATGCCATTCCGGGTCACAGAGACAGATATCCAGCAATTTATTGGTCTGGTTTTAATTATGTCGTTAGTGCATCTACCAAGAGTAACGAAACATTGGAGTGGTAGTTTAGGAACACCTCTTGTAAAAGACACAATGCCGGTTGACCCAAGTCACATGTGTGAGACTGCACAAGCAGACTCACGATGTCCGCGATTACGCGGAGCCCTAATCAAACAATACTTGTCCAATGGACAAGGGAAAACAACTATTCAACTATTAGATATAACTTACCCATCACGTTGGAAGTTGGAACCGGAGATGTGGCGTAGTCCCTGGTCACGTCGTATCTGGGTGGGGTGTAAGTGTAAATGTGTTTTGTGTTGTGTATGTGGAGTTATGTAGATTCGACGGTAACCAAAGGACGCCCCACAGCGCGTACCGTCGACTCCCTGGTCAAACCTTCAGATCACACACGTGGCACTTTTCATCAATGTCCAACTGAATTTTATCCCGGTTTGCTAACCCAATCGGGGATGTACAATAGTCCAGCACTGAATTTAGGAAGTTACCGGCGTCCAAAATAACACAAAGGCCGGCTACATAACCAACAAATTACTCGCGGTCACGACTCAAGGTGGCGAGATCTCTCAATGTTCACTCAATTATCAACAAAATATCAAACACCGATCAAGATTGTATCGGATTAACATTAACTCAAAGTTTCAATCAATAATTACACGAAAACAGCGTGCATCAAAAAAACAAGACAACGAACGCAAATTTCTTCCCAATCAAAATTGCACTGACAAGCAAACGTCATCGCACTGACAACTGAAACGTCATCTGTCAAACGTCGAAAAGGTGCGTTCAGAAACTTGGTGGATGAAACATCTACCCCCCCCGGACGGGCCGTCCCGTCCGCTAATCAATTGGCAGTCTTGACAAGGTTGCGACCGCTCTCCTCATAACCGATCCATCCACTAAAACCTCAGCAAAACGAGGTACCCCGTCGGTGCCAGCCACCAAATTAAGAATGCGCCCCCGGCGCAGATACAGAGGCTTAAGGTTGGCATCCTTAATAAGGACGAGGTCTCCTATCTTGGGCGGATGAGTTTTATCAGTCCACTTGACGCGCTGCTGGAGGATGTGCAGATACTCTAAGCTCCAACGCTTCCAAAAGCTCTGAGTGAGCTGTTGCACCAACTGAAACCGCGATAGCCGATTTTGGCTCACATCAACAAAAGGGTACTCAGGCAGAGCGACAAGTGGCTGTCCAATCAAGAAATGGCCCGGGGTTAGAGCCTCCAAATCGTTAGGGTCCGAAGAGAGCGGGCACAATGGACGCGAATTTAGTACCGCTTCAATGCGACAAAATACCGTAGCTAATTCCTCAAAGGTGAGAACGGTGTCTCCCAACAATCTCCGCCAGAGTCCCTTTGCTGCTTTCACCGCGGCCTCAAAAATACCCCCCCAATGGGGGCAGGCTGGCGGGTCGAACAACCAAGTGACCCCTCGACGGGCCAATTTGTTACCAATGTCAACCTGGCTCTCATTAAGAAAGTCATAAACTTCCTTCAAATAGTTACTTGTACCCTTGTAGTTGGTACCGCAATCAGACCTGATCAGAGAAGGTAACCCACGGCGAGACGTAAATCTATCCAAAGTTGCCACAAAGGCCTCCGTCGAGAGGGAGGATACCAGCTCCAAGTGCACTGCCTTAGTTGACAGGCAGACAAATACGCACAAATAAGCCTTGACAATTTTACTATTGCGAAGGGTAGACGTCTTTATCGAAAAGGGACCAGCAAAGTCCGTTCCTACGCCTGCAAAGGGCCTCGCCTCATTGACACGATCAGCAGGCAAGTCTCCCATGTGGGGCTGCATCGTTGGGGCCTTAGTCCGATAGCACGGTATGCAACGGAAGACGATGCTACGAATGGTACGACGAGCCGACAAAATCCAAAACTCTCGCTGCAGAATGGCCAACAGCGCATTGCAACCGGCGTGCGAGTTCTTAATGTGACGATCAGTCACCAACAATTTAATCAAATGGCCCGCCTTGGGCAACAAAAGGGGGTGACGGACCCCATAAGAAAGGCTAGAGTGCCTCAACCGTCCTCCAACACGCAAAAGACCCGTTTCATCCAAAAAGGGGTTCAACTTACTAACGGCTCCCGACAACTTAACTCTACCGGACTTCAAGGTCTCGATCTCCCTCTCAAAGTGTACGGCCTGCACAGAGCGAACCCACAGGAGGAGTGACTCCTGTCGCTCTTGAGGAGAGAAAACCGGTGACAGGCGCTTGTCCCCTGGATTCCTAGCATTGTGACCAAAACGCCTGATCCACGAGGTAACGTTCAACAATTTGTCGAGGGAGCTGTATCGATTCAACAAAATATCAGGATCAAACGGAGGGTCCTTCGTACCAACAGCGAGCACCTTAAGCCCGGGCAAAGGATCCGACATCAAAATTGGCGTTCGAGGCCAATCATCCTCGGGGCGAGTCAGCCAATCCGGTCCCCACCAAAGGGGGTGCGCAATCAGGCGGGGGGCCATGCACCCACGTGAGGCTACGTCGCCGGGGTTCAAGTCTCCAGGCACGTGCCTCCAAATCAAAGGCGTTTCGGAATTTTGTATCTGTGACACTCGGTTCGCCACAAAGACCTCCAAGGAGTGGACGGACGTCTTCAACCAGCACAAAACAATTTGACTGTCCGTCCAGGCGTAAGAATTCCGAATGTTCACAGATCCACCTAAAGTTTGAGCAACGTGATTCAAGAGACGCACAAGAAGCGCCGCCCCTGACAACTCTAGCTTAGGGATGGTCAATGCCGTCCGGAGGGGGGCCACCTTGCTCTTGGCCATGATCAGTGACAACTTCACCTGGCCTGTCGCGCTGACGGTGCGCAGATAAACAACAGCTGCATAACCATGCGAAGATGCGTCACAAAACCCATGAAGGGTAGCAGTATAGTTCCCAGGGGGGAGGATAGCGCGTGGTAACGCGACCTCGTTGACCGCAGGAAGTGCGGATACAAATTGGAGCCAATCTTCCAAAAGGGTTTCCTGAAGTGGCTCATCCCAACCAAGTTCCGCGGTCCAAAGGCGCTGGAGAAAACATTTCGCCCAAAACAATACCGGGCATATCCAACCATTCGGGTCAAAGGTTCTCGCGACAGTAGACAATACCAGTCGTTTAGTCCAAGAGTGTGGTGACTCCAAATCGACATCATACGTAAAGGTGTCTTGGACTGGTCGGTACTGAACGCCGAGAACGGCCAACATAGCAGGGTTGTCAGCATTTTCAAACAAATGAGGATCCTGCTTATGATCCTCTTCCACATCTTCCAACAGTGCTGGCGAGTTGGACACCCACTTACGCAACTCATAGCCAGCGGAATCCAAAATTTGAACCAACTCGTCACGCAACAGGATAGCTTCCTCAACCGTGGAAGCCCCAGTGCAGACGTCATCAACATACAAGTCCGTTTTCAAGATGGCGGACGCCCGAGGGAACCTCAAGCGTTCTCGGTCCGCGAGCTCCCAAAGCGAACGAATAGCAACAAAAGGGCTCGATCGAAGGCCGTACGTATTCGTGTTGAGCTCATAAACAACCATGGGGTCCCGGGGATTCTCTCGCCACAGGATCAACTGATAACGTCTGTCATCCCGGTGAATAACCGTTTGCCGGAACATCATTTTGATGTCAGCCACAAAGACTACTTGATGACGACGAAAAGACGTGATGACATCACAAAGGTCCCTCAACAATTTGGGGCCGGAGTGCAAGCAATCATTCAAAGAGACACCAGAGGAAGTCCGCGCAGACCCATCAAACACTGTACGCAGCTTGCCGGTGGATGCCTTGAGGACCGCGTGATGCGGCAGAAAGTAATGCTCAACTGAGCGCCAATCCAAATTTGACACCGACATGTGTCCCAAGTCTGCGTACTCACGCATGAAATCTAAATATTTCTGCCGCAGCACCGGATCCCTGGCCATACGGCGCTCCATCGCCAACAATCTCTTCTCGGCCATAGGTCTGGACTCGCCGAGAGGTGGTCGAACTGCAACAAAAGGCAACCGTGTACGAGCCGACCGGAACGGAGTCGACCTGTGTTGTTCTGATAGAACAACTCGCACTCCTCATGTTCCGGGTTCAAGCGGGCCACTTGCGGTGGCTCCTCAACCTCCCAAAACCTCTGAACAGCGTCAGAGAGAGCGGAGCAACACGCCAGCGCAAAATCAGGCTCAGGTGGAGGGGCAGCCTTCAACACTGGGCCCATCACCGCAAAGCCAAAGATGGTCGAGACAGCCACCAAACCGTTCGGCTGCAAGACTTTCATATTACCCAACAATATTCTCCCTAGTACATCGGAACCCAATATCAAATGAGTTGTATTAGGGGAATCAAACCGGCGGTCAGCCAAATCCAGGCCTGACGTCAACCGGACAATATCAGGCGACAGCTGACGTTGGGGATGACAGCCCAAAATACTCGTCAGAACAATAGCCGAAGGAAAAAACTTAGGGTCCAAACAACTCACAGGAGTGAGCCCAAATAAGGTTTGTCCCTCAACAGTCGGGATAGGTGTTTCGCCTATTCCATTAATCGTGCCTGAAAAGGCACGGACATCCAGGCTCACCCGACCCGCTAACCAAGACGACAAAAGGCAACCCTGGGCTCCCGTGTCCAAAATGGCACGGACCACAACAGAGTTCCCCGTGGGTCCCCAGACCCTGAACGATGCCGTTGGCAACAAAACCGTGTCGATCTGGGGAGGTACGTTAGCGGGACAGGCGCCAATTTCCTAGCAATGCCTGGGCGGCGACCGATCGCCGCATCCAGGCTGGGGTCTATCCCGATGAGGATAGTAGTCAAACTCCTCATGCGCGCGATGTCCCGAGCCGCGCGCCATCGCTGGAGGGGCATATCCCACTTGACGCCTGAGTGGCGGGGGGCGCGTCTCCAAACGGGGACGTTCCGCCAACGGAGGGGAGGGAAGGCGGTGCTGGTCTGGCCAACGTCGCCTACCAGCAGCTGCATACTCGCCTTCACGAGGGGAGGTCAATCGGCGGTCGCGCGGCTCCCGATCAACTGGCGCGGGGGGTGGAGTACGGCGGTCAAAGTTGCAGGCCCCTCCTCGATTCTGATCCGGCGAGCGAGAAGCCCGGTGCTCATCTCCATCATACCCCCCCCTGCGCGAACCCCCATCAGAGGCTGGTCTGTCAGAGCGGTTCGCGTTGGCGCACAAAACTTCAAGATGTGAGCCCCTACAAATTGAACAAGGGCGGGGGTTGGGGCAATCCCGATGAAAATGATTCCCCAAACAAGAAAAGCACAGACGGCGTGCATTGGCAACTCGGCGGCGGGCACTCACGTGCAACTCCAAGAAGGCCGCGCAAGTTGGTACGCCATGTCCCGTGGCCTTACAATAGCCGCAAGCAGGATTACTCTGGGTGCCACCAAAACGGGGGGCAGGGCGGCTATCACCAGGCCCGACAGTCCTAGTCCGTCCCTGGGCCCTCGGCCGAGAGGGCGGTTGGCTTAACCCCGTGGCACCACGAGCGTTGTCGAGGAAACGACACTCATCCTCCAAAAATTTGACGAGGTCTTCAAAGGGGGGAAGATGGGTGGCACTATCCCCACCATACTTCTGCTCAAAACGGGACCTCAAATCTGACGGAAGCCGCTGCAACACTAAGTGCACCAAAAGATAGGACCAATAGTCCACCGGCAACTCCAATCGTTTTAAGGCGTTGGTTGCTGCCAGCGATGGATTCAATAGGTCAGCACGCAACGCTGACATTCTGGTGATGGCCGGCAACCCCAAGATCTGGTCAATATGGACATCAGCCAGGCAACGTTTGTTGTGGTATCGTTGGGATAGAAGTTCCAGAGCAGTGGGATAGGCCGAGTCGGTCACCGGCAAGTGCTGCACCAAGGCTCGAGCCTCACCTCCTAGGGCTGACAACAAATAAGCCAACTTCTGGGCCGGTCGGAGGTCAGAGCGCGAATCAACCAAACTGTCAAACAGGTTCCTGAAGCTTAACCAATGGTCCAAGTGACCGTCAAAATGTGGCAGCTCCAGGGTAGGCAGTCTACCCAAAAGTCCAGGGCCTGCAACAACAGAGGTCTCTGTTTTGACCTGGGCAGGGTCCCGACTCTTCAAAATTTCCCTGGCGCGCATACTTATTATGTCACCCAGGTTCAACATCTGGTCATAATCCGCAACAACCTTATCACGGGCTGCTTGGCCCAATGTTTCCAGGTCCAAGTCCAAAATCAGTTCATTGAAGCGAGCAAACAAAGTGTCAACCGCACTTAATCTCGCATTCAACTGCTCATACCGGGCAAGCGTGGCCTCTTCCAGGTCTAGACGCTCAGCGGTTGCAGCAGCAGAGGCAAACCATCTTAGCTGTGAGGTCAATCCACCAATGGCTTGGTTTACAGCTTTCAATGAAGCCATTGGGACAAATATCAAATAAACAAATTAAATTCAATTAAATAATCAACAGGAATAATTTTCCCGGACCCAACTACAATTTAAACCAAATAATAAAACTTAGTTTGAATTATTACAAGTTCAAATCCGACCCTGTACAAGCAATACCTTGTTTATACAATAACAAATTAAAGTACAAGCCACAAGGGACACTACATATCATAATATATTATGTCAAACAATCTATGTTGACTATGTTTAATTTGAGTCAGGCTGACAGGCAACAAATCAGACTTCTCAATACTTTTAACTCGACAATAAGTGGTGAATTTGACAATTAAACCACGCTCTGCTACCAGTTGTGTGAGACTGCACAAGCAGACTCACGATGTCCGCGATTACGCGGAGCCCTAATCAAACAATACTTGTCCAATTGACAAGGGAAAACAACTATTCAACTATTAGATATAACTTACCCATCACGTTGGAACCGGAGATGTGGCGTAGTCCCTGGTCACGTCGTATCTGGGTGGGGTGTAAGTGTAAATGTGTTTTGTGTTGTGTATGTGGAGTTATGTAGATTCGACGGTAACCAAAGGACGCCCCACAGCGCGTACCGTCGACTCCCTGGTCAAACCTTCAGATCACACACGTGGCACTTTTCATCAATGTCCAACTGAATTTTATCTCGGTTTGCTAACCCAATCGGGGATGTACAATAGTCCAGCACTGAATTTAGGAAGTTACCGGCGTCCAAAATAACACAAAGGTCTACTCGCGGTCACGACCCAAGGTGGCGAGATCTCTCAATGTTCACTCAATTATCAACAAAATATCAAACACCGATCAAGATTGTATCGGATTAACATTAACTCAAAGTTTCAATCAATAATTACACGAAAACAGCGTGCATCAAAAAAACAAGACAACGAACGCAAATTTCTTCCCAATCAAAATTGCACTGACAAGCAAACGTCATCGCACTGACAACTGAAACGTCATCTGTCAAACGTCGAAAAGGTGCGTTCAGAAACTTGGTGGATGAAACATCACAAGTATCTAGATACGACAAGCCCCACAAGAGGTATGTGACCATTGATAGACCAAACGTGGTAGGAGAATACAACCGCCACATGGGCAGTGTCGATCTCATTGACAGAATAATGGGTAGATATAAAATAAAACTACGAAGCAAGATGGCATGTTCGAATGTTTTATCATTTTCTGGACCTTGCCATGTCCAATGCCTGGTTACTGTACAAAAGGGTTTATAAGACTAAGAGTACTAATGAACCACTGCTGCCATCTGCTGATTTTCGTGAAGAGATTGGTACGGTGCTCTGTAAGATGGGGATAAAAGCACACGTACAACGGCGAAGCACTGAACCAGACATCCAGGCGAAGAAACGCAAGGGTCCAGCTCAATTTGTGCCTCCAGCAGCTGTGCGCCAAGACCAAGTAGGTCACTGGCCATTGTGGGTCGAAAAACGTATCCGCTAAAGTTCCCTAAATGCTCCGACAAATCACAGACCATTTGTGAAAAGTGCGGAGTTGCATTATGCAACAACAAACAAAACAATTGTTTTAAATCATTCCATACTTCCTAGTGGAACACATTGCAGCAATGTACCCGTAATGGCACACTCCCTTTTTTTTCATTTTGTGAAGTAAATATAAAAATTAAATTATTGAAAATAAAAAAAATACATGTTTTTTTATTTACGAAATCCTATCATAACTGCTACATTTTATTAAATAATATTTTATTGAGTTATAAAGGGTAAAATTCGTTTATTTTGTTTCAAGCTGAAA
Source organism: Xestia xanthographa (assembly GCA_905147715.2). NCBI lineage: Eukaryota > Metazoa > Arthropoda > Insecta > Lepidoptera > Noctuidae > Xestia > Xestia xanthographa. The sequence goes on along the minus strand of LR990659.1, from coordinate 14,247,398 downwards.
TATCAAAATTATCCAAATTGGAAAATGTTGCTGAATGTGGACGATTTTTTCCCGGAGTATTCCACTGTTGATTGTTAGACCCTTCAATTTAAATTCTTCATATGGTCTTCACACTTACATCTGACGGGAACAAATACAATAAATTATGTAACAGTATAATATATTAATAATAATCAGTCAATAAAGTCAAAAACCATAATAAAATACATAGTAGAGTATGAGTATGATAGTAGAGTTTATTATTCAAATCAAATCAAATCAAATAATTTATTCGCATAATATGGGTAAATAGATGGTACATAAATGTTACATTACATAATATAACAATGAGGATCCTCATATTAACCATTTCTGGTATACGAAATATAAAATAAAAGCTTTTAATAACTAATAAACGAAATGGGTGAAACTACATAACATTATTGCACTATATTAGGAACTTAGGTGTTATAATAATTTTCTATTTTTATAACTAAGGTATTCCTGGGTCGTGTAGAAACATTTATTAACTAACCAGGCGTACAATTTTTTTCGGAATAAACTAGTGGGTAGGTCTTTTAGTTCATTAGGTAATTTGTGATAAAATTTAATTTAGCCATCCATACATTATCATAAATGTTTAATTAAACCCTTCGAAGTAACTTAAAAATCTATAATTTCTAAAGTAATACCCTGTCATTGAAGATATCTTTTCAATAATGAGATTCACAAGTTGACATTTCATTTTTTTCGAGTTTTCAATTTCTTTACTGCTTCCACAATTTTAAGTTTTGTCTCCTCGTTGTTAATACTTCCTGAAAAGTAGATAGACCGTGAAAAATATTGCGATTTGTTATAAATAGTCGAAAAGTATCAAGGTATTTCATTAGAAATTTAATAAACTAACCTAAAAATGAAATGATTGAATCCAGTCGTAGTATTTTCTCTGCAATTTCTGGTTCATATCAATTTCTATATCTTTAAATTTGTCAATCATAGTAAATAGAAGCTTCCTCGTCGAACTTTTGATTGTTTCGGCACTATTTTAAACAAAACCAATAAAATTATGAAACACGTAAACACAAGATGACTCAAGTACGAAACGTCAATATGTCAATTTTGACAGTCCTAAATTATTGCCATATCAAAACTTCTGAAAATATGTCGTGGACAGCTTTCGTTGGCCAGACTCTAATCCTCAGTAATAAAGAGCTTAATACACTTCACTGAATTAAGAGGTCGTTCGTTACTGAATTATGACGACTAAATTCAGTGAGGTGTAATGCGCTTTAAAACGATTTCATCATAATTATGTTCTAGTACTGTAATGAGAGAACATTTCGTGCAAAAAAAGATAACATCATGACAAAAAAGTTGGAATGCCCACAAGAATCAATATGGATAAAATTGTGACAGAAAAAGAAATCACAAAAGCGAAAGAAACAGTGGCAGCCTGTAACAATGTAAGTCGTTAGAATTCAGGGGTCGGCAAGTAATGTTAAGTGGAGTCCATTTATCGAAGGAAAATTTTATCAGGGTCCAAAAAAAAACTTGTATATGAATGTATTACAATATAGGTACGTTTTATGATATTTTTTAATTATCAGTAAAATTAGTGCAAAAAATTACACCGACGGTTTTTGGACGGAATTTGGTTCACGAGCCGGGGTTAACCCAAATGTGAAGTGAGTCTTCAAGGGCGTCCATTAATCTCGAATGAAGTTTGTTCTTCAAAACATTATTTTTTGAAAATGATGACTCTTCAGGGATCTCCTTTTTATATTCAAGAATTGTTAACAAATATTCGGCGGTCCCAGGGTCGATCTTCCGCGGTCCGGATATGGACCACGGTCCGCCTGTTGCCGACCGTTGCGTTAGATATTAACTTGGACTTTGACTTTGTGAATCGACTCAAATCACAGATATAGATAGACCAGATAACGCGAGAGCAACTACTTCGCGTGCCTAGCTTACGTACAAAAATCGTAAGTGGCCAATTTCGCACTCAGTCTGCAATAATGTACTCTGTGGTCTGCACTGTGAGTCTGCATCGGAGCATAGCGCTAGTCGGACGTCAGTTAAAAATATTAAAATGGTTAATTGTGCTGTAAATTGTAAAAACTGTACAAATGCGAGGAGAATAAATAAAGTAAACGTTTCCTTCCATCGGTAAGTCATTCTAAGATTAATATTATGCGTAATTAATATAAAAAAACAATTATTTTTAATGTAATACCCTCAGTAATACCTGGTGATACCAAATTTGAGAAAAACAAAACATTCCTATTACATTGTAGCTTTTACTTGGAGCTGTCGATGAGACGTTTTGTTTTAACAAGTAATGAATATCGAAACAAGCGATACTATCGTATATCGTTTCGGTTTTGTAGTAAAGGCGCTTTTATCATTCCTCTATCAATTTTAGCGATTAGTGCTGTTCATCCTATGCAACAAAACTCGATTTTCGAGAATCGATTTCAGAAACAGAGGAATTGTATTATATTTATTATGTAGACAATTTTTATATTCTCAAAAGCAGCATGGTCGATTAGTGTTGTACTGAAGATCACAATTAATGAAGTTAATTAATTGATAAGTTTCTGTAACTTTTCGAGTTTTTCATAAAATGTTGAATTTTATTTGTACTTGTATTACAGAATATAGATCTAAAGGTTACGCCCGAAAAAGCTTTAATATCACCAAAAAAGAGGAAATTAGAAAAGTTATATTTTGTTATATATTTTTTATATAGGTACTATAGTACATACAATACAGTACAGTAATAAAAATAACAAAATAGAATGGAGTGACAAATAGTAGTAATATTCTATTATTATATATATATATTAATATAATAACTAGTAGTTCTATGTTTTCTTGTATTGTTTTTCTTGTTATTATTATATCATATAATACAAGCTAGCTGCTCTGTAAACATTTGAGGGACGCAATTAATGTCTTCCATTAGCTGATATGATAATAGTGATCGTTTTGTTCAGAATATGATTTCATCTTAGTTTCGACAATTCAAAAGTGACTGTATATGAAACGTGCAGGAACTATAGGTGGCAGCACTAATCGACAAAAGAGACACTATGCGGACAGAAAAGGAAACTTATCACTTCTCATCGTGCTTTCAATTTACTTAGACAAAATTGTCTCTTCAATTATATTATTTTTGAATATGCTAAAAGGTATAAAATATGAGTTCCGGTCTATCAATAACGATCGTCAGCGTAATATAAATGTTTAATAATATGCATTTTATATCTTTCGTTTACTTTCTGATTAAAATTGTGGTGTATGTAGACATGGTGGCTGGCATAACTAAGATAGCTTTCTTATTTTCAACACATGGTATATAATGGAAGGGAATCCTTTATCAGCGAGAACAGTATCTCCAGGCTCTAATAAATCAATTAGTTCACAATCATTTGATGAAGCAATCAATAAAATGCAGTCCGTAGCATTTAGCAAGTGCAGCATCGTGTGGGCATCGTGCAAGTGAAGTGCCACTAACATAGTTCTAAGTTGCTTATACTAACAAAAATTGTTATTAGTATGTATTTTTAGGCTAAGGTATTTATGTATGGGTCTTTGTTACCTGAAATAAATGGATTATTATTATTATTATTTAGATACAAAACTTAAAAAAACCAAAGGAGTGCAGCCAACTAAAAACATTATTGTGGGTATAACCATGTTTATATTCTGAATACATGTGGAGTCTTTGATTAACTGTTGAGGGATATTCGGTGTGAACTTTAGTGCGGTCTAGTAATGGTGAAGTATAAATGGTTCTGGTACTTATGTTTGCATGGACGGTTGATTTTGAGGGCCTTTTCAATGCAGAGTGTAACAAAAACAAGTTGTTTTCAAATATTTTTCTTTACTGCGTTTATCCATTTTTTGCGTTTTTCACCAAAACATGGTATGATAGTAGTAGTCTTTGGAAAGTAATAGAATTTTACGCTAATTGATTTATTTTCATTTTTGTGGATGTATTGGTACCTACATCCAGAAATGCAACAATGCATTAAGATTAGTTAATTAATTTTCACTATAAAATTAATTCTGTTTACTTGTTAGAAAAGTCAATGTCAAGCATTAAATAGAGCACAAGATTCGGATTGGCGACGCCAGTTGGCAGCACCGTCGTTGTGCACGTTCCCTACAAAAAATACTCAAAAGGTGGAACGAAGTTTATAGTAGTCGGATTTTAATGGGACTTTTTTTATTGAGTTCCTAGAGGAGTGGAGAAGAAAGATAAAAAAAAAATTTCGCCGCTCGTGACATTTTTTATTTTTTTTAATTTTCCTTAGAATATTTTTTTTTTCGTTTATGACCAACTTCAAATTCGACGAATTCATATTGTAGCGCAATAGTGTGACCTGTGCGCATCTATTAAATGCTAATTTAGTCTGTTACTTTGTTCATTGTAGTCGATGTAATGCAATATTTTAAGAATTTTTTGAAAATGTCCTATTTTCTGCAATTATTTTTAAAATTTTGGATTTTAAGACCAAGATTTCTTTTAAAATTGGTAACTGATACTTTTTCACAGATAATTGGATGTAAAAATATTCAAGAAAACCATGTTTACGAGTGAAGTGAATAAAGATGTATTCACAATTATCAGGAAAACGTCTCTATAAAAGTAAGAAAGGCCATTTTTCTCAAAATATCTCTATGACGGTCAACGTAAATATTATCCTGAAAATATCCTTATTATATCTGCTATCCATAGACAACAAAAACCAAAAAAAGAATTGGAGGTACTTGATAAAGGTTGATTAGTGCTGACAAAGGTGGAATGGGGCCGCTGGTAAATTTACAAGAATTATCGTAATTATAACGTAACCATTTCTCACGATTTCTATCTGAAATAAGTTGCAAGCTTGGGTCTCTGCGCTCAATTTAATATCAATACGGATACCGATACCACTCCCACTTCTTAGCGAATTTAGCGATAGAGGCCCTTTTGTCATGATTTACTTTTTCAGCAGTAACCAATATTTAACAAGTATCCTTAAATATTTTTCTAGTTATTATACCTCGTTAGATAGCTAATACAATGAGGATTAAAACAATAATTTGCATATTGAATTTTATTGTAGTATTTGGAAAAAAAATGCTTTCATTAACATAGACGATTTTCTAACATTTCCAAATGAATTTTAAGTCACTACACTCATGAAAGTGGTCTTCATTAATACTTTCTGGTCCAGTTATCTGTGAAAAAGCATCAGTTACCAATTTCAAAAGAAATCTTAGTCTTAAAATTCGATATTTTAGAAATAATGGCAGAAAATAGGAAATTTTCAAAAATACTTGAAATATATGTCGCATCCGGTCATGAGCACGGACGGGCGAATGAATCGAAAGCGCGCCAGTGGTGACATCACGCGACCTACAGGACTCTGTAAAAGCCGCCATGGTGGGGACCATGGCGGCTTTTACAGAGTCCTGATGTTAACACTTCGTGGCGGGGCGGACAGTCTGGGTCTGACCGCAGCGGAGTGAAGACGTCTTGAAACTGTACACGATTCATTGTGCCTAGTGTTAATGTGTGAAAGTGTAGTGTCAAGTTATTTGTTAGACTCAGTGTATCTGTTTGAAAAGAGTAACCATGGAGTTTCTTGCCGGTTCTTCTCCATGGAAACTACCATACCGAACCGTGCAATGCGAAATAAAATAGTGTATCGCACCCAGTGTGTTTTCATAGCACGAAACCCGTGTTCTGCCCACATAAGCTCGAGCCTAAGCGAAATATATCCTGACAAACCCCGACATCAGAATTGGGAAAAAATCGTGCTAATGAAATCATGTCGCGGGGACAGTGTTAATAACAATCAGTGTCAACTGTGTAAAAACCGGAAAGTGCCGAAAAAGTTCGTGAGAAAAACGGACAAGAAAGAAGGTAGACCGATTAGTGTGCTAATAAACACCCACCCGCAATAACTTTAGTTTATCCGTAATCATGGTGCTTGCAACAGCGCCGAAATAAAACAGACTATAAACAAGTGATATTTACCATGTGAAAAACAATGACAATCAGTGACGATTACTTTTTGAAACGCAAAACAAAGACTTTGTATCGTTTAGACTTTGTATCGTTTACAAATTCTAAAAACCTAACCAGTGAATAGCAAGATAGTGTTGTGGTATGTCGTGAAACCAGTGTAAAGAATTGTTCAGTGCCAAATTCGTGTACGTTGTACGTCATTTACGTGAGTAGTAACAAACAAAAGAAAAATATGCGCACTGACGCCGGTTACAAGATACGTTAGAAATTTTCATCGTAACTACCAATCAAGTGTCGCGCATGCGGCAAACAAGGACAAACAAGCGGATTTTCGGACGAAGACGACCGCCGTCAAGAAGTCGTTGCCTGTGCCGACTGCTACAGGCGTTGGGCGGCGAACGTAGGCCAGCAGCAGCTCACTGATGTGCTTCAAGTGTGGCACGCCGGGCCACATCGCCAGTCGCTGCGCAGCAGGCCAGCGCTGGTCCAGTGCTGCTGTACTGGTCGAGAAGTGAGTCGACCTTTGCATCATCGAGCCGGAACATGAAAGTACTTTGGTGAGTCGTTTTCATTTTGTTATGACTCTGGAGCAGAGTGCCAATTCTGTTTAATCTGTCTAAGAGTGAGCATATTTATCCTGTCGTTGCTATAACTGGTGTAGTTCAAGGTTCGGTAAATGGTAATTCGAAGATTTTAGCCTGTGTTAGAAAGATCCCCGATCACAAAGTTCCTCGAGATTAGATGTCATAGTTGATGACAGTGGTAGTGAGACCAAATCTGATTAAGAAAGGCTTGTACACTCATACTCGAAACTTTAGACCGCACCACATGAGTGACATGTGGCGATGGGTCAGGTAGACCGCACCTCATGAGTGACATGATGGCGATGGGTCTGTTATCTGTTGGACCGCACCTCATGAGTGACATGATGGTGATGGGTCTGTTATGAGTTAGACCGCACCTCGTGAGTAACACGTGGTGATGGGTCTGTTGGACCGCACCTCATGAGTAACATGTGGCGATGGGTCTGTAGGAAATCGTTGGTGCGATTTCTGTCTGTGTTGGTGCACAGAGCGCTTATGACAGTTTTATGAGTTGAGTTTGCATTGCCTAAGAATTATGGTAAAAGTAACAGAATTGTTAGAATTCCTGTGTTGTAACTTTTTGATCGGACCTTTTCCAATGTTGATCGGACTTTTTCCAATGTTGATCGGACCTTTTGCAATGAGAGAGCAGGCATCGCGCAATATAGTTGAAAGTTCCAATTATGACAGACTACGAAAAATAACTGACGTTGACATGCTCGTAGGTGACAATGACGAGACTAGCCATGACGAAAATGATAACGCTGACGAGACTAGTTAAATATCAAGTAGTCCACTTAACATTTTGAGTACCCAGCATAGTAAGAGTTTTCTTATAATCTCATTTTCTAAACTAAACTAACTATGATGATTTTAATTGTTTTCATTTTAAGAGCCTATACAACCTCAGCTCAAATTCTAATTTCGCCCCCACTTCACCGCGCCCGGCGGGCGACGCGCGGCGTCGCGCCTCCTAACTCTATCTCGCTCGCACACTGTTACTCGCGGTCACGCGGGCACACCGCGAGGTCGATGCAATTTTGTTAGAATACTTACTTTATTTATCGGACAAGTTCTAAGTAATAAAATTATCAATAATAATATTAATTTGTCACTATTATCAAAATAAAATTTTATAACACTTTAATTTCAATGTAGGTGCCTTTTTTATCGTGATAAAATTCTCCCACCCTGAGTGGAGCGGAAGGGACTGTCAGACTCTTACTGACTAAAATCCACGGTGTACCTTCAATAGCCCAATGTACTTACCTCCAGTATAAACTGACCTCTCATTGTACGGAAAGCCTGTACAATGCGAGATCAACTTATACTGGTATTTTGCTATAAATAATAGACGAGCCAACGTTACCGTGAGGGTTCCGCCCATTGATTTTGTAGTAAGTTTGAGTTTTATAGTTTTTTCCTTGTATGTATTTGTGACAGCCGTTTTTGTATGTAATTAAAGTTCAAGTAGTAGGCCTAAATGCAAGTATCTACATATTATTACTATACCTATAAGAAATATTTTAAACCGATTCTGAGCCACTGCATAAAGTCTACTGTTACAAAAAACAAATCAAGTGCGAGTCACCATTGCATTCAGGGTTCTGTGGGTACATTGGCGTGGTAGTAAAACGCTTTGCTATTATACAAATTTCAAAATAAATCACCGAATTGTATGACTGCGTATAACTGACGAAGGACTGCAACATATTGGATATTTTATTTTGTTGTGTTCGTGATTCTCAAGGCATGGTTTGTATGACTATGAATATTAGATAGGTAGGTAGGTAGGTAAGTATGTAGATAAGTAGGATAGTTTGTTATGTAGCCATACATGTATGTGAAAAATGTGATGCGTTTTCCTGTTATCTATCAGTAGGTATGTAGGTACGTAGGTATAATACTTAGGTAGGTATGTAGTTATGTACATAGGTAGAATAGTTAGGTAGGTAGGCAAAGATGTAGGATAGGTGGGAGGGTAAGTATGTAGGTAGGTAGGATAGGGTAGGTAGGTAGGAGGGTAAGTATGTAGGTAGGTAGGATAGGGTAGGTAGGTAGGATAGATATGGTTTTTATCATAAGTTATTACACATTGTCAAAATTACATAGCATTTAATTCGCTTAAATCTCTTATGGGCATATTTCGAACATGTCTGGGATCGCATAGCTCAGGCAACATGCATGTCTTATAAAAATGTACTAATTTTGGTTCCATTTCTTGCCAATATTGGTCATCTCTCTCTATAATTTCAACTTTGACGTCTTTGTTGCATCCAGACCATACTCCGAAAATACATTTTACGTTTTTACGTTTACTCGCCCTTCCGCAATAGCTGCATCTCGTTCCCTTGCTGCAGCTGCCTCCATTGTAATTATAGCAGTTTTTCGCCAGTCATCATATATTTCATTTTGGACTTTAGCATAGTGCTTTTGAGAGAATGATGGACACTCCATTGATGCACATAATTCGCTAAATTGGGAATAGCCAATTCCAGAAGATATGATGCCAGATGTTGCAGATTTGTTTAAATCTAGGTCTGATTTCGGCTCAGAATCAAGATAAAATGTTAGATTACACATATTGCAGGTTAATTTATATTTGGAGAGTAGACCTTTTCTTTTTTCTGATATAATGTGAACATTGCTCAATGTACATCCGAATGCCTTATTATGATTGCATATTTCTTGAAGTCTTTTATAAAAATATTCTACATCAATCATTCTCCGTCCTTCTACATATAAACAGCTTTTCTCTTCCACAGGATTATTAAAACTCACTTCGTACCTGAAATTACCACAATATTTTTTTTACAAATTCTTGCTAAACTGAATAACATACATGATACACATACAATCTTATCACATATAAAATCTAGCAATTACCAATCAGTATCATCATCACATTCATCATCTGATGTGTCGTATTGCGGAAGATTATGTGAATATCTGAAAAAAAAGAGGTTTTTTTAGTATAAGAATTCATCATCATCATCATCATTTCAGCCGAAATACGTCCACTGCTGGACATAGGCCTCCCCCAAGTGTCACCACATATCCCGGTCCCGTGCGACTCTCATCGAGCGGATTCCTTCAACCTTCACCAGGTCATCGGTCCACCTAGTGGGAGGTCTTCCAACGCAACGTCTTCCGGTTCGCGGTCGCCACTCCAGAACTTTTCGACCTCATCGGCCATCCGTTCTGCGAGCAATGTGCCCTGCCCACTGCCACTTAAGTTTGGCAATTCTTCGGGCTACGTCGGTAACCTTGGTTCTCTTGCGGAAGTCTTCATTTCTGATTCGATCGCGCAAGGAAACTCCGAGCATAGCCCTCTCCATTGCCCTTTGGGTAACTTTAAGCCTTCTGATGAGGCCCATTGTGAGCGACCACGTTTCGGTCCCGTATGTAATCACTGGCAACACACACTAGTCATAGACTTTCGTCTTGAGACACTGCGGTAAGTTGAACGAGAAGATACCGCGCAACTTCCCGAACGCTGCCCAGCCGACTCGGATTCGACGATTGACCTCTTTCTCGAAGTTAGACCTACCTAGCTGGACCCTTTGTCCCAGGTACACATAATCGTCTACAACTTCGAGTGTAGAGTCTCAATCTTGATATGAGTGGGTGTGACATGGGCATTCAACATGACCTTGGTTTTGTCCATGTTCATTTTAAGACCCACTCTTCCGGAAGCTCTACTGAGGTCCTCCATGGTCTCAGCCATAACCACTATATCGTCGGCAAACCGAAGGTGAGTGATGTACTCGCCATTGACGTTGATGCCTAGCCCTCTCCAGTCCAGAACCTTGAAGACATCCTCCAATGCAGCGGTGAGCAGTTTCGGAGACATGACGTCTCCCTGTCTCACACCTCGCTGCAGGAGGATAGGTTCCGAGGCTTGGTCCTGAAGTCGGACTGACATGGTGGCGTTTTTGTACAAACACTTCAACACCTCGATGTACCGATAGTCGATTTGGCACCGTTGCGCGTTGGAGAGACTGCAGTACAGCCCAGGTCTCGATCGAATCGAAGGCTTTCTCGTAGTCCACAAACGCTAAACAGAGGGCACTCTTCGGTCTTCTGTATAACTTCATTTGATTCAAGTATAAGAATTAAGAAATTATAATCCTAACTAATAACATAAATGTGCAAAGCGAGTTTGTTTGTTTGTAACGCTAAAGTAGCTGAACGGATTTGGATGAAATTTAGCACATGAAAAGACCATGTCCTGGAAACGGGTATACTTTTTATCCTGGATCACAAACGACGTCGCGGGCAAAAAGCTAGTCACTAATAAAATCAAGAGTATTATTAATAAATAGCTTACGGATCCAATATTCTTTCGTCACTATGTATATTCAGTGAACAACTTGTGTCCTCAAGTGGTACTTGTGATCTGCAAGAAAACGCAACATTCATTATTAAAGTACTTACACCTGAAAGCATAATTTAATCAACATGAATAAGTAATACGGAACCCTATAAAGTACAACGATATGAAAAGTTTGTGAACTCGCCAATTTCGTGGTAGGACGTGTAATAACGCACAAAACGGTAATGCCATGTGGCAAAAGCACAGAAAAAAATATCTTGATGATCAAATACATATAAGTATCATACGTATTTGATCATCAAGATATTTTTTTCAATTTCAAATTCAATATTTTGTAATGTACCGTGAAACCGGCCATCATTGCCCGCATTTCCACGTATTTTTGAGATTTTGCAAAAAATATTCACCAGAACTCGTAATAAAGTCGACCATGGTAGCAATTACTGTTAAAGGCCTAAATTCACAAAATAAAGTGTTTCTAACTTTAACAGAATCCAAGAAAAAGGCGCCTAAATAGCCGGGCAAAATTATACGCACAACCGTCCAACATTGCTCAACCTTAATTTCTCTAAAATTATCAGTTCTAAAGCTTGGGTAATAGGGTATGTTTTAGTGAATTATGCAAAGTTGCCATCCTTCGTGTTCAATATGTCAAAAACATATTACTTTTTATTTTACTGAGGTGGGCAATGTTACACTACACACCAGGGACTTTTTCATACAAAGTAAAACAGTGGATTAGGGTTGATACATATTAATGTGATAAATAATAATCTGTTCAAATATAAACTCTTTTATTAGGTACTCTTTCACCTTATTTAGGATCGTTCGCCTAGGTATACCAAAAGTTTTTTCTGCTGATCTCGAGGACATCCTATTTTTTTACATTTTCAACCGCGAGCTGTAACATCTCTTCTGAATAATTTTTATAGGGCCGAGACCCGAGGACTCTGCGATTTCTTTTCGTAGGCTTTCCCATACTGCAACCAAACAAACTAAATGTAGGTACCTAGTTTATATTTGTCAACTGAGTGCTGATGGGTGCCAACCCTAACATTATTTTTGTAGTGGGCAATGTTGTCACTCTTATGTTCGCGCAAATTCGGGAATCATTGCCCACTCCATTATCTTCAAGATTTTATGTTGTAAAGGTCTCAAAGTAGCATTAAAATGAAGCGCGATATTTATAATTACTCTGATATTATAATAACTTACCTGAGAGATGTAGTACGCTGACAGTAAGTAAAAACATAACACAAGATTTTGGCACCACCTCACACTAGTCCTCCTTTCAACATGTCTCGCTGACAACTGAGTGAAGTTAGCACCGTTGCTAATATTTAATGATGTCAGAAAAATGTTTAAATTTACCCTAAAAATGAGATAATATTGTCAGCTAAATACAATTATTTACAAATCATTATTTTAGTTATTTTTCGTGTTCGGGCAAACTTATCCGCTAAGGGCAATGATGGCCGGTTTTACCGGTATGAACATTTGTTTCGTCTATTTCTACATCTATCGGAGGTATTTAGGCCCTGTAACAATCACAAGTGGCTGGTATAATTGTTCTGTGGGTATAATAAAACTGACCTATAGACCATACATACATTACATATTTTTGTTTATCATTTCGATATGGAACCCTAAAATTGTACAATAAAAAAAAGAAGACGAAATCGTCTATAAAATCATATTTGCGAATGTAACACCGAATAATTATATACCTACGTAATTATTATCATCTACCTACGTTTATTAGAGAAATACAGGTGCGGGTACGGGTACGCGTAGCTACATATTATGAAGCTGTACTTTCCAGTATAAGCTGACCTCTCATTGTGCGAAATGCCTATACAATGTGAGATCAGCTTATACTGGAAATATATTGCTTTTTTTTATACCTTACTGTATAGCTGTGTGTTCTAATAACAGATCAGTTACATGGATAAGTAGGTAGCAGATACTCACGAATTTTCTGGAATATTCTCTTTATCAACATCATCTTCAGTTGTGTGTAATCGACGTCATCCTCTAAAAGAAAGATCATCATATTTATTATGTAGCTAAACTACTACAGTAAGTCCAGTAGGTTCATATTTTTTATGTATTTTACAACATGCGTAGCTACAGTCTGATAAGTCAGTACTAGGGTAAGTAGGTATACGCGCCGCGCACCGTGTGACCGGCACGTCCGATTGTGTGTGAAGGAAGCAATAGTTTTGTTTCATGCAGCTAGTGTAGGTACTTACCGTAGGTACATTACTTATATTTTTTATAATTTTCTAAGCGCTTAGCGGCTGCAGTACGGGTCGCGGCCCGGGGTTTGATTACCGCACGGAACATGTATTAGTATGTTATGGCCTACAAATAGTTGTGAAGACTTGAGTTTGTAATTGCACCGTCTTTTTCATTTTGTTGTATGTGCCAAAACAAAAACAAACCTATTTTGGTAATTTAATTATTTATAAAAGTTGCCCTAAAACTATTTATTTTTTATTTGTTATTTCTCCTGAAACGTGGACGGTGCGATTACAAACACAAGTCGTCACAACTATTTGCAGACCATCACATAATAACACATGTTCCGTGCAGGAATCGAACCCGCGACCCGTACTGCAGCCGCCAAGTTAGAAAGTTATAAAAAATATAATTGTATGTACGATGTACCTGGTCTACCCACACATGCAGAAACTGCTCCAAACGTGTGTACCTACTACATATTTACCTACATGTTTGTAATCACTAATACTGTAAATAGATAGGTCGGTAGATACTTACTTCATTTCGATCATATGTTTGCCTATTTCTTTACGCCAACTCTGTCGCTTTTTATTTTTATTTCGGTTATTTCCCATTACGCAAACAATATAAATTCATGCAATTCAATATTTTTATTTTACGCCGTTCTGTTGCGTAAATGTGTCCTGAGCGCAAACTGACACAGCCCTCCCGTACGGTAGCCGGAGCAGGACTGAGCGCGGGTGGCGCGCGGCAGGGAACAAACTTTAATATGGCCGATATTATAGGTTATTTATTTTGCGGCGAAAAAAAGGAAATTCAAAAAAATAAATAATATAAGACCTGCTTTATAGTTATTTCAGTAAGTATAAAAAGTTTCATGATCTAATTTGAAGTATTCTATGATTGCCAGCGGTTTATTGTTCAGTTTAGAGGTAACTTTGGATTTTTTTTTTATCGAGAAAATTTTATGGAATCGTGTTTTCGACAAATGTAGGACTTAACATTAATCCTCAACTTTACCATATATTTATTTCAGAATTAATGCTGCAGTATTTTAGGCGTAACGTAGGATCCAGCTAAGCCATTTGAGGTAGTATAGGCTCTTAATGGATCCACTGTTTACAACTACAATGCTTTCGATGGACTGAAAGCATACCCGATGGACTGGGTATTGTTGTGGCCGCATCAGAAGCGCCGGAGCATGTAAGAGGTGCACGTTGACTGCTTTTTCTGTGCAGTATACTCTTTGCGAGGAGTAGCACTTACGCGGCTGAGATGGTTAGCTTCTGACGATGGGTTCACATTTTACGTTGTGACTTGCCGATGGACTGGCAATTGAGTGTAGAGTCACGTGTAAAGTCACGTGTAGAGTCACGTGTAGAGTCACGTGTAGAGTCACGTGTAGAGACACGCGTAGAGACACGCGAAGAGACACGCGAAGAGACACGCGAAGAGACACGCGTAGAGACACGCGCAGAGACACGCGCAGAGACACGCGCAGAGACACGCGCAGAGACACGCGCAGAGACACGCGCAGAGACACGCGCAGAGACACGCGCAGAGACACGCGCAGAGACACGCGCAGAGACACGCGCAGAGACACGCGCAGAGACACGCGCAGAGACACGCGCAGAGACACGCGCAGAGACACGCGCAGAGACACGCGCAGAGACACGCGCAGAGACACGCGCAGAGACACGCGCAGAGACACGCGCAGAGACACGCGCAGAGACACGCGCAGAGACACGCGCAGAGACACGCGTAGAGACACGCGTAGAGACACGCGTAGTGACGCGTAGAGACACGCGTAGTGACGCGTAGACGCGTAGTGACATGTAGAGTGACATGTAGAGTGACATGTAGAGTGACATGTAGAGTGACATGTAGAGTGACATGTAGAGTGACATGTAGAGTGACATGTAGAGTGACATGTAGAGTGACATGTAGAGTGACATGTAGAGTGACATGTAGAGTGACATGTAGAGTGACATGTAGAGTGACATGTAGAGTGACATGTAGAGTGACATGTAGAGTGACATGTAGAGTGACATGTAGAGTGACATGTAGAGTGACATGTAGTGACATGTAGTGACATGTAGTGACATGTAGAGTGACATGTAGAGTGACATGTAGAGTGACATGTAGAGTGACATGTAGAGTGACATGTAGAGTGACATGTAGAGTGACATGTAGAGTGACATGTAGAGTGACATGTAGAGTGACATGTAGAGTGACATGTAGAGTGACATGTAGAGTGACATGTAGAGTGACATGTAGAGTGACATGTAGAGTGACATGTAGAGTGACATGTAGAGTGACGTGTAGAGTCTAATTTTCCGACGAGTTTATTATTCTGACATCAGATACACTTTGCAATTATTAAATTGTAATTGCCAGTGTGAATATGCTCACGACCGTGTACGTGCTATACCAGATTGCTATGTTCCGTTGGAATTGAATGCTAATTTGGAAGTACCTGGAAGTGCCGATGACGGCAAAAGTAAGTAGATATAGCAGTGTTAACCTATCATGTGACAAATTGTCTGTGTGACAATCAGTCTGTGTGACAATCAGTCTGTGTGACAATCAGTCTGTGTGACAATCAGTCTGTGTGACAATCAGTCTGTGTGACAATCAGTCTGTGTGACAATCAGTCTGTGTGACAATCAGTCTGTGTGACAATCAGTTTGTCTGTGTGACAATCAGTCTGTGTGACAATCAGTTTGTCTGTGTGACGAACCGTATGTGTGACGAACCGTATGTGTGATGAACCGTATGTGTGACGAACCGTATGTGTGACGAACCGTATGTGTGACAAAATGTTTGTGTTAACCCATTGATATTACTATCCCTCTATGAGATAATTAGATATGTCTGAATGACAACCATTTTGGGTGATGTTGATTAAAGAAAGAATAGGGCCAGAATGGCCGAGCTTGAGTGTACTACTTACCGTAATTTTGCTCTTTACAGATAGTTCCGATGACGAGACACACGAGGACGTGTGAAGGCGCAGGACGGCCGTGACGGCGCGTTCATATTATTTTACGTATTTTTTGTGTTTTATTTAATTTGTGTAGTGAATTTGGTTGATTTTTGTTTGTATATCGAATTATTTGCATTATAAACTCTGTTTTAGATTTTCTTTGTAATTTAAAATAAGAAAATAAGTCATTAAATCAAAGAGGGGACTACTTTAGTCCGTGTGGGCTTGCGAGTGACGTCAGCGCTAGTAACGCTTATTGTGAAGTGGGGGTAGTGGGGCGACCGGTGCCTTTATAAAACAACCGACGCGCTTTGTACGAGAACACTTTGACTTGAGCCGTAGCGTTAGAGGTTTTACTCGAGGGTTTCTGTAAGCTTGGTAGTTTTTAATGCTGTAGAGTTCTAAAAGTTGATTCGAACGACTGTTACATGGCCCAAGGGTTGACCTATTTTCGATTATTCCCAATTAACCGTGTTTGATTTAATCAACTGCCTCGTTGGTATAGTGATGGCAAGCGTGACTGCTGAGCATGAGGTCCTGGGTTCGATTCCCAGGTCGGGCAAAGTGTTATTGAGTTTTTCCATCAGAAATTTCTCAGTAACAGCCACGGTGTCTGGATTTGCGCCGGTTGATGTCAATAGGCTCGCCCCTATTACATGGGACTTGGACATAACTAGCAAACTGTGAGTGTACTATTAAGTACACCTCTGTTAAACCCTTTGGGGATTACAGATGTGATGTTATGAGTTTGGTCAGGAGTGACCGAGTGGAACAAATTTCTGTCGTGGACTTTCTGCTTGCAGGGTAAACATCACACGAGGACGTGTGCAAGCAGGATAGCCGTGTCGCATCCGGTCATGAGCACGGACGGGCGAATGAATCGAAAGCGCGCCAGTGGTGACATCACGCGACCTACTCCCCACCATGGCGGCTTTTACAGAGTCCTGATGTTAACACTTCGTGGCGGGGCGGACAGTCTGGGTCTGACCGCAGCGGAGTGAAGACGTCTTGAAACTGTACACGATTCATTGTGCCTAGTGTTAATGTGTGAAAGTGTAGTGTCAAGTTATTTGTTAGACTCAGTGTATCTGTTTGAAAAGAGTAACCATGGAGTTTCTTGCCGGTTCTTCTCCATGGAAACTACCATACCGAACCGTGCAATGCGAAATAAAATAGTGTATCGCACCCACTGTGTTTTCATAGCACGAAACCCGTGTTCTGCCCACATAAGCTCGAGCCTAAGCGAAATATATCCTGACAAACCCCGACATATACATTTAAATCGACAACAATAAACAAAGAAACAGACCAAATTAGCGTTTAATGGATGCACGCAGGTCACACTATTACGCGACAATATGAATTCGTCGAATTTGAAGTTATTCATAAACGAAAAAAAATATATCAATGGAAATTAAAAAAAAAAAAAAAAAGTTGTTAGCGTCGAAATTTTTTTTTTTTACTTTCTTCTCCACCCCTCTAGGAACTCAATAAAGAAAGTCCTATGAAAATCCGACCACTATAAACTTCGTTCTACCTTATTGTCTAATTGCACTCGACTAGTAACTGGCTTACTTGAAATAAATGCTTTGATTTTGATTTATTTTTGCTGTTTGACGTCGTAGTACATGACTTCTCTAAAGGATCTGTGTCATTTTCAAAAGTGTGGTCAGTAACCATGTAATGATCATTTTCATCGACATTCACGTGGAGTGTTTCTGTCTGCTTCTGCCTACGTCTGTAATATGCTCTCGAATTCTCACGCCATTTATCTCGCTGTTTTTGCTGTTCATCTATGCTTTTATCCTTTATACTTACAACACGCTTATTTTTCTTTTCTTTGGGTAATTTTATTTTCAACACATTTGCTCAAAAACTGCAGTTACGAAGCCTGTATACGTTGTTCGAAAGTTAAAAATTACGCACCTTACACGGAACGTGTGGTGAAATAGGTACTCCCACCTAAAACCTATTTTACCGTATACCCCGTTGTATAGCACCGTGCGTATTTTTTTTTCGTTTTTTTTTTAATTGGGTCAAAACGAAAATCCAAGATGACGCCGATGAAAATTTTCGGTTTTTTTCTTCATGGGTGTCGTTTTCGTGGTTTTTGAGGTCGCTGTTTGTTTCATTACATATTGTACTGTTTTCTCGCAAATGTGTGTGAAAAACATTGTATGACATACGTGCAGAAATTGGTATTTACAAACTCGTGACTATGGTAAGTTAGTTTTAGTTACATCCGTCTACTCGTTTTTAAAAATCAAATTACCGCACTAGTATCATAAATAACTATTATCTTTTTTTTTTCGTAGCTCATATAATTTTGGATCTGTTTTGATTTTATTTTAACATATTTTACTTGCTTTTCGTTTGGCTTCTAAAATTTTGTTTCTGGATTTTTTCTTTTTTTCTGACATTTCGATAGTCTAAATTAAAATTCAATTAATAATTAGGGTATTAGGTACCAACAATTTTGTAAAAATAGATTTGGAATTTTATTTTCGTCTATTTATCTCATTCCTCTGTCTATCTCATTACTCTGTTATTCTCATTACTCTGTCTGTGACAAAATCGATTATTAAATCGATTAAACGATTCTTAATACTTAATTCTTTAAGACACAAATTCTTAATAAATAGTATACGTACAGTAATTGAGAAATGTACAAACTTTAGCGGTATCCGGGGGGTGGGACGAGATGGGTGCCACACTTGGCTTTTGTATTGAATCGATTTGACTTTCCCATCACTAAATAGTGCTTGTGACGCACTTGTAACGTCATAGTAGGTAGTAAAAAAAACGGCAAGCTTGGTTTTCATACAGGGCTACGTTTAAGTCAAACCAGTTTAAAATTTAAACTGACTAAAATTTAATCTGCCCCGTTCACGGTCGTCCGCTGGTATAAGTTTTCGCCTGACTAGGATAAATTTTAGCGACCTTTTTACGTCGCTAAATTTTAGTCTGCTGTCAGATTGACATTGACATTGAGCTGTTTGTTGTTTTATTAGCTGGATTCGCGCCTTAGAAAACGAATATTTCTACCGAGTACTTAATTCATCGTCTCTGTGAATTTTATTTGTGGATCATGGACTGTTTAGTTGAATTGATAGTTGTTACTTGTTTGACAAGCTGAGCTGTCAATTGAATTTGATAGTTACAGAATTATAATCATCAAAACCATCAATACAACCCTCCAAGTGCATAAAGGTCTAGCAATGACTTTGACCTTGAAAAAATCGTTTCTCGACCTTTATGAACTTGGAGGGTTGTATTTATGGTTTTGATGATTATAATTCTGTAACTACATACGTCTTACAATCGCGTCCAATATTTTAATCAACATACAACCTTGCACTGGCTTGCAATTTGCCAAAAACGTAAGAAAATTTGAATTTCGCGGGCTGGTCGAAGCATTCACCTTAAGCCATAGTATACATAAGAATCCGTTCAGCGAACCCTCGCTAGTTTAATTTTTATCCGGCGAAAATTTCGCCGGCTTACTTAAGAGCCTGTATTTGCTGTTTTGGTGATATTGGGCGATCTAGATCTCGGTATCTATAAGACTTAGGAGTTCGCTATTTGGACACCATTAAACTTGGACTTATAGTCATTAAATCTGTTGAAGCGAAAACACGATTGGATAAAAAAATCACGATAGAAAAAAAAGACAAAAAAAACTCGTTTTGCACTTATTTTGTGTTGGATCTCTGAAACCCTATGGAAGTTAATGATGATTTTTAGCCTAATAGATAGGTAACAATATTATCTAACATCGTGTTGACTTAATTTTTTATTTAGACGAAAATTTGATTTTATAAAGAATAAAAACCACTCATTTCGCACTATTCGGCCGCAGTGACTGACGTAACAACCGCTTTGTAGTGCAAGCTGATTAGAACGTTATTTTAACAGTAATACAGACGAAGTTTGAACCACCACAAATAGAGTTGCTAATCTGAGGTAGTATAGGCTCTTAAACGTACCCCATCGTGATACTTGCGTTAGCTAGGTCTATCTATCTATATCTGTGACTCAAATCTCTGAGTAAAATCAAACTCACATCCATGGAAGTAAAATCTGTTAAACCATAGAAAACATTACATACAACCGTGCATTTACCAAAAACAATAAAACTTTTTTTTTCAGTGAAGGACAAAGATGTCGTAATGTCGTAACCAGCTGAACGTCAAAAGTGCAGTGACAATACTGACAAAATAATACAAGTATTATTCAATTTTCAATATTATGGGCGACGAAAACTTAAATTCTAGTAAAAAATGTGATACAAATAAGTGTAATATCTTAATTATTGGCGCTGGCATGGCTGGCTTATCTGCCGCCAATTATCTTCTAAAAAATGGCATGCAGGACTTTGTAATTTTAGAAGCTAGAAAACGTATCGGTGGTCGAATAATTTCAATACCAATGAAAAATCAGAATGTTGAGCTGGGAGCTAATTGGATTCATGGAGTATTAGGTAATCCAATTTTCGAAATAGCAATGGCCAACGGTCTTGTAAACATTATAAACATACCGAAGCCGCATAAGGTTATAGCAGCAACAGAGGATGGAAAGCAAGTACCCTTCGGAGTCCTTCACGAGATTCACGAAGCCTATGTGTGTTTCTTGAGACGTTGCGAGGAGTACTTCCTGTGTCAGTATTTACCCCCTCCTGACATCCACAGTGTTGGTGAACACATTAATTTAGAAGCCACTATTTATCTAGAACGTTTACCATCTTCAGAAGAAAAGAAGTTACGAAGATTAATATTTGACTGCTTACTAAAAAGGGAAACGTGTATATCTGGATGTAACAGTATGGATGAGATAGATCTCCTCGAGTTGGGTAGCTATACAGAGCTACAAGGTGGGAATATCATGATACCAACCGGCTATAGCTCAATATTGGAACCATTGACAAAAAATATTGCCCCTGATAAAATACTGAAAGATCATGCTGTAAAAAAAATAGTATGGGACTCACATGACCATAGTTTACAGAGGCCCTTAGAAGATGTGGGGGAAGAGTCTGAGGACTCGGATCAAACAGTGATTGAAGACGTTACCAAAACACCTTCTGACAAAACAGTGAACCCTGGTGAAGGCACATCATTAACAGATGTTAATCGGAAACAAAAAAAAAAGTTCCCAAACCATGTTGAAGTAGTATGTGAAAATGGACAGTCTTTCTATGCTCACCATGTGATATGTACTATTCCTCTGGGAGTTTTAAAAGACAATGCTTCAAACTTGTTTGAACCCTCTTTGCCTCAATACAAAATGGAATCCCTTGAAAGATTATTATTTAGTACTGTAGATAAAATTTTCTTAGAATATGATAGACCATTTTTAAATCCAGAGATCACTGAGATAATGTTATTATGGGAGAATCCATCTACTCCTGAAGATATGTCAGACTCATGGTATAAAAAAATATACTCATTTAGCAAAGTATCAGAAACCCTGTTATTAGGATGGCTGTCAGGAAAAGAGGCTGATTATATGGAAACACTTTCTAATGAGGAAATATCAACTACTTGCACAAAGATATTAAGAAAATTCTTGAATGATCCATTTGTTCCCGAGCCTCAGAAATGTGTTTGGTAAGAGTTTTCTACTATGTACAAACTAGTATTTTCTTATGGTTTCACAAGACAAGTATAGAGCAGAAAAAATATAGAAAAACCTCAGTGAAAAAACTATTGTTACTACTTTTAGGACTCCCTAAAATTAGTAACGGTGTTGTGGTAGAATTTCATTCAGCTTGAACAAATTGAAAATATAAATTAATTATCACTAAGACAACATTTTTACATTAGTATAATTTGTTGCATTGTTACTTTACAGCACAAGCTGGAAAAAACAGCCATTTACAAGAGGATCATACACTGCTATAGGGGTGGGAGCCAGTCAGAGTGATGTTGAAAGTTTAGCTCAGCCCTTATTCAGAAATGTACATGATAAAAAGGTAAAAAAAAAACGTTATGAGTCTATGGGAGCATGGACATAGTTATAGCATTATTTCCTTCCAGTGCGCACAATTATGGCAGTGTGATTTAGTGCATGCTTACTCCCCTGAGCCATCTGATGTCCATAACTATAATCCAAGCCCTATTTCTTTTCTTCTATCAAGAGGATTGCCTGTGTAGCTAGTCTATCCTGTATCTAGTACAAAGTATCCTCTGACCTAAATGCTGATTCCGTCCCAAATTGTTTGTATATCTGTCCCAATTTGGGATACTGCAATGAAAAATGTTATTAAATATCTACCATTAAGCAATTCAGTCATAAGTATTATCTTTTATCTGCTGCTTGTAGTATTCCTATCAGATAATAAAATATATTAAAAATGTGAAATCTGCTTATTCATGATACCCATATGAAAGTAGTGACTTAAAGTTTTGTCAATAACATAGCCATCATTCAATTTGAAGTAGGAAAAACATTAATACAGTCATCATAGAATCACTAGAAAAACTTTCCTTTAACAGGATCTACAGTGGCATAAACCAGGATGACATCCTGGTTTATGATTCTGAATCTGGTGAATCACATTGTGATTTTATATTTCCTTAAGCAAATTATTTAATTACAGAGTTTACAAAACAACATTTATTACAAAATATGCGTAATAACTAATTGGAGGACCTCGTGGCTAAATAATAATAGGTGTCGCTCGTGTCGATCTTCAGGTTAAGCCGCGCTTGCCTAGGTTGGTCCGTGGATGGGTGACTACCCATTGCATACCGAGTCTTCTCCGTGCCTCGGAAAGCACGTTAAGCCGTTGGTCTCGGTTGTCATTTGCAGATCTTTGACAGAAAGAATCAGATAGGCAGTCACTCCTTGTAAACTAATAATTTTATTTTGGTGTACATTACAGTGGAAGAATTTCTTAGCTAAGAATAGATCCAAACTATGTTTATCCATTTATTTCATATTGGTATTCAGTTCATAGCCATTGTGGATGCCTCAATCAATACATTTTTGTTGTATTTTCAGCCTGTCTTGCTCTTTGCTGGAGAGCACACCCACAGCAACTTCTACTCGACCGCGCACGGTGCCTACCTATCCGGTCAGGCGGCAGCGCGGCGCTTGCTGACCTCTGATGAACCTGAAGAAAATTTCATTGAATGTCCTGCATCATCTGACCTGAGTTCGTGGATACAAGGAATACAACTTGAGGGCTAGTTTAATGTCGATGGTATGTAGACCTGCTTAATGTGCACAGGGCCTAGGTACATTACACTCTCATTGTATTTATCCATTATACACAACAGAGGCTTTGTCCAAGTTACTCATAAGAATTGTGATTTTGTTTAATGCTGCTGATGCTGTTATTAGGGAATAGTTATGCTGTTATTGTATAGTTATTGTTTTTACTATTAGAAGTAATGTCTTTTTTATTTATTTCATACATATATATTTAAAGTACCTATTGTATATTTGATTGTAACTATTTGACTATGTTAGCTCTCTTAAAAAAAAAAAACCTGGTTTAAAATTTTATACAGTATCGTAGATACAAGTTGTAATCATTGTAATGGTCAAATATAAACCAATAGGTTGAATGGAAACTTGGAATGTAAAAAAAATATGAATGAAATGATAAACAATAAAGTATAGAATTCATTTTAGGCATATAAATTCGTTTAAAAGACAATGCTAAAGTACAAATCTAGACAGGCAACATTGGCTCGATTGTGACAGAAATGGGGAGATACAGGCAAAGATAATCTAAGATGGCGCCACCATAGCTTGTCTCAATCTGACCAATGAGGTTAAGCTATTTTGGAATATGAAATGACATTACCACATTTTCAACCAATGACGATGTTGAGAACCAGCTATGCTAGCGCGCCATTAGTTCCACAGTTTCCTTCCCCATTGCTGACAGTCCATTTATTTCGATAGAATACCTGCTTCAGTCTCTTCAAACAACCACACAGATACTGTTCAATCCACCGAAAACTCTCCCTAAGTTGGTTGGTTACGAGGCTGGTTGGGGAGGGGGGGAGAGGGTGCGTGGTGAACTTGAGTTGGTTATCGGCCTTACCTAAAGATAACAAAGCATATTATTTATTTAAATGATTATTCACACCAATAATATGTAGACTGCGAAAAATGTATATTCATTATAAGATATTTAACTCTTGTATGCTTTTATATATAGTAAATCCAGTAAAAATAGTGCAATATTTGCAAATATGGCTGTTTGTAAATTAAAAAAAAAGAGGGATTTTTTTTCTGTCTAATTTAGAACCAAGAGGCTGCAATATTATGTTTCTATCCTCAGATGGTTACTTGCAATGATGCACTATGCTATTATAAAGTGGCACAACACTGTTTTTGATCAATGTTCTTGCAATTTAGCTTGCAGCCATTAATACTTATAGATTTTAATAAGGTAACTTCAACTTCTTTGAAAAATAAAATGCATTTAGAATATATTTTAAACTTATGTATTAAAAATCTGTTTGAACAAATTAATGTGAAATTAGGGTTTTAAATGCAACAGTATTAAACAGGAAATAGTAACAGACATTGAACATTGACATTGATTTTTTTATTTTTGATTGAGGGATTGAAAGGAGGCTGTGTCCCAGCAGTTAAAGAAATGAATGTGGGAGAGGTTCACAATAAGCCTGCAGATTAGATTGTAGTTGAATGACTGAAAATACCAGATTTTTTCTTGTCTACACTGTCTAGACATCGAAATCGACTAAATGGCAAGGCAAGGTAACGAAATAAGGTCTATTTTGCTGTAACTCAGCAAGTTCAAATTGTAAATGAATCAGCTTTGTGCCTAAATATTTGGTGTTTGCTTTACACACGCACGACTATAAATTATAAATATTATACATAGTGATCCATAGAAGTGTGAATATCATAGACAAGTTTAAGCTATTAATAAAGCTGGAGAAATTAAGACATCTACCAAAACATTCATTTTTAAGTTAAAGAAAATCTGCATTGTAGTTGGAAAAAAAAAAACGCATGATTAATAATATATTAAGAAAGAAGTAACTACAAATACTGGCCTACCATCTCTGTGGATCATTCTGTGGGTTACTTCTACAACTTTGGTTTTAGTCTTCCTTCAAAATTAAAAGAGCATGAAATGAACTGACCAAGAGATACTAATTTGTTATTATTATAGATAACTGCCTCGTTGGTCTAGTGAACATGAGACAGCTGTATATGAGGTCCTGGGTTCCCATGTCGTGAAGTGTTATTGGGTTTTTCCAGTGTGGCTGACTCTGGCAGAGCCACCATCAGGGATTTTAATTTTGATAACATTAATTTCGCTATTTAGTCGAAATTAGTCGCCAAATATCAAATTTGGTCGGTCACTGGTTCAAAAGATATAAGGGCTTATTGTTGGCCCTGCTGGAGAGAGCCTACCCCAGCAGAGCCACATTAATAACTCAAAAACTAGGGCACCTAGCGAAGATCTGTTTTCTCCCATATTTACTCGCTAATTAGTCGAAATTAGTCGCCAAATATCAGAACTGGTCGGTCACTGGTTCAAAAGATATAAGGGCTTATTGTTGGCCCTGCTGGAGAGAGCCTACCCCAGCAGAGTCACATTAATAACTCAAAAACTAGGGCACCTAGCGAAGTTCTGTTTTGTCCCATATTTACTCGCTAATTAGTCGAAATTAGTCGCCAAGTTACAGATTTAATCGGGTCCTAGTTCAGAAGATATAATGAGTTCAATTATTAAGGTATAGTCCAAGAGCTAGATCGAAGAGTTCACGAAAAATTGCCAAGAAAAAATATTTCTATTAATATGTGTAATATACTTCTAGTTTTATCGGTCTAAAGTCCTTAGAAATGACTGAGAGAGATAAATTCTCTATTAAATACATGTTAAATGTTTTTAATTATTAAGTTAGAGTGGCTTAAATTTCTTTGAAACCATTAAACCTTTCTCTTGGTCTATTTAGTGTCAAGATGTACAGTCGCATGCAACTGTTTTACTAATTTACAATGTTGAGCTCTAATTTACTTTATAATAATAAATGCGTTAAAATTATCGTACCTATCTTTAGTAAAATGTAATACATAAACGTTGAAAACGTATTGTAAGTATGTAGGTAAGTATCAACCCATTGCTTGAAATACATTACAAAAAAATACATACTTAAATCAAAGATGTAAATACTTACTATATGTACCTAATATGAGCATCAATTTACCTTTTTTTTTTAATACTTTGAGCGGCGCAAACACCGCCGACGCGCCGGTGCTCGCTCTGGGGGTCTAAAATGACCGCTTTAGCAGAATCGTAATATGAATCATGTTAAAAATTTAAAATTCTTAAAATCCATTTTAAGAATTTTAATTTTTTAACGTGATTCATGCTAAGATTCTGCTATGGCGGCCATTTTAGACCCGCTGTTCCCCGTTTTTGTATTTGCGGAATATATACCTAAAGATAACAACATTCGAGTTCCTAACTATTCTTTAAGTTCCACTTTAAACTGGCTCACTTTAACTTAGGTACGTCACGGGCAACTCGTTCTAAGTAGCTCGTCTGTACACGCGCATCTATTTCTTACTTACTTACCGTGTAAATGTAACGAAGCGCAGCGATCTATCTGCCAGCGACTAAATGCAAACATTTTGTTCGATACCTAAATAATTACATATATTTATTGTAGATCTTGTTTTTAGGTAATGAATACTGCTTTCCTTTGGTGGGTTGAAGTTATAGAATTCCTCCAGACGTCGTATACACCTGTCTAAAAACTACTTTAAGTATTTTGTACTTGGTTGTACCACTGTATGGGGAAATTGAATTCTTTAATATCTTTTTAATGGCACACCGACTGAATCTGTAACTTGGCGACTAATTTCGACTAATTAGCGAGTAAATATGGGAGAAAACAGACCTTCGCTAGGTGCCCTAGTTTTTGAGTTATTAATATGGCTCTGCTGGGGTAGGCTCTCTCCAGCAGGGCCACCAATAAGCCCTTATATCTTTTGAACCAGTGACCGACCAAATCTGATATTTGGCGACTAATTTCGACTAATTAGCGAGTAAATATGGGAGAAAACAGATCTTCGCTAGGTGCCCTAGTTTTTGAGTTATTAATGTGGCTCTGCTGGGGTAGGCTCTCTCCAGCAGGGCCAACAATAAGCCCTTATATCTTTTGAACCAGTGACCGACCAAATCTGATATTTGGCGACTAATTTCGACTAAATAGCGACTAAATTTTTGTGTTATCAAAATTAAAATCCCTGATGGTGGCTCTGCCAGAGTCAGCCACACGTTTTTCCATCAGGAATTTCTCAGTATCAGCCACGGAGCCTGGATCTGTGCCCGGTTGATGGCAATAGGCTCGTCCCCTATATGGGACTTAAACATGATTGACGAAATGTGGGTGTACTATTAAGTAAACCTCTGCCTAACCCTTCGGGGATTGCAGCCGTGATGTTATATATGTTAATAAAGGTGTGTTCTTGTAGGTATTATTACTTTTGGGAACTGATGATAATGCCTTAACGACATAATATGAACTGGACATGGCAAATTTAGTTAATAATTATTTGCTTTTTTAAATTGGTTTTACAGCAAAACTCTATTGACATAGTCACTACAGCCCATAACGTGGAAGCGCCAAGGTAGCCCGCGAAATTCATATTTTCTTACGTTTTGCAAGTCAGTGTCGGAGGCCATAGTCTCTAACATTTCGTCCATGTATATTCGGATCTACCCGTCTCTCTCACTCGCACTCATCTGCAGACGTGCACGAGAGAGACGGATAGATCCGAATATACGGACGAAACGTTAGAGTAGGGCCCCAGGTTGTATGTTGATATTATATATGATTCGCGGCCGTAACAAATAAATATGGCTTAAATAAAGTTGAGTTAAGGTGGATGCTCAAGCGTAGCCCGCGAAATTCAAATTTTCTTACGTTTTTTGCAATTTGCAGGCCAGTGCTAGGTTGTATGTTGATTAAAATTTTGTTTGCGACTGTAAGACGTATGTAGTTACAGAATTATATTCATCAAACTCATCAATACAACCCTCAAAGTTCATATTGGTGTCAAAATTACTTTTCCAAGGTCAAAATCATTCTTGCACCATTATGAACTTGGAGGGTTGTATTGATGATTTTGATGATTATAATTGTGTTAATACGTCTTACAGTCGCAAACAATATTTTAATCAACATACAACCTAGCACTGGCCTGCAAATTGCAAAAAACGTAAGAAAATTTGAATTTCGCGGGCTACCCTTGAGCATCCACCTTAAGGTGAATGCTTCGACCAGCCCGCGAAATTCAAATTTTCTTACGTTTTTGGCAAATTGCAAGCCAGTGCAAGGTTGTATGTTGATTAAAATATTGGACGCGATTGTAAGACGTATGTAGTTACAGAATTATAATCATCAAAACCATCAATACAACCCTCCAAGTTCATAAAGGTCGAGAAATGATTTTTTCAAGGTCAAAGTCATTGCTAGACCTTTATGAACTAAAAACAGAATAAAATTAATATTTAAGGGGGGCTCCCATACAACAAACGTGATTTTTTTGCCCTTTTTTTGATAATAATGGTACGGAACCCTTCGTGCGCGAGTCCGACTCGCACTTGGCCGGTTTTTAAACTTTGGGTTGGGTAGATACCTACCAAAATGAGCCGCACTTTAATGGAGCGAGTAATATTCACCCATTCAGATCGAAGTGTCATCAACACTGGCTTGGCCATCATCAGGGATTTTAATTTTGATAACACAAATAATTTGTCGCCAAATATCAGAATTTGTCGGTCATTGGTTCAAAAGATCTTATATCTTTTGAACAAATTTCAAGTTTTTCAAGTTACAGATTCAGTCGGTGTATAATTTAAAAGATATTCAATTAAAGAATTCACAAGTGGTACAAGCAAGTACCTACAACAACAAGCAAGTAGTACTTCTTGTACCACTATTACTTATTTATAAAATTGAATTTTCTAATATCTTTTTAACTACAGATCGACTGAATCTGCAACTTGGCGACGCATTGCGAGTAATTAGCGATTAAATTTGGAACAAAACAGATCTTCGCTAGGTGCCCTAGTTTTTGAGATATAAATGTGGCCAAGCTGGGGAGACTCTCCAGATCGGCCACATATAAACCCTTTTAATTATCTTTTGAACCAGTGACCGACCACTTCTGATATTTGGTAACAAATTTCGACGATTTTTTTGTGATAGGTATCTAACTTAAAATCCCTGATGGTGGCCTAGCCAGTGCCTACTGATACCAGATCGAATAGTTTCGCATAAATCTTTTAGAGTTAATGCCCAAATTATGCTAAAATAAGTAGGTAGGGACCTACCGTATGAATTAGAACCTTATCAAACTATCTACATAGCAATCTGTTGCACAAAAATGTACATAGGTACCTACTTATTAAATACGACAAAGATTTATAAAATTATAGTGATTTAAATGGACCATTTATATTACTACATTATTGTACTACTTCCAATGATATTCCACTTTAAAGATTAGATAATGTTGTGAGCGCGCAATCGTGAAGACTCGAAAACGGGCCAACTGGCCTGTTTTGCCTTTATTCTGCGTCACTGCGTGTAGGTATGTGAGCTGGCTCTGCCCCGCGGCACACTATTTTCGGTGGTTTTGTAGGTGTTTAGCATATCTGTTTGTTAGAATATCATTGATTATTTTACAATAAATAAAATTGTGATCTAAATACCAATGAAAAAACAACTTTATTATGTAGGTAGGTACTGTGAGGCATAATTAACAGTCTTTAACAGATGGCAGTGGCTGTGTGGCACAAGGATAAAAATCGCCACGAACAGCGTAAACTTACACCTTATTTTATTATAAATAGATTAAACACAGAAATGTTTGTAATACTTACCTACTGCCCAAAATGTTATCGATCATTTAAACGGTTTGGAAAATAGAGGAATACCTACATAATTATTTTACGTTTTGTGGTACCTAGTTATTTTTTGGACCAAGTTTTTTGTATGGAGCTATGTCTAAGCAAGCTAAATTGGCACATTTTTAACCATAGTATTTGCAATTGATTTTATCTAATGCATTTCCAGATTCTAGACTTATTAAAATATAATTAGGTTATATTCGATTTTTCTAGTCAATGCAATGTTTTTTTGTATCGCTTTAATAAATCATGAAATACATGTACACGTTTTATTGACCCTTACTGATAGGCAAAATCATTGAGGTTTATTTATACAATGCAAAAGATTTTATAATGTAAATAACTTTTATTAAATTAGTAATAAAATAAACAATTGAAGCAAGATTATTAGCATTTTTATAAAAATAACAAAAAATAATAACATTTAATACGTTTAAATATTATCTATGGTATAACTATTCATACACGAAATCTCCTAGGCGGTCATTGTACTCATCATTATGAACAACACAACTTTTAATAAGGGGCCAAACCCTGAATCGCGAAAATAAATCACCTGGGGGTCTAAAATGGCCGCTTTAGCAGCATCTTAATATGAATCACGTTAAAAAATTAAAATTATTATAATGGACTTTAAGCTCATGAACATAAAGTCCATTTTAAGAATATAATTTTTTCGCGATTCAGGGTTTGGCCCCTAGTTGTGTTGTTCATAATGATGAGTACAATGACCCCTTTATGAGATTTCGTGTATGAATAGATAGACCTAGAGCTGGCTACATAATAATGTATAACCGTAAAATAAAGGTAATAGAGCCCTCTAAATATTATTATGAATAACATCTTTGTTAAAATCACATTGGATAATAGTTCTATTTGGTCACTGGTAAGAAAATATAATTATTTACATGAGCTACATGATACAATTCGTATTACATGATATATTTTTTTTACATTTTAATTAGTTGCATATTTTTACCTACTCACAAAGTCACAACTCTTTCTGAGTAGGGTCATGTTATTAAAAGCAATTTTTCATGAACATTAAATAATTACAAATTATTTGACACATCTTTGTCAAATTCATTTATGCATTTCCAATAAACCTTGGCCAAACAGACCTTTTACCCAACTACAGGTACTGTGAAAGAAAATTATATTACTAATAATAACTTTTTATACTTCCAGTAATATAGGTACCACCAAATGGGGTGATGAATAGGACCACAGGGGGGCATCGGGACGAAAGTTTGAATGGGATTACAAAGTTGAATACAAATAATTTATAATTAAAAAGGTATTGGAATTATTATTGGGTCCTTTTAGACTACCATTAACATTTTAGTGTGAAAATACCTTATAAAGTTTGCCTTGATTCACCCCTGTGGTCCTATTCACCCCGTTTGACTGTATTTAAAATAATACATAATACTATGTAAATAAAACCATGGAATGCCACCGTTGTTAAGACTATAACTAGAAAAATACTGAATTGTTAGTAGCTTTATTCTACCTCATAATTGCTTACCACTCCGAGGAGCATGGAGTTTGATCACAAGTAGATCATTAAACAAGAAGTTCTATCTACATATTTGTAGTTAGATAATTTCCACATTAGTCATCCTCATTTACAGTTAACAAATTATTGTCTATATTTCTTTATTTTATTTGGCTCTTCAACAATGAGTATGTACACTATGAGTATATGCACACACTACATAGTATGTGCTCTTCTGTATGTATGTAAAGTGAATGAACTATATTATGTGCATAAATAGCTAACTAAACAATGAAAAAAAATACAATAAAATGAAAACAACAGCAGTATCCACATTGTATATTGTCAAAGTCAAAGTGATAAAGCAATTATGAGGTTGACTAATCCATAGTCACCAATTACAAATTAATTACTTAAAATTCCTTATCTGATTATAGTTTTGTGGTTAAAAATAATGTTATGTCTGAAAGTTGTTCATTTAAACTAAATGATTGTTTAAAATTCCTTTTTAACTCAATTTAATTGGGTTTGCTTTCCTTGCCCAATTCAATTTTGTGTTAATTGTTGTTATGATTTTAAAATACAAATATTTTTTTAGACCAGAGCTTAGTTCTGGTTTCTGGTGTAGCTAAAATACAAATACACTGATGTCAGTAACAGATCTAGCAACCTTGAAGATTTAACTTAGGTAAATAATAACTAAAAACCTACATTATTGGACGGATAAATCTCTAAATATTTAATAACAGTTGATACAATAGTGAGTATTCTTCAAATAAAATATGTCATGATTTGTTCAGTTTACAGAATTGGCACTTCACCAGTTCTCATGATAGATAATCCATTACGATGGTAGTGTATCTGTAAAGAGTCCGTCAAATTAACGAACAACATGAAGTTCTAATAAAGAATTTTTTGTAGTAATCATTGAGTACAAGCTATTGTCATGTTCATGAGACACCTCTTGCCAGATACACTTGCCAATAAGAGGTACCTCTTCTAGAGCAGCTCTAAAAGCTACAAGTAGAGTAAGGCAGCAGCCATCAGCAACAGGGTCATGTTCTAAGTTTAACAAACCCAATGGTCGATGTTGACCCACATCAGCTCCAAACATTTCCACCATAAACCTTCTCAATGTTGAATGAAGGCTTTTCCCAGGATTTATCTCACAAGTTGGAAAATGAATTGCAGTTTTCTCACTTAACAGCACATGCATCTTGTTTGTACTCCTCTTTTTTATAACTACAACCAATCTCAGTAAATCTTTGACATGATGAATGGGAGCTGGTAAGATTGGTTTGTGCCATTCAGTATGAGGTCTCTCATTGTATAACTGGGCTTTCTCAATGAGATGCAGAATGTCATTAGATCTTAATGAGATTTCTTGAAGATTGGAGATCCACTTTGCTTGCAGTGACTCTTTGTCAGCTCTAGCAGGTGTTTTTAATTCACCACCTCTAACTTCACCGGTTAAAACAAATCTGTACCACATTCCACCAGCAGTCTCTACAACTAATAGAGTGGTAGGATTACATATAAGTCCTGTTTCCTCAAGGACCTCTCTGGCTGCTGCCTGCACTATAGTCTCACCCTTTTCCATGCGTCCTGCTGGCAGATACCACTTGCCTGCGCAACTCTCTTTTGCCTCTTGCATCATCAATACTTCGTTTGATTCATTTATGATCACACAAGCAACTACGTAAGTGACGTTGCTACCCAGTACCGGTTTGAAATTAGATGGAGTGGTAGGTGTAATACCCTGAGACTCGGCAACGGAATTTTGATCAGCAATAGTAAAATCACAAATAGTATTATCATCGCCATCTAAGCCTAGGCCATCAAGTAATTTAGTAATATTCGATTCAACTTGGCGCGACATATTTACTTAATTCTTTTTTGTTGTCACTCAACACTCGGTTGTTTCTTTAGATAAGATGACAAGAAACTTCTAACAATGGTTCTATTAAAGTTGGAAGCAAACTTGAATCTCCTTGAAACTACGCTATTTAAATTTTATGAAATTTATCAATGAGCGTGATTTGTATAGTAATTTTTCTTTAGTAGGTACCTACCTACCGCTAGACAGTAGACAGATGAGACAGAGTTATACATACTTTTTTTTAAAATTCTGCTATTGGATTTGGCATTTCCTTTACCGGATTTAGATACTGGGTCATTTAGCTCGTTTATGCCAAATATCCGTAATCAAACTCAAAGCATTTTACCGTTATAGGTATGTCCGTTTCTTTGTTTTTTTTTTTTTTTTTTTTCCTTTTATGGCAATTTGCCGAAGACTACGGCAATTTCTGCCAGTGTCGCGTAGTGGCTATACATGGGTATTATAATTAATTAATTAATATTTACAGAGAGAATATGAACTTAAACTTTTTGTGGCAATCCTTTTAGCCCTGAAACAAACATAAAACATAGGAGTTAGTAATAGTTAGTAGCTTAAAATATATATAGTCGTATCTATACACTATATTTAATAACTTTTAGATGTCTGAATATTATAGTTTAATATTGTTATTGGAAATAAATTTAATAAAAGCACGTATAATTTGGGGATTAGGGAAAAATGAGAGGAGGTGACGGACATTAATGGGTTTTTGGATGTTCAATTTTGTAATAACTTTATCAAAAGAGGAAACATTATTCAAAGGGCAATTTAAAAATATATGATCTAACGTACCATCATCTAGACCACACTCACACAAAGAACTGTCGCGGACCCTAATTTTATGGAGAAAAACTGGGGTACAGCAGTGACCAATACGGATTCTGCATATAACGGATGTGACGGTTTTGGATGTTTCTTTGTATTTATAAAACCAAGGCTTGGGGGAAATGGCTGGTTGAATAGATGCAAACAAGCTAGCTTTTGACTTGAAGGATTGAGACCAGTGGTCTTGCCATGATTTAAAAAGATCTACTTTGGCCTTGTGAATCAAGTCATAGACCTGAACAGCATAATGTTTTTTATCTGCCAAATTGCTGCTGACCGCATTCTTAGCTGCAATATCTACCAGCTCATTGCCCCTAATATTCATATGACTAGGAATCCATACCAATATTATCTCAATGTTTTTTTTAAAACAAGAATGTAGGACAGTTTTGATTTCAACTATAATTGGGCTGCGTAGGTTATCTTTAAATGAATTTTTAACTATTGCCTCCAGAGCACTCCTAGAATCAGAAAAGATGACCGCTTTTGAAATACCTGAATGAGAGGAAATAAATAAACACGCCTCCAAAATTCCAATGCACTCCCCGGTAAAAACCGAAGACTCGGGAGGGCACTGGAACTGAAGGAATATCTGGGAGTTGGAATTATATACAGCAATGCCTGTTTTACCGTCGGGGGTCAATTTAGAAGCGTCCGTATAAAATTTGTAGTGATCAGGCCAGTTGTTATTAACAGTCGAAAGAAAATGGTCATTAGCATTGGTGGTATCCTTATTTATTCCAATGTATGTGATCTTTGGAACAAAATTTAGAATTTCATATGGACATGTGTAGAGTGGGAATTTATTACACTGGGGAATGGGACAATTATCTTCCATATTCCGGATATTCCTAAATGAATTAAGGATCAAAGGGGGGTCTTTATGTTTCCAATAATCGCTTTGTCTACATAGATTATCTAGTGTGGAAAGCTTAGAAAGAACTATGTGATCACTAAGAAGATGTGCCTTGTACAAATATTTATCGGCTAGGTATTGTCTACGGAGAAGAAGGGGAGGGTCGCCACTCTCAACTTGCAGTGCGTTGGTAGGAGTTGATCTCATACACCCTAGTACAATGCGGAGGGATTTCGACTGAATGGTTTCCAGCTTGGCCAATGCAACCTTACCACAGGGTTCCAGGAGGAAAGCCCCATAGTCAAGTAAACTTCTTATCGTAGCATTGTATATGAGTTTGAGAGTAAAGGGATGAGCACCCCACCAAACACCCGCTAGAGCACGTAGCATATTAAGGTTCTTCTCACATTTATTGATTATATAATTGAGATGAAAGACACCAGATAATTTACAGTCCAAAATTACCCCAAGGAATTTCACATTATCCTCGACATTGATCAGGGATCCTTCAATTTCAAGGTGGACATTTGGCGTTAAACGTTTACGTGAGAAAACTACAACGGAGCTTTTAGGAGCTGACAAGGTAAGTCCATGAGAGATTAACCACTGGTTTAGGGAGTTCAGGGATATTTGCATGGATTCCGTAGCAATTTCCACAGACGAGGTAGGAATATATAAGCATAGGTCATCTGCGTATTGTAAAATCTGGCAGTCGTTATTAAGGGACTTGTGAAGATCAGAGGTGTAAATACTGTATAAAAGAGGACTTAGTACTGAACCCTGGAGTAACCCACGCCAAACAGTTCTGGGGTCATATGATTCACCTGGAATATGGAGTTTAATGCTGCGTCCAGCAAGCAAGTTACAGATACAGTTGAGTATCTTTACCGGAATACTCAGCTGGCGTAATTTACTTCTGAGTACGGAAAGAAGGACACTGTCGTACGCTGCTGAAATGTCAAGAAAGACCGCTAGAACTGAATCACTTTTGCTGAAGGCAATCCGGACATCGGTCATAAATATACCAATGCTATCCGTTGTGCTAGCACCCTTTCGGAAACCAAATTGAGTTTTTGCTAGAAGGCCTCGGCTTTCAACAAACCACTCCAACCTGTTTTTTAGAAGGTGTTCCAGGATTTTACCTATAACAGGAGATAGAGCAATGGGTCGAAAGTTTTCAGGGCAATCAGGAGTTTTCCCTGGTTTTAGGATGGGAATTATTAGTTGCGTTTTCCAGGCGTCAGGGATATGGGAGAGAATAAAACATGCGTTGATTATAGTTAAAAGGTATTGGCGACTGCGGGACCCCAATTTTTTAAAAAACGAATATGGATGGCCATCTATGCCTGGGGCGGAATCGTGAACGTGTTTGAGGACTGCATCCAGTTCGCTTAGCGAGAAGGGAGAATCTAAGGGGTCATTGGAAATTTCGCCCCCCCCAGAAAGAGAGGGGCATTCTCCCAAAAAGGGAGCGGAAGGGGGAGCAAGTTTCATCAGGAAAGGTTCTGCAATGTCGCCAGGCATAGATGAGGAGTTTCGGACGGAGCAGCCACGTTTAAAACGTTTGAAATTTTGCCAAACAAGAGAGGAAGGGGTTGAAGGGGAAAGTGAAGTGCAGAATTTCTTCCATCCTTCATATTTTTTTTTTTTTAATAGACGCCTGGATCTCGCACCAATCCGGTTGTACTCAATCAGGTTTTCAGCAGTCATATTTTCAGCATAATTAAGTTCGGCTTCATTTCTGGATTTAACCATGCTGGTACATTCCCGATCCCACCAGGGAGGGGATGATATTTTTCCGGAGGCTGAATTTTTAAGCGGTATGCTGTCGTCTGCGGCAGAAGAAATTGCACCGGAAAATTTGAATATACAGTCCTCTAAGTTGGCTGGGGAAACCTGAGGCAAAGTGGAAATTATATCCTCAAGAGTTTGAGTGTACAATTCCCAATCCGCGCCAGTAAGCCTATATTTTAAAAGAGGAGGGTTGTCCCTATGAGGTAAGGACCTATTGACCAGAGTAGTGCATATTGGGTAGTGGTCACTACCATACGTGAGGTTAAGTCGCTTCCACTCCAACTGGGCGGACAAACTAGCTGAACACAGGGTAAGGTCTACACAGCTTCTACTCTGGCCAGGTCTAGGCAGGCGAGTGACGGAACCATCGTTGACAACACATAAACCCAAGTCTTCCAACAGATCAACCAACTCAAAACCAGGGGGATCAGAATGGTCAGAGCCCCACAGGGAATGATGACAATTAAAATCTCCCAAAATTATAACAGGATTCAGTGAGGAACATATGTTATGAATGTATTGAAAGCAGGAGGGATTGGGGGAGGGAATATAGACAGATATAAAATTAATGCCAAGGATATTAACACCTACAGCATTAATCTCATCTCCGTGGGGAGGAAGGGATAGAGGGGAGGAAGGAAGAAGATTGGTCACCAGCATAGCAGCCCCGCCATAACCGTCAGAGCGGTCATCCCGGAGAGTGCTATAGCCAGGGAAATTAAATTGGAGTCGTGGAGTTAACCACGATTCTGAGATTGCAAAAATTGCAGGTTTATACAAATTAA
Source organism: Xestia xanthographa (assembly GCA_905147715.2). Lineage (NCBI taxonomy): Eukaryota > Metazoa > Arthropoda > Insecta > Lepidoptera > Noctuidae > Xestia > Xestia xanthographa. The sequence goes on along the minus strand of LR990659.1, from coordinate 14,209,668 downwards.
TAAGGTGGCAGATTTCATGTTTTTTGGGTAGTGCACTTCTGGTGTTCCACTGCATGAGATGGAATGTTACGGTTTTTAATTTTATTGACTATGTTGTCGGCTACGTGGTCTGGTAATGAGTAATTTGAAAGTAAGGTGGAAAGCAGAGTAATAATAGTGTTGATAGTCTCTTCATTCTCATTATGAGTCGGAGGGTGGACCATCAGAGCACAACCATTAGGAGAGGGGGGGAAAGAATAACTGTTAATAATATCCTGATGGGCCCTACGGTCATAACCAGGATGGGGGGGTGTGTGGGGCTTTGGACGGGTAATCACAAATTTTTTGCTGGAGGAAGAAGTAGGGGGTTGGGAATGGGAGGTATAATTAGGAATTGGGAGACGGGGGGGACGGGGATCATGGTTAAGAGTCTGGTGGATAGTCAGTGCAGGAGGGGCTGATGCCGTAATGTCTGCAAAAGATCGGTAGGAGGGGGCGTGACGTTTGGCTGCTTCAGAATAAGATACATTATCCTTAGCCATGGTGGACTTGATGTTCCGCTGACGCAGGTATTCTGGGCATTGACGACTGTTCGCAGAGTGGGCACCCGTACAATAAAAGCACTTAGGCTCTTCAATGGAACACCCGTCCCCAAAGTGGTCACCACCACAGCGGTAACACCGTGGCTTTGACCGGCATTGAGTCCTGGTGTGTCCGAATTTGCAGCATCCGAAACACTGGACAGTGGGAAAATTATAAATCTCCACTGGAAGGGAATTAAAACAGCAAAAAACTCGATCCGGGAGGCTCTGACCATCAAATGTGATTACTACGCTCGATGTGGCAATCCATTCCGTTTTCCCATCATTGTTAACTCTGCGGTTCAATCTCCTCACTTTCAACACCTTGCCAAGTGGGGACTTCAGGGCATCCAAGACTTCAATGTCAGTCCAATCAGTAGGGACGCCCCTCACAACACCCATCCTGGTGATGTTGAATGTGGGTATTGTTAAAGTGAAGCCTTTTTGTTTTATTGACTCATTGTCGATAAATGCATTGGCATCTTCCGGGCCCTTGAACTCTACTGATACCCTGTTTCTTCCTATTCTCTTTATACCCCCATCTACAATATTCACAACATTCAGTTTCTGTAATAATTGACCGAATTTTATGGGGTGGAGGGTAGTGCCAGAGGCTGGATCGGATTCGAAAAGAGATGCGTAGACTAAAAATGGATGTCTATCTAAATGTGAGTACTTGGTGCGTGAGATCAATGACGGAGCCGTGACCCGGTCGCGTTTAGTCGCTGAAGCATTTTCGTCCGTGACATTCGTAGAGTCACTGTGGAGATGATTTTCAATGCGTTTCCTTTTTTGAGAAGCTACTTCAACTTCCATTGTCTCAAATTGAGACAGTGGAGCCGTCAGAACAGGCGCATGTGAAAACAAATCTTGGGATTGTAGCTGAGCGGGGTGGGGGGGGTCCGGCGGGCGGCCAGGAGACCGCTCGTCATCCGCCATTGTCAGTCAGCATAGGGCAGTAGAATATTAAATAGAATAAAAACTTACCAAATGTAAGATCACGTACACAAACAAAAACAAACACAGGACGAGCACAAACACGTAAAATACACCCAAAAACCACCAAAAAAAGCAGAGAAAGAGCCAAAAATCAGTGAGAGCACCAAAACAACATGTACTCGCCACAAACGCCTTTTGACACTCCCGTTTCTTTGTTCCCACCCCACTGTTCTCAGCAGGGCTATGACATATCTATGTTTGTTGACAGCTCGAAATTATTGTAACTGGGCCACAGTTTTACAATCATACAGTTGGGAAACGCCTTTGATGTTGAACGATGCCGCCACGCGTGTAGGTACTTAGGCTCTTAGTCGCAAGCGTGTAAGGGTTGTCCAAGAATAATAATAAAAGAAATGTGATTTTGTAATCATTTATTTACATTATTAATTCAAAGACATACATAAATACCTACTATTTTAAATACTATTTACAACTAAATATTTACATAACAAAAAAAGACGTGGATTGGACCCAAGTTTATGGTACCTATATTACTTTAATATAGTTGTACTTTATGGTTTTTTATATTTTTACTATACCTACGGTATGGTACTCATTATTATCTCCTAAACGCGTGGACCGATTTACATGATTCACACGGATAAAATGGTTTTAGACCTAGACCTTTCATTTGGTACCAAAATCGTCAAAATATCTCAACAAACAAAAAATAACATTTTCAAATTGCTCTCGTAATTATCTAACATGTACCTACCTATGAAACGCGTAACAATTCTTTTGATATACCTACGTTCACGACTCCGCTACTGAATGTCGAAGTTTGAAATGTCGACGTATGTTAGTTCTAAAGTACAGGATCTCGATGTACGCCAGTTCGAAAGTTCACTGGAGCGAAGTATGCAAGGCCGACGTATCGTTAGTTAGAAAGCATACGAGTGCGATGTACGCCAGTTCGAAATTACCCTGTTACGAAGTATAAAATGCCTCCGTACTGTTACTGGTACTCCTACAACATTATAATTAGCAAATTTGTGAAAAGTAAGTAAATGTGTAAAAAGAATGGAGATGATCATTATGTACACAAATTTAACAATATATTTCATCTTCATGAACCAGATTCGAATACTGCTGAAGATCAATTATAATGTTGTAGGAGTACCAGTAACAGTACGGAGGCATTTTATACTTCGTAACAGGGTAATTTCGAACTGGCGTACATCGCACTCGTATGCTTTCTAACTAACGATACGTCGGCCTTGCATACTTCGCTCCAGTGAACTTTCGAACTGGCGTACATCGAGATCCTGTACTTTAGAACTAACATACGTCGACATTTCAAACTTCGACATTCAGTAGCGGAGTCCTACGTTCACAATTAGCGCAGTAGAGTTGGCCGGCGGCAGAGCTATAGGTGTAGGCATAGGAGGGCTAAGGCATAAGGTTCTGTCTTTACGTACCTACTTGGCGTTTTAGTACTAGATATACGACGGGTAGGTATTACTCATTTAAACGAAAATAGTAATAGTAGGTACTAGATGGTTATTTGGTTAGGTAGCTAATTCAAATTTATAGGAAGATAAACTTACCTCTCGTCACAGGGAAATCTATGAAATTTTATATTTTTATCCTTATTGGTGCTCGTCGAGGCACACCCGTATACGCAACAAGTGTACACCATTATATTCAAGATATATAACGATTATTAATAGTAATAAGAGTCCTATTACATTTTTTACGAAAATTCATGATTTTTGACGCAGTAATTCTCAGCAGCAGTAAGATATTTTAATTATTTGCTTAAGAATAACGATAGTGCCATTCTCTTTCTTGTATGTTGGAGTTACACATTTTCATTTTTCTTTTCGTGTAATTTACTATAAATATTTTACGAACTCAGTTTGCAAGAAAAACCGTCGACGATGGAACTTTAACGCTCAAATTCACATAGTTACATTCAATTCTTATAAAAGCTAAAATTACTAAAAGATAAGTTGAATGTTTTACTTGTTTATTGGAGTTTTAGAATTTCTTTAAATTCCTTGAGTTTTCACGGAAAAAATCGTAAAGAAATAGTCATTTAAGCCATAAATGTCTTAATTCAGCGTCCATTAAATTCCAAATAAACTCAATTTTATCAAACAAATTAAGATATAAAACTTCGATCTACAATGAATAAGTTTCATTAGTTTTCGTTTGTCAATATAATAAGACAAAAATACAATAAATAAAATTAAAGTACCTACTATAATTCTCAATTCAGCTCGCTCCTCAGTGTCATGACTTATTTTACTCTATGGTGTCATGTCAGTCTCGTCTCTAATATTCGTCAATATCAATCGAAAATCGTCCAAATATCGCTATTATTATCGACTCGTGTACGCCGACCGAAATAATTTGATCCAGGAAGTAAAAATCAAAAATTTGCCTAAAAAATGTAATAGGACTCTTAACAACAATTTACACAGACGCGTCAGCCCTAAACGTCCAAGTCTATGAACTGCGCGAGATCGTAGACCGCGTACCGCGTCGCCCAACCCCCCGCAAGATCCCCGCCGTTGCTCCACGGAAGTACATTCGTTGCGCAACTGTATGGATTGTAAAACCATAGATAATACACTATATAATACATGTAAAACTGTGAACTGGGCTCAGTGTCCATCAAATAACTGTCAAAAGATTAGTTTCGTATTATGTATGACCAGTCGCGATCGGTGCCCATCGTGGCTGATAGTCACCGTAACTCATTTTCACAGACGCTTTCATATCAATTCTTCTAATAATGAGATTATGTTGGACATCAAATTGATGACAACTGAGTTTGAAGTGGCTTTCGTGAAAGACGTTACACGTTGTACCCGGGCCATTAGTCACCGTAAAGTTATATCCACTCTGTGCTCTGTGTAATACAACAATATTTTGACATTCTCGGTCATAGATAATACACTATATAATACAAGATTCTCGGTTGTCATCTAAGTTCGGTGTACAAGTGTACAACCGAAGCTTGCTAAGTCACTGGAGATCAAAAAGATACGTAAAGGTGCGTACAGACTATGTAACATATTATTTAACTTGTATTTTTTAATACGTTCACATTGACATGTATAACATTCAGTGTCCGCATTATCTGAAACATGTTATCAATGATAAGTTATCTAATATAGTCTGCACGCACCTTTATAGCCCTACTGGGCCGGGGTGAACGCAGACTTTGCCGCACCGCACGCACTGCATTCGAATTCTTCGTACCTATGAAGTTCTATGCGCGCCGCAGTCACCGCAGTACCTGAAGCGGCCGAACTCCCCAAGCCGCAGCTGATGACGTCATCAACGCCGGCCCGCCCGCATCGGACGCTGCGGAGTGAAAGAGAGTATTAATGTTCTGGGTACTGTCGTACGAAAGCCCAATCGCAACAATACTGCCCTTTCTGCCTGAGGATTTCAACCATTTGTTCGAGCGCCTGGTCAATATAATTTAATAAGGAATATGCATGTAATTTTTTCTTCAACCAACCCAACAACAACAACAACAGCCCATAACGTCCACTGCTGGACACAAGCCTCTCCCATGATGGGAGGAATTTGTCGTAATCTCCACGCTTGGCAGGTGGATTGGAGATCGCAGTGATGAAAGACTAACAGAAAACGCTGCTGCCCATTCTCTGGTCTACGGAGGCGCAAGGTGTTCTGCCTCAGACATTAGTCGCCTTATACGACACCCGTGAGTGTAATGGGTTGGTTTTATTCTACTCTGCCGGATACCACACGGCTAACCAACCCGTGAAATTAAAATTTTCTTAATATTTATTATAATATTTTATTTCGTGGGCATAAGGGAATGCTCCAACCAGCCGCCAAAATTCAAAATTTCTTACGTTTTTTACAATTTTCAGGCCAATGCTCAAAGTTCAAAAAGGTGGAAAAATTACTTTTCCAAGGTCAAAATAATTCTTGCACCTTTATGAACTTGGAGGGTTGTATTGATGATTTTGATGAATGTAATTCTGTAACTACATACGATTTACAACCGCGAATAATATTTTAATCAACATACAACCTAGCACTGGCCTGCAAATTGCAAAAAACGTAAGAAAATTTGAATTTCGCGGGCTACCCTGAAGCATTCACCTTAAAAATATAAAAATTAAGTTAGAAATCTTAATGCTAAATGTTCATGTTCCTTATAATTATGATAAATATTGATTCAAAATTATAATTACATTCCGTTTTTAAATTATTTACGTTGTTTTTTGTTGTAATTTTATTACAGGTCGCGGCACGAAAGTCTAGCGGTGACCGTTATTGCGCAGAAGTAAAAAATAAGAATGTCTTGGGGCATGCGTTGCGCCGCGCCGATTGGCTCTCCAGTCGTAAAACATGCGCAGATATCCCCTCCACGTTTCGTTCAGCGCTAGACTTACATGCCGCGACCCTGTACGTACTATTTATTCCTTAAAATGTTGGCAAAATACGATCTTTTCTAGTCCATGGTATGATTATCTAAAAAATAAAGTTGGCAACACTGCTACCACTGTACGTACTGTCAAATGAGATATTTGACACTTGACAGGTACTGTCGCGATTTTACGTGACCGAGCGATCGAACGAATCCCGCAGCCTGCCCTTCACGTTTTAAATCTGCTGTAAATTATTATAACATCCCTATATCACCATGTCGGTCACAAAGGGAAATATGCTGGTGATTTTTAATAAACTTTATTATTTAAATTATTTTTGTGTATGATTACGAAGATGTAAGTTACGTAATATTTTTTAGGTTCGTTCCTTGAGCACGGCTGCCGCTGGCCAGCTTATTAAACCTCCCATCCAAATTTTTGGCCTGGAAGGCAGATACGCGGCAGCTTTATATTCTGCTGCCACCAAGAGTAAGAGCCTAGATGCAGTTGAGAAAGAGCTAACTTCGTTCCAACAGTCAATCAAGAGTGATGCTAAGCTGAAGGAATTCATCATTAACCCAACTCTTAAGAGGACTCTGAAAGTGGACGCTCTGAAGCATGTTGCTACCCAAGTAAGTTCAAAATATAATTCATTAAGATGATACATATTGATTTTGTCAATGAAATGGTATGGATAATGAAAATAGTGTAATTACCGTCCTGGTTGACCCAATGTTAAGCAAGAACATTTAAGTGTTAACAATTTTTTATTTGTGGGAAACAATACAAATATACAATTTTAATAAAAATTAAACCAAATCATAATCATGGCTTGGAGGTTTTAGTTAGTTTATGCGTTTTATCAGTACAGTAAAATATGCACTTAAAATGTCTTGATTTTTCCGGTTTCTTAGTTCCAAGTTCAAAATGAAAACACACTATTAATATTGTCAACTGTAATAGGCATTCAAGGCTAGTAATTTCCTCAATTAATATCTTGATTAAATACAGGTCATACTCAGCAGACGTGATTGACCAATGAAGAAGTCACTGGTAGATGGTAACTTTGCCTGCAAAAGCAGTAACTTGAAATGTGAACTATCTATGAATATAATTATGTATGTCGAATAATTTCTTAGTTGATTTTGATTTGTGTACTTATTTTGTTTAATATTGACAATAAAATTTATCTAGACATAAGTAGTTCAGTATTGTTGTAAACCAGAACTTTTTTCAGTTGAATAGCAAACGTATTGTGTTGATTGTTATGTTGTGTTATTCCGTTTGATTATGTAATATTTAATATTTTCAGACTAAACTGTCCGCCACAACCAGCAACTTGTTGGGACTTTTGGCTGAAAATGGTCGCCTGAGCAAGTTGGAGAATGTTATCAATGCATTTAAAATCATGATGGCCGTCCACCGTGGCGAGGTTGCTTGTGAGGTTGTCACTGCCAAGCCTCTGGACCAGGCTCAGAGACAGAACTTGGAAGCTGCCCTTAAGGTAATTTTATTCAGTTGATACAATCCTCCTGCAGTTTACTCTTATTTATTAGGGGTCCGTGCAGCATTTCTTCTTCCATACATCTCTGTTAACCGTCAGCTCTGTTGTCAGCTTCTTCCTAGCCATATCATCTTGCATAGTTACAAAGGTAATACTTTAATGGCAGAGTAATATTCAGTGAACTAGAAAGTAAACCAAATAGAAAGTTAGCAGGTGATTAGTTAAATCCACACTGTTGTTATTTTCAATCATACCAAAATTCTAACAAATATCCAAAAAACATTAGTACTAGAAATTCATTTTTTTTTTTGTTTATTATTCAAAAACATTGTTACAAACCATTTTGAAAAACAAAATATACCAAGACAAACATGTACTGAGTGCACCTCAGTGCCACAACATTATTGATCAATACCTACGTAGTACAGTATAAGTACAGTAGGTATTCTCTATTTAAAGAAAGTGTCTTTTCTTAATAAATCCTTTCCTAGATACACTAGTTTGTAAATAAATTGTTATTTATTTTTTAATTTCAGAAATTCCTGAAAGGCAACGAAACTCTCCAGCTCACAGCCAAAGTTGATCCATCTCTGATGGGTGGTATGGTTGTATCTATTGGTGACAAGTATGTGGATATGAGTGTTGCCACCAAAGTGAAGAAGTACACCGAGCTCATCAGTACCACTGTTTAAATCATGCAATATTTCATTTTTAAATGTTTAGCAAAGGATAACAATAATATTTAAATCAGTTTAATCATTAGAAACCTTTGTTTTATTTATTTATACTCTTAATGTGATGAATGCCTCATGATACCTGTGTGTAGATACAATGCTATTGCTAGTGAAGGGTTTAGTAGTGTATGGAAACAGGTAGTCTTGGAAAAGCTTTTCAAAAGACAAACAAATCAAAGTGCCTTGCGTGCCTCTGACCTGACAAGCTGCCACTCTACGGCACCATGAGTTCTGTCGGTTGGTCAAAAATATAAATGCATATTTTTGACTAAAATGTAATATGTAAACCAATTTATTTGTGGAAATAAGTTATAGAACCTGGTTAAAATTCAATGTGATTAATGTGAAACCTAACTACTCTTACCTACTTCATAAGATAATTTTGTTGTTTTGTTACAAAAATAAAACAGGCAGATAATTGGAACAAAAAATTTAATAGTGCTTCTTGCACTGCCAATTAATAAAACACTTACTTATAACAAAAAATAATACTCTCACAGTAATCATAACACTATGTTATATTTCTCTAGAATTAACAAGAATATTTTTATCTGAGATCATTTTTACGAGATCTATAAATTGAACATGTCATTATTTATTTAGGTAGGTAAATTGGTAATAATAATTATTATTATGAGCAAAAATTTATCCTTCCGTTGGAGCTGCTTCGCCTTTGAGCAACGCATTCTCCGCCTCCAATTCTGCTATGCGAGCTCTTGCAGCCTCCAGTTCATCATCTCCACCATCAGTGCCTAAATGTTTTCGAACATATTCTAAGGCATCTTCGGGCTTATCTGGTTCTTCATATAAGCTCACAAGAACCTTTGTTAAAGCGTCCATAACGCCTGCCCGTTCAAGGTATCTCCGAAACTCTTCTCTTTTGGAATCGATGGGCTGTAAAAATTAATACATACAATATTGAAATGCTTCTTGCAGGTTATTCCATCTCAGAGTGGAAAATAAACATCATCTTCTAAGATGATTATAGGTACTGAAAACATTTTTTTACAAACGAACGGGTTTGTTTACGAGACCCAAAACCAAAATCGTTGAAGCATTACATTTTGAATGCAGTAGAACAATCGGATCATTTACCATGTGTTTTTCTTTGTATACTTACTTTATATGAAGACATATTCGGGTATTTTCTAAAATGGGCCTATACAATGAAGGAATATCAACAAAAATAACTCTTCTCCAGAGAATTGCAAAAGGCCGTGGCCGAAGTTTGACAACCACACATTTTTATTTGACACTTAGGTTTTTTAAGTGTCTTGTTTTTTATTCTTCGTCTACTAGTCAAGCCAGGAGCAGTTTGTTTCAAATTTTAGCTAAAATAATAAACTTGATGAGAAACTATTTTGTTTTATTGTAACGACTTCATAATTCGATTAAATATTACTGTAAAAATATATACTATTATTCATAAAATAGATTAATATGCAAGTGTCCACTATAAAGAACCTAAAAAAAGACAATCAATACGAAATGTTACCATAATTAAAACTGTTAATGAAAATAAATGCAAAAGGGTTGTTGTGGTGGTTCCTCCCTGATTAATTCTGTAATAAGGATCTCACCAATTTAATGCACTTCGGTTGGGCCGTAGTTTTCGAGCATTACTAAAAAGCTCGAAGCGCCAGGGTAGCCTAGCCGAAATTCATATTTTCTTACTGTATACCCATATAGTGGCTGTCATTTAAGGCTGATGCTCAAGGGTAGCCCGCGAAATTTAAATTTTCTCACGTTTTTTGCTATTTGCAGGCCAGTGCTAGGTTGTAAGTTGATTAAAATATTATTCGCGACTGTAAGAAGTATGTAGTAACAGAATTATAATCATCAAAATTATCAATACAACCCTCCAAGTTCATAAAGGAGAAGGAAACAAAAAAAAACAGAAAAAGTCAATTCTACACCTGTAAGAACGTGGAGGATTGTATTGATAATTTTGATAATTATAATTCCGTAACTAGGTACGTCTTACACCCGCGAATATTTTAATCAACATACAACCTAGCACTGGCCTATAAATTCCAAAAAATGTAAGAAAATTTGAATTTCGCGGGCTACCCTGAAGCGCGGTTCAGAGGCTAATATTAAACAAGAGTACCTACGTACTTAAAGCAAAATATGAATTTCGCAGGGTAGGTACCCTTTTTTTTCGGATGGGATACCATCAAATAACTCCTCCCGCTTTAGGCGGAGCAGGAGGGAGTGTCAGACTTTTACTGAATAAAACCCATCCATGTTCCTTCATCGCCCTTTGTGTTCCGGGGCCACGGTATCTCTTTCGAACAGTCCCGCAACCACGGCAGGCATCGGTCCTTGTGAACCCCATCCTTATGCTGACTCTCTTTGAGGCGCGCGTGGAACACGAACACGCCGTCGACACGGCCTGTCGTCATGAGACGTACGGACGGTGAGCTAGCCCATAGCCCACCGTCCACAGGCCCGGGTGTACGGTGCAACGGTTCAAAAGCTGGCAGTTTTTGAAAAACCGCAGCGACCCACCAGGTATCAGGTTACCCGGCCGACGCGTGATATACCTTCCTAAGCTGTGGGAAAATAGCTGCTCCCCTTCCACTCACTACTTGCCACCAAGTGAGCATCTTCCTGCAGGGTCTAACCTTCCGTGGTCCACCTGCAAGTCTTTGAACCGTCTCCGGACTCAAGTGAGAAGATGAAACTTCAACCTCGCTATGTGGGGCTACCGCAATGAAACAGCAGCCGGGTGTTGTGGAGCTGTCACAATCACAAAGTATGCTCCACTTCCAATCCTGCCCTCTTAGCCCAAAAACATGCAGCCGAAGTATAATAGTACATTTTGATACAAGTAGAGAAAGTTTGTTAATGCATTCGAGGCGGGCCGAGAACTGCAATAACAAATGTCCACGTGTATCAAACGACGTTTTTCAATACACTTTTGAAGAAATAAAATAAAATAACTAAAAATATTTTTGTCACGAACTAAGAAACTATGATTTTAATTTTCTTTTTTTTTTTTCGCGCTTTGCTTTCGCCAGGTTGAAGGAGAGGCAAAGGTATGAAGCCGTTAAACAGCCTAATATAAAAAATAGATTTATTTAATATTTTTGAATTCAGAACACAAATAAATTATATAATTATATATATGTATAAAAGTAACTATTTGTTTCTAATAATCATGTTTATCTATGATATTCTATGTATAAACACAATTTGAATGTTCAAAAAATATTTATGCCTTTTAATGCGTAGTGCATTGCCAAAATATAAAAATAAAAAAAAATCACCTCAGACTATACGCATTGAACCAATTTGGACTAAGTATAGGTATTGTTATCTATGGCAATTTTCATTCCCGCACACGTGCGGGAAAGTGGAAAAAAACGCACGGGTGTGAAATACATTGCATGTTGTATATACCTAATCGTAGTGCGTTATGGACCAGTTTTCGAGGAAGTGTATTGAAAAAAACATGCTGCTCTGACGACGTGGTGGAGGTGGCGTGGTTTTGGGCTGTAAAATATAAAAATTGTCGTGCCAGCGACACGAAGAAGACAGTTTTCGAACTTTTTTTTGTCTTCTGATTAAGGGACTGGTCACCTTGCCACTGCAAAAAGGAGTTACTTTTGACGTGGTAACGTTTTATAAATCGATGAACACCGGCTACATGCTACAAAAAAGTCTCACACCGTTTCTTTCGCGAGCCATGTAACGTTCCACCTTTACTCATCAACGCCCAGCCCAAACCCTTGGACCAAGAAAACTGAAATTTTGCACAGTGGTTCCCTCCATAATACAAGGATTATGGAAGGATTTTTCGAAATTCAACCCCTAAGAGATGTTAATTAAGGGATGAAAGTTTGTATGAAAGTCTGACAGTTTTAAAGTTAGGATCTAAAATTTTGTAATTTATACGTGTCTTATCGATCTGAGACTTTATCTACATCCATGATATGATATGAATCCTCCCTAAAAGTTTCTGAAACCTTATAGTGTTGTAAGAAATCTATGTACCTAAATACTAGTGTCCGACCGAAACAGGATTTTCAGCCGAAACCGAACCTTCGGTCTTGGTCCCAGTTTCGGCCGAAACCGAAGCTTATTTGAATTTTTATAGCATGTTAAATCTATTGTATTTTTACGCATATTTAAAGACACTTAACACGTGTAAAAATATAAAATGCAACAATTAAATTAGGAAACAAAAATAGACTTATCTATCAATTTAAATAAAAAAATAAACAATCCACATATTTGTCAAACTTTTTCAAAAATCAACACTTAGGTTTAAAATAGTCTTATTGATTATTTTTACCTGAAATAAATCAGTCTATGATAAATAAATAATATCTCACTGATTAAAATACAAAAAAACTCTAAGGTAAACATACGTAAAGCAGTCATTATTAATGGGAAAATTAATTCAAGTAAATAATGAAGTTTAACTAGAAAACTTTTACGTAGGTACTACTGTACTACGCGTCCGAATTGATTATGCACGTCGCGTATTATAGGGAAAAAATGCGACATGACTAGTTGTACTGAAGGTCATTCAAGGTAATAGTTAAATCACCGGAGGTAGTTGTGTATCGGATTTACGGGGCGGTTCGAATTCGGGTACAAAATTTAATCCAACAACTATTACAAACAAAATATAGTTTAAGTTTGAATCAAACATCACAGGTATCTTCACATATCTTTTAGGTGTTACATTAATTTCTACATAAATTCATATTGTCAATGTTCTATGGTATTCCATAGATAGAACATAGACACTTGGTTCTGTTGACAGTTTGACACTCAACACTAGGTACTCCTCAACAGAACCAAGTAAAATAATGTGAAATATGCATGTAATTTTTTCTTCGCTACACTAATATTCTAAAGAGGTAACTTTTGTTTGTAAGTTTCTATGTTTGTAAGTTTGTATGTAGGGGGTAATCTCCGGAAGTAATGAACCAATTTTAAAATTTGTTTCAGTGGTAGAAAGCTACATTATTCGTGAGTGCTATAGGCTATATTTTATTCCCGTACTCCTACGGGAACGGGAACTACGCGGGTGAAACCGCGGGACGTCATCAATAATATACACTAATATCAACCCAAGAAAAGTATTAAAAGTTAAGTTAAACGTCTGTGAATGTCATGGCCATGATGTGACGTCATTTACCTCAATCTGCCTTACATCTAATTTTTTGGCTTTAATAAAATAATTTTACCAATTGTATGTGCTTTATTCAAACATAAATTGCAATAACAATATTATAAATAAAATATTCATCAAACTTGTAAGTACTTTTCAAGTAAAAGTGTTTTTTTTTTACATAAAGACTTTGACGTCACTACCGGCGTTATCGAGAGACGATGTGTTTTGAGAGTGCGTTCCGTTTAACTAAAAACATGTTACATAAAACAATAAATCTATATATACATATAATAAAACAGTAAAAAAACTGTGTCTGTACATTGAATATATTAAAAAATAAATAATTGAGGGGGGTTTAGAAACAGTAATAGAGCACGAATCCAAAAAAAAAGTCTGTCTGTTTGTTTGTACACGCTAATCTTCGGAACTGCTGGACGGATTCGAATGATTTTTTGTTTGTTGTATAGGTATTGAGTCTGGGCAACATATAGGCTATAATTTATCTTGGAAACTTGAACACCTGATGCAGAACCGCAACAGACCAGCTAAACTATAAGAGATACAAAAATGGTACCATAGCAAAAATTGTTCCACGTGATGGGCATTTTCTGCTGAGAGAATAAATTTGAAGATCTGGAACACCTGATGTGGAACTCCAAGAGTCCAGCTACACTATAACATATGTACCTATAGGAATGACGTTTTAGCAAAAGTTGTTCAATCTGATGAGCACTCTCTGTTGACTTATAAAAATCGAAGATCTGGAACACCTGTTGTGGAACTCCAAGAGCCCAGCTACACCATAACACACATAGGAATGACGTCTTAGCAAAAGTTGTTCGGTCTGATGGGCATTTCCTGTTGACTTTTATCTTGGAAACAAACACCTGATGCAGAACCGCAACAGACCAGCTAAATTATAAGAGATACAAAAATGGTAGTATAGCAAAAATTGTTCCACGAGATGGGCATTTTCTGCTGAGAGAATAAATTTGAAGATCTAGAACATCTGATGTGGAACTCCAAGAGCCCAGCTACACTATAACATATATATATGAATGAAGTTTTAGCAAAAGTTGTTCAATCTGATGAGCACTCTCTGTTGACTTATAAAAATCGAAGATCTGGAACACCTGTTGTGGAACTCCAAGAGCCCAGCTACACCATAACACATATAGGAATGACGTCTTAGTGACGTGTTGATTGGTCTGATGGGCATTTCCTGTTGACTTATAAAAATGTTTAGTCTGATGGGCATTTCCTGTTGACTTACTAAAATGAAAGATCTGGAACGTCTCGAATCGTCTCGCGCATCTGTCCCCGGGCTCTTAAAATTCGACATCAGACGTTTTAGATCTTCGATTTTGACGACCCCGTTGTCGCTGGCATAAGCAACAGGATCCGCGTACGAAGTCGCGGGCAGAAGCTAGTTGTAAATAAGTTATGTTTTAGAAACTTAAACAAGTGATCCACAATGTTCTTCAGAGCTCAACTTCAAGGTTACTCCGGTATCGACCTGCTACCCTGACGCCTGTTCCCGTTCTTACAGTGTGGTAAACTCATTATTGTCCATCTAAGTGCATAAACTTTAAAACTGAGTGCGTGCTAGGTAGTTTTTTATAACTAGCTGTATTTTTTATCTTTCCCCTCTATTAAAATTTAATTGAACAAGTCTGCTTATCCATTTATTTTAAATAGGAGCAAGTAGATCTGTTACAAATTGGCGCATGCAACTATACAAGGCATTTTTAATAAATAATAAATAAAAAGAGTTTTGTATTTTATGCATATTCCCTATTGATTCCTGAACATTACTTGGAACTTTGAAAATGCACTTGGTAGTTCTGTTATTTAGTACCGTCGCACAGTGTGTTATTTTGCCTTAGTTGCGCACATGTTGAGTTTTTTTTTTAAATTGTTAAGCAAACTAAACACCTATTATAACTCCGCCAGCTCTAACTACGTAAGGGAAAATAAGAAAATCGAGAAACATCCTTAAAAATATAACAACAAATACTAAAAACAGAATTAAATCAATATTTTAAGGGGGGCTCCCATACAACAAACGTGATTTTTTTGCTTTGCGTTGATTACTGATGTACTACCTACCTACTATACTACTGTTACGAGCTGGGTATGGGATAAATTAATTACTACCGATGAAACAACTGAATAACTTTAATAATCACAAAACACTTCAAACTCAATCACAAGTACACCACTGATCACTATTCACTTAGATATCGCACTTACTAGATCACCTCGATTTGCTCCGTACTGTAGCCAAAATAATACTGCCTGCTCCCGCAAACACGTCGTCTATTTATATGACGACCGAACGTTTGAGAAAGATCCAGAATCTTCTAGACAATTCATACTAGGTCATTGTCCTACGAGAAACTTCCACAACTTTTGTACAAAGGAAAGAAATAGGTACTTTATGCCCTGGGCGTACGGTCGAAATTACAATGACAACTTCCTGATGTATTTTATAGGTAGTTTGCGAATTTGTACCTACATCATTCGATACATACCTACTACTACCTACCTACTTACTTAGTTGTAGGTACCTACTATTAGAAGCTACTTGTATTGTAGGTATGGGTACGACGTAACACTGCCCCCTCCTTAGACATGCTCGTCCCGAGCATCATTAGGCCCGTAGTATCGCGCCAATCGGTCTACATGGACAATCTTAGGCGCACCTCGTGGACCCTTCTGTATTCGGTAGGTGACATCGTTGATCCTAGTCACGACTCGGTATGGTCCATCCCAGTTTGCTTGTAATTTCGGAGACTTTCCTTTGCTCCGTACTGGGTTATGCAACCACACCAGTGAACTCTCGTCGAAACCCCTACTATTTGCCTTCCGGTCATAACGGGTCTTCATCTTCTCAGACATCTGTTGGCCGGATTGTCTAATATGCTCATAAACATCATTCAACTTGTTACGCAAGTCATTTGCGTAATCTGTTACACTGCGTGGAGCATCAGGGGGAGTTCCAGTGATTAAATCTGCAGGCAACCGTAATTCCCTTCCAAAGTTCGCGAAGGCGGGCGTCACAGTCGTACTTTCGTGGACTGCGCTGCGGTAGGACAGAAGAAACGGCTGTATGTGCTTGTCCCAATCCCTTTGTCTGCTTTCCACGACTTTTGCCAGATATCTTTCCAACGTTTGGTTGAATCGTTCCACCATTCCATCAGATTGTGGGTGGTAAGAGGTGGTTCTGGTTTTGTGGGTACCCATTAATCGACAAGTCTCCTGAAATACTTGCGATTCGAAATTCCTTCCTTGATCGCTGTGTATTTCTAAGGGTACTCCAAAACGACAGAAGACTTCCTGAACCAATTTATCTGCGATAGTTGTAGCTTCTTGATTAGGAATGGCGAAGACTTCTGGCCACTTTGTGAAGTAATCCATGACCACCAAGAAGTACTTGTTCCCGCTCTCACTTTCTGGAAATGGTCCCGCAACGTCTAGTGCTATCCGTTCCCAAGGGGCTCCAACGTTGTACACTTTTAATGCTCCTCTGCTGCGTGTTTGGGGTCCTTTCACGGCCGCACAACTGGTACATTTGCGACACCAGTCCTCCACATCATCTCGACAGTGGATCCAGTAAAAGCGTTCTCGAATTTTTAGTAAAGTCCTTTTTACCCCCATATGTCCTCCCGAACATCCATCATGGTACAGCCGTAAAACATCCGGTACCTTAGCTTTAGGGACAACCATTTGTAGATGACAGCTGTCCCCTCAAGCGTTTTCCCATTTACGGCACAAGACTCCATCCTGGATCACCAAGCTGTTCCATTGCGCCCAATAACTCTTCGTGATGGAACTCATCGCAGCCACATCACACCACTTGGGTTTAGGAGCACCAGCTTTGATCCACTCAAAGATCGGTTTGATGTCCGAGTCATTTTGCTGAGCCTGCTGTAGGGTTTCTTTCCATTCATCGCTGAGATCCATTCTAAGCATCCTCACGGGCACTACTTCCTTAGTCTCTTGCCTGGCACAGTGCTTACGATCTTCAGTCGACGGTCTTCTTGACAATTCATCTGTTTTGCTGTGGTTTCTCCACTGTTGCTGGGCAGTCATTCCAGCCGCTTTTCTCTGCAGAGATTGGTCTTCTCTAAGGGTGCTGCGCTTAGGACAGCTTGACCGAAGGTGACCCCTTTCTCCACAATTGTAACACTTAGGGCTGTATCCTTGCGAACGCTGGCGTACACGTGATGTCACAACTTGCTTTGGGTAGCTTGACGGAAGATGATCCCTTTCTTTACCAGTATAGCACCTAGGGCTATACCCTTGCGCACGGTCACGTACAGGTGATGCCACAACCTCCCTGACGTAGTGTGTTCCGTGGT
Source organism: Xestia xanthographa (assembly GCA_905147715.2). Taxonomy (NCBI): domain Eukaryota; kingdom Metazoa; phylum Arthropoda; class Insecta; order Lepidoptera; family Noctuidae; genus Xestia; species Xestia xanthographa. The sequence continues at coordinate 14,192,018 of LR990659.1, read as the reverse complement.
CTTGCCTCGCTGCCTCTACTTCCAAGGCATGGGCCAACGCCCCTTTCAGTGTCTCATGATGCCCAAGTCTCACGGCGGCTCTAACTTCCAAGTCGCGTATTCCGTCGACAAACGCCTGTACCAGATTTCCAGTGATGAGTGCAGGGGCAGACCGGTATGCTTTTCGAACCAGCGTCTCAATTTCTAGGGCCCATTGCTGTAGATTCTCGGCACTACGTTGAACACAATCCTTCAACTTAGCACGAAATACGTGCTCCAGGTGCGCGTCGCCGTATCTGGACTCTAACGCCTCCAGCAGCTGCTCGTAGGTTACATCCTTACCGAGCGCCTCAAGAATGTTTAGGGCCTGGTCTCGGAGGCCCAAGGTGAGCGCGGTCATGGCTTGCGATTTTGTCCATCCATTCGCCTTCATAACGGCCTCAAATTGAATTTTATAAGCCGACCACGAAGATGTTCCGTCGAATGGAGGCACCGTAAAGCCCCGCGCTGAAGGTGCAGCAACTACTGAAGCCACAGGCACGTCTCCAGACTTCAGTTCTCCCAAAGCCTTCTTCACTCCAGCGATCTGAACTTCGGCCTCTGAGATGCGATTCTCGTGCTGGTGAACCCGGTCCTTCATAATCTTGAGCTCTTTGCCGAAAGTTGCATGAAGATCCTTTATGAGGATCATCTGTTCTTCTTGACGGCGAGCCTGCTCCTCTTTATCTCGTTGCAACTGCTCTTGTAACTGGCGAGCCTGGTCCTCTTGACGGCGAGCCTGGTCCTCTTGACGGCGAGCCTGCTCCTCTTGACGGCGAGCCTGCTCCTCCTTATCTCGTTGCAACTGCTCCTGTAACTGGCGAGCCTGCTCCTCTTGACAGCGAGCCTGCTCCTCCTTATCTCGTTGCAACTGCTCCTGTAACTGGCGAGCCTGGTCCTCTTGACGGCGAGCCTGCTCCTCTTGACGGCGAGCCTGCTCCTCCTTATCTCGTTGCAACTGCTCCTGTAACTGGCGAGCCTGCTCCTCTTGACGGCGAGCCTGCTCCTGCAGCAGCGCCATTAAAGCTGACAAGTCTGGCGCCACTGATGCTGGAGAAACTCCGGATGGACCAGCGACTGGCACTGACGTAGGCTGGACTCCACCCGGTGTCTGTGTCGGAGAGTCTCCAAACCGCCTTTGGTCCATGTCCTGCTGTCGCTGACTCCTGGTACGGATACCTTCCGTGTTGTCCTTAGGTAGAACTGGCATAATTTATCCCACTTCTGACACCAAATTGTTACGAGCTGGGTATGGGATAAATTAATTACTACCGATGAAACAACTGAATAACTTTAATAATCACAAAACACTTCAAACTCAATCACAAGTACACCACTGATCACTATTCACTTAGATATCGCACTTACTAGATCACCTCGATTCGCTCCGTACTGTAGCCAAAATAATACTGCCTGCTCCCGCAAACACGTCGTCTATTTATATGACGACCGAACGTTTGAGAAAGATCCAGAATCTTCTAGACAATTCATACTAGGTCATTGTCCTACGAGAAACTTCCACAACTTTTGTACAAAGGAAAGAAATAGGTACTTTATGCCCTGGGCGTACGGTCGAAATTACAATGACAACTTCCTGATGTATTTTATAGGTAGTTTGCGAATTTGTACCTACATCATTCGATACATACCTACTACTACCTACCTACTTACTTTTGTAGGTACCTACTATTAGAAGCTACTTGTATTGTAGGTATGGGTACGACGTAACACTATATTACTATCGCAACACAAAAAACTGGATACAACAAACCCAATAATTCGAAAATTTATTTATTTTAAAAATTGCGGGTTAGGGTTGTCAATCAAACCTGGGTGCAACATAAAATGGCAGCTCTCCATTTGCGCGGACACGTCGTGCGACGCGTCCGCGGATGCATCCGCGCATAGTGGAGAGGGCGAAATCTGTCGAGATCTGCCTGCGTGTCCGCGTCTGCCTCCGTCCCTGCCGCAATCCGTGATGTCGGTTTTTTGGGCACGCATCAAAGGGATCTGCCGAGAAATGCGTCTCGCCTCTTCACTATCGCCGCATGTCCACTAATGTCCAGTTGCTGCCGGGCCAAAGAGTAAAGTAATATTGTGCCGGGCCATCGAGCGCTTCACACGTGTTGACTGTATTTAATAATTATGGTTAGTGCGTGGTCGCACGAAGAGACTTTCAAGTTTATTGAGCTGTACCAAAGACATTCTATTCCCACACTTCGCGCCCTTATTAGCCGTTTCAAATGCCTTATAAAATTAACAAAAGCAAACTTTACTTTCTAGTGTTTTCGTGTTGTTGCATTAATTTTTATATGTACTAGGCGCTTTGATAATCTTGATGACTAGTTTTTACATTTCTCCCCTTTTTCTCTACCATATTACTTTTTATTCGAAATTACATCTATAAATTGTGAAGCTGCTGAGTTTTATTCAACAAATTCCATTCTTGTGTCAAAACACCCACAATATTTGAGTAAAATATGTTACAGGTATTTTCTTATTTTAATAGTTGTATGTCGCCATTAAATAAATAGCGGCTGCCGCACTAACTAGGTCCACGTCCATCCTCTTGGGTTGCGTTCGTCACACTGACACAGACGGAAGTGAAGAGGGCAGACGGATTTCTAGACACACGCATACGCGGACGCGTCGCACGACGTGTCCGCGCAAATGGAGAGGGGCCTAAATACTGCGGGTCTAAAATGGCCGTTTTATCAGAATCGAAATATGGATTAGGTTAAAAATTTAAAATTCTTAGACATCCATGACGAAAAGTGATCGAAGTTTCATCGGCGCCATCTTGGATTTTGGTTATGATCTCACTAGATCCATCATGGATCTGGCCAATGGATCTTCTGAGAATGATCGATAATTCGATACATCCGATACCTGCGACCCCAAAAACCACAAAAATGACACCCATGACAAAAAGTTGTCAAATTTGTATCTTCTCCCTGATTTCGGTTTTGTATCCATATTCGTCATACATACATACAAACCGGTTAAAATCATAACTCTCCTCCCACCCATCCAATTCCAAACCTCACCGCCGACAGCTTGACCTTACTTAGAGCTGCTGAACACCACTCATCCACTTTACAACCTTGTCAACAACTGTTGTTCTGTCAAATTAATCAGCGCCATACAAGTTTTAGACGCGATTAAAAAGTTGACTACTAAAATTACATCAAATTACGTCAGGTGCTGAGTGTGCTGACTAATTTGACAGGATTAAACTAATATTTATCTTGTCCTTTTCTTAATGAAATAGAAAGAAAAAGATGCATTCAACTTAAATTTAGTTTAGTTTGTGAACAAGGGAATCGGCACCATTGTCTAGCACGTGCGATTCACTACCACAGCGCCGTAATTAAAAAAAAACTTATAGGTTAATTCGAATTCACGTCGTATCCCGCCATTTTTGTTCGACATTTGGATATTATTGCATTATGTACTTTGTTGTTTACAAAAGTGAGTGAATTTTGATAATTGAACAATCCAAAATGTAAATAATTATATTACTACATAGACACGGTTTGTTTGTATTAAATACAAGCAATTATACTTTCCATGAATTTACATAGACTTCTTAGAACACTGCAACACCAGGAGGATTCATATCATGGATGTACAGATAGCGCGCGAGTTGAATGCAGAGCTTAGGAATGCGGTAGTGCTGCGAGCTACCTGTGCACAGCACTACACTGCAGGCGCGTGAGGTGGGGCGTGCGGGTAGCGGGGGGAGATGCTCCCGCTCTTTACCTCAGACCCCGACTGCATTCAACTCGCGCGCTATCTGTAGATAAAGTCTTGTATGCAACTGTACATAATTAGGTATTAAAACACTCATGTGCATGTGATACTATAAACCCACATTCGTGTTTTAATCATTATACATCAGTTGCTTATATAACTATTATTTCAGTTCGCAAAAGTATAAACTCCTTTCGCGTACGTTATACGACGGCGACGGTACTCACACACGCATGCACAGAATACACACTACAATATTTTCTAGTAAATGTATCGTATTTATTTTTTGCAAGACAGCGATACACCCGTCCGTCCAAGAGCGCTTCTGAGCGCGGAATGATGAACCGCCCCGCGAAGTTCAAATGTATGGAGAAAATTGGCAAATGTTTTTATTTTAGCTAATAATTGGAAAATATGTTAATTTTGATACAAACAAATTAGCTACATAGTTAGTTAGTTATATATACCGCAATTTGTTATAATTTTTAAGATAAAACGTGCTGTAAATTTACCTAAAATTGCACCTATTCTGACCCTACTTTTTACAATTTTCTGCGATTATTGTGATGGGAAAAGCGTATTTGTGCGAAAATTTTATATGACGACATACAATTTTTCAGATGGAGATCTGGAGATGAATATATTATCTTTAAATTATGACTATGAAATCTTCAGATACTTATGTGATTGCTTATACATTAAAACGGTACCTGAAAACACTGTTATTTGTAGAAAAATGTTGAAGCGTCCTTAACGTGCAAATTACATTGTAAATTAAATAACTTGGACGATCGTACAACATTAGAATACCCGGGTTTTTTAGCCAGCTGAGGCGAGGTGGCCAGGCCTCCGCGCGTCGCCTGTTACACGGCTCTCCGCTCTCCCGCGCGTTTGTTCAATTTCGGCGCTTGTTAGAAAAGTAGAAACCGGCTTCGGCCAAAATGAGCCGAAGTTTTGGCCGAAGCCGAAGATGGATTTTGTGGCAGAAGATGGCCGCAGCCGAATCTTCGGTCGGACACTACAGACCATTATTTTGTCTTTTTTTTACAAACTCTGGTTAAAATAAAAAATACCTATGCAATTTGTGTTATTTAATTTAATAATTAGAGTACAAGAACTTTGTAGCAAATATATACTGTCACGTAGGTGCTTTCAGTTTTGTTTCATTATTTTAGATAGGCACTAAAATGAAGAAAACCTTACAACAAAGAAATAAATATTCAACTGAAACAAAGGAATAAGCTTTTTTAAAAGTAAATTATTTATATGAAATTAAATGCAGTTTTTTCCTTATATTTTGACCCAACTGCACAGAACGGTTAATATCGTGAGAACTTAGCTAAAATACTTTGCGAGTTTAATATTAGTTGTGATCTATTACATAAAACTTAAGATTCGTCATCGCTTCCTGCTGGCGCTTTCGGTTTTGGTCCTCCTGCTCTCTTAGCCATAATGATTTGGTCCACTTTGAGAATAGTCGCAGCTGCGCCGACGGCATATTTGAGTCCCCAATACTTTAGGACATATAAATCTATTATGCTTTTCTCCTTAGCGTCACATATACCGTTGTTTTCAGACTCGATGTCGTAGCCAGCGTTTTTGTTGCCCTCCTGAAAAAAAAGACATTACAATAAAACATCTATCTATACAAATAAATGAAACTGAAGTGCCTGTTTGTTATTTCAAACAACAGCTTTTTACCAAATGTATAATATCTATGCTAATATTTTAAGCTGAAGTTCGCGCGCCAATCTCAAGAACTAATTTGAACCAGTAGATTAAAATGGAAATATATTTTTGTATACAGGGTGGAAAGGTCCATCCAATTACAGTTAGAACCTAATTAAAAATTATCTTTTGACGACATTTATTGATTAAAATGACGAAGAAATATTAATGTTAAGTATTCATTACTAATAGGAAAATTGCAATTTGCACAAACACGTGCAAATTGCAATCTTCTTTCTTCAATTGTAAAGGTCCATCCTTTGAATAAAAGTGCTTTATCGTATTGAATTTATAACTTTAGATTTCCTGGTTTTCCTTTCAATTAATTTATCATGTTTGTTAGAGAGATTTGATCCTTATGATTGACCCTATCGATTGGTGCCATAAAAGTACAGGGTGTTATTTTTTTGGTATTTAGCCGTTTCGATTCCAGAGTGTGGCAATCTTTGAATGCAGATCAATTTCTTTTTAAAAATAAAGGAATGTTTCCTACAAGTAAAATTTGCTATCTCCGGTATTTAGAGTACATTCCCTCCAGGTGGCATGCAAAAATTCCACCCTGTATATAGCAAATTTTTCGAGGAATGCTATTTATCAGAGTATTTAAAAAAAACAACAATCACCTTGTGAGCTTTGTAGATATTGTTGACAACTTCTGTGGCATTGGCTCCAGAATTGTCTGCTAAAGCACGTGGGATGCTCTCCAAAGCTACTGCGAACTTTCTTACTGCATACTGTTCTAATCCTGGAAGTGTGTCGGCGTACTGAAGAAGTTGCTGCGCCAATTCAATTTCTGTAGCGCCAGCACCAGGTAGGAACCTGCACAAACAAATTTCAGGTTTTGTGTTAAGAATAATCTTTTTAAAACTCAATTTTTAGTCACTTAAATTTTGCCAGAACTGATCTGTTATAGTAGACATTAAGAAAATAAGAACTACATACTTTCCATCTCTGGCAATTCCTTTGAATGTGTTGACACCATCATCAATAGCTCTTTCAATGTCATCCATGTAGTTATCAGTAGAGCCTCTGATAACTACTGTGGATATGCGTGATTCTGAGCTATCCATGCGGAAACAAACGACGCGGGTGTCTCCTAGCTCCTCAACACCAACAGAATCACAATATCCAAGCTCTTCAGCAGTGGGTGTAATAAGTCTTGGCAGCACCTTAAAAAACATTTTGGATAAACTTTGAATCTAAACAATTGTATGATGCTCACAGGCCACTTTTAGGTCTAAACAATTCTATGATGTTCACAGGCCACTTTTCAAAGTAACATGGTGATAGTATGATCTCAGAAAACTAGACGGCCACACCTCAAATTTTTTAACAGAGAGTCCAGTAAAGCCCCTAGCTTTAACTTTTTCCCCAGTAACTGAATTTAAAATTACATGATAAGTGGCCAATAGAAGTCAGAATGACGTCAGAATTATTTTTTTAGGGAACCATTCATTTCATTTCATTTAATGAAATGAATGCTTCCAATAATAAATAATTCAATCTAACACAAGCAAACACAATGTTTAAGTAGAAATATATTAAACATACAGAAAAATAAAAATATGCTTATTAGCTGTTGATCGTTAAGTTAATCTTCAGTAACTCGTAACTTACAGTAGCATTAACAGTCCTTGCAAGGCGGCGGATGTCAAACTTAGAGTTGAGACGAACAGCCATCACACCATATTTGTTCAAAAAATGTAAAGCCATGTCACCAAACTTAGCACCAGCCACAACAACTTTGACTCCGGCATCAGCAATCTCTTTGATCTGTTTTTCCAGATGAGACTCCTCTCCTCTGCTGAAGTTTAGAAGTTCATCAGCTGATTTGATCAACACTGTTCCCTTAGTTTCAGTCTGGGTGATATCCACAGGACAAGAAAACACAGCAACTTTGGCTTTAGTGGCAGAAGGTACATCTCCTTCAACCTCTCGCTTGAACACCATACCAGAAAGAACTTCAGACTGCAGTAGTCCTGATCCAAGAATCTAAAAAAAAACAAATGCATTTCTTATTAACAATCGGTTAATAAGTCACTTGCAAGTGACAATCATAGGTGTAACAATACAAATGTATCAGTCATTCTGGTGTAGCAGAAAACAACTATGAATGAACATCATATATACCTTGCATATTCTGACATTATCAACATTGAATGTGGTCTTTTCAGGCAAAATAGCAACACACGCCTTAGCAACCAGTGCAGCGATAAAATCTTCATAACCATACTGCTTAGACATGATTGAAGGAGTGATTCCTCTGATTACTGCATCAACATTTTTGCAGTCTTTAATTTCTTCACAAACAAGTGTAGGCAGAATTTCCATGCATTTCTCTAGAGCTTGCTCATATCCATCAGCAATTTCACTAGGTGTTACACCCAAACGCAACAATTCATCTGCTGCTTCCAGAAGGGCTCCAGAGAATACAATTACAAAGTTAGTGCCATCCCCAACTTCCGAATCTTGCATCTGACTGGCCAGTACCATCAATTTAGCAGCGGGATGTTCTACATCAAGTTCTCTGATGATAGTACCAGCATCACTTGTTACAAATTGCTTGTCAATGTGGTTGATGATCATTTTATTCATTCCATTAGGGCCATATGCTGAACGGACACTTTGGGCGAATTGTTTGCATGCATTTATGTTTCGGTAAACTGCTTCTTCAAGCCCTGAGAACATCTAATAAAAGAAGAAACAATGGTAAATTACATTAAAGCTTTTTTTGAAGTAATTTTGTGCGAGGGAGTAGATGGATGTAAATTAATAAAAACAGGACAATTAAATTACTGCGGCAAGTAAACTTAAGACTGAAATTAAATATTTCCAGAAGATAGAAAAGCATTAAAATTTTTTTGATGCGTGTGTTTGAGACAAACCCATCATTATTTTAGTCAAAAGACTTAGTTTTTATCGCTGGCATAATGTTTTACATAAAATTGGCTATTTTAAGTGAAAACGTAAGAAGTTATGAGAAAATATTAAAACAGATGAACGGTTCGGAGTGGGTGCTCAAATTGTTGGTTAAGTATTGATAAACTTACCCGTGCCCCTTCTTTTAACATTTGGGGTACCCCCGGAGCTTTAGGTACGTGTAATGCCATTGTTTTAGAAAATTTGAATCACTTTCAACACAAAAAACTTATTTTGATTTCCTCGTGATCTGCTGAAATACGGCAAAGAAATATTCTAATCTATGAAAGAAATTACGATCTCAATGGCATGAAGTCATGAACAATGGAAACCGGCTAATGTTGTCAGACAAAAAAAAACATAAATCTGTGCATTGTGTGTGACCATGTGAGTGACGAGTGTTGTAATTTGAATAAATATTTAATAAATTGCAACAATGGATCTGGGTGAATACTTCAGGGTAGCCCGCGAAATTCAAATTTTCTTACGTTTTTTGCAATTTGCAAGCCAGTGCTAGGTTGCATTGTGTGAACATAGTTACAGCGGCGGCGTATCCACATGGTTAACGACATCCGCCGCCCGCCCGCCCCGCTCCCACTGTGTTTCTACACTTAGGCCTCGGACCATAGAGTATAGTAATAAAGATTGCCTCGGACACGAAGTCAGAGCGGGGCGGCGGCGCCGGGCGGCGCACATACGGCAAAATTACCACTTTAGAAGGTCAAAAATAAATTTTATTACTTTACTTGGACTAAAATTGCTTGTATTCTTCGAGTCAATTACCTGAGCCATCGTGCTGGCCCTAAACATCCTTTGTTATGCTTACAACAAAGGCGCCCGAGGGTCCGACAGATAAAGGTAGGGACAAACTGAGCCCACGTAAGCAACGTATACTATCCAACGTGGGAGAGTTGGTGTGCACACTACGCGTACGCAACGTATATGGCGTCAGATTCGTTCAATTGTTCGTCTCCCATTTTCGAATCGAAACGAACTTCCAAACTCAACGTCTATTCCTAACTGACGCGTTGCGAACGTAATTTCTAGAAACACACTGGTCTTACGCATGGGATGGCGTATGATATCCCCTCCACCCAGCCCCGGATCTTGAATTTTTTCGAGGCAGGGCAAAAACTGAAAAATGCCGCCCCCGCCCGTCTATATTTTTACCTTTTTCATCATCATTATTTTAGCCATCAGACGCCTAATGATGGACATAGGCCTCGCGGATAGAACGCTACAAGGATCTATCTAGCGCTGCTCTATCTGTGTTTATTACCCTATTTATTTACAATTATACATACATGGATGTGTAGGACATATTTTGTTGTTAGGAAAGTACAGGATATAGGGTCTGAAATAACTTTTAATAAGTTCTGTGTTGACTTCGGAGCAGTCTCCTCAGTAGTGAACAGGGCGTCGCGTCGGTTCCCGAACTATACGGCACAGGTGCTTTTCGAAGCACGCATGCCCGGAGAGTACCTGTGTCAGACGGAAAATGAGGGCGCCATGCCGTCTCTTAAGCCACTTCTTCGTCACGGGTCTTATCGCCGTAAAAGTGGTGTGCACTGTGTTTCGTTGCACGAGCCTCTCATTCCACCACTAGGACCTGGTGGAGCACAGCCCTGTACACCTCGACAGCATGGCGACGCATCAGGTGCTCACTCTGTGTAAGGACTATAACGTCAAGATCTCAGGGTGGTGATCCAGCCAAAAAGATCGCCGCGTTGAAGGTGACCGTTTGATTTATTCTCAACACCCTGACGGCCATCGCTCTCTGGGTTCATCGCTGAATTACGGTATTTAGGTCGTCAGGTTGTCCACCCATACTTGTACTCCGTATGAGCGAGTGCTATAGACCGTACGATCCCCATATAGAATCTTCTGCAGGAGGAATTGGATCACCCGAGGATTGGGCAGTAGCCTAGCCAAAAGAGATTGGGTTCGCGGTGCCAAGCAACCGGGGTCCCAACTGTTGAAAGTACGGCCCAAAATCCGACTAACTATCAAGGACAAGTCCCAGGTACTTCATTGTTGACTCAACGCTGATACGGACACTTCCGGACACGATGCTCGCTCTCGGAGGTGGCACTTTCTGAGGTCGTTGGAAACAGAGGGCCTCAGATTTCTGCAATGCCACCCAACTGCCAGATCCCATCTACGACCCCAGCTGTCGCCAAGATGGTCACCTGCCGAAACATCTTCCCCCGTGCCTTCACCAGCATGTCATCAGCATAACAGATGACACCATTAAGAAGTGCACTGCGACGCGCCCAGTCGTACTCGATATTCCCTAGTTGCGGCCCCAGAACGAATCCCTGTCCAACGCAACATCCTTCTTGACCCGGATAATATGGTAGATGATATCTCTATCCCTCAGATAGGCCCTCATTATGCGGCAGAAGTTGGTACGGCATATATAGGTTTGGCATGGTATAAGAGTCCCTCCAATCTTTTTTTCTCTCGAGGTGGAAATCCTCAGACCTGGGGAGAGTCGAGGAGCAGTTGGTATGGGAGGTAGCGGCATCTAAGCGGGTCCGCCAGATCCTCAGTGGCCATGTGCTGAACAGGGCGGTCTACAGTTTAGCTCTCAAAGAGTTTGTCTACCTCATCCAAATCGATGGGCTGGTATGCATATGGGGAGTCTGCAGGGCGCTCCTTTTTCTTCAGCAGGAACAGTTTTTCAGTCTTCTACAGAAATCAATTAGTTGTATCGTTACAACCCATCATTAACGCAACTTTGATACGTCTGCCAAGCTTGAATTTGCCGCCCGGGGCGTGGACCCCGGCTTGCCCCCCCCCTAAATCCGGGCCTGCCTCCACCTTCCCACGCCGATCTGGATCGACAGATATAACGTTGCGTGGGACGCGTGTGACAGTATTGCGTATGTTAAGTGTGTTTCTAGGCATACAAATTCAACTGTTTAGATTTAATAACGCGTTGCATAGGTACGTTGCGTACGTGGGTTCAGTTTGTCCCTACCTTAAGTGTTGTGCATCGTACGGCTAGTTGCATTCGAAACCGGAAGGCATTACAACGTGTTATTTTCGTTTAAATCGTGCAAAAATCTATATATTAATTATGGACATTGAGGCCACAGGTATGTTTATCAATTAATTATTTTTTCACCCTAGTTATCTAACCAACCAACTACGAAACCGTCATTTATTAATACTTATCTTTTGATATGTATTAATAAATGACGGTTTCATTCCGCTCGACGCTCTTACTTTTCATTAAAAAAAATTACTTCCTTAGACTTTCAAAAAAAGTTCCGCTTAGTACCGCTTTCTGTCCTAATTATTTACACTTGTGTGTTTGTTGGCTAATAATACTGTGAATTCTAGGAACTCAAACCAACTCATTGTGACACTAGACCCTTTTTTTCACAGGTAGTCGGAGGTGCTAGAAATGTTAGATGTGCCACATAGAAACCATTGAAGACAATGATGGTAATGACGAAGAATCAATGGATGATCATGACGACAGTGATAGTAATTAACTACATTGTTTACAACATAATTGTTGTATAATTTATAATTATGTGTAATTTAATTTAAATATACAAGTTTGATTTTCAATTCTTTGTTCGTTTTATAATTTATAAATACCTTGTACGTATGTAGGTACTTAGAAATCTTCTCAAATCTCAACACAAAATAGCCCTTTAGGTAAGAAACATATCTAAGCACAATTGCACATATTATTTCACTGATTTCTTTTTTGACCCTCTAAAGTGGTCATTTTGCCGTATGTGCGGCGGCGCGGTGCGATTCAATGCTGAATTGCTGATACAGGGTGTAAACAACCTCATCACGAAGCCGTCAACCATAGCATATACAGGGTGGAATTTTGTAGTGCCACCTGGAGGGAAAGTACTCTTAATACCGGAGATAGCAAATTTTACTCAAAGGAAACATTCCTTCATTTTTAAAAAGAAATTAATCTGCATTCAAAGATTTTGAAAATTCGCGTGCCACACTCGGAAATAGAACCGTCTAAATTCCAAAAAAATAACACCCTGTACTTTTATGGCACCAATCGATAGGGTCAATCATAAGGATCAAATCCCTCTAACAAACATGATAAATTAAATGAAAGGAAAACCATGAAATCTTAAGTTATAAATTCAATGGGATAAATTCAATAGGTACGATAAAGCACTTTAATAAAATGATGGACCTTTACAATTGAAGAGAATAAGATTGCAGAAGAACATTGCAATTTGCATGTGTTTGTTTGTGCAAATTGCAATATTCCTATGTAAATAGTTCTTCGTCATATTAATTAATAAATGTCGTCAAAAGAGAATTGTTTACTAGAATTGTTTTAAGTTTGAAGAATTGTTTTCTATGTTCGTAATTGGATGGAGCTTTGACTAAAAGTGCTTTATCTTATCCCATTGAATTTATAAGTTAAGATTTCAAAGTTTCCCTTTCATTTAATTTATCGTATTTGTTATAGGGATTTGATCCTTATGATTTACCCTATCGATTGGTGCCACAAAAGTACAGGATGTTATTTTTTTGGAATTTAGACGGTTCGATTCCCGAGTGTGGCACGCGAATTTTCAAAATCTTTGAATGCAGATTAATTTCTTTTTAAAAATGAAAGAATGTTTCCTTTGAGTAAAATTTGCTATCTCCGGTATTAAGAGTACTTTTCCTCCAGGTGGCATTACAAAATTCCATCCTGTATATATTGAACCGAACTATACTTACAATTTGATGTACAGAAGTACAGTGCGACATAAAAGAGTAGAAAATAAATGAGGGCGCCACAATCGGTCAGGTGGCAACCCAGTTAGTACGACCTTACTGATTTTGATACTTGAATAGTATTATTGGTTTATTAGCTATTAATGAGTAAATAATTATTTTAAATAAATATGTTTATTAATTCATTGCTTTCAATAAGTTCCGCGTAGATCATAGATTTGGTACGTAATAGTAATAAAACTACAAGTTCACTCAAATATAATAAGAAGGACTTCGAGGGACGACCCTTTCTGTGTTTAGCTGGTGTCGAGAATTACCCGCCGTTTTGCACAATTCTGTGCACTGTGCTTACAGAAACACCTAAAACAAACAAAGCATGGTATTAACATAAACTTATAATACAACTCTAAACTAGTGCTTTTATCTTCATAATCTATCTGCTGTCAGTCCGACGAAAAAAGTCCCGCGCATATGTTCTTGGCGTGAAAATATTTTAAAATTGTTTCTTTCTACTAGTCGGTTTTAATGATAGACGACTTCCTTATAATGGGTTTATTTAATTTCTCAGAGACATATTAATCTTACATATTACACAGAGCTACATTTTTCTACAGACACACAGAGTATATATCATAGATAAGGGCGGGCTGCCAACTTGTCACAGACTATACAATATTGCGATTTCTAACAGTCGGTTGGTTAAACAAATATGGTATGGCAAAAAACGTATTTGGTAATACGCAATTATATCTCATTAAATGTTTTGGCCTTACTATCAACGTTGTTAAGTCGCGCTATAACTACAATGGTATTTGTTTATCTTAGCATAACCTCAAAAATCGTAGACAACTAATTTGTAAATACTATTAAGATCGAAAATGTTGTTCCCTGAATGTATTAATCGTTTGTAAATAACGTTTAATGCAACTTTCAATAGTTACTTACAAGTAAAATCTGCTGTACGATGGCAAACATCTTCGAAGTAGGATAGTAGCTTCCCAGCTTGTGTAATTCGGCCAAACACCGTATGAAAACTTTATAAATTATTTCACGGGCACCTCCACGAATTACCTTATTCATGATATGTCGCTGTTTTCCTATCCACACTTAGAAATAACACACAAAAACCAAAATTCTATTGAAAAACGAAACCGATCGAGAAGAATTGACAGCTCAAGTACTCATTTTAGATGTTGCCAGAAAATGAAAGATTTTAGTTCTCAAATATTTAATTTCTACTCTTTTATGTTGCACTGTACATCAAATTCTAAGTTTAATTAATTCGGTTCAAACTTAATGGTGGCTCGGAAGTTAGCTCAAGTGACGGTCTGCGCATTAAATACAGACAAAACGATGCTTCAACTGCGCCCCGTTGATACCTAAAATTGTTGGCTGCGCAGCTTTAAATTAGATGTTCCGAATCGCCGGGCCTAGTAGCCCAGTCAAATTAGACATGCAAGGTTACAATAATTCGCATAGAGCAAAAAATTGGTACGAATGTTGGGAACAGCATTACAAATGAAATGTCAAAAGTCCCCATCGATCCGACCTTTGCAAAAAGAAATATTCAAGGTCAAAGGTCGTGTAAATGGGTAGCGTTATTCCTGCGCCATATAAATTATATTAAATTTAGAACAAATTTAGTATTTTTCCCAAAAAAAGCTGCAAAAATATGTGAAATTCAGGAAAAAAAAAGTACACATTCTTTATTTTTAAACATTTTTTTTTCATAGATATTTGTTATTGCTCTTCGCATCAATGATCTATTGCATTAAAAATAAATAAAGGAATCGGAACAATTTAGAACCTTAGTAAAATAAATTAACAATTAATTTTTAGATTCAAATTAATAGATGCTTTATTTCTTTCTTTGCATTTTACATTCATGACGGAAAAAAATATTTCCGTAAAAGCGGAAGTTGCAGGAATGGAGCACCATTCGTAGTCGAGTCCCATTCGCTTTATATTTTTGAAGCCTTTTATCTTTTTTTGAAACCTGAAACCCGTTTCTACTCATTTATCAATAGGAATTGATAAATGAGTAGAAACGGGTTTCAGGTTTTTTCAGAATTCAACCCCTAAGAGGGGGAAATGGGGTGGCAAAGTATAAAAATCAATGCACAGCCCAAACCGCTGAGTCTAGAGATTCCAAATTTGGCACATTGGTTCCTTATGTGGTCTAGGGGTGCACTAAGAAAGGATTTTTCAAAATTCACCCCCTATGGGGGTTAAACGGGGCTTCAAAGTTTGTATGGGGAAATAAGATTAGTTAGACTATTTTATTCGAAACTTCACAAGAGTGCTCCTATTGATAAATGAGTAGAAACGGGTTTCAGGTTTTTTCAGAATTCAACCCCTAAAAATGGGGTGGCAAAGTATAAAAATCAATGCACAGCCCAAACCGCTGAGCCTAGAGATTCCAAATTTGGCACATTGGTTCCTTATGTGGTCTAGGGGTGCACTAAGAAAGGATTTTTCAAAATTCACCCCCTATGGGGGTTAAACGGGGCTTCAAAGTTTGTATGGGGAAATAAGATTAGTTACACTATTTTATTCGAAACTTCACAAGAGTGCTCCTATTGATAAATGAGTAGAAACGGGTTTCAGGTTTTTCAGAATTCAACCCCTAAAAATGGGGTGGCAAAGTATAAAAATCAATGCACAGCCCAAACCGCTGAGCCTAGAGATTCCAAATTTGGCACATTGGTTCCTTATGTGGTCTAGGGGTGCACTAAGAAAGGATTTTTCAAAATTCACCCCCTATGGGGGTTAAACGGGGCTTCAAAGTTTGTATGGGGAAATAAGATTAGTTAGACTATTTTATTCGAAACTTCACAGGAGTGCTCCTATTGATAAATGAGTAGAAACGGGTTTCAGATTTTTTCAGAATTCAACCTCTAAGAGGGGGAAATGGGGTGGCAAAGTATAAAAATCAATGCACAGCCCAAACCGCTGAGCCTAGAGATTCCAAATTTGGCACATAGGTTCTTTATGAGGTTTATGGGTGCATTAAGAGGATTTCTCAAAATTCACCCCCTCAGGGGTTGAAACGGGGGTGCAAAGATAAATAAGATTAGTTAGACTACTTTATTCGAAACTTACCAGGAGTACTCCTATCGATAAATGAGTTAACAATAGTGTTTCAGGGTTTTTCAGAATTCAACCCCTAAAGGGGAAAATGGGGTAACAAAGCCTGTATTGTTTGTATGGTTGGGTGTATTACAAAAACAACGATTTTAAGATTTAATGTGGCGGACCTGAACATCACAATCACAATCACAGTCACCATCACAATCACAATCACCATCACAATGACCATCAACAATCACCATCACAATCACCATCACAATCACAATCACCATCGCTATCACAATCGTATTACAAAAACAACGATTTTAAGATTTAATGTGGCGGACCTGAAATACCATCATTCCCTGTTGGGGTGCGATGGGGTTGAAATGTCTAAAAATCAATATGGGTGTCGATACCGAGATTATCAGGGGTGCTGATTACGAAAATGGCATTTATTCTGAGATCCAGAAGAGGGATTCGACTACTATACAGGGTTATTGTCGATTTATTGTGATGATTGTGATAACGATGATGATGATTGTGATAATGATGATGATGATTGCGATGGTGATTTAGATTACGATGATAATGATTGTGATTACGATGATGAAGATTGTGATAACGATGTTAATGATTGTGATTACTATGATAACGATGATGTGTTTGTTATAGTGATTGTGACAGTGATGGTGATTGTGATAGTGACGGTGATTGTGATGGCGATAGCGATGGTTGTGATAACGGGGATGGAGATTGTTATGATGATGATTGTGATGGTGATTGTGATAGTGACGGTGATTGTGATGGTGATAGCCATGGTAATGGTGATTGTGACAGTGATTGTGATAATGATGAAGACGATTGTGATTACGATAACAATGATTGTGATAACGAGGTAAGTGATTGTAATGGTGATTGTGATGGTGATTGTGATTGTAATGGTGATTGTGATTGTGATAGCGATGGTGATTGTGATTGTGATTGAATGGTGATTGTGATGGTGATTGTGATGGTGATTGTGGTGGTGATTGTGATGGTGATTGTGATGGTGACTGTGATGGTCATTGCGATGGTGATTGTGATGGTGATTGTGATGGTGACTGTGATTGTGATGGTGATTGTGATGGTAATTGTGATGGTGATTGTGATAATGATAGTGATGGTGATAATGATTGTGATTACGATGATAATGGTTGTCATAACGATGATGGTGATTGTGATAGTGATTTTGATGGTAATTGTGATGGTGATGGTTATTGTGATAGTGACGGTGATTGTGATGGTGATGGGGATTGTGATGGTGATTGAGATGGTGATTGTGATAATGATTTTAATAATGATGGTGGTTGTGATAGTGATGGTGATTGTGATAATGCTGGTGACTATGATAGTGATGGTGATTGTGATGATAATAATAAATTGTGATGATTATAAAATTTGGCACATAGATAGTTTTTAACTTGGATTAACATGTAGGACACTATTTATCCCTTTAGTATGATTCAGTGGGGCAGTTACCGAACTGCACGCGGGCGAAGCCGCGGGCAACAGCTAGTAATATATATAAATATAATAATTTCATAAGTACACCGCTTTGCGCGCGAAAAACAGTTGCAAACAAATAAGAAACGTCCGCCGCGTGCAAGCTCGCGCGCCGTACTGATTGCTACCAAGCGTCTGGATACATCGCAAACTGTTTGCCGAACATCCTTTGATTTGTGAAGAAAAACCGACACCGACGCCGAACACAGGAGAACACAAACAAAAACAAACACCCATCCACATGTTTGTTGTTTGCCATTGTTCGCCAAGCGTGTGGAGCCGGCATTATGAAATACTAGTTGTGCAGCACTGGGAAGTGAGGGGTTTTATGACCAGCAACTGCCCGACGATATTACGTGGGGCAGTACAATAAATAAAAAGCATACTAATGGCTACAACAATATTTATTTTAAAAATACATCACTGGAGAAGTCGTCATAGTTGATTAATTTGGCAACACGTCTAATACATCATTCTTCTCTAAAACATTAAGTACAGTCAGATTTATTGGAAACTACAATAACCCTAAAATAAGCAGCCATTGAAGAGGTAGCTGCGGAAGTGTGGTTCCTATTTTTTTAATCATGTAAGTTTAAGAATACAATGATATAAATCCCAAAAATATTTATCTACTAACATCAAATATCGGTTATTTACCTTAGTATGACAATCCATCATTATACATGCTAAGTATACTAAATAATCATGTTTAAATATACAAAAAAAAAAAACAATTTAATCATTTACAGCTACTCCACTGTCTCCCTACGTTTAGGCTGTTCCTTGCTTGTTTAAGTAAAGCTTTACCTAGGCAACTAAGTTTAGGGAATGCGTACCCATTATCTATATATTAGTTAATCCCCTCTTCAAAAGTTGCTTGACCCTCATCAAATTAATTTGAATGACACCACTAACACTTCATGAGATATATTACTTCGCATTCATCTTTTTCCTAATCAGTGTAGACCCTTACAATTTCCTAGCACTAACATCACAGTGTGGTCCCCAAATCATTAAATTACAGAACCAAGTAGTATAAAAATAAATGTAAATTAATACTGTTCGCCATCAAAATCAGTAAGAAGTACAAAATATTAACTAATGTTACACACAAATATAGGAATAATGAAGTACAATAAGTATATGCGAGAATGATATAATATGTCGCACTACAAAAATCCTGCATTGATGCAGGGGACACAGTCAAATATTTATAGTTTACTTTTATCACACATTAATCATCAAAAGTTACAAGAGTATGAAAATAACAGTTTGATACCATTATAATATATATTCACGTGGGCAATAATTGAACTCAATCAAAATTTAAAATTCTTAAAATGGACTTTATTGTCATAATCATAAAGTCCATTTTAAGAATTTTAAATTTTTAACGTGATTCATATTCGATTCTGATAAAGTGGCCATGTTAGACCCGCAGGCTTGAAACGTGATGTTACAGTCACTATGCCTAACGAGGCAGCTAAAGGCTTTACAATTATTTTAAATTTTCAGTTTACTACTTGATGCAATCAAAACTGTGTGTTTAAGTATTATAAGCCTTTCTAAAATATCAACACATATAATTGTTGTTGTTTTAAATATTCGAGCTTAGCTCAGACCAAAATATCTTATAAAATTAAAACTAATAAATAAGTTCATATAATTTCACATTAGTTGGTAAAAATCATATTTAAGTACGGAGCAACAAAAATCACAGTAAAAAAAACAGTAATAATTCTATATAGTTTTATAAAAATACAAGTGCCTACCACTTTCTCCTTTTCTTCCAGCTTGATTCATTTCGAAACTCAAGCACTGTTTACTTTAAAAATGTTATCCAAATGGTGGTTAACTTACGTGAAGGTCAAAGCGATCTTCGCTTGCATAAAAATAACCAATATACTACCATGGATGTTTAGAAATGGATAAGATGAGAGGACTTAAAATGTACTAGCAGTCTCTGCAATATAATTATATTAAAACTAAGAACTCAATTCATTCTGCATTCTTAGTGCTGAGATCAGTTACCAATAAAATTATTACTATCTATTATCGGCAACAGTAATTAATTCTTTTCTACATTCGCAACATCTTTTCGAATTTAAACCAAAGAAGTTGAGTCTTAGCTAAACAACATCAAGTAATTCATCGTAAAATACATGTAATTATGACATTATAAACTACAAGTAAATATTGATCACACTGAAACCTGAATAATATATCTACTAAAATATCAAAATACATCTACTAAATACAACGTATATCATAATTTTAAGTCTAGTAATTATAGCCTTTAAATTCGATACTGGAATCAATTCAGTAACAGTCTTGCAAATGAAAAATTAATGGATGAAGACATGATGAAGGTGACTAAAGATTGGTGGATGGATTGTGAGAGCATTGATAATATAAGTAAAAGAGAGTGAATGATGGGAACTAAAGAAGAGAATAGGAGAGAAAAACGTAAATTGCGTCGAAAGGACACATGGAAAAAAGCTGCCGTTATAAAAGAAGGCGTTACCGCCGGCTATCGTAGACACTTATATAAATGAGACACCCAGTAATTTATTTTAACTACTTTATCGAAGAACATCAAAATAAGCCCAAGTTACTGGGTGACAATTTGATAAACCCGCAAAATTCTCAGACGAGAACACGACAAGTACATCTATGATAATCACCTTAATCAGAGAGCCTTACCTAATTGGCCAAGTTTATTTAATAGACAAGTATATGGATAAAATACATCACAATATGAATCTACTGTTTGGAATAAGAACATACATTAATAGATCACTCGGCAACGGTTTAGTTGCAGTCACCAAAACCACTATAGTTGGTGCCAGCTAAGATGAGAATAGCGGTTATTGATCCTCCTACATTTATTAAACTTCTTAACTTTGAAAACCAAAAATAAGTCTGTTCAAGTCTGGAATCGTCATCTATCGTGATCTTCAACATTTTTTGTAATGAAGAACATGGTTTATTTGTTTTGGTTCGTACGAAAAGATATTAGGGAAAGGGCAGTGACTGCTATTGTGATCCTACCTGGCACCAACTATAGGCCAGTAAAGCTGTAAATTTAAATGGGTTACATAATTATGCAGATCAAAATACGAGGTAAGTCTAAATAAGGGACTACTCACACTTATTCAGCTTATGCCCATAGATAACAACGATTTTGTATGAGACGCGTACGCATCCGTTCTGATTTCCGCGTCTATTCAGCTTTCGCGGTTTAATTTTATCTATTTCTTCTGCAAGAAGCGAAACGATAAAAATATTGCACACTAGCGGACGTCACGCGGTTTTACCCGTGTAGTTCCCGTTCCCGTGGGAGTACGGGGATAAAATATAGCCTATGTTACTCAGGGTGAATGTAGCTTTCTAATGCTGAAAGAATTTTTGAAATCGGCGCAGTAGTTTTTGAGTTTATTCATTACAAACACACACAAAAATACAAATCTTTCCTCTTTATAATATTAGTGTAGATTATAGTGTAGATGGAACCGTCCATGTTGAAGGCATAATACTAAATGAGTAGCTCACCGTCTTCGCAGCATATTCAGCGCCATACGCAGTAGATAAAAGCGTTTCAATGGAGATAACACGCTATGACGACTTTTCTTATTCTTACGACGCTGTACGCGGCTGATACAAGCAGAACTGTATAAGTGTGACCGAAATCGTTCAGCGAAACGCGAATGGAGCTGAATAAGTGTGAGTAGTCCCTAAGTGTCTACAGTCACGACTATAGTCTCCGCCAGATAAGTAAGAATTAAAGGTCATTGCTCTTTCCTTAATTTCTCTGCGTAGGTACACCGACAATACATTATGAATCGTTTTTTATTACTAGAAAAAGTCAAGGTTCACGATAAAGGTCGTTTCAAGACAAGTTTATGCCATTATTTCTGTTTTCGGCATTATGTTTTTAAATAAATGTATGCGGGTTATTGACCTTTAATTCTTACTTATCTGGCGGAGACTATAGTCACGAGCACCAATATGTTACAGTCAAAACTATTAATCGGTCAAAACTACTTTTGTTTGACTTGTCAGTTAAAATCCATAGGAAGTTAAAATGCGTTTTCCGCAGTAGCACTTCAATACCCGCAATTACAGACACAATTAAAATAACAATGCACTGTGCCTCAGGAGGCACGGCCGGGAGCATACGGGTTAAAATATGTTCGCCTCAGTTGTAATTACCTAGTCCTAGAAATACATGAAGTTTTTCAAAGGGACACAAAAAATCTAACAAAACTACCTAATAAGTTTCTAGGGAAATGTTAGATAGTGTTAAAATAGTTTTCACTGGTCAAAAGTAGTTTTGACTAGTTTTCACCGGTCAACAGTAGCAATTATTAAACATAAAGCAATTATCGCGAGAAATAACGATTGTAACTTGGAGATTGGATCTTTTTCATAAAAATTTGAGTTCCAGAATACAATGTTCGTAACAACATGAAATTTTAATCAGAACAGTAGGAGAAAAACACTTTTAAAAGTTGTTAAGTGTTTACATATTGGTGCTCATGACTGTTCCTATGTATGAATATAAAGCAAAAGAATTAGTTGTATAAAATAGAATAATCATCACCATCGTCGTCCTCCGGGTCTGACATGGAAAGTATTGGAATAAACTTAGCTGTGTCCACCGGGCGGCGGATGACATTGTATCAGAAGACGTTCTTGGGCGGCGGCACGGCCACCACGGCGGCGCCGGCGCGGCCGGTGCTCAGCGGGGCCAGCTTGCGCCAGCAGTTCGACTCCGAGTCGTACACTTCCACCACGCAAAGATATTGCACGCCGTCGTAGCCGCCTAATGACACAATCTTATATTAGTCAGGGTATAACCACAGGTTCACAGCTCACAGTCTGGTCTTACTGTGTGTATCTAAAGAAGTAAATTATTTTGTTTTATAGTGTAAGGGACAGCCCTCCACAAACTGATAGGGTAAATTCAGTATAATATATCATACTAAGATGACCAGTACAAGAAATTATTTCACGAAAGTTATGGGAGTCTAATAAATTTGATTTGTTTTATTTCCTCATATGCAATGTTACCGTGGCAAAATGCACGAACGGCAAGCGCGACGACGAATTCGATGAACTCTGTAGGTAGGCAGGAAGTGAACAGCTGATTTCACGCGTCATTCGTTAGTTTTTGAACATCCATTGTAGGTTTATTTTAGCCTTATTATTTACATAAATGGAGTGCTGCGTACAGAGAATGTAATTTTACATTGAAATAAAGGAATAGTAACTGAAAAAAACGATAAGAAAATGCAAATATTTCGGAAATAAATTCCGGTGGAATATGATTCAGAATAAGGAGCTGAATGCACCCTGTCAATTTGCGGAGGGCTGTCTTTATTAGCCGTTTATACCCCTCTGCTGGGTAAAGGCCTCTCCCATATTTTTCAAGGTGCTCTTTTCGTGCGCTGTCTCTAACCAGCCAACGCAGTGCGCGTCCAGGTCATTGCGTGGTTAATTTTCCAGCGGTCGTTTATGCATGTGGTTTACGTATCCCGCCCAATTCCATTTGAGCCTGGCAGCTGGTTTGATAATTCAATAATATAATAATAAGTCAATAATTCCTGTTTTAGAGCGCTCATAGTGTTCCGTATTCTGTTTGACTTGTTTACACCCAGAATGCTGCGCTCCATATCCCACTCCAAAGCGGAAATTCTGCGACGGAGAGCGACCAGCTCTGAGCATCGTACATTAGGACGGGCAGGGTATTACGTTTTTTTGTTTGTTTTATATTTAATGAAGATTTTAAAACTTTTTTTGCTGACTGCACGTAACGATGAGCGCCCAAAGCGAACGAATGATGATATTTTGAAACGCGAACTTACCAACAGCAACAATCCGATCTCCGAGTAGACAGGAACCGATAGCATCCCTGCCGTATGAGAGTCGCGCTAGAAGGAGCCAGGAGTCAGCTATCGGATCGTATCGCTCGACGCAAGCCAGTCGCCCTCCAACTGTGTTGGCCGGCGCTTCATGACCACCCAAGGCGTACAAGTAGCCACCTGCTGCACATACCTGCAAATACCAATTTTCAGTTTAAAAAGCCAGTTCAGTGGTGTTATGCAATGTACTATCGGGGTCTTTTCCGCCTGACCAGTTTAATTTTTTTTCGCTTAAATCATGCGGAGGCGCCGACCCACGCCCCCTTAAAGTTTGGGCTTATTAGGAAAGCGTCAACTTTGGCGCATAAAATAACAATATCTCTCGTTGGGCGTGCGTTGTCAGTGCGCTCGGCCGATTCGGTATCTTTTCATTCATTATTTCTATACAAAGTCAACGGGGCGGGGCTAGAGAGCGTTTCTATGTTGCGAGTGCAAGCAAAAATTAGCTTAGTGGTGGTCAGGCAGGAAGTGTCCTCGACAGTACAATATGAATTCTGTGTTACCGCAAAAATATTATTCTTGTGGGTCGGAAGTCAGAACATTATTTTATAACACGAAGGTCTCGGTTGATGTATGGAGGAGGAAGACCAGAGAAAAGATGGATGGATTGAGTAAGGAATGATATGAAAGAAAAAGGTATAAATGAGAGTCTGACGGTTAACAGAAAAGAATGGAAGAAAAAAGGTGAAGTAAGAACATGGAACAAGGGCAGGAAGACGATCGTGGTATACTCACACTGACGCCGCCGCGGCGGCGCGTCATGGGCGCGCAGTTGGTCCAGTGGTTGGTGGCGGGGTCGTAGCTCTCCACGGAGCGCAGGCAGGCGCCGCCGTCGCGGCCGCCCACGGCCAGCAGGCGGCCGCGCAGCGCCGCCACGCCGCACGTGCTGCGCGCGCCCGCCATGGGCGACACGTGCGTCCACGTGCGCGAGCACGCGTCCCATCTGTGCGAATACTATTGTTTTAACTTTTCTACACACTGTGTCTACATTTCTTATCCAACTTTCCTCTCGCAGGTCTGATGGAAGAAATTTCTTTTCAAATAAGCAGTACCTTTGTGCTCTTCTATGTTAATATATTATCCAGTAAAGTATTTTGTGATTATGTATATTTAAATAAATAACACATATCGAACAACATCCCAGATAATTACCTACAACACATACAAGTAGGTAGGTAGGTAGAGGTAGGTAGAGGTACGTAGAACGAGTCTCGAATGGTATAAATTCGCAAACTGCCTATAAAAGAAGTAGGAGTAAGAAGGAAGTTGTCATTGTAATTGCAACCGTACGCCGAGGGCTTAAAGTACCTACTGCTTTATACAAGTACAAGTTGTGGAAGGACAATGACTCACTATGGAATTGTCTAGAACAATTCGAGTAAGTCGTGGATCTTTCTCGAAAGATCGGTCGCCATGTATATAGCCGACATGTTTACGAGAGAGGAAGTCCGATTTTGGATACCCAACGAAGCGAATCGAAGTGAACTAGAAGTGCCATATCTAAGCGAATACTGATCAGTAGTGTATTTGTGATTAAGTTTTAAGTGTTTAGTGATTATTAAAGTTATTTGTTGTTTAATCGGTTTTAATTATTTTTTTTATTCCATACCCAGCTCGTAACAGTAAAACTTAAGTTTGCGCACATTTCATACAAAGGATTAAAAACATAATAATACAACTACTTATTTACTCTGTAATATATCATGTAGGTACCTCTCAACAGAATTCAAGTAGATCCATCCATCGTGTCCGCCGACTGCATACACGGGCGAGTTCGGTCCGTCGCCTAGCACTGCGACTCCAAGTCCGTGGCGATGGGTGTTCATCGGCGCCAGCACACTCCAGCTCAAAGAAGTCAAGTCGAAACATTCCACCTAACAGTAAATCGATCTGTACTCATTGTTAAGGCGGTGGTATCTGCTAACGAGAGGTTTTCTCCATGTAACTCCTCTTT
This sequence comes from Xestia xanthographa, assembly GCA_905147715.2. NCBI lineage: Eukaryota > Metazoa > Arthropoda > Insecta > Lepidoptera > Noctuidae > Xestia > Xestia xanthographa. The sequence goes on along the minus strand of LR990659.1, from coordinate 14,166,389 downwards.
GATGAGTGAATATATATGTTCAAAAACAAATATGTTGCTTATTAGACTCTTAACTTTAATTGGTACAATTGAAATAATTCTAACTTTATTATTACTATATGAAAAAAATGTTCAAAGTGAAGCCTTTTTTCTTCGAAATTTCGTATCTACTCCTAAACGGCATTAAAATTTAGTAATTAGTTTTCACTAAAATATTCGTCACGTTTTTCTTCACAAACGGTACAATTGGAATTTTGATCTAATGATTTATTAGGCTACAATTAATTATTCCATGCATTCTATAGTAACAGAATAGGCGGGTCCGTGCGCGGGCGACGCCGACGGCAGTGCTGCCAACTTAGCGCTTTCAGCGCCAGATCTAGCGCTTTTTTTGAGCAATAGCGCGTTCTAGCGCCTAGCGCTTTTTGAAATCATATTATGATATGCACATCTACTATTATTTATTCTGTAAAGTGCGTAATACGGAACGAATCACTAAAATTTTTTGAACTTCATCACATAAATGCTGACATAGACGATGATGATTTTATTTAATTCCTTTATTTTCATTATTAACACGTTATTACTTTATTTTAATAATACTAAAAAAGTATAATAATGTATGTAATGTAACTCGTTTTATGACATACATTTTGATTCAATAAAAAATGCATTCATTAGATTTGAATTACTTATTAATTACTTCAAAATATTTAATTTGTCATAGCTAGGTACCGAATCATTCCGACGAAATGCGTTTATTTATACATCCCTAGTCTCAAATTATTGGGCGGTTTTGTTTGAATTTGGCGCCGAATAAAGCGCTTTTTTGACAGCGACCATTTAGCGCTTTCTAGCGCTTTTTTAAAGAGCTAACAGCGCGTTTTTGCTTAGACGGGTTGGCAGCACTGGCCGACGGGCGGCAGTGCAGCTCGGACCGTCGGACGTGGAGGTTGTGCTGCTCTGCTCGCTCGCATTATAATGCCCCGATTTTTGCATGGACGATTTAGTATTCTAGTTTTTAGTCAGATGGTCATTTTGCAAGTAAGGTATTTTGTTTGCGCGCTTGGACGTTTGCTATAAGACTAATTCAGTGATTTGTATTGTGAAGTTTATTTATTTTTCGTGTACCTACCGTGTGTGCATCTGTGCATAAATGTAATAGTTAAATTTAGATTTTTAAACTCGTGATATCTTTTGAATGGAATGTCCGAATTGGATAATTTAAAAAGTAATTTAGAGGTATTGAAGCAGTCTTGAATATAAAGTATTTTATTTTGATAAGGATTAATACCACGATACAAATAAAGAGCCTTTTCTAGCGGCGACATTTCAATTCAATTTTCAACCGACTTCCAAAAAGGAGAGGTTCTCAATTCGACTTATGTTTTTTTTTTCAATAAATTAACACTTATTGTTGCATAACTATAATAGTTAGACATATGCTGTTGTGACACTTTCTGTAAATAATGATGCGTTCTGCAAAGTCGTAGTACATTATTTTCTTCTATCATCAATACTTTTTGCAGCGTACGCGATGTAAATATTTTAGGTATATTTTTTACACCTCGGGTTACATTATTGGAATTTTAAAGGATCCCATTTTTTTTGAAAATATAATATTTATTTATTTTATTCATTAACACATACATTTGTTTTAACAGGTAAAACCCAAGCTAACAAAAGTAGTAAATTAGCCTGTCACCCGAGGTTAGTGTAGCTTTCCAACAGTGAAAGCATTTTTCAAATCGGTTCAGTCGTTTCGGAGCCTATTCAATGCCAACAAACAAACAATTAAAATTGTTCGGACCGCGAACCAGCGAATCTAATGCATACCTAGTAGGTAGGTACATTATAGAAACGATGGAATAGCAATACAATCTATAATCTTACAATTTATTTACTTTTGAGAGCATTTCAAATTGAATCTAAGGGTGCGATGGCGCTGACGCAGGTCCTCACCGGACACGGAGTGTTAGGGAGATTCCTGCACCGAATCGGGCGGGAGGAAACGCCCGGGTGCTTCCATTGTGAGGATCGACCGGAGGACACGGTGGAACACATGGTGGAGGTGTGCCCCGCGTGGGCGGAGCACCGCCGTGTCCTCGAAGCGGCGATCGGCGGCGGCGACCTCTCGCGTCTGGCCCTGGTGCAAGCCATGGTCCGGAGCGAGACGGAATGGGACGCCGTCACCTCCTTCTGCGAAGCAGTAATGCTGGAGAAGGAGGTGGCGGAACGTGAGAGGGAGAGAACCTCTCAACGTCCCGGCCGCCGCGGGAGACGCCCCGGGCGTCGGGGGCCACCACCACGTGGCCCCCGGCCACCGTAGGCGCGGGCCTGTGGACGGTGGGCTATGGGCTAGCTCGCCGTCCGTCCGTCTCATGACGACAGGCCGTGTCGACGGCGCGTTCGTGTTCCACGCGCGCCTCAAAGAGAGTCAGCAAAAGGGAAGGGGTCCGTAGGGACCGATGCCTGCCGGGGTTGCGGGACTGTTCGAAAGAGATACCGTGGCCCCGGAACACAAAGGGCGATGAAGGAACATGGATGGGTTTTAGTCAGTAAAAGTCTGACACTCCCTCCTGCTCCGCCCAGCGGGAGGGGTTATTTGATGATTTCCCATCCGAAAAAAAAAAAAGAAAAAAAAAAAAAAAAAAGGGTGCGATGGCGCTGCCGTGTGCGTTTCGATGGTGCGACCACGGCGTTTTTTTTTAAAAAAACAAGCCAATATTATGCAAAAATTTGTAAAAAAATATTCCCAATTTGTTAAAGTTATGGTTAAAAAGTTATAAGGGTTTGAACGTGGTCGCGCCATCAAAACGCGGAGAACCACGCGGCCATGGAAATCTTTAAAAGTAAGCCTTGTTGAGACTTGAAATTTAGGGAAATAACAGATTGAATTTGTAAAAATATAGAAAAAAAATCCTAGGTTTATATTTTAGGAGCTGTAAGACTAAAACCCAATGGCTGCGCCATTGAAACGGTGAAAAACACGTTATCGCCGATATCTCGCTGAAAAAACATCGCAGAGGTCTGAAGTTTTTTGTAAAACCTAGATTTGAATTTGTCAAAATACACAAAAAAATTCGATAAGTATCGAAGTATTCGATAAAATATTTCGATAGGTTGACCATGACTTATTTTTTATAGAAAACTTTACACCTATTGCATTAGAAGTTATTTTTCAAGGATTCAAAATTTAATTAAAATGAAACAATAAGATACAAAAAAAGTTTATTTCTTTAAAAACTCATAAATCATTGATTGTTTACTGTCTTACACTAAGATATTTCATATATTATATTTTTAGCTGAAAAAACATCTAAATTAGTAATCTGAATAACCTGTGAGTTAAGTGTATTTTTAATTAAAAATAAATAAACTAAAATGAAACAATAAGATACAAAAACAAAATAAATTTCATAAGAAATAAACATACGACTTTTCATTTTAATTTAATTTAGAATCCTTGAGAAATAATTTTTAATACAATAGGTGGAAAGTTTTCTGTAAACAAAGTCATGGTCACCGTATCGAAATATTCAAAACGTTATTACAGGGGTTATACTTATTATATATTATTTTTCCTATTATCGTTAGTTCTGCATATTTAGGTATTGTTTAAAAAAAATCTAGCTAATACTTACTTTCTTCGATATATAATCACGACGTCTTTCTAAGCGATACCGTACTACAGTTAAAGAAATAAATATATAATAAATAAATAGATTTTACAAAAAACTTCATGCTTCTACGATGCTTTTTCAGCGAGATATCGGCGATAACGTGTTTTTCACCGTTTCAATGGCGCGGCCATGGGATTTTAGGACTTTTCATTGTATTTTTACATATTTCGACATATTCAAATCTGTGTTTTACAAAAATCTTCAGACCTCTGCGATGCTTTTTCAGCGAGATATCAGGGATAACGTGTTTTTCACCGCTGCAATGGCGCGGCCAAGGGATTTTAAGTCTTACAGCTCCTAAAATATAAACCTAGGATTTTTTTCTATGTTTTTACAATTTTTTTACAAATTCAATCTGTTATTGACCCGAATTTCAAGTCTCTGCAAGGCTTAGTTTTAAAGATCTCCGTGGCCGCGCGGTTCTCCGCGTTTCGATGGCGCGGCTACGTTCAAACCCTTATAACTTTTTAACCATAACTTTGACAAATTCATGGTTTCGGGAATCAACTTTTACAAATTATTACAAAATCTTGTCGTAGTAGTTAAACAAAAATGCTGTAGTCGCGCCATCGAAACGCACACGGCGCGGCCTCCTGCGAAGAGCGCGAGTCACACTATGCGCGCGTAAAAATGTAACGGGGAGCGCGGGGAAAATATTTAGCTCCGCCCAGATCCTCAAGGCCGTTCGCGCATACCACCGCCTTAAGGGTGCGGGAAAACAATATGCAAAACGGACATACGAAGAAAATTAAAGTAAAAGTAGATATAGGCGATGCGACTACATCTGCGGACAAATCGGTTATAGCCAGGTATTCATCAGGCAACAATGTTTTTAAACAGTGTTTCACAATGTTTCATCATCTCTGAAAACAGTTTATAAACAAAGGTGATGAAACATTGTTTATGAAACACGTTGCCGTGTTCCCCACTTCGAATGTAGAGCAAGACGAAGACGAAACATCTAGTTTATAAGCAAAACTCAACAGGTGTGGACGTGTGTTGCTCGAGTTTATAAACATGGAAGAATTGGGCCGACATTGCTGCAGAATTTAAAATGTCGCAAAAGGAAGTGGAAACGAAGATGCATATTCTACGCTCACAATTTTCTTAAAAAATTTAATTAACAATTTTATTAAAAAAAGAAAAAACTTAAGTCATCAAAAAGACGACGGCAACATTCTAGCAACAACTGACAAGTGTGGACAGCCAAGTATTAGAAACAGTTTTTACGTAAACCTTGGTGATAAACACGTCCTAAACAGTTTATCAACAAATGTTGCCTAATAAATACAAGGCTTAACTAATACCTACATTTGCCTACTGATCCAATATGGCAGCAACCAATATACAAGTAGGATAATAATACCGTATTTAAAGTTTTCAGTCCATCCCTGCCGCCAACAACAATCAGTTTGTTCTGCAGCACAGCTACGCCAAACTGAAGCCTCCTTGCGCCCATTCGCATAAACGGGGTCCAGGTGTTTGTCCGGGGATCATACATTTCCATATTACTGGCACCCTGAAATATAATTGATTATTACTTATCCTTGATCACTACAGATTTGTAAGCGTTTGGGAAATATATATTATTTGTTTATACCTTGTATCCATCCATGCCACCGATAGCTAAAAGACGACCAATAGTTGATGTGCGGGGTCGTGTGCGATGCGAGAACAGAAGCGAACGGCGTTCAGGCAAAAGGTGCCACTTCACCGCCTCCATGATAAGGGGCTGGCACTCTGGCACATTACCACAGGCCAGCTCAACCTTATCAATTAAGTACTGTAAAAAGTTCATAATGTGATTACGAATACTTACAATGGATAGTAGAATTAACAGTTTAAAATCTATCTAATTGGCTCGTAGGCCTAGGGTCATAAGCGTCATGCTCTCCTAGACATACGGAACTTTTTCCAAGCACCGACACTACAACTGGTTCTGTGACTCTCACATGTAGCGGATCGGATGTCACGATCTTCACCACGTCCGGTATAGGGGGGGGGGGCTACATAAAGCTAAGCCACAATTTACTATGTTCTCTATGTCTGTTCTGCAATTGATGTGTAAAAAATTTTTTACAAAAAAAATAAAACCGTCTTCAGACTTTTATTTTTCCAGTTTTAGTTGTAATATCCTATACAAATATTTGCTATGCATTTATTTTACATAGTTAACAATACATGTCATGGTAATAGGCTTATCCCCTATAAATGGAACATAGCATACCTAAACTGTCGAAATTTGGGTGTATTGTACACATCTGCGTACCCCTCAGAGCATACAGGCGTGATGTTACGTCATGATGTTGTATAAACAATAAACATCCAAGCGATTGCAGCAATCACGACCGATTTACCGTCTAGTTTTAAAGAGTTCCATTGTATATCTCCGAAGATCAGCATCAGATCTTCACCAAATTTAAATGCGACCATTTCAGGAGTATACACTTTCAAATAAAAAAGAATTTTGAGAGTCGCTCCACAAATGGAGGATAAATCAGTGAACATACATGAAATTATACCACACAACTGAAGCAACAATGTTCATAAAATGAAAACTACTGGGCCAAACTATGTTTTTTTATGGGACCAAATGGCAACTATTCCGCATAAAACCACAGAATAATAACTAGTAACTAGCGTTACAGGAATAGTACTTTGTTCAACAAGGGGAGAAAGGGTTTGTAGTTTGAATTAATTTCATTTCATATATAGTCTGGTAAATGAGTGCTCAAAAGGGGTATGCGGTTGGAAAAGTCGAAAGCAGAAAATCTGACTTATGAACTTCGTTTGGACTAGTTAGAAGATAAACATATTAAAAGTCCTGACCCCTCCGAGGTGAGCCCGAGGGGGGGGGGGCAAAGAAGGTCCCGTTTTTTGGTTTTTGTTGTACTACATAATAAAACCTCATAAAATTTTCTACAACTTGGTTTGTTACACTTTTTATCTATCTCCAATATTTAAAAAAAAATTAGCAGAGTTGTAGAGAATTTTATCAGATTTCATTGTGTAGTAGGTACAACAAGTATTCGTGCGACACACCGTTTTCGAGATGCAAACCAAAAACAACGAACGGGACAGAGAATTGGACAATTTTTTTAAAAATTACACCACCTCCCACCACAACACCTCGGAGGGGTCAGGACTTTTAATATGTTTATCTTCTAACTAGTCCAAACAAAGTTCATAAGTCAGATTTTCTGCTTTCAACTTTTCCAACCACAATCATTCATTGCCCAGGCTAATAGGTAGGAACATAATGTAATCCAATCAAAGTAGATTTTACCTGTCAGCGTCTTTAGGCAACCAAAAAAAAGTCCATCTTGCAATTATCGAGAAACTTGAACGTGGTCGAACAAATAGCGCGCGCGCGTGTCTTCTTTCGCTTGGGGTAGCCTACTAGATTGGCCCTTGCGCAATGGCCGCCGCCTGTAGGTATGTTTTTAATACCTACATGCGGAGTGACACAGGCCTGGGGGTCTAAAATGGCCGCTTTAGCAGAATCGTTTCGTGAATCACGTTAAAAATTTAAAATTCTTAAAATGGACTTTTTAAGTTTTTTTTTTTTTTTAACGTGATTCGTGCTAAGATTCTGCGTAGATTCTGCTATAGCGGCCATTTTAGACCCGCTGATCAAACTAAAGAATCACGTAAATCGGATCATAAATGTCAGCGTAAATGGTGTTCATACAATAAAAATTAATAAAAAATACCAATCAAATTGAGAACCTCCCCTCCTCCTTTTTGAAGTCGGTTAAAAATAATTACAGTAGAAATATTTAAGGTAATGCGTCTCGACAATCATCGTCTATTAAGATAGGCAAGATAAGTCCGATGATGAAAATTAAATAATATAGAGCTGTAACAAAAGCTAATTAGTGATCTGTCAAACGCTGAAAATATGGCTTCTATGCCCAATATTTGAGAACCAGAGTCATGGACAACAAAAGGGATGGGATTGGGAATGACATGGTACAACGACCAGAAATAGGTAGCTTATACTACCAACCAGGAAGATTGGCGAGAGGTTTATGTTTTATTGTGGTACCTACCTAGGTATTGTATCAATTTAAATAGCCGTTGGAGATTTCATCAATGAAGTCATTTGAGTTTGCCCTCACGACAGTAAAACAACACTAATTATAACATAGATGAAATCAAAAGTCATCGAAAACGAATACATGCCAACCAAAAATCTTAGGCAAGAAGTAAAGCCAGTAGGCTTGGGGAACACCCACAAACATGGAGCACGCCACTCAGCTGCGGACTGCCGCCGCCGGCATACCGTTCCTCTATGACTGCTGTGACGCCGCACGAAGCCAAAGTCCGAGTTACGAAGATAAGTTCTTAACTCATACGATTTCCAAACGGGACAGACAGTAAATTAATTGTCCATCAGTGCTACGTTATGTGACAGTGTGTATTTGACTTTCGAAAAAAAGTTATTTAAATATGCACTCAGTTCTATAAGTCCTGATATTCTGATAATACCACTTCCCAACTCTTAACCAACGAAACCTACACATGCCCTGACAATATTCCAAAGTTCATTGTGGGCTCTTAGTGGCATGAAATATAACCAAAGTCCTGGTGAAGACGGCGTTACCACTGAATCACTTGGAGTTGGAGAACCATCTATACTTCCTTACATTTGATACCTTTTCAACAATATTCCTAAAACAGGCATCTTCCCTAGTCAGACAGTCAGAAAACAACAGGAATTCAATCTTCCGTTATCTACCTCGCATTCGTGGATTACTCAGCTCGTGGCTAAATAATAACAGCCGCTCGCAAAGCCTGCCTCGGAAAGCACGTTAAGCTGTTGGTCCCGGCTGTCATTTGTAGATCTTTAACAGTCGTTAGGTAGTCAGAGACCCAAAAAGTCTGACAACCAGTCTTACCAAGGGGTATCGTATTACCCGGTACTAACTGGGTTGTGGAGGTCAGATAGGCAGTCGCTCCATGTAAAATACTGGTATTCAGCTGCATCCGGTTAGACTGGAAGCCGACCCCAACATAGTTGGGAAAAGGCTAGGCAGATGATGATGATTCGTGGATTACTCAAAAGCTTTTGACAGCTTAACGCATACCGCAATATTTTCTGCACTCGGCAAACATAACATAGAACCTACATAATATGTGTACAGCTGTTGCAAAGAGTATATCAGAACAGCACAGCAGCCAAACGCCTCACTCACTACCACCGGGCCAACTTTTCCCATTCAGAGAGGAGTCAAACAAGGCGACCCGCTAACTCCCAAACTCTTCACAGCTACGCTGGAAGAGGTTTTTCAAGAGATAACCCACACTGGCAGGACAAAGGTGTCGTCGTCGGAAAGAGATTAACTATTCTTCGTTTCGCCGACGACATTGTCCTTTTTCCTTCCTCAGCAGCTGAGCTAGGCCTAATGCACGATCAACTGAGCCACGTCAGTCTCCAAGTCGGAGTTTCAATGAAACACATGAACATGTCTAAAACAAAATTGATGACGAGCAGCACAGAGCTTAACATACAGGTTGGGGGTGTGGTGATTCAATATGTCCATGAGTATATATACATCGGCCAGATAGTCTCTTTCCAGGCAAGACAAGACAAAAAAGTTGCTCGACGCGACGTACCGAGAATGCATGCAAGAACTACTGGTCCATGAAACGTCTTATGAAGGGATCTCTCTCTCTCTCGCACTTAAGCGAAAGCTCATGGACATGTGCATTCTTCCCACCCTCACTTATGGAGTGCGACGTGGTCGCTTACAAATCGTCATAAGTCCGCACTTGGGGTCTGCCAACGAGCTATGAATCGAAGTCTGGGTGTAAAACTTACGGACCGCGTCAGTAACTCCATACTTTGCTCCAAAACCCAAATAGCTGATGTTGGCCTTACAGCTGCTAGGTTGTAGTGGAACTGATTGACCAGCCCCGGTCACATCTGCCGCATGTCGGAGGAGCAATGGGCAAACATTACCACTCAGTGGATACCAAATAGCAGGAAACAACAACGCGGCAGGCCCAGGAGATGGCGGGATGACCTGGACTCTTTCGCAAAGGATTGGCCTACAATCGTACTAGATCGCGAAATGTAGAAGGGATGCCTTTGCCCTGCAGTGGGACAATATAGGCTTATAATAATAATAATAGCTGTTTCTCATGAATCGGTCACTCTTGTTGCACTACCTTTAAAAAATAATGTTACTGTGAAATATGGCCTGCTTGGGGGCATTTATCCAATAGATGATGCTGTACTTAAATTAAAACTTAAAATAGTTTTGAGTCTTTTAAATGGCCCGTAAAAGGAGTAAATGTTCAATGTGAGTTTGTTATTGTAATTATGCTTTGGTAGTTTGATATACTCAACTATGTAACCTAAGTGCAGCACTTTTAAAACTTGCATTTGCAGCATATTTAAAACTAGATAAAAATAAAACTTTACCTCTGAAGAAAGGAGAGGTAGCTTGATTAGTTTCAGCAAAGACGGCAAATGTGATTCTCTGGCAGCACTGTCATGCTGCACCCAGGTCATCAGGCTTTCAAATACATTTTCTTCTGTTACCACATTGAGATCATCTGATTTTAGCAAGTTGTCCATCTGGTCTGCTTGCAGTGATAAGAATTCTTGATGTTTCACCACCTAAACATAATTGTAGAAATATTACATGGATGACTTTTATTTTAAGTTAATTAGGTTAATATTTTATTGTATTTATCTCAGTGAAGACTGCAAAGAATGGTAAACGATAAAAAGTTGTTTGTTAATAAAATTCATTTAATATTAATGAATTACTAACATTATAAAGAGAGTGCAATTTTAGTGAGTTTGTATGTATTCAGAGGGTACTATCCTGAACCATGGCACCTATTTATTTATTCAGGATGGACATGGGCTACTCTTTATTCCGGGTAACACGCGGGCGAAGCCGCGCACTTAAGCTAGTAAATCATAATTTGCAAAACAGTAAAATATTTAGAACCTGCATGAAGTTTTGATATGTGTATTTCAAAGCACTTTTGTGTAAATCCAAACAGGACTGCTGTTCAGCAAAGAAAGCTATTCCCAGACAGTTGCAAGGATCCAGCTGCTTCTTTAAAAAAGCGCAACAAGCATTTGTAACAGAATTAAGCTGCAACAAGCTCGATGTTGAAAGGAGCACCTCAACTGTTTCCTCTCTCAGTTCTGCAAATTAAAAAAAAACAGTACTTGGCATGATATAGATTTTTTTAATTCGTAAAATAATAGTGCTTATGTACTGCAGCTTACAATGTTTGTGTTAATTTAAATTCATAATGAGAGCTTTGATACAGTTTTCCCTATTTTAAAGTAATACTAAAGCCACAGTGCATATATGCACTTTCATAATATTATAGTTCAAATGTGTTACTAGCCTATGGTGCCAGTGTAACAATAGTGTACAAGGTCCTGAAGTGCCTGTGGGTCAACCCGCTCCAGTGTTATCTCACTTGACTGCGCCTCCCTCAGGGAGCCAGTGAACATGGCTGCAAAATACTCGCTGCAAGATGCAAGGAGTATTTTGTGTGCTGGGATTCTGTTATAAAGAAATTTTATAAGTTACTTAACTGTTAACCGCATCTAGGGTGTGGGCTGGATGGAATGACAAATTACGACTGCCTTGGCTCACACACAATGATCCCCTTGAACGTGGAAACTAAACCCACTAACAAAGAACTATATCTACTTTATTTTTTTATTATTATTTTATTTAGTATTATTTATTAGATGTAAAAAAAGAAATACTTGTTACACAATGTTGTAACAATTCCTTTGTCATGAGTTAATTTCCCAACACAAAAGCAATCAGGGTTAAGTGAGTAGTGTTTTACTTAGAAAATGCATCTGTGAGGTGTTGTTTGCTTTCCTGAATAAGATAGGTACTATAAATAATAGATAGGACCAATCATTAAGATTAGTAATTAAAATAAAAAGCCACTACAGCAGCAGCAATAATACAAAGTCAGTGAAATGAGAATTAATTTAGTGCAACTCGAAAAACCATTGTGATGCTGGTGGATTCACTCCCTTTTCCAAAAACTTGACCTTTTATTTCACCTACCTCATAAATTAATAAATGTAAATAAACAAACCTGCATCCTCCTGCAATAAGTGCGACGTCACACAATTTCTGAGCTTGATAATAGCCGAATATATTTTTTAAAGCTACCCCCGAGTGTCCTGTGTCACAAAAGAACTCATCTTGACTTGCAGCACTTGAAAGACTTAGCTGACTCAGTTCTCTCGGCAAACCCTCATCGATCGAATTGCTCGATATATTGTCCTTTGAAGTCTCGGGCTTCTGAGTATCACTAGCCGACATTGTTGTCTTTGTAATTAACAGAGAGAGCAATCGTTAAATTCTTTCTTCGAAAATCAATACTTCACATTTCACAACAAACAAAGCATTAAACAAAGACATTTATTTTTTACTGCTTGACAAAGACAGACTTTTCCCCGTTTAGATAGATGCTCTGTGACTATAGTTACTATACTCAGGGTTGCCAACTCGATGCTACGGTTGGGTGCTAAGTAACATCTCAAATAGTGCTAAATTGCTAGAAAGTTTCAAAAATAGTGCCAAATATATGAATTTAATAAAAAAGAACACATAACAGAATATGTTTTAATTTTCGAATTATTGTTACATTAATATCTAAAAGTTATATTAAAAAAACAAAAAAAAACAAAGATATAGTTAAATTGGAAAATGTGACCATTAAATTTTACAAATTAAAAAACATACAAATTGGAAATACTAAATTAAAATTATCTTTAAATCCAATCATCCTCACTACTTGTATCGTCTGTCTCTGCTGTGGTTCCGTGTACAGCTGTTGAGGTGGATGGCTGTGGCTCATTTACACTTATAGCGAATTTTTGCAATTTAAATGTGTACATATCTTTCATGAAAAACAAAAATGAACGAAAAACAAGCAAGGTTAGACAAAGAAGGAGTTATCATAGAGAAAAAGACAAACATAGCACTGTTCGCCTCGTCTGCCATACACGCCTTTATTTTCACGTTCACAGGAATCCCCTACCGAAGTGCCGCAGATTACAGACTACACTAGTTTGCGTTTTGTTACTTCAGCCACAGCTGCATTTTGTGAGCGAACAGACAACATCAAAATTAGTGCTAGATTTAGTGCTGGGTGCTGTTTCTTAAATTTCAGTGCTAGGCACATGAAAATAGTGCTAAATCTAGCACTCAAAGTGCTGAGTTGGCAACACTGTCTATACTCTTTGTCTGTGACAGACTTAAAAAAGTATTGGTAGGGCTGCAGCTGTGCAATGCAAACTTACTTTTCTTTTCCCTCAATCTATTTTCATGTTGGCAACTTTACTCTGATTCCAATTCTCACCATAGAGTACATAGCTCTAGAGTTGGGATAGCTGGACGTGTCTGCCAAAGTACTTTAGCTTATACCATAGATATTATTTAAATAAAACTAGTTCATTTGCCGACAAACTCCATTGTGTAAATAAGTGCCTAAATGGACAATTGTGTAAAAAACGATTTGCAACTTCAAATCTGCAAAAACATGGTGTTTCACATGTAAGTAATAAAAATGATACCTGTTTCATAAAATAAACACATTCGTTATCGTACTTATTGTCGTTTTAATGTCCACGGTTTTGCTGGTCACATAACATATTGTGTATTTATTTATTTGTGAAATTAGTCAAGTATAGGTACAACAAAACAAAATTCAATAATAATTTTGTTCATTCATTAATTCATGGATGACAAATTAAATACCACTCATTGAGTTTGTCACGCGACTAACACTCTTTGTCTGTTGTCGCAGGACTTTGTGAAGGTACACGTTAATATGTCAATATGTGTGTGTTTCTTTATTGCGAGGTTATTTTTTCTTCGTGTGCGTTTGTAGCAATAAGATGTATGTCTCTGTGTGTAATTGTAAATTACACAGATACTGAGGCACTATTGCAAAACACAAAATTAAACACCCATCGACACACACTCACATACACACACAACACACTCACAAACACACACACACACAAACAATGTTTATATATATGGTACTAAATAAATTGTATATTGCTGTGGAAGTGCGGAGTCTCCTAACACAGGCATTACTTGCCTATAAGGAGGCTCCAATCACCAACGAATGTAAAAGTTTTTGGTAAAGAAATAAAGATTTTGTATTTGTATTTAAATTGTGAAATTCAGGTAGTATGCCGTATGTGTTTACCTTGCTTCCTGCTGATTTTTTTTCGGTCTATGCCGTCTCTAGAGGTTTTTCCTCTATGATTCTCACCCGCAGTCTAAAGCGGCGTCCCCACTAGGGCCTCACGGAGCCGCGCGGTTCTAGTGGGGACTCCATCACCCAGGAGCAGTTCGCCTGTAATGTTATATTCAAATTGTTGTTTCTGTACAGAATAGAATCTTGGATTGGTACAGACGCCAGCACATAAAGTTACCTGAAACTGTCAAATTTCTTTAAAGATTTTCAGCGGGTTCCTTCTATTTGGCAGAATCTTGATGCTCTTTAATCTTCTTTAAACGGCTATTTTTAGGGTTTAAACATTATTTAATATACGGTACTTATTGTTTGGCCAAATATTTGTAAGTCTGAATTTACAATGGCATACTTTTAAGATGGCATAATTTTATTTGGCATTATTACCTTTGGCAAAGTTCAAATTCCGCATAATTTCATTTTTAGAATAACGTTTATTTAGAGCGATGATTATTTGGTACAATTTCACTTGACATACGTAAGTACTATAAAGATGGCAGAATTTCATTTGGAAGACAATATGTTGTGCTACAAAAGTTAGTGGCAGAAACGAATCGCTCCAAAACCGACTCCACGTAAGTCTTGTCTGCCCTACCCCTAGAGCGTAATTTAAATCCGCGTAGGCGCGGAGGGGTGAGGCGGCCCGCGAGCTGAGGAGCACCGCCGTGGCTGAGGCTGCCGAAACTGCGGTGGTGAGTGACGAGTGTACACACACACATCTGCGACGATAAGCTCGCGTGGAACCGCCGCCAGAGTCCCGCAGCGCAGCGCCGCGCCGCGCCGGATCCGTGTCAGAAACCATGCCTGCTGCCATTGAGCTATTACTACTACGTATAGAGAAGACAGCGCGAACAAAATCTGTGCTCAGTGCGGGGCGCGCGGCGGCGGCTGACCCCGTATATATTTTAATGCTGTGGCGAGCAAGCGACTGAGTGAATTGAAGCCGGCTGACAGCAAATGAATGGAGCTCAGATTTTGTTCGCGGTGTCTTCTCTATACGTAGTAGTAATAGCTCAATGCCTGCTGCATGTTAAAACGGGGACGCGGGGCAAGACGGGGCCACCCACACATACAAGTAACTAGAGTCACTAGATGAGTGCTTCAATTACTAAAAGGCGGCAATTTTTGACCGATGCTCAGTGCGGAAGTGATCGGAAGTAAAAGCGCACGCGTTTGATTTTTGCAAGCAAAAATATTTTTTCATACTTCTTGATGTAATTTTGTGTGGATACTAAACGCCTATAAAAAGGTAACCACTTACATCTGTATTTTAGTATTTTGTTTTGATTTTATATAGATATCGCTAGTTGATTTGTGTCAGTCAAAGTCAAGGTATCATGCATTAATCTTTTTTTTTCACCTGTGAATACGATACTGGGCATAACGGGGACATGGTTACGGGGCATAATGGGGTATGCAAGATGGTGCGAAACTATAAAAAAATATCTAAGAGAGGCAGTCGGTCTGTGGAAAGCATGAAAAAGGCTGTAGAGCCTGTAGATGCAGTATTGAGTAAAACAGTAAGGTACAGAAAGGCAGCACAGCTATATGGAGTTCCACAGACTACATTGGAGCGTCACGTAGCTAAAATAAAGAAAGGTGAGATTTATTTTTGCTCTACTGCAGGTAGTGCCGGTGTGGACAATGACGACACCGAAGAATTACATATATGCCTCTACTGCGAAGCTAAATAACTGCCCCGTTTTAGGTACCCCATACTGCCCCTACCACGGGGCATAATGGGATTTTCGTAGAGTTGCAGCGTGATAAAAATATTAAGGTTATTTTACTAGTTAACGAGCCAAAATATGTGCCAAATTGTAGGATGATAAGTTGCTTTTGTGTTGTGATTATTGATTATAAATAAATATAGATTTTTGATGCTTTTATAAATGGTTTCCCTTAACGTCCCCGTTATGCCCCCCCTTCCCCTACCAATGTTTTTATCTAATTTAAAAAAAAAGGAGGAGCTTATGTTTTCCAACAGCATCTTTTTTCATGTTGGTATGTACACCGATTACTCCTCTTTACTGGGCCGATTTATGTGATTAATTTCGTTGTCCCACATAAATTTTATTAACTTTATTAAGTAATTTATAATATAATAATAATATAATAAAACGTTTATTTCGGAAACTTGCTCCATATTTTGTTAGTGATACAACTTACTTAACTATGTTAGTACTTACTTATAATTAAAAACAAACAAAATAAAACCTACAATACAATACAATTTAATTCATGTATTTTCCTGCAGTATCAGACCCGTAGCTGTGCATACGGGTCCAATACTCCAGGAAAACGCCGTCCAGCCTATCCCCGATCACCTTCAGTATGCCGTTGGCGCTCCCACGAATCCTGCGTAACAATGATGCCGTTCTTTTCCTCATGATTGCTGAAAAACTATCTGTAGTAGATTCAGCAAACATGGCTGACGCGCTACAGAATCGCGGTAACCCCAACAGCACCCGGAAGGCGTTGTTGTACTGGACCCGAAGAGCGCTGTAGGCCCTCTGCGTATGCTTGACCCACAGGCTGCATGTGTAAAAAGACTGACAATAAGCTCTGAAAAGGGTGATCTTGACCGGTCTCGTACATCTTGCAAACCTACGGGCCAACATATTGCATCGGACCGACAACGCTCTCCGTTCCCGTTCTATGTCCTGGTCATCATTTAGATTCTCGACTAGTTTGTGTCCAAGGTATTTAAAACAAGGCACTCTGTTTAGAGCAACACCATATAAGTACACTGGCGGCACTGCCCTGTGACCCTTTGCAGCAGCCCCAAACACCATGAACACACTCTTCTTCACGTTATACAGGAGGCCGTGAGTCAAGGCGTATCTCTCACAAACCTCAAGCAATCGTCTGAGCGCCTCAATCGAGGGACTCAGCAGCACCATGTCGTCCGCGTAAGATATACTATTTATGATTTTACCATCTACCGAACATCCAACCCCTGTGCTGCTGAGTTCCCCGATCAACTGATCGACATACAAGCTGAATAGCGCTGGGGAGGTCAGACCACCCTGCCTTACACCACATTCCAGACCATACGTCTCAGACAAAACACCCGACCATCTGACCTGGTTAATCTGGTGATTATACCAATACCTGAGAAGCTCAACTATCTCCTCTGGTAGTTCCCGTTCACGCAACTTTGTCCATAGGACGTTATAATTAACCAGGTCAAATGCCTTCGAAAGGTCTAAAAATACAGCATACACAGGTGTGTTCCTGCAGGTGTAGTAACTGACCGTGTGCTTGAGCGCCAAAATAGCTGTTTCTGTAGACAGCCCAGCTCTAAAACCGAACTGTGCGTCATGTAAATTGAGCTGTCCAGACATCCTACGCCCGAGCACACTGTCAAGCACCTTTGCAGTTATAGTAGCCAATGAGATTGGTCGATAGTTCTCCTTGTCCGAGACGTCGCCTGTCTTATTTTTCACTATAGGTACAACAATCGTCCTCATCAACTCAGCAGGCAGGTATGAGTGCCTAATACAAAAGTTATATAACATAGATAAGACCCTAGGAAGATGCGGACATGTTCTATTCTAAGGTTATCATGACCAGGAGACTTACCCCTAGTCATGGTTTTTATAACCTTCCTTATCTCCTTTGACGAGATGTAAATCGGGCTAGACGACCCAAGTCTCTCCCCACCGCACCCCTCCTGCCCATTGACTTGCAACCGTGGTGTCACAGAGAAATGTATTCTAAACATGTCCGCTATCCCCACTGGTTCAGACACGCCATTAACGCTCAAAGGTACAGCAGGTCTGGTGTTTAACTTCTGAGTTGACTTCCAAAATTTATTGAACTGCTTTTTCTTATGTTCTGAAGCTATAATATCCAACTTAATTTGTTCTTCGTTGTCCTGGCAGTATTTAAGTTTTTGTTTAAAGACTTTTCTCGTTTCTCGCATATCTATAAACAACTGACCAGATTGAGGTCTCCCGTGCCAAACCCAGTTTTTAAAAGCCACCCTAGCGCACCCATGAGCGTCCCTAACGTGTCTATTCCACCCTATCACAGTACGTTTATTACTACTTTTTCTCACATAACCAGCACTGCCCTCAGCCGCCTCTCGCAGTGACGTCACAATATTTTTGTACAGATTATCAATTATTACAGTGTGTTCTTTATTTAAGCAGAAGTTATCACAACAGTTGCTTAACTCTGCTGGGAAATCGACAAGACTAAGCTTTAGCATACATAGTTGGTAATAGCAATTTATTTGGTCAGTACATCTTTCCCCCCACCTCACTTTATCTACTACCTTGCCCTCAAGATTTGCTGAGGCATCCGTTCGCCTCACCATCCCCAGGTTGACCTGAATGCAGAGTGGAAAGTGGTCTGACCAGTAGGCGTTATGGTACACTTCCACCTTCTCCACTGATTTCCACGCTGCTTCAGAAACCAAGCAATGGTCAAGCCAACGTCTACTGCCACAGGCATCACTCACAAAGGTAAAAGTGTCCGAGTCTATACCTAGGTTCTTATAGTCAGCACAACACCAACTTTGCTCATCACAAAAAGATAACATTTCCTGGTTAAACAATTCCCCAGGGTGCGCATTAAAATCCCCTAATATATAGACAGACTCAACATTCTCACTCGCAACAATAGCAGCTATTTCACTAAGACATTCACAAAACTCGCTTAAATTATCTACAGAGTTAGTCGGCATGTAAACACTAAACAATAACAAGTCACGGCCGTCGCACGTCGTCGCTTTAATTGCCACAATACGATCGCTAGCACACGGTAAAATAGTTACACACGTAAAACAACGATTTCCTCCATAAAAGAGCCACACCTCCATATGGTCTTCCCCTTAATATCCCTAGCGACGTATCCACAGCGGATTTACCAACATAACTGAACTCTAAATCTAAGTGACCTAGAATTGATATTTCATGTGGCAACAACCAGGTCTCTTGCAGGTCATTTATGAGTTAAGTACTTCCCTTTAATACGTATTTTGTCATCTTGGCCTATGCAATTAATGACATGGTCCCATAATAACTTCTGGTTAGGTACAATCTATTCTATACTAATAATAAATCTGTAGAGAAGTCATTTTTGTACATTGAAGAAATTGAAACAAAAAATAGCCAGCGTGTGAAAAGATAAGTAACAGAACCCATTTCCATCATTTTTGAAATTTTTGTCCGTTTGTCTGTTTGTCTGTTTGTTTGTGCGCACATCACGTAAAATGTACGAATTCAATGCTGACAATGTTTATACATAAAAATTGTGTGTAACTTGGGGTATGATTTAGTGTTTGTTTCATTGAAATCGGTTAATTCTATCAAAAGATATATGAACTTAAAGTTTTCAAGAAGAACTAATCATCAAATGTAAGATACATACATGCAGCGACATCTGTTGAACTAAAATGATACCAATGACTAAAAATGTGCTCACCACAGTCATAACTTTTAAATCGACTGACCAGCTTTAAAAAAAAATTATAGCATAGGTAATATACTTTAGCAGTTTAACATTTTGGTCGATAGACGGCGTTGTTTATTTCACTCCATTTTCTGAATTGAATGACCCTCGCCCTTCCCTCGCCCGTGTCAGTTGCCTATTTTTTGTTTTTTTTTTTTCGGGTGGGAAATCATCAAATGACTCCTCCTGCTCTGGGCGGAGCAGGAGGGAGTGTCAGACTTTTACTGACTAAAACCCAGCCATGTTCCTTCATCGCCCTTTTGTTCCGGGGCCACGGTATCTCTTTCGAACAGTCCCGCAACCCCGGCAGACATCGGTCCTTGCGGATCGGCCCTTCCTTTTTGCCGACTCTCTTTTAGGCGCGCGTGGAACACGAACGCGCCGTCGACACGGCCTGTCGTCATGAGACGGACGGACGGCGAGCTAGCCCATAGCCCACTGTCCACAGGCCCGCGCCTACGGCGGCCGGGGGCCACGTGGTTGCCCCGGAAGCCCGGGGCGTCTGCCGCGGCGGCCGGGACGTTGAGAGGTTCTCTCCCTCTCACGTTCCGCCACCTCCTTCATCCTTAGACACTCGATGACAGTCATACTCCAGCTAGGTCGAAAGTTCTCATCAAAGGTGCAAGAAATTAGCCCAAACACGATTTTTGGGCCTGTGGACGGTGGGCTATGGGCTATCTCGCCGTCCGTCTGTCTTATGACGACAGGCCGTGTCGACGGCACGTTCGTGTTCGACGCGCGCCTCAAAGAGAGTCAGCAATAGGAAGGGGTCCGCAAGGGCCGATGCCTGCCGGGGTTGCGGGACTGTTCTAAAGAGATACCGTGGCCCCGGAACACAAAGGGCGATGAAGGAACATGGATGGGTTTAGTCAGTAAAAGTATGACACTGCCTCCTGGTCCGCCCAGAGCGGGAGGAGTCATTTGATGATTTCCCATCCGAAAAAAAAAGGCTGTCGAGGTAAGCCCTTTTTTGGAAAAACATAAGTAGATTATTTTAGCTAGCTAAATTTAATTTCTTCGATATATTTGAATTAATCATTCAAATATATCGAAGAAATTAAATTGTTACCACTTGGATCTACGTAGGTATCTACTAATATTATAAAGCTAAAGAGATTTTGGTTGGTTGAACGCGCTAATTACAGGAAAACTTTTAGTGTTGAATCGTTATCGAGGATGGCTATAGGTTATCTAACATCACGCTATAATTAAAAGGAGCGGAGCATCAATGATAAATGTTGCAAAAACAAGGAAAATTTATTTCTTTCGAGAGCTGCCTTTGCGGGCGCTGCATAAACGGTTAAAGTTGCGCAACAATCATGTATTAGGGAATTGTTCGTTTTAAAGCGTTCTAAAAAAAACCGCGATAGCATTATGTCTATCTTTCAAGGTTGACTCCACTCTCTCTAACCCTCTCTCTCTCATGTGACGCAGACGAAGTTGCGCGGGTCAGCTAGTGTAAAATAAATTTATGACAAGTCTTTGCGTGCGATCCTACATCGAAAAAGGGTAAAACAAAAACCTTTGTTGTTAAAAAAAACCGACTTTAAAAAAATCCCTTTGGCAAACCGCAGGAGGAGGTAGATCTCGAATCGAAAATATTTTTGTTCATGTTGAAAATCTTTAATTAACGGGCAGATAATGGTTTTACAGCTGAAAAATGGTTATCATAAATTTTAAAATCCTCCCATAAGAGTTTATTTAGCATGGAAACGCCCTCAATTTTTCAGTTAAGTATATTTTTTTTTCAATAACTGTAAGTTTTATCGCTAAACTTTTAAATTAAAATTGTAGAGTAAAAAACTTGCTAAAAAAATATCATCAAAAATGTTAAAAACGTTTCGGAAATATAATAATATTTTCCAAAAATTTTGGAAAATTCAACCTCCTCCCCAAATTAGGGGGTGGTTCAAAAAAGTTTAAATTTGAAAGTTGTCCGTATTCTTACTCGGAATAATAAAAATGTTAAACGGTTCAAATAATTTTCATAGAAGTAAGTTTTGACCCTTACGATTTTTGGGCCAAGATTGAAAGCAATCGGTGCACAATTCCAATCTTTAGAGTGTGGCTAAATTCTGCTTGTCGCCCCACTTATATACCAACATATATAGATACGTATACATTTATATATAAACTTTTTAACCGGCGGTTTAATTGGGGCTCTGGGGGACTTTAGGTGAAATTGTTTATGAACAATGATATTCTAATAAACAGATATGTTACACTCCTGCAAAACCACAGAAAAAAGTGTGCCGCGGGGGAGAGCCAGCTCACATACACG
This sequence comes from Xestia xanthographa, assembly GCA_905147715.2. NCBI lineage: Eukaryota > Metazoa > Arthropoda > Insecta > Lepidoptera > Noctuidae > Xestia > Xestia xanthographa. The sequence continues at coordinate 14,144,711 of LR990659.1, read as the reverse complement.
CAGTGACGCAGAATAAAGGAAAGACAGGCCAATCGGCCTTTTTTTGAGTCTTCACGATTGCGCGCTCACAACATATCTGTTTAATAGAATATCATTGTTTATGAATAAATAAATGAATGAATGAATGACCAATACCTAGGTAGATTTTTTCTGACGAAATCTACCTAAAAAAAACACTAAATCAGTCTAAAATAACTTTACTTTCGGAAGTCGGTTTTTAATATCAGATATTTATGCAGATTAGGTACCTAATAGCAAAAAAAAAAACATGTACCAAACATCATGATCATGATGATGAATCGCTTTCAGTTTTATGGTTCCGAATCCAACGCAAAGAATGACACGGTACCCAATACTTTTTTTTATTTAAATTTTGCCCCTCACTAGGAATTTCTCCTGTATCGTGGGTACGTTTACAAACATTTAAACTCGCATATACAAACAGCCAGACCGGGAACAACTATCTGTAGGCCATACAAATATTAGTTCCTGCGGGGATCGGACCCGCGACACGCGATGCAGCAGTCAATCGCTCAGCCACTGCGTCAACCGTGCTGTCATTACTAAGCCCTTGTCGTGTCTGTAGGGTATTTTCGCCTGTTTTGCCATAGGGTTGAGTCTTCAGAACCTTATAGGTAGCCTAATGTAATTTGGAGGGACAGTACGACTCGCATTTTGCCAGTTTTTCAGATTTGCCATGCCATTAGGTGGAGGTGTAAAATTAGTAAATAAATTAAACTCATTGTCATCCCTTCATTAATTTGCTTAAGATTACTACCCTGCTACGCGCTTACGCACGCAGCTTTTGAGGGTGTACCGTAATCGTAGATCTTGCCCCATCTTGCTACGCGATAACGCGAATGTCTGCGCAGCCGTAGAGAGTTTATTAGTAGACTTAGCTACACGCGGGTCTTTATAGCCGTAACCCATAGAGGGTGTATCGTAGACCTTGCTACGCATGTGTCTACGCTGCCGTAGAGGGTATATCATAGACCTTGCTATGCAAGTGTCTACGCTGCCGTAGAGGGTATATCGTAAACCTTGCTACGCACATGTCTACGCTACCGTAGAAGGTATATCGTAGACCTTGCTACGCACGTGTCTACGGTGCCGTAGAGGGTGTATCGTAGACCTTAATACGCAAGTTTCTACGCTGCCGTAGAGGGCACACCGTAGACCTGACTACGCGCGAGTCTCGCAACCGTAGATGATGCTTTTTTAAGCTTTCTTCTGGACTTCTGTTTTTTGCCATCCTTAATTTGTATCGAGTGATAAGTAATCTTAAAATAAAACATTAGTATTATCTGGCTGAGGCATTTATTAACATTTATTTTTGTTTTTCAATTTTTTTCTTAATACAACATACATAGTAATTAACAATACATAATAAATAGTCCAAAAGTATATTACGCCTACAAAATAGCGTAGTCGTTATAAGATTATCGCCATTTGAGTTGCTTACATGTCCTGAGAAATGTCTAGGCAACTCCATGACACGGTTGAAAAAGTAGGAATATTCTCAGAGAGAACGAAGATGGAAAGATCATCAAGATTATGGATCATAACCTTTCTGGAATGTGTGAAGTCGTTCATACAAGTCGTTCAGCGGTGATGGTGATCGTTACGCGTTAGAGTATTCTCTCGGAGGCTATTCCATTTTTCATACAAGCTATGCGATGACAACGACATGTGCGGCCTGAGTGAGCTCGAGCGTTCTCTGCTTCGCGGCCGTCAGTTAGTGTGACAGAGTCCGACGGTGTATTGCAGTCTCCAGTATAATGTGAGTCAACAAAGTTTCAAGGATTCGGGTTGTGTGCTCAGAGAAAGGTAATCGTTTGTCTTTTGGCAAACACAACTGTATGAGAAAATATAAATATGTTAATCTCTATCTAGTGGTAATCAATCAATAAGTATCTACAAAAATAGTTGCATTTTTAAATAATAATTCCCTCAAGAAGAACGGCTGATAAAATTATGGTTTGTTTCGTCTTGTGAGAATGACGAAGGTTAACGCAGCAAAATTTCTATGAAAATGTTTTAAGTGAAATATTTAATTGACCAAATAAAGAGTTTTTAGTGTAATATTATCCACTACAAGTGTGACATCTAAAAATATTGTTCTCCAACAGTAAATATCGTCGAAGTACTTTTCCCCATTTGAGTTGTAGAGATATTTTTGGTAGGTATAAGTACATTATGAGAAATAGATATTACAATAATATCTAATTTGAACTGAGTTCGGAAGATTTAATGAGCATCCTTCTTTACTTTCCAAAAGAGTCGTACAAGTACTGTTTTCAGTCGCAAGATACTGCGAGTCGTATAAAAGTGTCTAGAAACGATTTGTAAATGTTAGATATAAGTAGGCGTTTAGTATATTTATTTGACAAGTTGTGCTCATATTACGTGCTTACATATATTGGAACAATCACTAGATATAAATACAATAAATAGGTAGTGAGGGGTGCGTCGAAGTAATGGCGAAGACACATGAGCGGTCACAGTGACAGCGAGCAGCGGGCCGGCCGCCACGCTGGGCAGCACCGCCCACACTCACTACACAGACAGTGGACTGGACAACGATTAGCATCTTCATTATTCTACGTACACATACAGGTATATATTCATAAAATTGACCAAAATTGCAAAATCTTTCTAAATTAACAGGGCCACTGGAACAAAAATAAGAGCCATTTTGTAAACAACACTAGGTTTGATTAATTGCAAGGTAAACGTTACCTAAAAGACAATAAATAAGGTATCCATAGAATGTGCGAAGCCTAAACAGTATCTAATCATGACGCGCCTGTATTTAATACAGACTAACATAACTCTGACATAGGTATCATACGTACATAGTAATTAGTACAATTTTAAATTAATATTAATCACATTGATAGGTACATAGTCTATTCTCGAGATCTTGATTTGCATCTTAACCTATAAGTATTTAAAATATCACAATAAATTGCTGTGCACATACGAAACAGGCAAATTTTAGTGCAATTAGATTAATTTTTTAAAGATAATTATTTTCAATTCTAATTAATCATGTTTAAGTGAAATAATAAAACACGAACTCACAAAACATGTAGACACAATCATAATACAGTAAATGCCGAGTAGTCTTGGGGTATAATATAATGTTTTATGTCTAATTCGATAATAGATAACAGTACGCCCTGGCAGGACACACTGCAACATTCGGTGGGTATCATATGATATGCTACTTTAATACCTACAACTGTTACGTCATCTCTGAATTCATTGACATAACTTGATGAAGGGTTTTGGTAGTCATTTATTTTGAATAATTGTTTGTAATTTTATGGCATTCAAAAGGTATTCTCGAAGCCACAGGTAAATAGTGAGGTCAATTATAATTCGTTAAGCTAAAAATAAACTTCACTAAAATATCGTTCCAAGTTGGGAAGGTAAATAAGTATTTTTGTAAAGTTTAATTACTTGAACAGCCCATTCTGTAGTTATTATTGACTAAGTAAATAATTGACCTTCTCAGTCACGGCATTAAAGTATGGATTGGGTGTAATAGCTCGTATGTAGCCTTCACTTATTTTACGTCAATATTGCCAAACTCATTGAAACGGAAACAACATGATTTGAGTAAGAGATGAAAATAATCATACCTATACAATTTTTCCACGAAAATCAAATATTTCGGTAGGTACCTAACTATCTATTTGGTATAAGGTCATCGGACCTTATGCCAAATAGATAGTTAGAAAAGTTTCGTTTGGCCAGGTCAATATAGATTTGCAAATAAGTTATGGCCATAATTACCAAAATTATATTATCTGCTACCACGATAAGTCTTAAATGAGATTAACATCAAAGCAGGTACTCTAGTAAAACTCCAACAGATTTTGTCATAATGTTGTTTTGTTAATATAAATACCGCTAAGTCTGTTGGCTCAAGAACTAGTGTTCTAACAGACTACAGCGGTGTTTATTCAAATTTAGGTTTATATTGAACTATTTTCTTTTTGTGTAATTGATATTTATGCGAAAATGACTGCTTCGATGTGCCTCCTAATTCTCATATACGACTTATCTCTTGTATTTGTTCACATCCACTTCTATACTTATAATATATATTAATTTCACTATTCTACATTTTGCCTAGAAATACAATGCAATTAAGATTAATTAATCTTAATGTAATACTTGCGACAAACTGATTATTCTAGTTACTAACTACACACAGATTAGGGGGTGCTACAAATTAATATAGACTATTAATTGGTGCAATATTGACTACTTACTACCAAACGACATAGACGGATCACTATGTGCTACTTCATACACATTAAAATATTACTAGTGAGTATAATTTGAGTAATAATAATGTTTTTATTAATTAAATCTACGTAATGTATTTTATAGTGTTAGAATCGTAATAATATCTAACTCAATAATAGAACGCCCACGTAATGCGAGTCACCTTTATTATGGAGTTACATTTTCTTATAGCTAGATTATTATATTATTAGTGGATGCGAACATTTAGTTATATATTTTTCGTCTGTTATAGGCAACTAATTAGATAATGGCTTGTTCGATGAAATAAACTTACATATACCTTTACGACGACCTTTACGCGGTATTGTGTCTCTATTAGTGGCGTATTTTGATCGAAATGTTTTATAGAGTGGCCGAGTGCTTTAGACAGCTTACCACCAGTTAAATCACAATGGATAATATTGTACTTTAAGTAAAGTATTCCACAGAAACCTTTGTAAAGATACATTTCACAAGCTTTACGTCAATGAATTCATGATGTGTGTTACAGGCATTTGGCCTCAATTTGTTGCTGGTCAACGCATATTTGTTAGAATTAAAAGTAATAATATAATACTTAACTGAATAAAGTTAAATTTATGTCTTAGTATTAATAAAATAAAATGTACAACATAATAAACAAATAGGAACTGAACAGTGACTAGACATTATTTCATTTTGTGTTGTAGGCTACCCCGACTTGATCGGCAAAGGACAATAACAATTAAATTTTCAGTCAAAATACTAACTTTATTCTAGCCGTATTGAACATATCAGTAACTCATAAGTACACGAATTAATGACTATACAAATCGATACAATAAGAAAAATGAGTATCTATTTATAATTATGGATTATTTTTAACAGTACACAATATAGCTGCCTCTAGTCGAGATTAATTTATGTTAAAATACATAATGCTCTCACATTTTAATAATTGTCTTTGAAAATAATGTACTTAGGGTACATGTACATAGTTATTGACAAATCAGGAAAAGTAATAGACATAGTGCCAACGACGGCTGATCACCAAGTACTAGTGCGGACTCGCCGGAGCAGTCGCCGATCGCAAGTTATAGGCCGACTAATTAATTAAATAAATACAAAATAATTCATTAGGTATCTATCTATATACAACATATTTTAAATTTCTCTTATTTACTTTACAACCCTCATTATAATAAGGAATGTCATAACTTAATATAGAGTAAATACATAAAGTGAATAAATATTTTAACAAATCGACAAACATTTACGTTTTGCCAAATGAAGAACTATTCTAAAGTATTATGTATATGTTCTACTGTCTAACAATGTTGACTACCAGTCTCACATTTTAGTTTAATAAGTGCTAGAAGGTATGAAATATATGGAAAATAAATCAGCTGCGGAGAAGTTTAATTGGGACGAAACCAGATCGTATCACTGCTTTCCTTCGTTCGCTGCGCTAGCGACTAGCGAGTCGTCTGTTGTCTCGATTTTCGCAGTCGGAAACCTTACACTACACTTTAAGTGGTCATGTTTTCGCAGTCGGAAACCTTACACTACACTTTAAGTGGTCATGTTTTGGCATAGGCTGCACCACTACTTGATATGTTTCATTACGTTCAACGCATGTACGAGTTATGACTGGTTGCGCCCGAATACTATTCCTGGGAGTTCGCAGCTTTCACTGATCGCATATAAGCACGGGGGCCAATCGATTGTATATTTTACATGAGGTCCGTGTAGCACTGGCGGAGTATTAGAGCACTAGGGGGTCAGGGTCCGGGAGGAGGGCGTCCTTAGCGGCCGCGCGCCCACCGCAGCAGCGCGTCGGCCAGGACATCCAGGTGGGCCTTCGTCTGTGAACAAACGAGACGTTACAGTATCTCTCCTGCAGACGTGCCGCCCGCCAAACTTACTACTACAACCGGTACCTTCACTCACTGGAAATAGTACATTTTGATACAAGTGGAGAAAGTTTGTTATTGCATTCGAGGCGGAATTATAATATTTTTGAGCTGAGAACTGCAATAACAAATGTCCACGTGTATCAAACGTTTTTTTTCGCGGTTTGCTTTCGCCAGGTTGAAGGAGAGGCAAAGGTATGAAGCTGTTAAACAGCCTAATATAAAAAACCGGCCAAGAGCGTGTCGGGCCACGCTCAGTGTAGGGTTCCGTAGTTTCCCGTCCGTCACAATAAGTGTTCCCACTTATGAGTTTAAAGAATCAGACAAAAAGAAACAGAAATCAGACAAAAAGTTGTACAAAATAATTTCTGGAAAATTATTTTGTACAACTTTTTGTCTATTTTGTACAAAAACTGTTGTTTCCATCAAGTTCAAAATGATTTTCCTAGAAAGTCCTTATATAGCTCTACTTTTCAGATTTTTTTCATATTTTCTAAACTTATGGTTCAAAAGTTAGAGGGGGACACACACATTGTTTTTTACTTTTGGAGCGATTATTTCCGAAATTATTGACATTATCAAAAAATAATTTTAGGAAACCCCTATTCATTTTTAAATACCTTTCCAACAATATATCACACGATAGGGTTAAAATTTAAAAAACAAATCACTTCCCACTTTACATATAGGGGGGCTACCCTAATAAAACATTTTTTTCCAATTTTTATTTTACCACTTTGTCGGCGTGATTGATATACATATTGGTACCAAATTTCAGCTTTCTAGTGCTAACGGTCACAGAGATTAAGCGAGGATGGACAGACGGACGGACGGACAGACATGGCGAAACTATAAGGGTTCCTAGTTGACTACGGAACCCTAAAAATTGATTGATTTTATATTTTTGAATTCAGAACACAAATAAATGTTAATTTGTGTATAAAAGTAACTATTAGTTTTTAATAATCATGTTTATATATGATATTCAATTTATAAACACAATTTAAGTACTTAAATAGTACAATTTGATACAAGTGGAGAAAGTTTGTTATTGCATTCGAGGCGGAATTATAACACCCGAACTGCAGGCGAAGGTGTTTTTGAGCCGAGAACTGCAATAAAAAATGTCCACGTGTATCAAACGACGTTTTTCAATACACTTTTGAAGAAATAAAATAAAATATAACGAAAAATATTTTTGTCACGAAATAAGAAACTATGATTTTAATTTTCCTTTTTCTTGCTCTTCTTTCGCCGGGTTGAAGGAGAGGCAAAGGTATGAAGCCGCTACACAGCCTAATATAAAAAAATAGATTTATTTTATATTTTTGAATTCAGAACACAAATAAATGTTAATTTGTGTATAAAAATAACTATTCGATTTTAATAATCATGTTTATCTATGATATTCTATTTATAAACACAATTTTAATATTCAATAAATATTTATGCCGTAAAGACGCGTAGTACTTTGCCGAAATAAAAAAAAACATTCACCTCAGACTATAGGCATTGAACCAATTTGGACTAAGTATAGGTATAGTTATCTGTGGTAATTTTCATTCCCTCACACGTGCGGGAAAATGGAAAAAATCGCACACGTGTGAAATCCATTGCATGTTGTACCTAATCGTAGTGCGTTATGGACCAGTTTTCGAGGAAGTGTATTGAAAAAAATATATTGTCTATAGTACGGTGAGTCAACAGAGCACATCATTAAATGAAAAATGTTAAACACTTAACGTTTCACAGCTGAATTCTGTCTTGGGTGCTATTACGTTCACAAACTACGTGCCCATTTATTTACCCAGACACTAATTTATCCTGATCGGGACACTAACGGTGGGCTCTCCAATTAATTATTTATCCTAATATGGGAATTACATCCGAGACCTCAGGGTTGTCTCTGTGCTTCACACACCGCGTGAAGGATTCGATGCTCAGGTCGTATCATAGACAGAGGGGAACTAAGTGCTACACCTAACACTTGTGCACGTGATAAAAGTTATCAGGGACTAGTTGCGCTTTTGCAGGGCGTTAGGACTCACCCTAACGCTGTTTGTTATTCTTTTCAGCTATTGGTGCCGTAGTGGTAAATCACTATCATTTGAGCTAGATAGATGAAGCCATAAGATCATACGGGCGATAAGTTCTTCAGGTTCTTCGATCGTAGCAGAGATGATACGATAAGAGAATGATTGAGCGAATGAGTAAGTAAGTATAGAATCACCGTTTTGTAGAACATGCAGGCCTGTCGGTCTTCATCCTCGCCACTGGGGCAGTCGATGAAGCCGTCGCACAGCACGTGGTCGTCAATGCAGCGGTAGCGGCCTTGCCGGTCGGGCGTGGGGCACGCGAACCGCTCCATGCCATCCGCGGCCGGTGGACATTCTGGAAACAAAATACATTTTTGTAGACACTGGGTACTTGCTGACTTTAAGACATACTGCTTATAAGGAATATTTGGAAAATGGATGGGCTGATGACACTTACAGTCTAAGATCCCTTGAAGAACGACCTTCACCGAGCTGGTTAATGAATGAAAAGTATTTTATATCAAATTAAATATGTCAAAAAATATATTGCAAATGGGTTGTCTAAAAAAATTCAGTCCAGAATATGATTAATTAGCAATTTTTTTTTTTTTTTAACATTTCTCTGGTTTGCCTAATAGACAAATTCCATACCAATTGAAAGTATGAAGCCATACCAATTGAAAGAATATATGCAAATGTTAGGTTGACCGGTTAACCTATAACGTTTGCATATTCTATAGGCTATAGAATATGCAAAAGTTATGAAGCCTATAGGCCATAGAGGCCATATTTTACAGGTTTCATACTTTCGATTGGTATGGAATTTGTCTATTAGCCAAACCAGTGAAATGTTGAAAAAAAAAATATCCTGGACTGAAATTTTTTAGACAACCCATTTGCAATTTTTTTTTTAAATATTTAATTTGATATAAAAAAACTTTTCATCCATTAACCAGCTCGGTGAAGGTCGTTCTTAAAGGGATCTTAAACTATTATGTTTTTATTATCCTAGCCTAACACCCCATTATTAGTAGAATTTTTCACAAAGCGTTGTTGTACATGTTTCAAGGACAATCGAATCACGCTCTTCATATATAATTTTACAGTAATGTTATATCAAATGATTCGGCAAATTACTTATTGTGTTAGAATAAATAGTGTTCATTAATAATATAATTGAACATGCTACACAGCTGTTGAGTTTCGTTTCATTTTGGTTTCGTGAGCTTGTAGACAAAAATTGTATCTATAATATAATGGTTTAAATGTTAATAGCAATTATTCGAGGGAGGGTAACGAACTTTGACCTCTGATGTTAACCTAGTCACTTCTGACTTTGGATTCTTTGTTCTTTTGTGAATTGTGCTCCGAAGTCTGTCTCTTGGAAAGAGTTTAATGAGCTGTGCTAACGGAGTACTCAGGATATTGTGCTGTTCTCATGGAAAATTTAATGTTTACGTATCATCGATTTAGGAATAGGCTCACTAACTATCCCAACAAATAACTTTGACATTCTAGAACTGTAATTGTTTTTCAAGGTCGAAGGACTTTTGTTTAGAACTCTGGTGTCAAAAATCTTGATATGCAATACACTTCTTTAAAAAAAAACACAATTTTAATTAACAATGTCTTATTAATATCAATAGTAAAAACATAGCTAGCTTGCTGATGTTCATAAATCTATATTAACTCAGACTGCTCTTTAAAATGTATGTCACTAAGATTTCGCAATGTGGATTTTTCTTGGCTTTAAAAATGGTTTTGCTAAACTGCAATACATTTTACAAATAAGGACTTATCTCACCTTTTAACTAGGGAAGAAAAACGGCCCACGTAAACCCCCACGTATGTAATAAATTCTTATTAGTCTGATAGTCTTAGAAGCGCGATAGGTCGCAAACATGGCAACAAGGGGCTCTTGCAAGGGATTAAAGTAACATGTATTTATTCTCCACAGTAAAATTCCACTAAGTTCTTACATACCTACATAGAAAAGTCTAATAAAATTCTGATGTTATTTGACCTGCAAAGTTAAATTAAGTTTCCTTGATATTTTCCTAACTTTTTATTGGCGTAGGACAAAATAATACATGATATTTAGATGACCTTTTTATGACGCACTTTGTAGACCTATAACGCGTACTCAAAGATATATTACTTGATAAAATGTACTTGGAAAGTCAGCGAACGCGTTAGCGGTACGATACATCAAAAATATAATATTCTCATCCATTTGGTTGCATTAAGTGAGTAGAGCTCTTTGCTCTTTCCCAAGAGGTTGTAAGTTTCGGTCAGTTAACCGTACGATATTCCCAAACTCTGCGACTAAACTGGTTGCTTACACAGACTGTGACGGCAGGCCACTCTATCGCGAGCGTCTATTTTTAGCCACGCCGGGGAAAGTGAGGCCCGTGGCTCGATTGCGCGCGCCCTCTATACACCTCTATCCTTAGCCTCTATCTATTCACTTTGTGGGGAGGTAGCGACGACGTCTTGTGCATTCGTAAGCAGCCATCGGTACCGTTCAGGTGAAGTAGCACTTTATGGTTATCAAATCTTTTGTTATAACTATTTTTATATTTTCGAGCAATTATTTAGCTTTGCTAGAAGATAAATATGGTATATAATAAAAATAGCATTGTTCAGAAGAAGAATCAAAGAAGCAAACTAATAACATCAAAGCCAAATCGACCGCTTAAATAAACTGTCAAAATTACGAATGCCAAACTTTTCTTAGTATAGAGAGATGAATGCATGCAACAGCATAATATATTACGAACGCAAATGAACCCTAACATAGGCTGCACTGCCTTGTTTATAATACCTCAGCTGATTGTTCTCAAACAGGTAAAGATTGAAGTAGTAAACTTGCGCAAGTATTGAAAATGGTCGGCATAAAACTTAGAACTAAACTGTAAAGATATTAGATTTGTTTATAAGATATGGATTAGATATTATTATATATCAGACTATACGTGAAACATCTCGTGATAGTATACAGGCTGTAAACAGAATCTTTAAGAAGCCGTTAACTAAGAATTCTGTACATCAAACTAAATAACTACTTATATGCGAACATTTTAGCTGGGAAACGACTTTTTAGGGTGAAAAATCACGTTTTTTGGTAGGACTCAATGTACTGCACTTGAAACATTGTGCTGATGGATGGATTTACTTGTGACTTGTGAAAACGTTGGAACTTTGACCCCCAATATCTCCGTAACTAGAAGGTTTCCAGGTATGGTCTAGAACAAAAAAAATGATCGTTATGACGGGGAAAACAAGTACCTTTCGGCTTTGTGAAGAGTCTGTTTACACCCTTTATATTTGGGAAGTTATTTAGGAATAACATTGTTTATCGTTATTTATCGCTTCAAGCGGTAATAGGAACCAGGATAATCTAATTTCTTGTCGTTGTAGCTTCGTATTTGTTATAACTTGCGTGGGTCGACAAGTAACCGATACATTCATGTTTTTATTTTATCATCAAGAAATAATAAATAACTTATTTATATAATTAACGGACTTCTTGGAAAAGAAAACACCCTTCAGCTCAAAGAAAATAAATGTATGTTGTTTTTAATAACTAAGAAGATGAACAGTTTCATGTAAGAAAATGAAAACATCAAAATTGTACGTTCAAGTTGCGGTGATATTTAATGAAACATTGTTATGACAAGGTTAGGGGTAGATAAGACTCCCTAATCTACTACATACACTGGTGTCGATTCTGTTGTGCATAAACTAAACTTAATTTAGGCTATTGCTATCTTTTACTAAAAGGCAGTGCGAGAAAAATACGGCTATAGTTATGAACTAAGTTAGAGATGTTAAACTAGTTTATGCCTTGCGCTTCACCGTGTTTTTAGTCGACATGTTTTTACGTGCACTCTTCATTTGTACGGAGATATTAGTTCCAACTAAATTTGACAGCTCTAAATTACGTCCGTCTCTTTCTCGTTTTATTAGAGAGAAAAAGATAGCAATAGCCTAAATTAAGTTTAGTTTGTGCACAACAGAATCGACACCAATGTATACTTTATTTAGTTAAGCTGTGGTATTAGCATGTGGTATTATACAAATATCACGCTCATCACGAGCTCACGGGTGAATCATAAAATATGTAATATAGTAAAGTTGTCAACTTTGATTATTTAATAGGGATTTACTAAATATCACTTGAAGTTACATAGTACTAAATTGGATGTAAAATAAATGTAGCTGTACTTTCAGTTATTTAATAAAATTAAAGCAATTCATATACACCTCACATACACGAGATTTTCTTTGTATAAAGAGATACTAATTTAACTCAGGGAGAAACTGTTTTTGTATTAGCTTGTTAGGGTACTCCGAGTTTTATCTGCGTCCTTCACGAACACAACTAGTTGCTTCAGTCGCCTAAAGGTTGTAGTTGTATGTATGTGGAGATCTAGAGACATTTAACAGTAAATTCTAGGAGGGAAAAGACTAGAACCTCATAATATCTGTCTAACCTAGAAGATTAAAGTAACTATTTACATAATTAATTAAAAACTATTAATTAAACTAAAATAAATAAACCAACAACAAACTATAAAAATAAAACTTTTTTGCCAAAAATAAAACCGACTTCAAAAAAAACAACAAACAAAAAAAACACAAAAAGAAAAGGACAAAAAAATACACTAAAAGAAAAACAAAAAAAAAAACACTAAAACAAAACCACAAAAAAGTGAAAAATAACTTTAGCTTCAGAAGCCGGTGAGAAAAACACCAAATCAATCAAAGGTCAAGCTTCAGAAGTCGGTGACCTTGTTTAATTGATTTAGTGTTTTTGTCACCGACTTCTGAAACTTGACCTTTGATTGATTTGGTGTTTTTCTCACCGGCTTCTGAAGCTAAAGTTATTTTTCACTTTTTTGTGGTTTTGTTTTAGTGTTTTTTTTTTTGTTTTTCTTTTAGTGTATTTTTTTGTCCTTTTCTTTTTGTGTTTTTTTTGTTTGTTGTTTTTTTTGAAGTCGGTTTTATTTTTGGCAAAAAAGTTTTATTTTATTTTTCCATTTTTAGTTGTAATATCCTTTAGTTACAAATATTTGCTATGCATTCATTGTACATAGTTAACAATACATGTCATGGTAATAGGCTTATCCCCAATAAATGGAACATAACATGCCATAACTGTCGAAATCTGGGTGTACTGTACACATCTATGTACCCCTCAGAGCAAACAGGTGTAATGTTACGTCATGATGTTGTTTAAACAATGAACATCCAACCCATTGGAGCTATCACAACAGATTTGCCGTCTATTTTTGAAGAGTTCCATTGTATATCTCCGAAGATCAGCATCAGATCTTCACCAAATTAAAATGGGACCACCTCAGGAGTATACTCTTTCAAGTAAAAAAAGAATTTTGAAAATCGGTCCACAAATGGGAGAGAAATTAGGTAAATTGTACACATCTGCGTACCACCTCAAAGCATACAGGCGTGATGTTACGTCATGATATTGTATAAACAATGAACATCCAACCGATTGGAGCTATCACAACAGATTTGCCGTCCCTTTTTGAAGAGTTCTATTGTATATCTCCGAAGATCAGCATCAGATCTTCACCAAATTAAAATGGGACCACCTCAGGAGTATACTTTTTCAAATAAAAAAAGAATTTTGAGAATCGGTCCACAAATGGGAGAGAAATCAGGTAAATTGTACACTTCTGCGTACCCCCTCACAGCATACAGGCGTGATGTTCCGTCATGATATTGTATAAACAATGAACATCCAACCGATTGGAGCTATCACAACAGATTTGCCGTCTCTTTTTGAAGAGTTCCATTGTATATCTCCGAAGATCAGCATCAGATCTTCACCAAATTAAAATGGGACCACCTCAGGAGTGTACTCTATCAAATGAAAAAAGAATTTTGAAAATCGGTCCACAAATGGGAGAGAAATCAGGTAACATACATAAAAAAAAAAAAAAAAAATACATACACACGAACATATAACCTCCGCCTTTTTTGAAGTCGGTTAAAAAGGGCTATCATTTATTGAATTATGTTCGTTATTTTCAAATTCAATTAATTCATTTAGATTTTCCATTTGTATGTTTTTTTAATTTTGCGGGTATAAAAACAATTGTCACTTAAAATATATTTTAAAAAATCGGAATCATAAGAAAATGTATTTAATTATTCATTTAAAAACTTGTTTAATGAAAACAAATATGAAATGTGTGCAAACATGAAATGCAAACCACTTCAGAAGTTTGAAGAATGAAGATTAAGAATGTGACAAAATAATAAAGTAATAAGCGACAGCATTGATGGATCGCCACGAATGAGGAAAATAACTATCCCTATAAATCTATGGTACTCCCGTTTTTACGTGTGCGGCAAAATTACAAAACTTTATCTGACGTTGTATATAAAGCTCGCTTTACCGTGTAAAACGAACAAACTCTGAGCTAAATGAGCGGCCCAACTCAAAGTTATGTGTGCAGTGAGTGCCGTATGTAATATTATTTTCTTTATATTCCATCGGAGTTTTCTTTCATTGTCAAGGAAAAATCCCTTAGTGTCATTTCATCAAATAGTAGACCATATTTCTATAAAAAGAGAACTGTAGGCGACTGTAAAAGTGAAGTTAAGTGCTCGCGTAAAGCCTGCATCAAGTATTCAGGGCGATGGCGTTGGCAGATACAAGCCGCCTCTGGGATCTTAATATGCTTTCTAAGGCCTCGCGATTTTGAAATATCAGTAATTTGTAACGCACTTCAACGTTTAGGTGTCTGAAGATTCATACCTTTCTTTCTTTATCGTGTAGATAAGATAGTGCCTAACCTGGTGTCAGAGTTTCTATGCCGGCCATAAGCCTCTGACTTAGCTTTACATGCCGTCAAGAAATATCTCGTCGTCGTCGTCGTCGTCGTGTCTCGTCGTGTCTTGTCGTATTATAGATTATGCTGTGTGCTGTTATCTATTTTTCTTCCAAATCATAGGGTAAGTTAAAAAGGGATTGCATGCTCTAACCATTTGATGTTTTTTCTCACTAGAAAGTTTTCACATTTAATACCTACAGATAACCTTAGCGAGAAAGTTGCAAGTTGTACAAAGCTGAAATAGTACATTGTTACCCTAGGGGTGAAAGTAACTTATTTAGTCCCGAGACGGGGTTTGGTGCCCGAGCGAAGCGAGGGCGCTAATAGTTCGAGGGACTAAATAAGTCTTTAACCTGAGGTAAACACTGTGCTTTTCATTACGAATACAAGGAAAATAAAAATAAAAACATTCAATCAACAAATGAAGATCGGACCACGGAAGACCGCTTTCCCGCCTATTTTGCTTTTTTTTTCTGTGACCAGCCAGCTATTCAGCCATTACCTATTTTTCATTTTCATCATCAAAAAAAAGACAAATAAATAGCCCAAATCTATGTTATTTTAAATAAATAGTTGAAACTTAATTATAATAAAGTTATTTAAAAAATATATATTCTCTAATTAATACTTAATTGTATGATAATTGTATTTTACATCGTGGCTGTATAGAAAGTTGGAACATGGTTCAATAGAAAAATGGACTATTTTTTTTTAATAATTTGACAGCTGTCAGTTGAAAACGATTCTCCCTAGGGCTGAAAAGTGTTACTTTCAACCCGCTCCTCAGGCAACTTTAGACCTACTTTCCGAGTATGAGTAATGAAAAAAATATTTTTACTTTGACATTTCACGGCAGAGAGAACTAATCAAGTGATATTCATAGCTACAAGGACCCGTAATGTGCTGGAGTATAAATTGTTACCATTTAGGATTATATTATACACTCTGTTAGAAATTACATTCTTGTGTAGTATTGAAATGATTTCCTGTAATATTGTTAATCCATTTGTGATCGAAGTGTTAATGTCACGGTAAGTATGATTAATTGAAAATTATTAATAATTACCTCATGATTTGGTAAATGTGAATATAAAAAGTCGGTTAAATACATCACTTTTAGCATAATGATTAGCTGTGCCTGCGACTTCGTCCGCGTGGAATAGTAACTTTAGGCAGCATTTTTTGGATATATCTTTTGTTTTTTTTTTATAAACACCGTCGTTTTGGTATGTAAAAAAATCTACTTTACAGTAATAGAGTAAGTAGATCCACACCTACGACTTTTAGCGTCTGACCTTGGGCTTTATTAATTGTCATCGCGAAACATGGGCTCACTGGAAACTGGACTCGTTTAAAATAAACGGAAAATTGTTTGGAATGAGAGGAATCCGACGAATAAAAACACTATCACCAATAGGTGATATATTTTAACAGGGTGCGGAATACCGCACCCTGTTAAAATGTCTGCTTCTACCACGTTTCGTTGTAAATTTTGTAATGAATAAACTTTAAAACTACTGCGTCGATTTCAAAAATTCTTTCACCATTAGAAAGCTACATTCACCTTGAGTAACATAGGTTATATTTTATCCCCGTACTCCCACGGGAACGGGAACTACGCGGGTGAAACCGCGTGACGTCTGCTAGTCTTCCACAAAACTGCTAATGGAGATATACTCTACATTATCCCCCGAAACAATGCTCATCATTTCAGCGTTTATTGCTGCTGCTTGGTCGTTTCGTGGAGTCAAAATAGCTCTTTTGCAAAGCCAGGAATGTTCGCAAGTTGGTATTTGCGTTGCGTTTCCATACACGGATGATATGAGGTCTGGCATTAATGAAACTTTGCAGCATATTTTTTCGTTTAGAACAATTGAAATAGGATTACCCCCAATAGATGTTACTATATCTTGAATAGCCAGCAAACAACGATTCAAGTGACTTTCACGTAATCTCTCACTAATTGGGTTGTCATTATTTAGGTGTGCGTGCCTGCGAAAGTCCTCAGTTAATTTGTTCTGATACTTAGGTATGCCATAACTGTGCAGTGTCAGAAAGTGCACAGAACACCAGCATGACTGCAAACAAATGGCGCAAGCGCTGACGACTTTCGCTAATACTTGCTTCGGATAAAGCATCATCCCAGAGTTGATCCGAATCCAGTAAGTAACGCAAGCTGCTTGGTATGTAGGGTATACGATATTGTCAACCTTTAGGTCTCAATAATATTTTTTCTCATATATCTTCCATGTACAGACAGCGATCCGTACAAAGATTAGTAAAGTTTCAGACAATACTATTGAACAAAGAAAGAATAGTACCTAGTATAGTAGATAAATATAGAACAAATGTTCGACGTGATTCTTTAAATTGGCATAACTTTTTTATTTATGAACCGATTGACATGAAACAAACACTAAATGTAAGTGAACTACTACGATATATGAGTGAACCACATCTAATCTAAATCTGACAAGCCGTTTCTGAGATTAACGTGCACAAACGCACATACAATCAGACAAAAACTTTAACAATCATTGTTTTGGGTGCTATTTGCGTTGATAAAGGTCTAAATAATATTTTTTTCAATACACTTCCTCGAAAACTGGTCCATAACGCACTAGGATTAGGTACAACATGCAATGTATTTCACAAGCGTGCGATTTTATCCACTTTCCCGCACGTGTGCGGGAACGAAAATTGCAACAGATAACATACCTATACTTAGTACAAATTGGTTCAATGTTTAAAGTCCGAGGTGAATGTTTTTTTTTAAATTTCGGCAAAGCACTACGCGTCTCTACGGCATAAATATTTTTTGAATATTCAAATTGTGTTTATAAATAGAATATCATAGGTAAACATGATTATTAAAACTAATAGTTACTTTTATACACAAATTAACATTTATTTGTGTTCTGAATTCAAAAATATAAAATAAATCTATTTTTTATATTAGGCTGTCTCAGACGCTATCTGTCACACTTGCTGACAGTGCTGCACTGCACTCAACAGCTATCTGTCACACTTGTAGCACGTGCACCCGCCTCCAAAAAACTGCATTAAAAACCGTCTAAAACTGTCTACTCCACAGTTTATTCCTCTGTGTTCAATTCGTTACTAAATTCCTCAATAATAAAATCGAACATCGCAACACTATTCCATAGACAATTTGCCGAAAAAAAAAAAAAAAAACTTTCATTTGACAGACGGTGAACACTCGAATTTACCTGCGCAGCAAATGTCGTGATAACTCTGGTATTTTTAATGGTAGCTGATACTATTATATATCAAAATTATCCTTGTGAACCGTGCTTTATTATTTTGTCAACGTAAATTCGTTTTGGAATCTCGAAGTTGCAATATTTCGCCCGTGAAAAAGTAGTTATTTCCGTTGTGAACGATGGCGGCGTAACTATTTTTTTGCTATACATTATGATTTGGAGTATATAATTAAAGTATTACATTTTGATTTCCAGATAAGTAGATTCCTTATCTAATCAGCTTGACAACAGTATTTTTGAAATTGCTCTAGGACTTGTAGTTTTTGAGCTACAGGTGTTTTTATCGGATCGGGCAGAAAATGTTTTGAAAACTTGCAATAATTGTTGCATGTGCGCGCTTGAGGGATTTGCAATCCGCGCGTTGAGCTGCGGAGAGGCATTGCCTCAAAGCAAAGGTATCTTTACATGAACGGCCATTATTTAGATAATATAAAGCTGGTTCACACGCGAGCGCTGCCGTCCGGAACGAGCGACGAACCGACATCGCGATGGACCGTGTGGAGGGGCCATTATATTCTGGGTTAGAAGGATAAATCCTTAATTTTTTTTTTTTTTTAAAAATTCAAAAAAAAAACAAAAAAAAAAAAACTGTTGTCCAGAAACGAGGGCTTCATACCTTTGCCTCTCCTTCAACCTGGCGAAAGCAGAGCGCGAAAAAAAAGGAAAATTAAAATCACAGTTTCTTAGTTCGTGACAAAAATATTTTACGTTATATTTTATTTTATTTCTTCAAAAGTGTATTGAAAAACGTCGCTTGATACACGTGGATATTTTTTATTGCAGTTCTCGGCTCAAAAACACCCTCGCCTACGGCTCGGGTGTTATAATTCCGCCTCGAATGCAAAAACAAATTTTCTCCACTTGTATCAAAATGTACTATTCTCATATATCTTCCATGAACAGACAGCGATCCGTTACATTTTCATTAAAATATGTATAGAATCACTAGGCTCGTTGGTAAAAGTAATAAAATAAGATTCAAAGTTATTTGTCGAGTAGGGATTTATTTTTAATACCATAGTTTTTGCATGCCAAATCGTTTATTCTTTGAAAGGAGAACATACGGAGCAAGAATGAGCAAAGCGAGCTCGGAACTTGTGGCACTCCGACTCGGACTGGTTAGGTTCGAAGGGGATGGCGCGGTACGGAAGCAAATTGCCTTGAACGCTCCGTTTACGCCGACCAAATAGGTTAAGTTAGGTTAGAACTGTGACCAACTACGCGCGAGCCGAGCGACCAAAGCGAGCGGTGCCGCGGCAGCGGCCGGCGAGCGCTACGTCGAAATTGGTCGCAGTAATAAAATTAGGGCACTCCGACAATTATGAACCGCAAAATAAACAAAGTGGTACGTGCATTAGCACTTAGAATTGCAACAAACGTGCATTTTTCTGAATTTACAGCGTTTATTTATGACATTTATCAGTAGGTACTAAGGTTACATTATTAATAATCACCGATAAATGTGATTAATTTCTTACTTTTATCTCGACTTTCGGTAATTATTAATAATGATGGATAATTATGAATAATTTTACCGTAACATAAAGTGTTAGTGAGAAAAAAAAGAAGCATACTCGTAAACTTTGCAGACATTTCCACAGAATAATATATATTTTAAAGGTAATAAAAATATAGTTTCAAAAATATACGACGAAAGTTATAATTTCGTTATATTATTAATTATTTTCATTCCGGGAAAATCTACCATAATGCGTGTGTAGCACGCATCTGTTTCTTTATTAAACTTAATCGTCCATAAAAATAACCCAGAATGAGTTTGTAGGTTATTATTAACATTTCCGTAAATTAAAAATTGAGTAAATTGTGAAACATTAACGCGAAGAAAATGTCGTTGGGGCTTTCCTTCTCTTATCGAGATTGTATACGTAGTAAGAGACGAAAACTAGCCAACTGTCCTCAAATACGTGTGTCTCACTGAAGTGAGATAACCTGTTATCTTTGCGTTGGTATTGCTTCTTTGTTTATCCATCCTGTTTTACTCAGTAGGATTTGATTTAACTTAACTACGGAAGTACCCTTCATCATCTGCCTAGCCTTTTCCCAACTATGTTGGGGTCGGCTTCCAGTCTAACCGGATGCAGCTGAGTATCAGTATTTTACATGGAGCGACTGCCTATCTGACCTCCACAACCCAGTTCATACTGGGTTATACGATACCACTTTGGTAAGACTGGTTGTCAGACTTTTTGGGTCACTGACTACCTGTAACGACTGTCAAAGATGGACAAATGACAGCCGGGACCAACAGCTTAACGTGCTTTCCGAGGCACGGAGGAAACTCGGTATGTAAGGGTGGTCACCCATCCACAGACCAACCTAGGCAAGCACGGCTTAACCTAAAGATCGACCCGAGCGGCTGTTATTATTTAGCCACGAGCTCCTCGAACTACGGAAGTACCCTTATCAGCCAGAATTAGTAAACAGTTCAATTATGAAATACTAATGTCTCAAGCAGTAGTTCTAGCATTTTAGTACTTTTCTGTCAATGCAATTTCCTTTTGATGCATTTGTTATTAAAAACACCAACGATAGAATTAAAATATAACGTTACGCCTGTAATCCCCGAAGGGTTAGGCAGAAGTGTACCTAATAGTACACCCACGTTTCGTCAGTTATGTTTAGGTCTCATGTAATACGGGGCGAGCCTATTGTCACCAACCGGGCACAAATCCAAGCTTCGTGGATGTTACTGTGAAATTCCTAATGGAAAAACCCAATAACACATTGCCCGACCATAGCAGTCACGCTTGCGACCACTAGATTAACGAGGTAGTCATTGTTCTTAGTGAGTGGTCGAATCAAAAATGTTATAAGTAGTATCGTCATTAATCAAATATTATAGTATCGTCATTCATCAAATCATCATCATCATTCATCATCATTCTCTTGCCCTTATCCCAATTCATTTGTGGTCGGCGCAGCATGTCTTCTTCTTCCATACTTCTCTATTTTTCGTCATCTCATCAGACACTTCTTTTCTTGCCAAATCATTCTTTACACAGTCCATCCATCGTTTCTTTGGTCTTCCTCTACTCATATACCCATCCACATCAAATCATCATATATACCTACTGAAAGTAGAATCTTGTTACAAGAATCTTATCCAGAAAATATATTTTTATTAACAACAAACTCTCATATAAAGAACAGCTGACGTATTATTCTACTAAACGGCTATAAGTATAGCCAATAACACCATGCTATTTACTACCTCAATGCTGATTTATATAAATGGGTCTCACATAAAATGCTTGGTTATAAAAACGGACAGCGATTACTTAAAGCACCGCCAAGTTGGTACATACGTCACGGGCGTGGGTGTTATCCCGTATTACTCATGATAGTGATCGCGGGATCGAGTACGCAGCAGACTTTTTGGCGTCGAATACGTCATCGGTCGTTACCACACTATCGAATGACTTTCATTCTACTAGTGTTGTATATAAATGTCCAAAACGCCTTTAGTTATGACCAGACTTCACCAGACCATTGTTTGCGACGGTTTATTCCCTACGCGCTCGCTATAGCTGACAAACGAAACTAACTTTATCTAAATCACGGTAGAGACAAAGTTGTATACACTCGTACCTTACCAAAATCTATACTTTTATAAATAACACTTCATGAGAAATGGATTTTTATTTTAAGTGTACTGAACGTGGAACCATTTTGAGTATTCTCCTCAAGTTAGCGCACAGGAATCACGTGCTATAACTTGGATTTAAAGCTTTAGTCTTGGACTTTGGTCGGATTTAACTCAAACTTCACAGCAGTGACCGGTTTCGTTTTATTTGTTTCGAGTTTAGTGTACTAAAACGAAAGTACTTAACATAATAAAAAAACTTTTAGTGTGGAACACATACAAATACCCGTACCCGTAGTCTTCGAAGTAAGTTGC
Organism: Xestia xanthographa; assembly: GCA_905147715.2. Taxonomy (NCBI): domain Eukaryota; kingdom Metazoa; phylum Arthropoda; class Insecta; order Lepidoptera; family Noctuidae; genus Xestia; species Xestia xanthographa. Next base: position 14,122,415 of record LR990659.1, on the reverse strand, counting down.
TGAATAGTACATTTTGATACAAGTGGAGAAAGTTTGTTATTGCATTCAAGGCGGAATTATAACAATGTGCAACTATGTTTTCATTACTCATACTCTGAAAGTAGGTCTGAAGTTGCCTGAGGAGCGGGTTGAAAGTAATACTTTTCAGCCCTAGGGAGAATCGTTTTCAACTGACAGCAGTCAAATTATTTTAAAAAAAATGGTTCATTTTTTTATTGAACCATGTTCCAACTTTCTATACAGCCACGATGTAAAATTGAAATAACATAAAGTTAAGTATTAATTAAAGAATATATATATTTTAAATATCTTTATTATAATTAAGTTTCAACTATTTCTTTAAAATAACATAGATTTGGGAAAAATATTTACCATTTTTCGATGATGAAAATGAAAACTAGGTATTGGCTGAATAGCTCCGGCCACAGAAAAAAAAAAAGCAAAATAGGTGGGAAAGCGGCAATAGGGTAGATGACACCATAAAACAATAATTCCAAGACACCTTTCTCTAAAAAAACACTTTATTTTGGGCCTGAAAACCCGATTTATTTTCAATTAATTGCCAAATTCGATTTTTAGTTGCTTTGAAATCAATAAATAGTGAGTCATTGAGTTGAATAAACAGTGACGTCACAGTAGGCTATTGCCATACAAAGTCTATTAGAGAACCGCGTTTTGACAGCTCTTAAAAAGTATCTCAATTGATTGGTGTGTCATCTACCCCATTCGAATTCCGATCTTCATTAGTTTTTCTGAGTTGTATGTTTTTTTTTACTTTCCTTGTATTCGTAATGAAAAGCACAGTGTTTACCTCGGGTTAAAGACTTATTTAGTCCCTCGAACTATTAGCGCCCTCGCTTCGCTCGGGCACCAAACCCCGTCTCGGGACTAAATAAGTTACTTTCACCCCTAGGGTAACAATGTACTATTTTTTTTTCGCTTTTAGCTTTCGCCAGGTGGAGAGGCAAAGGTATGAAACCGTTAAACAGCCTAATATAAAAAATAGATTTATTTTATATTTTGAATTCAGAACACAAATAAATGTTAATTTGTGTATAAAAATAACTATGAGTTTTTAATAATCATGTTTATCTATGATATTCTATTTATAAACAAAATTTGAATATTAAAAAAATATTTTTCATTTCTCATACTCGGAAAGTAGTGTTTGTTTGATCAGAGCAGCGGGTCGAAAACGATGCTTCCCTCCCTTGGGCGGGAAAGACTCATAGTAATTGCTTCCCTCCCTAGGGCGGGAATGAATTTTAAAAATAGAACTAATATTGGTTATTTAGTCGGCTATAATTTTTTTTACATAATTAAGAAAAATATCGATTAAAAAAAATGCTGCGGTCTTGTGAGTGTATACGGCCAATGTGAATTAAAAAAAATACCTATTAAAGTGGGATGGCCCGCGGCGGTGACGCGGGCGGTGTGTTCCATATTTGAAATTTAAATTAAAAAGACTATTTATGTATAATTTGGCGGGATACTATAATTTGGCGGGATACTAACTCTGTACCGAAATTATTTGATTAAAAATGAGTTCAAGCGATTCTGAAATGTCGACCCCCAATTCCGTTAAAGACGAGGCCAATACAGTTATTGAAAATCTTTTGCCAGAAATTTCAAAGGAAAGATACTTAAATATTTACAATGATTTTATGAAGTGGCGAACAGACAAGAAAATAAAATCGTTTTCCGAAAGTGTATTTCTTACATATTTCAATGGACTATCTAGCAAAATACAGCCTTCTACGCTATGGAGCAGGTATTCAATGCTCAAGAGTACACTTAGTGTAAAACATAATGTGGATTTGAAAAAAATCCATAATCTCACAGCGTTTTTGAAAAGACAGTCTCAGGGGTTCAAGAGCAAAAAATCTAAGGTTTTCACCTCTTACGAAGTGGAATCATTTTTAAATGAAGCCCCTGACGAGATATATTTGGCAATGAAGGTAAGCTAAACGTTTATCTAAGTAAGGAGAAGTCTTTTACTCTAAAAATGAACATCGTTCCCAACGTCTTTACTCTGATAAGTATTATAGATAAGTTTGTACAAAAAGAGACAATGACACTGACCAGATTGCGTATATTGAGAGTAAAGACGTTGGAACGGCATGCATTTTTAGAGTAAACCTGTTTATTTTACCTACATACCTAAAAGATAAATACTAACAAAATTCTTTGTTTTCACAGGTGGTATTGATACTCGGTATAAGCGGCGCCTGCAGAAGCAGTGAGCTCACAAATCTAACAATTAAAGACGTTGAAAATCATGGTCAGTTATTAGTTGTAAAATTGACTAAAACAAAAACAAATATTGAGCGCACATTTGTAGTACGAGAAGAGTTTACACAAACAGTAAAAAAGTATCAAAAGCTTAGACCTACTGACATAAAAACGGATCGTTTTTTTCTTAACTACCAAAAGGGAAAATGCTATAAACAAGTGATCGGTAAAAATAAAATCTCAGTTATGCCAAAGCAGCTATAGCAACATATTTGAATTTACCAATTTACCAAACTGTGAGCAGTATACCGGGCATTGTTATAGAAGAACGTCAGCGACACTGTTAGCCGATTCTGGGGCGAACTTAACAATGTTAAAAAGACATGGAGGATGGAAATCCAGCACAGTCGCGGAAGGCTACATTGAGGATTATATCCAAAATAAATCTAAAATTTCAAAGAAATTAACTGAGACTATAAATATACGTCCCAATTCGCCTCAACCAACCACTTCAAGAGAGTCTCCGCCATGGATTCCACCGTCTAATGAAATACCAGAGTCTTCTACTTTTACAGAGATCCAACACAGCCAAATTTGTCATAATATATCAAACAGTGTAAATATTCCAAACAAAAATTTAACTTTGAATTTCACAAATTGTTCTAACTTCTCAATTAATTTTAAATAGGTACTACTCATGTTATTACTATCAATAAATATTTTAGAAAAACTACTATTTTTTACTTTCCTTATATTTGAAATGAAAAGTAGAGTGTTTAACACGGGTGAAAGTCATCAATTCCCACTCGGACTATAGCCGCCCTCGCTTCGCTCGTGCGTCTAAATACCTCGTATGGGAATTGATTTCTTTCCACCCTTGTATAACAATCTACTATATGCCGTAAAGACGCGTAGTGCTTAAAATTGAAATTAAAAAAAAACCTTCACCTCAGACTAAACCAATTTGGACTAAGCATAGGTATAGTTATCTGTGGCAATTTTCATTCTCGCGTGCGGGAAAATGAAAAAAAAACGCACGCGTGTGAAATACATTGCATGTTGTACCTAATCCTAGTGCGTTATGGGCCAGTTTTCGAGGAAGTGTATTGAAAATTATATTTTGGTATACTACTCACTGTAGAAGGTGGCTTCTTGTAATTAAAGAAGTTACACATTAAGTAAATTATTATTGATACAGCAATTATGTAAGCGAAATAATTACATTCCATAATATTTCATAACACTTGGTTTATTGAGTGGCAGTGGCTTTATTCTAGCACGTTCTATGTTTTTTGTGGCAGTCGATTGGCTGGTAAGACATTTCAAGCTGATAAATATAAACAAGACGTCGCAGTACGTGCCTCTATTGTTAAGAAGGAATGTTGCCAAATCTTCACTCTATCATTTGCCATACTCAAGTTTTAAGTCGGCGCACACAAACAATAATCCGGCTTTACAGGTACTTTAATGTATCGACAGGTATTACAAACTGGCGTGTAAGCTCTGTATAAGCTGAGCTGTTTTAAATACATTCACGTGATCCATTTTTATTAATTCAGTCGGTTTTCAGCCATGTATTTGTATGCACTTCCTCGGAAAAATAATTTTAATACAACAGTATTCAGTTTCAGTGCCCTTAGAACAAAAGATACGAAAAAAATAAAATTAAAATAACAAAAGAATTTTTAATACATCACTTTCGTTGCACAGTATAACGTGAAAGCTTTGTCATGTTTTATTTTGTTTTAGCTCACGTGCATACTGCATATAGTATTTTTTTCAGCTTTGTGTTAGAAATACTTTTTTCTACAAAGCAACGATTTAAAAAATATTCGCTCAGCGTAGCTGCTACGGGGCTACGCGCAGCGCGGCAGCGTAGGCGGAACACACGAGTACATTGCTGCATAGCATTCTGGTTCGTGAGAAGACCAAGTGAAAGGATTATTTACTTTAGTGGTAATGGTTTATACTGTACTAAATAAATAAATAATAGTCTTTCTACACGACGTGCGACGTGAGAATTTTGTGGTTTTTAAAAGGTTACGAGATTTTGATCAAAATCAAAGCATTTATTTCAAGTACAGGCATTACAGGCACTTTTGAATTGTCGAAACAAAGATGAAAATTAAATGTAGCTACAGTCCCAGTCACAAGACATAAAACTGTGAAAGTACTGTAGTTGCCCATTCCCTAGCGTAGATCTCTATGGAGAAGAACGGGCAAGAAATTCCATGGTCACTCTTTTAAATCAGAATATTTTTACAAAACCTTGGTTACATCATTCATATTGAGATGGTACATTATGTGAGAACAATGTAGCAAGATGTGCACGTTAAAAGTGTCCAAAGTAAAAACAAAAAAATACAATTCAAAAATAAAATTATTAATTCAAATAAGCTGTGGTTAATGGCAACCAAGAGCTGACCAGTCCCAACTGACAGCACTCGTTCACGAACATCGAACATGACGCATATATTAGCACCATTCAACTCAACCATTTTGAAGGGAACTAAATGATCCGACACACGCGCCACCATCAGCGAGACATTTGAGTGAGCACTGCATGACATACTCTTCATTTATATTGTTGCGTCGTGAAATATAACAAACTGAAATAAATGCTGATAGCGTAGCTGCTACAGTTACGAGCGGCGTAGCTAACAATCATGTTTCTGCGTAGCAGTCATGCTACGGAGGTAACTCTGCAAGCTACGATTGCCTCAGCAATCAATTTAAATAGAATACCGGATTTAACGTGCTTTGCGTAGCAGTTGCGGCTACGAGCGTTGTAGGCAGCAAATGATTTGCTGCGTAGCAGTCATGCTACACGCGCAGTTCACAGACGCACGACGTCTGCAGCTACAAATATCTCCATAGTTAATTTAAATTATTTGCGAGATATAGCTGACATTGGATGAGTCATTTATAGCAATGATAAATTATCTGCCCACAACATGTTTATTGCCGACAATTCTGAGTAACCCAAAATAACATTTTGGCATTAAAGAAAATACGATCTTAAACCAGACAGAAACTTTGCAAGTAACAAAGTATATCGATCAGTGACAAATAAAATACTTGCTGTTAAGTCGTATAGTTTTAGTTTCAGCTTGAGAAAAGTTTCAGATTTACGAGATTTTATATTTAGTTATAATCTACTGTTGGAATCTTAATCCTTTCGAAAGAAAATGAAGATGAAATGAAAAGAAATGCTGAGTGTATTTTGTTATCTAGCTATAGTAGGTAAAAATGTAACGATGAAATAAAAGAAGGTTTATGCATAGTTCCATCTCTTGTTTAGGGGAATTCGCGCTTGCTCGTAAGTCGTGTCCTCCTTTGTCGCTATCTTGATATCAGGAGGAAAGAGATCATCGCCGCTAAATGTCTTCAAGAAAGATTTTATCAGTACCTACTCACGCACAATTGTAAGTTTTAATTTTCCGGCTATGACGGAAGCTATTTGATTAGGCGGTATTAAATGGTCCTACTTATTATTTGAAGTGATCTTCGTTCGATCAAGTAGGTAAGTAAAGCAATGGGATCTTTAAAGAATGTTATACATCCTTCAATTTGCATTTTACTATTTTTTTTTTAGCCTTGCCTGCCCCACTTTTGAGCAAAGGCCTCCCCCATTCCTTCTACTTTTCTCGATACTGCACCTCTTAACGAAATAAAAAATTCTCTCTCGCCAATTAACGAGTAATCCATTTTACAAAATAAAATAACAAAAAATTAACACACGCAGTAACCGTCTCCATTGTGTATTTCTTCTTTTAGAACTAAACAACGCAATGACTGTCACGCAACTGTAAGACCGATCGAAGTGAAATTGATGTAACCGTAATAGTCCCAACTCTACTCACAATACCTCTACTCCAATCGACGTAAAAATAACAAACCCAATTATGTTAGCTCTAATTAAAACAGCTATTTATATAAACAGGAGTAGTCGCTTAGTCCTCGCATAAACGAATTTTATTTAATACCTGCGGAGCATTCTAATTAAATTCGTTATAAAATATTCACTTACCCAATTGGTATGACCTAGACATTTAAGTGGACCCTAATCTCTACGGAAACTTAATATTTGTTTAGATACTACTCTTCGTTACTTTCTTTTAATTTATATTTTGTTTATATGCGAAGAATTATTTATAGATGCCAGAACCTTCAAGCTCTTATGAATTGTAAAACAGAAGTGATATTGTTGTTAGAACGTATGAAAAGATTATTTTATATTGCCATTATGTTTTATTATCCTTATAGTTGTTGAGTTATGATCAAGACTTACTACACGAATGGGTGGGCGTCGAGCGGAGGTTGCAAACCCATTAATCATACTACGATACTTTATTGCTTCAATGGGGCGCCGATATAGGACCGTGAATGTGGCTCAATGGGGCGCGTGCGGCCCGCTCCCGCCGCGCGCCTGTCCTGCTTCACTGTTACGTTTTTGCATTGTGTTTAGCAGGTCACTCAAGTTATATCGGCAACCTATTTTTTTCAACTCATTGTCTTGTTTATTTCTAAAGAATATGAAGCATACAAATATTTGCGAAATAATCTTCTTTTTTTAGCAAAGTTATTTATATGACTGGTCTGAACCATTGACGATAGTAGGTAGTGCGAACGCTCTCGTATGTATTCTCATTTGCTGAATAACGGAGCTTATTGATCTCCAAAGCATGTAGGAAGACTTTTAGGGTACGGTGTAAACTAGAGCGAAACTTAAGACCCTTCTAACTCTAAAATTAGCAACTCTATTTTTGGTGGTTCAAACTTCGTTTGAAATACTGTTAGAATAAAGTTCTAATCAGCTTGCACTACAAAGCGGTTGTTAAGTCTGTCACTGCGGCCGAATAGTGCGAAATGAGTGGTTTTTTGCAATTTACAAAAAATCTATTGATTGGACTAAAAAGTAAAACATATAAAGACCTGCTTTATAGTTAGTTCAGTTAGTATGCAAAGTTTCATGATCTAATTTGAAGTACTTTTTTAATACCAGCGGTGTATTGTTCGATTTGGAGGTAACTTTGGATTTTTTTTTTTATCGAGAAAAGTTTATAGAATCGTGTTTTCGTCACAAATAGGACTTAGCATTAATCCTCAACTTTACCATATTATTATGTATTTATTTCAAAACGAATGCTGCAGTATTTTAGGCGTAACGGAGGATCATGCTAAGCTATTTGAGGGAGTTTAGGCCCTTAACTTCTGTATTTAAGAGTTAACACTACTACGAGAGTGAGTACACTGCCTGCAGCTCTCAGCGCGTTCCAACATCCTGGCATTCAAAGTTAATAAGGAACTTAGAATACAGGTCATTCAATTATATATATTCAACACTTTCTATTTAAATAGAGTGCGTACGTCCTCTTCCATATTGCGCGATAAGCAATATCAATATGGTTACTTAAGCTACTTTCAGTATCTCATATACTGAAAGTGGATCTACAGAAATTTGGTGTTGTCGCCACTTAAGTACACAGTGTGGGGGTCACCACTAGAAGAAAACTTATATCATAATCAGGAAATTGAAATATGAGATGATTTCAGAAGTAAGAAAATAATTGTTAACTGCAGATATAACACAATTGTAAAATTAATTGTTATAAATAATTGTTAACTAAAGTTAACAATTATTTACTTCCTAAAGAAGCTTTATTTTCTAAGTCAAGTTGCGTGTGATTACGTCTAATATAGGCGCAGTAAGTATGATGTCCGAAACACCATCGATCGGCAAGCTAAGTACTAAATTATGTAGCTTCCTTATAACCGCTTGGGGATATTTATACCAGCATCGATGAGCAGGTTGATAGGCCATGTTAAAAACAGAAAGGTCACGCTTATTTTAATATCGCCTGTAGGTAAACATCTGCTATAAACTGTTAGAGTTCATAATAAACGTTTTGCTGCGACGTCATATGATATTACGTAAGGGTCATTAATTCATTATATGCATGAGTGTAAGCATTTTGGTGACCTATTGTTACTTTTCTTATAATAATTTAACAACAGTTTTCTTCTAGAAGGTCAGTGAAACGGCAAACTATGTGAATACAATTAAGTTGCTTTCAACAACAATGAATTAATTGCCTTAGTTCACAAGTAGTAACAGGTACCTACATAATATTAGTGAACGCCTACCGTGGTTTATTATAGTCGCAGTAGATTAGGGTACGGAAACATTATGAAGGTAAGGGAGAATTTCATACTTGTTTTTACAATGGGAATCAAATACTTACTAATAAAGCCCACTGATCAAAACACAGATATAAATGTATGAACAAAAACATTGTCTGAATACACAGAATATACATGAACGTATTTATTCAACACATTATGGATAAGCCTAACAAAGGGTTATGATTTGGGCAATCTTGTATGAATATTTGTGTTTACCCATCAAGGATGAACGAGCCATTTTTTCGTATCCGTCTCAAAGCATCTACAACTTAAATGACTAAATAGTGGCTAGTTATTGACGTGCGCTTTGTGCGTCATTGGCGAAGAAATCAATGTCTCGAATTTATAAATAATGTTGGTATGACCATCACTTAGCTGCAAAATAATGCATTATTTGTGACTAAGTAATAGATACTATTGGCTAAACAAAAATATTAATACTACTATGATTAAGATTGAAATATGTAGCAGTGTCTTATTTTTATCAAAGTGTCATAGTATTTTATAAATTGATTCGTATGTAAAACAAATTCATTGAGTGCTGTGAACAATATTCGATTGGAAGATGTTTAACTTGTTTCTTTTTGTCAAGTGAAGACAGCAGAATGGTTCTATTTTCAAACTTATGTGTTAATATTCATACATTATAGGGGTAAAGTACTTAAGCTGACAGTGCAGTCGGTCGGCGCTGAGTTAACGTTCGATGCCAAGAGTCGGAGATGCCAAACAATAGGCAGTATGCCGCTGCAGCTCCGTGTCTGTGTTATAGTTCCGCCTATTGCACTGTCGAACTCCCGCGCCGGAAGTCGTTGTGCGCCATGTGGCGGCCGCGATCGCGCCCGTGCCCCGCACCCTCCCCCCGCGCCTCACGCGCCGATACTCTCCATACATGCCATAAACTACATCATGCACATACTTTATTGCCTCTCAAAATTGGTTTTATGCTATAGCAATTTAGTATTTCAAATAAATTGAGGCGAGCTTATTGGAAGCCGATGCCGTTTGTCGTTTAAGAAGTCATCGTTTTCGATAAATTAGGAAGAATTCACAACTAAATTGTCTCATTATTGGCATGTTTAGCTCCAGAAATGATGTTCGTTTCTGGAGCTAAACATGCCAATTACTTAAAAAGATTTATACTAACATTTTAATTTACAAAACAACATTAATTTTGATGAAAAGAGTTTAATAAGCAAAGTTGGTAAACGTAATTTCAAATTTTGTGTAATAGCTCACAATGGGATTGTTAGTTACTGAAAGGTTTCATTATAAATAGTAAATATTTGGATGTAATTAGAGGGCGTACTCTTTGAATTAAAGAGAGTTTGAATGAGAGGATTGTAAGTTGAAAGTTAATTGTGATGTCGGCACTTGTTGTCGCAGTCGCGTGGTGAGTGGCGAGTAGCGGGGGCGAGGTGCAGCGAGTGGCGAGTGGCGAGCAGCGAGCATGCTACCGCAATTTATGCCTCGGCTGCGGCTGGCGCGCAGCCAGACGCCGCCGACACACTCGTTAGCTCCTGAAGCAGCCCACGATCTAATAGTTTTTTCGTCTTTCAGAGACCATTTAATCTGCTTGTTTATATTTGTTGCAACTGGAACTCGAATACAGGTCATTTTACGGTGTTTACATTCTCGTCTGCTTCTATCGTTCGTTTCAGATATAACGAACGTACACGTATGCGCGTATGCTATGTATATTATTATGAATACAGTGAATTTCAATAAACTATGCACTTAATTTAATTGAACGTTACACAAAATACCTTCTACGGTTAAAGTTTACAAGACTCAATTCGATTATCAGTGTTCGTAGCATTTCGTAGCAGCGTGCTACGAAGCGGCTACGAAGCGTCTACGACGGTAATATCTGTACATTTTATCCCGAAACGAATCTCATAAGTTGTCTGATATGGTAATTTTCATTGTGGTATAGACTTATCTGCTTACATAGCTTAATAAGTCTACCAAAGTGATTACGTTCTTATTTAGTTTTACGGTACGTTCATCCCTCTGTGTAGCGAACGTAAAACTTCATTGTTTATGTAAAAAGTTTTGATACTCTTAAATATGGTTACATTGTGTGAATTATTAAAGTATTTTAAGTGAATGAAAAGTAGATAGGGCTCCGGCATAAATCTGGGTGACCCTCGTCAGACGGCAATCTCTGCTCTGTCGTGCGACAAAATGAGCCGATATTCAGATAAACTGCCATGTTATGTGAAATTCTTTGGATTCACCATTTGTTAACGTATGAATACAACTGATTCACAGAAGTCTGTATAACCGGAAAGTTGCTGTAATTGATTGGGGCAGTCCTAATTTAAAATACAGACCTTTTTATTGCTAACCATTAAAATATTCTGTATAATGTAGCTTAGATTGTTATTCGTAGGAAACCTCGAAGACATTCCCAACTTTAATATTTTCAGAACAGTGCAAAACTTGGAGAGTATTTTTTTTTATTCAATAGTAAAGTTATTCCAGTTTTCCAGTTACTGGGCACTTCCCAAGTTTCCATTGGCTATTTATAATTGAACTAGAACGTCGTATTTTAAAGCAAGTTATTTTTCATTTTAATGGTGCGACAATAAGCATGTTTATACAGATTGATGGCAGCAATAGGCTCCAATTTGTCGAGTGCTTGTGCTACAGCGAGGCTTTTAAATTACTCGACTAATTGGGCAGATCACGGTGATTTTAGGCCGTACTGTAAGCCTTAATTGGGGTTTCAGGTGTAATCGTCGATCGTCGGATACGTCGAAGCCGAGCTAAAAATAAACTTTATGGATGCGTGCGTGAGGTTTCGAATAACTAAAACGGTACAAAATGGGGCCGTTTCCCTTTCGTTGCTATTCTTGTTAAATTTTATTTTTACCCCTTAAGTAGGTTACAGACCAAGTGACTTAGGTGTGTTAATAAGTACGAAAATAAGAAAGTTTTTGAGGGCAAACTGTTTCGGTTTTAATAAACACAAGCGCTTTTGTTGCGAAATATATGTTGATATTTTATAGTCATTTCCTTTAGAAACACGCATTCTACGTCAAGTAATGATATTTCCCATTCAGAGCATTTCCTTTCTTTGTCGCACTTGTAGTGACACAGTTACTAAGCAGAGTAGTAGTGAAAATAAAGAAGAATTAAATAATCAGTTAGCCATACGAAGAACGAGGTTACCCCCGAGAGTTTAAAATTAGGATTTAATTAAACCCACCGTTTGTGCTAAGAATAGACGCTCATATTCTCACGGGTGTCGTAAAATGCGAGTAAGGTGTTGTAATAATAAGGTGACTAAGCAATAGTACGAGGTGTACCAACCTACACATGTGAAGCTGGATCTGTAAAGGTCAGGTTGAAACAGCGTGAATCTAAAACTCGAGAGATATAGATGACGACACTAGCGAGACCATTACCAGCCTAGTGGCGAGATAGTGGATAGTTTCTAGGTGCTTTTGTCTTTGTGAAGACCATGGCTACATGCTGTTTCTAGAAGTCCTTAGTCGTAGACATGAAGCACAGAGTGAGAAATTGAACAGACGACTTTGACAAGGAATTCATTTCTGTTCAAACGTTTTAAATGAATGTGTGCGTATGCTTTTAGATCTAGGTAAACATATAATCGTTCTTTCCTCTACGGAGTGTTTAATAGCAACAAGAGTCACAGTATTTTGTGCAGTCATTGAAAATCTTCTCACATATTTTCCGTCCGTACTTTTATCTTAAGTGTTATTATAGCAACTAATGTTACTAAAAATAGCCTGAAACATTATCTAAGCGCCTGACATACCTACGCACAATATATTATAGGTGCTTGTTGACGTTTTCCTACAAGAAATATTATGTTGTTTACTTGATCGCTGACTTTACAACGTTCATACAGCGAAGCGGTCCCCAGAAAATAAACTAATTTCTTACTTTATGGTTTTACCTGGTGAGTTACTGACTTTTGGGTATTAATTCGCTTTACTTCCTAGTAATGTCATCTGTATTTTTAAACTGAGCTATTCCTGAACAAGTATACTCTGGTACAGTCTTTAATAGTAACGTGAAATTGATTTCACGGATGTATACGTGGTAGTTTCAGTTGATTTACGTTAATTTGCTGTCAAACATGGAAATGTAGAGATAATAAAAGCTAAATGTTAACTATTTGTTACTGCCACTAAAATTATATGATTACCGTAATGGGCGGCTATACAAAAAACCAAACAGACTAGTTTACCGACTCTATAAACTGATTAATTATCACGCGTAGGCGGGGTAGTTAATTAAAGATCACTGGAACACATCGGGTAAATGCATCCTACTCGACGCAACATTGTTTATTTTGCTAATGATGTAGCGGTGAACGAAAAATACATGATGTGGCCTATATCAAGTGAACAACAACATGTTGTTTGTGCCGTTGGTTGCCAGGTGGTCCGGGCTGTCATTTCTACATCTTCGACAGTCATTGTAGTTAGTAGCCTGAAAGTCTGACAACCAATCTTATCAAGGGGTACCGTGTCGCTCGTATTGCCTTCATGTAAAATATTGCTTTTGCAAAGACGACCCCAACATAGTAGGAAAAGGCTAGGCAGGTGTTGATGATTGCTTGATGTTTTCTTGTCTTATTTGTCTACAGTGCTGCTTTCACTTGTGGCACGAATAATGACATGATTTTTAGGGTTCCGTACCCAAAGGGTAAAAACGGAACCCTATTACTAAGACTTCGCTGTCTGTCCGTCTGTCCGTCTGTCTGTCACCAGGCTGTATCTCATGAACAGTGACAGCTAGACAGTTGAAATTTTCACAGATGATGTATTTCTGTTGCCGCTATAACAACAAATACTAAAACAGAATTAAATCAATATTTAAGGGGGGCTCCCATACAACAAACGTGATTTTTTTGCAGTTTTGTCTAATGTTTTTAAATAATGGTACGGAACCCTTCGTGCGCGAGTCCGACTCGCACTTGGCCGGTTTTTTTATTAATAATGAAAATATTCATAATAGGACTATATGTCTGCAAGCATAAACAGTGCACTTGACTCTTTCATGTTGAGGAGGTTTGGATAGATCGAAGTGTCGACAGAAGAAATAAGAGTGTGAAAGTCCTTTTTGACTATTAAAAATGTTTCTTGTGTTCTTTAGCTTTACGAGGTATACTTTACGATTTGGCTAGTTACGGTCGGTACGTTAGTTATTATAATGTGCCTCGATCTCATGTCGAAGTTTGGCGGGATGCGAGAGGTTGGTCGCGGGAAGTGGGGTGCGAGCACCTGCGCAGGATGCACCCGCGTGCAGTCAGCGCGCCAGCCAGTCTGGCGCCAACAGCCGCCCCCGCACCCCCTCTTCACCCCCCTCGATCCGCACCGCACCCCGCGCACACCCGCCGTACGACTCCCACGCCCGCGTTTGTTTTCAACTTTGATTGATAATTTGTTATTGGAGTGCGTATAACGTTTCGAAAACACTACTACGTTTCACTCAACTGTAGGTAATCCTGATAGTATTTCTCGGACAGAGAGATGTCACTCTTGTAATTCCGAAAGTAAAAAATATCTTTTCTTGTCACTGTCTTATGAGTAATTGGGTAACTTATTTTTTCGAAGAGATTTTAACAAATACATAGTAGCTTTGATCCTGTTCTTGAAACGAAGAAGTGCTACCTACATAATGTACCTAATTTATCTGCATCCAAAACCTTCCAATGTCACTTGCATATCCTAAAACGTCAAGAAGGTCTATTATTTTGATTGGAGACCAATGTGACAGTATAATGCTTTCAATTGAAAAAAAACCTTGCAAGTTGAAATTTCTGGAAGTTTTGTCAAAACTGGTAAAGGAATTACAAGGTTGACTATACAATTAACAATAAAATAAACAAAGATTTTCTTCTAAAGAATCCAACAAAATGAAGACATATAAATTACATAAATAATGTTGAGTTATTCTTAGAATACACTTAAGCGTGTTTATGAACGAATAATATTTATTCTGTTTAAAACTTACCATCCAGACATAAGTTAATATTTTAATAAATATACACCTCAAAGCAAAAAAACATCTTTTAAAATGTATTTTTATTTGGTAAAGTATTCAATGCGAAACATGCGAAATAGAAGCACGGGACTAAGGGTGCTTCAACTGATGACGTACAGTGATGCAGTAAATAGTTTTTCCTATATGATTCAAAAGATCTAAACAATTATTTAATAGAAGTGAATTTATATGCACGTATATTATTATTTAAATATGGACCTTACCAAGTCGGAAATAAAAACATTTTTTATTTTTTTATTTATTATTTACAAACCTTTGCGGTGCATAAAACTAATGAAAAATAAATTCAACACATCTTTTGTTACTGTCGTAGTGTGGCAGTGGCCCAAACAATTTTTTGTTGATATTTTTTTTTGCGTCTGCCTATGAAAAATATGTAAAAGAATAAAGTTTTTAAATTCCCGAACAGTTTTGTCTTTAGCTATACTGTTATACGAAGTCAGGAATTAAAGATATTCTAAATCTTAGTAAATTATTTCGTCTGCATCTATCACGGTGAGATACGTAGACGCTTAATAATTTTATCAATAACTAGCGGACGTCACGCGGTTTCACCCGTAGTTCCCGTTCCCGTGGGAGTACGGGGATAAAATATAGCCTATGTTACTCAGGGTGAATGTAGCTTTTTAATGGTCAAAGAATTTTTGAAATCGGTTCATTACTTCCGGAGATTACCCCCTACATACAAACTTACAAACATACAAACTTACAAACAAATGTTACCTCTTTATAATAAGTATAGATTTATAATATTAGTATAGATATAGATTGTTTCGCCGTTGTAATTTGTTTGGTGAAAAAAATGCGTTAAAATAAATCCTATTGAATATATTAAATTATGTATTTTTCTTAATTAGGTACTTGACTGTACTTGATCCTCAGTTGGAGCACGGGACCAACCTAAGTCCCGTGTTTCACCCAGGTGGAGAAACTAGGTGAACCACGGGTCCGGAAATATACGTAGTTATATTAGGTATAATTTAAGCATTTCAATTATCTACACACATACAACTACATATTTATAAGGTGAATTTATGTCAAAATCAAGACGTGTAATGTCATGTGACAGTACACGTCTTGATTTTGACATAAATTAGGACTTATTTAAAGTATTGTATTTTGACATCACTGGACATAAAAAAATAATTTTGCTTTCTGAATTATTGTGATAACAAGATGCTGTTTGACATTGTAATACGGTTCTTGTTAGCATTTAATCGTTTTGGTAAAAACTAAGTTGAGAATGTATTTCTGAAAAAGTATCCCTGAAAGAAAAACTGAAGTCTTCTCGACGATCGAACTATCAATATGCAAAACTCAATCTTTCCAAGCAGCCACATAATGGTGAAAAAGTTACCTGAATTTTTGGTAGAAGACGCTAAAAATCGATCGCGTCTCAAAGCGGAGAAGTAACAAGACAAACAATACCGCGAAAACAGCGTTATTGAGCGTGACAAACCGCTATTCACGCATTCAGTAACTGACACACGGGTAATTACACGTGTGAAACTATGTACCGAGTAATTATGCAAGGCTTGATTAGGTACGGTACCTAATTTGAAAACACTACTAATATACATATTAACACATACATTTAAGACGGATTAGGTGAACGAAATCCGTGTTTTACAATCGCATTCGCAGACTACTGTAAAGTTTGGTCTGGAAAGTATTTTAAAAAGGTCAATTAAACACGACTCTTTCTGATTGTTGTCGATTTTGTGTAATTATTTGTCGTATAATGATCGATCGCCTACGTTGACAAACATATGTAAGTACGGCTTAAATTAAATTGTTGTTCAGTAGTGTCTATTAGTGAGCGCCCCAGGGGAGACGTTTACCTGACGCGGGATCAACGATATATCCCAACAAAACTCCGAATTCAAGTACCTACGAGTAAATATGATTGTTGGCCGAAATTTTATGTTCTATTTGTTATGGGCCATAAATCATGATTCTGTGACATAAAAAGTGAAATAAAACCGGCTGCCGGACATTTTGAGGGTAACAATTGTACATATTTATTTTTGCATTTTAATGTCTTTATGTGACTTTGTTTATTATCATATCATGTGATAAAATTGAAATATTCTCGTTACGATGTAATATAGTCGTATAATACATATAATGTACTCAGTATATGCTTACTATAATCCTCTGCTAATTGGTATCTGGTTTTACACACGCTCTATCACAAAGAGTGTAACAATGTACTTACTATATTGAATGAATTAGGTTATTAATGGATTAAGGGTGGGGTGTGACGTAGTTGACGTGACGTCAGCCACGTCAGGCAGCTATTGCGCCATCACTGCCAAAAAGTGAGTCAATTTCTTGGAAAAACAAAGTCGCTTAAAATGATAACGTATGCCAAATATTGTATACTAAAATTATTGTTGGTTGGTAAATAAAGGGTGTAAAACACCTCTTAACGATGCCGAAAGGCACTTGATTTCCTCGTCATTGCGATCATTTTTAGGGTTCCGTACCCAAAGGGTAAAAACGGAACCCTATTACTAGACTTCGCTGTCTGTCCGTCTGTCCGTCCGTCTGTCCGTCTGTCTGTCACCAGGTTGTATCTTATGAACCGTGACAGCTAGACAGTTGAAATTTTCACAGATGATGTATTTTCTGTTGCCGCTATAACAACAAATACTAAATATAGTCAATGGTACGGAACCCTTCGTGTGCGAGTCCGACTCGCACTTGGCCGGTTTTTTTGTTCTACCTTACCTGGGAACCTTCTAGTTACGGAGATATTGGGGGTCAAAGTTTCAACTTTATGACAAGTTTTTTTTGAATACAAGTTTTTATTGTAAGATTTTTACTTTAAACACCTCTACGACCCCCGTACTATTCAATCCATCCATCAGCACAATGTTTTGAGTGCGTTAGATTGAGTTTCACCATTACAAAACATGATTTTTCACCCCTAAAAAAAAGTGGTTTCCCAGCAATATTTTTTGCGTAGAGTTACTTAGTTTGATGTACAGAATGCTTGGTCGACGGCTTCGTGATGAGGTATTTTACACCCTGTATTTGAGGTTGGTTTGTTCTATGTTATTTGAGTGAGGGAATAGGTTTATTGGATTATGTTTGAGCTTCTTATGGTATTGTAAGATAATTTGATTCTTAACTTGCCTTTGAGATCGAGGACTGGTGTCTTACCTCCATTTGATATTGTTAGCAAGAAACATCAAATGTGATTGATTCTGTTTCCCGCGAAAAAGTTTTGATTGTTTCTTAAATCTCTCGAGATGTCCTCTTAAATATGATGATTGTTTTCATGCACAAGAAATTCTTCATCAAAGTTATCCGGACGCACTGAATTAAGTTCAAGTAGAAGTTCTTAAAAGCTACGAGGCACGCGTGTTCTTATTTCCTGCTATTCTCTTCAGGAAGCAATTTTCTTTATTTATTAGCTGCCTAAGAGAGTTTATTTTCAAGTATTTTTTTCTATTACCTCAAATAAAATTGCTTTGTTTGACAGCAAGAACTTATAATATTATACAAAATGTACCTACATTAAGTTTAAGCAAAAGTTATCATTAAGTTTTCAGTAGGACCGCACCGAGTTTTTTTATTACATTTTTTCCTGAGGATTTTAGAAACCTTAACCCGTTCAAATAATTTGAAAATGGAACAAGAGTATGATAATAGCTAAATTATTTTCACAGCTTGCCCTCTAGATTCACTAGTCCGAATAAACAGATGTCTGAAAAACACCAACTTTGATACTACATATAAGCGAGGCCGCACTGAATCAAAACAAAACAAATTTTGTAGCCCATATAATTAATTATAAGTATATTATTCTCGTATCCTGGCAAGATGCCGCAATGCTCCTTACGCACAAACCTGTACAAGGCCTTCTTGAAGTCCTCAAGAGCGCTACAATATCTTTGGTTTGAAGCCAAATCCTTGTTCCTTTCCTTCGACACAAATTATAAAGAAAATCAGGTTTTCTTATTACGTAAGAAAACCTGATTTTCATTTTCACAACAAAATCCTTTATGTGCGTCAAAGTCCCACCCAGAATTTGCTCTCAAATTCTGAGATTAACATACTTTAAATCATAACATGTAAAGCTCATTTTCATTTGAGCATTTCTTTGGTATCATTTTTAGGGTTCCGTACCCAAAGAGTAAAAACGGAACCCTATTACTAAGACTTCGCTGTCTGTCCGTCTGTCCATCTGTCCGTCTGTCCGTCTGTCCATCTGTCCGTCTGTCTGTCACCAGGCTGTATCTCATGAACCGTGACAGCTAGACAGTTGAAATTTTCACAGATGATGTATTTCTGTTGCCGCTATAACAACAAATACTAAAAACAAAATAAAATTAATATTTAAGGGAGCCCCCCTTAAATATTAATACATACAACAAACGTGATTTTTTTTGCCCTTTTTTTGATAATAATGGTACGGAACCCTTCGTGCGCGAGTCCGACTCGCACTTGGCCGGTTTTTTAATAAAATAAGAACGCTTTGTTTACTGTAGGTTCCTTCAAACTATTTTTCTAAAATGTTAACTTTATTATTCAGGAACGTCTCTCATATTTCCATGAATGTTTTTAGCACGTATTTTATTCATGCCGAGCTAAAGGATTACTGACTTTTTAATCTTCTTCAAAAGAGGTTTTAATTTTCAAAGTTTATTGTTATTTTTTAAAGCATTTTTAATAGTCCGTGGCAGATTAAAAAGGTCAGGATCTGTAGATTTACAGTCTGATATTTTTTTATACAAAACGCTCTTAAAATTCGTACTCAGTACCCAAGCGTTGAAGTCCCGCGTAGCATGGCCGCCGTGGAAACGGGTTTTGTCAACTGACAATCGACAAAATGACAGATTTAATGACAGAGTGATGATGGACTCTATGAAGCCACCCTTTTTTTGGAACTTTATCTGCCATGACATATTAATCTTGCGCTGGGTATCGTTCTACCATAAAGTCTGTTTCTAAAGAATATCGTTAAGATATTTTGTTTCATGAGAAAATTACGGTAATTGAATAGCAAGTTTAAAAAGTTAATTTAAAGAAGTCCTGTGAGGCGAGACTTTTGAAGGTGTTCGATGTCACTTTTTAATAAGAATCTATGCAAAAGTGTATATCCCTGCTTGTTTTTAAATAAGGAAATACACAATTTAAAACACCCGTAAGTGGCTTTTCTTATAGAATTTCCGTACCTACTGCTACTGCTATACCTCTTGGTGTATAAATGCATATTTTATGCGTCTTCTTTGATGGAACTTTTCTCAGAACGTATCTTTTTGATCTTCAATTCATGTACAAGTGTTCTTCTTTGAAGGCATCACCTGTTCCTTGCGCTGTTTGAAAACCTGCGTTCTATTTTTATAGGTATTTTATTATTTATTTTTCATAATATGGTTTCATCATCATCATTTCAGCCGAAAGATGTCCACTGCAGGATATAGGCCTCCCTCAAGTGTCGCCACAATGACCGGTCTCGTTTATTGTTTATTATTTTTAAATATTTCCAATAAATTTGAAGTCCCGTTTATTGTTTTTTTAATATTATATTTCCAATAAATTTGAAGCAATGTCATCATAAAATTACACCTGTAATCCTTGAAGAGTTAGGCAGAGGTGTGCCTAATAGTGCACACACATTTCGTCAGTTATATTAGGTCTCATGTAATAGGGAGCGACCCTATTGCTATCAAGAGGACATAAATCCAGACTCCGTGGCTGCTACTGAGAAATTCCTGTTGGATAAACCGAATTGAACTTGGAGAACCTTGTGCACAGCAGTCGCCCTAGCGGCAATGCTTGCAGGCTTGCTAGAAGCAATGTACCGAAGTATAAAACTATTTTTTTTTTAATTCCGGATAAACGAAGTTATTGTCGCTCAATGGTGTCGATTCTGTTGTGCACAAACTAAACTAAATTTAGGCTATTGCTATCTTTTTCTCTCTAATAAAACGAGAAAGAGGCGGACGTTATTTAGAGTTTACAAATTTAATTGGAACTAATATTTCCATACAAATGAAGGGTGCACGTAAAAACATGTCAACAAAAACACGGTGAAGCGCAAGTAACTTGCAACTAAATTGACATCTCTAACTTAGTCATAGCCATAGCCGTCCTTTTCTCGCACTGCCTTTTAGTAAAAGATAGCAATAGCCTAAATTAAGTTTAGTTTGTGCACAACAGAATCGACACCAATAACTGTTTTGTGTAAAATTCACTAATCACTCGGTGAAATGTTTCGTCCACATAGAAAGGAGACGCTTCGCGACCACTCCTTCAAAACCAACCAAGTGTATCAGCAAGCTTTACTGTTTAATCATAGAAACTGACGGCCTGTGATAATTCTGACAATGCCTGTGACAGTCAAATTCAGGCACGAATATTATTATATGGTGTCTCTTCCTCCTCTTGGTCTTAGTGTTGCCATCTGGCATAATGCTGAGGTGAGAAGCTTTTGGCATCAATAGTTTTGTTTGTTTATTTTGTTGTAACTGCATTTTGACAGGCTGTGGTTGGAGTGTGGGCTGGTTGATATGTCAACGTCGTATCCATCAACCGCATGTTGTTTGTTTTGCGCACGTATTGTTTTACTTTATGAATGGACTAGGCACCGCTAGTGGTCACACTGTTGGACTTTTCATAATTGTCATGCTTTTGTTTTTGTAAACGGCATTTTTTTGACTGAATACCGATTCGTTCGATTTAGTTCCATTTGTTAGGATGTATGGATGTTTGTTCGCCGTGTGGTATCCGGCAGAGTTAGCCGTGTGGTATCCGGCAGAGTAGAATAGAACCAACCCATTACACTCACGGGTGTCGTATAACTTATAAGGCGACTAATGTCTGAGGCAGAACACCTTGCGCCTCCGTAGACCAGAGAATGGGCAGCAGCGTTTTCTGTTAGTCTTACATCACTGCGATCTCCAATCCGCCTGCCAAGCGTGGAGATTACGGCACATTCCTCCCATCATGGGAGAGGCTTATGTCCAGCAGTGGACGTTATGAGTTGTTGTTGTTGGATTTTTGTTCCTCTTTCACGAAAACACGGTTGTATAGATTTGGGTGTTTGGCACATAGATACTTTAAGACCTGGATTAACATAAAGGATTACTTTTTATCTCGATAGTACAATCCAGTGGGATAATTACCGACCTCGGCGCAGGTGAAGCTGTGGGCATAAGCTAGTGCAATAATAATACAACGAATACATATGCAAGGTGAAGTAAAATATGTTTATGAATGAAAACTATTTACCATATAGTGAGCATAAATCTTCTGTTATATTACTTACACGTGGGAAATAATTAACTAAGTTCCTAACCAGCACATACAAGGTAATTTCGGCTTATTGTATGATTATATTAATTCCACGGAAGCCGAGAGAACCCAATAATTTAATCGTAATTCTGCTATAAACTTAATAATCGGCTCAATCTGAAACACAAACACATACGACTACTATTTCGTAGTAACCCTTTGTACTTACAACGTCGATATAATTAGTTCAGTCTTACCATTTCACGCTATAGGTCATGCTTTCCATATCAAGAGGAAAATTACCTGCCAATATAGTGATATTGGCACAATAGAATACTGGGTCTATTGAAACGCTATCTGTCAACTCATCGTTTAAAAACTTCGTTTTGAAAAAAGTGTGCAGCAGTGTGATTAAGACACTGTTTACTGTGTATCTTGTTAATACCTTATAGCAAATGACAAACAATTACATGGACAAAAAGTAATAATTAGTGTTCTTGAAATGGTTTTTATTTGCCGTCATTTTGATGTAGTAACTTCTAAACTGAGGAATCATCTATCACAAGCAAATTACGTACTTTTATTGAAGTAATGACGAGTAATGACTGTATTGCGTCAGGTATCCTGTGATGCTTTAAGTCCGTAGTGCTATGCAAATGTCAGATGTACAGCCTCATATACATCACTCACATTTACGTCCCACGCAGGTAATGAGTACATGCGCCACTGCTGCGGTGATTGCCTGTTACAGTCTCCGGCCAATTAAACGGAGCTCCATCCAATTGCCTTGCCTTTTACCACACATCTGAATGAATGTTTTATTTTGCTACAAAAGTAACTCACTTTAATAGGACCTAAAGAATAATGGAAATGTTTTGCCTCTCATTTAAACCAAACTTCCGCAATTTTTTCCAAAGAAGACTTTCCGAAACTTAAGTCGTTACAGTACAGCGACGAAAGACTGGCTTGTAACGGCTTCAGAGTATAAAAATACCTATTAGATATAACGTTTTTTAAGTTCAGAGCTCTTTAGCAACTTTGCTCATTTAAAATAAGCGACAGAAAAATGTTTGAATTATGAGCGCTTACACAGGCTCAACGTAAACGTTAATTGTTGGAAGATGAGCATAATCTCATATTAATGACAAAGTCTTTGTCTTGCTTCTTAGATAGTAGACAGATCAGAGATAGGTTAACCTAACTAATCAGTGGTAGTTATACTAAGTATGTTAATGTCGTAGAACAGAGCGAACTGATTGCGGACTGCGGTGATGTTGAGATTTTGTGTGAGGTAACAGGACAATTATTCATGAAATGCTTGAATAATTATTTCAAGCACATTTACGAAACATTCTCAAAGTAGTGCAAAGTTGTTAAATCTGTTGTTCTAGACTTAGATTTGTAAAAGTAGCCCAAATTACGAATGTAAGTGAGACGGCGAGTCCTTGAGTGACCTCTAAGAGACAAGCGTAGGTGGTCGGCGCCTCGTTGTTTATCTAACTACTTAAATGAAATTATCTCCTTTAACCTCACTTAGAAATCACAAAGTTCAAAGGTCTTTCTACTTTTACATCTAACTAACATCCCATTATTCGAGTAGTTTACTTTGTACAATAGGTATTATTAACAACGCAAAATATTTCTATCAGTTATATAAAAAAAAACAAAACATCAACCAAAACGACAACGATTTTTGGAGCAACGACATTGATATTTAATTGAAATCTGCATCGTATTCTACATTTGTTTAGTTTTTATCTTTTATAGCCTTCTGTTTTATTCATGAGAGCGTCGTATTAATTACTGGAAGTTGGTACATTTCTCTGAAAATATATACTACTTTTTATTACAATAAGTACTTAGGTAGGTACCTATCGAGTAATACCCCTAGATTTAAGTAGATAGGTACACATTTGAATTGCAAAACGTTTGAAGCTTTAAATGATTACAAAAAGCAATTATAATATTTTTAATATTTAACTTTTATCTCGGAATACGTAAAGAGTGAAAAAGACCTTTAACGAAGTTGAAAGGCACTTGTTCTCCTCGTCATTGCAATATTTTTTTTGTTCTAGATCATACCTGGTGGGAACCTTCTAGTTACGGAGATATTGGTTGGGGGTTAAAGTTTTAACTTTTTCACAGGTTTTTAAAAAAATACAAAGTTAAAGTCAAATCATTTATTGCGAACCAAGTGTACAATATGGTGTTAAGATATGTTAGTACTTATGACTTAGCAGCCTTTTACAAGCATTGCAATTTCATATTCGCCTGCCCTTCCCACTTTAAATTAGCATGCATTAAACATTGATAATACGTAATATTTTTATTTTAAAATCAGTACAATTCAATAGCGAAAAAAAATACCTAGTTATGTCAAAAAAAAAAGTCAATAATAGTGATAATACAATTAATATAATAGTTATGTCAGAATTTAATGGCAATAATAGTGAATGTAATACAATTATTCAGGAATGTCAATGTAATCCTTTTCAGGTAGTAGAAATTTTAATTTTATATGCAGTTAAATAGGGTAGATTCAATCTTACTGTTTGAATAGGACAGATCGCCACTTTTGTACATGAGAGAAAATCGTTATTTTAAGCTAGACTCTAAATATTATTTTACTGAGTGGAAACATTTTTGGATAAGGTACAGTTTTAGACTTTTTTGAAATATTGTTACAGATTTTTCAGTTTTAAACATGTGGAGCAACTTATTATATATTTTTATTGCCATATACTTAGTATAGGCTATTACTTAACATTTTAATTCTTGAGGATGGAGCGCATAACTTCTTTTTATGGCGAGTGTTGACGTTGTGTATATCCTCAATTTTGGTGAATTTGTCGATATTTTTGAAAACAAATACGCAAATGTCCAGTATGTATATTGACGGCAGAGTTAGCATCTGATACTTTATGAAGTATGGTTTACAGGTCTCCGTATTATCTATTTGGGCTAGAATTCTTATACACTTCTTTTGTATTAGAAATAGTTCCTCTACGTTAACACTATTTCCCCATAGCATGACGCCATATCGCAGCCAGGAGTATGCGTATGCGTAGTAAGCAGCCATAGCTGTTTGTGTGTTAGTACTTTGTTTAATTTGAAAAAGTGCGAGAATCTGGAGAGTTTGGTTTTTATGTGTTCTATATGTGACTTTCTTACATGTTTATAATGTAAGATTTTTACTTTAAACATCTTCACGACCCCCGTACTATTGAATCAATCTATCAGCACAATGTTTTCAGTACGTTACATTGAGTCCTACCGTAAAACGTGATTATACACCCCCAAAAAAGAAGTAGTTTCCCAGCAATAAAAAGTACGAATAATAAATATAAAATGAATTGATTTCCTGATTTTACATCAGCAGCGTCATAATTGTAGGTATACATGGTTGAGATTGGGACACGCCGCCGGGGTAGGTAAGGTTTACAACAAATCCTTTGATCGCCTGTTGTGTGATCATTATCCGTCCAACCCTGAGCGAAACACGTAAAATAGAAGAATGTAAACCCATCATCAAAGGGTAAAAGATAAGTGTTAAAGGATATTTAAGGGCAGGTAACCTTTTTATGCCAAAACACAATGTGTACAAGAATTCCGAGTAAAAAAGTATTACGTTTCCTCTAATTCATTCAAGTTATGTGTTCAATTATAATACGTTGCATAATTAATAGGAACATTTTTGATCTTCCTTCATTTTAAGGAAAATGAGGCTGAAATAAACATTATACGTGGGTGGTATAATAGATATACTTGTTAATAAATTACGTATAGACACATACAGAGTATTTAATCAAAGCATGTAAGTAACATGCTTTAATTACCAATGTGATTACTTAATAAGCTTCCTTGAATATAATGCAAGTAATTTATTTATTAATGAAAATACGACACAAACTGTATTAACATCGTTAACAGCCGCGAGGGCGGAGCATGGCTTTAATATTTACCAAGCAAAACGCCTCCTCATTACTTGTTAACTAGATTAAATTGTAATTAGGCAAATTGTACCGACTTGTTGAAATATTCTTAGATCTAGGCATATAATTTTCGGTCTAAGGCTGTAAATGTGGCACTTTGAATTTTACTGTAAAATCGGCTTTCTAGAGCTTCATTTCTGTGCTCTTTCGGAAGGTTGATGTTACGTTTTTCCTATGGTTCGTTTTATTTAGGAAACGCCACTCGCAACAGCGAGTTGAACAACCATGAGTGCAACCTAATCGAGTTGAACACAACTCGATTAGGTTGCAATACTGCTCAACCGGACTATCTTGTGTGACCTCAAATGAATTTCAGGCCCCCAGCCAGAGCTTACAAACTAGGATAATACAGGTTGTTTTGTGGTATTTTTTTTCTATTTATAGAAAACGTTCGTTTTTTTGTTAGTTTATTTCGGTTTGACTCTCTCAGGCGTGGATATGTCTAACATTATTTCTTAGAAGCACGTCAACACTCTGTAGGGAATACATCTTCCGTACATGTTACTATGTTGTTCGTAGTCTGTGAGGAAGTCATTCACGGAATAGTTTTTATGTGTAAGAATATGCTCTTTGTTTGCTCACATAGCTCGTAATCATGCTTGCATACAAATTTAAATCAAAGCACTGCGTAAAAGCTTAAGTGCTTCGAGATTCCAACTTAACACAGTCTTGAACTGTCTCTAAAACAGAGACTAATAGACTCGTCTGTGAATACAAACGTATTGATTAGCCACATGATTCTCCATTAACCGTGCATGTACACTGTTACTAATCAAACCGTTACCGCGATCGTTTATCTCAGTTCCAGGCGGAGTGCTCAGGGAAACTAAGTAGCGAGGCCTAGGGGCATATACAGCTGTTGTATCTTTGTATCCGTAGAAACAGCAACTATAAGGAAGGAATAACATTTGTGTAACCTGCCTTATCTCATAAGGCTATTATCTATATGGCTCACGTAAAAAGAAACTACCGATTTTCTACCGTTTCATAAAATTCCCTTATTTCGGGATACCGTCGCGACGTGGGGGGTCACTCTTAATGTTTCCTATGAGTGTAGTGATTGACGTAACCGTATTGCTGTACATAATATAACAAAATGTTCTTGAAAGGTGTTCTAAAATTTATACATGATTTTCTGTAACTTAAGAGTAACATACCGAAAAACTGCTAGAACCGCAAACTAATAGAAAATCGTAAGATGCTGATGTGGTTTATGCATGTTTACTTGTTGCCCAGTTTAAACAGGAGGTACGTTAGCGGTTGAAAGCATTCTGTAACGATAATAAAGTAGTGCCGCTGCGGGATACGGGGTTGAGACAAGGTAGACTGAGCGTCGCCGCGGCGCAAACGATGTTTACCCTACACAAGTACACAACGCACTGGAAATAGAAATATTTTCCATACCAGGACCGCTGCGCCAAATTGTAGGTCATGTTTATACGTTTTTGTTGTGTGCTCTTCAATAAAAGCGGATGAATGAAGCAGCGTTGAGTAAGAGATATTTTTAACGAAATCGATGGTACAAATCATGGTAAGGCGACCATTTTTGTGGATCATTTAATTATTATTTTTAAGTTTTGCTAACCATAGATGTATATTCCCATGTACGGGTAATATAATAATATAATGTTCTCGTTCTCTCGTAATGAAAGGAGATGTTTCAAATCGGGCCAGGGCAACTTATACTACCAAAATAATCTACCGGGAATAATCCTTGGAATTCGGGAAAAAATACAGATAACCAGCCTTAATGCGTACTGTAATTTTTCTAATTAATTGATAATTTTCAAAATTGGTCGCGTCTCGCCGATTTGGTTACACTGTGCTTAAAAACAAACACAGTAAACCATAGATCGACCATTGATCGTAGATCGTGATCGTGAGAAATAAACATGTCAAACGTCATTAATCAATCAACGTGACAGCTTAGAGCGGGTTCACATGCCCCGTATTTTATACGCGCGTTTGTCACGGTGCTGTATTAAACGGAAAAACGGTCAAAACGTCGGGCTTATATTAAAGGTAAAATTCGCGATAAATACCCGTTTACATGTGTATTATAATGCTGTATAAAAAGCAGATTGTTGCGTTTTAGCGTACGAATCAATATAAACGTGCGCGTTCGCAATGTGCTTGCATCGCTACATCGGCGTACCTACCTCCATACGGTCACGCGCTTTTCAGGAACGCGTTTGTGGCGCTACTGAACATGTGCCTTATCGATATGCGTTCAACGCGCCTCATCTGCGCCGAAAAAATACGCTGAGTGTATAGCCGCCAAGACAGGTATTTGTTGTGTTGCAATTTCAAGTGTAAATTCTTGTGTTTTACCACCGAAAAACAGTTGAAAATTGTTTTATGTGTGTTACCCCATTTTTGAGTAGGTACTTATAGTGTTCCAGCCTCTGTTATTTTTGCTGTAAGGGATGAATGCCGAAAAAATGGATACAAAATTGGGTTTTATAAACCTTCGATTAAAAAGCAGGTTAATACGAAATAAAATAAAAACTATATTCTATTACTGAAATATATACCTAAACAAGTTTTTTACTCTTCTTTCTAAGGTATTAACTAATTTCGTAGGCACTCGTTGGCTCGTCCCAGTTACAAGAGGTAAGTATAAAACCACTCATATGAATTCTGAGTACATTTCACCTCAATATTTTTCTTAATTTCGTTATGTAAGAGAAAAAAATACCCGTCTGTATTTCCCTCGGGTGTGTGATTTATCAATGTACCGCTGCTTACTTAGAAATTATATCTCAGCGTTTGTTTAGATGGCTAAATTATGTTTTTGTAAACGGTTTCAACCTTATTCGAAAGCCTGTTCATTGTGATCTATTTACGTCACAAATGTGTCAAAACCCTTCGTGTTAGAAAGGATTTATTGTTATCACGTTCAAATACACGTCTGTGTTGTATGCTTTCACTTGTTTATTATTCCCGCGGCGGCCCTTTATTAAAACATCCAATGGCATCCGACATTTTATAACCGAAGTCCGTGAAATTTTGCTTCCGGACATTCATACATGAACTTTGACCTTTTTTTATGTTGAACAAGTCTTTAATCATATTTTTCCACGAGAAATTCAATTATTCGCCTATAGCAAAGAGAAAACACACCCACTTAGTTATTATAATGAAAACCGAAACAAGTAGCGGTATTTAATTAAAGACGTTTGGTGGTCGGGTTAGTTTACCTCGGAATTTGCCGAGTAATTATAATGTGAAGTAAGCCATTCCATCATCGTATTATAAGAAGGGCGAAGGCATATTTTAATAGTTTTGTGACTCGCTAAAGTATAAAATAACGTTTATTTTAAAGGTCCATAACAGTTAACGTTACTTTTACATTAAAAAAAAACTAGTTAAAAAGACGACACGTATCTTTAGTATAGAAAACCGATATTTATATTATAAAGAGAAGAGGACACCTGTATAAACATTTTAAAATCCCTGAAATGCCGCTTTATGTGTATTACATTATTCATAAAATTTGGTTTTCATACAAGACGACGAGGGCTGGGAGATCAGAGGTGCAAAAATATTTTCTCATATTCTAAATAAATGTTCCTGTTGGTAAGTCGCGGGGACATAAATGAAAGTGGAGTGGCTGTGGAACTAGGTGGCTGCTCGAGTGTTGAGCGAGCATCCAAATTATTTAAGAGCTTTTTTCAACTGGATGCAGTCGGGTGTGTGATTACGCTATGCCATTTGACACATTTAATGTAGCGTATATCGTGGAGGTAACAGTTTGAATAGAATTGATCGCGGAATTTTGTATGGTGTGCAGCTTTGCCGCGGCAGCGGCCGGCGAGTGCCAGAAACGACTTGCATTAATAGAAAAAAATATATTTTTTTTAGTCGGTTACCCGAAACTCAACTGTTTAGATTAGGTTAATTTCTTCTTTAAACAAAATGGGTAGGTTAGGTTAGGTTAAAACTATGACCTCCTACGCACGAGCCAAGCGAGCGTAGCGAGCGGTGCCGCGGCAGCGGCTGGCGAGTGCCAGAAACGACTTGCATTAATAGAAATAAGAGATTGTTTTTAGTAGGTTACCCGGAACTGAACTATTTAGATTAGGATAATTACTTATTTAAAAAAATAGTAAGGTTAGGTTAAAATTGTGACCTCAGACCCAGACCCAGGAACGACCACATCATCATCTGCCTAGCCTTTTCCCAACTATGTTGGGGTCGGCTTCCAGTTTTACCGGATGCAGCTGAATACCAGTATTTTACATGGAGCGACTGCCTATCTGACCTCCACAACCCAGTTAGTACTGGGTAATACGATACCCCTGGGTAAGACTGGTTGTCAGACTTTTTGTGCCTCTGACCACCTAACGACTGTCAAAGATCTACAAATGACAGCCGGGACCAACGGCTTAACAGGAACGACCACATGATATAGAAAAAAAAATATGGAAAAAAAACACTACTAACTAAAAAAAAAGAGTAGGGTCATTTCGCCTGTTCGCGTCCATCACCCTATTCGCGTCCATTTTTCGGACCTCCCTATAAAAAATCTCGAAAATAGGTATATTAACACACTAAATCACCGAAAAGTCGTAAACGCCAATACCTCATCGTATAAGAGGCACACACACATAGACAAAAGTTCTGTGTGCCCAGTCAATCATGTGTAGAAAAAATAGTTAGTCTCCGTTCTTCAACAAAGAAGCGCAGACGCGCGGAATCTCGGCAAAAAAATAGTGTGCAGGGGCGCGTTCGAAGGTAAGTATTTTATTGTTTTATGCGTATTTTAGAATAAACAGCTGTTTCTAGACATAAAGCATGAAAAAAGGAGTAATATTAATTATGTATTTGCTTGTTTTTTTTTAAGATAACAGTTAAAATAAGGTGGACGCGAATTACTACACCGAATTTATAAAAATAGCACTTTGCGACCACAATGGACGCTAACTCGTCTATTTATGATTTAGTTAGTGTTTATTTTTATGTGATTAAATTATGAAAGGGAATTTGTTTTTATTTTTTATTTATGTACTAATATCATGCAATCGTAATGAGCAATTTGCGTCCACATTATTATGATTGTAGAAAAAGATACAAATATCGTTCATCACATGTGGACGCAAGCTATACCTATAGGGAAATAGTATTGTACCAAATTGCGTCCATTTTTTCATTAAATACAAATAATAGCATAAATATATTTTTTAACTTATTTGTATAATAATTTAATGTGTATAATTTTTTTTATTAAAACTAAGAGTATAACATTCAATTTTTTACAGTCAATAGTTTGTAAAATACTCTCCCTGCAGAAGTTGGCTTTGCAGAGATTTCTATCGAAACTGAATCTGAGAGGTCTCTTATGGAACTATCAAAAGAACAAAATATTACTATTTTAGAATTGGATGCAACTAAAGAAATCACCATCTTTTCATTACACGTAGAAGACGAAAACATAAATGATGAAGCTAACTCCGATTCGACTGTGCAGGTTCAAACAGTAACAGCCGAAATACATTCTGCACCAAAACCATACACCAATGCCGAGCCTTGCACATCAAAAATCACCAGCAATAGAAATCTAGCTTCTTCTAAAATTGACTATGATGAAATCACACTATATCCGGATAATTCTAAAACTCTTGATACCAACAAAAACAATTCGTTCCCTGATTTGTCTCTTTCGACGTTACACCTTTCTGGCCTTGATGTTGACTCTATCTTGTCCTTAGACGACGTTCTAATTCTACCATTAGAAGATATTATATTATCAACTGCCACTCCCACTACGTCAAGTGTTGAAAAAGAAACTCATACTAAGGAACAAACGCCAGAACCGCCTCTGACCTCTTTGATTCATACAGTATCAATTGTGTCGCCATCCTTCGTTTTACCTACAGAAAACTCTCCTCTAGTACAACCATCTTCAGCAGCTCTTGGCGAATCAAGCCAAAAAAAAACCTGTGATCCATTTAAAAACCACCTGATGCTGCCTGAAATTTCAAAAGAAGCAAGAAAACCTAATAAGCAAAGAACTCCAGCAGCCATATCTTCGGCTGCATGGAGAAAGTATTACGAAGATAAAGAGCAGATCAAGAACGAAAAACAGGAAGCAATACGAAAAAGAAAGTTAGAACGAATAGAGAAAAAAGAACAGGAGAGAGCTCGAAAGGTTCAAAAAACTGTTCCGAAACGAAAAAAGAAGATAAAAGTCACACAGGAAACGATAGAGTCGATAGATGTGGAATCTGAGAAAGAAAATGTACCAGCCGTGGAGCTAATGAAATGTGCTGAATGTGACGATGTATTAATTTCTGATGTAGAAGATGACGATGAGAAAAACATTGGCTGTGACAAGTGTATTAGATGGTATCATCTGAAATGCACGCGATTTCTAGGATTAAGTTATTCAGAAGTCAAAGATAATTCTTTTGAATGTGACTTGTGTGATTAATTAAAATTCGAAGGCAATAGTAATCATAATATTATGATTATGATTCAACATTTCTTTTAGAAGTAGGATTAGACAAAACTATTGTGTTGTTTTGTTGCTATAATATAGCCAACAACTTATCAATCAAGGCTGATCTTCAGTGATATTGTAATATCGTGATTTTAGAGTAAAATTAACAGAACTGATTGTTGTTGACCTGCAACCTTTAAAAGGTTGAAAATTATTAATTACCTGTTTCAGAATGTTTCGTTTTTTTATAAGTAGTTTTGTTTTAAGTTCTATCAATGTTGAGAAGAATAAATAGGTATTCTTATTTTCTTTATAGTGATTTATTTATGATATTAATGTTGATTTTCAAATAACTATATTCTTAAATAAAGAATCTGTTAAAATACAATTTTTCTTTACATTATCTTAAAAATATTAGCCCTACATTCCTTTTCTTAGCTGGTGGACGCAAAATGGTCTATGGGTGGACGCAATTTAGATTTTTTGGACGCAAAGTGGGTAAAACGCGTATTTTTGAAGTTTTTCTATTTATAAAAAAAACACAAGTAGTTTCGAACAAAACTGAAAGCTAACCCTATAGTAGACTATATAATGAACACATTACATAACTTTTTCATTGAAACTAGTGCTGGAACATTTTTATCTTCTCCTTCAAACTTGCCAACTGCACTAAATGGACGCGAACTGGCGAAATGACCCTAGTTAATATTTTCAATATATCGTAGGTAACAATGTCAAGAAACTTCCGCTACAAAACACAGTGATAGTGTTTTGCTTGACTAACCCACATTGAGCGACATTTATGATTTACCTCTTACCCACTTATCAGTTCACATTTTTGTCATTGAAGCATTTGACTGAATAGGAAAGGGTGAATTGAAAACTGACGATACTATAAATATTTGGCTTATTTGATTTTGCGTAAAAACTGTTATTCCAACTGAAATATTTGACTAAATAAAAAATGTTAAAGTACTAGTTGCTAAACAAGTTATAGTTTAAACGTTCATTTCCCAAACATTAGGTTTGCGTTACAATTTTTTGTGAATAGATTTTTTGCTAAGTAATAATTTGGCAAATGAAATTATGCGAAAAAATTTTTGGGAAGTGAAAATTTGTCAAATTCCTTTCGGTCAAACAAGGGAGACCCGGCTCATATAATATGCATTAAAAGGCGAACTGGAATATATGAAAGTCATAAAATTCATAGCTAAACCAAGTAAATCCATAATTCTAATCCTAACGGCATTTACAACAGAAACGGAATCAAAAGTTCTATCAGCACAGCGATTCCTATCAGTCGAGAGCTTGTTCAAGCTTTTCAAAGGCGTCTTGTTTTAATGTCAAAGATTTTATCTCGGCGGCGGCTGCAGCTTATTCCCGGCGATTATATCAGTTTATTAAATAAAAGAGCAACACTTTATTTATGAAAATGCGGTACTAAAGCTGCGTCGTATCAGCTGATGGAAATTATATTATGTAGATACGTGAAAAAGCTCACAGTTTCATTCAACGGAAACTGTATTTAAAATCTGTTCGCCGGCGCCGGCGGAGAGGATTATATTATTAACAAAATTGAGTGAGCGCGGCAAACAACGTTTCCGATTAGCTGCTGTCGAAAACAGCTAGCGAACAATTTGGACTGAAATAAATAACAAATTGTTCTATAATAAGCAATTTGAAACGTTATTTCGTAGTTAATAAGACACGGAAGAAGTTTGATGTTCCGTTGCCTGAACTGTGGATAGAAGATAACGGGTGTACGTAGCATAGATCAGGTTTGGGGCTTACGTGACAGAGACCAATCCTGTCAACATTCACCGAGCACAATCTGAGGCAGCACAGATTACTGAACAGTTACTGTGTAAACTGAGAAATCCCTACAAGGCCTTGTGGGATTTATGCGAACTCTATTATGTACAATTGTACACTATTCACTATCGGTTGCCGCACTTTACTTTCAATGCCTTCAGTCAAACCTAGATGTTGCGAGTTTTATGTTTCTGTCCTTTATAGAGGTTATTATAAGATAGTACTTGTTCTCAAACAATGTAAAGAAACTAGAGGCTGCGGCAATTTTGTTGGGACGACAATAGTCGGCCACATGGGATTCCCTCAGTTTGATATTCGTATTGTCGGGATCTGGCATCCGATCGGTCGGTCGAAGGTCGTGTTTACTTTCATACAAATTGTATGCACACAATGAAGCCCTTATAATATTCTTCTTTATTGAAACTTGAATAGTTTATAAAAGGTTTTGTTGAATAAAATGATATGTGTACTTTAGATATCTTTTTGAGTTTATTTGAGCACTGTGATACTGAAAAAGGCCTTCGCTTTCTTAAGATCTTCTATGAAATAAATATATATAAGTAAGTTACTGAATTCAGTCTGCGTCAATAACATGATGAATACAGTAGTTAAATAATTTTCTTTTACAATGATGCAAAGATTTGCTGATGCACGATGGGAAAAAGTTATTTGGCAATAAGGCTTAAAAATAGCGTAAACTGTTTCATCGAGGCTTGGGACTGGTTAGATATTTATAGGCTATGTAAACAAAGTCGACTAGAGAATTAAATATGGATTAGCAGCCCGAAAACAAATAATCAATTTCGAATCTGAAATTAATTTGAATACAGAATTCGCTACGGCATAATTATGTAGCTTTCGAAAAAAGTTTTCCGATGTTCAGCCGAAACTCAACGAAATAATGATTGGATAGGAACAAAGTTCTTTGGATCAAATTTTTCTAAATGAGCTGTGCCTACATTTTTTTTTTGCAGCATTGACTATCTTTTTAAGTTTTTTATTTATATGTAGTTAAAAAGATAACATTTGTATAGTGTAATATTTATATGTTGGGAACAGATAGCTGCGAGCAGCGGAGTTAAAATGCAGTAACTTCTTGCCAGTCTAATCCGGCGAGCTAACGTTAACGCCGCGCGCCGTCGAGTTACGGTCGCTAACAAGTGGTCGCGTGCAGCCGAGGACTGGTGGACTCGTGGCTTAACTTAACTCACTTGTTACTTTTTACTTCTAAATGTTAACCATAATTGCATTTTAAAGGCCATTTATTCCAAAAGGCTTGTTAATCTGAAAGAGAGAAGATTATTTTTAATAAATTGTTTCAATGAGAACGGCCAGCATATGATATCTATTTATATATCCTGCTTTGCAGTTGGGAAGGATAATATTAATCTTAGAGCGTATATTTGGGTAGTTAGGCAAACGACCCTAACATAATATAGAGTCCGATGTTCTGCTTGTTGTTGTTTCAGTCGTTTATCATTGGCAAAGTTCAATTTGTCTTTGTTTCTGGTTTAAATTATTTGATTCTTATGTGCACTGCTCTAACTTTTGTGAAAATTTTCTGCTCGTAAAATTTCCTACAACGTGGGTGGATTGGCTGAACGTTCATAGCATGCTTCGGTCTACAGAATGGATTAGCTGTGTCCCGCCGGTGTTGTAAGCGAATACTACTGGATTATAATATTACGTTATATGGACGGGCAGCAACACCCACCTGCAGCCTGCACATTGATAACATAGTACTGCGTCAG
The DNA here is from genome assembly GCA_905147715.2 of Xestia xanthographa. Taxonomy (NCBI): domain Eukaryota; kingdom Metazoa; phylum Arthropoda; class Insecta; order Lepidoptera; family Noctuidae; genus Xestia; species Xestia xanthographa. The sequence goes on along the minus strand of LR990659.1, from coordinate 14,086,710 downwards.
CTGAAGGTTGAATTTCGAATTCAAATCAAGAATTCTGGAGTAGCATTCTTGATTATGGAAGCTCGAACATTTCTACACGATTGAATTTAAAAGTACATCTCAGCTGAATTGTATGGCTAGTTCTATGTATTTATCTAGGCATATTTCTGAGGTATCTATATACTTATGTATGTTTATGATACATGAACATCGCTTTTTGAGTATCTGTCTGTGTGATGCAACGGATTTTAATGCGGTTTCCATCATCATTTCGACATTTCATTCGAAAAGATTTATGTGTATAGTAATAAGTAAATTTTAAATGGGTATACATATCATAGAATATATAAACTATAACGTTATAGCAAAACCGTGTGAATACATAAAAAATAATAAACACCGATTATTAATTTGGTTCTTGGATTGTAACAATCAAATCACTCGAGCAAAATAGCCCAACAATTACCGACAGAGACCAAAAAGCCATTGTTTCAGCATTTATAACCAAAATCCATTTGAAATGGTGGCCGAAATCCGTATAAACAATATATGTAGTGTGAGACATCATATGGTTAGCAACTCCTAAGTAAACATCCAGATTGGCTCCGACATCGAGTGGCGGCACAAAGCTCGGGCCGGTCCCAATGTCACTCGAGATGTAGCTCCAGAATATACATAATTGTTAATACTGCCCAGATTTAGTCCCAACCTGACTTCATGTTTTCTTTTGTAGAATAATAGGTTGGTACTTCTGTATATCTCTCTCCAACATTTCGTTCAGTGTTTATAGTTGTTCCAGAAAAGGCTTTTTGGATGGATTTATTTGATTATCGCATTTGATTAAATTATTTGTTTTATTTCTTTTGCTGTAGATATAACTCACATTACCTACTTATTATTATACCCACACATTGACATAATAATAAGTTATAAGAAGATATTCGTGTCGATTCTGTTGTGTACAAACTAAACTTAATTTAGGCTATTACTATCTTTTTCTCTCTAATAAAACGAGAAAGAGACGGACGTAATTTAGAGCTATCAAATTTAGTTGGAACTAATATTTCTATACACTTGAAGGGTGCACGTAAAAACATGTCGACTAAAAACACGGTGAAGCGCAAGGCATAAACTAGTTTGACATCTCTAACTTAGTTCCTAGCTATAGCCGTTCTTTTCTCGGAGAAACTCGTGGCTAAATAATAACAGCCGCTCGGGTCGATCGTTAGGTTAAGCCGTGCTTGCCTAGGTTGGCCTGTGGATGGGTGACCGCCCATTACATAGATTCCCTCCGTGCCTCGGAAAGCACGTTAAGCCGTTGGTCCCGGCTGTCATTTCTAGATCATTGACAGTCGTTAGGTAGTCAGAGGCCCGAAAAGTCTGACAACCAGTCTTACCAACGGGTATCGTATTACCCAGTACTAACTGGGTTGTGGAGGTCAGATAGGCAGTCGCCCCATGTAAAATACTGGTATTCAGCTGCATCCGGTAAAACTGGAAGCCAACCCCAACATAGTTGGGAAAAAGCCAGGCAGATGATGATATAGCCGTTCTTTTCTCGCACTGCCTTTTAGTAAAAGATAGCAAAAGCCTAAATTAAGTTAAGTTTGTGCACAACAGAATCGACACCATTGATTACCTTCTCTTTGCATTTAGTTAACATAAATACAAAGTCGATTCTATTCTCGGAGTCCCAGTTGGGATCAACAATCTGTCTTCCCTAAGCAATCTATGGAATAGTGATTTGCATTATAACTACCCAACTCTCCGTGCTAGGCCTGTAATAACAATTCACGGCTCTGCCATTTTCTGTTTAACATTTTAATAGACCTTACTTACAGCATCGAGCTCGTTTGTAATCATTTCTAAAACAATCAATTTTATTTCAGTCCCCTGAATATTTTGGACCCTTTTATCCTATTTAGCTAAAGTTCAAAAGAACTTAATTTAATATCTCTTGGGGTTATAATAGGGTTTGATTATGGAATTGCCGTTTTAGCGGAGTACCTACATTGGATTAAAATAAAATTTGCACGAAGGAAGCCTTAAACGCTTTAGGCCCAGCGCACACCGCTGCTGGAGGCGCGGCGGAGCACATTTCCATCACGCGCAGGCGGATCCGCGGGCCACGAGCGGCTCTGAGAGCCCTCGAGCGGAGATAAGCGCGGCGGCGCGCTTATCTAGTGCTGTTCGATACTTTGTACAGACAACTCGCTCTCGTAGTACGGCAGAGCGCGGCGGAGCGCGGCGGAGCGCAGAGCAACACGGCGGTGGCGGCGACTGGAGCAGTCGCTAGCATGCTCTTGTAGTAGCTTAAGGGCGCTCCGAGTACCGCGTGCGAATTAATTCTTATATTGACCGTATATCAAGGTAGTTAAGGTTTATATTAAATTTTTGACTTCAAATGCGCTCCGCTGCGCCTCCAGCGGTGTGTGCTGGGCCTTATTTGACATCATATTTCTGGATCCTTTGATTGTCTGATTATTAGCTTTCCGTTGTTTTTAAAGTAGACCAGCTTCTTTGATTCATATTGTATAATTAAATAAATAATACCAGTGTATTACTGTCCCACTGCTGGGCAAAGGCCTCGTTGCTTAGTATGGCACTAGATGGCGCTGTGTGTAATGTCCAGCAATATGTATTTATTTATTATTATCTGTAAAGATTATTATTCCCTTCAATAGCTACCGAGATACAGCAGTTTAAAGAGGGAACAAATTTCTCAAAACGTAAAAAAACAAGAAAAAATAAATTACTAAATTATATGGTGGGACTATGAATGTTGATAATTTGGATGATCTAAGGTACCGCACATTTTCTACTCGGTGGCAAAGCCAAAATTCCAACTGGCCAGGTTACTACCTGCACGAGTGATGCCGCCAAGTATCACTGCTACAGAACGAGTACCTCCAAGTACACGCCTCTCTCCCTTTTTGAGAGCTATCTCAAAGGTAGACAGCAAATGGTAAAGATTTGTAACTTTTGTAGTGTTGAGGGGATGTTTATTACGGAGTTCCACAGGGGAGTGTTTTGGGTCCCACAATGTTTTTAATTTATATTAACAGCCTTTGCAATATGCAGATCATTGGAGGGTAAATCTTCTCTTACGCAGACGATAATGCGGTTGTTTTTTCGGAAAACTCATGGAATTTTGTGAAAACTGTCACTGAACAGGGTCTGATTAAGATAGCTGCCTGGCTTATAGCATACCCTTTAACCCTTAATACCAAAAAAACGAATTTTGTTTGCTTTTCCCCAAGCCAAAGATTGGAAGACCTGGAATTGACTTTGGCATTACCATTCATGTTTGTCCAAATTATTCCATCTATACTTAACTATACAAGTACCTGTGGCTGCCAGAATATACAACAAGTCAGATCCACAAAATATTTAGGCATACTTGTTGACCAATGACTGTCGTGGCACCCTCACATTGAGATCCTCATGAAAAGAATCAGGAAGCTCATTTGGGTCTTCAAAACTTTACATCATGTTATGTCCGCCTAACTTATAAACAAGACCTATATAGCTCTGGCGCAATCCGTAATAACTTACTGCATTCCGATATGGGGTGGAGCTTCCAAAATGAAATTCCTCGATCTGGAAAGAGCTCAGCGATCACTTATCAAGGTGATGTATTTTAAGCCGTTTAGGTTCCCCACAACAGACCTTTAAAAAGTCAGCAACTTGCTTTCAATTAGAAAGCTTTATGTTCGTTCTAAATGACCTTGACCCTGCATGAATGTCTTCCTTTTGACATAGATACTCAGAGCAGAAGGCGAGAGATATTGTGGCCTACTCTCCAGGGGTTCGATCAGCATTTGCTAGACGTCAATATGTTACACAAACACAATTCACCTACATCTACAATAAACTGAATCTTAAGTGTGCGGTAGTGATTGGTTAAGATCTCTAACATATGAAAAAACAGAAAACATTCTGATCAGGGTAGCCTAATTGCAGGATAATTATACATACACACACGCACGGACAAAACACAAAGAGAGCTGCTTAAGTAATTAATTAATTCATCATCAGCCTATTAATGTTCCCACTGCTGGGACACAGGCTTCCTCTCTATGAGCGAGAATGGGATGTAATCCACCACGCGGGCCCAGTGCGGATTGGTAGATGTCACATGTCTTCGATTTTATTGGTTCTAGGACATGCCGATAGTTTCCACACGATATTTTCCTTCACCGCTGATTAATTATTTAACTTTCATTTATTTTTGTACATAATAGGGCTGCCTTTTTTTTTTTTTTTTCGGATGGAAAATCATCAAATGACTCCTCCCGCTCTGGGCGGAGCAGGAGGGAGTGTCAGACTTTTACTGGCTAAAACCCATCCATGTTCCTTCATCGCCTTTTGTGTTCCGGGGCCACGGTATCTCTTTCGAACAGTCCCGCAACCCCGCGGCAGGCATCGGTCCTTCCGGTTTTTTAAAGGAAAGGGTCCCCCTTCCTTTTTGCTGACTCTCTTTGAGACGCGCGTGGAACACGAACGCGCCGTCGACACGGCCTGTCATCATGAGACGGACGGACGGAGAGCTAGCCCATAGCCCACCGTCCACAGGCCCGCGCCTACGGGGCCGCCGGGGGCCACCAAGTGGCCCCCGGCCACCTTAATAATATAATGGTAATAATAATGGTTTGTTACTGTGAACAGTAACTTCGACCAATACCTGAGGAGGCTCTCGTTAGGCAGCTGCGGTACTCCTGGACATGACTCGTATTGTTAGGAGGTTCTTCTCTCTGGAGCGCTGACTGCCGGTAGCTTGGACCCTGTTCCCGATACCAGCGGCCTACTATTTTTACCCGACTACGGCAAAGCCGAAAGGAAGGGTAATGATTATGACAGTCTATGTATGTACACTATGTTTGTATTTACGTATGTTCCTCCATAACTCCTAAACTATTCATCTGATTTTGATGATTAAGGTGTCAATCGATGCGCTATTATGACCCGCATACATACATAGGCTACATTTTAACCGTCGTCATTCAGTAGTCGGGTTTTATTTTTAGGGTTCCGTACCCAAAGGGTAAAAACGGAACCCTATTACTAAGACTTCGCTGTCTGTCCGTCTGTCCGTCTGTCTGTCACCAGGCTGTATCTCATGAACCTTGACAGCAAGACAGTTGAAATTTTCACAGATGATGTATTTCTGTTGCCGCTATAACAACAAATACTAAAAACAGAATAAAATTAATATTTAAGGGTCCCCTCCCATACAACAAACGTGATTTTTTGCCGTTTTGTCTAATGTATAGATAATGGTACGGAACCCTTCGTGCGCGAGTCCGACTCGCACTTGGCCGGTTTTTTTTTAGAAATACTTGTTTATACGTACGTATATTTCTAAATGTTTTGTTATAAGTATTTATTTTTACAGGAATATTCGCAAGATATGCCCAAGGCATTAAGTCCGCCTTTGTACATTTTGTGCATAAAGTTTTAATAAATAATAAATAAATAAATAAATATTCAAAAAAGTAAGTAAGAAATATGAATAAACGAATAATAATGATAACAAAATATTAGATACGTTTCTTTAGTTTGCACCTGGACAAAAATAATGATAACAAAATAGTAGATACATTTCTTTAGCTTGCACCTGGACAATAAAATGTCTATCGTTTGCCCTCCCGTTGTGATCCCTTGCCTCATTTATTATAACACCTACGAGTAGCATCAACATACTAAAGATATTCTCAACGGGGCATGGTATAAATACACCGAATTCATTCACTTCCCACCCATAAAAAACTCAGAACGTGATTTTCCTGTTCAGTCTAAAATTATACCAGTTAATGGATGTCTTAAAATGTAATAAATTCGTCTTTTCATGTTGATACTGATTGCGAGCTATGATCCTTGAAAGATATTTGCAATGATTCCGCCTTTCTCTTTTGTACAAATAAATTGACGAAATTACAAATGGCAGGGAATATTTCATTTTGATAAGACGAAATAAAATACGCAAATTAAGCGTGGGATAAAACAGTAAGATTTCTATTTCTTTCGTTTATTATATTTCTTCTGATGTTGACTTCGTTTTCTATCTACACTACTTTTAAGTGTTGAGGAATAATTAACTTTTGTTCTTTATTAAAATCGGTTTCGTAATTGTTTTTCTCTAGAGGATTAGGTTGAATTTTTAAAATATTTTTTAGTAAAGTTATGCTAATCTACACGAATACCGCATTCAATGAACAGAATTTTTAGATACTTTTTTTCAGATTGGTAAACAATTATCTTCAAAGCTTCGTCGGGGGAAGTTCATTCTTTTTTATAGGCTCCATCAATTTGCTAAAACTTGATTAAAAACTGAAAGGGCTTCATTAAAGTTCCGCATATTGTTTTAACCTTTGAATTGCGATTTCACACCAGAAAGCTCAATAAGATCTTATCACTGACATGTCACATCGGTTTTATGTGTATCGTCAAGAAAATTGGGTTTACGAGAAACTACTCGCAGCCGAATCCTATTATCTGCAAAACCTTTCACCTGAATACAATGCGTGAAGTCAATTTCAAATAAACTTACACATATAGTATGTACCCGATGGTAAGCGATGTAGACACATTATCTTGACTCTGTATCTGCAATAAAAGGTTTGCGTGATATAACATGTTGCTTGGAAGCATTTATTTATCTTTTGCTTAAAGGTGGTAAGCTTTTTAATTCTAATAAATATCGCCTTGAAGAACAAAAAATTGAAGTCCATGACTTGGACTCCAATTTATTTTAATTTTTTACGCCGTTTAACTAACTGCAACTGAGAGCAGTTTTAAAGTCTCGGAAAGAGCACTGTGACGTCATTAATGTCCGATGAAATTAGTAGTGACGGCCAATTAGAGATACTTAGCCAAAGCTCACGGAGTTCCGTGCCGAGCGCTGTTAGTTGGCTACGGTTTCCGGGTCGTGATGGACACCTAAAACGTGACTCGGTGCTGCCACTCCCCTCGACGTTACCATGATTGCTCATGCCTAATGTCTCCGCCTGTCAATAAACGCCATCATGTCTACGCCACCCGACGAGCTTTGTTATTATTGTAACGACCAAAATACGACAGCCGAGACGCAATAAGGAGTTTAATTTGCAAGTCTGTGACACATTTGATCCCATTGACATTTGTGAACTTTGATGTATCAGTTAGTTTAGCAAGGACAGTGAACTATCTGTCTCTGTGTAGCGTGAGGTGGCAGCAACGGCTTATCATTTTTACGAAGGCCTTGCGTTAGTGTGCATGTGTTGTAATAATACCACTTAGTAGTGGGCGTAGGGTATGCCTGTGTGCGTGTGTGAATGGGCGAGGGTAGCAGGTAGCAAGGTGCAGGGGGGGCGTGCGGGCGGAGCGGGGAGTGGTATCGACGCGCGCGCCGCGCCTGCGCCGCACCACTCACCTGTTGCCGTGAGGCCATGGAAAGATACTCTTTCAGATTAATATGGACACCTGATACCGAAATAAAAGCAAAGTTTCAAGTCCAAGGAAAGCACCGTATCTTAGGCCTGAAATTGGACAAAAGTGACTTTGTGTGTAAAAGTTAGTGAACGATAAATCTATGTGTGACTAACCTTAACACTTGTCAACGTGACAACTATATCAATTTTTTACTCATTAGTTTTTTAACATGACAATGGAATAAGATATTAACAAAATTGTGTGCAAAACAAAACTTCACTCATTTGGGTTCCTTTAAGTGTGTAGTAGTACTAGTAATGCGAACTTACGCGAATTTTTTGCATGATGGAATTTTTATAAAACTACCATGGTGCCGACAAATTCGCAGAAACTATTGTATATATTTTTTTGTTTCTATTTATGTAAATACAAAATATTTACATATATATATAATTTAAACTGTGGAATGTAATAGAATACATCGAAAAAAAGACCATCATCACTATCACTAAATATTATAAAACAAAGTCGCCCGCCGCGTCTGTCCCTATGTATGCAGATAAATAGATATTTAGATCTTTAAAACTACGCTACGGATTTTGATGCAAGTTTTTTTTAATAGATTCAAGAGGAACGTTTTAGTATATAATTTGCGGGCGGGTGAAGCCGCGGGCATCAGCTAGTAATTATATATGTCTCAAAGTTTGGCTAAGTTCAAGATCGTCGTAGGTATTTCATCAAACCATGGTTTTTGTTTGTCTTCAAAAAGCAAGGTATAAAATACAAAAGTAAGCCATAAAATACAAAATCTCATATATTGTCATCGTTTTAATCAACCGGCAGTTGTCCCCTTTCTTAATGGGGTTACAGGAAACCTCTGTATCTAAATACGTTTGTATTTAATATACAAGTAAGTAAATTTATCTGTTTATGTTTGTGGTTTGTCGGGACACGCTTGAGTACGTCAACATGAGTGAGGGTAAAGTGGTATACAATGTTTAGTGTTATGGAAATGTCCTGTTAGTTTTTGTACGAATGAATATAGATAGCCTTCTTAATGGACGTCGTGCCTCGTGTTTTATGATCCACGTAGAGTGAACGTTCGTCTTGGCCAAATTGTATTATATGGAATGGTAGGGTTATATGGAACATTCGCCGAGGTAACATCCGTCCTGAGGAAGCGCACATCACACATAAACATTGACATGTCTCGTTACGGCTAAATGGATTGATCGTAAAAATTGCTTGATGGAAATGGCGGTAAAGTTAGTACTTTTAAATGATATAGCTGTTTGCGGCTACGGTCTGGGCGGCGTGGGTGGTTACAGCTTCTCTGAACTGGGGGAAATGAGCGTGGCGCATACCACGATATTCTGAGAAAAAGCTAATTTAATTTTGTTTTAAACATGAACTATATATGAATACAAAGCCGTGCACTTAGCTACTATAAGTAATTAATTAAACTTATGCCGTATTTTTAACTAGTTTTAATTAGTGGTATATTTACCGAGCTTTTGCAGCTGGCTACAATGTTTGGTTTGCTACGAGGGCAACGAGGGCTACACAAATGCTACGAAAGTTTAGTGTTGAATGCTACGCAAGAGCAGTGTTAGTGCTACGCAACGCTACGAAATTGCTACGACGGCACTATCAATAATTTTATATCATGTTGTTCCAAACATTAGCTAAAAAATAACACCCTGAACTCGATTAGTGAACTGAAGCCCCCTCAGAAATCAGAGTTCCAAAAATATTTAAAAAATCCTAGTGTCTGCACAACATTTTAAATGTTAGCAAAGTCGATCAGTAGATAACTGACCAACATCCTAGAACTAGCGTAGTTAGCTGGAATCTAAGAGAAACGCTGAACTACAACCTTTTCAAAGGTCAGTGTATATTATTATATGGATATTTTAGGAGACAAGTTGCCAATTGATTGACGTTAGCTCCATAATTTCCTTCAATCGTAGTTCCATAAGATTAATGACCTGAATGAAATATCAGTTGTCAGTCCCACAAAGAATAGGTTACTCCTTTCCGACCCGAGGATGCCGTACGGTTTAACGATTACGTCAAGAGGATGATTAGTGGCTCTTTGCCCCTTGCTAATAAAAATATTGCTTTAACCATTATGTTCGCCAAGCATAGTGACGATGGCAGATTTTTTAGGAGGCCCTTGTTAAATCTATCCTGATAAAGAGCAGTTATCATAGAAGGTACCTTTTATCATGTTTTAAAAAACGAATGTCTTCAAAGTGTTTTTTATTCTTTTAGTCAATTCCAATTTGATCGTTACAAAATGGTTATAGAAACACAATCTATTTGGATATTGAATCCCTGTTACCGTTTCCCTAAAATAAAAGATTACCCTACAATATCCTGTACAACTCAGCATGTTGTTCGCTGCTCAGTAAACGACATTCACTTATCACGAGGTTGATGGAAAAACGTGGAGAATATAGTCGACGTTTATTTTATGTACGTTTATGGACTGCCGAAGATATTTCTCAAAGTATATTCCATTATCCTGATCGTGTAGGGAAGCGCTATGTAAACTAAACAAGGGCACTTCATGGAGGGGGCATGCATAAACAACAAACAAGTTACCTACAAGGTGACACCCACTCGTCTCAACTATTTACATGTATTTGGAGCTCTTAGACTGAACCCACAAAGGAAAACAACGTCGTTCTCATTCTGTACATGATTTTCACTTTATCTGCACTTTAATACGGGATAAAGACAAGTCAATGTGTGATAAGTGGAGTTTCTTTCACAGTTTATTTGGTTTAAGATCTAACAAAGCGTATTTGAAAAATAATGGAATGACGTACGTTTTAATTAAAGAAATTTTAATAAAAGAATTTTCGGATCCGAAAATAGGATGTAAAAGTTATATAAGCAACACAATTTCGCCATCAAAGAAATGTCCCCCTCGCTTACGAAAATGTTGCAATCTGTTGTAAATGCGAACAACAGAAAATATAACAAACAACGTGACGCATGGAGTTTAAAAATATTCCAGGTGCGAAAATAACAAGCTGGTTGTATTAAAATAGATTATAAGCAAGATTAATGCGAAAGGGATGTTTGTTACTTGTTGAACGGACTTGGATGAATTTTGATATTGCGGTAGAAAGTATCCTAATTTAGTTCAGAGGGTATCCCGGAAATTAAAGAACTTTGCACACAAAGCGTGGCCACCGTTATGCATAGTTTGTTAGCAATAGGCCGCATATTTTACAAATTTCACTGTTGATGCCACCGAAAAAGTTTTTATTAAAGTAACTGAATTCCGGGAAAGTTAATAAGGATGCTAAAAAGAGATTTGGAAATACTTAGAAAAATGGCGGACTCGTACAAGTCGGCTAGGAAAGCAAGTGGCTTGATTAACGGCGAAATCGATCACCCATCGATATTTTATATATATATAGACTAGCTGGCGTCCCGCGGTTTCACCCGCGTAGTTCCCGTTCCCGTGGGAGTACGGGGATAAAATATAGCCTATGTTACTCGTAGATAATGTAGCTTTCGAATGGTGAAAGAATTTTTTAAATCGGTCCAGTAGTTTTTGAGCCTATTCATTACAAACAAACAAACAAAGTTTTCCTCTTTATAATATTAGTATAGATATATATATATACTAATATTATAAAGAGGTAACATTTGTTTGTAAGTTTGTATGTAGGGGGTAATCTCCGGAAGTAATGAACCGATTTCAAAAATGCTTTCACCATTAGAAAGCTACATTCACTCTGAGTAACATAGGCTATATTTTATCTCCGTACTCCCACGGGAACGGGAACTACGCGGGTGAAACCGCGGGACGTCGGCTAGTTTTATATAAGCAGGACAGTAAAACATCACGTAGCAGCGACTTGGTAAAACCTAATGGATTACTGAAAAAATAACTGTACAAGATGTCCAGACTTAACGATTCCAGGTATCGTTATCGTAGTTATTCATTCATGTAGCTGTTTCACCTACTTCAAATCACAAAACCATTTTTTTTTCAAGTGGCATTAAGTATTTCTAGGATACATTAAGCGGCTCTTCATCTTGTTATAGGTTTACACAGAGTAATTCGTAGCAGGGCTTAAAGCTTGTCTCCTAATGCAGTCAGCAATAAAGAGAAGAAATTGGCGTGTTCACGATGTCTATTACTCAACCCGGAGTAATGGCAAATGGCCGCTCCGAGGAGGGTAAATGCCTATGCTTTAAAAAAATCTAAATTTTAGGCGCAAACGGAGATGTCCTACTTCCCTACCTATAGTTTGTTTTGTATTTGTAAGCTGTACGAAATGTTCGTATTCATATTTATGTTCTTTATATACAACAACAAAAAATTTAGCTAATCTGTCCCGGCCACTATAGAGTTAACAAAAAATATATGCCAATGGATATGCACACATATAGGTGCACACATATAGGTGTGATACACATATCAAAAAAAGTTTGTGATCACTAGCTTATAAATACTGATATTATTTTTTAAATTAAACTTTATCAAGAAAACTTCTTTGTTGTGTGTTTTCTATAAATAGAAATGCCCTGTTTGAAAAAAAAAAAAACTATTTTTCATAAAAAAGGGTTTATATGATTTCGATTTTTCAAAGTGATCCCAAACTTTTTTTTATGTGTGTATATACCTAATAAATACCCTTAAAATTTGGTATTTTTAAGGATTAGGTTAGTTAGGGTAAATTAAGTAAAATTTCAACTAACTGCCGACAAGCTGTTTTGCAGTTTGGAAGGAGTTTTGTGTTGTTATATTTGTGAAATTTCTATAAACAAATGTACTTACATAAAAAAAAGAACTGAATAAAAGGCTTCTTTAGAATTAGAATTTATTTATTTGTAAGAATGTAGTTTTACATAGTATGATGTTAACATTTTTATAAGTTCTATACACTCTACCACAATATGTCGTGTACCTACAAATATTAAATAATTAAATAATAAAATATCATTTATAAAACTAAGTACCTATAATAAATGTCAAGATTTGTGATACAATATGTCCAGGATGAATTAGTAATGTTAAAATTAAGTACATGTCATCTTGGATTGTTACAATATTCCATAAATATTCGCCAATGTCATAAAAACAATTATCTAATAACCAATTTGTCAACTTTTTCTTGAACATGGGGACAGGAAGTTCCTTAAATGAGTTAGGTAACTTGTTATACACCTGAATGGCATTTACATACACATTTCTCCTAAAAATTTGCAATCTACATTGAGGTACATTTAGTTCATGTTTGTACTTATTTCTAGCAGAAGCCTTTTTGTGGCTCACTTCTGATTGCATGCGAAAATAATGCGGGTTTTGCTTTACTAGCATACATAGTTCTTTGATGTACATGCAGGGTAAAGGTAAAATGTGAAGCTTTTTAAATAAGGGTTTACAGCTGTCCAAAAACTAGATGCCAGATATTGCCCTAACACACTTTTTTTGTACCCAAAATGCCATTAAAACTTCAACTAAATTATATAAGACAACACAGACGATACATATCCGTGATATGCAGTGACGGCCGCGGCTACGGACACTGTTGACCGAAGACGTTTTATTGCGTATACAAATTTGTCTAGCTTATCGCATACGTAATTGATGTGTGATTTCCAACTGCAGTTTTGATCCACTATTATGCCCAAGAATTTTGTGTTTACTACCTGTTCTAGGATACTGCCTTCATATTTAATACTAAGATTCTGAAAGTTTGATTTATAAGTTTGAAATTTAATTAGTTTTGTTTTATTTAAATTGATTTTTAAATTGTTGTTAATAAGCCAATTTACTATTTCTTTGATTGCTTCATTAATTTCTTGTTCTAATTTAATTTTGTCATTACATTTTATTATTAGTCGACACTAATATACAAAAATCAAATAAAAAACACAGACACGAAACAATATTATTTGCTGACGATACGACTATCGTCAGCAAATAGGTAATATCGTTTCGTGTCGTTTAGTAGAAAGGATGTGATTTAGGATGAATGTGTGTGAGGACAAACTTCGTAAGTGCATTTGACCAATACTTTACCATTGAACTAACAAGGTTTAAAAGTATAAGTTTAATAATGCGTGGATCTCAATTATGACTTGGATTTTATCAGTAAATTTTTTGCGTAAATGATATGCGGCAGAATCTAAGCAAGTGATTTAATTACGCTTTTTAAAATAAAATTCTGTGCAGGGGAAATGGCGAACACGTTTGAACTTTGCGGAGACGTTAAAGCGGTTGTTGTTTGCCTTCATAAATATTTTATTTTTCCTTTATCTTGCTATAAAGCTCTCGGCACGATCCAAGCATGTAGGTAAGTGGGTATTCTAATATTAGACACTCCTGGTCTCAGGAGGTTTGTGTCTGTTAAGAATTACATGCCTTAATAATTTCAATGACAGACTGGAATACTCGTTTGCGAAATTGCCATGGCATGTGGAGTAATTCATCAACTCGCCCCACATGGGTGGATGTACATTTTGGTCCTTCGAGCCGGATTGATTTTATGAATCAAATCGTTCTAAAAATTTTCATGCGGTCTGTGTTTTCTGTATTAACACAGCAAATTATTATTTACGTCAACAAGTCTAAATGTATTAGTTAGCAAGTGCTGTAGTGGTGTCGGAAGTGCCTAATGGACCTGTTGCATGTGACCTATGAATACTGTCTTTGCCTGGCTACGCGAGAATGTCCGGTCTCGTTATCTAACCTGAAAAGCTCTTATTTTTTATTTAAAAGAATTTACTGAATTTGATATAATAGTACGAGTAATATACTGCAGTGAAATGTGTATGTACATACATTGACATATATATGTAGTAGTAGAGTGTTAAATATTTCGTTAATGCTGCTGTGAATGGTGTAGTCAAACCCTCAATTTGCATTTAATAAACCTAGATAACAGATCTAAAATCAATGGAACGCCACAATATAACTTGATTTAATTTTCATGAGCTTATTAAAAATATTTGTAGGATTACGAGGTTTTTGGCAATTGTTGTTGCACAAAGCGTAGCCGGTAGACGGCGGCGTATGGCGGCGCGGCCGGCAGCCGGCAGCCACTAACAATTATAACAGCTCGACAAGGTAATTAACATCGCCATTCGTACAAAGCTCGAGGACTTACCATGAATAATGTACTCACTGCGGTTTCCACGAAGTCCACGAATGCAAAAGTGCTGTGATTCACTTTTGTTTTGACTTTACATACCTACGACAATATCAGTAATTGCTTGTGGGTAATTTATTTAACTGTCAAAAAGGAATATTTACGCAAACATTAACTGCAGTAAGTACTTCTAAGTAAAATCTAAAATAGTTGGTTTGGTTCGTATCTCATGCTTGGCAGCAAGAATAAACGGAGCGGAGATGAGTTGTGTTCAGTTTATATAACGATCGGAAATAGGTATGAGGAGGTACCAAGCAGTTTGCAACGAATTGAACCGCGGTGTAGCACATGCGAACGTTCTTTCGTATATTTAGTTGAATGTAGCTGGCTTTTGGCTCCTTCATTCACTGCCTTCCCCGAAAGGTATATCTGTTTGGAATGCCTATTCATCAAGGGTCAGAAATAACCATGTTTATCCCGTGCTCCCTTCTATTCCCGTTTCCTTTTATGCGGATTGTAATTTGAGAAAGTAGTAAATAATAATAAGTGCAGATACTTACATCTAAACTTATTAAGTCGCGACGAGTTTGTATACTATGGTAATCTTCTTGTTTGCCAGTTTGTAGTATAAGTGTATAATGTGTGTTCAATGTTCATGTCGAGTACGGTAAATATGTTCTGATTTGCAACATTTCTACGTAACAACCGAATGTATTATTTGCATGTTAATTTACATTGGTGTTAAGCTCGCATCGAGTACGAGTGGTTTCACCGAGTGGTTTATTTCACGGTATTGTATTTCTGTTACTATTTGAGCACAATCAATTGTGAATTCAGATTTTATTTATCATTAATTCCATTTAATTTAAATTATTGAGGTATTAATACTCTATTTAAATTAATCATGTATTTGAGCTATCAAAAACAATACATTCGGCACATTTGAATAATACAAAATGTTATTATTAAACAAAGGTATTGAGTGCGTGTGACGTGTGGAGAAAAATCGAACATCATTATAATCATTTACGTTTGACATTTGGTGCGACATTAGTGAGTCGGGAGCTACAGGTGGTGTATGACACGATGAAAGAAACTGTTCAACTTCATTTTTATGTTGATTTTTTTCGCTACTTCAAAAGGAAAATGAAGGAAGAGTCTCCTATTGGTTTACTACTACTACTACTACAACAGCCCATAACGTCCACTGCTGGACATAAGCCTCTCCTATGATGGGAGGAATTTGCCGTAATCTCCACGCTTGGCAGGCGGATTGGAGATCGCAGTGATGAAAGACTAACAGAAAATGCTGCTGCCCATTCTCTGGTCTACGGAGGCGCAAGGTGTTCTGCCTCAGACATTAGTCGCCTTATACGACACCCGTGAGTGTAATGGGTTGGTTCTATTCTACTCTGCCGGATACCACACGGCTAATGGTTTAGTTGTCTGGTAGAGATGTAGACAGAGACATGACTTATTCTTAGCTCTGTGGATTGGAAAAAGGTTATAAGTTTTGGTTCAAATGGCATTGAGATTGGAATCGCTTTTTATTTAGGTTTGATGCTACTGGAAATCTTGATAAATCATACTATTGCATACCCATATTTTGTTAAATAAAATAATTTGTGGGGAAATCTGATTTCGAGCGAAAAAAGGGATATTTTGTTAACCGCTAAACCAAACACAAAATAATCCATACGACCTAAAATAAATAACGCTGTTTATTTAAATAGAAAGCAATAGCTTCAAAATATAAAATATGAATTCTATTATTTTTGCAACGTACGTCAATACCTACCAATTTTAAAACATATTTTTCATCGTTTTATTATAATATTCTGTATATCTATTTGAGGTCTAACAAATGTTGACATAAAAGAAAACGAATGTTTGTGCGTATCGAATTGGCAATTTGACAATTTGTAAATTATTTGTTATTAGAATAAAAAATAATTTTGTGTTGTGGACAGCTCTTTTCAAACAACTTTAAAAGCTAAAGATGTTTCAAAAATTGACCACCATACATTTAAATAGATCGACAAAATTATTAACAGTCACTTATTGAAATAGCAAGAAGCAATCCTGATTAACAGATCCGTGGTTCTATCTGAAATCGAATACAATAGCAGTTTCAGTGCGTACCTAATTTCATCAAATCTCTTATCTCGTCTGTTATTAAAGGTTTTAAAGAGGTTCCCACAAGTTTACCAACGACTTTCTTAGAATTGGAAATCGCAGTACCTACGCTAGAATTAGAATTAATGATATCTCTCGGGAATAGCAGAGATAATAGTGCCCTGTTAATTGTAGGTAACAATTAAAAGCACCGATCGCGATTTCAATACCGGAACGTCCGTGACTGTCACGACCATGATGGTCATTTACTACAATCTGCCTTGTTTACATCTATTTTTTGGCCTTAATAAAATAACGTTACTAATTGTATGTGCTTTATTCAAGCAAAAATTGCAATAACAATGTAATAAAATCTTAGTGAAAGTTTAAGTACTTTTCAAAGAAAAGTGTTTTTTTGACATTCCGGTAGTTAAGACTTTGACGTCAATATAAGGATGATGCGTTCTGAGAGTGCGTTCTGTTTCACCAAAAACATGCTACATAAAACAATAAATATTGTTTATATGAGTGATGTTTTAGAAACTTAAACAAGTGTACCACAATGTTTTATGCGCCAATACAAGGTATTTTTAATAAATAAAAAGATGTCTGTATTCCTTGCATATTCCCTAGTGTAGACTTTGTTTATTTTTGTTGTAAAACTAGTAAATTTAAAACTTAATTTGAGGCGAGAATGTTCATGAATAAACCAATGCGCATACTGAAATAACAATATTTCCAATCAGACCAGACTGGTCGTAATAAAAATATGTACTGTGAATTCAAGCATTAACAGCTACGTTATTGCAGGAGACGACTAGTTATTCTCTATTCTCTCCACACGGTCGTAAATACCCCTGGTAAGTCCTGTCGAAATGAACCGCGTATTCATACGTGGTGGAGCGGGAAATACCTTAGTAAACGGAATAATAAGACCGTCACTAAGTCAGTTTTCACAGAAGCAGGTGTTGGATAACATATTCAAATTTCAAACGTATTGCGGTTTTTCAGGTGGACTGTAATGACAAATTTAGATGCGAAAGTGCTCGATATTTATGATTGTTTGAGTAATCGACCAAATAACCAATACCCGTAGTAGAAATACACATTATTGCTGTGTCTTAAAGTAGTGCTATCGAAATCTAATAATGACGTAGTGATTAAAACTTAAGCTCTATTTCGGATGGAAACCCTTTTTAATTAGTTAATGTATTTTCTGTTTGAGAGCTAATAAAATAATCACTTACAGCTAAGCGTGTTAGCCCTGTAGGAAGGTACGTTACATAGATTAATGTTGTTAACTAGCAATCGACGGGTACTTAGCTATGGACGAGACTGTAGCCTATATGTCGTCAATGACGGAATGTTATGAGTAACGGGAGCCTTTTGTCATTCTTTGGGCAACCTAACGGAAACCGGGTAATGAGCCCGGGCTTGACAGTCGAGTTAGCGATAACTTTATCAACAAACTTTCATCCAAGTTTCATATAAATGTGAATATCTATTTCTATTATAGATAAACCTATAATAGACTCACTTGGAATTATTTGGAAGTTATTTCCACTTCTGAAAATGTCACTAACTCAGCTGACAGATGAGGGCAACTTGCATATTCCAAGTGTTCGGTAACGATATCATGATCCAGAACATAAGAACAATTTAATGAAGAAAAGATATCTGATTTCGGGTACCAAATAAATCGTTTTAATTTCGTGTTAGTTTAACCTATCTGGATGTGACTCGACATGAATTTGCCGTCATTTCTACCTCAGTGGGTTTTGCAAAAGAAGATTGAGACTCAGACAGCTAGATAGGAGGCAGTAATGCAGTACCTATCTTTTATTCCAATCACAAATTCCATAATTAGAATTCTATTTGCCAGGTTGGTATAGTTATAATGGCTACTGCAGCAGTCAATATCTAGTTGAGTATAGATCACTGAGCAGTTTTACACCTAAGTATTTTCTCTTCGAAAGTTCTATGTTTAACAGTGAAAAAAGCTGTAGAAGATAACAACATTATGTAGCAGTACCGACCAGATTAACGCTTTTAATTCACTTCATTAAGCAAAAGAATTTGTCTCTATAAAGTTCTCATAATGTTGCAGAGCGAACTAAATTCATTTACGGAGCAGTCCATACAGAGACTAGAGCCCTGCGGTCTCTAAGCGGCTATTCAATTAGAACTACACTAACATGCAGAACGCATAGTTCCTTTGGACTATGTCGTCTACATGTTTAAAATAATTTACATTAATAACGTTTAAATGTCGTGAAATTTATGCAAATGACGATACCCGAAAAGAGCAGGCTTTTACCGATATCAGATTATTGTTCTGATAAAATTGTGATAATGTGGTCATTGAGACGATATCGCGTTCTATATTTAGAATAAAAGTTTGCCGAAGAGAAAAAATAAATACGGTCGTGGGAATTGGTAAGGGTGTCACGTTTCAGGCTCGTACGTGGTGCGTCGCTTCTCAATCGAAGAGTAGGTACGTGTCCACCGATGTGCTGGCTGCCAGGCTCGCGCTTCACACATAACGTGCCGTCTTCTCGACAACCTTAAAATACATGAATGTGTTCCCCCAACACACTTACATCCACACTTCAAAACGTTCATTCCCTCAAACTTTCATTACATTTTATTTAAAATCTGTCCCGAGCTAAATGGGATAAGTAGGTACTTAAATAAACATTTATTAACGAAATGTCGAATTAGTCTAAATTTGAATGTTTAAAGGTCGAAAGAATAATAATGCTAAAACTAAAAAATGTCGCATTGCTTAAAAAGTTTGTACGAGTAGGTATGTATTTAGTTAATTTAACGTTTCTATTTCAAAGAAAGCTCGGCTTCTGTGGTTTTCATAATTGTTTGGAAACATGCGAATTATAACTATGTGTGAATGAATAGGATTTTGTTAAAACTTTCGATATTTTACTGGGGGAAAATATAATGACCACCAAAAATAACTTTGTGACCACTAACATCTATCACCTAAAATATCAATTAGTCACCAAATTTAGTAAATTGAGCACCAAATTTTAATAAGGTGGTTGATGACAAACTAGTTTTGCAGTATTTCTATCATTCAGAAGTAGGAGCCCCGCGAAGCGGGGCTCCGTCGATCGGGTCTCCCTCGACTAGGATGCAAGAGCTTAAAAGTTCAATTTCTGGTGGTCATTAACTAAAAAATAAATTTTTGGTTCTGATTTCACGATAAAATGGGGATTAATTTTGGTGATCATTTGTTAATTTTGGCTAAATTTGGTGGTTCGTTAATTGTATGCCTATTTTATTGCATAAGTTTATTTACTGAGGGCAACTACAGTACTTTCTCAAGTTATTATGCCTTGTGACTGGGACTGTAGCTTTGATTTTCTTTTTTGTATTTTTGACTTTCAAAAGTGCCGTAATGGTCTAATTGAAATAAATGCTTTGAGTTTGAGTTTGAGTTTGACTGTATTATCTGTTTAGGATTTATTAACTTTACTAGATTTTATTAATAAAAACGAGTCATTCTCGCTCTTCCACACCCCGTCGTCCACACTGCGGACGACTGGGAATGTTGCGTTCTGTTCGTCTACACTGTGGACGAACAGAACGCATTATTCCCAGTCGTCCACACCCCGTCATCTCACGTCTAGTCTAAGAGTTAATAAAAAGAAAATATTATGATAGTATTTCCTTATAAACATACCTACTTTTAAAATATTATGTACTTAGCTTTATCACTTTAGTAAGGCACTTTAAAAGTACATACCTGGTAAATCTAAAGCTTTTTTGCGTATTTTATACTACATGTATAGCATAAGAATGTCTCACATTTTAATTTTACACATAATTTAAATTTTCTTTACACTGACTCTTAAACTAGACATGAAACGAGGTGCGGACGACTGGGAATGTTGCGTTCTGTTCGTCTACACCGTGAACGAACAGAACGCATCTTTCCCAGTCGTCCGCAGTGTGGACGACGGGGTGTAGACGAACGGGAACAACCCATAAAAACGATGTTTAAACATGTTTTCGAGTCAAGAACCATCTTGGCTAGCAAATTAGAACATGCAAAAGCATCTTACAGTCGTAATCTAATAATATTTTTGGAAATTAAAAAAAAAACGGTCAGTGCAACCACCCGGTACACTGAATATGAAAACTGATTGAAAGGAAAAGATCATAAATGACCTGTTTGTTATCCTCCATATCAGTAAGTACTGGAGAGGTGTGAAAGCTTGATGTGTCTGCCCATATAGAAAAGCTTTCAAACCATAGAGTGCAATGGTCGTAAACACAGAATATTAATTTGCCAAATTATTTCAAACTCAAACTCAATGCATTTATTTCAATTAGACCATTAAGGCACTTTTGAATGTCAAAAATACAAAAAAAAACAAAGCTACAGTCCCAGTCACAAGACATAATAACTTGAGAAAGTACTGTAGTTGCCCATTCCCTAGCGTAGATCTCGATGGAGAAGAACGGGCAAGAAACTCCATGAACACTCTTTTAAATCAAAATATTGTTACAAAATCTTGGTTACATCATTCATGTTGAGATTATACATATATGTGAGAACGATGTAGAAAGACGTGCACATTAAGAGCGTCCAGAACAAAATATTAAATCAAAAATGTATAAATAAAGTAGGTAATTAAAATGAACCATGGCAGTTAAGAGATGACCAGTCCCAACTGACAGCGCCCGTACACGAACATGACGCATGTATCGGTGCCATTCAACTCACCCAGAATGAAGGGAACTAAATGACCCGACACACCCGCCACCATCAGCGAGACATTTGAGTGAGCATGACATTCTCTCAGCCACCAAGGCATATTCAAGTCAATGAAAGATAACTAAATGCAAATGCTTTACAGTACATGGTACTCACACATGAGCTATGCAATTATAGTGGTGTCTATCACCTCTTTTACTGAATAAATGCAGATTTTTCCTAACGTACATGATATTCTCATAGATGTATTGACAAGGTACTGTCATGATATTTATTTCCTTAAACAGTTATCTTAGAGAATCGCATCTACGTAATTCATATATGGCTCTGATGGCTCTTTTCTGCAGAATAAATATAGACTCGATGTCTGCAGCCCGTCCACATAGTAAAATACCGTATGACATAATACTATGAAAATAACTAAAATAGACTAGCCTCGCCGTATCAACATCTGTAAATTGACGGATTTTTCTAACAGCATATGCTGCTGAGCTCAGCCGTCCTGCAAGAGATGTTAAATGAGAACCTCATTGTAGCCTTGAGTCGAGCGTGGTTTGACCATACCGCAAGCCTGAAAGCGGTATGGTCAAATAATTTAGCGAACAAGCGAAACTTCCTGAAGTACCAACTAGAACCAGAAATATATATTGGGTCCTCTCAAGTGACTGTTGGTTAATGGTTCATTAACTTTCATGAGTGCGCTTGAAACTGTACCTATCAGCCGCATATCCTTTTGCGTCAGTGAGTCGTAAAAGCCTTCAGGCTCTTCACTGACGGTTGTATTGTAGCAAACGCAGGTAAGTCGTTTATTATGAGGTCAAGAGTAGGCCCAATTAATATAATATGTATGTATGGATATATAAAAAAATGTGGTTTTGACCATTTCAAAGGTTAGTATCTGATGTGTTTGTAATTTATGAAACATTTGCACACCACAAAATAACAAAAAGGACCACCATATTTAAAACTAGACAACTATATTAGGTTTCAAATAGTGTCGTATCCAGAATATGAATCTAAATGCTTCCCTAGAGTAGAGTCACGTCACACACCTACTTATAATTAGCCGCAGTCGGCACGGAGGTGTGACGTACTCTGTCGCCGACAGAACATTGTCAGTACCTACTGTCGTCTGTCGTGCGGAATACGGGAACGGACAATGCATTCGGGATTTCAACCGCATTTGCCGCACCTGTTCATGCCACCGTAAGCCTAAATTATGATGCCCAATTGTCGTAGATCGACTACCGATGAAGTTAGTACTTACCTGTGGGTACACATGCAGCAAACACTATATCAGTTTAACGGTTTTATTTATGAGTATGAGCTTAACAATGCAATTATGCAACCGTGTAAGTTATTAATGCATGCAGATCACTTCGTAAATAATCTTATAATAAAGGCGAACTCTCTGAACCAAACTCTTAAACTTTCAACGTATATGAACGTGATAACTTTCTACCCCAGCTTAGTGGCAGGCGTTTGTTTGAAGATTCATCCCTAATCTTCGCTAAAACACTTAATGATTACCGCATACAAAGTTTCCGAACGCGCCTTTGACTCGGTTTGTTTGATCTTACGCTTGTCGCGATATTTACACAGTAAGTTTCGATACAACTGAGATCAATTTCTGCAAGAGGTTTCTAACGTATTCCCTTAACAATCTTCTTTTCACCCAGACCTAAGTCATTCAACTCGAAGAAAGCGTATTTTAGGCGAACCGCCGTTCAAAATCTTTTTACGTGAACCGCCGTTCAAAATCTTACGTTATTAAAGTGGGTACTTACCAATTTGGGGCACATCATAGGGTCGGTTGGAGCGCGAGGCTCGCAACATCATTTGGCTGGCTATCTCCGAGGGTAGCTGATGCGGGGCGCGCTTGTTGGTGCGCGTGCGGCGGCGCTCATTGCTGAGCGCGCCTGGCGGCAGAGGAGGTGGCGCGTGCGCGTGCGCGTAGTCGCCTCCCCCTTCAGCCTCGAACAGCTCGGACAGCGGGCGGGAGCGCGTCAGCTCGCGGCCGTTGCGCCACTCGGCGGGATAGCGGCGCGGCGCCGGCTCGGCTGCCGAGCGCAGCGCCAGCGCCGCTAGTACCGTGGTCACGCAGCACACACGCATGCTGACCGCCCGCGCCCCCCACCACACGGGCATCGCCTGCTACTAAGTACACAACACGATGAGAGCACCCGCTGGGCGCATGCCCGACCACATTATTCGACCTTCACCGCTTAAAGACGGACCTTTTCCGCTTCAGTTCAGATGTCTCAGGATGAGACTAATTTTAAACTTTGTTGGCGTCCTTTATCTGAAACAAATGAAAAATATTAGAAGTCAGATCTACTTCGATTTTGTACTTACAAATGGCTATACGGTTGACATTGAAGCTAAAAGAAGTCATGTGCTGTTCCAAGCAAATCAATTCGTAAAAAAGATGAAAAAGTAAACTAAAATCTATCTATCTATATAAATAAAAACAAAAGGCCTGACTGACTGACTGACTGACTCATCAACGCCCAGCCCAAACACTTAGACCCAGAAAGCTGAAATTTTGCACAGAGTTCCCTTTATAATGTAGACAAGGAATAAGGAAGGATTTTTCGAAATTCAACCCCTAAGGGAGTTAAATAGGGGATGAAAGTTTGTATGAAAGTCATCACTTTTAAAGTTAGGATCTTCAAATTTTGTGTTTAGGCTTACAATTAAAAAATAATTTATACGTGTCTCAGCGTTCTTTATAATTCTACCCCCAAAGGGTTAAAAAGGGGGTGAAGTTGTGTATGAAAGTCCGTCAGTTTTAAAGTTAGAATCTTTAAATTTTGTGGTAAGGCTGACGATTAAAAATTAATTTACACGTGTCTCAGCGTTTTTGATAATTCTACCCCCAAAGGGTTAAAAAGGGAGATGAAGTTGTTTATGGAAAGTCCTTAATTTTCGAAATAAAACTCACTAAATTTATTATCTCGGCTTATGGTTGGAAGCTAACGCAATGGTGTTTTTAAAAATGTCCACCCCCTAAGGGAAAAGGGGGCTAAGGGGGTGTAAGATGAAAAGGGGGTTTATCTATACAAATAAATAAAATTGATGTGTCTATTAGGTATATTAAATTGACCGCTTTTTACTACATGCATATGAATGTATATAGGGTACATATACCAAAATAACACTTTTTACAATTTTTGTCTGTCTGTCTGTTTGTTCCGGCTAATCTCTGGAACGGCTGGACCGATTTTGACGGGATTTTCACTGGCAGATAGCTGATGTAATAAGGAGTAACTTAAGCTACTTCTATTTTAGAAAAAAACTATACAAAAACATTATAAAAGAAGAATAAACTGACTGACTAATTGACATATCAACGCACAGCCCAAACCACTGGGTCTACAGATTCCAAATTTGGCAAGTAGGTTTCTTATGTAGTCTAGGGGTGCAGTAAGAAAGGATTTTTCAAAATTCACCCCCTAAGAGGGTAAAACGAGGCTCCAAAGTTCGTGTGGGGAAACAAGACTAGTTAAACTGTTTTATTTGAAACGTAATAGGAGAACTCCTATCGATAAATGAGTAAACATTTGTGTTTAAGGTTTTTTCAGAATTCAACCCCTAAGAGAGGGAAATGGGGTGACAAAGTCAAAAAAATCAACCTACAGCCAAACCGCTGAGTCTAGAGATTACAAATATGGCACATAGGTTTCTTATGAGGTATAGGATAGGGGTGCACTAAGAAAGGATTTTTCAAAATTCACTCCCTAAGGGGCTAAAACGGGGGTCCAAAGTTTGTATGGAGAAACAAGATTAGTTAGTCTGTTTTATTCGAAACTTCACAAGAGTACTCCTATAGATAAAATGAGTAAACATTTGTGTTTCAAGTTTTTTCAGAATTCAACCCCTAAAGGGGGAAACGGGGTGACAAAGTCTTAAAATCAACATGTTAAGATAAAATGGTTCGGACCTGAAATACCATCATCCCCTGTTGGGGTGCGATGGGATTGAAATGTCAAAAAAATCAATATGGGTGTCAAAAGATGGCGGATTCGACTACTATACAGGGTTATTGTTGATTTATTGTCATGATTGTGATAACGATGATGATGATTGTGATTACGATGATAATGATTGTGATAGCGATGATGGTGATGCTGATTGTGATGCTGATTGTGATGGTGATTGTGATAATGATTGTGACAGTGATAACGATGGTGATAGTGAGTGTGATTGTGACGATTATGAAATTTGGCACATAGAAAGTTTATAACCTGGATTAACAGGTAGGATACAATTTATCCCTTTAGTATAATCCCGTGGGACAGTTACCGAACTTCACGCAGCCGCGAAGCCGCGGGAAGCAGCTAATATACGACAACTCAAAATGGATAAACAAGACATTGAAAAATATTTTTTTGCACAAAATGTAGCCATAATGTCACCCGGACCGTCATTATATAACGACTCGATTGACATCTCTTTCATCAAAATCGGCTCAGAAGTTTAGGTACTACGGTAGAACATACAACTGATACAGACATGCATAGACTGCTAAATGTAGAATCCTCCTTTTGGCCTTGTCGTAATCGGGGTCCTGCCACCTTAAACAAATAATACCGAACAAAAATAATGTATTTAAATGTATAAACTAATTGACCAGATTCTATTTCATTCAGTAAAACACTTTCACGCTTTACTTGCAAAAGGTCTGATTACTGTAAATTGGATTTTATACGAGCAGAATGATTTGTAAGACAAATAATACGACAGTTAACAAAGTTTCGCAACCTTTTTTGCGCTTGTCCGGAATATTGTTTGTGTAGAGAATTCCCTCCAGCGCTTCTAGAAAGAATAGTTAAGTGGGTCCTCAGTGCTGCCTTAGTGGTGATGAATCACTGAATGGTCTAAAAATATAAACATGTGTATGTACCCACATGTATGAGCGAATATGACGCAAGCTACGTTAAGTCTAGTCTAGTTTATTCCGCAGCTAAAGTAATAGGATTCACGTGGCATTGATGTAGACCCAACACAACATACCGCTGACATTACCGTTGAGGATACTGAAAATGTGGAAAGTTTTACAATAAAAACAAATTAACTGTGGTCTAAGTGTGGCTTTCGCGTCTGTTCTGCGGCGACTTTCAGTATGAAACTTTTTCCTTAATCTTATTTGTAAGGTTGACTGAAGAGAACCCGCGAAGTAATATTAAAGAACACGTAATGAATTACAAACAACGCAACTGATCACTATCGTCCGTTGTAACACACACTTTCTCTCAATTTGGTTTATGAACCTCAGTGTAATATACATTTACTTCTACAATTTTTTATTGTTTATCTACATAACAAATATTGTTTTTATGATTGGATACTTCTGTTATAGAAAATTGGAATGTATTATTTAGTATGTTGATATTTTGCATCTCATCTCAGCCTTTGCAAAGTTTTATTTAAGGAGTAAAATATTCAGATTTCATGCTAGAGTCACGTCTCGAACGTGCGCGAGGGAACTTGTTATTATCATCTTCGTTGTACAAGCATCTCTCATGTGAGATTGTATGTTTACAAATGTTTACTTTTACAGAACAGTCATAAAGTTGTCGGCGTTAAGTGTGAGGAAAGCTTAGTTCTGCGGCAATAAATTGTGAACGTACAAAGGAATAGTTGTAAGTTTACGACAAGGCTTGGTACTCGCTGGAGAGTTGCAAGGTTGCAACACCGTGGAGACTGTCAACCGTCAGGTAACAGGTTAATAACATATTTGTAGAGGTCTGGCGGCGCGCGGCGGTGCGCGGCGACGGGAAGCGTCACGGGCCGGAGCGCGCCGGCCGGGGCTTTGCGGCTCTGCAGCTCTGTGGTCACTAATCCGCTTGCTTCATAGCGTGGCATTGACACCTGTTCTGTACGCCACTGGATAAACTAAATCTGGAATACTAACGCCTTTTACCACCCGGGAAAATCGAAAAGGGACGAAATAAAGAGCTGGAAACTTTGGTGTTGTCACTTGTTTGAAAGATTTAACTAAACCTTATTTCATAATGTTCTTCTTTCTTTAGTTAAATTGCGTTTGTCTAGTTTTATCCACAATTTTACTTATTTTTAGGGTTCCGTAGTCAACTAGGAACCCTTATAGTTTCGCCATGTCTGTCCGTTCGTCCGTCCTCGCTTAATCTCTGTGACCGTTAGCACTAGAAAGCTGAAATTGGTACCAATATGTATATCAATCACGCCGACCAAGTGGTAAAATAAAAATTGGAAAAAAATGTTTTATTAGGGTAGCCCTATATGTAAAGTGGGAAGTAATTCTTTTTTTAATTTCAACCCTAACGTGTGATATATTCTTGGAAAGGTATTTAAAAATGAATAGGGGTTTTCTAAAATCATTTTTTGATAATGTCAATAATTTCGGAAATAATCGCTCCAAAAGTAAAAAACAATGTCCCCCCCTCTAACTTTTGAACCATAAGTTTAGAAAATATGAAAAAAATCTGAAAAGTAGAACTTTATAAGGACTTTCTAAGAAAATCATTTTGAACTTGATGGAAACAACAGTTTTTGTACAAAAAAGACAAAAAGTTGTACAAAATAATTTCTGGACTAAGTTTGTAGTATATTCGTATATGCAAGCATTTTTACGTAATGGATACCCACCTTTAAACTCATAAGTGGGAACACTTATTGTAACGGACGGGAAACTACGGAACCCTACACTGAGCGTGGCCCGACACGCTCTTGGCCAGTTTTTTTGTTTTAACAACAATGCCAACAAAATAATTATAATAACAAGCTGATGCCAGCGGCTTTGGCCGCGCAGAGTTCGGTAATTGTCCCACGAGATCGTCCTACTGGGATAAGAAGTATCCTATGTGTTAATCCAGGTCATAAACTGTCTGTGTGCCATATTTCATAGTTATACAGGGTGGATTCGTTCAACGGGGCAGTAAGGGGAACTACCTTAACCGTTGCAGCTACATGAAAATGCTCTTAGGAGACTAACCGTAATTTTTCATGCAATTTTAATCACGATTTACAGTTTTTCGAAAACAGTTAGTAAGAAAATGGCCATTTTACACAAAACATTTTTTTGATGCCAATCGATCCGGTTTCTAATACTGATCAAAAACTTCTATGGTACTAACCCAGGTACTCCAATACTAAAAAAGTCAGAAATTGCAAAAAACTTTTCCCTTACATTTTGTTTGAAAGTTTTAACCAATATTTTTTTCAATACACTTTCTCGAAAACTGGTCCATAACGCACTACGATTAGGTACAACATGCAATGCATTACCTATACTAAGTCCAAATTGGTTTAATGGGGTCCATATTGGCTCACCTAAAGTTCTTTACCCGAAATTGTTCTTCCTAATGATTTGTAATCCGAATGATCGCTCTTCCTAAAAATTTTCACCCTAAAGTTTTCATTCATACAATTTGTAGTGCTACCGGCGATGTTCATAACACTCATGTTTCCGAAAATTGTAATATCCCTAAACATAATTACCATAATATTTTTACTCATACTCAGAAAGAAACATTTACCAAGTGAAAAATATATGTGGGTGGAAGATGATATTTATAGTTTTAATTTGAGGGTATGATTATTATTTGGGGGTATGCTTTACATAACGTACTTATTACTATAACTATACCTGAGATAATTATTTCTTAAAACCAACTGTTTAGAATGATTAAAGGTCGTTTCACTGATTTTTGTCTTAAATGGATGATATTCAGGTCAGAGTGTCATCTTGGGGGAACTATGAAAAAAATACTTAGAAAAGTTTCGCAACCAATTTCGAGGTAACGAGGTCGTAGTTGGTCACAGTTCTAACCTAATAACCTATGGATATCTTTGCAGGTACACACCGCTATAAATATATAAGAAAACATGTATTTAACTACTTGTACCGTACTATTATTTGGCATACAATTAACGAACCACCAGATTTAGAAAACTGGAACTGCAAAAAAATCACTTTTGTTTGCCAAAATCAGTAAATGATCGCCAAAATTAATCCCCATTTTATCGTGAAATTAGAACCAAAAATGTATTTTTGACCACCAGAAATTGAACTGTTATTGCATCCGAGTCGAGGGAGACCCGGTCGACAAATCTTAATGGTTTATAAAAAAATAACCACCTTAATAACCACCATTCTAACCTAACCTATCCGTGTCGGGGTGCCCCAAGTCGGTCTAGGCAAAACTAGTTTGTCATCAACCACCTCATTAAAATTTGGTGCTCAATTTACTAAATTTGGTGATCAATTGATATTTTGTGGTGATAGATGTTAGTGGTCACAAAGTTAATTTTGGTGGTCATTACATTTTTTTAATATTTTGTATGGTACTATTATTCTTATATGTTATACATGTGATGTGAAAATAAAGTTACGCAAAATGAATGTAATATAATACTGATTATTATGAATAAAAATAAATCTAAACAAAAAAGATATGACTTTGAATAATAGTGTAAAAGATGGTTATGTTGAGAAAATATAGGAAAACAAATAAAAGTATAATAGATGTTTATTGCTACTGACATTATGAAGTTGAATGCTTCGGAATTATGAACATTAGAGACAGAGTAGTTAGGAATTGTGATTGTTAGGATGAAAAATGTTAGGAAGAAAATTTTCAGATTTCCAATTATCGGAGTTGAAAATTTAGGTGAACTTTGGCGCACCCAAAAAAAATACTTATAAAAGTTTCGCGACCAATTTCGAGGTAGTTGGTCACAGTTCTAACCTAACCTATGGATATCTTTGCAGGTACACACCGCTATAAATATATATGAAGACATTTATTTAACTACTTGTAATTTAACAAAATGTCACGGCAAAAAAATCACTTTGGTTGCCAAAATCAGCAAATGATCACCAAAATTAATCCCTTATTTATCGTGAAATTAGAACCAAAAATTTATTTTTGACCACTAGAAATTGAACTGTTATGCTCTTGCATCCGAGTAGAGGGAGACCCGGTCGACGGAGCCCCGCTTCTCGGGGCTCCTACTTCTGAATGGTTTATAAAAAAATAACCACGAAGGGCCATACCCTTCTAACCTAATCTATCCGTGTCGGGGTGCCCCAAGTCGGCCTAGGCAAAACTAGTTTGTCATCAACCACCTCATTAAAATTTGGTGCTCAATTTACTAAATTTGGTAATCAATTGATATTTTAGGTGATAGATGTTAGTGTCATTATATTTTTTTTATTATTTTGTATGGTACTATTATTCTTATATGTTATACATGTTATGTGAAAATAAAGTTACGCAAAATTAATGTATATAATACTGATTATTATGAATAAAAATAAATCTAAACAAAAAAGATATGACTTTGAATAATAGTGTAACAGATGGTTATGTTGAGAAAATATAGGAAAACAAATAAAAGTATAATAGATGTTTATTGCTACTGACATTATGAAGTTGAATGCTTCGGAATTATGAACATTAGAGACAGAGTAGTTAAGAATTGGTGATTGTTAGGATGAAAAATGTTAGGAAGAACATTTTCGGATTTCCAATTATCGGAGTTGAAAATTTAGGTGAACTTTGGCGCACCCGGTTCAATGCCTTTAGTCTGAGGTGAATGTTTTTTTTTTAATCTCGGCAAAGCACTACGCGTCTTTACGGCATAAATATTTTTCGAATATTCAAATTGTGTTTATAAATAGAATATCATAGATAAACATGATTATTAAAAACTAATAGTTTCTTTTATACACAAATTAACATTTATTTGTGTTCTTAATTCAAAAATATAAAATAAATCTATTTTTTATATCAGGCTGTTTAACGGCTTCATACCTTTGCCTCTCCTTGAACCTGGCGAAACGCGGAAAAAAAAAGAAAATGAAAATCATAGTTTCATAGTTCGTGACAAAAATATTTTTCGTTATTTTATTTTATTTCTTCAAAAGTGTATTGAAAAACGTCGTTTGATACACGTGGACATTTGTTATTGCAATTCTCGGCTCAAAAACACCCTCGCCTACGGCTCATGTGTTATAATTCTGCCTCGAATGCGATAACAAACTTTCTCCACTTGTATCAAAATGTACTATTTTTATGTTAATCGTATTCACGGGTTCTTGTTCTTACATACATTATACCTAGTAAAAATCTCCTTCCCATAACTACAACGGTATTAGTATACACACTTACATAGACAATTCAGCTTAGCTCAGTAGTAGTTCGCCCAAAGAGGAAAAGACCTTTTCTTTTACAAAGAACTCCGCTACTCCTACACCTAAACTAATTTACACCTTATTTGATATGCTAAAATGTGTCTAAGAATAGTCTGGACTGACTGCTATTAACTTCTGAAATCTTAAATAAACTGACAGACACATGGAATTTCGCACAACAGTTCGAGTGAGTAAAAGTCAATGACGTATTATATAAAGACACGTCATAAACCAACATCGCGGCGCTTAAAAACGGCGAAAATACTAGAACTACTTATAAGCGTGAAGAAAGAGAAAGAAAATATGACACCGAACGGCGGGATGCCTGTTGCGAGAGGGAGATAAATATACATCTTCAGTCACGTCACAGGATTTATTAAATTATAAACAAACGTAGCGTCGCGCGACAGGTTGGTGCGTAACTAAGCGCGATGTGGCCAATTGGCTTCATTTCATGTTGTCATTTTAGAGTGCGGACAACGTATCTATAGTTTATATATCATTGGTAAAAGTGCTGTATCTTATCGCATTGAATTTATAAGTTAAGATTTCATGCTTTTCCTTTCAGTTAATTTATCATATTTGTTAGAGGGATTTAATCCTTATGATTGACCCTATTGATGTGTGCCATAAAAGTACAGGGTGTTATTTTTTTGGTATTTAGCCGGTTCGATTCCCGAGTGTGGCAAGCGAATTTTCAAAATCTTTGAATGCAGATTAATTTCTTTCTAAAAATAAAGGAATGTTTCGTTTTTTGTAAAATTTGCTATCTCCGGTATTTAGAGTACTTTCCCTTCAGGTGGCATGCAAAAATTCCACCCTGTATATAAATAAAAGTAAAAGTCTTGACTGACTGAGTCATCAACGCCCAGCCCAAATCCTTAGACCTAAAAAGCTGAAATTTTGCACATGGGTTCCCTTTATAATAAAAAAAAAAAAACAATAACGATAAAATGTAAACGGAATAAGAAAGGATTTTTCGAGATTCAACCCGTAAGGGAGTTAAATAGGGGATGAAAGTTTGTATGGAAAATCGTCATTTTTGTAGTTTAAACCATGAAAATAGGGTACTTTTAATCCCAGTAGTACGTTCCCGAGGGATATTTTCTGACATCCACGCGGGCGAAGCTGCGGGCAAAAGCTAGTTATGCTTAAAATGTGGGAGCCGTTTTTTGTTGAAAAGTGTCCATCACTATAACGGCCGTTTTCTATAACTTACTTACGTATAGCTGTTGGTTAATGTGCCTTCTTCCGTAGATGTCGGTGTTTCTATAAACAAAAAATATCCTATACGTGTCACCTATCTGTCACTTGATTCATAGAAAAATCAAAGAAAGCTTTTCTGTGACGTTTCGTTTCTAACCGTCCAGTAAGTAAAATGTCAAACAGACAGGGACCTACCGAAACCGGCTAGTAAGTTATTGAAAATGGCCGTTAGCACGGTAATATTATGATACAGTAGTGTAACTCGGCCGCATGATAGAAATAAATGCCTACAGCCGCGCGGTACGTAAACATGCGTTTGGGCTGCCCGACTCCAACATTTGCCTACTTTCTGTTTCTATTTAGAAATACTTTGTATATTGAATAGGAAGTGTTCAATAAAAATGCGTGTTGTTTTGTTGATTGGTAGATTTAATTCATGATTCATTCAGAGCCGCATTTAACTACCTATTTCACTCGTCTCAATAACTTTCCGTTACTCTATTCGCTTTATTTATTAATTAAAACACCTTTTTTTTCGTGAGATAAAAGGAAATACTTATCCATTAAAAAGACACACATTATGTACCTACCTACTAGTAAGTAATAGTTATTTATGCAACTGTTGTATAATGAGGGGTATTAAAACACGAATGTGGGTTTATCACACGAGGCGAAGCCGAGTGTGATAATAGGATCACATGAGTGTTTTAATACCTAATTATGTACAGTTGCATACAAGACTTTATCTACATCCATGAAATGAATCCTCCATAAAAGGTTCTGAAACCTTTTGTAGTGTTGTAAGAAGTCTATGTAAATTCATGGAAAGTTTAATTGCTGAGTATTTATTACAAAGAAACCATGTTTAAGTAATAATATAATTATTTACATGTTGGATTGTACTATTATTAAAATGCACAAAGCTTGTATCACTCATTTTTGTAAACACCAAAGTACCTACATAAAGCAATACTAATATCCAAATATCGAACAAAAATGGCGGCATACGACGTGAAATCGAATTAACTTAAGTTTTTTTTTTTAATTACGGCGCTGTGGTAGTGAATCGCACGTGCTAGACAATGTTCTTTTTTTAAAACGAGTTGCATAATGAAATTCAGTACAACATTATAACACCCGTTTGGGTGTTATAATGGTTATTATGACACTGGCTGTTTTAATGTTGGCCATAAGCTAACTGTTTCAGATACTTTTATAGAGGATTTATAGCATGGGTGTAGATAAAATTATTTTATAGTCTTACCTTTCAGAGTTTTCCTACTCGTCATATTAACTGATTTTTAGAGAAAAAATCGCGCGGTTTTTATTAAAAAAACAACACACCGTCCGTTCGACACTGCGGTACAGCCGTGACTGTCTGCGCCCCAAGCGCACCCCGAGATCGAGGCGCGTATGTATAGCTCACGTTTCGTCCATTTGTATGAAGTTGGAGTACTGTATTATAATATTACCGTGCCGTTAGTGTAGTGAGAATCCGCGATCGTTTGTAAATTGACGCCACGTGCCACCTGGAGCGCGTAGGTTTTAAATGTCATACCGGTATTAACTGGTGACTGATTACAATAGCCTACGGGGCGCGACGCGATGTGCAACTATATCTATTTACTCGTAGGTATGCGTTTCATTTGTGGAGATTTATGGTAATTGATTGGTTTGTCGCCGTTTGTGGTCTAACACAAACGGCAAAGCGCAGTAATAAATCTTGTACAAGGAAAAAAACTATGAAAATTTGTAGGTACCTAGGTACGTACAGCTGTTAGAGCGTCTTAATGTTAAGTTTAGTAGTAAAAAACTACTCGCTTTTATATGCACTAGAAGGTTTATTACAATACCGTCTAATCCATCTCTCTGTCTTATTGCGAAAATACTAATTGACCTCCACAAAATAACTGAATCGCAAGCAACTTTCCGCATATGAGATCCTAATTGTTATTTTGGTAATATAAATTAATTGCGGTGAGTCTCGCCTCGGGGCGCTACTCGCTACTTTATCTTTCCTCTTCACATTATTAAGCCACTGATGAGCTCCATAATTCGTTTGTTAACGAAGTATTATTTTCATAATTTATCACACATAGGTAGTAATCTAGTAATAAAAGCGGGATGATTGGAACTCCGTTTATCTTTAATTCCTTGCTTTTTAGGGTTCCGTACCCAAAGGGTAAAAACGGAACCCTATTACTAAGACTTCGCTGTCTGTCCGTCTGTCCGTCCGTCTGTCCGTCTGTCCGTCTGTCTGTCACCAGGCTGTATCTCATGAACCGTGACAGCTAGACAGTTGAAAATTTCACAGATGATGTATTTCTGTTGCCGCTATAACAACAAATACTAAATAGAGTCAATGGTACGGAACCCTTCGTGTGCGAGTCCGACTCGCACTTGGCCGGTTTTTTGTTATGTTTCAAACAAGGGCACTTTATGGAGGGGCATACATAAACAACAAACAAGTTACCTACAAGGTGACACCCACTCGTCTCAACTATTTACATGTATTTGGAGCTCTTAGACTGAACCCACAAAGGAAAACAACGTCGTTCTCATTCTGTACATGATTTTCACTTTATCTGTACTTTGATAGAGGATAAAGCCAAGTCAATTTGTGATAAGTGGAGTTTTCGAAAAAAAACGTGGTGACGTACGTTTTAATTAAAGAACTCTTTCGGATCTAAAAATAGGATGTAAAAGTTATACATATAAGAAACACAATTTTGCCATCAAAGAAATGTCCCCCTCGCTTACGAAAATGTAACAATATGCTGTAAATGCGAACAAGAGAAAATATAACAAACAACGTGACGCATGTAGTTTAAAAATACCAAATGTTTCTTCAGACTGTTCTTGTTACCATATCATCATATTCCTGCCCTTATCTCATGTTACTTGGGGTCGGCGCAACACGTTTTTTAGGGTTCCGTACCCAAAGGGTAAAAACGGAACCCTATTACTAAGACTTCGCTGTCTGTCCGTCTGTCTGTCCGTCTGTCCGTCTGGCCGTCTGTCCGTCTGTCCGTCTGTCTGTCACCAGGCTGTATCTCATGAACCGTGACAGCTAGACAGTTGAAATTTTCACAGATGATGTATTTCTGTTGCCGCTATAAAAACAGAATAAAATTAATATTTAAGGGGGGCTCCCATACAACAAACGTGATTTTTTTATAATAATTGGTACGGAACCCTTCGTGCGCGAGTCCGACTCGCACTTGGCCGGTTTGTATTTCTTCTATTCTCTTTGTCAACCGTCACGCTATCATTTACTCCTTTATTTTTCATATCATTCCTCTTCGTTCTTGTTACCATAATTAATACGAAACCAATTTTGGGTTAACGCACAAATACAATTCATTTCAGTGAAATGTCTATCCATCAACGCTAATTGTTGCGTAACAATTACTTGGAGGTGTCTGACGATGAATAATCCACAATCCAGTGATCCGACAATATCCATTTACATCTCACAGCTTTTTGAATGTTCATTGAAAATCAGCAATTAATTGACCTATAATTATTTTTACCTTATATTGATGCAACTTAACTGTAATGGTAATTGTAGGTGGTTTGATACTGTTAATGAATTATCAGCAATAGCGGCACTATTAATTAATATATGCTCTGATGTGGCTTCTGTGGATGACTGTACGAGTAGATAGAGCTGCGGATCTATGAAATACTTTACATCTCAACTCTGAGCCCACCAGTGTCAAGATACTATTTTACTGTGCATACAGAAGTCACATTTAACACAAAATAGTAGAGAGTAAAAAATCACTTTTACTGCCTAAACTAACGTTTAGTGCCATCTTGTTTAAACGCAAAACAGTGTCGAGAGCATTTTAACACACTTCAACGTCAAATAGTTTCGCACAAACGGACGAGGAACTGATTTCTTAAGTGTTCCAGTTTGCCAACTTTGGCACGGAATACTAAAAACTATATTTAGGTTAAACGAACCTGACCGATGATGTTTCTTACGATCAGACAAAACGACGACGTTTTGTAGGTACGTAGGGCTATTCAGTACCCAGACAAATTCGTCATTGGTTCTAAAAAGGGTCAAACTCAAACTCAAAGCATTTATTTCAATTAGACCATTACGGCACTTATGGATGTCAGAAATACAAAAAAAAACAAAGCTACAGTCCCAGTCACAAGACATAATAACTAGAGAAAGTACTGTAGTTGCCCATTCCCTAGCGTAGATCTCGATGGAGAAGAACGGGCAAGAAACTCCATGGACACTCTTTTATATCAAAATATTGTTACAAAATCTTGGTTACATCATTCATGTTGAGATTATACATAATATGTGAGAACGATGTAGAAAGACGTGCACATTAAGAGCGTCCAGAGCAAAATATTAAATAAAAAATGTATAAATAAAGTAGGTAATTAAAATGAACCATGGCAGTTAAGAGATGACCAGTCCCAACTGACAGATGTTCGTGTACGCCCGTACACAAACATCTGTCAGTTGGGACTGTTGACGCATGTATCGGCGCCATTGTCGGATCATTTAGTTCCCTTCAAAATGGTTGAGTTGAATGGTGCTGATCCATGCGTCATGTCCGTGAACGGGCGCTGTCAGTTGTGACTGGTCATCTCTTGGTTGCCATGGCTTATTTGAATGAATTATTTTTGAATTGTATTTTTTTTTGTTTGTGTGTTTTTGCTGTGGACACTTTTACCGTGCACATCTTGCTACATTGTTCTCACATAATATACCATCTCAACGTGAATGATGTAACCAAGATTTTGTAACAATATTCTGATTTAAAAGAGTGTCCATGGAGTTTCTTGCCCGTTCTTCTCCATAGAGATCTACGCTAGGGAATGGGCAACTACAGTACTTTCACAGTTTTTATGTCTTGTGACTGGGACTGTAGCTACATTTAATTTTCATCTTTGTTTCGACAATTCAAAAGTGCCTGTAACTGGCCTACTTGAAATAAATGCTTTGATTTAGATTTTTTTGATTTTGATTTTGAATGAAAGATAACTAAATGCAAATGCTTTACAGTACATGGTACTCACACATGAGCTATGCAATTATACAATACTAAGAGATGGAGTCTATACAAAGCAAGGATATTTTTACAATCTTCTGCAGCTACCACAATAATTTGCCCAATTAGTTTTCCCCTATGGTTGTGGAGCAGGACCAGCATTGAGCCAAGCATTTTTATCATTAATGTAATCCCCTAACTTATAATATGCTTGACTACATAGTGTGCGTTTTATACAAGATTTAAATTTCGTCTCATTTAGTTGTAGAATGTGGGGAGGTATTTTATT
Source organism: Xestia xanthographa (assembly GCA_905147715.2). Classification (NCBI taxonomy): domain Eukaryota; kingdom Metazoa; phylum Arthropoda; class Insecta; order Lepidoptera; family Noctuidae; genus Xestia; species Xestia xanthographa. The sequence continues at coordinate 14,048,651 of LR990659.1, read as the reverse complement.
ATAACATTTTAACCAGTACCCCATGAAAGATGAATCTACCTTAGCAAGCCTGAAACCTGGCTGAACTGGTTGGTCCCTATTTCTAGTATTATAGTGGTGTCTATCACCTCTTTTACTGAATAAATGCAGAGTTTTCCTGACGTACATGATATTCTCATAGATGTATTGACAAGGTACTGTCCTGATATTTATTTCCTTAAACAGTTCTCTTAGAGAATCGCGTCTACGTAATTCATATATGCCTCTGATGGCTCTTTTCTGTAGAATAAATATAGACTCGATGTCTGCAGCCCGTCCCCATAGTAAAATACCGTATGACATAATACTATGAAAATAACTAAAATAGACTAGCCTCGCCGTATCAACATCTATAAATTGACGGATTTTTCTAACAGCATATGCTGCTGAGCTCAGCCGTCCTGCAAGAGATGTTAAATGAGGACCCCATTGTAGCCTTGAGTCGAGCGTAATTCCCAAGAAAACCGTTTTATCGACAAATTCTAGTTTCTCTTGATTCAATACCACCTCACAGTCACTACTTTTGACATTTGGTAAAGCAAATCTTATGCACTTTGTTTTTTCCCATTTAGTACTAAATTATTAGCGGTAAACCAATCATGAACCTGCAGCAAGGCGTTATTTATGTCGTCAAGATTTGTGGCACATCTGTTTATCCTAAATATTAAAGTAGTATCGTCAGCAAACAACACCAATTGCGGGTGGTTGTTAAATAAATGGGGTAGGTCATTTATGTACACTAAAAAGAGGAAGGGACCCAATATCGAACCTTGTGGTACACCCATTTTTACTTTTAAACCCATTGAATTTACACCATTTACTTGTACATGCTGCTGTCTATCATTCAAATACGATTTTACTAAACTGAGCGCAAGTTTACCTAAACCGTAATGCTCCAGTTTCAAGATCAGGGTTTCGTGATTTACGCAATCAAATGCCTTTGAAAGGTCACAGAAGATTCCTATGGCATCTTGTGCCTCTTCCCACGCAGTAAATATGTGTTTTAATAAAGTGACACCGGCGTCAGTCGTACAACGTCCTTTGGGGAAACCTTACTGTTGCTCGTGTAATATTTAATTGGTGTTAAAGTGGTTAAGCATTTGATTGAGCATAATCTTTTCAAACACCTTGCTGAAAACCGGTAACACGGATACAGGCCTATAGTTATTGGTGTCTTTACTGTCTCCGGATTTAAAAAGAGGTATTACCTTACTGAATTTCATTAAATCCGGGAAGACCCCTTGATCCACGCACAAATTAAATATCAAGGCTAAATACGGTGCTACAGTCTCAATAATTGAGGTACAAGCTTTGATAGATATACCCCATAGATCTTCGGTTAATTTAATCTTGATTTGTCTAAAAGCTTTTACGATTGTTATGGGGTTTATGTGCTGAAATTTAAATTCATTTGAACAGGCTGGAACGTTCGCTTTCAATAAATCAACAGAGAGCAAGGGAGAGGAATTTAAGGTTTCTGTAGTTTTAAGTGGGATACTGGTAAAGAAATTTACAAATTCTTGAGCAACTTCATTATTAGAGCTCACGAGGCCCCGTGAGGTCTCTAGTGTTATGTCATTACTTTGTTTTTTATTTCTATTTGTTTCACTGTTGATAATTTTCCAAACTGTCTTAATTTTGTTATCAGCTGATTTAATCTTGTTGCTAATAAAAAGAGATTTGGCTACCCTGCAAGAGTTTTAAAAAATTTTCGAGTAAGTAATTAATTAATTTACTAAAAGTTTCTGTGTTAATGTAAGGCTTAAGGCCGTCAGCTCAAACAATCGTTCTCTACTTTTCCTAATACCCTGTGTTGCCCAGTCACTGAAAATAAACTTTGGGCCAATAGTTTTAGTTTTCATTTTTAAAGTATTATTGAACTCGGCGTGCCCTACCGAAAAGAATTCTTCATACAATTCATTTACATTGTTTCTAATATGGCCTGGTATATTTAATTTGCTAATTAAATTTTTTTTTTTTTTTTCTAAACTGCTAGGTGTCATTTGTCTAGTTTGGATCTGAGTTCTTTGTAATTGTATCTTGGATGCGAAAGTAATAGTCTGTCTACTGTGATCTGAAGGAAGGTAATTTACAATGGATTTGTCTAAGTAGTCGCAGCAACAAAAAAACATTATCAATATATGTAGCAGTATTGGTAGTAATTCGGGTAGGTTCTGAAAAAACATTTGACAAATTGAAAGATTTAAAGAGACTTAAAAATCTACTGCTGTTTACGTAGTTTCTAAGATATTAACGTTAAAGTGACCACAGATAATTATAAGTTTATTACCAGTAACAAGTTTTGCTAAAGCATCTTCCATTACTGACTCAAAGATAGAGTAGTTCAGGTAATTAGGGGGTCTGTAAACGCACGCTATCACATGCCTAACTAGCTCAACACAAGACAATTCGATGCTATGTTCAACCGATAGCTCGACAATATCATTTCGAGGCTTAAATTTAATACAATTTTTAACTAATATTAGTGAACCCCCACGCATCTTAGATTTCCGATTAAAGCAACTGCCGATACTATAATTCTCAAAATTTATTTGCATTTCATAATCTTTCATCCAATGTTCAGTTATACAGATAATATAAAACTTGTTTTTTTCTAAAAATAGTTTAATTTCTTATTGTTTGGAAGAATAACCCTGAATATTCTGATGAAATTAATAATTTAAAGGAATTCTGCTCAACCCCTTTTTGACAATTTATTAATTGAGAGCTAGAAGTTGATAAGTTTAACTAAATTGTCACTCGTACCTTCTATTGTCTTACTGACTAGTTTAAATCTAAGCTAATATTTGTATAATTATAATTAGTATAATTACTAATTTCCGTAGACATATTTACAAAAAACTGCGACATACCACTTATGTCTGAGTTTATATTATAAACTAATATAGCCTTGCTATTTGACGTCTAAAACGAATAGGCAGGTACGCATCATTCCTAGTTGACTTTAATTTCTGAACGAAACTGTTGGTGTCGAAAAATGTCAACCTGTCACTAAAATGACTAACCAACAAATGTATCTGATCGTTAAATTTATGGATATAATGATTTCGTCTGCTTGATAATTTATCAAAATGCGGTCTATCTAGTAAAACAACAGAGTAAACCGCTCCAATACTCGGTAAACAAGTGACACTTGATGAACTTGGTCTATATCACCCGTAACAGGAGATAACAGGTTATGACATCTGCCCACAGAACCCACAAACGATGGATGATACATCGTGGGTAAACCAATGACAGTTATTTTCATCTATCAAAGAGGTCGTATTATTCACTACCGCTACCGTTGGCAGTTTGTATACAGACAGCTGATCACAATTTGTTGTCATTAGCACGTCGTTGCTACCCTTATTATTGATGTAATCGCGTTTTACACCCACGAGCGGGAAAGGTGTGACTATTCTTTACCAGGAACCACAGGAAATGTGAGCGTGGGTTTTAAGATAATAAGTGGGATAGAATATTGATAGGGAACTAGTCTTTGTAGTTAACTTTGTCCATTCAGACGATAATAGGTCCATCGGGGTGCAGAAGCAAATGCAAGGTATTTTTATTACGAACGGTTTGTAGTGCCCGTACTTAATAGAAAGAAAAGGAAACTTTCCGCTGAATCTAACTTTAAATGAACATACTGAATTGCTGAAAATGGAAGATGTAACAAGCAAGGGAGAGATTCAGTATTAAAATTTTTCTGAAATCCTTTAGGTACGCGCGAACCTGTGCCCAAACACACTTGAAACGAAATTGGCGGCGATTTGAGCTTCAGAAGTTAGTGCGCGTCAATACATTTGGCGCCATGACGTTGGCACTGAATTTGTTAAGAAAGTCGTCAGTACTTGAACACCAGCCGTAAGCCGACTCTGTTCCACTTCAATACGCTGATTTAATAACTCCGATATTGTAAGTTCTTACACTTGGAACTTCTAAAGGCTAAAGGGTCAAAGCGAAGCAATGCTTTTAAAGGAAGATTTACCCAAGCTTCCCCAAATCAAATTACCCAATTTGTTGATTAGTTACTCCAACTTAAATTGTAGCAAAAGCATCAAAACAAACACATGGGATGTTTTGTACATAGCATAGCAATTTAGACAATCTTATTAGTTCCCTATTATGTCGTATTAACTACATTAAGAGTAGTAATTATCTATACCGTTGTATGTAAAGGTGCTGTTCTTATACATGAAACGCCCACTAATTGTTGTGAAAATAGAAACCCAAACCTTAACTAAGGAATATTAAATTTTACAATTGAAGGGGCTTAATTATATATGCATAGACAGGAAATCAAAATATATTTTAGCCTTTCTAATGTAAGAACACTGAATGCTATAAGGGCCGAAACCTGTGGCGTGGCTATATTTATAATCGGGTGGTGCGCGGTGGGCCGTTGACGTCATCACGAGGGTCGCGGGCGCCGAGGGCTCGGGACGGTGGAGGAGGGGGGGGGGGGGGGGGGCGGCGGCGCGCCCTCCGATACGCACTTGCAAATTCGCACCTCCATGAATGGAGGAATTAAATTATCCTTAGCCGCGCGCCGAATTTACACGGACCTGACTTGGAACGCCAAATGCCTTTTTAATATGTATTTGTTCTGCTGGTTTACGATTTCGTGTGTTTATTGCCGCCGTGACTCATTTTAATCCACCTGAGGTGTGCTACGCGTGTGAGCGCGACGGACACAAGCAGTAAACAGCTGTGGAACCAGATCACATTCAGCTCGGGCTCGAACTGTCTGAAAGATTTATTGTTCAGAACGAACACTTGAAACTGAACTACAAATTAGGACTAATTTTAAAAAGGTTAGGGTTTTTCTATTGTTGGAAGAACTTCACCAACAACATTCCAACCATTATAGGTACGTATTAGACGGAGTAATTACCTGAAGACGAAGCAGCAGGATCTTTGAAACAATTTGCTTTAATGGGCACCGTAACGATGTTACCAAAAATAGAATAATATGTTTTAAAAAACTTGCATTTAGTTAGTAATGTACAACATAAGAATCGGTTTAGAATAGCTTTCTGTAAACTTCAAAAACCTTAGTGGAATGACTTATTATTCGTGTAGTATATTACTATACGTGTATAGTCCCTTGTTGTGGTAGTACGTGTATAATTGCACAACCGTAGTTATATCAAAGAAAGCTAGGTTTGCAATCAATATTTGAATGAAAAACTTAAATAAGTTCTGCTCTTTGACGTCGGTTAAAAGGAGCGTCGTCTTCAGTTTGTTACGTAATTTATCTTGATTTAGGGAAAATATCAAAGTATTTTTGTACGACGTCATTTGGTGAGAAAGTGGAGCATCTAGAGTGTCCTCAACGGCGAGGGACACGCCGCAGCCGCGCCGCGCGCTCCGAGCGGCGAAGGTGCGCGGTGCGTGCGCTTCAGTAAATTGGTCTGTTCCGTGTCCCCACAATAATTCCACTTGATGTGGGTTTCAATTAAATTATACGTATCACGCAACACGCTGCTTAACCAAGCTACGGATAAGAAACTACGCAAATAAATACAAAACTTTTATACTGAAATAAAAATGATCGTAAAACTATATTGGGCTAAGTCCACTAATACATTTATATCGTCTATGGTGAGGATTTTCTTGATTCATTATAATATATACGTAATGAAATACGTATATAATATTTACCTAAGCAGAGCAGTAACAAAGCCACGTACGTGACTGGTGTTACGACGGCAATATTTTCTTGCCTGGGTAACAAAATAAGCTGAGATGGATAATACTGCTCAGTAAGCTTGTATAAATCTGTGAAGTGATGTAGCCACATTTTTTCATTCCTGTAAATGATTTTAGGCCATGTTCCGTCTATTATGCGCATAAGACTCAACTCTTCGGTGCTTCAGGGATTTTATTTTTCCTTGTAAAAATCTTCCATACAAAGGTTGAGAAGAATCGATGCGTCCCATGAGCTCCAACTTTTCAGATTACATTTCAGATATGATCCCGATTTTTTATTATTATGGATCGTGTATTGTTGTTTCAATCACACATAAATATGGTTCTTATAATGTAATTTATTTCAAGTATTATCGTCGGCTGTTAATCTGATGGTGTTACAATTTCATTAACTTGAGTGAAGCAGTATACACATTTCATATATTAATTCGTTGTAAAACGGCTTTTATATTCAGGATCTTATCAGCCAAAATTGCACTAAAAGCTATATGCTTAATTAAACCGTGATATGTATCTGGTTTTATTGTTCTAGTAGTTGCTCTGAATTCATAGGTTCATCTTGATTTGTGTAATTTGTGGCATTCATTTTGGCAGCGCGAGTCTCGCCATTGTATTTTATTTAATAAAGTCCATTTGGTCAAATCTTAATGGCTCGAAGAACGTCTGCAATGTTTGAGAATGGCAATAAGTAGCGACAGGTGTCATGTGATCACGTCAGACATGTATTAGTGAGGCTGCCGCTACGTGAAGCCGGTGATCGTCACGTATCTACTGTGTGAGATGACTGAAAAGTCGCGTGTTTATTATCACTTGCGACACGAGGTTAATGTATTTGTACTTTGTACCAACCAAACTAAGTATTTTCGGTTCCTAAATACAGTCGTAGATAAGGTACGCATTTGGCAGGGCATTGCCCTCTTACGTAGGTAGTATTTAAACTAGGTATATCAATAAACCGCCTTGATCATACTATGAATTATTAACATTGGAATAATATGTTATTCTTCTGATAAGCGTATGTATAGCGGCAGTGGAGAGCACAATAAGTTGAGACATTGTGGATGTAAATGATATGACGAGCTTCGCCAGTAGCAATGTCTTCATTGTGCTGCCAACCTACTTGGCAGACCTTTACTTTATGCTAAACTTTCTGAAAGTAAACCCATTTCAGCAATTTTTGTACCAATGTTTTAACTGACCGTTGCTAGACGTGGGATTAACACTACGGGTTTCTTTCTGATATTACGTATTCTTGTTCGAATAGTAAGTTTGTTTATTTAGAAAGTTTGTATTTTGATTACAAAATGGCGGGTTTTACAATATGGCGCTCACACGCCATATTGTAAAACCCGTCATTTTGTAATCTGCCTAGTCAGATTGTAAACTATCGAAGTGAAACCGTCAAATTGTCAAATGCATGTGACGGAGCTCAACTTGCGCGCTGTGGAGGGGGGGAGGGAGGGAGGGTCCCCCTTGCCCCCTGGTACCGCTCTCATGAAAAGACAATGCACCATTCCTGAGAAAAACCGATTAATGTTACCTAACCTCAAAACACTTTAGGTATGTTCGCCCAAAAAGCGTAGGCGACAGAGCCCTGCTGCGCGGGTCTCCTATTTCTGTCGTAGGGTTTATAGGAACCTAACTAACCTAACGTGGGGGTGCCCCAAGTCTCGATTATGGGGGCAGAGATACGTTGATCGCATGCATTTGACAATTAGACGGACGTCAATTGTAAAACCTGTCATTTTATAATCTGCCTAGTCAGATTACAAAATGACGGGTTTTACAATATGACGCCGACATATACAACCCACTCAGTACGTGTACTTGGAATTGTCTATGGTTCCTCATAAATAACTTAATTCATTATAGCCCTCACTTTAACGTCCATCACTCAAAGTAGATATTTAATTTATTAAATAAGCACTCAACTTGAAGTATAATTCAACCGAAAATTGTCATGGATAAATACTATCCTATTTAGACTCAAAGGATTTATTCGTGAACGTTTCGCGGTTATCTCGAGTCTAGCTGTGAAAAAGACCCTCTCGCTCGACGTGCTGGGCCCCAAGTCTGCTATTTTTATAAAATTCGTCATTCCTACACGACGCCATTGTCATTTTGGTAAAAGTTCATAGTCTGCTAAGTTCATAATGATAGATCACTGGTCGGTCAATGGTCTCGTAATAGAATTGTGTTGGAATGATATTGTTGTATTGCCATTTTTAAAACCCGGTGGTAGAAATGATTTTCGAAAAACTACTATTAAAATTGAACATTTATTCATGCCAGATTTCATTTTATATATTTTTACATATTATTTATTAGTGTTTTAAGCCATCTGAATTAATAAGAAGTTCGTAAATAGGAAAAAACATTAAAATGTTCAACGCGGATTAATGTAAAACTTAATATTTTATCTGTATAAATGTCAAAGTCAAATGTGACATTATAGTTTACTCTCGTGTATCTGTTTTTGTTTCTAGCGGCCGGTGTATTGTTATTGTATTTATTTTCATTTGAGTGTTCTAGTTAGATTTTAGTTTGTATATTTTAACCCCTAAGTGGAGGAGCTCGTGGCTAAGTAATAACAGCCGCTCGGGTCAATCTTTAGGTTAAGCCGTGCTTGCCTAAGTTGGTCTGTGGATGGGTGACCACCCTTACACACCGAGTTTCCTCCGTGCCTCGGAAAGCACGTTAAGCTGTTGGTCCCAGCTGTCATTTGTAGATCTTTGACAGTCGTTACAGGTAGGTAGTCAGTGGCCCATATAGTCTGACAACCAGTCTTACCAAGGGGTATCGTATTTCCCAGTACTAACTGGGTTGTGGAGGTCAGTTAAGCAGTCGCTCCTTGTAAAATACTGGTATTCAGCTGAATCCGGTTAGACTGGAAGCCGACCCCAACATAGTTGGGAAAAGGCTAGGCAGGCAGATGATGATTTTAACCCTTAGGTAACATGCATTTACAATCTTGCCTGCAGTTGTTGAACTCTAAAGGCTGCTTTACGCCGGGGCAACGCTGTGCGATATTGCAGCATGCCACATGGCCGCATGCTACAATATTTTAAATTGTTGCACGTTGTGGCAAGAATCGTGTGGCTTGGCAACACCTTGCGTCATGCTGCTAAAGTTGCTTCATCAGCCATAATCTACGGTGTCTTGTCCCCTCAATCAATCAAGTTGGTAGACCAAAACACTCCAATAAAATATACAGCATGATACTTTGAAAAAGGCACGATGTTGCCTCGGCGTAAAATACGCTGCCGCATACCGCAATTGCTGCATTGTATCGTTATTTGTAGCACAACATAATACGACGCACGCCACAACATGTAGCATGCTGCAATGCCGCACAGTGTTGCCCCCAATGATATTCTAAAGGTAGCTTTACGCCGGGGGCATCACTGTGCGGAATTGCAGCGAGCTACATATTGTGGCGTGCGTCATCTTTTGGTATGATGTAATTAACCACGGTGAGCGGCAATTGCGGTATGCCGCAGACTATATTACACCGAGGCAACATTGTGCCTAGATAATTTTCAAAGCATCCCAAACATAACCTATAAACTGTATGACGCACCAAGATTGTGGCATGGAATCCATAGTGTTTGGATAGAAGCTGTGACAGTCTGATACATGACGCAAGTTGTTGCAATGCCGCACAATGTGCAACATTTTAAATTATTGAAGCATGCGCCTTTGTGGCATGCTGCAATGCCGCACAGTGTTGCCCCGGTGTAAAGTATAAACTAGCCATTATACAGATATGTTATTACACCTACAAAACCACGGAAAAAAGTGTGCCGCGGGGCAGAGCCAGCTCACATACACGCAGTAACGCAGAATAAAGGCAAAACAGGCCAATTGGCACGTTTTTGACTCTTCACGATTGCGCACTCACAACATATCTGTTTAATAGAATATCGTTGGTTGCCCCGGTGTAAAGCAGCCCTATGTAAAGCATGTGTGCTGCAAACACCTGCAAAAAATCAATTTACTTTTTTACCTAGCTGCATTTGGCATTTGGCTGCATTGGGACGACCCGATTGGCGCAGTGGTAGTCAGGCTGCCTTACGTTCTTAGGGTTCCGGGTTCGAATCCCGGTCGGAGCAAATGTTTGTGTGATGAGCATGGACATTTGTTTCCGAGTCATGGATGTTTATATGTTTATTAAGTATGTATTTACAAACAAAAAGTATCTATGTAGTATATTAACTATCTGGTGTCCACGATACAAGCCTCGTTGCTTAGTGTGGCACTAGATGGCGCTGTGTGTAATGTCGAGCAATATTTAATATTTATTTATTTAGACGTAGATTAACTTATATTTAATTAGGTACTGTTCTTGACATAAACAAGAAATAGAGCATCTAAATTTATAAAGTAAGAAATTAATTCTATTTTCTATTTTTTATTCTAATAATCACTCATCATGAGTATTTAGAACAATTGCTTAGAATAATGCTCTTTAAATAACGCTCTTCGTCAGTCCAACACGATCCTATTGTCATTTTGGTAAAAGTTCGTAGTCTGCTAAATTCATAGTGATCGATCATTGTCCGGACAATGGTCTCGTGTTGTAATGACTTTGTTGTATTGCCATTAATATAAGACCCGTTACTAGAAATGATTTTCGAAAAACTACTATTACATTTGAACATTTATTCATGCCAGATTTCATTTATTTATTTATTTACATATTATTTATTAGTGTTTTAAGCCATCTGAATTAATAAAAAGTTCGTAAATAGGAAAAAACATTAAAATTTTCAACGCGGATTAATGTAAATTTAATATTTTATCTGTTTTTATGTCAAAGTCAAATGTGGCATTACTGTTTACTGACGTTTACTTGTTTTTGTATCTAGCGGCCGGTGTTTTGTAATTGTATTTATTTTCATTTGATTGTCTAGTTAGATTTTTGTTTGTATATTTTTACCCCTAAGACGACCCACTGACCGAGAAGCCTATATTTATTGATTTTATACAAAATGGTGATAATTGAGCAAATTTCGGCTCCACTTGAATAATTGGAAAACCACCAATGAAGGGCGAAGTTTATCGAAGGTAAAGATCTTGCAATTATTTGTTTTGACCATTAACGCCCCACTTTATGGGCAAAGTATGTCGCCCGATGTTACAAAATATATATTTTTTTATAGAAACAGACCATGTACCCTCTCGATGTTGCTCAATCAAGGCTGGATGCTATTGAAGCCAGGAACGAGGCGACTTTAAAACATGCTCGGGCAGGCCATCAACAACTCAGCTGCTGCATTGATGGACAGCTCCACCACAGAAAAAATGGTGAACCATAGAGGCCACTGTGTGCCAAAAAAGGTAATTACTAATTACTTTTGATTTATAGGTAAGTCATTCACCTTTAGGTAATGGTTTCACCCAAAATCGGAACTTCTACTCATTGTGTGTGCTACCAACATACCCACAATAAGTATTATGGAGCATTGAAAACAAAACAATAAAAATTATAATAATTAATATGACCCCTCCATCTAAACTTATAAGCTTGTGTTAGGTTTAGGCTCAATCAGTAGTAGTACATTGGCCAGAATCTGACATCTTGATTGTAACTCTGATACTAAGCGCTAGGTTACACAACATGCTATAAAAGAAGTTGCAACTTTTGTATTAAACTTAATTTTGTTTTCACACAAACTCTGCAGAATTATAATGTCATGACAAAATGATTAAATGAAACAGTGTTTATAAAAAGAGTATTAATTTATTTTAACCTATAAGTATACCCGTAATTACAGGAATAACAATGTTCTGTTCCCGGGCTTGAAACATTAAATCATATTTTGTCAATACTGTGGTCACTGTGGATCTGTAACAAAGAGTTAAATCATTTTATTAATACTTAGAGCATTTTCGTACTTCATTAGAACATTAAGGTAGGTTTACAGTACATACCTGCTAATTTAATTTATGCATTTCTCCACAGTCTGTCAAGAAGAGCCTGCTGCAGTGCCCGACCTTCAAGAAGATCCCGATTCACCCTTTGATGGTTTTGATAATTAGGTGCTGCATTATTATTTTCCTCCTAAATTAAAAGACAGATTAGTGATTAATGACATGAATGACTGTTATTATTTTTATTAAAAGGTAATATTTGTGATTTGTTATTCAAATGATGATTAAAATTAAAATATTGAAGATCTTTTTGATTTGTATGAAGACTGATTTTGATTTGTTATTATTATTACATTAGATATTGTAACTTGTCTTTTGTTTTATGTAGTACTTATATTTACATTTCAGGTTTTTCAATTGACTTGAAATTCAAGTTTAAAATGTTAAATAAATATTTAGTTTATGAGAAATAAAGATTATTTTAAATGTTGATTTTTAACATAGCAGTATTATTTTAAATTCCATCTTCATTCTAAGTGAAATGTGGAATGTAAATCACCTATTGCAAGCCAAGTACTTCTAGATAAACTTCATCAGGTGGCAACGGAGCTCTTGCCATGTATGGAATGTTGTGCAATATGTAACATGCATTCACAATCTTGCCTGCAGTTGTTCGACTATAATGTAAAGCATGAACTGCAACCTGAAAAAATCAATTTACTTTTATAAGTACAACCGCAGGTAACTTAACTTTTATTTAATTAATACTGTTCTTGACATAAACTATTGCATCTAATCATTGTTATTGAGTATCTAAAACAATAAATTGCTTATAATAATGGGTCTTTACCTGAAACATGCTTCTAATACGCTGCAATGGGGAATGAGTTCTTCAATTTATTAACCTCCATATGAGTTCTTTCCAAGGCGAAACGACTTTACAAATTCCGCCTCGGGAATATCTTAAAAGGGTTCAAATAATCCCTTTAGGCTCAAAACGTCCATCATTCGCGTCAAGCGAAGGGCACGACGACGTCTTCTGCATTCCGCCCATCTTCTTTCTCTAGCATCCACTGCGTTGGCTAGCTCGAGAACATTTTGTTCGTAGTGAATTCATTGTCTCCATTCAATATTCCACAAACACGATCGAAATAAAAGCAATGATTGCACAATGACGTTCCACTGATAGGTTAGTGATCAAAAGAACTGTCAAAACTTTAGCAGATTACCGCTCTATGTTAGTCATTGTGTACGAGATTACCATTCTAAAACAGTGGTTGTTCATTGGAAAGCCATAATGACGCCATTATATTAGTAGATTACCAAACTTGTCAAAATCAACAAATAGAAGATCAACGATAGATCATTCTGACACTATTGTAATAGCAGACTTGATTTGCGTTGGCTGGCTCGAGAATATTTTGTTCGTAGTGAATTCATTGTCTCCATTCAATAATCCACAACCACGATCGAATTAAAAACCATGACCGCACAATGACGTTTCAATGATAAGTCAATGATCCAAAGGAACTGTCAAAATTTTAGCAGGTTACCGCTTATGTCAGTCATTCATTTGTCATTGTGTACGAGATTACCATTCTATGCCATTTCTTTCAATGGAGTGTCAGTGGTTGTTCATTGGAAAGCCATAATGACGCCACTAAATTAGTAGATTACCAAACTTGTCAAAATCGACAATTATGAGATCAATGAACGACTATTCTGACACTATTGTAATAGCAGACTTGAGGCCCAGGGCCTCAAGTCTATTCAAAATTAGCAACATTTTTAAGATATGCCTAGGATTTCTAAATCACACATTATAGTGAAAACGATTGAGCTAACTAAATGTTAGTCTTCGCAAACGATTTATTTGTTGATGAATGAAAGTAAATCTGACATGATGGTGGTGGGGACGTAAACGTGATCTGTAAGATATAGGTACATTGTTGTAAACTGTTATGATAACAGACATTTCATTGATGTATGGGATTTACTCCCAATTTCGATGTTGCGTAGATTTTATTATTATCTAATTAAAAACTTGTTATGTAGCAATTGAAGCTGACTCTATGGAACATGGTCAACGTTGCTAAACGTTGTCAATTGCATCGTTATAATTATATAAAGCGTACGCGCAACAAAGAGGTATGTGGGATAATGGTCGTAATTGCTGTCAATGACGTGATTGTATTAGGTAACATGACTCGGATTTGTCGCCGAGGAAGTAATTAAAACGCACGTATGGCGACACAGCGAGGGAGTGAATTCGCCCGACATCTAAATAATATGTAAATAGAGATTTGAAGTGGCCGAGTCGTCGACGCGCCGAGCGTACAACGTTGTGCCGCTAACCTAATTGGCGGCGATTCTTCGGGAAATGTAAATTTTATGACGATCATGTTCCCTCATTCCCTCTACATTCTATTCAGTAAGGTCTCTATCTACACCGTAATTAATTGTTAAGTTTATCTCGGCGAAGGTTGGATTGGTCTGGGATGAAGATCGTTTGCTTTTGTGTGCCGTATATTTTCTACAACATGTTATTGTATGTAGGTGAACTCATTCCGGGGCAGTGGTCCAACTGCTCTGTACAACTAGTTGGACAATGGGGCTTTACTAGGGGCAGTTGTCCAACCTAGATGATCGGTGTGATTGTGTGGATGAGGTATGAACAGGATGAATGAGAGGTGGTTTTGTTTTTTTTTTCTCGCAAATCATCTAGCGTTGAACGAACGGGTTGAATGATTAAGGGGTAAGATAGTTTGTGTAGCTGGGAGGGGGCGGGGGGCGCGTGCGGTGCGTCAGTGTGTCGATTTGTTTGCGTTGCGCGTCGCCTCAAACCTCAAAATACCAGCACTCCACGTGTGAGTATCTACCGCGCGGCCACGGCGTTTTTTTACAAGTATTACTAGTATTTTTACAAGTTTTGACAAATTCAAATCTAGGTTTTACAAAAAAATTCAGACCTCTGCGATGCATCTTCAGCGAGATATCGGCGATAACGTATATTTCGCCTTACCTTTTTTTTAGTCTTACAGCTCCTAACATATAACCCTAGGACTTTTTGAAGTATTTTTACCAGTTTTGACAAATTCAAATATGTGTTTTACAAAAAACTTAGACCTCTGCGATGCTTTTTCAGCAAGACATCGGCGATAACGTGTTTTTCACCGTTTTAATGGCGCGGCCATGGGAGTTTTAGTCTTACAGCTCTTAAAATATAAACCTAGTATTTTTTATATATTTTTACAATTTTTTTACAAATTCAATCTGTAATTTATCTAAATTACAGGTCTCTGCAACGCTTAGTTTTAACACGTAGAACGCCAACGCGGTCAGTGCTGACCGACAGCGAACTTTTCCTTCAGGCCAAGCAAAAATCACAGTTCTATCCAAAGGCGAATGGCAGGCTTGTATGGGAATCTCGTACCGCTAATAAAATGTCGTGTTTTGAGATATTTTTTGATTTAATTGGTAGTTAATATTATAGAAAAGCCCTTTTTAAATTCTTAGATTTTTAGAACTTGGGACGTAAAAGTTATAACCAGTCTTATTTTTAAGGTAATGCACCAGTGTACTTTGGTACGTAGAGCTGCCTTAACATTGTTTTGGTGATAAAGTAAATGTTCTAGTATAGTTTTCGCTATTTTTGTAGCAGGAGCTTAACTCAACGTAAATAGGGCCAGACAATCCGCTGAATTGCTCAGATGCAGTCACAAACTACAATCCAAAACAACAGCAAAGATCTGAAGTGAAGTGAAAGACGGATTTTCTTTACCTGTCAATAAATAATTGCCGTATGAACAAAAAAAAATATTGGTGTCGAAAATCATTCCTATCATTAAATAATGCTTTCTTATGTATAATAGTTAGTGTATAATTATATTTAATGTTATTTCTATGTTTAAATAATTATTTAACATTTAGATTTTTGTGTTATTTTACTTATGGCAACATTGAACAACACAGCCGCGTTTAGTTTATACGATTTCATTACGTTTAATTATAAACAACTTTTTAATGATATTATTAATCAATCCGAAGTTCTAAAAATAGTACACTTACATGAAAATAAAAGGCTTATTTGCCTTAATAAGTAGTACAAATTCTATAACAAAACAACAAAATAAATTTGCGGTACGAAACCTGCCGTTCGCTTTTAGACCAACTGTTTTTTTAATTAGATACTTGTATCTAATGTCCAAATGTGTGTTTTAATTAACAAAAGTCAACTTAAGTTATTATTTCTGGAGATATTAAACGTCGGGCAGCACTGACCAACGCGGCTCTTACGGACGAAAAAGCGGCTTTCCGTTACAGGGGGCCGGCGCGGGTCGCGGCGTCAGGTCTCCAGTGTCGAGGACCCGCGCCTCCTGAGTTTTGTTTACTTTAGTTTTTTTTCTTTTTTGGTTTTTTCCTCATCATCAGCCCGGAGGAATCTACTGCTAGACAAAGGCCTTTCCAATTTCGTGCTAAACTTATTATTGTTTTAACAAATTATTGTTTCTTTTTTAAAGTCCTTTACGTTTTTCAAAAACCATTATAGTTTGGCGTAACTAGAGGGCCACGCGGGTCAATGAATAAAGGATTTAGTTTGATAGCACTGCCCTACGGCCTGTATGAATGGATCGAAAACACACGTAAAACGCGGTCAGCACTGACCGACGCGGCCCGAACGGAAAGCCTAGTTGTCGACCATCACTGACCGACGCGGCCTGAACGGGAAGTTGTATTTTTTTTGTTGGCGTTCAACGTGTTAAAGATCTTCGTTGCGGTTCTCTGCGTTTCGATGGCGCGGCTACGTTCAAACCCTTATAACTTTTTAACCATAACTTTGAGAAATTAATGGTTTTGGGAATCAACTTTTAATTGTTTTTACAAAATCATGGCATAGTTTTTTATAATTTGTTTGGCATAAATAATCACGCCGTGGCCGCGCGGTCGAAATGCACACGCACTCCGCCACGCTGATATTCATTTCTTACAATGTTGATCTCTGGCTCTACGAATTATTAAGGGAATCTATGAAGTTTTGTCTTAGCTACATCGCTGAGATACTTAAATAGGTATTATTTCGTCAGGTTTAACTACCATTTTCCAGCAAAAATGTAGCAAAGCAAACCAGCAAACAAAATTAGAACCTGAATGGAACTGGCTATACACACTAGAAAAAAAAATCCTTAATGTTGGGATTTTAATTTTAATTAAATGATAAATGATAAATGATAAATGATGTTTATTTTGCAAGTAGGTTTTTACAAACACTTTTACACGTCATTTTTTAAAACTAGATGGGGCCGGTGTTTCGTACCTGACTACTCTGAGAAGAAACAGCCGAAACAAACTCAGAGGTCATAGTCTCTTTTAAAGTCCAGACAATCTTGCTCAATTCACATGAGGACTATGCAGATTAGTGTCTGATATGGTCTTTTGAAGAAAGAACCATACAGTTTTGAGTGGACCTGTCCAGTCAGTGCAAGCATTTGTCAGTTAATGTGTAGCTCGACTTATAACCCAAGGAGCTCAACGAAACGACGAACAATACCAAAGAAAGGACATTTGGGTAGGTCGCTTAGAGTACTCAAACTGTCAGACAGTTGTGGGAAAAAATAAACAAAAAATATAAATGTGACCCACATGGTCCCCACATTCACAATAATCATATAAAATTCATAACAAGTTCTATTAAAAAAAAAAATGTAAATAAAAATCACAAAAATCATTAAAAGGCACAATGATAAAAAAAAAAAACTAAAATACTTAACAAAATAAGTATCCATGTCAAATCAATAAATGTCAAATAAAAAAATAATAAAATACATGTCAAGACATTACATGTCAGAGTGTATAAAAAATAATAAAATACATGTCAAAACATTAAATGTCAGAGTGTATAAAAAAAGGAAAAGAAAAAATAAAAAAAGGAAAAGAAAGGAATAAATAATAAACAAGCGAAGTCCGAAGCTTCGACATTCACAGAGCAAATTTCATTGGAGCAGCTTAATCCCAAGCCTTTTTATCTTCGAGATAGTGATTAACATGATAGTAGGCTTTCAGGCACAGCTTCCGTTTTATAAACGATTTGAATTTATTTAGGCTTAGTGCTTGAATTTGGCTCGGAAGTTTATTGTAAAAACGTATACATTGGCATCTGAACGTACCCCCTATTTTTTTGAGCCTCGTTGCAGGAACAACAAATTTGTGTTTGTTCCTCGTATTTATGTTGTGGATATCACTGTATTTTTTAAACAAATTAATATTTTTGTGTGCGTACAAAAGGTTTTCATAAATAAACTGAGAAGGGACAGTAAGAACATTAATCTCTTTAAATTTTTCTCTGAGGGAGTATCTGGGACTTAATTTATAAATTGAACGAATTGCCCTTTTTTGCAAAACAAATATTGTCTGAATATCGGCGGCATTGCCCCACAAGAGAATACCGTACGACATCACGCTATGGAAATAACTAAAGTAAACTAAACGGGCTGTCTCTAAATCAGTTAACTCACGAATCCTTCTAACGGCGTATGCTGCAGAGCTAAGTTTTTTTGACAATTTGTCTATATGCGGGCCCCACTGAAGCTTGGCATCCAAAGTTATGCCTAGGAACACTGTGCTATCTTCCGGTTTCAACTCTTCATCCTTAATTAGTACAGTAGTTTCCACTTGTCTTACATGGGGTATCGTAAATTTAATACATTTCGTTTTTTTCTCATTTAGGAGTAGGTTATTAACATTAAACCAATTAACGACTTTTGCCAGGGCGCTATTAACATCATCCGTAACTAACTGCTGACGTTTGAGTTTAAATAAAAGAGAAGTGTCGTCTGCAAACAATACTATGTCATGATTATCCTTTATGAGGTGAGGCAAGTCATTTATGTAAATAAGAAACAAAAATGGACCAAGAATTGAGCCCTGTGGTACCCCCATTCTTACTACGGATCCAGGAGATCTCTTCCCGTTAACATCAACTCTCTGAATCCTATTACTCAAATATGAAATAAGAAGATCCAGAGAGGCGTTACGGATTCCGTAGTGGTGTAGTTTCCTGATTAATGTTTCATGAAGAACGCAATCGAAAGCTTTAGATAAATCGCAAAAAATGCCCAAAGCATCGCATTTGTCCTCCCAGGCATTATAAATGTGTCCTAAAAGTTCAACACCGGCATCAGTAGTTGAACGACCCCTTGTGAAACCGAACTGTTTTTTATGCAATAACTTATGTTTATTGAAAAAACTTTGCATTTGTGCCAAAATTAATTTTTCGAAAATTTTACTAAAGGTGGGTAGTACTGAAATGGGTCTATAATTAGTGGGGTCTGATGTACTACCCGATTTAAACAATGGTATTATTTTACTATATTTCATTAGATCAGGAAACTCACCACGGTCAATACAATCGTTAAATATTACAGCTAATGAAGGAGCTACAATGTTTATAATGGATTTAGCAACGTCTACAGAATGACCCCATAGATCGGCGGTCTTTTTAACATTTATGGTGTGAAAAGTTTTAATTATATCTTTACAGGTAACATATTGAAAATTAAATTCGGATTCACAGACTGAAACGTTTTCCCTTAGTAAAGACTCGGCAGCAGCAGGTGACGAGTTTAGCGATTTAGTAGTCGATACGGGAATATCCGCAAAGAAATTTTCAAAGGCTGTGGCAACTTGAGTATCTGAATTTAAAATATTATCGCCAATAGCAAGGCTGTAGTCACTATTTCGGTTGCAAGACCTTCCCGTTTCGCTATTAATAATGTTCCATGTCATTTTAACCACATTACTACTATTTTTAATTTTTGAACTCAAGTAACGTGACTTTGCTATAAAACAAACTTTTTTAAATAATTTTGAATAATTCCTAACATACAAATTAAATTCTACAGTTTTTACATAAGTCCGCTCTTCATACAGCTCATAAAGTCGTTTTCGACTCTTATGAATACCAATGGTGGCCCAGTCGTTGAAAGAAGCGTTACTATTTACAGATATTGTCTTAGGGACAAATGTGTTTTCAAATTGTATGCAATACATACTGAAAAAATCGTTATATTGTTGATTTGGATCATCATTATCTGACAAAAGTGGTAGTTTGGATAAAAGTTTAGTTTTAAAAGTTTCCAGGCGATTTTTACTTTTTGGATTAACGATGATATCCTTTTTAGTTACTTTCTTGCTTACATTTGGAATTGTGATCAATTGCCCACAATGATCTGAATCTATTAAGTTAATAATTGCTTTTTGGGTGGGTATAATATCAGTGTAAATATTATCTAGGCAAGTAGCACTAGTTGGGGTTATTCTGGTGGGCTCGAGAAATTTGTTTTCAAGATTGTATGACTGAAAGAGGCTTATAATTTTAGTACTTAACCCAGAATTTTCTAACAAATTAATATTGAAATCACCACAAATGATTATTGACTTCTTAGAACTACAGATTTTATGCAACACTTCATCCATTACCTTTTCAAAACAATCATACAACCCTGAAGGAGGTCTATACACACTTAATATAATAAACTGCTCCAATTCTATACAGGCTATTTCAACTGTTCGCTCAGCAGATAGGCTGACAATATCCTTGCGGTCTTTAAATTTAAGATGATTATTTACTAAGATTAATGCGCCGCCATGTATAGCATTTACCCTGCTGAATGAACTACCAACCTCGTGATTACTGAAATTGAAAATTAATTGATGACATTTGAGCCAATGCTCCGTTATACAAAGAATATCTATATTGTTACAATTCAGGAAAAGTTCTACTTCTAATTCTTTGTTCAAAAATCCTTGAATATTTTGATGAACCAGGTTGATACTATTAAAACTTTCAAAACATTCGCTTGATTTACTATCTGGCTTCCTTATAATATTGCAAGAGGTCGCCTCCGTTGTCAAAATTTCTAATTTAAATGATTGACTGATTCATTAATTGTGCTCAAACTATTGGCAGAGTAATTTAATTGAGTATTGCATTGTTCTACAGAGGCGACCTGATTAGCCAAGTTCTTGGCTGTAATAGAAAAAAAATATGATAGCGACACAGCTACTTGTCTTTTCCAATAGTTTGAAAGATAGCACCTGTCCACAAGATATCTGTCTTTTGTCAAATAAAAATTGTCACCAATATAATTATTAATGTCAATTAAATGAAATACATTACTGTTAAATGTCAAATTATGCAATGTTCTGTTAATATTATATCTCAAGTAATTTTCTTCCTGTGGCAAACTTTTACTATAAGGAAATGTGAACATTACAATTTTTCTTAAACTAAGGTCACTTAATGATCTATAATATTGGAGTAATTCTCCTTTATTCACAGTACCCCTATTACCAACAAATATTATTAGTACAGAATCCTGGGTGAAGTTGTAATTAATAATTTTCCTCATGATATCATATAAGGAACAACCAGGCATACAAAAGTTCATAATAGAATGTTCCGGGTACTTATTTGTCAACAAGTGGCCTAAATCCTTACCAATTTCATCAGAGAAAATAACAATTTCTTTATTGACAATTTGTTTAGCTAAACAATTAGTAATTTCTAATGGTAAACTAACACAGGACCGCGGTATGGTTATAATTGATTATTAACTAAATTTGTATTGCTGAAATACGTAAGAACGAAGAGAATACTCGTACAGAGATACACAGTACAATGTACATTCCCAAACGAGTACAGCTAAAACTAATCTCCTTTGGAAAACCTTTGAGCGAAGATTATATTTAGCGGGACGACGACGTTTGCGGATGTTTAAAAAAGATGTTTATTTACCATCAGGCTTAGAAAATATATCTGTAGCTAGAATCTGATATTGAAACATAGATTTAATTATATTATAAATAAACTATGTTTAACAACTATAGTTAATTAACAATTAAATCAATTATGGGAATAAGTTTGACAGTTTGTTCCCGAATATCGAGGAGAAGTTATCTTAATTAGTTTCTAATTGTATGCTTCTGTTCAAGTTCATTCAATAAATTTTTCGATTTTTGTAGTTTACTAACAGTTTGGTTCAATATTTAGGCGGAGAGTCAGTGCGCCACGCGGCTTCGGTGACAAATTCCTATTCCGAATTCTATCCGCCACTGCGCCGTTACGATACGTTGTACTTCTTTTTAATCCACCATTGTTAGTATTTGACAGGTGGAATGTGTGCCTTTTACCTCTCGTTCAGCTGACATAGAGGCGGTGACCCAACGTGCACGGGATAGGGATGTTCAATGTGTTTTGTTGCGCACGGTTTCACAACTACAAATCAAGTCGGAATGTCCCGGATTAAACGCTTACAGATTGCACTTTGTTGAGTTTGTGCACACGAGAGTATTTTGTAACACAGTTATACAAATATATTGACCGGAAGTTGGACTCAAATGTTTCCATCTGACAACTCTGACCTTTGTTTTCACACACACGTCTTCATATTTGGCGTGGGAATTTATTCAGCTTAAGCCAAAGGCTATGTTTGTATATCAAAGGCACATTATGTGTTTAATTCTGTTGCCAACTGTTCAACTACACCCACCTTTAAAACTCCCTGCTCAGTTCAAGATTGAATAACACTGGCTCCAAATCCCAGCTTTGTACTGCGAAAAGTGCAGAATGAATACAGACACAGTCACCTTCAGCTTACCTAAAGGGGTTAACGAGAGCGTGCACCTCTAGAATAACTGATTGCGCTCGGCTTAAAGTAAATTGTAGTATATTAGCTAATTTGGCTTTTCAAAAATGTATGTGTAGACAAATTGAATCATTAGTGTAATGAAATATATGATACCCGCATGTATTCAAGTTTGAAGCAAGCTGAGTCGAGGCTCCATTTCGTGGCTATTTAGGTATTATAATCGAGCATTGTTGGCACTCACATGCACATTGTGAGCTGCGCTATGCATGTCAATGATCCCGGTGCGTTAGAGCAGCGAGGTTGTGCGAACGTTGCGAAACGCGTTGTCACATATTTTTATTAGCTTCACGCTTTTATACGTTCTATTCAACATAATAAGCATAATGTTGCTTCTGCTGGTTATCTAACAAATCGTTGTTAGAGGTTCATTCTTAGGGAAACGAAATTTTATTTAGGCGCTACCTTTGAATTCGGTTCGACGAGATCTGTGCGTTTTATAATGAAATCAAATTATTAGGTTCGATACGTATTATACGATATTAACCCGTAGATATTGAGGAAATTTTCAGTTTCATCAAACATTTGTGTCAATAATGTTCCTATAGTAATACAAACAACTTCTACACAATGTTCGACCCACGTGTGCATACACGTATTTGTACCAGTAATGTCATTTGTGCACGTAGCTCCAGGCATGTGAGTCGCTGTGAGCTCTAAGACTGCGAACTCGCAGAAAAGCTATTTATTCTCTAATTAACGTAACAGTAATGAGAGAACTTTACCTGTTTCAACAACATAATTGGTACTGAGAAATTATATTTTCAAAGAATCTTTGTCTAAAGACACCATATTTCGGTAACCATTTAGAGGATTTACGATTAATAAACGGATAAATATAATTAAGTATTCTTGCTTGAAAAAGACTTCAAGGAGGCACAACAAAGCCATTCCGTTGATTTTATTACCTCCAGCCCAGTGCACGGCCGTCCTTAGACACTGGAGGATAAAAATGTCGAAATAGATAATAAAACATGGTTTATGTGGGTAGAAGAAACACAAAAAATGCATTTTCTTTAGTTGTTTTTAGACGTTTCAATATGAAAATGTACGTCTTCAGCATAGCTCCTCGAAAAGGTTACTTTGTTTAACTTAAGATCATAAATTAAGGTGTAAAATGCCAAGGTGATATTTTCTTTAAGAGTTTGCCCAGGTTAAGCATTATATTAATATTCATTTCAGTTATTTTTAAACTTCGTAGTTACATCTTGTAGTGTTCGACTTCCAAGAAAGTTGTGGCAAAATTGTGTTATACACGTCCTTAGTTCCAATAAATATCAGATTTTCCTACGAAATGTTTTTTTCTACGTTCTGTTACCCAACCATACAAAATCAAGTTTTACAAAATCGAGTTATGCCTATAGTATTTAAAACATCTAATTGGCTTTTTTATAGCTTCAAAATTTGAATGAACAGTTATCAGTGTTCTTATGAACTGAGTCTATGTTTGTTATCCGATATAATTACTTTGAATTCAAAATATATAACAAAGGGAAAAGTCAGTTCAGTGAATAAAGAATCATAATTTATACCTAGTAGTGCAATGGCTTTCTTGTGATTACAACCTAAAAGAAAATTACAAAATAACGGAGAGATAAGAGACATTGGTGTCGCTTCTGTTGTGCACAAACTAAACTTAATTTAGGCTATTGCTATCTTTTACTAAAAGGCAGTGCGAGAAAAGGACGGCTATAGCTATGAACTAACTTAGAGATGTCAAACTAGTTTATGCCTTGCGCTTCACCGTGTTTTTAGTCGACATGTTAAGTTCCAACTAAATTTGACAGCTCTAAATTACGTGCGTCTCTTTCTCGTTTTATTAGAGAGAAAAAGATAGCAATAGCTTAAATTAAGTTTAGTTTGTGCACCACAGAATCGACACAATAGGGTATATGCATGACTTTTTTATATCACTCTAAACAAAGCGTATTTACATCAAAAATAGCAAAGTGAAATTATTTTTTTAATATCTATAAAAAATACTAAGTTATAATCATTTGAAACTGCTGATTAGACAGAGAGGTCCGATATGACGTCATTCACTGCATCGACGTACAAAATCCATACTAAATTCCGTTTATCTAGAAAGAGATAGAAACAAAAGTTTAAATGGTTATAATTTTTCTGTTGTTTGGCCGATTTATGTCTTGTTTTCACTTTTTGACATTATTTTTATAGTAATTTAACATTCCGTATCGAAATAGAAAAAAGAAAATGTATGCATATTCCCTATTACAAGTAGGTTCTAGACAAAATAAAAGATTATGTTATAGTTGACGTTCTGCAAAAGGACGACACGTCTGTGTCCTGTGACCCCCAGTCAGATATTTTTTGGCGAAGTAAAATTCATACATTTATGAAAACCATTTATGCCTCACGTTCTTATCTCAGATATTACGAGTAGATAAGTAGCAAGGTACCTATATATCTTCTGATCTTAGATTATTTATTCAAATAAAGTTATTAACTTCAAGTCTTGACAATCTATATCTTCTATACATATAATAAATCTGTAGAAAAATCGTTTTTGTACATCGAAAATATTTCGAAAAAAAAATTGTCTAAGTTTGAAAGTACATATAACCAACAGAACTCATTTCCAGCAGTTTTGGAATTTTTGTCTGTTTATCTGTTTGTCTGTTTCGATGATCAAGCATCACGTAAAATTTATGAAACCAATGTAGATAACTTTTATACATAAAAATCGTATTATTTAGTTTTTGTTTCATCGTAATCGGTTAATTCTATCAAAAGATACACGAATTTAAAGTGTTCAAGAAAAAAATAAAAAAATAAATATTGCTGGACATTACACACAGCGCCACCTAGTGCCACACTAAGCAACGAGGCTTGTGTCGTGGACACCAGATAGTTGAAATACTACATAGATACTTTTTGTTTGTAAATACATACTTATTATACATATAAACATCCATGACTCGGAAACAAATGGCCGTGCTCATCACACAAACATTTGCTCCGACCGGGATTCGAACCCGGGACCCTAAGAACGTAAGGCAGCCTCACTACCGCTACGCCATTCGGGTCGTCAAAGAACTAATCATCAAATGTAAGGTGCAGCGACATCTAATATGAGACTAATGACTAAAAATGTGCTCACCAGATAACTTTTAAATCGACTGACTGGCTTTAAAAAAAGTTAATATAGCTTAATTTATGGTACTCTAGCTTAGTCTACATGATGCTGCTTTGAAAATTTACACAGCGTGATTTCCGTGCATTATATTTTAGCAGTTTAACATGGGTCGATAAATGGCGTTGTTGATTTCACTCCATGTTCTGAATCGCGGTGTTAAGATTTTCCGTGAAAGAATGACCCTCGCCAGTGTCAGTTGCCTCAACTTTGGTTTTTTAACCGACGAAACCAAAAGGAGGAAGTTCTCAATTCAACGCGTAAGTATTACTAAGTATATTTTTTTTATGTATGACCACGCATAACTTTTTACAGAGAAGTCCGATACGACATGGTCCTTTTTTTGTGAAAAGCGTTGGTATATCTCAAAGTTAGTCCCATTTATAATTGAAAGTGTTTGGGTTAATTTCCTGCACCTTTGAAGAGAACTTACGACCTAGGTGAAGTATGACTGTCATCGAGTGTCTAAGGATAAAGACGTACGGCTGTCGAGGGAAGCCCTTATTTGGAAAAACGGTAGATTATTTTAGCTTAAATTGTTACCCGCTTGAATCTATACTATACTAATCTTCTATAATATAAAAATGAATCACAAAATGTGTTGGTAAGCGCATAACTCAACAACGCCTGGACCAATGTGACCAATTTTTTTTTTTAAATGTTCGTTGGAGTTCAAGGATGGTTTTTACGGCGAGAAAAAGAAAAAAAAAGAAAGGTAGGTAGGTAGTAGGTAGGTAGTAGGTAGGTAGTAGGTAGGTAGTAGGTAGGTAGTAGGTAGGTAGTAGGTAGGTAGTAGGTAGGTAGTAGGTAGGTAGTAGGTAGGTAGTAGGTAGGTAGTAGGTAGGTAGTAGGTAGGTAGTAGGTAGGTAGTAGGTAGGTAGTAGGTAGGTAGTAGGTAGGTAGTAGGTAGGTAGTAGGTAGGTAGTAGGTAGGTAGTAGGTAGGTAGTAGGTAGGTAGTAGGTAGGTAGTAGGTAGGTAGTAGGTAGGTAGTAGGTAGGTAGTAGGTAGGTAGTAGGTAGGTAGTAGGTAGGTAGTAGGTAGGTAGTAGGTAGGTAGTAGGTAGGTAGTAGGTAGGTAGTAGGTAGGTAGTAGGTAGGTAGTAGGTAGGTAGTAGGTAGGTAGTAGGTAGGTAGTAGGTAGGTAGTAGGTAGGTAGTAGGTAGGTAGTAGGTAGGTAGTAGGTAGGTAGTAGGTAGGTAGTAGGTAGGTAGTAGGTAGGTAGTAGGTAGGTAGTAGGTAGGTAGTAGGTAGGTAGTAGGTAGGTAGTAGGTAGGTAGTAGGTAGGTAGTAGGTAGGTAGTAGGTAGGTAGTAGGTAGGTAGTAGGTAGGTAGTAGGTAGGTAGTAGGTAGGTAGTAGGTAGGTAGTAGGTAGGTAGTAGGTAGGTAGTAGGTAGGTAGTAGGTAGGTAGTAGGTAGGTAGTAGGTAGGTAGTAGGTAGGTAGTAGGTAGGTAGTAGGTAGGTAGTAGGTAGGTAGTAGGTAGGTAGTAGGTAGGTAGTAGGTAGGTAGTAGGTAGGTAGTAGGTAGGTAGTAGGTAGGTAGTAGGTAGGTAGTAGGTAGGTAGTAGGTAGGTAGGTAGTAGGTAGGTAGTAGGTAGGTAGTAGGTAGGTAGTAGGTAGGTAGTAGGTAGCTTATGTGACGCAGACGAAGTTGCGTGGGTCAGCTAGTAGTATATATTATTACTCTATATTATAAAGTTTGTTTGTTTGTTTGGTTGGTTGAATGCACTAATTACAGGAACGGGTTCCTTCTATCTGGCAGAATCTTGATACTCCGAAATTTATTTGGCATAACACACTTGGCATAATCTTCTTTAAACGAATATTTTTAAGGCATAAAAAATATTTAATATAGTTATTGTTTGGCCGAATGTTTGTATTTCCGAATTTACAATGGCATACTTTTAAGATGGCAGAATTTTATTTGGCATAATTACCTTTAGCAATGTTCAAATTTCGCACAATTTCACTTGGCATATTACGAAGATGGCAGAATTTCATTTGGAATAATTGTATTTGGCAATAGTGCCATTTCTATAAAATAGCATTTTTAACCAAACATTTAAATATTGTCTTAAAAAGTAATATGATGGGCTACAAAAGTTAGTGACAGAAACGAATCGCTCCAAAACCGACTTTACGTAGTCTTGTCTGCCCTACCCCTAGAGTGTAATTTAAAATCGCGTAGGCGCGGAGGGGCGAGGCGGCCCGCGAGTTGAGGAGCAGGTTGTTGTAACACTCGCCGCCGCTGCTGAGGCTGGCCGGCGAAGCCGGCCAGCAAGCCGAAGCTGCGGTGGTGAGCGTTAAACACATCTGCGACGATAAGCTCGCGTGGCACCGCCGGAGCCCCGCAGCGCCGGAGCCGTGACAGAAACCATGCCTGCTGCATGTTGCATGCTTGCTTGCATGCTGCATGCTTGCTTGCATGCTGCATGCTTGTTTGCATACTGCATGCTTGTTTGCATACTGCATGCTTGTTTGCATACTGCATGCTTGCTGCATGCAAGATGTATGCTTGTTTGCATGTTTGCCTAGTGCTTACAGGAAAATAAAAACCACATGTTCACAATCAACTGTTTTAGAGACTCATCTATCACATCCACATCACAGAAAATTCATTTTTCTGTGATGTGGATGTGATAGATGAGTCTATCCATTGTTGTGCATAAGAAATGTATGCTAAATGATGATTCTAACTGTAAACTTTCTGAGATATGATAGTTCTGCTTTTAGTGACTATCGATATAAAATTTATGCCAAAAGGTGATTCTGGCTGTGAACTTTCTGCGCTAAGATGGTTCTACTTTTAATTCTTATGCATATGAAATTTATGCCTAAAGATGATTCTGCCTTACAAAATTATGAGTTTTGAATGTATGATAAATGAGTGTCTGCCAAACGATTTTCTGCGAAATGAATTTTATGCTATCCGCTGTTATGCAAAGTAATATTATGACATAAAAAGTTCTGCTATAAAGGGTGGACCCTACAGGAACTACTGGTTCGAATTAAAAAAAGTCTTTTAGTGTTGGATAGTCCATTTATCGAGGAAGGCTATATCGGTTATCTAACATCACGCTACAACTAAAAGGAGCGGAACATCAATGATAAATCAATAAATGTTCCAAAAAAAGGAAAATGTGTTTCTTTTGAGAGCTTCCGTTGCAAGAGCTGCATAAACGGTTAAAGTTACACAACAATCATGTATGTTTTATTTTAAGGTTGACTCACACTCTCTCTAACCCTCTCTCTCTCTTATGTGACGCAGACGAAGTTGCGCGGGTCAGCTAGTAATTTAGTAAATAAAATTAGTATAGATCGACGATATAAAATATCAAGATGGTGAGGGTTTGGTTTGGTAATTTTTTTTAAAGGTTTCTAAAATTTAGAGCTTTTTTTGTCACAGATTAGGTACCTATCATGAGGAGCTCGTGGCTAAATAATAACAGCCGCTCGGGTCGATCGTTAGGTTAAGCCGTGCTTGCCTAGGTTGGTCTGTGGATGGGTGACCGCCCATTACATACCGAGTTTTCTCCGTGCCTCGGAAAGCACGTTAAGCCGTTGGTCCCGGCTGTCATTTGTAGATCTTTGACAGTCGTTAGGTAGTCAGAGGCCCAAAAAGTCTGACAACCAGTCTTACCAAGGGGTATCGTATTACCCGGTACTAACTGGGTTGTGGAGGTCAGATAGGCAGTCGCTCCATGTAAAATACTGGTATTCAGCTGCATCCGGTAAAACTGGAAGCCGACCCCAACATAGTTGGGAAAAGGCTAGGCAGATGATGAGGTACCTATCATGAGTTGGAAAATGGATACAATTCGTATTTGTATTAATAATTTGGTAGTATTGTGGGTAACATACATCGACTCTATTATATTTCACGATTGTTCGTTCACGGAATATTAATATGTCACACGATGTTAATATTGGGTTAAATCGATTAAATTAGGAGGTTTATTTCCAGCGGCTCGTGTGGTCGGCTCGGCAACTTTGTAGTGTTCGTCAAACATTGCGTCGTTACTATCACATAAGCTTGTTGCCCCGCTGTTCACGGCTACATTATACACCAGAGCCACTCCGGCACCCTCGTAAAGCCTAATTTTCAGGATCGCTACGCCGATTACGTAACGGTGCGTATCACTTGAATTAGTTTAACAGTTATGCTTGGCGATAGACCCGCCGCCGCGCCGCGCCGCCGTGAACATACACTAACTTCGTGTCAGCTTTCTATTTAGGAGCCAGAAATGAGGACAGGTTTACAGTCTTTACGTAATGTCGGTTCATTCGCTTTCATTTTCAAGCTATATTGAATGCCAGACAAATACATAATATCTTCAACTTAGACTACAAAGATGAAGATTACTTTTGTATTAGACTATTTCGTTTATTCAGCATTTTAATACTCATAGCCTTTTTAAAGAAATTGGTAATTTATTACAGAAACTTTAAGAAGGTGCTATACTTTGAAAATATAATACCGTGCCTATGTTCCCAATCCAATTCACTTTACAGACATTGTCTAACCTTTACCTTTTCTGCTTATTAAGACAAGATGGTTATAAGGCTCTATGTCTTCATCCATGTCACATAAGATCGACTATCCATGTGACAGACAACCAAGTGATCAGTCTAAAAGAACCTCATTTTTAGTTAGAAACGGTACACTTAGACCTAACTGGGTATGCATGAATATTTTATACCAGTCTTCAAAGGTAAAGTAAATAGAAAAAAGTATTTAATTTATTTGAATTGAAACGTCTTTTAATCAAGGTATTTTGATTCGTAAAGTTAAGTGGGCAATGCACTAGGGAATTGTGTTGTTGAATTTTATTAGAGTTTTTTGTTATAAGTACAGATCTTAGATTCGACCCACGCATGTACATAGGTATCCATTCCTGTCCCCACGGACGCACGGACAATTCTCCTAATTATAACCTATATTCCCTGCACATGTGTTGTCACGCGATGTGTCATTGTCAAGCGATGGCTTGAACTTTCAGTGGAAATTAATATACCTAGCTTATTTTGAATAACACTTAATAAATTGACATTACGTAGCACGTAACCTCACGTCTGGTGGAAAAGCTTTACAAGGTTTATGAATACGTAGAGGTGGAATAGTCCAATAAACTTTTGTACGTATACCTAGAAAGTTCACGTAGCATACGACAGGATATTATAGGATTGGACAACAGTAGCAGATAATGTCTAGCTACCTACGTCAAGCTTGTAACGATGACATAAAGGGTGTAAAACACCTCTTAACGAAGCCGAAAGGCACTTGTTCTCCACGTCATTGCGATCTTTTTTTTGATCTACACCATACCTGGGAACCTTCTAGTTATTGGGGGCCAATGTTCCAACTTTCTGATAAGTTTTTTTTTAAATACAAGTTTTTAATGCAAGATTTTTATTTTTTGAATCCATCGATCAGCACAATGTTTTGAGTGCGTTACATTGAGTTCTACCACAAAACATGATTTTTCACCCCAAAAAAAAGTCGTTTCCCAGCAATAATTTTTGCGTAAAGTTACTTAGTTTGATGTACAGGATGCTTGGTTGACGGCTTCGTGATGAGGTCTTTTACACCCTGTACATTGCGATTTTTCAGCGAAAACGTAAATTGATTCTTGTAGAGAGGTTATAAAGGATTGTTCTCAATCCGAAAAACTAAAAAAAACCTTTCGTGAGAGTCGTTGAATAAGTGAGTTATCATATATCTTACACCTAACCTGACACAGTAAAGAATACGTATTTTTATTTGATGATTGCGATTACAATATTTATATACATCGACCTTAATAGGCAGCTGGAAGCCAATTGATGTAAGACGTTGAATATTTAAGAGCAAGTATTTATAATAACAATGAAGGATAGAGTCCTTGAAATGTGGTGTCTCTGAAACCTTTGTCGAATACCGCTCAAGGTCTCGGGAACAATAGCTGCGTGAAGCTTAGCCTGGTTGCCTTTGGCTAAGCCGGCTCCTCTCACGGAATCTTGTAAAAGTTGTAGTTAAATTGGATTGCTACATATTTCCACGAACTGAAAGTATTCGTATATTGTGTGGATTTACAATCAAACACTTTTGGGTTTCTATTTCGAGAACTATATAAGAATGCCACTTTCGTCAAGCTCGTAGCGGAGAATGACGCAAGTGCCCCCACAGCTTTATTACAATCATACTTAGAGTACCTACTTAAATAAAATGCATAACTAGCTAACTGCTTACTTTGATACTCGTACGTTCTTACTTAGACAGATTACATTATATTTTATTACTTGGATAATATTTACCATTAGGTACTAACTCAAGCTAAGTAGGTACTATGAAAATGATCACATAATAATAAAATATTGGTCAGAAACAAAAATATGCATTATAATTGAATAGTTTCTGTTACCCAATTAATTAAAATTAATTAATTACCGTTAACTCTAAATTTAAGTTTGAAATAAAAATGAATAAGCTTCTATTGCATTTTTATTAAAATAAATAATACTTGCTACGGTTACAGTATCTTAACAAAATTCTGGTAGTTTATGATCGAAAAAACAACTATTTTCATAAATTACTGAACCGAAACTAATGTCCTTTGACACGCACTTCATATGTGTTTATGAAGGTAGATTATTTAGTTAGTGACGTGTTTTATGGTGAAGAATTAGCAACGAGCATGTCACCTCAACCTAAATAAAGAAGCGTAATAACCGTGATTGCTGTAATTTTCCTAATAATACCAGTTTGGAACTAACTTTCCGAGAGATCATTTGATTTCTTTTTTCCGTGACTTGCTGACGTATCATCCGGGATCAAATCGTAACGAATACATCTTCGGCATTCGGAAAATTCGTTCCCTTTTGGATGAATCAGCAAATAAATCTGAACATGATATTATGTGATGTACCTACTTTTACAAATAGATACATGAGCCCAGTTTTGTAAAAACATCTCGTAGTAAATACGATAGGTAATCATCCGCAATGTTTCACTTATTTGTCTTTTTGTGAATGGAAAGGTCGCGACTAAATTTAGGTTTATTTAAAATAGAAAGGTAGAAAAGTATTCATTTTCTATATAAGTACACCGGGGGCTTTTAGCGGGAGTGCTCTTTCTTTAAAATAATGAAATTGAAGCTTGAATAAATCAAATGATGAAATTCAGTTTCTCACGAAAAAAAAATGATTTAATTTTCTTTTGATTATGGTTACAACAGCGCAGGTATCTTCGTTTTGCTTCTTCATGCTTGTTATAACTTTAAGATAGATTGAATTTTTAATAATACGTATAATAGTAGGATAGACTGTGAGAACGATAACATGGCCAGACCAGAATTGTCTGACGAAATGACCAGTAATAGTAATAGTATTCAAGTATGCAAGAAGAACACATGCTGCGTCGACCCTAATTAAATTCGGATAAGGGCAAGAGAATCATGACGATGACTTAGGTAAGTATACGTAGTATAATAGTAGAATAGACTGTGAGAACGATAACATGGCCAGACCAGAATTGTCTCACGAAATGACCAGTAATAGTAATAGTATTCAAGTATGCAAGAAGAACTCATGCTGCGTCGACCCTAATTAAATTCGGATAAGGGCAAGAGAATCATGACAATGACTGAGGTAAGTATACGTAGTAACGGTTGACAACATTATGGCCTCAGGCGAAAACCTGGATGAGGCCAGGAACTTGGAGATTGGCATAAGAAACAGTGGTCTTTACCCAGTAGGACGAAATAGGGTGTGGATGATGATCATCATTCTCTTGTCCTTATCCCAATTCATTTGTGGTCGGCGCAGCATGTCTTCTTCCTCCATACTTCTCTATTTTTCGTCATCTCATCAAATACTTCTTTTCTTGCCATATCATTCTTAACACAGCCCATCTATCGTTTCTTTGGTCTTCCTCTACTCATACACCCATCCACATTCATACTCAAAACTTTCCTCACGACATTTTCCTCATTCCTCTGCATCACATGCCCATACCACGACAACCGATTACCACACAACTTTTCAGTCACCGGTGCCACTTTCAGACTTCCTCTTATATACTCATTTCTTACTTTATTCATTCTTGTCACACCACACAACCCCCTTAGCATCCTCATCTCCGCGACATGCAAATGCCTTTCATTCATCCCTTTTGTGGCCCAACATTCTGATCCATACAAGACAGCAGGTCTAACCATTGTTTTATAAATCTTCCCCTTAAGTTTAAGTTGATGATGATGATGATAATATGAGTCTATCTATTCTGAAAGACTTGTCTTGTCTAGTTTAGATTTTAAGTAGAAGAAAACTGTTTCCGTTTCTATGAATTTCCACATCTATAGATTTAGTTAGCGAAGGTTTATTTTTTGCAAAATTACTCTGTTAATTTGGTAAGACGCTCAGTGGCTGCGTTTGTTATTACAAAACACGTTGGATGAAATAATATACATTACGTTCTTTATTTTGACTCTTCCTGGCAAAATCCATGAAAATATACCTTGGTAGATACGAGGACTGCAAAGCAGGATATTTTACTGATATCTCGGTATGACTATTAAAATGACATTAAGCGCTGACACAAGGAAGTGTTAGAACTTAACTTAGTAGATTAACTTGCACACCTGTGAGCCAGTATGACTACCTGTGAGTGACATTTGCAGAACCTCTTGGGTGACTCCGTAACCTCTCGCCACTTCTCTAGTGGTGAATTAATTTGGGGAAATTTATAGACGGTAGTACTTGTATCGCCCAGTCTCTCGTAAGGTCTAAGAAATATTTGTACATAATTTTGGAATTATTTTGAGTGAGATAGAAAATGAGTCCCGTTGTCTACTTACTTCTTAGGAAAAAAAAAGCTTTTTGATATTTTCTGTTACTCGAATAACTAGCTAGACGTCACGTTTTAATGGTCTATGAAAACGATACTATATCGTGCTTGAAACACCATGCCATGAATGACTAAAGTTCATTGACACAGATTGTTTAAACCTGGTTTATTAATAAACGAGTAAAGTAATGCCAACTTTAAATCTAGAAAAATATATGGTTAATTTGAAGTTCACTGTTTGTTCAAATGTCTAACCTAGTGATTGTGACATAATATTGAATCAAGAGAACTAGTTTCTCTCGATTCGATATTTGTCGATAAAACGGTTTTCTTGGGAATCACGCTCGACTCAAGGTTACAATGGGGTCCTCATCTAACATCTCTTGCAGTACGGCTGAGCTCAGCAGCATATGCTGTTAGAAAAATCCGACAATTTACTGATGTCGATACTGCGAGGCTGGTCTCTTTAGTTATTTTCATAGTATTATGTCATACGGTATTTTACTATGAGGACGGGCTGCAGACATCGAGTCTATACTTATTCTGCAGAAAAGAGCCATCAGACCCATTTATGAATTACGTAGACGCGATTCTGTAAGAAAATTAATATCATGACAGTACCTTGTCAATACATCTATGAAAAAAGTTAGGAAAAATCGGCATTTATTCAGTAGGAGAGGTGACAGACACCACTATAACACTAGAAATAGGGACCAACTAGTTCAGCCAGGTTTCAGGCTTAATGCTAAAGTGGATTCATCTTTCATGGGGTACTGTTTGAAATGTTACAATAAAATACCTCCCCACATTCTTCAACTGAATGAGACGAAATTTAAATCTTGTATAAAACGCACACTATGTAGGCAAGCATATTTTAAGTTGGGGGATTACATTGATGAGAAAAATGCTTGGCTAAATGCTGGTCCGGCTCCACAACCATAGGGCGGAGGGGGGGGGGGGGGGGGGGATATAAAAAATATACTTGCATTGTATAGATACCAGTTCTTAGTTTTATATAATTGCATAGCACATGTGTGAGTACTTTGTACTGTTCAGCCACCATTTACATTTATTTATTTACCTTTCATTGACTTGAATATGCCTTGGTGGCTGAGAGAATGTCATGTTCACTTAAATGTCTCGCTGATGGTGGCGGGTGTGTCGGGTCATTTAGTTCCCTTCAATATGGTTGAGACATGACGCATGTACCGGCGTACATGCGTCATGTCTGTGAACGGGCGCTGTCAGTTGGGACTGGTCATCTCTTAGGTGCCAAGGTTCATTTTCATTACTTTATTCATAAATTGTTGACCTAATCTTTTACTCTGGACGCTCTTAGTGTGCACGTCTTTCTACATCGTTCTCACATATAGGTATAATCTCAAAATTAATGATGTAACCAAGATTTTGTAACAATATTTTGAAAATAGTGTCCATGGAGTTTCTTGCCCGTTCTTCTACATAGAGATCTACGCTAGGGAATGGGCAACTACAGTACTTTCTCAAGTTATTGCCTTGTGACTGGGACTGTAGCTTTGATTTTCATTTTTTGTATTTTTGACATTCAAATTCGGTCTAATTGAAATAAATGCTTTGAGTTTGAGTTTTGTAACTTTTTATTGATAAATAAAAAGTTAATGTTTAAACTTTTGAAATCATTACTTTGCAAATGGAAAACGCAATCCGATATTACTCGAGTTGAAAATTATAAGAATTTTGTTTAGTAGAGTCAGATATCTTATTTAATTTAATTCATGTATTTATTCATTGTTTGAAAATATTCCATAATTAAGTTCTTAATACTTTTTGGACATGTGTTTGCATAGAACCTAATTTAAATTTAATTTTCTAAGAAAACAATACAGGATATTTTTCTTAGATTTTAACGAAACGGATTAAATTTTGCCTAATTCAAATTAAAAAACTTTGTAAAGACTTTTTTTTATTTTCATAAATCAGTGAATAAAACCTTCTTTACTTTTATCAAACCCTTTTATCTAAACAATAAATAATCTGTTCCTTTTGTGAGCATTTAATGTTATTAAAATCTTATTTAACTTTACTAAAGATTTCAGAGAAATAAAATGGCATAGGCTGGCCTTGTTTCAAGATGGTAAAAAAATAACATACAGACAGAGATAGAGAGCAGTTTGTTTAAACAATTAATATTTCAATAGGCTGGTTTCCACCATCAATAAATTGCAAATCTATTTAGTCCGTCAGTTAGAGTATTGGAAAATAATGGACACGTATTTTTTTGTTTTTGTAAATCAATGAATAAAACTCGGGAGTGGGGGCTCGTGACGTCACAACGCACTACAATTATAGCCCGGCGTGACGTATTGAGAATTTTAAAAGCGTCGTATCTTCATCAATTTTGGTTTACGTTACAAATGAAAAAATATGTGTCAAATATTTTTTGATAATCTAACTGACGGACTAATTAGTTTTTTTCAGGACACAAGCCTATTTAAGGTGTACCCAGTGGATACCTTAATTTGCAGCTAAATTAATTTATTCTGACCGTCTTCTAAGTAAAGCAACCCATTAAGGCCGTTACAGGCACAACGGAACGTTCTTACGATAGCTAGCCGAGTACTCCCGAGTACTCTCACTTTTGGTCACTCGGGACGAGTTCACTACAGAAACTCTATTACACGCCGCGCTCACTAAGCCACGACATAGTTGGCGGGTGTCGGGGGTTCCGGCGCAAACAACCCTCCCCGCGGCTTATAGCTTTTCAATTAAAATGAACGCTAGT
Organism: Xestia xanthographa; assembly: GCA_905147715.2. Classification (NCBI taxonomy): domain Eukaryota; kingdom Metazoa; phylum Arthropoda; class Insecta; order Lepidoptera; family Noctuidae; genus Xestia; species Xestia xanthographa. The sequence continues at coordinate 14,011,601 of LR990659.1, read as the reverse complement.
ATTACAGCTATTCTAATATAGACGCTGAACTGATGTGAATTGATAACAATCTTGATATTTCAGCAACTGTTGTCTATAACTGGAACTCCCACGAGTTCCACACACACGTTATTTGCATCTCATTTTAACAATCCGCTACTTCTGAGAAATAAGCACGCACTGAAGGTTTTAATAAGCCCTTAAAATTCGGTGTCGCAGCTTGTTTCGGCTTTGTCTGCGCAGTTGTAATATTCGCATAATGATGTTAATTCCAAGTTTGTTTTTCATTGCATTGTAAAATAAGTTATTCATTTCTGCAAATCATAAAGGAATGGGTTTTTTTCATACAGGGAACAGGTACTGAAGGAATATGACGTCATTTCCCTCTGATTAGATTCAAAAACATCTGTTCATCATTCATTTCCGTCGTAAGCCTCATGAAATTATATCCTAACTCAAATGGCTGAGTAGACTTTGAGTATATTTTTTCATTATTATACGTTTAAAAAAAATTCCGTACTATCTTGGATATTAGAAAGCAAAACCTTCAACCGTAATTTCTAGAGTATAGTAATCAAATGTGGCGAATAGTTCAGCACTAAAAATCTCTTGAAAAAGGTAGCACATCAGATCCAATCCAATTCCTTGTAAAGATTCGCCTTCCAAGTAACAGACAAAGACGAGTGCAGATTGGAGAGGAAAAACTTCGTGTACAACCACTCTCAACATCTGAATTGCGTCAATAGCAATTAGCGGTATATTTTGACCGACTGTAGTTTTCTTTTTGGGACCCGAGCTATTTCTAGTTTCTGTGTCTAAATATAATGGAGGGTTCAAAAAAAGACGGCTAAATGAGTTATTCGTACTATATCGTGACAAAAATATATCCAAGTATTTCTTAAAAGTTTTTCTCTATGCAAACAGGCGCATTACTTTGTGTAATTTATTTCATCACTGCTCTCAAAATGGTCAAGGAAAACATCGTGAGGGAACCGGCATGTCCTAGAACCAAAAATTCGAAAACGTGAGATATCTACCAATCCGCACTGGGCCAGCGTGGTTGATTATATAGCCCATTCTATCTCATTGAGAGGAGGCTGTGTTCCAGCAGTGGGAACATTATAGGCTGATGATGATGATGAAGATATGCAAACTCATCGTAATGAAATTCCGTTACATTCAATATTCGAGCTCTGTAGAGCTTTAACTTGACATTTTGCACGTTGGCCTTTCAGTACTATTCTTAGATATTTCTAAGAATAGTACTGAATTTTGCTTTTTATTCATTTTATTGAGAGTTGGAATAAATATTCCTTTTTTAACTAATTAAATCAGTGCTTAACTGACACTAGATCGATTCCACAAATACCTATTTATTTATTTGAAGAGACACTAAAAAGTATAAAAGCTTTGTGGTCAGCTTTAAACATTTTGCAAAAAAACCTTTCGACAATGTTCTGAATATACGAAGCATCCCCGTCCTCACTTGATAGAAAAAGTAAGCACGGGTAACAGATGTAAATTTGTGTTTGGACGAAACGAAAACATCCTTGGGAACTCACTGTTTTGTTAAATTAGATAAACGGTGACTGCACGGTTGAAGACAAGGTTCCAACAATTTTAAACAAACCCTTAATTAAGAATACAATTTCTTATAATCCACTTTTGAAACGATGCCAAGTATTTCGTAACTTAGGTATTCATTCAAATAAAGTTATTTTTCAAGTAATGGTCCTCAGAATGTTACTAAGTCAACCTGGAGTTTCCTCTCTCCAACGAAGTTACTATCCCCGGCGGAATAAGGTGCCATCAAGATTTTAATGGAATGTAATCATCTAAACTTGGAAAAGAAATATATAACTTTTTATAACTTTTACAAATAAATTAAAGCGTTTTTAAGGGAATATTTTTTCGTATTAAAGAAAGAGAAGGTCGCGCTAATAATGTAATTGCTCTGATGTCGTCAGTAAGTAGATTAATTAATGCCTACGCACTCTAATCTTCTTCGGTTAAACATACAAATAAGCAATTAAGAATAGAAGCAGTATCTAAGTGAAATTAATTGATTATGTGTGTAATATGTTTTTTTTTTGTTGTATTTGTAATGTATGCTGTACGCTTATTGCTTATCAGAGTTCAACTCGTTCAATAAAGTTTTATAATTTCTTGAGAATGTAAAGAAAAAACAGAAAAATCTGTGGAAATCTTGTTATTGGCTAAGCAAGCAGCCAGCCTAAAGGTCGGCTAAGGACATTCACCTTTTTCTTAAAAATGAAGAGCCTCAGGCCTACTTGCGCGGGCCCTAACTGAACTAATTACGCCGCGATTCTTTCTTAATTTTCTAATAAGTATAAGTTAATTTTGGACTAACAAACCCAGTTCCACGATTTTGTACAAAACTTGTAAACATACGTACCTATATATATTTCTGAACTGTATTAAATTTTGTTTGTCTTTCATTGAAGAATACTGAAGAGAAGACAAATTAATCGCGAAAAGTTTAGATTTACTTTCATTACGGTCGAGTTAAATCAAACTTCCAAGTTAAGGCTTCATCCTTCATTTAGATATCACTTCAACAAGTTATTGCACTGACTAAGCTTCAAGTATTCATCAGATATTAATTAGTTCGATTCGGTTTAATCAATGCTACGCTATTTAATTTTTAAATGCTAAAATGTTTAGTTTGAATGGCTTGAAAACTGGTCTATCAAACAGTTTGTAGCTTCTACTCTTGAGCATTGTTAGGATTCCGTAGTCCTGACATGGAGAGTTCCTCGTCAGGACTTATAGTTTCGTCATGTCTGTCTGTCTGTCCGAGGTTTTGCTAAAAGACGGTTAGTACCAGAAAGCTGTAATTGTGTAGGGTGTCATCAATTATGAAAACAAAACGGTAAAATAAAATTTTGAAAAAAAAAATTTTTTTCGGTTAGCCTAAAAGAAATCCCACTTCACATGTAGGACACGTGAAGTGGGATTTTTTTTTCTACGCTGACCCCATCGTGTGGGGTATCGTTGAATAGGTATTTTAAAATTACTTAGGGGTTGCTACAACATTTTTTTTATTTAATGCTCCATTTACGAAATATTAAACTTTAAAGTAAAGTGCAAATTTTTGTTGGGCGTCCCCCGCTTCTAAAAGCTAAACTGCTGGCTTGAAAAATCTAAAAAAAATCATGATGATAGTGCATTTCATGAACTTAAAAAGGGAATTATAGCAGTTAAGATAACTTTATTAGTTTAGCAGTAATAGTCGTTGAACTTGGGTGTTAGATAATTTTGTACCAAATACAAAATCCTTAGAATAAATCCTTTATGGTGACTAAGATGAATTACTACTACGGAACCCTACACTGCGCGTGGCCCAACACGCACTTGGCCGGGTTTTAAAGGTTAAGGGCCTCTAGGGTTTTGGTTTAAGGCTGCGTTAATGACAAATACTGGTTTTAGCTGCAACCGATTAGACAGGTAACCGAACCCGACGTTACTGGGAAAAGAATATGCAGGGAGTGATGAGCCCATGAGGACTAATCATCGAACCCCAATTATAATACGCCAAGCGATTCTGCAGTATTTTGGAAAATTGAGAGTGTTTTTCAATAAATTGTTAAAGTTCTGATTTATTTAAAAGCTCGAGATTTTTCTTGCTGGAAGCACTAATTCAATAAAAATCCTTCCGCAGTACCTTTAATGGAAAATAAACGAAGAGATGATGCACTAGATTATATTAAGAGCTCAATTTATTTAGACGACGTAGATAACACCGTAGGCACTAGGCAGCTAGCTTACTTTTCAGTGACGTCGAAACAACAAGCTCACCTTCAGATTCTCTGAACTTACTTTATACTCTAAATTAAATCTAATTGAATTAAAACGTAATGCGATAACGTTTTATTTAAGCAAGTTAAAACGGCGTTTGTCATGGTATTCTTATAATAAATGAAAAACGTGTCTACGAAGCACCAAGGTTGCTCTTTAATAAGTTGAAAACACATCTCTCTAATAATACAGGGACAATGGTGTCGATTCTGTTGTGCACAAACTAAACTTAATTTAGGCTATTGCTATCTTTTACTAAAAGGCAGTACGAGAAAAGGATGGCTATAGCTATGAACTAAGTTAGAGATGTCAAACTAGTTTATGTCTTGCGCTTCACCGTGTTTTTAGTCGACATGTTTTTACGTGCACCCTTCATTTGTATGGAAATATTAGTTCCAACTAAATTTGACAGCTCTAAATTACGTCAGTCTCTTTCTCGTTTTACTATAGAGAAAAAGATAGCAATAGCCTAAATTAAGTTTAGTTTGTGCACAACAGAATCGAGACCAATGTAACGATAGTGTACAGGAGTATATTCGGTGCTGCGGTTGGCCAACCCTTCGCCCATTCATTGTGTTACTTAACATGAATGAAACACTAACGAACCTCATTTTTAATTCCAGCAGCTTATGTATATGTAGCAACGTAAATAAGATGACGTGCATACATGTCCTATAAATAGATTTTTCTGTACTTATTAGAAGCTGACACAGTAACAGATAGCTTTTTATGTGTTCTGTTTATTTAGCAACCCGTTCAAAGTTATTGAAATGATGTACCCAATCAATATCCCGACCCGACGGACGAAGTTATATTTTGAAAATTATTTCCGAAGCACCTACTGCTAACAGGTTATATAATACATTTATAATTTGTTTTCGCATAAATAATTCAACTCAATGTCTAAAAATACCGTTCGGATGTCTAAAAATATCGTTTCTATTTAATTGAACCGTTTGAATGGAATTTTAAACGAACCGTTCGCTACTTTGGTATCATTCGCTAAAAGAATACTTTATCCAAAAAGAGAATTTCGTAAAGATAAGATAAAATATCAATAATAAAAACATATAACCTCTTGATTAACTTACTAAGTAAACAGAAACATAAAATCCCTGTTCTATTTTAACATCTTAACCTTACGTTGCCCTACGTCATAAAAATTCGGTCTACCAATATCAAACGCGACCTCGAATGGAAATAGTAAAAGACTTGAATGAAAGTAAAACAATGTTCAGTGAACCGGAAAACGTCTGTGACCGAAAAAATTCTGTAACCAAATGTCACGTTTGATAGTTTCGCTGAGCTTTGCTTATAAACTGAAAATAATGCTTGAGCTTTGATAAGCTTTCATAAAGCCTGACTTGGGAAAAGGCTGATACCTTTTTTATTTATCTGCTATCTTGGTGGAAGACAGCAAAGGTGGGTAGATAGTCTTGTTATTTTGCTTCGAAATACTACCTATTGTGCTTACGGCTATTTCTCAAAACGTGACACGCACTTCGTGTAGTAATTAATCATGTCTGATGATCATTCATTGTTCAATTTATAATCTTCGCAAACGAATCTTTCGTTGCTGGAGAAAGTACATAAAGCTAACTTTACATTACAACCCTCATTTCAGTTTCTGTCAGCATCTATTAATAAGAAACTATACTACACATAAAATTGTGTTTGATTCAATTTTCTCCATAACGAAAAACAAATCAATTTTTAGGGTTCCGTTGTTATTCGAATATTCTCTACACCTGGGACTATGAGCGGAGTTTTATTACGGCAATATATTTGTTTTCTTCCAACAAATAAAGGCTTTATCGACCCATATTCATTCATATCTGTTCGAAGAGACGTAGCCGAAAGAAAAATATTATATATTTCCTTTGGTTCCTGTGGAAATGTGATACTCATTGCAGCAGAACTGGCGAAGGTTCGAAAGTTTCCATTTGGAAGGGATTTATGTTCTTCAATGTGACCTTAGACAACCGACGTCAATTCTCGGCTCAGAGTTTTTCGGTGATTTATTTTTTTTATTTTTTACCGAATAGGCAAGCATCGGCTTAATTTACTAACTGTCGCTATTTAATATTGGTTTTACATTGTAATTTCCGTACATTTTGAACAGCAGAAATTTATTGTTCTGTTTTGATAATTAAGCCTTACTTAAAATTTGACCAATTTATTTTAAAAGGACGTCTCCTTTGAAGATTGAAGTCGGTGAGCGGTGCTGAGTCATTAATATTGCAGGTTTTAAATGTTCTCGTAGGATAGGTTGTCTCCAGTGAATTCATGAGCAGCATGCAAGCACAGGTCGTTATCGCTGAAGGTTCGGTTGTATAAGAGGCTATTTAAAATCCGGCGCTTGAAAAATAGAAGGCAAACAATAATAAAAACTTAAATAGACGCTACAACCGCTTGAATTAGTAAGTTGTTTCGGTAACTTGTTGGAATTTTAACCAACAAGAAGTTTAACTTAAATTGGGGTTACTTTATGGCAAATTATTAAGTTACGAAAACATCATTTGTCGTGTAATTATCCCGATCAGAAAATTAAATACATTTGCAACTTAGACTGTACTTAAAAAGCAAACAAGCATTTGTTTAAAAAACGGCTTTTTTTAAGACATTGTGAGCTTTAAAGAAGCGGCATAAACTTACTTGTTGTCAGTGCGATCCTTGCGTGCGTCCTCGTCGTAGGGAACAATTAGAAGCACATAGTAATACGGGCGGACACGGCGCTCAAGTTTGTTGTGCCGGCGCTCGGCGCGGCGCGGCGCGGTGCGGTCGGAGGGGCTGGGAGCGCGGACGTGTGACTGGCGCGGCGGCGGGCAGCTACTGGAGGCGGCGCGCCGGCGGCAGGCCGCGCAGCCCGCCCGCCCACGGCGAGGGCCAAACGTCACGCCATTTACCCCACAATCTTTACATCACATAATATCACACCAAATATTTTTTCAAATAAAATCCCAAATTGGAATATTTAATTTATTTCTCTCCGATTGCGATCAATGCGCGACGTACGTATCTCCAAGTCCCAACCCGCCGCACATTTATACACGTCTATCGAAGTGTCAAAGGTTGATGTTTACACAACATGTTCTATTTATATCAGTTTTGTCAATAAGCTGATTGTTTTCTGTTTATATTGGTAAAGGGCTGGGTGGACTTGTTTCGGGCCCTATGTCACGTTCATAAAAAATCCACTTATTCAGGAGAAGAAGGCTTTTCAAATAGGCGATGGTTTACCTAGCGTTGTTATGGTTTTCCTAGCGGCACATGCACCACGATAGCATTAGATACACATTAATCAATTAAGGGGCCTCCTTAATAAATATTAGGTATAAGTTTAATGCGTCATCATCTTGGAATGAATGGTTGACTTTTGTGTCAAGAAAAAATCGTGAACTTTATGTTCGGGAGTGAGTCACATGTTTGTGAGTCAAGTTAGTGGGATAGCTTTCCCCAAACCTCAGTTCTCTATGGCTACATAACAATAAAATTTGCTTGTCATGGTGCTCTTCATCTCCTCCCACGGCTACTCTCATAATATTGTTTACAGCTCCACATAAAATTCCATAATAACAGTAGATCGAGTTTCAACGACACAAAACCTTGCACAGAGGGTACCAGAGGGATACGTCCTTTGTAATTTGTTTTATTATATCGTATTCGGGCGGGCAGGTAGTTTTGAGATTGGTGCCGTCTTGCGTCTTTCTTTGTGTATTGATATATGTATCTATATCTCTAATGAATTTTCATAATAACATCAAACTTTCAGTTCGTTCGTTTATAAATATTTAAAAAGCATTTTGAATGATTTCAATATATGATACACATACACGATAAATGACAATGAAATGAAATGACATGAAATGACTCTCGTGACTTTAGGGGCATAATTAAATACTTTCAAGGATAACGCAATATACGCATATTAAGTGGCCTGTCTTTATTTATCATCTTGCGTGGGAGAAACCACAGTTATCTGCCTACATCTTTTTTTCTTGTTTTTTACTAATTACACGTTTTACAAAAACTAAAACAAAAATTGTTTGTGTTCTACACTTTATGTGTTGTTCTGAAAATGTTTGTGTTATTATTCGCGTGGAGCCTGTAGCGAATAAACCACCCATTCAGTTCGCGTGGGTGTATACTATGTAGCTAAGGGATTATTGTATCATAAAACTGGCCGCAACATCCACCGGTGTGGTGGATTAATATCATCATGCTAAAATGTAAAGCATCGCCAACATTACTTCGTTCATTCATGAGAGAAAAGCTGCAAAAAAGCTTGCAAAATGTTCGGCAGGATACTTAAGAGCTTATGTAGATTAAGCTACTTATTTAGATAATTAGCACTGTTAATTGCCTTCCATGGGGTCGTAAAATGCTACTAATTATATCGAGGATAGGATCAGTTTACTCTGTTCGCCAATTAGTTCGGCAAGCGCAGCAGGGCGATTGCTACGATAGTCACCTACGAAACTCGTAGCGGTCCACGGAGAGGACTTCTACGAGGATAACATCTACGAACAGGGTGTCTACGAGAAGTGCTACGAGCTTATATTATGAACTTGGCCTAATTGACTCTTTTTTATAACTCTAGCTGTCAATTAATTTTCAATGAATGGTACAACTGGGAAATTCGAGGCAGTAATGCCCTAATTATTTCAGGCTGAATTCCGGAGAAAAATAAACGTTAAAATTATGTTAATTGGTTTATCTTTGACATTAGCCGACGTGGAATTTGAAAAAATATTTGTTTAATTACTTTATTTTTCTAAAATAATAGTAGCTTAAATTAGTTATTATAACACCATCTGAAAGGAAAAGTCCGTCAACAAAGAGATAAGAAATAAATAAGTACTGTTTAAATATACTTTCATATGCATTCAGTAAAAATCTGTTATTATGAAATTAAAAACAGTCACACCAATTTTATTTATTTGTAGATGTATAGATATTCAAAACATTATTGTAAATTGAATGAAGTTACCAGATTTAAATGTTCGACAAAACTGAAATAATTAACGCTGTAAAGTAAAATAAAATAAATGTTTAGGCAATTTTAAACAAAGCCAACAGATATTTTGAAATTGACCGCTCTACATCAAACTGGATGATGTGGGTTTGATAATAATTTTATTACACAGAAGTTTGAAACCTAATTCAATTCTGCTGATAAAAAAGTAATTAAAACGAAATCATCGCCATGAATAGTGAAGCTTGGAAAGTGTCGGACTGAAGTGTTGCAGTGTGAGGCTGACTGTGTGCACTCGGTCAAACTAGTGGGACTCTTCAGGTCTGTGTACTTATTCAAGAGTAATTAACTATGGATACAGGTCCTGCTTTTACTTCTATTTTGTTTTGCTACCCAAAGAGGTGATAGGTTCAAACGGTAGTGAGCAGTGTTATTTGCAATGTAAAATGAGGGACATTATGTTTAAATAAAACTTTTTTTTTTTGTTTTTAACCCATTAGTAGTAGTATCAAGCGGATCGTATAACGCATAACGTCGTTCGTGTGTATCAGTAAGCGTTTATAAGTGCTGAGGCACGCTAAGGATTGTATTGCTGTGAACGCACGGTCGAGCGTCCGTGCGTCTATATGTGTAAGTGGTCTCAATACAGTACGCACACCACAGCCACAGAGTTCGCCCAATCGCATGTCGCGCGTCACACTCCACGAAACATAAGAATATATTTCCGTTTCTTTTATTATACACGCAGCAAACCTTATTTGTGTAGCGACCTGTTCTTACCATTGGATAGTTAAAATTCACATCTATTGACCATGTGTTGATAGCTGTTGGGGTAATCAGTAGGATTCACGATCAAAGAGATCCGAGTTCAAATCCTGTTAACAACGTGTGGGGTTTTTGTTTCTTGGTAACATTAGTTATTGGTTCATTATTTATTTTTTATAAGAATAAGTTAAATATTAGTAAAAAAAAACATAGTATTATTATTCAACTATTTATTTATTATTTTAGCTGTTCGGTGTTGGAAGGTGGAAATAAAAAAGTCGTGGTGAATGATAACAAAAATGTTTATTCGTTTTATTTATTTATAAAATTAACAAACTTTCATGATAATTGTAACGTCACATTCCTACCTAGATGTATAAAAGTTCTCTTGTAACCGATCATAAGATTTTTATTGTATACGGTATACCCACTTACTTTCAATTCATAATAACATACTTAAGTAACAAGGAATAGTACATTTTGATACAAGTGGAGAAAGTTTGTTATTGCATTCGAGGCGGAATTATAACACACGAGCCGTAGGCGAGGGTGTTTTTGAGCCGAGAATTGCAATAACAAATGTCCACGTGTATCAAACGACGTTTTTCAATACACTTTTGAAGAAATAAAATAAAATAACGAAACATATTTTTGTCACGAACTATGAAATTATGATTTTCATTTTCTTTTTTTTTCGCGCTTTGGTTTCGCCAGGTTGAAGGAGAGGCAAAGGTATGAAGCCGTTAAACAGCCTAATATCAAAAATTGTTTTATTTTATATTTTTGAATTAAGAACACAAATAAATGTTAATTAGTGTATAAAAGTAACTATTAGTTTTTAATAATCATGTTTATCTATGATATTCTATTTATAAACACCGCAAAATAATCCCGTGCGAAACGTAATCGTTCTTCTATAACTCTTTCTGTCAAGAAAGGCTTCTTAGCTGGTCTTCGTGATACAAGCCTTCAGCGTGGAGGGCACGGCGAACAGTTTGCGATGAGGTGTCAAATAATTCCACAAAGTGTCTCGTAGGTATGAAACCATTTGTTTCTTATTCGCCAACCATATATTATGTCGTCGCTGCGCATCGATAATAAGCGACGGCTTTCCACTTCATTGTCGACTAGCAAGGCCTTGTGATCTGACTCACAGTATTCCTCTAAAACAAAAAACAAAAAAAATATGTTAGGCAGCTATAATAAAATTCACTCTGCGTTTATAAATCCAATAATTAACACTAATTATTTATCTTTTATGCCTCATGATGGATTTAAAATCAATTTTTTAATCCCTACCAAACAAATAAACAATAACAAAGTAGGCTTTAATTTTTAATAAAACTTTGTTACAATAATTCATAAATATAATACTCACATTAGTCCGGTTTCTTCAGATATTTGTGTTCTATTAAGACCACTTTTATGCAGCACGATAATATTAGTCGCCCTCGCCTCAATATCAATATTTGCCTGCATTTTGAGAAATACCAACAACAATACCGCTATCTATTAAACCACACGTCACTAACCAAATTTAACATAACCAAACGACAACGTTCATTTCGATCAAGTAAAATTAATATTCATAAAACTCAGGTTTACCTCACAGAAATATAAATTCTTGACTTATTTTTCTATGATCTACCTTCTTCTAACTTTATGAAATGAGTGAACAAAGCGAGAATATTTTTCTGTCCCATTACTTCCAATCGAGTAAACACTTACAAAAAGTCTAAAAGTAACAACGTGAGATTTGAACTCACGATTTACTGATTCACTCTTAGATGTGGACGCGCCTAACCACTAGGCCATCTTGACTTATATTTCCATGTTGAAATTTTGGACTACATTTACTTGTAGATGACAATGTCTATTTTCTTGAAAGTAGAAGGTCGTAAGCCAAACTAAACGTCAAGCTATTGCTTTGTGAGATAGCCTATCGACTTTTGGTCGACACTGTACATACTTTCCAAGTGTCCTCTGTGCGTCGCAAAGCACGTTAAGCAGTTGATTCCGGCTCTCATTTGTAGATATTTGACAGTCGTTACAGGTAGTCAGTGGCCCGAAAGTCTGAAAATCAGTCTTACCAAGGGATATCGTATTACCTAGGACAAACTGGGTTGTGGAGGTCAGATAAGCAGTCGCTCCATGTAAGATACTAAGCTGGTGCTCCAGTCTGCTGCATCCAGTACAGACCGGTGATGATAAAAGTGAGGGACATTATAATAAAAGATTTTTTTAAAACCTAATGTTAGTATCAAGAGGATAAAATTTATGAACTCATACAGTGCAAGAAAGTCGTTTGTCATCGTTGCCTATAGGATGATAAATAGTAGAACAAATCCTGATTACTCGTCATTTATTTTAGGCACCCTTCGCAACTAGTCTTGGTATCGTCGAATGTGCGCTTCACAAACTTTGTTACTCACATGCCTCGTCAACGTGCCATTATTTCGGGACAGATATTCATGGCTACGCCGCTCCAACGTAACGTCAACCACCAACAGATGCAAAGGTTCTCTTAAATGTAATGACCTACACAATTGGTCCTGTCGAAAGACGACGCTTTACAACCACATCGATTCATATTTTAAACATGAAAACCTTTTTAAAGAAACCGTGCGGTTACGGTTTTCAATTGAGAAAGTATCGTTAATTTACATTGTTGCAGCGATAATATTCCGCTTCGTTTATACCTTCGACAGTTATTGTAACTGTTGTCGTTGTTACACGCTAGCTTACAAACAGTATCTCCAGGTAGATGTTATCCCAGATTTTTCCAAAAAATATTTTTGTGATGGATTGGTGGTCCCACCAAGGATTTATTTATACCCAGAATTATCTCAACTTGTTCTCCAAAGACCCAAGCCCGTTCTGGGAACCTCTGTCAATATTTTGAATAAGCGACAATGATAAATTACCAGAAAACACTGGGAAGCCGTTATTATACGCCATTATATTTTAGACATTAATCAAAGCAGTAAAGAATCAATAAACTGATATTATTTATGAATGATGTTCGTTTTATAGTAAACAGTTTTCACGAGCTACTAGTGAGATAACAGTAAATACATGTTATTTTACACATGGAAGTGACGTGAATTTAATTTAAAACAACTAATTACATTTTACAATGGACAACAGATAAATACACAAATAACTACATACACTACTTTAAAATTAAAAATGTAATGAGGTTACGCAGCGTATTTTACTACTCGTATTTAATATATCGGTAATACTGTAAATACTGTAATACACACTGAAAATGGAATGTATTCTCATGAGCTCCTATTTATAGTCATTCAATCGGGAATGCGATTCAACAAATCAAGTAATAATGTCGACGCAATGTTTTCCGATGTCAATCCACTAAACTATAATTATAGAATTGGAACGATACGGTGGAACGATATGGTGGTTTACATTTGAATCTTAAAAGGAAAGAGTTTCTTTAGTGAAGGCTTACTTTGAAATGTTAGTATTTCAAAGTAAGCCTTAATCGTGTGTGTGTATGTTTTTAGTAATAACTTTTCATGTATCTATAATTGTCATATCAGCCTGTAAATGTTGAATAAACCAGTGAAGGGTAATAACTTTCGTGTTATTCTGAAATACTGTCAAATTTAAATAATTTACAATAGCAGCTTTATTAATTATTGACCCGGTATTGCAATTTAAATTGATTATTTATGTCTTTTGGGTCAAGCTCCTGAATTTTGACTAGGATACAGAGCTACACCTTGTATATGTCGCAAGTATATTGTCAAAGCCATGATATTACAATTTCACTAGTGATATTATAATTAAATTGTAGATTGTCAATTAACTTCAATTCTTACAATTTAACGACCTGCGGGTCTAAAATGGCCGCTTTAGCAGAATCCACGCAGAATCTTAGCATGAACACGTTAAAAAATTAAAATTCTTAAAATGGACTTTATTGTTATGATCATAAAGTCCATTTTAAGAATTTTAATTTTTTAACGTGATTCATATTACGATTCTGATAAAGCGGCCATTTTAGATCCCCTGGTTTTAGTGTCATTGTAATGTCACGGGGTGATTATAGTGACATTATAATAAATCTAGGTATATAATATTTATGAGTGAAGTTGGCAGTGGGAGACGTCGAGCGTTCTGATTGGTCAATTCTCTTCCATTTTTCGGTGTATTTTCTATGGTATTTTACCATACCAGTAATACGTCGACTACGCCTTAATGCAACATTTTGATATTTACCTCGACGTTGAAGCATTCGGTTTTCTCCGACCAAATAGGTTAGGTTAACTGTGACCTACGTCAAAATTGGTCGCAGTAAAAAGATTAGCTCTGACAATTTATGAACCGCAAAATAAACTTTTAACTCTATGATTGCAAAATTGACATTAGAAACGGACTAATCAGAGAGGACCTTATAATCTAACGCCCAGTGAAATTGTCAAAATATCATTGTCATACAATATCACTATAGTGTCCCCGTGAAATTAAAATGTAAGAAATGAAGTCAATAAACGATCTATCATTTAATTATAAATAAAATAAATAAACCATTTATTTCAGGTAAAACAGACCCATTGATAAATAACTTAACCTAAATATACATAACAATGTTCGTTAGTAGAAGTACCTTAAAATTATGTTAGTATCACTTCACTTGCACGATGTTTTGGTGATGCTTGCACGATGCGTTCTTGTGGAATTTTTCCGCGGAATCGACGGAACACCACATCCTGTAGCCAAAAACTTTCTTCCATCATCAAATGGAGCAAGCACGTTGGTATGCGCACCAGAAACGCCTTGAAGGTTTTCTTACCACTCAGTGGTTTATTAGATTCTCCTGGTTTGATAATCGAAAGTTCTGGTGTGTGCGATTGGCTGACATTGTGTTGCTAAGTCTAACAAGCAACCGTTCAAACAGAGGGAATATGATCGCTCGATCATGTTCCTAGATTCAGCCGATAGCTATTGTTATGCACGCCATGAAACTAGTAACCAGTGTAGTCATAACAAAAGAACACGATCCAGCTTGCAGAAACAAAGCATCTCCGAGTTTAATCCCCAGTTGTATTTAAAAAAAAAATAAACGTTGCCTGTAGCGTAGTTTTTCCTTTTCTGCTACCCAAAAGTCTAAAGGCGATGTGTGAGGAGAGCACTAAATACAATGGAACGAGCGCAAACCAAACAAGCTTGTCCACACGCTTTCTTTGATTTGGTAATTATTATTTCCCTTCTGGATATTGCTTAGCCTAAGCTGGCCAATGATAGGTACTTACTTTATCGCAAGTGTCAATTAAAGCCAAATTACTATTATTGAGTTTATCCCGTCGTCGCCATCCCGTAATCAGACGTGGGCGTATATCACTATTGTTTTAGTTATACGAAGAGACACCTGACCTCCGTAACCAAACTAGCGTAACCCAGGTAAACCGCTGAATAATATAATACTGTGAGGTATGGCATTAAGTTACTAACATCATTAAACCTGGTTTATATTAAACAAACTGCCTCTTCGTTATTAAAACATAGAGTATCGTATATATTCTGTTAAAATTAAGCCTTTATGAAGATACATGACAATCTCAAAGAAAACATGATTCTTATTATAATTAGCTACCTACAGTAATAATTAGGTATTCTATTTCGGATTCTGTGAAAGATTTCGTGTTTGATTTTTCTTAAACCGTCTTTGTTTTCTCATATAAGATATAATTTACAAAATAAGTATCTATAGAAGAAGGAAAATAAGTAATATCCCTAAATATAACATTGTTTTTTATATAACAAGAACTCATTTGCATTTTAGTTGTTATAGATAAAAGTATCGCTACTTCAAATCCTGTCATTTTAAGATATCTAAAAGTTAGGTTGTTATAAAGGCCGGACAATGGACATGTAGTGGCGTCCTCGCCATTCTGAAATATTACAGAATGTTCCAGAAGTAGGTCAGGGCAGCCGTAATAAAAAAAATAATGGTGTACTGTACAGGTTATGAAGTATTCTCTATCGCTTTATATACGGACACAACAACGTTTCGGGGTACACAATGTACACATACATCGAGACAAACGTTCGTTTTCTACAATAACACGGCCACATATTAAAATAAGGGGACATTGTTATGATTAGGAAAATGGTTAGGAAATAAATCAAAACATATTGTTACTAGACCGAGTTTGTTATGCCTAAAGGCCCGCAGGCAGGTAAATTAGTAGAACCAATTCTTTAATTAGTCTAAGATCCCGTGATCAGACTTTGGGTTTGGTCAAATGCAGGAAGGTATTGAATAATGTAAACACTGAAATTAAGATAATTTACTCTAAGATACAAAAAAAAAATGATTACAAATTCTTCATATTTAATTTGAAAAGATGACTAACGAAAACTAATTATTTAAGTATCTTCCCAGTTTAATTCCACAATGATTTGGCAGCAGCACAGTAGAGGCCACAAGCACGTACTAGTTGTGGTCGTGGTTATCAGATAATCTGCCTCTGCCGAGGTTAGGGGATTTCACACGGCGGCGCCCATTCAGTGGGGATTACCACCGGTGTCGGATTATAACAATTACGACACCTTATTACTCAAACTAGATAATTGTCTGTGCGTCAATTAAACTCGTCTATATGACGACGGTAGTACATTATACGAGTAATAGCGCCTACATGAGCGGTCAGTTATTAGTGAGCGATATAACAGCCTCCACTATAAGCTTATGAGCCTTAAATTACACACAGTAATAATCAACATTGTTATTAATATCCAATTTCAAACCCGGAGAAACTATTAAAATCCTTAGTGTTTATTAAATATGCAATAAGTTGGAATAGGAACATAGTCAAAATGTTCAATATCATATCATAGTCAAATGTATTAATGGTCCACGTGCCACGTATAAATAGTAATTAGAAATGGTTATTTTGATGAGTTATTCTTGGCGAAATAATAGTGAGGCTTCTCATAGGAAATTCGTCAAGGTCCGAAATGTGTAACACAAACGGGTCAGACATACTAAATTAATGAAATAATAATGTTCGACAGACGGGTTGAAGTTTTTCCTTATGACCGCAAACTTGCTCGTTTGGACGAACGCGCCGGGGAAAGCTTGTGGTTCATCAGCCAATAAAGACCGCCACTGAGCACCGCATCAGTTTTCCGCTTTGACTATCGTAACAGACACTTCGTTCCTTATCGTCACATACAATGTTAAAGCAGATAAGCCCGTGGTCGTAGCTATCTAATAACAACCGCACACGGGTCTATCTTTAGGTTAAACCACGCTTGCCAAGGTCGGTACTCAGCTGAGTACCGACCTTGGCAAGCGTGGTTTAACCCACCAGTCCAGTCTAACCGAATGCAGCTGCATTCGGTTAGACCCCACATAAGGCGGAAAAGGCTGGGCAGGTGGCGATAATAAGCTCGTGATTCCAGTAAAATATTTATCAACGGGCTTCACGTGAACACGGGCTACACGGTCACGCTCTGCTCCTAATTACTTCTTATTCCCAAGAATTCGTGTGGTATACAACAACTGAAAACCCGACTACTGAAAAATAACGCTCTAATTAAATTCGGGGTTTACAAGGTAAAATCGACACCTCCTATTGTTGAAGTAGGTTAAAATGTTGCCTATGTTACCCTGGTCATAATAACGGGTAACTCTGTAACATATAAAGTTATTTGGTATATTTTCATTTCAATAACGTTCACAAGATATAATAAACGTGAGTTATACCAACTGTTGACATAATTTCTTTAGATATAACATTTATTTACTCTAAAACTTATTTCGTATAACGTTTATTTAATCGAAAATCATTAGGCCTACCGTTTAAAACATATAATATTGATATAAAATAATTATAATAATAATTAAAATTTAAATAATTAATTATTATTTATAATTTATAATTTTATATATATAACGTTTATTTAATCGAAAAGCGTGATAGAAACGAATCGCTGCAAAACCGACTCCACGTAGTCTTGTCTGCCCTACCCCTAGAGTGTTATTTAAAGTCGCGTAGGCGCGGAGAAGCTGCGGTGAGAGCGTGAACCACATCTGTGACGATAAGCTCGCATGGGACCGCCGGAGCCCCGCAGCGTCGGAGCCGTGACAGAAACCATGCTTGCTGCATGCTTGTTTGCATGCTGCATGCTTGCTTGCATGCTGCATGCTTGCTTGCATGCTGCATGCTTGCTTACATGCTCCATGTATGGTGAATGCTTGTTAGCATGCCTGCTGCATGCATGGTGTAAGCTTGTTTGCATGTTTTTACAGGGAAATAAAAACCACGCGTTTTATCATATTAGACTAAATAAGTTTTATGTCTTGTGAGTGGTATATCAAATGATTTTATACTGAATGTAAGTTATACTTATAAAAATTAGTACCTTTAAAATTATATCAATCGTTTATTATATTAACTGATCGTTATATCGAATAAAATTATAGATTTGGTTGTTACGTCTTGTAAATATTACAGATTTTGTAATTATATCATATATTACTTACTTACCCCATAATAACGAATCGATTGACACCTTATTCATCAAAATCGAATAAATAGTTTAGCGTTAAGGAGGAATATACGTAAATACAAACATACATACACACATAGAGTGCTAAAATCTTAACCCTTCCTTTTGGCTTCGCCGTAGTCGGGTAAAAAATTATAACGCGCGCCTGTTTGGATGGCTAATGATAGCATTTGACATTTATTTTCATGTTGGTTGGCTTTACCAAAATAGCTCACAATTTATAGCACCAGCTTATTTTTATCACACAATACGGCAAAGGCCTATTTTTATGCAGATCATCGATCACAATTTTGGTCGTAAAACGTGGATGCACTTAATAATGCCATTGTGAGAGATAAGCCAGTCAGCAGACTTTATTTTACGGCTTACTGTCCAGAGCGTGTCGGACGTCCTAAGTATCGCTTGTGGAGGCTTATGTAAGCAATTTCTCTTCTCGACATTATTTGATGTTTATGATACTTAATTATAATATGGGCGAAATGAAAGGCAGTTTGAGGTATATTTGAAAGGAAATTAGGGCTTAATTACAAAATAACAAATTTAATTTACAGTACGTAATTTATCTATTTTTGTTGTTTTGTGCTATTTTGAAGGGTACGCTTGTATAATTATATACCAACAAACATAGCTGAGAGTTCTCACCTTCCTGGATCGTGTCTGGGATAGAAAACACCTGTTTTGCTTTTGGTTCTGCAGATTATGCGGCAACCGGAGGCCCACATGATGGCAGGTGGTCATCATCCATCATCTCTCTCCTGCTCTTATCCTTACTTAGCAAACCGTACTTAGCAAAAAAAGCAAGTAACATAAACAATGGTGATCACAGTAAGTTCCACACTTTATTAGGAAGAGTGGGTCCTTTACGATAACCTTATCCTGTTTCCAGCGCACATCTGACACTCCTTGCTGTGGGCGGTGCAAGAAAATAGCCTGAGGAAACTCATCCGTAGTATTAACTACGAATATTATATTAAAGTTTACATGTTCCACGAAGAGAATGGAGATGTTTAGTACTAGTAGGTAATAGTAGGTTGATACTAGACAGGAAAATGTATCTTGAGATAAGTTCTCATGTAGGATACTAATTAATGGCTTAAGGTTAATCACGTAGTTGCTTACCTATGCGGTGAAACTATTGTTATGCTTATGCTGTTACCAACTGGGCTTGTTTTAGGTACATATTACTAACATAAGTAAAATAAACAACGTTTTAACAACGTCCATGAAGTATAAAATCTATGAGTACAGCAAACATTCAATACAAATTACTTGCAGATAAAAACAAATAGAATCTAAAATAACGTTTTTTCTTGTGTACCAATCAGAAAATATGCATAGCAGATAAACGTGTTTATGCTGCAGGGATCAAGTGATATTTGTTTTGAATAGTTCCCTAGGTGTGTGTTCACAGTCCTGATTCCAGTGAAACAAAGCCCAAAGATACAAGTATGCCTAGACCATAAGCTTTCATTGTTATTGTGATATAACAAAAGGTCGTGTTATCTTTCTGATTTTGGGATCATATTTTAATCCAGGTTCAATTTTACAATGAAAATGAGCTACAAAAAGTTTCTACGCACCTAATGAGAGACCTTATTTATATTACCTATACCAGCATAATTAGATTGTTTGACAAAGTTCCAAGACTTCAAGTTGAGTAGCAAATGGTAGCAAATGGCAGTTTGTTTACATAAAAAAATGGTAATAAAAAATCGAAATAATTAACTTATAATAAACCTGACCACACCAATTATACAAAAAAAGAAACTTGCGTGATGAAAACAGTAAAACAATAAGCAACTCGTCGTTCGAAGTGGCGAAGTTTACCTATTAGCTGATAAAATCAGAGCAAGCGAGAAGAATAAAACCATACACACTTCGTATACACTTTCTGATTATTAATTTGTAAAAAACAAGTATAAAATGCGTGTTATGTGAACGAATTGCTCATAAAACAAAAAAAAACTTGATGTCTAACTACCAGTTGAATCTCGTATATACAAATATTAATAGCTCAGCAACTAAAGCAAAACCTTGATGAATGATCGAATTTTAATGATAAAAATGACGTAAAGCGGTCAGTGGCCTTCTG
This sequence comes from Xestia xanthographa, assembly GCA_905147715.2. NCBI lineage: Eukaryota > Metazoa > Arthropoda > Insecta > Lepidoptera > Noctuidae > Xestia > Xestia xanthographa. The sequence continues at coordinate 13,991,427 of LR990659.1, read as the reverse complement.
ACAGTGAGTGCAGCGCGCGTAATTCGCACCAGATAACCCCCACCAAAGCAATCGCCCCTTGGAGGTAGCTTGCGCGAAACAGACCTTTCTCTGTTTGCGGACAGTGACATAGTGACCGTGTTAGCGCGGAGGGCTCATGCCATGCACCACTATAGCGTCGGAGTGCCGCTGGTGGTCGCCGTATACCTCGTGGCCGCCGCCCTGCCGGGCACCGCCGCCGCGGCCGGCATGCGTCGCCCCGAACCGGACCTCAGCTTCGCCGAGTCCGTATACGCCAAAATGTCCGGTGCATGTAAGTTATTGTCCTTGACCTCAATAGTTCAGGCGCGCTGATCAGATAAACATTTGAGCTACACGTATCTGCACCTAGGTACTGTTTTATTTGATGTACATGTTATTAATAGTTATTTGTGTTTCACAGGTAGGGCGATAATGGATTTACGCTACAACACCATGACTGACAAAAATGACCGAATAAAAACCATGAAGATCATACAGTTGGACGGGAATATGATTCGAACTTATCCAATAACTGAAGCATTCGTCAACCTTACAAAACCTGGGATTTTCGATATAACGAAACAGACAAAAATTATTATCCACGGGTACAAAGACAGTTCGCAATCCGCAGTGCCGTTGGATTTGGCTAATGCTTACAATGATAAGAAAATGTTCAATGTGTTTCTGGTGGACGCGGAAGAAATGAACAAAGATGGATACATTTTATCGGCCCATAACTCTCGTCTAATAGGCAAAAGACTTGCAAACCTTTTGGCGAATCTGGAACACTTTGGAGCGAACGCAGAAGATTTTCATCTGTTGGGGATCAGTCTTGGTGCGCATGTCGCAGGCTGGGCCGGGAAATACTTCCAACAATACAAAGCGCATAGTTTAGGGCGCATCACCGGATTGGATCCTGCGGGCCCGTGCTTTTCATATACCTATAGTGGACAGAGATTAGATAAAACAGATGCTGCATACGTGGACGTGTTGCACTCAAACAGATTAGTACAAGGAATTATCGAACCTCTAGGTCATGTAGATTTCTATGTCAATGGTGGAGGACCGAACCAACCGGGATGTTTCATGCCCTCCTGCAGTCATCTTCGAGCGGCACAAGTTTACACGGAAAGCATAAAAATGCCAATGTCTTTCGTTGGAGTTCGGTGTAAAAGTTGGAAGCATTTCGAATCAAATGCTTGCGAGAAGGAAGAGTACGCAGTTCTCGGCTATGGTTCGTCAACAGCGACTCGCGGACTTTATTATTTACGTACTTCATCAAAGTCTCCTTTCGGACTCGGAATGGATGGAGTAAGGAATAAGCAAGCAGCAGTTACCGATAGCTGGCTTAAAAGTTTAAATTTAGATGAATTCAATCTGTGATTATCAGTGATAGCTCAATTTCGTTGTGTGTAATAAATTGTTGCCATACTCTTTAGTATATTTGGACTTTCTTCTTTGTGTGTTGCATATGGTTAAACGGACTGATTGAAAATACGCAATATTGGTTACTGTGGGTGTTTCAAAAATATTGAGCAAACATTTTATAAGTGGAGTTTGATTATTGGATCACGCGGTGTGTCTGTAAATTCACTGAAACAAGAGAGGCTTACTTAACAGTTTCGCAAGCCTGTTTCTTAACCATTCCAAATAAAAAATTAACTTGGTGCTGATCAATAATATTTAGTACCGACTGTAACTAATTTATTCGTCACTTCATTAGCAAACAATACGCACTGCGATCCACTTCCCAACTATTACGTTATATAATTTAGGCTCGACATTTTATTGTACTTGGTGGTTTCTAGTTGTGTGGAGCAGGTTTCTCTTTATGTTGTAAAACGCATGTAGGCAAAGTATTCACATTGTTTTTAAATATTATTACATTCATTATTTCATTAAAGTAAGCCTAAATGTTTGAACCAATTTGGCAACTAGGTATAAATATTTATAAAATTACTAATTGTTTCAGAATAATTATGAAGCATTGTCACTTCATATCATTATAATTCTCTCAGCAAAATTTCAAGTTTCCTACTAGTAATCACTGAGAAATCTGTTGCTATTAAATCTTGCAGGTGCCTTAACGCAAGGCACGCGTATCAAGAAGTCTATAGTCATGTTTATAGCCCAAATAAAACTGGCCAAGTACGTGTTGGAACTCGCGGTTTCGTAGTTAATGCGGATATTTACCTAACTATGAGTAGTGGTATATTTTAAGTAAGAGATAGACTGGTGACAAGTATTTCGGAAGGAAGCATTTGTTAAAAAAATGCTGTAGGTAATGATTTAATCGGCGAGAATAAAATGTGCGGTCATGCTTTAAGTACGGAACCCAGAAAGAGAAACAACTAAGAAGCAAGGAAATAATCATTTATACTGTCATCACCATTAAAACCGTTACATAGTAAACGAGACTGTTATCTGTTGTCTCTAATTCATCAAACGTGACGAGTTACGTGAATAAAAGTGTAGCAATCGTTTCAAGTTCGAGCCGCGCGCTCGTCGGGTATAGGTGTGGAAACGGAAACTACTAGTTACCGGCGATGACCGTCGGCTACCATTGCACGACACACACGGCTCACTTAACACGATTGTTGTCTAAGCCCGATACTCTGTTCATTAATCAAGTAACTTGACAGCAAATTAAAAAAAAAACAAGTGGGAGCATTTTTACGAATTTTCCGTTGAGAATGACTTTTTATTTTATATTTAAAAAAAAATGCAGTTTATTTGAAACAATTGACAGGCAGTCATCATAATTATTATTTCAAAAGTTATAATTCATTTGTTTAAAATAATTGAATTATTATTTCTAATTAAAAATCTTTTCTTATTATTATTAATCATTCTGTCGATACTACTGTAATGTTTACGCCACACTTATTAAAAGTAGCGCAAAACAGTTTCGATCTTGAATATTGCTAAATGAATCATAACCCGTCTCATTGACCCAGTGCATACAAGTAAATCCTCTGAGGCCTTGGTTTTACGTTCGATTCGTTGGTTCGACAACATTTACATACGTACGTGCAACAGGATTCTGTTGTAAGGATTACGCAGGTAAAGTCCCTTGTTAAAATGGAATGGAAGCGGATATTACGACAGGTTCGCTCCACGGCATATGGGACCAAATGTTCCCATCGGAAGGCTGTAGGTTTATGTATTGCTATTGTATTGCACAGCTTAGCTCTTCTGATGATATTTTTGAGGTGAAACAGTTATTATTTTTGTTACCTAGAGTAGCTAGGATGTAATATCGTTATGCTTTTATGGGATAAACCACCCTGAAAGTCTCAATTTCAACATCTGATAGGTTTTGAGTTTAGTCGAGCTCATAATTATTGTTTGTCATTTTTGACATTAATTTCCAGTGACCCGACTGTTATCTTGTAGGTATACTTGTTTACGTATACCGGTATACTGCGCTCACTTCTGGGTAAGTAGCAAACGAAGCAGTACAAACCCACCAAGTTTTGAAATTTAATCTTGTGCCATGTACTATCGGGGTCTTTCCGTCTGACCATTTTAATTTTTTTTCGCTTAAATCATGCGGAGGCGCCGAGCCACGCCCCCTTAAAGTTTGGGCCTATTAGGAAAGCGTCAACTTTGGCGGGCAAAATAACAATAACTCTCGTTTGGCGTGCGTCGTCAATGCGCTCGGCCGATTCGGTATCTTTTCATTCATTTTTTCTACACAAAGTCAACGGGGCGGGGCTAGAGAGCGTTTTTATGTTGCGAGTGCAAGCAAAAATGAGCTTAGTGATGGTCAGGCGGGAGTGTCCTCGATAGTACATCAGCCACGTTAGAGTTGAATAGCAACCACTTCAAAATGAAAATTGAAATCGCGATCGTTATAGAGCGTATTGTTGACTCGAAACTCCATGTTTTCTTGTAATTGTGACCATTGTACCATGTGACCATTTATAAATTATGCTGACGCCTTTATCTAGACACTAGCTGACGTCCCGCGGTTTCACCCGCGTAGTTCCCGTTCCCGTGGGAGTACGGGAATAAAATTTAGCCTATAGCACTCACGAATAATGTAGCTTTCTACCAGTGAAACAATTTTTAAAATTGGTTAATTACTTCAGGAGATTACCCCCTAGATACAAACTTACAAACAAACGTTACCTCTTTATAATATTAGTATAGATTTCTTTGATTTCTTCTGGTGCCAATCACCTTTATTTCCGGTTGTCATAAAAAACCGGCCAAGTGCGAGTCGGACTCGCGCACGAAGGGTTCCGTACCATTATTTAAAAACATTAGACAAAACTGCAAAAAAATCACGTTTGTTGTATGCTCCCATACAACAAACGTGATTTTTTTGCAGTTTTGTCTCCCCCTTAAATATTGATTTAATTCTGTTTTTAGTATTTGTTGCTATAGCGGCAACAGAAATACATCATCTGTGAAAATTTCAACTGTCTAGCTGTCACGGTTCATGAGATACAGCCTGGTGACAGACAGACGGACAGACGGACAGACAGCGAAGTCTTAGTAATAGGGTTCCGTTTTTACCCTTTGGGTACGGAACCCTAAAAACGACTTAATTTGCTTGCTCCATTTGTTTTTGTTGTTTTCGACTCGACTTTGAGGGTCAAGTTTACATTTATTATCTACCTACTGTACCTAATCGTATTAATCTATGTTGTCTCCATCAGGTTACAACGCCTCGTTCGAAATACAATAGTGCCAGATAAATTATCGTTGAGATTAATCTAGAACAGATTTCAATAGATTATAGTTGCCTAGCTCGAGTGATCACGTTGCTTCGAAAACTAAATTATCTCTAATTGCGTGAAATTAATCTAATTTAAGATTTAGACATTTTACGAAAAAATCGCTGATTATGGTTCACAATGGAGAGAAAATATTTTTTAAAGTCAAAAACAAAATATAATTTTCACAATTATCAAAACTTCTAACTCGATACCTCGTACAATGCTGTACAAATGAACACAGAAGTTTACAATCGCTAAAAACTCGACAGGTAGCAATGATATTTAATTAAACAGATATGTTATGAGCGCGCAATCGTGAAGACTCGAAAACGTGTCAATTGGCCTGTTTTTCCTTTATTCTGCGTCACTGCGTGTATGTGAGCTGGCTCTTAATAAAACAAAGATGTTTTTTCAGTATAATTTTGTAATGGACTAATTTTATTTTTATAGCGACATAACACAAGACAGTTTTACCAAAGACACTACCATATAGGTCTGATTATATTTTGATATCACAACACTCCCACTCAAAATATAGTTTACCCAAAAAAAAAAAACACAATCCAGAAACACACACACTACACAGCAACTATTCCTAAAACATTCAAATGCTTATAATGTTTTATAGTACCCAAACTTTTTGTGAGCAAGTCTGCTGGCATATCTGATGTACATAAATAATTAACATTTACAATATCATTATTTATCATTTCCCTACAGAAATGGTATCTGACATCGATGTGTTTTGTTCTATTATGGAACACTGGATTCACTAATAGTTTCTGGGCACTCTGACTGTCATTGTACAAAGTTATTTTATAAAATGTTTTAGTAACTTCATACTGCAAGTTTCTTAAATATACTGCCTCTTTGCAAGCTTCTGAAATTGATACATACTCGGCTTCTGTACTTGAAAGTGCTATGCATTTCTGCTTACTACAGCTCCAAGATATAACTGATCCTGACAAAGTATAACAAAAGCCTGAGTACGATCTCCTATCATTAACATCATTGCCCCAGTCAGCATCAACATATCCTTCAATATTTACATTGTTACATTTACTGTATTTCAAACCTAAATTTCTTGTCTTCTTTAAATATCGTAACACACGTTTAGCATAGAGCCACTGCTCTTCAGTATTACAGTTATTAAACTGACTAAGGTACGAAACTGAATAAGCTATATCCGGTCGTGTAAGAACAGCTAAGTACATTAAACTCCCAATAAGCTGCTGATATGGGTTTTGAGTTTTACAATTATCTGCTTTCTTACTTTTCAAGTTTGCCTCCAATGGAGTATCAGCTGTTTTACAACTTGTCATATTGAACCTACATAATAACTTATCAATATATTTCTCCTGACTTAATGTAACAGTACAACTTTGTTTGTCAAAATTGACTGACATACCAAGACAATCTTTTACACATCCTAAATCCTTTAACTCAAAATTGTTACTTAACATGTTTTTAAGATGATTAGTTTCAGTCTTGTCATTCGAAAAAACAAAAAAATCATCAACATATAATGCCACAATGGTTTTGCTACCATCAACAATTTTAGTGTATAAACATGGCTCTAATTTAGATTTAGTGTAACCATCAGCTAACATACAATCATCCACCTTTTTATACCAAGCCCGGGATGCCTGCTTCAGACCATATATTGCCTTGTTTAATTTAAGAACCTTGTTTCCATCCATAGAAACTAAACCCATAGGTTTCTGCATATATATTGTCTCATGCAAGTCCCCATTTAAAAAAGCTGTTTTCACATCAAGATGGTTCACATCTAGATTTAGCTGCACTGATAGAGCAAATAATAGCCTGAGTGTTGTGTGCCGCACTACTGGAGAAAATGTCTCATCATAGTCAACACCATATCTTTGAGAACACCCTTTGGCCACAAGCCTGGCCCGATACCGCACATTATTTTCGCTATCATACTTCTTTTTTAGTACCCATTTGCACTTCACAATATTTCCACTAACAGGAGTATCAACAATATCCCATGCATTGTTATCATTGAAGCTTTTCAATTCTTCTTTTACTGCTTTTTCCCAATGCTCCTTTTCTGGCCCTTGAAGTGCTTCTTCTAGTGTCAGATCATCACTGAATGACTGATACTGTTCTGTGCATAAAAATCCAAATCTATCAGGCTTTCTTCTCTCCCTCAGGGGTTGAGTTCTTTTATTAATTTCTTCCTGACAATCTTCATCAGGCACATAAGTCTTATCCTTGTCATTAGTGCTATCCATGGAAGTAAATGAATCCTCACTAATGTTATCTGGAATCTCTCCCACTGAAACCTGATTGTCTGCACTCTCCTGTACCACCACCTGTGTTGTTGTCATTCTGTCACTTTGTTGTTCCATGACCACAACATCTCGTGCAACTATTACATTCTGTGAGACTGGGTCATACAGCCTGTATCCTTTAGTATGGTCTGCATACCCCACTAGAATCAATTTCTTGGCCTTCTTGTCCCACTTTAGGCGTTTTTCCTTAGGTACATGTGTCATGACTGCACTACCAAAAATACGCAAATTACTTACGTTTGGCTTCGACCCTGTCCAGACTTCATATGGAGTCTTGCCATTCAGCCCTGTAACAACAGATCTATTTCTTAAGTAAACTGAAGTATGAACCGCCTCAGCCCAAAATTTCTTTTCTAAGCCAGCGTCAAAGATCAAACATCTGGCCTTTTCAACTAGTGACCTGTTCATGCGTTCACACAAACCATTCTGCTGTGGCGTGTAAGCATTAGTTCTTTGATGAACTATCCCTTGCTCTTTCAGATACTTATCAAATTCTTGACTACAGAACTCACCTCCGTTATCTGTCCTAAGAATTTTTATCTTTCTGTCTTTCTGTTTTTCAACCATGGACTTAAAATCTTTGAAATTGGTAAATACCTCATTCTTTACCTTCATAAAATAAACGAACGCCATCTTGCTGTAATCATCCACGAACAAAACATAGTATCTCGATCTTCCAATTGATAAAGTTTCCATGGGACCACATACATCTGCGTGAATCAACTCTAGAACGCTCTCCGTTTTAGACGAACTCTGCTGAAACGGGAGTCTAGCTTGCTTGCCTTCACAGCAAATAGTACATGATGCCTTATCTATGTTTGCCACTTCTGGGTATGAAATTCCTTCTACAGCACCGTTTTTCATTTTATTTAAACTAGTACTGTTGATGTGCCCCAAGCGTCGGTGCCAAATCTCACTCGATGCTATTGCAGTTGCTGCTAATATCTGTTCTGTTTTCGTGTATAATCTGTACACACCTTCAACTAATTCTGCTTCACCAACTAGGTCTTTCTGTTGATTATAGATGTAACAACTATTTTTCTTGAAAATAACGCTGTTGCCATTCTCGATCAACTGACTCACCGAAAGCAAGTTTGTTGTTAAGCTCGGTATGCACAATACATCCGAAACTGTGACATCATACTCTATACCATTCACAACTGTGATGATGTTGACATCACCAGAACATACAACTGGAACACTTGTCTGGTTTGCAATAATAATCTCCTTCATATCGTGTTGATGAGACGGATTGACGATATTGTCTTGTCTCGCCGTCATGTGTTTACTAGCCCCACTATCAATATACCAGTTATTCTGACTGAACTTACCACTCAGAAAAATAGCACTGAATGCATTGGTCTGTTTTCTTTTGCTTGATTCTGAGTTGGGACACTGATTTAAATAATGTCCGGTCTGTTTACATTTGTAACACTTGACAACCTTGACAGATTTTGACGTTGCTTTCAAATCTTTATGACCGCTCTTAGAGTTTTCATTTTTCAAGTGCTGCGACCTTTTTGCTACAAACGCACTTTGGGAACCGGGAGCTGAACTAGCTTCAACACACATATCCATCAACTTGGTTTTTATGACGTCGGCACTTATCTCGATTCCCGAGTGTTCAATGGCCATGATCATAGGCGCATACTTTTCGGGTAATCCTGCTAACATTAATGCACCAATCCATTCGTCTGTCAACTTAAAACCTGTTCCTTGAAGTCGCTGCCCTGTTTCAATGATCTGGGTCACATACTGCGTCATGGAATCACAGTTTTCGAGACGAATATTGATGAGATTTCTGAGTAAACTTATCTTTCTTGTAAAGCCAGAATCATCAAACATGGTTTTCAATTTGCTCCATAAATCATAAGTTGTCGCTGCTTGCTTTATGTGAACATATAGCGAGGGTTCGATGGTCAATACGAGTTTCGCCTTTGCTTTGGCGTCTTCTGACTTTTCCTTCGCACTAGCCGTCACTGGTAGCGGTTCTTCAATGGCGGACGCCATACCTTCCAATACCAACACATTTTGGGCTGCGAAACACCAATCCTCGTAATTTTCACGGCCGCGTAACTTTGGAACGTTAGCTACATAGTTCGCCGTCATTATTATTGCAAAACCACAGTACTTAATGCTGAGTCTATTAAAAATTGGTTTTTACAACGCCTGGGCGTTCTGGGCCCATAACCTAATAAAACAAAGATGTTTTTTCAGTATAATTTTGTAATGGACTAATTTTATTTTTATAGCGACATAACACAAGACAGTTTTACCAAAGACACTACCATATAGGTCTGATTATATTTTGATATCACAACAGCTCTCCCCCGCGGCACACTTTTTTCGGTGGTTTTGTAGGTGTATAACATATCTGTTTGTTAGAATATCATTGACAGGTAGCAATACACAATACATTCATTAAAGTTAGCATCTACTTTTTTCAGTCGTAATCACTCTCGAAACATTTTGTTTCGTATTGTTCAAACAATTCAAAGATTTTTTGGAAAAGTAATCTTAGTTTGACAAATAGGCATTAAGTTTTGTTTAAGCAAAGTAAATTGTATAATAAATTATTTTGTGCACACATTTCTGTAGTGGGCAAATTGTTTTATTTGTGTAGACTTTATCCATTAATTGCTTTCCTTTTTTCTAAACAATACTCAGTGTTTCTAGAGCTGTGCTAATACCGTTTTAAACTTATTAAAGAACCTAATCTTCGGAGTTATGGGACTTATACGGAAGCTCGTCTGAAAATAAACGCTATCAAGTCTGATTCCCTGCAATGAAATTATCTTAATCAATTTGTAATGGCATTTAGTTAATTTAGGTCACTGAACGAAAAACAGAAAACTATTAACAATATAGAGTTATTGTTTCTTTAGATATTTAACAATGATACATAATAAGTAAGGTAAGGTCCTGTAAGTACCTATTAGGTACATGTAAAATTAGGTAAAATACCTATAACAATTCACAGAAATAAATGATATAAATTACAATGTTTATTACTTTTCTAAGCTTTACTTGAGTTATACGAACCTTTATTTGGAACAGCCTAATATAACTTTCATTGCCTTTCCAAATATAGCTGGAGATAAAAAAAGAAACACAGTATTAACGTTCCGTTTGAGTAGATACCCTAAAAAGCGTCGCTCTTACCTTGACAAAGAGCTGTTCAATGATACATTTATGTAACGTTATTTAGGTAACTATTTCTTAACTGTGATGTAACCGTAAACAAAACACACATAACCTTCCTAAACCACAAAATATATGAAGCAATGTGTGATGGTACCTTTTTGATGTTTGGGCCAGGAATCGAACCTGTTTTTTTTACAAAAACACTATCCTGTATAACTACTGCACTAAACACCGATTGTTAAGGTATTGTCTCCTGTTATGGCTTTTTGCTAAATAGATGTTCTGCTATACAGACCACCTGATAGTTGGACGTTTTACTACATGGACATTTTGCTAATTAGGCTCAGCAGACATTTCGCGCTGTTGGACATTAAGCTACTTAGACCTTCTGATCAGGAGGGGTAGTTTCGTTAGTGGCCGCGAAAAATAAGTCACCAAATTTGGTCATTGGCTTTTGTATCAATTGTGTCTAAGAACAAAGACAGTATACAACTAGACAGGCGTCGCAGAAAGTCAGGAGCCTAGAGATCTGACTAACTAATCGTCGTAAGTAATAAGTCTTATTCGTCATTTTTATTCGATATTAATTGAGAGGCGCAACACCAAGAAAAGTGGAAGGAATGGGGGGAGGCCTTTGCCCAGGAGTGGGACATCTCAGACTAACAAAAAAAAAATTGTTTTCCCGATGCCTGACCCTTGCGAAATACTAATTGATATTTCGCAAGAGTCAGGCAAGCAGGAACCAAAAGAGAACAAAGAGAGTAGATCGCAGATGGTGATTGGTCCTTTTCGATTGCCCTTATACTTTAAATTCATGTTATGTAAGTAGGTCCTTAGAAATACTTCATCTCGATGGGACCAAACTCGGGTTTATGGACTTGAGCGTCTCTAAAGCAATTATCCCTCGTTTGTGGTATATGTAAGTAGGTGCATATACGCGTGCGGTGTGGCACCGTTTTAATAGAACGTTTAAAAAAAAGTCATTCCCAGTAATATTTTTTGCACTGGTTACTTAATACTTTTTCAGTATAACATAGCCTCGTTTTCTATTGATTTCCAATACAATGACAGATCCGCATAAACTGGTTTTGTATAGCTTAATTGGCCGCCAGTGTACTCAAATTAGTACTTAAAGTTTAGTTTTTGTACGTAAAGTTTTGTCAATTGATCTCCACGATTGAAACTAATTCTAACTTAGAATAGAAACCAATTGTGAAAAAAAAAAAAAATTTTTGGTTCTTTCAGTTTTCGTTGCTTCAAGGACCAATAAACTCTTCAAACATAACTCACAGAACATTTCTTGATATGCACTGGGGTCATAGTGGTTACTATGACCCCAGTGCATATCAAGAAATGTTCTGTTAACGTTATAAGTCCACTGATTTTGATGAAACTTGCACTCTTTCCTAAGTTAAAATATATTTCATATAAAAAGAATGACTGCAATCAGATTTAAAGTTTCTGAAAAATACGCGAACAAACATGCATACAAACAAACATACGGATTACCGAAATAAATATCTACAGACATACGAAATTACGAAACATACGAAATTTGATACACGTGTTTGGAAGCCCACATAGAGTTAACATGTATGAATATTGTGCAATTTTAACAATATTACATTACAACGCGCATGTTTGTGACTCTATCGCTCACCTTTAAACAATGGCAATACGGTGCCATTTTCAGTGCAGCCGGTAATTTATTAAACTAAACGCATTTAAATTATTAGTACATTACTGCAGAATCCTGTAAGTAAGCCTTCCTGGCCAAGTATGAGTTAACCGGACCGAACCGCAGGTGAGGTCCGGTTATATACGAGGCCAGGATGGCTTTCTTACTGGTTGAGGTTTGAATAATGCTTTTCTCAAAAATGAAAGAAAGTTTAACAACAAATTCGTTTAAACACAATTATCGCAATTGAATGTGAAATCCCGCCAGTCGTTGTTTTTTTTTAATACAAAGTTTTCGTTTAGTTTTGAAAATTTTTCTATTTTTACATTATATGAATGTTTTAGTAAAAAAATATAATTTATTGTTTATGAAACTCCATGTTAATTTTAGAATGGAAAGTTTTAATCCAACATGATTTATAAACTGAAATTACTAAATCATCATCATTTCAGCCGAAAGACGTCCACTGCTGGACATAGGCCTCCCCCAAGGGTCGCCACATTGACCGGTCCCGTGCGACTCGCATCCAGCAGATTCCCGGATTACTAAATAAAAACATAAAATCCCACACTATACTTCTAACACATTACTAAATACAAAACGCAACGCATATTTTTTCTGCGTCGCGTTAAGTGTCACAGAATATAAAATGGCACTTTTGGCTCCAAAAATATATGTATCTCATAAAATGTCATACCAAAAAGAGAGATAGATATATATTTGGAGCATTTTCTAAGCCGATCCAAAGAGGATGACCTACTGTCCAGTAAGTAAATTACATACTTACTTACTGGACAGTTGGAGATTCCAAATTTAAAATCTCGCTTCTTACTGGACAGTTGTGAATAAGTCTCCGGTAGAGTTCACTTTCTGGATACTTTTTAGAGATGTTATGGCAACATTACATACCATTTTTGAGAAAATACTTTTTACTGTACTCTCATTGAAATATCTTAAATACACAACCCTGGATTTGAAAAAAAGCGCGGGAATCATCGAATTTGGCGGGCGTGATTTTTCTTTCTTTTTCTTTAAATATTAAAAAACGTTTGAAATTGGAGATAAGTTGTGTAGATTTATGTAAATATTCATTAGATTAGTTAATTTAATTGTTTGTAGATAGAATTCTTCGTATAATAGGGTAAGTTTCTTTTATATTTTATTTTTTCTGGCCAGTGGCCACAATGGACAACGAACCGCCTGATCCGGGGGGCACAGTCCCCTCGGTCGGGCATAATATTACAATTTACGAATCCAGTATGGATACAGACTCATCCATAACCAGATCGGAGCGGAAAAGGGCTAGAGCTCCACGCAAAATATGTAAAAATTGCAATAAAAGAAGGCGAAGTGGTCATCACTCAACAGGAAATAATGAAACAAATTGTCATTGTGATAATGAACCAGTAGTCAGTCCAAAAATAACATCAGACATTCCGGTACATTCAGTTTTAGTTCACAAAGAAGCCACTCCACGTTCTGTGGATGGTCCCCAGACTGAAAACCTCTTAAAGTCAGATCTTCCCCAGAAGGCGCCACAGGTTGCTAGGGCTTTGTACGAAGCCACAGACCTGTCGCCATACGTTGTACACATCCAAAAAAATGTTGATACACAAAACTCGGCTCAGACATTACACCCAGTAACTTTAGGGCATTTCCTGAAAAATCGCAGATACAACAATATTATTAACGGTTCTCTAAAACGCATTGGTCGAAATAGAATATCTCTAAGCTTCTCCCGTTACGTAGATGCTAACTCTTTTATAAATGACCCAAGTTTGGCCAAAGAGAAATTGAAGGCATTTGTTCCATCAATAAATGTGTGTCGCATTGGCATTATTAAAGGCGTTCCTACCGAATGGTCTCCGGAGGAAATATTGGAAAATATATCTGTCCCAGCTGGATGCGGGAAAGTCATCAAAGCAAGGCGTCTCAATTATAAAATACACGAACCGACCCCTGTGTGGAAACCATCCCAAACAGTCGTGCTCACCTTCGACGGACAAATTCTACCAAAACGTGTGTTTTGTTGTTACAATTCCATGCCAGTGGAATTGTATACATTCCCTACAATTCAATGTTTTAATTGTTGTCGTTTTGGCCATACAAAGGTACAATGCAGGTCGAACCCTCAATGCTTCAAGTGTGGGGAGAAGCATTCTGCTGACACTTGCAGTATTGAAGACGAGAGTAATAGTAAATGCTGCCATTGCGGTGGCATTCATTACGCCATCAATAAAAAATGCCCAGAATTTGAAAGACAAAAATCAATTAAGCATTATATGGCCCATAGCTGCGTGTCATATGCTGAAGCGTCGCAGCTTCATCCACCAATCTCAAAATTGTATGCAGATGTGGTAACATCTGCCCCATCACATACCAATAAAAATTCTTTTTATTCACAACCTTTGCCCCAATCACGTAACACACCAATTGTCTCCTCACAAAGAAAAACGGTATTCCTTAAACCTCGAGATCCCCCAAAAACTGCCAAGGGATATGACCGGGCAGCTCATCAGGCAATAATCAGTAATGACGTTTCTATGTCAGGGAATGGTGTTGCATTCCAAAATAAAACAACAAATAATAATGAGAGTCAAATTTTAAATTTAATAATCATGTTAATTAATACCTTATCTCAAAATAATAATATTGAACCGTCCAACGTTGCTACTTTAATTGATACGCTGTCTAACTTATTTAACTTTAATCTTAATGGATCCAAGTCTACTCAAGATTGTTCAGTGGAACAGTCGCAGCATTGTGAATAAAAAATCTGATCTGTCCTACATATTGAACAAATACGATCCCTTTGCAGTCGCTCTCTGTGAGACATGGCTTAAACCAGGGTTCTCTTTTAGAATTCCTGGCTATGCGTGTCTAAGAACAGACAGAAGCGATGGGTATGGCGGTGTCGCCATACTTATTAAAAATAACTTGTCTTTTCAATCTTTTCCTCTTCCAAGTCTCAGTGACGATATATCTGCTGTCGCTGCTATTGTAAATAAAATCTGTTTAGTATGTATATATTATTCGCGTCCCACTGTAAATATTCTTTCTGAAATAAGTAATCTTCTTTCAGTTTTACCTAAACCATTTTTGGTAATGGGCGACTTTAATACACAACATCAGTCCTGGGGTAGTTCTAGTTCCAATCACTATGGGGAAAAGTTACTAGAAATTCTAGACTCTAATAATTTGTGTATTTTAAATACATGTCTCCCAACACGCCAAACGAATCCAGATGAGGGAGTAAGTGCCCCTGACCTTTCAATCTGCACACCTGATTTAGCATCGACATTATCCTGGTCCCCTTTACCGTCTTCTTATGGTAGTGATCATTACCCTTTAATAATTTCTTTTCTGCATAAAAAACCAGCTGCTTGTAATCCAACACCACGATTAAAGTATAGACTTCAAAATGCAGATTGGGATACATACAAAAACTGTGTAGAAGAAAGAATTCTTGCTATAACTAATTCCTTACAACTACATGATCCTCAGCTATTATCTAATCAAATAACAAGAATTTTAATAGAGGTGGCAGATAATACTTTCCCTATTAAGAATGGTGCTACAGCTAAAATTCCTTCACCACCTTGGTGGGATGCTGAGTGCACTCAGGCCATAAAAAAAAGAAAAGAAGCAGAAAAAAATTATAGTCATACTATGACTCGTCATAATTTTGAGATATACCTAGAAGCTGCTCATACAACTCGTAAGCTCCTTAAGAAAAAGAAATTTGAAGGTTGGCAAAGATTCTGTGCATCTATCTCCCCAGAAGTTAATGCATCTCTAGTATGGCAAAATATTAGGCGATTCAGGTCAGCATTCAGTGACACAACAGCCTCAAAACTACCATTAGAATTAGCCAATGAGTTTATGGATCATTTAGCTCCTCCTTCAGTCCCAGAACAGAGATCTTTAATGCATTTTCCCTATGTTCCTATTCCTAATTCTGAGTTGAATTCTCTCTTCACACTAAGTGAATTGAAAGGAGTCCTTTCACATGTTAAGGATTCAGCTCCTGGTGAAGATGGTATACCATATTCATTTATAGCTAATCTGTCTGACTCTGTTCTTTTAATATATTTAAATCTCATCAATACAGCTTTGATATCTGGCAACATTCCATCAAGTTGGAAGTCTCAAACAATTATTCCTATTCTGAAACCAAACAAAACTTCTTCTAATGTTTCTTCTTATCGACCAATTGCACTTTCTACAGTTCTTGCTAAAATTGCTGAACATCTCGTTAAGAATCGTTTGGAGTGGTTTTTGGAAAGCAAAAACTTGCTAGCTACATCACAGTTTGGTTTTAGGAAGGGTAAAAGTACGATGGATAGCCTTAGTGTGTTCACAACAGATATTCGCTTAGCCTTCACTTCTAATAACTCTGTAATTGCTGCTTTCCTGGATATTAGCTCAGCTTACGATAATGTCCTGGTATCAATCCTAGAACAAAAGTTGAATTCATTACAAGTTCCAACAATGCTGTCTAAGTTCATTATTAACATGCTTTCAGAAAGATCTTTACATCTTCATATTGAAGGGTATACATTTACCCGTTTAGTATGGAAAGGTCTCCCTCAAGGTTCTGTACTTAGTCCAATTCTCTACAATATTTACACTTATGATTTGGAATCCTCTCTAAATGAGTCAGTAAAAGTCCTTCAATATGCAGATGATTTACTTCTTTATTTATCTGGTCATTCTGTTGAAAATATTTGTACTTCTTTAACCTCTTCTCTAGTCTTACTGAAGACTTGGCTAGAAACTAATGGTCTAGACCTGTCAATTGATAAAAGCAACATTGTCTTGTTTACTAGAATGCGTAAGCCTCCTTTATTTACAGTAAGGTATAATAATATCCCTATGCCCATTAAAAACCAGGTAAAATTTTTAGGTCTTATTTTGGATACACATCTTACTGGTTTACCACACTGTGATTATATAGCTGCTAAATGCGAACGAAATATCAACATACTTAGATGTCTTGCTGGTGTTTGGTGGGGAGCACATCCCTTTTCATTAAAATTACTGTACAACACCTTGATTAGAAGCGTATTGGATTATGGAACTTTTTTGCTGGATCCTGCTAATGTTGCTGGTCTTAAGAAACTGGACAGTGTTCAGTCCAAGGCACTTAGAGTGGTTTCAGGTGCAATGAAAAGCAGTCCTATTAATTGTCTTCAGGTGGAATGTGGAGACCCTCCACTTCATTTACGACGTCAATTTTTAGCTGATAGATTTATGGCTCGGTGTTTGCAATTTACGTATCATCCTTTGCGAAATAAACTTTCCATTCTCTCTGAAGAAGTAATTTCATCCACTTACTGGAGGCACAAAGCTACTCCGTGTTTAGTTAAAAGCTTTAGAAAATACAATTTAATTGAAGCTCCTTGTCACCAATCTGAGTTTCTTCCTTTATTTCACTGTAATTACAGTTCATTATTATTGTCACCGAACATACATTATAACCTTAACATTTTTCGAAATGACGTATGTCATAACCTTAACTTCAACTTCACTATGGATAGAGACTGGAAGGGCTGCCATCTCTTGTTTACAGATGCTTCGAAGCATGGAAGAGACTCATGTGTGGGAGTAGGTGTATGCCACTCCCAATATAATATCGTCCAAAAAATAAAGCTCCCGCCCGAATCATCTGTATTTACGGGAGAATGTTACGGGCTATTCAAAGCTGTCGAATACATACTTATGATGGGCTTACGGAATTCACTCATTTTAACTGATGCAAGGAGTGCCTTACAATCTTTGGCCAGATTCCCTTTCTATTCTCATAATCCTTATATTATATTTGAAACACGTGAACTCCTCTATAGGTGTTTTAATAAGGGGTATTCAGTGCATTTTGCGTGGATACCCTCGCATTGTGGCATTCTAGGTAATGAGAGAGCTGACCAGTTAGCTAATGATGCCGTATTGTGTGGCGACGTTTTTCCGTACAAAAATAACACCCAAGATCTGGCAGCTCTGCCCAGGGTTTGTCTACAGAAATCCTGGGGTCAGCTTTGGTCCGAGCAATCAGCGAAAGGGAAATTCTATCGTAATATTCAGCCATCCATTTTTGTTAAACCTTGGTTTAGTAAGTACAAGCTAAACAAAAAGATTACAACAATATTCATACGTATGCGATTGGGTCACGTATGCACTCCTGCTCATCTTGCCAGGCTTGGCATTGTGCAGAACCCTGCGTGTGAATGTGGCGCTGAAGTGGGAGATCTGAACCACCTTATTTTTTCTTGCCCCCTTTATGACCACTCCTTACTTTTCCAAAGTCTTGTTTCCCTCCGAGTCCCTTTACCCACTTCTATCTCATGTATTTTATTTAATTTTAATGTAGATATATATAAAACCATAGCTCTTTTCTTTGTAAATAATGATATAGCTATTTAAACATTTTCTAGATTTTATGTACATAATATAATGTAGTTCCTAGTTTACGCACCGAGTCGGCCTTTTTGTTGGGCCACCTGGTTGCGTTTTATGGTTAGTTTTCTGTTGTTTATATTTCCCGGACTATTAATTTATTATATTTATTTAACAACTAATCTCCTTTCCATTTCCAAATTTTTCGTTGTAAAATTTTATCATTTCGCGAGTACTTGATTCTTACGTTTTGTTATCAAATATAATATTGTCAGTGGCAATAAGCACGAATAGTGCAATGCCAAAAGGAGAAAAAAAAAAAAAAAAAAAAAAAAAAACCCTGGATTTTTGAGAGATAGAAAGTAATAAATGAAAAGCGCGGGAATCATCGAATTTGGCGGGCGTGATTTTTCTTTCGTTTTTATAAAAATATTAAAAAACGTTTGAGATTGGAGATAAGTTGTGTAGATTTATGTAAATATTCATTAGATTAGTTAGTTTAATTGTTTGTAGCTATAATTCTTCATTTATTAGGGTAAGTTTTTTAAATATTTTATTTTTTCTGGCCAGTGGCCACTATGGACAATGAACCGCCTGATCCGGGGGGCACAGTCCCCTCGGTCGGGCATAATATTACAATTTACGAATCCAGTATGGATACAGACTCGTCTTTAACCAGATCGGAGCGGAAAAGGGCTAGAGCTCCACGCAAAATTTGTAAAAGTTGTAATAAAAGAAGGCGAAGTGGTCATAACTCAACAGGATTAATTAATAACGAAACAAATTGTCATTGTAATAATGAATCAGTAGTCAGTCCAAAAATAACATCAGACGTTCTGGTACATTCCGTTTTAGTTCACGAAGAAGCCACTCCACGTTCTGTGGATGGTCCCCAGACTGAAAACCTCATAAAGTCAGATCTTCCCCAGAAGGCGCCACAGGTTGCAAGGGCTTTGTACGAAGCCACAGACCTGTCGCCATACGTTGTACACATCCAAAAAAATGTTGATACACAAAACTCGGCTCAGACATTACACCCAGTAACTTTAGGGCATTTCCTGAAAAATAGGAGATATAACAACATTATTAACGGTTCTTTAAAACGCATTGGTCGAAACAGAATATCTTTAAGCTTCTCCCGTTACGTAGATGCTAACTCTTTTATAAATGACCCAAGTTTGGCCAAGGAGAAATTGAAGGCATTTGTTCCATCAATTAATGTGTGTCGCATTGGAATTATTAAAGGCGTACCTACCGAATGGTCTCCGGAGGAAATCATGGAAAATATATCTGTCCCCGCTGGATGCGGGAAAGTCATCAAAGCAAGGCGTCTCAACTATAAAATACACGAACCGACCCCTGTGTGGAAACCATCTCAAACAGTCGTGCTCACCTTTGACGGACAAATTCTACCAAAACGTGTGTTTTGTTGTTACAATTCCATGCCAGTGGAATTGTATACATTCCCAACAATTCAATGTTTTAATTGTTGTCGTTTTGGCCATACAAAGGTACAATGCAGGTCGAACCCTCAGTGCTTCAAGTGTGGGGAGAAGCATTCTGCTGACACTTGCAGTATTGAAGACGAGAGTTATAGTAAATGCTGCCATTGCGGTGGCATTCATTACGCCATCAATAAAAAATGCCCAGAATTTGAAAGACAAAAATCAATTAAGCATTATATGGCCCATAGCTGCGTGTCATATGCTGAAGCGTCGCAACTTCATCCACCAATCTCAAAATTGTATGCAGATGTGGTAACATCCGCCCCATCACATACCAATAAAAATTCTTTTTATTCACAACCTTTGCCCCAATCACGTAACACACAAATTGTCTCCTCACAAAGAAAAACGGTATTCCTTAAACCTCGGGATCCTCCAAAAACTGCCAAGGGATATGACCGGGCAGCTCATCAGGCATTAATCAGTAATGAAGTTTCTACGTCAGGGAATGGTGTTGCATTCCAAAATAAAACAACAAATAATAATGAGAGTCAAATTTTAAATTTAATAATCATGTTAATTAATACCTTATCTAAAAATAATAATATTGAACCGTCCAACGTTGCTACTATAATTGATACGCTGTCTAACTTATTTAACTTTAATCTTAATGGATCCAAGTCTACTCAAGATTGTCCAGTGGAACAGTCGCAGCATTGTGAATAAAAAATCTGATTTGTTCTACATATTGAACAAATACGATCCCTTTGCAGTCGCTCTCTGTGAGACATGGCTTAAACCAGGGTTCTCTTTTAGAATTCCTGGCTATGCGTGTCTAAGAACAGACAGAAGCGATGGGTATGGCGGTGTCGCCATACTTATTAAAAATAACTTGTCTTTTCAATCTTTTCCTCTTCCAAGTCTCAGTGACGATATATCTGCCGTCGCTGCTATTGTAAATAAAATCTGTTTAGTATGTATATATTATTCGCGTCCCACTGTAAATATTCTTTCTGAAATAAGTAATCTTCTTTCAGTTTTACCTAAACCATTTTTGGTAATGGGCGACTTTAATACACAACATCAGTCCTGGGGTAGTTCTAGTTCCAATCACTATGGGGAAAAGTTACTAGAAATTCTTGACTCTAATAATTTGTGTATTTTAAATACATGTCTCCCAACACGCCAAACGAATCCAGATGAGGGAGTAAGTGCCCCTGACCTCTCAATCTGCACACCTGATTTAGCATCGACATTATCCTGGTCCCCTTTACAGTCTTCTTATGGTAGTGATCATTACCCTTTAATAATTTCTTTTCTACATAAAAAACCAGCTGCTTGTAATCCAACACCACGATTAAAGTATAGACTTCAAAATGCAGATTGGGATACATACAAAAACTGTGTAGAAGAAAGAATTCTTGCTTTAACTAATTCCTTACAACTACATGATCCTCAGCTATTATCTAATCAAATAACAAGAATTTTAATAGAGGTGGCAGATAATACTTTCCCTATTAAGAATGGTGCTACAGCTAAAATTCCTTCACCACCTTGGTGGGATGCTGAGTGCACTCAGGCCATTAAAAAAAGAAAAGAAGCAGAAAAAAATTATAGTCATACTATGACTCGTCATAATTTTGAGATATACCTAGAAGCTGCTCGTACAACTCGTAAGCTCCTTAAGAAAAAGAAATTTGAAGGTTGGCAAAGATTCTGTGCATCTATCTCGCCAGAAGTTAATGCATCTCTAGTATGGCAAAATATTAGGCGATTCAGGTCAGCATTTAGTGACACAACAGCCTCAAAACTACCATTAGAATTAGCCAATGAGTTTATGGATCATTTAGCTCCTCCTTCAGCCCCAGAACAGAAATCTTTAATGCATTTTCCTTATGTTCCTATTCCTAATTCTGAGTTGAATTCTCTCTTCACACTAAGTGAATTGAAAGGAGTCCTTTCACATGTTAAGGATTCAGCTCCTGGTGAAGATGGTATACCATATTCATTTATAGCTAATCTGTCTGACTCTGTTCTTTTAATATATTTAAATCTCATCAATACAGCTTTGATATCTGGCAACATTCCATCAAGTTGGAAGTCTCAAACAATTATTCCTATTCTGAAACCAAACAAAACTTCTTCTAATGTTGCTTCTTATCGACCAATTGCACTTTCTACAGTTCTTGCTAAAATTGCTGAACATCTCGTTAAGAATCGTTTGGAGTGGTTTTTGGAAAGCAAAAACTTGCTAGCTACATCACAGTTTGGTTTTAGGAAGGGTAAAAGTACGATGGACAGCCTTAGTGTGTTCACAACTGATATTCGCTTAGCCTTCACTTCTAATAACTCTGTAATTGCTGCTTTCCTGGATATTAGCTCAGCTTACGATAATGTCCTGGTATCAATCCTAGAACAAAAGCTCAATTCATTACAAGTTCCAACAATGCTGTCTAAGTTCATTATTAACATGCTTTCAGAAAGATTTTTACATCTTCATATTGAAGGGTATACATTTACCCGTTTAGTATGGAAAGGTCTCCCTCAAGGTTCTGTACTTAGTCCAATTCTCTACAATATTTACACTTATGATTTGGAATCCTCTCTAAATGAGTCAGTAAAAGTCCTTCAATATGCAGATGATTTACTTCTTTATTTATCTGGTCATTCTGTTGAAAATATTTGTACTTCCTTAACCTCTTCTCTAGGCTTACTGAAGACTTGGCTAGAAACAAACGGTCTAGACCTGTCAATTGATAAAAGCAACATTGTCTTGTTTACTAGAATGCGTAAGCCTCCTATATTTACAGTAAGGTACAATAATATCCCTATGCCCATTAAAAACCAGGTAAAATTTTTAGGTCTTATTTTGGATACACATCTTACTGGTTTACCACACTGTGATTATATAGCTGCTAAATGCGAACGAAATATCAACATACTTAGATGTCTTGCTGGTGTTTGGTGGGGAGCACATCCCTTTTCATTAAAATTACTGTACAACACCTTGATTAGAAGCGTATTGGACTATGGTACTTTTTTCTGGATCCTGCTAGTGTTGCTGGTCTTAAGAAACTGGACAGTGTTCAGTCCAAGGCACTTAGAGTGGTTTCAGGTGCAATGAAAAGCAGTCCTATTAATTGTCTTCAGGTGGAATGTGGAGACCCTCCACTTCATTTACGACGTCAATTTTTAGCTGATAGATTTATGGCTCGGTGTTTGCAATTTACGTATCATCCTTTACGAAATAAACTTTCCATTCTCTCTGAAGAAGTAATTTCATCCACTTACTGGAGGCACAAAGCTACTCCGTGTTTAGTTAAAAGCTTTAGAAAATACAATTTAATTGAAGCTCCTTGTCACCAATCCGAGTTTCTTCCTTTATTTCACTGTAATTACAGTTCATTAATAATGTCACCGAACATACATTATAACCTTAACATTTTTCGAAATGACGTATGTCATAACCTTAACTTCAACTTCACTATGGATAGAGACTGGAAGGGCTGCCATCTCTTGTTTACAGATGCTTCGAAGCATGGAAGAGACTCATGTGTGGGAGTAGGTGTATACCACTCCCAATTTAATATTGTCCAAAAAATAAAGCTCCCGCCCGAATCATCTGTATTTACGGGAGAATGTTACGGTCTATTCAAAGCTGTCGAATATATACTTATGATGGGCTTACGGAATTCACTCATTTTAACTGATGCAAGGAGTGCCTTACAATCTTTGGCCAGATTCCCTTTCTATTCTCATAATCCTTATATTATATTTGAAACACGTGAACTCCTTTATAGGTGTTGTATTAAGGGGTATTCAGTGCATTTTGCGTGGATACCCTCGCATTGTGGCATTCTAGGTAATGAGAGAGCTGACCAGTTAGCTAATGATGCCGTTTTGTGTGGCGACGTTTTTCCTTACAAAAATAACACCCAAGATCTGACAGCTCTGCCTAGGGTTTATCTACAGAAATCCTGGGGTCAGCTTTGGTCCGAGCAATCAGCGAAAGGGAAATTTTATCGTAATATTCAGCCATCCATTTTTGTTAAACCTTGGTTTAGCAAGTACAAGCTAAGCAAAAAGATTACAACAATATTCATACGTATGCGATTGGGTCACGTGTGCACTCCTGCTCATCTTGCCAGGCTTGGCATTGTGCAGAACCCTGCGTGTGAATGTGGCGCTGAAGTGGGAGATCTGAACCACCTTATTTTTTCTTGCCCCCTTTATGACCACTCCTCACTTTTCCAAAGTCTTGTTTCCCTCCGAGTCCCTTTACCCACTTCTATCTCATGTATTTTATTTAATTTTAATGTAGATATTTATAAAACCATAGCTCTTTTCCTTGTAAATAATGATATAGCTATTTAAACATTCTAGAGACTGTGTATAGTATTTAATTTACCATGTTTACGCACCGAGTCGACCTTTTTGTTAGGCCACCTGGTTGCGTTAGATGGTTAGT
Source organism: Xestia xanthographa (assembly GCA_905147715.2). Lineage (NCBI taxonomy): Eukaryota > Metazoa > Arthropoda > Insecta > Lepidoptera > Noctuidae > Xestia > Xestia xanthographa. Next base: position 13,967,257 of record LR990659.1, on the reverse strand, counting down.
TTTCTGTTGTATTATATTTCCTCACTGTTAACATGTTTTTATTATATTACATTTATATTTAACAACTAATCTCCTTTCCATTTCCAAATTTTCCGTTGTTAGATTTTATCATTTCGCGAGTACTTGATTCTTACGTTTTGTTATCAAATAAATATTGTCAGTGGCAATAAGCACGAATAGTGCAATGCCAAAACGAGAAAAAAAAAAAAAAAAAAAACCCTGGATTTAAACATTCTTAAACTAATATTACGATTACCAACCTTCTTTGCTCTTTGTTTGTTGTAAAATCACTTCCCGCAGCATGATTGCTTCTCAAACGTAGGTGTGTTTACAAATCTTCAAGGATTTATGACAAACATCCGTAGGCTGTACAAGCACTATGTATGTACCCTACAATCCTACATATTAGCCCTGCCAATGGTTTAACTTGTTTAGAAACTCAAATGTTGCTTCTTGTGACGAAAGCCACCTTTTTTTTTTTTTGGTTGGGAAATTATCAAATGACTCCCTCCTGCTCCGCCCAGAGCAGGATCCGAGTGTCAGACTTTTACTGACTAAAACCCATTCATGTTCTCTCTTCATCGCCCTTTGTGTTCCGGGGCCACGGTATCTCTTTCGAACAGTCCCGCAACCCACCAAGCACACCTTGCCACCTACCAAGCCACCTCGGAAATAGATTTACAAAATATGAAAAGAATTATTCCAGATGAGCAAAAAAAAAAAATACTTACAGGGTGATTTGTAATTGGATGCATTCCTGGAAATGGGTGATACTAGACCTAATTTGCAACAATTTTGACCTCGATAACTTGGGGGGCCCGATAATTTGAAAGACTACTACATTTATTTTGAGAAAACTGCCTCGAAAAACAAGGGTAGTTTCAAGAAAATTTCAGAAGACCTTTACGGCGCTTAATTTCCAAAGTTACTTTTTTGTAAAAGTGATTTTCGAAGGATTTATTTGTTTATGAGTTTTCAGAAAAGTATGTTTTACACCCTGAACAGCGTAGATTTCTCACAGGAAAATTTCCAAAAAACTTTAAAAGTTCAATTTTTCCAAAACAACCCAGTTTGGACCCTAAGTTCATCATTAATCTACCTAGCCTTTTCCCAACTATGTTGGGGTCGGCTTCCAGTCTAACCGGATGCAGCTGAATACCTGCATTTTGCATGTAGCGACTGACCTCCACAACCCAAGTAGTACTGGGTAATACGATACCCCTTGGTAAGACTGGTTGTCAGCCTTTTTGGGTCACTGACTACCTGTAACGACTGTCAAAGATCTGCAAATGACAGCCGGGACTAAGGGCTTAACGTGCTTTCCGAGGCACGGAGGAAACCCAATATGTGGTCACCCAACCACAGACCAACCTAGGAAAGCACGGAAAAAAAGATCGTCTCGAGTGGCTGTTATTATTTAGCCACAGGCTCCTCTAGTTTGGACCCTAATTTATCAGGTCAATTTTTTGCAAATAAAGTCTAGTACCTAGTCTAGTACCTATTTCAAGCTATACACCCAATTATCAATCACCGCGTATAGGTAGGTAACTAACTTACCTTGACGACTAAATTATTAATAAACGAAGTTAAATTGCTGACGGAAGTATAACTTCACTAAGTTGATTGTCAGTGTTGGCCTAATTACGAACAAAATACGAACATTTTTATATAAGACGTCAATATTGGCATATGGAAAGAAATACGGTTTACGCACACGTTCGAAAATAAACGCTTTGCTTTCGGATTTCCTGTATTGCGGACTAAATATACAACATATATACTATGCATATACATAGGTATCTTATGTAATTTACGGGTGATCCCCTTTTTTTTTTTTTTTTTTTCGGATGGGAAATCATCAAATAACTCCTCCCGTGTGGCCCCCGACGCCCGGGGCGTCTCCCGCGGCTGCCGGGACGTTGGACGTTGAGAGGTTCTCTCCCTCTCACGTTCCGCCACCTCCTTCTCTAGCATTACTGCTTCGGAGAAGGAGGTGACGGCGTCCCATTCCGTCTCGCTCCGGACCATGGCTTGCACCAGGGCCGGACGCGAGAGGTTGCCACCGCCGATCGCCGCTTCGAGGACAACGGGTGATCCCCTAAGATACCCATCTTAGAGGATCACCCGTAAATTACACATTACAGTACAGATCATTCTGCAGGTATTCGACATTGAATTAAAATGGCTTAAATTCAATGTCGTCGTCTTATTGTTATGAAAACTGCAATCATTGATATTAAGGCCTGTAAAGCCTAATCGAACTGGGCTACCTATAACCAGTTTTTGGCCTTCAACCAAGTAGTTTCTATAAATTTTCACAATAGATAATTTTAATACCCATTTTAATCTGCAATTAAGTAGTCTAGTAATTGTTGCTGATCATTTCATCAAACGTCTGAAAAAGTAGGCAATGGCGACTGCAACGGCAGATAATAAGTAATAAAAATAATTAAATTAGTTTCGCTGCAGACACGCAATGTACCTATTTCTCATGAAAAGTGAATATTTTTTTATGATATTGTCTCAAGGATTTCAAGTAATAACACAATCACACCGCTCGAAAACACCTAAATTAATCGCTGAGTTTATACATAAGTACAATACATAACAATGTAGCAAGAGAACCTAATTATATAAGTTTGAGGTGTGAAGTAAGGATCCCTTCACATAACAAATCAATAAGGTTAGGAAAGTATAACTACTATTCCGAACCAAGTGAACTAATAGATGGCATAATTTATTATTTTTTACTTTAATGTTTTTTTATTTGACATTTACTGATTTGACATGAATACTTATTTTGTTAAGTATTTTACTTTTTTTTTATCATCATTGTGCCTTTTAATGATTTTTGTGATTTTTATTTACATTCTTTTTGAATAGAACTTGTTATGAATTTTATATGATTATTGTGAATGTGGGGACCATGTGGGTCACATTTATATTTTTTGTTTATTTTTTCCCACAACTGTCTGACAGTTTGAGTACTCTAAGCGACCTACCCAAATGTCCTTTCTTTGGTATTGTTCGTCGTTTCGTTGAGCTCCTTGAGTTATAAGTCGAGCTACACGTTAACTGACAAATGCTTGCACTGACTGGACAGGTCCGCTGAAATCAGTATGGTTCTTTCTTCAAAAGACCATATCAGACACTAATCTCAAGTCAATCAAGTCCTCATGTGAATTGAGCAAGATTGTCTGGACTTTAAAAGAGACTATGACCTCTGAGTTTGTTTCGGCTGTTTCTTCTCAGAGTAGTCAGGTACGAAACACCGGCCCCATCTAGTTTTAAAAAATGACGTGTAAAAGTGTTTGTAAAAACCTACAAGCAAAATAAACATCATTTATCATAAGTCTTCCAGGAATAATTAAATATTAACTTTAGGGTCTATAATTATACAAATATCGCCTGTTAAGGCGGCACTGCCACCTAATTGGTTTGGCCGTGAGCGGTGGCGAAACTATTACATTTCACTTGTGTTAGTTAAATAGTACGAGTAAGTTGGTTTAACATTTCAATGTTAGTCTTAACCCTAAACAGATTGTAACTAGTTGGAACTGCAACATCTTGTTACACACGTACATGCGATAATTCTATTGGCGCACAGTGTGCAACAGTGTACAAATTGTATCAATACGTACAATGCTCGTATGTGCTATTGTGGTAGCGCTTCTAAACAATTAAATTCTTACAATATACGGCTTCCCCTAGGCCGCTTTAATTTCACATTTAAAACGTTGCACAATGAAGAAAGAAATGTTACTGAAAAGACTATAAAAGACCTTTTTCCGGGAGAGTTATTTTTACATGGTTCCAGTAAAGCTTTGTTTACATTAGTAGCATCTAAGTGAGGTACACAAGAAAGATCAAGTATGTACTATTTCACGTGTGATATTCTCTCTCTCGTGACCATTTAGAGATTTACTTCTGTGAACCCAGAATGCTATTTATCTAAGTTGTGCTAATTAGAGAACAGAATCTACGCTACTGCATACCCTACGTTATAGCTAATGTAATCTTAATAAAACAAAGAACGTGTAAGTCTATGTACTTTGCTTTCATTAGCACACGTGTGCACACGTGTGTGCTTTACTGGTAATCGTAACGTATGAATAGCAATACGACGTTCATGCTGCGGTAATAAGAACCTAGTCAGCAACCTGGATTCCTACCTTCCATGATCTGCATTATCAAGTTAATCCTTAGCATGTTTACTACATATCTATAATTTAATTATTAAGTTATTGCTGTGTACCACGTAACTCCTCCAAATAAGTAGAACGTTGAATAACAGTTAATAAATCATTATTTTATACGCGTGACCAGAAAAACAAAAGAAAAATCTGCCAGTTTTCCAGTGATACTGAGAATTCATCGGAACAATACGTCTGTGTACACGTCGAAGTCTTTATACTGTGACGCAGCCTTATAGCGTAATTCTTTAAAGAGAAAACATCAAACTTGTACTACAACAACATTGTTTACTGAAATACCGGGCAGGAGCGAGTCGGGCTCGCACAATTAGGCTTCCGTACTTTGGTCCTACCAAAATCTATAACAACAAAATGAGATTTTTTGGAACTTATTCTTTACTCGCACTGTATAAGACTTAACTTATTGACAAAATTCATGACGATTAAAACCGATTTAAGGGACCGAAGACTTTCTCATTAGACATTAATTTCATTTTGATAACTTCTACCACTCTCGAGGGAAACGATCTTGACAGCTGGGTATAGGTACGGATACTGTTAGCCAACGTCATCCCACTGCTGGGCAACCGCTCCCCATGACTTCCAGTTGTTTCGATCCAAGGCTAATAATACCACTGGTCGTTGATTTGTCCAACTCGTCCCGGCAACTGGATATAATGGACTACAAAGTGACTCTTTTTTAGAGGCTTTTCCTTTTGTCTTATAGAACCTTAAAAAGTATAAAACTCAAACCCTGCGGTCAAAACCACGCTTCTTTGTTTCTTGGAAAGACCATAACAAAAGAACAAAAACTTTTCAACAGTATTGAAAGCCACGTGACGGTGACGGTAGTCACGGGTATATAGCAAATGTTACTATTATATAGGCGACTTTTTTATCACTTTAAAAAAAAAATTGGGTATAATATGATATAATATATATGGTATATATGGTGAACGGGGTAGAAGCAAATGGCATACTTGGTTTTTGTTTTTTATTTTGAAAAAAAAAAATAAAAAATACGAATTTCAAATCATACGCGTACTGCGTATGATTTGAAATTCGTTTTTTTTTTTTTTTTTAAGTTCTCGTTCTTTGTTCTAATCTGAAAAGTTTACTTGAAATTTATAGCGTTTTTTGATGATAGATCAATTTTTTTTTAAGCTGTGGAAAAAAGAAAAAACGAACTAGGTAGGTATGCCATAAGCTTCTACTCCGTTCGCATATACCCATTTTTTTTTGGAAAGTGATAAAAAAGTCATCCGGTATTATATGTAAAATACTCCTTCAGCCAAGGTTATGGTAGAAATATGACTGGGAATGGTTATGTCTTAAAAAAACCTTCCCTTTCTGCTTTCTATCCATTTATTCAAAAATTCTCGAAAGACCCGTGTATATTTTTAGAATTGTTTTCTTTAATTCTACAAACATACAATGTGTGTAATTGACGTCATCACATACACTGGCACATAAACCCCGGAATGCCAAACTAAGTTTCAGTGTTACAATTGGACTAATTTCAATAATTATTCAATTCCAATCAGTTTGTGTGCCAAGTAGTAACTAAAACATAGTGGTCGAAAATTGGCATAGAAACTAAATCAGCACTTAGAAATACAACTCGTGATCCTAAAATCTATTATTTGATTCATCATTCCTAAAACGTCGACTGCTAAAAATAGACTTTCTTAGGGTGCCTTCGCATAAGAACGGTAGGCGTCATACTACCAGCGCGTAAAAGCCACGCTACTTTTTAACCCCCGACCAAAAAAGAGGTGTGTTATAAATTTGAAGCCTAATATATCAGTGAGTCTATGGCATCATAGCTCCTGAACGGATGAACCGAATTTGATTAAGTTCTTTTCCTTTAGAGGTGTCTTAATCGAGAGTGTTCCTAGCTATGTTTTAAGAAAACCTGCTCAGCCGTTTGAAGATCTCGTTGATGAAGAAATACTTATAAAAAACTTCCGTCTGATCGATTCGTAATTTGAAATTCTGCCACTTATCAATGATTACAAAAGTACACTTCAACCTGATGCGTAGGCATCACCAGGCTCATGAAGGATATCCAACCCGCCAGAAGAACTCCTTGACGGTGTGCGACATCTACCTTGTGTTTAGGCTCATACGATGCGTTTTAACGAGCACATGCTAATACAAGCTGGGCGGTTAGGGTCATAATCTACAGGTTACTCTAAATAGTAACAAATTAAAGTGTTGAAGAATTGCTTCTTTTTTACCCGACTGCGCGATGCAAAGGAGGGTAATGTGTTTATCAGTCTATGTATGTATGTATGTTTGTTTCTATGTGGCGTTCTAGAGACCAAATGCGTAGGCCGATTTTGATAATTCTTACGTCAATCGATTCGTCTTAACCTTGCGAGTGTCACTAAAGACATAACAGTAATCAAAATTCACCACAGCGACAACCAGACGCCATATTGTCAAAATGAAAAAAAAAAAAGTTGATGAACTATGTCAAGTGGGGTGTCGTTGAATAGGTATTTTAAAATCATCTTTAGGTTCCTTTTATCATTTTTCATTATAAACAACAGTTTAGGATATATAACGATTTAAAGTTGTTTCTCAATTATTCTCATGAGTTAGGTCTCTAGAGGGACTAATCATCAGTAGTTTAGACCACCGCAAGTTACTTAATAATCCCCACGATATTAACTCCTTCAATGAAATGACTAGATTGCGAAATTTACCATCTTATAACGAAGTCAATGAATCGTAACTAAAAAGTATAAAATAAAAAATAATAATTAAAAAAAAACAAAAAACCCGACTGCTAAACTAATTTTAAAAAATACGTGGAATAATTAACTTAAATAAAAACTAAAAAGAAAGAAACAAGTCCAGTAGTTTAGAATTCTGTTAAGTAATATTAAATAACTACACAATTGAAATAGTTTTATAATCGATACACACATAAAACAAATCATAAATTCTAATGCAGAACAGAACGACTCACAGTCGGGGCCCCTTGGGAAGATTTGATTGGTAAAATTTAAATGGGCCCCGACTGTGAGTCGTTCTGTTCTGCATTAGAATTTATGATTTGTTTTATGTGTGTATCGATTATAAAACTATTTCAATTGTGTAGTTATTTAATATTACTTAACAGAATTCTAAACTACTGGACTTGTTTCTTTCTTTTTAGTTTTTATTTAAGTTAATTATTTCACGTATTTTTTAAAATTAGTTTAGTTTCTTATTAGTATTTCCAATTCTGTTAAAGCCGATCCGTCATGAGAACTATTAAACAGGTTTCTTTGATAGAGTCGATGTCGATAAACGTCTCTAACATTAATATTAACCGCTTAGTCCAAACAGATGAGATATGCACAGAAAGTGACAAACAAAGCGATCCCCCGACAGCGACGCAACGACGCTTGGATTAAAATATTCTACTTTTATTAAACGTTAAGGGACGGAATTTGAATATTTTTTCCTTTCTTGAGTAGGTGTGTCGGGTTTTTTAATTTTTAAGAATGAATCCTGTGAAAAAATATTGAGAAATTAAATAAAGAATCAGCATTGCCATCCAACGTGGCAATTCTGCCAGCCTTCTGGGCACTTTTCCTGTTGACAGCGATGTGGACGACGCCCTGTAACCCTTTTTGATATTTGTAAATATTTTTATTTCTATTTTAAAGTTAGTATGCAAATAATATAAATATTACAGAAAATAAAGATAACTTAAAGATTAAGAACAAAATAGTTGATTGATTCAGTTCTCCAACAGCAACATGTAGTGTTCCCTTAGCCTTTTATTTAGTAGTCACTATTCTTTGGTTTTCCTACTGTTTCCACGTCACCATACAATTCGGGAATGAGTGCACCAACACCCCACTTAAATTCAGCCGGCGCCGCGGCGTCTACGTTGCGACTATGTTACGACTACGCGGCCTAAACACCTACGCTAAGTGATCGCCTATGCTGGACTAACGCGCAGTGCAAAATTACTCGTAGGCCAAATAGGGTAGATGACATCATACAACAATAATTCCAAGACACCAGTCTCTAAAAAAACTTCATTTTGGGCCTGAAAACCCGATTTATTTTCAATTAATGGCCAAATTCGAGTTTTAGTTGCTTTGAAATCAATAAATAGTTGAGTTGCAGTTTGCTATTACCATACAGAATCTATAAGAGAAACGCGTTTTGACAGCTCTTAAAAAGTATCTCAATAGATTGGTGTGTGTCATCTCCCATTGTAGATATTCAATACTATAATATCAGTTTTATTAAAAAAAAATCCCATCGACAAGTCGAAGGAGGAGGTAGATTTCGAAAAAGTTCCACCCATATTTTTCTCAACTCCTTGTTAAAATCCTCCCATATGTGTTTAGCATGAAAAAAAAGTCTTTTAAATTAAAAATTGTAGAATAAACAATTTGCTTTCAAATAAAAAAAATTCTGACGGTAAAATGTTTGGCTACGACGGTTAAATTTTGGAAATTTCAACCCCCTCCCCAAGTTAGGGGTTGCATCAAAAAAGTTTAAATTTAAAAGTGGTCCGTATTCTTACTCGAAATTATAAAAATGTTAAACGGTCCAGTAATTTTCAAGAAAAAAGTTATGGCCAAAAAACTGATTTTCGAAAAACCATTCCCCTACCGCCCCCATGGACGAATTCCGCCCTTTACGAACTTAAGTTTTGCCCCTTTCGATTTTTCCAAGTTTGAAAGCAATCGGTGCATAATTGCGACCTGTAAAGTGTAGCTAAATTTTGCTTGGCGACATACGTATACATTGTATTATATATTTATTTTTTTATTTTACTATATAAAGCTCGATTACCACTCACTCACTGACTCACTGACATAATTGTTCTCCCAGATGGTGGATGGGGAGGTGGGTATATTTTGACAGATTCGTAAACAAATGACTCTCGCGAGTATGGGAAAAGTGCCAAACCTCCCCTTTTCGCCCCCCTTCTCACCCCCCCCTATCGTATCTCGGAAACCAAGGAATTTGGAACGTTTTTTTTTTCAGATTCGTATAGAGGAGGCTCGGGAAAGTAAAAACCAGTTTTCAAAATTGCCCCCCTTGCCCCCCTTTTCACCCCCTTTAGGCGGATCTCGGAAATTGAAAGACTTGGAACATTTTTTTTTTCAGATTCATATAAAGGGGCAACGCGTTAGTCAAAATCATTTTTCAAAACTCCCCACTCTCCCCTCTTTCACCCCTCCCCCCATCGTATCTCGGAAATTAGGACACGTAGCGGCTTTGTGATTTTTACTATAAATTATTATTGAGGAGCGTTTAAATTTGTATACGGAGGGTATCCTCTTCTCCCCAACCTCCCCTAAAAATAAAAGGGCTATAACTTCGTAACGGTCAGAGATAGCCATTGGGTGTTTGAACGAATATTATAGTAGGCGCCGAAACCTGTCTGGTAGTAGGTAGGTCCTGAGTGGAGCGAAGGGGGGAGGTGGCGAGCGAAGCGAGCCGGCGACCTCCTTAGCGTAACGAAGGTTGAGTGGGTGAAGCGTAACTCAGCTTTTAACGTTTCTAATGAATTCTTTTTTTTTTACTTTTTTTTTTATTGAGTTAGGTTTTAGAATGTTTTAGGGGTTCTTAAGCGTTTTCATACTGATTTAGGGGTAGTTGTAACGGATTTTCCAATTATTTTAAGGATTCTTACGGATTCTCAAAATTTTATAAGGGTAAGAAATACTCCAGAACACGACGACACGCGAGCTGCGCGCAGCTCGCGCACCCACGCAAATACTAGTATATTTATAAAGTTTATAACCGGGCGTTGATTTGGGCTCTAGGGGGGTCATAACTAGACGTCTAGACAGAAGCATAGGGTTTCTAAACTCTATGGTGAAAATTTCGGAAAACTCGACATCAGGTGCAAGACTAGTAGATTATTTCTGACGAAATCTACCTAAAAACACATTAAGCACAGTCTATCAATGGCAGTTATACATAAAACCTATTTTCCAGCTCACTTCAGATTTGCCGCACATTTTGACACTGACAACTGAGAGTTCGAATGAACAACTGAGTTCGTTAATGAGTTTTTACCGAAAATCCAGCTATGCTTTCTTCATTTTCTGTAAAAAAACGTTAGAAACAAAATATACAGTGGTACAACATAATTAAAAGTTGGACTTAATGATCTCCTCAGATTCTTTTTTATTCGGACTTTTACACTTAAGTATAATAATGGTACAAATTCGAAAAATATTTTCTACATTGAAATGGTTTAATACAAAACTTTTAAACTGCCAAATGGCAGCAGTTCTGTTATGTATAAACATGTTGATTTATGTTTTGTTCCATAGGGCCATTGTGCATTGTTAATAATGATGACGTAAAGAGCAACGAAGAAGACGATCTCTTGGCGATGACGTCAAGAGATCGGCTGTCAGCTGAGCATGGTGATTATGTCGAATTGATTATGTATTGTATTGATTATTGCGGCGGCCATAAATATTACACTACTGTAAGGGGATTCTCGCATGACACCGCTCGTCCGCGCGCTCGAAGGCGGCGGCGGCGCAGCAAATGAATTGGCGGTGTGCCGCGCGGAGAGGCGGTGTGCTCCGCTCGTCCGCGCGGTTACAGTGCAACATGTGTAAGGCATCAACAGATTTCACACACGCTAATGCGCGTGAGATTCGCTTCACCGCCCGACCGCGCGTACGAGTGGTGTTGTATGAGTATCGCCTTATTTTGCCATGTATATAAATAGCTATGCAGCCGCACTGGTGAAACGATACCTATTAAAAATACTTTCCTTTGGACTTGACATATTTTGACAAGTGTACTCGGATGTGGAGAACACGTGCAACATGCTCAGCGTACGTAAGCGACATCCATGTCTACGTCATGACTCATTTCCTTTTTTTTAAATCTAGAAGATAAAATTAGACGCTAAGGAAAAGTTTGCAAATAATCTTATGTAATAAAACTGGCCGGCAAACGCAAGCACTCTGAACATTTCGATTATTTACAGTACAATATAGATCAGATATAAAATGCAACACTTTTCATAACATTTATTCCCGTGTTATGTAGATTGTGACGTAACTTCACGACACTTACTTTACGTATATTGGTTCGAAAGTGTATTTCTTCTTTTAGTCCAATAAGAGTTTAAAAGCCTTCAGAAACTGGACATTAACCACCTTCTTGGTGAGGCAGCAGTAGACCCTAGAACCTCTGGTTACTGCGCTTTTGGAATGAGCTACTTGCTTCTTGTTTCTTTTGCTTGCTATCTAGCTCACTGACGCCTGCACAGTTGAAAAGTTCCTGTAAATATTTTCTTTATTATATAGGTAAATATAGCTTAACTTTACGTCTAAACTTGAATTAGCTAGAGTGATCTTGTAACTTTGTGTATGACGTACACTGTTCAGAAAACTTATATATAGGATATTTGAACGTTAGTTAGTAGTACGTGTAGCTCTATTAATTATAAACGGAAAGAAAAAGTTATTTTGAGCCTATATTTGATTCCATTTCCACACTTTTCCAGCAACGCTCGCTCTTACAATTCTACCTTTACGTCACACATCTACCTTTTTAGGAAAGTCCACAAAAATTTTGCACACCGACATAAATCTGAAAACCAAATCAAAATGTAAATACAATTAAACTAATACCATTTAAAAATAAACAAAAATAAAAAAGATTTCACAAACATTTTCAGAGAAAACCTTTGTGTATGGGAAACGTTATTCGTGGAGAACGAAATTTGACAAAGAACTCTGAACTGAACAATGATGTGTGCGTCACAAATTACGTAGGTGCGTAATTTACATACAAAATAAACAGTGTCGTCACAAATATAGCTGTTGTATAATTAAAATAATGATCTGCTCATAATTTTGCTCTTAGGTGTTATTACTTTCCGCAAAACATAAAATTAATAAAGAATGATATACACCGACTATAAAACGAGCTGTTATTAGATTTCCTCTTACAGTTACTGCCGTAAGGTGAGCGTTGATAATCCCGTTGATAGCGTTCTAGGAGATTATTACATGTCTTGTCTTCTAATATTTTTTAAATATTAAAACATATCGATATCTAGGTAAGCTTTTCTATTTCACAACATTTTTGTTATCTATAACTTCTTCACCTAGCGAGTAATTATTATGCTCATCTAAAGCACATTCAGGTACACTTTGTAGGTAAACACAAAAGCTATAAAAGCGAGAAAACCTTTAACATTTCAATTTTTAGCACAAAATAATGATTCCCGGTAGATACCAAGCAGTAACGATTATTATCAGAACCTCTCGGATCGACAACGGAATACGTGTTTCAATTTTTGTTGCGCACTTTCTTAGTTGTTGTTACGACTAACTTTCAGTTATTTGGCGCAAGAACCTTTCCTAATGAGGGTGACATTTAAACAACTGCCTCATAATTCTGCGTCGTTCATATGTTGTGTGCACACACAGACACAGGTATGTACACCTACATGCGAGTAGATAGCGTTTAATTGTTATTAACGCCTACGTGAACTTTCTCTAACATAACAAAGTCTTCGCACTGTTGTTGTTGCAGGGTATTATAACGAGCATTTAGGTTTTCTTGCTCTTTTTTTTCATTGTGTTTAGAAAATACAGTCTGAAATAGTAAAGCTATAAAAGAAAACATTATAACAATTCAACACCACCTCTATCAGACGGTTTATTCGTGAACCCTAGCAGGTGAAAGTGGATTGTCTTGTCTGACTCATGAGTCATAGCTATTGTATGTAAATGTCACCGTAAAATTGTAAATACCGTTAGATTGTAATCTATCTAGCGAGATTGTAAACTCTCGAAAGATTGTCAACCGAACATACTTTTTACAATTAAACGCATTATTTTTCGGTAGAATATAATCTATCGAAGTAAAACCATAAAATTATGAAATGCATGCGACGGAACTCAACTCGCGCGCTAATTGATCGAACGGAAAACGTATGTAATTTAGGTTATGTTCGGTGACTAACACTAACTTATTTATCATTCAAACGGTAACTGGTGGCGTCGAGAAAAAATTTCAGTTTTTCCATCATGGGTGTCGTTTTCATGGTTTTTGAGGTCGCTAATAACAATAATGAGATCAAAATGAAAATCAAAAAAGAATTATGAAAACGACAGCCATGATGGAAAAACCGAAAATTTTCCTCGACGCTACCTAGGGTTTTCATTTTGACCTCATTTTCGTTACCTGCAACCCCGAAAACCATGAAAACGACACCCATGATTTTTACGACACCCATGATTTTTACGATTTTACTTCGATAGATTAATATCTACCGAAAAATAATGCGTTGACAATTGAACGTATTATTTTTCGGTAGATATTATTTTATTAGATTGCTTACAATTAAACATGTTCGGTTGACAGATTTTTCGAGAGTTACAATCTCGCTAGATACATTACAATCTAACGGTAAGTACAATTTTACGGTGACATATACGTAATCTGTAACGTTTGCAGCACCATTAGTTGCTTTAGATTAATTTAAAAAGCTTAAGAATTGTTAAAAAAAACCTGTTAGATCCAATAGGGGCAAATCCAAATAAAATAAGAAACATAAAATATTCATGAAATTAAACATTTTAATGAGTTTCAAATTGCATGATTTTTCTGCCCAAATTACTTCCATTTCCCTAAAATTGTTTGTTTATGACGTCACTACCCGAGAAGCAACCAGAGTGTCGCATGTCGCATCCCACGCCCTGTGTTGCCATGTAAGTTTCCTCATTTTAGTACATTTTATTGGAGTATTTTTTCTTTTGCTATATATAAAAAGGACTACATCTAATCTCGATACCTAATAATACCCTCACGGATCAGACAGTTTTTTTTTAACATATCTATTATATAGATAACATTCAAAGGCTTCCAAAATATACATAGAAAATAAATAATAATTTAAAAAATTAAAAAACCCGACTAAACCCTAAAGCCCTAGTTATTTTTTACGCAGTCGGGTTTTTATTTTTTTTAAATTATTTTTTATTTTGCACTTTTTAGTTACGATTCTATTAAGATGGAGAATCACGCATTTTATTTATTTTGGTGTACATTTATCACTTTAAAGTTCACAAACCTACCTACATAATCATCTGCGCGTATCTTGTATTAGTTATTTATGCAACTGTTGTATAATGAGGGGTATTAAAACACGAATGTGGGTTTATCACACGAGGCGAAGCCGAGTGTGATAATAGTATCACATGAGTGTTTTAATACCTAATTATGTACAGTTGCATACAAGACTTTATATACATCCATGAAATGAATCCTCCATAAAAGGTTCTGAAACCTTTTGTAGTGTTGTAAGAAGTCTATGTAAATTCATGGAAAGTTTAATTGCTGAGTATTTATTACAAAGAAACCATGTATAGGTACCTAATAATATAATTACTTACATGTTGGATTGTACTATTATTAAAATGCTATTATTAAAATCACTCATTTTTGTAAACAACAAAGTACATAATGCAATACTAATATCCAAATATCGAACAAAAATGGCGGGATACGACGTGAATTCGAGTTAACAAAAGTTTTTTTTTTAATTACGGCGCTGTGGTAGTGAATCGCACGTGCTAGACAATGTTCTTTTTTTAAAACGAGTTGCATAATGAAATTCAGTACAACATTATAACACCCGTTTGGGTGTTATAATGGTTATTATGACACTGGCTGTTTTAATGTTGGCCATAAGCTAACTGTTTCAGATACTTTTATAGAGGATTTATAGCATGGGTGTAGATAAACATAAATAAATAACACATTTTTTAAAATTAAAATATGGTCATGAAATACTGTTTTAAAATCCTCATGACGAGTCCTTTAAATTGGTACCCATATTGTAGTGTTTAATAATGATTATTGTTTAAATTAATAGCTGTTGACCGCGGCTTCGCCCGCGTGAAGTTCGGTAAGTGTCCCACAGGATCATACTAAAGGGATAAATAGTATTCTACATGTAAATCCAGGTTATAAACTATCTATGTGCCAAATTTCGTAATCAACGCATATAATCATCAGAATCACCATCACCATCACAATCACCATCATTATCACTGACAATATCACAATCACTATCACTATCACAATCACTATCACAATCACTATCACAATCACTATCACAATCACTATCACAATCACTATCACAATCACTATCACAATCACTATCACAATCACAATCACAATCACAATCACTATCACAATCACTATCACAATCACTATCACAATCACTATCACAATCACTATCACAATCACTATCACAATCACTATCACAATCACTATCACAATCACTATCACAATCACTATCACAATCACTATCACAATCACTATCACAATCACTATCACAATCACTATCACAATCACTATCACAATCACTATCACAATCACTATCACAATCACTATCACAATCACTATCACTATCACAATCACTATCACAATCACTATCACAATCACTATCACAATCACTATCACAATCACTATCACAATCACTATCACAATCACAATCACAATCACTATCACAATCACAATCACTATCACAATCACTATCACAATCACTATCACTATCACAATCACTATCACAATCACTATCACAATCACTATCACAATCACAATCACTATCACTATCACAATCACAATCACTATCACAATCACAATCACTATCACAATCACTATCACAATCACAATCACAATCACTATCACAATCACTATCACAATCACAATCACTATCACAATCACTATCACAATCACTATCACAATCACTATCACAATCACAATCACTATCACAATCACTATCACAATCACTATCACAATCACTATCACAATCACAATCACTATCACTATCACAATCACTATCACTATCACAATTACTATCACTATCACAATCACTATCACAATCACTATCACAATCACTATCACAATCACTATCACAATCACTATCACAATCACAATCACTATCACAATCACTATCACAATCACTATCACTATCACAATCACTATCACAATCACTATCACAATCACTATCACAATCACTATCACAATCACTATCACAATCACAATCACTATCACAATCACTATCACAATCACTATCACAATCACTATCACAATCACTATCACAATCACTATCACAATCACTATCACAATCACTATCACAATCACTATCACAATCACTATCACAATCACTATCACAATCACTATCACAATCACTATCACAATCACTATCACAATCACTATCACAATCACTATCACAAGCACTATCACAATCACAATCACTATCACTATCACTATCACTATCACAATCACTATCACAATCACAATCACTATCACAATCACTATCACAATCACAAATCACTATCACAATTACTATCACCATCACTATCACAATCACAATCACTATCATAATCACAATCACAATCACAATCACTATCACAAGCACTATCACTATCACTATCACAATCACTATCACTATCACTATCACAATCACAATCACTATCACAATCACTATCACTATCACTATCACAATCACAATCACTATCACAATCACAATCACTATCACAATCACTATCACTATCACAATCACTATCACAATCACTATCACAATCACTATCACAATCACTATCACAATCACTATCACAATCACTATCACTATCACTATCACTATCACAATCACTATCACAATCACTATCACAATCACTATCACAATCACAATCACTATCACAATCACAATCACTATCACAATCACTATCACTATCACTATCACTATCACAATCACTATCACAATCACTATCACAATCACAAATCACTATCACAATTACTATCACCATCACTATCACAATCACAATCACTATCATAATCACAATCACAATCACAATCACCATCATCGTTATCACAATCATTATCATCGTAATTGTTATGTTTGTTGGAAGGAAAAGATACCGTTGAGTAGACTTGGTTAGTTAACACGAGGTACACATTATAATACAAAGACAGTTGAGTAGTAGTTTCACAGACTGGATCAGACATAGCCTGCAGTCCATCCAATTAGAGTGACAGGTAGAAACCGGAACCATAGATAATATCTAGTGGTGTGCACACTAATTAGATACTAAATAGTGATGTTACAACAGTAACTACAATCATTATCATCGTAATCAAAATCATCATCATCGTTATTACAATCACCATCATCACAATTATCATCATCATTATCACAATCATCATCATCGTTATCACAATAATTATCATCGTAATTGTAATCATCATCAGCATTATCACAATCATCATCATCGTAATCACAATCATTATCATCGTAATCACAATCATCATCATCATTATCGCAATCATCATCATCGTTATCACAATAAATCATCAATAACCTTGTACATAAGTCGAGTCCGCCATCTTCTGGATCTCAAAATAAATGCCATATTCGTACTCAGCACCCCTGATAATCTCGGAATCGACACCCATATTTATTTATAGACATTTCAACCCCATCGCACCCCAACAGGGGATGATGGTATTTCAGGTCCACCACATTAAATCTTAAATTCGTTGTTTTTGTAATACACCCGACCCAATACACCAAACAAACAATAAATGTTTTTTAGAATAAGTTAGATTATATGGTACCGGCAGCCCGTCTACCCTCGACTACGGCAGCGGTCGAGGCTACGGCGTGGCAAGGGGTGCGAAGAATCTCCGGAAGGGATCCGGCTGCCAATACCAACGAATGGACCTGGCAACATATAACACGCGCACACTCCGGACCGACGAGAAGATAGCGGAACTAGAAGATGAATTGAGCAGGCTGCGATGGAGTATTGTGGGATTATCTGAAGTCCGAAGAGAGGGGGAGGACACGATAATCCTGAAATCCGGCAACCTGCTCTATTCCCAAGAGGGTGACCGGCAGTCCCAGGGTGGTGTTGGGTTTATCGTCCACAAGTCCCTTGTGAACAACGTGGTGAAGATCGAGAGTGTGTTGACCAGGGTGGCGTACCTTATACTCAGAATATCCTCAAGATATTCGCTGAAGGTCATACAGGTCTACGCCCCGACCTCGGGACACCCCGACGACGAAGTGGAGACCATGTATGAGGATATATATAAAGCCATGCATGGTTCCAAAAGTCACTTCACAGTTGTAATGGGGGACTTCAACGCGAAACTGGGTAAACGAGACGGGGATGAGCTGCAGGTGGGGCAATTTGGAGTTGGACATCGGAATCGCCGGGGTCACCAACTGGCTAGTTTTATGGAGAAGGAGGGCCTCTATATGATGAACTCCTTCTTCAGAAAGCGTGAGCACAGGAAGTGGACCTGGCAGAGCCCCGATGGTGCAACTAGAAATGAGATCCACTTCATCATGTCAACCAGGAAGCAAATGTTCAATGATGTCTCTGTGATCAATTCGGTGAAAACCGGGAGCGATCACCGCATGGTAAGAGGCACATTGAACATCAATATCAAGCTTGAAAGGTTTCGACTGATGAAGTCTACGCTCCGTCCAGCACAGATCCAAATCCAAAACCCCGAGAGCTTTCAGCTTGAACTCCAGAACCGTTTTGAGTGCCTAGGAAGCTCAGTGGACGAATACAACAATGGGCTCGTGGAAACTGTCCATACGACCGGGTCTGAGTTCTTCAAGGCGCGTCGTACAGATCAGAACAAGAGGCTCTCCGATCACACTCTCAAGCTCATGAAGGAGCGGCGTGAAATGATCTTGCAGTCTTCAGACGTGGCGTGTAAATACTGGCAGCTCAATAGACGGATCTCTAAATCCTTGAAGAGCGACCTCCGCCGCTTTAATACCAAGCGTATTAAAGACGCGATTGAGCGGAATAAAGGCTCCAAGGTATTTGCAAGGGATCTGGCTATTGGGCAGAGCCAGCTCACGAAACTGAAGACCGACGATGTTAGGATCTTATCCGCCAAACCGGAGCTTCTGAGGGAGATCGAGAGCTTCTATGGACAGTTGTACACGTAAACCCGTCGTAGATCTAGCAAACGACCCAAGAGCTAGACTGACCCGACACTATACCGAAGACATCCCGGACGTCAGCCTGTACGAGATTAGGATGGCTCTGAAGCAGCTCAAAAACAAGGCACCGGGTGATGACGGAATTACGGCCGAACTCCTGAAGGCGGGTTGAAAACCGGTACTTAAGGCCCTTCAGAAGCTGTTTAATTCCGTCATACTTGAGGGAAAAACGCCACAGGCATGGTGCAGGGGTGTGGTGGTGCTCTTCTTCAAAAAGGGTGACAATGCCCGGCTGAAGAATTATAGGCCCATCTCACTTCTAAGCCATGTCTACAAGTTGTTTTCTAGAGTCATCACGAATCGTCTCGCGCGCAGGTTTGACGATTTCCAGCCACTCGAACAAGCCATAGTTTCCGAAAAGGCTTTAGCATCGTGGACTACATACATACGCTGCGGCAAGTTATACAGAAGACCGAAGAGTATAACCTGCCTCTCTGTTTAGCGTTTGTGGACTACGAGAAAGCCTTCGATTCGATCGAGACCTGGGCTGTACTGCAGTCTCTCCAACGGTGCCAAATCGACTATCGGTACATCGAGGTGTTGAAGTGTTTGTACAAAAACGCCACCGTGTCAGTCCGGCTTCAGGACCAAGCCTCGAAACATATCCTCCTGCAGCGAGGTGTGAGACAAGGAGACGTCATATCTCCGAAACTGTTCACCGCTGCACTGGAGGATGTCTTCAAGGTTCTGGACTGAAGAGGGCTAGGCATCAACGTCAATGGCGAGTACATCACTCACCTTCGGTTTGCCGATGATATAGTGGTAATGGCTGAGACCATGGAGGACCTCAGTACAATGCTCGATGACCTCAGTAGAGCTTCCGGAAGAGTGGGTCTAAAAATGAACATGGACAAGACTAAGGTCATGTTAAATGCCCATGTCACACCCACTCCTATCAAGATCGGAGACTCTACTCTCGAAGTTGGAGACGATTATGTGTACCTGGGACAAACGGTCCTGTTAGGTAGGTCTTACTTCGAGAAAGAGGTCAATCGTCGAATCCGACTCGGTTCGGGAAATTGCGCGGTATCTTCTCGTCCAACCTACCGCAGTGTCTCAAGACGAAAGTCTATGACCAGTGTGTGTTGCCAGTGATTACATACGGGACCAAAACGTGGTCGCTCACAATGGGCCTTATCAGAAAGCTTAAAGTCACCCAAAGGGCAATGGAGAGGGCTATGCTCGGAGTTTGCTTGCGCGATCGAATCAGAAATGAAGACATCCGCAAGAGAACAAAGGTTACCGACGTAGCCCGAAGAATTGCCAAACTTAAGTGGCAGTGGGCAAACATTGCTCGCAGAACGGATGGCCGATGGGGCCGAAAAGTTCTGGAGTGGCGACCGCGAACCGGAAGACGTTGCGTTGGAAGGCCTCCCACTAGGTGGACCGATGACCTGGTGAAGGTTGCAGGAATCCGCTGGATGCGAGTCGCACGGGACCGGTCAATGTGGCGACACTTGGGGGAGGCCTATGTCCAGCAGTGGACGTCTTTCGGCTGAAATGATGATGATGATGATATGGTACCTAAATGATAATTCCTCTCCACATTACCTTACTTTCGCTGTGCCCGACAGGGGCCACGATTGTTCCCAAAGAAATGTTTACCATCTAAGCCATTGTGGAATGCAATAAAGAATTGAGTATTGAGTAACATGTTGATTTTCAGACTTTGTCACCCCATTTCCCCCTATAAGGGTTGATTTCTGAAAAAACCTGAACACACAAATGTTTATTCTTTTATCGATAGGAGTCCTCCGGTGAAGTTTCGAATAAAACAGTCTAACTAATCTTATTTTGCCCATGTAAACATTGGACCCCCGTTTCAAGACATTAGGGGATGAAATTTGAAAAATCCTTTCTTAGTGCACCCCTAAACCCCATAAGGAACCTATGTGCCAAAATCGGAATAGAGATTCCAACTTCCGACTCAGCGGTTTGGGTTGTGCATTGATTTTTAGACTTTGTCACCCCATTTCCCCCTCATAGCGGTTGAATTCTGAACAAACCTGAAACCTCTTTCTTTTTATTTATCAATAGGAGTACTCCTGTGAAGTTTCGAATAATATAGTATAATTAATCATGTTACCCCATACAAACTTTGAGCCCCGTTTCACCCCCTTAGGGGGAGAGTTTTGAAAAATCCTTTCTTAGTGCACCCTTAAACCACCTAAGGAACCTCTTTGCTAAATTTGCAATCTGTAGACCCAGTGCTTTGGGCTGTGCGTTGATATGTCAGTCAGTCAGTTTCTTCTTCGAAATATTTAAGATATTTAGATTTTATAGCCGTATTTTATAAATTATTTAATTGCCTATGTTACCCGGGGTAACACAAGGATTCTAACGATACCTGCACGTACATCGAAATCGGTTTAGGCGTTTAGAAGTTATGGTGGAATAAAGAAACTCACAAACATACATACATACATACATGAACCCTGAAAACATAACATTCCTTTTTTTGGGCAGTCGTGTAATAAAAGAATACACTTTTATTTGTACATTGAAAACAGGTCATAGAAATTGTACGTTAAAAATTAAGTGTCAAAAAAGATTAACAAGCACTATTTTGAACTGAACATTCCCGCGGGCGAAATCGTGTTATTTAAATATAATCCTTTGTAGCGTTTGACATGAGGTTTCGCAGTGTCCGCCCACTGCCGAATGGAGCAAATTGTGTGGACGGTATTGGGTACACCTGTAGCGCAAAATATAATTATCACTATTTTGATAAGCATTGACGCTATTTGAGCTGAAATTTAGCTGCAATTGGTTATCTTAGCATGACGGTATTACAATAACTACCACAAATCCTATTTGCAAAAGTGTAAGATAAATAAATAAATATCGCTGGACATTACACACAGCGCCATCTAGTGCCACACTAAGCAACGAGGCTTGTGTTGTGGACACCAGATAGTTGATATACTACTTAGATACTTTTTGTTTGTAAATACATGCATATAAACATCCATGCTTGGAAACAAATATCCACGCTCATCACACAAATATTTGCTTCAACCGGGATTCGAACCCGGGACCCTAAGAACGTAAGGCAGTCTCACTACCGCTGCGCTATTCGGGTCGTCAAGATGCATACCAGTTAAAACATGAAAAGGAATGGCAAGGGCCGATGCCTGTCGGGGCTGCGGGACTGTTCGAAAAAGATACCGTGGCCCCGGCACAAAGGGCTAAGAAGGAACATGGATGGGTTGTAGTCAGTAAAAGTCTGACACTCCTGCTTCGCCCAGATCGGGAGGAGTCATTTGATGATTACCCATACAAAAAAAAAGAAAATGCATTTCAGGTAATTAATATGTGATTTTTTCAAGTGGGCGTGGTTGGCCATATCCGAAACTATGAAGAATAGCAAAAAATGCTGAAAGAGTCTAGGGGGCGATTTTGATAACTGCATCATTGGATTTTTGAAAAATCAGTATTCCTAGCCAGGAATAAAATCTGTTGATTTTGGAAACACACATACTGTAAATATTACACCATTAGATAGCGTTGTTATTAAGGATCAAATCCTGGGAAGGAACGACATACGCCAAACTAAAGGAAAGCTAATTTTCTACAACATACGAAACAGAAGCTGAGGAGCTCGTGGCAAAATAATAACAGCCACTCGGGTCAATCTTTAGGTTAAGCAATGATTGCCTAGGTTGATCTGTGGATGGGTGACCACCCAGTACATACCGAGTTTCCTCCGTGCCTCGGAAAGCACGTTAAGCCGTTGGTCCCGGCTGTCATTTGTAGATCTTTGACAGACGTTACAGGTATTCAGTGGCCCAAGAAGTCTGACAACCAGTCTTACCAAGAGGTATCGTATTCCCCAGAACTAACTGGGTTGTGGAGGTCAGATAGGCAGTCGCTCCATGTAAAATACTGGTATTCAGATGCATCCGGTTAGACTGGAAGCAGACCCTAACATAGTTGGGAAACGGCTAGGCAGATAATGATGATACGAAACAGTACAAAAAAAATGATGTATAATAAATCTCACCTCTTTTAAATTTCTCTAACACAGCGTGACACGGTGTCTTAAAGAAATCAGGCTGCAATCAACCCACCGCAGGACAAAGTCTTTTGAGGAGAAGGGGTGAGTTGGTAGATTGCTTGCTTTTCTTGCGTCAGCGGTTCGGATATTTTTAGATAATTTCTGGAAATAACACTAAAAATACAATCTCTACATTTTCTTTCTGACACACATCAGTTAAAACCATTTGGTTGTCATAGATTGATTGTCACTTGGCAGCATTGAATAAATATTTATTCCACAAATTCGACTACATGTCAGTGAAAAACATCAGCCTGCCCGTGATCATTTCTTTTGATATCGGTATCCCATAACACTTACCGGCTCTCCCAAATGACTATTTCATTTACACACATTTAAATAATTACTGTAACGATATATTCAACTATTGAGCGAGCCGGAAACATTAATTACTGTTTTATTTCCCCCACGAGGACTGTGCAAGGTCCCTCTAACCTGAAATTACACTCAACATTTAAACTCCTTTGATATAATATATTCACAATAAAATAATTAAAAACTACCGCATAGTAACCGGTTTATTTCTCGAGTTCTACTGAATTCTCCAGATTTCAGCCAAACGCCTATTGCCTATTTAATGCGCTTCTGAATATTCTAACGAAATGTATTTTATTTATCGGAAGTCGTAGGCGAAAGCTATTATGTTTATTCTGTGGTATATTCTGAGGTCGGGATATGGCGTTTTTATTATGAACGTGCTACAACTTTATAATTATTTTTGTAAACTTTATGAAGTTCAAAAATCTTTAATAAAAGATGTGGAAATATTGAAATGAGAACCCGTATTTTAAACCAACAATAGCTACTTTTTAATCGAGACTGAATATACATTTGAAGTCTCGATTACGTTAAGTTCTTGCAACTCGAAGAGATTTATTAAATGCAAATCTACGATAGCACATAATAAAAAAGTACAAACGAGGAGCCTCTCCAGGATAAAGCTGATTGAATTTATTATTTTGCCTCCGATTCGATCTCTTGCAGATTTTATGTTTTTCTAATCAGAAAATAAGAGTAGATAAAAAGTTGTGTTGTCATTATTTGTGACTCATCCTTCACAACCTCGACTACTACTACTGGCACTGACATTTTTACGTAGCTTTTCCTGATAGGTGAAAATTGCTTATAGAAGAAAAATATTGAGCTTATCTCGTTTCAAAGTAGTAGGTACTGGATTGAAACGGCTGTAGAACATTTTCAAGACTATATCTAACGTCTGATAACTGTTTTCACAAATCTATTTCAGTAATAAAAGATTTGAAACAACTTTTATCCTTGGCTTCGATTACATTGCCAAGTGGAGGTGGAAAACTTACAACGCCAACTCGCGAAATATTGTAAGTCATCCTTCCTTGACCTTTTACAATGTAAATCCTTCTCTTATTTCTTGATTCATGTTAAAAGAATAAGATCTGGAAAGTTTGCACTGAGTCGTATACATATTGCCCGTAGTCCGTAGAACTACGACATTATATTATATAGCTAAGGAAGGAAGCTACTTATATGTATGCCTGCCTCGTTGGTCTAGTGGTCACAAGTGCGACTACTGAGCATGAGATCCTGGGTTCGATTCCCAGGTCGGGCAAAGTGTCATTACGTTTTTCCATCAAGAACTTCTCATTACGAGCCACGGAGTCTGGATTTGCGGCCGGTTGATGGTAATAGTCTCGCTTCCTATTACATCATCTTCCTGCCCTTATCCCGTGTTACTTGGGGTCGGCGCAACACGTTTTCTTCTTCCATTCTCCTCTGTCAACCGTCACGCAATCATTTACACCTTTTCCTTCATATCATTCCTCACACAATCCATCCATCTTTTCCTTGGCCTTCCTCTCGCTCTCCATCCATCCACATTTATATTCATCACTCTTTCAGTCACAAGCGATTCTTCCCTCCTCATCACATGCCCATACCAAGACAGTCTCTCGCTTCCTAGTTTAGTTTAGTTTAGTTTAGTTTTTTTATTGATAATTGGTAAGAATTACAGGTCAGATTTGAACAAAAATGTAAAATAAAAGTAAAAACACAAGTCACTATAAGTCATTAAAAACAGCATCAGAAAAATTAAAATAAATAAAAGTTCAATTCAAATTATCATAAATTAAACAAAATTACAATTCTTAAGCACACGCAATAAACAGAAAATATAAACATACACATACTAATCTCGTCAAATTACTTAAAACCATTCCTTTAGGTCATATAACGCCTGGTCGGTTAGCCAGCCTTTGAGTTTAGCTTTAAAAGCATTGTCAGATGTCGCGCTCACGATATTATCCGGTAACCGGTTGTATACCGATGGACCCATAACGTGAATTAACTTTCCAGATTTAGATAGGGTGTGTGGGTAGCCAGCTAATTTGTTTCTACCACGAGTACAGTAATTATGTCTATCTCCGCGTTTACTGTATTCATTTAAGTTTTGCCTAACGTATATCGCCGCCTGCAATATGACCATGGCGGGAACAGTCAATATTTTAAGACGTATAAAAAGTGGTCTTGCAGTGGCATCCCATTGTGATCGCGTAATGGCTCTCACAGCACGCTTCTGCATTCTAAAGGCTCGCTCCCAATCGGCAGCCCGGCCCCAGAACTCAACGCCATACTGGAGCACCGAGTGTACCAACGCAAAATAACACCCTCTCATCATTTTACGTGGGAGTGTTTGCGCTAATCGTTCCAGAGCGAAGCATGCTCGTCCGAGTTTGCCACACATTTTATCAATATGCGGCCCCCAAGTTAAAGAACTGTCCAGTTCGAAACCGAGAAATGTGGTGACGTGTACCTGTTCGAGCACACTGCTTCCTACGCGAAGTGACAGTGGAGTACACATTCGACCGGAAAGATTGACGTGCATGTAGTGGGTCTTGGTTGTGTTCAGTACCAAGCCATTTATTTTAAACCAGTTGTTAATTTTCCCCACCACTAAGTTGAGCTTTTCTTGAAGTCTCTCCATCGACTGCGCGCACACGACTGCAGCCACATCGTCCGCGTACATAAAGACGTAAGCTTCACTTATTGCTGCAGGTAGGTCATTGAGCAATAGACTGAACATGATGTTAGAGAGGGAGGAGCCTTGTGGTACACCTTTAGTGATTTGGAAAGGGTCCGATCTAACTTCTCCGCCGTCACCTATCACGACTTGCGACCTGCCTTTTAAAAAGTCAAGCAGCAAGTCTAACGCTTTTCCCTCTATTCCAAGATGCCTCATCTTCCGTGCCAGCACGCCATGGTCCGCGACATCGAAAGCTTTTGAGAGGTCGCAGAAGAGCACTGCTACCTGCTGTTTTTCCTCCCTAGCCTTCATTACATGGCGGATGACCTCACGTGCAAGGGCAGTTGTCGATCGCCTCTTCCTGTAGGCGTATTGTCGGTCGGTGAGGCAGTCAGTCTTCTCAAGAAACCCCAGTAATCGGTCACATAGTCCGTTCTCAAAGACCTATTACATGGGACTTAAACATAACTGGCGAAATGTGGGTATACTATATTAGGTACACTTCTGCCTAACCCTTAAGGGATTACAGGCGTGATGTTATAATAGGTTATATAATAGTTTAATAATAAGTTTATTTTCTCATCACAAACGTTACAGTGAACATGAATTATTTAATCTAACAACACAGGGTAAACATTTGTGAGAGACTGGTGCCCGAAATAGGTATACAATACCTGGTATATGTATACCTAGTTATCTCCCTTCAAAATGTATAAAATCTCAGTTACAAGCCCTAATCACTATTACTTACTCGCTAATTGAAGAGATTCTAATGTTCCAGCTAAAAGTAGCTTAAACTAGAACGTAAGAAGTGATGCTCTTTAATATAATAAGATGTTAATTACACCGAATTACACGTTTAATTTTTCAACAATTAAACAGTTCGGTTTTTTATAATCATATAAAAAGAAAAAACGCTCTGAAAATGGCAGGTCGTTATAGTTTTCAACAATATTTTTAACAGGCGCCTTTAAATTATAATTTCGTTATTAAAAATAAAACTTTTAAAATAATAAATAATAATTTTCTGCATTTTCTGAATTTAAAAAATATTTACATCAGACAATTTCGAAAACAGCTGTCTAAATAAAACCGAAATTTAATAAAAAATAATATATTTTTACTGCAAGATCCTAAACTAATTCAATTGCGAAAAAATGTGGGTGTTTTAAATATTACGCTTTAAATACTGTTTATACATTATCCTATACATTGCCCTCGATATTTAACATTGGTGTCGATTCTGTTGTGCACGAACTAAACTTAATTTAGGCCATTGCTATCTTTTTCCAAAATGCAGTGCGAGAAAAGGACGGCTAAAGCTATGAACTAAATTAGAGATGTCAAACTAGTTTATGCCTTGCGCTTCACCGTGTTTTTAGTCGACATGTTTTTACGTGCACCCTTCATTTGTATGGAAATATTAGTTCCAACTAAATTTGACAGCTCTAAATAACGTCCGTCTCTTTCTCGTTTTATGAGAGAGAAACAGATAGCAATAGCCTAAATTAAGTTTAGTTTGTGCACAACAGAATACCTATTTCTCAAGTAAATTAAAAACTTTCACTGAGACAAATCCAATACGCAAGTGCAAGTAACGATGCGAAAACTCTATCCTGTGCGGAACTAAAACGCAGTCAGCGAGGAAAAGAACTGTCCACTTGAGTTTAAATTCAATCCTCGCTCTAACTAAAACAGAGTTAAATAAAAACAAGACATTTTAACTCCGAGCGGAGGTCTAGTTAAGTCTTTTCTGAGTACACAAGTAAAGTCAAATGATTCTAATAGGTGCCTATTACTCAATTGCAACTAGGGCTTGCAATATCCGTTCTTTTTTACTATCCGGATAATACGGATATCAATATTTTACTATCCGGATTATCCGGATAATGCGGATAATACGGATATTTTTTAGTTTTTATTCTAAATAAAACTAATAAACTTTTGTAACACGTTTTAATCAGTCTCTCAAGCAAAATGCCAAAGAAATAATAAACTATACCAATATTTCAAGTAACAATCACTTTGAAAACTAGTTCACTCTCTAAAATTATACAATAAAAACCCGATACCGCACAAATACTTTGTATCTATTCTTCTCATACTTAAAACAATTCCAATTAAAAATGAGATCTTACATTTATCACAAAATCCTAATCAAATCATCCATTCTTAATGTGGCCTTGGACGACCGAGCGTGGCTGCAAGCCACCCTGCCAATTCGTTTTGGTGGCTTTGGCGTCCGCAAAATTTCTAGTGTTAGCTTGTTCCTGTCTTCTGTCCACAGCACTGAAAAGCAAACCAGGAAAATTTTAACTCTTTCCCTGGTTAGCTCGGAAGTGCCGTGCTTGACCGACGCAGAGGACGCCTGGAAAGTGGCTTGGAAGAACACGGATCGGCCCGAGAACCCGTTTTCCCAGAGACAGTGGCTCCCGCTCTGCAGGTTGGTACGGAATAAACTTATGAATACGTCTACCAATACTGCTGAGCGTGCCCGCCTGCTGGCTGTGGGTGAATGGGAGTCGGGCCTCTGGCTTCAGGCACAACCGTCACCTAATATAGGCACTATGTTAGGTGACACAACCTTCCGGCTCACTATATGTTTGCGTTTGGGCGCTCCTTGTGGGGGCTCCACATCGCTGTCAATGTGGTGAAGCAGTCGACTGCCTTGGACACCATGGCCTTTCTTGCAGTAAGAGTGCAGCGCGGCACGCTAGCATTAATGATCTCATCCGTCGTGCTCTTGCCACCGCCGGGGTGCCAGCTGTATTAGAACCCACTGGCTTGGCACGCGTCGATGGCAAGAGACGAGATGGTATGACCATAATGCCATGGAAGTTGGGTAGGCCTTTGGTGTGGGGCGC
The DNA here is from genome assembly GCA_905147715.2 of Xestia xanthographa. Lineage (NCBI taxonomy): Eukaryota > Metazoa > Arthropoda > Insecta > Lepidoptera > Noctuidae > Xestia > Xestia xanthographa. The sequence goes on along the minus strand of LR990659.1, from coordinate 13,938,102 downwards.
AACTTGCGTCGATACCCTTGCGCCATCCCATCTTCTTAGCACAGTGTGCTGCGCTGGGGCGGCTGCTGCAGGTGGTGAAAACCTCAAACGGCGCAAATACAATAATTTAATTGGTAATTATGTGTTTGAGCCGTTTGGGGTTGAAACACCACGGCCATGGGGTCCGAGCGCCCACTTAGTTTTTCAAGAAATCGCCAAACGGTTGGTCAACTCTTCACGTGACCAGAGGGCGGGCCTATTTTTTGGCCAAAGAATCAGCATTGCCATCCAACGTGGCAATGCTGCCAGCCTTCTGGGCACTTTTCCTGTTGGCAGCGATGTGGACGATTTTTTCGACGCCCTGTAATCCTTTTTTGATACTTGTAAATAATTTTATTTCTATTATAGAGTTAGTATGTAAATAATGTAAATATTATAGAAAATAAAAATTATTTGTTTGATACCTATTTAAAACATAATAATTAAATAAAAATATCACTTTAGAACAAGAACTGGTTTTAAGTGAGAAGCGACCGTGCGTGCGATACAATACAATACAATCTTGAAAATGCGTGCAGTAAGGACGTAAGTTTAACTTTAACAAGTGGTCAATGTTGTTATGATCTGTCACTAAATTGACTTATTGTGTTGTGATTTGTGAAGTGAGTAAACAATTGCAAGAGTGATTAGCTCTATATTAAAATAATAAATAACGTAATAACAGTTATGTACTTTGCAGATGACAGCTTTTTATTTAATATTTAAAATAGAAATACAACTATCCGTATTATCCGAAAAATCCGGATAATGAAGCCAGTAAAATCCGGATTTGAAAATCGGCGGATATCCGGATAATACGGAAATCCGGATATCCGGATTGCAAGCCCTAATTGCAACCCGTTATTAATCTGCTGGTCTACACAATATTCCTAGAGTTAATCAAGTCTTGGGATTTGGACGTAACCCTTACTAGAGGTTTCATTTGAAGCATTCAATTCAAAGCACGTGTGTTGAAATCCTCTGAAATTAAAGGCCGTCCTGTTGTGGACGGTAAATAACGAACAGATTTCTCATGGGACGGCTATAACAGTAGTTGCAACTTAATCGAGACGCGGAGAAAGTCTGGAACATTAAAAGGAGGTTCGCTGTGGCGTAACGTCGCTAACACTTCTCGTAAATATGTTCCGTGGCTGCCGTCGCTTTGTTTTATTCAGATAAATGTATCGCGTCACCGCCAGCTTACTTTATCGCCTTTATTATTCACTGCACTGATATTTTATTTTCCAAGAAAACGATAGCACACTGCAAAATGAAGTGTTATAAAATGTCTTCAGCTTCTACATTGTTCAAAAATTTGATATCTTAGAAATAGTTGCAAGACACCTGTTTAATCATTGTAATGTACATATTTGTTGCTTATGTCGCTACTGGGATCCTGTGTTTGTATACCGCACCTGCAATGCTTATTCCACAAAGAAGCTTTTATAAAACAAACTTTCAATGTAAGAAACTTTTGCACAGAGAGGCAAAAGAGAGTTACGTATGGCCAGATCGAAGCGATCGGAATCCAATCTCGATATTGTGTAGTAACCCGCTGATGAGTGTGGAGTGAAAATTATTTTGGTGGTTCGGCGCCTGGCAACGTTTCAATCGGACGGCGGCGGCGGCGGCGTGCGGCGTGCGGCGCGGATACAGTTTCGTGGTGTGTCGCCTACGTTCGATCCGAACTTCACCGCTACCGCTACACGCCACGCGACATACTTACTTAAAATAATATTAGTGATTGTGAAACGCCGACACTGAAATGTTTTGTTTATAGAAGATAAATCTAAATGTGCCGCCGACGATTACCAACTAACTGGCCGCTCGGAAATTTATAGCGTTTACGTAACTACCTGGTATTGGCTGGTTCTGGTAAATGCAGTGGCAAGGTTATCAAACTACGTAATGGGTATAATTCAGTCATTGATGATTAGAAATCGTAAACTGAATGCACTTGCTGGCATCAGTTCCATTGCCAATCAATGATTTCTAACCAAAATACTTACAACGCTTTGTTCTTGAGTTCAAACATGTATAACATCTTACGAACATACGAGTCGGTGCTTCCGTTAAAACGCCATTTGTATGCTGTTTGTATTGTTGTGTGTTTGTTTGTATTGTTGTTTTTATGTATTGAAAAAAAAACAAAAACAATTGGTGCTGATATGAGGACAAAGAAGTAAAGCTGAACAAGTAAAAGAAAATCTTTAAGCTCCTTTGAATAAAACTGATTACCCACGCCGAGAAAAACATCGTATTTACTAACAGAAATAGGTATTTATTATAAAAGTTCTTTATAAACATTCGCACAGCAGCGTAGCCTAAGGGAATTTTATATTAGCTGTCCAAGTAGAAAAATGAATAATAATCTCGTTTTGTGAACGGAGTTGGACGAGGGATAAATACGGCCGCCACAATAGCGGCAGGCGACCGCTTCCGGCGCACAATAGCAACAGGCAGTTGATGAGATCAGCCGAGAGATATGCGACGGAGACCGACCAAACCACCACCACGCTAATCATAGACTTGATGCGACTATTATTAGCTCACCTGTCAATTACTTGTCCATTACCTTCACAATATGGCAGGAATTATTCATAAATCGTTATTGTTGTACGTACATAGGTAGCGATCAATCAATATGGCTATAGAAATGATTGGTATATTTACGAAACTTGGCAGACGGGTTGATGATTTCAGTTTGTTGTTATTTAATGACTAGTATGAACAGCCGAAACAAAATCACTCAAGCGAAGTCCGAAATTTCGACATTCACAGAGCAAATTTCATTGGAGCAGCTTAATCCCAAGCTTTTTTTATCTTCGAGATCTATAGTGTTTAACATGATAGTAGGCTTTCAGGCACAGCTTCCGTTTTATAAACGATTTGAATTTAGTTAGGCTTAGTGCTTGAATTTGGCACGGAAGTTTATTGTAAAAACGTATACATCTGAACGTACCCCCTATTTTTTTGAGTCTTGTTGCAGGAACAACAAATTTGTGCTTGTTCCTCGTATTTATGTTGTGAATATCACTGTATTTTTTAAATACATTAAGATTTTTGTGTGCGTACATAAGGTTTCCTCGGCTCTTATAGAGCATGAGAATGGTGGAGCCCACTGTCAGAGGCTTGTGTCCCAGCTGTGGGAGTGCGTTAGGCTGATTATGTATATGCTAATACGTTGTAAGTAGGATGGAAGGCGTTACTTCACATCCTCCTTGACAATAATCACTACAGGTACTAAATATAAACACGAGCTTATTCTTTGGTAAACGCTGCAATGTTTGACTTGCATTATGTTGAGTACACACTTAAAGCTATACATTTAAAGCTATAAAAGACGGGGTCGAAGGAAGACGATCGAAGACGGCTGCAGAGATATAAGATCTGGAAGACCTGATGGTCACGTACGACGAACCACAACTACGAACCATATTCAGAGGTGATGATTCACCTATGGATATGGTTCAGACCAGTATTCTCTAGTCTATTACCATCTGCAATCCAGACGTGAAGTACCTATCACGGAATTTTTTGGCGAATAAATAATAATTGTGACTACGTATATACTGAAACTTGTTATTTACGGATAAGGTACTCAAGGCTAAGTGTCACAATAGTAGATGGAAAAATACACGTTGATATTAATACTTTTTAATTTACGGCTATTCGGCTAAAAGTCATTCAAGAATATTCCTGGTTAGGTGAGATTGTAAGGTCGATCTTACCAAAGTCTTTTACCAAACCTCCTCAGTTTTTGTACAAAAAACAGCCAACATTAAAAAAAATATATTCACTGCTACAAGTACACTATGTAGATACAAAGATTTTTTCTAACTCGCCCAAAAGAATACGTAGAAAATTTTCAATGGAGAGCTGTAGACTGAAAAGAAAGAGTGGAAACAAAACGTATACCCCACCCACCTCCACCTACATACGTTCAACATTCCCCGTTAAAACCAATGTATGAAATAAAAATTGGACACGTGCCACAATAATTTGCAATTTAAATAATTGCAAAAGCGGCACGATTTGTAAATCTAAATCACCTATGGGATTTCAGTGACGTCATTATTTATATATTCATAACATATTCTATAAGTTTGATCCTCATTTGCTGGTGTCTAGCGAACCGCATGTAAATCTCAGGCTTACCTACTCCTGCATAACGTACTATTTGAATTGCAAATGCAAATTAAGGCTGACTTCCTTTACCCTCTGGATTTCGATTGAATGCTTTGGACCGCCTAATAGATTCTATACAAGTACAGCGTAATCAGGTCGACATTAAATTATTGAAAACGTTGTTTTAACGAGTGAGGTATTTCAATGATTTTTTCAATAATCAAGATTTTTTATTTGCTTGAAATATGGTACAAATATAAAGGTTTCACATATTTCATTGTATTGTAAAACGAGCTGGTGTCCGCAACTCCACGTCCAAAGCGCGTATTTTACGTACGGTATACGATGTAGGTAGTAAATATATTTAATCAACGATTATTACCGTATTTTTAAAGGTTTCTTTTAACGTTATGCAATTAAGAAATCCAATATCAAATAGGTATACTAACTGAAACTAAAGTAGATTATTATCATAGAATAACAATACAGAGACATCGTAAACACATAACCTTTGCCGCACTCATCTGAGGAAGCATTTAACACCCCCGCATATATTGTGATTCATATCGAAGATGCATTTCCAGGCTATATATATAGTTGACTGTTGACATTCACTATGTGCTACATAGAACACCAGCAGCGTGTACGTCACGTGCTATATGTGGTTTTAAGAAATAATCTAGAATGTTCTGAAAGTATTTTTGTGTTTTCGCTGTAAAATGATTTTCTTTAACCGAGGAATCTTTTCATTTTTAGTAGCTTTCATAAAAATCAAACGATTTGTTGATATTGCGTGACGTTGTTATTTTATAATAAGTACTTTTATCTACCTGCTTAGTTTCCGCTGTTACTTTATCTTAGTTATCATCTGAAATGAATTGTTAATTCATTTTTAAAGCCCTTAATAAAGCTGTAATGTCTGAAAAAGCTGTAGCGTCTGAAGTCTGAAGCTTTAACTATTTTATTAAAACTATTCCTGCGAGATTTTTTAATAGCCTAGCCTTAGTTAAATATTTAAAGATAACCTTTTATGATACTATTATAAAAGAAAAAGGCTCTGCATGTTTTAAAGAATATCTACGTTTGAAGTTGTTTTAGATATCGACAAAGTAAAAACCAAGTGCGAGTCGGGCTCGCGCATGAAGGGTTCCGTACCATCGTAGTAGTGGAACCCCGTTTTGTTACCCTTCGGATACTGAACCCTAAAAATATGCCCATCATGGTCTTTTCAATACGGTTTCCGTCCAGATTATCATAACTGTTGTCAGAAATAATGGAAGTTTTTCAAATAGCCGAATTGTAATAAAACAAGTTTGATGTTTTTCCTATAGGCAGCCATGCCCGTTAATTGGAAACCAACGTTAATTTCAACCTGTGTATATTTTAAAACAAGGATAATAGTACCAAAGGTTCTCTATTAACATTTTATGTTACTCTGTTAAATGCCTACATGGTGTGGTTTTTATAACACGATTTTATACTTGAATCATTTTTACTTTATAGAGAATAAAGATATTCGAATTTTTATACCTACACGTTATTTTGTTTTTAAACCCGCCTACACTAACCGAGAATATAGGCCAATGAAATTTCCAACTAATTTGTGTTCATTTTTTAGGGTTCCGTAGTCAACTAGGAACCCTTATAGTTTCGCCATGTCTGTCCGTCCGTCCGTCCGTCTGTCCGTCCTCGCTTAATCTCTGTGACCGTTAGCACTAGAAAGCTGAAATTTAGTACCAATATGTATATCAATCACGCCGACAAAGTGGTAAAATAAAAATTGGAAAAAATGTTTTATTAGGGTAGCCCCCCTATATGTAAAGTGGGAAGTGATTTTTTTTTTAATTTCAACCCTAACGTGTGATATATTGTTGGAAAGGTATTTAAAAATGAATAGGGGTTTTTTAAAATCATTTTTTGATAATGTCAATAATTTCGGAAATAATCGCTCCAAAAGTAAAAAAACAATTTGTGTCCCCTCTAACTTTTGAACCATAAGTTTAGAAAATATGAAAAAAATCTGAAAAGTAGAACTTTATAAAGACTTTCTAGGAAAATCATTTTGAACTTGATGGAAACAACAGTTTTTGTACAAAAAAGACAAAAAGTTGTACAAAATAATTTCTGAACTAAGTTTGTAGTATATTCGTATATGCAAGCATTTTACATAATGGATAATGATAATGATAATGAACCCACCTTTAAACTCATAAGTGGGAACACTTATTGTGACGGACGGGAAACTACGGAACCCTACACTGAGCGTGGCCCGACACGCTCTTGGCCGGTTTTTATTTATTTATTTATTTAATATCATGTACAAGAGTGGTACATAGGCGGACTTAATGTCACAAGGCATTCTCTACCAGTCAACCTTTGGGTCAAATAGGACTGCATTGTTATAGAGTACAATAAAAATAAATAAGAAAAAGTTTTAAAAGTACCTAGTTAAAAAAACTTTTTCTTATTTTTTTTTTTTTAATATATTGTAGACTATATTTTGCCCACGGCTACACCTGCATGGAAGTCCCCTTTAGATACGTACTACCAGGATAAAAAGTACCCATTGTCAACCCAGGTTATAGTCCATACGTGTGCCAAATTCATCCAAATTTTTAGCTTCTTTTTAGCCCTTAAGGCTAAGGATGCGTAAGGTATCCGTTAATAGTAAAGGCAAGCCTTTTAGGATCACTTCTCTGTTCGTCTGAGGTACAAAATTGAAAATAACATATATCAAATACTTAAGTATTTGATATATGTTATTTTCAATTTTTCCTCTTGGAGCTATAAAATTCAAAAGATATAAGAGTTTTATACCGATAATTTTGTCACTCGCCAGTAAATCAAAACCTTTAGGGTACATCTCGTTGACCTAGAATCATCTTATAGCACAAGAAGCAGCTCCGAAATTCGATAACTTGTACTCGTAATTATAAACATATTTTTTGCAATTACAAACATACAATTTGCAATTGAAAAACATATTCTCCTATTTAGAATGTATAAGGAAACACGTTCTTCACTATGGAACGTTTCACTGTACGTGGTACGACACACACTTGTTATTACTTAAATCACTATCGTAGCTAGGTAAAATTGTTACGCAGGACGAATTTATGCTAGTCAAAAGCATTCTTACTCCTGCCAGTGTACAGTGTAGGATTAAGCCGAGCCTAATCGAATAGGAAGCCATCGGGTCGGCTGCACGTAGCACGAATTACCCGCCGTTCGCATTGTGCGATCCACTCCCAGTCGTGAGTGAACGTGGCGTGTGGTCAGACTGTGGATGGATTGTGTGAGGCATGATATGAAAGAAAAAGAAGTAAATGATAATGTGACGGTTGAAAAAGAAGTACAAAAGAAGAGCGGATCATACAACAAGTGAAATAAAAGGGAATTTAATTCTAGTGACTAAGTTGGATCTCGAGAGCAGCAAAGGATTCTAAAGTAGAATCCCGAGCGTAGCAAGGAATTCTAGATTAGAATCCTGAGCGGAAGGACGGATACAAGGACCGAGATGAGTTTTTTTTTTCACGAGTTGGGTACTCTACTTTGGTAAAGGAAAGCGTTTTGTGCCGGGACAAGGATAGGAAGACGATGATGAACTTCATTGCCTTAGAGTATGACATTTTACGAGACATTATTTTAGTAACTTGAAAAGGAATCACAAAGTTCACGATATTCCAAATACAAGACTAGGTGTACCTACGCCATACGCAATGCCGCGCTGGTTACAAGCCACATACTCCACATTTAACAGCTTGATTAATTACGGAATTCGATTATGCAACCGACACACTTGTAACATGATTGTTCGTAGGTATATCTCGGATGTTTGAGCACTGTATTCTGAATACGGCGCTTTCGTTTTATTCCTAAATTTATCACTTCTTTCCGCGTTGTTTGTGCTAGTACTGGAGAAAGTTAGCAATAAGCTTTGCATATTTTCATTTCTTTAAAGCGTGGCGGAGAGATATAGTGACGCTTTCTTGAAATACCTGTCTTCTTGATATTATGCCCACTTTTATGTTTCTACGGGTTGGATTAAAAGTCACCCAAAGGCAATGGTGAAGGCTATGTAGCGTTCCCAGAAATGAAGAGATCACACGAAGAATTTACAAACTTAAGTGGTTGTGATTATTTGGAACTCGCAAACAGTTACACATTAGATCCTACTAATATATTGCTCGTAGAACAGTAGTTAATGGGGCCTATGGGGCCGACCAGTGCGACCACTAACCCGCTGGATGTGAACCAGTCGATGTTACAAGCTTGCTTAAACCCTGGCAGAAATGAAAATGAGGCTAATATAGCACGAGATACGTCAAACCGAGGTCAGATAGGCAGTCGCTCCATGTAAAATACTGGTATTCAGCTGCATCCGGTTAGACTGGAAGCCGACCCCAATAAAAAACTTGGGAAAAGGCTAGGCAGATGATGATGATGATGACGTCAAACCGGCAAATGGGCAGCGGACGTTTTTTTTCTTGGCCTTATAGCATTGAGTTAAATATACATATATATCTATGCCTTATAGTATTATGCTATACTTACACTTTATATTCATCATACATTTCTATTTATCATCCTTTTTTATTTGTTTCTATGTTTACACTCAACAAATCGATCTAAATACGATTCATTAACTTAAAAATATTCGAAGCTCTTAAACAAACTGGACTTTTACGGTATAAGGGGAAAAGCTCATGAATGGTTATCTAGCTATTTAAAAAACAGGAAACAGTGTACCGAGATATCCAAAGTTGTAAAGAAAAATGACAAAATGTATAACAAAGAGAAATATACTTCAATAGCAATAATAAATAAATGTGGTGTGCCTCAGGGTAGCATTCTCGGCCCCTTACTCTTTTTGCTTTATATAAATGATCTTCCACAGGCCACTTTGCAGAAATGTATCCTTTTTGTAGATGATACTACATTTATTATAAAATGTCACGATAAAAAATATTACAAATCAGTCACCGAAAAGACCCTATCAGATGTAATAAGTTGGATGGAAAGTAATAATTTGAATATAAACATTAGTAAGACGAAATTAATACAATTTAACTCCTTTACCAAACAATTACCTTCAGACATTTTTTGCAAAGACGAAAAAGTACATCAAGTAGATGAATTAAAAAATTTAGGACTTAATGTAGATAAACATCTAAATTGGAAATGCTATGTGGAACATATTTGTCAGAAACTTGATAGGTTTGTGTTTGCATTGAAAAAGTTAAGGCAAAATGTATCTGTACAAGCTGCTCTTTCGGCTTATCACGGCTATGTGTCATCTGTCCTAAGCTATGGACTTACAATGTGGGGTAACTCGACCGATTCTGACAGAGTTTTCAAGCTACAAAAATGTTGCATCCGGGTTATAAACAAAGCATGGTTCTTAGATAGTTATAAACCTCTCTTCCAAAAATGTAACATTCTTCCACTACCCAGTATGTACATAACAGATATCTGCATTTTTACCAAGAGTCACATGCATTACTTTAAGCAACGCAGTGAGGTTCTAACAAGACAAAAAAGGGCTAAGTTTCAGAACCTATTGTATCAACCACCTAGTCATAAAGATATTTATAAAAAAAATGTGATTAATATGTGTATACTGATTTATAATAAAATTCCAAATGAATTGAAATTGTTGCAGGGTAAATTATTTAAAAAAAAATTGACTGAGTGGCTACAAAACTGTTGTTTCTATAGCATTAAGAAATATATGGAATTTAAAAATTAATGTCAATATTGAATGAAAATTAATAATTGTTTATGTAGTAATTTTAGTTATATGTGTAAAGTAATAATATTAATTGAATGATAATATTTACATAAATAGATATTCATAAGTAAATAATTTGCACGCTTGCTTGCAGGCAGAATACAAATACTTTTAGGACATAAGATCTCTCCTTGAATTTGTATGTATTTTCTAGCAAATAAACATTTTTGATTTGATTTGATTTGATTTGATAATCCTGAAATCCAGCAACCTGCTCTATTTCCGAGTGGGTGACCGGCAATCCCAGGGTGGTGTTGGGTTTATCGTCCACAAGTCCATTGTGAACAACGTGGTGAAGATCGAGAGTGTGTCGACCAGGGTGGCGTACCTTATACTCAGAATATCCTCAAGATATTCGCTAAAGGGCATACAGGTCTACGCCCTGACCTCGGCACACCCCGACGACGAAGTGGAGACCATGTATGAGGATATTTCAAAAGCCATGCATGGTTCCAAAACTCACTTCACCGTTGTCATGGGGGACTTCAACGTGAAACTGGGCAAACGAGACGGGGATGAGCTGCAGGTGGGGCAATTTGGAGTTGGACGTCGGAATCGCCGGGATATGTTACTTTTGTTTGTCACTAGTCACGTAAATGACGTACAACGTACACGAATTTGGCACTGAACAATTCTTTACACTGGTTTCACGACATACCACAACACTATCTTGCTATTCACTGGTTAGTTTTTAAGAATTTGTAACCGTTACAAAGTCTAAACGATACGAAGTCTTTGTTTTGCGTTTCAAAAAGTAACCGTCACTGATTGTCATTAACACTAAAAACCGGCATTGTGTATCCCGTTTTTCACATGGTAAATATCACTTGTTTACAGTCTGTTTTATTTCGGCGCTGTTGCAAGCACCATGATTACGGATAAACTAAAGTTATTGCGGGTGGGTGTTTATATTAGCACACTAATCGGTCTACCTTCTTTCTTGTCCGTTGTTTTCACGACCTTTTTTGGCACTTTCCGGTTTTTACACAGTTGACACTGATTGTTATCGACACTGTCCCCGCGACATGATTTCATTAGCACGATTTTATCCCAATTCTGATGTCGCAGTTTGTCAGGAATTTATTTCACTAGGCTCGAGCTTATGTGGGCTGTAGACGGGTTTCGTGCTATGAAAACACACTGGATGCGATACACTATTTTATTTCGCATTGCACGGTTCGGGTTGGTAGTTTCCATGGAGAAGAACCGGCAAGAAACTCCATGGTTACTCTTTTCAAACAGATACACTGAGTCTAACAAATAACTTGACATTACACTTTCTCACATTAACACTAGGCACAATTAATCGTGTACAGTTTCAAGACGTCTTCACTCCGCTGCGGTCAGACCCAGACTGTCTGCCTCGCCGCGAAGTGTTAACATCAGGACTCTGTAAAAGCCGCCATGGTGGGGTAGACTGGTAAGTACGTCGCGTGATGTCACCATTGGCGCGCTTTCGATTCATTCGCCCGTCCGTACTCATGACCGGATGCGACATATTTATATATAATATTTACATATATATATGTATTTATAATATTAGCTGTATTTTTATCTCACCTGTAAATATCTTTCCCCTATTAAATTTTAATTGAACAAGTCTGCTTATATCCATTTATTTTCATAGGATCAAGTAAATTTGTTACAATTTGGCGCCACAACGTAAAATCAACTCGAAACCACTCAATTTTTTCAAAATTAAAAAAAAGCACTAGTATGATCTACATATTTTTTTAGTAGAACAAAAATTTTGCTAAGATTAAAATATTACAGCATTCACAAAACGTACATAACTCATTCAAACACACCGACATCTTACGAAGTTAGGTCAGGCAGGATTCACATTCTATGATCACTACTAGACTCAACCTGATAAGTCAATAACTTTAAGGCGTATTTTCGGAGTTGTAATCCACTCTCGTCTAAAACCACTAAGAGATAAGAGATAAGAACTATTTATATTGTTGTGCCCTAGCAGGGTTCATACATGAGTATGAAACCTATATACTTTGTAACAACTTATTAACTACATGAATGCAATAAATAATGATTATGATTATGATGAAATATAAAGATTTTAACAAAGGCTTATTTTTAAGTGAGTTGTCATCCACTACTAATCAACTTAGTTGATATTTCACAAGGGCTTATTTTTATGGAGTTGTCAGCCGCTCCAATATTTGCTTTTTTTTCATTAGTTGTATGTTGTATCTCACCTGTAAATATCTTTCCCCTATTAAATTGAACAAGTCTGCTAATATCCATTTATTTTCATAGGATCAAGTAGATTTGTTACAGCCTCTATCGTCCCACTGCTGGGCAAAGGCCTCCCCCACAGCTTTTCACTCTTCTCTCCGTGCGGTTTTCTCTGGCCAATCTCTCATAAACGCCTCTAGGTCGTCACACTTTTACAGATGGTGTACTGAAATTTCTGTCAAACTCCGCAGCCACTCAGCTCTGCGGTCCGCTCAGTTTGAAGTAAAAACTCTCACTTAGGTATTATCAAATCATTGAATGCAATCTGTCTGAAAAGTCGTTTCCTAGCTTGAAGGTAAAGAAAGCTATTTTCCTCAGTGAATATTGGAAAAAGGAATTTCTTGTAAAAATACAAAATGTCAGAACCATATTTTATTTGATCTAGTCTAAGTTGACCTTTCTTAAAGGGTGCGTGTTTTCTCTAAAGAGGGTTTCCGGAGTTCTTTTCACGAAACAGTTGCAGTGGACGCACTGGATAATAATAAACAGCTAACATTTAACGGATGCCTGGCTGCATGGCTCCGACAATATTATAGCTGCGTAGGCAGATCATAGGAGAGCACTACAGAGTGCGAGTAGGTACATACCGGCCGACGCCGCGACGTAGACAGCCATTTAATTTGTTAGTAGGTTCAACATTTATATACAACCGCGTTTTGTTTGATTTACGATGTTGAAATGTAATTATTATTCTTTTAACCTCACATCTAGCACATTTAAACATAAATTTCAACAGATCACCATTTTCATCAATAAACAAACATTTGAAGGTTAATTTACTTTTGAAAATCAACGTTCATAAGCTGGAATGCCAAATAACATATTAAGACTGAAAATACTTTCAAAAACATTGAACCCGTGAAAGAGAAACTTTTTATATTCACATTTTCTTTTGTTTATAAAAGTTTCTCCTTTACAAATACAAATATCTGACCGTCGGAGATTTAATGTTTCGATGTTTGCCAAAAAAACATTCCACTCTGCTGGAGCATTGAGTAGGTATCTGATTTTACAATCTAGGCGAAAATGTTGTAATAAATAATAATGCGCATGTGTTTAATTTTGGCGCATGCGTGTATGCGGGTGCGCGCGCGCTCCCCGGACAGTGAGAGTTCGCGCCCGCTACGCGCCGCCCGCCTATAAGCGTGCTCCTGAAACGAATGCGCCCGCGCCGCGCCGCTCTGAACTAACGATAACACCCCTTCAACGTTCATTAAACATTTCTATTAAACGTATGTGTTCAGTTACCGTTAAATAAGTTCATGTGAATACAAAGTTTATTTTTGATCAGTAGAGTTTTTCGTGATTTGGACATTTCCAAGTGATTAATGTTGCCAAATCATCCCTGATATGTGCTTTTATGTTATATACTTGGTGACGCGTATTATCTTATAGATAAATTGCTACTGCATTTCTGCTTCTATTTCAAACATCTCACGAAAAGTTTGTCTCGAAAGTGTCTTAAATTTAATAAAAGTTAAGAAAGTACAGGTCGTGACATTTTACTCGTCAACGAATAACCTTAGTTCCTTTAGTTAATATTTTTTCCATAAAACATAATAACCATTTAAGCAAAAGCGTTGTTGAGAAAGCAAAATTGTAAATGTGCCTTTCCTATTTATGTAAGTCAGAGACAATAAGGACCATGTTTAATAGCTTTTCAATAAAGTAATAAAGAAAAGTTAGAAAGCTTTTTAAAATGTTATAAAGTCTTTTCAGTATACATACAGCTAACAAAGTGTTCGGTTCTCAAAGACGTTTGTAATACAAACTGTTTAGAATGGAAAAATAATGTAGCAACAAAGCTTTGGCGCGGGCGGTGACCGTCAACAAAGAATTTACAGAAACAAGAATGAAACAATAAACCCCCTAGTCTTGACTTCCTTTTGTTAAACACCTTTAATTTTTAACTACAATACGCATGTTTTTCAGAAAACAAGGTTTTCAAAAGTTTCTTGAAATACGGTTGAAATAAAAAAAATGGAATGAAAAATAAAATGTTTAATCAAATATTGATGCACTTAAAATAGTTTTCGTTTTGATACCCGTTCAAGATAAATATTTATGATTTGGACGTAGGCCAATATTTTGGATGTATTATTATAACGATATTTATTTCAAGTCAATACAGGTGTTCAATAAAAAAGGCAGTATGTACCTATCATACATAGGCTAATGAACATGCGAGATTTGTCGAACTATCAACTAGGCTCTGGTTGGTAAAAATGAACTATGTATTCGCATTTACTTACATTAAACAAGTACCCAGGTTTTAAATCTATAAAAACTTCACAGTTATAGGATTTAGAACTAAAAAGCGACGAATTATTTATGTTATCCAATAAATACAAAAGTATCTACTTCTTTTTAGCAGATTTTAAATCGAACTAAGTGCCATTAAACTTCAACGTGAAAATCATTAAGAAGATTAGCGTTAGCCTATTAATTTTCCGGCTGTCTAATCATGTCAAAAGTTTTCCAAATGCAAAATAATATTATTTACTTATATTGACAGGCTAAATAGTCATCGTCAATCCTGCAGTATTTCAAACCCAAAATGTTATCCCAATTTTATGAGAAAAAAATCATAAAAAACCCTTCCTGTTTTAGATTTCCCGTTTTGTGTAGGCGCAGTAAACAAACGGTCACAATAATGCGAATTACTGTCACATTTCGATCAGAGTTTAAATTGATCACGCCCACACGACGTCTATCAAAAATCATATAAATCTGGCACAGGCACGTTTTAGGTCGCCACAGTGACCGTTCGCTTAAAAATAAACGCATGTCCGCCGTCCCCGGCCGCCGGTCGCCGCGCACCGGTCGCAACGTACTCCACAGAGATTCGCGACATTTACATCGCCTGCACTTTCTATTTGTGATACCGCACCGGGGCTGCTTTCAGACACACCTTCGTTTATTGATTCGCATTAGGCGTAAACATTAACGAATTCTTCGTAAATACGTGACGGTAAAAGCTTTTCGGCAAGATTGTGGGACATTCGTATAAGGGTTTTGCTTCATCATCTGCTATAATATGATCCAGTTAAACAAAAAAAACATACGAAAAGAGATGATGAATGGCCAAAACTTATAACCATTTTGCCTTTCGGCTGTTGATAGTTTTGATACCAACCCGCCGGTAGATTCCCGCACTATTCTGGCAATATAGTCAAGTGTACTGTTGTGAACGCAGCAGCGTAGGAGCGAGCTCGTAGTCATGGTTGCTGGCGACGTCACTCGGCGCGCCTCCATCACGGCCCCGTCGATGCACCGGCGGCCGTCAGCGCGCCGCGGATCACTCATCAAAGGCTCACAATCTACGTCACAGGTAAACCCAACTAATTTCAAATACGATGCAGCGGAAATAAGACAACGTGCTTTTCTGTTTTCGGGATTATTTATGACTATTCCAGGTCGATGAACTGTCCTTTTTATGATGGCCCTTAAAACCGTGAATGCCAATAAAAGCTTTTTAATAATGATTAAAACTCACATATGTACCGTTGACATGACATTTACTAATGTTGATTTTTATTTTACATACGAACATAGATATACATACGTTGACCCACTCTTCTAAACCTTTGTTCGCGTGAAACGTGGCTGAAATAATATAAAATGCCACTTTTTCACGTGGAAACTATAACTGAATTTTATTCTGACCTTAAGTTTTTAACCCCTGCACAAATTGAGGTAGGTACTTATTATTATTAACATTTTATAAAAAGGTGCATAGTTACTAAGTAGGTATAAGTTAAGTTTAAAATATTTGGATTTTTAACACTAAAATATATATACATTTACTAAACCAAAATGTTTCAGCTTACCGCAAATTTTGTACTAGCCTTCAGCGGATAATTCTAGAATTAAGTAGCACTTATTTTAATCGAAAACAAATCGTAATTTACAATTTAATACCCATTAACCATTATATTAAAGAATAATCGAGCTTTATATAGTATAATTAAAACTTTAATTTGATTTATGATTATATTTTTATTTTTGCTGTAGTTAAAGTATTGTTGTTGAAATCTATTATTCACTGTAATCGTAAAACATTCCCGCTAATTTTAATTATGAAGGAATGTGCAAAAGTCCCAAGCTTTTACTGAAAATATTACAATGAATTTCTTACAAATGAACGCAAATAGGTAAAGTAAAGATATAAAATAGAAACAAAGACTTTCATCGGTTATATCAATAAAGTTGACACTAAAGACTCCAATAAAGAGTTTTACACCTCTTTTACATAGAATTTATAACAATCTCACGTTCTTAATAAGAGATACATTGAGCGATAAACTCAATGAACAGAATCAAAGTATATTGGATACTTAGTTTTTAGAAACGACGCTTTTATTTAAGTTTATGCAATGTCGAAATGTCAACGTGAAACTATAACTTCGTGGTGTCAGTCTGAAGGTGGAACTTGATTTCGTGATTTCGTATGTGTGAGTTGTCTGCTTTTGATTTATTAGACAACACCACACGATCTTGTGTCCACTCGAGTATTTCCCTCAGCACTTGGGGACTTGCCTATTGATTATTATTGAATTATTGATAGGATAGTTATTTTTATTTCCTGTTTGCCTAGTTCCAATTTGTGATTTGGATTATTCCTCAATAGAGGAATCTATTGAAAAGTACGTTCATCGTGAAGATTCACGAAAATAGCAAATACTTTTGATATAATTATATTATACTTTGCAAATCGTTACTTCATGATCAAAATAACAGACACAGATACTGACACAGACACTCGACAGATTCTTATGGTGATGATAAATATCAGTTGATATAAAAAGAACGTAAATTATATTTGTATCTGAAACTGCGTGTAAAAGCTTATAATTAGATAATCCCACACATCATGGTGATGAAATAGTGTGCCTACGTATTCATTAAGTACATTCTAATTCGATCGAGTAACATTATCAAGTCCACAGAAATAATTATGCGTACAAGCCTAGGTGGGCATCATGTTGTGTGTGACATCATTTTCTAGTAGATCACTTCCTCATAAATGGGGATGTTACACATAAAACATGTAAAAAGTAGACATGCTGATGTGTTAAAATGTATAAAATTTATTGAATGAAACCGTGATAATATCACATCAAGTAAACATTTACCTTGTGTGGCACGGTGATGAATATTTGCACGTAAAATTGGATTGCGTTCTAAATATTTAAACAGGTTTAAAGAACGGTAACGAATCAGATTCGTATTCAGATGGGTAATCAATTATTATTTCTGTTTCAAGCACTGTGCGAATGTGAGCGTATCTTTGGATGATAATAATTTGAGAACATTAAAAGAAAATAAACACACACAGAAATCTATCAAAATAAAACTCTCTCGCTTCTTTATCCTTTGATTGGACCTTCCTTTGACTGTTAACAACAGTAGATGATTAAACACTTTAACATAAATGCTTGAAAAGCAACGTAACAGAATATTAAATGATCATGATCAAATGAGTTATCGAGACCACAGGAAGCCCACCCGCATCAAGTGGGCAATTTAAAACTTATTAAAAATGTTAATATGCAAACAACCAACGAATGTTTTTAAGATTTCCATTTATTCTACATATTTGCGAGGCATGAAGACGAATCAAAATCCGTGAGACAACAAAAGTATTTCTTTATTGCTTTCCTTACGAAAATAAACTGCACAAACACTTAAAGCGAGTGCCTTGAATGACCTTTGGATAAAGATATCAAATATAATTATACTTCATCTACATTTGACCGACGTCGATGACTTTCTATTAGAGAGCTTTCAATCTAAGGAATTTATTAAATGAGATGTCACATTGACTTGTCGTGGTCGCCGAGAGCTGAGAGCGACTTCACTCTCTTTAATATTGAATCTTAAAACATAGTTTAAGAGCTAGTTGTTTAAAGTGTAACACAAAACCCGTAACAGCTATTTTCGAGTTTCACTCAGTCACGCTTATGAAGTTATGGTATTTGACAGGTTGGAGAACGAGCACTTAGTTATTGAAGACATGTTTATAAGTATTAAGTGAATGAAATCATTCCATTACGTTAACTGGCCTTTTGCCTATCATCTATCCAATCATATTACATAAATCCCATTTCTTGACCAGACTCTTGTAGCTACGCAAATACATGTGTTGACTCTGTGATCAGTGTGGAAAACTGTCCTAGTTTTGAATAAACTTTCACGATTAATTTTAATAATATTATTATTTATACTATATAAAGCTCGATTACCACTCACTGACTGACTGACTGACTCACTGACATAATTGTTCTCCCAGATGGTGGATGGGGAGGTGGGTATATTTTGACAGATTCGTAAACAACTAACTCCCGCGAGTATGGGAAAAGTGCCAAACCTCCCCTTTTCGCCCCCTTTCCTCCCCGTCCCTATCGTATCTCGGAAACAAAGAGACCCGTATTTTTTGTTTTTTACGGATTCGTATAGAGGAGGCTCGGAGAAGTAAAAACCAGTTTTTAAAATTGACCCTTTTTTCCCCCTTCTCCCCCCTTTAGGCGGATCTCGGAAATTGAAAGACTTGGAACATTTTTTTTTTCAGATTCGTAAGAAGGGGCCTAGAGTTAGTCAAAACCATTTTTCAAAACTCCCCACTCTCCCCCCCTTCACCCCTCCCCCCATCGTATCTCGGAAACTAGGACACGTAGCGGCTTTTTGATTTTTACTATGAATTATTAATGAGGAGCGTTTAAATTTGTAAATGGAGGGTATCCTCCCCTCCCCAACCTCCCCTAAAAATAAAAGGGCTATAACTTCGTAACGGTCAGAGATAGCCATTGGGTGCTTGAACAAATATTATAGTAGGCGTCGAAACCTGTTCGGTGGTGGTAGGTTCTGAGTGGAGCGAACCTGCGAGACCGAGTGGAGCGAAGGGGGGAGGTGGCGAGCGAAGCGAGCCGGCGACCTCCGCAGCGTAACGAAGGTTTAGTGGGTGAAGCGTAACTCAGGGTGACGACAAGCAAACTTTAGGGTAGTGTTTTTTTAATGGGTCTCAGTTTTTAAGTAAGGTTTTTTACTTTTATATTATTAGGTTTTTTTAAAAAAATAATTTTATAATGTTTTAGGGGTTCTTAAGGGTTTTCATACTGATCTAGGGGTAGTTGTAACGGTTTTTCCAATTCGTTTAAGGATTCTTATGGATTCTCAAAATTTATAAGGGTATGGAATACGTCTCAAGAACACGACGACACGCGAGCTGCGCGCAGCTCGCGCACCCAAGCAAATACTAGTTTTAGTATATTTTTAAATAGCGGCCACGTCATGTCTGGTTGCAACAATGGTTGCTTTAAACCTTTCATCCCATTTTTCTTCTAACTCTCTAGGAGCCTAGCATAACAAAAATATTGAAGTATAGGTTTCACTGAACAGCACATCCGAATATTGTTCTTAAATTGTGGTTAGAGCACCTCACCAACCTCACATTCATTTTGATGTTTGTACAGTCGTGAATGTTATACACTGATATGGTGTTTGTGGTAAATAATACCGTAAAAATACTCAATTAAACATAGATTGCATATGAAACAATGGCGTATTTGACCGATAACACAAGCCCCAGCCGTAGAACAAGTCCCTTGTTAAAATGTGCACTTCTAAGGTTCTAGTGTAACATATACAAAAATCTTGAATAAAATTATATTTAATTATAAGGATTAGATAACTTCCCACGCGTGGGTCTAATACATCATGTATGTATTATAATAAGCACATCTTCAGGCATCGCATAACACACGCTTATGTTTATATCTTATATTATAATGACTCAGAATAATTATTCAGTCGATGGTGTACTTTCAACCTTTAAGATATTTTATATCGAGAAATAACTATGAGTACCTTTGAGTTACACACTTATGTTCCGTTTGAAATATAATACTTACTTGTTAGATTTCAAATTCTAACCTTTTCGTACGTACTTGAACGGTGTTGACAGGGCGGGACACACGACACATCCACACCTACGAGCGAGAAGCTAAAATTTGCTGGCTAAAACTCTCTGCAATTTATATCGCAGTTTTAAGGACTGAAAAATTAAATTACTGAAGACTAAAAATATCCACTATCTTGTAGAGTTTCAGTGAAAGTTCCTGCTAACTAGTTACTTCAAAGTCCTGTTATCGTAAATTCTTAATCTACGTTAATAGGCACCGATTATGAAGTTAGAAAAAGTCTGCCTTGTTATTACATTTATGCAACGTTTGGCTTTTAACAAGGTTCCTGAAACTATTCATTTTTATGGTCTATTCGCCTTGGAACAAGTAATGTCTCAAATCGTGTAAATAAAACGATGGTGTTGTTTATAGGAGGTGCCATGGGACATCATCGACCGCTGCGCGCTGCCGATAGTGCTGTGCCACGCGCTGGCCGTGGTGCTGTCCACGCTGCTCAACGCCATGCATCTCAGCTCCATATCCGTCTTCACGCTATTTCTCTGGTTCTCCATCTCCGTCACAGGCTCCTTGTGGTTCTACCATAACTTACAGGTCAGTTTTTTTTTGTTTTGTAATATTGTCGAGGGCGAAACTTAAGACTGGGGCATTTTACTAGTGTTGAGTTGCAGTAAAACGTAATCTCGGGTTTTTTTATAAATCAAGTACTTAATTACAAACTATTATAAACAAAACCTACCATGTCTCATTAAAAAATCAAAGTAATAAAATGTTTTTCAAATCGGGTAGGCCGTTTAAATTCTGTGCTCGTCTGCTCTTTTAAGACTTTACAGGTTTATATACCTGTATGATTATAATTCAATCCAACTTAGTTGCGTCAAGTTTATTAACGTTTAACGTTTGTTTAAATAGCACCATACAAATAGGAACAATGTCTGTGAGCACAAATTTTGATTAAAGCGTCTAATAACGCAGAGGAACTCGAGGAATAGTTTGCTAATTTTACGGTAGCCGTAAAGTGTATAAATAAATACATTAGAAACACGTTAAGTTGTGGCTGCCGTTAGTCAACACGTACGATATGCCAATCACTCACGGCCCACTACGTCTCTCAATTTATATTTTTAAACGATTACGTAGAGAACAGTTAAAGATATATGTTTATTTTTAAAGCATTCACTTTTACAAATGTTTTTTTTGTAAGATAAAGATCAGCTTAATTCTTTGCAATCAATCTATTTTATCTGTAAACAAAATAGAGTCGTCCGCCTGTCTCATGATTTACGATACCAATCTGATATACAAATTGAACGTGCGTAATTCAGAACACACGTATGTATTATTAACCATGTGTCAAGACGTACCTAAATTGCACTGGAATATGAGAAGAACGTAAGCAGGTTTTTTGCAAACCTAGAACTCAAATGCCACGTTAAAATTAGTTTCAAATTGCGTCATAAATTGTCTTGAAACTACGGCCGGCAACCACCTTTCGTAAGAAGTTCGTAGTTGGGAACTCCTGTATGAAGGAGCTCATAACACTAGATTGTATAAAGAAAACAGCTGTAGCACCTGTACAACCTCATTTAAATCAATGAATATTCATATCATAGTAGCTCTCAGCCTCCCATGCAACAATTTAAATTTCCACAATTTAATTTACTCGACTGGGTATTTGTTAGTGATAAACAATTATGTTTTGCAAGGTTTATTTAAATACGAAATAAAGCCTACTTGAGCTTCATTTGTCCCTGTTGAGTATACATTTATGATCTAGGTATAAATAAGATCTATTTACGGATCAAAATGTATTCAGCGCTGAAATATCAGATTCTGAATACACAGTGCTGATCAATGCCACTGCAATAAATAATCTCAGAGAGATGATGCCATATTCGCGCGTTGCAGAGCGAGTTATCAGCATATTGTTATATGCAAATAGCTAATCGTGCTTGCAAGTAACAATTCACGAATTTCAGTTTTGAACAGTATAACAAACTATTTCTATCAATTGTATACGAAATCAATTTAATTCTGTATTCTAAACTAGTCCCAGGTCCTGTGTTCAATCATTGGCACCTTGTATTTGTAATGAACTGGTGCCAAACATTAACTACTTGACCACATACACATACAAGCAGGAATGGAATTGCATTTAAAACAGAGAACCATTGATCATTTGATTTATAGTCGGTAGTAATATACGTACAATGCCACTTCAAAGTTTGTAGTGTAGTTTAGAACTAATTGGACAAGTTTAAGGTTCCTTTAGGTATACGTAGGTGTAACTACCTACTACCTGTACGTATACTACCTGAAAATATACGTTTATTATACGTCCCCAATCTCAAGAAGAATATGATTGTTTACTTAAAACTTTCTCAAATTATGTTTTTTTTATAAACTATAACTTAGATTATACGATTACTAGAAATACAGCCGTTTTTTCAGCTGGCAGATGATCTTACACTGGCGATAAATAGCTATGCAAATTTATGCCATGTCCCGAATAAGGTTTTATTGAGACAAAATCTTGTCAAAACGAAAAAGAGTAAGATACTGCATTAATCAATAATAATGTTTTGATATTTGGTCAACCCGAAACATAATGAACCATTCAGGGGAGACTTCGTGAGGGGCATCCTAAACACTAAATACACGGCGAAATCTGCAGAGTATTCTGATCTGTGCAAGCACATTCCGAGAGAACGTGAACGGACTTTTGAAGGCGAATCGGATTAAATTAAAATTCATAAAGCAATAGATAAGAGAATTTTCCCCTAAGAAAGTCGTTAACACCCACACAATGCTTTTGTGGGTTGCTCAATCGTAAAGCAACTCCCACAAATAAAGATTTAATGCCAAAACAACCTTAAGTGGGAACAGATTACACGGAGCAGCTCGTGCGTCACCAATAATTCTTGACGAGAGCTAGAAACACGCACTTGTGCACTCTTGGTATTATTAGTTCGTGTAACGTGCTGCCACTCGCCGCGACCTACTTCACATGGAATCGTCTGTAACCTTCAGTGTCCAGAATTATCTTATAACAAACTGGAGAGAAGTTCAACTTCAGTTTCGTCCAAACAGAATGGATAGAATAACGCGAACGGGGTGAAGGAACTTTTACCCAAACGCGTCAACAGATCTGTTACAAGCCGAATGCCCATCGTTTCCGTTCGCACCTAAGAGCTAAACTCAAAATAATTTAGATAACGGCAAACGGAATGTTAGAGAACCAATAACTGTACCCAATACAATTTAGTTTTAGTGTTGGATCCATAATTATTAAGCAAGCGGACCTCGTGTTTCTATATGAATATTCATCTTAGGTTTCCATAGATTAATTTTCTTTGATGACTAAAAGCCAGTTGTCAGTGAAATTGTAAATTGGAGCGCCTGGGGCCCTTGGGTCTAAACTGATGTTTACCAAGCTCTTGTATTTTGACTGTACCTCGCTCAAACGTGGCTAGACTAGCAAATCCGTTTCATCCGATTATAGTTAGACGGATATTTTACGTTTATTGTTACTTACGACTCTAAGTACGGGATGAATCTTGAAATAAGTTGAACTTAATAAAGACACTCTTTATGAGCAGTGTTATAGTAAAAAATAATCAAAACGTTAACGAAATTCTTGTTCTCTTTTTGTATAAGTAAATGAAATATTTTCACTGTCCACCATGTGGGTATTACATTATTTTTATTGTATAAAAATATGATATTCGAGTAATCTGTATCTACGCATTCATGATTGGAAAAATATGAAACATTAAGTTAACGGTTTTTTTAAGTATGAGATTAAAATCCCTCGTAGGCGTGGTAACATAAACAAAACCAAACAGTTTCATGACATTAATCTTTTAATTTTCCATAATGTACATACGTATACATGTGACAGAACATAACCGTTATAACTATAGACATCGAGATGAGGTATGTAACAAATCTAAAATACATAAAATGTGGGAAGTAATGCGGTATCTAGGCCTCGCGAGAATACGCCTTTGCTTCGTTTTTTACGAATAAACATCTAGAAGATTACCTGAGCCGAGCAGAGCATATCGAATCAGGTCGCAGCCTCTCTGGGGGAGGATACAATAACTCAATTTCTGGAGGAATAAAAGTCAACTAAAGAGTTTAATAATAAGAGCACTTCAAATTGAAACATTAAACTACACAGTAACTGTAACTGACACTGTAACTGAGGAGCTGTATGTTTTAATGAAAAATAGGAATGAATCAGAGTGAACTCTGAAATAGATAATGGATATTTGCTTGAAACTGAAAAACAAATGGCTGAATTTTCATGGAATTTGTAACGAGATTGCACGCGAACAACTTAGATAATTTTGATTTGATACCCAGTCGCTGTTAGTTGTTGAGAATTATAATAATCCTAAAGTAGAAAATTAACAAAATAATTCAACATTTTGTCATAAACACTTTGTACTATGTTTTATGGCATTTGTTATAATTAAACTGTTATAACTAAAAGTTAAATGAGTTATCGCGACTGTGGCCTAAACATTACTTTACATTACTGTTTTTATCATTTAAAAATATCCAAAGAGAACATACTCCACAACTTTTCCTAACTAAATAAAACTCTATCTTACTTAACAATACAATTTGGGTGTCAGCTCTTGCAAACTACACAAAAAAGCTTGCTCGTGTCATAAAAGAGCATCTTCACCTTATAAAATATTGAGATATTGTGTAATATTACCCCTAAAATGTCAGTGCGAATGTGTCGCATTACAAATTGCCAAGGAGATTGCAACAATTGTACCATTGTGCCAGCCTCCGTGCTTGCGTCATCAATCCATTCGAAAGTCCGATTTAAAATAGGTTAATGGTCGTGTTTTTACTGAATAGACACTACTAAATAAAATATTCATGGTGTTTTCTTACTAACTCCAAATATTTTTATGAAGGAATCTACATTTGAACTTTCGGTTTTATAAACTATGAATGAAAGAAAACAGCGCCGCTTGTAAAACCATATCTGATGTTTTTTGCTGTTTTAATGTTGTTAGTTTAATATTATAAGTAAACAGTTGTTAACATAATTTTATTTATCAAAACATCGCAACGCTAAATTATAGAAAAAATAAAATATGTATGTTGTGCATATTACGATCCGTGTTCGTATTTCACCTTTTCATAACCAGTGCGTAGCCCTGCACATAAAAGCGCGCTCTACATTTATATGCTTCAGTGCAAACAGGTAGAAAAATGATGCATGAGATGAGTTGGAACACTCATTACCAAATGTATGCAAACACAATATGTGATTGGTGCGTGACTTCGAACAGTGAGAGGACTACAAGATTAAGAATTAACGATCAGCCAACCCTGAAATAGTTAACCTCGAACGTCACTGCGTCACGCATAGGTAGGTACTAACAAATGCTTGAATAAAATATTCACTCAGCTGTTATTATAACGGACATCAATCAAGCTGTCGCCATCTATTTTCGACGAAAACTTAATTTCGTCGCCCGCCCATTATATCTGATATAGCAAAACGTTCGTACCCTAATGAGATATAATTATTATAGGCACAGAAACAATATGGCATGATTGAAAGGGTTCACGGATTTTTGATAAGCCCGGAGTGTAAATGAAAGGCGAGGGCAACTTATTCCGTGACCTTGTGTTTCTGTTATTTCGATTTCGAAGAAAGAGTTGTACCATTGACCCCACATACCTTGCTTTATTCATTAAATAAATGCTTCTGCTGGACAGGTGACAGCTGCTGGAAAAGCAGTTCTAGTGACAGGCTGTGACAACGTGCTGGGGAATGCGCTCGCTAGACGCTTGGACGATCTCGGTTATCATGTGTTCGCTGGATTCCAAAGTAAAGCTGGCAACATTGACGCCGACATGCTCAAAGAAGACTGCTCTGGAAGATTACACACCCTTCAACTCGACATTACTTCGGAAACACAGGTAAATCACTTACCGTACTATCTCTGTAGGTATATGGATGAATAAGTAAAAACATAATGAATATGTTCAATTCAACGAAATGTGAGCACCTTATCAATTGTAGGTAACTGTTTAGCGTTCTACATATTATTTCCTGTTCCTTCTTTATTTTATTTCACTCTGAACAACAAAAACATAATCATAAAGAAACTGTTAATAAATAACGAAAATAAAATTACATTGAAAACGTAAACCTTATTTGAAAAGTTCATTAACTTCCCACACGAAGCAGTCAATTAATCCGAAAATCTTATTAAATGTAAATAAGTATCATTAATGTAATCTTGAATACCTCGGCAAAGTCTCCTTATATAATATCCATTCTAGCCTCATAGTCAAAGCCGCCAGTATACAAGTACATAGCTAAAGACTTTGTAAATTAATTTGGTACGTGTACCGCTCCTAGCAAACCCCAATTTAGGGATGTACTCGACTCTAAATTAATTCAGGTTGGCTACGAAAAAGAAAATGTTACAATCACGAGGTCAGAGCCGACCGCCCACGTTTTACAACATTAAAAAACGATGTACTGTTCTAATCGCGGTACAAATTCGCCTAATTTGTGCACATTCGTTAAAAGTCCCTTTTTCTTCCCGTCGTATCTTCCGCTCCGTCGACGCCTGATAACGCACGACTTCAAAATATATTTACGATTCGGAGAACGTTCCCAACTTTGGATAAGATTAATTGCCCAAATTCTGAAGTGAAACAAACTTGCAATTTGCTATCGGTCGTTTGTTTACGCCTATGTGATAAAAGTTTATCTTTATTTTGAAAAACATAATGTTAAACATTTACATTATGTAAAACGTGATTCTTCAATTTTCAAATTCAAGTAAAACATTTGGAAAACTTTTATTTATTTTTCTAATTTGATTATATTTTTGAGGGTCGATGTAGGAAGTACATACTACATATCTGTCTATCTACAATAATACCCATAGGATCAAACAATATGCGAACATCTCCACAACATAAAATTAAAATGAATGTTTATTTATAAAGTTTTTTATTAGAACTCATTCGTCTCAGCATAAATTTAGATTTTTGCAATCAGTAAAAACTATTTGGCATGTCCCATTTTCACACCGTAGCTATTTACAACCAAGCATGCGAAATCTAGCGGCGAAAACCCGAAACGTAACGTATAACGTTAGGGTAACGTGAAATTACTTTGTGTTAGATTCTGTCAGCGTCGCTGTACATCGTCGACCACCTGCCAGAGGGCGCGCAGGGGCTGTGGGCCATCGTCAACTGCGAGTCGTGGTGCGCGCTCGGCGAACTAGAGTGGGTGCCTTTCTCCGTGATCAAGCGTGCCATGGACGTCAACTTACTCGGTGAGTAGCTACGACGGTCTACGCGGCGCTACGAACTTGGTAGTTAGCGAAAATGCCACTAGATGGCGTTAGTAGTATCTAAGCAGGAAAAAGTTTAGCTTCGCAGCAGCTGTACTGAGCCCCGACAAAATATTAGATGAGAAAATAGGTGTACTTCTTCAATAGAGGTAGGCATGTAAATAACTTATTAGAATTATAAATAGATACGTACGTACTCTGGATTTCAGTTCGATATTTGTATCGGCTCACTCCAAGAATAATTGGTTTACTTAAGAAATTCTCGCTTTAAAAGAGCGTCTGATTTTACTTTTGATGTAACACTCTACATCAAGATTTACTGCGTAAACCATTTAGTAGAAAACTAATTTCATTTTTGAAACGCTACCATAATTCAAAGAGAATATTAACATCATAATGGAAAACTTAATATCTCAGAGGAAAAAGGAAGATTTCATTTCACTGAACAAAAAAATACACGTTTCCTCTGAGTTAATTAAGTCCAGAAATTTATTCTTAGCGGTGTGCTAATTAGCAAAGCTGTCTAGGCATCTTCGGATTTCTTACGGTATTTTACAAGTAATAATGTGAAGCAGGTGTCAACACTTATAAAATGTTATTAAGAGATAAGAAGTTTCTAAAAATACTCCTATTCATGTCTGACTCGAAGGCGACATTAATGTATTTCATTACTTTTACAGTCATAGTTGAATATTCAACATTAATCACAGACGTGAAAAAGTGTTTGTATTAATTCGGCTTTCAGAAATAAATATAATTTTTCAAGCACTGTGTAGATGAGCTGTGCATATTCTAACAATTAGCTATTTCCCACAAACATATTTGTTAACTCCATTTGTAGATATCTAGCCTCAAATACTTATATAACTGTGACTATTAATCAAAGAAGTTCAGGATATCTACCACTATCACATCTGATCACATTTATTACTGTCAGACACAATCGAACATATCTGAGGATATCAGTTGAGTTACTTACTGAATATTATGAATATTACGAGTATATGTGTTTATGTCGTTTTCTACTTTTTTCACGAACTTGATCGACTTGATTTTTTTGCATGACTACGACTACTTCTTATTCTAAACATGCACGGTAGACTACACGGGGGCGAAGTCATGGGGTCATCTAAATATATGAAAGAACACCTGTAGAACTCTTCCACAGCAAAAACCAATGTAAAGATCTGAATTTTGGACAGTAGTTGTAGTTTATAACTTGTACTAAGAAGTACGGAATAAGATTCAGGAGTTTTTGAGCTTTTCTTAAAATTAACTGTGTTGTGCAGGCCCGGCCCGCCTGGTGCAGGTGATGCTGCCGCTGGTGAGGCGCGCCCGAGGCCGCGTGGTGCTCGCCTCGTCCATCCTGACGCACGTGGCGGCGCCGGTCCGAGGCGTGCACGCTGCCTCGCTGGCTGCCCTCGACGCACTCGCTGCCTGCCTCCGACGTGAGCTCAAACCAAGAGGCGTTGATTGCGTAAGTTTTATAAGCTTTTTTCCACAGGGATCGTACCACCCTCCTTTTGATTCAGCCATACCCTGGGCGAAAAAAGGTTGTATTGTTCAAAAGTGCCTCAATAACAACACAGCTTACCGGTACTAATGTCGTATACGTATAACTGCTATGAACTAGCCCACGTAATGTGCTTAGAATTGTGAACAGGGATCAAAGCTATTTCAGGATCAGGCGATGTAGGTACTATAGACTACAGTACGTCTAGGTTATATAAAATAGATAGCCTTTCCCCAAAAATGATATATTGAAAGAATCATAAACTTGGACGCTTAAGATGGCTTTTAGAATTCCTACATAAATAATATATTGTCCACGTCTACCAACTGCAGCATAATAAAACGGTATTTTACACAGCTAAAACTTATCTCAAAGTCTCTATCCACCAATATACTGTGCTAGCGATCATCTTGATATCATACGAACAAATAGTAGATAGTTAGGAATATAAGTGGGATCTACTCAACCGTCTAGATGTGCCAAAACGTTGTGATCATGTTAACCTTAATGTTCGACAAACAAATTGACTCTGTCAAGCAATACTAGCTGCTAAAGTAGACGTTAAACAACAAAGGCAACCAAAATCTAATTGATGCTCGCTATCACCCAGTTGTTAATCCGTTACCTCTGACGTCAACGAAACTCGGGCATAGTTGATACTTTACTTACACTCCGAGAACTAATAGCGGCAACGCCTAGTCTATATAATAGACGTTGAACAAGCCCGGGGTTATCCGCAAATCTTGTGCCTGGAATATAAAACTATTTTCGCAGAAAGAGGTTTTGATTAATCACCAGGGGCACGGAGCAATCCCTTTTAAAAAATGTCGCCCAAGAAACTATTATTTGTGCTGTTACAGATTTTTTGCTTGTGCTCTATTCAATCAATGTCTGGCCGAGAAACTAATTAGGTATCTACTTACAAGGCTAGTTTTAGCACAAAACCATATCTTCAAAACTTTTATGTAAAGAGGTCAGAAGCAGAAGTCCTGTGTTCTGGGTCTGACCTCCGACGGTCCTTTAATATTTCAGCTGTCTCATAAACGAGGTGGTATAATTTTAGATTAGTTGGCAGCGCACTTAAATTAGCTTAGTGCTCGTTATCCTTTATGATGCGAGTAGAACCTAATCAAACTGCTTTGCATTATTCATAGTGGCTTAAGGTATATCGCAATATCAAATCTATGTTTCTAAATGGATCGTCCGGTCCACACAATGACATCTATATGAGTTTTGTATGAGAGTGGGCACCGAAAGTAATACGTTGCCCGCGCCAGCAGCTGTGTTTCATTTTGATTAGTCCGGGTCGGTAGGATGGCATGGACTGTAAAAGTTTGAAATTACACAAAACAAATGAAAGTATAAATATTTTATTTATTGACGTACTATCACATCGTGTTTTGTCATGGGTTTCCAACTAGCCAGAAGCCCACTTGAAGTGATTCTCGAAGGGTTACGGTGTTTCAAAGAATTTGAATATTTCTAATGGTCTGGGTATACAAAAGAAAAACTTGGTGCCAACAAGTTACAGTAGCAGTCAAGTGGCTTGTCTGTATGTCCGTTATGATTGTTACATGATCGGTTCAAGCACACTTCTCCGGCTTCTTGTAGTTTTTAACCGATTTCCAAAAGGAGGAGGTTACCTATTTCTAGATAAGAGAGGCGCGTTTGTTAAAAGTTTGGGAGCCCCTGCTACAGGTATTCTTTATTGAAACAGACATTGAAATCTATAGGGCTGGTTTTATCTTTAGGTAATCCTAAGTACACACCTCTGCCACCGGATGTTTTGATAAGCACTTGTGAGATGATTAAAGATTTTCTTATAAAGACCTGGATACTAGAAAAAATATAATGAGATAAATGAGCAATGCCATAATACATTCCTTCTTACACATTTATTTAATTTTGGCATCTGTTACCTAAATAAAAACTCGAATCTTTGACGCACCAAATAAACTTGCTCTTGACGTCAAATGCAATATTTTTATTTCCACGATCACTGATTCACCGCTGGAGATGTTTTAAAGATATACTAGACTAGGTACATAGCAAAGGTATGACGTAGCCGTCGGAATTTTTGTTTAATTTCAAATAGCTGCTTATAAATATCATTAAGACATAGCACGGTATAAAACGGGAGTCAATTACCACGAACACCCACTCATTCCGTCAGGAGTAAACGAAATATCGAGTTAATTAATGTTCAGTGAGTAAATAATTGGTTTGTCGTCATTTCGCGTGAGCGATTTCTCAAACAATATTATAATAGTATAACTTTCCTTGTATTTTAATTACTTGAAAGCCATTGTTGGTTAACAATGTTGTTAATTAATGGATAATATTTTTCATATTCAACTCGTACAATAGGCGTGTTGTTTCTTTCCTTTTCAGGGTTCCGTTTTAAGCATCAGAGATACGGTCAATAATGTCGCATTTAATTTATTTATTTATTTTATTAATAAATTTTGTGACGGTTTTCTCACTTTTCAAAACCTACAGATTACCTATTTTCCCGTTGACCTAAACAACATGACAAGAAGCGAGGTCTAACAGTGCAAATATAATCGCAGTTGGAGCACCATTCGTAGGACAATGTTTGTGAGAACCACTTTTTTTCTACTGCAATGCTTTTGTCCTTCAAAACGAAATTGGAAAATATACAGTTTTTTTGAGACAAGCCACGCTTACAGCTTGAAACGAAAACCTCAGAGCGCAAGTCATACTCGCACTTTTCTCTGAACAGATTGGAATCTCAGATATCGACGAGTTGTGGTAAAACGATGCGGATGATTTCAGATATTACCTTCACATTGCATAACTCGGCTTTCGATTGTACCCAAAAGCTATATATTGAATATAACCGCCGAATGGAATGTCCGTCAAACGCAGATACAAGCGAACCAATATTGATCGGATGCCAATGTGGTAACAATTAAAACTCGACGCGTGTCCAATTGACACGCACGTACGGACATACATATGTACATGTATATATATATGTACGATTATTGGGTTAAAAAAACCGTTAAATTTAACGAACGAGACCGTAACTCAAACTTTCATGCCAAAATATGTAGTACAAGTTGTGTTGTTAAAATTCGAAATACAACCGTAACGCTACTGCAACAAAAGGTATTATTTTCATTTTGTCAAAGGATGCTCGTTTGGCATCATCTAAATGACATTTGGAAAGTCTGTGATTCCTCATTGCCTGTTTTAAATAACAAGCACGATAAGCCGTTGGTCCCGGCTGTCATTTGTAGATCTTGCACAGTCGTTACAGGTCAGTGGTCTGAAAGTCTGAGAACCAGTCTTAGGGTGCTTACATAAAGAAGCAGGTTTCCGGTACGGGCGAGTCGGTACCGATCGGTGCAGGGACTTGCATATATAGTTTAAACCTGCTTCTTTATAAGCGAGCGCATAAGATAACATAGAAATGAATACCTGCACCGATCGGTACCGACTCGCCCGTACCGGAAACCTGCTTCTTTATGTAAGCACCCTTACCAAGGGGTACCGTATTACCCAGTAATAAATGGTTGTGGAGGTCAAATAGGCAGTCGCTCTATGTAAAATACTGGTATTCAGCTGCATTCAGTAAGACTGGAAGCCGACCCCAATAAAGTTGGGAAAACGCTAGGCAGAGGATGAATCAAACCAATGTCTAGTTGGGTAATGCCAAATCTATGAATTATATATAAGCAACTCTCGTTTCACCATTCAAGTCTCTGTAGGTAACACATATATGTTTTTTTAAGATTAGGTAATAAATAGTCTGTATTGTTTGAAATCTACGTATTTAACTAGGCAACCCGCAAAATGCGCATGCAAAAAAATATTATGGCGAATCGATGTAGTAACCATAGTCTGGGGAGAGTAGTGGTTGCTGAGGCGATTTTTTGGGCAATGTGGCTGCTTCATGATTAAGCATTAGCCACGTTAAGATTTCGCGTAGTACCTATAACTGAAATCTAGTACCGTTGATGTAACTCATAGTTAGTAGTTGTTAAAATATATGGAGCTCAATAACTGCAATAACACTTAGACTCCGTAAGTTTTCAATAACTTATTAACAGGTAACGGATGGTTGCTATCTCTAATTGTTTGACATTTAGCTTACAGACCATTAGAAACAAAACGTCTCAGAAATGCTTTCTGTTTATTCTATGAATCACAGTCCGACTGACAGGTAGGTGACGCGGATAGGGTATTCTAAGCTAACTTTGTTTATAAAACACGGTTAGGTACGAGAGATAGGCATATTAACTAACCGTTATACGTAAGTAAGTTATAGAAAACAGCCATTAGTGATGGAGAAAGAGAACCAGCAAATTGATTTAGGGATCGCATTACCTATTTATTGGCTGTGCTGTGCTATCAATATTTCCTAATAGGCAATAATTGTCTGGTAGTAGAAAGCCCAAACACAACCATAATAAGGTATAACGCATCGCGCTACTTGTATTTCCTGTCAAAACGTAATCCGTACAGCCTAAGGGTGCTTACTTAAAGAAGCAGGTTTCCGGTACGGGCGAGTCGGTACCGATCGGTGCAGGTATTCATTTCTATGTTATCTTATGCGCTCGCTTATAAAGAAGCAGGTTTAAACTACATGCAAGTGAACCCTGCACCGATCGGTACCGACTCGCCCGTACTGGAAACCTGCTTCTTTATGTAAGCACCCAAAGTTTCCATAAGTGCCACAGCACTTCCACAAGCATGTTTGGTAAGCTTGTGTATCGAAACATCATCTTTACTGTACTTTTATATCGGCACTATCTTAGAAGGTGGTAGGTAACATATCGCAGTATGGAAATTAATCATATATCTAATTTTTTCTTCCCGTCACTGCGATCTTTGTTTTTGTGTTCTGGGGACTTGGGAACCTTCTAAGTTACGGCGATAGGCACTGAAGGTTCCTACTTCTTCATGTTTTTAGGGTTCCGTACCTCAAAAGGTAAAAAAGGAACCCTTATAAGATCACTCTCTTGTCCGTCTTGTCATGTCTGTCTGTCCGTGTGTCACCACCGATTTTCTCAGGAAAAGGTGAACCTAGCATATTGAAATTTATACCAGACTAGCTGACGTCCCGCGGTTTCACCCGCGTAGTTCCCGTTCCCGTGGGAGTACGGGGATAAAATATAGCCTATGTTACTCGTGGATAATGTAGCTTTCGAATGGTGAAAGAATTTTTTAAATCGGTCCAGTAGTTTTTGAGCCTATTCATTACAAACAAACAAACAAACAAACAAACAAAGTTTTCCTCTTTATAATATTAGTATAGATACTGAGGTCTATAGTCCCTATTAGGTGTATAAAAATCAAGGTCCTGAGTCAACACGATAAAAAGATATGGGCAAATTTTGAAATCGATATTTTGTAAGTACGGAAATTTACCTTAATTTTCAACTTTTTTTAAATTTTTGGAATTTTCCCTTTACTTGTGCTGTAAGACCTTGCTTTTGACCATAATTGCCTATTCTAGGTCAACCGGAAGCACCCCTTAGGTGTTGGGTCGAAAACCTATATATAATTATGGTACTTAGTTCCCGTTGACCTATAAAGCACAGCACATATAGGTAAAGGGAAAAATCTGAAAACCGTAAATATGTAGTTCAATAACAAAATACCTACAAGATTATACGGAACCCTCGGTGCGCGAGTCCAATTCGCAATTGGCCGGTTTTTTTCTTTAAAATCAAGTTTTAAATGTTATAACATTGCATACTTTAAAAACCTTCATGACCTTTACTATTTTATGCATCCATCAGCACTATGTTATAAGTGCGTTACATTGAACGCTACGTATCGTAAACCACGATTTTTCACTTCCAATAAAAAGTCGTTTCCCAACAATATTTTTCGCGCAGTGTTACTTAGTTTGATGTTCAGAATTATTGGTTTACAGCTTCGTAAAAGGTCGCTTCACACCCTATTTTTACCCCAAACAAGAAGAAAGACATGAATATTTATGTACACCATACTTAGATGTTTGAAACTAATAGTAAGTTGTACGGTTGGCAGGTGGTAGTAGCGGCGGGCGAGTACACAACCGGCAGCGCGTGGCTCTCCGAGGAGAAACTTCTGGAACAAGCCCGCGACATGTGGAAGAGACTTAGCGACGAACAAAAAGGCGCATACGGTGAAGACTACTTCGAAAACGCCCTGCGAAGCCTCGAGAAATACACCAAAGGCGCTGTAAGTAGCAAAAACGTGACTACGCTTAATTTCTCCGTATTTATAGCTTTACTTGTGGTTTTGTATGGCGACGTCGACGCCTCAATATTACATTCTTAAACTGTACGTAGATGTGTAGTGTAGCGCTGCCTACACCAACACCTTACTTTATTCCGTTTTACGATCCGCAAAATATTGATATCGTTCCTCATTTTCACCTCTATGGAAGCTCTACGTCCACAAAAGGTCGTGTAAGAATTTATAACAAGCAAGCAATTTGAATATTACTGTGCTAAAATAGGTTTCTAAAAAACAGAAATGTTGTTGACTTTCTCACAACGTTACGAAAAAATAAGATGGATGGCTTGGTAAGAGCCACAGTCACGTCGAGAATACATCAAGTTAATATTTTCTTCCAAAGATTATTCGTAACTTTGACTTCAGTAAAAGATAATTTACTAAAAATGTGAAAATAAAACAATAACTCATGTTTTGAATCACTTCAATCGTTTTCGGGAACGCCTCTGTAATCCTTCTATTTCTACGAATAATAAAATAGAAATACTTAACCTGAACCGAGTCTTTGGGTTTATACCGTCCCTACTTGACATAGGTATGTACTCTTGAATTCGGTCTCTTAGTTTTTGGAACAATCCATACATCTGACTCCGCACACGTCCATTTTTTGGAAAAATTGTTATTCTGTAGCTACAATCCTGAAATCTAATTTGCTTAAAGAGGCCAAGAAAAGAGAAATTAGATTCTAGACCTTCAGAAAACAGAAATATTGATTTCATGTAGATAATATTGATACCTTTAGCTACTTTAGAATCTGTTTTTATGGACCTTTATGATTCTAAATGGAACATACAGTTCGCATGGTGTCTCTGCTCTGACGATGTTTTCCCAGTTAGGATTGATTGGGCTTCTATTAATTTTATTAATAAATTATATGTTATGTTATTATATGTTAATTATGTGTTAGTTTTATTTATATGAAAAATCAATAGTTAGCAGATGAAATGGGTATCGTCTATTATGGGCGAACAATCCAACGATTTTGTAATTACGTAAGTAATTCACGTTAACAATATCAAAAGCTGAGATCTGAATACCAAGCCAAAGCAACCTTCATAAACAAACTCCTTCGTAGAATCAATTTCTATCTCCACTCCTAACCACACTTACCTAATATTGGCCTTCACAAACTTACCTACGTACACGATTATTCTTATCTATCATTCTATTTGCGAAGTCGACGTTGATATTAGATATTGGACGGAGCGTATTCTCTAAAGCCCAACAAATTAAATTTTAGATGAAAAGTAACGAAAGCGAAACCTATGTAAATCACTTTCTCTGGTAAATTATTACCTAAGTACCTATACCTAAATATTTTCCCTACTGAACAACGACGAACAAAACCAGTGATGTGAGAATTACAAAGTAAGCCTACTTTGTAATTTTCACGTCAGTGATTTTATCTCCTTTTATTGTTTACGCTTCATTAGCAGTTCGATCTCACCAGAGGCAGGACGCGTAGGTATATGATAACTAATGAGTTGTGTTCGTTCCGCAGGACGCCGACCTGACCGCCGTGACACGTGCGCTGAGTGATGGAGTGACACGCACCTTCCCCCTCTCCCGCTACACCCCCGTCTCCCCCCGGGAGAAGCTCAAGTCCTTGCTGGCTGAGCACATGCCCCGCTCCCTCTACGAAGGCCTCTACACCGATTAAACGGGAAACCTGCTCAATGTCTACCAACTAATGATACCTCGGTTTATTTTTCACTGATCCTGCAAACAACGTAGCCTTTGTATCTACAGCAACAATTTTTATTTTACCCAGTTGGTATAAAGGTCAAATGTGAAAAACAAAAAACCGACGGTGCTGTTCATCGGACCTACCATGAAAATACGAATTCACTTTCACCTCGAACTTTGTTAACGCACGATTTCTTTTTTACAGGATCTAAATGATATAGATCAGATGCTATTTATTGCATGTTGATATTTATCGTACAAATCTTACTGAAAGTACGATATTGGTCCTATCATCAAACGATTGATATCACACTCTAAAGGATCAACAAACTGCTCTAAATATAGAAGTGTATTTGAGAAGCTGGCATAGCTGCTATCTCAGTGCAATAAACAATTAGCATCTACATAATACGTGGGTAACGTAGTCGGCGTGTGCCAAATGAAACTCGCATGCAGAGCGCTCGGGTTACGTAAGCGTATAAGTTGAAGGCGATTTACTGATTCGGGCTCCAGCCCACTTGAACACGTTTTTATACATAACCTACTCACTAAAAACTGTCCACGCCGCCCGAGGACACTGTTAAATCATGAAGCATTAACGATCCTATAAGTTTTAAAATAAAAAGCATTTTGTCTGTTATCTAACTGTCAGCCAATGTGACTGTTGGTGACATTTCGTTAATTAACAAAAGATTCACTCGACCGTTCCATTATAATCTCCGTTTTCATCTTTTGAGTAAATTAGATACCACTTCACAAGTATCTGGATCCAATTCTAGGGCAACAGTCGCTAGTAAAATGAAATTGCTCGAGCTCGCGCTGTTCGTATCATATCAAATTGGAGTTACCTTTGTAAAAGCATAAGTTGCAAAAAGTTCAAAAGAATGTCGTTGTATTTTTTAAATTGAAAAGTAGATAGTGAGGACCTATATGTTAGTACTCAGGTCAGCTTGACCTGATTATTTGTTGGCACTCGATCAATTCTGTCAGTCGCGTATGTTGCTGATCCATTTTCGCATTTAATGTGTGGTTTTCCATCATTCAGGCTAGGGTAATTATTGAGTTAGTTAATTGGTGATTTGTGTTATATAACCATTACATGAAGGTAGTGGTAGAGGGGTCATAAGACATTTATTATTTTGAACTTGCAGCTCGTGCAAGTCTCTTGCGACTCGCAAAACTTTTCTCTGCGATACGCTAAGTGTTTACGTGCAGCTCCAAAGAAAATGTGTTTAACCACTAAGTAAGTTTAAATAATAAAAGTGGCCGACTCACGCCCGGCCAAAGGAAGTATGTTTATTTAACACTCTAAAAGATCCCCTGAAATGAAAATCTGCTGCCGTACCTACAATTCTGGTTTAGATAACACAATGTTAAATCTATACTTGTTAATGTACAAAAATGTTATTGTGTATATTCACAGATGTAGATAAATTGTAAAATATTAATTGTCGTGTACAGTATTTTGTATAAATGTTCCCGTGTGTTATATCATCGTCATTAGCTCAAATCATCAAATATAATGATCAACTAGAGGCCTTCCTCTCGTTGGCACCTCATGATAGAGATTCCATTGTATCGTTTATGTTTGCAAATACTTGCTTTATGTGTGTGTATTCGTATTATGTTAAAAATGCAGCCGGTACGTGGAATGGCAT
Source organism: Xestia xanthographa (assembly GCA_905147715.2). Taxonomy (NCBI): domain Eukaryota; kingdom Metazoa; phylum Arthropoda; class Insecta; order Lepidoptera; family Noctuidae; genus Xestia; species Xestia xanthographa. The sequence goes on along the minus strand of LR990659.1, from coordinate 13,899,529 downwards.
GACCCCATGCTTATATTATCGCCACCTGTTTGCTGCATTTTTTAAGTGCATTTAAGTGCGGCATATAGACATAATTCGTAGCTATCTAGATTAATTTTAATTCTATCGCGTGTGAGATAATTTTATATAATGTGTCTTTTTAATAAATAAATAAAAACAAAGGGATGTTTTATTTGCGATTTGTCATTATGTATTGAAAATAGTGCTAGTTATAAAAAAATATCCAACATAGATGAACAATTATTTATCTTGTTCGACCTGCTTTTACGTTTCACGATCCATCGATCGACTTTACCACGAAAAATCAATCAATTTACATCTATTTTTTGTGGTAAAGTAAGGTATCCAAAACCCGAATCAGAACTTACCTAAAGGGTGTAAATAGACCCTTAACGAAGCCGAAAGGCATTTGTTCTCCCCGTCATCATTGCGATATTTTTTTTGTTACAGACCATACCTGGGAACCTTCTAGTTACGGAGATATTGGGAGCCAAAGTTCCAACTTTTTCATAAGATTTTTAAACACGTATTATTTATGAAAGATTGTTACTTTAAACACCTCAATTTATCCACCAGCACGTTTTAAAAAAGTCTTTTCCCAGCAATACCTAATCTTTGCGTAGGGCTTAGTTTGATTATCTGTGGTTTGATGTACAGAATGCTTAGTTGACGGCTTCGTGAAGAGTGTGTTTACATCCTGTTTATACTTGTTTAATGTATGTCACCGTAAAATTGTAAATACTGTTAGATTATAATCTATCTCGCAAGATTGTAAACTCTCGAAAGATTGCGGACATGAAACGCACCTTGCGCGCTGATTGGTTGAACATCATGTGCCCCGCGACGCCATATTTGCTTGTTAATTCATTTGTTTTCGAATGTAAACAAACAGTGTTTTGGTAATTGTAAATTAAGTTCGTGTTGAAAATAACTCAAGGCAACAAAAATGCAAGCGGGTTACCTCGGTTGAGCAGACAGGAAATCCGCTATAGTGCGATCATAAATCCGCCTACGTAGCCAGATGCCTACGTACGTACTCGTAGCATGACGCCCGCGTAGCGTTTGTTCGGAGGCGCGGCCGGCGTAGCAATCTACGTAGCGGAGACCCATATTAGCATTGGGGAGCTTATATTGGAACACTTTTGTGTTTGTAGACATGGGTACTATGCTACGGTCTTTCATGGTATACAATATATGAGAAATCGACTTTATACTGCTTTATACAGTATTCTCCTTGATTTCAATCAACATTTTAGAATTTAATAATTTTTAATTTTTTGTTAAAAGATAGTGTCTCCATAAAGTGCAATAAATACCATAAAAAAACCTTATTTTTAACATTCGACCAACATATTTTGGCAAAAATTACCTTGAAAACAAACTGGAATCAAACCACAGAAAAAATTAAACCCACAACCCTGGGTGAAAGTCACGCCAGAAGTCTAAGTATATGTCTATTTTGATAGCCAATTTAAGCCAGTATGAGAGTTAATTTTCATTTACTTCTGGGCTAATTAGCAATGCTTACCAACCATAATGTTCGTAATTAAGTTTTAATGTATGCAAAGCTCGTGTTTAAATAGAAGCAAGCGGCGGAAACACGGGCTTTCTATGCCAAGTTATAAATTATTATTGTATGCTAGTATAACACTGCATAATATGTTTAGCTTGCATTTAAGCAATTAAGCTTTTTTCGTGTAGTTTCTTATAAACCCGGTGGCCTGCAGTAAGTAGTTTCACGAGGAGTTTGCCTTGAAAGGTACATTATATGGGATAACGGGACGGTACCGGATTATAATACTATTATCATAATCCCTTAGTGTGAGGAAGATCAGACATCTGTCTCCCAGCCGCAATAATGCCGATTCACTGCGGTATATTCACGCTAACTTATTATTTACTAGGACGTGCAGTAGTTACTAACTAGGCACGAGTAGGTACCTACTGTGAAAAAAGAATCGATCGTGTGTCATCAAGTACGTCACTCATATGATGTCTTGCGTCACAAGATACGTAGGTGTCCATCCCGAAAAATAAACTTTTCTTGCCACGGCTGCCATTTCATTCCACAATCTATGCTGCAAAAACGAAACATTTAAAGAAAGTTGAAAAACTAAACAGATTCACACAAATTCGAGCGTTCAAAACAAAAAAAAAAACAAAGCTCTAATTTAATAAGTTGACTTTCTCTCTCCCGTAAAGTGCACATTCACGAAAATAGGAAAACTTTTGAATTAGCAACATAACACGAAGTAGATACAATTTTCCCGAAGCTAGGCTGAAGTTCTCGAAAGCGCAGCATCGGCCAACTTATCGCGCCACCGACTCGTAGGTACGCTGTTGACCCACTTTAGCATACTTTAATTATTTAATCAGAACATAAGTAGGCTTTATCAGCGATTTTTCATCATTTTTGTAGTGTACTCTAGACAGGCTTGCTCTGAATAATTAACTATCAAGGTGAACTATCAAGTATTTGGAAGTTTCAGTTTTGAGAAAAAGGGCAAAGGGATGAGACCATGAACAGACCAGAAGGTCGGTGACAATTACTGGATAGACTTGATCCCCCTAGACCTTAGGATCCTCCTTTCAGGAGGTCACAAGAATGGCCGTCTGAAAAAAATGGTGTCAAGCCTTAGAAGGAGCTATTAGTCACGTTTAGTCATATTTAATACTCAACGTCGAGTCATAACATTAGTCTTAATTATCAAATTCCTATAGAAGACGTAAAATTATATCCTTGATTAAATTATCTATAGCCTTATGCCAGGGACATGGTTTATATTTGGCAAGAGAAATGCCTCCATATTAATACCCAGTGTTCTCTGTAAATGTTATATCCAGATAGTAATATTTACCAGAGACAACACAAAGATCTTAAGTACCTATATACCTATTTTCAGTTTCAAGATATGTATGAGATACATACAGGCACAGGAGTTAACATTTTACCGTTACATTAATGTTAATGTAACTCCTGTGCTAGCTCACTTCTTAAGACAGCCGTTGGTGGTTTCCAAGGGTCTAGATGTGCCAGCGATCACAAAAGAAATAAATTAACTTTCACATGCAAAGCATCATAGAGATAAATCTTTCTCTAAAAAAACTTAAGAAAGCGAGGTAACTTAAGAAATGAGGTTTCCTGGTATTGAAGATGACTTTTCTGTTTTAGACCGAATTTAAAGCTCGCTAATCGTTAGGACGCCAACGATGTTAGCGATCGATCAATGTTAACGTCACGGCATAAGTAGTTGTGAAAGATTAAAAAACAAGATTAAGCTCGATGTCTTGTAATGTAAGCTAATCTAGACTATTATACAGTTTAATATTTCTCTCCTATTATAAACCTATCACGAGAGCACGTGTAACAAAGATTAATGGCTACCAACGTTTCACATCAACCTATTTCGAAACTTGTTAATAGCATTAACTACATTTTGTTAACGATGCCAAAGTTTAAGAGCTTTCACTGTTTATTTATATTAATATCAATTTACTTAATTCAGTTCGTATCGGTTTCCGATGCAATTGCTTTTGTGGTATCGGGGCACAAATTGTGCCACTCATGTGGCAGCCGTAATGTGCCCGTGGGAACCTGGGGTCAGATGCGCGACCTCGACCTGAATACTGAGCTGCAAAGGTCATGTGGGCTGCAGCCAAAGGCTAGTTTCACACAAAAGATACTTGTAGCTTCAAGTCTACGTCGTTTTACAAAACATATGAAGTGGGTTAACGTTTTAAGAAACTCATACAAAGTTCAGTAAGAAGAAAAGAAATCAAAAATATTTTTTGCAATTCAATACTATTCAATTAGTGTGCTAGAAATCGTTTATTCATATGATTTCAATGAAAACTTGAATCGAAAAGCTATTGTCGACGGAAACCTGGCAATTCGTGAAAATAAAAACCTAAATTCCTCTAGCAAAGCGTTTGAGGGCTATTCTACACTGCTCTCGCTACTTCCATTTTCAAGTTCAGGCGAGTATCTTCCACGTGCGCACATATTTCAAATACAACGCACCTGACCTTTATGAAGGACACCACAAATAGGGTCGGTAAATGTCGTTCTAGGGCGTCCTCTTGTGTCGCTTCCCTTCACATTTGTCTGTAAGTCCTTGTCCCTGTAACTTTTCGTCCTTTTTTCGAAAACGGTCTGCAATTACCTACCTAAATTGCAAGTATTGTGAAAAAAAGTATGGGGAGTGATTTCAAACAATTGGTAATTGTTTGTTAGTGGGAGCGTTGGTTTACATTCCAAAACCACAATAACCTTCATGAAATGACCATTGTGTACTCAGTCAGTGCTACTGAAAGGCGGGTATTATTCAGAGTGTTTGCGTCACACGTGTAGGTACGTCAAAGTTTCCAGTTTGTAATCGCCGCTGATGCAGGTACCGTGTCAACGAGACTTTACATTACACCTCCGAGACCACCCCCCACCCTCCTACCTGCAAATAGCTATATCCACGCTGTCATTGAAAAATATGACTCCAGCCGCCACCGAAGTTCCAGCCGTTATTAATAAAATTTATCTCACGTGGATTTCCATATGTACCTCTACCTACTCTGAAATATTGAAAACAGTTAGTCTAATCTTGTTGTCTATGACTAATTGGATTACTAATGGGACGGGCAACTTGTGGAACTAATGGCGCTAGCATCGCATGAACCAAACATCGTCATTGGTTGAAAATCTGTCAATGTCATTTTATATTTCAAAATAGTTTGACCTCATTGGTCAGATTGGGTCTAAGCTATGGACGCGCCATCTACAATCAGCTTGGACCAGCCTTCCCCATTAGCGAGTAACAAAATTCTAAACAATTTGCTAGTCTAGAGTAATAATGGATACAATGTTGTTGAAGGTATAGGATGTAGTAAGACGAAAACTCTGCTAGGTTTGAAGAGCACTACAACTGCTGACATGGCTATCTCCTAGCTGGTCCTAGCGTATACCACAGTCCACAGGGTGAGGTCCAAAGATCGATTGGCGAGAATTTTTGAATGTAAATTTTATAGATCAGTCGCTTAATATTTACGAGTGTAGCTTCGTTGGATGCTCCGTACATAAATTATCAGGCATACAGTCCATTTGGAAAATTGAAATTCTAATAGAATTCCGGAATGAACAAAATAGCTTTTTTTTTAGAATGTTGCTGGGTGATTCGAAAGATAGAACACAGACAGAATCAACGATCTCGATCGATCTCAAAAACATAGCTATAGCGCCGCCGCGTGATGAATCTAATTCTGTGGTTTGTTTCAGTCTCTGTAAGCTGTAGTTGACGTTAAATTAAATTTCAAGTACACGATGGTAGATAAGAACTGAGAACAAATAGACTGTCTATACTTAATTATTATATGCAGATTATTCAAGTTTTCATTTATTCATACTGACAATTTGGTATATTCATGGTTCAACTTATCTACTTCAAAATTTCTTCGACCTGAATGGAATAATAACAAACTTTGGCAATTTATTTCAATCTTATGAATTTTGTGAAGGTTGAATATTGTACATGGGTAGGTAGGTAATCTAAAAGGTTACAATAACTTTGAGTACCTACACAGTACACAGTGTTGGTACTGCGGTCTCCTGGGCTATGTTTATTTTAGCATTGCAGATGCGTCGTTTGTTGTGAACTAGTACATCCACACACTTTAATAATGCAGATGTTAATACTACCCACTTGTTGCTCACTTTGTTCGGAAATAAACTACCTACAACAATTTTACTTTCCACTTAACCATCCCACTACGTGGAAAACATACCTATGATAAATAATTTTCCTTCTCAGCAAAGTTACATATTGTTTGTCTCACACAGAATTACCTATCTTGAAGTAGGTACCTATATAGCGAGTGATTTTTCAATATTACGTTCTTACTTGTTGGCACAATCTTGAAAGTTGGCCTCGGGTTTCTGATGAAATTGGGTGAATCTACCTCTTTCCGATGCTATAAAACGATTTAGCGTTCGAGACGTAGGGAAAAGTAATTTAGTGAGGCAAATAACCGTAGGAGAGGTTCAGGGTGTGCTGTCACAGGCAGCTCTCGCCAAGTGCCAGACATTAGCAGGATAATTTAATGATTTTATTGATATTACTAATGTTAGTAGAAAGCATGTAAGAAATTATATTATAAGTATTTAGGTACCTACCTACTAGGTTTACGATCAAAGTTCGTCAAGCAACGCCTCGCTGCTTTTAAACGATGATTATTATTTTTTTACTACCTACCTCTATTTAAATCAGGATGCGGGCTCTTTGACATCATTTTAACGTCTCAAACAGATAGATCATTACTCGTGCGGAAACTGAACAGGGAACATTAATGGATTGTGAAGCTAAAGCCTCAGTAATCCGCATCTCCAGTGTTTGTGCAGAGGTAATCCAATTCTCAAATACAGTGTTAGGTGTCAGGTCAAGGATGATAGGCTGAAACGAGCAACAATTAATATTACGTAAGACGATACCGACATAGTTAACTACAATTTAAAGTAGGTAACTACAAATATAAGGTGTAAACGGACCCTTCACGAAGCCATCAATTAAGCTATGTACATCAATATTAATAAAGTATCTAACTCTACGCAAAAAATATTGCTGAAAAACCACTAAGACATTAAACATTGTATTAAAAAAATCGGAGCAGTCTTTGGGGACTGCCGATAGAAGTGAAAACAAAAAGTCACAGGCCCCGCCCCAGTCGTAGCACTGGTTATGTGGCCCCGCGCATGCCTATGTGGTGCTACGCCGTAGCGGATGCTACGAGAGCTACGAACGGCTACGAAGCGTGACCGCACGTTACGTTACGTGACGATGAGTTCAATGTTTTTCCTTCACCCAAAAAGTGCTCAACGCGCCTAAAGAAGTTTTCACTTCAAAAAAAATATCGTGAAAAAGTTGGAACTTTCAACCCCAATATTTCCGTACTAGGTTCCCATCCCCAGATATGGTCCAGAACAAAAAAATATCGCAATGACGAGGATAACAAGTGCCTTTCGGCTTCGTTAAGAGTATTTTTACACTTGGCAGGGGTTATACTAGAGGTCGGTAGCAACAAATTAAGTCCAGTTAACTAATTTAATTAAGTTAATTTTAACTAAGTTTGTCAAACCGGGATGGTTTTTTGAATAATACTGTAACGTCGCTTCGGTTGCTTCACAAGAACATTCTAGATTACCTACGTGCGAATCTCGAATGTTCCACTATGGAACTGCGTAGCTAGAAGATTCGAGTCTAGAATGTTCCAATAAGAACTGACTAGAAGATTCGGGAAAGTTGTGGAACTTTCGCGAAGGACAATATTCCACTATGGAACTGTCTAGAACATTCGAGAGAGTTCCACAATTTTCCTGAATATTCTCTGAACTTTCGCGTAGGTAATCTAGAATGTTCTCGTAAAGCAACCGACGCGCGACGTAACAATACAAAATATATAATAGGTACACCTTTTATTCCTGAGATTATGTTTTGGGCAAGTGTTTATTTTTTAAAGATCACTTATTTTCCAGCTTTCTGAAAAGTTTCAATAAAATGTTAGGAGTCGAGTAGTTTTTTCATAAATTGTTTTTGGTAACAAGTGACAAAATCAAAATCAAAATCAAATCATTTATTTCAAGTAGGCCAGTTGCAGGCACTTTAGAATTGTCGAAACAAAGATGAAAATTAAATGTAGCTACAGTCCCAGTCACAAGACATAAAAACTGTGAAAGTACTGTAGTTGCCCGTTCCCTAGCGTAGATCTCTATGGAGAAGAACGGGCAAGAAACTCCATGGACACTCTTTTAAATCATAAAATTGTTACAAAATCTTGGTTACATCATTCGTGTTGAGATGGTATATTATGTGAGAACAATGTAGCAAGACAACATTTCAAAATCGAAGAGCAGCTCAGTCCTTCCGGTTTTGAACCCTAGTAAACTGGACTTAATTTGTTGCTATTGACCTCTAGTAATAAGTAATAACCCATAACAAAGAATCGTGTTTGAGGTAAAGTTTTTGTTTGCTAATGAATGTTCTCTAGACTCTATCTAAACTAAATTAGGTACCCTACGTACCGATACATAATTAGATTGCTAATAAATAATCGCATAAAATTGTACTCGCCTACCTATTGGAAGTGAATATTACCTAAACAATAACTATAAAGCCAGTTAGGTATTGGTATAGTGAAATAGAATAATGTTTGGCTCCGAAACGAGAACTAAACTGCTCCTATAGGTAGGTCAATACAATAGGTACCTACACGTAGAACTGAACGATGTTATAAGTTTGGAAATGACAACAACATACGCCTGTTAGACATACACAATTAAACATGTTTTATATGACTAGGTTTACAACGCGCTGTCGTTTAACGTTGCATTCGAATATATTAAGGAAACAGAGCCATACCTAATCTCTAAGAACGTATCTAATAACACCATTTGGAATCAAGTAGGTAGGTCTACTTTTAGTAGAGAGACCAGACCACGTGATATACGATTGCCAACTCAGCGAAATGCTGTTCGTTCATTAGAGAGTTACAAAGCTGCTTTGATTTGTCGAATGTCTGAATAGCCGCATTTTTGAGGTCTCCTAAACTTTGCATACTTAGAAGTACAAAACTATTGAGCTGTAAGTTGCAAATTGCATTCTAATACTAGTACAGAGTAAGGGGGTGAGTCGGTAGGGAAGAGTATATTGATCCTCGTCAGTCGCGCCGCGCTGTGACCGAACGTGACCCCACGACCGCCCTTGTATACCTGGCCCGAGGCCCTCCAAGCTGATCGCGAGAACACATTTCTATGGCTAGGTAAATAAAAGATATGCTACTAAATAGAGATATACATACCTACTCAATAATTTCCTACTTACAAGTATAGGTACCTACTTATTGTACTGTGTACCTACCTACCCGTGTGGCACACCTATGTGATTGTGATGTCCTATCTCTGATAATAAGTTGATCATCACATCACTTAGGTACGTACTTTGTTTAGGTACATAGTACATAGGTAAATACAGTGACTTCCGCGTTTAGACAGTAGAAGTCTGAAAACGTCGCTCCATTGCCTATATAGACATAGGTACCATACAAGTGATACAAGCCACAGGTAGAAATTATTTCTAAGCAAATAAGTATGTTGGGTTTTTCTTGTAAGCTGTTCATATTATGTAGGCACTTACGTCACGTTTTCACGCCCGTAGTTTACGCAGTTCATGCATGTACGTAAGTACCTACCTACTTAAGTTTTGTGTAAACGGCTTTATTTATGTAGGTATAACTAACACTTATTTCTTACCTATCTAGGTACAATGTTTTTCGAGAATTCCCCGGGAAACAGCCAAATGTATTTACTTTATAAGTACTTACGTACTATTATTATCTAAACTTATTTGAAATACTTACACAAGCACCTAGGTATACATAGGATACAAAAGCTAAAAAATCTATGAACACAGCCTCATTTTTTCAGATCGGCAAATGGTCTGTTCTTACCATTTCATCCACTCGACATGTTATGGTAGGTACATATGTAACTTGTTACCTAGGTACCATTTAGAAACAAAAAAAGACAGGGAGATAGCTATTTTCATTGATGTAAGTAAGTCTGACACTTTGATTATAATAAAAGGTCTGACACTTCTTATGGTTATGGGACATTACGTAGGTAGGTACTTTACTTACTTGAATGCGAAGTCGGGATTTACTAATGTTCATGCATACTATAGCCACTGCATAGGTATTGTAGATATCTACCTACTTTTTCCTATCTTCTCTTCCTAATAATATAGTGTGAAGATTGTGAATGAACTAAAATAAAAGAAAGAACTAAGTTGATTGCTAGAGAAACAGATGGTTTTGATACATTACACGTAGTTATATTTTATCACAGCTAAGTTAGTACCATCATGATCGGCGCCGCGCCGTCGTGAGCGGCAAAGCAAAACGGGAGTCCTATTCAGAAGCTTGTGGGAGGCAGTCGTTGTTTTAAAAACATCGGCAGATCTTCATCCAGTCTCTTTTAAACTCACGAGAGTATAAAAGAACAATAAAAATCTAGTAAATTATTGGAAAACAAACAAAAATAAAAACCGGCTATATTTCTACTCTGGCAATATTAATAAACGTCAAATCGACCACTTTGCGAACAGAGAAGCCAAAACTCGTCAATTTTTTTGAGAGTAAAATTAAAAAAATAGAATTTTGAAACAAGCGAGTCATCATACTGATAAATTTGTTAGTTTGAAAATAAAATAATGGAGCACGATATTAACAAGCCGTATAAAATCTGTGATGTAAATCGAGACAAAAAGAAGGGTATAGTCGCATCGTCACTTGAGGATCTCCTAACAAAAGTGCCAGAAAAGTTGGGGATGCCCTCGGAGAATTTAACAGTGGTTCTGGAGTCCGATGGCACTGAAGTGGATGATGAAGAATATTTTTCTACTTTGGACCCTGACACTTCTCTAATGATTTTACATGGTCTTGAAAAATGGGCTCCAAATATGCCAAAATGCCAAGTATCACTCGATCAAACTGATGACATCGCACTAGGAGACAAAGGACAGGTAGCAAACTTGGTGGGCCGTCTACAACACAACTTGTGTCACATCTCACTGCTCGGAGGGCAAGACTTGGAGCTGTTATCAGACATGGATCCTGACAGTCTAGCTGACATAGTGACTGATAGAGACAATAGAATAATTTTGGAGCACATCAAAGAAGCATCCGGAAGGTAATCATTCAATAATTATTGTATTCTCATCATGTTTTTTTCTGCCTCTTTATTATTTCTTTATTTATTTCTAAAAAAAATAATTTCATTTTGAAATGTTCAAAACAATATAAAAAAACATTTAAGAATATAAAAAATTGTAGCCCACTGGTATCGGGAACAGGGTCCAAGCTACTGGTGGTCAGGGCTCCAGAGAGAAGAATCTCCTAACAATACGAGCCATGTCCAGGAGTACCGCTTTTTTAATCAAACCCTTGATCCAGCTGCCTAACAAGAGTCTCCTCAGGTATTGATCTAGGTTCTTGGCAATTAAGCCATGGGCTGATAAGACTATCAACACAATGATCGCTGAGTCCGCTTCCCACATGTCGAGAACCAGCCAAGTCAAGATACTTGATTTGTTTATCTTTCTCTGCTCTACATTATTGTTATTATGTCAATTTCTTAGCCAGTACCTATCAATTTATTTTAAAATTGTGTATTAGACTGGAAGCAATATTTATTTGATTTTTTACTTTATACAAATAGAAGCACAGTTCTTTTCTAAGAACTGTGCTTCTATTTGTATAAAGTCTTTTCTAAGTGCTCCACTAGTTTTTTAAATTATTTCTTATCCTTTTATTCATAATCATTATATTTTTATGTCTAAGAGTATTAAAAGATAAAATTATGTTCCAAATATTGATAACATTGTACAATAACAATAAAAATGATACCATAATAGCAATATAAAATGATCTCACTTGTTTTCTTATTTTGTGTTATTACAGGATATTGCTTGAGAAACGTCAAGCTCAAGATGCTATGGAATTGTTGAAGCTGTACCATCAGAGTGTGGCCAATGGGAATGATGATATGTCACCTCCAAAGCAAGAAAGAGTCTAAAACAGTGTGTGAATTGCTATGGTAACCCACCATTATTTCATTTGTCATGACTTGATTCAGATGAAAATAAATAAACCTTGTGTGCATGTAGAGGATAAGCTTGTTTAACTTGATTTAAGAAAATGAAATAGACATTCAAAATATATGTTTACTGCTACTAAAAAAAATTGCAATTAGTTGCAAATTGTTGATCGAAGCAATTATTAAATTGTTCTGTCCAAAATTTTAACTAAAAACATAAAATATTTTATTTATGAAATAATTCATACTGAATCAAGTTATGATTAACAGAATGTAACCCTCAATTTATTTTTAAGGGATGGTTCACCTCAAAAGTTTACAAAAATATGAAATAAGCATATTTACATCTTGCAAAATATGAATCTCTTTTTTTAATCTAGTAAAAGTTTAAGTAACACACTTAGCATAATGATGATCAGTCATGATTACCAAATATTGAGGCCTTTTAAAAACATTATTTTCTAAGTTATTAAAATTTTATTTGTAAGGAGTATTATGTATGATGTACTAGTTTAGCCAAAAGTAAGGAAAGTGTAGCATGATCAAATATTTATTACTTGTATTTATTTTAATTAGAATCTTGTAACAGTACATATTGCAATGTCCATCATTGTTATAATATTGAGTAATATATAAGCTGGTACATGGTAAAATAAGGTAGACATTAGTGATAATACAACGCTAATCTTATGAATATGAGCTGAAATTGAAAGATATGGTAACAGTCTTAAGATGCATTGTAAGTAACTGTATTTGTATGTTTATGTATATAATTAGTCTAAAACATAATGTAGTAAGATAACTGTCAACTATTAGAATTATTTATCTATTTATACATTTGTCATATAGTTTTATTATTTTTGACTGATGAGAGTTAGGCATTCTCTATGTATGTATTGCCATAGGAAATAATATCAGTCTAGTACGAACTTTTTAGATAAAGAAAACCTTTTTACATATTTTAATAACAAATCTGACAATAGGTATGCTAGTGCTAAGCGTTTATGGTCTTCTATTGATTATTTTAACATTATTTTCCATAATTTGTAAACTTTTGAGAGACGAATTGCCACAAGGTTGATAATCAACATCAATTTAAAAGACTGATAGTTGGTAAATTTATGTTTTTTATATAGTTTTACCCCTAGTATAAGGTTTATTCATTTAATTCCAAATTTGCTCAAACATTTTACAAGATACTTAATAAGTTTCCCTCAGTTTAATTCCACTGCCATACATTATAATGAAATACTGGCTATTTAATTCACAATATGTAGTAGGGTATATAACTGTTGGTACTGGTGAAGTGATAAGGACATTGACGTTAGTTACTCAATATGGAATTGTAACTATTTTGTTAGATTATATCAAGTGGAAGATTTCCAGGATGCTTCTTGCATGTTGTGAGTGTTTGTATGAACTCAGGAGAGGGACTTCAGTACCCTGTTGAAACTGTGAATGATGGTGTATGATAGAATCTTATTCATATAATTTCTAATTATTCAGTCTAATTCCTGTAGTCTTGTTAATTTTTATTTTAATGAAAATTTATTTGTTTACAGAACTATAAAATGAGTGTTTATGTTAGCATACTGGATTGCTGTGCTAGATGTTATACGTAATATTATACATAACCTTATTAATATAGTGCACCCAATAAACTGTCTGGCAAGAAGTAGGTCCCTACCCTATAATATTGCACATAGTATGTTAAGAAAAAGAAGCCCATAAATTATACAAGCATTATCAGGCAGTTGAATATTACAAATACCTGATGTCTTGCCATGTAATTAAAAGATTGGTGAAAACTAATTGTTTTATAGCTATCTCATACATAGTAACTTTATCTCTGAACCTGAGAAACATATTTTGCCTGAAATGATAAACTGCACATACTTAAACCAACTTATATGGTAATTCTAATTACTATTCTATTGTTAGTAATTATTGTGCAAAATACAATGTATTTGTAATTCTACAAAATGTTACATTTATAGTCGTAGTAAGTAGGTAATGCATTCAAATATTAACACCAAAAGGAAAACTTTCATCTTAATTTGATATACAGATTTTATGTATTTTATAGTTACTAATAAAATATGCAAGTAGTGTTATTCTGTCTAAATGTAAGTGATGTACTGATGTCTCTCTTTGTAAGTCATGTACGTTTAATAGTGTTAGCATAGCTTCAGTTTGTAAAGTGGCCTCCCTTAAGTCTGTAAAGAGTTTTGGTAGCAGCTTAAAACAAGGTAAATAATAATTTTACTGCCGTGTCAAGATTGATTTAACATTTTTGTGGAATTGGTAGATGTCAACAAACCTAATAGAGGAATTGGAATTCAGTTGTACTGTGCACAAATAAAACATAATTGAAGTAATATGATGTATTTATTTACCTTTGACAGCTCCCATTAAACAGTACCTAAATTACATACAAATGATATCCATAAAATTAAATAATAGTTCAATGTTATTCTTCGCCATGGAGATAGTGAATGAAGTTATACACGAATACTTTTTTAGGTCACACTCAGTAAATTAATCGTAAAGACAAATTACTTTGTGAAGCATTTCCTACATAGGTTGTTCAGTTAGTTTAGGTTACACATGTTAAAATTGTTTTAGAGAACAGTGCAGGAACTTTTCTCACGGAAAGGATTAACTTTTTGACTGGAAAAGCCAACAAGAAGGCAATCTTCCTGTTCGTGTTCATTTATGTATTTGACAATGTCAGATACCACCGTAGAAACGGGTATGCGCTTTATTGCTGCTTCTCGTCTCAATTGTTCTGTTACAGCCCGCTGCTGCTGCAATGTTGAAACCATCATGTCCATAACGGCGGTGTCTGATAGGCCTATGTTGAACGCAAAAGTAAAACTTGGAAATGCAAAACAGGGCGTAGCCTCCGCGGAAGGTTTGGTCTGGAAACAGAATAATGGATTAAAACGTTACCACAAATTAAAAATGTTCAGTGTCAAAACACTAGCACATATTTAGTTACCTACAGCGGATAGAAAGTGAGGTAGATGTTCGAGTAATGATGATTTCTGAGGAAAATTTGCAGCAAATATTGCGAGCAAGACAATACGTTCCGAAACGTTCAGTCAAGTAACGTCAATGTCAAATCCTAAAATATTTGTTCATTTCTACCATTCATTCTAACGTGTTTCTGGATAAGAGGCTTTATAAAATTTAAAAAAAAACGTGTGCGTCTGTCTCGGGCATTGACTTGAGAAGGTCTCTGGACGCTAACTTAACCCTTAGCCCTTTACCGCATGGATTTTCTGATTTAGCTCAAATTAATTTACATGGTTAAATATATTTTTTAGAACGTAAGAAAAATAATAAATAAATTTAAAAAAAATTGGTTGCCTGTAAAGTCGGTATACGGGCGAAAGTTTTACGTGACAACGACTTTGAGTGGCGCTCTTAGGCGGGCTAACCATGCCCGAGTGGAAGGGACGCGTGCCTCTCACTCGCTCTCATTGTGAGCGCATAACGTGAGCGGAGCGTAACGCAGTTTCTTGAAGTGTCACCCGGTAAACCAATTTATAAGACGTTGTCACGTCAAAAACATGGAAAACTTAGAAAAGTTATAAATTGCTTATAAGTGACAGGTCGAAAATGGTACAATAAGCACTAAGGGTTTTATATAATAAGCTCTAAAACTAAACTGTTGCTAACAATTCTCGATTTGAATCGATTGCAATTATCACTTTTGCAATTATTTAGAGTACGGTTTGACAGCTTCAATTATAATGTGTTATTGTTATTGATAAGCAACTGAAACTGTCAAATTGCACGTAGGTACATAATCGCGAAAGTTACGATTTCAATCAACTGGCAATCAGTGAATCGAGAATTAGAGCAAATCAAGGTAGAGGACAACTTTTATTTGTACCTATATAAATTCGAGATTTTAAATCTGTATCTATGAAAATCATTTGCATTTGAGTTTTAGAATATACTGTAACTTTTCTCTTTAAAATGTAAAGATTCAGTTCAATAACTTAATGCTAAATATGGATTCATTTTCCTTATATAAATATCAATTCAAAATTATAAAATAATTACATTCCGTTAATAATTTACCTTGAAATGTTGGCAAAATACGATCTTTTCTAGTCGATGGTACGATCTTCTAAAAAATAAAGTTGGCAACACTGCTTAGTCTTTGCGTACCATTTGCGTACCACCGATACGTGCAGTTATAGATTTAAGTACTACCTAATTAATTGTAATCTTCCCGTCATACTTTACACAGGTTTACGACTGTCATAATAAATGTTGTTGTACATTGTAGATTGTTGGCGTATTTAAAAGATTCAATTCATTTTTCAAAATATTAAACCATTTTTTTTGCCTTTTTCGTACTTTTTTTTTCACCTTCAATCATTGTTTTTAATAAAACTAAAATCAAAAGTTCTTTATGGCTGATGCTCCAGGGTAGCCCGCGAAATTCAAATTTTCTTACGTTTTTGGCAAATTGCAGGCCAGTGCTAGGTTTTATGTTGATTAAAATATTGGACGCGATTGTAAGACGTATGTAGTTACAGAATTATAATCATCAAAACCATCAATCCCTCCAAGCATATAAAGGTGCAAGAATGATTTTGACCTTGGAAAAGTAATTTTAATAGTTTAATATTTAATAGTTAACTAATAATTCAGTTGTACACCGAACTTAGATGACAACCGAGAATGTCAAAATATTGTTAATACGTATTACACAGAGTGCATATAACTTTACGGTGACTAATAGCCTGGGTACAACGTGTAACGTCTTTCACGAAAGCCACTTCAAACTCAGTTGTCATCAATTTGATGTCCACCATAATCTCATTATTAAAAGAATTGATATGAAAGTGTAGCAGAGTACTGCCTTTGCGGTGAAGCGTTTGCAGAAACGATAAGAGGCTTTTAATAGGAATAAAAGTAAATATAATATCTGAAGAAAATGTATCTAGATGACAAGTTAAACAGTGACAGACAAAACTCAAACGTCATACCCAAAAAACGAAAACATTGACAAGTTATGTCTCTTCAGCTGTAGCAGATTATCAAATTATGAGGCTTTAATAGTTTTTCAACAAGTTCCACTAATTCAGTATACGTTTAATCCTGTGGTGTTTTCGGGAAACAGAGTTCTGATAGCAACCATATCAAAACCTATAAACGAGATGTTAAATATTGCGACCACTTTGTTTCATCCACCTCGTGGATCTTCATTTTGTTTTCAAACACCTGTTTGTACACCTTAATTACCCTCTCCGCAGCTATCTAGGTCATTTGCGTTATGGCTGCATTACACTTGATAGCTATCTAGTACATTTGTATGGCGCGCACCCGCCTAAAAAAAAACTGCATTAAAAACCGTCTAAAACTGTCTCCTCTAGAGCTTATACCTCTGTGTTCAATTCGTTACTAAATTCCTCAATAATAAAATCGAACATCGCAACACTACTCCATAGACAACTTGCCGAAAAAAAAAAACAACTTTCATTTGACAGACGGTGAACACTCGAATTTACCTGCGCAGCAAATGTCGTGATAACTCTGGTATTTTTAATGGTAGCTGATACTATTATATATCAAAATTATCCTTGTGAACCGTGCTTCATTATTTTGTCAACGTAAATTCGTTTTGGAATCTCGAAGTTGCAATATTTCGCCCGTGAAAAAGTAGTTATTATATGTACCTATAGTGATTGTGTTGTGTGAAGAAATACGTGATTTAGTGACTAAAACGTGTGTGAAATGGGAAAAACAGTGCTTAATTAGTGAGGTGATTAGATTGTTCAACTATCTACACCAAAAAACATGTGGGTTTGTGTGTTTTTTCATCCAACACCGGCTGGCAAAAATTAGTTTCCAGATGTAAACAAACAGTGAGTATCTAGTTTCATAAGTATATTTAGATATGATGCTATTGAGCTATAAATGAGATTGTGGTCTTGTTGGAAAGGAAATATAGTCTAGTTTATTTCTTTAATGTTAAAATGGATAAAAAACTAAGAGAAAACTGATATTTCTAGCGAAATATCAGTTTTTGTAACTATTTTTGGCTATACATTATGACTTGGAGTATATAATTAAAGTATTTCATTTTGATTTCTAGATAAGTAGATTCCTTATCTAATCAGCTTGACAACAGTATTTTTGAAATTGCTCTAGGACTTGTAGTTTTTGAGCTACAGGTGTTTTTATCGGATCGGGCAGAAAATGTTTTGAAAACTTGCAAAAATTTTTGCATGTGAGCGGTTACGGTATTTGCAAATCCGCGCGCTTAGCTGCGGAGAGGTTACTGTGCATTTTGCAGTTGAAAACTCAGGCAGTGAGAGCCCAGCAGCCGCCATTTTGTGAAATTTCGTCCGACGTAACAAAACGAAATTATTTTAACTTTGTAGTTTACGGACGTAACACGTAAAACTTTCACTGTTTTCTTTTTATCCTCGTCGCCACTGTCACATATTTGCTAGATATGCGCAGGGCTGCTGGGTTAAATTATAGAAATAAAACTCGGAGTTACATTGCACGTGAGACAACCTGTTTATTCCGGAAAACCATAGACAAGACAAAAACAAAACATAGACAATCATTATAGCACAGATTATAATTTATGCTACACTATGTATTTCATAATTATCGATAGATGTCTCTGTTCAATTTATGAAAATCAAATAATTAAGTTCTATAATTTAATTTAAAGTAGTTTAGAATAATTAGTAGTATCAGTAGTAATAGTTTTAGAATAATTGTTACATTTTTCATCAAAATTATCACGTTTTTATATTTCATGCCTGTTTCGTATTATCCTTTTTGTGTAACATAATCTGGCAACATCGTATTATGGCTGTGGCTGCCGCAATTTGCGCGTAGGCTTTTGAACGTGTTTCGTTAGTCCATATTTTTCAGTGTAACTGTCAATTCTTTCTTGTTTTTTGCAAATAGAAGCTGTGTTTACATCGTATAGTTGATCAAAATGCAATTCGCGAATAAAATGATGGCTCGTATTTTAATGTATCATCAGGTATCATCATTATATTATGTAGGTATTCGAAAATTTCATTATATCAACATACGACGTAAACAAAACAGCTGATAGTTGCAAAAAAACAAGAAAATTCAAATGATCACCGTTAAGTAAACAAATATAGTTAAACATACATTCTTAACCAAAAATAAAGGTTAATTTATTTTATTTATTTAACTACCTAAACCTATAGAGCCTTAGTTCTCGTTAAGAAATCCAGGTGGCGCTTCAAATCGGATGCTTCAAAATGGCACAAGAGGGCTCTCTTCTCCCGTGTTATTATTATTATTATTATTATACTATATAAAGCTCGATTACCACTGACTGACTGACTGACATAATTGTTCTCCCAGATGGTGGATGGGGAGGTGGGTATATTTTGACAGATTCGTAAACAAGTGACTCTCGCGAGTATGGGAAAAGTGCCAAACCTCCCCTTTTCGCCCCCCTTCTCACCCCCCCCCCTATCGTATCTCGGAAACCAAGGGATTTGGAACGTTTTTGTTTTCAGATTCGTATAGAGGAGGCTCGGGAAAGTAAAAACCAGTTTTCAAAATTGCCCCCCTTGCCCCCCTTTTCACCCCTTTTAGGCGGATCTCAGAGGTTATGAGACTTGGAACATTTTTTTTTTCAGATTCGTATAGAGGAAGCTCGGCAAAGTAATAACCAGTTTTCAAAGCTGCCCCCCTTGCCCCCCTTTTCACCCCCTTTAGGCGGATCTCAGAAATTGAGAGACTTGGAACATTTTTTCTTTCAGATTCGTATAGAAGAGGCTCGGAAAAGTAAAAATCAGTTTTCAAAGCTGCCCCCCTTGCCCCCCTTTTCACCCCCTTAAGGCGGATCTTGGAAGTTGAGAGACTTGGAACATTTTTTTTTCAGATTCGTAAGAAGGGGCCTAGAGTTAGTCAAAATCATGTTTCAAAACTCCCCACTCTCCCCCCCCTTCACCCCTCTTCCCATCGTATCTCGGAATCTAGGACACGTAGCGGCTTTTTAATTTTTACCATAAATTATTATTGAGGAGCGTTTAAATTTGTACACGGAGGGTATCCTTCACTCCCCAACCTCCCCTAAAAATAAAAGGGCTATAACTTCGTAACGGTCAGAGATAGCCATTATGTGTTTGAACAAATATTAAAGTAGGCGTCGAAACCTGTCTGGTGGTGGTAAATCCCGAGTGGAGCAAAGGGGGGAGGTGGCGAGCGAAGCGAGCCGGCGACCTCCGTAGCGTAACGAAGGTCGAGTGGGTGAAGCGTAACTCAGGGGAGACGACAAGCAATTTTAGGGTTATGTTTTTTTTAATGGGTGTCAGTTTTTAAGTAAGGTTTTTTACTTTTATATTATTAGGTTTTTTTTTAAAATTAATTTTATAATGTTTTAGGGGTTCTTATGGGTTTTCATACTGATAGGGGTAGTTGTAACGGATTATCCAATTATTTTAAGGATTCCTATGGATTCTCAAAATTTTATGATGGTGAGGAATACTTCTCAAGAACACGACAACACGCGAGCTGCGCGCAGCTCGCGCACCCACGCAAAAACTAGTATTATTATACTCTTTGTCATATCCCGTATTATACTCTTTGTCATATCCGCACGAGTCCGTATTTGATACTCGACTAAAGGTTGCAATCGAATATTCGAATTTTCGAATAGTACCAAAAAATTAATGATTCAATAGACGCCTAAGTTTCTTCAGGTCTCACTTTCAAAGAATACGTAAATAATAATTATTATGATGCGCTGTGGTGATTTTCGATAGTTATAATAGCGACACCTCCATGCAATAACATCGTAACTCACTTTTTTCCAAAAATGGAGTTACAACGGCATTGTTATGTAAAAAAAAAATGCATTTTTTCTGTACTATCATTGTAATTCTATTCCCTTTCGTTTCTAAAATAAACCAACGTCAAAGTATTGTAACTAATCCAAAAAAAAATTTTTGTCAACAATATAATTGCAACTTGATTTACAATTTATAGAAAATATTATGAGTAGCTAGTTATGCATCCTGAACCACAACGCGTGATCACCGTGAGAGCGTAAAGTGCACCGTTGCAGTTTAGGGTGGTCCATCTGGAACCTTCCATGCATTTTGTCAACTTAGCAGATAAGTAGCTATAAGACACACATGTAGCGACTAGAGTTAGTATTGAGAATTACATTGGAGCATGCGCTTCTGCTCACACGTAACTCTACTCTTTTATTTAATATAAAAAACGCTTCCAAAAACTTGACTGGCGCAGCCGGGTCGGATCGCCGAATAGAGTTGCGCTGTCCTTCGCGATTTTCCGAAATAAAACTTTTTCGAGTAACGCGTTCGGGTGGCCCTGAAAGCAGCTGTGGTGATTCTACGAACCAAACAAATTCGTCATGTTGGAGCTGAAAATGAGAAAGGCGAGCTGGTGAGTCCAAATTTTCACCTTCCTTTCCTATTTCCTTTTTTTGTGTTATTTTGCGATTAGACGTCTCGCGTTATAACGTTATCTGGTTTTGCATAAAATCTGTAAGGCTAGTTTAGTGATAAAAAAGTTATTGAATATGTTAATATATAAAAAAAAATACTTATTGAAATATTGTTAACGAATTTAAAAAATATTTTATTCAGATAAATTGTTTAAAGTTTGTACTAGTTAATTATACTTATTACTTTGTATTAAGAAGTGTTTTAGGGAACACTATACTTTTGTACTTTTGATTATATTATAACTGTAAGCTAATTAATAGTGTTTAAAATGGAAGATCACGTAAAAATCACGATAATTCCGAATGAAATGATTAAAATTATTCCTATTTTTGACGGCGATAAGCGCCATTTAAATCTTTTTATACGTAAGAGCGAATATATCATAAATAAATACAAGGGAAGTGCCGAGCAAAACTTGTATATAATGCATTCTATAACGAGTAGATTAGCGGGGAATGCAGCCGCGCTTATCAGTGAGCGCGAGGATATCGTTACATGGGAAGAATTTAAGGAGTTATTAATACAGCATTTTGGAGACCCTAGAAGTGAAGAATGTTTAGCTATTGAATTGGAAACCATGCGTATAAGAAATGGTGAATCATTTTTGGAATTCTGCAATCGTATACAATCAGTGCGTAGTATTTTAATATCAAAAGTTAATAGATTATCCAGTAGTATGCGTGAAAGTAAAATAATCATTTATAATAATACTTCGTTAAACGTGTTCCTTTATAATCTACCGGAAAATATGGTGCGTATTGTCAGATTAAAAGCGCCGTCCACTTTGGAACAGGCTTTAGCGTTCGTATTAGAAGAGGTCAACTTCCATGACCATAATATAAATGCCCGAAATAAAACACTGCAACCGTCCTCCAGTAAAAATACTACACCAACATTTAAATTCGGCACAAATAATTATAATACACCTGCTAATAATAAACCTATTTTTGCGCAACCAAACACACAACCCAAATCATATTTTGGAAACTTCCAAGGTCAACCATTTGGGATGCGACCTCCGCAATTTGGACTTCAAGGTCAACCCTTTGGTTATCGCCCGCAACAATTTGGGATACGTCCGCAACAATTTGGGATGCGCCCCCAACATTTTGGGATGCGCCCTCAGCAATTTGGAAACCAACAACCATTTAATAAACCTCTACAACCATTTAGCAACCAGAACCAATCGTTCAATAGACCTTTACGTGTACCCGGTATTCAGCAACCTAAAATTGAATCTAGTGACGTCACAATGCGTACAGCGCCTCCAGCCAAAGCCATGTAGGCTTTGGCTGGAGGCGCTGTAAAAGGATATAATTTAAATGAGCTTGACCTTGATCATTACGATGATAGTCAACTTCCATGCGATTACCAATTTAACAATGAATATTATCACGATTTTAGCCCTCTTAATGAAAATAAAGATGAGAATTATTCGGAAGAAATTAACCAGGAAAATTTTGCGGAAAATAATGAGGATTTTCAATTAGTGGCCTCGGAAAAAATAGACAAATAATACACCTAAATTGCAATACATGTCTTAAATTGCCGTACATATATATACCAGAAATAGATGCCAAATTTATGATAGATACGGGTAGTACAAAATCATTTATAAATCCGGGAAAAGCCAATTATTATTTTCATGATTATATTTATCACGACCCATTTGAAGTAAGAAGTACTCATGGTACAAGCCAACACGAACAAGTACTTTTGATTTCAGCATTTCCGACCTTGAATGTTAATGAAGTTCACAAATTTCATATCTATGAAGTCGACCCAAGTTTCGATGGTTTATTAGGTAACGATATTTTACATAGTGTGGAAGCAGTAATAGATTTAAAAAATGAGATCTTGAAAACCAAAACTACGGTAATACCAATTATGCGCGATAAGCATAAACATATATTAGAATTAGCACCCCGATCAGAACAAAGAGTTACAATCCCTTCAAATTATCATTCCGGTGATGCTTTAGTAGATTTTAGAGAATTTACTGAAGGCGTGCGTATGCCCAGCGCTTTAATTAAATGTAAAGATGGTTATTTTACTACCGTAATTCAAAATACCCTTGACAAACCTATTACATTAGCCATTACTAAACCATTTAAAGTAGAACCGTACGATAATTGTAGAAATGATTGCAATGTTAATAACTTAAAAGAAACCGAAAATATTGAAATAGAGAACCTATTAACGGATAACTTACAGAAGCTTCGCTTGAATCACATGTCAGCTGAAGAAAGTGAAGCCATTAGCAAATTATGTTTAGAATATAAAGATATATTCTATTGTGACGGCATTCCATTAAGTTTCACGAACCAAGTCAAACACAGTATTAGGACGAAAAATGAAGATCCAATTTACGTCAAGCCATACAGACAGCCCCCTAGTCAGTCGCAAGAAATAAAAAATCAAATCGAGAAGTTACTCAAAGAAAATGTAATTCAGGAATCTTATTCACCTTGGTCAGCCCCAGTTCATTTAGTTCCAAAAAAGACAGATGCATCTGGAGAAATGAAATATAGAATGGTAGTTGACTATAGACGGCTAAATGAAATTACAGTTGACGACAAATATCCACTTCCTAATATCACTGATCTATTTGATAAATTAGGTAAAAGTACATACTTCACTACATTAGATTTAGCAAGCGGTTATCATCAAATAGAAATTAACGATAATGACAGACAGAAAACAGCATTCAGCACAGAAAATGGACACTTTGAATTTTTAAGAATGCCGTTTGGTCTCAAAACCGCTCCAGCGACATTCCAGCGAGCAATGGACAATATCTTACGAGGCTTACATGGAATCCATTGTCTGGTTTATTTGGATGACATTATAATATTCTCAAATTCACTTGCCGAACACATCCAGAAATTAAGAGCAGTTTTTGATCGTTTGAAGACAAATAACCTCAAAATTCAACTTGATAAATCCGAATTTCTACGGAAAGAAGTTCTATACTTAGGTCATGTTATAACTAAAGACGGTCTTAAGCCTAATAATGACAAAATTAAAGCAGTCCTTAACTACCCACTACCAAAAACCGTGACAGAAATTAAAAGTTTTCTAGGCTTGATAGGTTATTATAGGAGATTTATTAGGGATTTCGCTAAGGTAACACAACCATTAACTAATTGCTTAAAGAAACGGAATAAAATTATTATAAATCAAGCGTACATAAATGCGTTCCAAAAGTGTAAAGAGCTTCTTACTAATGCTCCTTTACTCCAATATCCCGATCCAGATAAGCCTTATATCTTGACTACAGACGCTTCGTCACACGCCTTAGGCGCAGTACTATCGCAAGGCACCATAGGTACCGATAAACCAGTGGCTTACGCCAGCAGAACCTTAAGTGATACAGAGACTAGATACAGTACAATAGAACGGGAACTATTAGCGATCATTTGGGCTGTAAAACACTTCCGGCCATACCTTTATGGTAATAAATTCATCATTTATACAGATCATAGACCCTTAGCCTGGCTCTACTCCCTTAAAGAGCCGAATAGCAAGCTCACCCGTTGGCGACTTCGTCTTCAAGAATATGATTTTGAAATTAAATATAAAAATGGCAAGCAAAACACAAATGCTGATGCCCTATCACGTATTAAATTAAATGCATTAGGTTCTGATGAAGACGAGTTATCTATGAAAGTTAATATAGATGAAAAAGAACAGAGATCAGAAAAAATCCAAGCTACTCATAACATGGAAAATTTAATTGACAACGATAGTGTCGACTCTAGAACCATTTCTATCTTGGATTTGTCTGCTACTGTAACAGCTAGTTCCGAATATGATACAAATGAACCCATTCCATTTAATCCTGCGGAAGATAAAACATTCACGGTGCATTCAGCTGAAGACATGGAATCAATTGGTATTCCAATATTACAAGAAGCAATAGACACTAAACCCAACCAGATATTAGTCTTTACCTGGCATAAAAATGATATACAAGTTAAAGATCTTTCCCGTGACAAACAAAAAATTCTTGAAGTATTTTTACCAATAAATAATGATGAATTAATTAAACAGTTTTTAAAAGAATATGTTAAATGTAAAATTAAATACTTCATATATTTTGAAAGCATAGAGCATAGGAAACAATTTAACAAAATTATAATACAGTTATTTAAAAAGGGGATGGTAGAATTCATGGAATGTACAGAGCGTGTAGTTTTTGTTGAAGATGAAAACGAACAAAAAGAAATCATCTTACAACATCATGAAGGAAAAAATTGCCATAGAGGTATAAAAGAGACCATGTCTAGGATAAGAAGAAATTACTTTTGGAATAACATGCAAGAGACGATTTCAGCCGTAATAAATAGTTGTGAAGCATGCCGCAAAACAAAGTATGACAGAAAACCCATTAAGCCTTTTCTACAGTTAACTCAAACACAAAATGCACCATTTCAGGAGATATTCATAGACATTTTTGCTATAGAATCTGTTTATTATCTTACATTAGTTGACGCGTTCAGTAATAATTTACTGAACGCGTCAACTAATGTAAGATAATAAACAGATTAATGGACAAGCAATAGAAATATCGAACAGATCGACACCCGAAGTAATACGCGCACTTATTAAATATTTTTCTATTTACGGAACCCCCAAGAAAATTAGTTGCGATCCTGGCAGTGAATTTAACAACGAATTATTGAAGGAATTAATGATAATGTACAACATACAATTGCATATCAGTACACCTAATAACCCAAATTCAACAGGCATAGTTGAGCGTTTCCATTCAACTATCATAGAAATATACCGTTTAGCTAAATACGATCGAAAATGCACAGATGCAGCCTCCGTTATGACCTACTCAATAATGGCTTATAATCATACCATACATACAACGACAGGTTTGACACCATTCGAAGTTGTTTTCGGTCATACTGATTCAAATTCTATATTAAGTGCAACATTCGAGAAAAACTATACACAACAATTACTAAAAGATCATGCGAAGCGTACTAAACGTCTCTATAGTTACATATCAGATCAGATGACATCAGCAAAGCTAAAGATTAGAGATAGCAAGGGTGGAGGACAAGTAAAAAGTTTGAAATAGGTGACGTAATTTATGCTAAAGAGGTTAATAAAAGATTAAGTAAAGACAAGCCACGTTATAGAAAAGCAACTGTTAGCGGTAATGTAGAACATAATATAATCCCTGTTACAATTGGACCTAGAAACACAAAAGTCCCAATTAAAAATATTAAACGTCCTCCGCAGGTGGACCCTCACGCTATTGGCAGTAGCGCAAATCACATGGGCCCTTCAACTTCAAAAGGTTGAGAAAAACCCCGGTGTCCTTCCCGTGAGAAAAGGACAGGCATTTAAACAAGTAGATAAGTGGTTAATTATAAAACTTTTAGATTTAAATAATTTAGGTAATAATCTAGAATTAAGTCTAATTAAGTATGATGAATTCAGTAGATTAGTAGATGTTAACAAACCTTACAGCCATGAGTTTTTAGGCATTCGGACTCAAACAGATTACCTAAGGGATAGGACTATAGAAAAATACCAGCAACTGGTACCATCTACAAGATTCAAGCGAGGACTAATTGATCCACTTGGGTCTATAATTAAAATCGTGACAGGTAATTTAGATCACAGTGACGCGATCCGATATGATTCCCTTATTTCTCACTTAAAAAACAATCAATTAATAATAGATAGAAAAATTACTTTGGTCTCCAAAATGTTAGATGGTTTTGTTAACAGTACAGAAATCTTACACAACAATACATTAATTTTGGATGAACGTTTAAAACGGATTGAGAGATTAGTTAAGAACTTAATTACTAAAGAAGAAAATTCTATTTACGCTACTTATATTTTAGGAATGTTTAATATGTTTTTAGCTAGTTTTAGAACCATTAACATGATTTTAAGTGAGATTGAAACAGCCTTAGCCTTTAGTAAGGTGTCTGTACTGCATCGAGCGATTATTAATTCTACTGAATTATTGCACATGTTACAATCTATAGCCAAGACAGAAAACCTGTTATATACTGTTAATGAAAATAATTTAGTTAAGTTTGAAGATTGTATTATTGTTAAAGCTTATATTAAGCAAAACCAGATCACGTTCATATTAGAGATTCCACTTATAGAAAACAGCACTTATAGTTATCTTAAACTTTACTCCTTACCTGTGATTAACACAGATTTAAAAGAAACTGTAATAGTCGTTCCTAAATATCCCTACCTTTTGGTGAAAAACTCAGATTACATACCAGTCGTGAAAGCCTGTGCACAGATTGCAATAGATGAAAAATTCTTATGTACCGATGATGATGTGTTGACCCATAAAGAACCATTTTGTGAAGAACAGCTGATGAAGTTCCATTCTAATACTACTGCATGCGAGCAACACGCAGTTGACATTGAAGATTTGAAAGTTCAACGAATTGGCCGCGAAAGTTGGATTTTATATTCAAAATATAACATTATAACAAGCAGAAAATGCTATGATGGCGTCGTGAGCCACGAGTCTCTACAAGGAACATACATAGTTACTCTGGACGATGCTTGTACGTTTAACGTCGGGCACATACATCTACGAAAACACCAATTTTCTCCTACACATCTGAATTACCCAACAATTCCAATCGTTATGCTACCAGAATTGAAGGCTGAAAAACGCATCAATAGTGTCAGTGCAGTGAATATGAAAGGTATAAATCTAGATGAGCTGAAAGAATTAGCTCAAGTGGTAAAAATGAGCAAAGTGAAACAAAGTGAAAATTATAGTGCGGTTAACACGAAAACCATTAGCTTAGGTACTGTAATTCTATATGTAATTCTACCTTTAGGATTTATAACCATTCTTGTTTTTAGATATAGAATCAAATTGTTAAACTGTCAGCGAAATGATCAGAACCTCAACAATTCTGATAATTTCGTTCTTGAGGAGGGAGGAGTTATGCATCCTGAACCACAACGCGTGATCACCGTGAGAGCGTAAAGTGCACCGTTGCAGTTTAGGGTGGTCCATCTGGAACCTTCCATGCATTTTGTCAACTTAGCAGATAAGTAGCTTTAAGACACACATGTAGCGACTAGAGTTAGTATTGAGAATTACATTGGAGCATGCGCTTCTGCTCACACGTAACTCTACTCTTTTTAACCGACTTCAAAAAAGGCGGAGGTTATATGTTCGTGTGTATGTATTTTTTTTTTTTTTTTTATGTATGTTACCTGATTTCTCTCCCATTTGTGGACCGATTTTCAAAATTCTTTTTTCGTTTGATAGAGTACACTCCTGAGGTGGTCCCAGTTTAATTTGGTGAAGATCTGATGCTGACCTTCGGAGATATACAATGGAACTCTTCAAAAAGAGACGGCAAATCTGTTGTGATAGCTCCAATCGGTTGGATGTTCATTGTTTATACAATATCATGACGGAACATCACGCCTGTATGCTCTGAGGGGGTACGCAGAAGTGTACAATTTACCTGATTTCTCTCCCATTTGTGGACCGATTCTCAAAATTCTTTTTTTATTTGAAAAAATATACTCCTGAGGTGGTCCCATTTTAATTTGGTGAAGATCTGATGCTGATCTTCGGAGATATACAATAGAACTCTTCAAAAAGGGACGGCAAATCTGTTGTGATAGCTCCAATCGGTTGGATGTTCATTGTTTATACAATATCATGACGAAACATCACGCCTGTATGCTCTGAGGGGGTACGCAGAAGTGTACAATTTACCTGATTTCTCTCCCATTTGTGGACCGATTCTCAAAATTCTTTTTTTATTTGAAAAAGTATACTCCTGAGGTGGTCCCATTTTAATTTGGTGAAGATCTGATGCTGATCTTCGGAGATATACAATGGAACTCTTCAAAAATAGACGGCAAATCTGTTGTGATAGCTCCAATCGGTTGGATGTTCATTGTTTAAACAACATCATGACGTAACATTACACCTGTTTGCTCTGAGGGGTACATAGATGTGTACAGTACACCCAGATTTCGACAGTTATGGCATGTTATGTTCCATTTATTGGGGATAAGCCTATTACCATGACATGTATTGTTAACCATGTACAATGAATGCATAGCAAATATTTGTAAGTATAGGATATTACAACTAAAAATGGAAAAATTAAATAAAACTTTTTTGCCAAAAATAAAACCGACTTCAAAAAAAACAACAAACAAAAAAAACAAAAAGAAAAGGACAAAAAAATACACTAAAAGAAAAACAAAAAAAAACACTAAAACGAAACCACAAAAAAGTGAAAAATAACTTTAGCTTCAGAAGCCGGTGAGAAAAACACCAAATCAATCAAAGGTCAAGTTTCAGAAGTCGGTGACAAAAACACTAAATCAATTAAACAAGGTCACCGACTTCTGAAGCTTGACCTTTGATTGATTTGGTGTTTTTCTCACCGGCTTCTGAAGCTAAAGTTATTTTTCACTTTTTTGTGGTTTCGTTTTAGTGTTTTTTTTTGTTTTTCTTTTAGTGTATTTTTTTGTCCTTTTCTTTTTGTTTTTTTTGTTTGTTGTTTTTTTTGAAGTCGGTTTTATTTAATATAAAAAACGCTTCCAAAAACTTGACTAGCTTGTTTATCAAGTACAACAAAATTGTAACATTAGATACAATCTATGTACATGATAAAATTACGGTTTATAATCATAAAATGTACTGTTACTGCATTGTAAGTTGAGTTACAATGATGTTGCACGGATCTATACGTTAGTTTTTAGTGCATTACGACAAGTTAAGACGAGTTGCGATGTTCTATTTTGTAGTTTAGGTACTCTTTAGTAGTTTGCTCATAGAATTTCGGTGTTGTTACGTAGCTTGGTAAATAGAAGTGAGAAGGTGTACAAAGTGACTATTGCGGTGTATAAAGTGTATAACTTAACACTTTGGAGTTACAATTATCTGACCACAAAAATAAATTAAACTACAAAAAAACTAAATTGTAACTCAGACATACAATGTTTGTCCTCGTAACTTATATGTCATTTCACTGTTTTGTTTTTCACGTAAGTCATGAAAACCCATGAAAACAATTTTTCTTTTACAACTTAACCATACCTATTTATAGTCCGCCTAAGCTATATTAAATAGAGCCAGCTTGAAAAATTGTACGGGGTGTTTTGAGTTTGCTATAATTTTTCAAACTTTAAAATCGCTCTCCTGTAAAATCACAAAAAGTGAGTTACGATGTTATTGCATGGAGGTGTCGATAGGTAAATCTGAACTAATTCTGAAATATTATTGATGAACCTGATTTATATTAGTGTATTAATGCATGTGAAAATGATACCGCAATGTCTTTACGACACCTTTACATTTGTGATGCTTTTTGTTTTTGTTATTAACGAGTTTAATAAGTGTACACTACCCTGGCAAAATGTTGTGTATATAAATAATTAGTGTATCATGAGGGTTTTCATTGGGGTTGGCTTCCAGTCAAACCGGATGCAGCTGAATACCAGTATTTTACATGGAGCGACTGCCTATCTGACCTCCACAACCCAATTAGTAATGGGAAATACGATACCCCTTGGTAAGACTGGTTGTCAGACTTTTTGGGTCACTGACTACCTGTAACGACTGTCAAAGATCTGCAAATGACAGCCGGGACCAACGACTTAACGTGCTTTCCGAGGCACGGAGAAAACCCGGTATGTAATGGGTGGTCACCCATCCACAGACCAACCTAGGCAAGCACGGCTTAACCTAAAGATCGACCAAAGCGGCTGTTATTATCTAGCCACGGGCTCCTCCCAAAGCGAACAAAATAAAGAATATAATATTTATGTTCCACTAGCTGACCTACGCAACTTCGTCTGCGTCACATAAGAGAGAAAAAGCTAACAAAAGGAATACATTTTCCCCGTTTTTGCAACATCTTTCATTTATGCTCCGCTACTTTTGGTCGTAGCGTGATGTTATATAGCCTATAACCTTCCTCAATAAATGGGCTATCTAACACAAAAATAATTTTTCAATTCCAACTAGTAGTTCCTGAGATTAGCGCGTTCAAACAAACAAACAAACTCTTCAGCTTTATAATATTAGTATAGATTAAGTATAGATTACTTCTACAAAAAGTCTAAAAGTAACAATGTGATATCTGAACACACGGCGCCTTACCGCTAGGAGCGTGCAGATCTACAATGCGTTGAAATTTTGAACTATTGTACAATTACTTGTAGACGACAATGTCTATTTTCTTGAAAGTAGAAGGTCATAAGTCAAACTAAACGTCAAGCTATTGCTTTGTGAGATTGCCACTGGACTTTTGGTCGACACTGTACCATATTACACATTTTCTACTAGTTTTCTATTTTATAAGTAAATGAAAATCATGTTAACAGTAGTATAACATCATCATAACGATCCTAAGTAATATAAACATTTACTACGCAACAAAAGCTATCTAGTCATGTATTTGGTTCCGGGCTGAACGAATTTTTGAAAATCGATTTTGCCAGGATAACGTTTCAAACGTTACTCCAGCAAAATGTGTTTTTCTCAAATAACTTTAAAACTACAATTCACACAAATTTTGCTACTATTAAACAAATTGCTCCTCATGATACACTAATTACTTTTTATGATCTCATCTCTCACTCAAATCCACAACATTTTGCCAGGGTTACGCACACGTTTAATAAGACTTTTTTATTTCTTTGAGAATTTAGATTTTTATTATTACTTTTACGGGAGCCACATGCTCGTCGTCACCAGTGCACCAGGTTCAGGGGCAGTTGGGCTTCAAATTACTGTCTCACACGTTAAATAATAACACAGACGGTTGATTAAAAGTCTTATATGCGATAATGCGGTGATTCCAAAGTTATCAATATTTTCAAGAGGAACGGGCAGACGCCATTGCGCGCGCGATGCGATTCGATCCTGAAGTGGTTTCACGACAAAATGACGAGCGAAATCTTCTTATTCACTCGCGAGGTATGTGCGGAATGGAGATGGGTTTAGCAAGTAGCGAATGTCAATCAATTTTTTAATGTTGGCGCAACCAAGTTTCCTGCTGTGTTTAAGAATTTTATGATATTTTTTTATTTTAGTTAACACTGAGTTTATATATTATTTAAAGATAAATGATGTTTGTTTGTTATGTTATGCTACATTATTTGCAATGTATAAATAAGAATTCATCAATGCAATGCATAAAAAAATCGAGTTTTCATTGACATCATCATCATCATCATCATCATTTCAGCCGAAAGACGTCGTCCACTGCTGGACATAGGCCTCCCCCAAGTGTCGCCAAATTGACCGGTCCCGTGCGACTCGCATTCAATGGATTCCCGCAACCTTCACCAAGTCATCGCTCCACCTAGTGGAAGGTCTTCCAACGCATCATCTTCCGGTTCGCGGTCGCCACTGCAGAACTTTTCGGCCCATCGGCCAACCGTTCTGCGAGCGATATGCCCTGCCCACTGCCACTTAAGGTTGGCAATTCGTCGGGCTTCGTCGGTGACCTTGGTTCTCTTGCGGATGTCTTCATTGGATGATTGGATCACGCAAGGAAATTCCGAGCATAGCCCTCTCCATTGCCTTTCATTGACAATTTTTGTTTATTTTTAATGTAAGCAATTTGGTTAAAAGAAGCACCTACGACTTCTAAATCTGAATAAGGATTTAATAATTGTTTTAAATTTTGATGAATAAGTAGCTAATGCTAGGTTTACTTATCTACATAAAAATATAGTTCAACGCAAGGCTGCTCAACTTATTTTGAAGGTGGGCCAACATTTTGTTCCCGTGTCAACCGGCGGGCCCTCTAGTAAATAAAACTTGCTTTTAGAACCTTTTTTGAACTAATTTTTGATGACTGTGGCTATAATTACACTTTCAGTAAAAAAAAATGTAATTTTTGTAATTTCTAGCTAGATGTGAGAATGGGTTCCTATGGAGAAACAATTTTCACTCTGGTTGAAATCTGTTTTCAAAAGACTGTCCTCAGTTGACAACTGTTATTAGCGGGCCAATTCAAATAACTTGGCGGGCCATATGGCCCGCGGACCTGGGGTTAACTCTCAGCCGCGCGGCGCGCGAGCTGTCAAAACTCCCAACCGCACTGTGTCAACAATTATAGCCAATTTTTGACACATTTTCCGCCCGTTCCGATAAAAACACCTGTAGCTCAAAAACTACAAGTCCTAGAGCAATTTCAAAACTACTGTTGTCAAGCTGATTAGATAAGGAATCTACTTGTCTAGAAATCAAAATGTAATACTTTAATTATATACTCCATGTCATAATGTATAGCTAAAAAATAGTTACGTTAGTTTTTTATCCATTTTAACAATATAGAAATAAACTAGACTATATTTCCTTTCCAACCAGACCACAATCTCATTAATATCTCAATAGCATCATATCTAAATATTCCTATGAAACTAGATACTCACTGTTTGTTTACATCTGTGAACTAATTTTTGCCAGCCGCTGTTGGATGAAAAAACACACAAACCCACATGTTTTTTGGTGTAGATAGTTGAACAATCTAATCACCTCACTAATTAAGCACTATTTTTCCCATTTCACACACGTTTTAATCACTAAATCACGTATTTCTTCACATTACACAATCACTGTAGGTACATATAATTACTGCATTTTCACAGGCGAAATATTGCAATTTTGCAATTAGGAACCTAATTTGTGTTATCATAATACGATAGTACAACTTCTCACGAACATTTTAAGGCATAACACTGTATTCCAATAACAAATACGTAACTCGTAATTACTTGAAATGTGACACTAACGCAAACACGATGACGCAAGAAATGGCGCGCTCTGTTGACGTAATTGTGTTTTTGACAACTTGTCAATGGAGTAGAGCTGTGATTTTTGGTACGTCGTTCGAAAATGTTATATAGATTATAAATAAAGCATTGAATACATGGACAGAGCACGATTAGTCGATATTTTAAATAAAGATTTGGGACAAATTACGCCAACAGCGTGCGGTGGTCATTACAGCCGGCCGCGGTCTATTGAGTAAACTTAGTGGCTGTGGTCTAATTCAAGCGCGGTTCAGAGGGCAGCCTTGTTCGAAAGCAATAAAACCTCATATTTTAAATGCTTTTTTTATTTTTTGAAAATATTCGAATAATATTCGAATAGCACTGAAAAAATATTCGAAAATCAAAACTATCGAAATTTGCAATCCCTATGGGAACGTGCACAACGACGGTGCTGCCAACTATCGTCATCAACCGTCGATGCAAACATGCCAGAACCATTTACACTTCACCATACACGTGTTCTACTTTACTGCACTGAAGTTCGCACCGAATATCCCTCAACAGTTAATCAAAGACTCCACTTGTACTCAGATTATAAATAAAGTTTTTAGTTGGCTGCACTCCTTTGGTTTCTTAAGTTTTGTATCTAAATGCTACGGAGGGCATTTTAGTGATTGCTTCATAACAAATGATTGTGAACTAATTGATTTGTTAGAGCCTGGAGATACTGTTCTCGCTGATAAAGGATTCCCTTCCATTAAAACATGTGTTGATAATAAGAAAGCTATTTTAGCTATATGTCTTCATGCACCACAATTTTCATCAGAGGAGGTAAACGAAAGATATAAGATTCATATTATTAAACATTCATATTACGCTGACGATCGTTATTGATAGACCGGAACCGATATTTTATACCTTTTAGCATATACAAAAATAAATCGATTGAAAGCACCATGACATGTGATAAGTTTCCTTTACTGTCCGCTTAGTGTCTCTTTTGTCGATTTAGTGCTGTTCCTGCACGTTCCCTATACCTACTCGACGTCTTTGTACTAGACTAGTGCAACTAGTGCAAGTGGATCATAAAGAAGTACCTTTAGGACTGTGTACTAATGTAGTTAAAAAAAGACAGAATGTATTCTTGCACAGCACGAGTGCGCTTTGCGTTACTTTTATATGTATTGAAATAAGGTTCAAATTCAAATGAATAATACACGAATTATTTAGGTAAACATGAGTGTGCGTCGCGTTACTTTTATGAGCATTGAATTAGGGTTCAAATTAAAATGACTGGCACACGAATGATTTTAGGCAAACACACGAGTGAGCGGTAAAGCAGACTAGTATAGTATATACTAAGTCTATGCTAGTAACTATGGAAACAAAAAATGCTATCTCGCTTCACCGCACCCGCGCCGGTACTTCGGACTTACTTCGGGATAGGAGCGGGCCGCGGCCCGCGGGTGCCGGACGCCGCGTAGGCAGTGAGACTATGTGGATCGAGTACCTAGAGTTGGAATAGGTGCAACCTAGTCTCGTTAAATACCTAGTGCCTGAATCTGATCTAGTATATATGCTTCATCTCAAGATTTTATCGATATTATTGTAGCAAAACTGACTTGTGCGTCACTATGTTTGGAACATTCGTCCTTACATTGTCGCATCAGCCAATCACAACCGCTGTATTTTCTTCGTCCCCCAGCCCGCAGTGGTGAGTCGTGTGCCTATACGAAATGGGGTCTATCAGCTCTCAAGTGGTCTAACTGTTCTCATCTCATTGAAGTAGACCGAAACCGTCGGGTTGCGCGAGGGCGACCGTGCAGCTCTAGTGGGGGGGATAGGGTTGCCACCTTTATTTTGGACAAATTTTAGTATTTTTCCCAAAAAAGCTGCAAAAATATAGTACTTTTGGGAAATTCAGGAAAAAAAAGTAGTGCTTTCTTTATTTTTAAACATTTTTTCCATAGATATTTGTTATTGCTCTTCGCTTTAGCCATCAATGGTCTATTGCATTAAAAATAATTATAGAAATCTGATCAATTTATATTCTTATTAAAATAAATTAACAATTATTTTTTAGATTTATTGCTCTATTTCTTCTTTCATTTTTACATTCATGACGGAAAAAAATCTTTCCGTAAAAGCGGAAGTTGCAGGAATGGAGAGAAACAATTGCACCATTCGTAGTCGTGTCCCATTCGCTCTTATATTTTTGAAGCCTTTTTTTAATC
This sequence comes from Xestia xanthographa, assembly GCA_905147715.2. NCBI lineage: Eukaryota > Metazoa > Arthropoda > Insecta > Lepidoptera > Noctuidae > Xestia > Xestia xanthographa. Next base: position 13,863,383 of record LR990659.1, on the reverse strand, counting down.
TTTTTTTTTGCTTTTCTTGGGTGGCTTGCAAAAACCATCATCACTTTCCATTTTTTTTTTTTTAATTATTTTAACAGCAGAAAATAAACACGTAGACCGAGAATGAGTTTCGTTCTGAAATTGCCCGTGCAGCGCTGCGGGTACGCAGAGTTCCAGTCACGGTTATTATAATTATGTATAAAAAGCCCGACAGTAGAATTAGGGATAAAAATATAGTATTTTTCGTACTATATTATTTTTCTATAGTTTAGAGTACAATTGACTGAAGTATAGTACGATACTATACAAATTAAAGTACGGGTGGAAACCCTAAGTGGGGACGCTGCTTAATGTCACCCACACCATGGTGCAGCGAAAAAAGATTCTATGAGACAATAATTTATTGACCAAATAATTGAAGTTTGAACAAAAACTGGGATACATCTGCTGGGCAGAATGGAATAAGTTACCACTGGCCAACCACTGTTGTTTAGCTGGAACACCGAGATAGAGCAATAAAACATAATTTGAAAGCAGTTATTGTTATAATTTGACGCATTTTATACACATTAGATGTTTTTATTTACATGAATGGGTAGTTACTTTTGATTATTAATAAATAGGAGCATTTTACTCATTAGTGATATAATTACCAATTTTTGTAAAGAACAGGAAGCAATAATGTGACAAAAATAAGCATAGCATAAATAACATACTGCTAAGGGTATTAGACTGGTTATAGAGAATGATCTTAGGTTTTATAAATAAAAACTGCTCAAAGATTTTGATGCTCAGGGACCATTTTGATACAGTGAAATACCCAATACATCTACTAAATACAATAATTTGTTCTTTGAAATTAAATGTCTAAGCACTAGACTCAATAATTTACTCCTTTGAGAACAGTTAGCAAACAATAAAATTCAGGAGGAATATAAATGGCTATCAAGAAATGCTTGAAAGGTTTGCAACTATTTTCTCAATCAAAATCTGTTTGAGAAAACAATCTGACAGACCTTTTCAGTAGAAAACTACGAAGTATGTTATTATTTTCATACAAATTAAGTAGGTGCATAATCCTGTAGGTGTAAATGTTATTTCTTTGTAATTAACTAGATGCCTTGGCTGCCTGGCGCCTCTTCACATCCCAATTGTAAACTCTGGCCATATTTACTTCAGTAGTTGTCCATTGATCTCTGTAATTATAAAGAAAATCAATTCAGTTGTGAAATAATTTTAAAGAACCTGAAATGAAATGGTGACCCCATATTGTATGAACAAAATAATTCATCAAAATCCGTTGGCAGCCCGCAAAATTCAAATTTTCATATGCTTTTTGCAGTTTGCCAATCGAGTGTCAGGCTGTATGTTGGCTGTATTAAATATGATTCGCGACCATAACACTAGTGCTTTACTAAGTTATAATCATTAAAATCATCAATACTATAAGCTCATTAAATCCAATTGAATGACTGTTTCATAAAATAGTCATTCCTGTTACAGTTGCAAATCATATTTTACACAGCCAACATGCAGTCTGTTGAATTAATTACCTTAAGAAATCTAAATCATGCTCAACACACGCCAGATTCTTTGTAGCAGTTGCCATATTCGATGAAAGGAGATTTTCAGCATCATCTAATGTATATTCTAACATAACATTTGCCCCAAGCCATAAATACACTTTTTCAGTTGGTTGTATATTTGCCTGTAAATTAAACAAATGTTATAAATTACATTTAACATACACAAACAATTACTGAACAGTAAGTTTCCAGTGCTTTACACCACCACAGGTAGCAAAAAACTAATAAATTTGCTTCTTACATTTCCAACATTACAACTGAGACTTGTAAAGCATTATATGCAGTGATATTTTTTGATGATTGCATTTTGGATACATTAAAATAATAAAAAAAAAAAAATAAAATTATTGGGTTACCTTAACAAATACTTGATCACTAAGAAGAAACTTTGTTTCCATTTGTTCCTTCTGAGTTTTCAGCTTTTCAATCATTTCTAAGGACCGTCCTAGATCAGGTATCTGTTGCCTCAGTCGCCTGCGTTTTGTTGCTAGTGACAATTCCATGTGTTTATATTTGGCATGTTGTTCATCTAGGTTCCTCAAGACTTTGTCCACTCCACCAGTGTTCTCAGGCTTGCTCATAAATTCATCTACGTTATCCTGTAGTTGAAAGTTCATGTTAGTAAAACTTTTCTGAACCATGGTCATGAAATAATCATAACTTGAATGGATTAGATGAATGACAGCTATCTGACATACACTTGGACCAGATGAAGCAACAGTTAATATTTTCATTACTTAGGTAATTGCTCAGCATAACTATAACCACCAAAATATTATGAGAATCAGTACCTTCGGTAGATAACCTAAGTTATTAATTCTTTAATGATTGGTCGGTGATCTGTACTGGCCCCCGTACTAATATATTTGTTAAGTATTACAAAAGATAATGATTAGCTTAACTTACGACAAATACGGCCTCAGGTATGCCTGAATAAGATTTCGGATTGGAAGTGTCCAATTTATCACCTTCCATTTTTTTACTTGTGTTCAGTAAATTTCAATCAGGTGCTAAAAAAGTGAATAAAACAATTATTTTTAGAAAAGTATTTAAGTTACCCATGGCATATTAAAGTGTTAAAACGTACAATTAAACTTAAAATCCCTGGATAATTCACATACGGCACCGCAGCACAACAAAGATGAACGAAGCGAATGGAAAACCAAAGACAAAAAGACCAATGGGAAATGAAATTCGATATTGTTTATTGTTGCCATATTATGTTGAATTCAGAATGAGGGATTTTCTTTTTAGCTCTTCCCTAGTCGCTGGATAGATGGCGCTAGGAGTAAGTATGATAATGCAAGGAACGGAACCTAAAAAAACTGATTTTAACAAAGCGCGAGAAAACTAGGTAGATGCTCCAGGGTAGCCCGCGAAATTCAAATTTTCTTACGTTTTTGGCAAATTGCAGGCCAGTGCTAGGTTGTATATTGATTAAAATATTGGACGCGATTGTAAGACGTATGCAGTTACAGAATTATAATCATCAAACCATCAATACAACCCTCCAAGTTCATAAAGGTCTAGCAATGACTTTGACCTTGAAAAAATCGTTTCTCGACCTTTATGAACTTGGAGGGTTGTATTGATGGTCTTGACAAATGGAAACAAAGTTTCTTCTTAGTGATCAAGTATTTGTTAAGGTAACCCAATAATTTTGTTTTTTTTTTATTATTTTAATGTATCCAAAATGCAATCATCAAAAAATATCACTGCTTAGAATGCTTTACAAGTCTCAGTTGTAATGTTGGAAATGTAAGAAGCAAATTTATTAGTTTTTTGCTACCTGTGGTGGTGTAAAGCACTGGAAACTTACTGTTCAGTAATTGTTTGTGTATGTTAAATGTAATTTATAACATTTGTTTAATTTACAGGCAAATATACAACCAACTGAAAAAGTGTATTTATGGCTTGGGGCAAATGTTATGTTAGAATATACATTAGATGATGCTGAAAATCTCCTTTCATCGAATATGGCAACTGCTACAAAGAATCTGGCGTGTGTTGAGCATGATTTAGATTTCTTAAGGTAATTAATTCAACAGACTGCATGTTGGCTGTGTAAAATATGATTTGCAACTGTAACAGGAATGACTATTTTATGAAACAGTCATTCAATTGGATTTAATGAGCTTATAGTATTGATGATTTTAATGATTATAACTTAGTAATAGCACTAGTGTTATGGTCGCGAATCATATTTAATATTGGGTATATAGGGTTGTATTGATGGTTTGATGATTATAATTCTGTAACTGCATACGTCTTACAATCGCGTCCAATATTTTAATCAACATACAACCTTGCACTGGCTTGCAATTTGCCAAAAACGTAAGAAAATTTGAATTTCGCGGGCTGGTCGAAGCATTCACCTTAAGCAAATGAAACTGTCAGTCAACGAGAGTATGTGACGTGACACAATGTTTTTTTTTCAAGCGTTTTGGCTTTGGCACCAACTATCATAGTAAGTTCAACGCCATCTATAGAGTTCTTGGAAACTACGTTTTTTTTTAAAACCACAAAAGGAAAACCTCTCATTTATACGGATTTCGCCGTAAAGTCGAGGGATGGACCACAAAAGACAAAAGGCCCTCTAATAAACACGTACAGTAGTACTGTACGTGTTTTTATACGGCGGTCACGTCAAAAAACAACTATAATTATTCTGCAGTAGCGTCACACGCTGAAATTAATATCACTTGCTGTACACAAGTATATATTTTACTAGCGGATGTCCCGCGGTTTCACCCGCGTAGTTCCCGTTCCCGTGGGAGTACGGGGATAAAATATACCTATGTTACTCAGGGTGAATGTAGCTTTCCAATGGTGATAGAATTTTTGAAATCGGTTCATTACTTCCGGAGATTACCCCCTACATACAAACTTACAAACATACAAACAAATGTTACGTCTCTATAATATTAGTATAGATTATTTAAGTGTCTGACTGACGATATTTATGTTACACGGAAATATTATGTACTATCTTGTGACGATCGGTTATTTAGAATGTACTCTGTGGTGACGATGCGAATAACGTGTTTTTATTTTCTGTCGACTGTCATGTCATGGCATCATTGACTTGAGAAGTACCTAGATTCTATCTCTATGCATGGCATTGACAGTGACAGATCGTGCCGTGTCAGCCCATGTCAGCCGCGTTCGTTCGTCATTGATTTGATAAATTCATTGATTATTTCTGCTGTGTGGTGTTGTGCAAGTTGAAGTTTTAATATAATTATTAAGTTGCAGAATTTAGTTTTTAAAATTAATAAGAAAGTCCTCGCTATAATGGCGCCATCATCGGACTGGGATGAGATAAAAAGACTAGCTGCTGATTTTCAAAAAGCTCAGCTCAGTTCGACGTCCCTGAGGTACGAAAACTAACTTCTTAAATAATATATGTTTAATGATGACACATTATCAGAAATGATTAATTCTCAATTTGTGATCAATTTGTATTTTTTAAATAAAATTCTTAGTTACCTAATTAGCTCAAAATGAAGACGAGCCTGCTCCTTATGTTGAATAAAGATTATCTTAGAATTTATTCAATATTTAAACTGACAATTAAATTTTTGAGATGTATTCGAGCCTTGTTTAATTCAACAAGAACCATCGGAACTTTATTTTTTTTGTTTTTAGATTATCAGAACGAAACTGCATAGAGATTGTCACAAAACTAATCGAGTTAAAGTTAATTGATGTAATTTTTACCACTGATGGCAAAGAGTATCTCACTCCTCAGCAACTTGTCAAAGAAATAAAAGATGAGCTGTTTGTGCATGGCGGGCGCATAAATACAGTTGATGTTGCAAAGGAGCTTAATGTTGATCTCAGCCAGATCAACAACAGTGTCTCTGAAATTATAAAAGGAAAGGAGGTACAGCTGGTGTCAGGTTATCTAATAGCTCATTATTACCTAGAAAAAGTTGCAAGGGAAGTCAATGAAAAACTGCAACTTCAAGGCCAAGTATCAGTTGGGGAGTTAACTTTGCAGTATGACTTGCCTGCAGAATTGCTGCAACATAGTGTCTTGGAGAAATATTTAGGGAAAATAATTTTTGGAAAACAAGACCTTTCTGAACCTAGAACCTTCTATACTGAAGAATACATAACTAGAACGAAGGCTAAGATTCGTGGGGCTTTGATGGGTTTGCTGAAGCCAACACCAGTAGCAGTTATAGTGAATCATTGCAACTTGTCAGATCGCCTGTTCTCATCCTTGTTTGATCAGTTGAATGCCCCAGGAATGCTCACTGGACGCCAAGCTGGAGCGTTGTATGTGCCATCATGCTATACGAAATCTCAAAATGACTGGGTAATGAGCTTTTATAAGCAAAACAACTATTTAGAATATGATGCTCTATCACGATTAGGGATATCAGATCCTAAAGGTTATGTCAAACGCATACTGACAAATGAAGATTTAACTTTTCTTAGCACTTGTGTAATTGGTTCACATATCAAGCAGCAATTAGAAACGGCTTTGGAAGAATGCATAGCATCTAAAAGTTATCTAGATGTGGTTTCTTTGTTGCCATCAGTTTTGACAGACACAGACATAGAGAATGTTTTGGAAGCTCTCTTGAAGAAGTCAAAGTCTACAATAGTATTTGATAACACAGGTAAATAATAATGATTCTTTTAAATTATTTCTTTTGGTATAAAAAAATAAAAGCAGTTTTATAAAATCAAAGATACAAAATTTTTGCTTCACATATTAACTTTCAATATAGTATAATGTACTCTGTAGAAACGCCCACATGTGAGTATGCATGTGTGTCAAATACATGGTAGTGTGTGTGATGTTTTATTTATTGATTTAATGTATTTTTTATGCATAATTAAAAAAAAAATATTAGCATTCTGCGCTCCTCTATATAAACTATGTGTGCGAAATTTCATATTTCTCCGTCCATGCAATTTTCGTTAAAAGGGGTACAAAGTTTTCTCTTCATCTATACTTCTATACTAATTTTATAAAGAGGTAACATTTGTTTGTATGTTTGTAAGTTTGTATGTAGGGGGTAATCTCCAGAAGTAATGAACCAATTTTAAAACATGTTTCACTGGTAGAAAGCTACATTATTCGTGAGTGCTGTAGGCTATATTTTATTCCCGTACTCCCACGGGAACGGGAACTACGCGGGTGAAACCGCGGGACGTCAGCTAGTGTATTAATATTATGATTCTTTGTTTAGTTTTCAGCCATCACTACATTGAAAATTTAAAGCAAGCCTGCATGCCTTTGACACAAAAAAAAGCTGAAGAAGTTGTAAAGTCCGGTAAATTCCAACAGTTTTATTTAGAGAAACAAATTAATAAAGCCGCTGAGTTTGCTCATGCAAGCCATGTAGACCATAAAGCAGAAAGACGTGAGGAGCGCAGAAGAAAAGCTGCATCTGGAAAAGGAGGAGGTGGTACTCAAGGCAGAGAAACTAAAACAAAGGCTGTAAAGAAACATGCTAGAGGAAAGCAGACTACTCACGATTCTGACTCGGATGAAGGACCCATTGTAACTAAGAAGCCTCAAGCACAACTAGAGATTGTTAGCACTGAACATGTTGAAAGTATCATTAAAGACACTTTAGAGAATGAAGGGCTAGAAGATTTGCTGATTCGTATTGCAGAACATCTTCAAGGGTAACTAAAATATTACATTAATTCTATGTTTTAACGTTAGCCAATGTCTGAAATTTTATCATAATAATTATCTTGAACTTTGGAGTGTCTGTAAGAGGTAATATGTCGGGTGAATCCCATCTAAAAATATTAATAGTTTGATTACTTAGTTCTTTTTATTTTTTTGTCTTCACTTTCACTTCTTTCTCCTTGTTTCGCAACATATTAATTGCCTGACAAGTAGTCGAGGGCTTATAGGCAGCTGAGGCTAAAAGGTCAATAACAATCAAATTATCAATAGCCAATCGCAACACCAGACTTGCATATAATTTTGACGCGTCGTGAATTAATGAAATAATTATTGTTCGGGACACCCAGACACAGATAATCAGAGCTCTTTCCCAACATTTTTTAATTGATCCCTACTCAAACCAAGTTTTAATTTTCAGAGGCCTTAATCAAACAGCCATGACAATAGCAAAAGAAACTGCAGAAAAACTGCTTCAAGATGCTAGTCAAAACAGAAAACAAACTCACACTTCTACCCAAGACAAGCTCAACATTTTGATAAATGACATTAAACTTTATGAAAAGGGTCTAAAGTCTTTGCCCTCTGATCTGCAACCCCAGTTTATAAAATACTTACTGAAATCGCTAGGAGGTGATATACTTTCAGAATTTTGCAAGTATGCAGCAAATCAATGTAATATATCTGTACAAGGCGATGTTTTAACGGTTGAACAGAGAAACAAAATAATCAATGACATATCAGACGAATTTATGAAGCCCTTGGTATCATTGAATGGGACATTGTCTGATCAAACCATGGACTCATTCTTCCTAGCAGTTGATGTGTGCCTATCAGAATTTGGAATGATTTTGAAAAAAGTTGATAAGAAGAAAGACAAGTAAGTTGTCAGTATTTTTTTAGGGTTACACAATATGTGCAAACTAACTGAAAATTAAGTCATCATCATTCTCACAATTTATAGTAGCATGACTTCTCCTTCCACAAGTCTTGTCTATCACTCGTCATGTCATGAGATAGTTACTTTCTTGCCATAATGATCCTTCACGATGACAACCGAATGGCGCAGCGGTAGTGAGGCAGCCTCACGTTCTTAGGGTCCGGGGTTCGAATCCCGGTAGGAGCAAATGTTTGGGTGATGAGACATTTGTTTTGTTTCCGAGTCATGGATGTTTATATGTATAATAAGTATGTATTTACAAACAAAAATATCTATGTAGTTTATCAACTATCTGGTGTCCACGACAAGCCTCGATGCTTAGTGTGGCACCTAGATGGCGCTGTGTATAATGTCCAGCGATATTTATTTATTTATATTCACACAGTACAGTGACAATATTAATCTCGAACTTTTAATTATATTTTCAGACTCCTAATTCAAAATCACAGAGAAAAGTTAATTTCTGAACTAGAAAACTGTGAAGATCTAGCCTTGAGTCTTCATATGGCGGTGTTGGCGATTTTTACAATTGTAACTCAAAACATGTTGCATGCATCTGGTCGACAAGTGCCAATTATTATATCATATTTGAAAACTCAACTAAAGGAAGATGACTATGAGCGTCTACAGCGATGGCATGGTAGGTTGTTGAATGAATTCAAAATTAAAATTTTATAGTATTTTTAACTGCTGCCGCAAAAGTACCATACATCATTGAACCGTTATTATGATAGTTATCTTATTTTTTCAGAATTAGTGTCAAAGTATTTGACTTCCACTGAAGAAGACAAAAGCGAAGTTGAAGAGAAGCTTATCCAAGAGCTACCACTATTGAAGATTATGGTTCAGGAGATTAAAAAATACAAGTAAAAACGTAATACGTAATCAATCATAAAATGTATGTTGATATGTCTAAAATAAGGGTTTGGTTATATCTTGAATATATTGTTGTTAATCAGTAACGAGTATCTATTATTGTCCAGTATACAGCAAAATTTTACGTACAGAGCTTTTTTCGAGTTATGCATATTATTAATAGTGTGTAAGACCACCTTTCTTTAGGTTTTCAGTTGCACATGTTGCATATGGCGCTACTTGATAACTGACAAGAAAAAACGCACTGATATATCAAACTTGGTACATTTATTTTAGTTGTGTTTTCCCGCCTGCACCGATAAGTTGGTTGAAGTGTACGTGAAAGCCTGAAAGGTTATTCCATGACATTCACATTCACACAGCGCCCAACGTGTTTAGACCACGGAGTAAATACAAAGAGGAGATGGCCTAAGCAACTGTGCACTGTGATTCTCAACTAGGTCCTGACGTCATCATGTGGGCGTGGCCTTAGTCAGTGTATTGTTGGCGTTCGTCCTGTGCACAACTTTGTGAACGTTCCCATTTTACAGCATTGTTCGCGCTAGACGAAAAAAAGAATGAAGTGTTGTGTTTTGTCTTGTAAAAATTACTCAGATAGACGTTCTGATGCTATGGATGGCATCACATTTCATTTGTAAGTAATTTTATGCGTAATTGATTAAAATAGTTTTAGAAAAATCTCCTAGCGTCAGCGTTTCCAAACATAATCCTACCCGACACTAGATGGCGACACTTGGTGTCATGGAAACTAAAAATATTTAGGTATGTAGAGCCCAGAATTAACATATTTTAATAATATTAATACTGAAATTTGTTCAACATTCATTCCTAAAGACCCTTTAATGGCCAAAATGTTATTTTTGTAGTTTTCATATCATTTTGTAAACAGGCCGCCATCTATCGTCAACTATGAACAACAAACATAAACAACAAAATTTTACTGAATGTCCCGCGGCTGCGGCTGTCTCATAAATGGAAAGTACTTAAAACATTAAATACGCTGGACATAAAAATACAATCTCCTGTAAATTAAATATTCTATCTACAATTATTTTATTTATTTAAAGTACTTAAAGCCCACCTAGTTTATTTAGTTTTCGGGTTTAGTGTAAACAAAAATAATGTTGTATAAGAGAAAATCTAATAATCTTCATTCGTCATTCATCAGAAACCTTTTTTTTTTCGTAATAAAATCACAATTTAAATTAAAAAAATACGCATCAAGATGGTTCGCAAAATTAATTTAAAATAAAACAGTACTCCCCGGTACGAAAATTCTGAGTACGACCCTGTTGCATCCTGCACTTAGTGACATCTAGTGTGAGATAGTTACGTAACTACAAAACAAAATCGACAGAACGAGCGAATAGTTTTGCTATTGACCGGTAGATGGAAAATAGAGAAGTGGGCGGGATCTAGCACCCCCTCACCCCGTAAAGTGTCACGCGTTGTTTCCTAAGGAAATCTAATTAGGCCATCTCCTCTTTGTATTTACTCCGTGGTTTAGACTGCACGTCTGTCAGTGTACTCAGTGTGTACGTACCCTAATGGTAACGGTAGTGTAATGGGGAATTTTCAACGAACGAACTAAATGGCGCTGATCAACCTTGAGAATAATAAAATGGCTGGTTTTTATGTCCACAAAGCCTTATCTGAAGTACGGAGCCGCGGAGGAACCTAAGCTCTCCTAGAGTATATGTGTTCTGTGCCTAAGCTCGACTCGACGCACCAGGAGTTTAGACGTAACGCCAAAACACTCAGAAGAACAATAGCTAAAACCATGTAAAAACTAGTAGTTCAGTGATGCAAAAGAACAGTAGACTTAAATGTTTGACAGAAAAAGTTCTCACTTTAATGATTATTAAAGAAAATTTTACTAGGTATATAATGAGTTTGACATGTCAGTGGGAGTTTTTTTGCCCTTCTAAAAGATTTTACTATTGACCTATAATATAGTACGTAGTAAATTCTTTTTTTATTGGATTTTACTAAAACGCCGCTTAAAAATATTCCCAAAGCTGATCAGCGCCATCTATTGATATACTGAAACGTTTTGACAAACGTCAGTGGAAAAATCCTCATTATCTGCCGGCTGCACTTTTTACTACTCGACCCTACCTACCCTTTTTTTTATTCCCGGGGTGGAAAATCCTCTGGAAATCTTCCTCCGCCCTGGGGCAGGCGGACTCTAACCAACTAAAAACCACTCCGGTGTTCTCTCCCCAAGTCTTCAAACTTAAAAGCAACCACTAAAAAACACCGCCGCCGTGAGCCTATCTACTGTCGCCTTTGCGGATGGGCTGCGAGAACTGCTACGCATGACGTTCGCGACCCATCCAGCGCAGCCCGCTTCCACGCACTAAACTCCTATGGCGATGTCCGAGCCGGGCTCACCTGAGACATTGCCACAACTCATGAGGGCCGTGCAAAATCTCCACGGTCCTGTGCTAGCCTCATTCAGGTTATTCCTTAGGTCGTCTGTCCATCGCGTTGCGGACGACCCACGTATCTTTTGCCAGTTCTTGGACGCCATTCGGTGACAGCCTTACCTTAGTCCACTGTCCACCTGTCGTCACTCCGCCCGCCTTGCTATGAGGCTGCTTTACACCGGGGCAACACAGTGTGGCATTGCAGCATGCCACATGTTGTGGCGTGCGTCATCTTGTCGTATGCTACAAATAACCCGAGGCAACATCGTGCCTAGATAATGGGGAAGGCTGGTCAAAGCTGATTGTAGATGGCGCGTCTATAGCTTAGACCCAATCTGACCAATGAGGTCAAACTATTTTGAAATATGAAATGACATTGACAGATTTTCAACCAATGACGATGTTTGGTTCATGCGATGCTAGCGCCATTAGTTCCGCAAGTTTCCCGTCCCATTTTCAAAGCACATCGTGCTGTAAAATTTTATTGGAATGTTTTGGTCTACCAACATGATTGATCGAGGGGACAAGACACACTGACGTATAAATCCTATGGACTTGGCATACTTATAAGAATAACGTAGACTTAGGTAAAATACGGCGTTTTTTAATACTTTATAATTTCTATTAAAATATTCTGAGTTGATTTCTGTAACAAATATTATCTTTTTATTATTTCAAACAAACACTGCAAAAACAGTGAAAGTTATTGCAACAGACATACATATATTTTTATTACGAAATATAAACATAAATATACACTCCTGTATAACCCTTAATGCATATTGTACCATTTTTAACCGACTTCCAAAAAGGAGGAGGTTCTCAATTCGATCGGTATTTTTTTTTTGACCAGTCAGCTAAAAGCTACGTTACTGCATGTTGTACCAAATTATGGTGTGGATGTTATTGGGATTTTTCTCGGTTTTCCAAGCGTTTTTATTTATTTTTTCTTATTTTTCCTATGTTCTAAAAAATATATTTATCCATGTAAATTAATTTGAGCTAAATAAATAAAAAAATCCATGCGGTAAAGGGTTACCAAGGGTAAACGTCAGTGACAAGACAATGGCTGATGAAGTAACTGTAGCAGCATGACGCGAGGTGTTGCCATGCCGCACGATGGCCGCACGATTATTGCCACAATGTGCAACATTTAAAATTATTGTAGACATACCGCAATGGCGCACAGTGTTGCCCAGTCGTAAAGCAGCCTTAAATGGGGTTGGCTGGTCAAAGCTGATTGTAGATGGCGTGTCCATCGCTTAGACCCAATGTGACCAATGAGATCAAACTATTTTGAAATATAAAATGACATTGACAGATTTTCAACCAATGACTATGTTAGGTTCATGCGGTGCTAGCGCCATTAGTTCCACAAGTTGCCCGTCCCATTGTTGTTTTTTTTTTTTCTCGTGTCTACTTGTAGCGCATTGGCAGCACTGTGTGAAACAGTCAACTGTCAAGTTGACGGTGTAACACAACGCATTGTCAAGTTGTGTAAAAAGTCAAACAAATGTCACAACAGAACAGGATCAGTCAACGAACGCCTGTTGTTTAGGTTGTAGAGTTGTTAAAAATTGAAATTTTACGATAATGTTAAAGATAAGGATCATTAATTAAAATAACTGAGAAGCAATAGAGTATAAATAATTGTTTCACTTATTCTAAGGCAGTTACGTTAGTGTTACAGTGCGAGCTTTTTGCACAGAATAATATTCGTAGAATACAACATGTGCTTGTGAAGCAGAATCGTATATTTACAAGTCTGTCAATTTATATAACTACAAGATGGATACAGAGCCGAAAGAAAGTTCAGATTTGCTTAGAGCACGGAATAAAATTGAGGTGAATGGAAATTTAAATCATGAAGAGCCCAAAGGTCCCCCAGACGGCGGAGTACGAGCTTACTCCGTCGTGGTTGCATCGTTCCTCACAAATGGCCTTTTCTTCGGCGTAATAAATTCATACAGTGTGATATACACTGTCCTTGAAAACCATCTAAAAAATGAAGGAGTCTCTAACTCGGAAAGTCGTGCTGGTAAGTTTGTCGTAGTTTGCATTGAAACACATTACTCCGCCAATTTATTTTACCTATATTTTGTCATTTGAAATCACCGTATCGAATTCCGTGTCGAACTTGCGTAGTTAAGCTTATTAGTCACACAATCATTTATATAATACTTTAGGTGCACATGCACAATAATAATGTTCCTGCCTACATTGATTGAATCAATTCACATTTTTTTTCTTTGAGAGAAACGATTGTGAGGCTATTTTTTGTTGACCAATTAAATGCCAATAATCAATTGATCAAATATTAATTGGACCAACAAAACCACAGTAGTAGCAAAGGCTATCTGCTGATCTGGTACAATAAATTAAAAACATTAACAACTTAATACATAAATCAAATATTATCATCACTCCATTATTCTCTAAGGTAGTTAGATGTGTGTAATACACCCACAAAATAAAATTGGTTCTCGGATATATTTTTGAATAAATAAATACAAAACACTAAAGGACTAAAAGTTAACTGTTACATATTTTTGTTGATTGCGTCAAAACTAGCTTAACTAAAATGTAATTCCGGAGGGGTGGAGACCTGGTGTCCTGAAATACAGGCTTTTGTCTAGCTTAGGCACCAGTCTTCCACAGTAAAAAAAAACGCATGTATTGTTCACGAAACCTAATAATGTACCTATGTATTGTGGCGAGAAATAAATCTTTATCTTATCTTAACTATGTTTATTAAAAAACTTTTGCATTTAATTTCTACTCTAAATTATTGTAAATGAAAAAAAAATGCTTTAAAATAATTGTTAATGTGTTAACATCCATTTGTAACAAGTACTAACTGTTATTAGACATGCCCTTTGATACCAGGTCAATGAAATCAGAACATAATAGTGATGTTCAATATTCTCTTATCACACATGTCTAAATGGTCCGAGGACTGGAGAGGTTATCATATTGATTTATTTATTATATGTCCTCTATACAACAGTGAAAGAGTGGAGGGAGGTATTTGCCCAGGAGTGGGACAGAGAAGGCTAGTAAAAAAAAATTACAACAGTATCTACATTTAACTACATCTCTCTGCCAGAGTCTGTGTTCCCACCCACATTTAACCCGCCTGCCTTCAAAGCAAGAGTGAACAGGCATCTCCTGGGCACTCTCGTCCCATCATAGGTCTCATCAATCGCTTTCCATTAGGCGTTATCGAGGTCAAGAGCGGACCCATATTGTAATAAAGAAAAAAAAATTTTTTTTTTCGAAGAATACAAATATATTTTTTGTTACGATGCATGTTGAAGTTGTGCTTGGATAATGAATTCATAATAATATTATTAATTAGTTATCAACATGTTAAAACAGACATTTAATTCAGTGGAAATTAGTATAAAGGCTTAATAGGAGATTAAAGCAGTACCACTTTATATTTTTAAATATTATGTAAAAACTTTATGAGATCACTAATACTTTTTTATTCTTTTAATGACTATAATTGTGCATTTTTTTGATGTCTCTAATTAAACAAAATCGATTGTATTGACTGTCATCAAACTTAGGTAAGAACTGGCCTTGTAAGAAATAAGCCTTATAATGAAATCACCATTTAATAAATGAATCCATTAAATAGTTACAACACAATGGGCACAGGCTCTAAACTTATTAACTTATCATATTATTATTATGATACAGTAAGGCCGTGTTCCCACTTCGTCGTGACGACAGATAATCGTGTAGTTTTGAGTGTTGTGGCTTGTGTATTAAAAGGAGGTGTTCAAAGGAGGTGTGTGTTGTGTGGGGGTGTGTTAGGACGACGCGATTACTGTCGTCCACGACTTTTGCCAGCTAAAAACCAACGATAAATTTATTAATCGTCACGACATAGTGGGAACGCGGCCGTCGTGTGCCCTATAAAAAACCACAAAACTAAAAAAAAATGTTTTGTGATACATTTTTTTGGTAATTATACACATGAGTAATTTAGTATGAAGCAAATATTTCACTATTAAATAACAAACTTGAATGCAATCAATAAATATTTAGTTAACCCGTTTGATAAAAAATGAGTCATTGCTTGACGTCATTTAGATATAGACTTCAGCCATGTTCCTGCTTTACTTACCGTAAAGCAGGGACATGGCTGAAGTCTACCTTATAATTGCTATAGCCGAATTTTTAGGGTCCAATTAAGCTGCGGTCTTTAAGTCCTATTAAGTACTTGATTAATGTTTCAGTTAATTGATTTTGCCGACAGACGGAGATGTGGTCATGTAGGTCAGTGCAACATACCGTACGAGATAGCTAACTAAATAATGATAGCAACATTAACTTTATCATGTCGCTAAATACTAGCAGAGGGCTGAGTAATTGTACTATGCAGCGCAGATACCTACTTCAATTCAATATTACAACGTGTTTTGTTATGTAAATCCTCGTATTTTACCTGAAACACAACTCCAGTAGGTACTTGATATTTAATAGGCCAGATTGTCATGTGGCGCCAAACGAAGCGCACGTGGAGCTTGCGAGCCGGTCAGCCGGCGCCCGCGATGAAGGCCATCACTTCATTGCGTTTAATTTCATCATGCCTTTGACGCGCCCGCGCCGTCATTGCAATAATTTAACAACTTACCCAAATCAATGGCATTTTAGTACCTAGTACGTAAACGATAGATCGATCAAGTCAAGTGGTCTATCTATAGTTTTTGATGAGACTGCTGAACTAAGTGTGAATTTTAATTAAGCAGTGATCATTTGCTCCATCTCATCAAGCCGAAATATTATCAGTATTTTCACACACGGCTCGTTAAATCGTTCAGTCTCTTATCTGAAGCGATCGATCGTAATCGTTACCTAATGATAGGTATGCAGCTCCAGGTGTAAGTACCTATAGCCGTCTTGAAAGAATTTAAAGACCGCACGTGGGTTTTTTCACGAGTTGTAAATCAAACCACCGCTGCTTTTCAAGCCAGAAAACGCGCCTCCACAGGACCTGTGCAGTTAGGGCCCTTCTAACCCTAAAATTAGCAACTCTATTTGTGGTGGTTCAAACTTCGTTTGAAATACTTACTGTAGAATAAAGTTCTAATCAGCTTGCACTACAAAGCGGTTGTTACGTCAGTCACTGCGGCCGAATAGTGCGAAATGAGTGTTTTTTTTTGCGATTTACAAAAAATCTATTGATTGGACTAAAAAAATAAAACACATAAGTAAGACCTGCTTTATAGTTAGTTCAGTTACCTAGTATGCAAAGATTCATGATCTAATTTGAAGTACTTTTTGAATACCAGCGGTTTATTGTTCGATTTGGAGGTAACTTTGGAATTTTTTTCTATCGAGAAAAGTTTATGGAATCGTGTTTTCGTCAAACATAGGACTTAGCATTAATCTTCAACTTTACCATATAGGTATTTATTTCAAAATTAATGCTGCAGTATTTTAGGCGTAACGGAGGATCATGGTAAGCCATTTGAGGGATATAGCCCTTCCGCACGGCAAACGCGTTTAAAAACGCCGTGGTTATAAACCAACCATGTAGAATTAATGTTATTTAAATCAAATGGATAGGTATGTAATATCTTTGTTGTTATAACTATCAAGTAGTTACCTACCTAAGTATCTATGGATCTGATCTAAAAGTTATCAGTAGGTACTTACCTATCAAAACAAAACCCATCCGTTGATACGCGTAAAAATAAATAATAGGGGCCGACAATCCCGAAATATCCGAAATTCCCGAAATATTTCAGGCGAGATTTTGGTTTTTGTCGATGCGATATCGCATCGTTCTAATACGCGTCAATTGTCATAAAACTCTAGTGAAGCTCCAGAAACTTAACTAGATAAAATTTCTTGTCTCGTATAGGTATAGTACCAACTAGGTACCTATGTTAAGTTTCATTTAAATTCTTAACATTACAATGCCAAAATATCACGTGCATAATCTCGGAAAATCCCCAAGGAACACGACACATCGATCGTCGGCGTTTGACGGTGTGTCCATCCATATAAAAAGAGCAAAAGTTTGGGACGGCCGTTGAACCACTTGAGCAAAGATATACTGGATACTAGAAGAGTTATGAATCCACAGACTCATAGGACCGATGATGGCTAAAGGTGTCTTGGCCACAGTAAGAGGAGGTATAGGAGATAAATCACACTCGACTCCAGCTTGATGACTAATTTAATTACAATAATAAACTTAATTATATACAATTTTTGTGGTCAATACACAATGATACCTATTTACATGTGTGTCGTGTGTGTATTGAGCCGATGAAGCGAAGATCTTAGTAGGCCACCTCTTAGCGCTGACGGTGTGCTGGTGTTGCCGGTGCGTAGACCGTATGTATGTCGCTGACGCTGTGATGCTGTTGTTGGCTCTATGCTCGTGTAATAAAGGTATGTTCATGGTTGAACACACAGAATGAACTTATTTACACGACTGCCCAAAAAAAAGGAGTGTTATGTTTTCATGTATGTTTGTATTTTTTGAGTTTTTTTATTCCACCATATCTTCTAAACGCCTCAACCGATTTCGATGTATTTCTTTGTAGTTTTATTTGTAGGCATCGTTAGAATCCTTGTTACCTCGGGTAACATAGGCTGAAAAATTAAGAAATAGGGTAAGTAGCATGAAGAAACACCAACTTATTTTTTTATTGTGGAAAATTAGATTACGGATATAGCCATCGTCTAGAATTATTTGAGTAAATTACAAAATATATGTCAGTGTAGTACTTATTCAATATCCATTCGTTCACGAATAATTTTGTTGCTCGCTGTATGGACTAGTCGTTTATAAAAAAGGTAAATTTAATTAACGAGACTTCATTAGTTTCTGTAACAATACTTCAACAATTAAAATCCTTCATAAACAACATAGTATTATGTTTAAATAAATCTTGTTTTTTAGTACTACATGCTACCCCATGTTATTGTTATCGTGATTTGTTTTTCTTAGGATGCGTGGTTAAATTATATCGTTGTGGACTTGCGGATTTGTTATTTCCAGATCCTGTAAAAAATTGAGTACATTCCTGAAATTACCAAAAAAATATTGAACACGTATGTATATTTTCTTGTCACGTAAACGAAAAGTGACGACGATTGATAAATGTACACCAAAATAAATAAAATGCGAAATTCTCCATCCTAATATACTTAATCGGGTTTCAAACACTTATAATCGTAACTAAAAAGTGTAAAATAAAAAATCAGTCCTCTCTAAATCCTACCTCTGTCTGTAATTCATTGAAATAATATCTCAAATCATTTAGCAGACTGCGCGCGAATGCGCGAGCCTCCGCGCGGATGCGTGCATTTTCGGATTCATTGATTTTAGATAATAGGAAGACAATGGTGCCGATTCCCTTGTTCACAAACTAAACCAAATTTAAGTTCAGTGCATCTTTTTCTTTCTATTTCATTAAGAAAAGGACAGAAGATAAATTTTAGTTATGTTCTGTCAAATTAATTAGCGCCATACAAGTTTTAGACGCGATGAAAAAGTTGACTACTAAAATTACATCAAATTACGTCAGGTGCTGACTAATTTGACAGGATTAAACTAATATTTATCTTCTGTCCTTTTCATAATTAAATAGAATGTCGATAATAGTTTGACAGTGAAAAATGCTCTGCGCTGCGCTCCGCCATTTGTGCGCCGGCCCTTAGGCTACTTATTTGAGTTAAGTTAGGTGTCTCTGCGAGAAATAAGACATAAAAAATCCCGACTTCGCAGGTCAGTGGCAAGTTGTATGTTGATTAAAATATGATTCGAGGCTGTAACACGTAGGGTCATTGCGCCGGTTAGCGACCAGTTAGCTGAGTTCCCCACTTCAGATGAGGAAAAAAAAATGTTGTCTACACGCAAAATAGTATTTGTTAATGTGAATTTGTCCCAAATATAATCTAGTTTGGATACAATACATAAAATAAAATACATTCATACCAAAATATTTATAAAATGCTGAAAAAGTGAAAATATAGCGAAAACGTCGGTTTACGACCATTTTTATCAGTTTATGACCACCAGTGTGCTGGTTTGCGACCGCTATTTTAATATGAAAAATATGTCATTAAAACGATTATAATCGCTTTAAAAATATTTTAATTTTTACCTCGTTAATAAAAACAAATAGAGGGAATCATTATTTTGGTGTAATGTTTTTTTTTTTAAATTAAGTAATAATAACAATCTTACATTTCGTAGGAACTTAATCATACTTAGTTGTAATAGAATTAACATTCATTAGTCAAACAATATCCTAAATTATATGTACATTTAAAAATAATCAACATCAATATTTTCTAGTCATCTGGTAGGTATAATATTATTTTATATCATCGAAAGCTTTTTTCAAGACTTCTTCAGTGTAGGTACTGGACAGACTGTCCAGTACCTACACTGAAGAAGTCCTCCTTTATTTTTTTTTTTTTGACTTTTAATTATTCGGGAGCTCCATCTAAAAAAATTATAATAATATTTATTGTTGTTTTTATGACTCATTTTGTTTTAAACTGAAAAATAATAATATTTAGTTTTCGACAGATTAGGTACAACCGCTTGCTAAAATAATTATTAACCGGACAAATTAAAAAAATCAGACGTGGTCGCATACTCAAAGAACTTTCATACTTATTTCTGTTAGCGGCCGTTATTTTTCTCATACAAAATTATGGTGGCCGGAAACCAATGTCTTTATTTCGATTATTTTGGTTTACGACCACCCAATTTTGTACGTAAATTAAACAAAGTTCTTTCAAAGAAACTGGTGGTCGCTTACCAAAGTACTACAAAGAAAACCTTTTACAATGCTACCTTAAAAATTGTAACAGTCCTGTATGAAGCATTACGATCATATTAATCAAAACAAAATAATGCGGTTCTCGTCGGTTTGCGACCATGTGGTCGCTATCTAACGTTTTTGATAAACCGAAATGCTTTTTCGGTTACCGACCACGGGATTTTATCTTAATAATAAGTTGAAAAGTAGCAAAATACAACTAAATAATAAGCAAAACTTATCGATTGTACAATTTAACATCTAACTTGTGTGTAAAATATGAAATAAGTAATAAAACTTAGCTTTGAGCGCCGCGCGCCGTGTTATTTTTTTTCCAACTCGCGGTATCATATCATCTCGCGGAATCAAGACGCGCACTGAGCAATTTTTTTTCAGCTCTGGGTTAACCCATTTGTTTTAAACTGTGTTAATTCTTATTTCATAATTATTTATAAAGCACGTTAGATTTATTTTTTATCTAGGTTACCTCTACAAATACTATTATCTTGATTTAAAGAAACTTAGTCCGTCAAATGGTCGCCTACTGAAGGTGGTCGCGATACCGGCGAAACGACCCTATGTAGTTACGGAATTATTATCAATAAAATCATCAATACAACCCTCTAAGTTCATTATTTTAATCCTATTTGAATGTCTTTTTCATGAAATAGTCATTCCATGGAATTATAACTCGGTAAAGCCATATTT
The DNA here is from genome assembly GCA_905147715.2 of Xestia xanthographa. NCBI lineage: Eukaryota > Metazoa > Arthropoda > Insecta > Lepidoptera > Noctuidae > Xestia > Xestia xanthographa. Next base: position 13,842,408 of record LR990659.1, on the reverse strand, counting down.
GTTACGGTCACGAATCATATTTTGTCAACGGACCACCTGATAATGACCTGCAAATTGCAAAAAACGTAAGAAAGTTTGAATTTTGCGGGCTACACTGGCTTCGACCTGACATAAAATGGGTATAATATTATTTACTCATCAATCGTTCATCCATAGTACAAAACTTGTGCAGACGAAAGTGTTGTATCTCGTGATTTGTGCTGTGGCTGGTGTAGTGATGACCCGATTAGATTACGCGACATTGTGTGTCACTTGTCAACTTTAACTGCTTGTTATATATTTAGATTTTTCGACTGCCACGTTGATTGAAGAACACATGTCATGTATTTGTGTAATGTGTAGGTAACACCGAAGTATGCCGACTTCACAGATTCTATTTAAATTCCTGTAGATATACCTACAGATACTCCATCAATGTATCAAGATAAAAAAATATAAGATTGATCTGTCTACTCGTAACTTTTTCTAAGAATCATTGTAGTTACATTTCGTTTTGTTTTGAAATGATTAACATCATTTCAAAACAACGTTATGTTTAGGTTTAAAGATATGTATTTATTCTCAAAAAAGACAATGTCACTTACATGAGAACAAAATAGAACAATAACAATAAGCATTTGTTTTCTTAATATAAATTATAATTAAAGTTCGTACAGACGTCACGGTAGCAAAAGCAATTATGATATTATCATATTAAACACCCATCCAACGTGTACTTATAAATGAGTGAGCTCGTGGAGGACGTGGTGAGCACTCTGGTCCCTTCGCGAGGGGAACATCCCCCCCCGCCTATGGCTCCGCTGCCTGCGGTGCTGGAAGTGGACCACAAGGATGACGACGACGACGCACAGTGGATCGTCCCCATACAAGAGGTCGGACATAGAATGAAAAATTAAAAAAGTATTTAATTAAAAAAAATATATATACAGTTGCATTCCTCTATTGAAGAACAACAAAAAATGTTAGAACGCTGTTTTTATTTGACCAGCACTTTAGGAGCTATTCGATGAAAACTGTTATTTTTGTATGGAAACGAACACAAAAATGTCTGTATCTCATGATTCCCTCCTTGTTTCGATTTGCGGTTTTCACTACTGTCTTTTAACTATTTTATGCCACGTTTCCTTCAAGGACACATGGTGCCCGCAGAGCGCCCCTTTCGAGATATTTTGCTTATAGTAACTATCTTTGTTATTGTATTACTGATGGAATGGGGGTACATTAAGTATACTTATTACTGAGAATTAGTCATCACTAATAAGTTCCTTAAATAACAGGTGCATTTGTGATTACTTTAATGACTTATTAACGCTTTTGTTGCAATATAACAAAAGCGTTAATGAGTCATTAAGTAACGACTACCAGTACTTGCTTAATCTAATTAGTTATTGTAATTACCATGTTAACAGCCCTTAAGCTCTGCATTGTGATTGGCTCATATGTCATCATTAGCTTATCAAATTCATTACTAGTTGCAACTTGCTGCCCTATATATTTTAGTGTGTTTTGCAAATATTATTCAGTTGTAATTTCAACCTCTACCAAGTGTTGTCATTATGGCTTTCCGTGGGTTTTCTACTTATCTTGATCTTTATGTTGCTCTTCGTAATCATAAAGATCTTCGTGACTATGAAAATTTATGTAATACATTGAAGTCGAATAGTAACGTCCAGTTAAGTGAAAATGATGTGTCGGATCAATCAAGAAGGACAGTCGACAAGTTCATGGACAAGAACAGAGAGTGGTTAAGTTCCGATATCATTTGGCCAAATTGCTTTAAGGAAAATATTGTTCACACTGAAGAAGCTAAAGATGAGACAGAAGAGGTAATCAGTCCATCAAAATCAGATGCATCAACTTCAACATTTAAATCTCCTCGAAAACGCTTTGAAGATTTATCCAGTAGACAGAAAAGAAGACGTGTTGATGAAAATATGGCTAGTTGCAGTCGTCCAGATGAGCTTTTACATACTGTTGAAAGTGCACTTAAGTCTGCCGGAAAAAATGATGTGGCCAGAATCATGAAGCATTTGCTGGGAAATCCTGAACATGTCTCAACCGTTCTGAATGTCCTGGAAACTAAACAGAATACTTTGCTTCGTGAAGCTCCTACTCACAAAGCACTTGCTCTTTACGTTCACATGCAGTTATCCAAGTGGCGTTACATCACACTTAGGGACTTTAATTTTAAAGAAGGTCATGCGAAATACCCAAGCTATTACATGTTAGTGAAAGAAAAACTTAAGTGTTACCCGGCAAAAGAAGACGTAACTGTGACTGATACTTCCGCAAAGATACGACTCCAAGCCCTCCTTGATGTCACAGTTAGGAGGCTGATCGATTCACTTGAACCGAATTTTGATGCTGGTGAACAACTTGTGCTTCACAGTAAATGGGGTTTTGATGGAACTTCAAGTCAAAGCCTTTATCATCAAAGAACAACAACAAGTGAACAAGATTTATCCAGTGTATTTATGGCAAGTCTTGTACCTCTTAAGTTAGTGACTTCTAGTGGAAACACAATGTGGCAGAATGATCGGCCATCGTCAACCACATATTGTCGTCCGATTTCATTTACGTTTATGAAAGAAACGGAAGCAAATGTAAAGGCTGAAATGGATATATTTGAGACCGAGATTCGTGAAATCGTGAACTGAACCCAACTGCTTGCGGCAATGCTACTGTTACGCACAATCTGTGGTTAACCATGATTGATGGTAAGGTACATTCAATCATATCGGGAACATCGGCAGCAGTATGTGATTTGTGCAAAGCTCGCCCAAGTGAGATGAATAATTTGGAAGAAGTGAGAGCTAAACCTGTGAACGAAGATTTATACAAGCATGGATTTAGTTCGTTGCATGCTTGGATTCGGTCTATGGAGTGTTTATTACACATTGCCTACAGAATGGACATAAAATCATGGCAAGCAAAAGGTGACGATAATAAAAGAATTGTTAAAGATAAGAAAGAAGCTATTCAAGCTGCTTTCCGAAGAAACACAGGCTTACTTCTGGATGTTGTAAAGCAGGGTAGTGGCAATACAAACACTGCAAATACTGCTACAAGGTTTTTTGCAAACCCTGAAACGACTGCGGAAATTACAAAATTAGACGTCAATTTAATTAGAATACTCGCTGTAATTTTGCAATGCATTTCCTCAGGCGAAAAAATTGAAATCCAAAAATTCAAGTTATATTGTGATGAAACAGCAAATTTCTTCGTACAGTTATATCCATGGTATAACATGCCATCAAGTTTGCATAAATTGCTGATTCATGGATCGCAGATAGTGGAACACCTATCAGTAGTGCCTATAGGTTTTTTGTCTGAGGAAGCATCTGAAGCAAGAAACAAGGATTTTCGTAAATTTAGAGAAACTCATACGCGAAAGCACAGTAGCATCGCCACTAATGAAGACATTCTTCATAATCTTCTTTTATCTTCCGATCCTCTTCTAACGAGCCTACGACCGAGGATGCCCAATAGAGTTAAAAAGTCTTCATTTAGAGAACTGGACGATTTGCTCATACATGACCAGAGTGAATTGGAGCTTATTGACATTTCAACAGATACAATAGTTGGAGCAGTTTCGGAATGTAGTGACATTGAAGAAGATGACGACAATAATGATCATGATGTCGTTATTGATGAAGACGAAGAAAATATAGTTTAAGTCTTATAGTAATATAATTGTTAGTAACTTTAAGGTAGTATTAGTTTATTTATTTTTTATTATAATCAATATTTACAATTTAGTAATTGTTTTATTTTTTATTTATAAATTATTATAGGTTTAAGTGTAATTTATTTAAAGATTTAAATATATTTTACAGTGTTATATTATATAAATAAAAAAATTATAAATACGTATTTTCTTATAGAGCAAGAGCCCGCGACGGCCAGACCTTCGTTATTTTATAAAAGCTGAAATTTTTTCTGTGCATGTCCCCTATACAGGTAAGAACAACCAGCGACTATAGAGTTTGGGTTATGGTTACTTCGGCAGGTAACAGAGATTAAAGATGTATAAAATAGTGCCTTACTTTCGTAAAAGTATAAAGCTCAATTTTTATATATTTTCTTCGGGATAACTTTATAAATCTCGTCATCCATTGCCGGACACTTATGACAGTTGCAACCCCCTGCCAGACACCCCTTAACTTGAATAAACTATACTTTCGTCATAGTATAAAAGCTAAATTTTATATATGTTACTTGGGGGCCAATAAAAAAATGTTACCTCGATAGCCGGACAGTCTTCATGGTTTTTACACCTTGCCAGACACATTGAAAGTCCGATGTACTTAGTTGCGAGCGCGAGTGCTTAGTCGATTGCGATTTTTTTAGATTTTAAATAAAGAAATAATTTTATAACGTTCATAGCCATGTTATATAAAGTAAAAAATGTTATTTTATTATTGTAAAATACAAAAAAAAAGAAAAAATCGTTTTTATAAATTTCATCACTGTCGTCGATATTTTCATTTTCATCGTCACTACTCCTCCAGTCGATGGCATCATCGTCGTCAATTTCGCCTTCTTTGTCTGGCCTCAAGTAACATATATAAGGGTGTAAAAAACCTCATCACTAAGCCGTCAACCAATCATTCTGTACATCAAACTAAGTAACTTTACGCAAAAATTATTGCTGGGAAACAACTTTTTGTTTTGGGGTGAAAAATCATGTTTTGTGGTAGAACTCAATGTATAACGCACTCAAAACATTGTGTTGATGGATGGATTGAATAGTACGGGGGACGTGGAGGTGTTTAAAGTAAAAATTTAACATTAAAAACTTGTATACACAATTACACATACCACCTATAACACAAAGAACAAAACTGTTTTACGTCCGTCACATCACCATCTCGGGTCCAGTTGAAAACCAGCGTCGGGCACTAGCTGCTCGGCAGTTTGCTGAACTGGGCCCATTTGGCGCAGCCGTGAGACACACAATATTATCTCATTTTTTCTGTCTCGTTTTAAGTTTTTATTGTGTAGTTTAAGTTTACTCTTTTGTTTTTTACTTTTTTATTTTTTTGTTGTGTGCATTTACGGCATGTGCCGAATAAACATGTTTTCTTTCTTTCTTTCTTTCTATTTAAAAAAAAAAAATGTTAAAAAAGTTGGAACTTTGACCCCCAATATCTCCGTACTAGAAGGTATGGTGTAGAACAAAAAAAATATCGCAATGACGAGGAGAACAAGTGCCTTTCGGCTTCGTTAAGAGGTGTTTTACACCCTATATATGTTACTTGAGGTCTATAAAAAATGTAAATAAGAAAAAAAAAAGACAAAGAAGGCGATATTGACGACGATGATGCCATCGACTGGAGGAGTAGTGACGATGAAAATGAAAATATCGACGACAGTGATGAAATTTATAAAAACGATTTTTTGTATTTTTTTTTGTATTAGACAATAATAAAATAACATTTTTTACTTAATATAACATGGCTATGAACGTTATAAAATTATTTCTTTATTTAAAATCTTAAAAAATCGCAATCGACTAAGCACTTGCGCTCGCAACTAAGTACATCGGACTTTCAATGTGTCTGGCGAGGTGTAAAAACCATGAAAACTGTCCGGCTATCGAGGTAACATTTTTTTGTAGGCCCCCAAGTAACATATATAAAATTTAGCTTTTATACTATGACGAAAGTATAATTTATTCATGTTTAGGGGTGTCTGGCAGGGGGTAGCAACTGTTATAAGTGTCCGGCAATGGATGACCAGATTTATAAAGTTATCCCGAAGAAAATATATAAGAATTGAGCTTTCTACTTTAACGAAAGTAAGGTACTATTTTATACACTTTTAATACCTGTTACCTGCCGAAGTAACCACAACCCAAACTCCATAGTCGCTGGTTGTTCTTACCTGTATAGGGGACATGCACAGAAAAATTATTAGCTTTTATAAAATAACGAAGGTCTGGCCGTCGCGGGCTCTTGGGCTATTATTCATCAACATCATAAAACATTTATTTTCTTTTTGATTTGTTATTGTTAATGCGATGTCACAACTCATTACCGATATTTTTTTTTTCAATATACATATAGAACTCACTAATGCACCTTTTCTTCATTTAACTTCTTATGTGTAATTCTTAGTAATTATAATAAATAATTAGATAAGAACTGGTACTGGTGATAAGTACTGGTAGTCGTTACTTAATGACTCATTAACGCTTTTGTTATATTGCAACAAAAGCGTTAATAAGTCATTAAAGTACTCACAAATGCACCTGTTATTTAAGGAACTACATAGTGATGACTAATTCTCAGTAATAAGTATACTTAATGTACCTCCATTCCATCAGTAATACAATAACAAAGATAGTTACTATAGGCAAAATATCTCGAAAGGGGCGCTCTGCGGGCACCACGTGTCCTTGAAGAAAACGTGGCATAAAATAGGTAAAAGACAGTAGTGAAAACCGCAAATCGAAACAAGGAGGGAATCATGAGATACAGACATTTTTGTGTTCGTTTCCATACAAAAATAACAGTTTTCATCGAATAGCTCCTAAAGTGCTGGTCAAATAAAAAAAGCGTAGTAACATTTTTTGTTGTTCTTCAATAGAGGAATGCAACTGTATAATATATATTTTTTTATTAAATACTTTTTTAATTTTTCATTCTATGTCCGACCTCTTGTATGGGGACGATCCACTGTGCGACGCTCCGGAAGTGACTGGGGTAGACCTGAGAGTGGCGCTACGCAGGCTCAGTGCCAAAAATACCGGCCCGGGACCCGACGGCTTGCCTGGCAAAGCCTGGGTCCTGGCCTCAGAGGCTCTCGGGCCCCGACTGGAGGGGCTCCTAAGTGCATGCTTGGAGAGAGGCCAGTTCCCGTTTCGTTGGAAGACAGGGAAGCTGGTCCTCATTCGAAAGCCGGAGCGCCTTGCGGACTTTCCTTCAGCATACCGGCCCGTGGTGCTGCTCGACGAGGCAAGCTCTTTGAAAGAGTAACTGCAAACCGCCTCGCCGAGCACCTTGCGGGGACCGGACGGGGCCGGCTCTTGCGGAACACCAGTTTGGTTTCCTCAAGGGGTGCTCTACGGTGGACGCCATCATGCGCGTGAGAGCCCTCACGACGGGGGATGTGGTGTCCAGGGGTGGGGTTGTCTTGGTGGTGTCTCTCGACATCGCCAACGCCTTCAACTCCATGCCCTGGCGCTGCAGTAGGGAGGCACTCCGGTATCACCGGGTGCCGACCTACCTTTGTCGAGTGGTCGGGGACTACCTGAGGGACAAGGCCGTCATCTACCCCGGTCGCAGCGGAGAATGGAACCGGCGAGAGATGTCGTGCGGTGTTCCGCAGGGATCGTTCTACGACCGTCCTTGTGGAACATCGGGTACAACTGGGTGCTGCGCACCGACCTCCCTAGCGGTGTCAGTGTAGTTTGCTACGCTGACGACACGTTGGTGCTGGCACAGGGGAGGTCGCACGAGGCGGCGGCCATAACTATGACACGCGGGGCTGCGATAGTCGTTGAGAGGATCCGGCAACTGGGTCTCGAGGTGGCATTGCACAAGTCTTAACTGGCACCAACTATAGCCGTAAGGCTGGCCCATGGGTACCACACGGTCTCCCGCGAGGCGGCGAGCCTCCTTACCGGATTGCCGCCATGGGATCTGGAGGCGATAGTCCTCGCGCGCCTCCATAAATGGCGCGCGGAGGCGCTACGCCGAGGGGAAACTCCGCTGCCGCGGCAAATTGTCTCTCAGCGGACAGACTTCCGGCGTAATCTCATGGCGACATGGAGAGAGCGTCTATCGCAACCCCGTGCAGGGCACGCCACAATAGTGGCGATAAGTCAGTAAGAAGGCGGTTGTTTTGGGAGGTTCCTGCACCGAAACAAGCTGGAGGAAACGCCCGGGTGTTTCCACTGCGAGGATCGACCGGAGGACTCGGTGGAGCACACGGTGGAGGTGTGCCCCGCGTGGGCGGAGCACCGTCGGCGGCGGCGGCGACCTCTCGCGTCCAGCCCTGGTTCAATCCATGATACGGAGAGAGATGGAATGGGACGCCGTCACCTCCTTCTGCGAAGCAGTAATGCTAGAGCGAGTGGCGGAGCGTGAGAAGGAGAGAATCTCACGTCCCGGCCGCCGCGGTAGACGTGGCCCCCGGCCACCGTTGGCGCGGGCCAGTGGACGGTAGGCTATGGGCTAGCTCGCCGTCCGTCCGTCTCATGACGACAGGCAGTGTCGACGGCGCGTTCGTGCTCCACGCGCGCCTCAAAGAGAGTCAGCAAAAGAAAGGGGTCCACAAGGGCCGATGCCTGCCGGGGCTGCGGGACCGTTCGATAGAGATACCGCGGCCCCGGAACACAAAGGGCGATGAAGGAACATGGATGGGCATGGGTTTTAGTCAGTAAAAGTCCGACACTCCCTCCTGCTCCGCCCAGAGCGGGAAGAATCATTTGATGATTTCCCATCCGAAAAAAGGGGTATTTTGTTGTACAATTGTGCTCCTTCAAATGTTAATATTTTTTTGCCAAACTTAGTTCTCGTCTTCCTCACAATCAGAAAACTTAAATGTTCCTATTTTCCTAAAGCTGCTACCCACTGGCGTTTTACGAGCGTCGGCGTTTCTCCAACGTCGTAAAATATCATCGCACAGTGATAACGCTGCGCGGACGCGACGTTGACGTCTCGTGTTTCTAGAAAGTGCAGACGTTGGAGAAACGCAAACGCTCGTATAACGCCAGTGGGATAAGGGCCTAAATCATATATCGAGCATCATTAAAGCGTCTTGTATTTTAAACTTCAAAAACCCCAGAGAACTCTATTCGGTCAGTCAACTTATGTTCATCTGCAGCGACTGAGAAGCTGCTGATAAGTAAGCCTTTCCTTCATTACGAACAGCACGCGAACGTAGCGATGATGTTGATTGAGTAAAGGAGAATTGGGCTGTTGTAGTATTGTAGGCGTAACACTGCCGGTTGCTAACCTCTGCCCTGACTTTGGATAACGATTACGCCGCGCCGCAATCATCTTGTTAGTTGAATATTAAATGGTACAGTAACAAATTAATTGATAATAAAATAGGTAATACATAATTATGTAGGTCGGTATTGAATAAGTTTCAATTTATTTATGCCGACTATGCCAGGCTTTCCAGTGTACAAGAGCCCTAACTCTTCTAGATCAGGTTTTTTAAAAGTCTATGTAACCAGGGTGCATCATAGAATTTGTGTTTAAGATATCAAAGAACCGTCACATTTTTATCGTACAACATACAAACTGTGAAATTCATATTTTTTATTACTTCACTTATAATAAGCAGTCGGAATTCGACACCAATCTGCTGGTCGACCCAATAAGTACACTAACGATTCTTAACAATAATTTATTTAATAAACATGACAATATGAAACACTCAAACATGTCCTAGTTTCATATGATAGGTGAGATATATTTCGAGGAAATGTGGTCGCATGACTCACTTAGTCAGTTTCTAGATTTCTTATGTGTTGTGATGTGATGTGAATAATTGAAGACATTGCAAATTGTAGTCAATTGTGTAATCGCTTCAATCAAACTGTTAAGAAGATCAAACAAAAACTAGTCAAGTGCGAGTTGGGAGTTAAAATGCTCCGTACAGAATTAAATTACAAAACAAGCAAATTCTGCCTGCTTTGTACCTACTAGGATATGTGCATAGTAATCATTGGCGTCATCAACGTTTCCAACTGCAATATTATTATTACAGACGACTTCCATTTTGCAAGCTATTACGAGTACAATTAAATATTTTCCGTGAGAAACATGAGTTTTATGTTCTAGAAAAGTTTATTTATCAATGGTCTTGATTTTTCGTCACTTTTTACACCCTTCTTTATATTAACATTGCATTTTTCTTTTACAGCTCTGGTGGGCGCCCTCACTATGGGAACTACTTTCTTCCTATCACCTTTGTCTGGAGTGCTAACTGGCGTGTTAGGAATCCGTCTGACCGCAGTGTTAGGCGGTACAATTGCTTCTGCCGCCATGCTTTTATCTTCTTTCTTCGCTTATAATGTTAGTGTCCTCTACTTCACTTATGGTGTTTTGTATGGGTTAGGAGCATCGTTTGCATATACTCCTTCTCTAGCTATTCTTGGTCACTATTTTAAAAAGCATTTAGGTTTAGTAAACGGCTTTGTTACTGTAGGTAGTTCAATTTTTACGGTAATTATGCCACCATTAATGGAATATATGATTAAGAATCATGGATTAGAATGGCTTTTTAGGCTACTAGCCGTTTTCACTTTTGGCGCTGCAATATGTGGATTCATATTCAAACCTACTCCATCAATGGTTATAAAAACAGCAAGAGAAGACGATAGCTGGAAATCTTTGTTAAAATCTGTCGTAAACGTCCAAATATGGAAAAATAAGAAGTATAGACTGTGGGCTTTATCCATGCCCGTTGCACTATTTGGGTATTTTGTTCCTTATGTTCATATTAAAAAGTTCATAGAAAAAAAGTTCGTTGATGTCAGTACTAATTTGCCGTTACAATGTATAGCTGTAACTTCTGGCTTGGGAAGATTAGTCTTCGGCTTCTTAGCCGATAAACCTGGTGTTGATAGAATACTATTGCAGCAAATTTCCTTCTACGTCATTGGGACCTTAACGATCATATTACCATTTGTGAATTCGTTTGGTTTATTGGTAGCGATTGCTTTAGGTATGGGAATATTCGATGGTGCATTTATTGCATTAATCGGACCCATAGCATTTGAGTTGTGTGGGGGTGCGTACGCGGCGCAAGCCATAGGTTGTATGTTAGGACTTGCCGCTGCACCACTGTCAGTAGGTCCTCCTATAGCTGGTTACCTGTACAGTCTCAATTCATCTTACACTTTGCCATTCGTCCTTGCTGGTATATCTCCACTAGTCGGCGCCACTCTAATGTTTGCGATTCGTTTTCAACGAGTTCCTTCCAATGAAGAGCCTATTAATAGCAATGGTGTCGCTGCTCGTCCAGCTTCTGTGCTTGTAGGTAAGTCATAAAAACCGTATCACAATAAATGTGCATGATCTATTTTTTAAATAACTTTATAATTTTCATGGTACTTGGACCTTTTTTTTCGTTAGGAGAATAATATCAAAAGAAGTCGCGCATCTGTGTCTGGAGAACTTGAAGGATTTTGATGTGATTTTCACGATTTCATGGATTTATAATTCATGCTCTTATCGCGGCATCAGTCTCAAGCCACAATAAAAATTGAATAATATAATTATGTAGTGTCTGTCACTCGAGGATCTTTATAACGATTATTAATTTATCAGTTGATTCCTTAATTAATAAACAATAGTATGAATTCATAGGTGATAGTTGTAATGTTTCAATAAAATCTTCGTCACGTTATGTGCTATTAGTTCATTCTACGATAACTAAACCCTAGGGTTGCACCGTGCAGTTGTGAGCAAGAGCAAGTAAAAGGCGGGAAACTCATTTATAGTATTCTACAGGTTTTGCATCGTATCATGTAAGTTACAACACAGGGTCGCGCGGTCGCGATAAATAATATTATATTCAAGTTCATATTTTCAAAGCCATAACACTGGTTTAGGCGCAAAAGGCCTAATTCTCAAAATGGCAACAGACTCTCAAAAGGACTAGTTCTCAAAATGCCCAATTCGCAAAAGGACTAATTCTATAAATGCCCAATTCGCAAAACGACTAATTCTTAAAATACCCAATTCGCAAAAGGACAGATTCTTGAAGTGCCTAATTCTCAAAATGGCTTTTTATCAAAATGGCAAATTCTCAACTGTTAGACAAACAAAAGTTAGCGCACGTCTGCAGCACTTTCTGATAGTAATTATTGTGTTCGCAGATTCTAAATCTCACTGCACAATAATTGACATAACAGCTTCATTACTTACGGATAGTATTTTCATAGAATCTCTCCAATAAATACGAAAAATCTATTTAAACACGTAGGTACGAATTTCGAAATAAAAGGATTACATTATAACAGTACGGCATTATAAATTATTACAGTGATGTGTCATAGAATTCTCTGAAAGACTCCCACATATGCTATAAAAAGTTTTTTTTTACTATTTCAGAAAAATCTCCGAGCCTGTTACTTACCAATGGAGATGCAAATCAGCAGACGAATTTATAACGGAATTATGATATTACGATGTGATGAAAAAATGATTTTTGACTGCCATGCTGTTGCCGTTTGGCTGAAAAAAAAACGGAAGTTTCAAAGGAAAACCGCAAGATTTAAAAATTCAGTGACGCTTTTCAGCCGATAAAAGTTCTCAGTTAAAATAGAGCTGTAATACAGCAACTTATAATGTAAGTAATTAAATCCATTTGATATATTGATAACTGATGGAAATTCGTCAATTCGTGGTTCATAGTGTTGAGTCAATTTTTCACTGATTTAATCATCAGATTCTATCTAATCTAATCATCGTCATATTCATGTCAATTTTATACACCAAAGTTAAAACTGCCTTAATGGCCGTTTAGTTATACTGTAGCGCACAATGAGCATTTCCAGACATTTAAATGATACTGCTGACACATAGACTTTTAAATTTATTCTCATAAGTATTAATTTATGTAATCTATAAGATTAAAGCGCAGGCCACACCGCCAGCTAGCGGGCGGGCGGGCTAGGCGGGCGAACATCGTTGCACCTCTTTACATACTTCGGGGTTCACACCGCGAGCTAACGAAAAAGCCGAACGAAGTATGAAAAGGGCCTCGTTCGCTTCGCCCGCCCGCCCGCTAGCTGGCGGTGTGGCCTGCGCTTTAGTGTTGACAAGTTTATCAATTTAAACGCATTTAATATAAGTACATAAATTGCATAATAATACTATGTACTATGTTTTCACTTACATAGTTACCGTCGGAAGTTCCTAGTTTAATTTTAATAATGTTTGAGTAGATTTTATGATTGATTATAATGTTTATTAGAGCAAATAAGTGATTTCCATGATAAAATTATTTTAGAACTTCCCAGTACCAAAACTTACAAGACTTACGTCTATTATAATATTAGACAATAATGACCACGGTGATAACGAAGGCTCTCATGTATGTAAGTTCATGTTTGTTTCATGAAACAGTAAATCCTACAAATAATGTTGGGTATTCACTGTAATATTCGCCTTGACAGTTGGTACTATGTAACATATCTTTTAATGATTAGTGATGTCATAAATACCTACCTTATATTTTATGTGATCAAGTTAGGTACATAAAGTTACTTTAATTGAATGCGAAGTCCGAACCATGTTTTCCGTGTGTTTGTATGATGTTGGACTAACGGTTGCTTAAACTGCTTTACATGTTACACAAACCAATAGAAAAGAACTTGCGGGTTCATTTTGGTAGCTAAATCAGAGAATAGTAAGTACCTATACAGGCTGGAAGTGACAACGACGCACAAAAACTTACCACGTACCTATTCAGTACATCATTCCGAACCCTCCACATAGATTTTTTTTTGGTACTTAATTTATAAACAAAAATGCTTTTTTTGCTAGAAAAGTGCAATACCTTGACCTACACGGTCAAAATGTATGCAACAGCAGGCCTATTACGTATCTCTGTTGACAGCTCGAAATGATAGTAACTGCGGGTCTAAAATGCCCGCTTTAGCAGAATCCACGAAGAATCTTAGTATGAATCACGTTAAAAATTTGAAATTCTTAAAATAGACTAAGATTATGATCGTAAACTCCATTTTAAGAATTTTAAGTTTTTAACGTGATTCATAATACGATTCTGATAAAGCGGCCATTTTAGACCCCCTAGGCTCAGTGTCCACCAAATAACTGTCAAAAGGATAGTTTCTTATTATGTCGCGGTCAAATATGACGTCATCGGGGCCCATCGTGGCTGATAGTCACCGTAACTCATTTTGACAGACGCTTTCGTATCGAGTCTTCTAATATTGCGATTATGTAAGCATAGTGGACATCAAATTGCTGACAACTGAGTTTGAAGTGGCTTTCGTGAAAGACGCTACACCGTACCCGGGCTGTTAGTCTCCGTAAACTGATAGGTATACACTCGTGTGTAATACGTAATACCAATATTTTACATTCTCGGTTGTCATCAAAGTTTGGTATACTTACAACCGAAGCTTGATAGTCACTCGAGATCAAAAAGATACGTAATAGCCCTACAGAAGATTTTTTTGAGTTCAGAATGATGTACTGGGTGCGTGGAAAGCGTTTGTCCCTCGGGGTCCCTCCACGCTGTAGATCGTCGGCTCATACAACGAGCTAAAATACAAGCACACATAGACAGGGTTTACGGAGGTACAGCGAGTGCAGGCGCACTTGTGAAGTTGTGACTTGCATTCGACTGAGACAGATCGCTGTACGTACGAGCGTGCGCCTGATTTTGCTCTTTGTATCCCGAATCAGAAGAACCTGTGACTACTATTCTGTGCCTAAACTGTATACACATTGAAATCTCAATCGTTTCAGACCTGGTTTTTGAAAGGTTGATCAGATGAAGTCTCTGTTATGTAAATATGATTGCAAATCCCGTGTTTCCTGTTGTTATGTATGATTGGTTTGCCGAACAGTCAATCCAACACGTATAGGTAATTTGACAACAGATTAAATTCAATGTAAATGATATTTGCGGCAGGTAGATTTGTTACTTATGTCCTTTTTCCACATGAAAAGAATGATTGATTTGCAAGGTGATATTAATAATTTAGCATGAATTTTATTTGAAGATTGACAAAACTTTCCTACAGCGCAATAGTCATTTATTTAAATGACCTTGAATAGTTTATTCTGATTCACCTGTATACAAGGTGTAGTTTTGCATCCTAGTCAAAATTCAGGAGCTTGTCACTAAAGACATAAATAATCAAATTTAAGTAATGATACCTGGTCAAAATTAATAAAGCTGCTATTTTAAATTATTTAACTTAGATAGTATTTCGGAATAATACGAAAGTAATAAACAGAGTCACCCATCGTGCGACATGTCGGCTGTCGCTGTGTGCGTTTATTTGTGTGTCTGAGGGCGCGGTTATAGGGCTAGTTACAGACGGGCTGCGTTTTAATGCGAGTGGCTTACACTTACCGATTTCCGTAAATAAGAAAAAAAAGCCCTACCTATTTTATTATTGATTCGGGTCGAGAATCATTAGCATAGATACCTCCTTGAATTTGACCAGGATCCAAAGCGACACCTTGTACGTAGTATAGGCGTATTATTTCTAGAACCAATGAGATTTCACTTGTATAGAATCAGAATCTCGATAAAAGTGACTATATTAGTTACGTACACCGAAACATTTTCATGTAGGGTATAGAATTATAAAATATCCTATTTAATTTTAAGTTGACATAAGTATATCATAGTTACAATGAGTTTTAATTATATGAATGATTCAATTAATAATATTATTTTTGTTAAGGTAAACTTGAAACAAATAATATTGCTTCCTATCCATGATTCGTAAAATTATGTACCTACCTACTAGTTAGTAGGTAGTAGGTAAATGTTTCGTTTCACTACTCTAACAATCATAATTATTTTTGTTATAAAACAAAAGGTCAGACTGCTATCATGATTAGAATTTAAATTATATTTATCGTCATTCAAAAGCTGTGATATAAAATTCATAATCATTGTTAATGTTTCAAAATGTCTAATGTAGGTAAGCATATTACATTTATTAATAAATATTTAAAATGAGTGCGACTTTTTCAAATCTAATATGAGTTAAATTGTTAGCCAGAAAACTTAGTTATTTTTATTATTTATTTACAGTGACCTCTGGCCTAAAAAGTATGTTGAAATTTTTGCATTTTTAATGTATTGTCAAAAATTCATGAAATACAAAATAATTCGCAGATAACGCGGTGGCTGAAATCAGTGTATTTCGCAACTAAAAACCGGCTATTAAAAACTAAGATTTATAGATGATAATACCTACCATCAAAAGTGGGAAATTTCAAATAACTTTTGAAGGCCTCTGTACAATATTGGCCACTTAGGTGCAATTTAGTAGTAAGTAAAGATTTTATTGTAAAATGTATCTTCTGCAATTCAATTCGACTATAACATGATGAATTAAATCAATGCAATTATGTGAAAATTTAAATGGTATAGTACTATAATTTTAGAAAGTTTATACATGGTGGCTCTCACTAAAACAAAACCCCCTATGTCCGGGCATTGTTTCCCTTCCCTTAATTTTAAGCATCCAAACTATTTTTGTAATAATTAATAGGTAAGTATATAAATTTGTCGTTTTTTATAAGAGGGACACGAGCAGATAAATATAATATAGAGGGTACTCAGAAGAGTGCAGTGTCAAGACCCATAGTTTTAAGTTTTAACCCAATAATACTAATAATAATCTTTCTATTTTTGAGACATTCAAACTTGTGATTGGTTGGCAAGAAAAAAAATATTTTTGATGTTAGAATATCTCGAAACTAGATGCTATGCAATATGTGAATGATGAACCCATTCACAAGATTATTACTGCTGTCAAAGACATGGAAAAAGCAACAGTGTAAGCACTCAAGCAGTGACTGTGCTTATCAAGCAATGATATTCTAATAAACAGAATATGTTATACACCTACAAAACCACAGAAAAAAATGTGCCGCGGGGGAGAGAGTACACGCAGTGACGCAGAATAAAGGAAAAACAGGCCAATTGGCCTGTTTTCGAGTCTTCACAATTGCGCGCTCACAACATATCTGTTTAATAGAATATCATTATTATCAAGTCTAATTTGTTGAAAAAAGCAGAAAAAAGCATTACCAAATCGTTTATTTTTTAAACGGCCAATTCGTGTTCCTACTTCGTTTTAAGATTATTTTTACTTAATTAATTATTAAAAGCACTACCTATGTTATTCTACATAATTATAATTATGCATTTTAATGTTTATTTTCGTGATCCATGTGTGTGTCAATGTAAGTAGAAACTTTATTGTATGTGAATTCCTCAGACATTCTTTCTGCCTTCAAACAAGTTAAAACTAATATTTCGTGTAAAATAATGTCAGAAGTTCACGGACTATTATAGATTTTTCAAAAATCTATGTTGGTTTCACTTGTGTTGGTGCACACTTGAATAGAGGGTTTTTATCTCATTAAGGAAAATATAACTAACTAAAACTATATTTTGGGCTGGTATTTTGTTATTGTTAGGCCTGCTACATACGTAACTGTTACTATGTTTTAATATAAGTTTTTTTTTAATATCATGACGCATTTATTTGTCAGTCGCTGTATCTTAATAATAAATAGTGCGTGGCATTTTAATGCGAGATTCCGCGTCGTTTCTTAAACATAAATGCGCAATAAATTATTCTTATATTATTCAACACTTTACTACGTTTATAAAGTCATGTCTGTAGCAGGCTTGTATAATTATCAATGGATTTTGACATGTTTACTATGTG
Source organism: Xestia xanthographa (assembly GCA_905147715.2). Taxonomy (NCBI): domain Eukaryota; kingdom Metazoa; phylum Arthropoda; class Insecta; order Lepidoptera; family Noctuidae; genus Xestia; species Xestia xanthographa. Next base: position 13,824,986 of record LR990659.1, on the reverse strand, counting down.
TTTACTTTATTACTTATATTTGTACTAAGTAATTAACTGCCCCTGGGTTATTATTATAACTATAAAAAAAATATGCATAAAAATGAATTTAGGTAATATATTATTTTGCAGTTTACTTGAAAGGTTTTTATTATAATCAATACCTAATTATTTCAGTTAATGTAAACGTCAATATTTTTTGGAAAATGCAAGTCTCATTATACTTAATGTTCAATGGCCACCGTGCATTATAGTGCCTTCTTCCAGTTTTCCCCCCTGAGGGGGATTCTCTTAGGGGGGATTTGTGGAATAAACCTTTAACAACCGTAAAATTGCCAAGAAATGTTAAAGCATCTTAGGACTGGACTTACTGTCGCAGCTGTAGCTATCTTTTCAGTTTTTTTTTGTTCCTACATAGGTACTTTTTCGTGCCTAATTTTTTAATTTGTTTAATATTGTTGCTACATTTTACGGTTTTAGTATTTATAAATAAGTACTTATAATTTGAAAAAAAAAAAGACAAAACTGACGCAATAGTCTTTTATATTTTGTAAGCGACATACCTATTATACCTACCGAAACGGGCTTGAAGACAAGCGACACTTCGGGAGTTGAACTCGCGACCAGCATACCTTAGTATTTCTCTGACCTATGATTAAATTATTGTAATAATATTCATTATTAATTTATTCTAAGAGCGGCAGCACCTTCATATTATACGCCTGCGATGCGTTAATGTCAAATGTCACAAACCAATAGTGTAGAAAATTTTCACTACAAGAATGTAGTGAAAATTAATATAAGTACTTAGTTGCGGTTTGCGGTTGAGTTTGTACTTCTGCAGTCTTCATAATAGGTATATTAGCATATAAAGCCGGGTACACATTGGTGTAAAGTAACGTGAAATGTAACACGAATGAGCCGTTCAGACTTATGTAATGCAACATGAAATGTAATCCAACAACAAGGCGAATTTGTTTTACCGTGTGTTACATTTCATGTTTCGTTTCACCAATGTGTACCCAACATAATGTTACCACTGCTATCGGGTTGTAAATGTTGTAATCCACCACGCAGGCCCAGTACGGTTTGGTAGATGAGACATGTCTTCGAATTTTCAGTTCTGGGACACGTTCGTTTGACGTTCTGGGTGTTTTCCTCACGATATTTTTCCTTTACCGTTTTGAGAAAGTAGTTAACCTTTGATACCTTTATGAAATAAAAAATAACAATACTTTGGGAACGGAAAATTGTTTAGTTTAACATGACCTAAGAATTGTTAAGCTTTTAACTTATATTTGGATTAATTCTTCTGGAAAACTTTCGCCGGACGTAGTTAATGAAGACCCGCCATAACCTCACGCATCCTATTTGTTGCGCGGGCAGTCTTTCCACAGGCGGACTGGGTGTAGACCCACTGCCGTGAGCCGGACTTCCGAACGAGTACACTCTCAGTAACAGTTCTTCTAATGACGGTGAATTGGTTTTTTGTGTTACCCAACGAAGAGGTTTGGATAATCTGGGGGCAACGTCTTCTTTTTAAAGAAAACTTTAAATTTAGTCAAATATCTAATATAAAGTAAGATATAAAATAAGACGTGATTGTTTCATGTTGGAGAAGGGACTCTAGGTGTAGACAGAATGTCTAGACAAAACCTTTCTACTAGGTAGGTAGTTTTACCATCAAGAATTTCTCAGCGCCTGGAGTCTGGATTTGTGCTTTTTTAGTCTGGATTATAACGAAAGATTACTAGAAAAGACTAATATAACTGAAAAACATACTGTAGTCGTTAGGTTTTTTTTTTCATGTTTATATAAGTAGGTAAATACCAAAAATAAACATTCAGTCAGACTGAAAGTCTCGTTTTTTGTATTAAGTAATTTAAAAAACGGGTAGTGTTCACCTCTGTCCTCAATTTTTGAGTAGGTACATCCGTACTGTTATGTTATGATGATGACCTTTACTCACTCAGAGAAATAATCCATATCCTTCAATAGATCGGGTAGTTCTCTTTGATCGACATCGGGAAATACGAAACATAGTCCAGCTAGGATGATCGTAACAAACAACTCTATGGTCATCTGGGTTAGGTCGCCCAATGGGTGGAACAGAAACAAAAGGTAGCTGATAATGGAGCCGAGCTGACCAGTGCCGTGGCAGCATCCGACCACTGTAGCACGTATGTTGATGGCAAAGAGACGAGGCGTTATGTTGAGAATCAACGCGTGAGCTAGAAGTCCTGAAGCCAATGCAATAGAAGACAGCATGCTACTGATGATGCCCTGAAAAGTTTTATGATCAGTCAACAACCTTAGACCTACTCGTATCTACTTGACATGCCTATACCTATATATAAAGGTATAAATAATTGAATTTATTAGTGTTCTGTATCTGACATTTTGTGTGAATATAGATGTCGCAAAGGGCCTGTATTATTTTTGTCAGCTGCATTGCATCCGGTTAGATTGTAAGCCAACCCTAATAAAGTTGGGGAATAGCAGTATAAGCTTGTATTTTTTCGTACAAGCAACACTACATCACATCACTGTGAATATTACAATTCTAAAGTGTTAATAATTATGTTGGTGCTCCAAGCATAGCAAGGTTTAAAGAGGCATAATCGATTCCTATTTCTACGTAGATTGATAGGCATACAAATATTGATTGTTATACCTTATAGAATATTGTCACCCCAGCAGAAGATACGCCTGTTATTATGATATGAACTAGCAGCATATATCTTAACGTCAACTTCACGGATGATAATTTTGTCAGGCACGCGAGTATAGCGAGAGTGCAAAGCACTTTCAGCAATAAATAGTTAACATCTTTTTCACTGTACATTCTTACATAGAGGGAACTCCATAGGAAATAGTACAGAATCCAAAACAATGTTGATATGATAAATAAAATTCTTATGTTGTATGTGGTTAGCATGCCCCCAACGCACATCGTCGTTTCATCTAATGAGTTATACGCCTGAAAGAAAAAGTGAAAATTAAAGTGAAACATTTCTTATTGTTTATAACATAAACAGGTTCTAGCAGAGACTAAATACTTAGTATAAACTTACAGACGTACTCTGTGGTTAACAGGCCTTATCTTGAAATCATTACATAACATGATATCGTTTCTCTTGGCAGCATTTATTAGAAGTTTTTCAGCGACATTTATTTTCCTGTTATGTAATAACCATTGAGGTGATTCTGGACACCACCTGAAACGTCGTATCATTAAAAAAGTTTTGGCAGTGTGTTCTTTTGTAAGATGAGGTTAGCCAAAAATTTGGTCTGTGCTTATGCGTTTTAGCGGGCAATTAGGATGTATGAGACTACGTGAGTAGGTACTGCGACATCTCATCTTTATTAGAAACTCTTAAAATTGTGAGCTGATGACGCTAAAGAATGAAAATGTAGGGAATATTAATAAGTTGTTGAATAAGGTAGGTACCCCTTTTTTCGGGGTTAGCAGAGATTATTAGGAGAGAGTGCGATCAACACTTAGGTTGGCATAGATTTCGAAGTACCCAATAGAAAAAAAATACTGGGTTCCTCAAAATGTTCCAAATATGGCTCGCATGGCTGTAGATACTATTAAGTGTACCCCTGCACCTTACCTTTGAGCATTACAAGCGTGATGCTATGTTTACCTAGGTGTGTCAGAAAAAACCTATCTAATGATCGGCTGTGGCTTGTTTAACCCTAGATCACTAAACTTTTTTTTTTCAAACTCTGTCACTAAACATTAGTCCTACAAACTAACAAAATAAAACCGCAATATTTATCAAAACTAGAGTATTTATTTAGAAAAAGTCTACTTAAAATATGGAATGTCCTTTAAATTACCACATAATAAAACAAAAGGTTAAAAAAAAATATTCTTGGCAGTCGGCACACACTGGAACCGTATGTTCCCCGCAAATCGCCGTCTTGCAGCGGCTGCAAACATATTTAGTCATCCTGTGTTTTTTGTAAGGACAAAAAGAACATATTTTGCGCTTATTTTGTTGCGCTTGAGAGGTACTAGGAGTAGCATCTTCAATTTTTAAAATATCTTTGATACTAGCTTTTATATCCCTCCTCAAAGTGACAGTGTTATACCGCTCTCGTAACCATGGCTCTATGAGCTTATCGGCTAAACTTTGGACGAAAGTCCTACGTCTCATTGGTTTTTGCCGTTCTCTGACCATGTTCGACACATAGATGACATATGAATTATATGAGCGTGGAGTAGTTGCCCACTTATGTTTGTTTTTTCCATAAATGTATGGTCTCTCAGGTTGTATTACCAGGTCCTGGTGAGAAGCTATGGGTGGACAAGGCTGCAAACACTCCAAAGAATCATCATCAGAATCTAGGATTCTGTTTCTGTTACGGCTTCTCCGGGAAACATAATTTAGATCTTCATCAGAAGAACTCGACGAATCATCTTCAATTTCGTCGGTATCCTCGACTAAGTCCTCCTCTAAGTTGTCATCAGGTTCGGAGTCCAAAGGCACACCAGATGGTCCAAAAAATGGTGAATCGTCATCGTCATTATCCGACTCTTTCAAAATCTGCAATATTTTATCTTGATCTCGTATCAAATCCATCTGCAACAGAAAATACTGCTCAAACAAAATGTTCAAAATCTCATAAAAAAATAAAAAATGATAACAAGTTCATAAAATAAATATTGCTCGTAGTATCACACATATTTATTATTCATTTAAATTAATCAGTAATTAGTTATTATAGATAAAATCGTAAATAAAAAGAAATATTTCATAACTTACCTTTCTTCACTTTTGTGGCGTAATTACTAAACATTAGCCTGAGAGACTACTATTGCGTAATATCTCTGGAAGTAGGAAGCGTGCGAATGCAATGCGAGTTCGCGGGTCACTGATTGGCCGAATTAGGAAGGTACTGAGCGGCTGAGGGGGGTGCGGTAACGGGAACATACATAAACAGCGAATGCGTCAGAGTCGTGTAGCCTGTGAGACTAATGTTTAGTGATCTAGGGTTAAAATGATGATGCTCCCTAATGAATGTGGGTCAATCCGTCGATCTAATTGCCTTGATCCTATAATCCGTCTAATCCAATCTTCGACATAATACCTAGGTACTTTTATGTAGGAATAGGAAGTCGAATTTAAACTCTACTTACTAACTTACTAACTCTAACTTTAAATAAATGAAATTTAAGAACGCAAAGATATTTGTAATTCTCTTTCTACATAAATAGAGCATGAAGAACGGTTACAATGTAATGCGCTAGTAACTCCGATACTAAAAGCACATTGAAAAGATGTCAACTAGGCGGTCACCGGCGCTTGCTCTACATTTAATAGGAAAACAGACGTCACTGAACTAAAATGTTAATTGACGAAGTACTTGAAATGCATTTTACAAGGAAAATAGTGTACTTTATTACCTTAGTAGGATTAAACATAAGATAGCGTAAATACAAGATATGAAGCTGAATGTTTCAGAGTTCGGTGCACTGTTCGCGAGAGGAACCATGCACGCTATGGCGAAGAGTCTCGGACACATCGTGATGAAACAGAGCAATGTACGCCAACTATTGCTTGCTATTTCACATACTGAAAATGAAGGCAGTATTTTGACCACGCGATGTAAATTCATGGTAAAGAAAAAGTGAAATGGTACGATTGGAATAGCACCATGCCTCGGTAGACACAATTTCTACGCTGGGACTGCGTCTAAACTTGAAGCGGACATAAGGGTTCGGACACACGGAACCCTCGTGGCCGTACCCCTGGTGGTACGCTGGGTTTTTTAAAGTTAAACGATACCACAGGTAACAGCAGCAGTGTAGCAGTAGTTAAAACCACTTCTGACAACAACAATTATGGGCACCGGGCCGTAGATTGACGAAGGAGACCGGCACTTCGGGGACAGAAGTCAAAGAGTGTTATTTATTAGGCGAGCGAAGCAAGCGCGCGTCATGGAGTCGTAGCAGGTTATAATAAAATGATTAAATAAAATTGTTGTTGTGAGAAGTGGTTTTAACAAGTGTTACAACACCTGGTGGTATCTGTTGAATATAAAAAGTGTGATTGTCTTTGTCTTTTTTCTCTTAGATGTCATTCTTTTTTGCTCTGTAAAAAAAGTCATGCTAATACTATGTGCTAAGGGTTCCCTATGTCAGATCGAAACACTATTCTGCGAAAATTGTTACATCGATGACTATCCAGTTTATTTTAAAATATATTTCTTTTAATCCTCGAAACCTAAGCCAGCATCTCTCAATCAGTAACATTGGTCCTTCGAGCATAAACTGAGGACTCGAGGACTGAGGAATAATCTTTTTCGCAAAATGTTGACACGATCAAAAGCTCGCAGAAAAATGTCGTCACCTTCAGGCTCACGAAAGGAAGATCAGCAAAACCTTCCATCGAGCAAGTCATCGAAAGCGGTCAGTTCCAAAATGTCCGTTATTTCATTAGAGGCGCGCAAAAAACAACTCGAATTTGAAGCGGCCGAGGAGAAATTACGATTGCTGATCGCCGCAGAGGAAGCGAAAATGCAAGCTCAGCTGCAGGAGGTAAAAATGCAATTCCAAATAGACCTCGTGAACAAAAAACTGAGTGTAAGCCTAGCAGAATTGGAAGAACAACAAGAACGACGTTCCCGAGCGGGTTCCAGTGTTTCATACGCATCAGCACCAGTAAGAACGGAAGATTGGGTGGCGCACCAGAATGTAACCCTTCGTCGTACGACCGCGACACAAAATGCGCGCTACTCAGACCCTACTGCACAAGATGAACGCTACCTAGCTCCTACCGCGGCACAAGATGACCATTGCCCGGCACCCGCTGCTCAAAACATGTGTTGTTCAAGCCCTGCCCTACATGACCGACCCTCGTCAGCACCAGTTGCTCAAGATAAAGCAATACTCAAGCTAGCTGACGCGATACACGATCTTGCTCTAGGTTGTACCCATAGCTGTAAGCAGATGACCGCCACAGACAGACTAATGAGTCGCATTGCGATACCTAAGGAGCTGCCTTTTTTCAAGGGAGACCCGATGGAGTGGGTTAACTTCAGGAATTCCTACGATGAGTCGACCAAGATTTGCCAATTTTCGAATGCAGAAAACGTTTGTCGCCTACGAAAATGTCTAACAGGCGAAGCTAGAGAATGCGTTTCTGCGCTCCTGATGGGTGATGTGTCGGCTGAAAATATCATGAAAACTTTGGAATTACGATTTGGTCGACCTGAAATTATCATAACAAAAATCGTAAGTCAATTGAAAAAAACTTCCGTCACTGTCACTGTCATATCATAATGACATAGTTTCTTTTTCTATAAAAATTAAAAACTGCGTAGTTGCCACGAAGGCTATAAAACAAGATGATTATCTAAGGAGTCCCGAGCTGACTACAACTGCCATTTTATCGAAATTACCATGCAGTTTGATTACCCGATGGGCTGACTATGCCCACGAAAATCGAGAAAAAAGTTCGAATATGACTCGACTTGAACAGTTATCGGAATTTTTGGAAGTTGAAGCGCAAAAGATTTCAAATGTCGGCGTATCGTTACTACAGGCGTCTATAAAGAAATTTGATGGTCCTGTTACTCATTCCAACCTTCAGCGGCCTCACGCTGTACTAGCACAGACGAAAGAAGCTTCAAAGTGCCGTTTTTGTCACAAGCACTCCGATCACATAGTTATTGATTGCCCTAAGTTCAAGCGCGCCCTCCGGAAGGAACGATGGTCATTTGTGCGCAGCAACCGGCTATGTCCAAAATGTCTTGTTAGCGACCATGACAAGAACACCTGTGAAGCTCCATTATGTAGCATTGATGACTGCGGATTGCCGCACCACCAGATTTTGCATTGGCCAACAGCTAAGGCAATAGAAAAGCCTGTCAACGCTAATATTACTGAAAGTCCTGACGATTGTGTAGCGAACATATCAGCTGTGTCAAACTCTCCTACACCTTCTCACGTGTTACTCAAATATGTTCGCATCCGGATCCATGGCCCAAATGGTGACGTTGTTACTGATGCTCTTCTCGATGACGGTTCCACCATCACGATGATAGATGAAAAAGTGGCCAGCCAAGTAGGATTAACCGGTCACACTGAAAGCTTACATGTGCGAGGCGCTTGGGACAACAGTGTTTTGATTTGTAAAGCTGAACTACTAGAATTTGAGATATCAAGCGAAAATACTGATCGCTATAGAATTGTCGCACGCACAGTTAAAGGGATTAATCTTCCGAGTCAATACACAGAACTTGGACGCTATGAGCACCTGTCAGGTATCAAAGAAAATCTTTGTTTTGATTTAATGAAGCCATCAATGATTATCGGGCAAGATAATTACCATCTCTTAGCCCCATTAGAGATAATTGAGGGTGATCCTAATGCCACTCGAACCGTTCTTGGCTGGTCTGTACACGGCAAAATAATAAACAGACGCCGACCACATGGACTGACTGATGCTTGTACGCTGTTTTTATCACATCACGACAGTGAAAACGGACGTAGCCTAGATGAGCTCAATGATCTTGTAAGGCGTTCGTATGCTCTCGATGCACTTGGCGTCAGTGTCAAGCCACGACAATGTTCAGAGGACGTTAAAGCTTTAGAGATTCTTGACAAGACTTCTAAACAAGTTGGCGACCATTGGGAGGTCGGACTGCCCTGGAAGGATGAGACCGTTAAAATGAAAGACTCATATCCCACAGCGTTTAGTCGTCTTCAAGGCGTAGAGAAAAAGATGCGCATGAACATAGAATTTCAAGCTAGATACAGAGAGAGGGTACAGCATCTGTTTGAAAATAATTATGCACACCCCTGTTCAGAACCCGATGTGACATCTGATCGACTGTGGTATTTACCTCATTTTGGAGTTGATAATCCAAACAAGAAGAAATTGCGTCTTGTATTTGACGCCGCTGCAAAGTCACAATGTTATTCACTGAATGATTACCTACTTCAAGGCCCAGATTTGCTCATTTCGCTGTTTGGTGTGCTATTAAGATTCAGAGAGCACCAAGTCGCGATCACTGGCGACATCAAAGATATGTTTTTGAGGGTCCAAATTAGAAAAGAGGATCAAGATGCTTTGCGTTTTCTCTGGAAGGACGACATCAATAGTACAAAGCCACCTACGAAGTTCGCTATGAACTCCCTTATCTTTGGCGCATGCTGCTCTCCTTTTGTGGCACAATATGTGAAAAATAAAAACGCCACGCTGTATGAAAAGAAGATGCCCCGTGCTGTCAGAAGCATTGTGCAAAATCATTATGTAGATGATCTGATGGATAGCATTGAGACTGAGAGTGCAGCTGTACAGCTTGTTAATGATGTCAGGAATATTCACAAAATGGGAGGCTTTGAAATCAGGAACTGGACCAGTAACAGTAAGAAAGTACTCAAAAGCTTACCAGAGAGTGATCTCGGCCCCAGCGCCGTTAAGTTTAATATTGAGGGAACAAGCGAGGGCGAGAAAACGCTAGGATTGTACTGGTTTCCAGTTGACGATGTGCTTGGTTTTGATGTTTCCATGAAGCGGATTAGTGAAGAAATCCTCAAATGTTTACAAAGACCCACTAAACGAGAAATGTTACGAGTAGTCATGTCCGTTTTCGATGTTCAAGGCTTTCTTGCTCCGTTAACGATAAAGTCTCGAATACTGTTACAAGATACATGGAGAAGCGCCATTTCATGGGACGAACATGTCAAGGACAAAGAGTTCACAAAGTGGCGCAAATGGCTAGAGTGTTTTGATAAGGTCAAGTCACTACGCATACCGCGATGGTATTTGAATAAAAAGTCATTAGCCACACAAAATGTTATTTTAGCACGTGAGCTACACATGTTCTGCGACGCTTCACCGCAAGCCTATGCCGCTGTAGCCTACTGGCGAATCGTTCACGAAGAAAGTACGACTATAGCCCTCATAGCCAGTAAGAGTAGAGTAGCCCCACTAAGACCTGTATCAGTGCCACGCCTAGAGCTTCAAGGAGCAGTATTGGCCTGCAGATTAGCGGCTACTATCGAGCAGGAGCACACAATAAAGCCCGACAGACGCTATTTTTGGACTGATTCGTCTACGGTCCTGCTATGGATCATGAGCGATGCACGAGATTATAAACCTTTCGTCGCTAATCGATTAGGTGAGATAGACGAGCTGACCAAACCTGATGAGTGGAGATATGTTCCGACGTCTGCGAATGTAGCGGACTATGCCACCAAAGAAAATGTGGATGAACTTACCTACGCACATCCATGGTTTCACGGTCCTGAGTTCTTGAGACTTGAGACAGCTCAATGGCCTGAAAATAAATTCACGAAGGCACACGATGACGATGTTGAGCTAAAGAAAGCAACTTTGACCGTTATTACTCCGTTACAGGATCTTTCCATTCCTGATGCCAAAAGGTTTTCCTCATGGATGCGCTTACTTCGCACTACAGCCACGCTATTGGCTGCTTTAGAAAAATGGAAAGGGAGAGACGTAACAGTCAACGCTATACAAATGGATAAGGCGGAAATATTGATACTGAGGCAAGCGCAAAAGGAATCTTTTCCTGAAGAGCTGAGTTGCTTAAATGATCAAAAACCTTTACCAAAAAAGAGTAAGATTTTGTCACTCACACCGTACATGGACCATGATGGTATTTTACGTGTTCAAGGCCGGATTGACGCTGCAGAAAGTGTTACTTTAGAGTACAAGAGGCCTGCCATACTTGACGGACGCAATTATGTCTCCAAGCTTATAATAATGCACTATCATGTTCGAGCTGCGCATGCTAATAATGAGACAGTTATAAATGAACTAAGACAAAGATTTTGGATCGTTCACCTACGACCTTCAGTGCGAAATGTAGCATCGAAATGCCTTGTCTGTCGTATAAGGAAAGCAACACCTGTAGCACCGAGACAAGGAAACTTACCTGCTGGTAGAGTCGCGCACCACTGTAGACCATTTTCTCACTGCGGTCTTGACCTTTTTGGACCAATAGAAGTTACAGTTGGAAGAAGACGTGAGAAAAGGTATGGCGTAATTTTTACATGTATGACAGTAAGGGCCATACATCTAGAAGTTGTGCATTCACTATCCACTGATAGTTTATTAATGGCTCTACGACGAATGGCATCGCGACGAGGTTGGCCTAGCGACTTATATTCCGATAACGGAACTAATTTACGCGGAGCCGACGCTGAGCTTCAGAAGCTACAGAATGAGGCCGCCAACGAAAGAGTAAGGTGGCACTTTAATCCACCTCTAAGCCCACATATGGGAGGTGCTTGGGAGAGGTTGATACGAAGCGTGAAGTCAACTCTGAAAGTCATCCTGAAAGAAAGAGCACCACGAGACGAAACGCTTTTGACATTACTTTGCGAAGTTGAAGCAATAGTTAACAGCCGTCCTCTGACACACGTGTCCGTCAGCTCCACAGACGATGTAGCCCTGACACCATTCCATTTATTATTGGGAACTTCATCCAACCTTCCCATTGATGCAACTGAGAAAACAGACTTATGTTCACGAAAACAGTGGCGTGTGGCTCAAAGGCTCGCTGACATGTTTTGGTCGAGATGGCTCAAAGAAGTTTTACCGTCTCTACTGCCACGAACTATGAGGTCGACTAGCGACGAAGATCAACTTAAGGTTGGAGATGTAGTCTTAGTGATCGACCCGACTTCTGAGAGGAGCTACTGGCCTCGCGGTGTTATAGAAGCCGTGTACCCTGGCGCCGATGGCCGGGTGCGGGTCGTCGATGTGCGGACCTCGCGCGGCACGCTGCGCCGCCGCTCTGCTCTGCGTCTGGTGCGCCTGCCCTCACACCCGAGGGGGGAAGAGTGTTGAATATAAAAAGTGTGATTGTCTTTGTCTTTTTTCTCTATGTCATTCTTTTTTGCTCTGTAAAAAAAGTCATGCTAATACTATGTGCTAATACACCAGTTTATTTTAAAATATATTTCTTTTAATCCTCGAAACCTAAGCCAGCATCTCTCAATCAGTAACAGTATCGTTTAACTATACCACCATATATAACCCACCATACCACCAGAGGTACGGCCAGCGGTACGGTTGGTTTGCAGTGGGACATAATAACTTACGTGGGAGTAGGGTTACCAACTGGCCGGATAAATCCGGTCTTGACCGGATTTTTAATGCCAATACCGGACTTCGCCCGGATTTTGTGCCAGACCGGATTTTTCGACTCATTCCGGACAAAAGAAAGAAACAGACGGAGTCAGTGGAGTTCATTATAGCCATCGTACTTACGAAGTTTATCTGGATAGATTTATAGTTGTGAGAATTCTTCAATTAAGAGTCCTATTACATTTTTTAGGCAAATTTTTGATTTTTACTTCCTGGATCAAATTATTTCGGTCGGCGTACACGAGTCGATAATAATAGCGATATTTGGACGATTGTCGATTGATATACGAATATTAGAGACGAGACTGACATGAGACTGAGGAGCGAGCTGAATTGAGAATTATAGTAGGTACTTTAATTTTATTTATTGTATTTTTGTCTTATTATATTGACAAACGAAAACTAATGAAACTTATTCATTGTAGATCGAAGTTTTATATCATATTAATTTGTTTGATAATATTGAGTTTATTTGGAATATAATGGACGCTCAATTAAGACATTTATGGCTTAAATTACTATTTCTTTACGATTTTTTCCGTGAAAACTCAAGGAATTTAAAGAAATTCTAAAACTCCAATAAACAAGTAAAACATTCAACTTATCTTTTAGTAATTTTAGCTTTTATAAGAATTGCATGTAACTATGTGAATTTGAGCGTTAAAGTTCCATTGTCGACGGTTTTCCTTGCAAACTGAGTTCGTAAAATATTTATAGTAAATTACACGAAAAGAAAAATGAAAATGTGTAACTCCAACTTACAAGAAAGAGAATGGCACTATCGTTATTCTTAAGCAAATAATTAAAATATCTTACTGCTGCTGAGAATTACTGCGTCAAAAATCATGAATTTACCAAAAAAATGTAATAGGACTCTTAAGTTTTTGCGGTCAAAACCAAATGTTAAAAGCTATTTCTATCTTTTGAATAATAAACATGATTTACTTATTGTTTTTTTAGTTTTTTTATTGTCTCTTTGAATATAAGTAATTCAGTTTTTTGTTTGATCCTATGTAAACTTTAGGCTAGACCGGACTTTTTTGTCGAAAATCAGGATTTTTCATCCTCAAAGACCGGATTTCCGATTTTAAGCCCTGGTAACCCTACGTGGGAGTTGATATGTACGGCATGTAAAACAATGTCTTATTCAGAATAAACTTTACATAACCAGGGATAATAAATTTTATGTGCATAGTCTCTAACTTGGTACCTATTTTCGCCCATCTGAGTATATTTACTTGTTTAGCACATATTTATAGTCAACCATGGGCCCTGGCAGAATTTTCTCCAGGGAGGTGCTTGCACCTTCAGTTTTTTGTATTCCGACTCGGATATGTTAGCTTCAAGGAGTCACTTTGGCCGATCTACCCAGAAAAGCCCATGACAGCCCATCAATCGAAAACAGTACCTATTATAGGATTCGAAAAGCGAGCATAGCAAGCTTGAAAATTTTAGCGTCCACCTCGAATTTGAAAGATTTTATTTTAGAAATAGGTACCTACGCCTAATTTAGCCTATTTATACTTAAAGAAAAGCTCATGAACGCAAAGGACATAAGATGTCTGAGCACACTCTTATAATATTTTCTGGTAAATTAAGCTAATTTACCTACTACACTCAGTAAGCAAAGTGTAAGTAAGGAGTACACAAAATTTTTGCTTTCGGGCTCGGATGCAAACTTGCAGGGTGTTGCCGGCGCCCATGTAGTTAACCGACGTAAGTAGGTACCTAGGTAATAGGCATGATGACAAATTTTGAAAAACTGTCTTATAATGTTCGAAAACGAAAATGATTTAAAATCAATTTCATATTTTTGGCCACAGTTAAGGTTTAATAGTTAAAAAAGAACATTTTAGTTTTTTGATTTAAAATTCCCACCGAAACGCTCGCCAGTGTCATGGCGTCGCTGGTGACGTCACACCTGACTAGTGCAAAACGTCAACACAACAAAGCTAGAGGTTTCGTACGTCTATACATTTAAATAATTTGCGAATTGCGATTATTAAAATGAATTCGAAAAAGTAGGTACAGGTGTTGTGCGGTCCCGCAGTGCGGGAACACATCAATACAAACCTCAAATAAGTTATTTATGTCCGTAGTCCCAACTCTGGAAAGTTTGGATTTAAGGGCCCGTGCACAAAATTAAGGCATTTTGAACATTTTTGATCACTACTTGTGGGAAAGGCAAGAAGAATTTGAACCTTATTTATTTTTATTATAAGAGACAGGTTCTTCATCTTGTCGACTGCTTGAACATTTTTTTAAAATAATGTATATATTAATGGCAATCACCCATATTCAAAACCCCTTTTCCGCAAAAGTAACGAGCGAGTAATGTTTGTGGTTCGCTGAACAAATAACTACAAAATATTCTGAACATTAAAAAATATGAATAACATCATTATATGGTCTACTCGTAACATAGCAAGAAACATTATTGATTTCAATACGAAAGATAGCAGAAAAAAAATGTTGAAAAAACGTAATTTGTGGAAAACGTCGGGACAAATAAGTATTTTTTTTCTATACCTTAGAAACACTTTAAAGAAAATTAAAAAAATAATTCTTAATCTCAAGGTAGCTTTTTAATAGAATCTGAATTTTAATTTATAAATAAACAATAACTTCATTTCGTAAATTACATGCAAAGTGAACTATATAATCGACCGCGCAAACCCGATCCCGTCAGTAACGAAAGGGCTCTCCCAGCGTGAGCACGTATCACTTTGCTTCGCAAGCGCTCCCGAGTTATTACGTGAATATATTTCCGAGATATACGCAGACTACAACATTTCGATCCAGTATTTATATTAAAATTATTAAACTTTTTGATTGTATTAAGATAAGAGTTTTTTTTGACGTTGGTTGTTTATTAAGATTTATTTCGTCTTCATATTATTTAAAGTTAAGTTTCTTTGTTTGCACTTAATATGTTGTATGTAAGGGTAATAATCTGCGGAAAACTACTGATCCGATTCCAAAAATTCTTTCATTTAGGGGATTTCACTACTTCATATTATTATTGGTTTTCATGGTAACCTATGGTACCTACCTACAATTTGATTTTAAAATAAAGATAATTTTCTATTTTGGAAGTGCGATTTGGTAGAAATCGTCACGTAAGAAAATGCCGTATGTTGTTGTGTGTGTGTGTGTGTCAATCCAAGATGTCACCGAGAAAATTGTTGTTTTTCCGTCATGGGTGTCGTTTTTATGGTTGTTGGGGTTGCGGGTTACGAAAATGAGGTCAAAATGAAAATCCAAGATGGCGCCGAGGAAAATTTTTGATTTTCCGTCATGGGTGTCGTTTTCATGGTTTTTGGGGTTGCTGGTTACAAAAATGAGGTCAAAATGAAAATCCAAGATGGCGCCGAGGAAAATTTTTGATTTTCCGTCATGGGTGTCGTTTTCATGGTTTTTGAGGTTGCTGGTTACGGAAATGAGGTCAAAATGAAAATCCAAGATAGCGCCTAGGATTTTTTTTTGATTTTCCGTCATGGGTGTCGTTTTCATGGTTTTTGGGGTTGCTGGTTACGAAAATGAGGTAAAAATGAAAATCCAAGATGGCGTTGAGGAAATTTTTTTGATTTTCCGTAATGGGTGTCGTTTTCATGGTTTTTGGGGTTGCTGGTTACGAAAATGAGGTCAAAATGCAAATCCAAGATGGCGCCGTGGAAAATTTTTGATTTTCCGTCATGGGTGTCGTTTTCATGGTTTTTGGGGTTGCTGGTTACAAAAATGAGGTCAAAATGAAAATCCAAGATGGCGCCGAGGAAAATTTTTGATTTTCCGTCATGGGTGTCGTTTTCATGGTTTTTGAGGTTGCTGGTTACGAAAATGAGGTCAAAATGAAAATCCAAGATGGCGCCGAGGAAAATTTTAGATTTTCCGTCATGGGTGTCGTTTTCATGGTTTTTGAGGTTGCTGGTTACGGAAATGAGGTCAAAATGCAAATCCAAGATGGCGCCGAGGAAATTTTTTTGATTTTCCGTCATGGGTGTCGTTTTCATGGTTTTTGGGGTTCCTGGTTACGAAAATGAGATCAAAATGAAAATCCAAGATGGCGCCGAGGAAAATTTTTGACTTTCCGTCATGGGTGTACTTTTCATGGTTTTTAGGGTTGCTGATTACGAAAATGAGGTGAAACTAAAAATCCGAGAAGGCGCCCAAAAAAAATTTCGGTTTTATTGTCATGGGTGTCGTTTTCATGGTTTAGGGGGTTGCTGGTTACGAAAATGAGGTCGAATGCAAATCCAACATGGCGTCCAGAAAAAACTTCGGTTTTTCCAACGTAGGTGTAATTTTCATGGTTTTTGAGGTCGCTGATTATTTTAATTTTTTTGCTTCCTGGGTGCCATCTTAGATTTTCATTTTGACCTCATTTTCGTAATTAGCGACCTCGAAAACCATGAAAACGACATCCATGACGGAAAATCCAAAAATTTTCCTTGGCACCATCTTGGATTTTCATTTTGACCTCATTTTCGTAACCAGCAACCCCAAAAACCATAAAAACGACACCCATGACGGAAAATCAAAAATTTTCCTCGGCGCCATCTTGGATTTTCATTTTGACCTCATTTTCGTAACCCGCAACCCCAAAAACCATAAAAACGACACCCGTGACGGAAAAACAACAATTTTCTTGGTGACATCTTGGATTTTCATTTTGACCTCATTTTTCGTAACCAGCAACCCCAAAAACCATAAAAACGACACCCATGACGGAAAAACCAAAAATTTTCCTCGGCACCATCTTGGATTTACATTTTGACCTCATTTTCGTAACCAGCAACCACAAAAACCATAAAAACGACACCCATGACGGAAAATCAAAAATTTTCCTCGGCGCCTCTTAGATTTTTATTTTGACCTGATTTTTGTAATCAGCAACCCCAAAAACCATGAAAACGACACCCATGACTTAATAACCAAAAAATTTCCCTGGCGCAATCTTGGATTTTCATTTTGACCTCATTTTCGTTATCAGTGACCACTTAAACCATGAAAACGACACCGATGACGGAAAAAACAAAAAAATTCCTGTGCGCCATCTTGGATTTTCATTTTGACCTCATTTTCGTAACCAGCAACCCCAAAAACCATAAAAACGACACCCATGACGGAAAATCAAAAATTTTCCTCGGCGCCTCTTAGATTTTTATTTTGACCTGATTTTTGTAATCAGCAACCCCAAAAACCATGAAAACGACACCCATGACTTAATAACCAAAAAATTTCCCTGGCGCCATCTTGGATTTTCATTTTGACCTCATTTTCGTTATCAGTGACCACTTAAACCATGAAAACGACACCGATGACGGAAAAAACAAAAAATTTCCTGTGCGCCATCTTGGATTTTCATTTTGACCTCATTTTCGTAATCAGCGACCCCGAAAACCATAAAAATTACACCCATGATGGAAAAAACAAAAGAAAAAACCACCTTCAAGTAATAACAGGGGTATGTTATGTTTACCCTACAGAGTGAACCTCAGTGGCCATTAAGTCGCGCTAAAGTCCATTCGCGCAAGTGTCTTGGCGCGCAAATGTCCGTTCGCGCATAAGTCTATTCGAGCAAAAGTCCATTCGCGCAAGTGTCCAGGCGCGCAAAAGTCCGTTCGCGCATAAGTCCAATCGCGCAAAAGTCCATGCGCGCATTTGTCTTTTCGCGCAAGTGTCTTTCGCGCAATAGTCCCAGATCCAGAAAAATTAACTTGTCCTATAAAAAATTTGTACGGAACCCTCAGTGCGCGAGTCCAACTCGCACTTTTATTTATCATTTTGTAAAATGTTTATATGTATCTAAATTCTTATAATACAAAATTAAACCATTTTTATTTTGATTGTGATAAATATACAGTAGACACACATTCCAGACTTTTATTTCTAAACCGTACTGACTTTATAATATGTATCATAAAATAATATCGTCTACAGGATCAAAATGGTTTAAGCGATCACTACGCTCGATCTTCACCCGTGTGTGCGTGTATCTGCATGAACAATGCACACTAACATAGGATCGCAACGAATTTGCCTAAACTCTAGCGACTGAACTTTGTGCACGGACTCTTAATCCAATAACACTGGATAGATGTACAGGATGGCTCTTCGCTTCTGCGATGAAAAAGCTATGGCATATTTGCAGCCTCCTAGTAAAGCTACACAATCATGACATTCGACTGAATTTACTGTCTCTTGCTGTTCATCTATTAATAAAGTTACTGCATACAACTTAGCATGTACTTTATGTTCTGGGCAGATTTTTCTTACCACTGTGCATAGATTTTCTTCGCGTTTAAGTTGTACCTACGTAGCTTACGGCGTCATCGCCATAAGGTGCCCTGGAAGACCATAAATAAACAAAGAAACGAAACAAATAAACATACGGTTCAATTTAAAAACAAAAGTGCATTTCAAAGACATACCTACTTTTCGTATTTGGTTTGTTATATACTCAAAATATTGTGATTTTAAAATGATTACATACCTACTTAGATTACATTTATAAAATGTGTTGTAGTATTAATAAAGGTACTTATACAATGATATTATAATAAACAGATAGGTATGTTATACACTTACAAAACCACAGAAAAAAGTGTTCCGCACAGCAGCGGCACGCGAACACTTTTTATTCAGTCAACATTTCAAATGATACAAAAGGGATAGTTCGATAAAACCAATAAGAAAAAAAGAGACAGATAATGTTGTTCTATGTCTGTAGTGCACGCATCCTTGTCGTACTCACGACGAAAAAGCGTTTCCCATCTCTGTCTTTTTTATCCTCCATTATCAGAAATTTAGAAAAATAAATGAAAAAAATATATTAATAAATCAAAGTATATTGCGTAGTTACATTTGTGGTATGAGATCCCTTGTGTTTTATTTACTTCGGTATCATGATAAGTACACTTTCTGAATACGCACGATGGCCGTTTTACAATTTTTATCTAAATTCGTAGCAGCGTATCGCTCGTCGCCATGCGTGTTGCAAACTAAAGGCAAAACGGGTCAATTAAGCCGTTTTCGATGCAAAAAAAAACTCCCAACATCATCACATCGATTTTAGGCAATTTAGCACCGTTTGCCTTACTTATACCCTTGTTCCATAATCCGTATATCATAAGATAAATCACAAAACCACAAAAATCGACCATTTGTTTACCTAAATTTCCCGCGTGCTATCAAAAGTGACGTCATGCGCTGTGATTGGTGTTCAACTTAATATGGCGGACATAGGAAATTTATAGATTTTAATTATCGTATAGTTTATCAATCCCGCTCTTAATAATAAAAATAATGCGTGTTTCGTATTTCACAATTCAAGTCTTATTAAATAAATGCAATATTTTAGTAATTTTCAATTACAGTCATCATGCCTATTAAGTGCTAGTCTTACGGTAATAGAGTCTTGTTCGATTAAAAGAAAAATAAAATAGACTATATTATTGTCTTTAGTTGTACCTACATTTTTTGTAACTACAAATGTGTTTTGTACCTAACTGTGACTACCTACGTAAACTAGGGTAAAGACGAATAAGTAGGTAAGTAGGTACTAGTAGGTAGTTGCACTTGAATTCAAACAGCGTCCTCTACACTTAGCTTCTAGTTTATACTACTTAGAATATTCTTAAACTGTAAACAAATTACTCACTTAGAATGAGACCCATGTAAAAATTGGCGCTGCCAAATAATGATTTCAAAAACGCAATCAGTCGAAACCATCCCTCGGAATCACAGAATGTTATTACCAACCCGAGTGCCAGTTCCGCAATAGCATCCAGTATTATAGCTTTTCTTCTGCCAAAACTGAAACAAAAAGCTGCATTTCCCATCTGGGGTATGGGCTGGTACCTCATAGGTGGTACCTAAGTAATCTTATGGACTCATAGAGTCCAGATCGCATGCGAAAGTTGCTAACATATCGGCGGTATGTCAACTGAAATGAGTAAGATAAAAACCGACATGGCCGCCGTTTGGTGTAGAAAGGTAAAATACATTCTCATGTCGTTGACTTGACTGTCCATCAACTGTTTTACAGAATCTTATAACCAACTATTTCAACCATTTGGAAACTGTGAGAAGGGGTTGTGTTTCTCGTATAAAAACTTTTTTGCAAAAATAAAACCAACTTCCAAAAAAAAGAAGTGAAAAATAACTTTAGCTTCAGAAGTCGGTGGCAAAAAAAACTGAATCAAACAAACAAAAGTCACCGACTTCTGAAGCTAAAGTTATTTTTCACTTCTTTTTTTTGGAAGTCGGTTTTACTTTTAGCAAAAAAGTTTTTTATTTTTTCCATTTTTATGCAACTCTACAATATAATAGACAGCAAATCTGTCCTGATTGCAGCAATCACGACCAATTTGCTGTCTATTATTGAAGAGTTCCTTTGTATATCTCCGAAAATCAGCATCAGATCATCACCAAACTTAAATGGGAACACCGCGAAATAATATTCTTCGAAGTAAAAAAAAACATCAAAATCGGTTCACAATTGGCGAAGATATCCCTGAAAATACCCACAAAAAAAAATCAGACGAATTGACAGCTAACCTCCTCCTTTTGGAAGTCGGTTAAAAAGTTCAGAATTAAATACATTGTGCAGATTGTAAGTAGTTACGTAGGTAGGTACTTATTCACGCATTTGCTATATCAAGTATCCTCTGTCAAGTGTCAAGCAGGGCAAACGCCTCTTTGCTCTATCTAGTGCTGTTATACGCCAATCCTTGTGAAAGGAGACGAGTTCGTCCCGCCATCTCCTGGGCCTGCCGCGTTGCTGTTTGCTGCTTTGGGACCCATTGTATGGTTACATTAGCCCATAGCTCCACCGGCATACGACAGATGTGGCCAGCCCAGTTCCGTTTGAGCTTGGCAGCCTTGTGACCTACATCGACAATTTCAGTTTTAGAACGCAGTATCGAGTTCCTTAAACGATCATTAAGTTTCACTCTAAGTACCCCTACATCATGCCAAATCCCGAGTTTTGAACCCACGTGTTGGATTACAACTTACAACCCACTTCCTCCCAAAGAGTGGAGGCCTGTGTGACCTGTGTCCCAGTAGTGGAAACGTTTAAGGCTGGTTATGAGTAGGTAAGGTGGGACGTTAAGTGGCGTGCGATTGAAGTAGCCTATGTCCAACAGTGGACTGCTGCAGGCAGGCCTAGGGGGCGGCTGTTTTGTCATAGGTACACCATTACACAAAGACACCTACATGACAAATGTGGTGTGTAGGGCAAACAGCCGCAAATGATTCTGCTTCATAGGTAGAGGTAGTTAAATAATAAAAGGTAATTTGACTCTGCATTTTTATTTTATTTAAATTGTTTAATTCGACTTCTAATTTAAAAGTAACTTTCGAGGATCTTCAGCAATATGGTTTATGACGTCTTTCGTGAAAGAACCGCCCATACTGTTTACAAGTTTTTAAATTACAAAAAAAAAAAATGACAAAGAATAGTACATTGTTACCCTAGGGGTGAAAGTAACTTATTTAGTCCCGAGACGGGGTTTGGTGCCCGAGCGAAGCGAGGGCGCTAATAGTTCGAGGGACTAAATAAGTCTTTAACCCGAGGTAAACACTGTGCTTTTCATTACGAATACAAGGAAAGTAAAAAAAAAACATACAACTCGAAAAAACAAATGAAGATCGGAATTCGGATTGCCCAATGATATTCTAACTAACAGATATGTTATACACCTACAAAACCACCGAAAAAAGTGTTCCGCGGGGGAGAGCCAGCTCACGTACACGCAGTAACGCAGAATAAAGGAAAAACAAGCCAATTGCACGCTCATAACATATATCTGTTTAATTAAATATCATTGGGATTGCCGCTTTCCCGCCTATTTTGCTTTTTTTTCTGTGGCCGGCCAGCTATTCAGCCATTTACCTATTTTTCATTTTCATCATCGAAAAATGGTAAATATTTTTCCCAAATCTATGTTATTTTAAAGAAATAGTTGAAACTTAATTATAATAAAGTTAAAAAATATATATTCTCTAATTAATACTTAACTTTGTGTTATTTCAATTTTACATCGTGGCTGTATAGAAAGTTGGAACATGGTTCAATAGAAAAGTGAACCATTTTTTTTTTTATAATTTGACAGCTGTCAGTTGAAAACGATTCTCCCTAGGGCTGAAAAGTATTACTTTCAACCCGCTCCTCAGGCAACTTCAGACCTACTTTCAGAGTATGAGTAATGAAAAATATATTAGGTACCTACCTACTTATAGAAAAATTTATTTGAAAGAAAATACAAAAAAATATTTTTTGTTTTTTATGTGGCAATTGCACCGTGCATTTTGCCAGTGTCTCTGCACGGTTTATTGAAAAGTTAGCACATAAGGCCCCGTTTACACTTTGATTAGTGATTAGGCGAGTTCATACATTTTCTGTGACATTTCCAGGGGGGCAGCTGTTCTCCCCTGCCGCCCCCCCCCTGGGTACGCCCATGCGGATGTGTAAGTATCTACTAACTATCACTTCATGATATCATGCGTCCGTACTAAGTACTATTTACGTGGGTACTTACATAAGCTATTTTATCTTTTCTGTAGTTATTTTTAGGTATGCATGTAGGTATCTATGTATCTCTGACCATCTACTTCAATTAAAGTTTTGAGAGAACACCTTTAATTAGTTGACAATTTAGCGGTCCATACAACATCATTTCAGTATGACCACTTTAAGTTTGCAGTTCTACGTAGCGCTTCTTGTCTAGAAACAATGTTTCAATTTGCTACACTTGATCGAAGTATTATATTATCAGCTGTGACTTGGTACTGTTTTTTTAGTTCTGTCACGTTCTGTGTTTTCCCGCCTGCACAGATAAAAGTTGGTTGGAGTGTGGGTATTATTGGGGTTCCGTACCCAAAGGGTAAAAACGGGACCCTATTACTAAGACTCCACTGTCCGTCTGTCCGTCTCTCTGTCATCAGGCAGACGGTATCTCATGAACCGGGGGCTCCCTTATAAAAAAATGTGTTTCTTTGCCGTTTTTAGCTCGATATTGATAATGGCAACAGGTAGACGCTTGAAATATTCACAGAATATTTAGTAGTATATTCACTTTAAAATAAATAATTAAAGTAAAATAAAATAAATATTTAAGGGGGGCTCCCATACACCAAAAGTGTTTTTTTTGCCGTTTTGTCTAATGTTGTATAAATAATGGTACGGAACCCTTCGTGCGCGAGTCCGACTCGCACTTGGCCGGTTTTCTTGACTTGTGGTAAGTATGCAAGAGATTGTACTCGTACGTAACAGATGAATCCTTAAAATATACTTAGTCACATGCATATTATAATTTGTTTGATTATTTTTCCCTATGTATAAATATCTAACAATGACTACGGTGCGCGGCGTTAGTAAATGGGGTTTTTCTTATGTAGCAATAGTGGCAACAACGTTTATATATAGTTTGGTAGGTTTGTTCAGTCATTTCAGTATCATCCTGTAGGAATTTAGAGCCTATATGTACACTTATCAGTACCTACCTATGTTACTCACAATATGTTGTTTGCGGTTTGATTTGGAAATTCATTCACAAAGCATTTTGTTTATAAAATTGACTCATTGAATACAGAGGCAAAAGCTAAAAAAAACAACTGATTCGGAAACAGGAATAACTTGCTCAAAACAAAATAATGAGCCTCAAAGATGACCAACTGGCAACTTAGGTATGTTGTAAGTGATAATGATATGTAGGTAATATATTATGGTTCCAAAACAAAATTCCTAACAAAATAAGATATTTTTAAGCCTTTAGCTTCACAAGCAAAATAAATCGCACTTTTGTATGGAACAATTCAATTCAAGATTTTAATGCTACCGCGGTCCTGTAAAGTCCATGGTACATTTATGGAAGTGCTATCAAGTCAACCATGTAAAAGTTAGTCTCAAGATTAGGTACCTGTCTGCAACCAGTCCGAATATGATACTTCCAAATACTAATCCAAACCGGCTTATGATGGCTGTGGACAGCAATTTTAATTTTTGGTCACAAAACACGAGCCACTGAAAAGTGAAAAGTTTGTAAGCACATTTACCTACTTATTAACTCTTATATAAACTGTGATACCTGCTATTCTTGGCAACAAAAGATTCCTTAGGTACCTATTTACTCCTGCCGGGGTTGCGGGACTGTTCGAAAGAGATACCGTGGCCCCAGAACACAAAGAGCGATGTAGGAACATGGATGGGTTTTAGTCAGTAAAAGTCTGACACTTCCTACTGCTCCGCCCAGAGCGGGAGGAGTCATTTGATGATTTCCAATCCGAAAAAAAAGGTATCTATTTACTAAGGTTTACATAAACACTAGCTTATGCCCACGGCTTCGCCCGCCTGAATTTCCGGTACCTAACTGTCCTACAAGATCATACTGCCAGGATATAGTTTTCGTTTATGTTAATCCAGGTTATAAGCTATCAGTGTACCAAAGGGTCTAGCAGGCTAAGCAAACAAGCGTGGGCCCCGGCGAGGGATTTGGTCATCCTTTTTTTTATCCAAACCCGTTCTGTAGTTTTCGCGTCAAACAGAAACGACGTGTCGATGAATCTCCAATGGTGTTAGACCACAGTGTGTGCCTGCTGTTCTAACATTTGCTTCGATTGAATCCTGAAAGGTTGCGCAGGATGTGCAAGACAGGAAGTGGCGCATATACTGCATAGGGGCTCTACACGGGCATTCTGTTAGGGAAGGATCGAGGATACCCCATTTGACCTGATTATATCTACAGCGGCCAACCTGGGTCCTAAATCGGTTAACAGATTTCCAAATTGGCCACTTCAGTTGGCAGGTGTTCTTTTGGGTTGAAGAAATGTAGAGGGATGGGGGGTGTTTATTCCTCCACAGATTTTCTCTTGTTGTTAGTATCCTTTCTACCTTTACTTTATCAATAGTCCTGTATTTTCAGCTCACTCTTACTTTATTTATCTTTGGGTCAGAATATTTAGGAGTCTCGGTATTTTCATGAAAGTTTTCTTCATACCTTATTCTGAGAAGTGAGAACTACTTGAATGATGCATCCATAGGGAAGTTTTGGTTAGTACTTATATCTACGATTTACCTTTATCGACTTAAGGAAGGTCTCACTAATTAATTTCGGATAAATTGTAAATAATAGAGCTAATCTCCGAATTAATTCAAATTATGTAAGTGGAAATTGAAACATTACCGTCTTTTGCAGCCAGATGACCCACAAAAACCTTAAATGCCACTTATTACATCTGTAGTCTTCAGTTCCATTGTTTTGAAAAGTTACTAAACACAGGCTTGAATTTATTATTTCGAATTCGTTAGGTAATATACAATAGACTTGTGAAGGCTGAAGTAGGAACATGTCTTCGTATTGATTAAACATAGCAAGCATCATGTGCGATGTGGAAACGAATGTCACGAGCCATTGCCACGATCCGATTTTTCCCAACACGTCTGTTGTCACATCTTCACGGATAGTTCCGATCCTAAAACAAAGAAATCCTCTTATTTACATGTTCTTTCTTTATTAAAAAGTTTAATTAATGAACATTTACGTACACCGACATCGCTTTGTAAGTCATTGTCCATCTTAGCTTCATAGATTTGGTTTGGTTTAAAAATGTGACAGTCAAGCGCGATGGCGGAAATACCGTTATGACTGTGGTGATTCGAGAGATTCCAATGGCGCGCTCTTTGAGCTGCAAGTGGAATGGTGTTCAATAATTCATTGCACTCGTATACTTAGTGATACGCAGTTTAGCAAGTCAATGTCTAAGTAAAATGATTAACATGTGTGCGGTGTGTAAGGATACTGGTTATTCTCCTCCTTCTAGAGAGAAATTATTCTAAAATTATCCTCCATGAGAACAAATAATGGCGCTACTGAGAATCATGGAGGTAGGTACGAGTATAAAATATCCTCTACTTACATTTATCGTGATCAATATGGCGATAGAACGCTACGGTTGCTTAATATATTCGAAGTTAATAACATGCCTAGAATACGATAAAATACTGAAGATAAGGTTGATATTTCATAATGACGATAATTGACCGACGATAAAATTATGATGAAAATATTTTCTTCAACTTACTTAGGGCTAGCTTCATCAAGGTCTTATCAGTAAAGTATTCGCGCAAGCCAGATGTGATAACGGAAGTTACATGATCGAAATATATTTTCATATTATTTATATAAATGGTATTGGTTATTGCCTTCGTGAAGAATAACAAAATATGTTGTTTATTGTATTTTTCCGCTAGTTAAACTTATTAATGGAGAGATCGAACTTTGTAGATGTCATTTCTAGCTACATACTTATACGTATATAAGGTGTATCTATTCATACGCGATTTTAGGTTTGGTTTGGTCCCATAGTAAAAGTTGTTTGTTATGATGAGTACCATCACGTGTTTAAGTATCGTACACTAATTACTAGTCACCCTATACGTATATGAAGATACCCAGAGAATTTGGGATGCACCAATTTATAGGATACATTTTGTTATGTTCTTGATAAGGTATTGCGTCTCATGTAAAATTTTCTGCGTTCAGTATAGTTTGATAGAGTAGCAGAGCCCTTGTTTAATCATTGATGTTCGGGTACCTACCCATATCTAATCGTACCAGTCATGATGCCAATTTCAGTACTTTCCAGGCTTCTTACTTCACTACCTAAGCCTTAATTGCAGTACGGTAGTTCAGGCGTAGACTATAAAGAAAGTTAAGTAAGTTTAACGAAAAAACTCCCTTTTTCTAGAGAAGAAAGATTCCAGTCTCGACAGAGTTAACGACAAAATCGCTAACTTTCGATTGCCAATTACTAATAAATTCGGTAGCTATGATTGCTTTGATGATGCTTGGGTAACGCAAGTCTCTACATCCAAGATGCGTTTTTCGCAAGCATCATCATTGCAACCGAATTTATTCGTTAGTAATTAGCAATCTAATAGTTATCTTTGTCGGGACTGCCGGGCCCAGGAGAGTCTATAATGCTAGAGTAAAACAGACTCAATTTACTCTATGGACACGTTACTCCTTGTATCTCTCTGTAAAAAAATGGAGCTTGCCCGTTCTTCTCCATAGAGATATACGATTTTGGAACTTGAAATTAGCTTCAACTTTCTAACTAACTGACCGACTCTACTCAATCTGTAAATAGTTTAGTTAAATTAAATGCTTTGAGTTGGAGTTCGAGTTTGTATATTTTGCAAGGTTTGGTGTGTGGTTGTAATTATTAAATTTTGCCCTTATGTTGGTTCCATTCCCTAAATAAAGCCTAAAGGCAATTAGCACAGCCCCAACGTAAACCGTTGGGTATGAGCATTGTTATACTGTGAGTGTGCAAGTACCACATCATACAACATCACGCCAGTAATCCCCGAAGGGTTAGGCAGAGGCGTACCTAATAGTAGGTACACTCACATTTCGCCAGTTATGTCTAAGTCCCGTGTAGTAGGGGGCGAGCCTATTGCTATCAACCGGGCACAGATATAATACTTCGTGGCTGCTACTGAGAAATTCCTGATGGAAAAACCCAATAACACTGCCCGACCCGGGAATCGATCAAGTATCTTTCTAATATCATCATCATCATCCACAGCCCGAACTCACCCACTGCTGGGTATAGGCCTTTTTTTTTTTTCGGATGGGAATCATGAAATAACTCCTCCCGCTCTGGGCAGGAGCAGGAGGGAGTGTCAGACTTTTACTGACTAAAACCCATCCATGTTCCTTCATCGCCCTTTGTGTTCCGGGGCCACGGTATCTCTTTTGAACAGTCCCGCAGCCCCGGCAGGCCTGGGTATAGGTCCCTCTTCTCTTGTGTTAATCTCCACGTTCCTGTGCCAGCCTCATCCAGTTTTTTCCCCCAACGGCAACTATGTCGTCTGCCCATCTCGCCGCCGGACGACCCACGTTCCTTTTGCCAGCTCCTAATATAAAGCCTCTAGATTAAATAATATGTTTGCGCTATGTGACTTACCTTAGTAGGTGGATTATTGGAATCGGGAACAAAATAGTATCCGTGTCCTTGTGAATATACAAGAACGCGTGGATCAGCGACTGTAACTAATATGAGTAGTATAATCTTACTCTTTGTGGTTTCTAAGCAGTCTAGTAGGTGACCAATCAGTCATTCTAAATATTCTAATTGCTAATTATTAACACTGCCATGACAACGGACACAAAAGGAGTTTTCAAAACGGATCCACTTTGTTAATTGTTGTTTTGATACTACCTGCTTGTCATTCCGTTCAATACAACGTAGCTAATCTGAAATTCTATGAGATAGAAAATTTACACGGTAATAAGAGAAGGAAATATTTTTCAAAGTTGTTTCTTTGTTCTAAAAATAAAGACCTTCGATACTTAGACCTGCGTACCTAGTTTGTTTCTACCCCTGTCATCGGAAAATTTTGAATCAATGCATGAAGAAGACATAATGCAGCGGCGACCCCAAATAAAGTGGGATATGGGGAGAATGATGATGATGATGATGATCTACATGCCTGTAGATAAATAAAGCTTCACTCTAGTGATGGTGAACACATAGGTTTTCCATGTTATGGTCCTACTTACGGTCTTCAAATCACAAGGAGATATCATGACGTTGCAAAGAATATTGATGATGCCCCCCTGATTTAAAAGGACTCGGATATAAAAAGACAAACTTGCTATCGAATCGATACAAATACTGATCCTACCTACAATATCCAATTTAGATCGATGATAATATCAGAGATTTTTTGCTAGTAGGTATTTATCATAAGTATTGATAACAAACACTCCAGGTACTCCAAATTAGTAAGTAGTGATAATACATGTAGGTAGTTTAATTTTATCTTCTACTGGTTCATTTTGAAAAAAATACTTCATAAACCGAGGTAGGAGTTGCCCATTTCGACGCCTACGCGATGAAATAAACCTGGCATTGAGCTTTTCGTTTCACGTGACGTTTTCAGCACATCGTGTGAAGTTAGTCACCTACGACCTATTCAAGGCCAGTCCCTTTATTTGATCGCATGGGATGAACGATTGTTTCTATTACTGGAATTTTCTGCGTTATGTATGTATTTGTTAATAATGTGGCCCTTTACGATTTAAAATGTTTGTTCCATTTGGAACTGCTTGCGGTAAACATCGAAGTCCATACGATACGTTACCGAGTAACGTGTTGTATCAATTGAGTTACGATAAACAGTGCCGGCGATATCATTCATTATGCAGGCTGATAACGACGATACTGGCAAGATGAAACTGTAAACTGTAACATACCAACATTATGTACCTACATGGCTAATTTCAGGTAGTCTATAAAGACTAGTAGTAGTGGTAGTATTTAAATACTCTACTTTTTCCTTCCTCATTTTTGACCATTGAAACATGTTCTGTAAGTTACGATTACGATTACTTCAGTAACTTTTCTCGCGGCAAGTGTTGCGTCCGTATCAGTGCAAGATAGTCCCCAGTGCGCTGCGGCGCTGGCAGTGATCACCACACTGGCAGGTATGGCCAATGCAGATAAGAGGTTAGGTTTTTTTCGCGCGATTGCGGTAACCGACCCGCGGTCGGCGCCACGACGCGACGATTGCCATCCATTCGCTCGTCCGCCGGCACGCACGCCTGGCGTTTGCCTGCACACTCACGCCGCCGCGCGTTTGACATAACTCTCCCATCAATGGTGCTTGTGAATATCGTTACAGAAATTCGACTACTCTGCTCCTGCGCCAGGAACCAACGTCTTCACCATGGACAAGGATCACGCGTTAGAGGAAATGATGGGAAAGCTCGGTGAGTGCTCGATCTACAGCGTTCTAAAATATCCATTACTTACAAATTACAACACTCAAGTTTGGAACCCTTTTAAATTGAGTATTGGGACATTCTTTTTTTGTTGTTTCGTACGGACAAGCAGTGCAGTATTGGCCTCGTTGCAACTGGTCAATCTTGTCTTGACTGAGAAATGTGATCAACAGTGTTGTAAGCGTAAACCTTCATGTGACTGAGACGTAAGTTTAATAGTTGCCGCGCTTTCCTTTCTAATTGATCACATCCTCAATGTCAGCCGCATCGGTAATATTAAAATAGTACTTACCATCTGTAAACTTGTTGGTATGTACGGTCTAAGGATGTAACATAAATAGCTCTTGATTTTCTCGTTACATTAAAATCCGGATTTTAAAGATAGTTTCTGTAAGCGCAACTAATGTCAGCTTTTATGATACTTATAAAATATTTTGATAAACGCTGTACTTACAATGTTTGAATTGTGATAAACTCGTTGATACAGTGTTGTAATATTTTTTGTACAAACTTGTGGGTTACCCAATACCATCCATGTAAGTGTATGTAGCTAGGTACAAAGGCCCTGTAAAAATTAAAAGATTAGTTACGCAAACTAATGAGTTATATTGCCGACACCCTTTTTGGCACTTGTAAAGTACAATAAGCTTTTCCGTTATTGCAACAAAAATAACGCCACTTGGCAACGCAAACAATATGCGCATGTAAAACAAGTCCGAGACACACCGTGACACACGTAGGTACGCACGTTGGATATAAAACAATTTTGAAAAGGAAATTAATGTCATTCATTTTATGTAAGTAATAATGTTTAAACGCTAGTGCACACATGTGTAGAGTAGGTATTACATACGGAATTTACGATTTATTTAAAGAAAACTTTACTTTTGCGCACTCAATTCGAATACAAACTTGCAGATTTCGATTCGATGCAACGGTGTGACTGATTTAAAGTGCGGAACGTAAACTTGTGAAATTGAACATTTTCTCCCTTCAACCAGCCTTATATATACGTTTAAATAGGCGTTTTCAATACAAAGACCTTATTAATATCTATTATAAATTGCCACTTACTTATTTATTATGTTCTATTTTCAAACCAAGTACAAAATATATTAGTAAGTAGGTACCTACTATTCAGAAAGTAATCTAAGTAGTTTTGAACAATGCCGATGTTCACAAAGAAGGTATTCATGTAAATTCTGTCAAATGCCATAGCATCGCGTGACACCGGCGACCCTGTATTGTACCGTTTTACTGCAACAATGTGCTACTGTACTAATTATGTTCTGATAACCTAAAACAACTGATAATGCGATAAAAATCATAAGATTATCGCGCGTAAAATTATCACTGTTAAACAGTTGTCAACTCAGATAATTGTATCGACAAATTCCTTAAATATCGATAATTATGTATATGTAAGCATTCATTTATTCCTCTCATTATTGCAATATTATGTCGCAGCACGCGATGTACCTATTTACCCATAATTTAGGTCCTTAGCTATTATCCTCAGCAAATAATAGCTTTTTGATTAGTTTGTCACTAGTTGGAAAGATCAATGGTCTCATAATTAATACTTATTTATTTTTAATTAGTTGCAAGTTATACCACATTATTCTTCAAGAAAAATAAATAATAATTAATCGATAATCTCGGTTCTGTTTTAGCTTCAATTAAAATATTATTATTATCATCCATCGCTTTCCATCAGGCGTGATCGAGGTCAAGATACTGTAACAAATAAAATAACCCATAAAAAAAATAAAAAACCCATACTGTAACAAAAAAAAAAAATCCTGCCCACCTTTTTTTCTTTAGTTTCTGCTAAGGATTCAGGTTTGTACTCACACCTTCTGTAGTGATGCTTCAAATCTTTTTGACAACTTACTGCACTATCATCGCTTTATTGCTTATAAAAAGCTAGCTCTACCACGTAGGTACCTGACCTCGGTTGAAGACTTGTTAACGGCGACAAATAGCTTTATATCTATCTTATATATTACTTATAAATAATTTTTATTGTAGTCCTTAGTCCTTCAAACACGACTGCACGCGCTATTATTAGCATCGTCTACGCAATGTTTACATTATTATTATAGTCCAGAATGCACCCGGTGCACTTGGAGCGCACTTCAGTGATTCACGCGGTCACGCCTGAACACTAAAATCTAGATATTGTACCAAATTCAGTTTAGAATCGAAGATTATCACTACGTAGATTAGGTATTTGTAAATTCTTGCTATATTTTCTCACTAAACGAGTTTTACCAGATTTTTTCACTATTTATTCAATCGTCTGTCGCTTGCTAATGAACTGTTTTAGTTTGGAGTAGGTAACTAGGTATACGTTAAACTTTCCATGATTTATGTTTGGTTGATCATTTTCTCGGTGAATTATCTTATTAGTAGACTACTGACACTTGGATACGTCAACGTGCGATTCATCATCAATGAAAACAATACGGTGGGCGTGCTTATGACGGATTACTGAAAGGTAAACATAGTTCGGGGAAACCACTACTATACTACTGTTTTCAGCTACATATTCAGCGCGTGACCTTCAGTTTCTGAAAATATGTCTCTAAGTATAACGCTACCATGAACGGCCTGAGGAATTTTCGACAAAGGGCTTTCCGATTCGTGCTCCTGATTACTTCAAATGCCTCTTACTTCACCTCGAATAGTGATAGGCTGCCCTTTATTTAGCCGGAAGGCTGGCCGGATACCACACGGCAACATCACACCTCGATAATCACGTTGATAAGTTAGCAATTTCTTAACAAATCGGTATGTGTCGGTATCGCATTGCAAGTAATACATTCGAGTCCATGTTTTTGTTCACGCGAGAACGCGACTTTGATGACCCCTACCTAGCATTCGGGCTTCAGAACTATTTTCGGAACTCGTTAAAATAGTAATAAAAGATAGGGATGTAGGTAACGCAGTATCTTCGACCACTATAATTATGTAACACCTTTATATATGCAATTAGTGAGATTTAGTTACGTAATCAGCTACTATTTATCTATCTTTTATCTACTTACTTGTACATTGTATCTGTTCATAAAGTCGTGATTTATCGATTCAATTTGATTTCTATGATGTACCTACTGTACGATAATATATACGTAAAGTCATTAACTCATTATGTACGTACGTAACATGATGTTCTTATTGATTTTTTAAGTAGTTACTGCGAAAGAAATTATACTGTAGAATAAACGCTCTAACTGCTCTACATACGTGTACCGTGTAGGTACATAGAAATAAATATTTTTCAGAATATACTCTGTGCCACAAAAGCAACAGAATGATCTTGAAATGTCAACAGAGACATTATTTAAAGAATGGTAAAATGTTTTAAAATAAAATCGTCGTCATTCTAGCAGCACGGTGCGGTAGTCAGCTGATGTAGTACGTAGACACGCTACAGAAACTACAGTGGAGGAAACATTTGGGAGGTGTGTCAGACTACGTAAACAGTAAACATCGATGTATCAAAAATAATGGGCAAGTCCAATTAGAGGCACGTGTCGGGGAAATCATGTACCTTTCTATTGAGTTCGCACTGTTCTAGAACTGCATCATAATAATGTCTGTAAATACCAGCTAGTAAACTTCAACAAGTGGTTTCTCGTGGGACCTATCAAAAAGCAATATCGTAGCATTTGGATACTTTATATCGACTGAAAATACACTAGGTGTAAATAGTTCTCGTCTTGGTCGATGTTATTTTAATTAAATAGTTTACTTGATTTTCTAGTCAATTCATTGTTAGGCAATGATATTCTAACAAACATATAAATGTTATACACCTACAAAACCACCGAAAAAAGTGTGCCGCGGGGCAGAGCCAGCTCACATACACGCAGTGACGCAGACTAAAGGAAAAACAGGCCAATTGGCCGGTTTTCGAGTCTTCACGATTGCGCGCTCACAACATATCTGTATAGTAGAATATCATTGTTGTAAGGTCATACGATTACACCGTATTTGCGATCATTTAGGAATTTTCCATAATCTTTTATATCTAAATCCAGAACGATTGTTTGCGGAAATATTCCACAAAATGTTTTCATTTCAATTACTAATATTACAAACATAAACACATCACAAGATTTTAAGTTACCGTTTGGAGATCTGCAATTATTTGTAATACTTAGTTGTTCTTAACACTGTGGTAACTCTTGTAATTTCATGTAATTAGGCAAGAATGTTTCCTTATTTACACGTGAATTGTCTTCACTGGCTAAACGCTAATGAATGCATTCCACTTTAAAAGGTTTAAGTGTTCGTTAAGTTTACAGCTAATTACTGTTGCATGCTGTTTACACTTAGGTTTACGAATAATTCAGTACTGCGACCTAGGTGACTATTTGCATTACTGTCGGTTTGCTATCGATTTATAAATAATAAGTATTAATTGATGGTATTTTTATTGGTATAGCTACAGGTAAATAATTAATCACGAAACATAATGTTTTAATGAAATTTAGTCTTCTGTTTTTATTATTGTCTTAGATTTAGGAGTATGATGTTATGTACCAACTCATAATATCAATAATTCATTCATAAAATCAATAAATTTCACTTATGAAGGTAATACACAGAAAGAAAGAGTGGACGTACTTATAAAAGGCTCGTTTCCACCATCAATAAATTGCAAATCTATTTCATCAGTTAGAGTATTGGAAAAGAATGGACACGTATTTTTTGTTTTTGTAAATTAATGAATAATAACAAAGAAAACGCATCAAAACTCGGGAGTTGAGGTTCGTGACGGTAGAACGCACTAAAAATTATACCACGGGGCGTGACGTATTGAGAATTTTAATCGCTTCGTATCTTCGTCAGTGTTGGTTTACGTAACAAAAGAAAAAATACGGGTCAAATATATTTTGATAATTTAACTGATGGACTAATTAGAATTTTTCAGTTGACAACCCTACTATGGCTTGTAGAAAACGTGTTGAACATTCATAATACTTATTCCTTTCGCATCATCTGGATGATAATAAAATTTCCACCACTGCATAAGTAAAAAATGCGTCTCCAACTAGGTATTGTTTTCAAGATTATACTGACACCCCAATTTCTTCAATTATTCCAGACGGTTTTCTCTTATTGTATAAGTTTTATCATATTAACTGAAATGTGCGATGCAATAATATTGTCGATAATGCTTCAGCTATGTCTGTATTTATTATTGTTGACGATGTTTGATAGACATTAATCGGTATGTAGCCTTCCGTTTACGAGAGCACAGATATTTTCAATGTGTTCCGATTTAGATGTGCCACTTTTTCTTCACGGACAAGTTCCATCGGTTTCACGCCCGCGTTTTACACAGACGATCTCTGAGTGACATCTACGAAAATAAAATTCATGAATACTTACTATCAGTAATATTGATTTTAGTTTCGTCTTACTCATGCGATACCTACGTCAGAGTCAGTAGGTATGTTGATCTATGATGCAGCTGCGGTTGCAATTCGTACGTTAATCCTTCATCGTGATATTTGCCTATAAATATAATATGCTCAACCAACCCGCCAGCCAAGCGTGACGATTATGGCAACCCCCCCCCCCCCCCCCCCCTTGGGAGAGGCCTATGTCCAGCAGTGGACGTCTTTCGGCTGAAATTGAATAATATGCTCAGACAAACCAATAAAGCGGTGTGCCTAAGCTGCAAATGCGTTTAAAGCTTGAACAGTGAAAAATCTTGCTGCAGTTTATGATGTGGGTGCCTAACCATTATTCCTTTTAAGCCAAAGGAATAAAAATGTTTATGATATCCGTGCCCTGGTCTATATCAAAGTTCATATCAAAGTCTCTATGTTATCATTCACATCATGGTGTAATAGTACATTTTGATACAAGTGGAGAAAGTTTGTTATTGTATTCGAGGCGGGATTATAACACACGAGCCGTAGGCGAGGGTGTTTTTGAGCCGAGAATTGCAATAACAAATGTCCACGTGTATCAAACGATGTTTTTCAATATACTTTTGAAGAAATAAAATAAAATAACGAAAAATATTTTTGTCACGAACTATGAAACTATGATTTTCATTTTCTTTTTTTTTTCGCGCTTTGGTTTCGCCAGGTTGAAGGAGAGGCAAAGGTATGAAGCCGTTAAACAGCCTAATATAAAAAATAGATTTATTTTATATTTTTGAATTAAGAACACAAATAAATGTTAATTTGTGTTTATAAGTAACTATTAGTTTTTAATAATCATGTTTATCTATGATATTCTATTTATAAACACAATTTGAATATTCAAAAAATAGTTACGCCGTAAAGACGCGTAGTGCTTTTCCGAAATTAAAAAAAAGAACATTCAACTCAGACTATAGGCATTGAACCAATTTGGACTTAGTATAGGTATAGTTATCTGTGGCAATTTTCATTCCCACACACGTGCAGGAAAGTGGAAAAAAGCGCACGCGTGTGAAATACATTGCATGTTGTACCTACCTAATCGTAGTGCGTTATGGACCAGTTTTCGAGGAAGTGTATTGAAAAATATTTAACTTACTTATGTTCAGTAATTATATTCGATTGAATTATCGCGATTTTCTTTGTGCACATGCTTTTATCAAATGGGGACGCTTTTCTGGGTCAGTGACATGTGTACTTACAAAAATCTTTACAGATAGTACCTAAATCAGTACACCGAACTATATAGATGGTTATTAGGTGGGTACGACGATAATAGAGCCAAATGTATGTCAGATAATCTGGTCCACACAAAATTATCACACATTTCTCCAACCAGCTACGCATAATTTTCTGAATAACAATCTCCGGTGCCCTATTTATAGTCAGACACGATGTCAACAATATTTTAAATTTGTTATTGTACGAAAAATACAGAATGGGAATTGTATTTTAGGGTAATTAATTCAATACAACAAGACGAAGAGAGGAAAACACACAAAGACAAAGTAAACGACCTTATGAGAATGTTTTGCAGGAGTCGTTTATTTTCGTCGCATGTCGAAATAACTGAATTATTGTGCCACTGCCCTCAGTTCGGTTTGAGTGTAAGAAAACTAAAAAAATATAAATCCGTCCTTACACGAATACGCGGTTAAAAAGGCGTTACAGTGGACTGCATTCTTACTGCGTGTACTTTGGCTGGAACGGTTCAAAATGACGTAAACGGTGTTCCGCCGGTGACCTCCAATTTGCAATTTATTGTCTGCATGCGGCCGTGGGTAAGCTTCAGTTAATTACACCAATTCCAAGAACGTAATATTCTGATAATTATGTGGGAGTTACCTGCTCTGTACCGACTGTACCGAGACGCTGTGGACGACTTTCACATAATCTATATTTGAAATTTGACACGTAAACCAAGTAGGTACAACGGATTATCGACATATGCACCAATATAGGTATTAAGCTACTTAGTAACACAGTCACATAATATACTGTATTGTTTACTATTAGCAGAATAAATCATAGAAAGGTTACTTGAATGGGAATACCTTTATTGAGGTTCATGTTATCGGTGGCAGTAATGTTATCGAGCTCTGCATCTGTGTCAATAGTCAGTACGTGTTGCGGCACGTTCCGATCTTACACTCGCCATTGGTTTACGGACACTATGTAGGTACTTAGTATTACTGCACAGTGTCACATAACACATGTTTTTGTTTCTCCTTGTGTTTGCTATCGGCGCCGAGTCTAAAGTCGTGACAAGTAATTTTCCACGCGGTCAACACTTAATCGAGAAGCTACCTATTGTCTTAATTCTAGTCTTGCAATCGTAAAATGATAAATAAGGTTCAGAAATTAAGATCGGTTATCTAATTTTTATGACACCGCGGAGTATTGGCCTTTTGTCGGCCATGTGCTCTTTGGCCTTGATTGACCATGTAGGCGGTACATACTGATTTAATTCGAATTTACATCACTATCAGTTGAACAATCCAGTTCCCTATCGATTTTGAAACGTTTGAGAGCCCAATTAATGAGTATAGAAACTATTTCGTTCAATTTATTTAAATAAAATTAAGTATCTAATTGGCGCCAGAGTTCCGCACTAACTTGTTGTTATACTTTTAGTGATAGTGGCTTTGCAGTAGAGATTGCGAAGTAAAGGTAGTAAGGTAATGAGAAGGGATGAAAGTGATGAAACGCATGTGTGACGTGTGACTAAAATAGTGAGAGATAGACATGAATGTTGATAGATGGAGAGGGAGAGGAAGGCCAAAAAAAGATGGATGGATTGTGTGATGAAAGAGAATTTCGGAGTAAATAATACCGTGACGTCTGACCGGGGAGAATGGGAGAAGAAAACGTGTTGCGCCGACTCCAAATAGAATGGAACAAGGGCAGGAAGATAATGAGTTACATAGTAGTCTACAGTCCAGCTAGTTACCTACAAACTTACCGATTTTACTTAAAACAGGCTGCGTTTGCGTATCATTCATTCATAATCCGTAGTAAAACACGCGTAAGCTCAGACATTAAAAATGCTAACAGTGAAAGTCCCATTAAAATCTGTCGAATACTTTCAAACATCACCTGAAGGAATTGACACAATATGTAGATGTAGGTATAGAGGGTGGCTTATCAGTATCACTGAAGATAATAATTATTATCTAAATTTCTTCGATTAAGTATGTGATAGTTACTTCATTTCTTTACCTTAAAACATTGCCTAATCTTTATGTTAGATGTGCAAATATTTAAACGTGAAAATAGACGTGTCGCAGATGAAGGATGATTTAGGAAGTGCTCTAGCTGTGACCACGTGTGGATCAAAATTAGTAGGACTCTCATGATAGGTACTTAGGTGACTTCTAATGTGGAAGATTGATGCGTTCTTCACTTCAACACTTTTCGTTGTGTGAACAATTATAAACTAAAGCACGTGATAAGATGCGAGGGGCGTGAGTCGGACAGATCGAGTACAGTGCGGCGGGGTTATGGGTTATCATCGCGCGACGCCCGCGCCGATAGCGGACTGCCGAGCATTGTATACAACGACGACCCACCTAATGATCGTATTATTCAAAAAATTTACATAATATACTTACCTACCATCGTGTGTTCGACGCGACATTTCCCGAACACCACTTCGTTTGACGTGGTTTGACGTCAACTCATATTCATAGTCCGGGGATGCTTAGCAGTGCGGCGTTGCTATTTTCTATGCCCGGTATTACGCAACTCCTTTGTCTCAAGACTTCTGTCATTTAATCTTGGGTTCTCTTAAGATTAGGAAACATTACGAGCGCGTGTTTCCGCGGTTGTTAATATTTATTTTAGATTTACGAAGTTATGACTAGTTGGCTACGCTACGTTTATTTTAAGTAAGGTTTCTATGATTCCAATCTGTGGTAGGTACCTACCTACGAGAACATACAAGATTAATAAATCGAATTGTGTAAAGTTCACTTTCCCTACGAAAAATCCAGAGAATTAAGGTTTGTAAAATAACGAAACAAACATAAAATCGGGGTGAGATAACGTGTTACTACAATTATCGCACACTCATAATAAGCACTTGCTTTATCAGAAAATCAATGATCTGGATTACCTCGGTAACAGTGTTACTAGTGTTCTTTTTCAAAATTCCATTACACAGTTTACATAACAGGTGTGATAGCGACAGGCCCGGACTGGGACCCGAAACCGGCCCGGGCATTTGAGAGACGGTCGGCCCTCTACTGTCAAGACAAATGAAAAACAGTAAATGTAAATTTTGAATCAACTGTAGAAAACATCTTAAATAGAACGTTGGGCTGAAATGCTAGGCTACAACTTTAATAAAGAAGAGGCTCGAAACTAAAAGAATATTGACGCTGTCGAACAAGGGCGGCGCAAGCTTTTGAACCAGGGGAAGGGGGCAGAAAAGTACGAAACAAAACAGATTTGTAAGGGTTAAGTTTACTAGTTACAGATGCAGCTGAACTTCTAAGTATCTAAATACTTGATTTAATAGAAGTAGAAGAAGAAGTAGTAAGAAGTAGAAGTTACTAATTTTGAAGATTTATTTGAAAGGTCTAGGAACTAAAAAAAAGAATTGCTCTCCACTTCAGAGAATTTTCTTTAGTCCTTTTATTCAGAAATAGACGTTACTTAATCGACTTAGAAAGGAATTTAATTATAAAAACATAAACAAGTAAGGCTCCAAGAGCGAGCGAAGCTAGCTCGGAAATTTTAACGCCCTACCTTGGACAGGTTAAAATTATTTCGACCCTTTATACAAGACTTACTTGGTCGAAGAGGATGTAGCCCGCAAGAGTGAGCGAAGAGAGCTCAAAAATTGTTGACACCTTGTCTTAAACAGGTTAGAATTGTTTCGACCTATTGGTGTTACTTGGTCGATTTACAATCGACAATGTAAATAAAGATTGAAGAGAAAGTACCTAGGTTGCGAGAGCGAGCGTAGTGAGCTCGAAAATTTTAACGTGTTGCCTCGAAATTCAGTAATAATATGTAATTTCAGATCAAAATGTTTACATGCTACATTTTTTGCAACCTTGTGTATGCATGCCAGAATTGCATCCTAATTTTTTTCAGCCTGTCTATACCGGTCGATCATGCGAAAAACCAAAAGTATGTGCCAGTCCGGAGGCAGAAAAAGGAATAAGATTTTTCACAGGGTTCAAAGTACAAACCGCGCGCGGTGATTTAAAGAAAATGTGTAAATTTCAAGCACGAGTACGAGTTCTCAGAGGCTCATTTTATCCTTAAAAATATTTTCGTTTTAGAGTGATTCTACAGTACGCTACAATTTATTACGTACTTACTGATTCTGTGGCAATAGGCAGGAAATTAAAAACTTTCAAAAATCTTGAGCCTCTACTATTACTACTACTGAACTATTACTACAGATAGTCTTTAGTCTTTAGAATTTACTCTAGTAAATTGAATTAGGTCCTCAAATTGATGGTAGAGGACGTTACTGAGATATTTTTTTTTATATAACAAAAGTAAGTCGATCACCAATCGGCCACACCGGCCCACTGGGCATCCGGCCCATCGGGCATTTGCCCGATTTGCCCGTATGGCCAGTCCGGACCTGGATAGCGAGCACCAACATATTTCTGCTAACAGGTACAAACCGGTATTGCCGTCGATATTAATTGCGTTACTTATATCCTTCCATAATTGTATCAAGCAGGGCTATATTTAGTTCTCGACTCGATACGGCCGCTGCAATTCGCAGTGTGCTGTTAAAATCTTGTATAAACGAGAACAGGATACTTGTAACTGTCATTTTAGACTCAATAAATTCGGTTACGTAAACTTAAACACATCTTTAGTCAATATTTACATAAATACATTACGTATATGTAAAATAATCTGGCCTTTGAATGGTACTATAATAGTACTAAAATAGGTTCAAGGTAAAATAACATCGATTACATGATCACATTTAGTTCCTTAATAAGATCAATATGTAGGTAGGTATTTAAGAAATTATTTAAATGTAAAAAATATAATAAGTACCTACATAACAGAATAAAGTAAACATAAATATTATTTGAAAAATAAATTCGTCCTTGTGGTAGAACTTGTGGTATGAACAAAGTAGGTACAAAACTATACCACTACTACTACTACTACTACCACTACCCACTACTCTTCTACTTCTTTACTACTCGTAATAATAAAACGACTTTGCTAATAAATAAATTGATCGCAAAATGTTTAATTTAAAAAATATGATTTCACCCTTTGGTCCCTATTTTTGGTACAAAGCATCAGCTTTTGATGTTTTCGTGGATTGTTTTTTCATTTATTTTGATTATGGGTAGGAAACTATTACGAAATTTAAATCAATTTTGTCTCGTATCTTTTTCCTCGTCAATTCACTGAAACAATATGAACAAAATAATATGAACAATCAATAATGAAACAAATCATACAATCTGTACAATATTGGAGAAAATTTCAATTGAAAAGTGTCGTGTTTTCAACATTCTTGACGACATTTTCACACTTTGTATTAATAAAGAATCTCTTACACTTACACTTAAAACCAAACATTTTCCACACTTTCCCATGATTATCGCTATTGTATCTTATCTATGAAGGCAATATTTTCTTAACCTACATAAAGTAGGTTGGTATACTATCCAAAAGAAAACTCGCCATCGCAATAGATTATTTATAGCTCTACGATGAAAATCAATAGTAGTGTTTGATGTTATATTTTGGTGTTTTCCAGGTGACTTCGGGCGGTACCAATGTTTCCAGTTCATTCTGCACATTCTGGCGGCCATGACGGCTGGCATGCACATGTTGTCTCTAGTCACAGTCGCTGCAGTACCAGAACATAGGTCAGTTTCCACCATCGTCAACCACATGACCGGCATGGGAAGATACACACACGAGCACTATACCTACGTATTGACATAGCAACTTTCAAAAGGGATTATCTCCTACTGTATAGATTGTAATTTAATGCTGTTACGAACGCAGTTCGCTGGAAAGCATAATGCGCTCAAAGTTGAAATCGATATTCCACAAGAAAATGGTGAATGATTTTGAATTATGCTAAGGGTGCTTGTTACTGTACACCGATGGGAAAGACAGATATTTGGTAAAGAATCATCACTTATAGAATCATTACATTACATTTATGTTGTGACTGTTGTTGACTTACGCAAAATTCGAGACAAAACAATGTGCTACGATTTTGCATAAAGCAACACAATTATTATCAGACTGCGAATCAGTTATGTCCCATATTTTCCAACTACCTATATTAAGTTCAGACAAATTTCTTTCGACGCTTAGTTAACAGGTGAAACAGGAGCATAACGTTGCATGTGCATGGATGGATAGCAGATTTCATAATGAAATGTATATCCTCTTGGGTATTACGTAAAAGTTTATTCAACATTTATTTTATCTATGGTGGTTTCGGGCAAATGCAACTGCATTAATCGTGTCAAGTCCTATTATGTATATTATTTCTTTAAAGACTTCCTCCAACTTTTATTGGTGCGTATGGTATGGGTCTTATAACATTTATTTGCTTTTGGTTACACAGCGTGTACAGTTTTGCTTGATCAGGATTATGGTGGGCAGCGGGACGGCTTTGGTGTTCGTTATTATGTCTACAAGAACAGAGTGATATTATTGGTGCCGTTATACTTATATGTTGGTATATATTGAACGTAAGTACACACTTTTGTAACGTACATTTGATTGTCTCTTGGCAATGACTATGTCTCTTGGGCTATGGTTTGCTACATATGTCGCTTTAGCTAACATTCAGTATCAGAAACATTATTTTCACCATTAACAAATAACATTATGGTCTTGGATTTAGAATAGGTTCATTATATTTTTGTTTTCATATTATGTTAGTTAGGCGGCAGCATTTTTAACTATAAAACAATTGATAATATCATATTGATATTTAGCACACAGGTGATTGTTTGCATACAATATCTATCAATTAATGTC
This sequence comes from Xestia xanthographa, assembly GCA_905147715.2. Classification (NCBI taxonomy): domain Eukaryota; kingdom Metazoa; phylum Arthropoda; class Insecta; order Lepidoptera; family Noctuidae; genus Xestia; species Xestia xanthographa. The sequence continues at coordinate 13,781,627 of LR990659.1, read as the reverse complement.
AGGTCCTACGCCCATAGGCAGTTGATCTATGTGACAATATATCACCAAGAAGCACACTTTGCGCCTATTTTGACGACCCGAATGGCGCAGCGGTAGTGAGGCTGCCTTACGTTCTTAGGGTCCCGGGTTCGAATCCCGGTCGGAGCAAATGTTTGTGTGATGAGCATGGACATTTGTTTCCGAGTCATGGATGTTTATATGTATAATAAGTATGTATTTACAAACAAAAAAGTATCTATGTAGTATATCAACTATCTGGCGTCCACGACACAAGCCTCGTTGCTTAGTGTGGCACTAGATGGCGCAGTGTGTAATTTCCAGCGATATTTATTTATTTATTTTTATTTTAGCCTATTTTTATCATTCACCTTTTTTTTCAGAGAGCATAGCTATGTAAAAATGTACTTACTTAAAAAATATTAGTATGTCATGTATGTTGTTAGTTTGGTAACTAGGGATCAGTGTTACAATTTACTGTCGTTTCATTTTCGTATGTTTTAATAGCGAGCATTGGTAATCTGTAGTACCTATGCTTGCATGACTAAAACCAAACTGTAGAAAAACTCGTGCTTCTTTGCTGTTCAAAGTCGTAACACACGCCTTTTATTAGAATAGGTAAAATGTGCACTATCATATGTCCCTAAACAGGCTTACCAACATTTTTAATAGAATGCAACGAAATACCTAATAAAACTGCAACTAACCCAATGCACCGCACACGCTCGGCACGAAGATAATAACTAAAATAATGTGAGAGCCATAACAGTACGTTTTTCAAATTCCAGATGTTACCTGCAAGGAATAGACAGTGCAAACTACACAGAGCCATTCAACTCGTCGTTGGTGCAGGCAGCTATCCCACTGACCGAGCACGGCAAACTAGACTCATGCCACATGTATGGAGTCAACAAAACTCTGATAGAGTGCCAGTCCTGGGTCTACGATACCCAATATTACACGTCATCTCGGGGTATTGAGTGGGATTTCGTGTGCAGTCGCCGCTGGATGGGAGCCTCTGCACAAACCGCGTACATGTTTGGCGTGGTCGCCGGCTCGCTTATATTTGGACGAATGTCTGACCAGTATGGAAGAAAAAAAGCCTTTCTTTGGTCTGGAATCTTACAACTTATTTTAGGCACATCTGTTGCTTTCTCTTCCGATTATTATACATTTATAGTGCTTCGATTTCTTTACGGTATCTTCGGATCGGGTTCATATATAGCTGGATTTGTATTGACAATGGAAATAGTCGGTCCGAGTAAGCGTACTATATGTGGTGTTACGTTTCAAATCATGTTTGCCACCGGCATAATGTTGTTAGCCGCTTGGGGATATTTAATAGACAACAGATTCTATTTGCAACTTGTATATGCGTTACACGCAGCAATATTGCTTCCCCACTGGCTACTTATGGACGAATCCCCAAGGTGGCTTTGGGCACAAGGGCGCGCACGTGAATCTGTCGCTATCATTGAGAAGGCTCTGAAATTCAACGGATCGACTGACTCGATAGACACTGCGTCATTAGTTTCCCACTGTAAAGCAACCTGTGCTAAATATACAGACGAGCATTCCGCGGGTACCACTGACCTATTCAAGACTCCAAAAATGCGACAGAAGACTCTGATTATTTGCGGTTGTTGGTTCGTCAATTCAGTAGTGTACTATGGTCTGTCGCTTAATACTGGCAAACTTAACGGGAACCCATACTTCCTGATGTTTTTGATGGGGGTCGTAGAGTTGCCCAGTTATATCCTCATTGTGTACTTCTTGGACCGCGTCGGACATAGAGCACTCATCAGCACCATGATGTTGTTGGGAGGTATCGCCTGTCTAATCATTGTTGCTCTACCTCATGGTTCTACGACGACCACAGGTATCGTGATGGTAGGAAAACTATTTATATCAGGCTCATATTCTATCATCTACAAGTATTCTGCGGAATTGTTCCCAACTGTAGTGCGCAGCTCTGGAGTGGGACTGGGCAGCATGTTCGCCAGTGTGTCGGGTGCTCTGACGCCACTTATCAATTTGCTGGACACACTAAATCCCAAAATACCCACCATACTTTTCGGATTTTTGGCTTTGCTATCAGGATTCACTACATACTTCCTACCTGAAACAATTGGTAGAAACTTGCCTCAATCATTGGATGACGGAGAGAGGTTCGGTGTCGGTGACACCTGCTTCACGAACTGCAGTGGTCGACGAATGAGCACAGACACAGTGGACCTGCCAGAAACAATGGTGCCGTTGGAAGTTATGGAAAAGAAACCGTAAACACATTATTGCATTATTGCGTAGGTAAAGGTATCTCTCGAAAATCAAATTATGTGACGTAAGAATAAGCAATATTTGTAAGTAAAACGAAAATCAAATTATGTGACGTAAGAATAAGCAATATTTGTAAGTAAAACGCTGCTATTTCACTAAGTTATTTCAAACTAAGCCTCATTTTAAAGAAACCTATGCGTAAAGCTTGCATTTTATGAACTTTGCTCAACATTTTCTCACTTTTTATGGTGTTGCTGGTTGTATACCACAGCTCTCAATACACAATACGCTAATTTTATACTACGAAGACTTTCTTGTTTTTTAATATACTTAACTGTTAATGTTTTGCAAAGAATTTAGATATTAAGTGTTTATATGTACGTAAGTAATTAGATTACTGTTATATTTTATAGTGTCTAGTCAAGAGTTTATCACAAGCAAGTCGTGTTTATGTGAACAGTTTTGTTTAAGACTGGATGATTGTTCTACTAACAACTAGGTAATAATACGGAAATGTGTAACAGGTAAAGAGCTTAATTTAGGTTATTAGGTACAGCAGTACAATCAAGCATGAAATTTGTGTCAAAGACAAAACTTAGGAGGTAATGCTACCGATGAACCCATTTCGGATTATCATGTTCACTTCAAACAATCGGTTGGTCACAGGTCCTACAAAACAACCAAGCTTGCCCAAGTCTGAGTTGCTCTTTTAAATACCCGAATGAGAATGAATTACATGTAAGCATTCGAATGTCAACATGACAATTTGAAATGGAGGTATTGGTTGCTGGCAGCTTATACGAGCAGAACGTAATTTCTAATGTAATACAAACATTTTATATGGACCTTTCAAGTTTGCGGACTGTGTTGCTAAATTATATGTAAAGAAACTGCCCGAATTCTGTGGATTGTATGTCAGGAAAAGTCCCAAAAAAGAATCCTGAAATACTATCAGCTCTTTATACAGGATGATTTGGTCATATAAAGTTGAGTGTGTATCAGAATTAATTTAAGGGACTTTAATACAAGTTTGGTGAATTTAAAAGGCCCCACAAACTTACCAGTTAGTATCAGGTTAAGTGGTATTTTCTAATTCAACTTTAATAAACATACAAGGTATTTTATGTGTGGTCAATAGGTCTTAATATTTAGGAATTAATATTATTATACTTGAATGTGGTCGACTGATGTCAATTTCGTATTTACCTACCTAGCTAGTCATTATGGCTAATTAAAATACATGTTTATGTGGCAGCGTAATCATAGGTAGGCGTTGGTATTTGAAACCTTAATATTTCCTAGTTTCTATTTAAACAGAAATTATTTGCTAACACGTTCTAAATAGGTTACGAATGGTACCTAATATTTCATTTAAAACAAATTAGAGACGAAAACACGCTTCTTGATTTATATTGTAGAAGTCTTTACTTATGTAAGTAGGTACTTCTCGTATTTATTTCAATGTGATTTCGTTATTATCCTGCCACATAACCAATTTAATGAAGGTGGCATAATATACGTAATATACGTAGGTATGCTCCATACAATACTGCCACTAGTACTAGAAACATTTTGTTTTTAACTATTTAAGTAAGCTGCAATCATCAGCGTAATTAATTAATTTATATGAAAATAATATTTACTTACCTATGGGTAGTTTATAGCATTAACGCGCATATAGTCATTTATGTGTAAGGCTAAAGTAATTTAATAAGGGTTATGTATGTAGTTGTAGGTATATATTGGATATTGTGTCCGATGCTTTTATATGTCTATGCTTTTCTTTTCGGCACCCAGTGATTCAAAGAAGGAAATTAAAATCACTTATTGGTATAAACCTTGCTTATGACAAAAATAGGAGATGTATTTAACAAATCAGTACCACCAATGATAGGCACATGCCCATCAATGATAGGTAGGTAGGTACTATCTGACTTCCTATGAACTCACATATTTTACACTTTATGAAACATTAAAACATGTCGGTGAAACTGGTCGCATACCTACTATGAGGTTTAGTATAAAATAGATGGATTCAAATAGCTTTAGTTTAGTCAGTTCCTTTTTTATATTTTTATTACTTAAGTACAGAATAAGCCTGTGAAATAGACTGATTTATTGATTTCAGATGTTAAGCGCACGTGCCCAGGTGTTAATATCTTAAGTCTCAAATTTAAGATAATAAATAGTTATCACCTTTTGAAACAGAAAAACAGGTAGGTACTTTGATAATTAAAATGTGCATGTACCTACATAGGTAATTATTTTATTCATTTTGAAATTTATGATCAAAATATGGCGATTCTTTTTAATGAATTTGGTGCTTATTTATCACAAACCGATTGCCTCTACCAAGACTGAAAAGAGAGTAAAACCAGGTATTTATATTACCTAAACCATTTTATAAAGAGACCACGTGTAGAATCTATATGGTTTTCTTATAATTTAATTTCCGGGAGTTTGTAATGAACTTTTAATAATTGAAAATCTAGATTCCATAGACATGTACATATATTATAAATCAATTATTTAAATTAGACATTTTTTTACAACCGCATAAGTAAAAATAATAAATGATGACTGAATGGCCAATCCAATACGAAAGTTTACACAATATCAATAAGTACCTAGATGCGAAATGAAGTGAATTGACCCGAGGCGTGTCTATTCGTTGAAGAAATACCCAATGTTCAGAAATACAAATTTTTCTATTCATAGATAAGAAGTAAATATTTATATGTTTAGTGTTTCTTAATAACACTGTGCAAGTGTTTTGGTTATGAGGTACCTTCATTCATAACTTCTAAGTAAGGTTTTAAACGAAATAAGCTTGGGACCTACTTAGGTATACTTCTAAAAAAAGCTATGAAAATCAGCCTGTAAATAATCATAAGGTATCCTCACATTCAAAAATACCGGCTATATTAAATTAAGACTTAGGTACATTATTGGACTGGCCAAATAATATTTTTTTTACATTTGTCTACTTTTATAACTGGATTTATGTATCAAATTAATTACCAATCAACGATCAAGACTATGTTAAAGGAGATTTTGGTGTCAAAAACATGGTGTACACGAATTTAATAAATATTTCATACAAGTGTTGTGTTTCTTTTTGCCTGTAAAATGTATTTTAGGATACTACGTAGATCCTTTTTTTTATCGTCGTATTACTTTTTAATAAATAGGATATATTATTTACTAACATGGTTTTACACTTTACGTTTAGACACCTAAAATTTGATAGATAAACACAAGAAACAAAATAAACAGCCCGGGGCTGTCAATCTTACTATACTCTTATAAATGCGAAAGTTTAGATGGATGTTTGTTACTCAATCACGCCAGAATGACTGAATGCATGTTTATGAAAGGCACAGAGGTAGATTATAGTACCTATATAAGAGCTCATATGCTTTTTTACGACCTCGAACTCCACGTGGGCATGAGCTAGTATAATATTATTTTTGTCTTCAATTATGCTAGCTACGTTTTTGCTACGCGTAGTCGCCAGGGGTATTCTATATCACAGGACGTGCGCTACGAGGCTACGAGTGCTACGAGAGGTGGCTACGATCTAAAATAGTATAATATAAAAACGAGGCTTAGCTTCTTTCGTATTGTTTTTAATAGGAGCGTAATGTTTTTCAATATTTGTTTCTCTCAATGTAAAATCAAACTAAATTAACTACGATGTTAATTAACGAACTTAGAGTTTAATTATTAAAATAGCGACCACTACCTACTTAATTATTCAGATGCGGGACTAAGATAATAAAGTTAACCTCTTAGTTAGGCGTAAGACAATTATTTACCAACAGTAAACGCCTGGAAGGTTCCTACAGTATTAGAGAGGTGGGTATATGTTTTTTTTAACAATACGGCGCTAATGGTAACAACGCTGACTGTGAGAACTTACCGCAAGAACCTACTGGATAGGGAAAACTGTTTTTTTGATTGCTGAAAATGGAAAATAAAACACTCCCAAGGCTGCTAAACTGAATTCGTTTGACAGCGGTGCGACATGTAACCTGGTAGAGCTGTGGTAGAGCGCTGGACGGACATATTATGTACCTATGTAGGTCTGAATGCTTATTCTAAAGATTGAAGGTGATATTTGAAAACAAACTCCATGTCGCTGACGGTATCAATGAAGAATGGGCCGCTTTTAACACATTTTAGAACATTGTTGACTTACGTTTCTAACTTCAAACTTTTTCATTTGCAGGTGCTGGGTCGACGGCGTCGACACGAATGAGTCAATAGCGGCATGGAATTCTTCGGAAATATTAGCAGCCATACCTCAGACCCTATCTGGAGGTCTAGATAACTGCCTCATTTATGAAAATAATGAAACATTAACTTGTTCTAAATTCGTATACGATACGACATACAGGTCTTCGTCACGTGGTATGGAATGGAATCTAATATGCGATAAAAGATGGATGGGAGCATTGGCTCAGTCCATTTACATGTTAGGGGTTTTCACTGGAGCTGTAGTCTTGGGAGGAATGGCAGATAAGTACGGAAGAAAAACCATATTTTGTTGGTCCGGAGTACTACAGTTAGTGTTTGGTGTGCTAGTAGCTTTTATACCTGAATATTGGTCCTTCTTGGCAGTTCGTTTCGTATACGGAATCTTTGGATCTGCCGGTTCATATATCACTGGCTTCGTTTTGACTATGGAATTAGTAGGAGCGAGTAAGCGAACTGCGTGTGGTGTCGCTTTTCAAGCTGCTTTCGCTGGGGGTATTATGTTAGTAGCAGGGTGGGGAGCTCTTGTAGATAACAGACAAATTCTCCAAGTGATATATGGACTTCATAGCCTTCTCCTTATTCCACATATTTGGATCATGGACGAATCTCCTCGTTGGTTGTGGGCTCAAGGCCGTTCAAAAGAATCAGTAGATATTGTCGAAAGAGCTTTGAAATGCAACAAATCTGACAGTAGGTTGGATAGAGCGGAGCTGGTGTCAAAGGGAAGAGCTGAAGCGTCCAAAGGAACTGATGCTCCAGCGGCCAGTACCGGAGACCTGTTTAGAACACCTAATTTAAGAAATAAAACATTAAATGTCTGCTTTTGTTGGTTTGCTAACTCCATAGCATACTATGGGCTTACTTTGAGCACTGGTAAGCTCGAAGGCAACCCTTATTTGATTACAGCTATTTTAGGGTTTGTGGAGTTGCCAAGCTATGCAGCAGTAATTTATTTCCTCGATATCTGGGGTAGACGGCCGCTTATAAGTTCTATGATGCTTGTGGGTGGCGCAGCATGTGTTATTGCTACGTTCCTGCCTGCTGGAAGTACGATATCTACTGGAATTGTGATTGCTGGCAAATTATTTATTGCAGGCTCTTTTGCTATTATTTACAACTACTCAGCCGAGTTATTCCCAACAGTTGTCCGTAACTCTGCACTCGGTTTAGGTTCTATGTGCGCCAGGCTTTCTGGTGCTTTGACACCGTTGATTACTTTACTTGATTCTTTTAACCCTAAAATTCCAGCTATTACTTTTGGAGCAGTTGCAGTTATTTCCGGATTCTTATGTTTGTTCTTACCAGAGACTATGAATCAACCTATGCCACAATCCCTTGCCGACGGAGAACGATTCGGCAAAGGTGACACGTGTTTCGGGAGTTGCTTAGGAAACAAAAGAAACAGAACTTATTCTGAAGACAATAAACCTGTTGAATCAATGGTTCCTTTAGATGACGCGAGTAGAAAAGTTTGATTAATTTTTAGATCTTTATTATATAATTGAGTTTGCTGAATCTATGTAACCTTCCCAGCCGCTTTAAATGTAGGCTGTTTATTTTTATGTAAATAGCAAATCGAACAAAGTAGTATAGGTAGGCAGTTAGTTATATTTCTTCTAATATCAAGAAATAAAGTGACGCCGGTTTGCTTGAGTATTTAAATTACCTACCTACATACAGCTGATCTATATTGAGACAAAGTAGGTATGTAAATGTATTAGTTTTACCAAAAGAACATAACATTTAGCTGAATAAGTTATGTAATAAATTAATTATGTTTACAGTTTAGATTGTTTTGTTTTGTTATTTGTGTTTATACTCATTGTTTTTTTTTGTGATGTAGGTACCTATGAAAGATAGATTGATAGCATAATGGTGCTTGTGAATCTCGTGATCTGGTGTGATATTGACTATACGCAGAAACGCGTACATAGCTATTTTGTAAAAATGTACATATAAATAAATGATAGGTACATATATGGACTGGTTTTATTGCTACTATAAAAAGACTGATACAAAACTCATTATAATTTTATATTTACACAAAACAATAATGAAAATCACAGTGAGATTAAAAACATCAAATTGATGATACATCGATGTATGAACAACGAACATTTAGAAGATAGTAAGCATAGTTAAATAATAATTATAATAGTAATGATCTACAACTGGGCAAAAGCCCTTTCAAAGTTTTCTGTACAAGGAGAGGTGTAGACCAAACATAGAACCTAATAAGAGTAGGTACAATAAAATCCTATTACACCCATAGTGGTTGGCCCAGATCTCATCATATATACGTCGGCGATGTTTATTTTTAATGTTTCTTAATAAATCGGTTTTACAATAGAGATCTGTTCCCAATATTGTTACTAAAATTCTGTCTTTACATGACATGTTACCTTGGTACCTTGTGTACAAATTGCGATTTGCAGACAACGTGGCGTACCAAGAGATACCAAGTTATAGGTACCGACATACAGAATCGGATATTGTATGAAACCCTAACCTATTGCTTTCAATTGATATTTAGTAGGTAAATAAAACGGGTGCTACAGTAAAGTGAGGAATGATCCCTCGGTGGTTGAATGGAGTTTGGCCACGCGAGCACAATATACTTGGTCGCAAGTATAGAAATGACGCCCACGCACTCGTTAACACATAATAGATCGAGAAAACAGAGATTTTTCATTAAAAAAAATATTACGTTAAGTAGGTTAGGTAGGTACCTACTCTTTCCTCAAAGATTTAAGCGTTCGATCATGGTAAGTGGAAGGAGGAATACTGGTCATCCTTCGGCGAGATGGGCAGATGATACTCATATCGTTGCCATTGCGGTCAAAACATAGATGAGGCTGGCACACGAAAGTGGAGATTGGTACAAGCAGAGAAATATGCCCAGTAGTGGGTGAAGTCATTCTGTGGATGATAATGAAGTAGAAGGAGGGAATGGAGATCTTTTACCTGAAGTAAGACACGAAAGCCCAATAAGTAATCAAATACAATTTGAATTAATGTACTTAGGCATTTAGGCACCTACTGACTTCCTATGGAAGTCAACGACTTTTAGGTAAGGTACGGTTGTAGGTTAGGGTTCCCAAACATCCTTTCCTTCTTTCTTTGTAGATTAGCAGCATTTAAAACGAAAACAGAGAATTACAAATAAGTAAGTACAAGAAAATAGTTTGAAGATTGGTCATTCTGAAATCGTTCACAACTGAATTAATATGAGTTGAAAAGTGGGTAGTTAGCTACCTAACAGTCAACCCAATATTAATTCGTAATTTCAGTCAATAAATATACATAGATATAATACAGACAACTATATAATATAACAGAGCCACTAAGTATTGTTCTGAATTACAGTCTTGTAACGTAAGAGACGATAATGCAATGTAACATGAAGAAATTGCATAAACATCGTTCTAAGCGTAAAGACAACAATGCGTGGAAATATAATTTAATAAGAAATGTCTGAAAAGTTGAAAACCTTTGAGACGTTATTAAGTCTTGGAACATTGAATAATGTCAGCGTTGAAAATTGCTGTTAAACTTTCAAGTATCTTTAATAAATAGGGTGATGAATTTTCTTCAGAAACTATTCACTAGAAGCTCTAGATGCATAGGTACCTAATGATAAATCTTATGAAAATATTAGGATTTATAGATCTACAGTAGTGTTGTGGAAACACTAAAAGACACAGTATGTTACCGATTAGTTGATCAAGGTATGGTCATCCTCAGAAGTCATAATTCTCGGGGGTTTTCGTAAAGGTTAGTTGTGTAATCATCAAATTATATAGATCAAAGTACATAAATAATGATATTAGCGAGTCTGCCTTCTATTGAAACACATGAAAAACAAAGGCACCTACTAACAGATAAGATGGAACCTACTTTCAAGGGCAGCAAGAGCAAGAAATACATTACTTTCAAAGAAATGCGCGTAACGCATTTGGCAAAATTTTTATTCATAAAAATATCGAAAATCTCCCTATATTTCCTTCAACATGGTCCGTTTTCAAACATATTCACCAAAATATTTATTTGAGCCAAACATGGCGAATCACAACAATGGCGATATATAAACGTTTAATGTATTAATAGTCTGCAATAAATACGATAAACCTACGTGTTGTGGCTTCTACTAGGTACTAATTGCCTCGCCTATGCTTATGTAAATACGTATAACTAGAAAATGCGCAAGTTGGTTCGTTTAAATTCAACTCTAATATCATGTGGCCCTTGCAAACAGTGCCAGTGCAGTGCCGATTTGAAAATTCTCTTTCAAATAAATACATAGTTCTAAAAATAACAAAGGAACCTTTACAATGGTATCTTTAGCGATACTGCTTACCCCAAACCTGCCAAGTTTCTACATGTAAAATGTTTATAAAAACTACAACAATATTATGTCTAACAATAGGTACATATTTTTTTTAAATTTAATAATTCTTTTGTTTGATGTATTTTACATTTGAATAGTTCAATATTACATGAGGAGGTTATGTTTACAAATGAATTATACGTATATGGGGCAAAATGGGTAAAGGTACTTGATACTATAGAGTCAGAAAATCTGAGAGCTGTCAATTTCCCTTTTGATTTAAGTCTAAGGCCATTTTATAAGAAGCATGTTAACTGTTGACAACATCTTCATTTGACTGTGTTTCGGTAACCATTGAGGATTTGTTAAGTTGTGGGTATTTAATTGCATTGAACCATTCAAATATTTCTTAGGCCTATGTACCCACTCTTGAACAACAAATTTAACATTTATTTAGATATATTATCACAAAATTCTAAGACTACTCTTTTTTATAATATTAATCTTTAGTAAAATTGAAGCAAGAGTTTAAATTACAAAATCAACTAATTGTAACTAAGATTAAGTAAATTCAATAAATAAAACAGTTATTTATACTTGAGTTTTTTTACAGCAAAGTAAATAAATTGAATGTGTTAATAATGATAATACAATACTTGTATGCAAAATTACATGAGGTTTACATGGACATCATTCATTTCGTGATGGTATCCATATCCATACTACACATAGGTACAACCAAAAGGTGGCTGTATAAAATGATATAAATTCGAAACTGAAACAAAATGCTGTCTACCTTACAGACTTCTTAAACGTATATAAAAAAAATTTACAAGGATAGAAATGAAGAGAGCATTGATTCACTAATTTAGGACTGCTTGTATGATAATGCCGTAAGGGCTTTGAATTATTTGGCCTAGCTTCTGCCATTTTATTTTATTTAAAAAATAACTGTCACACCTGTATTAATCAGTAGCTGGCACCAATCATCTTCTGCCTGGCCTATTTCCAACTATGTTGGAATTGGCTTCCAGTAGAACTGGATGCAGCTGAATACCAGTATTTCACATGGAGCAACTGCCTAGCTGACCCCTACAACCCACTTCTGGCACACCTCACACCTCCACAACTGGCATCAATAGAAACAAGTATTGTATGGAACCAAATCTTCTCTAAAGCATTGGGTTTCCAAGGATGATAGCTTATATTTAAGAAATGTGACATTTTGTCTCAAACAAAACATGCTTGTATTGATGGTATTGCATGCAGGTATTTACTAATGCAGGTATTTATGTGTGACCACTATTTTGAAAATAAAATGGCGAAAGTTAAAGAGGCCACACTTCCAGATCATGAGAACTTTTTGTGGACTTTCATGCTAGGCAGTGTTCTAATACCCTTGTAACTGCCAATTCAAAGATTTTGAAGATCTAAGAAATAAGAACGAAATCGAAAAAAAACGATAAAAAATTGTGAATTGAATTGATTCGTTTATCGAATCTTTCGAATAAGATTGGAGAGGAGAAATGGAGAGATTTACAGGTACATACATGAAATACTGTCAAGATTACTGATGCTAATTGTAAGTTATAGAACAACATTAATGAATTATAATAGAAACCAATTTCATTGAGCAACCACCTTACATTTATAAGGTATTGTGGGAAGGCTTGCTTTTTTGATATGTTTCAACTATTGTCCATACTTAATATTTTGTCTATTGAATCACATTACACAATAACAATGTGGTTTATGATGAATTGATATTAATGATGTATGAAAATTTTACAAATAATTTAAATAAGAAAGAAAGCAACTTATTTTAAAAATTATTATACTTTTGATAAAACATAGCACCAATTCAATTATGTGTAATTTCTGTAAAATAAATATTTGTCTCAACAAGCAAAACTTCCATTAGTCTAACATCTTTAATGAATTTCAATTTCTAAAGCTCTTTTTTCTAGAGCTTCAATTTTGTAGCCAACATAAAGACAGCTGCTATGTCGTTGGTTGCACATGTCATAAAATTGACATGTAATTGAATCAAAAGCATTCATATTCACTACTACTCTAATCATAGTCACTAGTTTATTCAAAAGGCATTTGTATCAATATTCCGGACAACGAGTATGAGGTATTTTAGCTACAAGTGGACTTTGATCAGCAGTCATAGCAGTATGCACAATGATGGCAGGTTGTGTAGGAGTAGGTGCATGAAGTTCATGGCTCTCACCAGGAGCAAGAGTGGCCAAAGCTGCCAAAAGGTCATGATTTACTAGAGGTTCATTTTCTTCGCGAGGTTCCCAACCAACCGGAGGACTAGATGGTGGAGAGATCAGAAATTGCTTTACAGGAGCCGGAGGTCTCAGATTCTTTAGAGAAACCGGTGTCACAGGTTGCGCAAAATAACAGTTGATGGGCGAATCATGAAACTGGTATTGATGCAGTTGCACACGAGCATTAGCAGCAGCCAGTGGACTGTCATAGTTTACACGTAAACGTTTAAAACTGCGTAGCCATTGAAATGTAATATTATCCGAAAATGTGCGGAATAAACCTTCCATTCCTTTCTTTAACTTTTCATCAGCAAATACTTCACTGTGTATGTTTGTGACGATGATAGATTTAGGTAAGTCATCGAAATCATCAACTTCATCCAGCGCATCACTTTCTTGTTCTAAATTTGCGATATTTGGGTGTACGTTAGGCATCCCATCTTCTTGGTTGATGTATACGTCGTCTTCTCGAAATGAGTCTTCATCCTCCTTGTGAGCCATTTTATATAAAGCTAACAACCGAACAAAACACGCACTTTTGTATTATAAACTTGAAATTTTAATAGTTCACTTCAAGAAAGCTTATTACCCAAATAATAAACGTACCAAATATGTATTTTTTTAAGTTCTAATCGATTTTAGCAATTTTCTTAGCTGTCAATGCTGTCAAACATTTGTCAGTGTCAACATACTTTTTTCCAAATCAAATGCCTGCCGTGCCTGCCTTTTATTTATACAGGCAAGCGAAAAAAAAAAATCCAAATCAATCTGACATTTTCACAGCATTGACCATTTTCCTAGTTTTTCATGTGTTTTTTTTGCTAAATTCGTTAAGGTGAATGCTTCGACCAGCCCGCGAAATTCAAATTTTCTTACGTTTTTGGCAAATTGCGAGCCAGTGCAAGGTTGTATGTTGATTAAAATATTGGACGCGATTGTAAGACGTATGTAGTTACAGAATTATAATCATCAAAACCATCAATACAACCCTCCAAGTTCATAAAGGTCTAGCAATGACTTTGACCTTGAAAAAATCGTTTCTCGACCTTTATGAACTTGGAGGGTTGTATTGATGGTTTTGATGATTATAATTCTGTAACTACATACGTCTTACAATCGCGTCCAATATTTTAATCAACATACAACCTAGCACTGGCCTGCAATTTGCCAAAAACGTAAGAAAATTTGAATTTCGCGGGCTACCCTGGAGCATCAGCCTTAAGGCTGCCTTACACCGGGGCAACACTGCGGCATTGCAGCATGCTACATAAAGAGGCGTGCGTCATCTTGTGTTAGGCTATAAATAACCAACATATTATGCGGCAGCCTATTTTACGCCGAAGCAACATCGTGCCTAGCTAATTTTCAAAGCATCGTAAAACAACTTATAAACTGTATGACGCACCAAAAATATGGCATGGAATCCATTAAACAACTGTACCGTTATTCGAAGCCTAATAAATTTATGAGAGTGGCAACACCCTGATTGGTCGTACTATACGTCTGTCTCTTTCTAATATCGCCGTCCCTTTCACTCCTTCCCCTCCACCAGCAGGAGCGCTCGGAAATTCTCGAGCGCCGTGTGCTTCATTTGGTGTCGTGTTTTTCGCACTGAGCGGTCGTATACTAGTGCTCCAGGTGAGTGCTCAAAACACGTTACAATTTAAAATTAAAAAAATTTTAACGGATTTTTCCGTTCGACTTTAAAGTAAAATTTCATTTTTACTTTTGTAAAAATATTAATTATTTTGTCTCTTTAGCTTTAAATGAGTGCGTAGTTCTAAATAGTTCTAAAAAATATTACATAAATTGCGCGCTTTAATAGTTGTTTTTTCTTAGAATCATGGATACGTCGTCGTCTTCAAGTGATAGTGAATCCGGCAGTGAGTTCTCAACTGAACGACAAGATCCAGCGGTACCGGTTCTAGCGCCAAACCCGGCGCCGCCATCAGCACCGGAACCGGTGGCACCGCCATCAGCACCGGCACTTCCCGTGCCGGTTCCACAGTCCGAGCCGCTAACCGTCCAGCCCCCAGGGCAGGACAGCGCTTGTAGAAAACGTAAGTCTGGCTCAGAAGCCAAAAAATATCGTAAGCGTGCTCGTAGGCAAGCAAATGAACTAGCTTTGCATTCGTTAGCTGCGCAAGTTACCGGTATTTAATTTTTTTTATCGCAACAGTATAGTGTAGAATCTGTTAATAATGTGCCGGATAATGATAGTGATGTGTCATTAGATGTTAGCGGAGAACTTTACAAAACGCCGGATGTGCAATCGCAAAAAGCGTCACAAGCAACGGATGTGCAATCGCAACCGGATGTGCAATCGCAGAAAGCGTCACAAGTACCTCGCGAGTTTTCGATATCTGTAAATACCGTATTAAAGGAACCGACTATGCCTAAATCGGATCCATCACTTGTTGACAGATTAAATTCTTTGCAACATTTTGATACCGATTTTTGGTCTGACGTCAGGTACGCGGACGTAGAAAAGAAATATTCTTCTACCCCCGGTTTTACAGACCTTGATTGTAATGATGAGATAAAACCGTTTGATAAATTTTCTAATCTTGCCGTGACCGAAAAAGGTTTTGCTGCGATTACACAGGCTTTACTTAAGCTGCAAGATGCTGTAGAAACAGGTTTCAGAACCTTATTGACATGGTTAGCGTCTACTGAGATAGTCGAGATTAACGCTATAGAAGAAAAAATTAAGGAGATTTTTGCGCACGGTGACTATCAAAAGATATCGAGTGACCTTTTGCAGGTAGTTTGCGGCCATAGAGCTGATTTGATTCAACAGCGCCGCGATGCTATTCTAAAGTCAGTAAAGGATAAATTTGTGAAAGCTTCCTTAAGGAAGATTCCACCGTCGCGCGAAAATCTCTTTAAAGCGGAATCATTCACAGCCGCAATTGATAAACAGGGTGGGGTAAATAAAGTATTTTGGCCTTCAAAGGCACTAAGCGCAAATAAATCCACCACAGCTACAGCTGCGCAAGCTGGGCCAAGCCAACCTAACAAGAAAGCTCCTGCGCAAGGAGTTCAACCTTACGTAATGCCACATGGCATACGTGCAGGGCCGCCAGTGCATGGTGTGCCTTTTAATCCTTTCATTCCTGCGCAAGGAATTTTTCCTTTATATAATCAGGCAATGGTGCCGTACCCTATGAGGCTGCCCGCGCAGGGTCCCAACTTTCGCCCTAGAGCACCGAGACCACAGGCTGCTTCGCAAAGAAACGCAAAGTCCAGGTCCTCGCGTAGAGGCCAGGCAAAGCAGGGTTACTGACTTCCAGGCGGGTCGCTTGCAAAGGTTTTTCCATGCATGGAAACAACTGCAAGCACCGCCAGCAATTTTAAAAATGATATCTCAGGGATATCGCATCCCATTTTGCACAATACCTCCTCTTCACATGCCAGGGTTGACCAAGGACATAGTCACTCCTTATTCGCAAAAAATGGGCGAACATATTCAAGAGATGAAGGACATGGGCGTGCTCGAGATAGCTCAGCGGTCTCCAAGCTTCCTGTCCAACATGTTTTTGATCCCAAAAGAGGACGGCTCTTGCCGCCCTATATTCAATCTGAAAGAACTGAACAATTACGTTTGCCTCCAGAGGTTCAAACTAATAAATCATCTAAGAATATCATCATTCTTGCAACCAAACGATTGGCTTGCCAAAATCGACCTTTCAAACGCCTATTTTCACCTCCCAGTTGCTCAAAGTCACAAAAAGTTCCTTCGGCTAATATTTCAAGGCGAAGTCCTGGAGATGACATGTCTGCCATTCGGACTGTCTTCAGCTCCAAGGGTTTTTGCAACCGTGACCAACTGGGTAGCGGATGTTTTACGAAATCAAGGCATAAGAACGTTGGTCTATTTGGACGACTTTTTGCTGGCCAATCAGGAGAGACAGATCCTTCAGAGGCAGATAGGTGTGACTGTCCAAATTCTAGAAACCCTTGGCTGGCAGATCAATTACAAAAAATCTGTTCTGGAACCCCAGCATTCGCTCCAGTACCTGGGAGTTGTGTGGGACCCGGCCAAGAACCTAAAGAGCTTACCGTTGCAAAAAAAGGAGAGCCTGAAAGAAAAACTGACTCGGATCAGCCGGCTCAAGTGCTGCAATCTGAGTGATTTGCAGAGCTTAATAGGGTCACTGAATTTTGCGAGTCTCGTTGTCCCACACGGGCGACTCCATTTTCGGAGACTGTTAGCAGATTCTCATTACCTTCTGAACGAAGACCCTCGCAGGGTCGTTTCTCTCACGGAGGAGGCGATTTCGGATGTAGAATGGTGGTTGCGTCATCACAAGAATACATCCAATCTACATCCTCCCCCGGTGAGCCACTACCTGTCCACCGACGCTTCTGGGTCAGGATGGGGGGCTCAGCTGGACAACGAAAAACTCAGTGGTGTTTGGGGTCCAGACGAGCTGAACCTCCATTCGAACCAGAAGGAGATGTTGTCAATATTGCGGGTTCTACAGATGAACGCCAGTCGGTTGAAAGGTGCCTCAGTGTCCGTCCAGTCGGACAACGGAACTGTTCTTTCGTACCTTCGGAACGAAGGGGGCACACGGTCGAAACCTCTCATGGATCTAACTTACCGTGTGTTTCATTATCTCCAGAGGTTCAATATTCAATTAATATTACATCACCTTCCGGGAAGGTACAATATGGAGGCCGATCACTTGTCTCGCGAAGTCTCCCACCCAGAGTGGCACCTTCTCCCGGCCGCAACGGAGAAAGTGTTCATGAAATGGGGAGTGCCCGAGATAGATCTCCTTGCCTCTCACCGGGCCCACGTAGTTCCCAGATACGTAACACTGGACTCGACGGACTCCAGGGCCGAGTTCGTGGATGCTTTCTCCCAACCATGGAGTTACAGACTGGCGTGGGTATTCCCGCCTCCGTTTCTGATCCCCAAAGTGCTCGCACATTTGAACAGCGCGACGGGGACTTATTTGATAGCAGTACCGAAATGGGACAGAGCTTTCTGGCGACCAGATCTACGGAACCGCGCAACAGCTCCTCCATACACGATCCACCATTTGACGGACGTGTTAATCGATTGTGCAACCAATAGGGAACGTGCACAACGACGGTGCTGCCAACTGGCGACGCCAATCCGAATCTTGTGCTCTATTAATGCTTGACATTGACTTTTCTAACAAGTAAACAGAATTAATTTTATAGTGAAAATTAATTAACTAATCATAATGCATTGTTGCATTTCTGGATGTAGGTACCAATACATCCACAAAAATGAAAATAAATCAATTAGCGTAAAATTCTATTCCTGTCCAAAGAATACTACTATCATACCATGTTTTGGTAAAAAACGCAAAAAATGGATAATATAAACGCAGTAAAGAAAAATATTTGAAAACAACTTGTTTTTGTTACACTCTGCATTGAAAAGGCCCTCAAAATCAACCGTCCATGCAAACATACCAGAACCATTTATACTTCACCATACACGTGTTCTACTAGACCGCACTAAAGTTCACACCGAATATCCCTCAACAGTTAATCAAAGACTCCACATGTACTCAGAATATAAACATGGTTATACCCACAATAATGTTTTTAGTTGGCTGCACTCCTTTGGTTTTTTAAGTTTTGTATCTAAATGCTACGGACTGCATTTTATTGATTGCTTCATCAAATGATTGTGAACTAATTGATTTATTAGAGCCTGGAGATACTGTTCTCGCTGATAAAGGATTCCCTTCCATAAAACATGTGTTGAAAATAAGAAAGCTATCTTAGTTATGCCAGCCACCATGTCTTCATAGAACAATTTTCATCAGAAAGTAAACGAAAGATATAAAATTCATATTATTAAACATTTATATTACGCTGACGATCGTTATTGATAAACCGGAACTCATATTTTATACCTTTTAGCATATTCAAAAATAATATAATTGAAGAGACCATTTTGTCTAAGTAAATTGAAAGCACGATGAGAAGTGATAAGTTTCCTTTTCTGTCCGCATAGTGTCTCTTTTGTCGATTAGTGCTGCCACCTATAGTTCCTGCACGTTCCCTATCGCCCACCAGCCAGAGTCCAAGACATGGTATTTCAAGTATGGCGTTGTGGGGGTGGGATCAAGCACTGACGGGCTGGTCCTCGGATCTAATTGAACTTCTTCTCAGTAGCTGGCGAGCTTCAACGAAAAAGTCGTATTTACCAGCATGGAGGAGATGGCAGAGATGGGCTGATAATAATAACGTATCTTTCCGTAATCCAACTGGATCTGACTTGGCTAGATTCTTGTCTGACCTTTTCCAAAAAGAAGGTTTGTCTTATAATACTATCTTGTTACACAAATCGGTAGTATCTACCCTTTGTGACCCGAATAGAGCTAATAACTTGTCTTCTCACCCTATGGTGGTTCATATTTTAAAGGCTATTGCAGTTCAAAGGCCAAAGGAAAATAAACCTCCTATATGGGATGTAGATTCAGTATGTTCATGGTTAGAAAACAATTTTAATAACGACTTGTCCATTTATGAATGTTCTCAAAGAACAGCTCTAATTCTTCTACTGTGCTCAGGTCGCAGAGTGCATGACCTCACATTACTATCAATAGATCCCAGTAATGTACTTATCTCGGACGAGTCTATAATCTTTTGGCCTCTGTATGGCTCAAAAACTGACAATTACCAGTACAGGCAATCGGGTTGGGGTTTATTAAATAATCCTGACTCAGATGCTTTGAATCCAGTTTATTGGGTGAAAACATTGATCCGCTTGTCAAGTTCTAGAAGAGAGATGTGCCACGTAAACAACTTGTTTATAACAGTACGTGGTGAACCCAAGGCGGCCTCACGCACTGTTATATCTAATTGGGTAAGAAATCTGCTGCAGCAAGCAGGTGTCGATGCATCAGCAGGCAGTACACGAGCAGCGGTGGCCTCTAAGGGTTGGCTCCAGAACTTGCCTCTGGATACCATTCTGGCACGTGGAAACTGGAGATCGCAAAATACTTTTTCTCGATTTTATAGGCGAGAAGTCAGACCTGCGTTGCCTATTGCTAATAATATGGCTAATTTATTTCGTCCCATTTGATTAGGTATAAATAAAAGGTTAAAACTATTTTTAGTTGTGTATCTCTTTTTATAGAAGGGTTCAGTTTGTTTGATTCAAAGAAATTTGTTTGTTTACTAGAAAAGTGTTATTTATGTTGCTTCTGCTTATGATTTTACTTTGCTAGAGAAAGATGTTCTTTATGTTGCTACTTAGCGGCTTTTGTTTATGATCTTACATTGCTAGAGAGAGGTATTCACTTTTCATACTTTATAAATAAAGTTTACATAATTGAAGTTAAATAGCTAATCAGTTAATGTGGATTGAGTTTGCTTTGTCAAGGATTCATCGCTATAATAGGTATATGCTTATCACTTTATTTTTTACTTAAGAACGAACAAGTTAGCGGAACGAACTAGTTGGTGGGCGGGGTTAAAATGCATGCTATTTCATCCGACATCACGAGCGAAAGGGATAGACGCTGTAAAGAGCAGAAGGAAGCTACTGCGCGTACACATACACACTCCTAACGCTGAGTGACGCATACATTCGCAATTTCATTGAAGACGGGACGACATTGTAGCGGTGGCGCGCGGCGCGGGTGCAATTGTGTAGTATCATCGTTGGCACGTGCTGTCGTATATGCGATTTATGTTTGAAGGACAACATAAACTCAAACTAATAGGTGTTGGAATTTACAACATAGGACAATCACTCAGTGAAACGTAATTATTATGCACCCAATTTAGTTGTTATTATGAAAGGACAAGCTCCTACATACATCCTATAATATTCCTAATAGGTAGACCCGCGACTTTGCGAGACGTGGCAATGAGTTCGCTTGCGAAAATGTAGGTAGGTAGTAATGTAGGTAGATATTGTTATTTAGTTTAAAAAATAATTTCATTGATATGACTTTATTTCTATACTTGTTTTTATAGGTTGTGCAACTATGTTACTACTTATGTTAAATACCTAGGTATTTACTTAGCCTTTAAACCACAGGCGACTCCTGATTAGTACAGCCAGAGTCAGGATAATTGCTTTTTCGACAGCGTGACTTTGATGTGACTGTGAGTCTTGTTGTTGATTCATCAAATAAAAAATTATGTTATTTTGTAAATTGTTTATTGGCTGTTTATTTATTTACAATAGCGGTCTGTAATATTGTCTTATTATACATTTATCAACAATAGGCATTGTGCCGCTGACGTAGTATTGTAGTAAACTAGCGTAATGGATGTTGTTAAAATATGGAGCCAGTACCTATTTATTGTGTGGGTCAAGTAGATTTTTTAAATATAGGTACCTACCTACTCAGTAAAAAAAATATTTCGTTGCTATGGCTTCGTTATAGCTGTTGGATGATTCTCTGAAAATATTTCGTGTATGAATAGGTTGACCTTCTATTCAGACAAAGAGTAAAGTAGGTACCTAAGTAACCATTTTTATCTTTGAAATTTTATTTAAAAATATGACGTAGGTAGGTACCTACGTCATATTTTTAAATACCTACCTTTTTTTTTTTTCGGATGGGAAATCATCAAATAACTCCTCCCGCTCTGGGCGGAGCAGGAGGGAGTGTCAGACTTTTACTGACTAAAACCCATCCATGTTCCTTCATCGCCCTTTGTGTTCCGGGGCCACGGTATCTCTTTCGAACAGTCCCGCAACCCCGGCAGGCATCGGTCCTTACGGACCCCTTCCCTTTTGCTGACTCTCTTTGAGGCGCGCATGGAACACGAACGCGCCGTCGACACGGCCTGTCGTCATGAGACGGACGGACGGCGGGCTAGCCCATAGCGCACCGTCCACAGGCCCGCGCCCACGGCGCCGGCGGCCGGGACGTTGAGAGGTTCTCTCCCTCTCACGTTCCGCCACCTCCTTCTCTAGCATTACTGCTTCGCAGAAGGAGGTGACGGCGTCCCATTCCGTCTCGCTCCGGACCATGGCTTGCACCAGGGCCGGACGCGAGAGGTCACCGCCGCCGATCGCCGCTTCGAGGACAACGTAGGTACCTACCTTATTTGCAGTATTAATCCTTATCCAAATAAGTATGTCCATTATCTTGACAATTGAATTTAGATTAAAATTGTCTTTTACAGCTTAACATTTGATTGAATAGTTTAGAAATTATCACAGAATTAAAAAAAAGAAAAACACAAAAAGGTGAAAAATAACTTTTGCT
Organism: Xestia xanthographa; assembly: GCA_905147715.2. Taxonomy (NCBI): domain Eukaryota; kingdom Metazoa; phylum Arthropoda; class Insecta; order Lepidoptera; family Noctuidae; genus Xestia; species Xestia xanthographa. The sequence goes on along the minus strand of LR990659.1, from coordinate 13,759,263 downwards.
TCAGAAGCCGGTGACAAAAACACCAAATCAATCAAAGAGTTTTTTATGTTTGTGTTTTTTTTTAAGTCTGTTTTATTTTTTGCAAAAAATATTTTTACTTAGGTATTTATTTTTCCATTTTTAGTCGTTCCCAAACAAGCGGAGCTCGTAGGTAAATAATAACAGCCGCTCAGGTCGATCGTTAGGTTAAGCCGTGCTTGCCTAGGTTGGTCTGCGGATGGGTGACCACCCATTACATACCGAGTTTCCTCCGTGCCTCGGAAAGCACGTTATGCCGTTGGTCGGGCTGTCATTTGTAGATCTTTGACAGTCGTTAGGTAGTCAGAGGCCCTAAAAGTCTCGACTGCCAGTCTTACCAAGGGGTATCGTATTACACGTTACTAACTGGGTTGTGGTGGTCAGATAGGCAGATACTCCATGTATACTGGTATTCAGCTGCATCCGGTAAAACTGGAAGCCGACCCCAACATAGTTGGGAAAAGGCTGATGGTGGTAGTCGTTCCCAAACAAGTCGCCATAAATATTTATTATACCTACATTATTAACAATACATGTTATGGTAACAGGCTTATCCACTATAAATGAAACATAACATTTATTTATCTACTTACAACGGTTGTATTTAAACCAATTACTGTAACTAAAACTAGAACTAAAAGAGTAAGAGATAACATTAAAATATACAAAATAACAAAGTAAAGGTTCACACATTCATAAATTGCTCTCACAATACATCTGACATGCCAACAAAATCTCTGTCCATCCATCCGCAAACATAGGTAGGTACCTAACTTTCGAAATCTGGGGGTATTGTACAAATCTGCGTACTCCCTCAAAGCATACAGGCGTGATGTTACGTCATAAACAATAAAAATCCAAGCAACAATGACTACAGATTTCCGTCTATTTTTTTAAGAGTTCTATTGTATATCTCCGAAGATCAGCATCAGATCTTGGCCAAATTTAAATGGGACAAAAAAGAAATAAAAAAATTATTTTGAGAATCGGTCCACAAATGGGGGAGAAATCTGCTAACATTCATAATAAATAAAATCGAATTCAAACGCCACCCGTAAATCACTATCAAATTGGAATCCAAAGTCCAATGCCAGGGTCAGTAAAATTTGAAACAAATTCAAAATAATAAACACAAACTATCAATAAATAATAATATAATAATATATTTATTTGCGTAAAACATGGTATAAAAAGGTCTTACAGTATAAAATAGGACAGACATGTTTTGCCAAGATTAAACATAGCAAAATCAATATCATATTACAACAACGCTATTTTCGTTCCAGGAATTGTTTTAGACTATAGAAGTTATTGTTAATTAACCATTCATTCAATTTATTCTTAAAAGTATATCTCAAGTGTAGCATTTTCAGATCAGTAGGTAATTTGTTGTAAATTCGTACACACATAGTTAAGCAGCTTTTATTGTACTTAGCAAGCCTGGGAGCACTGTTAAGTACGAGTCTGTGAGGATCTCGTCGGCTTCGAGGATTTACATCGTTTGCTACTTTAAATAATTCCTTATGTTTCCATACAAACATGCATATTTCACTAATATATAGACAAGGTAGCGGTAACAAGCCAAGTTTCTTAAATACTGGCTGACATGATTCCTCAGGATGAAGTCCGTATAGAGCCCTAATGCATTTTTTTTGAGCAACAAATGTTCTATTTTGGTCGGTACTGTTACCCCATATTATAAGTCCATAACGTAAAATGGAGTGGAATCCATTTACATCGCATTTCATACGCACGGTAAGCTAATATAGCTGTTTTTAGATTAGTACTTTTTTTTACTTGTCTAAGAGCATACACAAACTTATTTATCTTGCTTGAAACATTGTCTACATGCACTTTCCAATGTAGATCTTCATCAATAGTAACTCCTAGGAACTTGGTATGTGTTACTGGTTTAATTTTGGGTATATTTAATTTAAGGTTATATTTATGATTATTCGATTTGTTAAATTGTATATAAACGGATTTGTCAAGGTTTATTTTCAAGTTATGTAAATGGAGCCAGTTAATTAAAATGTCAATTGTATTGTTAATGTCAGTTTCATGGTCGTAAATTGTATTTGTTTTTTTATTAGATGTCACAATAATCGAGATGTCATCAGCAAACAATATGCACTTATGTTTCGTTATTTTAATGATGTCATTTATATATATCAAGAATAAGATCGGCCCTAGTATGCTTCCCTGTGGGACACCAAACTTATTATATCTATAGTTTGATGAGCGCAGCGTTAATTCTTTATCTTCGTTAATGTTTGTTATGGTAACGCATTGTTGCCTGTTATCAAGGTATGATTTTATCCACTGTAAGGGTGGCCCTCTAATCCCGATTGCTTCTAGCTTTTGCAGTAGTAGATCGTGTGAAACTAGGTCGAAGGCTTTCGATAAATCAAAGAATAATCCTGTGGTTATATTGTTGTCATTGATGTTAGTTAATATAATATTTATGAGGGCATAGATTGCTAATGTTGTAGACTTCCCTTTTTGAAAGCCATGCTGTTCTTTTTTTATAATATTAAACTTTGTACAGTAATTTGTAATTCTTTTGTACATACATTTTTCGTATATTTTAGATAAGATGGGTATTAGGGTGATAGGGCGGTAATTGTTTAGGTCATGTCTGTCTCCTTTTTTGTAAAGTGGTCTAACAACGGAAAGCTTTAAAGCTTCTGGAAAAATTCCCTCATAGAATGACAAATTAATCAAGTATGTTAGTACTTCAACGATTTCGTCGACACAGATTTTAATAATTTTTGTGTTAATTTCGTCGTACCCTTCAGAATTTGTATTATTTAAAAGCAGTATTTCCTTCTTAACTTCAGTTATCGACATTGGTGTGAGGAACATTGAACTAACAGTTGCATTATTGCTAGAGTTACCTGTGACGTTTGTTGGCATTGATTTGTTTGTTGAATCGATATAATGGTTATTAAAGGCAGACGCTATTTCTACTGGATCGGTAATAAGTGTGTTTTTATATTTGATACTGTCTATATTATGTCTGGAGTTTGCACTATTTAGCTCGTCTTTTATAACATTCCACGTAGCTTTGCATTTGTTATCGTTTTTAGCTATGTATTTGATATTTGCGTTTTTCTTGGATTTAAATATGCATTTTCTAAGGAGATTAGTATATTTAAGGTATCTAGTCTTATTAGTCGCAGTTTTGTTTTTATAAAATTGATGGCGCAGTAACCTTTTTGTTTTACAACTTGTTTTTAAGCCCTTGCTTATCCAACTTTGTTTCTTTTTGTTATTTAAATTTACTTTTACTTTTAATTTAGGGAAACAAAGATTATAAAGTAGGCAAAATGTTTCATGAAAATGATTAAATGCTGCGTTTGCGTTGTTAGCCGTGTGTATTTCAGACCAAGAAAGATTTCTTAGGCATTCCTTAAATTTGTGGATATGATCTGAACTGAAATCTCTTTTGTATTTATAATATATTGCTTGATTTTGAGTTTTGTGTTTTATGGGAATAGTTAACATTTGTGCTGTCTCGTGGTCAGACAAGTGAAGCGGCATAACTGCAGCAGTAGCGTCGTGAATGTTACTCAGAATGTGATCTATACATGATGACTTACGTGTTGGTACATTAATGTGAAATTTCAGATTATAGTTGTATGCTAAAGAAATATCGGTATCCAAAATTCAAGCCAGAGTTCAATGTTATAAAATAGTATACTCGTAATACGACAGCATGACGTGCCGGGCGGCAGCTAACCAAGTGAGCATGTGTGCACCCACAGACACTGCGCACACTCACGCGCTGCGTGCTTCCCCTCTTCCCCACTGACAGGGGTGGCAACTTGTAGCGAAATGCAATATGATTTACAACGAAAACGGGCGCGCGAAATTCTTTATGCAGACCTTTGGGAGTACGGGTATCATGAAAAATCTATTGGATGTATCTGTTCAAAATAAAAATATTTTAACTTTTGAATAAATTATCTATTCTTGTATGGTTTTAGTTTCTCCATTTTCATACTACTTAGGTCATTTATTTACGCCCAAAGATGAGTTAAAATTAGTGTTGAAATATGAAAGATTCGACGGTCATAACTTCGAAACCAATTTTTTTTTTCCAATTCTGCTTCCATACAGGGCTAGATAATGAAAATACCAGTTGATACAATTTTTAATTTTGAACCTACACCGTCAAACAAACGAGTAATCATCAGACTAAGTTTGTATGGAAGAATGACTGACTTGTGCAACCTTAAGTACAAAGTGTACTAAAGAGTTTATACTTTGTTGTTACATGTATGTTTTGATACCATATTACTGATTTGAGTGTACAATGTTTACAAATAAAACACATGATTTCGTTTAAATTTGATTTTATTTGTTTATTTAAATCCCATGTTCACATGTACTGTACCTACCAAAACATAGACCACAACTTAATTTGCTAATTTTACTGACACATACCTAATTTCAGTTTGTCCATCTTTATTGAGTTAAAACACTTGTATTTCACTGTTTCACACTGAATAAATTTCACTTTATTTTCCTCTTTGACTGTGGTAATGGTAATAATATGAAATGCATTTTTAATAACAAAGTAGTAGGTACCTACACACTTTCACTCCTATGAGGTAGACATAGTTACATTTGAGGTTCACAGTTTTATAATCACATCACATTGGTGTCCTCCACCAGGCACAATAAACAGGTCTCATAAATTTATTAGGCTTCGAATAACGGTACAGTTGTTTAATGACAGCGTTTTACCAAACAATAAAACGCTTATTAAACTACTTATCTTATTCGAAGCCTAACTTTTAATTCCTGCCTGGTGTTATTTAGGAGACACAATGAAGCACACGCCACACGGCGCTCGAGAATTTCCGAGCGCTCCTGCTGGTGGAGGGGAAAGAGTGAAAGGGACGGCGATATTAGAAAGAGACAGACGTATAGTACGACCAATCAGGGAAAAGCAGTGTTGCCACTCTCATAAATTTATTAGGCTTCGAATAAGGTATAGTTTAATAAGCGTTTTATTGTTTGGTAAAACGCTGTCATTGTGTTCATGTTGCAATGCCGTACAGTGTTGCCCCGGTGTAAAAGCAGCGTTCTCTACTCTAATACGTGACATAAACGTGTTTAGCAAGGAAAAAGAGCCACGTAAATCGGCTCAATCAAGGATAAATCAGTGAATACTGTACATGTATGTAAAAACAGAAGCTTGCCGAATATATAACTTTTTTGATGTCTGTGTAGTTTCTAGCAACTTTTTATTCATATTCCTCTAGATTACCACATTCAAAATTATCCGTGTCATACTGTACACAAGCTCTATGTGGTCTGTGCTGTACACTGTACACGATAAGAACCATAGACGTTTGCGAAAGTTGCAGCTTCTATGAATAGACAAATAAAACATGTTTACTTGTCAAATTCATGTCATTTAATACAACAAATATTGGATTTCCTAGAAATTTTCATATAATTAGTTATTAAGAAACAGTTAAAGTGACTATTCTACTGTTAGTTTAAGGTTATTATGAAAATGGCAGGATTGGAGTCCATGGTAGTTGAAGAGGTTAAGCCCGCAGAGAAACCGGTCGATAGGGAAAAGGTAAGTCACATAAAACCTTACACTAATTAAACCACCAAAACATTTAGTTTCTTGGTTTACTTTATGTCTCAGTAACCCATGAATTGAAATCTTTAAAAAAATATTGAATAATTTGTCTCTAGAACTCATATTGTAGATACGAGGTTGTCGACTTGGTTAGACTGCATAGATATAAATGATTTGCGTCTTCTCTTACAGACCTGTCCACTATTACTGCGTGTGTTTTGTTCAACTGGACGTCACAATTCTCCTGGTGACTATGCAAGAGGAAATGTTCCACAAAATGAACTTCAAATCTACACATGGATGGACGCTACACTTCGTGAACTCACGGGTCTAGTGAAAGAGGTTAATCCAGAGACGAGGCGTAAGGGCACATATTTCGACTTTGCAATAGTGTTCCCAGATATGAGATCACCAACATATCGCATGAGGGAGATTGGGGTCACTTGTTCCGGGCAGCGAGGCGGGGATGATAATAAAACATTAGCACAAGTCAAGTTCCAGATTGGAAACTATCTGGATATATCTATAACACCACCCAACAGAATGCCCCCACCGATGAGACGTGCCCAGCCTTACATGAATAATCGTCCCTATTAAAAGTACCTTGCATATTTTTAAGTTAATTCAGTAAGTTTAAAATAAATAAAACTTATCATACAAGTCCTTTGTGTTTGAATCTTGTTTATTTACATACATCATCATCTGCCTAGCCTTTTTCCAACTATGTTGGGGTCGGCTTCCAGTCTAACCGGATGCAGCTGAATAACAGTATTTTACATGGAGCGACTGCCTATCTGACCTCCACAACCCAGTTAGTACCGGGTAATACGATACCCCTTGGTAAGACTGGTTGTCAGGCTTTTTGGGTCTCTGACTACCTAACGACTGTCAAAGATCTACAAATGACAGCCGGGACCAACAGCTTAACGTGCTTTCCGATGCACGGAGGAAACTCGGTATGTAATGGGTGGTCACCCATCCACAGACCAACCTAGGCAAGCACGGCTTAACCTAACGATTGATCCGAGCGGCTGTTATTATTTAGCCACGAGTTCCTCGACGCCACGAGCTTACATACACTGTTTTGAAAATATTCTGAAAGAATACCAACACTGAATTTGTTTTTATGTTCTATCAACTCCCTGTATTACATGAAACAGTTTTCATTTCATCATCATTCATCATTTCAGCTGAAAGACGTCCACTGCTGGATATAGGCCTCCCCCAAGTGTCGCTACATTGACTAGTCCCGTGCGACTCGCATCCAGCGGATTCCCGCAACCTTCACCAGGTCATCGGTCCACCTAGTGGGAGACCTTCCAACGCAATGTCTTCCAGTTCGCGGTCGCCACTCCAGAACTTTTCGGCCCCATCGGCCATCCGTTCTGCGAGCAATGTGCCCTGCCCACTGCCACTTAAGTTTGGCAATTCTTCAGGCTACGTCGGTAACCTTGGTTCTCTTGCGGATGTCTTCATTTCTGATTCGATCGCGCAAGAGCCCTCTCCATTGCCCTTTGGGTGACTTTTAAGCCTTCTGATGAGGCCCATTGTGAGAGACCACGTTTCGGTCCCGTATGTATCACTGGCAACACACACTGGTCATAGACTTTCGTCTTGTTACACTGCGGTAAGTTGGACGAGAAGATACCACGCAACTTCCCGAACGCTGACCAGCCGAGTCGGATTCGACGATTGACCTCTTTGTCGAAGTTAGACCTACCTACCTAGCTGGACCGTTTGTCACAGGTACACGTAATCGTCTACAACTTCGAGTGTAGAGTCAGCGATCTTGATAGGACTGGGTGTGGCATGGGCATTCAACATGACCTTGGTTTTGTCCATGTTCATTTTAAGACCCACTCTTCCGGAAGCTCTACTGAGGTCATCGAGCATTATACTGAGGTCCTTCATGGTCTCAGCCATGACCACTATATCGTCGGCAAACCGAAGGTGAGTGATGTACGGTCGAACAAGCTATTTGGTTTACGGTTTAACCCACAAATTCCATTGTAAAATGTAAACCAAATAGCTTGTTCGACAGTACTCGCCATTGACGTTGATGCCTAGCCCTCTCCAGTCCAGAACCTTGAAGACATCCTCCAGTGCAGCGGTTAACAGTTTCGGAGATATGACGTCTCCCTGTCTCACACCTCGCTGCAGGAGGATAGGTTGCGAGGCTTGGTCTTGAAGTCGGACTGACATGGTAGCGTTTTTGTACAAACACTTCATCACCTCGATGTACCGATAGTCGATTTGGCACCGCTGGAGTTTTAATTTGCTTATTCATAATTTTTGATTAATTGTTAGTCTGGGAATATTGATAACAAAGTCATGTTTGAAAATAAAAAAACCGGCCAAGTGCGAGTCGGACTCGCGCACGAAGGGTTCCGTACCATTATTATCAAAAAAAGGGCAAAAAAATCACGTTTGTTGTATGGGAGCCCCCCTTAAATATTAATTTTATTCTGTTTTTAGTATTTGTTGTTATAGCGGCAACAGAAATACATCATCTGTGAAAATTTCAACTGTCTAGCTGTCACGGTTCATGAGATACAGCCTGGTGACAGACAGACGGACAGACGGACAGACAGCGAAGTCTTAGTAATAGGGTTCCGTTTTTACCCTTTGGGTACGGAACCCTAAAAACCGGCCAAGAGCGTGTCGGGCCACGCTCAGTGTAGGGTTCCGTAGTTTCCCGTCCGTCACATTATGTGTTCCCAATTATGAGTTTAAAGGTGGGTATCCATTATGTAAAAATGCTTGCATATACGAATATACTACAAACTTAGTCCAGAAATTATTTTGTACATCTTTTTGTCTTTTTTGTACAAAAACTGTTGTTTCCATCAAGTTCAAAATGATTTTCCTACAAAGTCCTTATAAAGTTCTACTTTTCAGATTTTTTTCATATTTTCTAAACTTATGGTTCAAAAGTTAGAGGGGGGGGACACACATTGTTTTTTACTTTTGGAGCGATTATTTCCGAAATTATTGACATTATAAAAAAATGATTTTAGGAAACCCCTATTAATTTTTAAATACCTTTCCAACAATATATCACACGTTAGGGTTGAAATTTAAAAAAAAATCACTTCCCACTTTACATATAGGGGGGCTACCCTAATAAAACATATTTTTCCAATTTTTATTTTACCACTTTGTCGGCGTGATTGATATACATATTGGTACCAAATTTCAGCTTTCTAGTGCTAACGGTCACAGAGATTAAGCGAGGACGGACGGACGGACAGACATGGCGAAACTATAAGGGTTCCTAGTTGACTACGGAACCCTAAAAAGAACAAGTTTTATAAAAGTATTCACATTTATTTCCATCTCATTTATGTACTATCAAGGCACAAGTAAAACCACATGAAGTCGACCAAATGTTATGTCGATGATAACACTTACATGACGAGACAACGACAAAGTGTCCTTATATTTAGAGTTTTTCCTAAAATAAATATAATTAAATTATAAACTTAAATCCTAATGATTTACGGGTGATCTGAATGGCCTCTTAGATTTTTTGCCCATCGTGGCGAGATCAATCGTAATTCCATTAGGTAAAACAGCCTTATTTTCCTGATAGTCTATGAAACCTTTCTCGTCTCGATCTTCCTTGTTTTTATCGCAAAGAATACCGGTTTCGTAATTGTATTCACGCTTTAAACCATCAGGATCAACATACCCGTATTTACCTTTTGTGACGCAATCCACACCAATGGTCTCTTCCTTGAACGATCCGTCGTCATTTTCGAATCCCCATGTGATACTACCGTCTTCGTTCTCATCTCTGTATTTACGAATAATCTGGGCTACCGGTTTTTTCTCCCTCTGATGCCACTGTGTGTATTTTTGCTGAGGTGGTTTAGCGGGTGACCTATTAATGGGTTCCCGTTCCTGTGGTCGTGAATACTGTCTTACAGGTTGAATGGGTGCCTCGTCATCTTCAATGAATGGCTTAGGTTCGGGTCTGAACACAGGCCTCTGGGGTCTGCTCGAAAGAGGCTGTAGTCTCACTGGTTGCGGCTTGTTGACTGGTTCTGGCTGGTTTCTGACTGGGTTGAAGGCTTGTGGGGCCAGCAGCGGTCTGTATTGAGTAGGCTTTATGTTTTCAAGTTGCTGTCTAATCGTTGACGGCGTGGATTGTGGGTATGGGGATGGATTGTAAACAATCGGAGGTTTGGGTTGTGAAGTGGTCGTGATGTCGTAGTAATCGTTCTGAGGTTCGGCAGTGGAAAATATATTCGGTGAGAAAGCTGTTGGTGTATTGATTTCCAATTCATCTTCTGGTTCTTCAGTGACTGGCTTAGCGGGCTCGTCGAGTGACTGAAGGCTCGGCCGCGGTGAAGCGTCTACTGACTTAAATGATGGTCTTGCTAAGCCCGGCCTTCTGATCCTGGTTGGTCCTCCTGCAGCCGGAGAAGCTTGCAGGCGTCCCTGTCTGAATCCTCCTTGTCTGTGACCTCCTAATGGGATCGCGCCAGGTATTTGCAGCCGTGGCGGAGCCGGAGAGTCATTATATTGAGCATAAGCTGTGATTACACACAGCATACATATCTGTAATAAAAGAAAGGAAAATATAAGTATGTTTGTTTTTACATAATTTGTTATTTGTTTGTGGTATGGGTTTTAGTGAGAGATTATTATTACTTATTTGTATGTAAGCCCTCAGTCCACTCTAGTTTGCAATGTTGAGGATAACACAAACTTCACTCTAGGTAGAGGAGAGTTCCGAAGATAGCTAGGGCTAGGCTGCTCCCGACTCGTGACAAAAGCCATGAGCGCCATTACGTCAACCAAATGAGAAATTGGCCAATGTGAATTGATCGTATTCTTTGCCAGGACCTCACGACTAATTAAACTGAGTTTTGTTTAAGCTCAATTTGGCTAAAGGAATGTAGGTACCTATAGCGCAACCAGTGAACTGGCACACTTTCCAGCGACGTGGGCCTTGCTCACGAGTAGGCAATACGGCTTTTAACACCTGACTCCATTTATCCAACTAATATAGATATTATCGCATGCCTTATTCTTATTCTATTGTTGGCCTATCTGTGTATTTTATTAGATTACGACACCCTCAGACAAGTATCTAAACGGACCTACTTGGTTAGGTGCGCGGTACGTACTCAGAATATTTTGAATCTCGTTTTAAATGTGAGGCGGTATAAACATTACTGTCAAAAGTCTGTATAGCTTCATTACGTAGTCGTCGAGATCTCTACGCTCTTCTCTAAAGCCCATAGGTCGGTCACTTTTTATTCTGATGTAACTTGGTAGACATTTGCATTATTTCAATTTGGTCAATATCCTGCGGATTACAGTGTTTACCGATGTAAATTCTACGAAGTATTTAGGTAGATATTCTTAATTGATGCTAATGTCTTGTTAAGTCTCAATTAGTTTACAGATAGGTAAGTAGTGTATACGATTGCATAAGTTATCTCTTTACTGTGTACAAGGACAGCAATCTACATGGGTATCAGTACATTATGTAGATCCGTACTTATACCTACGGTGTCAGATAAATTTAAAATTTAGTATTTAGGCAGGATTATGCAGTTAGAATGCAGTACTTACGTGTTACTGGTTGATTTCTGCGTGGTTAAAAAGGTACTGATAATCCCCACACCTATTTAAAGGTAGGTAAGTGTATTCTGCACTTTATTTCGTGCCTCCTTACCACCTTTTAAATAAACCATCTACTGTAGAGACGTGTTATGGATATCATTTTGATTAAGATACCTTATTTGATGTCATTGAAACCAATACATTAAGAAGTAATTGCCTATTTGGTTCATAAATAAGGTTATGGTTTTTATTTATGTATGTCAATCATCTACAATCATATCTTTATTGTGAAATTGTCGGCACTAAGGTAGTTCGTATTGAGACAGTAACTTGTTGAGTTGTGAACATTGTCGCAACATGCAAATGGCACCTACTCACTCTACTTTCGGAAATCGATGTACGTTTCGCAATATAGAACTTATTTTTATTAACTCTCTCATTTTGACTGACGAGATTACCGAACTCACTTTTTACTATTATTTCATTTATTCGATCGGTTGAATTACGTTGCGTTAAACACGCATAAAGGTGCATAAATTTGATTATAACCATACTCTGTAGATAGTTAATTCTCTGTATAGATAAAATCTATCTAAACGATTGGTATTTTCGTGAAATCTTTATATTAATGGTCATATGGAAATTGTTAAAGGTCCCTGTTTAAACATAGGCGCCTACTTAAAAGTATTTGACTTGACCTCATCGCGGAAGGGTTGTTGGTGCCCCGTAGCAACCAGCACCATAGCATTAATAAGGCGGCAAATTGCTCAACCATTTCTACGATTCTTTCTTTTATGAAATCGCATCGAGTGTGTATTTAGAAAATAAGGAAATTCTCGATTGTTCGTCACGGCCGCGAAAGTTGAGCGCATTGTATGATCTACATTGTATGTGTAGTATTGGAGTGGAGGAGGTACATGTTTGTATCTTTTTGGATGATTCGTATTGTGGGTTCAGCAGAACTCCAATTGGTACCTGTGAATGCTCCAAAGATATTATATTGGTAATCAAATATTTGAATTATTGCAACCGGTCGTAGATTAAAGTATGCAAAACATTAAGTAGGTACTTGGTACAGCATCTTGTTAGACTTCCAGTTTTACCAGATAGGTATGATTCAATATAAATCGCGACCACATTTCTGAAAAAGGGTAGACAAGTATGACTTTGTTGTAAGTAAGAAAGAGTAGGTATGTAAGATTTTCCGTACCGGGAATACGTTAGTTTAGTAATAGATAGCACTAAGTTCAAAAAGCACTAAACCAAAATAAATATATTTACTTCCATTGAAAACAATGTTTAATTGTTTAGATTAAACGAATGGTTGTTTTTTGTAAGAGGACTTTGTTTAGGGCGTGAGCAGACTGATCAGCGATCTGAAAGGAGTAAAGGACGCCCGGCGCAGGTTCCGTACGCTTCCGCCAGTCAAGGTGACTGCGTTGGAATGGCGAACCATACACTAAATACCTAATTCTTATTGCACTATCTATCAAATGTCAGATTGCTGCAGACAATCCAAAATATAAAATAAAATTTATAACGCCACATTTTGGCAGATTGATGTATATCTTAAATGTTAGTTCTTCGAAAGTTATATTCATTTTTACCCCTATTTTTATTAATTGGTAGCGTTGTATGTATAATAACTAAGAACCAATTGACATACAAAATACGGGATATGCATAAATATCAATCAAAAGAAACATGAAGAGAAATCCAAACAATATTATAAAATAGATACACATACAAAAATGGTTAAAAATATTTTTTTTTTATTAGAAAATCAAAAATAAACATGATAGTGGCTACACGTGTCATAAACACGTTGCTATTACACGTCTGCATTCATTACTTGATGCTACATAACACATAATGAGGGTGACGCAGGTGCTAGCGCGTTGATGTCTTTTGTAAGAGCCGTAAGAGGCTGATTGAAATGCACTTAAAACGGTCAGTATTCGATACGTTATTGATCAAGTACGTGTGGAGAATGCCCAATTATGTTCGCATGTGTATGTTTATCATATAACTTGGTGCATCGTAACCGTCATGCATTGTTGGGCGACAATTAAATCGCCGCGTAAGCGGCTGCCACCTCAATACTTCCATGATCACGTATTATGTACGTAGGGAAACATTAGCAAAAAGCAAGGTTAAGTAAGGTAGGCGTTCTTCGTTAGTTTACTTTGAAAATTTCCTATCCTTCAGTGTTTGTGGGAAAGTTATTAAGTATCAATAGTAATTGACTGCAAAATACTTGCGCGGCAACTATATTGTGTGTAGTCTATATGAGAAAGTTAAGAAAAACCTGATTGGGACCTCGTTTCATAGAAAGAAAAATCTGGTATTATTAACAAAATAGTTTTCTTATAAGGTTAGGTCTACATGTGTAGGTTTTATGTTGTAAATTTTCATAAATGAAAGGTGCACCTGCGACTTAATCCTACCTAAAGTAACTAAAGGATTGGTATATCTATACTATATAATAATATTATAAAGAGGTAAAATTTGTTTGTAAGTTTGTATGCAGGGGGTAATCTCCGGAAGTAATGAACCAATTTTAAAATTTTTTTCACTGGTAGAAAGCTACATTATTCGTGAGTGCTATATGCTATATTTTATTCCCGTACTCCCACGGGAACGGGAACTACGCGGGTGAAACCGCGGGATGTCAGCTAGTGTTATATCTATGTTTGTAAACACTAGACAAGAGCGCATGAAACTAATAGATAAATTATCGAATTGTAGAGGAAGATATTGCCCGGGTCACGCAGGGCAAACGGAAAGGGTACTTACTAATACACGCATATTTAAACTTAGTATCATTATGACCACATTTTCTAACCGTTTGGGTACGTTTAAAACAACAGGACGTAAAACTTCATTTGTTATGCATATCCGTGGATTTCGTGTGTCCGTGAAATGGAAACGTGACTAATTTTAGACACACATGTTAGTTCTTTCAGCATTTCACTATGTCGCCACTTGTTGGTGAGCAACCGAGCTTTTGTCTCGAGGTCTCAAGCACTACTGGTAATTAGCTTTGATGGCCGACACTTGCACTGTAGAACAAGGATTGCAAGTTACTATGGAATCACAAATTCATGGCGAGATTTCGGAATACTGATTTATTATCGCTAGAGACTGCGTAACGGCGTGCGGCGAGTTAGTTTATACTTCGACTTTTTGCAGTGAACGGCCACAATTAAATGTAACTGTTGAAATAGAACAAGTTATGCGTATAGTTAGTAGTATATCTATGTCCAGTGGCCAAGCCTGTTCGCAACAGTGGGCCAGTGTGGTAACGACACCCGCGAGCCATTTGCCTTAAGTTGCGTGCTTTACGTAATTCGGCTGTTAACATGACAACGACTAACTTGCCAAATTATGTTAGTACCAACAATTAGTTCCGCTTGTGAATTATTAAGGGCGGTACTATATCGGTATGTTGTAAGGTTACTGGAGCAATAGACACTCGACGTACTGCAGTAATCTGTCACCTCACGATCGCTTTCAAGGTTGCCGCGAAATCGATACCTCGAATGCCGCCTGTATGATCGACCTGAATTCTATACAGATATTAATTTACTTGTATATTATTCATTGAATGCTACCAAGAACTTGTTGTGGCTAGTCATACCTATAAGTAGTTAGATAATTTAATCACAAGTATATTTTACCTAACTACTTTCACAACGCTTTGTCCTTACAATATCTCAGAGTATGAGCAAGTTTATTTATAGTGGGTGTACTTTTGTTTATTTGATTTGTTGCTATCACTGCATTCAAGGTGAAGATAATAACTAAGATTGCTGGTAGGAATTTAAAAAAATATATCAGTAATTACTGACACAGGGAAAATAAATGTAATTTTTGAATGAAAATTAATAATCATTATGAAAGGCAATAAGAGAAGCTTTATCATTATTTTCACCTTGAAAGAACTCGGAAGCACTATAAGACCACAATTAAATATTAAAAATAAAAATAGCTTTCGAAAAATAATTAAAAAAAAAGGGAAATAAATTAAGAACTAGTTGGTATGTAAATGATGTAACCGCCCTTGGCGAGGGCACGTCACTGAGACTCACCAGCAAAGCACGCATGATGTCCTGTGTCCTGCGCAGATTCACGTCACTATCACGCAGCGTACAACCAACAAATAAAGGAAACGCCTCCCGCGCAAGCTATATGAGGTCGCCCACTCTCGCCCTGCGCCCGACGCGACCACCATACCTTATTGCAAGGTGACCAACTGTGAACGCATACCCGAACCACGCGAACCCAATCAAATGCACCACTATACAAATCGGCTGCGCTAGCCGCGAAGATACCGCTAAACGATCTAATTATTGAAAAATCTATTGTCTCAATTATTTGTATTCATAACGCGAATTGTAACATTATTTTTATTTAAATGATACTATTTCCGTTGCGGCAGTTCAATATCCAAATATTTTTCACGCAATCTTTTACTTGATCTTACTCCTACGGCTATGAATGTTTCTGCCCTATAGTTCTTGCGAACCGGATTGGATCTGTGCCACTAGTGCTATTGAAATATTGAATGGTACAAATGTATGAGGTAAGCTTCTATTCACGCCCATATCGAAGGTACATTATCTAGGAATGCTATTGGATCCCCCTGAGAGCTTCACTTTGAGCAATTTGTAGTATATCAAAGGTTATCATAAAGCAACATTGCTTAATTAATTTCGAAAGAATGTGAGTTGTTACAGTTTTTGCATACCTAGTCTTTAGTAGATAATATTGTTACAAAAACATTTATAAAAACCGGCCAAGAGCGTGTCGGGCCACGCTCAGTGTAGGGTTCCGTAGTTTCCCGTCCGCCACAATAAGTGTTCCCACTTATGAGTTTAAAGGTGGGTATCCATCATGTAAAAATGCTTGCATATACGAATATACTACAAACTTAGTCCAGAAATTATTTTGTACAACTTTTTGTCTTTTTTGTACAAAAACTGTTGTTTCCATCAAGTTCAAAATGATTTTCCTAGAAATTCCTTATAAAGTTCTACTTTTCAGATTTTTTTCATATTTTCTAAACTTATGGTTCAAAAGTTAGAGGGGGGCACACACATTTTTTTATACTTTTGGAGCGATTATTTCCGAAATTATTGACATTATCAAAAAATGATTTTAGGAAACCCCTATTCATTTTTAAATACCTTTCCAACAATAAATCACACGTTAGGGTTGAAATTAAAAAAAAAATCACTTCCCACTTTACATATAGGGGGGCTACCCTAATAAAACATTTTTTTCCAATTTTTATTTTACCACTTTGTCGGCGTGATTAATATACATATTGGTACCAAATTTCAGCTTTCTAGTGCTAACGGTCACAGAGATTAAGCGAGGACGGACAGACGGACGGACGGACAGACATGGCGAAACTATAAGGGTTCCTAGTTGACTACGGAACCCTAAAAAATGATCTGCATGAAAACCGGCATGAACTTCGTTAGTCAAGAAGTTGTTGAAGGTTACATTTATTTATTTTACGTACCGTATCCGCCATGCATTCATATCGAGATACAGTCATCAGCCCGCTTAGCATGAACGCCGTAGACACGAAAGAGAAACGACAAATCTTTTGTTCATCTGTCATTTTGTCGATTCAATGACAGATGAACAAAAGATTTGTCGAGTCTCTTTCGTGTCTACGGTGTTCATGCTAAGCGGGCTGAACACTTGTTTGCTACTTAGTTACTGATACAGATCTTTTATTTTTTTTAAGAACATGCTCCAGATTTTTGTAAGAGATTGATAGTACATATAGCATAGAGTATAGTTGGTAATTTAAGTCAAATAAATTAGCGTAGTATACACTTGTCGTAGATTTTATGAGAAGTTTTACTGATACTGGGCTTGGCTAGTTATCAGCTTGGCCTAAATATCTATCAGCCAAAATTATGAATAAATAATTACAAAATGCACACATGCATAACATAAAATCGTAAGTTTTGTGGGCCAGTTGCTTAAGTTACATTTGTAATGTGTCTCGCTTGACCTCAAATTATTTAAAGTTCATGTTAAATTAAACTAATGTCATTATTTCGATCTATGAACTTTTATTAACATAACCTGACACGATTGGGAACGTACTTGTGTACCTAACATTAGATCAACAGATTTATTTCCTACATCGTCAATCTAGCGATTTTCGAAGTAGACATGTAGACAACGGTTCTTAGCTTGGGATGTACTAGCGAAGAGCCCAAGAATTCTCAATCTCGATCCAAATAGCTCGAGTGACCTAAGATATCCGATCAGCTTCATATCCAGTCGAGCCATTGTGCTTTTGGTAATTCCATCTAAATGGTCACAGCATGCGATATGTCAGTGTGGCAACAACATGATTGTTACTTTTAATGTTTAGTGGTTAATGACATTGCTGTGCTCGAATTAAATGGGACTGCGCAACGTCAACTCCATGTTTAGAGTCAATATAGATATTGAACATAGTAGTAGGTAGAGCATGTATCTATAGCATTTGTCACGGGTAGACAGAAACCTGAGAGATTAAAAACTAATCTAACCTAAGATTATTGCAATTTTTTGTGAGCAATTGAGGGTCGGTAGCTAGCTGGCAGTATTAATATTTGATGTAGAGTACATCAAATATTAACACTGATTCACACCACTCGTTAGACTGGAACCGAACCTTAGCTAGGTTGGACAAGTCAAGGTTGCCGTTGATATATAAAATAATAATAGCCTGTAATAGGGAGATGACAAAAAAAAACGAATTAGTCCGTCAGATAGATTTCCAAAAAATATTGGACACATATTTTTCCTTTTTTACGTAAACAAAAAATGAAGACGATACAGTGCTTCGAAAACTCGTGTGACGTCACATTTGAGTACATTTTTTACTCAAATGTGACGTCACAAGCCCCTACTCATGATCTTCGTCAATTTTTATTAATTTGATAAAACAAAAAAAAAACACGTTTCCAATATTTTTCAATAATCTAACTGACGGACTAAACAGAATCATATTATTTTTTAGTCAGTCATCATTCCTATTATCCTACTACAGGGTAGACCTCTCTTCATGCAGAGACGGGGCGGATCGATGGATGCTTGCTTATAGTATGCTGAATAGTGACTTTTCTTGAAGATAATTTTACGTAGAGAAAAAAATAGGTTTTGGAGATAGAAAGTAGCACAAGTCTAAGTTAAGCATGGAAGGCAGATGTCGGTGGAGTCATATTATGTGTTGGTATGTTGCAGGATAATGCATTTGGGGTGTGTTACATCAGTGCTGTTTCACTGGCACGTCGCAGTCGAGTCACGCACTGGCAGGAAAGTGTATCGGCAGCATCACTACACGAGCAAGTGAGAGTTACCGAGCCATAATAGTTCATTCCCCGCTGCGCGTCGCTGTACACATTACAAGCTCGATTTAATTTTCCGATGCTGGAAATTTGCGGAGGAAAGTTTGCGAAGGTGATATTCTTAATTGTATCCTGGTCATTAAATATGTTTATGGACTTATATGGCGGTAATGGTGAGATTGCGTTTATGATAAACAGGTTTCTACCAAACCTTACAATAAAATGTATGTTGTTATGTGATGGGAGACTTACGTAGAGTAATTCTGTAGTTTTATGATGAATCACCAATCTGTTAGGAAAGCGTCATTCACGAGAGTGATGACAATACATTCCTCTTCTCACGACCGTTCATTGTTGTAGTAAGGTATAACTCGTAGGTACATGCGGGCCTGTGGACGGTGGGCTATGGGCTAGCTCACCGTCCGTCCGTCTCATGACGACAGGCCGTGTCGACGGCGCGTTCGGTTCGTGTTCCACGCGCGCCTCAAAGAGAGTCAGCAAAAGGGAAGGGGTCCGTAAGGACCGATGCCTGCCGGGGTTGCGGGACTATTCGAAAGAGATACCGTGGCCCCGGAACACAAAGGGCGATGAAGGAACATGGATGGGTTTTAGTCAGTAAAAGTCTGACACTCCCTCCTGCTCCGCCCAGAGCGGGAGGAGTTATTTGATGATTTCCCATCCGAAAAAAAAAAAAAAAAAAAAAAAGGTATAACTCGTACATAGGAGACGCAATGGCGTTCACAATTCGTCACATAGTGTTTAAAGCCTTATTTGATGACGAATTGACTTAAATGCTTTAAAAAATAATAATTTAATTACACCCATTATCCTATGCCCAACCTATGGCCAATGCCATGCTATGGCTATGTCCAGCAGTGAACGTCTTTCGGCTGAAATGATGATGATGATGATGACCCCCATTATGGTTACTAGTCTATGTAACCTACACGTTCCTAGCGACCGTTTTGTAATAATGTGTATTAAGTAAATACATTATGTATTAGATAACTGTTATGTAGTGTTCGATATATGTGACAAGCGTACCATCATCGACAACACTTTGTGATTGATAGAAAGTGGATCAGTCTTTTCTTTTGTTTATCTGAGATCTGTTGGTATTGTATCAATCCGCTGCTTTGTGCTTCATACTTTAGTATAGAATAAAGAAGCGAAGGCAAGAAAAAATCTTGTAGTTCCTAAGTGAAACTGCAGGTCAAATTACGGGTATCAAGTTGCCTTTACGCCAAAATACCGTCCATGTTAAAAATTGCTGAAAAACAATGTTACATTTTCTGAGGGCTCAGGCGCAAAATGTCTCTTTCGAAAAATGTCTACTGGTAGTAAAATGTCTCTTTCTCATAAAGCTGTCTCATATTTATTTATTAGTACATTACGATATGTGCGGTAAGTTGAAAATTACAGCCGAGGCGATATTGCTAGCCCGAACCGCAGGCGAGGGCTACAAGAAAGAAGAGGCTGTAATTATCAAAGCGCACGTATGTCATACGACGTTTTATAACATATTTGCGAGGAAATAATTAAAACTCGGACTTTCTTAAACGAATATTTTTTTTCACAAATTAGCGATGCGCGCGCATCCGCGCTTTTTTTAAAGGCAAAGACACAATAAAAACAGCCAGTATTACTAATGAAGTAAATTAATATTTTTGTGTTTTTGTTACAGATAAATGGTTTAATCTATTGTCGAAATTAATCAAATTAAAGAATTAAATGTTTATTTATTATATTTCATCTCCCAAAGTTAATTTTATTCATAAAATGTAGACCACTTTTCTCAGATAAAAACTCTTTTTTATGATTTAAAAAAGTACCGTTCGTTTTAGACGGAGCATCTTGATAAACCGTGCGTTTTACATTACAATAACGCACAAGTACGTAATGAGATACAATACGATATTGAAATTGGTGAAATAAGAGACCCTTTACGAGCTAATGTGTTATAAGATATGTTTTCAATACACTTCCTCGAAAACTGGTCCACGTGTGCGGGAATGAAAATTAACTTATACCTATACTTAGTCCAAATTGGTTCAATGCCTATAGTCTGAGGTGATTTTTTTTTTAAATCTCGGCTAAGCACTAAGCGTCTTTACGGCATAAATATTTTTTGAATATTCATATTGTGTTTATAAATAGAATATCATAGATAAACATGATTATTAAAAACTAATAGTTACTTTTATACACAAATTAACATTTATTTGTGTTCTGAATTCAAAAATATAAAATAAATCCATTTTTTTTATTAGGCTGTTTAACGGCTTCATACCTTTGCCTCTCCTTCAACCTGGCGAAACCAAAGCGCGAAGAAAAAAGAAAATTAAAATCATAGTTTCATAGTTCGTGACAAAAATATTTTTCGTTATTTTGTTTTATTTCTTCAAAAGTGTATTGAAAAAAAAAAAAAATCCCGACTGCGTAATAAATAACTAATAACATTAAATAAAAAAAACTGAAAAGAATAAAACAAGTTCAGGAGACCGGATATATTGACTGCAACAGTCGGGACTCATATTGGATGTAATGTCTAGATTATTTAATGGGTCCCGACTGTTGCAGTCAATATGTCCGGTCTCCTGAACTTGTTTTATTCTTTTCAGTTTTTTTATTTAATGTTATTAGTTATTTATTACGCAGTCGGGTTTTTTTTAATTATTTTTTTATTTTGCACTTTTTAGTTACTTAGATCATATCAAACCATTTCAAAATCCTCATGATGAGCC
This sequence comes from Xestia xanthographa, assembly GCA_905147715.2. Lineage (NCBI taxonomy): Eukaryota > Metazoa > Arthropoda > Insecta > Lepidoptera > Noctuidae > Xestia > Xestia xanthographa. Next base: position 13,737,955 of record LR990659.1, on the reverse strand, counting down.
CTTCATCGAGCCATCCAGGCTGCAGAGCGCGCCAAACATTTGAATTTGGCGCTAAAACTCCGCTATTTTGTTTCTATCACAATCAACATCACCATCACTATCACAATCACCATCACCATCATTGTCACATTCACCATCACTATCACAATCACCATCACCATCACTGTCACATTCACCATCACAGTCACCATCACTATCACCATCACTATCACAAGCACTATCACAATCACCATCACAACCACCATCACCATCATTATCACAATCACCATCACTGTCACATTCACCATCACAATCACCATCATTATCACTGTCACTATCACAATTACTATCACCATCACTATCACCAACACTATCACAAGCACTATCACAATCACCATCACTATCACAATCACCATCACCATCATTATCACAATCACCATCACTGTCACATTCACCATCACAATCACCATCATTATCACTGTCACTATCACAATTACTATCACCATCACTATCACAATCACTATCACAGTCACTATCACAATCACCATCACCATCACTATCACAATCACCATCACCATCATTATCACAATCACCATCACTGTCACATTCACCATCACAATCACCATCATTATCACTGTCACTGTCACAATTATTATCACCATCACTATCACAATCACTATCACAGTCACTATCACAATCACCATCACCATCACTATCACAATCACTATCACAATCACTATCACAATCACCATCACAACCACAATCACTATCACAATCACCATCATCAGAATCACCATCATCGTTATCACAATCATTATCATCGTTATAACAATCATCATCATCATTATCACAATCATCATCATCGTTATCACAATCATCATCATCGTTATCACAATGATCATCATCGTTATCACAATCATCATCATTTTCACAATCATCACAATAAACCAACAATAACCCTGTATTGAAGTCGAATCCGCCATCTTTTGGATCTCAAAATAAATGCCATATTCGTAATCAGCACCCCTGATAATCTCGAAATCGACACACATATTGATTTTTAGACATTTCAACCCCATCGCACCCCAACGTTATAATAGGGTGTGTAACGGTTGATATAATAACAAAAAATCTAACGTTCACTTGACCTAATTTCAGTTAATATACTTTTGTTTAATATAACGATCAGTTAAGATAATGAATTGTTGATATAATTTCATTTTATCTAATTTCTTATGATATAATAAACATTTCCTATAATGCACATTTGACATAATATTCATGTAGTATATTATTCATTTACTATAATATTCATAATCTCTAATAACTTTTAATATAATTTAGAAAATCTCACCCTCAACTATTGTAACCAGTAGAAATTGGATGCAATCTGGACTTTAGGGCACCCCGACTCGGACAGGTTAGGTTAGAAGGGGATGGCGGGGTCGTGTGAGCGAGCGAAGCGAGCGAATAGGCCCCGCCATCCCCTTCGTGGTTATTTTTTTATAAACCATCCAGAAGTAGGAGCCCCGCGAAGCGGGGCTCCGTCGACCAAGCCCACCCTCAACCATGCATTGAATATTTTAAGATTTGGTTAGGTGCCATTTGAGTTAGGTTAGAACTGTGACCATTAAACATGAAAATTAGGTCAAAAGAACATTAGGTCAAATGAATGTTATATAAAAAGAATATTATACATATTGAAAATTATATAAAATGAACGTTATACTAAATGTTTTATATTAAATGAAAATTATATCATATGAAACATTAGGTCATATGAAATTAGGTTATATGATTTTATAGCATAAGAAAATTATATTATATGAACGTTATTTCAAGTGAAATTAGAGCATTTGTTATTATATCATACATTACACAACCGTTATAATATTATGATGAAAGTATGTCAGGTCCGCCACATTAAATCTTAAAATCGTTGTTTTTGTAATACACCCGACCCAATACAATAACCATGTTGATTTTCAGACTTTGTCGCCCCCATTTCCCCCTTTAGGGGTTGAATTCTGAAAATTCCTAAAACAAAAAATAATGTTAACAACTCATTTATCAATAGGAGTACTCCTGTGGAGTTTCAAACAAAACAGTCTAACTAATTTTGTTTCCCCATACAAACTTCCGACTCCCTTTGCACCCCCTTAGGGGGTAACACCTTAGGGGTGAATTTTGAAAAAACCTTTCTTAGTGTACCCCTAAACCTCATAAGAAACCTATGGGCCTAATTTGGAAACTCTAGACTCAGCGGTTTGGGCTGTGCATTGATATTTAGACTTTGTCACCCTCTTAGTGTTTGAATTCTGTGAAATCCTGAAACCTGTTTCTACTCATTTATCAATAGGAGCACTCCTGTGAAGTTTTGAATAAAATAGTCTAACTAATCTTGTTTCCCCGTACAAACTTTGGAGCCCCGTTTAACCCCCTTAAGGGGTGAATTTTGAAAAATCCTTTGTTAGTGCACTCCTAGACCACATAAGGAACCTACGAATCAGTAGACCCAGAGGTTTGGGCTGTGCGCTGATATATCACCCAGTCAGTCGGTCAGTTTACCATTTTATAATTATATGGATTTGTCATTTCAAATTACATTCAAACATATAAGTTGCATATATTTTTGTAATCACCTTTTAAAACCCTTCATTTTGATACCCCACTCGATGGTATTAGAAGGAGAAAAAAAATCGAACTCTACAATATGGCACCCCAAATCCACGATATTTTTTTATTTTATTATTATAATGTAGCCAGTGACACTTGCGCCATCAAGACGAATCTAACGACATTTGTTCTATACAAATCCCTCCATCCGTTGAGGAGTTACGAGGGAACAAAGAAACGGACATACATACAAACATACATACAGGGCAAACACATAACCCTCCTTTTGGGCTTAGCCGCAGTCGGGTAAAAACGTCGTTTGATACACGTGGACATTTGTTATTGCAATTCTCGGCTCAAAAACACCCTCGCCTACGGCTCGGGTGTTATAATTCCGCCTCGAATGCAATAACAAACTTTCTTCACTTGTATCAAAATGTACTATTATGGCACAGAGATTATTGCTATTTTCTCTTGCTCCTTACTTTAAAAGTTATTATGACCAATCAACACTTAAAGGAGCTAGTTCAAATGATGATGAGGCCCCATAGAATACGTCGGCCACTGTGCAACATAAACATTGTGCATGCTTATTACACATTTAAACGCTTGGCATAATTTCACATGTGATTCCCAGTACTAGTGACTGAGTATTGAGTTGCCCGACGCAGCGGTATGGCCTAGCCGCCTGGCTCCGTTATCTGTCCTGTATCGCCTTTTTCAATGGCTTTCTGATTCGACACGTATTCTATTTGCCACCACAATAGGACCTGTTAGGAGGTCATATTCATATCGGCTAAATACTATGCATCTGGGTTAGTGTACAACAGGTGAATGACCAGAGAAATTAACTATGACCCGTTGGGTACTCTGCTGCGAAGGATAAACGATGGTTGGTTAGCAATAACAATTTTCTGAAACCATCAGTGGTTTGGCAAGATATTTATCTTTCGCCTTGAGAGTTTAACGAAATCAAAAGTTTACCATTGAAGTGTTTGGAATACAATAAGTAACTAGTAAGATAAGATCGACTCTATGAAGAGTGACTCGATGTGTACATCCAATGCAACCTCACGATATGCAAAGCTTCGGATATGTTCATTTGCCAAGAAATCTTTTGTCGATTGTGATATTGAATAGCACTGTGTAAGAAAGAGACTTGTCAGTCATACATACGTAATCAAGGCGTTAAATATCTACTCGAGTTTGAAATGTCCATGTGTCAGTTGGAACAGCTCATGAGCACGCAAGTCACGTCTGGTATGACGCCTGCGCCGGCTTGTCACCGTTACCGACATTTTGTAATGGCGACCAAGGGACCGCCGCGCCGCGTCCCTACACGAAGGAGTCAATGTCCCGGCGACACCGCGGTGCACTCGCAGGGCACCTGTCAACTTGTGTGCGACCGCATGAAGTCTCGGGGTCACCGCAACGCGAAGAGGCAATTCTTCAGTGTTGCGGTCGCGACACTCTTCTGGCATAGTTACAATAATAATTGCTATGTAACATACACTCAGATAGTCCAAACTTAATGCATCGTATCGATTGATGAAGTGGGCGAACAAACAAACAAATGTTAAAAAATATTAGTTTATTTTCAAATTATTACAGATTGATGTAATTTATTAATAATTTATGTAATTAAACGATTCAATGTTTAATAGAGTCAGATAAAGTCATTAAATGTTTTACATTGATTACCAAATAAGTACATAAGCCAAACATTAATGAAAACGTCATTATGTATACTGATGGTAACTTTATGTTAGGTATCATGAAACTATCAAGTCTATGCCCTACAGTAGGTACTAAGGTTACTTAAAATACTTAATGTTATGACAATAAATAAACTAATTGGTAAGAAATACAGGTACATACTCCCCTAATTATAGTTTTAGAACTGTACAATTAAAAATATTAGATGTTTAAAATGTTACTAAGTAGAAATAACACGATCGTTACATTTTTATTTTTTAAATTAGTTTTAAATCTTAAGGTAAGTCTGGAGACCTGACTGATTTACTTATAGGTCTTTATGAACTAGAATTTCATGAATTACTGAAAGGTCCCTTAGGGACTAAGGCTGTTGTATTACAGTTTTTTAAATAAGTCATAAAAGTAAAAACTAATAGTTACTCTTGCTATGATCATTACATTATACAAATTGTGGGTTAGTTACAACCAAATATTACAATAAATATTATGTAAATAGATTCTATACGGTCATACCGTTAACTTAATTTGTAAGTTTACGAAAATTAACCGTTGCCTTTTTAAATTTTTTAACGTAACATGCATATAAATCGTGGTTACAGTAACAGTTTGGTGCGGTCATTGCATATAGTTAACTAATACCATATTATTGCATGTTGATATGAGTAAATTAGGTAATGTTATACATTTAAAAAACTGACAGGTAAGTATGGTATTGTTAAGATTTTTATCTGACAGGTCGTGTAAACATAATGCACCATACGGCCAATTTTTTCAACTGTGACTCATTCGGATGACATGCGTAGTGCGTAGAATGCTACGATGGTCGAATCGACGGTGTATTAGACCCATATCAACTTAGCAACTTACATAAAGACAAAATAATTTTTAAGCAAACTTAAGAGGCTGGCGACCGATGCTTATAGTTCATAAAAACGTAATACCAAAATAATTTGTAAATCAAACATATTTTTAAGGTAGTGTGTCTTTATTCCGATTGGTATATAGGTTCCCAAATATATATTTTGAATGAACACTGATTTAAACGAGAGTTATGAGAAAAATAAGTTTTCTATACATAGAAATTTTAAATTCCTCATATTTCGTCTTTATATCGCTGTGCTTTCAAAATATATATTTGGGACCATAGATATTCTGCAATCCAATCGAAACAAAGACACAATACCTTTTAAGAATATGTTTGATTTACAAATTATTTTGGTATTACGTTTGAATGAACTACACATCGGTCAACGGCCTCTTAAGGACATGTAGAATGATTCCGGTCCCTCTTCATACAGTGGAAGGAAGGAAAACTGATAAAAGAGATGGTAAAAAGGAATATTTTTAGGAAGTAATAGAATAATATAATAAAGGTACCTTTCGTTTCTTTTTCAGTCCATAAAAGGTACTTGTGGTGTAAGTATCATAAACATTTTAATTTAAGAGTATCATGTTAGCAAACACATTAAATGAAGATTTTTAAACGACGTTGACAAATACTTTATACGGTTATTAATTTAATCTAACCAGTCAGGTGTCCGCTTGTGTTCATTTAATTAAACCAATTCACACAATTTTGGTTTTAATAAAGTACCTATTGCTAACTTCCACGTTTTTATTGATAGTATTTATATAACGTTGGGTAACATTTAATTAATTTGACACACATTTCTACTTAATTGATGTTTTAGGGAAGTCATTGAGTAATTAAATCTAATTAGATACTGCCTACTAGTAAAATATTGCTCAGAGCCCTACTTTTTATTAGTTAAGAATTATAGATAGTTTAAAGTTTAAATAGACTCTTTCTTAATCTAGTTTTCTTAATTTTATTATCTACAACACTAATTATTATGATATTGCATTGTCTTACAACTGTACTTTACATACAACCTACTCACAGAAATATTTTCCGTAACATGTTGTTATTCAAACATTCGTCATACATTCTACTTAAATCTGTAAATTAAATTCGAAAATTTCTCACTATTCACTGTCTTGCACTTTGTACAGAGTATGTCATGATCAACACACATTGGTAACTCTTATGTTTCACTGATGTGCTGCTAGTGCCCTCTGTCGTCAGTGATTGTAAACGTGCCGTTGCAAGGCGAGTTGGTGTCAAACGCGGGCCTGAAAACAAAACACGTTGGTTCATACAAATTGATCGTAGGTACAGATGGCGCTAGTTGTTGGTGTAGTATTTTCCAACTGCAAGGGTCTTGTTGACTTCAATAACATCTACATGACATACGGAAATTGCAGTGACTGCATGGAACACAAGGATTATTCACACCTTGACCTGCTTCTAGCTCCTGCGACAGAGCTTAACGTGCGTAATAACTAAACGCAACAGTTAACTACCTTGCTTTATTTATAGAAAGGACACATTATCAGTGTTTTCTCAATAGGTATTTCCGCGTTACTTTCATAAATTATGGCTAAAGCAATTATTTCTTAATTATAAATACCTCAGATAAGAGGAATGTTGAGTGTCACGGATTACCTTTTTGAAGAGTTGGTTGAACTAACGTTTTTACAAATGTTATGAGTCCTAGAAGATGGTTGCCCAAGAGATACTACGTAGGTACCTGCCTATCCTTAAGGTGCAATCTGACAGATGTAAGTTTAGATTTCTAGATTGTTTATAGGTTTGTTCTGCCTACGTCAATCATATTTTTTTTCTGAACCTAGATGAGACTTCTTTGTAATGGTTCATACTTAATTTACTAGTTTAAATTGCATAGAATGCACGTGATAAATTAATTTAAAATCTAACGTGCATTAGGATTGATTAATCAGCGATAAGATTAATTACCATTGTTTTCTTAAAGAGAGATTAAGTGCTTTAAAACACAAACTTTACTACCCAGTCACGGCCAGTAAAAGGAAACATTTTGAACCAGTTTGTTTTCCTTTACCACATAATATAGTCTATTACGAAAGTACAACACTTAAAGTCAAATGTCGAGTCAACATTAATAAGAAATAACAAAAAAATGTAGACCAGTATTAGGTTCTGGATTCATTATCTACTGAATAGAATAAAATGTTACCGGTTTTCTCCGTTCAATCCGAACTTCTTCGTTGTGAGATTCCTCATTTTACTTTTGGTAGAAAAATCTGTTTCAATCAGTTTTTTGTTGATTAGATTATCAACAAAAAACTGATTGAAACAGATTTTTCTTGCATTAAAATGTCCTTTACAAATGATGTAATAACGAGTTTCGGACTTAATTGCTTTTCCAGGTATCTATTTGTGTAAATCGTTTAGCCTTGTGCATTTAATCCTTTAAAACCTGCTGCATTATATAAAAATGCCACTTCAATCACATATTACAACTATCAGGTATGTTAAAGAAATCTTAATTTGATGTAGGTACTTAAGCCCACTATATGATTATTAGTTTTCCTGGATTCCATGATACAATCATCATGGTCATGATATTTCACGATTAAACGTGCCTTCGATTTATGAGTTAGGTATATTTTGCAGGTTACAATTTTCATTATTTCACAGACAGAATTTGATACGATATGATTCTCTCAGTAGGTTACACTTACATTTTCTTATCAGTTACAGGCTTTTCCTCGGGGCGAGCGGTGTCAGACAGCAGCAGTATTATCCCTCCGCCAATAGCCGCTAGAGCCGCAATCGTAACCATCGGCAGGTGCACGTTAATGTTCGTCTGTAAGCACACATATTAAGATATAATAAAGGTAGACGAGATAACGCAATAAAAATATAATCTACTTGTTATCATACTGGCTCATCTCAATAAAAGTGTAATATGTCAGGATTGGCATTTATGTCATTTTGCTTTAACACGTCACCAGGACATGGTATCACATTTTTTCTATGATATTTCTTCGATAACCTCGTAATGTCTGGAAGATAAAGCTAGCTAAGGAAGATCATCGTTGGAGGGTAACTTTCCAATTAGTTATCAGGAACCAGGAAGTCGTTTTTACACTCTTAAGTTAACGCTATATTTATCATAATAACTTGTAATTGTATTTTTTAAATTCTTGTAAGATAACTAGCCTCGTACAAAGGATGTCTGCTCGAATCGGCGGAACATAAAAACAGGAAGTGTCTGCTTCTGTTGTTTATTTTATTAAATTAACACAGTATTTAAAGTGATTAATGTATTTCTTACCAGTCTCCATAAGTACGGAATGCATATTAGCGCCAGTCCCGCCGCTATCTGACTGGCTCCCACACCGAGGTTCCTCACCACAGTCGGGTATAATTCCACAGTGAATATAGGCATCATCATGTTCGTGGAGCCGATGGCGAACTTCCCGATCATCAGACAAGCGATCATGATCCAATCGTCATCGAACGCAATCGACAACAACTCGCTGGCGATACAAGCGAGTCCACACGCTAGCATGCTGATAAAAATTGGGATCCGTCTTCCGGCCTTCAAGAGGATCGGGATACTGATTGCTATCGCTGGAATTTCCACGACTGCCAAGATGATAGACGTGACGTGTAGATTGCCCAAGTTGAAGTTTCCAATGTTTAATAGTAGTCCGTAGTACGCAATGGTCATGCAGAACCAGGACAGGAACAGACATATCGTCCTCTTGCGAAGTGCTCCTCGGAACAGCATCATGACGCTCGGTAACTCTGTGGTCTCCTGTGTCTTGTGCAACATCAGCAGTTTGTCGATATCTGAGGGCATTTCTCGCTTGTTGAAATTGGCAGCTTTCTCTAGTATTTCCTTGGCTTCCTGAGTCTTTCCCATACTGAGCAGCCATCTCGGCGATTCTGGTAGAACGAACCTGTAAATCGTAATTTTGTTTAAATTATTATATTTTGAAACCTTGATGCTTGAAAATACTTTTTAGTGCATAATAAATAAAGTTACGACGGTAAAATAGTAACAATTCACTACTATGTTTCACGTTTCAGAACAAACTGATTGACTATTACAAACAATGCAGGTTTTATTGATACTAACTAGTACGACCGACCGTTACATATAGGAAATATACAACTGTTAGAAAATAAAGGAAGTAATTCAATGAGAAAATATTACGTACCATAGTGCAAGCAGTAGACACCCGGGAACAGACAGGCTCAGTTGCAGGTCCCTCCAGTTAGGCATGAGCAGAGACAATAGAGTGACTATTAGGTACGCCAATGGCAGCCAGAAGAAGTTGCACACTCCTGCGATCGTCACCCATTTCCCTCCCACCAGTTCCACGGAGAGGACGAAGGCAGCATACACCACGGAGACGGATACGAAGCCCATGATCAGTCTCACAACGACATACTGCACGAAGGAACGGACCAGCAGTGACAGGATGGCCAGCGAACTCTGCGCCACCATCATGCTCATCAAAATGCGCTTGCGACCGAATCTAGAATGGAAGAAAACATAACAATTAGTATGGCTCATTCAAACAAGATTCTTTTTTGATGTCTTTCCGTTATTATGACCTGCAGAAGTGTTTTATAATACTGTAGTCAAAGAATTGTGAAGGTTTGAGGTGGTAAATTATTGTATTGCAAAATCCACTGTAATCGTCAAAGAAGTGACCAGCCATTTTATTTTATGAAATAATTGGGACCAATATTCATTGAGAACTTTGCTGCTTTTTCAGTAACGATGAAGGAAAACATTGTGAGGAAACCAGCATGCCTGAAAGATATTTCTTAACGGCATGCAAAGCCAATCAGGGGCCCATGGAAGGCTTAAAAACTCTGACACGGTTAGGCACTAACCACACGATAAAGACGAAGTAACGATGAAAAAGGTTTTATATAAAACACAGATTTAAATTTAAAAAAACTGGCCTATGTAGTTGTAAAAAATTTGACAAGCCATAATATTATTTAAAAACAATAAAAAAAAATCTTTAATGGCATCTAAATTTTTTTGACCAAATGTGGCCAGCTTTTTTTAAATTATATAAAATATACGATATGGATAAAATGAAACCTTTTTTAATAAATAGTTTTTATTAAAAAAGGTTTCATTTTATCCATATCGTATATTTTTAAAGAAAACAAGACCAAGTTATGTTTCATTACCGTTTAGGTTTGCTCGGTTGCTTATTTGATTTGTCTTGTGTGTAATTTAACATAAAAAAACTACATATTGATGGTAGTTAGGAAATTAATTAATGATTAATTTCCGATCACTCCGTCGGAAATTAACTTTTTATGAACAACGATTAAGTAATTACGACATAAGTACTAATCATTTGTTCTTCGTACAACCATTATGGAGGAAAGAGAAGGAATCAAGGAACAATGCCCATGCAGTAATAGATTATTCAATGTTGAAGCAGTTGTAGTTGTACTGTTACAGTTGTACTGTTGCAGTTGCAGTTGTACTGTTCTTTCCCTTAGTTTACTTCTGATTGGGCATTACTGTCAAAATTACAGTTATCTTTTTTATTACAATAGGGTGCTGATTGGTGCTGTCACTGACGAGTCTGACAGATAACAGTGATCTTTATTCTCATTATGATAAGGTTGTTGTTAAGTTGTTGCTGTCAGGATAAAAACACACTGTCAAAGGACTGCAATTAATGCTCACCTATCAGATATCCAGCCTCCGACCACCCCGCCGACTCCAACGCCGACCAAGAACACGACTTCAGCTAAACTCGTGAGATGAGCTCTGTCGCACACTAAGTCCCATTCTGTAATTATAGTGTTGCCAACCTCCGTTCTATCATATTCCCACTCTGTGCATCTGTGGAAAGCGTCTATGAGGGGGGCGGTGTGGTTCAGTATACTTTCCACCGTCACCCCTGCGGGGAGTGTCCGAACAGAGCAACTGTCAATCGGCTGGCTATAGTTTATCCACTCCAAAAATGGCAAGTTCGATAGGTTATCCGGCCTTCGACACCAGAATTTCGTCGCCTTTGCCTGAAAACAAAAAGTTTTTTTTTAAACTACCAATTCGCTGCTATTGATAGGTTTATTGTGTTATCATTAACGGCCAGTTTGAATAACCTACCAACAGGTATCGGTAGGTTGCTATCTGTTTCTGTTTGACATTTTGTTTACCGACGGATAGAAACAAAACGTCACAGAAAAGCTATCTTTGTTTTTTCTATGAATAAAGTGACAGGTAGGTGACACGGATGGGACTAATTTTGTTTATAGAAACACCGATAGCTACGAGAGTAGGCATATTAACTGACGTGAGTTATACGTAAGTAAGTTATAGAAAACGGCTTTTAATGTTTATCTATTACGCAAGGATCTAATCTACAAGGGTACCGAAAGATTATATTTATGATTAAATTATGCAATAATAATCTAAGAAAACATTTACCTACTAATTACTTTTAAATAAGGATGTTTTAAATGTTCCAAATTAACAGTTAAAATGTTGTGACTTTTTTTTATTGATTTCGTTAGCTTATAATCAATTTCAATTATATATACCTGTTTAGCAATCAACAGTGAATAGTTATAGATTTGAAAATGTCAGTAACGGATAAAGATTAACATACTACAAGGAGCGTAGCCAGCTTAGCTTAAAATATTTTAGATAAATACGAAATCACTAGCAACACGTCTAAAATGGACATTACTAACGCTTAAGGCTGACGCTCCAGGGTAGCCCTCAAAGTTCATAAAGGTGGAAAAATTGCTTTTCCAAGGTCAAAATCATTCTTGCACCTTTATGAACTTGGAGGGTTGTATTGATGATTTTGATGTTTATAATTCTGTAACTACATACGTCTTACAGTCACAAACAATATTTTACATACAACCTACATGTAGGTTGTTTTACATACAACCTAGCTCTGGCCTACAAATTGCAAAAAACGCAAGAAAATTTGAATTTCGCGGGCTACCCTGAAGCATTCACCTTAATTGCTTTGACTGGCTTTGAGACGGCATTCAGTGTATCTAACATAACATAGCATCACGCCTGTAATCTCCAAAAGGTTAGGCAGAGGTGTAGGTAACTTATTTACCCACATTTATCCCATCCTTTTATTACCACCATTACCACCCCGCGGTTATGTTTGTCCCAATGTTATAGGGGTGAGTCTTCACTTCAGCCATCATCCGGGCACAACTCCAAACTCCGTCGTTGCTACTGAGAAATTCTTGATAGAAAAATCCAATAACACTTTGTCCGACGTGGGAATCGAACCCAGGACCTCATGCCACTAGACCAACGAGGTTCGTTCAAAAACGAATAGCCCCAAATTAAACATGTTCACTTACTGTAAATGTAGGCAGGTAAATGTGGAAGGTGCAGGGCAATGAGAACAGAGACAGCAGGAACGTCATCAGCAGCTGCCAGCGGCCATACTTGCCGATCACGGCGGACACCACGTCTGGGCCGTCGTCTTCCACGGGCGACACTGCCCGGCTCTTCTCCTTGGTCGTCCCTTGGCTTGGGATTACTGGAAATAACAAAAAAGAAATTGATTAGAAACAGAATTTTCTTTGAAAAATCTGAAAAAATTAAGGCATGTAAAAAATAATGCCTGCGAGAGATCATGGGTGTTTGTCGCTGTAAGAATGAAATTCGGTACAATGGACTAAAATGTGTACTCGGAATAATATTACTCTGGAAGTAGCCTGTTTTTCATAAAACTTTTATTTTTATATACAGAGTGTAAAAGACCTCATCACAAAGTCGTCAACCAAGCATTCTGTACATCAAACCAAGTAATTTTACGCAAAAATTATTGCTGGGAAACGACTTTTTTTTGGGGTGAAAAATAATGTTTTGTGGTAGAACTCAATGTAACGCACTCAAAACATTGTGCTGATGGATGAATTAAATAGTACGGGGGTCGTGGAGGTGTTTAAAGTAAAAATCTTACAATAAAACCTAGTATTAAAAAAATAAACTTGTCAAAAAGTTGGAACTTTGACCCCCAATATCTCCGTAACTAGAAGGTTCCCAGGTATGGTGTAGAACAAAAAAATTATCGCAGTATCGGGGAGAACAAGTGCCTTTCGGCTTCGTCAAGAGGTGTTTTACACACTTTATACTATTACATATTTTTATTTTATCAGTGACAAAATGCGGAAAGTCCAACTACGTTAATAACGAGTAATATATGAAAATTAAAAATTAATTGCAGTTATGTTTAAAAAAATAGGTGTTATCCTATTTTTCGCATCTTGGAAAATTACCAGAACAATAGCTAATTATTTAATAACCCCTGAAATCATCATGCATGTAGGTAAGTATCTGCTACCTAATTACAGGAGGAAAAATCATATTTATCACGAACGTGTAGGTAATACGAGCATCTAATTCTTCAACTGTACGGTCGATATACAGGATTAATTACTTCTAAGTACCTACATATATAGAGTATCTTTGTTACTCGAATTAATAATATCTACATACTTGTCGGTGTTATTTAATACTACAACTCGACTTCAAATCAAAGGAGTCGAGTTCCGTAACGCTGACATGGGCTTTATATTTATTGTAACGCCTTTTGAACATATTGAAATAGGTAATTGTATATCGAGCATATATGGACAGATAATTATGTCTGTAATTAATATAAAATGATGTAGTAAGAGAAACTACTTCCGACGCGTCAAGGCTGTGTTGCAGCAGTGAATGATCGTTGTTAGACTGATATATGAGCTCAAAGGGCGTGCCTAGGGGCCAGCCCAAAGGCAAGCAGAATGTTTAGAAACCCTAACATTGTGAAGAGTAGTCATAAGGGCTAGCCATGCTCCGGGGTTGCGGGACTGTTCGAAAGAGATACCGTGGCCCCGGAACACAAAGGGCGATGAAGGAACATGGATGGGTTTTAGTCAGTAAAAGTCTGACACTCCCTCCGCTCCGCCCAGAGCGGGAGGAGTCATTTGATGATTTCCCATCCGAAAAAAAAAGGGCTAGCCATGCTTTTTAGCTTGTATGAAAGTACTAATGAGCTACCTTAACTGGTCTAAGGTAGATTATGATTTAATCACAGATTATAAAACGGGTTCCTTCTATCTGGCAGAATCTTGATACTCCGAAATTTATTTGGCATAACACACTTGGCATATTCTTCTTTAAACGAATATTTTTAAGGCATAAAAATTATTTAATATAGTTATTGTTTGGCAGAATGTTTGTATTTCCGAATTTACAATGGCATACTTTTAAAATGGCACAATTTTATTTGGCATAATTACCTTTGGCAATGTTCAAATTTCGCACAATTTCACTTGGCATATTACGAAAATGGCAGAATTTCATTTGGAATAATTGTATTTGGCATTATTGCCATTTCTATAAAATAGCATTTTTAACCAAACATTTAAATATTGTCTTAAAAAGTAATATGATGGGCTACAAAGCTAGTGACAGAAACGAATCGCTCCAAAACCGACTTTACGTAGTCTTATCTGCCCTACCCCTAGAGTGTAATTTAAAATCGCGTAGGCGCGGAGGGGCGAGGCGGCCCGCGGGTTGAGGAGCAGGTTGTTGTAACACTCGCCGCCGCTGCTGAGGTTGGCCGGCGAAGCCGGCCAGCAAGCCGAAGCTGACCGCCGGAGCCCCGCAGCGCCGGAGCCGTGACAGAAACCATGCCTGCTGCATGTTGCATGCTTGCTTGCTTGCATGCTGCATGCTTGCTTGCATGCTGCATGCTTGCTTGCATGCTGCATGCTTGCTTGCATGCTACATGCTTGCTGCATCAATGGTGTATGCTGGTGTGCATGTTTGCATATTTTATGCTGGTTTGCATACTGCATGCTTGTTTGCATACTGCATGCTTGTTTGCATACTGCATGCTTGTTTGCATACTGCATGCAAGATGTGTGCTTGTTTGCATGTTTGCCTCCTGCTTACAGGAAAATAAAAACGACATGTTCACAATCAACTGTTTTAATGAATTTTCTGTGATGTGGATGTGATAGATGAGTCTTTCCATTGTTATGCATAAGAAATGTATGCTAAAAGATGATTCTAACTGTAAACTTTCTAAGATATGATAGTTCTGCTTTTAGTGACTATCGATATAAAATTTATGCCAAAAGATGATTCTGGCTGTGAGCTTTCTGCGCTAAGATGGTTCTACTTTTAATTCTTATGCATATGAAATTTATGCCTAAAAATGATTCTGCCTTACAAAATTATGAGTTTTGAATGTATGAGAAATGAGTGTCTGCCAAACGATTTTCTGCGAAATGAAGTTTATGCTATCCGCTGTTATGCAAAGTAATATTATGACATAAAAAGTTCTGCTATAAAAGGTGGACCCTTATAAAACTGAACATAATTTATTAATAAGTCTGCCCAACCTTTTCCCAACTACGTCGGTGTTGGTTTCAGTCCAACCGCATAAAGCGACTGCCTACCTGGCCTCCACAAACGTGGTGCTTGGACTACTCGTTATGACTGAAATTGAACTGAATCTGATTTTCATTCATACAGGGTTAGTTTTCAATGACCGGCCAAATTTTCAGATATGGTTTAGAATCGATAATATTTTCGATATAATTAAAAAAAAAAATTTTTTTTAAATAATATTTAATTCCTGTCCACCACTAAAAAGCGAACGTGTGGATATTGATAACAGCACAATTCATTTCAACAACCTTGATAGGTAGCAGTTAGCACACACATCAATTTGGTGGTACATGCACGCACACAAGTGCATTGATTCCCACTAGGTTTATGATTTAGGAAATTTTTAGGACATTTTCAAATGAATTATTTTATTTTATATTTTTCGAAACTACTATTTAAAATGCACTTTGGTTTGATATCTAGATCTTTATTTTAAATTTTGGCTGGTCATTGAAAACTAACCCTGTATTTGTCAATCAAGTTGCTAACTGTAAACGTTTCGTCTTGATAGTTTTAGACCTGAAAACAACTTATAAAAGCTTGCAATGTGTACAAAGAAGAAAATCAGTGGTGGCCTTGAGCATAATGTAAGAGTATGTCTAAATGACTTAAAGCTCAATTAATGCTTGTCTCGAGCCGCGTGCACGGGTTTCACGCTGCACGTGCTTTTCTCGCGAGCATTTCACGCGCGCTTCACAATTATTAACGGACACATGCGCCCGCGCCGGCGCCTTGACAATGATCTTCACATCATTGCAACTGTAACGAATGACCCACTGCTACGGAATCGATGTTTATTTTAGCATCATTAATAATATCTTCATTCATGACATTCGCAATAAACACATTCGTATATATATATATGAATATGATAATGTTGATAACTTTAAATTACGGCAATTCATCAGTGTTGCGGTGCATTCGTTGTAGCACGTTACATTATTAATTGATTCTTATAAATTCAAATTAGCATGCATTGTGGTATTTACGAGCGAGGTAACTTATTAATACGAGTTTTAGATGGATATTCCTCGTTTTCTCGCATAAGAAGTTTTTCAGACGTTTGTCTTAAATTCAGGAGCGATTTGTTTTAAATATATCAACAGTCGCCGTTCAAGGTCATAACCCGTGGCTGTAACCTTTGCGGGTAATTGTTCTAGGTTTGATAGGATACATCAATTCCAGTATTATATATCTGACGCAACGTAAGATTGCGTGCGCAGTTTTACAACATAAACAGGGAGGCGTCATCCGTTTAAACATTATTCTTCATCTCGCGGACAGCGGGCTGCATTCGGGGCCAAGGCCGGAGGGCATATCGATTACATTTATCGTGATTTGCATGGCTGACTTAGCACAACGAACGAATTTGCTTTTCATGCTACAGTTACATATGAACCTCCAGAACTCTAGCACACCTGGCCTCGGTGTGCTGCATGTGAACTGAATATTTATTAAACAAAGCCTAAATAGAGCCGTCACGAAATCTGCTGAAATATTCAATTAATTTGCGTCTGAATTATTTCAGCCTGATATGGACTGTTTTAACTGTTGATTGGAGGTTAATAGCTAGATAACCTTTTACTAGGAAGTCGCCGGGATTTCGTGACAATGTATTATAACGTTTTTCCATAGACTTTTGAATTTCTTAGACTTTTTTATGTTTATCGTATTCGGACATGGTCTTATTTACATATAAGTACTAAGGAATTCCTGGTTAAAACAAGGTACAAACCATTTGCGGATCGAATGAAAAACACAAAAGGAATGAACATCTTTGCGAATATGCCTTGGATATGGCGGCCTGTAAGTGATTGGTACCTTTGATTGGTACCTACTTTGTTTCAAAGAGTTAGTGTACTCAATTATTTATATTATTTTAGTCAAATGTGTCCTGGGTTTCTATAGTTGTCTTTTGATGAGTTTTGATTGATTTCTTGACAGAAACGTATCGTTTGACGGCTCAATTGTCTAGCGGTTGTCTGTATAACTTCTGTCATAGCTATAACAGATTCTCGTGCTCTATCAACTCGCGGATCAGCTAATCATTCCAGTTTGTTTTAATTCAAATTGAAGGTGAACTCACAAAGATTTACATCTTATCATACAGTTTTAGATATTAGCATACAAATTACTTCATTAGAAGATTGTTTCAGGATACGAGGTCGTTTAATAAAGGGATTTGAGATTACGTTTTTGGGGGTGAGTAGCTAAACGAATTACGTTAGGATCAGGCCCAGGTAATAATGAAATGTTTGTTATTAAGTAAACACAGAAGAAGTCACGGCCTAAAGTAAGTTTTCCTAATATTTTGGTGAAGACCGATGTATTTCATTCATTAGTCCCTATCCTGAGATCCGTGAAATGACAGATAGATTGACCGCAGATTGAAATAGCCTGCGGGCGGTCAATCTATGCGTTCATTTGGGCAATACCTGTCAGCTATAGGCATGCATGATCTAGTACGCATAGCCCACCACCCAAGCTGGAAACTACTTGGATGACCGTGACCGTGAGAAATAGTTGTAATAGGTGTTATATTTTATCAAAGCGACACATTATACACACATGCACTTATTATCAGCAATATTCTAGTACATCTACTGACAATGACCTGCTTTCTAAGTTTTATGTTTTTCTCAGGCACTGTTGCAATGTTGCTCAATTGTGAATTGTTACAACTAAATAAGCCGTCAAATAGTTCTACGGTAGTTATTCCGCGACGGCAGCGACGTGTCGGTAATTGAATCGTCTACGTCTACGAGACTTTTCAATCAATGTGCCTTCTAAAAAACTGATTAAATTAATCACCCCGGTTTTGGGCCTGCTTCCTGGTGTGGTTTAAAAAAATATTGTAATCTGTGACGGTTCCACTCTATTCGTCACCTCAGCAGTGATCATCTTAACCCAACTAGTGACCTGTTAAATTAAATTTACTGCAGTACGTAGGAGATGATTTCATGTGTAACGTGATAGTATACGAGTAGTTCGTAATACTGCAACTTGCATTATACTTGCAGTCATTAAATCATTTAGCCTGTTTGTGCATGATGCGTTATTTTCCAAAGTATGACGTAAATATTACGTGTAGTAAAGTCTAGCCAAGGGATAAAGAAAGATTAATTATGAAAGCATTATATATATTTATCATTAAACATTCGTGGATATCTTTTGACAGTCGCTTGACATTAGCATTATCTTTATTTAATTAGGCAGAATTTAAAATAAGAACGTGGTGTAAACAAAGAATAATCAGCAAATTATCTATGTTGCTTAGATTCAGCAGCTAGGTTATTAAACTTTCACTGACAAAAATTATTGACAAGCTAGAATACAGTACTAAATCAAATGGATTGGATCAAACGGTGTCACGCGTGACCGGAATCAGGAGCGGAAAAGTATTTTGGTTAGCACGCTAGTGACATATATCATTGTCACCAGCTTAGGGAGGACAATAGGCATATCGATTACCAAAATGCCGAGAGCACATATAGTTTTTGTCAAAGGCGAGAAGAAAAACATCATCATCTGTTTAATGTACCGCGGAAATCTGGTTTCTCCACCAAGAAGGTCAGGTGGCAGACTGTACATTGTCATAAACCTCGCGTGATCAAATGGAAGAACGTGCACGTGTTGGCCTAACTTATTCAGTGTGCCTTTATTTTCTTAAACCTTTTTAGGGTTCCGTACCCAAAGGGTAAAAATGGGACCTTATTACTAAGACTCCATTGTCCGTCTGTCCGTCTGTCTGTCACCAGGCTGTATCTCATGAACCGTAATAGCTAGACAGTTGAAATTTTCACAGATGATGTATTTTGGTTGCCGCTATAACAACAAATACTAAAAACAGAATAAAATAAATATTTAAGGGGGCCCTGCCGGGGCTGCGGGACTTTTCGACAGAGATACCGTCGCCCCGGAACACAAAGGGCGATGAAGGAACATGAATGGGTTTTAGTCAGTAAAAGTCTGGCACTCCGTCCTGCTCCGCCCAGAGCTGGGGGAGTCATTTGATGATTTCCAATCCAAAAAAAAAATGGGGCTCCCATACAACAAACGTGTTTCTTTTGCTGTTTTGTCTAATGTTGTATAGATAATGGTACGGAACCCTTCGTGCGCGAGTCCGACTCGCACTTGGCCGGTTTTTTTTTCTTGTTTTTGTCTTGTCTGTCGCAGATTAGTGATTTATGTACAGCAACGGGGAAGGGTTATGTGGGTTGTGAACTTGTGAGGGCAAAAAAAATTGCAAAAAATCTTCTTAAGGAAAATTGCCATTGATGCCAAAATATAGTCCATTCAGAACGCTTTGTGTAGATTTTTCGCTAATATCATGCGTGACGATAAAAAATATAGGTACCTGATCAAAGCGATGGTTTCCCAGTACATTTGCATAGAGTTATGTGGTGCTAATAATTCGCATAATTTGGAGTCGGATCGCGGCGGTGTGGCGACACGCCCGCGTCTGCATTGGGGGACCTCTCCGGAAGTGAGCGTACTCAATGAAACTGATTCGACGATCCTGCTGCCACTCGGTCACTGTTCTGGTTACTCATTTCAATATAACATACTACCGTTACGCATTATTCCCCGAATTCCGTTTACCTGTTTAAAACTGTGTCTGGCTTTTATTGCATGGTTCCCGTCAGTCATGTGTTTGTTTCAGGAACGTAAAATGCAGGACAGGGAGGTTTAATGAACCTTGAATATACTCTGATCAATTAAGACCCCACCAAAACCATTCGGTTCTTTATAAATTAATTAACGCAGACACACGTGACGTCACGCTTTATGTTTAGTATTGAAAGTTGCTTAATTATTTTCATATTATCTAATTAATAGTAGGTAATTCATTGAACTTAACATGAGTATTAATTTTTGCAGATAAAGATAATCATTGAAGCCATCAATATTTTAGTGTCAAGTTTGTTCAACTTCCTAGTTACGCGTTGTGCTTTTATAGATTTAAATTACGAACTATCTACTAATACAGGCTATCTAGAAGTAGTTTTATGTGTTGAAAGGTCAACTTCTTCTTAATACTCGACGATCTCAATTCCAGTAAATACCTACACAAGGAAGGTACTAGACCGCATTCAATCGATTGGCCGTGTACAAAGGATCTGGCAATGGGCATGCCCTTAACCGATAATTCGCGACGTGAACTTTTCGACCCTCCCGGTTGGCTAACATTGAACTAATCAGTGATTGAACTGTCAGTGTCGATCTACGCGATGACTCCAACCGTCGCCTCGCTCCCTTCTGACTACTGCAGAATCATAATGTTGTTTTGACAAAACTGATTGCAAAAAGATGCGGTTAATCTGACTGTGTATCCCAGGCAGGAACTCTTTCGTATGAGTCACTTTTGTCCACAGTGTGGTCAAAACGAACACAGATTTAGATGAAATGTTCAATATTTTTGAAAACTGTACCTATTAGTTGCAACGGTTAAGATAGTTCTCCTTACTGCGCCGCTGAAAGTTAAACGCGTTACGATGCCTCGACTAGACACTTTAGAACATTTTTTCATAGACAAAACTTGTTTGTATTGATACCAGTTAAAGATTGGTACACGTTTTATGCGTGTCTGATCAAATCAAAATTGTGCTGAAGAAACCATCAGTGAATGGACTTAAACTTTGATGGCTCATATTTCAGAAACGTGACACTTTAGAACATTTTGCCTCATACAAAACTTGTTTGTATTGATACCAGCTATCGATTAATATACTATGCGTGGCCGCTACTTTGAAAAAAAAAACAAAATGGCGGAAGTTAATCCGGTCAAATGTTCAATATTTTTGAAAACTGTATTAGTTGCAACGGTTAAGATAGTTCTCCTTACTGCGCCGCTGAAAGTTAAACGCGTTACGATGCCTCGACTAGACACTTTAGAACATTTTTTAGACAAAACTTGTTTGTATTGATGCCAGTTAACGATTGGTACACGTTTTATGCGTGTCTGATCAAATCAAAGTTGTGCTGAAGAAACCATCAGTGAATGAACTTAAACTTTGATAGCTCATATTTCAGAAACGTGACACTTTAGAACATTTTGCCTCATACAAAACTTGTTTGTGTTGATACCAGCTATCGATTAATATACTTAGGTCTTATGCGTGGCCGCTACTTTGAAAAAAAAATCAAAATGGCGAAAGTTAATTCGGCCACGCTTCATACAAAAATCTTCCAAGCCCTTTTCAAACAAAATTTACGGGAAATGTTTATTGCAATTTCTGAATTTTTTGTACGCCAACCTGGGTTGGTCTGATAGAATTTTCTGATCAGTATTAGAAACTAAAAACTGTAAAATGCCCATTTTCTTGCTAACTGTCCATTTTTTTGAAAATCTGTGAATTCGGATCAAAATTGTACGAAAAATAATGTATAGTCTCTTAAGACCATTTTCGTGTAGCTGCAACGGTTAAGGTAGTTAGTTCTCCTAACTGTCCCGCTTACCGTATCCACCCTGTATAGAAAACGTAATGAGAAAATCAAAATTGCAAAGACTCACTAACACACGTTATGAGAAAATGGAAACAACAATGATTGGTATGATCAGTACTCTCTGCGCAAGCGCTTGAATATATTTAAAGGGCGTCGACCCTCCGGAGAATATAAAATTAAATTCACAATTTAAAATGACACACCCATTTATTATTTAAATCATACTTTAAACGTATTCGTTGAAAATTGCACCGAGACAATGAAATACATGACACAAAGTGGCAATTTGTTTTATTTAGTTGTTGAGACATAATGCTTAACAACTATTACCTACTGGACCTAGTTAAGACTGTCTTGGAGTTATGACTATACAATTTTCCTTTGTCACGAAAATGACATGTTTATTCACATGGTTATGTGAGAAATAACATTTTATTGTGTTTCAATAGGCTATATGGTGGCCACTTATGGTTTAAAGTACCCTGAGGTTTCAGTGCTTGTTAGCGCATACAACACCTTCATGAAATCATAATATATGAGATTTTTATTTGAGAATGAAATGTCTAGACATTTTCTAAGCGATATAAATATTTAAACGAAGGTTGACAGTTTAAATTGTAGATATAATGTGAAAAAAAGAACAACTACAGTAGTAACTACATAACAAGTCATTGACAAATTATTGTTCAAGTGTCGTATAATTATTCATAACGTATTCAAACACGCAGAAAAATACTAAAGAAAAACGTTAAAAGTTGTGAGAAATCACTAAAACGGTTATTTAACTTTTCTACTACGCCACATTCTTATGACCGGTTTTAAAATGTGCGATTTATTTTCTTGTGATCTAAATATAATAATTCTCCTTTTTTTCTCATTTTTTGGAGCACTTTTCATCACCGGCATTTACACGTTTTTTTTTTTTTTTTTTTAGATAGGGCATCTCGCAGTTCAGGCATTTACACGTGATTGAATTGTTTATTTATATTTTCGATTCGAATGCACATTCTGATGGAAATGGGACTTTATGTAGGTATAATAAATCTAGGGATATACCTAGATTTGAAGGTTGGTCTTTTAGGATCAATTTGGGTTGAGTGACGAAACAAGCTAAGTAATTCGATAATATCACATTAACTTCCGTCCTTCAATTTAGTTTCGAGGGTCCGAAATGATCTTGTAAAGTATTGAGTCACTTATCTCTTTCATACTATAGTTTGTAAGCTGGTTGTGTACCGGAAAATTGGTTCCGGAGATCAAAATTCAAGAATTTTACGCGATAGATGATAACATTAATCATCATTATTTATATCTTATAACTCCCACTAGTTCGCGTTATATAACAAGAACATAATAGGAAATACGCATTTATTAATAGAAAGATCTTGTGTCCTATTGTTATTATTAAAACGTATTCTTGTGACACATGAATTAATTAAAAACACATTAACTTATATGCTCCTGCTGCATCTAAATGATCTTATTTTCAGGAACATAAATTGCATTGTTATTTACGTTGATTGTGGCTTGTACTTCCATTTTATTTCCCGGAAAATATCGCCACGTGTCATCACAGATATTGAAGATAAGCTTGATGTTAAGTGCACTTAAGATCAAAAGTATACGTCCCTGACACGCCCGTGCACTTAAGTAAGCTGATATTCGAAGAAAACTATCAACAACTCTATAACAACCACTGAATTCGGAAGAGAGATCAATCCTTACTTTCAGCAGGGAAGTGACTATTGATCATGACATTTGTTAAAGCATGGTCAAGGCTCAAGGGTCGGATAACCGCGCCTAAACTACTGTTTACTTCCTATTATATAATCAAGCGGTAAGTAGGTGGTCAGCTCCTTCGACGGCTTCTGAATGTTGATCAAAGGACGTCAAGTTCATAATTGGAGCTAACCTAGACACAGAACAGACACACTGACCTTATATAAACATACCAAATATTAATCGGAACAAAGATAATTGCGCGTATATGGTTCCGAATTCCATTTTGTTTTTCCGTCTATTTATATGGTGATATTACAAAAACAACTTAATCTATTTTTTTCTAAATATAGTCGAGGCCAATGAAATAGCTAGAATAGATTAGGAATATAACAATTATGTCATAAAATTGTATGTCGAGGTCGCCGATTCGCCTCGTCTTTAGGACCCGAAATAACTGCTTAGTATTGGAAACTGGCATTATTTACAAGGATAGTAACCGATTTAAAAACCGTACTTAAACAAAAGGATATTTCCTTAACAGTATGTACAATTATTTTATACATATTCAACTTCCTCACCGCTAGATGCAAATAAGTTTCCAAATGTACATGATCACGGTTGCATTTTCGTTTTTCAGGCATCGTTGGTTATAATCTTCGTGAAAACATGATTCACGCAGACTGTATCAGATGATAGTGAGAAAACGTGTGCCATAGACACAAGTCCCTCTGCCTGAGGCCTCTCTGCATATCTGAGCAGTCTGTGAAAGAGTACGTCAAGCGACCCTTTCATTTATTCACACGCCTCTCGGGGGACAGTGGGAATGTCTAAACGAGCTCTTAGATGAAAAGAATATGAAATTTTAACAAGTTGTCTTTGATTGCATTGCTTTTTTATATTGTTTATGTCTGTGTCAGGGTGCGAAGTTGACTGGGAAAATTTGTTATCGATAGTCGAGATTTTTGATTACTTTTTTATGTTTAAGTAGGAACAGAGCAAAAATATTATGCCTAACCCTAACTTAATATCTCTTTTGCAAGGCGGTACCTAGTGGAAATAAATATTAGAACTTAAAAAATAATAATTATTATCTATTAATTAGTTACGCCGTTACTTTTAGAAGTGAGTAGGTCAATAAACTTTTTATTATAAACTAGTCATAACGATGTTAAAGTTCATAAACGAGTGTGATAAATAATTAATTAGATAAATAATTGTAACGTCTGCGCTTGTTTTATTAGCTGTTTGAGGTTTCCGTTTATTATCTTCAATAATAAATCAATTTCAATTTTAATGCGATTTTGAAACCATTTATTAGAATTTGAATTCGGGAGTTTTATAGCTTCTTTTATTTTTTTGTAAATTACTTAATCATTGATTTGAATTCTTGATGTGTATAGTGTCAATTTGATCCAATTTTTTTTAAAGGAAATTGTGCGAGAGATAATAATGTCCCGGTGAGACAACAGACCTTTGAGTTTTACTAACTTTTCACGCTATCTGACTAATTAGGCAACGTTTAGACATTATTCCATAAAAAAATGTTTTGTGAGTAGGTGCTATTGTTGTGTAGGTATAATACATAATAATATTTTTTTTTGCAATTATGCCTTCTTCCTGTTAATAAACAAAATTGGAACCTCTAGTTAATATTTCACTGGAGTACATTTAGGCTAGTCCGAAATTTATTTTACATCCGATCCGAAATTCAATAACTTCCTTCAACATGTTTTGATTTCATATTTTAAACAAATGAGTAATACGAGTAAAGGTCATTATTGGCATCATTATAAAATAAAACAAAAAAACATAGGAATATAACAAATCAAAAGCAATATCTCATAATAAAACAAAACAAGCCGTTTGAAAAAAGGAACGATAAATACGAAGGGATAAAAATAGATCTAGCAACATTTATAAATAATAACGTAGCTAACAATATCAGAATCTATACTAATATTATAAAGAGGAAAACTTTGTTTGTTTGTTTGTAATGAATAGGCTCAAAAACTACTGGACCGATTTAAAAAATTCTTTCACCATTCGAAAGCTACATTATCCACGAGTAACATAGGCTATATTTTATTCCTGTACTCCTACGGGAACGGGAACTACGCGGGTGAAACCGCGGGACGTAAATAAAGTGACTCTAATAAATACAAAATAACTTGCGACGATCAAGTCGGTCGGTAAGTACGGTATAATACTTAGCACGGATGGTAGGTACAGTCCACAAAACAATTTGGTTTTTGGAAAGAAATCAACATTCAGGAAATGTACTCATCTACTTTTTAAACATATACATGCACATTCTGTCTGCATTACTTGTCTTGTCTATTTCGATCGATATTTTGGTTTCCCGGAAAAACATGCTGCAAGTTTACTTACTTTGAAAAGTTATTACTATGGATTACAATAATTTAGCTGTTCATTTCATCTGTTCAATGCCATGCATACATGTGCTGTGCTGTATTGTGTGTTATGATAAGGAAGAAGTGTATTGTTATTTCAATTGGTAATCGACACTATTGTTTACAAACAAATGTTTCGCAAGTTATTTTATTCTTTATTGTTTGGAGTCAGTGGCTAATGTTTTGGTAACATAAGCTTTTGGGCTTTTTATTTATATATCCTTGTGAAAGGAAGTATTCAAAAGATTGCATCAAAAACATCGAAGTCATTCTAATTAGGTAGGTGAGTAACCTCATAAGAGTTCATCATAATTTTTTGTTAAAATTAATGCAAATGATGTCAATCAATATTTTAATAAAATTCCTCTTGTAATGACGATTACAGAACTTTTCGATTTAAGCACAATGCCATTCGAATAGATTTTCTAAACTAAAGCTTCGAAGAAGACTTAAAACACGGCGTTCTAAATATTTTCAGCCTCAATACGAAACAAGGACACCCAAAGTATGTTCATAATAAAGGTGTAATTTAGCCAAAGTGGTCGGATAGTGTACCTACTATTATGCGAAGTTGCATCAACAATCTTCAAGTGAAGGGCGACACCTAGAAATTGCAGGTTGCACTGCGTGACAGGTGAACGGAACTTGCGGCAATGACGGTAGAACGCACAAGTAGACAATGCCTAATATATCGTGTTCTTCATGTCCGTTAATTATAATGGTGTAAAGTTCACATGCAACAAGTACGTGGATAACACACGTGTCAAAATATTATTTTACAGAAGTCAGTCTGCTTTGTGTAGTGTGTGTAAGTCCACCTCCTCGAAGTGGCGTAGCTGGGTAACCAAGGGCCCTGGTGCAAATAAAAAAGGGGCCCCACTAGTATCTAATCTAAGTAAAAATATTAAATAAATAAATAAGTACTTTAAAAATGCTTAGCTACTTTATCATCAGCTCTTTTTCTTGCACTGCAGAGCAGGTAATAAAAATATTAAACAGTAGGTAATGACATAAATTACAAATACGTACTTATTGGGCAATAAAACGAAATAGAAAAGAGTTTATTTTATACATTTTCGAAAGTTCAGTTCGATCGAGGTTTTCTGGTAAGAATTCGAGGGCCCCCTGAGTTTGAGGGCCCCGGGGCACTGCACCGCCTAGCCCCTAGGTAGCTACGCCACTGCAGTCCTCGTATAAATGTACCTTAGTGTGTAAGTTGATTAAAGGCAAGATGCTTCTTTGATTTGGTCCTCCGAACACCAAGTACATTAGAGACTAAAGTTTTATATCGATGAATGTAGAGAAAGGACTTGAGTGGCCAAGTTTTTTTGCTTAAAATACGGAACTATCTAAATAAACGTTAGAGAAATAAGGTTATTCGAGTGGTGACATGCACTAGAAAGCCACTACGCTATAGGAAAGCTTTTGCAAATAGCGACTAAATAGCTTTTTATGAATCTTATGTAAAACAGTTAAGACTTTCACTTAGCAGTAGTATCGAAAGCGATTTCATTAGAGGTCGAGGTACAATCAGTTTTATGCTTACAAACAATTAAAAATAAGTTGTTAAATTATATTCCAAACACATATGAACACGCAAGCGATTATTGAAAAAAAAAACCTATTAATACCAATGTCTCCTGTTGCCAAATACCTAAACAAGGTAATGAATATGATCGATACGTACTTTTACTTAATCTATTAAGTTATTCACAAATATTGAATTAATAGCTAATCTAAGTACTTAATAGATAGATTTATGTGCTGTGTTATTGATTGATATGATTTATCAGCTCTGGTATTGAATGAATACAAATGATAACCCACTGACGCACATTGGCAGTTGATATAGTAGTTTTTCCTTTACAACTAGTTGATTATGAAAACTAGCCAGTACAAACATGCATTTTTTATATCACGTAGTATTGTATTGTATTCATTATTCTGTATCTATAAGTAAACATATTTGAAGTTTGAACGATAGCAATATTATTGTCAAACGACAATCAACACACGATGTTCACACTGACCCATTGCATTCAATGGATGGCTAATAAAAACTTTAATGACTGCGTAGCCATATTTTTATTTATATTATGTAAATCATGATCAAGGGCATTCACTGTTCATGTAGAGGTCTTACTGCGTACGAGTTTTTGTGATATTAGAACGGTTCTTAACACTGAAAAAGTGTTGCATTTCGCGTTTTATGCTTCCGATTCCGATTTTTTTACAGCGGTCTTGTATCAATAGGTCTGTACGTTTAATGTTGGTTTATTAAACGTTATCGTTATTCATTAGTGCGCAATAAAAAAGATCTAAATCATAAATTGAAATTCTAAAATTAGAAGGAAAAATAGAAACAAATATCAGGATCTAAGGTTATAAAGATAAACGATAATTGTGAGATATTTCGAATAACTTGTTTTAGAATTTTAATTAGCACTTATTTTACCCTTTCACGTGTTTATAAATGTGTGAAAGATCATTTAATATAAATGGACACAGGTACGGTCGGCAACAAAAGTCGGTTTATTTAGACTTCAGATTTTAGAATTTAACAGTAAATATAGTTTTAAAACAAAACTATAAAGATATAAAATCAAGATAATATAGAACTCATTAGCTTTTATGTGAGCTGTTGTAGCTTTTTAAATAGTTGGATATTAACATTATCTCATAGAAATAAGAAATCTTTGATCTGAATATTGGTCTGGTAAATATTGGTCAATGTTAACTGACGTTCGGTGCTAACCGTACGTAACTAACCAAAAACTTGAATTTTGGCAAGTAGGCAACCGACAAAATGTAAGTTATTAGGAATTTGAAAATTAAATATTTGTGTTTTTTTTATATTTTTCTGTGTAATCTTGTTTTAGTAGGTATTGAAGTAGCTTTTAAGTTTGGTGAGCAGATAGGTATATTAGGTATAGTAATTATTCATTATAGTTCTAGGAGTTCCCTAATGTCATCAGAAAGAGCCGAAACCTGCACCTTGACATTAAAAAATATATTTTCGGAAGTGTGTACGGAAATGAGTTGTTGCTTCCGTAGTAACCATGTTTATATTTACGTGTTGTCGATCTGACAGTAATGTCGACCGGTTATCGGTCACTCGTCGCCATTGAACTGTCCTCTCGCACTTAACTGAACGTGCTTAGATTTTTGAACTACTGTTAAAATAGAGGAAACAGTCGAGTAATGGTGCGGAAAAACGATATCTAATGTTTGAATGGAATAATCTGGAATTGAGATCTCTCGGGGTCTTAATGTTAACGGAAAACTTATAAGCACCTTGGTGCTGCGCTAGGAACATTTTTAATAATAATAACATCTTAGGAGGCTCTCGCTTGGCAGCTGGATCAAGAGCTTGATTCAGAAAGCAGTACGTCTGGACACGGCACGTATTGTTAGGAGGTTCCTCTCTCAAGAGCCCTGACCACCGGTAGCTCGGACCCTGTTCCCAGCGCTGGTGGGCTACTGTTTTTTATATTTTTAAATGTTTTTTATGTAGTTTTATTAAGAAATATTTAAAAATGTTAAAAATATAAATCAATAAATGAGATAATAATAATATATACCTTAGACCCTGCTCCCGACACCGGCAGACTACTTTTCGTTCGTTTTTATAAAGTTTTTAAAGAAATATTTAAAAATATAAATAGAGATAAGATGTTAGATGAATAAAGGAAATAATCATATCTTTATTTCCCAAAAACACAGATAACTGTACTTACAGTTTACAATTTTGAATTAGTGGTAGAGAACACTTACATTAAACGTTTGAAGGCTTCAAAAATCTGTACTTAATAGATTAAACTCTGTCTCTTAAACTAGGGTATCGTCTATCTTAAGAGACAGTGTGTGTTGTGAACTGCTTTCGACTTCGGGGGTAGGTCTAGCGCTGTCGCTACCCCGCCCCGGCTAGGTAGCGTAGGCGAAGGTGTCTCGTGCATACGTCCCGTAGCGATTAGGCTTCCGCTTCGAAAGCCTTAGGCACGTTGCACGAGTGTTATTTCTCTTATTCATTTTTATTAATACCCACTTTAAGTATGCCTATCATTATGACTAGTGATAGGAATAGGTAGTGCTTATTAGCCTAAACTTCGAAGAAGAACAGAGAAAAGAATCGGAGACTTCCTTAGACTATATTTTATTATGCGACCGCGGCGAGTTTTTTTTTTGTAAATTCTAAGAGTGCGTACCTAAGAGAGCGTATCATAGTTTTATGATGAAGAAGTCGTTTCCAAAATGTTCTTAAAAAGAAAACTTTCAGAAATTTTGATGGTTGTAACGACTGTGTTATGTTATGTCTAGTCGCAAACTTCCAAATAACATTAATTTTTGATGTACTTACGTGATGTCCCGGAAAAAAATATAGTCTAAGGAAGTCTCCGATTCTTGTCTCTGTTCTTCGAAGTTTAGGCTAATAAGCACTACCTATTCCTATCACTGATTATGACCTAGCTCTTATTTTCCTCCTAGGTCTACCTATGAAAATAGAATACAAAAAAAAAAACTATTTTTAACTTTTCTGATCAAAAGTTAAACAAATGTTAAGTGCCTTCAACTAAAGTTTAATAAATACATTGTTCACCGTAACTAATGGCTTCATTACAAGTCATTTACGGTCTTGACATTATGCAGACCACGAATTACTTACACAAATGAATGTACTAGACACAGACATCGGACTAGATTTTTTTCGGTACGACATTTAAAACTAGTTCTTATAATCTTAACCAGGTTCGTAAATAGTTTTTATAATCCTTTGTCAGTTACCGAAACTAATGGCAAATGGGTGTGGCTATCTTTATTAATTTGAATAAAAAAAAACTGCCTCGCTAATGGCACCTAAGAAAATAAATACAATTAGCGAATAAAAAAAAAAACTAAAGCACCGATAAAAAGAACGTCGGTTTAGTAGTTGCTGTTAAAACATGGAAATTTGGTTGCGTTTGTAACCATTCTTTTGAAATTGTACTTTATTTTTCAGGAAAATGTTATTCAGCTGCCCCAACGTAAGATTAGCTTAATTCTGAAGGACCTACACAAAATACATGTTCAATTTTGAATATAAACTGCAAAATATTTATCATGCGTGTACACATAATTATACTAAACACTTATTTGTCTTCCATGTCTGTAATGTGTATCTCATATCTTTAACAGATACAGACAGGAGAAAATCGCCTTTCATTGTCGCTATGACAGCTTCTAAAACTCGTTATGTACGGATTATCTTTGTGTCTTTGAGGAAGATATGAAATCTTAAGAAAACAGTATAAAAAATGCTGTTGGCATTTCTTTTACTCGTATCTAATCATTTTCAAGGGATAATTTGCTTCAAGTCTTAAATTTTTTCTAACATACAAACATAAAAATGGTAAAAAAATGCTAATGTGGTAATGGTATAAAAATGGTTGTTCAAATTATGTCTTAGAGCTAGGTAGCCACGTTTTATAGTCACTCCAAATGGGATTTTGCATAAACAATACCAAAATCACCAGAGCTCGACTAGTAAAATACAATTAGCATATGTAAGACGTCATGGTAGTTGTTATCACATAACAAAAGAAAATGACTTCAGTAATTTGTTTTAGTTGTTAACGATAATCTGCGCAGACTGTTTGGTTTAAGCCTTAGTCAAAACTAAATCATCCGGTCCGATGATTTCTATGATTGAATAATCGAATAAACGTAGGTAGGTTATACCCCTGTTGGGTATAACCTACCTACGTTTATTCATAATAGGCAGATTGTTTAACAGAAGTAATTTATACGTAGGTTAGGTATTGTAAATTCCTGAAAATAATATAAACTCAGAAAAATATTAGGTACAATAAATCCACTGATTTGCACAGAAAACAAAGTTTTTGATAAAATAGTCGTCGATCATCGGGATTGATTTATTTCTGCCCTTAATACAGGGTGTAAAAGACTTCATCACGAAGCCGTCAACCAAGCATTCTGTACATCAAGCTAGGGCTTTCAATCCGGAGTTTCGTAACTCCGGAGTTTCGGAGCGATTTTAAGCTATTTTCAAATCCGGAGCTGAAATAGAACACTGGAGTTGAAACCGGTTTCCAAAAACCATGTAAACATTTATTTACAAAACGACGAAAAATGCATCTTAATTCTTGAGCGTAACCCGTTGTTTGATTCCTTCTTAAGTCCTTAGCACAACACTTCGGTATTATTCGGTAGTGCTTGGCTTGCGTCGCGTCGGCAAAGGAAAACACCTTTCAGAAGCGTACCACTATCTGCTGTGTCTTGCCGACGAGCGTGGAGTCAGAACGAGCATTCTCGGCAGCAGCCTTTTTCTGCACGAAGCTTAGAAGTTCTCTTTCTGACTCATCTTTAAATACCATAGCGTTGCTCAAAACATACCACCATACCAAGAACTTCGTTCTCAAAAAAGTAGATTTTTTAGGTACCTATAAGTTCATAATTATTATTTTATTGTAACTTGCCAAACAAATGTTTATTTTTTATGATTGTTTTAATATTTTATAACGTCTGTTTGTCAAACAGTAAATTTTTAAACAAAAACACTGATTCCTTAACAAATAAAACTTCTATATTAATAAAAATAAAGGGCCTTTTTTAATTTCTAAAAATGCTGTCAACACCGGAGCCTACTCCGGAGTTCCGGATTTGATTGCTCAACATCGTAACTAGCTCCGGAGTTGATAACTATCCGAGTTTGAATGCCCTACATCAAACTCAGTAACTTTACGCAAAAATTATTGCTGGGAAGACTTTTTTTTTGGGGTGATAAATCATGTTTTGTGGTAGAACTCAATGTAACGCACTCAAAACATTGTGCTGATGGATGTATTGAATAGTACGGGGGTCGTGGAGGTGTTTAAAGTAAAAATCTTACATTAAAAACTTGTATTAAAAAAAAAACTTGTCAATAAGTTGGAACTTTGACCCCCAATATCTCCGTAACTCGAAGGTTCCCAGGTATGGTGTAGAACAAAAAATGATGAGGAGAACAAGTGCCTTTTGGCTTCGTTAAGAGGTGTTTTACACCCTTTATATTGTTTTTAAATAGGATTATAGAGAGGAGTGGCCTTTGCCCAGTAGTGGGATGACACAGGGTAACAGTAACAGGGTTATACCAAAATGGGGTATTATTGGTTCTTCCAACACCGAGTGCGAGTGCGGCGCCCCGGTCCAAACAATGCCCCACCAGCTGCAGTTTCCCAGGTGTCCGTTTACCTGAATTCTTGACGACCTGTACAGCGCCTCTACTGCTGGAATAAACGAGGCCACCTACTGGGCCCATATCGTGTAATTGGAAGGAACATCGGTACTTTAAGAAGAAGACAAGGGTTATAGACTAAATTATTTTTAACATACAACACTTAAAAATGAAAGTTAAGGAGAATGGATATCTTTTCTCAAGAACTTTATAACACAAAAGTTATCTACAACACAAATAAATTGTCGCAATAAACATTGCCTGAGGTAACACATTAAAGTGCTAAGCAAGGCGCAGGCACTCACTTGTAAAATGCAATGCCTGTGCGTAAAGTTACAACACACTCTAGTTTGCCAGCGTTGTATTGAATCGCAAAAAAGAATTGTGTAGTTAATCAAACTTTTTGCCCATTTATACGAAATAACCCAGAACTATATTAAGCTGAGCCTACAAAAAAGGTTTTATGTCTGAACATGTGTAAGAGATACCTACAACAAGTAGGCCTGTTACAGTAATGAGATACATTACAGCAATTACACTTAATTAATTTATCTCGCGCATGTAATAAAGGTATATTTAGCAAAACAGAAAAATTAACGTTTTTGTTTTTAACAACAATCAAATTAAAGTGCTTACATACGTAATGGGTGGAGCTTCCTCTTGCAAAAATATGCAAAACATTATTTGGGACCTCGTGTATAGAAATATTTTGATATGCGACAATCTGTATAGCGTGGAGGTAATTATGAAATAGGTTTTAATTTAATTAATAAAAAAAAAAACATACGGAATAAAATTATGAGTAGTAATACTTAGACTCTACACATTATTTTGTATGAGCTAAAAATAAACTGCGTATTAATAAGCTGCAATTAGGCTATTTTAAGTATGTAGATATTAAAGATTAATGATAGTTATAACTAAGACACTGCGCGGTTATTTGGAGGAAAACCCCAGACGGACCACGAGTAATGGTAATGTTTTTTGCCCATTAACATTTTGGTTTTCCTTTCATACTTAATTATGATTCTACCTCAAAATTGACGGATCAAAACTCAAAGTCAGTGGATTTATATTGAAGGAAAAAAAGCGTTTGAAAGGTGGCATTTTAGGGCCGCAAGTGTTTGTTTACCGGCAGTCAGTGTTGTAACGTTGCGACTGGTCGATTACGGAGGTACCATTGGCATTGTCGGGTTGCGACGATGCATAGGAGGCGCTGATTGCACCCAGCGCTGTGATCAACGGGCCCACTCGACCGAATAGATTGAAATAGAACGTAGCCCTTCCCTATTTGTATAGACTTTAGTACATTCCCGCTATAAGAAATACATCAATCATACTTTTTAATGGGTATGAAAACTTAGAAGTCGAAATACTTACCCCCCCCCTACCCCTCTAATTCCTAAAGTAAGAGGAGGAAAAATCTGAATAATTGAGGTTTTTAGAACATGAAAAGAACTTTCAAGGAAAATTGGTTTGGATAAGATTTGAAATTTAGGTTTTGAGATACGGGAGTTTTTGTGAAACCGTAGCAGTAACTTTATTTTTTATTAACATAATATCTACTATGAAAAACAAATTTAGTTTTGCTGTTGAGTGTTTTACATACGAAATTATGAATGGGCGTTAAAAATATTTTTATTATATTGTTTGGTGCTACGCGGCGGAACCCTGTGTGTGTGAGTCTGACTCGGACTTGACAGGTGTTATAAGTTTTGAAATGTTTTCTTTTCTTTTCACAGGAGAAATGTGTGTAACGGTATTTTCAAAAAGTTAGATTAGTTTAATTATTTACGGCTTTTAGTTCTGCTTTAAGTTGTATACTTCTAAAGTTGCAAACAAGTTGAGCAGGCTTTTATTTATAGCTTAAAATTGTTGTCTATATATTTATGTAAATGGACATGATCAAAAATAACGATATCTAAAAATAGTAGCATTTATTTTTTGTAGTCATAAACCGATCCGACCAGAATTAAATTAAGTAACTATTTAGGGGCAGCACAGACGACAGACTTTTTGTGTGTACAAGTCTGCGACAGACTAAAACTCTGCGACAAATTTTGCGTCCACTATAAGGCGATCAGTAGGATCCTTTCCATCAGCAGATCCTTATAGTGGACATAAAAGGTCAAACATATCAATCACGCAAAATTTGTCGCAGAGTTTTTGTCTGTCGCACACAAAAAGTCTGCTCCACCTAAATAGTTTATTTATTTTTCAAAGCAAAAAAAAATGAAGTATCTATACTAATACATATTATAAAGCTGAAGAGTTTGTTTGTTTGTTTGTTTGAACGCGCTAATCTCAGGGACTACTGGTTGGAATTGGAAAATTGTTTTAGTGTTGGATAGTCCATTTCTTGAGGAAGGCTATAGGCTATATAACATCACGCTACGACCAACAGGTGCTGAGCAGCGAGGGTGAAACCGCGGGGAACAGCTATAAGCTATATTGTGACGCAGACGAAGTTGCGCGGGTCAAGCTAGTTTATAATAATCCTTATTTTTATTAATTTATAAATCAGGATTGAATCTAAGTAGGTACATAGAGCTAACCAACTATCTTATGTAGTGAATCTGGGTACTGTTTTTTGGCAATTAGCAACTTGATATAGTGGGTAGAGTTAATGTAATGTAACATGATGTGATAGACAGTATATATGATAGACAGCAAAAAATCAGATCAGGTTCTCCTTGTTATATATTTTCTAGAACTTGTGGGTACTAAATATATCTGGGCCAGTTTTTTTTTTAAATTCTCGTTAGATTGTTTACACAAGTAGATGTCAAAGAGTTTTTTCAGAAACGTTGAGACAGTGTTTGTGTGAAGTTTTTATCTTCGCCTAAGGGGCCGCCTCCACGAGCGAGAGAATCGCGGCGATTCAATGAATTTCTATACGAAAATATCGCCTTGATTCTCTCGCTCGTGGAGACGGCCTAAAAGAGAGTGTATAGAAAAACGTTGCAAGGACGATAATATCGCCGCGATTCTCTCGCTCGTGGAGACGGCCTAAAAGAGAGTATATAGAAAAACGTTGCAAGGACGATAATATCGCCGCGATTCTCTCGCTCGTGGAGACGGCCTAAAAGAGAGTGTATAGAAAAACGTTGCAAGGACGATAATATCGCCGCGATTCTCTCGCTCGTAGAGGCGGCCTATCTGATATTATTAAATAATTAAACTTTTTAAGATTAAGAAGGCCTCGTCCATTTGTTGCAAGTTATCTCTGTCTCCTGCAATAGTAAGCCAGTTTTGATCCACCGTTTTATTTATTTCATCGGTCGCCGGACATAAAACCAGAGAGGATTCCTTAGTTGCCAATGAGAAATTCCGAGAGGAAAAACTCAACACTTTTCCCGACCTGGGAATCGAAGCCAGGACCTCATGCTAATCAGTCGCGCTTGCGACGACTAGTGCAAGAAGGCAGAAAAATCAGCAATTAATTGATTTAGATAATGATGCATGATTGATTAATAGTACATTTTGATACAAGTGGAGAAAGTTTGTTATTGCAATCGAGGCGGAATTATAACACACGAGCCGTAGGCGAGGGTGTTTTTGAGCCGAGAATTGCAATAACAAATGTCCACATGTATCAAACGACGTTTTTCAATACACTTTTGAAGAAATCTAATAAAATAACGAATAATATTTTTGTCACGAACTATAAAACTATGACTTGATTTTTTTTTTTCGCGCTTTGGTCTCGCCAGGTTGAAAGAGAGGCAATGGTATGAAGCCGTTAAACAGCCTAATATAAAAAATAGATTTATTTTATATTTTTGGATTCAGAACACAAATAAATGTTAATTTGTGTATAAAAGTAACTTTTAGTTTTAAATAATCATGTTTATCTATGATAATATTCTATA
This sequence comes from Xestia xanthographa, assembly GCA_905147715.2. Lineage (NCBI taxonomy): Eukaryota > Metazoa > Arthropoda > Insecta > Lepidoptera > Noctuidae > Xestia > Xestia xanthographa. The sequence goes on along the minus strand of LR990659.1, from coordinate 13,700,679 downwards.
TAAAAACACAATTTGAATATTTAAAAAATATTTATGCCGTAAAGACGCGTAGTGCTTTGCAAACATTTAAAAAAAAAACATTCACCTCAGACTACAGGCATTGAACCAATTTGGACTAAGTATAGGTATAGTTATCTGTGGCAATTTTCATTCCCGCACACGTGCGGGAAAGTGGAAAAAATCGCACGCGTGTGAAATACATTGCATGTTGTACCTAATCGTAGTGCGTTAAGGACCAGCTTTCGAGGAAGTGTATTGAAAAATATATTTGCTCTCGTGACAGGTGAAATTGTCTCCGTTCGAAGTTTAATTTTTTATTTGCACTCATCTAGAGATGTCAAATTTTAATTTATTCGAGCTGTATTTTTGTTTGTATTTCGTATGCCTCGCATGTCACTCTTGAAAATCTTTGGACGTGACTTACTATAAATAAATCTGTGGAGGAGGTTACTTTCACACAGTCGCCTCGTAATAATATACAGGATGAATTTTCAAGTGGGGGTGGTTGGCCAAATCCGAAACTATGAAGAAAAAGTTAAAGTTAAAGGAATCTCGAGCCCGATTTTGAAGAAAACTAAAATTGCATCATTGGATTTTTGAAAAATCAATATTCCTAGCCAGGTATCGAACCCGTTGATTTTGGAAAATGGGTTAAATTTTGGGAAGTAATGACGTACGGGACTACATAAGTATAAGATTATTAATAATTCATAAAAATGTTCTTTTAAAACGTGACTTTCAGTAATAGGTTTTAGATTTCAATAGGTACTAATGCTTATTAATTTGTTGCTGACATCTCACATTTATTAGAAAATATATAAATCTAACTTATGATTGGCAATAAATTCCGAAACAATACATCGATGAAAAAAATGTAATGTGTATTGTGTTTTCTCCATAAAATAAATGAAAACACTCATACCTATTAATAAGTTAGTTTATCAGTTAAAAATAAAATTTACATAAAATAATATTCGTATAACAGGGTGTAACCGGACACTTCACTGAGCCGTCTAAGCGTTTTTACATCAAACCAATAACGTAGTCTCAAATAAGGTTATTGCTGGAAAAACGAATTGTATTTTTGGTGAGAAAAAAAACGCGATTTTCGTTAGCACACAATGTAATGCACACAAAAAATATTACGGGGCATATGGGGGTATTTAAAATTCAGAAATACTATTTAAAACACGAAAACGAACAAGAACGTGAAAATGTTTTTGGATCTATGACCTTCCGTAACGTGAAGGTTACGGTCAATGGCGGGAAGAACAAGTGACTTTCTCACTTCGTTAAGAGCCTATACTACCTCTGATTAGCAACTCTATTTGTGGTGGTTCAAACTTCGTTTGTAATACTGTTAAAATAACGTTCTAATCAGCTTGCACCTCAAAGCGGTTGTTACGTCAGTCACTGCGGCCGAATAGTGCTAAATTAGTGGTTTTTATTCTTTATAAAATCCAATTTTCGTCTTTTGAAAATAATAAAAAACATAAGACCTGCTTTATAGTTAGTTCAGTTAGTATGCAAAGTTTCATGATCTAATTTGAAGTACTTTTTGAATACCAGCGGTTTATTGTTCGATTTGGAGGTAACTTTGGGATTTTTTTCAATTGACAAAATTTTATGAATTCGTGTTTTCACCAAACATGAGACCTAATATTAATCTTCAACTTTACCATATATTTATTTCAAAATTAATGCTGGAGTATTTTAGGCGTAACGCAGGATCATGCTAAGCCTAAGCCATTTGAGGTATAGGCCCTTATATAAGAACCTTCGTTAAGAATCTTTTTTCAAACGTCATCAAATAGGTTAAACTATCTGTACGTAGATTTTGTACAAAAGAAAGGCATTACAACGGTAGCATAAAGCGGTCGTAATGTTTCACCGAAGAAAATGGGTCAGTAAGCGCTCCGGTCTAACGAGAACAACTATCATTGCTTATGTTATTGCAATCCTTTAATAAAACATTTTACCATGTGTAGTTACGAACACTATAAGAGTAGAGGAAGACCAAAAAAACGATGGGTGGATTGTGTGAAGGATGATATAGCTAGAAAGGAGGAGATTGCTGAGATGACCAGTAATAGTACATTTTGATACAAGTGGAGAAAGTTTGTTATTGCATTCGAGGCGGAATTATAACACCCGAGCCGTAGACGAGGGTGTTTTTGAGCCGAGGACTGCAATAACAAATGTCCACGTGTATCAAACGACGTTTTTCAATACACTTTTGAAGAAATAAAATAAAATAACGAAAAATATTTTTGTCATGAACTAAGAAACAATGATTTTAATTTTTTTTTTTTTTCGCGCTTTTCTTTCGCCAGGTTGAAGGAGAGGCAAAGGTATGAAGCCGTTAAACAGCCTAATATAAAAAATATATTTTATTTTGTATTTTTAATTCAGAACACATATAAATATTAATTTGTGCATACAAGTAGCTAATAGTTTTTAATTAATCATGTTTATCTATTTATAAACACAATATGAATATTCAAAAAATATTTATACCTTAGAGACGCGTAGTGCTTTGCCGAAATAAAAAAAAAAACATTCACCTCACACTATAGGCATTGAACCAATTTGGACTAAGTGTAGGTTTAGTTATCTGTGGCAATTTTCATTCCCGCACACGTGCGGTAAAATGAAAAAAAAACGCACACGTGCGAAATACATTGCATGTTGTACCTAATCGTAGACTCGTAGTGCGTTATGGACCAGTTTTCGAGGAAGTGTATTGAAAATAAATTGGGATAACAGCAGGAGAATGTTGAGTTACGAACACTATAATATGTAGTAAGTATAGTTTACTTAGCAAAATTCGAAAATTATCTCGGGGAACAACGACTGCTACTTTAAGATAAGATCTGTTTTATAATAGTGTGGATTAAAAACAGTAAAAAATAGGTGTTTTTTGACCGGGATCTGAAAACCTTCTTTATGTAAGCACCCATAAAAACACACACACAATAGCGTGTGCAGGTTTCCTCAAGAGGCGGCTCCAGCTTGCCTGACGGGTGTACCTGTAGTACAGGTAATCTTGTCACGTACGTACACCCTGGCACGTATAGCTAGCTACCTTTAGCAACGTATATTAGTCGGCAGGATTTGAGTTTCGGCAACATGGGGAGGCGAGATAAACACCTTATTATCTAGTTACGTTTTCAAGGTATCATAATATATTTTTTTACAGTCGCTTTAATTTTTTAGTACTTTGATAAGATGTGTTTGTGGATTAGCTGTAAGGTTTCAGTTTACAACAACATTTTTGCATCAAATTAAGTTTTCTTATTTCCGTTTGTGTTTTAATATTTTATTTGGTCTATTTTATTTAAACAGGAGTACATTTTTTATTAATTAGATTATCTTTCAAATGTAGCTATTAGTATTTCTTTTGAGATTTAATGAGATAAACAATGTTTTTTCTCATTTACGCAGTATCATATTTTTTTATGTCATTATGCACATTTGTCGATGAATACATTAAATATAACATTCTTCTTTTAGTAATTGCATAGTTACTGTATGTTATCGTTTCGATTACGTCGATTTTACGCTTAAAGTATAATGCGGTTAAATATAAAATTGCGCTATGGACCGAATAGCGGATTAACTTAAATTGTCAATCGTATTTGATTTAACATGAAAATAGGCAAGACCAAAGGATATTGTTTCAGGGTCCTAATAAGGCAAGAACATAGAATAATAAAATTTCCTCGATGAAAACATAGCACAAAGATACTTAACAATTACAACTTCTGTCGAGGAACAAACACTTTTTTTCTTCTGTGTACCCTTGGCTGTTCCCTAGATGGTACAGTAGAAGATTAACAAACATATTTTTATTTTGCAAATCGGGGGTTTGCAATGGTGTGTGGTAGTAATTATATTCATAAAAAAATGAAGCGTGGCTTTTATAGAGTCCTTATAGATTGACGAATGTCGATAAAAACAAAAACAAAATAAAGCATCCTTAATTGAATTTGTACTCACTCTTGAACAGACCCATCTTGAAACACTTTCTCATAATGTCGGGAAATGTGTTAACTTTATTTACGTCGCCCATATATGGTGAGCACTTCCTTCCACCAGTCTTTAGAACAAAATGTCTTTATTATATCATTAATTAATCTATTAAATTAGAACTAAAATCAAGTAGCAGTTAATAATTAAAGTTACGAAAACTCGTGAAAATGGTTTGTTTAACGTTCATGTAGCCGGCTCGCTACGACCTGATACATTATCAGACTGAAGCGTAGTCGCGGGCGCAGCCGCCGGGCGACCGGCGCTCGCGCCGATCTCATTGCCGCGCTCCGTATAAATCACACACGCGGATTATCTTATTAAGCTTCGAATAATAGTATCATAAGGGCTTACTGTTTGTATGTAAACAAACAGAAAAATAGACGATTATAATTATGCGTTTATTACGTAGCGTTTTAATTGCTGCCTGAAACAAGATAGACTGTAATGGATCATTGAAGCGCATTGTGTACATATGTGCGCTTAATTAATTTTATTGCAGCGAACATCAATCTAGATTCTAGTACCTATTCAATTACGCAGTTGCTTAGTAGAGGATTTAGAACCGCTTCTTAAGAATCATGTTGTTCTGAAGATGAGTTATTGAAAATAAAATTTAATTTTCACATTTATGTACTTTTTATGTAGTTACGTTATGTTTATGTGGCAGCCAATTCGTATAACACGCCGTTTTACATAATGGCGCGCCGAATTGGAAAACGTCGCCGTTATGTAATACGGCGTCCTCACGTTCAGCCGGATTGTGGTGGCGATACGTTCGACAAAGTGGCGTCCAACGTTTAGCTGTATTGTCAGCAATTCCGATACTTCAGATAACCTACTATAATTTAAACTGGGTTCTCGTGCAATAGCTTGTCATGTTCACGAGAGTTATCTGTAACATAGTTGCGAAGAAAGCTGGATTTTTATAAATAATATTATAATATTATTATACAACCCTGTATAATACCCGTAAAAGACCTCATCACGAAGCCGTCAACCAAGCATTCTGTACGCAAAAAATATTGCTCAGAAACGACTTTTTTCTTTGGGGTGAAAAATCATGTTTTGTGGTAGAACTCAATGTTACGCACTCAAAACTTTGTGCTGATGGATGAATTGAATAGTACGAGAGTCGTGGAGGTGTTAAAAGTAAAAATCTTACATTTAAACCTTGTATTAAAAAAAAAAAAACTTGTCCAAACGTTGGAACTTTGACCCCCAATATCTCCGTAACTAGAAGGTTCCCACGTATGGTGTAGAACAAAAAAATGATCGCAATGACGGGGAGAACAAGTGCCTTTCGGCTTCGTTAAGAGGTGTAACGTTTTACACCCTTTATAGAAATCGAAAAATCATTGAGCAATGTCGGTTATCTACTCGTAGGTACTCTTTCTTTTCGGACATCGATGCACTGACGATTACCTCGTAATCAGTACATCATTTTGAACCACGTGTCCCTGTATAAAGAGAGATCACCAAGTATCAAAGCACCAAACAAATTAAGACCTGACGAATACTTTACATTCTGTGCACGTTGAAATTGTCGTCGAAAGTGTAGGCAGGTTGAGGATAAATATTTGCTTGCCGATAATAATATTTATGTTGAGTACAACCACGTAGCCCCATGAAGAAGTCAGTATTTGGAAACTATGTTCAGTCATTGATCTAACAAGGCCCAAACGAAAATGCGAGATAATTTGGCAACGATAACTTCCTAACTGGCAGATATCAATTGTAACGAGTGGTTAAAACATTCTAAATAAACTGCTTACTGTCAAAATTCCACGAAAATATTTGCATTCATGTTAGGAGCGGTGACTTTTTGTCAAAAAAACAATAAAGACGTTTTTAAATTAAGGAACCTCATTATGTAAAAGCCATTTTGAATTCTAGGTACTCATGTTTTGTATATCTACCTACTGTTGTTATGTAAGTATAAAAACAACAAGAAAACTGCGCATGTCTATCAACCTTCACGATTTATGGGGCAAAATAAAACATTTTAACGTTTTAATTTTTAAGCAAATAACATGTAACAAGATGTAAATTTGTAGATTTGCGAGCATAATGAATGATGAACGAGTGTTTCTAGTTATTCAAGAAAGCTGATAACAGTTATGTCAAAGAAGGAATTTAGAACGTCTGTGTCCTAGACAACGCATTAAAGTTTACAACTCATTAACAAGTACCTAAAGAAAATTAAGTTACAATAACTGAGGTGACTCAGTACAAGATAAAAAGTCATAATTACGTAATGCACTCAGATAATGGTTAATTAGCATTATTAAACGAAGGGACATTAAGAATTAGGGTTTTATAACTATATAAGTCGCAGCTTATCCCAATTTCTACTACATGATAAGTGAGGATTCACGAGGTACCTACTTACAACACATATTTTCAAATTCACCCAGAACGTTAAAAGTAAGTACTTATTTATTTTGTTATTTTTTTTGTACGCAAAGGAATGTTTTTTACAAGCGGATTTTATAACTTTCCTTGTTTGTGGTTTAATTCGCACGATACTTACCTACGGTTCAATTTTAATCGTATTTATATCCGCTTGTGCAACCTTCAATGGTTTGTATCGTATTTAACCCAATCCTTTCTTTCTTTCTTTTCTCTGTTAAGAAAACCCAATGCATGAATTTCTCGAAGAAAAAGTGTAATTTATGTTTTATGTACTTTCCAGAAACCCATAAGAATCCATATAAAGATATGTGATATATTTTAAAACAGCTATCTATTTTAAAATACAGGGTGTAAAACCTCATCACGAAACCGTCAACCAAGCATTCTGTACTTCAAACTAAGTAACTTTACTTAAAAATTATTGCTGGGAAACGACTTTTTTTTTTGGGGTGGAAAATCATGTTTTGTGGTAGAACTCAATGTAACGCACTCAAAACATTGTGCTGATGGATGGATTGAATAGTACGGGAGTCGCGGAGGTGTCTAAAGTAAAAATCTTACATTAAAAACTTGTATAAAAAAAAAAAAAAAACTTGTCAAAAACTTGGAACTTTGACCCCAATATCTCCGTAACTAGAAGGTTCCCAGGTATGGTGTAGAACAAAAAAACCGGCCAAGTGCGAGTCGGACTCGCGCACGAAGGGTTCCGTACCATTATTATCAAAAAAAGGGCAAAAAAATCACGTTTGTTGTATGGGAGCCCCCCTTAAATATTAATTTTATTCTGTTTTTAGTATTTGTTGTTATAGCGGCAACAGAAATACATCATCTGTTAAAATTTCAACTGTCTAGCTGTCACGGTTCATGAGATACAGCCTGGTGACAGACAGACGGACAGACGGACAGACAGCGAAGTCTTAGTAATAGGGTTCCGTTTTTACCCTTTGGGTACGGAACCCTAAAAAATGATCGCAATGACGAGGAGAACAAGTGCTTTTCGGCTTCGTTAAGATGTGTTTTACACCCTTTAGATCATATATCTTTTTAAGGTGTACGTTTAAAAATAATAAAAAAATAAAGATAATATTTATTTTCAGATGCTCCGAGGAATCTTTTTTGCTTTGACGATTTTGCTGTCTGTTCAAATCATTTGCTCAGATCCTACGTCATCGAAGAACCCAAAAACTCTAAGAGATGCTGATGACGACTTGAAGCTCGACTTAGATGTACTGGCACACTCAAGTCTACAGAAAAGAGAACTGGGCACAGTGTTGCTGATGGTAAAAGACCAGTTAAGACAAGTCATTCAAGAATTAATAACCGAGGGTTGCAGCCTAGTGAAAAGTCTTTTGTACCAATGCAAAATGGCTCTGCTCAAAAAGTTTGAAAGCTACACGATGGCTAATTTACTTCGGGTTTTCATCAATGGTGTTACTGATTTGACATCGATGTTCTCTGATCCTGAAATGTCCTATGATGAAGTGGAAGTAATAGAACCCGTGCGAGTGGAACCAGTGCAAGTGGAGACTTATAATTATAGGAATCAATATTATCCATCGGAGTTGGCTACTCTATTTAGGGATAAGAGACAATAGAATAGAGAGAATATAAGTCCTAAATATAGCTGTAAGTTTTTGTTTAAAGTCTGTCTATATTATTTATTACGCGAATTAAATTATTAAGTGTTTTTTAAATCAGGCATTTTTTATTCAAAACTCCTTGTTGCTCCAAATGACTGATATGCTAATGCCATTATGGAAAATATTTACACAAACGTTAAAACCAAGTTAATTTTTTTTTTTAAATGTCACAAATGTCGTTTTTACGAAATCTACTAAAACAAAGAAGGTTACCCAGAAACCTTTTGTTTTTCTAAATCAGTATAGTAGATAATGATGATGTAAGTCTGACCGTGACGGTGGGAATCGTTGAAAGTATACGTGACCAGATACAGTAAAAACATACACTTTTGGTGTTATTTGTAACCACAAAAGTCGCGGAGATCAATCGTTCGTAGCAAGAAATTCCCAAAGAGGCTAATTCGTAGGTGTACTTACAAAGTTATCGTGTATGTTACAATCTTATTAACATGTGTATATCATATAGTAGCCATTTAAATTAGAGAACTAATTGGTACGGTGTGCCTTTTGATACATTGTGTAGGCACTACGAAATAGTTTTACAAAAAAAAACATAGACTAAAGAACTTTGAATATTCAAAGTAGGCTAGACAAGGCTAGATGCGTAAAGCATATTAATTACTTCTAAAATGTTTATATACACTTAATATCTTTTTTAAACGGTTTTTTTCATTTATGTACGAACGTACGTATTTAAGCCGTGATAGCCTAGTGGTGTGACCGTCGGACTGCCAAGTAAAAGGTCTCAAGTTCGAACCCAAGACACGCACCTCTGATTTCTCGGATTCATGTGCGTATTGTACTTATAATTATCACTTGCTTTGGTGAAGAAAAACATCGTGAAGAAACCAGCATGCCTGAGATATTTCTTGACGGCATGTAAAGCCAAGTCAGAGGCCTATAGGCAGCATAAAAACGTTGACACCAGGTTATGCACTATCTACACGATAAAGAAGAAGATTTACGTACGGGTTTGTTGTCACGAACAAAAAAAAAACAACAACAACAGCCCATAACGTCCACTGCTGGACATAAGCCTCTCCCATGATGGGAGGAATTTGCCGTAATCTCCACGCTTGGCAGGCGGATTGGAGATCGCAGTAGTATTTTTTTTTGTTGTCACGCAAACCTTAAATTTTCAGCAGGCTTTTATGAGATTGTTAAACAACACAACTCACTTTCGATAAAACCATTAAACGTCAGATAAAGTGACAATCTGTTCTCCTCTCACTTAAAGGCTCTTAGCTGTTATTATGAAACAGTTTTCGGAACCCTTCATTATTTAATTGAAACGTGTCTAGACAATTCAATTTTATATCCTACAAATAACTAAATATGTTAATACTGACTTCCAGTTTTTTTTCTATACAGGACTAAGCAGGGGCGTAGCTACGGGGGGGGGGGGGGCGGTGATAACTCGGGGTCCAAACTGGGTGGTTTTTGAGAAATCGAACTTTTAAAGTTATTTTGAAATTTTATCACCTCTCATCGCCATAAAGTGATGATTGTGAGAAATCTAAGCCGTTCAGATACTTTTATGATTTATCAGAAAGTATCAGTTTAACATCCTGAACGGCGTAGATTTCTCATAATCAGCACTTTATGTTGGAGAGGTGACATAATTTCAAAAAAACTTTTATAGTTTGATTTCTCAAAAACCACCCAGTTTAGACCCCAAGTTATAGGGGTCAATAAAAAACAAGGGGTGGCGTATTTCCGATCGGCCCCAAGCGGCAAAAACCCACGCTACGCCACTGGGCTAATGTGGACCACTGCCGTTGGTTTTATCCAGCTCGTCCCGCCATCTTCTAGAGGTCTGCCGCGACGCCTTCTGGCTGTGTCAGGGCTCCAAAAAGTGGCTATTTTGCCCACAGCTCATTGGGCATGCGGCAGACGTGGCCAGTCTAGTCCCACTTCAGCTTAGCGGCTTTTTGAGCACTGTCAGTATTTTTTGGAGCGCAGTGTGTTGTTGCGTACACGGTCGGTTAGTTTGACGCCTAGAATTCTGCGCTCCATTGCACTTCGGCAGACCTGAGTTTGGACTTTTAATTATTTGTCAAAGACCAGGTCTGGGATCCATAGGTCAAAATGGAAAGAATGGGGAGTGGTGTTTGCCAAGCAGGGGGATTACGTAGGCTAATAGTATCAGTATCAGTTAATACTGACTGCCTAGATTTTTTTTTTTTTTTTTTTAATTTATTTATTTATTAAATGAAAGTTTACAGCAGTCTTAAATTTATTACAATGCCCCACAAAACCGTTTTCACGGTTTGTCTGCGGGAACGGAACACGAATGGAACACGATTACAGGATATTGGAACGGAATAACTACTTTATCTACCTACAGTACATAAATCTAATATAATAATTACTTACTTAACTAGTTACTTATTTGCTCTCACTCAACAATCTGTAAACCACTTTCCTAAAAAGATGGTTCACAGACTCTTAAGAAAGAACTGCTTAAGTAATTTGGCGAATTTGCCTTTTATTTTCTGACTTCTTATGTCAGCAGGCAATCGGTTGAGAAGATAAGGTACTCTTTTATCAAGCGTACGGTCTCCAAAATAATTCCTTATTCTAGGTACATCAAATTTACCGGCTGATACTGTCCTAGTTGCGTGGTTATGGGTAACTAGCGAGTGACGCTCCCAGCTGCCATGACTGTTAACCAGAAGTAGGTACTTATGTTTTAAGCTGATAGGAAGAATTTTGCAAATTTTAAATAACTTATAATAATCATCTTTACATTTGTTTTTGGTTTTCTTGCTGACTAATAGTTTTAAAAATCGAATTTGTTGTGCTTCTAATTTTTCCAAATTACTTTTGAATGTGAGTCCATAGCAGTTGAGGGCGTAACTTAATATAGGGTCAACTAATTGCAAATACAGGCACTTAAGAGTATTATTTGGTACTTTAAAGCTTAGGTGGTAAAATTTACCGAGTAGTATTCTAAGTTTATTACATAAGTACTCAATATGGTTTGAGTTGGTGTAGTGGTTGCAAGCGTGACTGCTGAACACGATTCCCAGGTCGGGCAAAGTGTTAGTAGGACTGTTAATCTTACTAGTGGAACTAGTGATAAAAAAAATCAACACTAGTTCCATTATTTTTAAATTCTTTAAAAATGGAACTAGGGTATATAAAAAACAACACTAGTTCCATCATGGAACAGTTAATGGTACTAGTGACAATGAATGGTTTTTACATCAGGAATTTCTCAGTAGCACCCATGGAGTCCGGATTTGTCCGGCTCGCCCCATATTACATGGGACTCGAAATTTGGGTGTGTGGACGCTCATCTCATGCTCACTTAGGTATAAACTCGTAGGCCTAATGTCGGAGGCTACCTTCGGTATGATCGTGTGGACTGTATATTTTGACTGGTATCTTGACCCTTGATTGAAACAACTTGCTTGATTTTTATAACACTTTATTGCTCACAATATACGTACAGCCACCACGCACGTTCCATGGCGAACGCCCGAGAGAAAAAAACCAATGATAATCTTGACCAAAGACTAAAAACTAAACTAAATTTGTGTTGCCCTACACAAAACTATGAAAACTATAGCTGACAGGTGGGATAGATGCGCCTACATACCACTGTGGCGCATAATTAATAATTGTTTTGTTTTAGTTCTTCGGGTAATAAGTACTAACACTAGTTTATAAGTTGTGTGTTGTACTAACCAAATGGACTTAGTCTGAATAAAAGCATTTTATTATTATTATAAACAGGGTATACTGTTACGTACACCTCTGCCTAACCCTTAGTAGGAAACAACAGGCGTGATGATGATGTTAACAAAATATGCCCTATAGAAGACAATTTTATGTAAAATTAATTTTCTATTTCTGCAAAGTGATCTAAATAATTTTCTTAGCCCGTGTTAACGTTTGGTATCTACATACAAATCCGTTGATTTAAACAATTTATTACACTTTAAACTTGTCAAATACCAATACTAAAATATTTTTTTTAAACAACTACCGAATTGCCTAGATTCTTTCCAACGCATTATTTATAAGTAAGTATGACGTTATCAAAAGCTAGGTCAGTCAAGTTTCTCTCAGTACGCATTTAGTTATAATAAGTAAATTGAACATTAAATGAAATCAAATTGCATAACTATGCCTTGACCAATATAGATTACTGAAGAAGTGTTGCAAAACTGAAGATTATGCATTACTCCATTGCTTCAGATTATCGACTTCGATTATTTACCGTAGCACTACATTATACATACCTATTGGTGTCGGTATTGCACATAAAATTATAAAAATCTTGATTACGGTCGCTTTAGATTATGATAATTACAATTACTCGGTTAAAAACGTTATGAAATAGATTTGCGTTCAATTATACTAGTATTAGCTGTGCTTTTAGCTTCACTCATATGGACATATGATATAGGTACTGAAAACTGGCCTGAAAACATATCCATAAATTAAAACAAAAACCTGGCTAAAAGGCTCTAAGAGTTGTAGTGCAAAAAACAGTAAGATTGGGTTTGTTTGCTACGCGGCCTACGGGCTACGAACGGGGTGTTTTCGTAGCACATTGTCCTTGCACCCCGTAGCACGTAGCTGCTACGAATTTCTAGAAAGTCGCGTGATGCGTTTTCTATAAAACTTTTAATGAAATAATTTTATTTTGGTTAGTCACTAAAACGTTAGTGCAGTTTTTTTTATGTTTGAATAATTTTAAGGAAAGATTTCATAAAAACCTTTGAGGAATATTTTTTGTTCATTTCGTCGAAGTCAAAATATTGCTACAAAAAGAAAACGCTCACGCTCAACACAAAACAAATGAAATGACATGGCAAATGCACAGTCACCCATCCGACATTTGACCGCAGCTACATTGATCGTTCAGTTTGCTCGTTACCAGTTTACCCATGAGCCATTTAATATGTCACGAGATTAACTAGGAAACAAACTAATTATGTGTGTATACCTCACAGCTGGTTCACCTTTCTAAGATATTATTATTATTATTATTTTAAAATCATTGAACAGATGCATGCACTTCCGTAATACCTCCGTAAGTGTCTCAAGAGCAAACCATAGCATGATCAGCCTATAATGTTCAACCCAGTGCCTGTATCCCACGGTCCTACCACTGAGACACAGGCCTCTTCTTTGTTAGAACGAGTGGGGTGTAATCTACTACATGGGCTCAGTGCGTGTTGGTTACCATGATGTCTTACAATTTTTGGTTGTAGGACATTTTCACCGACTTCCAAAAAGAGGAGGTTCTCAATTCATTTTTTTTTTTTTGTGTTCTTTACCTCAAAACTGTCGACTGGGTGAACCGATTTTGATGATTCTTTTTTTTATTTGATAGCTGGTGCTTCCCGTGTGGTCTCATTTAAATGTGGTGAACGTCTGATGCTGATCTTTGGAGATATACAATGGAACTCTTCAAAAATAGACGGCAAATCTGCCGTCATTGCTGCAATCGCTTGGATGTTTATTGTTTATACAACATCATGACGTAACATCACACCTGTATGCTCTGAGGGGGTACGTAGATGTGTACAGCACACCCAGATATCGACAGTTAGGTATGTTAAGTTGGCGCGTTCGTGTTCCACGCGCGCCTCAAAGAGATGTCAGCAAAAGGAAGGAGTCCGCAAGGTCCGATGCCTGCCGAGCCTGCGGGACTGTTTGAAAGAGATACCGCGGCCCTGGAACACAAAGGGCTAAGAAGGAATATGGATGGGTTTTAGTCAGTAAAAGTCTGACACTCCCTTCCTCCGCCCAGAGCGGGGGGGTCATTTGAAGATTTCCCATACAAAAAAAGGGAATGTTTAATTAAGTTTTAATTAAGTTCCATTTAATGGGTATAAGCCTATTACCATGACATGTATTGTTAAGAATGTGAAATAAATTCATGGTAAATATTTGTTTGGGAACAACTACAATACTTCTAAGCAGTATTTTAAAAGTACTGGTCTCGTCTTGCAGCTTCTAAAAGCAAGTCACGCCACCAAGTATGAAGTAGACTGGAAAGGTTCTATCACTTCTGACGATCATTTGCAATGAGAGGTTTTCTTTTTGAGGTATTAAAAAAAAACTTAGTTTAGAAGAACTTAGTACTATGATAGTTGGTGCCAAAGCCAAAACGCTTGGAAAAAAACATTGTGTCACGTCACATACTCCGTTGACTGACACTTTCATTTGCTAAACCTTCCGAATATAACCTAGTTTTGTCGCGCTTTGTTAAAATCAGTTTTTTTAGGTTCCGTTCCGTGCATTATCATACTAACCCCTAGCGCCATCTATCCAGCGACTAGGGAAGAGCCAAAAAGAAAATCCCTCATTCGTGTTGCATCAGTCCATCTGTCTGATGCTATGACTCTCCCGGGATGTGTCACCGTGAGACGGATAGTTGTAGTAGCAGTATAATTTATACAAATACTAAGATTAACTCAACAAATAGGTACATAATCATCATTTAAATAATTCGACTAGAAGTTGTAAGGACCATACGCCTAATAATAACATTTTTTTTTAAATTTACCATTAATTGATACCGTTCCGTAATTTAATAATTACTTTTTTAAAAGTAATTAATTTTTTCCTATTTTAAATATTTCAAAAAATAAATAATTGAGAGCCAATGTATAATGAAATAATGATCGACGTTTTAAAACACTACATATGATTATAAAACATACGATAATTTGTCTAAGTGTTTGTCGTCATTATTATTTATTCCCATAGTAATTAGTTCGCTAATTCCTCAAACAAGTTATTGAGACACAAGCGCTCTGTCGCGACAAAAAACCAAGAGCAAAACGTTGCAACAATTTTGCTATTTATGTTCAGCAGGCGCTAAACGTGTCGCGGTCCTTAGAAAATCTCTTATTTATGGTTGTGGATTCTGTATTAATGGTTTGTCAAAAAACGAAAACTCAAAGATAAGTAGCATACACGTAATTTAAACCATGTATGATAAACACTTTCAGTTTTACATTATTCAGCAGGACAGCAAGTCATTGCTAAGAGCTGTAGTCAAGTAACTCGAATTAATTAAGACTAAATAGTCCTGCTTAGTTGATGAAGGTCGTGACATAACTCACTGGGAATATTTGATGAGGATTTGGCTTGGTATTGGTAGTAAAAATTACATAAAAAAACTCAGATAGGTTGATTGACTACTATGGTAGTTTCAGTTGGTTTTTAATAAATGTTCCTTTTTAACCCTTCTCTTTAACTTGGGCAGAAGGTTTCAGATCTTTCTATGAGAAAGGGTGATTTAATATGAAAAATAGTCGCCTACTAAATTTTAAACTGCAATCTGTTACAAAGAGGCTAGTGAACCTAAATTATTCTTTTGATTCCGTGAATAAATTCCAGTTTCTACATGCAGAATTTTAATACTAACTAAAAGAAGTTTATCGTTGCCCAAACTCAAAATAAAAGATTAGATTTAAAAAATATTGAATTTTAAGCGCCTGACATGATTGTAACTTACGAAGTTACAACCAACGCGCGACGTCACAGTCAGCGAAAACGCTCAGGCGCATGCACGCCTTTTAAAAATAAATAGCAATCAGTTGGTGTCAAGCAGTAAAATCAAAGAATTCAACATAGTTGACGACCTGATTGGCGCAGCGGTAGTGAGGCTGCCTTACGTTCTTAGGGTCCCGGGTTCGAATCCCGGTCGGAGCAAATGTCTGTGTGATGAGCACGGACATTTGTTTCCGAGTCATGGATGTTTGTATGTATATTAAGTATGTATTTACAAAAAACAAAAAGTATCTATGTAGTATATCAACTATCTGGTGTCCACGACACAAGAGTTGCTTAGTGTGGCACTAGATGGCGCTGTGTGTAATGTCCAGCAATATTTATTTATTTATTTATTAATAGTTCATTCCAATGGAAGTCGGTTAATATTGCGAAGCCATTTTACACTATACAATTTTGGCTTTAATTATAACTACCCAAATGTTTAAAACGATGCTCTACAATTTGGTTATCGCTATCCAGCTCGTGAAGTGCCAGAAATTTACTGAAGTACAATTTCAGCATTTACCTATATTGTTTTGTTTTACCAATTTTTTTTTTTTGTTAAATGCAGAATAAATACAACTCTTGAGTCTGCACTTTAGGCGCAAAATGCAGAATACCTAAATACAGCTGCCCTATACAGTTAGGTCCTGAAATTTAGTTTGGGGCAATGATTTATTTTTTCACGATTTCGACGTTGGAGAAAGTTATTAAGTTTGATCGTATGTAGCACACTCTTTAATATGACTATACCCTTTCTATTACATGATATATGTATATCTTTACAAAAGCTTTTCAATAATAATTATCGTGCTCAAACCTGCTTTTCCTGTAAGTAAAGAGATAAAAAAACCTTTATTCAATTTAGAGGTTTTAGGAAGGACATTGCCATTTCAGCCCTATCAAAACACACACAGAACAACAAGAACACTTTACAATAAAACTGCTACCAGACTGTTATGTATAAGAATTGTATTTAAACACACTTGTACATTTTAACAGCTTAAACGCTACTTGGATTCACTATGAGACTTTGAAAAGCACCCGGATCAAGACTGTTGATGTTTATTTGGCTATCAAAACTTCTCCTTCTTTGTTATTCTTGTTAAGAACACATTCCACTAACAAGTGATACTTACATTTTTCATTGGATAGCCAATCTTGTTGACTGGCTGGCATGTGTATTGTTAACCTATGTGCTATAACTACATGTTTTCGACCAATTTTTACATAGGAAAACTGTGCTGGACGAAATACCTTTTACTTGAGACTCTTTATCAAAATATTCTACCCACATTTTATAGCAATATAATTTACATTTACATAGTAATTCAGGGTAATAAACTAAACCTTCTTGAGCCGATTTTTATTTGGAAATTCTTCAATCTCTTGATACAGCGGAAGTTTTTGCAGAAATCCGCTATTAGTATTTTTCGTGCATTTCTTTGAGGTTCCAAATATAGAGATTAATGCAAATAGCGAAGCGACACAAATCTTCTTAAAATTGATACCGAAACACAATAACTTTGGAAGAGTCTGATAGTCAAGACCAAGGTATAACATATAACGGACATAACTGTCATAGATATATTTTCATGACAGGCGGGGTCGACAGATCTACAACTCTACATGCTTTCCGAGACACATAGCTGACCATGGTAGTGTCGCTTAACCTCGAGCAATGACCTATGTGGTCGCTGTTTTAACTGGTGTTTTGGGTCTAAATATAAAAGTAACCTCACGCCGGTAATCCCCGAAGGGTAAGGAGGTTTATTTATTAATTTAGGTAACCAACAGCGATACATAAAAATATTTTACTAAATATGCTTGTTGCAGTTATTACGGCCAATTATAGGTATCCCTGTAGAACTGGGTTATATGTATAACACATGCGAACGAACTAATGGCAGATATTTCCAAAAATATAGTTACAATACAATACAAAATAAGTTTCAAGTTAAATTTAGATTACAATTTTGAAAATTTTAAAACAAAAAGGTTGAATAAAAGATAGTACAAGAAGAAGAAGATTGGTTGCTAAAAGTTTACCTAAAAGTTCACCCAGATTTCGCCAGTTATATGTTTTTAAGCCCCAGTTATAGGGGTTATAGGGCCTATTGCCATCAACCGGGCACAAATCCAGACTCCGTGGCAATATATAATATATACCCGTGGTAATATAGGCGTTATGTTAATTATGTTATACAAATCATTGATGGTATCGCTGGTTACGAAGACAGGACCAGCTGTTTGAGCATGATGTGATGGACGTTGAAGCATCAATACGGTGCGGACGTTTCTAAGTTATTGGTTTATTATTAGTACACCCACATTTCGCCAATTATGTTTAAGTTCGTCCCATGTATTAGGGGGCGAGCCTATTGCCATCAACCAGCCACAATTCCAGAATCCGCCGTGGCTGCTACTGAGAAATTCCTAATGGAAAAACCCAATGACACTTCCCGACCTGGGAATCGTACCCAGATTTAATACTCAGCAATCGCACTTGCGACGACCAAACCAACGAACCAGATAAAGGAGACAGTGAGTAAATACAAAAGTCTGATACATGTTTTAATTTATTTATTTCTTGGTTTTCCTGTACGTTTCGAAGACTTCTCATGGCATACCCATTCTAACGGCTAGGTATGCCTTGAGAAATCGTTGTATTTTCCGGGCACAAATCAAGACGACATAGCTGCATAGCTACTGATGGAAATTCTCATTTTGCCTGACCTGGGAATCGAACGCGAGACCGCTTGGTCTTTTTTTTTATTACAAAATGGGCCAGCCCTCGATCACGCCTGATGGAAAGCTGGGATAGATAGCCGGGCGAGGCTCCTCGATATAAAGGGTGTAAAACACCTCTTAACGAAAACGAAAGGCACTTATTCTCCACGTCATTGCGATCATTTTTTTTGTTCTACACCATACCTAGGAACCTTCTAGCTACCTTCTTCTTCTTCTTTTTGACAAGTTTTTTTTTTAATACAAGTTTTTAATGTTAGATTTTTACTTTAAACACCTCCACGACCCCCGTACTATTAATCCATCCATCAGCACAATGTGTTGAGTGCGTTACATTGAGTTCTACCACAAAACATGATTTTTCACCCCAAAAAAAAAGTCGTTTCCCAGCAATAATTTTTGCGTAAAGTTACTTTTGATGTACAGAATGCTTGGTTGACGGCTTCGTGATGAGGTCTTTTACACCCTGTATAGTCTATTACACAGTGGAAAGGACAACGGAAACACAAACTTTTACCATAGAGACAGAATGAATGTGCAAGATTTTAGACCCAGTCTGTTCAGCAAAAATCTGCAAGAACATGAAGTGTTCAACTTTTTCAAAGTTCCTTTCATCGTATATTTTATTGATATAGTATAAGTATAAAATCAGACTTAAGTCAGGTTCGAAGTCCATTACTATTTTGCTGAACATAGGGTGTGACTGGGTGTGTGTCACACCGCACACGGCTCACACCTGCAGCTCTGTTCACCACACTGGGGATCACTAACATCACTTCATCGATTAATATTAGTATGCACATTGTGATACCAATACACATGTCATGGTAGTCCTTGACCAAAACGAGCTCAAACGCGTTACGTTTCAAAGAACCTAGGTACGCTAGGCACTGATTACAGAACCTATTAGGTCATGGTGTTTTATTTTTAGTGATTTGTCTGATATTTATTTTTTAATACATTGTGAAATTATTTTTCAGCTATTTGATACATCAACATTACCCTTTTAGGTGGTTGCAATTAGGTATTATAAGTACTACTTAATTGATGAGGCGCAATTGCATTAGGTACTTTGAGCAAAACCCTTTTTAAATCCACAATCATTTAATAACAACGGCGATATACTAGTAAGTTTTGGTTTTTATTAAAGACAAAGGAAATTACTCTGTAATACTTATTTGGTTTAAAAGTAAAACCACTCAAGCTGTTAATTTGGCTTTAAGTTTCAACGCTTATTAAGTAAAGGAAGTTAGTTTTATCGAATTATTTATACACTATAGGTGATTGTATAAAAGTTGATAATTGCTTATGCAAGTGATTGCCCGAGTCATTACTTGCACAATAGCGTAAAGTGTATCGTGATCAATGTCACTCGCCGACTCAGACCGTTCATAATTTTTGTCAGCCTTCACACTTTTAATTATCACCGCCCTTGTTATAAATAATCCCTAAGATGCATAGCATTGAAGTGTAATTACCGTAATGTTCTATTGTGAAATAGATTTTTTCTAGGGAATGTCGATGTTATGTAAATGCGGTGTTGTGCACGAATCTCTCTGCGGGTAAATCAGAATCCAGAGCGATCACATTTTACATTCCGGTCACAATGCCACTTGTTTTGTCACGGAGGCGCGTTCTTATGTTTTACATTCATTGCGTAGAGACAACGAGAACACATTTAGATTTTTTTTAGAAACGAAGCTCTCGAGGCACTCGTTCAAAATATTAATTGTATTATTTTGACGAGTTACTTTACACGAACCGTAGTAGAAATGGTGTAGTTGCAAAATGGTAGTTGTATTTGAGCAGTGAGTTAATGACGCCTACGCAGCTCCCATACAAATGAGTCGTTACAACATCACCTCCAGCTGTCAAGTGACATCGGCTATGGGCTGCAATGTTATCTACGCCTAGACTAGTAATGGAAGTCCAGATGTAGGTCTAAGTCACACGTAGATGTTAGACGACAACACGAGTAACTTCATAAGATTTATTGAGCTATGCCTGTTGCCAATTATTTCGTAGGACAGCTACGAGGAGATACTTAGCTTGAGAAACTACTCTGATTGATGTCCGAAGGTAAGGTTTTACAGAATATTAGTTTCTTTATGCACTAGATGACTAGAAAGTACTACGGATCGATGTTTGAATGAAAATAGTGAAGAAGTCAGTAACTTCATAAGATTTATTGAGCTATGCCTGTTGCATAATTATTTTGTAGGACAGCTACGAGGAGATACTTAGCTTGAGAAACTACTCTGACTGATGTCACGAAGGTAAGGTTTTACAGAATATTAGTTTCTTTATGTACTAGAAAGTACTACGGATCGATGTTTGAATGAAAATAGTGAAGTACTTTCTAGTGCATAAAGAAACTAATATCTCTTCACTATTTTCATTCAAACAACCATCCTCACGATCATAAAGTTCCAAAGAGATAAAAAGAGAGAGATGTGGAAGCCATTTTAGTCATTTGAAGTTTGAACAGCTCCTTAAATCCCTACAGACAAACTGATTTTCTGTGAGGATTTCCTAGATACATCTTTAACTAAATAAGCTTAATAAATTACATATCATTTTCCTATATTATGAGGGATTTATAATTCGAGCCGGAAATTGGATTAGGAGTTTTTAAATTCCGAATGATCTTGTATTGTATCCCGATGAAAACGTGAAATGGCGTACACTCAACATTCCAAATAATTATTGTTAATATCTATGTTACAAAGACTGCAAGAGTTAACATTACTCAATGAGTTACTTTATAGGCATTCCTCGTAATCTTCTGAGTATTTTAATAAATCACAGGAAAACTTTAATGAAATAACTTTGCAGCTTAGTATAGCACTTAACGGTGATAATTCAGTACACGCTGTAACTAGTCGTTACCGTGGAGCGCCTTCGCTATTAATTAAACAAATGATTCTCTTATATTAGCATAACGGGTACAACACAATTTGTCTACGTTTTCTCGGTAGCACACCATGTCGCGTTCAGACTTGATTGAATAGTGTTGTTACTTGATTTCAATCTTAGATTTATTAAAAAATATATATAAAAAACTTCAAACATAACGATTGTCCTATTTATAGTTTCGTTAAACTTGGGCTAAGTTTACTACACACTACAACAGCCCATAACGTCCACTGCTGGACATGAGCCTCCCATGATGGGAGGAATTTGCCGTAATCTCCACGCTGGCAGGCGGATTGGAAATCGCAGTGATAAAAGACTAACATAGAAAAATAAATAAAAAAAAAACCCGACTGCGTAAAAAATAACTAATAATTATTTTAAATAAAAACTGAACAGAATAAAACAAGTTCAGGAGACAGGACATAAATATTGACTGCAACAGTCGGGACCCATATTGGATGTAATGGTTTTAGTCTAGATTATTTAATGGGTCCCGACTGTTGCAGTCAATATTTATGTCCTGTCTCCTGAACTTGTTTTATTCTGTTCAGTTTTTATTTAAAACTAGCTGACCCGCGCAACTTCGTCTGCGTCACATGAGAGAGAGAGGGTTAGAGAGAGTGGAGTCAACCTTGAAAGATAGACATAATGCTATCGCGGTTTTTTTTAGAACGCTTTAAAAAGAACAATTCCCTAATACATGATTGTTGCGCAACTTTAACCGTTTATGCAGCGCCCGCAAAGGAAGCTCTCGAAAGAAATAAATTTTCCTTGTTTTTGCAACATTTATCATTGGTGCTCCGCTCCTTTTAATTATAGCGTGATGTTAGATAACCTATAGCCATCCTCGATAACTATTCAACACTAAAAGTTTTCCTGTAATTAGCGCGTTCAATCAACCAAAATCTCTTTAGCTTTATAATATTAGTAGATATATACCTACGTAGATCCAAGTGGGTAACAATTTAATTTCTTCGATATATTTGCATTAATCGCTAAAATAATCTACTTATGTTTTTCCAAAAAAGGGCTTACCTCGACAGCCTTTTTTTTTTCGGATGGGAAATCATCAAATGACTCCTCCCGCTCTGGGCAGACCAGGAGGCAGTGTCATACTTTTACTGACTAAACCCATCCATGTTCCTTCATCGCCCTTTGTGTTCCGGGGCCACGGTATCTCTTTAGAACAGTCCCGCAACCCCGGCAGGCATCGGCCCTTCCTATTGCTGACTCTCTTTGAGGCGCGCGTCGAACAAGAACGTGCCGTCGACACGGCCTGTCGTCATGAGACAGACGGACGGCGAGCTAGCCCATAGCCCACCGTCCACAGGCCCGCGCGTACGGTGGCCGGGGGCCACGTGGTGGCCCCGGACGCCCGGGGCGTCTCCCGCGGCGGCCGGGACGTTTAGAGGTTCTCTCCCTCTCACGTTCCGCCACCTCCTTCATCCTTAGACACTCGATGACAGTCATACTCCAGCTAGGTCGAAAGTTCTCATCAAAGGTGCAAGAAATTAGCCCAAACACGATTTTTCAATTATAAATGGGACCAACTTTGTAATGTACCTACGCTTTTTACAAACAAAAGGACTTCTCTGTAAAAGTTATCCGTGGTCATATATAAAAAAAATACGCGTCGAATTGAGAACTGCCTTCTTTTTGTTTCGTCGGTTAAAAAACCAATCTTGAGGCAACTTACACGTTTGCGGCGGCGACCTCTCGCGTCCGGCCCTGGTGCAAGCCATGGTCCGGAGCGAGACGGAATGAGACGCCGTCACCTCCTTCTGCGAAGCAGTAATGCTAGAGAAGGAGGTGGCGGAACGTGAGAGGGAGAGAACCTCTCAACGTCCCGGCCGCCGCGGCAGACGCCCCGGGCTTCCGGGGCAACCACGTGGCCTCCGGCCACCGTAGGCGCGGGCCTGTGGACGGTGGGCTATGGGCTAGCTCGCCGTCCGTCCGTCTCTTGACGACAGGCCGTGTCGACGGCGCGTTCGTGTTCCACACGCGCCTCAAAGAGAGTCAGCAAAAAGGAAGGGCCGATCCGCAAGGACCGATGCCTGCCGGGGTTGCGGGACTGTTCGAAAGAGATACCGTGGCCCCGGAACAAAAGGGCGATGAAGGAACATGGCTGGGTTTTAGTCAGTAAAAGTCTGACACTCCCTCCTACTCCGCCCAGAGCAGGAGGAGTCATTTGATGATTTCCCATCCGAAAAAAAAAACAAAAAATAGGCAACTGACACGGGCGAGGGTCATTCAATTCAGAAAATGGAGTGAAATAAACAACGCCGTCTATCGACCAAAATGTTAGACTGCTAAAGTATATTACCTATGCTATAATTTTTTTTTAAAGCTGGTCAGTCGATTTAAAAGTTATGACTGTGGTGAGCACATTTTTAGTCATTGGTATCATTTTAGTTCAACAGATGTCGCTGCATGTATGTATCTTACATTTGATGATTAGTTCTTCTTGAAAACTTTAAGTTCATATATCTTTTGATAGAATTAACCGATTTCAATGAAACAAACACTAAATCATACCCCAAGTTACACACAATTTTTATGTATAAACATTGTCAGCATTGAATTCGTAGATTTTACGTGATGTGCGCACAAACAAACAGACAAACAGACAAAAATTTCAAAAATGATGGAAATGGGTTCTGTTACTTATCTTTTCACACGCTGGCTATTTTTTGTTTAAATTTCTTCAATGTACAAAAATGACTTTTCTACAGATTTATTATATGTATAGATAGATAATTATTAGTTATTTTTTACGCAGTCGGGTTTTTTTATTTTTTAAATTATTTTTTTTTATTTTACACTTTTTAGTTACTTAGATATACCATTTTAAAATACTCATGATGAGCCCTTTTTAGGGTTCCGTACCCAAAGGGTAAAAACGGAACCCTATTACTAAGACTTCGCTGTCTGTCCGTCTGTCCGTCTGTCCGTCTGTCCGTCTGTCTGTCACCAGGCTGTATCTCATGAACCGTGACAGCTAGACAGTTGAAATTTTCACAGATGATGTATTTCTGTTGCCGCTATAACAATAAATACTAAAAACAGAATAAAATTAATATTTAAGGGGGGCTCCCATACAACAAACGTGTTTTTTTTTGCCCTTTTTTTGATAATAATGGTACGGAACCCTTCGTGCGCGAGTCCGACTCGCACTTGGCCGGTTTTTCAAACCGTTCAGGCTGCAGAGCGTGCCCAACATTTGAATTTGGCGCCAGAAAACGCCATTTTTTTTTTAAATTTTGTTATATCCAGTGGCACTCTCACAGTAAATACAAATCTAAAGACACCTCTCAAGCTAAAATTCATCGAGTCGTTCAGGCTGCAGAGCGTACCAAACATTTTAATTAGGCGCCAAAAGTCCGCCATTTTGTTTTTTTTATTTTGATATAGCCAGTGACACTCTCACGTTTAAGACGAATCTAACGACACCTCTCAAGTTAAAATCCATCAAGCCGTTTAGGCTGCAGAGCGTGCCAAAGAAATATACCCACATACATACATACACTCGAAAAACATAACCCTCCTTCTGGCACAGTCGGGTAAAAACGCTGCTGCCCATTCTCTGGTCTACGGAGGCGCAAGGTGTTCTGCCTCAGACATTAGTCGCCTTATACGACACACGTGAGTGTAATGGGTTGGTTCTATTCTACTCTGCCGGATACCACATGGCTTAAGGGACTTACGGGCTAAGTTTAGTTTTTCCCAAATATTCGAACTGACTGTGGTTTCCAGTTGCAGAACTTTGATCTGCGCGTTTAATCATGGTCACCTTTCTGCCCGTGTCTTATTTTACTTCGGGTCGCGTTCTTCCATCTTTTAATCGTTTTTTCCTCTGTCACGAGATCATGTACTCATTTTTCTTTCATATCATTCCTCACACAACCTCAAGTCTTTGGTCTTCCTCTTCTGCTATTATACATTCGTCAACATTTAAATTTATCACTCTTTTAGTCACATGTGATTTATCCTCATCACATGTCCATTCCAATACCGAAGATTCCTTTTCAACTTTTCTGTAACTGTCGCAACATTCAAACTTCTCTCATTTTCAGCTTTATTCATTCTTGACACTCCTAGTCATCTCGATTCATCTAGATTTAATAATAATTTAATTTTCTTTTTTTATTCAGTTCGCTTATCAAGGTACAATATTAAAAGCTAGAAACAAAAAAACAATGATCCTTAAGCACTACATTTTTACAAATTCCCTGGACTCCACACTAGGATACCCTGTGTCGTGGGGTTCAGTCTCTTCCCAAGTAAAGGTAACATGTTAGCTTTAACTGAACTACTTAATTACAAAGGAAATAAAAGATAGGTAAACTAAGATAAATAAATTAACAACTATAAACTATTATAACAATATTTTTTAAATCGAAAAATTTAAGGACAAGAGGTTTGATGTTTTTGGAAGTGTGTGTGTGTGTGCGTGTGTGGCGTGTATGAGTGGGTGTGGTGTGTATGGTGGGTGAGTACGTGCATGGTTGTGTTTCTCTATATTTTTTTTGTTACAATTTTACGACTGTATATACAAAAGGTGTTCTGTTTGGTCATAGTTTTTGGGATGCAGCCATTTAAATATAACATTTTTACAAGAGCCGTACGTTAGGGTGAGTATAGTTTTATTATAAGCGTACAATTTGGAATAGAGGTAGGGGCCACGAAATGCAAAAGATCTGCGTGCAAAACATGAGTGTACTCTTTGTCGATACCATTTTAATGTTCTGGATGAGTGAATGGCCAACTCTCTAGCAGACCTATGGAAACGCAGCAATGTGGAAATGACAAACAATTGAGATAAATATGATGAGGTAAGTAAAGGACACAATTACTGTTTTAAATTTTTAGGCAATTCTGCTGGAAAAATTACCGGAAAAACAGAGCCCTATTTGGTTAATGTAACAAGTTACCGTGAGAATTTAAAATTATTTTTAATGTTGCCAGATTCTTCCACGATTTAGAATAATAGCAGATTACCAGTGTTTTAAATTATTTTAGTTAGCGTTATTACAATAGAAGTTGATCTTTTAATGTTTATTTTCTATAATATTTACATACTAACTCTATAATAGAAATAAAAATATTTACAAGTATCACAAAGGGTTACAGAGCGTCGAAAAATTCGTCCACATCGCTGTCAACAGGAAAAGTGCCCAGAAGGCTGGCAGCATTGCCACGTTGGATGGCAATGCTGATTCTTTGGCCAAAAAATAGGCCCGCCCTCTGGTTACGTGAAGAGTCGACCAACCGTTTGGCGATTTCTGGAAAAACTAGGTGGGCACTCGGACCCCTTGGCCCTAGTGTTTCAACCCCAAACGGCTCAAACTCATAATTAACAATTAAATTATTTTATTTTCGCCGTTTGAGGAATAGAAGTTAAATTACATAACTTAGCAAAAAAATATTTTTTTGATTAGACTTAATGATGTATTCTTGTATTTCAATTTCGATGAACCGTTTGAAATGGAAGAAGACGGATGTTTAGCGACAACTATCGTGCAAAAGTACACAAAAAAACTCACCATAGAATATTTAGCCCTGACATTACCTAAAATCTTTTGCAAAATTACCTGGCGCCACGTACATTCTTCTATTCTTTAGTGGTTCACATGGTGAGATCATGTGGTATTGACCAGAGGGTCGGCCACGAAATATGCGTAAATTCAATGTCACACGCGTCTAGCAATGCTAAGACGCAAATTGTGTAATCGACGTAAAAGATAGAGTGGACTTTGTAACGATCATCGGATACATCATAAAAGGACATTTTATAGAACTAGTTTAATTGGTAGATTCATAAAACTTAGGATTTTATTGATGCACCACGGACTAACCATTTTTTTTTGTTACGGATGATAAATCATCAAATGACTCCGCCCGCTCTGGGCGGAGCAGGAGGGAGTGTCAGACTTTTACTGACTAAAACCCATCCATGTTCCTTCATCGCGCTTTGTGTTCCGGGGCCACGGTATCTCTTTCGAACAGTCCCGGAACACCACGGACTAACTCATTCGTAATCTAAGCGTTATGTTATACTAATTATTGATGGTTACGAAGACAGGACCCGCTGTTCGAGCATGATGTGATGGACGTTGAAGCATCAATACGGTACGGACGTTTCTAAGTTATTGGTTTATTATTAGTACACCCACATTTCGCCAATTATGTTTAAGTCCGTCCCATGTAATATGGGGCGAGCCTATAGCCGTTAACCGGTCACAAATCCAGATTCCGTGGCTGCTACTGAGAAATTCCTAATGGAAAAACTTAATCAATCGGGCAATGAGGGATTTTCTTTTTAGCTCTTCTGTGAGTACTGGCCATCAGTACCAATAGGCACTGCATTGTCGTTGATAAAATTACCTTAGTTACAAATAACAGTCGTGTCAAATAAAAGTTATAATTTCAGTCATAGTATATTTAATTGAATAAATCCCTCACAAATTGGTAGCAGAGCGTGGTTGCTATTTGAAAATATGAAAAATGGCATCAACTACGAGTTATCGCAGTATAGAACCTTTGACCAAAACAAATTATGATACTTGGTGTTTGCAAGCACAAGCGGTCCTGATAAAAAATGATTATTGGGATATCGTAAGTGGCGAGAAAACGTTACCACCAGCTACGGATGCGGCTGCGAGATCGGCGTTCAACAAACAGGACTTGAAGGCAAGAGCTGAAATCCTACTTTTATTGTCGCCGTCTGAATTAAAACAAATTAAAGTCTGCACGACATCTAAAGCTGTATGGGACAAATTAAAAGCTACCTATCAAAGCACAGGGCCTGCAAGAAAAGCCACATTATTAAAACAGTTGGTTCTAAAGCGAATGACCACAGGAGAGGATATACATGACCACATAAATAATTTCATGGACATCGTGGACAAACTCGCAGATATGGATATAAAAGTACCTCCAGAACTGCTTAGCATAATGCTTCTCTACAGTTTGCCAACAACATTTGAAAACTTTAGAATAGCTATCGAATCTCGAGACACCCTGCCTAATCCTGAAGATCTAAAAATAAAGATTCTGGAGGAATACCAAGCAAGGAGTGGAAATGATCAGCCTGAAAGCTCAGAAGCATACCAAATCAAGAAAATCAGAAAAATATTGTACTGCAAGAGTTGTAAAAAGAAAGGCCACACTATCGAGACATGTTGGGGCAAGAAGAAAAATACAAATGAAAAAGAGGACAGAAGCAAATACAATTTTAACGTTTGTCTAAGCACCGTAAATTCAGACGCTGATAAAAATGTCTGGTGTCTAGATAGCGGCTGCTCATCACACATGTGCGGTGACGAATCTATGTTTTCTACCATGACCACTGAAAATGGCACCCTAAAGTTGGCGTCAGAAAAATATACCAGTACAATTCAAGGCAAAGGAAGAGTTACAATCAGTACCGATAAAAATGGCTACAATTTTAATGACACCCTATATGTTCCTGATATTTCAGTAAACCTTTTATCCGTCGCCAAGATAACGGACAGAGGTAATACGGTTGTTTTTGAAAAAGAGAAAGCCTACGTCGTAGAAAAAACCGGCAAACCGATACTGACAGCTCGAAAAAGAGATGGACTCTATTACTTTGAATCTGGACGTAAAGCGACTGCAAACTACACACCAAAAAAGGACAATAAAATCATGGAATGGCATCGCAAACTTGGCCACATAAACGAAAAAGATTTAAAGAAAATGGCTAAAGATAACCTTATGTATGGTTTAAATTTAAATAACGAAGACATGGAAACATGTGAGACCTGCATCAAAGGCAAATTGTCCAGGTTACCGTTCGTAAGACATGATGATTTATACACAACCGATAACCTGGAAATAATCCATAGCGACGTTTGTGGACCTTTTGAATGTGATACACTGGCGGGATCAAAGTACTATGTAACTTTCACAGACGACTTTAGTCGCTATTGTCACATCTATTTCATTAAAAGAAAGAGTGACGTATTCAACGTTTTCAAAGAATACAAAAATGAAGTTGAGACGTTCCATAATAAGAAAATAAAGAACCTGCAGACGGACAATGGCACAGAATACCGCAACAAGGAGTTCGATGACTTTCTCAAATCGCATGGCATCAAAAGGAGATTGACCACAGTTTACACCCCTCAACAAAATGGGATTAGCGAGAGGAAAAATAGATCCTTACTAGATAAAGCCAGATGTCTGTTAATCGAGGCCAAGGCACCTAAAAAGCTCTGGGCGGAAGCGGTAGCAACCGCAAACTACCTTATTAACCGTAGCCCTTCCAAAGCACTGAATGGCGAAACTCCATTCAAGAAATGGCTAGGCCGAACGCCATGTGGACATCATCTTTACGTGTATGGCAGGAAGACCTTTGTTTTGGAAAAGAACAAGAGAGGAAAACTGACCCAGAATGCCAAAGAAGGCGTTTTTATGGGGTACTCGATGACCTCAAAGGCTTACAGAGTGTACATACCCGAAGACGATGATGTAGTGATAAGCAGGGACATAAAAGTCATAGACAAGATGTACTTCGAAAATGAAAGTCAAAACTATGATAAACTTATTAAAGAAAAGGAACATTCTCAAATACCTGAAAACAAAAACAATGATAAAAGGGTACAACAAATAGAAATTGAAATAGCTGAGAATGAAAAGGAAAATATGTCACAAAATTTCAATGAGCAAGAAGATGAAGTTTCTTCCGTAGAAGAAATAGAATCTTACGATGATGCATCAGAAGTTGTAGAAATACCCGAAAATGGGAGGCCGCATAGAGAGAGGCGTCCACCCGCGTGGACCAAGGATTTTATTCTGGACCAGACTGAAGAAAGTCACTTAGTCTCGGAGATATCCTATATATCCGATGAAAATGAAGATGATGAATACATGATGCTATAAAAGCCGAAATTAGAGCACATGTTAAGAATGGAACCTGGAAAATAGGAAAGAAGGACAAAGACATGAAAGAAGTGGACTACAAAATGGTTCTAAGAAACAAAATAGGACCTGACAACAGTATCACAAAGAAAGCCAGATTTGTAGCACGGGGTTTCACTCAGCGACCAGGCGTTGACTACAACGAAACATACGCTCCTGTAGCTAAACTAAGTTCGATAAGATCTGTTGTTGGAATAGCCATGGAAGAAGGTTTGAAGTTGAACCAGATGGACGTTACAACGGCGTACCTGAACGGCGAACTAGAAGAAAAGATAGTCATGAAATATCCCGATTATTTAGAAGAATATCTGACTGAAATCATGGTTGATGAAAGCAAACAAGAAAATTTAACTTTGTACCACAAAACAAAGAGTATGCTAAATGATATAAGAAACAATCAAAAAGGGAAAGTTTGTCATCTCATAAAAGCTTTATACGGACTCAAACAGGCAGGGAGGCAATGGTACAAGAAACTCGACACAGAGTTAAAGAACATAGGTTTCAAAGCATCAGAAGCTGACCCATGTCTATACTTACTAGAGAAAAGAGGAGTTAAAGTCATAATAATTATCTATGTCGACGATTTATTAATTGCTTATTCGTGTCCTAGAAAGCTCCAAGAGATAAAAGACCTGCTAAATACGAAATTTGAGTTAAAGGACTTAGGAACACCTAAGCGTCTTATAGGGATAGACGTTATTTATAAGAGAGATGCAATCAAACTGAACCAAGAGAAGTTTATAGAAGACACTCTTAAAAAATTCAAAATGGAAGATTGCAAGTCCACGTCTACACCCATAGAACCAGGTCTCAAACTAGAAAAAGGAGGAAGAGATGAAAGGAATGATCTACCCTACAAAAATTTGATTGGCACACTCATGTATCTGGCAGTGGCAACTCGGCCCGATATAATGTTTGCTATTAGCTATCTCTCTCAATTCAATGATTGTTACGGAGAAGAGCATTTCAAATGTGCAAAAAGAGTGCTGCGATATTTAAAGGGAACAAAAAGCGTTGGTCTTATGTTCAGAAAAACTGGCCAAAAATTATATGGCATGGCTGACGCAGATTGGGGCGCATGCAAACTCGACCGAAAGTCTTTTTCAGGCTGTTGTTATAAATATGCTGGAACGGCTATAAGCTGGATGTCGAAGAAACAAAAGAGTGTGGCTCTATCCACTGCCGAAGCGGAATATGTTGCCTTGACTGAAGCTGCAAAAGAGGCCATTCACTTGAAAAATCTATTCAAAGATCTTGGGGCCAACTATGAAAGCATAGTCATATTAAACGACAACCAAGCTGCCCTCAAGTTAAGCCAGAACACAATGGTCACTCCCAAGTCTAAGCACATTGACTTAAAAATGCATTTTATACGAAATTGTATAACGGACGGAGTGATACAGGTCAAGTATCTGCAAACCGAAGATATGGAGGCAGATATCTTAACCAAAGCTCTAGCCGGCCCGCGGTTATTGAAATTGCGGTGCGGTTTAGGAGTTTCCTGAACTCCTGATTACCACGACGATGCTGTGAAGAGGAGTGTGAGTACTGGCCATCAGTACCAATAGGCACTGCATTGTCGTTGATAAAATTACCTTAGTTAGAAATAACAGTCGTGTCAAATAAAAGTTATAATTTCAGTCATAGTATATTTAATTGAATAAATCCCTCACATCTTCTCTAGTCGCTGGATAGATGGCGCTAGGAGTAAGTATGATAATGCAAGGAACTGAACCTAAAAAAACTGATTTTAACAAAGCGCGAGAAAACTAGGTTATATTCGGAAGGTTAAGCAAATGAAAGTGTCAGTCAACGAGAGTATGTGACGTGACACAATGTTTTTTTTTCCAAGCGTTTTGGCTTTGGCACCAACTATCATAGTAAGTTCAACGCCATCTATAGAGTTCTTGGAAACTAAGTTTTTTTTAATACCTCAAAAAGAAAACCTCTCATTCAGACTCCGTGACTACTACTGAGAAAATTCCTGATGAAATAACACTTGCCCGAACTGGGAATCGAAACCAAAAACCCGTGCTCAGCAGTCTGTAATTTTATCTACATCTACACTAATATTATAAAGAGGAAAGATTTGTATTTTTGTGTGTGTGTTATGTCTGTAATGAAAAAACTTAAAAACTACTGCGCCGATTTCAAAAATTCTTTCACCATAAGTAAGCTACATTCACCCTGAGTAACATAGGCTATATTTTATCCCTGTACTCCCACGGGAACGGGAACTACGCGGGTGAAACCGCGTGACGTCCGCTAGTAATATAATATACGGGGTATATTGTCAGACTTTTAGTGCAACCGATAAATTGTAGATTAACAGTAGCCTTTCGTCTAATCTTGCAGTCAGTCCACACGCCAGAAATATGAATTTCTAAAATTATTTTTTATTTTGTTGATCTAAATTAATGTCGTAAACCAGATAAACTTGTATAATGCAAACAATAAATTATTTTAAAGAAGAAATTCTGTCGGATTAGTAATCTACACTAATATCATAAAGAGGAAAGATTTGTATATTTAAGTGTGTGTATGTTTGTAATGAAAAAACTCAAAAACTACTGCGCCGATTTCAAAAATTCCTTCACCATTAGAAAGCTACATTCACCCTGAGTAACATAGGCTATATTTTATCCCCGTACTCCCACGGGAACGGGAACTACGCGGGACGTCCGCTAGTAATATAGAAAGTTAGACGCCAATACAAAGGAAACTAGTTTCAAAGCGCTCGCATTAGTCAGACGCATAATAACAAAATATGAATAAATATATCGTTTAATATTAATCGACAATTTATGTGTTACCTTCCAAGTTTCCTTCATTTCCATTGAGATGCCTGTGTGTAGCACAGCAGTGCGTTTAACCAAGGATTGCCACAATTATTATAACTACGTCACACTATTCATTAGATAAATGTATTAAATGTCACATTGAAATTGTTTATTGAAATACAAAAATATTTATATATTTAAAAAACCGGCCAAGTGCGAGTCGGACTCGCGCACGAAGGGTTCCGTACCATTATCAAAAAATCACGTTTGTTGTATGGGAGCCCCACTTACATATTTATTTTATTCTGTTTTTAGTATTTCTTGTTATAGCAGCAACAGAAATACATCATCTGTGAAAAATTCAATTGCCTAGCTTTCACGGTTCATGAGATACAGCCTGGTGACAGACAGACAGACGGACAGTGGAGTCTTAGTAATAGGGTCCCGTTTTTAACCTTTGGGTACGGAACCCTAAAAACTATAGGTATTCAATAATTGGATTCTACCTGAACTAGGGATAAACCTGTATCTCAGGTAACTCACTCATGCGCTTATACCTAAATACAAATAACTAGTAAATATAACGTATCTATAGATATGCTATGTTCATAATTAAGTATTATAGTTCTATTTCTATTCAAAGTAAGGAAAAACTGTTTGTTTACCTAACTTCTTTGCAACATTCTATTATTTTTGCAATGAAGCATACATTAATAACAACTTCACCTTTACATATATTTGCAGGGTAACAATTTTTCAATTTCTTATAAATCTTGTATACCTAACATCTGAAGACGTAGTTCTGTCAATATGAGCCAACCCACAATCTCATATTTAAGTATTCAATAAATATACGTTAAACAAATCCAACATTCTAACAACCGTATCCATAAACAAGTCAAAGATTACTTGAGTAAACGGAATTACATATTTATTTTTATCCTGTCGTTTAGTAATTTTGTGAAATAATTAGAACTAATTAATTTCTAACACCCGTATCTTTAAACAAGTCAAAGATTACTTGAGTAAAAGTAATTATTTATGATACTATTTTTATCCTGTAGTTAAGTAATTTCTTGAAATAATTAGAACTAAGTAATTTCTAACACCCATATCTATTAACAAGTCAAAGATTACTTAAGTAAAAGTAATTATTTATGATACGATTTTGTTCCTGTACCTACTTTAGTCATTTCTTTAAATAATTAGAACAAAAGTTAGAATACTTAGCTTTGCCTTTTTTGACGGTTCTTACTTCGTTTAAATTTTTGTGTGTTGCATAAAATGTTTGCATAAGTAATTACTAAACATAATATTACGGGTGTAAATATTTTATGTTACTATTCAGTAAAATCAGTCTCATATACATTCAAATCGTATCAATGTTTAGAACATTTATTTATAATTAATCAGCGTTTACTATCCAAAATCATAACAGTTACTTCAAAAAATAGCTGAAATTTTGATTTCATTTCAGTTGGTTTCTATTGATAGAACGCGCTACGCGGGTTCGATTCCCGCAAGGAAAAATTATTATTTCTATGGCTTGCAGGTAGTTGTTCTGAGTTTGTTTGTGTTAATGAGTTTAAATGATTGTAAATGTACCCACGATGCAGGACAAATTCTTAGTGAGGGGCAGTTAAGAAACAAAAACAACAATAATCAACATGCACAAAACAATCAAGTAGGTACCTATCGGCCCGGAACAGATATCTAAAGGACAAATTTGTTCCTTTCGTTTAAGACGCAATCAAACCTGTAGTGCGACTAAGCATAAAATACTACTACACATTACACAGTTTACTATTAATGTAGACTGAATTACGACTTTTTTAATGCCTAATAATAATCTACATTAACATAGCCGTAACTAGATTGTACGAGTAGTTACCCTGTGGAACTAAGAATAATAACGATCGATCATTTATTTAAATGTTAGTCATCATTTATTTAATCCGGTACTTACCTACGTAGATTGTATCGTCAAACACGACCAAGGATTAAACAAATACACAATACTTATTCGGTAGTCGCATTTATTTAAAATAACTCACAGACCACGGGTCTCAACTCATAGACAATAGGTATAAAGATGACATATTTCATCGATTTGACATCGTCAAACGTAGCGTGAGTATCGACTAGTCCTCACTTATACCGGGCAGCAAGTGCACGTTTAAAATAACTCATCTTCTTATTAAAATTGGTGGATTAATTCTAAACCCTAACTATTAATTAAACTATAACAGTTTTCGCCTTTTCTAAATTAAAGTTTTAAATTAGTGCTGGGGTTGCGGGACTGTTCGAAAGAGATACCGTGGCCCCGGAACACGAAGGGCGATGAAGGAACATGGATGGGTTTTAGTCAGTAAAAGTCTGACACTCCCTCCTGCTCCGCCCAGAGCGGAAGGGGTCATTTGATGATTTTCCATCCGAAAAAAAAAGGCTTTAAATTAGTAAATTGTTGAGGAGATATTTAGCAACCGGTATACTTAGATACGCAGATTAACGATGACGACATGTAAATATAATAATCCTTATTACAATTTGAGCTTTCTAACAGGTTCAGTAGAATTAACCTTTCCCACTATAAAAGAAAACGGAACCAGTTTTATGACATTTTCAAACTAGTTTTGTTTTCATATTGAACATCTTTTCAAAATGTCAATGTTCGCGCAATGCAATGGTTCGGCCATTGCATTCAAAAAACAGTCACATGAATTTAAAACATTTCCTTTTTCTCAACGTTTTTAACCAACAAAACTTCAAAATCACTGTGTTATTTTTGTGTTTAAAATACAATGATAAACAATAGGTAGGCCTATTGTACAATTTCAACAATCAACAAAAAAAAGTAACAAAAAGTGTTTTATCAATTAAAGCTTGCTGATTTCTTCATTACTATTTCTTCATAACTACCAAACAATATAATATTTAAACGGTTACTGACTATTAGACAATTCCTAATCAGGTAGTTCTGCATTCGATAATAGTTATTAATGTTATTATTTTACGTACCTCAATTATTTTAATTTAAGACGGCGGACAAAACCAATTTCAAATTAATACTAACATACTTTGCGTTTGTATCAAGATGATTTAATTTACACTTAACTATTACAATACATAAAATAAACTAATTAAATAAAGTAATAAGGTCCATTATACGGTGTGCGTAGTAGAACCACTTGATGAATAAATAGCCAATAAGTTAACTTCGCTTGTGTATGGAAAATACTGGACTAATTTGTTTGTCAACTTCCTGTATTTATGCTAACATAGTAGCGTGGGATGTAGGTGGTCAGTACTTTGTGCAGACGCCAGCACATCATAGCTACTACAATCTGACAATTTTTTTAGATAGATTTTTAACTTTATCGCTTAAAGGGTTAGGTTCTAGGTCGATTGGGAAAATGTGACTGTTTCGGGTAGCTTGATGTGCTGGGGTCTGTACTATAAATACTTTATTATATTTATACTATGTCATTTATACACATACGTATACTTTTAACATTTTTAAATATTTCTTAATAAAACTACATAAAAAAACATTACAAAATATTAAAAAAACCAGTAGTCGCGAAAGAGGAACCTCATAAGAGCGGCCAACCCGCCATACTTTTCGCGAGAATTTTGACTATAGAATGCTAGTTATTAGTTATTATTATGTGGCTATAGCTCGTGCGTGATTAGCCGTTGTTAGACATATATCTTTGAATTTTTTGAACTAATAGGTATCTTGTGGACTATATCTAGGCTTCCATCGAAGCAAAAATAAAAATTTGTAAAAACAAATTCAGTATAAGCCTCCAAAAATTGCTGTTTTTTACAACTTTTACCTCAATTTTGGCCGTTCATAATGTACTTGAAGGGGCAGGAAGGCCTTCATCAGAGCTCATCTTGTGATGTATGTGGGTAGGTAGGTAGGCAGGTGGGCGTGAGCGGTAAAATCACAAGTCCTCGTTACAATCACAGTTATTTAATCAGCACAGGGTTTAATAATCGAAATACACAGTCAAACGAACAATGTACAGTCTATGCAACACGACACCAACTTAATTAAAACACTATATTTAAACTATCACTCGGATGCAAAGCGATTCGTCACAAGCGTGGTGTGCGGGCGCCGTCTCGAGCAACAGTGTGTCAAGATGGCCGTCCTCACAACCATCGACAATGACGCTTCGCTAGGCTGACTTTGACAGCTAAAAGTCAACCTGATGTCTGACGTTGACGGAGGCGCCGTCACGGCCGGACTGACACTCGACCGTCCTCGAGCGATTTTCTAAAACAATGAGTTGCAATCGTACATAATTCGTTCGGCATCCTGACGGACGACTAATTACAATTATCACAATGCGCTATGATACTTAAGACTTAAGGCGAGTGTCTCGCAACAATTAAGCCGGATGACACAGCCTCGTCACTAAACAGCATGTAGGTTAACTGTTCACAATTAGTACTATTAGACAAGCCAATCCTTTGGTGGATGTGACCCGGACGACAATTAAATATTCGTCTTACCATAATCTGCAAAACATCCAGAACAAGTCAGTCAACTTAAAGGACTCTGACTCGGACGACATATTTCGTCTCATAGAACAAAAGCACAGAGACAAGTCAATCTGATACTGACTCGGACGACATATTTCGTCTCATAGAACAAAAGCACAGAGACAAGTCAATCTGATACTGACTCGGACGACATATTTCATCTCATAGAACAAAAGCACAGAGACAAGTCAATCTGATACTGACTCGGACGACATATTTTGTCTCATAGAACAAAAGCACAGAGACAAGTCAATCTGATACTGACTCGGACGACATATTTCGTCTGACTATTTGGCAGGAAAGAAATTCTTACAGGTCGGTCCACTTACCTACGACTATTAATCGTCTCGTTCTGTATGAATTTCAGTTTCGTGCGATATTTCCCAAGTCTCAGGATCTGAGCATGTACTGAGAGTGTCTGAACCTGCTGTGAGCGTCCTCGAATCGGCGGAAACAGTGTTTGAGCATACGGTCAAGGTGTCAGAGTTATCATTGTCATGATTTGAATCAGTTATAGTTCCTTCATCTTCCGACGCCGTCTCGGCCTCCTCACAGTTTAAAAAACTAGTAGCTATTTCGATCAAACCGATATGTCCTTGGGGTACTGCGCGCAAATTCTCGTGAGAGTATTTATAAGTTCTCTGAGAACCACCTAAACTTTTAAGTTCGTAGCGATCGTTTTCAAGTACTTCTACTATAACATATGGACCTCGAAACTTCCTATCCAATTTTGTTTTATTCCGTTCACAATTTTTAATAAATACGAAGTCTCCTTTAGAGAATGGTCTTATTGTGGCCCGACCACGATTAAACCGAAGGGTATCAGATTCAGCAGCATTGCAAATGTTAGCTGATGCATCAGTTCTTATAGAATCTAAATCTAAGCGAACCTCATGATCTATATTATCGGCGTTCAACTTAGACATTCCTAAAGAATTAGAACGAATTCCAAACATTAGTTCTGACGGTGAGTATTTGGTAACGGAAGATTTAGAACTATTGAGAGCAAGTTGGATGTTACCTAATTCGTCACGCCACGCTTTGTTAGGGTCGTTTTCAATGATAGTAAGGAGGCTCTTTAGAGTACGCATCACTCTTTCAATTTGGCCGTTTGCTCTACTCGTACCAGTCGCTATGAAATGGAGGTCTATTTTATGCTCTTGACAGAAGCTCTTAAAATCTGAGCTAATGTAGCAACGGCCCTGATCTGCGATGATTCTTTTCGGGGCTCCAAAAAGACACACCGCTTTTTGTACGGCATATATTGCACTCTTGGAATCGACTGACAAAGTATGTTCAAGTAAAACGTATTTGGTGAAGGCATCGATTATTACCGAGCAATACTCCTTTCGGTCACTCTTCCCGCTCAACTTCCCCGAAAAATCTATGTGAATCGTATGCCAAGGCACGGATACTTTTGGAATCGAATGAAGCTGAACAGGCTGAGCACCCGATGGGCCTTTCGATGCCTTACAAATGATACACGAATCTATAAATTTTCGTACACATTTAGACATATCGGGAAACCAATACTTTTCATACAGCTTGTCTAGAGTTTTGTCCCTGCCTAAATGTTGCAATTCGTTGTGGACATGATTAATTAGTGTCCAAATAAGAGACCGTGGAACTACGGGTAGCCATGAAACCGCTTTGTTACGAGTAATCTTCCTGTAGAGTATGCCATCTCTAACGTCATATGTTTGACCTACTGTTTCGGGAAAGCTATTATTATTATGTTTTGCGATAAGATCCTCAATTTCTACGTCACGTTTCTGTTCAACTGAGAGCCAGCCCTGATGTAGTTCAACATAATTCACAG
Source organism: Xestia xanthographa (assembly GCA_905147715.2). Lineage (NCBI taxonomy): Eukaryota > Metazoa > Arthropoda > Insecta > Lepidoptera > Noctuidae > Xestia > Xestia xanthographa. The sequence continues at coordinate 13,661,311 of LR990659.1, read as the reverse complement.
TTTTAGGCTTGGGCTTTACAGGAGTGATAGGAACAGCGGAATCTGACAGTGGATTTCGGGACAAGTAGTCAGCATGCTCCATTTTACTTCCTTCGCGGTATACAATATCGAAATCGTAAGCTTGTAAATAAGCCCACCATCGGTAAACGCGAGGTGTTAGGTCTTTCTTCGATTTCGACGCCTTGAGTGAATTGCAGTCGGTAACTACAACAAATCGCCTACCATATAAATAATGGCGAAAATGCTCTACAGCTCTGACGACCGCTAAAGTTTCTAACTCGTATGAATGATAACGAGATTCCGCGTCTGCTGTACGGCGGCTATAATACTCTACAACGTGCGGAAGATTATTTTTCTTTTGCAGAAGGATTGCTCCATATCCTTCTGAGCTAGCATCGGTATGTAGCTCCACCGGGAGTTCTGGGTCGAATATAGTTAGCACCGGTTCCGACGTGAGAATGCCTATAATTTTGCGCCGTATCTTTTCATGTTCGGTAGTCCAGGTAATTCGTCCTTTAAGTTTTGTAAGAGGGTATAGGGGACCGACTATTCGTGTGAACTCAGGAATAAATTTCCGAAAGTAGGAGGCTAGACCGAGAAATTGGCGAACATTAGTAGCCGATTTTGGTTCTGGGGCATCTGCCAATGCTTGAATCTTCCGTGAATTGGGCCTAATCTCACCGGATTGTACAGAATATCCTAGGTAGTCAATTCGTTGTTTCATAAATTTACATTTCTTGGTATTGAATGTAAACCCGGCTTCTGATAACGCACCTAAAACATAGTCAAGGCGCTTCAGTCCTTCGGGGATGTTAGCAGCATGACATAACACGTCATCCATATAGATAAGTGGTTTATCTTGTAAATGACTAAGAGCCCTTGTGATACATCTCTGAAAGACCGAAGGAGCATTTCGCAAACCAAACGGCATGGCGAGATACTCGTATTGCCCTTCGTTTGTCACGAAGGCTGTCTTCTCCACTGACTCAGGGTGGATAGGGATCTGATGGAAGCCAGAAGCCATATCCAATGAAGAGAAGAAATTAGCACCCGTGAGCTGGTCGATTTGTTCCTCGATTCGAGGCAAGGGATAATGTTCAGGTATGGTATTTGAATTTAATTCTCTAAAATCTACACAAAGTCTATCGGAATTATCCTTCTTTTTCACAAGAACGATAGGGCTAGCAAATGGGGACGTACTTTCTCGAATCACACCTGCGTCTAACAGTTTTTGAACCTGTTCCCTAATTATTTGTTTCTCTATAGGGGCTCTTTTATGGGGACATCGCTGCACAACTTTATGTGGATCTACTAATTTAATTTCACATACTCCTGTCTTCACACGCTTGGTAGGTATACCCTCGATAAAGTTATTCGCATATTTGCTCAATATGGAAATCAACATGTCTTTATCCCGTTCCTGCAAATCTGTGTCAATATTTGAAAAATCTGAGAGATCTGATGTCGCGCCACAAAGATTAGATTGTTGTTTAGAGTATATAACAAGATTATCATTATCAATTTCTACACTTAACCCCTGATCAAAGATATCTCTACCAATAATTAAAGGCTCAGCTACATTATTGTCGGAAACCACGTGAAAGAGTAAACTAATCAAGCGATCGCCAATTTTAACATCGGCCTGAATTTGACTCGTACACTGTATATCATCGCCTCCAATGCCGCTCAAATAGACGAGACTTTTACACACAGTACCCAAGAGTTTACCACGATAACTTTCTTTCACAAGAGAACAGGACGATCCGCTGTCAAATAGAAAAGGTACAGACTCACCGGAAGATGTTGTCAAGATGCCCCTTGAAGGGCGGTGTTCACAATGGTGGACTTCCTTGGCCGCAGCTTTACCACCGTTCCTTTTATCGGGACAGTAAGTTGTCACATTGCCCTTTTGGCCACAAGTGTAGCACGTTACATCGGTCGTCTTCTCCACCGGACGGGAAGCACTCGGAGTGTCTCGAGGCTCGACTGATCCCAGCGTGTCACGACGTTTTCGGCATTCCGCAAAACGATGTCCCGATATTCCGCAAAAGTTACATCTGCCAGTGAACCTTTCGGTAGCACGAAAACGCTTCGCCTCAGGTTCGTTAGCTTCGACACCGTCTGAACGCCGCTTAAGAGATACGCCTCCCAGGATTCGGAACAATTGAGTGCGAGTTGTGATATTGTGCGCAATCAATTCGCGTCTTATCAGGCTGTCCTTCTGACAAAGCACAGAAATAACGAATCCAGTCACCACTTCTTCAGGCATCACAGTCTTAGGTATTCTTTCAATTAAGTTCCATAAACGAAGAGCAGCTTCTGAAGCTGTCTCCTTAGCTCCTATTTGGAATCGCAATATTTCGTCAAAATAGTCCTGAAGGAGCTTTGGTTTTGAAAATTTTGCTAACAGTGTCTGTTTGACAACGCTCCAGGACATTTCATCTAAGTTTAGCTTAGTGATACAGGCAGCCGCTCGTCCTTTTAAAGAGGTAGTAAGAGCCATGAGCAAGTCTATTCCTTCTAAGCGCTTATTATGAACGATTGCTTCGGTAATATTGCACCAACCATCTATGTCACAGTCTGGTTCGTCTGGATTAAACGGTAACAAATGTGTTGCATGGTTAGTACTCACAGTTGGCGTAGGCTGGGCTGCGAGAACACGAGATAAAAGCATTTCCATGTTATTCAGCAATTTTTCTGCATCCGATTTTGGTGTTTCTTGCTCAATTCTAGCCCCATCCAATCCCACTTCTGATGAAGGGGCAGGAAGGCCTTCATCAGAGCTCATCTTGTGATGTATGTGGGTAGGTAGGTAGGCAGGTGGGCGTGAGCGGTAAAATCACAAGTCCTCGTTACAATCACAGTTATTTAATCAGCACAGGGTTTAATAATCGAAATACACAGTCAAACGAACAATGTACAGTCTATGCAACACGACACCAACTTAATTAAAACACTATATTTAAACTATCACTCGGATGCAAAGCGATTCGTCACAAGCGTGGTGTGCGGGCGCCGTCTCGAGCAACAGTGTGTCAAGATGGCCGTCCTCACAACCATCGACAATGACGCTTCGCTAGGCTGACTTTGACAGCTAAAAGTCAACCTGATGTCTGACGTTGACGGAGGCGCCGTAAAAAAAAAAATTGTAAAAGTAAAGAAAGCAGCCTGATAGAAGCCTTGCAAATGTAGTGGAGATTCTAAATAACAAATATTTATTTCACATACTTGTAAGACTAATTCAAAAACACGTATTTCCTGGAACAAGTTTTGTAAATTTTCGAACAATATTTTTCGTTCAATGTCCCCGCGTAAAGCGGTATGAGGTACGCGGGAGGCAAGTAATGCGGATTCGGGGCTAGGTAAGACAGGGGAGTTGAAAGAATACCACCGCTGTGGCTCTGGATGAAACAACAAGCTTTTCGACCATGCTCGCGTTGACGAAAGGTGGGCTGGGAAGGGCCCTCTTAACAATACGTGCCGTGTCCAGAAGTACTGCTTTCTGAATCAAGCCCTCGATCCAGCTGCCAAGCGAGAGCCTCCTAAGATGTTGGTCGAGGCTCTTGGCTATTAAGCCATTGGCCGACACGACTATCGGCACTATCTTTATATTGTTAGTAAATCATACTTATAAATAAATTGGTATATTATTATTCAATGTCAACATTATTACATTTAATTTAATTATATATACAATCGTTTGTCATAACAAAAAGTTTTCTGGGTCAATAAAATATTTAACGGTGAAATAATTATCTAATTTTGGTCTAGACAGTGAACACAGCCGGAAAAATTAAATGTAAAAGTAATCATCATCATCATACTGGCCTCGTTTCTTTTTGCTTGGGGTCGGCGCAACACGTTTTCTTCTGCAATTTTCACAGAAAATTTAACGTTATCATTATTATTTGATGTTTACCAACTATGACAAAATTCTATAGAACAGGTACAAAGAACAGGGTGTAAAGTGCTTCATGCCCTGTGGGGGATACAATATTATTTTAAGGAAAAGGGAGGATCCTTCGACCAAACGGGTCTTGTGTTTGGTGGGATACGACTAATATGCCTAGGTAGATTCACGAATCGCGTGCTTATTAGGGGCTATCCATAAATTACGTCACATGTTAAGGGGGGAGGGAGGAGGTCGACGAAGTGTGACATTGTACCCTACTCAACTGCTTTTTTAATTCAATAATTCGTAGATTTTATTTGACGACCCGATTGGCGCAGCGGTAGTGAGGCTGCCTTACGTTCTTAGGGTCCCGGGTTCGAATCCCGGTCGGAGCAAATGTTTGTGTGATGAGCATGGACATTTGTTACCGAGTCATGGATGTTTATTATGTATAATAAGTATGTATTTACAAACAAAAAGTATGTATCTATGTAGTATATCAACTATCTGGTGTCCACGACACAAGCCTCGTTGCTTAGTGTGGCACTAGATGGCACTGTGTGTAATGTCCAGCAATATTTATATTTATTTATATTTTATTTAGATGTAAAATTGCAAAATATGTGACGTCACACTAGGGCGGGGGGGTCTCAGAAATGTGACCAGCTGTGACAACGACGGGGAGGGGGTCAAAAAATCATTAAATTCGTGTGACGTAATTTATGGATGGCCCCTTATGCTTCAAACAGTATTTATTGAAACCATGGCAGATTCGCACCAAGTATGTGTGTGTGTGTGTGTTTATTTTTGTAAAACAAACTCCTTAGTCTAGTCTTAAAGTTATCAATATTTGTGAATTCTTTATTATTATTTATTATTAGTCATTTGTCCCACTGCAGGCCAAAGGCCTCCTTTCCCTCCTTCCACTTGTCCTTATTAAGTGCTGTTATTCGCTAATGCTTGTGAAAACAGTCGAGTTCGTCCCAACATCTCCTTCTGGGCCTTGAATGTGAATTCCTTGGCTCATTAGTCAACTGGTCCCACATAGGCGGGACCCGCGGGTCCACTCGACCTTATCGCCGACTTTTAAAATTATTGCTGTTTTTGGCCTAAGAGGTTACGTTGCGTTATGTGTGTTTTTGTCTCAAACCAATTTAGCAGGTAATTTCATTGATTGTATCTATGATCTACAATCTAGATTCATATAAATCTAAACTAGTTTTCGTTTAACTAATAATCAAACTGTATCGACTGACCGCCTGAGGGTGAAACACCAACATTGTATTAAATTATGTGTGTCAGTGGGTTTAAATAATCAGTTTGTAAGTATAATATCATCTCGAGAACCTACCTAATTATAGTTTTATGGGACACAGTCCTTCAAAATGTTAATGTTTTTTTTTTCATTCATAGGTATGTAGGTAGAGGTAAATAGGTGCTTATTTTATTTTATGTACTGCTTAAATATTACACGCTTGTGTCTGTTGGTTATAAAACTATTATTATTTTATTAGGTATTAGACTGATTATGTTACTTCCCTAATAATAATGTTTTTATTATTTACTTTATTGTCAAACGTTTAATTAAACTAGTTTTAATTACATATCAGTAACAGTAGTAAGTATCAGTGTCTGTTCTGAACCGGAATAAGTAATTTATACAATTTTGATTATCTCTTCTCAAACTTTTGGGTACTAAATTGTTAAACTAGGTACTTTTATTGCTGACCGTACAATCTCAAATCTCTACTTGACGACACTCTTTCTTCTCTAGCATACACGGTTTAATACATTAGAACATCTTTTTTAAATGGGTAGGCAGCAGTGACAACTTCGCCGAACTAGTACATTTAAGTTAATAATTAAAAGAAGATTTTTCAGGGACTAAGGTAGGTATGTCAATCAATTGCAGAAAAGAAATAATAGATTAAAGTACGGCTTAAGGGAAACTGAATTAGTAAAGTATCATAGACTATTATATGAGCAATATTTGTAAATATATTTGTAGTCACGTTCTCGAAAACGGCTCTAACGATAACAATTTCGATGAATGTTGCAATATAGGGGTTTACGGTGGCCAAAAATCGATCTATGTAGTTAGGTCTCATATCTGGGAAAGTTAGTTTTTTCTATTTTCACCCGAGCAGAGCTCGGTCGTCCAGATACTTAATACTGAATTAAGAAAACATTTTCTTCTCTATTAGAGTTAAATCTACATAACAGTATTGAACAAGTGAGTCAACATCGACCAGCTATTAAAACCTGCGGTTTTCATCCTTACGTAGATGTAAATCTGAAACCGCAACAATATTTACCTCTCAATTCCAATTAACATATTCATCATTATAACATCACGCCTGTAATCTGAGAAGGGTTAGGCAGAGGTGTACCTAATAGTAGGTACACTCATATTTCGCCAGTTATACTTTTATGTCCCATGTAATAGGGGCGAGCCTATTACAATCAACAAGGCACAAATACAGACTTCGTGGCTGAAACTGTGAAACTCCTGATGGAAAACCAATGTAGGGGCAATAACCCAAACGCTAGCACTGCACCAAATTATCAGCACTCCGAATAAATTGTCAAATTCTAAGGTTTTCACTTACTAATTTGGGTTACCAAACTAATAAATAAATAAATGTATGTTTTTGGAATCCTACTATTGGCAAACACCATACTTTGAGACTACAAAATGGCGGAAATTGTGTAAAAAACATTTGTGTCCTGCAGTTTCTTCTGTTTATGCCTGTTTCTTATGATCGCCGGTAAGTTCACGTGTTTACATTTTATGATATATCAGATCTTTTACATATTTTATATTGAAACTAACGATTTCTCTGATATTTGAGATACTTTATGAGGATAATCTGAAGAGTAGAATGTGAGGTTATAGTGATAAATTGGTAAAATACGTGGTGCTGATAAACGGATCGAATATTTTGTAAATTCCAAATTATCAGCACTGGTGCTGTTAAATGGAAAAAAGTACCTAAATACTAATTTCATACATCTTAATGTAAACTGTGTTTATTTTATGCATAGAATTCATTTTGTTTTGTAAAAGTTGTATAAACTATCAAAATCCAAATCTTAGCATGGTGCTGAAACTTTATTTACCATTTTTCAGCATGGTGCTGATAATTGGATCAGAAGCATGCTGATAAATTGGTTTTCCTAGAATTTTATCATCTCTTTTCTTTTTCAGCACCACTTATCCACCTACCATGAAGTCAAAGGAAGAAAATAAAAGAAATAAACGAAACATGTACACAAACGAAAATCTTAAAAAAGAGATTTTCGTAAGTCTGAACAAATTATTTAAATTCCTACCTAAAACTTTATTAATGTTAAACTTTGTCAATTTTATAAAAGTATTATTAGATTATGTGATTGTTTTGTATTACAGGGTACCTACCTACTAACTATATAAAAATATAAATAAAAAACAGATTTTAAGAATGGAAATATATTTTTTAATGCAATTCCTAACAGTGATAGTTATGTGCTGATAATTAGCTCGCTCTATGCTATTAATTGGGGCGAATAGTGCCAGTAAATGGTGAGAGACCCATTTTTTATTCTTACTTGTCTAAAAAATCTTGGATAGAGGTCAACCATGTTTTTCTTTTAATATCGTCTTCCATATTAAATATTAGAACTATAAAATTTGCCTTAACTGGTAAAGAACAATTTTTCACAATAATAAATAGTCTTAAATTAGGACCAACTCTTAAAGTGCTGATAATTGGGTACTTCACCCTATAAATAAATAGCTGGCATTAAGCTAGTTAATAAAGTTACAATCTTTGCCATTACTTAGTACAACTTGGTTTTATGCGTGGCTGCTATTTAGTAAATAAAAAAATTGCGGAAGTTAAGGGGCAGCCAGGCTTCATACAAAAATATTCCAACCCCTTGTATTACGGGGTGAAATTTCATAATACCATGCCAGACCAGGGCATGGGCAGGGCACATTACTCGCAGAACAGATGGCTGATGGGGCCGAAAAGTTCTGGAGTGGCAACCGCGAACTGGTGAACCGATGACCTGGTGAAGGTTGCGGGAATCCGCTGGTGGTGATGCGAGTCGCACGGGACCGGTCAATGTGGCGACACTTGGGGGAGGCCTATGTCCAGCAGTGGACGTATTTCGCCTGAAATGATGCTGATGATGATGATGCCAGACCCAGTGGTTTACGCTGTGCGTTATCTATCAGTGAGTGTTTTTAAAGTTTTATAATTATCACTTGCTTCGCTGAAAGAAAACATCGTGACTAAACCAGCATTCCACGACGGCATACAAAGCCATGTCAGACGCTCATGGGCGGCTTAAAAACTCTGACATCAAGTTCGGCACTACTACAACAGCCCCTAACGTCCACTCCTGGACATAAGCCTCTCCCATGATGGGAGAAATTTGCCGTAATCTCCACGCTTGGCAGGCGGATTGGAGATCGCAGTGATTAAAGATTAACAGAAAACGCTGCTGCCCATTCTCTGGTCTACGGAGGCGCAAGGTGTTCTGCCTCAGACATTAGTCGCCTTATACGACACCCGTGAGTGTAATGGGTTGGTTCTATTCTACTCTGCCGGATACCACACGGCTAACCAGGTTCGGCACTAACCACACTATAAAGAAGATTAACTATATCTATGTAATATTTTTAATGATTAAACTAATATGAAACTACCAACAAGCTTCAGCGGGGATGAAATTAAGGGCAATCTCAAACATAATAATTAATTGTGATTATCAACAGTAAAGAAGTCATAAGTAACCTCTCATGAGAATACTGATTACATGATGATTATACACGGGCGGCACTCTCCATTATTATAATAGGTTCGACAAAACATTACCGCGAATAAATGGAAATTAGCGAACAATAGATACTAGCTGGCTACATTTATTAGAGGAAAACAAACATCGCTTATCGTGTAACGCAAGATTAACAACCCATTGATAATAGCACAACCATAAAATTTACCTTGCTGTCATGGAGGTTGTACACTCTCGCCGAGACATGCCGAGACAGTCCGGGAGCGGGAGTGCGAGAGTGTATGCACTACCGAGTTCACTGACGGTCTGCCACTTTTCACCCTTAGTAATAAGTTTGAAAAGTGGTCTCGTCACTGAACTCGGTTTTGCCTAGTAGCGGTCGTTTAGTCTCAGTGTTCATCACATGCTCTATGTCTCGTGTATTTTGCGAGACATTTCGAGAGAGACATAACATAACATCAAAATCACTTCGGTACTAAAAGACGTCAATAAATTTACGGTTACTTTCACGGTTAAAACTAAACTTATACTGGCTTATTGACCACATAATAAACTTATACTGTCCCTTACGGGATATCTTCTGAAAACAATAAATAATCACGGAAGATATCCCGTGAATGACAGTATATATAAATTTATTACTTGACTGTTTTAAAGTTAGACAGTTAGGTCATATTTTCTCTTATAACCAAGACACGTGTTGAGTGTATCAACATCAGCAGCTGTGGACCCGGCCAGCCTCCTCATAACATCTATATAGGAACAAAGCTAGGTCGATAACGATAATACGAAAACAATTGGTTTCTTTTTGTTTCAACTTTATGCAGATAACATCAAAAGAATCTCGACCGACGCAGAATAAGTTGTTGCCGATACTTATTTTTTCTGGAAAATGAAAAACCATTTCAACCAAAAGAAGGCGCGAACGTGTGAGAATATTTAAAAACTTATTGATGTACATATTTTCTGAAGATAATTTTATAAGTAAATGTTTTACGTTGTATTGTGATCAGGCGTGGGCTGTGCCCGGCCCGAGAGGTTTTTTGTCACTTAAATAATTATCAACTTGTGTGGATGTGTAAATTGATTTTGGACTGAGTAGCAGGTACCTATTATTAAAAAAAAACATAAAAAATGTTAAGTTATTACGCGAACAGAACTTTATGTAGGCAGATATTAAATTTATTTTGGACCAATCTCATACTAGAAAACTAAGTCTTGCTTGATTGCAAGATAACTCACTCTGTTAACCTGCACAACGTGCACATCTTGCTACATTGTTCTCACATAATGTACCATCTCAATATGAATGATGTAACCAAGATTTTGTAAAAATATTCTGATTTAAAAGAGTGTCCATGGAGTTTCTTGCCCGTTCTTCTCCATAGAGATCTACGCTAGGGAATGGGCAACTACAGTACTTTCACAGTTTTTATGTCTTGTGACTGGGACTGTAGCTACATTTAATTTTCATATTTGTTTCGACAATTCAAAAGTGCCTGTAACTGGCCTACTTGAAATAAATGCTTTGATTTTGATTTTGTTGAACAGGCTCTTCTTCGCGTATCACTAAATTAGTTTACAACTACACCTACATGTGACTTAAAAAAAAAAACAAATCATTAAAGTTATAATTTAAATTATTGCGTATAAAAACAATGAGTTTGTATAATTTTCAATTTAAATCAGGTTTAAGACAGGTTTCTCGACCTCACTATCCATTGTACAAAAATAACTACAAAGAAAAATTGTAAGAATTAATGTTTGAAAAAATAATGTCCTTCTTGATCAGACCTTTCTTCGTCTTAGCGAAAAACGTTAAAAAAATGATGACCCAAAATAATTCAGCTACCTACATGAAGTTCGCTAACGGCCGGTCTTTAACCACAATATTTATAACATCCTTGGCATTTTTGGGACTTCTATTTTTACGACTTAATCGTCCGAATTTCCGGGTATCCACATATACCAAGTTTCCTTAGAAGGCAATCATTTAATAAAAATACAGGCTTACAGAACTTCCCCGGGCACATTCGATGGGAATTTTAAGTCTTTTCCTTTACACTTTATATACCTACCTATCTGCCCACATATTTAAATAGTGTGAGATATTTCCTATGTGTCATGTTATTTCACAGAATGTCACTAGATTACTTATTTTCAAAAGACAAGACCTGTCTGTGTAGTTTTGTTTTAACATTAAATTCTTGAATGATAAAAAACAAACATACATGCGGTCAATTTAATATTATTTTATGTTAATAACTAACGTGGTTGTGGTACATTCAAGAATCTCGTGCGAACTGATTAGCATAGTAAATATTTACAGAAGTTCATGTCTTGTCAAACATGTCTACGAAAAATTAGTTATTCATTAAATAGTCAAGAAAACACGTTCATACGTCACGTTTGAGGGTTCCACACACTTCCGTAGTGAAACAGGATGTATTCGTTTGTCATATTCATTTATCGCTAAAACTGTTCAGGGTGTAAAAGACCTCATCACGAAGCCGTCAACCAAGCATTCTGTACTATCGGGGTCTTTTCCGCCTGACCATTTTAATTTTTTTTCGCTTAAATCATGCGGAGGCGCCGAGCCACGCCCCCTTAAAGTTTGGGCCTATTAGGAAAGCGTCAACTTTGGCACGCAAAATAACAATAACTCTCGTTTGGCGTGCGTTGTCAATGCGCTCGGCCGATTCGGTATCTTTTCATTCATTTTTTCTACACAAAGTCAACGTGGCGGGGCTAGAGAGCGTTTTTATGTTGCGAGTGCAAGCAAAAATGAGCAGGCGGGAGTGTCCTCGATAGTACATCAAACTAAGTAACATTACGCAGAAAGTAGTGCTGGGAAACGACTTCATGTTTTTTAGTAGAACTCAATATAACGCACACAAAATATTGTGCTGATGGATGGATTGAATAGTACGGGAGTCGTGGAGGTGTTAGAAGTAAAAACCTTACATTGAAAACTTGTATTAAAAAAAAACTTGTCAAAAAGTTGGAACTTTGACCCCAATATCTCCGTAACTAGAACGTTCCCACGTTCTAGTTGTTATATTGATATTGGTATGGTGTAGTGTAGACTGTAGAACAAAAAATTGATCGCAATGATGGGGAGAACAAGTGCCTTTCAGCTTCGTTAAGAGGTGTTACACCCTTTATTCAGACTAGCACTTCGTCCAAAAAACCCACGCCAAATAATTAATATTATAGACAAAATTTAGTTACTTTTGGTTTACATTATTGCAACTGTACTAAATTTTTTTTTTAAATATACTTAAAGTTTATGTTACTTCCTGATAATACAGCATTCTATTGGTATTGGTGAAAAAATTGTAAAAAACGGTCCAGTAGTTTTGGAGCTTATTCGGATATACAAACAAACAAAAAAATCTTTCCTCTTTATAATATTAGTATTAAAATAGCAGGTAACAAAGAATGTCATACGCAAAGTGGAGTGACCACATCTTCCAACATTTATTCTCTTATTTTTTATTAAAATTCGTAATCTGATCTCTGCAGTTTATTATTTATTGGTAGTGCAAGAGTACAACGTGCAAGGAATCAATGCGTCGTAATAAGAAACAGTCAAACTTTTTTCGTACGGGCAACGCTTGAAAGATTTCATTCGATCGAGAGCACAATAAAGTTTCAGTGTTGTTTCGCCTGATCGAATATATTTACAAAGGGGATCTCTTCATAGAAATAAATTACAATGAGTGAAAATAAGCGTTTGGTAAAAGCTCGAACCGGAATATGTAGATGTCCAGCTTACTTTACTGTACTTAAATTTGTTCTAGTGTCAATAGCGTCTTCGTTACATCATAATTCGTAGCATTTTGCACCTTACTGCTTCTGGTTGGAACTGGTGCAATCCGGTTTGTTATACAGTTTCTATGTTCCCACAAATAAAAGAATAATGTTAGACACATTATTCATAATTATTACATACTTAATTATTTTATGTTAGGACATATGGAAAACACGTGTCTTAGGCATATTTACCCATTCGACCAAATGTTATATGCCTAGAATATTAAACCGTGGGATCAGCTATATTCGTCATAAAATGTTTTCCACATTAAATTAAAGAACCGTTTAGTTAAGTTTGGTGGGTTTCTACCGCTCGTCATATTTTTATTACGATTATTTCTCGGTATCTCAGGAAAATAAGGCTTTTATGCACATATTTTAAGTCTATGGTCAACATTGTGCGTTATTAGGACTTCAGGAGATGTTTTTACGGAAATAAAAATATCGCAAGCATGAACCCCTCTTCTCTATTGCCTCACTAGCCCTGTTGAACAACTTTTTTTTTTTAAAGTTGTGGCGAAGTTGCGGAAAGGCTCCTACCGGGACACCTGCTGCCCTGGCCCACCTAGAAGACCCTAAACCGATTGCGAAGCCAGGTGGGCCGCTGCAGATACCACCTGGTCCGGGGGTATTCCGATGAAGCCATGCGTGACTGCGGTACCTCAACACAAACTATGGCTCCTGTCCTGGACTGTGTGTGGTTCCACCTGCTCTTTGAGGGACCTGTCATAGGCCACCACCAATGCTGTCGAGATGGCAGAGTTTTAGTCAAAACCAATTTAATAAATATATCATCAACACGACGCGCCGCCTTACATCTACCAAATGGGGGGCGTCTCCTCAAGTTCTGTGAACAATGGCGCTTTGCTTCTCCGCTGGAAAATATGCATGCCCAGTATGGGACCGTTCTGTTCACGCCAATCTAGTGGATACAGCTCTAAATGAGACGTGCCGGATTATTAGTGGTTGCCTTAAACCGAATCCCGTATATACGAATGCTGTATCCATTACCTGGGATTGCGCCTCTAAAAGTTCGTAGGACCATAGCCAGCCGCAACGAGAGGACGAAGCTACAAGCTGACTCACGCCACCCAATGCACAGTTACGATCCAATGCCCCAGAGGCTGCAAAGCCGTAAAAGCTTTTTTGGGTTCGCTGGCCCAGCTAGGCCAGCTTATAGTAATGCCTCCACAGCGAGATGTGGTCTCCGGCGGGAGCTGCTTAAGCCCCCTGATGGCTTCATCGAGCCGTCTGAAAGCCATCCACCTGGGAATGCTTTGCCGTGGCCGACTTGGAAATCTCTGAATAGACTTATAACCCAGGTCGGCTGTAGCAACGACAATCTCCACAGATGGGGGTTTATGGACGGCTCAGATCTCAAATGTGTATGCGGTGTGTCTCCACAGACAATGGTCCATCTTCCATCTTGCGCCGCATGCCCTGACACCTGGACACTTGACGACCTTATGACTGCATCAGCGAGCGGAGTTCGCATAGCTGAATTTTGGGCCAAACATATTTAATAAATATTTGCCATCGACACACTAAGAAGACGATCAACACGACGAAGAAAAAGTACAAAATTTGATTTATGGTTATTATTTACAATATCGATGTGTAAGTTTGAACCGAACCTTGAACTTCCACAATATTAGGTACCCCAAGAACGATTTCTTTGGAAAAAGTCCCCGATGTACCAACGCTGCACGTGCTATAAAATTTTAAATTGCCGCATACTGAACCTGCCTAAAGGTTAGTTAGTCTATGGAAAGTATTATTTTGAATTTAAAGGTAAGCACATCAAGTACAGGTTTAAATTGGGTTATGCTTGTATAAATAATTAATTTTGTTGCAAGATTATATTCCATTCATCACTTTGTCTTTTCAATTTTAGCTTATATAATTTAAAGCTAAAATTGTGGTGATCAAGCCAAATATGAAATAAACAAATCGTAGAGCTTATTATTAACGTAAAGTCAAATTATACAAAGTTTATTATAGCGGTGTTAGGGTAACAGATATGCACGAAGCATAAAACTCAATTGGCACAGATAATATAATACTTCGCTATGGATAAGTATTAGTATCAATAAAAACGATGCTTAAGCTTTAAGCAACTGGTTTTATACCAAGGAATTAAGGAAAATGTCCATAATTCTAACCTTTTAGTAAATTATAGTCTCCAAAACTTAGCTAAATATACCTACCGTGTACGACTCGGAGGCTTTATTTGTGATAGAATGTTGTAAATTTAAATAAATGTACCAGGTGTTAATTACTGTAGAAACTGCAATGTTAAGATACATACCGAATTAACTTAACTTATTCTAGAAAAAGAAACTAGTTAAGTAGGTATGGAAGAAGAAGACATATGCTGCGCCGACCCCAAATGAGTTAGGATAAGAGCAAGATAATGATGATGATAATTCTATAAAAAACCGGCCAAGAGCGTGTCGGGCCACGCTCAGTGTAGGGTTCCGTATTTTCCCGTCCGTCACAATAAGTGTTCCCACTTATGAATTTAAAGGTCATCATCCATTATGTAAAAATGCTTGCATATACGAATGTACTACAAACTTAGACCAGAAATTATTTTGTACAACTTTTTGTCTTTTTTGCACAAAAACTGTTGTTTCCATCAAGTTCAAAATTATTTTTCTAGAAAGTCCTTATAAAGTTCTACTTTTCAGATTTTTTTCATATTTTCTAAACTTATGGTTCAAAAGTTAGAGGGGGGGGGACACATTGTTTTTTACTTTTGGAGCGATTATTTCCGAAATTGTTGAAATTAAAAAAAAAAACACTTCCGACTTTACATATAGGGGGCCTAATAAAACATTTTTTTCCAATTTTTATTTTACCGCTTTGTCGGCGTGATTGATATACATATTGGTACCAAATTTTAGCTTTCTAGTGCTAACGGTCACAGAGATTAAGCGAGGACGGACAGACGGACGGACGGCCAGACATGGCAAAACTATAAGGGTTCCTAGTTGACTACGGAACCCTAAAAAGATACTGTATACAGAATTACATGTACTAAAAGGTATAGGGTAAGTGAGTACCTTCCGACGTAAGTATTGCGATACGTTCACTGACATTTTATTTTTAAACAAAAACAAAACGTACGTCACAAACAACTAAAGCGCCGTCAATCTTACGTCCAGCTGTCAATGAATGACTCACAAGGTCTTTCTCTGAACATCGTAACAGACGTACATACCTATGTATATATTACATAGTATAGGTACTTACTGTTATTTTGATGTAACAGTCATTGGGCTGCTCAAATAATAAAGTCTTCAAGATTCTTTTACCTGTTCATTCACGCACTATAAATACCTACACATAGGGTAAACTGATGCTTTCAGGAAAAGCAGTTGACAAAATTACGGTCTAGTCACACGTTAAGGGCCTATACTACCTCAAATGGCTTAGCATGATCCTCCGTTACGCCTAAAATACTGCAGCATTATTTTGAAATAAATATATGGTAAAGTTGAGGATTAATGTTAGGTCTTATGTTTGGCGAAAACACGATTTCATAAAATTTTCTCGATTGAAAAAAATCCCAAAGTTACCTCCAAATCGAACAATAAACCGCTGGTATTCAAAAAGTACATCAAATTAGATCATGAAACTTTGCGTACTAACTGAACTAACTATAAAGCAGGTCTTATGTTTTTTATTTTTTCCAAAAGACGAAAATTTGATTTTATAAAGAATAATAAAACATTTCGCACTATTCGGCCGCAGTGACTGACGTAACAACCGCTTTGTAGTGCAAGCTGATTAGAACGTTATTCTAACAGTATTACAAACGAAGTTTGAACCACCACAAATAGAGTTGCTAATCTGAGGTAGTATAGGCTCTTAAGCATAATTTATAATGTTGAATATTTCGTAAAAGTGCGACACTAATGGGCCGGAGGTTTGTGGGACGAGTTGATGAACGACTCAACCTGACTTCCGGATGACCTGCGTAGCGCTACGCCCGGCGCCCCGTGCCTCGTAGCAAATGTGAGAAAATAAAAGAAATAGTAGGTAGATATAGTAGTTGGTATCGCTGCTTTTAGTGTGTGTTGGATTATAAAAGTAATAAATAAATGATTGTTTAAGGTAAAGGGTGTTTTAGGATGCTTAAATATTTACGTGGGTGAGTAGAGACTGGAAAATGTCTTAAGGAAAGTTTTGCCTCTTGTGTGTGTCTTTAAGAATGGAGAAAGACCATAATACTTCACAAAAGACACGATGAATGGCTTGTATGAAAGACGGAGCTGCGCAGATACTAATTAAATGGAGATAAGTGATGATGAGTGAGCAGCGGTGGCTCAGTGGTGGCGGCCCCGACTTACGAATAGTAAGTCGTGGATTCGAACCCAGACTGGCGCATTACTTTGTGTTATTTATTTCATCACCACTGCTCTCAAAACGGTGAAGGAAAACATCGTGAGGAAACCGGCATGTCCTAGAACCAAAAATTCGAAGACATGTGACATCTACCAATCCGCACTGGGCCGGCGTGGTGGATTATATAGCCCATTCTCTCTCACTGAGAGGAGCCCTGTGTCCCAGCAGTGAGAACATTAATAGGCTGATGAAAGTGATGATGAGTGGAGAACACAGCTCAAGTAGATAAATTAGGTTTATTATTAAAATATTCTTCTGACTTTATTTAATACCAGTCAAGAAGATTATTAATTAATTACCTAAGAATCTACTAAGAGGCTACGATAGACTTGAGTTCAGTGTCATTGATGACGGAATTCGGATCGCTTAGGTCGCTGCTTTACGTCATAGAATATAAATTATCACAAGTTCCTGTCCTTTCCACAGCTCTGCATGATCTATTTATTCTTTATCAAAAGCACATAATTATCAAACATCCTTTGGCATTGCTTTCTAATGCAGAATACAAAAAACCGGCCAAGTGCGAGTCGGACTCGCACACGAAGGGTTCCGTACCATTGACTATATTTAGTATTTGTTGTTATAGCGGCAACAGAAATACATCATCTGTGAAAATTTCAACTGTCTAGCTGTCACGGTTCATGAGACACAGCCTGGTGACAGACAGACGGACAGACGGACAGACAGCGAAGTCTTAGTAATAGGGTTCCGTTTTTACCCTTTGGGTACGGAACCCTAAAAACGAAGAGTTGTTTTTAAAAATCAATGTCTTGTTGTGACTAGAACATACATTCAATGAAATAGGTTAATTCAATTGAATCATTAAATCTTTTTTATTTGTTTCTATACAAATCAATTAACATAACTAAGTACCTACAACAATATGACGGGATAATTCATTTATTCCATTCCTTCTGCGACGCCCCTTTATTCTCTTAGGTTCCTCTTAGGTATAGTCAACGTCATAAGTGTAAAACTGTTAACTAAGTAATTTTTATTTTCAGTTATTTCAGCATTCTATAACCACTTCTGCATATATTTTTAAAGCTAATCATTTATTAAGCAAGTACTTAATCATGTTTTTGAGTAGGGTAGGTAGTATTTTTATGCCACCATTATATACAATGGACACATAGGTATTTCAAATGATTGGGTACCTACCTACCTACCGTTTAATTAAAACTATCCAAAAGTGGTATATAATTAACAACTCCGACTCTGTAATAAATAAGTAGCACCCTAATAAATAAACTTTGTGTCAACAAAACTTAACAGTAACAATGTATGAATTAAAACATTTATCATAATTAAGTGTAAATGATCGCTATTCAATTGCTCGAGCATCTGAAGATCACGCCGCATCAGATTCATATCAACAGACTCATTACTCAAGTTGATGGATGGCCGACGTTTGAAACAAACACTTTTGTTTATGTTATAAATCTAAACCTATACTGAGACAGATTACCTCCGCATACTAAAAGCCTAGATTCCTCTTCTCTCGTGCCAGCACGAACTAGATGTACTTATGCGAAGAGGTCACCTCGCGGAAAAATCATCATCTGCTTAGACTTTTCCCAACTATGTTGGGGTCGGCTTCCAGTCTAACCGGATGCAGCTGAATACCAGTATTTTACATGGAGCGGCTGCCTATCTGACCTCCACAACCCAGTAGTACCGGGTAATACGATACCCCTTGGTAAGACTGTTTTTTGGGCCTCACTGTCAAAGATCTACAAATGACAGCCGGGACCAACGGCTTTTAACGTGCTTTCCGAGGCACAGAGGAAACTCGGTACCTCGCGGAAAAAATAAAAGGTGTAAATGGACCCTTTACGTAGTCATCATATAGCATTCTATAATCAAACTAAGTAACACAGAAATGATTGCTGGGAAAACTTTTTTTTTTGGTCTGATATATCACGATGTTACGATACATAGCGCTCAATGTAACGCACTCAAAATATTATGCTGATGGATGCATTGAATAGGGGTAATGGAGGTGCGGTGTTGACGGCGCGTTCATGATCCACGCGCGCCTCAAGGAGATGTCAGCAAAAGGAAGGGGTCCGCAAGGGCCGATGCCTGCCGGGGTTGCGGGACTGTTCGAAAGAGATACCGCGGCCCGGAACACAAGGGGCGATGAAGCAACATGGATGGGTTTTAGTCAGTAAAAGTCTGACACTCCCTCCTGCTCCGCCCAGAGCGGGAGGAGTCATTTGATGATGTCCCATCCGAAAAAAAAGGTGATAATGGAGGTATTTAGAGTAAAGTTATAAACATTTAAAACTTGTATTTTTTTCAAATGTGTTAAATTTTTTGAAAATTTGGCCTTCAATATCTCCCTAACTAGAGGGTTCACCAAGTATGGTCCAGTGCAAAATGATCGCAACGATTGGGAAGAACCTTTTAAACTTTTTATTACCGTATTGTGGCTGAACCAAGTAAGTGAAACAAAACCGACTTCAAAAACACAAAAAAGTGAAAAATAACTTTAGCTTCAGAAGTCGGTGACCTTTGTTTGATTGATTGACTTTTTTTGTCACCGACTTCTGAAGCTAATAGTACATTTTGATACAAGTGGAGAAAGTTTGTTATTGTATTCGAGGCGGAATTATAACACCCGAGCCGTAGGCGAGGGTGTTTTTGAGCCGAGAATTGCAATAACAAATGTCCACGTGTATCAAACGACGTTTTTCAATACACTTTTGAAGAAATAAAATAAAATAACGAAAAATATTTTTGTCACGAACTATGAAACTATGATTTTAATTTTCTTTTTTTTCTCGCGCTTTGTATTCGCCAGGTTGAAGGAGAGGCAAAGGTATGAAGCCGTTAAACAGCCTAATATAAAAAATAGATTTATTTTATATTTTTGAATTCAGAACGCCAATAAATGTCAATTTGTGTATAAAAGTAACTATTGGGTTTTAATAATCATGTTTATCTATGATATTCTATTTATTAACACAATTTGAATATTCAAAAAATATTTATGCCGTAAAGACGCGTAGTGCTTTGCCGAAATAAAAAAAAAAACATTCACCTCAGACTATAGGCATTGAACCAATTTGGACTAAGTATAGGTATAGTTATCTGTGGCAATTTTCATTCCCGCACACGTGCGGGAAAGTGGAAAAAATGGCACGCGTGTGAAATACATTGCATGTTGTACCTAATCGTAGTGCGTTATGGACCAGTTTTCGAGGAAGTGTATTGAAAAGTTATTTTTCACTTTTTTGTGTTTTTGAAGTCGGTTTTATTTTTTGTTAAAAAGTTTTTTATTTTTCCATTTTTAGTTGTCCCCAAACAAATATTTGCCATGAATTTATAGTCAAATTGTTAACAACACATGTCATGGTAATAGGCGTATCCCCAATATAATTATGGATCTTCACATACCTTTTTTTTCGGATGGGAAATCATCAATTTACCCCTCCCGCTCTCAGCGGAGCGGAAGGTAGTGTCCAAATTTTACTGACTAAAACCCATCCATGTTCCTTCTTAGCCCTTTGCGTTCCAGGGCCGCAGTATCTCTTTAGAACAGTCCCTTTTGCTGACATCGCTTTGAGGCGCGCGCTGTAACTTAACATACCTAACTGTCAAAATCTGGGTGTATTGTACACATCTGCGTACCCTCTTAGAGGATACAGGCGTGATGTTACGTCATTTGAGGCGCGCGCGGAACACGATCGCGCCAACTTAACATACTTAACTGTCGAAATCTGGGCGTATTGTACACATCTGTGTACCCCTTCAGAGTATACAGGCGTGATGTTATCTCATGATATTATATAAACAATAAACATCCAAGCGATTTCAGCAATCACGGCAGATTTGCCGTCTATTTTTGAAGAGTTCCATTGTATATCTCCGAAGATCAGCATCAGATGTTCACAACGTTTAAATGAGACCACACTGGAAGCACCAGCTTTCAAATAAAAAAAAGAATCATCAAAATCGGTTCATCCAGACCAAAGTTCTGAGGTAACAAACACAAAAAAAAAAAAAAAAAAAACCCGACTGCGTTAAAAATAACTAATAACTTTAAATAAAAACTGAAAAGAAAAAAAACAAGTTCAGGAAACAGGACATATTGACTGCAACAGTCGGGACCCAATATAATCTAGACTAAAATCATTACATATTATATGGGTCCCGACTGTTGCAGTCAATATGTCCTGTTTCCTGAACTTGTTTTTTTTCTTTTCAGTTTTTATTTAAAGTTATTAGTTATTTTTAACGCAGTCGGGTTTTTTAATTTTTTAAATTATTTTTTTTTATTTTACACTTTTTAGTTACTTAGATATACCATTTTAAAATCCTCATGATGAGCCCTTTTTTCATGCTGTTCAGGCTGCAGAGCGTGCCAAACATATGAATTCGGCGCCAAAAATTCGCAATTATGTTTTTTTTTTATTTGGTACACCCACTGTCACTCTCACAGTAAATACAAATCTAACGACACCTCTAAAGTTAAAATCCATTGAGCCGTTCAGTCCGCAAAGCCGGCCAAACATTTGAATTTGGCGCGAAAAATCCGCCATTTTGTTTTTTTATTTTGATATACCCAGTGTCACTCTCACAGTAAATACAAATCTAACGACACCTCTCAAGCTAAAATCCATCGAGCCGTTCAGGCCACAGAGCGTGCCAAACAATTATACATACATACAAACATGCATACTCTCGAATAAAATTTACCTATCCTCAAGTGATTCTAATATTGATACTAAAAGTAAATAGTTTAAAACACAAACGTTCGCTAGATGGCTGCCTCCCTGCGTTACCGGGATGGCAGAGCCAAATAGGAAGATCCAAAATACACAACAACTAAACATAAGCCCGAAGGCATTAATGAGTTTAATGGGAGTTTTAGCCAGATAAACTGTTACCGCCTTCACCGCGTGGAGGTACTCCTAGCTTATGTTATTAATATTGCTGCGCACACGCCGCACGCTTGTTGTCAGTTGCCCAGGGTATATAAATGTTGTCTGCTCACACACAGGGACAACAACAAAAAGCTCGGCAATATTGGTATATTTATTATCTTAGGTTTTTGTTTTTAAATATTTTGTTGTTTTTAGCATTTATCAGTCCAACTTAAATTGAAACATATAAGTTATATATATATTGCTAAACCATTTTTAAAATCCTTTATTTTGATACCCCACTTGACAGAATGTGAGAGATTAAAAAAAAATATTTTTAGTTCGGAACCCTTTGCACGCGACTTCGACTCGCACTTGGCCAGTTTTATGTACCCAGTGACACTCTCACGTTTAAGACGAATCTAACGACACCTCTCAAGTTAAAATCCATCAAGCCGTTTAGGCTGCAGAGCGTGCCAAAGAAATATACCCACATACATACATACACTCGAAAAACATAACCCTCCTTCTGGCGCAGTCGGGTAAAAATACATTCGAATTGAGAACCTTCTCTTTTTGGAAGTCGGTTGAAAATAAAGCCTGGTTCATAAAATAACCAAACATGAAAATTATTCATCTCCGAGACTAAACTGACATTTGACATTCGGATTTCTTGCTTTTAAAGATTTACCGGTTTGTTATTTTTTTAAAATTACACTAAAACCATATAAATCTCCGCTTAGTTTTGGCCCGCCTTTATTTTCAAAATAGCAGCCATAGCTGGTATCAATATACAACTAGTACTGTTCAAAATAAAATTAAATGACGGAAGTTAAGTTAAGGCTAAACAAATCGAACCCCTTTAATAGAACAAATGATCTGGAGGATGTATTGTGTCTATTTTCCTCTGTTGCCTAGAAAAAAACTCAAGTTTTCTATGATGACAATGGCTAAGTAGGTAATGAAACTAAGATACTAGGCTAACCATTGAATTTAAGTTTTAAAATTAGAAGCTTTATTTTGAGCTCTGTATTCTTTATTAACAAAAAGTGAAAAGGCTTTTTTGAAATTATGTCATCTACATATACTAATATTGTAAAGAGGAATGATTTGATTTTTTGTTTGTTTGTAACGATTTAACTCAAGAACTACTCAACCGATTTTAAAAATTCTTTCACCATTAGAAAGCTACATCTTTGCCAAGTAGCATAGGCTATAAAATATATTGATATCATGCAAATTAGCCGAGATATCACAATTTTCGCGGATGAAGTCGCGGGCGTAGCACTACGCCCGCAACTTATGACATAAAATTAAAATATCGCGATAATTATGTCATAAAATTAAATCATTCGATACAACATTTTGTTACAAATAGATAATAGTCCAATATTTTACCTGCCTGTGTATATAAATATACACAAATAGTTAATAGCTCGGCCGCTCAAGTCGATCTTTAGGTTAAGCCGCGCTTGCCTAAGTTGGTCCGTAGATGGATGACAACCAGTCTTACCAATGGGTATCGTGTTACTAACGGGGTTGTTAAGGTCAGATATGCATGTCGCTCCATGTAAAATGCTGTCAGCTGCATCCGGTTAGATTGGAAACCGACCCTAACATGGTTGGGAAAAGGCTAGGCAGGATGATAAAAAATATATAATATAGGTAATACTGCAAACAAAGGCTGTAAAACACCTCTTAACGAAGCCGAAAGGCACTTGTTCTCCCGGTCATTGCGATCATTTTTTGTTCTACACCATACCTGGGAACCTTTTAGTTACGGAGATATTGGGGGTCAAAGTTCCAACTTTTTGAAATACAAGTTTTTAATTACTAAAATACTAGATTTTTACTTTAAACACCTCCACGATCCCCGTACTATTCAATCCATCCATCAGCACAATGGTTTGAGTGCGTTACATTGAGTTCTACCACAAAACATGATTTTTCACCCCAAAAAAAAAACTATTTAGGCTAAAATTTAGCCTGTGTTAAGAGAGATAATATTAGTCCTATAACCTAAGGAATGCGCTGGCCCATGGTCATAGACTTTGGAAGCTTTTGTACGGTTACAAAACGTCTTGAAACTAAGTCATAAACCTGCAGTCTGCATCTTCAGATTATTTATGGTTATGCCTAGTTTCGGGCTTATATTAGGCAAATTAAGTAATAAATATCCCTGACTCCGGATATTTATTACTTAATTTGCCTAATATAAGCCCTAGCCACAGTACCCAATGAAATTGTAATCCAATGTCCACTCTCCTATTTTAAGTCACTATGATGTACTATCGGGGTCTTTTCCGCCTGACCATTTTTTTTTTTCGCTTAAATCATGCGGAGGTGCCGAGCCACGCCCCCTTAAAGTTTGGGCCTATTAGGAAAGCGTCAACTTTGGCGCGCAAAGTAACAATAACTCTCGTTTGGCGTGCGTCGTCAATGCGCTCGGCCGATTCGGTATCTTTTCATTCATTTTTTCTACACAAAGTCAACGGAGCGGGGCTAGAGAGCGTTTTTATGTTGCGAGTGCAAGCAAAAATGAGCTTAGTGGTGGTCAGGCGGGAGTGTCCTCGATAGTACACCTTAGAATAAGACCAACTGTAAGAAGGGTTGCGAATAAAACATTTATTATTATTATTTAAAGCGATACAATACAACAGCCGATCGCATTCGAACGCCGCTCGATTTCAATTCTAACATAAAATGTACCCTGCAGTAAATCACCTGAATAAGGGCGAAGGAAAGACCTTATTAAGTGGAAGAAGTTGAATAACTGGTTATTTAGGTGAATAGCCTGAGATCGGCTCGAGAATCAGCCCTCAAGTTGGACCTATATAGGTTATTGCTCTACTATGTGTGCGATACTCTACGTCTTACTTTATTTTATTTGCGATTTTGAATGCATACTTCAAGTTGGACTTAAATTAAAAGCAGTGATAGTCTAGTGGTATGACCTATGACTGTTAAGTCATAGGTCTCATGTTCGAAGCTTCGAACCTAAGCAACGCACCATGATTTTTCGGATTCATGTGACTATTGCATAGAATACATGCATAATAATACATAGAATACATGCAAACATTAGGTTAACCGGTTGACCTAACGTTTGCTTATTCAATAGGCTATATAATATGCAAAAGTTATGAAGCCTATATAGAACACAGGCACACAGGCTTCATACTTTCGATTGGTATGGAATTTGTCTATTAACCAAACCAGAGAAATGAAAAAAAAAAAAAAATCTGATCTGAATTTTTTTAGTCAACCCATTTGCAATATATTTATTGACATATATAATTTGATATAAAATATTTTTCATCCATTAACCAGCTCGGTGAAGGTCAGTACAACGTTTGTGTTTAAATTTAAAAGTTAGGTATATTAACTAGGCAGTCACTTTGCGTCTTATTATAAGCAATTAACACCATTTTCTAAGATAAGAAAAAATTCAAACATCTTGTAGATTCCTACATAATAACAAATATGTTTTGCCGTCACAAACACTAATGAAATTGATTAATTAATTTCAGATCGTTTAGATGAATTATTTGCAATGTATTTATTTTGTCCATCTCCTTTAGCACTTTCAACTAAACTCTCCGAAAAACTGCAATCCTCGCTTTCCAATCGAAAAAATTATGGCAATGTGATTCTACGAGCATTAATTCGGTGTTTTGTTGAAAAAGGTGTTTTTTTTTAACTTGAGAGAGTTACAAAGAAATATGATAAATGCAAATTCTTGATATACCCACACTTTGTATTTACCTACGTTGTCTGAATTTCATGACGATTTGCTACGGCCGCTACAGCGACGGCCCTGTACGAGTATGTACAAACGTACACACCACATTTTTAGCGACATTTCATGTAGTTTTTAATAAACTACAATTAAACTAATTAGATCGACAGTTAACATAAAGATGTTTTAATTACATTTAACAATGATGTCGGTATTTGTTAATGATGTTATCATGCTCGCATATAACGCACTATGTGATATAATACGCATTAATAAATACATAACAGGCATAGATTTTCATAAAATATATAAATGTTATGCAATAATATAAGGTAGGTACCTATACGATTATTTATGTGTCTACCTTCTAATATTATTGCATCCGCTACGGAAATGTCGGCCGTGACGTGCGACACTGCACTCACTGTATCTCTTCCCTAAAAAACACATAATTTCTTAAAATGTATCTTAAACGATATGTTTATAATTCGCGAATATTAATGTTGAACTAATACCGGAAATTACCGTATTTAAATTACACTTGAGACTCGCCGTCACGATAAAATCATACATGACCATAAAATAAGCATGATATTAAATTATTTTTTTTATTTAATAAATCAATTGAGGCCCAATCTTAATAACGTATCTATACGATGACACTGGACAAACATTGAGCTCAATGATATCCAACTAAAGACACTGTTTGGTTCAACTTTTGCTTTTATTGCAAGGACAAGTTTATTTACTTCCTCTCTTAGATCAAGTCCTCTTATAACAGGCTTTACAGGTGCAAATTAAATACATAAACGTAATGTAGTCATCGAAATTAGCCTTTGTTATTGTTGACGGATATGTTCATTACTTCGAATAACACTTAAAAATATTAATTTAATTTTTTGACAATAATGGCTAGGTAGATCATTGTTATGCGCGATTTACTACATACATACGTCCATACACCGGAACGGACGCTATTGAGACGTCACTCTAATACTTTAAAACATTGACTGAAAGCTATGAAAATCAGAACGTACTTGTTGCGCGTTTGCCGTCAGCGATCAACGTCAGGCTATGCGGCTTCTGCAGCAGCTCCTGCAACTCCGGCTGCGGGTCTGATGCGTTCTTCCTGGACTTCATGTTGGCAATAATAGTTCACTAGCACAGTTGTCAATTATTTAATTACAACTCCTCGGAGTGAATTAAGCACTTTTGGAAAATAATGATAGTTGACGGTGAGTACGTCCGATGCTTCATCCGAGAGGCGGAGGCGCATGGCTCGAGGTGCGAAGTGTGCCGGGAGCGAGGGCGAGCGGCTGTGTGGCGGAGCACGAGACGCGAGGGTACGAACAGAGCCGCGGCGCGACTGAGCTGAGCGCCGGCAGCCGGTCAAGGGTATAGCACCTCGCGGACGGCACTACAGCCTGCCGGCGGTGCGGCCAGCGGCGCCATCGCAGCTTACGCTAACACACACACATTGTTTATTGTTTGTTATCGATTGTGTTGAGAAAAAATGTGATTCATTATGTTCGGGTATTTTCCTTAGTACTAAATTCAAACCAATAAATGAGTTCTGTCAAGAATAAATAAAACATTAATTATTGAACTAAGCAAGCAGCACGTTAAACAGTTAAAGGATTGCATGCAACTCTCATGTTAATCTAAATAACCAATCAGCTTCGAGTAGAAGTGGTTAGTTAATATTTAACATCTTTCGCAATTTGTTGACTGCATACCTATTACTTGTGCGAAAACCCGTATACAAACACAAAACAATGTACCTAACTACTTACAAATCTAGGTAAATATGGGTAAGTATAGTAAAGGTGAATGGCACCAAAAGTAAAGGGCTTAAGGAAGTAGTTTTCAAGTCTCTGAAAATAACACTTTAACGAACGAAGTTATTTATATAATTACAGTAAATAATAATAATAATACTTTATTGATACAAATATCCTTACAATATGCTTAACTAAATCTAGCTAAAGTTCACAATAGTTAAGACGTACAAAAGCTGAAACCCTGACTAGTCCTAAACTAGGAAAATCTGTGACTTAAGAGTCAGTGTTCTACTGCCATTTGGACACTATATTATACCTTATGGAAATTGAGAGCTGGTAAGCTGATATTATTCGAAAGAGAATAATTATTATGTAGTGTTTTAGAAAGAAAATATAATAAACGTTGAAAAAATTAAAAAAACTGACATTTAAAAGTTAAATTTAAAAGTATAAAAGACTAATAAAATAACAAATAGATTAATATAGAGACAGAATTGTGATCGGCTTGAATAATGACTTATAGCGCTTGAGTAAGAGCTGAGATACACGGACCATTTTTTAATTTATCAAATTAAATTCACAGCTGTATTGGACTACAATATCAATCAAAAATCTAATAGATCGCAAGGTTAGGCACTGTGTACAGCAATAATTATGCAATAAACGCAAATCTGCAAGGACATAGGTACAGCTGCAAGCAGGTACCTAATTCCATGTGTTCAATCGATCAAATAAATGATGAAATCGATAACCGTTCGCTCTGGCTAGAAAAATAACCGATACGAAGATCATTTTTAGGGTTCCGTACCCAAAGGGTAAAAACGGCACCCTATTTCTAAGACTCCGCTGTCCGTCCGTCTGTCTATCACCAGGCTGTATTTCATGAACCGTGAGAGTTAGATAGTTGAAATTTTCACAGATATTGTACTTATTTTTGTTGCCGCTATAACGTATGCCGTTGTTGTTATTTGTTGTATTGTGTGTGTTTTTGTTATTTGTTTGATGCTTTAGTGGGTAAACACTAAAGCATCAAACACACAATACAACAAATAACATAGTCGTAACTTTTACTAACACCTTTTGAGTCATGGATACGTGAATAAATATACATTTATTCATTCATTCATTATAACATATACTAAAAACAGAATAAAATAAATATTTAAGGGGACTCCCCTACAACAAACGTTTTGTCTTGTGTTGTATAGATAATGGTACGGAACCCATCGTGCGCGAGTCCGATCCGCACTTGGCCGGTTTTTACTATTACTGGAATCTGGAAAACTACAAACTACGTTCATGTATAATTTAAGAAATTAGATCCGCAACATGTTAGAATTATTACTCAACACACGTACTCAGCTGGTAATTTCGTACATTATAAACCTCTTTGCTCGGAGCCAGATTTTATTTTTCGTCAGGTATCTCACAATTTTAAAGTAAGAACCAACTGTTGCGTTATACATGTGTTAAAAGAGGTCTATCTTAAGGCTACGACTCAGAGATGAGCGAAGATGCGTAGCGAGGGATGGTTATTGGTTTGTTCCACACATCCCTCGTGGAAACGCATCTCTAGAACGCAGCCTCAACAGTGGACGTTACGGATTGTGGCTTTGAAGGTGCCTCCAATAGAGCACTAGCAGGTCAGACTCATGATGCACGTGAAACATAAAGATCTCCATTTTTGTTTTTGGCAGCACCCCTAATATGGATCGATATATCCTACAGCTTTCAAACTTTGCTACTGAACATTTCATAATGGTTAAACTCGATAGCCGTCGTACCCTAGGATACAAAATTCAGCAGTATATCACTGAACTAACGACTCCGGCAATCAGATACTAATACAGAACTACTTTGGCTACTTTGGTAAGCGCACAAGAAAATATGTGGTACCGTCGTTAGTGAATGAGCTACCGGGACACCTGATACTGATACTGATACTGTTAGCCTGCGTCATCCCACTGCTGGGCAAAGGCCTCTCCCCATGACTTCCAGTTTTCTCTGTCCAGGGCTAATGTGGACCACTGGTCGTTGGTTTTATCCAGCTCGTCCCGCCATCTTCTATGAGGTCTGCCTCGACGCCTTCTGGCTGTGTCAAGGCTCCAGAAAGTGGCTATTTTGGCCCACAGCTCATTGGGCATGCGGCAGACGTGGCCAGTCCAGTCCCACTTCAGCTTAGCGGCTTTTTGAGCAACGTCAGTAATTTGTGTTTTGGAGCGCAGTGTGGTGTTGCGTACACGGTCGGTTAGTTTGACGCCTAGAATGCTACACGGACACCTGATATCGCATGTTAAATCTAAAAACCAGCTTAAAAATATTCTTAAAAAACATTACCTCTCATTGTGTCCATAGCTAATTTTGTATTATGGACAATAGCATTATTTTTCATAGGTGTAAAATGTGTTTCTTTCTGTAAACTCACTTTCTTTTTAGGGTTCCGTAGTCAACTAGGAACCCTTATAGTTTCGCCATGTCTGTCCGTCCGTCCTCGCTTAATCTCTGTGACCGTTAGCACTAGAAAGCTGAAATTTAGTACCAATATGTATATCGATCACGCTGACAAAGTGGTAAAATAAAAATTGGAAAAAAATGTTTTATTAGGGTAGCCCCCCTATATGTAAAGTGGGAAGTGTTTTTTTTTTTAATTTCAACCCTAAGGTGTGACATATTGTTGGAAAGGTATTTAAAAATGAATAGGGGTTTCCAAAAATCATTTTTTGATAATGTCAATAATTTCGGAAATAATCGCTTCAAAAGTAAAAAACAATGTCCCCCCCCTCTAACTTTTGAACCATAAGTTTAGAAAATATGAAAAAAAATCTGAAAAGTAGAACTTTATAAGGACTTTCTAGGAAAATCATTTTGAACTTGATGGAAACAACAGTTTTTGTACAAAAAAGACAAAAAGTTGTACAAAATAATTTCTGGACTAAGTTTGTAGTATATTCGTATATGCAAGCATTTTTACATAATGGATACCCACCTTTAAACTCATAAGTGGGAACACTTATTGTGACGGACGGGAAACTACGGAACCCTACACTGAGCGTGGCCCGACACGCTCTTGGCCGGTTTTTTTTTATATTACTTATGTTTCTTTATAATAAAAATCAAAATTTGTTATAATGATGTTGTGAAACGAGAACAACTGCCGACAAACTGTTTTGCAGTTTGGCAGACTTTTTATATGTTATTGTTATACAGATTTTAAATAAATAAATAAAAAAAAGATAACAGGCCGTATACAATCCTAACTTATTGCCCTGCTCCGCCCAGAGCGGGAGGAGTCATTTGATGATTACCCATCCGAAAAAAAAAAAATAAGGCTGGATGATGGCAGAAAAGGCAAAGCGATCCATTTATCTTATAAGTGCATTCAATTGAGAATCAAAATGAGTCATGTGTAGTCGAACCGAGGGACAAGTTCCACCTCGTTATTACATAGCTTACGTTCTAGTTTTATAACCTTACGTCAAGTAGTTAGCAGACATAGAACGAGGAAATTTGTTCTTACATGTTGTAAACAATTTTATATTGTAATCTGTGACCAGTTTTTAATAAGTCTGCATCGGTCTGGTAGTTTCAATCGCACTGTCGCAGTCTAGCTAGTCAGTCCTTCTCAAAGTGGATGATGACGACGACTGGACGTGATGACTGGAATTTTTCAGGGAGGCAATAGAAGACTGAAAGGAAAGTTCTTGGCTATCAAATATTTTCGTTACAGAAGCAAATCTCGCAACTTATCAACCATAAACCATTCTTATTAAGCATGGTATGGTATGGTGATGGTGGTATAGTTTATTAACTATAGTATCGTCTATAACCAATCATTCAAGATTTGTATTTTTCTGAATATGGATGTATGCAATAGCAACGTTAGCTATAAAAAACCGGCCAAGTGCGAATCGGACTCGCGCACGAAGGGTTCCGTACACTGATTTAATAAAAAAGGAGATATGCCCGCAAGACGAAAATGTATCGGAACCCTGTGTCTTCACTTTGCCCCTACCACACGGCAACTACTACACATGCAGTTCAGTAAATGTAATATATACGCAGTCGCGCACACACCCGCATTTCTTAACCCGTATGCTCCCGGCCGTGCCTCCAGAGGCACAGTGCATTGTTATTTTAATTGTGTCTGTAATTGCGGGTATTGAAGTGCTACAACTGAACTTACGAGTACTACACAATCAATTATAAACCTTATGACATCAAACACAGCGTGTATTTACCATGCACCGTACAACTTATCCACACAAAAACATCACTCGCTATCGTTGTGCTGTGCAAAAGCATAAATACGCTAATGATTGACTAAATCGGAAAGTTATCGAATCTTTCATTTATTATTCTGTACATTTTGTTTGGGGTCCTGAAAATAATTAAATAAAAATAATGTCCAGAATATAATATTATTATAATAAAAATAATCAAGTAGCTAAAAAATATATTATGAAGTAAATTAAAACAATAAAATATCCGGTTACGTTGGTTTAGCCTGTCATGGCCTATTGAAACAGTAGTTAGTAGCACGAGGATAAGGCATAATATACGATAATTCAAAGCCAAAAACACTCCACCGATTAAACCTGAAATTTAATTAACTTACTTTACGAAAGTTGGTTACGCATTTCTCTACTATGCTGTAAAATAATCAAAATATATAAAAAACATTATTTGACATCGATCTTCCAACCGGGTTAAAACGGTTGACAAATTGAAAAATAAAACTAAAATAGTAATATTTAATTCGTCAATCGACATTGTCGATAACCTACATTAGTGGATCTGCACAAGCACATCATTAACTCGTCGCAAGAAGCAGCGGCCGTACTACGTGATTCATATCGTTTTGTGATTTTTACATTGCTTGTTCAGTCACTTAGCGACAAACTTAGGTAGTGGTTAAGGAGTAATGTATTTATTGCAAAAATAGTATAGTCGGTGTGATATTTGAAAATAAACATAACATAGTAAAACCAACAAATATTTTACGATTTGTTGTTTTTCATGATTTTTAAGACAAATATAATAAAATACTTGTACTTACATATGATTCCGTGATCAACAAAGTTTAGGTTTATGATTCGGTTTTTACAAAAAAAAACCTGAACAACACGGAATTGCTATAATTTGTCACGATCGCGGTCGAAAGTACACTAGTTCGCGGAGACAGCCATTTGCCTATGACATGGCCGACTGGACATGTCGCGCGGACATCGACACGCCCCCTTACCACTTCTCCTGTTTTTTACATTTCTATGGTTCCGTGCCATTATCTCTTTACAACTTTAGACAAAACGGCAAAAAAACACGTTTGTTGTATAGGAGCCCCCTTAAATATTTATTTTATTTTTAGTATTTGTTGTTACAGTGGCAACAGACACACATTTTGTGAAAATTTCAACTGTCTAGCTATCACGGTTCATGATATGACAGCCTGGTGGCAGGTTTACGCTCATCATACTTTTTACTTATTTTCCTAGCTAGGTATATTCAATAATTTATTTTAGTATATAAGGAAAAATGAGATGATAATTCGTCATCTTCTAGTTGGAGGGGATTTAGTGGGGATTCACCAGGATTAACGAGGAAAAATACTTTTTCTATTGTTATAATTTTCTTTGTAACTCTATCCTGCAAACAGTCATTGTATACTAATACCACTACAAAGTCTCTATGATCAATCGTATTATCATTATTTAGTAATAGTAAACCATGTATAAATAGGTGTAGGTATCGTGATAATTATAGTGAAAGAAGTAATTATTTTTTTATGACCTACGTTGTCTTTTGTTTATTTACAACTGCGCAAAACAAACAAAAAATCTTAAATGAAAATCTTTAGATAATAATAATCACTGATATCGTGTTAAATGAAAATGATGTTTATGATATCACCTTCGTGAACAAACAAAAATCAAATTTAATAATAAACAAAAAACCCAAAAAAATAATAATAATAAAAAAAATCTTTAGATACCAATTATATATAAAATCTATAGATTTTATTTTATTTTATTTTAGATGTTTTGTTTATTTTTGGGTGTTTTGATATCATATATTATCACCTTCCTAATTATTAAGTATTATACATTTATGGAGAGCAGCGGTGGCCCAGTGGTGGCGGTCCCGACTTACGAACAGTAAGTCGTGGGTTCGAACCCAGACAGGCACATTACTTTGTGTAATTTATTTCATCACCGCTGCTCTCAAAACGGTGAAGGAAAACACAGACAAAAATTCCAAAAATGCTGGAAATGAGTTCTGTTGGTTATCCTTTAACACCCTGGCATTTTATTTCAAAATATTTCCTATGTACAAAAATGATTTTTCTACAGATTTATAATATGTATGTATATATATATAGATATGTAATAAAATAAAATAGATAATAGATAGATTGTATTCAAATTGTATTATTTTATTACATACTATGATTTGAGAACATTATGTTGTTGTTCTATGTTGAATGCTGTGTATTAAGCATACATACCAGGACTTTCATATTATTTTTACTTTTTCATATTAATTCTTAATGCTGTTGGTGTACCAAACAAATAAAATTAAATAAAGTGAGCTTCTAGACTTGGAAATGGGAAATGAACGCACAGTCATGGCACATAATAGAGATAACCATTTAAAGGTTTACTGAAAATTTTATATCAGGCCACAAATACCCTAATCATGGGCTGTTTTATTATATAACTACTTAAGCACGTATATACGTGTAAATAAAATCTGATGATTTATATGGTCATTGTTTCACACACGGACTTATTACAATAATTCGATTATATTCAAAACTTCAATAAACACGTAATTTCTATTCCTGTCACCTTTCAATCACGCATAAAATTATCCTAAATATATGAAGTGGGTACTTATTGGTAGTTTTGAATGTCAAATTATAGATTTAGCATTCATATTACGACCACTGGGTGCCTAAACGACATGGGCTTAGCATATAGGTATTTAAAATACAGGGACTTTTTGTTAGTCTATTTAAAGAATGAGTTGTTTGTTACACACCTAAGTATCTGCGAGCATTTTATCACGTCCCAAAGATGAAGTGCGACTAAATTATCGCTTTGTAGTAAACAGCTTTAGCCCAAGGCTAAGGAATATACCCAAAATTCTCATCTTTTATAATCATGTGGATTGGTTCTCCGTTAGCAATAAAAGTCTAAGCCTTTTAAAAAAAAATAAACCTACATCTTGCACTTTGCCTTGGTGATTGATATAAGGCCCAGCACACACCGCTGGAGGCGCAGCGGAGCGCATTTGAAGACAACAATTTAATCTATATACGGTCAATATAAGAATAAATTCGCACGCGGTACTCGGAGCGCCCTCAAGCTACAAGAGCATGCGTGCGCGCGACAGTATATCAAGGTAGTTAAGGTTTATATTAAATTGTTGTTTTCAAATGCGCTCCAGCGGTGTGTGCTGGGTCTAAGGAATACGAAATCATGTGATGTCAGGGATTAACCATAAGCTTTTTATGGAAACTACCCATAAAATTATGAAGTTCATTCCTTCACTCACTTTCAAACAATGCACAACCTAATAGTCTAGAATAGGGCTGCCATGCTGAGAAGCCGACCGCTACTTATATTTTTAATAGAAGTAGGTGTAACCATTGATGAAAATGTGGGCAAGATATATTTCTCAACGGTTTCTGGGTTTATGAAGAGATTTTTTCGTGGAGCTCAGATTTTGAAAAACGGTTTTTCATCGCCAGGTTTTCGGTGAAAATACAAGTCACAAGTTTTATTATCTTCTTAGCAGGGGTACCTATAGCAGCCAGTATTTGTATTTGGAGGAGGGGATGAACAGTGTCAGCCTAGGGCTAGTTAGGTAGATAGCAGAACAGATTCCCTGTGTGTTTCCAGAAGACAAGTTTCACAGTTTCTGGAAACACACAAGGAAGAAGTGTACCTACTAACACGCGCGGAGCGAGAGCAAAATTTCGCGATGTTGTTCTGATAGGCCAACCAACAAAATCCGGGGCAACTGACTTATTGACCGGGATACAGTGTTCCAAACTGGGACATGTCCCGGTATCCAGGGATGTATGGCAGCCCTTGTCTAGATGCATGTTGTACAAGAGCATCCTTCTGTGACAAACTAACGAAGGTCAGCACTGAAGATGAATATTTGAACAATGTTATGGTAAAGAAAGAAATAAAGAAATTATTCCCATATGAGATATTCGGAATGAAAGTTTGTCCAGAAGTACCTATCCTCATTTTTGCCAATGGAAATCACATGGCCACACGATTCGTAAGGACAAAAATTGCAAAAAAACACCTCAAGTGCTTTAGCACCTTGTAAATCCCAACCTGTAGGTGTCAACAATTAAGTAAATTATTTTAATCGCTATTAGCATCTCCATTCATGCATAGACAAGTAATTGTTTTAGAATCAAAGAATTCTTTGTACCCTGAGAACTGCAGTGCCCATGACCTGACCTGGGACTTGAACCTAAACAATGAAGGTATTGCTATTGGCGGGTCATTAACATTCAAAATTAACGATTCACAGATTAGCTTTTAATTTGATATTAATTAGCGTGTAATTAAACTTTGTCCAGTCACTTGTTTATATCATCTTGGTTGCATAAAGATAACTAAAGCACGTCTTTATTTTTTTGATTTTCGACCTTGTTATTCATCATCTGCCTAACCTTGCCTTTTCCCAACTATGTTGGGGTCGGCTTCCAGTCTAACCGGATGCAGCTGAATACCTGTATTTTACATGAAGCGACTGCCTATCTGACCTCCACAACCCAGTTAGTACTGGGTAATACATGGTTGTCAGACTTTTTGGGCCACTGACTACCTGTAACGACTGTCAAAGATTTGCAAATGACAGCCGGACCAACGGCTTAACGTGCTTCCGAGGCACGGAGGAAACCCGGTATGTAATGGGTGGTCACCCTCCACAGAACAACCTAGGCAAGCACGGCTTAACCTAAAGATCGACCCGAGCGGCTGTTATTATTAAGCCACGGGCTCCTCCGACCGGGATTTTCGACCTTGTTATTAAGTAATTTTAATGATTTTTTTATATATATTTGATAAATATACCACTAGTTGTAGGTTTTCTTAATTACAAATCTACATAATTAAATTTATGATTTATCACAAAAAATAATAGACTTTTAAAAAAGATTTATTAGCGCATTATCATGTTGGCGATATAAAAACAATCGGTTATAGGAACATAAGTAGTTTGTGTAGTCAATATATTTTCTTGAAACAGGTCCTGTGACTAGTACGTCGATAGACACATTAATTATGTTTGTTACGCTATCATTAATTAATCGATCTCATAAACGAGATCAGATTGCGTAGATCGCTTGTTATTTAATCTGGTTTTACTTGCAGAGATTCTTTGTATTTACATAACTATTAGTTATTAATAAAATTTCCGGGGGTTATTTTTATAATTTGTCACACGAATATATAGTTTTTAAGTACATAGAGAACTTACCAACATGTATTCGGCTCGGGTAATAGGGAAATCGATCGGAAGTACTCTATGTAGATAGATTATGTATGTATATAGATCTACTTACTTAATACTTGTTGTAAACGACTTTGCAGGAAACGCTATAAAATTAATGTAACAACTCGGAACTTTAGCAAGCTTTTAATCATATTGCCATTCAATTTAACACTTAAATATGAAACGATTTACCTGTTGAATTGTAAATCATTATCATATCAATAAAGAAACAGGAAGAAAGAATTCGTCAAAACAGTATCAGCTTTCTTTTTATTTTTTGCATATAAATGTGTATCAAACGATCGACGGATCAAAGTAAAAGTCATACTTATATACCTGTTACAAGTTT
Organism: Xestia xanthographa; assembly: GCA_905147715.2. NCBI lineage: Eukaryota > Metazoa > Arthropoda > Insecta > Lepidoptera > Noctuidae > Xestia > Xestia xanthographa. The sequence goes on along the minus strand of LR990659.1, from coordinate 13,624,152 downwards.
GCAACCTATAAATACCTGTTACAAGACAAGTTTGGTTTCTATTATTTAGTAAGCCGAAATAGGCTCATTTAAAGCCGTTTTCTATAACTTACTTACTTATAACTGTCAGTTAATATGCCTACTCTCGTAGCTATCGGTGTTCAAACAAAGTTAGTCCTATCCGTCTCACCGACCTGTCACTTATAGTATTATGCTATACTTACGCTTCATATTCACCATTCTTATTACTATTCATCATCCTTTTTATTTTTTATATATCTACACTCAGCAAATCGATTTAAATACGATTCTTTAACTTAAACTAAAAACTTAACGGAAATAGCTGAAATTAAATATTATCAAAATTTTCATGTTGTGACACTTACGTCAAGCGTCAAATTGTCAAACTGTCAGTTACTTTTTTAATTCTCTTTAGTCTATGTAAGATGGCTACTTTTTGGTTTGTAAAATTTAAATTATTTTTATCAATATGTGTTTAGCCATTATATTTTATAGATTATTACGATTGTTTACTAAATAACTTAATATTAAATTATTTTATAAAATCTTTACGCACTCATGGATTTGTCCTGGCCGACTACACTTGTCAGATGAGATGATGGCCACACTAAGAAAAAGGATATTTTGAAAAAGGAAGACTATTTTGGCAGAAACGAGCTGACGGACGGCGGAAGAAGGCTACTCTTGGATCTGATTAGATGAGCATCAGATAACCGCTTGGTTTTCGCTAGCAGATACTTAAACTACCCAGGGGATCCAGCTAAAGATCCACCTGGGACTATTACTCCCGATCATCGGAAGCTAACTACGTGCCTGACTTTCCACTTGTCTCGCAAAGTTATCCTGACGCTGAGCTATTCTGGCCCTGAAATCTACGCTGCCCTACTACAGAGCTGACCTGTTGGACTCTGAGATCTGCACGACGTCCTTCCAGCTGAGGTTTCCTGAAGGTGATCCTCGACGTCTCTCTGGCATAGACCTGCTACCCTGACGCCTGTTCCCGTTCCTACAGTGGTGAACTGTTTCTTATCCAACTAAGTGCTTGAACTATAAAACTATAGAGAGTGCGTGCTAGGTAGGTGTTTTTTATAACTAGCTGTATTTTATATATTTCCCTTAATTAAATTTTAAATTGAACAAGTCTGCTTTTCCTTTTATTCAATAGGAGCAAGTAGATTTGTTACACACTTTATTCATAGAAAAAACAAATATATTATTTAGATTTTCTGTGACGTTTTGTTTCTACCGGTCGGTAAACAAAATGTCAAACAGACAGAGATAGCAACCTACCGATACCTGTTGGTAGGTTATTGAAACTTACTTTTTTAATATAGTAACTTCATAGTGAAATATCCTTGAACAAACTAATCTAATAATTACAAAATAAAAACTTATAAATATAACAAGTATAACATCCAGGAAGACATTAGGAAGATTTATCAATAAATGAATTGTGTAATGTTGTCAGGAAAACTCCACACAAGTAGATCTGAAGATAATAGTAATTTAATGCAGCGACATCCTACTTACGAAATACTATTCTTATAATATCTAGATTGTCTTCCTGTAGCAAACAGGAAATGTCTACTGCATGCATTGAGCTATTACTACTACGTACGTATCGAGAAGACAGCACGAATAAAATCTATGCTCCTTTCAATTGCGGTCGGCCGGCCACAGTTCACTCAGTCGCTTGCTCTTTTTTTTTTTTTTAGGAAGGACCACTCGCAGTTGCAACTCGCTAAGGTCACTTGGTTGCTTAACCGGACTATCCTGTGGTCGCCAAAAATTACTCTACGGCCCCCAGCCAGGGAGGCTCCCAGACAGGGAGTCGCTTGCTCTTTTTTTTTTTTTTTCGAAATGGCATCTCGCAGTTCAACCTAGAGAGGTTGTCGTCTGCTTAACCGGACAATCCTGTGGGTACCTTAAGTGTAAGGCGTCCAGCCAGGGCGAGTCGCTTGCTCGCCACAGAGCATCTATATATACGGGGTTAGCCCTTGTTTGGGATTGTTGCACAGACTTTGACCGCGCTGTCTTCTCTATACGTAGTAGTAATGGCTCAATGACTGCATGCCGCCGAACAAGCTGGGGTCCTCAGACACCAAGACTGCCTTAGCAAGCCACGAAGGAGAGTCATAACGTAAAACTAGAGACAAAAAAACCAGGGATCATGAAGTAAATAGAGCCATAAAAGGAAAGAGGGTCATAAGATTTTTGGTTACCTTTTCTGTCCCTCTTCGGAACAAAGGTAAAAAACAAAGCCGGTATTCCCAATATCAAACATCTACTTTAAATAAATATACTTACGTGACATAGATTTATTGCCTTTTTTGTTTAATGTTGAACCAGTGTTCCATCATGAATTCTTTAATGGCCGTAATTTATCATAAAATTGATTAGCAATAAATATTGAAATTAAATGGCTATAAACTTAAGTTAGAACCATTAAGATCTTCTCACTAAGCTTTGTTTTGAACTAGGTAGCTGCTCTACCTATTAAATGATGTCATTAATAATGCCAATAAATAAATGAAAATCATTAGAAGGAAAACCGTTACCATTGTTTTCATAAAACCGCAAACACAGGTAAGTATTGGTATTTTCATTTTATTTTATAGGCTGCAGTCATTATAGTCTATTCGGTATGTAGGTATCTTACCTACCTACTACCTAGGTACATTGAATCACATCATAGCGGTTTTCAGGCTACCACGAAGTATTGTATTATTTTCAACTAGCTGACGTCCCGCGGTTTCACCCGCGTAGTTCCCGTTCCCGTGGGAGTACGGGAATAAAATATAGCCTATTGCACTCACGAATAATGTAGCTTTCTACCAGTGAAACAATTTTTAAAATTGGTTCATTACTTCCGGAGATTACCCCCTACATACAAACTTACAAACATGCAAACTTATAAACATACTAGTATAATAGACATATTAGTATAGATTAGGTAGACGCGGATTAAGTGTAGGTGGGTAAGACGCTGTTCGATTTCGATGACGTGGACATGGACTGCCTCATTGGTGTAGTAGTCGCAAGTGCCTGATGCCTAGCATGAGGTCCTGGGTTTGATTCCCAAGTTGGGTAAAGTGTTATTGGGATTTTCCATAAGGAATATCTTTGTAGCAGCCACGGACTCTGGATTTGTGCCCGATTGATGGCAAACCGGGTTGAACCGACTCTGCTTCTACTTTGAAATTCATCCATGCTGACCCATCTCAGTTGATCACCCTCTAGGGTCCTCTGGATTGATCATGCGACAAAAAAAAAAAAATGATTTCTTCAGCAATTCTTTTCCGCAAAGCAAAGCATACTACAACTACTACAACAGCCCATAACGTCCACTGCTGGACATAAGCCTCTCCCATGATGGGAGGAATTTGCCGTAATCTCCACGCTTGGCAGGCGGATTGGAGATCACAGTGATGAAAGACTAACAGAAAACGCTGCTGCCCATTCTCTGGTCTACGGAGGCGCAAGGTGTTCTGCCTCAGACATTAGTCGTCTTATACGACACCCGTGAGTGTAATGGGTTGGTTCTATTCTACTCTGCCGGATACCACACGGCTAAGCCGGATACCACACGGCTAATGAATTATGATAACTATTTCTAAATATAGCATGAGGTCCTGGGTTCGTTTCCCTGATCAGGCAAACTGTTAAATTGGTGTTTTCATCAGGAATTTCTCAGTAGCAGCCACGGAGGCAATAGGCTCGCGTCCTTATTGCATGGGACTTTAGTCTAACTGGCGAAATGTGGGTGTAATATTAGCATCTCTGTCCAACACTTTGGGGTTTACAAGCGTGATATGTTATTTCCTTGAGTACTCAACCATGTCCCTTGTTTCACAACTCCTACTGTAAAAGTATTGATTATTTAATTATCTAGGTTAATATTCAGCTTTTGTTTTTTTGTTCCCAGGGTGGAAAATTCACACGGATGTCCTCCGCCCTGGGGCGGCCGGAGGGGTCTATCGGACTCTAACCGACTAAAAACCACTCCGGTGTTCCCTTCCCAAACTTGCACCGGGGATCATGGGAACTAAGTAGTTCGCCTTCCACAATCCCCGGCTAGTGCTGGCCCGCATCTGCGGGCCTCCTCAAGTCTGCGGCGGGAGTGAGGTGTACTTACTCCTTCCGCAACGTCCAATAGGGGCGTGCGCGGAACACTACGCGCCACCGCCTCGGATCTAGTTAAAGTCCGCCGTCTGTCTGGACCCTTTTGGCTAGAAGAGGGCGTTGTCCACCCTCCGCCGACGCCCGGTACGTCTGCTGCGGGTCGGGAGAGTGGTCTCGACCTCCCTCAACCTCTCCGCAGCCTCCTTCTATGAGATGACCGATTCACAGAAGGAGATCACCGCGTCCCATGACTCTGTACTCCCGACCATCGCGCGAGGGCCAGCGCCGACTTCTGTCACGAGGGCACGGTGCGGCTTCTCCCATGCAGCACACTCTGCCAGCGTATGCCGCGCTGTGTCCTCCAGACAATGGACGCAGTGATGACACCGGGCGTCCGGCTCCCTGTTTATGCGACACAGGTACTTCCCGAAGCAACCATGCCGCGAGAACAGGTTAACATTAAGCTAGCTTAATCTTTGTTTCTAAAGCTAAACCGCGATAAACACCCATTTCAGGACGGGTTCCTTCTATCTGGCAGAATCTTGGTACTCCGAAATTTATTTGGCATAACACACTTGGCATAATCTTCTTTAGACGAATATTTTTAAGGCTTAAAAAATATTTAATATAGTTATTGTTTAGCCGAATGTTTGTATTTCCGAATTTACAATGGCATACTTCTAAGATGGCAGAATTTTATTAGGCATAATTACCTTTGGCAATGTTCAAATTTCGCACAATTTCACTTGGCATATTACGAAGATGGCAGAATTTCATTTGGAATAATTGTATTTGGCATTATTCTATAATATAGCATTTTTAACCAAACATTTAAATATTGTCTTAAAAAGTAATATGATGGGCTACAAAAGTTAGTGACAGAAACGAATCGCTCCAAAACCGACTTTACGTAGTCTTGTCTGCCCTACCCCTAGAGAGTAATTTAAAATCGCGTAGGCGCGGAGGGGCGAGGCGGCCCGCGAGTTGAGGAGCAGGTGGTTGTTACACTCGCCGAAGCTGCGGTGGTGAGCGTTAAACACATCTGCGACGATAAGCTCGCGTGGGACCGCCGGAGCCCTGCAGCGCCGGAGCCGTGACAGAAACCATGCCTGCTGCATGTTGCATGCTTGCTTGCATGCTGCATGCTTGCTTGCATGCTACATGCTTGCTGCATGAATGGTGTATGCTGGTGTGCATGTTTGCATATTGTATGCTGGTTTGCATATTGCATGCTTGTTTGCATACTGCATGCTTGTTTGCATACTGCATGCTTGTTTGCATACTGCATGCTTGTTTGCATACTGCATGCTTGTTTGCATACTGCATGCTTGCTGCATGCAAGATGTATGCTTGTTTGCATGTTTGCCTCCTGCTTACAGGAAAATAAAAACCACATGTTCACATGTGTGAATTTTCTGTGATGTGGATGTGATAGATGAGTCTTTCCATTGTTATGCATAAGAAATGTATGCTAAAAGATGATTCTAACTGTAAACTTTCTGAGATATGATAGTTCTGCTTTTAGTGACTACCGATATAAAATTTATGCCAAAAGATGATTCTGGCTGTGAACTTTCTGCGCTAAGATGGTTCTACTTTTAATTCTTATGCATATGAAATTTATGCCTAAAGATGATTCTGCCTTACAAAATTATGAGTTTTGAATGTATGATAAATGAGTGTCTGCCAAACGATTTTCTGCGAAATGAAGTTTATGCTATCCGCTGTTATGCAAAGTAATATTATGACATAAAAAGTTCTGCTATAAAGGGTGGACCCTTTCAGGACAACTGTTAAAAGACCTCTTCTGTCTGCGGGACTAAAACGATGTGTTGTTGCTAAAAACGAAAACTAACAATTCGACATAAGAAAAATAGACTAGAACTTTTTATTAGTGATCGATGACTAGAACGGATAAAGGCGCACAAAAACTGTACAATAGACTAATGGGAAAATGTCCTTTGGAGTGATGAATCAAAGTTTGAGATTTTCAGATCCCATAGACGTGTGTTTGTTCGCCGGTCAAAGTAGGCAGGGCTTCCGAAGCATGTACAGTGCCTACTGTCAAACTTGACGGTGGTAACGGCATTGTTTGGGGGTGTTTTGACAACAATAAACCTTGAAATCCTGTGATGATACCGGAAAAACTAAACAAGTGAGGTTACTTGAAAACTCTTCAGGATTCCGCCGCGCCCAGTGGACTGAATCTCATTGGTATTGGATTCATTTTTAAACAGTATAATGGTCTGAACCCCTCGTCTGAACTGTGCCAGAACTTTTTGAAAAATAAAAAACATGAAAGGGTTTTAAAAATCATACAATAGTCATTTCGATCACCTGACCTTTATTCAATTGAATTGCTTGGGATGAATTCGATGGAAAGGTGAAAAATCGAGCTGAAAACATTTTTGGTAACTGTTAGAGAGCCAATGGAACAAGTTAGCTAAAGATTATTTTAAGAACTATTTTTTTTCTAGCCGTGTGGTATCCGGCGGAGTAGAATAGAACCAACCCATTACACTCACGGGTGTCGTCTAAGGCGACTAATGTCTGAGGCAGAACACCTTGCGCCTCCGTAGACCAGAGAATAGGCAGCAGCGTTTTCTGTTATAATCTTTCGTCACTGCGGTCTCCAATTCGCCTGCCAAGCGTGGAGATTACGGCAAATTCCTCACATCATGGGAGAGGCTTATGTCCAGCAGAGGACGTTATGGGCTGTTGTTGTTGTTGTTATTTTAAGAAAATAATTTATAATGGCTAGAATATGCAAGAAGATAATAAAAGGAAAAGGTGGACACTTCGATAAAGCTAAAATTTTATTACATTTTCATATTGAATGTTGATTTTTTTATTTTATTTAAATTCGTTTTTGTTTAATTTTGTATTTTATATCAATACAAATAAATAAAGACACCATTTTTTGAGTTTACCTGATTTTACTTTGGTGCTTCCAAACTTTTGGACGGTAGTGTATGTACGTATATGTTGTAAAACTGTTGCAGCTTTTAACGTCAGTGTGTCACACACACACACAGGGCTCATGACAAGGACATCGGATACACGACGCAGTTCCTAATTTGTACTTCTAAATAAGGTAAGGACATAATGGCCTTCATCAATGCACGGCTAGGTGGGAAGGTTACCTGCTTACTTATTTCAATAAGTAGACTCAATTAACAGTGATTTACATTTCCTTTAGCTTTCCATTCTGATGATTAAAGTGATCTCACAAGATTTTAATATTATGTAAGTATGTACATATGTATTAAGAAAAACATGTGCCTATTTAGGTTGATTCGTACCCAAACAACAGTTTTCAATGTTAATTTACCCATGTGTGCTGTGCACCTAAACGGTACACACACCAAAAAAGCAAATATGGGGTCGGGGGGCTTTCGGGACCAGGACGGTCCCGGATTCCCCCTAAATATTTTTGAGTGGTATTTTGGGACCACAAGAAAACAAAACAAAGTTATGTCTTAGGAATGTACGGTCAACCAAACATATTGCAAAATCGAGTTGGCAAGGAATGTTTAATTCAAAACATAAACAAGTTGTAACCGTTTAGGCACTACGCACTAACTTAATGAGATGTGATCATGTGACTAGTGTTCATTCATAGTTCATAGAATATGAGTACACTGGTAACCTAACCCAACGGTTACCTACAACCGCATCATGAGGTAACGTTTTAACAACAATTACACCACAACAAAATAAATGCCATTCCTAGGAGTAACAAATAGGATACCTATTCCTACTTCGCGTTGTGGTTTTAAAACAATAAACTTATGGACCACCGTCCACTACATTGTTAAATTGGTAGGTTCACAACTTTTCATCTCTAAAACTTACGATCGGTCAAAAGGCTTTTTTTTGAAGAACAACCTAGATTATACAGGGTGTAAAAGACCTCATCACGAAGCCGTCAAATATTTTGTACATCAAACTAACTTTACGCAAAAATTATTGCTGGGAAACGCCTTTTTTATTGGGGTGAAAAAGCATGTTTTGTGGTAGAACTCAATGTAACGCACTCAAAACATTGTGCTGATGGATGGATTGAATAGTACGGGGGTCCTGGAGTTGTTTAAAGTAAAAATCTTACTTTAAAAACTTGTTTAAAAAAAAAAACTTGTCAAAAAGTTGGAACTTTGACCCCCAATATCTCCGTAACTAGAAGGTTCCCAGGTATGGTGTAGAATAAAAAAACGGTGGCAATGATGGGGAGAACAAGTGCCTTTCGGCTTCGTTAAGAGGTGTTTTACACTCTTTATAGTAGGTACTTAGGTAGGTACCTACATGTTTTTCGGAGACTAAATTAGGTATGTCTCAAGTCTGCCTCTGCCGCCGCGTCGTCGTACGGCAAGGGCCACAACAACCGCGAGTTCTACGCGTGAGACGACACAGAGCAATATCGTTTAATTAGGAATGCTTAGGTAGGTCTTACTAAATTTGCTACTTAAATAGTTTCGTTAATAACCTCGAAGCTGTTTTTAGCAATTTAAGAAACTGTACCTTTACCTTCCTAACCTTTACGTTCCTAAGACATAGGTACCAGTTTTACTAAGAGCCATGCTATTGCTGTTTGTGTATGTGAGTTTAAATGTTTGTTAACGCACCCAAGAAACAGGAGAAATTCCTAGTGTATGGCAACATTGGCAACAGTGTAAAAAAAGTTTGTTTGAAAACTGTGGACCTATGTATATACGTATATGGTGTTTGTAAATAGCTAGAATCTGATAAATGGACTGAGAACAAAATGAAGGCAACTGGGAGCGACTAGACGCGGGAGTCGGAAGTTGTAGTGCAAGTTGGGAGAGGTCCGGTGTTGCACACTGTGATAGGCTAAGTCGATGTAATTGATATTGGTAAATAAGAATTGCTTTGGAGATGTGGTGCTGGAGACGCCTCCTAAAGATCCCATGGACATCGTTTCGCACCAATGTTTCCATCCTCAAAGAGCTTCATATTAAGGACCGGCTTTCGTCTACTGTACAACTACGAATATTAAACAGAGACACTTATTATATTGGTTGACTGGTAGAGAATGCCTTGTGGCATTAAGTCCGCCTATGTACCACTCTTGTACATGAAGTTTAAATAAATAAATATTAAAGTTCTTTGGTCACATCACTAGAAGTGAAAATTCCATGGAGAGACTGGTGGTTCAGGGCCAGGTGGAGGGCAAGAGATCACGCGGCCGATCACCAACTCGCTGGACTGACCTGATCAAGAAAGCTACTGAGTCCACCATGGTCCAGTGTACTCGTAACGTCTCCAACCGGCAGAAATTGAAAGCACATCGCTGAAAGGGATTGCCTCGGGGAAGTTAACGCCCCACTGAACAACTCTCTGTGTACCTCGTCTGCGCAACCACGACCACTCTGACAAGAGTGTTTAGACTAAAAAGAAGAAGAAATAAGAATATTAATAGGCGAATCTATTGAATGTTCGAGGAGGCTGCTAGTGCACTGTCTATAGGTGACGTAGGCATGAGGTCAAACAGGAAAGGACGACAGTCACCATGAAAAAAGTTTAAAGATTGGTTTACATTATCATGATAATAAAAGAATCTTATGAGTTTATGACTCATATTGTAGTAGGTACCTACATAATAGCCGACGTAATCAATCCACCGTACAAAATACGACAATGATAAACAAAGGAAATTAACAATCGCTGTTTGACGTTCAAAATACCCTTTCCAATTGGTACAGGCTCAACTTATTACTTATTTACCTACAATAAGACCGATTATTGCAGATAAGGGCGTAAGGGCCACTGATTCGGCAGCAACCTTTTTGTTCATTTCCTATTCACATTATTAAAACACTTCTGGTCAAGATAAGCGATATTAATGTAGGTAGAGGTAAGTACCTAAAAAACCTTTTGTATAAGTAGGTAGATAACTAATTAGCAACGTAAATAGGTACTTAGGGCCGACAAATTAGTGTGACGACGCAAAGGAAAAACTGCTGGCATTTCCTGAAATTATTTGGGTCCATGCGACTTGCAATACGTTCAACGTTTGCTACGTTTATAAATGTCCGTCGGCCCTTCATGCTTGTTCAAACATTAGGTAGCTGCATAACCCATAGGCCAGACTCGCCAAGGTGTAACAGTAACTGTGTTGTGAAGGTCAGATAGGCAGCCGCTCCACGTAAAATACTGGTAATCAGCATAAGCTGAATCCTGTGAGACGGAAGCCGACCACTACATCGCTGGGAAAAGGCAGATGATGGCCTGGAACATAGCTCACGTACCCGCCGGGAAGGTTTGAAGTGGTTTGTCAAAACTTTATCAGCTGGAAACCAAGACTCTTCATCCAAAAGTTAAATTAATAAAGAATTTAAAGAAACGCCCTACACAAAAAAACAATGTATAAAATAATTTTGTCCCATTCCAAAAGTCGACGGCGTCGTTTTTAACCGACTTCAAAAAGGAGGAGGTTCTCAATTCGTCGGAACCTTTTTTTTCTTTTTTTATGTATCTTCCTCGGTTACTTGAAGATTGCTGGACCTATCTGATTTTTTTTTGTTTGAAAGGACATCCCTGATTATCAAGTCAGGATCTGATGATGGGATTCTGGAGAAATAGAGAGAACTCTTCAAATTTTATAGGCACACTTGAAACGATTTGGGTAATTTTTGGAAGAGTACTCCTCAATAAATGATAGCAAATGGACCGAGATTGCTGAAATCTCATGTCTGTCTATTGTTTACACCAGTTCATAACATAACATCATGCGCCGGTACGCTGTGAAAGGGGTAACCACATGTGAACCACTAAAATTGAAAAATAAAAACTTATTTGCTTCCACCTAATTTAAGTTTAAAAAAATAAAAACGACTTCAAACAAAAAACACAAAAAGTGAAAAATAACTTTTTCAGAAGTCGGTGACCTTTGTTTGATTGATTTAGTTTTTTTGTCACTGACTGATAAACCGGTTTTTCCCAGTTCTCAAAAACCCGGGGAATCCCGGGTTTTCACTTTGTAAAAAAACCGGTTCTGACGTATAAAATCCTGGGTTTTCGGGTTTTTCGGTCTTTTTTATATATCGATCATTATTGATCTGTGACTTCGCAGATCAGACACCCAACACGTCGTAGGTCGTTTAAAATGTAGAAATATGAGTAAGTAGAATTGTATACCCAAATTATTCATCTAATTTATATTTTTTTCTCAAATAACGCTACAGGGTTTCTTGGGTTGTGGAATTGGTAAAATTCTCATTTGAAAGTAATCGTTGTATATTGTTTTGTCTTCAATATTATATTGTTATATATATCACGACCGGGAAAGCTTAGAGGAACACTCTGCCCAAATATTGGCGCCATACGCCGCCATTGTCTTTCAGTCTACTTCTCTAGCTTTCACAATCATCGCCGTGCGATACCTACGATTCTTCATTGTTGGTAAATAGGTAGGTGGGTATTGAAATCATACACAGCACTTGACTCAAACTCCAAACTGGCAGGTTAAGGTTGCTCTGGAATTCTCATTTTCGGGATCAGGCCCAGATGTATGCGATGCGTACAACTGGCCGTATAAATTTTCGACTTCCAAAAGAATTTCCGGCTTCGGAACGACGAAATCCACATTCCCCATTGGATTTAGTTAACTTCGTCAGGTGGCTCCTCCCAAGTAATTAGACGGACACATTCGACAGCCAGTTTTACTCAATTGCTTTTTCTATTGAGCGTGTGCTGGAGCATCGAAGACCGCGTCTTTCCAATTTTCTAATTATTTACTGAGTGCCTGTAGTTCTATCGAAGTGATAAGTGGGTTTTCACGTCGTTCCATCATAAGCTCCAGCCAGAGTCTACTCCAAAAGTTTGGACTTCCTGCCTGTACGCAAAAACGGGTCTCTTCATCTCTGAAGATTTCCACCATTTGGTCGAGCGCCTGGTCAACCTTTGTAATTGTTCATTAATAAATAGGGCTAGAGCATTTTGTATTACTGGAAAAAACCCAAAATAAGCCAAAAACCCGGGTACTCGGTTTTGGAATAAAAACCCCGAAACCGGAAAACCGGTCTGTAAAATGGCCCGTTTTCGATGCCCTAGTAGGTAGGTATTAATAGATACCTGATAGTGGTACATACCTACCTACTATTTACGGTACCAATCGTTAATTAGGACTTACTGTGTAATATAATCATGTTGATACGGGCTTATTTATTAGTTTTTATTTTTTAAACCTAACGACACTACTTAGAGTACATACACGTAGGTATTGTGTAATATGGACAGATTTTATTTGATTATATGAGTTCAATGCCCAGGTCGGGCAGTGAAAACGGTTTTCTTTATGAACGTATCTGGATTTGTACATTGCTGATGGTACCTATGAGGCTTGCCAGCACAAAACAATTCGAAATTACTTAAGTACCTGTGAATTTGTGAGTAATTGTTATGTTTTGCGAAAACTAAGAGAAAGTAGAAGCACTCAGATTCAGTGACTTTCTCTAAATTTTCTTAGAATTTGGAGTCATACTTAATGATATTTAATGTGAACAGTTCCGGTAGAATATGTCAATATAGTTAACACACACAGTTACAGAAGAACAGCTCTCTAACATACAGGGTGTAAAAGACCTCATCACGAAGCCGTCAACCAAGCATTCTGTACATCAAACTAAGTAACTTTACGCAAAAATTATTGCTGGCTTTTTTTTTTGGGGGTAAAATATCATGTTTTGTGGTAGAACTCAATGTGATGCACTCAAAACATTGTGCTGATGGATGGATTGAATAGTGCGGGGGTCGTGGAGGTGTTAAAAGTGTAAAAAACGAACATTAAAAACTAATACTTAGGTACTTATTTAAAAAAAAAAACTTGTCAAAAAGTTGGAACTTTGAACCTCAATATATCCGTAACTACAAGGTTCGGTGTAGAACAAAAAAACCGGCCAAGTGCGAGTCGGACTCGCACACGAAGGGTTCCGTACCATTGACTATATTTAGTATTTGTTGTTATAGCGGCAACAGAAATACATCATCTGTGAAAATTTCAACTGTCTAGCTGTCACGGTTCATGAGATACATACAGCCTGGTGACAGACAGACGGACAGACAGCGAAGTCTTAGTAATAGGGTTCCGTTTTTACCCTTTGGGTACGGAACCCTAAAAATTAATGACGGGGAGAACGAGTGTCTTTCGGCTTCGTTATGAGGTGTTTTACACCCTTTATACCTATGGTACGCGTAGCTAGTAGATAAAACCACCACGCACCACGCTAACATACCTACCTAGTTAAATTGACTACTTATGGCATAAACCCATACCTAATGCATGGCAAATATTAGGTACCTACTGTAGGTACCTAAGTACCTAGGTACCGTAATACAGTTTACAAACATTGTGTTGTGTATGGAAATTTGCTTGAGTGCACACCGTCATAGGTACTATTGTGATCTTTTCCGCCTGACCAGTTTATTTTTTTTTCGCTTAAATCATGCAGAGGCGGCCGAGCCACGCCCCCTTAAAGTTTGGGCCTATTAGGAAAGCGTCAACTTTGGCGCGCAAAATAACAATTACTCTCGTTTGGCGTGCGTCGTCAATGCGCTGGGCCGATTCGGTATCTTTTCATTCATTATTTCTATACAAAGTCAACGGGGCGGGGCTAGAGAGCGTTTCTGTTGCGAGTGCAAGCAAAAATGAGCTTAGTGGTGGGCAGGCGGGAGTGTCCTCGATAGTACCTGCCAGTAACTACTAACTATATACTCGCCTTATCAATAAAGCACTTAGCGAGATCAACACAAAGCTATATTTTTCCGACGAGACCCACTTACGTACCTACATAGGTAGGTACCTATATATGTCACAGGCATATCGTAGAACACGCCGTATTACATAAACGCGCGCCGGATTGCAAAATATCGCTGTTATGTAGTGCGGCGTCTTCACGTTCAGCCGGATTACAATTCGGCTGAAGACTACTGAATAATAAAGTACCTACGCCTCATTGAATGAACACTTCGCGTTCGTCAAGCGGCGCAAACCTGCCACCCAAATACAAACGGGCACATCGACGATAGGCCGCTTTGAAAGCGGGCGAAGCGAGCTCGGGCTTAGGGCACCCGACGACGTTAGGTTTGGTTAGGGTACCTACTTTTAACCCTGCAGACAGAAATAGGAGCCCCGCGCAGTGGGGCTACGCAGGGGCGGATACAGGATTTCCTTTAAGGGAAAAATCATAAAAAAAAATTGATAATAAATGGGCGTTATTACTTTACAGAAATCCATGATCTGCAAGATACAAAGGGTTCCCTATCCATTTGCATAAAATTTTAAGACCTAATATAACTTGACATACCTACTTCAAGAGGTTTCTGTCACGGCTCCGGCGCTGCGGGGCACCGGCGGTCCCACGCGAGCTTCGCCCCTCCGCGCCTACGCGGGCTTAGATTACACTCTAGGGGTAGGGCAGACAAAACTACGTGGAGTCGGTTTTGCAGCGATTCGTTTCTGTCACTAACTTTTGTAGCACGACTTAATAAATTTTTAATTCAAAATAAATACGTGAAAATAACTCAAATTTGATTCCGGTATTTATATTATTTGTATGCCTAAATACTATTATGCTTATAGTCATTATGCCTAGTAACATTATGCAAAATTCAATTTATGCCAAAACAAATTAGCCTTCAAGATGATTATGCCAACATAAACAGTATGCCAAAAAATAATTTGGCAAAGTATTATTATGGCAAAACAAATTATGCTAAAACAGTTATGCCAAAGTATATTAGGAAAAAGAAGATTATGCAAAAAAAAGGGATCCCGATACAAAGGGGTCGCCAGCTTATGGGCCAGGGGGGGGGGAGCGTAACGAGAAATTCTTATGACTTTTGCCTATGGACAGGTTAGAATGGTTTCGTACGTTCATATAGGAGTTACTTGGCCGAATTTTAGACAAATTCAAGAGAAAGTAGTCTGCAGAGCGAGAGAAGCGAGCTCGAAAATTTTAACACTTTTCCTACCGACCTACTGGAGTTACCTGGCTCTCTTATAGACAAAGATAAGACTCATGAAAAACTAGGACTCCAAGAGCGAGCTCGACATTTTTTACAAAACTGCCTCAGATAATAATTATGCTATAATTGCATTTATATATACGGCCTCGGGGCAAGGGGCTCCTAATTTATTTCAGGCTCTGCCTATTGTGTAGATCGATCATGCAAAATCTAATGGGAGTGCCAATCCAGAGGTAGAAAAAAGGAGCCTTTTTGATAAATGTTTTTTCGCAGGACAATAGGTATCTTAATTTAAGTGATTCCATTTTACGCTACAATTTATTACGTATAATACCTACCATTCTATGGCATCAGGCAGGAAAAGCTATAACTTTTAAAAATTCTGAGCCTCTAGGGGCAGGGTCAGCTGCCTCCTCCTGGCGACGCCCATGACAAGATATTGTACAACTAGAATATTTAGTTTCAATTCCGTCAAACTAGTTCAAGCTTGGCTAATGACGTATTTGGTCCGGTTCAGAGGGGGGCAATTGCACCCATTGCCTCCCCCCCTGTATCCGGGCTACGACGCTACGTCGACTATACCTACGCTTTTCGGAATTTGCAGTATTGTATTCGGTCGTTTCTTCTTGCTGACAATACGGCTAAACGTTGGACGCCGCCGCTTTGTCGAACGTATCGCCACCACAATCCGGCTGAACGTGAGGACGCGGTATTTTACAAAACGGTGACGTTTTTCAATCCGGCGCACCATTATGTAGTAGGTACGGCGTGACTGTTACCTACCTATACGAATTGGCTGCGACATAGGTACCTACCTATACTTACATAGGTAAGTACCTATACAGGAAGGAAAATGGGAAACGGCAGACTGTGTAACTAAAGAGTTACCTTCTTTACTCAAAACGTATTAATTTTAATCTTTCAAGTTTATCACATTAAAAAACTGTCGTAAATTACCATTTCCCTATTTTAATTGATGAAATAGTGAATTAAATCAACTGCGAGCAGGTACTATAACGACTTACATACAATAAGGTTTTACTTCCGTCCGCAATCGTGAATGTACGAGGTTTTCGACACACCTACCTACGAATTTGTTTAATTTACAATAGGCTTAAGGATTTTTCCAGTCCCAGGTAAAAGTACCTACACTAGGGCAATGCAACTTCCCTTGTATTATCCTTGGTTCAATTTTGACCAGAACAGCAGCTCGTACACAAATACCTACCGGCTCCGGACCCGTCACTCAGCTTCTCTACGCCACCGCCAGAATCCAGCCCCATCGTGAGTGCTGTGACACCGGCTCTGGCAGTTGCGTCGAGCTCGAACTACGAGTTACGGGAAGGATGCTCGGGGGTGCGCTCATACTACTACAGAGTAGGGAATGTTGCTCTCTCTGTTTCAGGTGCCAGCTGTCAACATGTCAGCGCAACGACTATCGGATAGGTGCGGGTCCAGCTTAGGAGCCTATATTATCTCAGATTAGCAACTCTATTTGTGGTGGTTCAAACTTCGTTTGTAATACTGTTAGAATAACGTTCTATTCAGCTTGCACTACAAAGCGGTTGTTACGTCAGTCACTGCGGCCGAATAGTGCGAAATGAGTGTTTTTTATTCTTTACAAAATCAAATTTTCGTCTTTTGGAAAAAATAAAAAACATAAGACCTGCTTTATAGTTAGCTCAGTTAGTATACAAAGTTTCATGATCTAATTTGAAGTACTTTTTGAATACCAGCGGTTGATTGTTCGTTTTGGAGGTAACTTTGGGATTTTTTTCTATCGAGAAAATTTTATAAAATCGTGTTTTCACCAAACATAAGACCTAAAATTAATCCTCAACTTTACCATATATTTATTTCAAAATTAATGCTGCAGTATTTTAGGCGTAACGGAGGATCATGTTAAGCCATTTGAGGTAGTATAGGCCCAGAGCGAAGGGATGGTTCTACCGTTGCGCGGGCGCGCGGGGCGAGAGGGGCGAGGGACGGCGCCGCTGCGAGCGTCCCGTCTCCTTTCAGTATGTTGGATGACACTGTACTTGATCACCTGCGAACTGAAATTCAGAGTACCTGTTCATATTATTTCCCCGTCGCGTCGGCGCATATTGTTACCACCAGTCTAAAATAATACCCAATCGCACTAACGACGCGATTAATGACATGGTTAAGTAATAATGGAAGTACCCAGTGCAGTAAGGGTATGGAGGAGACGAGGGTGCGATTGGAGAATATCGGTTATTGCCGCCCGACTACCATACCTCTACCGACTTCCAAAAAAAAAAAAAAAAAATTGCAAAAAAAAAAGAATTACCTACAATAAAAAAACTAACCGTGCAGTCCCGTTTTCAGTGTTATGTCCGTGCCAGACTGTTGTAAACAAACGCTCCACATCGGTCTCCACCGACGGTTTACAACAGTGCGTGCTGTTGTAAACCGGTAGAGACCGATGTGGAGCGTTTGTTTGATGAGGGCTTGTTTACAACAGTCTGGCCCACGCTTTATTAATAATGTTAGTGACCATACTAACATTATCATTAACTCTGAAAACGGGACTGCACAGTTTATCCGTGATCATGGTGCTTGCAACAGGGGCCCTACTCTCTAACGTCCGTCCGTCCTTATCCGTCTCTTTCACTCGCACTCATCTGCAGACGTGCGTGAGAGCGACGGATAGAGACGGATGGACGGACGGGCTTTAGAGTAGGGCCTCTCCGCCGAAATATCGGGAACTCGAAACTCAACATGGTAAATACGGTTTTTAATGTTTTTTTTTTTTTTCTAAAATAATATAACTATAAAAAATAATAATAAATAAATTATAAATATTTTCTAGTCTTTTTTTTTGTTATTGCACCTACTGTGTACTATCTCTGCATCACCCTAAGGTAGACTGGTAGAAAATGCCCAAGGCATTAAGTCCAAGATGTTAAGATGAAGGAATCAGTGTCAACTTATTGAATTTTCTAGATCTAAGAGGTAAATATCAAAGAAAACAAACATCTATGGAATAACAATCAAGTATTTTTATTCTGCAGCAACATTCTGTGCCTGTTTCGCTGCCTGTCTTTCCTTCTTCCTCTTCACTAAGAACTTCTTTTTCTCCTCTGGGGTCTTCTTCAATCCCTTCATCTTGCGAGTCTGTAATCTGTTGATGTCCTGCTTGCCCATATGCACGCGACCCATCTTGGAACCGAATGCATCTCTGGAAATGTTCTTCTTTGTGATTGGTTTGAGTTCCCTGGGAACCCTGCAGGCTTCCTTTAACAGATCCTCTGATCCAAGTCTAGTTCTCCTTAGTTTGAAATCTATTGAAGGACCTGTAAATAAAACAAAAAGGTTTATATAAGACTAGCGAACGTCACGCGGTTTCACCCGCGTACTTAGTTCTCGTTTCCATGGAAGCACGGGAATAAAATATAGCCTATGTTACTCACTAAAGACGTGGCTTTCTAATGGTAAAAGAATTATTAAAATCGGTCGAGTAGTTTTAGAGTTAAATCGTAAGAAACACACAAACAAACAAAAAATAAAAGCTTTCCTCATTATAATATTA
This sequence comes from Xestia xanthographa, assembly GCA_905147715.2. Lineage (NCBI taxonomy): Eukaryota > Metazoa > Arthropoda > Insecta > Lepidoptera > Noctuidae > Xestia > Xestia xanthographa. The sequence continues at coordinate 13,605,494 of LR990659.1, read as the reverse complement.
TTAGTATAGAAAATATTGCATGAAAGAAGAAAAAAAACTGTGCCACACGAAAATAAATTGTTTTGTAGGACACGAGAATGGTGGTGGTCATAAGAAAACATTGTAACTTCACACATTAATGTTTTGCAAGCATTTAATATACCTACGTCTAAAAGGAAGTCAGTGAAATAAAGGCTATTTTTATTTTATTTTATTTTAATATACCTATGTCTAAGATTATAGGAGATGCAGGAAATTGTTAATGTTTGTCCATACAGAAGTTCGTATATTTTTATTATGGAGCCTGGCCTGCCAAACCCATCATCGGCCTAGCGGTCACATATTACTAATCTATACTAATATTATAAAGCTAAAGAGTTTGTTTGTTTGTTTATTTGAACGTGCTAATCTCTGGAACTACTGGTCCGATTTGAATGATTCTTTCAGTGTTGGGTAGTCCATTTATCGAGGAAGGCTATAGGCTATATAACATCACGCTGCGACCAAAAGGAGCGGAGCATAAATGAAAAATATTGCAAAAACGGGGAAAAATGTATTCCTTTTGTGAGCTGTTTCTCTTTTATGTGACGCAGACGAAGTTGCGTGGGTCAGCTATACATAATATAGGTAATTTGTCATATTTTTTTTTTGAAAAAAATAGGATCTTTTACTCTAGAGTCTAGTGTGTGTACGTAGATTGGTGTTCTCCATTGAAAAATGTTTAAAAAAAATTGATTTTTGTTACCACATTTGAATGGGGTACCTCTACAACCACTGCATTATGCACTTCCGCCTTACATCACACCTGTACTTAATACTAGCTTCATTCAGCGCCCTCGCCCGAGTGAAGTTTGAAAATTGACCCATGGGATCTTACTACCAGGATAAAAAGTCATCTTCTGCCTAGCCTTTTCCCAACTATGTTCGGGTCGGCTTCCAGTTTTACCAGATGCAGCTGAATACCAGTATTTTACATGGAGCGACTGCCTATCAGACCTCCACAACCCAGTTAGTACCGGATAATACGATACCGCTAAATAAATTATTGCCCCTTGGTAAGACTGGTTGTCAGACTTTTTGGGCCTCTAACTACCTAACGACTGTCAAAGATCTACAAATGACAGCCGGGACCAACGGCCTAACGTGCTCTTCGAGGCACGGAGGAAACTCGGTATATAATGGGTGGTCACCCATCCACAGACCAACCTAAGCACAGCTTAACCTAACGATCGACCCGAGCGGCTGTTATTATTTAGCCACGAGCTCCAAGCTATAAACTACCTGTGTGCAAAATTTCATCCAAATCCGTTCATTTGTTTTTGCGTGAAAGAGTAACAAACATCCATTCATACATACATACTGATGGCGAAGTGCCAATAACATCTGACAAAGTAAAAAATTTACACAAACTAAAAAAAAACGTTAAATTTCTTAATAAATTAAAAAGGAGCTAACGTATTAATTCATTTAGAATAATAAAAATGTGTGCTTTTTAGTTAGTTAGGAGGTAATGCCATAAAATAGACACATTGGTATAGCTAGGAGGTATTTCCACATTTTGATTGAATGCTATTGCAATTAAAATACACTTAGGAGATTTCACTAAAAACATGCGAATAACGCCTTTAAATTCAAAACGATAAAAAAGTGAATTACTCGAAAAATGTCAGTTAAGAGGTCTACTAGGAACTTCACCGTCGATACATACTCACAAATTTTCGTATTTATAATATTAGTAGGATACAATATTACACACCAATTTCCTCCAACTCAATCCTAGGTGTCCTCTGTCCACTCTTCTTCAACTGTATTCTGTATGATCTGAAGTATATGCTGCCATCTTCAGTAGCAGTGAAGCTGAGAACATGCTCCAATCCTTGCAGTCTGATTTGTTCCACCTGGAAATAATTAAAGATTTATGAGCTTCTATTAATAGCCCAGCAGGCAAAATAATCCTAATGATGATTTCTTTACTGTGATTATCTTTACTTTTGTCAGAGTCTTATCTTATCCATTGAATACAGGCGCGGATACAGGGGGGGGGCAATGGGTGCAATTGCCCCCCCCCCCCCCCCCTGAACCGGACCAAATACGTCATTAGCCAAGCTTGAACTAGTTTAATGGAATTTAAACTAAATATACTAGTTGGCAGCTGCCCCTAGAGGCTCAGGATTTATAAAAGTTATAGCTTTTCCTGCCTGATGCCATAGAATGGTATTATAGCATAATTACCTGAGGCAATGTTGTAAAAAATTTCGAGCTCGCTGCGCTCGCTCTTAAAGCCTAGTTTTTCATGAGTCTTAACTTTGTCTATAAGAGGCCCAGGTAACTCCAGTAGGTTGGTAGGAAAAGTGTTAATATTTTTGAGCTCGCTTCGCTCGCTCTATAGACTGCTTTCTCTTGAATTTATCTAAATTTCGGTCAAGTAACTCCTATATGAACGTTCGAAACCATTCTAAACTGTCTAAGGCAAGGTTTCGTAAGAATTTCTCGCTATGCTGCTCCCCCCCCCCCCCCGGCCCAAAAGCTGGCGGTCCCCTTGTATCTTGCATATGAAGGATTTCTGTAAACGCCCATTTATTATCAAAAGTTTATCCTTTTTTTAATGAATTTTCCAAAAATTGCCCCCCCTTAGAGGAAATCCTGTATCCGCGCCTGATTGAATATAATAATCCATATCATCATGGATCTATAAAGTAATAATTTATTTTCTCCCACAAAGTAAAGTTACAATTATAGAGGTGTTACAAATATTGGACCTGAAACTACAAAAAACATGGATACAGAAGTTGGAAGACAATACAAGGGAAACAAAAACGAGAAAAGATATTATTAACCACGCTACAAATTTTTACAGAGAAATGTACAAGAGAAAGGTGCATAACGACATCCCACAAACACAAGACCATAATGATTCTAGAACAACAATAAACCCATTATCGGAAAGAGAAGTATATGACCACATTAGAAAGCTAAAAGATGAGAAAAGCCCAGGACCCGACGGTATAACCAACGAAGCCATTAAATTAGGAGCACCTGTTCTACTCCACCATTTCACCAAGCTCTTCAACATGATATTAGATGCTGAGATAGTGCCACAACAATGGTGCACTTCAGAAATAACACGAATTTATAAAAAAAGGAAATCCATTAGATATAGGCAACTACAGGCCAATTAGTCTGATGGCAAGTATATACAAATTGTTCGCATCTATCATCCTAAGCAGAATAGCACCTACAATTGATGACTCACAACCAATAGAACAAGCAGGTTTCCGTTCGGGTTTTAGTACAACTGACCACCTACAGGCACTGGAACAAACAATGGAGAAGTACAAAGAATTTAACAAGCCGTTATATCTAGCATACATTGATTACAGTAAGGCTTTCGATACAATTAGTCATAACTCAATCTGGGAAGCACTGAAACTCTCCAATGTCGATGAAAAATACATAAACATTCTGAAGAACATATATGCTAACAGCACTAGTAAGGTAAAACTAGAAACAATAGGGGACCCAATCAAGATCGAAAGAGGCGTGAGACAAGGAGACCCCATCTCACCTAAACTCTTCATAGCTGTTTTGGAAACTATCTTTAGGAAGCTAGACTGGACTCACAAAGGTATTAAAATAGGCAAGAGATACCTTAACCATCTAAGGTTCGCAGACGATATCGTCATACTCGCCGAAACACCACACACTCTAGAGGAAATGATATGTTCATTAGCCACGGAAAGCTCCAAGGTAGGTCTGGAAATGAATGCAAACAAGACTAGAGTAATGACGAATAGTTATGAAAAACCAATATGGGTCAAAGGAAATCACATAGAATATGTAAAAACTTATACATACCTAGGAAAACAAGTGACATTCAGCAAAACAAATAATGAAGAGGAAATACAAAGGAGAGTAAACATCACATGGCAAAAATATTGGTCACTAAAAGAAATCCTAAAAGGCCACTACTCCTTGAATCTCAAGAGAGTAGTAATGGACACTTGTATACTACCCTGCCTATTATACGGCTGCCAAACATGGGTTCACACCGACAGAACCAAGAAAAAAATTACAACCACTCAGAGGGCAATGGAGAGGAGCATGCTAGGAATAAGAAAGATTCACAAGGTGCGAAGTACAAAAATTAGGGGAAAGACTATGCTGACAGATGCTCTAACACAAGCACTAGCACTAAAGTGGCGGTGGGCAGGACATATCGCAAGGCTCTCTGACGACAGATGGACAATACGAGCCACTAACTGGAAAGGACCACCAGGGAAAAGAAAAGTTGGAAGACCATACAAACGATGGGCAGACGACATAGCACAGACTGCTGGCACAAACTGGCGGACCCTTGCCAAAGATCGGGAGACTTGGAAACGGATGGAGGAGGCCTTTACCCGATATGGGACTACATCTCCAAAAGATACCCAAACAAATAACACTACTAACTAGAATAAGACGAACACTAACACAACTAACACATATTGCATTTAAATAAAGTAGTACTTAATATAAAAATGTTAAATACTGTGAGATGAGAAATAAAAGGCTTATTATTATTATTATTATTATTATTACAAATATTGGAGGTACAAAGGTTTGTGGGAGTCAGGAGTTCAAACTAGGATACCCTGTGCTATGGACTCCTGGCCCCCCTCCCCGAGATTAGCATTATGATAATTTTAGAGCGACATGTCATCGTAGGACTATTGTAAAAAAGAATTACAGGAAGTAGAAGTACTTATACATACCTTTTCTCTAACAAAGAAATCAGTGAAAAGTGACTTCAATCTTTTCAAATCTTGGTTCAAGTCCCATGCTGGCCCATTGAACACCAGACAAGGCTTAATGCCAGCCAGCACCTTCATATTGTGGAACTCTGACATTGCTTTATAGTTGTCTGCGCCAAGTTCTATCATGTCCAAGATACCATAGTCAAATGTACGGCCAAGCACTATGTTGTGGGGCCTCTTCTTTGAGTTGGAGCCAACTCCAAATAGTGCGGCTTCTTTCTTGTAGCATAGTCTGTAATGAATAATAAAAATGTTGTAAATTACCACAGTAATAGAAAACCAGCATTTTTCCATGCCTAATATACGGCTGCCAGATATGGGTCTACACATACAACGTGAAAAAGAAAATAGCCACGAACCAAAGAGCTATGGAGAGGAGCTTCTTGAAACTGAGAAAAATAGAGAGAGTAAAAAGTGAAGATATAAGAAAGAAAACAAAGCTGACAGATCCCTTAAACAAGCCTTGAAGCTGAAGTGGCAATGGGCGGGCCACTTAACAAGATACGCAGACAAAAGGTGGACCTCATAGGCGACAAAGTGGTCTGGCCCACTGGGAAAAAGAAAAGTGGGTAGACCAAAGAAACGGAAGACTGGTGCAAGGAATACAAACTAGCAGTGAACCCTACCAAAACCGAACTCATCCTCTTCACAAAGAAAAGGAAGCTGGCAACATTACAATTGCCAAGCGTCTTTGGGACAACCCTAAGCCTATCGACTGAAACAAAATACCTGAGTATCTTCTTGGACAAACAGCTGAACTGGGCAAAACACACTGATTACATCATCACAAAAGCTAGTATAGCCCTATGGCAATGTAAGAGACTCCTCAGGAGAAATTGGGGCATAAGCCCCACAATCACTTACTGGCTATACACCACAGTTATCCGACTAGTCATTACATACGGTTCTTTAGTTTGGTGGCCCTTGAGAAACTAAAAAGATTTGCCTGCGTAGCAATCACCGGCAGCATGAGAACTTCCCCCACTGCTGCCTTACAGGTGATGCTGGGTCTGCCTCCCCTACACCGCGTAAGAGAGGAGGCGGCGATAGCGACTTTCAGACTCGAAGTATCCGGCACCCTAAGCAATGATTCCAGAATCAAACACACGCATCAGAGAAGATGCAATCAAAGAACAGCCGATCATGACATCACCCATCGACAGAACCCTGAAGACCCACTGCTTCCCAAAACACTACAACATAGAGCTCATAGAGGAAAAAATGTAATGTAATGTAAATCCTTAGCACTCTTGTACCTGAGTAGTCACACAACTGTGTGACTACTCAGGTACAAGAGTGCTAAGGATTTACACCGATGGATCAAAAACAGACGATGGGACAGGCGTCGGGGTGTTCTCCGACGACCTAAACATTAAGATATCCAAACCACTTGGAATGCTCAACTCTGTTTACCAAGCAGAGTGTGTAGGTATTATCCAAGCGGCACACGCCATAGAGGCCAGGGAGGTTACGGATACCAATATGCCCTAGAACGAATCACGGTACTTAATCACAACACGGTAACACTACAATGGATTAAAGGTCACAGTGGATCACTTGGAAACAATGCGATTGACGAACTTGCCAGAAGAGGATCCGGCACAAAACCCTACGGACCCGAACCCATTGTGCCCATTCCTTTCAAGCAGCTAAGAAGCTGGTTAAAGGATCACACTCAAATACAAGCAGAGAAATGGTGGACCTCGACACCAGGATGTAGGCAATCCAAGGAAGCTATGCCATCCCTGGATACAAAGCTGACCAGGCGCCTTCTGCGCCTGGACAGGGATAGCCTGCTTCTGGTGGCGGGGACCATCACTGGACACTGTTCACTGAATAAACACATTCACACCCTAGGAATTACTGACAGTCCCCTGTGCAGAGCATGCATGAAGGCGGAGGAAACGGTGGCGCATGTGCTCCTTGAATGCACAGGCGTTACCAAGATTCGTGAGGAGACCCTGGGAACACCAAGATCCCTAGCGGATGCCCTGAGGAGACCCGGAAGTCTGATCTGCTTCTGGAGGGAGGTGGGCTGGTTGGAGTAATCGGCCATCATGGCTCACGCACAATGGTCCACTTCAAGGACTAAGTGCGGAAACCTGAACCCCATGATAGATAGATAGACCAAAGAAACGGTGGGCAGACTATATCACAGAAGTTGGAACTGGATGAATCTCGAAAAAGAGAAAAGGGATCCATTACAAGTGCAAAAAACAAAGAAATACTTGAATAACATAACTATGTATACACATATTACTTAGAAATGGAATAAAGAAGCTTTTTATTTATTAAGATAATTTACCACAGGTGTGGTATTGTATAGTGGGCTGGTATCCACATACGGCATATACTTCCAAGTGTGTGGTTTGTCATCAATGGTCATGATCTATATGGGATATTTACATACATTTATTTGAGTGACAACTTAAGTTCAGATTGCAAAACAAGATACAACTTCATGAGTTAATCAACTAAAATCAATCATCAAGTTTACAACCTAAAACAGCATCTTGCTGGATGATAAGTAATATTATGTCATTTTAGATAATAATGGGTGTTTGGTTTATTCACGAATAACCTACTGACAACTTGTAAACTATGGGTTTGTTAGGTCATCATCATCATTTCAGCTGAAAGATGTCCGCTGCTGGACATAGGCCTCCCCCAAGTGTCACCACATTGAACAGTCCCGTGCGACTCGCATCCAGCGGGTTCCCGCAACCATCACTAGGCCTTCCAACGCAACGTCTTCCGGTTCGCGGTCGCCACTCCAGAACTTTTCGGCCCCATCGGCCATCCGTTCTGCAAGCAATGTGCCCTGCCCACTGATACTTAAGTTTGCCAATTATTCGGGCTACATCGGTAACCTTGGTTCTCTAGCAATGTCTTCATTTCTGAATCGATCGCGCAAGGAAACTCCGAGCATAGCCCTCAGTTAGGTATAAGACTAAAACTTACTTCTCAATAAGCGTTGCATCTTCAAAAGGAATGAAATCATTTTTCCGGCTGAGGTACGCTGCATCAGGTTTCTTCAAATCATAAATGTCTTTCAATACTTTCCGTGTACGCTCTGAAGGGTTACGACCCTGGAGGAAAAGGGCTTGCTTGGGCCCTTCAATAGGTTTTGGCTCCTTTGATTGCAACACCTTCTTACCCTTCCTTGTTGTAGGTTTCCTGTAAATAGAGCGTGTAAGTAATATTAGTCTTATAAACGAACAACACCATTTCTGAATAAACTTGACTTACTTTACTCTTTGTATTATACCCATTTTGAAACTTATTTCTTTATATTGTGAACCAAAAGTATAAACACGCACGTGGTTCTAAGTTCTCCAACTCAACAAAAGTGGAAGAAATGACAGCAGCCATGTCTGTCAATCTAATGTCAAAATACATCAGGAGTTTCAAACTCTGATTACTATTACGTAGCTATTTACAGCATTTACTGCTGCTATACTCTTCCAACTAAAGCGATATCAAATGTGTTTATTTCCTTTCTCGCTTGCAATAAAAACCTGCCAAAGATGAATGCTTCTCAAAACGCCAAGACTGGAACGCGGTGGGTGGCCAGCCAGTGCCATACAAAATGCAGACAAACAATGTCATTTTGGTGACTAGTGTATTATCTATGTTGGTGACTGTCAAGTTTAGTTAGCTGTAGCTCTGTCAATTTTTTCAACATTTCATTTTAGGTAGAATTCGTAACTTTCGATTTTTGAAAATCTTTAGACAATACTTGTTTGTATTCGCCAATAACGATCATCTTTTTAGAAATAGTAGATTGTATGACAAGGGAGCAAAATAGTATTTTTACGGCGAGGGCGCTATTTTGATTCCAGAGCGAAGCGAAGGATTCTAGAATAGATCCTGAGCGTAGCGAGGGATTCAAAGTACATCGCCTGAGGGAAAAATATATTTGCTCTCGAGTCATATACTCTACTTTTCATCTCGTTATATGAGAAAATAAATAAGAGACACTTTTAAGTAATTAATGAATAAGTTTAATTAAAAAATGGCATGAATGTAAAAAAGGTCAATTACAAATTTATATTTTTAAATAATACACTGGCGAAATTTTGAAAATTTTTGTCACTGTGTGTGTTTTGTTTGGGACTGATATAGTTGTGGATTTATTTATACAGGATGACATTTGATGGATGGGTATAATAGGTGAACGGAGTAGAAGCAAATGCCACTTAGTTTTTTTTTTTTAATTCGAAAAAAAAAAAAATTTTTTTTTCGTTTTATTTCAAATTCGATTTTTTACATTTTTTGTTTTTTAATTTCTCTTTCTTTGTTCTAATATGAAAAGTTTACTTGAAATTTGTAGCGTTTTTTGATGATAGATCAATTCTTTTCTAAACTGTGGAAAAAGGAAAAACAAAACTAGGTATGCCCTATGCTTCTACTCCATTCACAGAATATACTTACCCATTTTTTTTGGAAAGTGATAAAAAAGTCATCCAGTATTTTGAGTGTTTGTAATCTCAGTATCTGGCTGGTGCTCAGGAAAAGGTTCCTTTGATGAAGAAGGGCGCGGTGACAAGGCATATCTGCAACTCTTATTTTGATATTTTTTACAATGCGGGTGCTGACCCCCGCACCGTACAAACACTAATTTATACAATTTTCGTTCGATTTCAATGAACGATTCATGTTCCAAATTCAAATCTCATTACTGCCCGCTAAAAAGTCTAGTGGAGAAAAGAGCTACTTTGCTCCCGCTAAAAGGGGAACAAAGCGACACTTCTCGAATAGAAGGGATGAAAAAATGTTATGTAGTACTTAAGTATTATATTATGGTGCATCATTATTGACATGGTTCTTTTGGCGCGAAGCCATATTAAAATTTGAAACTACCGTCGGCGTCGCCATTTCGTTTTTAGGGTTCCGTCCCAGTGCGGATTTAGAGGTCTGAAGGCCACGGGGCAACAAATGAGTGGAGGCCCCCTGGTCCCAAAATATTTTCCAAATAAAATGGTCATTTTTAACATTGGAAATGTTTTTTCGATCGCTTCAATAAAGGCCCCCATATTCGCTCAGAGTGTAACATCGCCTTGGTGTCTTGAGTTTTAGGGCTTCATGAATGTTTGAGGTCTCAAAAGACGCATATCAATAAAGGCTATAATATGGCGGAAAAAAAAAAAAATTGGTAAACTTTTTTTGAAAATAGCAAAAATGTGAAAAATTCGATCAATTTGATAAGGTCTTTTGGCATAAAATCGACTGTATCTCAAAAACTGAATGTGATATCGAAATATGAAAAAAAAAACCCTCGGGGTATTGAGTTGGGCTACATTTAAAAAGAAACCGGATCTCTGTATCAGTAATAATCTAGGCAGAAAGGTGCCCTTTGTGTGGCGTAATTTCGGGGAGCGCGCTCTATGCGCTTCGCGTCGCTGATTTCTTAAGGGGCTGGGAGTGTTTAAGATTTGATCTTGAAATGTAGGGTATGTATTTATTCGTAAACACGTATTTTAATTTAATTTTATAATGATGTTAATTTAAATTAATTCTTTAAAATGATTTTTGTGGGAGAAGGAATGGCAGCAAAAGTAGACCGTGAGTGTTGGAAAAAGTGTAGGGAGGCCTTTGCCCTGCAGTGGGAAAATACAGGCTCCACACGTACACACAGGTACCACGTAGTACGTAAGTAGACACGTAGGTAAATTACCTCCAGAAATGGAGAGATATCGATATTGTACTAGTATAGTTATTTATGCATCTGTTGGTCGGAAAATTATCACACGAGGCGAAGCCGAGTGTGATAATTGTCATTTTTTTATTATTTTCATTTAGAAGGTCAAAATATGACTCAAATCAATTTTTTTTAAATTTTATTTAATATGAATTTAACAGAAATTATGTCCTTTGACAAATCGAAATGTTTAGAATGAACATACGGGATTTTTATATTTCTTTAGAGCATATAGTTTTATGGGTTTGGACCATTGATATAAAAAAACCCAAGATTCACAGTTTCGAGTGATACTACAACCCACTACTACTATAAGTAATAAGTAGTTATCGTTATACTTTATACATATTTTTTTGCAAATTCAACCTTATGCGTATTATCTAGAGAAGTTTTTACAAAGCAGTGTACAAAAAGCAATTAATTTTACGACCGAAGTTAGGTAGGACAAGGCATGGAGTGGAGACGAATATAGGTGTTTTTTTTTATAAGTAGGATTTTGTTAAATTGTGTTCTAAACACATTCTTATGTTTTTATCTAAACGTAAAACCCTATTAATCATCATCATCATCATCTGCCTAGCCTTTTCCCAACTATGTTGGGGTCGGCTTCCAGTTTTACCGGATGCAGCTGAATACCAGTATTTTACATGGAGCGACTGCCAATGTGACCTCCACAACCCAGTTAGTATCAGGTAATACGATACCCCTTGGTAAGACTGGTTGTCAGACTTTTTTGGCCTCTGACTACCTAACGACTGTCAAAGATCTACAAATGACAGCAGGGACCAACGGCTTAACGTGCTTTCCGAGACACGGAGGAAACTCGGTATGTAATGGGTGGTCACCCATCCACAGACCAACCTAGGTAAGCACGGCTTAACCTAACGATCGACCCGATCGGCTGCTGTTATTATTTAGCCACGAGCTCCTCAATCGATAAACCCATTAATCAATATAATTATAATTACAATCATTAAAAAAAAACGACGAATTGACAACCTCTTCTCCTTTTGGAATTCAATTAAAAACTATATTGTAATATTACAATAAAAATATTTGTAACCTACATAAAAATATTTGTTAAAAACTTAAAACAAAAAAGTTCAAAACTGAATAAACTTATTAATAAAACGAATTAAACACATTTAAAAAAAATCGACTCCATTGAATATGAACAGGGTCATATATTAGGCAACTACAATAAAAGAAAGCTGTAATGTATCAATCTTACAAAGCACTGACAAAGCGGCCATTGATATTTGCCGACTTACACTTGGACCGTTGAGTGAAGTTTTTAAATTAAATCAAAATCACATATTGCTTTCTATATAAAGTGATAAAAATAAAAAATCAATGAACGCTTTTTACTTACTGAAAATACGATATCCCATCCTTTTTTATCGATCTTGTCGTAATATTTTTACAATTTCTTATTCAAATATACACACATCAAAAGTGTCTAGGGATCAAGCATTTTTATGCGGATTTCTTGAGATTGAGATGTGGCTTTGTAATAAATTTATGATTTTATAAATTTATATGGATCCTTTTTGGTGCATTTCATAATTTGAATCAGGAACTCTCAATCAAATTCGAGTAAAAGATGAAAATAAGCTGTCAATATTTTCCCTATAAAAACATACAACGCATTGAAGACATTATTAGTGCTACTGTTTCCCTACTACTGATTAAAACCAACGTTATTATGGAGCGGCGACGTCATTTAAGCAGGGAAGAAATGCTCAGAGCCGTGGGAATGATAGAAGCTGGTTCCCGGCAACGTACTGTAGCTTTAGCTCTGAATACAAGTCAGAGTGTTATCAGTCGACTTTGGACACGTTACCGAAGCACTGGTACCGTGGCTGAGCGCCATGGAGGACGGTATCGCTGCACCACACGGAGACAAGACCGATACATTCAAATCTTAACTCGAAGAGCTCCAACAATAACCGCCATGATGTTAGCCGTGAGGCTTCATCACTCTTCAGGGAACTTAATTAGCGACCAAACAGTCAGAAACCGCTTGCATGAAGTGAACCTTCATTCCCGAAGACCGCTACGGGTACCACCTATAGCAATGCACAATCGTAGGATTCGATATCAATGGGCTCTTGAACACAGAAATTGGGCAGAAGAACAATGGCGTTTCGTGTGCTTTTCTGATGAGTCTCGTTTTGGTATGAGACCGGATACAAGACGTATACGACACTGGAGAACCCCTGGACGCCAACAGCGATTAAAATCCTGCCAGGAAGTCCATCCTTATAGTGGTGGAACCATCATGGTATGGGCGGGTATTTGGATCGGCGGAAGAACTGAGCTGATTTGGATCAGAGGCAACCTCAACGCTCAAATTTATGCTGAGACGATTGTATCAGACGTCATCGTTCCTCTACAAGTGCAAATCGGTCCCTTATTTCAGTTAATGCATGATAATGCACGACCGCACACCGCAAGAGTTGTAAGACAGACTCTCGCCGCAGCTAACATCAATGTCCTGCCCTGGCCTGCTCAGTCGCCAGACTTGAACCCGATTGAGCATGCATGGGATATGCTACAGAGAAGAGCTCTGCCGAATATGGAGGGTATCCAGTCGCAAGAAGACCTTTTTTTGTTGTTGCAACGAACATGGGCGGCCATTCCACAGCGTGATTTGGATGAACTCATTTTGAGTATGCCAAACCGATGTTCTTGTGTTGTTAGTGTTCGCGGTAGAAACACGGATTATTAATTGTTTAAGTTACCCAATAAAATTTTAAAGAAAACTGTGTTTTCAGTCATTTTTTCGAACTTTAATGTTAGTGGTTCAAATGTCAAAAATCCCTTTATTAGGAAAATGGCAAATTTCTTTATTAATGCAAAGGTGACTTGGTTTATCGTTACTGTGACAAACGAAAACACTTTATTTGATGAATCCTTAAAGAAAATTTTAATTAATATCAATCAGGAGAAAAGTTATTGCAAAAATATATGTTGATCCCTAGATACTTTTGATGTGTGTATATTCATAAAAATATGATTCTGTTTAGTCCGTCAGTTAGATTATCGAAAAATATTGGACGTGTTTTTGTATTTTTTTGTCATCTACCCTATTGTAATAACGAAACACATGGGGTGTCGAACACGTGTTGACGGAGGGCTTTGGTAAGTGGGTAACCAACATCCATTCGTCGCAGGTAGCTGACGCAAAAAAATTTAGGAACGCCATAATCCGTCCGTTATTCCTAACTCAAAAACGAATTGCAACAACAGTCTAACAATTTCACTATTGCCCAGTGAAATTGTTAGCTTGTTGTTTTTTACGCAAAATTACCCAGAAACAAGATCCATTCCAAGCCGAGTAAGTTAATGTCAAACAAAAGAACTGAGGGCCTAAAATGGCTGCTTTGGCAAAATGGCTCAAAAATTTAAAATTCTTAAAATGGACTCTAAGTTTATAATTATAAAGACCTTTTTAAGAATTTTAAATTTTTAACGTGATTCATACTATGATTCTGATAAAGCAGCCATTTTAGGCCCCTGTTTTCCCGTTCGTAAGGCGTCAAGTGTGGACCTGAAGAAGAGCCTTGAAGAAGTATGAGGAGTAGAAGTTAGCTTGTGGATGGTCAGGAGGAGGCTTTTAGCTGCCAATTTCAGGAGTTACCGCCAGGCTCGGGGCCCTAAATTACTCCGTGAGCACCGTGTTGCTCGACTTCAGTTTGCTCGAAACTGCGCTTCATGGACTCTGGACGAATGGAATAAAGTATTGTTTTCTGATGAAGCTAGAATCTGTTTGTGTGGAGAGGACCGACGCCGGCGAGCAGGGTCGGACTGGCCATATAGTCAGTATGGCGTTTACCAGCCGGGCCCCATCGGCAGTTGTATTTTAGGCAGTGCCGGATTAAGTCAACGCGGGGCCTACAGCAAATTCTACTAAGGTAATTTGACCGTCGTTTCGATTGTTTCGTTTTATAAATTTTCTCGATACTGCTCTACCGAGATTTATAGCCAGGTTAATGTTTTTAAATAGAGTCGATCTCTTTATTACTCAAGTTAATGAAAGAAAATTATTGTCTTCCTATAGGTAGGTAGTACCTCCACCACTCTAGGTAGGTACTTACTTAACCAAACAAAAATGATTGATTATTCACAAAACTGGTGCTAGCAGTGTTTTATGGTTGGTATAGGTACCTACTTAAGTACTTAGGAGCTTTCGATGTATGAGCGAGCTCGAAAATTCTAGGACACGAATATCTTTCTTTCGACCATTCTTATGAAATAGAGGTTATTTTGGTGGAGTTGTGCAGGATAGTTAAAAATTTAAGGCTAATGAAGTAAAACCAAGTACAATGGTACAATCAAAGATCAAATCAAATAAATAATTATTTATTTCGAATAACAGGGTCCATATTATGGGTAGATAAGTAAAAGAGTAAAACTATGTTAGCGGTCAGAAATTAGGTAAAGAAAACTCAAAAATTTTTAGCTCTCTGCCTCGGAGCGGATGCGTTAAGTTTCTAATAACATTCATACATAATATTCCATTGAACCTATCGGTGGAAAAGGAACCTGAATTGATTTTTTTACGTTGAAGTGGGACCTGTATATACCTATAACAAATTTATTAATGCTACGATGGCTAATCCGACTCTGAATAACCGGTTCTGTGGATTAAAGTTGTGAAATATGACGATTTAAAACGAGATCCTAACGCCAATAAAGGAAAAGCAAAGTCTGGGTTTGGCATGTTTCGCGTTTTGACATAAACAACGAATTAGGAGATAGTAAGATTGGTAAAAAATATTTAAAACTTAAACATAAGCCAGGCAAACATAAAAGGTGTTCACTAGGTCAGCTACTTAAGAGGACTTTTAGGTACAGTTAATTTGCTATTTAGAACGAATATGAGAATATTATTTATTTTAGGTTTAGGCTTATTTATTGTATGACTACAAAATCTCGATACTTAAATCCTTAGCTTCCCACCCAAGATGATTAACCAATACCAAATATAGCTTTGAAATCGGTGACATAGGTAACCCAAATTAATTAAATCTAGGTAATCTAAGTTAGATTTTCATCTTGTGCTCTACAACTTTGTGCTTTTTCGATAAAAATGTTCTATCATAACCTCAGGATGCATTTTCCGGGTTGCCCAGAGTTGTACAGGGTCTTCTAAGTGACTTTAATGGTTTAGTCCCATCTCGGCACCTTCCCATCTCGGCACCCATGAATTAATGTATCATCTTTACGAAAAATTCCCATCTCGGCACTCCGTCATTAGTCGTTGCTAAGTACAGTCATCAAAAAATGGATACACTGTATCAGTATAGTAAGTAAATCAAATTGACTCAAAACTAGAAAAATGTAAAAAAAGTACCTATAAAATAAGTTTAATTTTAAATTTTTTGTGTTAAGTGGACAAAGTAAAATATATTTTCATGGGATTTAAAAAAAAAATACGCAAGGAATAAGTAAGCAAGTAAGTGTCATATTTTCTGGCTATCTCTTTCGCCTCGGTTAAGACAGTCAAACCAAAGTAAACCTAACGAGTGCACTTTATGGTTCATTTCAGTGTGTAATACTAAATTAGAAGTGCTCAGTCCAGATAGTATAAGACAATAGCGCAAACTAACAAAAGAAAGAGCGAGATAGAAACAATTAGCAATGCGGCCGGTGCCAAGCCAGTTTAATGTACAATTACATTCGTTATGCATGTGTTTACTCTTCAGTCATTTTATCAGTATTTCTAGTTTTTTAGAGATAAACGGATCGTCACGTTTTAAGTTCAAGTGAGTTACGAAATAATAATGAGTGCAGGAGTAATGGGAGATCAGTGCTAAATTATGTGAAGACCCAACGTGGCCAAAAGTTACTTCTAAACGCAGGTCATCAATACTATGTACAAAAGCATTCCTACGAACCGTGAATTTTTCATATATTTTAAAATTTGTTATGTTACTGCCCAGGCAGAGATAATGGAGCCTCTATAAAGCGATTCAAGGGCTTGTCTGTGAAAATGGTAATTTAAAAAGAAACAAAAATGATTTAATAAATAATGTCGTGTATTGTACTTATGTATTTGTCGGCTTACGTAGGTACCTATACTCCTAATGTGACTGTTCCTAAATTACCCTCGGCTGATAAAATTTAGTTTTCCCTAAATCCCGTTATTATTTATTTTATATTTAAGGTCGGTTTAGGAAAAGCGATTCTTGTATCGGCCTAGGGAAATTAGGAACAGTCACATGTGGCAATAGGTTCGCACGCAATTATTTATCTATTTGGAACTTTAATTGGCGAAATGAGAATGAGTCGTTACCATCTCTGGCTCAAATTGATACATTACCTTATATGTACAGTAGATACCTGTGGTACCTACCTCCTACCGTCGTGCCGCCGTACGTAGGAGGTAGGTACCACGACACGGAGGTAGGTACGACAGCGTACTTACAAGGTACTAAACTAAGTTACTTAGGTAAGTACGCTGTCGTTAGGAAGTAATTATTCTTTAGCCACCCGACTGTAACGAGTTGCGTTTGTATCACCGGATCACGCCCATCAAGCATAGAGTCATGGAAGAAAACCTACTTAGAATTAATAAAGTTAAATAACTACCCAGGCCACTCTCAAATATGAGGACAGGGCTGGGTTATGCTGACTGACCGTTACGGAGTTTAATTTTGTGACCCCTCGATCAGGGACACCCTATAGACGGGTATCTACCTACCTACATGCAAGCAAGACCTTACCTTCGTGTGTATACGGTATACACACGAAGGTAAGGTAAGGACTATAAAATATATTCTTATCTAGGTATACAGTATACCTAGATAAGAATCTATTTTAAAGTAATTTCCGTGCTCCTTCTACCCAAAAGAGTAATTTCGGGGCTTATTTCAGTTTTACTTCAAAGAGCCATTTTTTTCTTTTTTTTACCTGCAGTACGTACCATAAAGGTCATTATTGGGTTCCTTTTAAGGTTTCGTACATAGAAAAACGAAACCCTTATAGGATCACTCGTGAGTCGTGCGTCTGTCTGTCTGTCCGTCCGTCTGTCACAGCCAATTTGCTCCGAATCTACGGGACTAAATCAGGTGAAATTTGGTAGGATGGTGTAATCCTATGACCCAAACACAAATGTGTAAAGTATATTTTTTTTTAAATAAGGTTTATTTTCGGAGGACAAATTAGGAAATTAAAAAAAAAAGTTTTGCGAACCTTACTGTGTCACATATCAAATGAAAGGCTCGTTAAGAGGACCTCAAATATATTTTTGTTATTATTTTAAAATAAATAGTTTACATTTTATTCATAAAAGAAGACGAAAATTGACCATTCGCGGGAATGGTCAATTTTCGTCTTCTTCAGGGGGGCCTGATCTCCGAAACTACTGAGCCTAACATTAAAAAAAACCGGCCAAGTGCGAGTCGGACTCGCGCACGAAGGGTTCCGTACCAATTATTATAAAAAAATCACGTTTGTTGTATGGGAGCCCCCCTTAAATATTAATTTTATTCTGTTTTTAGTATTTGTTGTTATAGCAGCAACAGAAATACATCATCTGTGAAAATTTCAACTGTCTAGCTGTCACGGTTCATGAGATACAGCCTGGTGACAGACAGACGGACAGACGGACAGACAGACGGACAGACAGCGAAGTCTTAGTAATAGGGTTCCGTTTTTACCCTTTGGGTACGGAACCCTAAAAAAAATAGTCCATTGCTTGTAGATTACAGGAAAACCAATAAGAATTCCATCAATTATTGAAAATAAAGTGTTAATCTCAATATAAGACTGGCATTGTACGGAAGTTTACGGAACCCTCTCCACACGAGTTCAACTCGCACTTGGCCGATTTTTAGGGTTCCGTAGTCAACAGGAACCCTTATAGTTTCGCCATGTCTGTCCGTCCGTCCGTCCGTCCGTTTGTCCGTCCTCGCTTAATCTCTGTGACCGTTAGCTGCTGCTGAAAGCTGAAATTTGGTACCAATATGTATATCAATCACGCCGACAAAGTGGTAAAATAAAAATTGGAAAAAAATGTTTTATTAGGGTAGCCCCCCTATATGTAAAGTGGGAAGTGATTTTTTTTTTAATTTCAACCCTAACGTGTGATATATTGTTGGAAAGGTATTTAAAATGAATAGGGGTTTCCTAAGATCATTTTTTGATAATGTCAATAATTTCTGAAAAAATCTGAAAATTAGAAATTTATAAGGACTTTCTAGGAAAATCATTTTGAACTTGATGGAAACAACAGTTTTTGTACAAAAAAGACAAAAAGTTATACAAAATAATTTTCCAGAAATTATATTGTACAACTTTTTGTCTGATTTCTGTTTCTTTTTGTCTGATTCTTTAAACTCATAAGTGGGAACACTTATTGTGACGGACGGGAAACTACGGAACCCTACACTGAGCGTGGCCCGACACGCTCTTGGCCGGTTTTTTTATCTCGTGGTTTTCCTCAAGACAGGTACCTAATTCGCAGTCGGTTATTCCTAATGTTGTGCTTTATGCTCTAAAAACCAGAAATACAAGTCTGTGGCTACAGCGTATCACTTGTCTACTTAGAATTTCCTCATGGACTCTGTTCACACGGACAGCGCAAAATCGTTTAAAAATATAAACATTAATTAGGTTGATACTTTACCTTATTGTTTAACTAAGCTGCAATTTCTATTTCTAGCTAGGTATCTTCTCTGCTTAGGTATTTGTGTTCATTATCTTTTCTGATCTGTATTTTACCTGTCCTCCTTCCAGTTCGGACGGAACCTGTCTAGTTCGTCCCGCCATCTCCTTCGTGGCCTGCCGCGACCCCGCCTCACTGTGTCAGGGCACCAGTTTCCTGCAATTTTGGCCCACAGTTTGTCCGGCATGCGGCAGACATGAGGACGCGCGGGTTCGCGAGAAGTGGAAAGAATGGAGGGAGGCCTTTGCCCAGGAGTGGGACAGAGCAGGCTAGAAAAAAAAAAAAATACCTGTGCACGTTTAAGTTTCAGGATTTCCCGACTTGATCACTGAAATTGTTAAGTAGTAGCTAACTACACGACACGAGCTCAACACGGGGCTTAGTCGTATGATGAGACACGTGAGAATAATCGCAAAAAATATCAAAATACAGAAACGTACACAAAACTCCTAAACGTGACGATTAAAAAAAAAACAAAAAATTGCAAATCAAGTTTACTGAATCAACTTTTAAAATGTTAAAACCAGCTTCTAAAAAAACTAAATGATACACTACTGCGTACACGTAGGTATACTACGTGTGAAACTGTGAAACCGATTTTGAAATTTCTATGTAAGATATTTTGAGGGATCCATTCGCTTCAAATTTTTCTTCAAATGCATTACAGTTGACAGGATTTCAGGAAATCGTTTTATTTAGGTCAATGCCTGAATTTTGATCCTATTTAGGATTACATTTATATTACAAATTCAAAATGCAACGAGAAATACTTCATGTTTTCATATAGGTAAGGTTAAAACAAATTAAAGGTTTTTAATCGGGCTACATGTACGAACGAGGCACCTACATTTACGCAAGTACTCTAAGTGGCAGGTAAAACTATGTAAAAAATCTTCTCACTCAGATGTAATAAACCAATCTCAAAAAACAAACCTGTGATTAATGCACCTACGTCAGCACCAAATTATTTGAACTTTAACTACCTACGTGTTTCGTGAAGCAAACCTGTTTGTTACTCTGAAGTTGCTTTTTGGCAGACCATCCGTTTTTTATATTCTGCAACCAAATTCGACTTTATTATGCAATTCGATTTCGTAAACAATACTTATGGGTAGGTCCTTATAGGGTACAAGGACCTGCCATAACATGGTATTGGCTCTGTGGTATTGGTGTGTGATTGTTCAGTTTCCCCACTGGATTAACTTCGCATTCCCCGCATCCTTCCCGCATCTTCCTAGAAACTTGGAGATTGCAAAATGGAGCAAAATAAGTCGAAGAAGAAGTACCTATATTTGTATATGGCATACAATTAACGAACCACCAAATTTAGCTAAATGTAACGGCAAAAAATCACTTTTGATTGCCAAAACTAGTAAATGATCACAAAAATGAATCCCCATTTTATCGTGAAATAAGAACCAAAAATTTATTTTTTTAGTTAATGTCCACCAGAAATTGAACTGTTATGCTCTTGCACCCGAGTCGAGGGAGACCCGGTCGACGGAGCCTCGCTTCGCGGGGCACCTACTTCTGAATGGTTTATAAAAAAATAACCACGACCCTTATAACCTAATCTATCCGTGTCGCGGTGCCCCAAGTCGGTATAAGCCACTCGACCACCTCATTAAATTTTGGTGCTCAATTTACTAAATTTGGTGACCAATTGATATTTTAGGTGATAGATGTTAGTGGTCTCAAAGTTATTTTTGGTGGTCATTATATTTTCCCCCATTGTAGGTATATGAGAGGAGTAGACTAGGGAACTACCATCTTGATCTACACTATACCATACATATGTTGCATACGGCTACAGGTATGCAACGTTGTAGTACTTGAGCCGATTAAACCTTTTGACCGCCATAGTTACTTATACGTGACAAGCAAGCGCATGCCCTGTACGCCAAACGACACAAATATATGACAAAATGGTAGGTAAAATTGTGCTTTGGCGATCAAAGGTTAAAGGGTAATGACATGCGTAGTGTGGAAAGTCCCCCAGATTGTACTTACCTACCTACTTTAAGAGTTCAAGGGTTTAATATTTTTTCACGGAACCCTAATTCTTATTCTAAAATAAAAGTAGCCTTAGTTACTCCTTATTCAGGCTATCTGCCAGTAAAAGTCCCGTCAAAACCGGTCTACCCGTTTCGGCGAATAGGCGCTTGAATCGGATTTTGTTTACAATTTCAACACAGACAGACAGACTGACTGACCGACAGACTAACAGACAGACATACTGCATGACAGACAGACCAACGGACCGCAATTTTTTTTCATGTGTTTTTGTTAAAAGTGCCGTATAAATTTTCATAAGCATTTTTAACGTCTTGTTTATAAATAACTTACCTGAACAGCAAGTACACTGACATACTCACCGTAAGTATGTCAGCGTAAGTGGAAGGAATTTATATCAATTGTAGCTTGCCAAATTCCTTATCTACCCTACTAGCCCTGTGGCCGAAGGGATTTACCAACAGCAAAAATGTAAAGCCAAGTCAGAGGCATATAGACGGCATAAAAACTTTGACACCGCGTTTGGCAATAACCACACGAAAATGAAGACGATTGGCAAAAATGACTAAAATACTTTTATACCGTATATCGAACGTAATACATATTGTCAAAAGTCTTTCCTTAATGCTATATAATATAAAAGGAAATCTTGCGCAAAAATGTATACTTTAGATATCAATGACTAGAACTTAGATTAAACACAGTGATCATTCGATCCTTAAACTTACCTTTTTTTTTTCTTTTTTAGATGGGAAATCATCAATTAATGACTCCTCCCGCTCTGGGCGGAGCAGGAGGGAGTGTCAGACTTTTACTGACTAAAACCCATCCATGTTCCTTCATCGCCCTTTGTGTTCCGGGGCCACGGTATCTCTTTCGAACAGTCCCGCAGCCCCGGCAGACATCGTTAAACTCACCTAAATTCTCTTGTTTCAGAAAGCACTAGTGGAGAAACTTCAAAAAAATAATTAGATACAGACCCAGACTGCTATATTATTACTATGTTTACCTGGTTTAGCTATCATATTTATCAACGCAAAATATAAACACGCAGTCATTAGTACATAAACATTAATTTAATTAATTCAGCATCACAGTACTTTACGCCGTGTTAAAAATCCCGCAAACTGGTTCGCAAGTTTTCCCTAGATGGAGAATGGCGCGCGTCGAGTCGTCTTGTGCGTGTGTTGTAATGGAGCATTCAAGCTTTTGACAGGGTTTTATACGTCAGCGTGTCGTCAGAGGCTGAGGAGTGTCGGCTTGCCGGCTGTCTATATACTTACACACGTGCCTCTGTTTATCAATTCGTGTTGGAGCGCGGAACTGATCGCTGGTGCTTACGGTGCGACCGCTCGCCACCCGTTCAGTCCTACTTCTCGCCGTTTGTGTGAACATCCTTCTGAATTTCTGAAACACTGCTGTACTGAAGATCACACAAAAGTAAGTGGATTTCTTCAATATTTAAAAGGCCCTTTCAGTTAACTTGTGTAGATGTGTCTAGGTTTTATCTCGCTTTTCCAGGAGTGGAAGCAATTGAAAATCGATTAATCAATTGAATGAAAATGACCTGTTGTACTAATTGCTGTGTCTTATATCTGGCTCGTATAGCTGCTCCAGAAGTCTAGATAGGTATATTTTCATATTAATAAGAGTTAATGTTTTGCAACCCAATTGTATAAACTAAATTGTCTTGATTGTTCTCATTTAAAGATAAGCTAAGTTTAGCTAAATAAAGTGAATTGTGACTTGAATGTATATCGTTTTCAAAACGTTTCGAATTTCACAACGATGTAAAAATTTTCGGTAGCATATTAAGTCAGTCCTATCCTATAATTTTAGACTTTTCCGCCGACGGTTTTTTTTACGACGTTATGACTAATATTGTCCGGTCCTCTGGAACCAATGATATTTAATTAATCGTGAAGACTCGAAAACGTGTCAATTGGCCTGTTTTTCCTTTATTCTGCGTCACTGCGTGTATGAGAGCTGGCTCTCCCCCGCGGCACACTTTTTTCGGTGGTTTTGTAGGTGTATAACATATCTGTTTGTTAGAATATCATTGTCAGGAACACAAACACTCAATAATATTGAATATTCATTAATTATTATTTTTTAAATATTATTGATATAATTATGATTGTATGTATACCCCTCTGCATTTTGTCTTAATAGGGCGTGTTAATAATATGAGTCAACACCGCTTACAAAAATTAATCAACTCTCAAAATTTTCTCATGTTCATTTCCTGAAAATTGTTCCTATGCTAATGAATCAGTAAACAGAAACGGGTGTGTGTGTCATCATAATTCAGTGTAAATTAAATCTATTTAACAGTCGGTACTGATAAATTAAAAACAATTTTATCGTTAACAGTTACTGTTGTCCTTGCTCTTATGCATCCCAGGAAATGTTCCTGTACACATTACATCGAGGCAAGTTCCGCAAAATATCCGCGAATGTCGACTTCTTTTTACTACCTACCTTTTAAATACCTGCTTGTATAAACATTTATTGGCTTGGAATGGTAGAATGCAGATCGTTACAAGAACCGACTTCCGATATATTGATGAAATCCGATATCCATACTAATATTACAAGTTACGAAAGTTAACTTGCCTGTCGGTTAGTTATCTTTTTGTAAAAATGTCAGTTCGGATTTCGATGAAATTTGACATACAGGTATCCAGGTCCATGATCTGGTGTATGACATAGTATATTTTTATTCCGGTAATACATGCCCGTGGGTTAATTTCCAAACTCCGCGGCGGGCGATGTCAAAGTTCAAATTAGTCTGACCTGTTAATGAGTTAGTGATGAGAAACAGAGACACATTACATCATTCAAACCATGTGAACTTATCGTTAAGATTAAATACAAAAACATTGGACCTATTGTATGATTACAAGGATGAACGCATGGACGGCAAGGTGCCGGAACAATTGATAAACATTTTCATCTTAACTGTAAAACATAAAGGTACCCAAGATGAACCATAACATTTTTTTTTTATATACAACCTACAGATTAATAACAAATTTGAACTCATTATCTTTGTCAAAAAAAGTAGCCAGACAACTTGCTCTCAATGACTGGTCGTAAAAGATTGCGTAAATAATTTTGGAAATGGACATTTATTGGAGAAAAAAGTAATTTGTTTCGAGATTGCACATAATGACTCTCCCTCGGAGGGTGATTGCCCTCATTGTAGTTTTCCATCCCGACATGTCACGCACTCTACGCAGGCACGGCGAGTGGCGACTCCTCAAAGCTAACGTTGATTAATTAATTGTGTGCATAGGTGCTGCATATACGTATGTACGTAGATATTTTTGTAAGTAACTGTTGTCGATATTATTATTTTGTATACATTTGCACTTACCTAACATCGTGCCTGAATGCATAGGTGTACCAAATAGTACACCCATATTTGGTCAGGAAAAGTATGTTGGTTGCATGTATTAGCACTGAAATATATATATACGTATATATAGCTTTAGGTACAGCCGGTTTCTGAAAACTGAATCAAGAACGTGTAGGTTCTGAATAGGTATAACTCGTATCAAGATATTTGACAGGTTCTTGTTATTTCAGTCAATCAATTACAGCATTTGATGTGTTTTAGTCTGTTACGCAATGTTTGTGTTAATTAGCTGTAATAAAGTAGCCTTTCAGGAACCGGGTGATAGTTTTTCATGACAAGTCTATGTTTGCTAAGATTCAATAGACTGTAAGCCACACTTCTTACCACTACTCACAATCAGGCACAGGAAAATATCGCGAGGAAACTAAGACTTGCGTGTCTTAGAACCACACATTCGAAGACATCTGATACCCACCAAACCAGTTGAAACTGGTTTACTCCGTCCCCTGTGGGAAGGAGAGGAGGTCTGTTTCCCAGCTGTAGGAACATTGTAGACTCGTTTATATTATTGGTTATCTCACTTCTAGCAGCTGATTATTAGTTATCCCAAATCTACTTAAGACACGAGTTAATAGGCTTCTTTTGGGTTAGCTCGATCCATCGTCGACATCATCTTTGTCCTAGGACAAGATTGAGGTCAAGGCCCATTTAATAATTAAAAAAAATTGTTAGGAAATCAAAATCAAAGCATTTATTTCAAGTAGGCCAGTTACAGGCACTTTTGAATTGTCGAAACAAAGATGAAAATTAAATGTAGCTACAGTCCCAGCCACAAGACATAAAAACTGTGAAAGTACTGTAGTTGCCCATTCCCTAGCGTAGATCTCCATGGAGAAGAACGAGCAATTAAGAAACTCCATGGACACTCTTTTAAATCAAAATGTTGTTACAAAATCTTGGTTACATCATTCATGTTAAGATGGTATATTATGTGAGAACAATGTAGCAAGATGTGCACGTTAAAAGTGTCCATAGTAAAAACAAAAAATACAATTCAAAACTAAACATTCAAATAAGCCATGGCAAATAAGAGATGACCAGTCACAACTGAGAGCGCCCGTTCACGAACATGACGCATGGATCAGCACCATTCAACTCAACCATTTTGAAGGGAACTAAATGATCCGACGCCACCATCATCGAGACATTAGAGTGAGCATGACAAACTCTGAACCGCCAGGGCACATTCAAGTAAAAAAAAAACGTAGGATTTCAGTTAATGATAGCAGGAATTTTGGACACTGTGAAACTGGCCCTGTATGTCGTTATTCCAGAGTGTTAGAAACGTGCTCGAACTTTTCAATAGTCACACGGCATTAGTAAGTAATCATGTTCTGTGCATGGAAACGACCATTGATTACCAAGTAGATCGATTCGCAGTAACTACATATTTTAAATTGAGGGTAGATTTCTAATAATTACGTGCTTTCGCAATTCACGAAGTCTGAATTGACTAGACAAGAATGTAAAAGTGCCTTGCGACTGTAATTTATTTAATGATCCCGAAGTACAGACGCCAACACATCAAGCTACTATAATCTGTAAATTTTCTTTATTCGATTTTAAATTTTATCGCTAAGGTTGAAGGTTCCAGGTTGATTGGGAAAATTTGACAGTTTCGAGCTTGATTGTGCTGGCGTCTGTACCTACAGGTCGCGGCACGTAACTCTAGCGCTGAACGAAACAATAGCTGAGCATGTTATACGACTGGAGAGCCAATCGGCGCAACGCACGCCCCAAGACATTCTTATTTTTTACTTCTGCGCAATAACGGTCAGCGCTAGAGTTTCGTGCCGCGACATGTACCTATAAGATTTAGAGAAAAATCTACACTAATATTATATATTTGTATTTTTGTGTGTATGTTTGTAATTAATTAACTCAAAAACTACTGCGCCGATTTCAAAAATTCTTTCACCATTAGAAAGGTACATTCACCTTGAGTAACATAGGCTATATTTTATTCCCGTGATCCCACGGGAACGGGAACTACGCGGGTGAAACCGCGTGACGTCCACTAGTAAGATTATAAAAATAATTTTCCTTTTCACAGTAGGTACCTAAGTAATTTGGCGCAATCAAGGTAAATTACTAAAAAATATATATGAATTTGCGAATCATTAAGAAAAAATCTATACCTACTGGAAAATATAGAAGAACGTTTAGTTACCGGTTGCTTGTTGTTCCTGATTCTTATGATAATTTAAATTTACATGACCGAATACATAATTACCGCGGTTCAATCCGCTCTTCTCGTCGGTATGTTGTGTGACCAGGTTGTTCTCCTAATTAATTTGACGGATTTTGGTGCGGTTTTCACACTATTCAGAGAATACATTTGGTAGGTAGGTACCTAACAAATGCCTGCAAAATAGAATGGTTGAAAAGCTAATAAATTAACAGAAGGTCAATTATAAATATTTTCAACAACATCTTTTTTTATGTGTCATAAGTTGAATTGAAAATTACTTTAGATATAAAGATTTAAAGAGTCTTTTAATTCATGTTTTTAAGACGTTGTTAATTTGTTTTGCAAACTGACAAACAAATTAATTCCGTCACGTGTTTCTGCCTGTGCAATCATCTATAATAGTCAGTGGATCCTCCTTTGAGGTGAATACACTCTAACAACTTATGCCTACAACAGTAAAAAACTAAAAACGCACCAACAACTAAGTGTTAAGATTAACCGGATCCTACCGATTGGGGGTCATTTGAAAAAGTTGCGAATTCTATACCAGTCTACACAAATATTTAATTAATTCTCTGTCGCGTTATGCAACCTGTCATTATATTAAATTAGGTAACAATCTTCAAAATAGTTGTCTTTTCGCAAACTAATTTCTACGAGTCATAAAGTTGATGACTTTATGGTTTAAATAATATGATTTAATAATATCTTGTGTATGCGGCAGCGCATAGGTGCCAATTTAACTTAATAACAAGTGACGGCTAATTACTGACTTGTTATGTACGTAAATGACTGCGTATGACTCAATGTTGTCATATCGACGAATACTTAATAATTGTTTATTTTATCTGGTGTCGCGCGGAGGCTTGGCTCCTCGTTCCTCTGATAAGGAAGATTGACGCGTCGTGCACCGCACAGACTCCGCTCTGATAGTGGACATAGACAGAACAAAGGTCAAATTAATTATATATTTCAAATAAACACTCGGTTGGGTTAAACGGAAGATCATACGATAAAAATATGAAAACAACCAATTAGATACAACTTTTGGAATACGTAAACTTTCCTACCTAATATAAACAAAACAAATTGGTCAAATCTAGTCAAAAGCGGTTATCTGTAGAAGTTTTCCTTATGTAAAGTTTGTAATTAAAACCCTAACTTCTGAATATCGGAAACATAATGTTGCACTTTTTGCTCTACCCACCTGTATTTACTTAATTTGTTTTTATGCATGGTCTGATGGATGGTTGTCGTAGAAATACTAGATAGGTAGGTACCTAATACTAAAACGTCAAGTTTTTGTCTTATCTTCTTGATTAATCGTTTCGACATGGCTCAAGCGTGATTCTCGTGTAAGCCACGTGTAGGTAAACACGTGTCGTGTGAATACGATAATACCAAGATGCTGCAGCTGCAGCTTACACGTTTCATCGTATGACATCGTTCCATGCACTGAAGTGTAAACATGGCCCTGAGATGATCATGTTTACAGATCAACCTATTATTGTACTAAGTAGGTAAAAGTCTTACTGACTGTTGCATATTAACACAAAAGATGTGCGATCACATAATAAAAAATCAGAGCAGTCTTTGGAGACTGCCGATAGAAGTGAAAAGAAAAGTACAGAAGCCCCTCCCCAGTCGTAGCACTGGTTATGCCCCGCGCATGCCTATGTCGCTACGCCGTAGCGGATGCTACGAGTGCTACGGACGGCTACGTAGCGTCACCGCACGTTACGTTACGTGACGATGAGTTCAATGTTTTTCCTTCACCCAAAAAGAGCTCAACGCGCCTAAAGAAGTTTTCACTTCAATAACGCTTAAAGATTAATCGAATTAGCCTCAAATCAATTTAAAAAAGCAATAAATAGTATTTCGTCTTGATATTTGGTTGAGCAATATACACTAATGAAACAGTTACAGTTGTATGCTTCTGCCATAATACTCACATAATGTAAATTAAAAAGTTACTTTCTGACATTATTAAAATCGACCTCGATTATTCATTTAAAATAATTAAAAAAATCTGTATAAAAATATGTGTTGCTGACCTTTCAAATCGGTCTAATGCGAAAATCTGAGATACAAACTGTCAGCATTATTTTTTAATTAACCTTTTGACCACCAAAGCATAAAGCATGCGTGTGCCCTCCACGCCAAGCCACCATTTTACCTACTATTTTGTCACATATTTGTGTCGTTTGGCGTACAGGGCAGGCGCTTGCTTGTCACGTATATGTGACAATGGCATTCAAAAGGTTAATTAGGTATGGTCTCTTCCTGAAAAAAAAAACTGAATAGATGCTGGTAAGTGGTAAGTAAGAAATGTAATTTTAAAGGCAAATAAAGACTAAATAAATAAATAAATAAGTGGTTGCATTCAGGTAGAAACTAAGCCTAGAACGAAGAATAAGAATCTAACAAAAGTTTGAATATAAACTCAAATTGATCTAATTACGCACTTTAGAAATGATAACATGGAATGAAATAAAAAAAATAAAAATAAAAAATACTTGCCGGTATTTAATTTCCTGAAAAGGCCCAAGTTCCCTAAGTTTGTGCCTTTTTAGAAACGGGTGTCGCTATTATACCATCTGGTTGTTGTGTATTACATTGTTAGTATCGTACCTACATTACTACCTACATTATTTCATCATGTTTCATATTCTTATGACAACCGTTGGGAAATCCTAAAAAAACTGTCATTAATTAGGTTACTTATCTATTTTTGTCACCCTCTCATGATATTGGGACGCGTGATGCTGCGGTAAGATGACCTCTTATCCATTGTTGAAGCGGGACATAGTCCAGTTGGGGTGACGAATTTGACACCCGCACTATCAGAGTTAAACTACAAGTCTGCTACTTGAATTTTTTCACAGTTCTAAATTGAACATGCGAAGTGTCGTTAGTCGCATCGTTGAACTTAATTTTACGTTTTTAGTTTCCATATTTTTTGCTTGTTTCTTGTAACTATTAATATGGAAACTAAAAAAGAATTTGCGTCTAATAACAACATTACTGTAATATGTAAGTTACTTTGGAACAATCTAGGACTATGTGACTGGAGGCAAACATTGTATTTATAATTTGTACAAGTTTGTAATATACAAATTATCCGCCTGAAGGTCTCGGTATTTTAAATAGTGTGGTCATGTCATATTTTATTATTTGTTGATTATTTTCTTAATGTGGCAAGTGTTGTTTAGCCTGAATGTTAACCTAGTTTAATTATGTTCTATTAAGCAGGCGTTTTTCTATAGAATTGGTTCTAGATAATATTTACTTAAATAAAATTGATTCTACTGCCAGTAAAACAAAAACTACAATTAATATTTATTCGTATATTATGGAAAAGTATTATTATGTAAATTCTTCAACGTTAAGTAGTTATTATTTAAATCCGGCTATAAATGGTACTTACCCACCTATCTAAGTAGCTATACTTATCTCTAAAGTAGCTATACTTAATACTTATACTCATAATTAATATTGATTCTCATTTATTTTCAGTGTTGGAGAACGACAAGAAAGACGTAGAAAACCAAACGGTAGAAGAGGATCCTCTGACGAAAGCCATCGGAGCGCTTGGAAAATGGCAAATTTGGATATGTTTCGTCGTATTCCTTGCCAAATTCCCAGTGGCCTGGCATCAGATGAGCATCATATTCCTCGCACCGCCGATCAACTTCACCTGCGCCTCCACACCAGATGATGGTTTCGACAATGTTTGCTACGATAACTGCACTCATTACGAGTATGATCATCGAGTCTTCCAAGAAACTATAGTCTCTCAGTGGGATCTGGTCTGCGACAGACAATGGCTCAAGAACCTCACGCAAACTATCTTCATGCTGGGAATTCTCGTCGGCAACATGATGTTCGGCCATCTCTCTGACAGGTTGGTTACAGTTTATTGGATCACATGACGTTTGAACAGCACTTGGTATCAATCTTCTACCAATTGGCACATCCTGCACTTATTGCTGCATGTCGTACTGGGATCACTAGGGTCCGGATGAGATTACTTTAGCGAATTTCATTTAAGGGGTCACCTTGCCATTGTGTATGAAACCTACATTAAGATGCGTTTAAGTGCATCCTCTGATGCGTACAAAAGAAACAATTTATCGTTGATATGAGAACTTCACGGGTGATCTGTAATCGGTAGACATAAGTCAATACCACGATTATTGATGACCCTACCGTTGAATCCTTGGACGAAACTGCTTCCTATATCACGCCCTAGTCACGTTTCTAAACATGAGATACTTACATGTGTATGACCGACAAAAATAAACAAGTTTGTGTTGGTTGGGGAAAAGTACCTATTATTATCAGATCCAAAACAAGTTTCCAGATATTCAGACAATTACAGACAGGAAAGGTCGTACTTTAATTATTCTTTGAATAATAACTTAGAATATTTTTTTTGTATCTAGCTTAGCAGTTCGTTGAATTTTGATACTTAGTCTCTTTTTAGGATTTTGTTTATTTTTTCTAAATTCTTATCACTTTTTTAACAAACACGCAATGACTGTTTGTAGGTCATCAACATCATTATTTGTAAAAATTTTGTCACTCTCACTAATTATGGTACCCATCCTTTCCCTAGATTCGGACGGCGCAATCCATTCCTGGCAGCAGTATTCCTTCAACTGATATCAGGTGTGACGACAGCGTACTCTGTGAACTGGTACATGTTCACGACACTTCGGTTCTTCCTCGCAGTCGCAACCGGAGGCACCATGGTCACTAGCTTCGTCCTAATAATGGAACTGATTGGAGCCAAATACAGAGATACTGTGGGAATTCTTTACCAGATACCATTCAACTTGGGACATCTGACACTTCCCCTATTCGGTTACTTCCTCCGGGATTGGAGTACTTTTCAACTGGCTCTTTCCCTGCCATCTGTTCTGCTCCTGAGCTACTACTTCTTGTTACCTGAATCTCCGAGGTGGCTCCTGACTGCTGGCAGAACAGAAGAAGCCGTCAAAATCATGGAAACTGCAGCGAAAAGGTGAGGGGATTTATTGCAAAACATTCATCGTAAAAGAATAAAGTAAAATAAGTCTCTTGCATTAAAATAATTTATCTTAGCAAATAGTTCATATTATGGATAAACAATTAGAAACGAAAATGAGAAAGTTATAAAAACTATTTTACTAGAAAGTTATAAATTTTAATCACTAGTAACTATATTCATTACCAATTCACTCGAATCAAAAAGAATGCTACGCTGATTTGCTTCAGATATGTTTAATCTTATTGATTGTTGGAGACCCAATGCGTGAGCTGCATTATAACTCTAGTTCACATCTTAGTTTCCAGCAATTACCTTACGATATGACATTCACTGATTAAGGCAATTTGTCCATATCCTTCAAAATCATAATTGCAACAGATTCCTAAACAGATGGCTATCTTCGCCAAACAATAAATAAATCCAACCTCATCATTTTCAGGAACGGCCGACCAACAGAAAGCATAGCGGCATCAACTCAGAAGAAAGTGGTGGACGTGGAAGGCAAACCGGAAGAGCACGCTTCCTTCCTCGACCTGTTCCGAACACCGAAGCTGCGCATTCGCACCATCGCCATCTGCTTCAACTGGTTCGTCTGCGGACTGTGCTTCTTCGGCGTCTCGCAGTACATGAGCCACATCTCTGGAGACATCTTCAGTAATGTCGCTATTTCTGCTTCTATTCAGGTAATTTTTGGTCCTACATCTTATAGGGGGAAAATATAACGACCACTAAAAATAACTTTGTGAACACTAACATCTATCACCTAAAATATCAATTGATCACCAAATTTAGTAAATTGAACACCAAATTTTAATGAGGTGGTTGATGACAAACTAGTTTTGCCTAGGCCGACTTGGGGCACCCCGACACGGATAGATTAGGTTAGAAGGGTACAATATATATATGGATAAACCATTCAGGAGAAGGAGCCCCGCGAAGCGGGGCTCCGTCGACCGGGTCTCCCTCGACTCGGATGCAAGAGCATAAGAGTCCAATTTCTGGTGATCGTAAATAAATTTTTGGTTCTAATTTTACGATAAAATAGGGATTAATTTTGGTGATCATTTACTAATTTTGGCAATCAAAAGTGATTTTTTTGCCGTTACATTTTGCTAAATCTGGTGGTTCGTTGTATACCCATCTTATATCCTACGCCACAACATAGTACTAGTGAGAAGGAAAACCCCAGTTAAAGTTTTAAAGTTGAAATTGTGTAATAGAACAGTAGAAATACTTAATAATTATCACTGTTAATTTTTACAAATGGAAATTTTGTGGTTCCACTAGTTCTACTATTTTGTATCACCTTGAATCGTAGGACTAGTGGGAAAAAATATTCCCCATACTTCTACCGTAGAACTGTAAAATAAAGTAGAACTAGTGGTCTACTGACGTTTTCATATTTCGTCATACCATACACAACCTCTCGCCAACTTAGCAGTGTACCTACTGCTACGACAGTTCGGAATTTCTGAACAACAAGCAGTTCTTAGGTACCTACCTGTTTTGTAACAAACGAAGACGAAAGTAAAGCCAAATCGACTGACCAGTGATGGGGCCTTCTTTCACAAGTAAAGCATTGTTTCACGGACCCATGGTACAGCTACTTTAATATGTGCTATTCTCCCACATTCAAATCTTCAATCAGTATTAGCATTTGGTACCTAACAGAAAATAATAGCTGTCTTCACCTAGGTACCTATCTGCTTCCGATTTATCAAAAAATCACGAAGTCATTAATATTATTCGTGTCAGTTCACATAAAGATAAGCTATCCCAGTCCAGCGAGTTCACTGGAAAATTATTTACATTTACTTATTATCAGAGGAGAAACCGGTTTCACTCGAAATCATCTCGTGGTCACAACTTATCAGAACGGATAGGCACTCATTAAACTTTATGATCTAGAAACCACGCCATGAACCTACACGAGACACGCATTTATTATCACTGATTAACCTTTACTCACAGAAAATAAACAAACTTTCGGTTAACAATTAGGTAAATATGATAAACTAATAATAAACAACTTAAGGGCAGGTAGTCCCAATTTTCCCAATTTTACATAACTTTGATTCAATAGTAAACAAAGAAATAGTGATTTTTTAAAGCCAAAAAAAATAGATATTATAGTTGACTATATTTACTAAGATAATTTGTGGTTCAAAACATGATATCAAAAACTTCACTCGATGAAAAAAAAAACCGAACAGGAGCCTAATTCGAATATTTTTTTATGTTTTTCTTATTTTACTTGGAGAATATGAAAGTTTTACTTCCAAAAAAAATATCTAAGCAAAGTTAATAACATATAGAACGATTATTTGTGGTTAATTTTTTCAAAACAATTTAATCCTTTTAATAATAAATTATTATATAAGAAAACGGCTTGCGCACGTGGATTCAGTCGCCCGCCAGGCCTTGACGAGGTAGGACCTATGTCCCTTTTGCTGGCGCACGGCTGTCCCGTCGATTTATCGAACGATTTATTTAAAGAACGTAGTGTAATTATAACAGTACAGTCTTTTTTAACCGACTTAAAAAAAGGAGGAGGTTTCACAATTTGACCGTAGGATAACTTCGTCGTTTATGAACCGATTTAGATAATTCTTTTTTTGTTGGAAAGAAGATATTCCAAAAGTAGTACCATGACCATGAAACTGGGATCTGATGATGGCATCTCAGAAAAATCGAGGGGAACCTTTGAACATCGTAGTGCGACTAGTGCGTTTGTTTTTTTGTTCATTGAGTATTTTAGAGCACTACTACTTAAAGAAAGTCTGGACTCGATCTGATGATGGAACCCGAAGACAGTCGAGGGCACTCCTCAACGATTCACAATAATTACCTGGTGTTTGGGCTTGATTAATTTGTATTGATGAGAACTTTACACCTAAATGGGTTGTGGTCATCTTTAGGGGTCTGATGATAAAGACGAAAGACAGTCAAAGGAACTCCTCAACGTTTTACAGTAGCTACCTTGTGTTTGGATTTAATTCATTTCTATTGATGAGAACTTTGCACCCATATGGGTTGTAAGTGCCATTGGTCTGATGATGGAGACCATAGACAGTCGAGGGAATTCCTCAACGAACAAGTTTACAATCTCACGAGATAGATTATAATCTAACGGTATTTACAATTTTACGGTGACACATACAACAAATAAAGCATGTGTCTCTTCGTGATATAAAAACAATGTAAGAAACCTAGTCAAATTGTTCGCGACAAGTGTCTCAAACAGTGTTTTTATATAGTCTATAGAAAGAACGTTCGAGAAAGTACGCTATTGCCGTGTTTGTGATTCTTTGTCGAGTACTTTCTGTTATTATTAGTTTTAAAAGTAAGTAGGTACAAATTCCCTCGAGAATAGTCTCGTCACAGGTGCGCGTACGCAAACTACTTATAAAAAACATCGAGAAATGTTAATTTAATTTCGACCGTACGCCGAGAGCGTAAAGTACCTACTTCCTTCTTCCGTTCGAGTTATTTATTATCCTTTTGTTTATAGTTTCCTTTGTATTTTTTTGTTAATGTTTTTTGTTCATGCTTTTTGTATGAATTAAAAGATTGTCTAGCGAACAAATACTACACAACACACCGCTAGAGGATTCGCGAATATTTTTTGTGTGTCTGCTAATAGTATGAAAGCACAGCGCAGGCACCGCATAGTAAGTTTTGTTTTCGACATTGGAACAGTCAGTTTTGTTTACGATATTCAAGCAGTCAGTTTCGTTTCGATATCGGAATAGTTAACAGTTCTTTCCGATTATAGTTTCAGCTCAGTTTTTCCAGTATTGTCTGCTTGTAGTGTCTTACCATAGTCAAATAGT
The DNA here is from genome assembly GCA_905147715.2 of Xestia xanthographa. Lineage (NCBI taxonomy): Eukaryota > Metazoa > Arthropoda > Insecta > Lepidoptera > Noctuidae > Xestia > Xestia xanthographa. Next base: position 13,569,854 of record LR990659.1, on the reverse strand, counting down.
GTTTCCTTTCTTCTCCATCTACAATAATAGTGCAGTATTTTCCAAACCCACCTCTCCGTTCCACGAAGCTAACGTTTACACCCGGAACTTTCGGTACAGGGCGGTTAGTGGCTCAGATTTGGTTCCGTTATAGTTTTTGAATTTCCAAACACGAGTCCACCCGTCTGGTACACAAATAATTGAATAAATTACGACTTGCAGCAATTTGCATTAACAATATCTATTCAAATTAATTTATTACATTTAAATGTTAGCTTTTCGCAATTACTACCTATTATAATAAATCAAGCTGACAATTTAATAAAATAAGTTGACCTACTGCCTACACGACACGCTTACCTATACTGTGACACTTCGCTCAGCTTTGGGTTCAAGTCGGCGACGCGTGTGCACGACTCGTTTCGCGTAAAGGGTGGTAGCGTTAAATACCTACTTTGCTTGGCGTAGACGGCCTTAATAATGTTGATCTAGTTATCTTAACTAGGTAATATTTTTTGCGAAGACCGTTAGTAGCTTCTTTTACGAGTATAAGTGTATAGACTGTAGATTCTTCTATATTATAGGTACCATCAGCTCGAACGAAATCTTTCCATATTTTTAACAAAATCCCGTGGACACGATGACCACATCTGTTTACCACCCGTATTGTTTTGTATTTTTTTCTTTCGACCCTTTTTTTCATTAACAAAGACAAGGGATCAGATGCTGGAATGCTATTGGTTAATGAGCGTACATAAGCGCTTCAATAGCGGCCGGATGCTGCAAACAAAAAGAGCCGTATCGGTGGCAAGATTTCGTTCGTTGTCATAGTACCTAATTTATGTAACAACTAGCTGACCCGCGCAACTTCGTCTGCGTCACATAATAAGAGAAAGAGAGAGAGGGTTAGGTTAGAGATTCTGAGACCACCTTAAAAGATAGACATCATTATGTTATCGCGGACTGTTTTTTAACTTTTTAAGAAGAACAATTCCGTAATTTATGATTATTGCGTAAACGGTTAAAGATTCCCAAAAGGAATCTCCAGTTTTTTGCAATATTTTTCTTTGATGCTCCGCTCCTATTGGTTGTGGCGTGATGTATAACCTTCCTCGATAAATCGGCTATCCAACACTAATAGATACTTTTAAGTCGAACCAGTAGGCATAGCCAAGTTACAAACGTTTCATATCGATTCTCTTTCTACAATCGTAAACCCCTCGGTTTCAGCGATTGTAGATAGCGCTAAAAATGGTAGCCAAGTTGACACGACTGAGTCGATCGCTCGTTCTCTAATGTCTGTAGAAAAAACATACACTTAAGTCTATGGTGAGCGTTCCTACCAAAGAGTATTGCGATCAACATTATAGAAACGATATCTATTCTATCATTTTGAACGATGTAAACTTGTCTACGAATTCAGTAGTTCCTGAAATTAGCGCGTTCAACCATCCAAACAAACTCTTCAGCTTTATAATAATAATATAGACTCAAGTAGGTAACAATTTAATTTTTCAAAAATATTTGCGTTAATCGCTAAAATATTCTAAGTACTTATATTTTTCCAAATAAGGGCTTCCCTCGACAGCCTTACGTTTTCATCCTTAGACACTCGATGACGTCTAAAGTTCTCATCAAGGAACACAAAATGAGCCGAAACACGATAAAACTCCATTAAACTATTGCGGATCTCTCGCAACTGCCTTCCCTCTCCAACGTCAGACCTTCTTTGATAGTCATACTCCACCCAGGTCTAAAGTTCTCATCAAGGTTCATCAAAATGAGCACAAACACGATACAGATGCTGTAAACTCTGAGAACCTCTTGCAACTGCCTTCCGTCTCCATCGTTAGAATATCGATGACAGTCATACTCCAGCCAGAGTTAAAGTTCTCATCAAGAGCATGAAATGAGCCTAAGAACGATATTCTTCTTGTTTATCATGTGGTTAGTGCCTAACCTGGTGTCAGATTTTTTATGCCGTCCAATGGCCTCTGACTTGGAGGCGCTACGCCGGGTGGAAACTCCGCTGCCGCGGAAAATTGTCGCTCAGCGGACAGACTTCCGGCGGGATCTCATGGCGACATGGAGAGAGCGACTGTCGCAACCCCGTGCAGGGCACGCCACAATAGCGGCGATAAGTCCCCTCTTTGAGGAGTGGCTTGAGCGACGCCACGGCGTCCTCACCTTCCGCCTGACGCAGGTCCTCACCGGACACGGTTGTTTCGGGAGGTTCCTGCACCGAATCGGGCGGGAGGAAACGCTCGGATGTTTCCATTGCGAGGATCGACCGGAGGACACGGTGGAGCACACGGTAGAGGTTTGCCCCGCGTGGGCGGAGCACCGCCGTGTCCTCGAAGCGGCGATTGGCGACGGCGACCTCTCGCGTCCGGCCCTGGTTCAAGCCATGGTCCGGAGCGAGACGGAATGGGACGCCGTCACCTCCTTCTGCGAAGCAGTAATGCTAGAGAAGGAGGTGGCAGAACGTGAGAAGGAGAGAACCTCACAGCGTCCCGGCCGCCGCGGAAGTCGCCCCGGACATCCCGTCGCCCGGCCACCGTAGGCGCGGGCCCGTGGACGTCGGGCTATGGCTTAGCTCGCCGTCCGTCCGTCTCATGACGACAGGCCGTGTCGACGGCGCGTTCGCGTTCCACGCGCGCCTCAAAGAGAGTTGGCAAAAAGGAAGTGGTCCGCAAGGACCGAGGCCTGCCGGGGTTGCGGGACTGTTCGAAAGAGATACCGTGGCCCCAGAACACGAAGGGCGATGAAGGAACATGGATGGGTTTTAGTCAGTAAAAGTCTGACACTCCCTCCTGCTCCGCCCAGAGCGGGAGGAGTCATTTGATGATTTCCCATCCAAAAAAAAAAAGGGCCTCTGACTTGGTTTTACTTGCCGTCGACAAATATCTCTCAGGCATGCTGGTTTCCTCACGATGGTTTTCTTCACCGAAGCAAGTGATAATTATACAAAACGCACATGAATCCGAAAAATCAGAAGTGCATGACTTGGGTTCGAACACGATTTTTTTCAATTTTATATGGGACCAACTTTGAGATATACGCTTTTCACTAAAAAAGAATCATGCAAATCGGACCTCTCTGGAAAAAGTTATGCGTCATCATCATCATCATCCACAGCCTGAATTCACCCACTGCTGGGTATAGGCCTCTTCTGTTTGTGCTAAGTTCCACGCTCTTTCCGTTCCTAGGACGCCACCCGGTCACAGCTTTACTCCACCTACGATCACCGCGCCTTGCTAGGTGTCCTGCCCAACTCCATAACACAGCTGACACGGGCGAATGACAGTATTTATCATTCTTTCATAATAATCTTAACACTGCGATTCAGAAAATGGAGTCAATTTAAACTGCTAAAATATATGCTTGGAAAGCGATCGACTTGCTTTCCATGCATACAAAAGCTCCACGTCTACAGATTTACTAAATGATAGATTTATATTAATAAATATAGATCAATTTTGATTGAAATAAATTATTCCCTAACCGTCGTTTATATGGTTAAAAAAAACGAAAAGTATGTATAAACTATTCGAAACCTTAAAGCTTTAAAAAAAATCAAAATACTTAGTTACAAAAAGCGAAAACTGGATGGGGATTGAACATGCGAACCTAAGTTATTATCTTACAGCATTAAACAAATCAAAATTAGTACAAAAAGTGAGTCTTGACTGAGGCTCGAACTTGCGAAACACTGCTCACAGGGCGGTCGCTGTCGCCGGCGAGCTATTTGTTTTAGTGACAAAAGGTTCAAAATAGCTGTTCTATTGCAACGTATGTTATGGCAGTTGTCAGTTGTCAAACAGTTAAATAATATTGACGAAATGCAATATTGCTCACCCCGTAAGTTATTAGCGTAATAATATATAGCCTATGTCCTTCCCCAGGTTGAAATATATCTCCTTGCCAAATTTTATTACGATCTGATCAGCCGTTTAGTCGTGAACAGGTAGCAAACAAACAAACAGAGTTACTTTCGCATTTATAATATTAAGTATGGATATAAGTAAGTTTAATACGCCTCTCCTTTATAAAAATAGCGTGATTATTATGTTCCTAGAGTAAAATTTTTATTAACATGTTATTTTGTGCATTCAATTATTTTGTCCATTCAATTACGAACAAAAACCTTTTAAAATCAATATTGCTTACCTCCCATAACATAAGGCGTGATAATATGTAGCCTAAAGCCTTCCTTGGTTTACAAAGAACATTTTTGCCGAATTTCAATTCAATCTATGCAGTAGTTTTGGCGTGAAGCCGTACCATACACACAGACAAACAGACAAACAGACAAAAATTCTAAAAAGTCACTTTTTGTCATCAGTAACGTTTTTCTAACAAAAGCCACTTATATTTCCTCGAAAATTCTCAATGTACAGTTTTTCTTTCGTTACTGTTTTATTATATGTATAGATGGTCAAAAACCAATTTATTTATATTTAATCCAAATATTTTTCCTTCAGGTGCCCGGAACGATCATATCAATCTACTTGAACAGACTCCTCGGCCGGAAGGTCACTCTGATGGCCGCAAACTGCGTGACAGGTCTCAGTTGCCTCCTCATCATCGTGGTCCCGCAGTCTGGAGTCAGCCATCTCACACTCGGCTGTATTGGACTATTGGGGATGAGCATATCCTTCGCCACTGTCTACTTATATGCAGGAGAACTCTTCCCAACTGTCGTCAGGAACTCAGGAGTTGGGCTTTCGTCGACAGTAGCTAGAATAGGTTCCATGGTAGCGCCGTTCGTCGCTACTCTTGCGCACACGAGTGCCTGGTTACCACCTCTAGCTTTTGGAATAGTACCATTAATAGGTGCTGGTCTCTGCTTCTTCTTACCCGACACTCGTGGGAAGAAACTACCTGACACATTAGAAGAGGGCGAAGCGTAAATGATGCCATGGCTTTACCAAGTATTCTTATTTTTTAATCTGTGTGATGTGATGTTGTATGCAAGTTGTTTAAACGAAGAGTGTAAATGCATGTGAATAATACCTACTTAGATTTAAAGACTATTTAATTTTAAACATAAAGTGTTCTTGACAATTTAATGTGAATGGTTGATTTGCAAAAATGTATTTATGAAACCAATAGGATAAGGCTAAAAGGCTAGACTATAGAATGTCTATTTTTATAGGCTGTGATAAATAATGAATTTGTTAATTAAAACAAAATAATTGTATTACCTACATGATTTGTTTCATTCACTTGGATGTTTCACTTGTTCTTCAGGTGGATGTTGACCCCTATAAAAGGTATTCCACTTTAGGGCAGAAGAAGAACAATAACAAACAGGGATGAAGAATAACAATAAACCAGGTGGAATTTCAGAAAATTAAATATACGGCCGTAAGGGATAGTCCTCCACAAACCGATAGGGTTAATTAAGTGTATCATACTAAGATGACCGGTACAAGAAATTATTTCAGGAAAGTTATGGGAGTCCAATAAATTTGATTTGTTTTATTTCCTCATATGCAATGTTACCGTGGCAAAACGCACGAACTGCAAGCGCGACGACGAGTTCGCTGAACTCTGTAGCTAGGCAGGAAGTGAACAGCTGATTTCACGCGTCGTTCGTTAGAGTTTTTCAATATCCAGGTACCTATTGTTTTTTTTTGTCGTATTATTTACATTTATAAATGAAGTGTAGCGTACAGAGAACGAATTTTACATTGAAGTAAAGGAATTGTAACTGAAAAAACGATAAAAAGAAATAAAAATTCCGATGGAATATGTCTAATATATCAGGTTGTATGTAAAACAGAATATAAGTAATGTTTAAGTAGGTATCACTACCTAGTTATATACAAAACAAAATAAACCAACATAATCTTGAACATCACGAAATAAGTATGCGGGTCCCATAACATACTGCTGAATTTCATATGAAAGCAAGCCGAAATATACGTATATTAACATCGTGTTGCGAAAACACTACAAGCGTAACATGATCTTCCTTATTTCTATAAGGTATTATAATATGAATATTTCGTCCTTTTTTATATTCTGGTTTGCGTATTTTCAGTATTTTTCAGCCGTAGAACGTATCATATTTTCTTTAAGATGCCCTCAGCGCCATTCTGTCACCTTATGTCATTTTCCCCAGGCAAACAGATAATTAAGATACACGTGCGTGTTATAATAAAGATAGTAGTTATTCTATCTGAGATAACAATGTAATGTAATCAGAGAGGTAACTTTATTTTAAAGATAATTAGTGATAAGTTTATTCGTTTGAGTTCTCTTGAACGCTAAGCTAGTTTGCACGGTTTAAACCTTAATATGACTTTAGAAATGTATTACTTTCGCCATCATCCTGTAGAATTGTAGATTAGAAAGTAGTAGCATGTGGGTATTGAAAGTTACGATAAATGGTAAGTACCTAATGGAAGCATCCATTACCTACCCACTACTAGGCGGAGTACCTATTTACGAACTCACGAGGTAAGCATAAGTGTTTTGAATATACTGACGTCTCGGTACTTTCCTTTTTCGGCCATTCTACGAAGTGTTCGCTCTATACCTATAAGATGACTTTTTAATCCCTTTCCAAAAAAAATGGATATATTATGTGAGCGGAGTAGAAGCTTATGGCATACCTAGTTTTTTTTCTTTTTTCCACAGCTTAGAAAAAGATTTATCCACCATCAAAACACGCTACAAATTTCAAGTAAACTTTTCTTATTAGAACAAAGATAGAGACATAAAAAATAAAAATAAAATCAATTTCAAATCATACGCAATTCGCGTATGATTTGAAATTAATTTCAAAGAACGATCGACGAGACGATCGAAGAACTTTACGCTAAAATTATTGCGGGGAAACGACTTTTTTTTTGAGGTGAAAAAGCAATGTTTTGTGGTAGAACTCAATCTAACGCACTCAAAATATTGTGCTGATGGATGAATTGAATAGTAAGAGGTCAAGGAGGTGTTTAAAGTAAAAAGTTTACAAAACTTGTATTAAAAAAAAAAAACTTGTCAAAAAGTCGGAACTTTGGCCCCCAACATCTCCGTAACTACTTAGAAGGTTCCCAGGTATGGTGTAGACAGGTTCACAAAGGCGGTGGAAGCCGCGATAAGGGGCGTGGCCTATAAGGTGAAGACAGGCACCAAACTTAAGGCCATACCAGCCGCTTCCGCCTCCATCTTGGCGGCAGCGGAGGCCAATTTTGCGGGGCCTTCCCCTCCTCCGCTTCCGGTAGGTGGAGAGGAGTTGGTCAAGCTGCGGGAGGAGGTGGCCCGCCTGACGGCCGCCATGGAGGTTCCAATCTGCGCGAGGCTGGTAGCCGTGCTGCGCCTCCAAATGGGGGCCACCAACAGCAGCAGCAACAGCGACAAGCCCAGCCCGTGCCGGTGGAGAACCAGGTTCTGAACCTGGTTCGGCAGGAGCTGGCTTCCTTCCAGGCGCGGTTCTCCGTCCTGGAGGGAATTGTTCTGCGCCCCGCCCTGGGTGCAAACAAGGCAGTCGCGGGCCCGAGCACGATACCGTTCACGGCGTCATACGCGGCTGCTGCGGCTGCCACACCCGGGCCTGGGCCGTCAAGCCAGTCCCCCGGCAGAGCTGTGGCACCCCCCCTTTGGGAAGTCGGCTCCGGCGAAACCGGCGCCGACTAAGAAGGCGCCCAGGAGGAGGAAGGGCAAGGCGGCCACACAGGCGGTGACTGTGCCGGCGCCAGCGCCAGCGGCAAATGGGCCAGCGGCGAGTGGGCCAGCGCCAGCGGCACGCCAGCAGCCGCCGCTGAAGCCGGATGGCAGGTAGTCGGGGAGAAACAGTAGGGGCGGAAGGCGGCCAAAAAGGCCCGTAATGAGGAGCGGCAGCGCCAGCACAGGGCGCGGAAGATCGCGGCTAGGCTCCGCGCCCCGAAGACCGCAGCTGTAGTGATAACACTACAGCCGGACGCGGAAAAGAGGGGCGTGTCCTACCGCGACCTGCTGGCAAAGGCGAAGGAGACGGTGGATCTCGGAGAGCTCGGGATCACCGGGGGCCTCCGGCTTAAAGTCACCGCGACAGGGGCTCGTATGCTGGAGATCCCCGGCGAAACCAGCGGGTTGTCCGCTGACGCTCTAGCTGAAAAGCTCAGAGCGTCCCTGAACGCGGACGACGCCCGAGTGTCCAGACCCGTCAGATGCGCAGACTTGCGCATCCTGGGTCTGGACGACTCGGTGACCAAGGATGAGGTGGTGGCCGCCGTCGCCAGGTCCGGAGGGTGCCCTGCCGATCAGGTCAGGGCAGGCGCCCTTCGCCCGGACTCCACGGGTATGCATACCGTTACGGTATGCTGCCCGGTGACGGCGGCTAAAACCATAGTGGAGGGCCGAAGGCTACTGATGAGCTGGGTTTCAGCGCAGGTGAAGCTGCTGGAGCCCAGACCTCTGAGGTGCTATCGCTGCCACGTGGGACACCACGTGTCAGTGCAGTGCGCCTCGGAGGTTGACCGCAGTGGACTCTGTTTCCGCTGCAGTCAGCCCGGTCACGTGTCCGCAGCTTGCTGCGCCACGCCGCACTGTGGTGCATGTGCGGCGGCCGGTAAGCCGGCCGATCACCGGGCTGGGAGCAAGGCCTGCGCTCCGCCCACCAAGGCCATCAGAGGCAAGGGAAGGCCCTCCGCCACCACCACCACCACCGTCGCCATCGCCGCAGCCGCAACTGCTGCCGCTGCCGCTGTCACCGCCACAGAGGGGCCCTCACAGGGGGCCAGGGAGGAGGAAGCGGTAATGGAGTGCCAATAACGGCCCCATTACGCTTCCTCCAAGCGAACATCAACCACTGCGCCTGCGCTCAGGATCTGTTGCTCCAGAGCATGGCGCAGTGGTTGATTAACATCGCTGTGGTCGCTGAGCCGTATTTTGTCCTCCCCAGGGAAGACTGGGTGGCGGACCTTAGCGGCTCAGTGACCATAGTGTCGTCGGCCGCCGCCGGTACCCCGACCCTTGAAGGTGTCAGGAGGGGTCGGGGGTGCGTAGCAGCCCGGTTCGGGGAGATCGTAGTAGTGGGAGTCTATACTTCTCCCCGAGCCGAACTCTCGCCGAGTTCCACAACTCTATCGCAGAGTTGAGTGTTGTCGTCGGAAACCATTCCCTCCCTCCAAATTCTTGGCATTGAAGTCCCCGAGGACAACCGTCCTCGGGGACTTCAATACCAAGAATTTGGCTTGGGGTTCTCGTTGTACAGACGTGCGGGGAAGGATAGTGGAAGACTGGGCCCTGGAGAAGGGCCTGGTCGTCCTAAATCGGGGTTCTGTCCCCACCGGTGTGTGCGGATGCGGGGCGAGTCGGTGGTGGACATTTCGTTCGCTAGCCCCGCTCTGTCGCCGCGTGTCGTTGACTGGCGTGTCATGGAGGGGGTAGAGACCTATTCCGACCACCGGTACATCCGGTTCGACGTCTCCACCCAGACCTCAAGCGCGCCGGTCCAACAGGCCCCGAGTGGCCCGCGCTGGGCGCTGAAGCAGCTGGACCGGGAGCTCCTCCTGGAAGCCTCAATCGTGCAGGCCTGGGTGACATCACCGGACAGGCCTGCCGACGTTAACAACGAGGCAGGGTGGTTCCAGGAGGCCATGTCTGACATCTGCGACGTGGCAATGCCCCGTGTTCGGCCAAGAAGCGCCCGGCGTCAGGTGTACTGGTGGTCGCGAGAGCTGACATCTCTGCGCGAGGCGTGCGTAGCTGCGCGACACCTGTACGCCAGGCATCGCAGGCTCCGCATCCGCCCACCCGATGCGGCAGCCATTGAGGCGGAGCTTTATGAGGGGTACAGAGCGGCGAAAACCACCCTCAGCGAGGCTGTCCTGCGGGCCAGAGACCTGGCCCGCGAGGAGATGCTGGGGACTCTCAACAGAGATCCATGGGGGCGCCCTGACAAAATGGTGCGGGATAAACTCCGCCCCTGGGCCCCCCCACTGACGCAGAGTCTCCGGCCTGAGCTCGTGGAGGACGTGGTGAGCACTCTGTTCCCTTCGCGAGGGGAACATCCACCCCCGCCTATGGCTCCGCCACCTGCGATGCTGGAAGCGGACCAACAGGACGACGACGACAACGCTCCAGAAGTGACTGGGGTAGACCTGAGAGTGGCGGTACGCAGGCTCAGTGCCAAAAATACCACCCCGGGACCCGACGGCTTGCCTGGCAAAGCCTGGGTCCTGGCCTCGGAGGCTCTCGGGCCCAGACTGGAGGGGCTCTTAATCGCATGCTTGGAGAGAAGCCAGTTCCCGCTTCGTTGGAAGACGGGGAAGCTGGTCCTCATCCGGAAGCCGGAGCGCCCTGCGGACTCTCCGTCCGCATACCGGCCCGTGGTGCTGCTCGACGAGGTGGGCAAGCTCTTTGAAAGAGTCATTGCAAACCGCCTCGCCGAGTACCTTGCGGGGACTGGGCCGGACCTTGCGGAACACCAGTTTGGTTTCCGCAAGGGGCGCTCTACGGTGGACGCCATCATGCGCGTGAGAGCCCTCACGACGGGGAATGCGGTGTCCAGGGGTGGGGTTGTCTTGGCGGTGTCTCTCGACATCGCCAACGCCTTCAACTCCATGCCCTGGAGCTGCATTAGGGAGGCACTCCGGTATCACCGGGTGCCGACCTACCTCCGTCGAGTGGTCGGGGACTATCTGATGGACAGAGCCGTCATCTACCCCGGTCGCAGCGGAGAATGGAACCGGCGAGAGATGTCGTGCGGTGTTCCGCAGGGATCGGTCCTAGGGCCGTCCTTGTGGAACATCGGTTACGACTGGGTGCTGCGCGCTGACCTCCCTAGTGGTGTCAGCGTAGTTTGCTACGCTGACGACACGCTGGTGCTGGCCCAGGGGAGGTCGCACGAGGCGGCGGCCGAAGCGATGACACGCGGGGTTGCGACAGTCGTTGAGAGGATCCGGCAACTGGGTCTCGAGGTGGCATTCCACAAGTCCGAGGCCATGTGCTTTCATGGGCCTCGGAATGCGCCACCTCCGGGATCCTTACTCACGGTAGGAGGGGTATCCATCGGTGTCGAGTCGACTTTGAAGTACCTAGGACTCGTCCTCGACAGCCGGTGGAACTTCGTGGAGCACTTCCGACGTTTGGCCCCCAAACTGGAATGGACTGGGGCTGCCTTCAGGCGGCTCCTGCCCAACCTGGGGGGGCCGAACGCCTCTAGGCGGGCTCTACGCGGGAGTCGTGCGGTCCATGGCCCTTTACGGGGCCCCGGTGTGGGCGCGTTCTTTGAGGCGGCGTGCCGCCCACTACCTGAACGCGCCCCAAAAGGTGGTAGCCGTAAGGCTGGCTCGGGGCTACCGCACGATTGCCCGCGAGGCGGCGAGCCTCCTTGCCGGATTGCCGCCATGGGATCTGGAGGCGATAGTCCTTGCGCGCCTACACGAATGGCGCGCGGAGGCGCTACGCCGGGGGGAAACTCCGCTGCCGCGACAAATTGTCGCTCAGCGGACAGACTTCCGGCGGGATCTCATGGCGACATGGAGAGAGCGACTGTCGCAACCCCGTGCAGGGCACGCCACGAAAGTGGCGATAAGGTCTTTGAGGAGTGGCTTGAGAGACGCCACGGCGTCCTCATCTTCCGCCTGACGCAGGTCCTCACCGGACACGGAGTGTTCGGTAGGTTCCTGCACCGAATCGGGCGGGAGGAAACGCCAGGGTGCTTCCATTGTGAGGATCGACCGGAGGACACGGTGGAACACACGGTGGAGGTGTGCCCCGCGTGGGCGGAGCACCGCCGTGTCCTCGAAGCGGCGATTGGCGGCGGCGACCTCTCGCGTCCGGCCCTGGTGCAAGCCATGGTCCGGAGCGAGACGGAATGGGACGCCGTCACCTCCTTCTGCGAAGCAGTAATGCTAGAGAAAGAGGTGGTGGAACGTGAGAGGGAGCGAACCCCTCAACGTCCCGGCCGCCGCGGGAGACGCCCCGGGCGTCGGGGGCCACCACCACGTGGCCCCCGGCCACCGTAGGCGCGGGCCTGTGGACGGTGGGCTATGGGCTAGCTCGCCGTCCGTCCGTCTCATGACGACAGGCCGTGTCGACGGCACGTTCGTGTTCCACGCGCGCCTCAAAGAGAGTCAGCAAAAGGGAAGGGGTCCGTAGGGACCGATGCCTGCCGGGGTTGCGGGACTGTTCGAAAGAGATACCGTGGCCCCGGAACACAAAGGGCTATGAAGGAACATGGATGGGTTTTAGTCAGTAAAAGTCTGACACTCCCTCCTGCTCCGCCCAGAGCGGGAGGAGTTATTTGATGATTTCCCATCCGAAAAAAAAAGGGTATGGTGTAGAACAAAAAAAAACGAAAATGTTAAGTTTGTAATAGTAAAATCGCTTTTTTTTTGTTATTAACTACACATTTACGGTTTTCAGATTTTTCTCTTTACATCAGCATCAGCAATGTCATACAGTACTGTATGACATTGCTTCTCGCCAAATTTCGTGATTATAGGTCAACGGGAACTAAAATATAGGTACAGGTAGGTAGGTATAGGTAGGTAGGGAAAATTGAAGTTATAAGTTTTCGCGAACAATAAATTTACTCATATCTTTTTATCGTGTTGACTCAGTACCTTGATTTTTATACACATAATAGGGACAATAGACCTCAGTATCTGGTAACTTATACCATTTTCCCGTTCCTGAGAAAATCGGTGGTGACACATGGGCAGACAGACGGACAAGAGAGTGATCTTATAAGGGTTCCTTTTTTTACCTTTTGAACCCTAAAAATGATCGCGATGACGGGGAGAAAGAGTGCCTTTCGGCTTCGTTAAGAGTCTTTTTACACCCTTTACATCTTGTTTTTAAATATCCTGCTTACTTTTTACCGATAGGATAGTGTGTATTTTGCTTTATTTAATGCTTTCTATCATCACGTGTTTCAATTGATACATATCTTTTATTTATTAAGATTTTGCGCGTTTCCTGTAGAACAAATCACGTCCTATAGACTGTCCGCGACATAGGTTCCGGATCCAGAGATGTTTTAAAAATACTTTCACAAATTTTGAAGTTACTTATGTGAACCTATTATGTAGATATAATAAAGTACATTTACGTGTAATTTAAAAAAACATACGACGATTAAATATTTTAACTTACAAAAGATTCTACAACGTTCGCAAAAAACGAATCACTCTTGTAGACAAACATGAAAAATCGGATATTTTTTTTAATCATTTGTTTAACAACTAACAACACTATTTAGTTTTTCTAGCAACAGTGAAACACAAAGTTGTCATCGTCTGTCTGGTATTACTGGCCATAAGACGTAATTTCTTAGTTTTTAATGAGAACAGAGTCATTCTGCAAAGTGTAAAAGTTGGTGCTGTGTCACTTCTAAAGACGCAAAAAAATAGTAAGTTCTTAATTGAATATTAAAATTTTACTTTGGTCTTGTTATGAAGCGGTAAAATGATGGAACGTGGTGGAAGTTGCGTTTTATAATGTCAAATATTCCCCTCGGCGTGGACTAAAGTATTCGTTCATCACTTCTGTCAAACTCACTTCTGTCGAAAACTTCAGACATACTGAGTACCAGCACTATTTTGCCATTTAAAGGGATTCTTAGCATCCACCAATTTGCATGGAGTCGTAATAAATCCTAACATCATTCAAGCGAACCGACTAAGCTGTTGCAATTGTTCACCATAAAAAGTTTGTCCTCACTTTAGCATAAGCACGATTATTGTGCTGATAATTATGCCTTAGCAAGTGAGAAGACACTTATTATTTTGAGTTTTAACCTTGATTTTTTCTAGTATTGTATTTATTTTTCGTTATTTTGTAATATCGTCTATTTTGTCGATAATGGCGTCACACCTGTCGGCAGGCAAAAATCTTATAAGTGCCATAAATGCTAATTTTGTGATAAAAGATCAATAAAACTATTTTCAGATTAAATTAAGGTTAATTTTTATTCTTCCTACCTCAAAAAAAAACAAATCATTGAATGTTTTTATTAAAAAAAAAACACGTTCGTAGAATGGCTTATTTAACACTTGATTAGATTATTAGTGTGTATAAAATAATCTATTGTGAATTTCAGTTAAACGAAATGGACGAAGATCATATAGAGACAGCGATAGGCCGGTTTGGAAAATATCAAACATGGATTTTGTTCTTAATCACAGTGGGAAGGTTTCCAGCAGAATATCAATTAAATAATGTAGTATTTATCATACCGAGTGTTGAGTACAATTGCTTAGACAACAATGTGACCAACCACTGTCCTTGTGAGAACCCGGAATACGACACGAGTACTATCATAAGTTCCGTCACAAGTGAATGGGACCTCATATGCGACAGGACATATTTGGCAAGTTTATCTCAATCGATTGTTCAAATTGGTATATTAACAGGCAGTATATTATTTGGTCACATCTCCGACAGGTAATATAATTTTAAATATTCACATAATTTCATCATCATTCATTTCATTTCATAATTTTCATTTTATTTTCATCATTTTTTAACTCGCATTATCAATGGGTATTTTGTAACCCAGTTACCTGGATTTTGGTACTAGTATTTAACTGCTCCCAGTTTGACCTGAAGCCAACTCTGACATAGTTGGTAAAAGGCAAAGCAGCTAGGCATAGCCGTCGGGCAACACAGAGTTGCACCGACGGAGTAATCGAGTCCTGGAGTGGAGACCGCGTGTCCTATGGACCTGGGTCAGACTAGAAGCAGAAGGCAGAGGACAAGGTGTTGTAGCACAGCTTCGCAGAGGGCTATGTCTAGCAGACTCAGCAGTGGGCTACAATAGGCTGAGCATCAAGTTGGAATTTTCCAAAGACCTGATAATGCTGTAAGTTAAAGTTACTTAGGTGGATATTATAATTTTATCTTCACTTTCACGTTGCTAATGGACGAATTAGCGCACACTGTGAATACCCAATTAAGTGGAAACGTTTCAAGAAAAACTACAAAAAAACTAACGCCTGTCACATTTCGTCAATGTAATAGCTGGCCAGCGTATTGCAATCAAATTCCGGGTGACTACTGAGACATTTTTAAAACAAAAACCCAATTCACTTTGCGTAGCCTAATCCACAACCACTAAATCTACGAAGCAGTTTATAGGTCATCGAGTCAGTTATATAGAGTAGAAACGAATAATCCTACTTTGTTCTCTTTACAGGTATGGCCGGAAACCTGTTGTGTTAATAACACTAATTTTGGATGTAGTTATCGTGGTTATCTCTGCCGTTGTACCACATTTTTGGATGTTTTTGTGCTGTCGACTTTTAAACGGAGTATCGATGGGTGGATCCATGTTGGCTTGCTACATATTAATAGTAGAATTGTGTGGAAAGTCCTTTAGACCTCAAGTTTCAGGACTACAACAGATAACGTTATTAACGGCGTACTTCACACTTCCCATCATAGCATACTTTATCAGAGAATGGAGAGACTTACAATTAGTGACGTCAGTGCCATGGGTCATAGTGGTCTTGTATTACTGGCTACTACCTGAATCTCCTCGATGGCTAATTACAGTAGGAAGAAAAAAGGAAGCTATTGACATCCTTACCCATATAGCAAAAAGGTAACTGAAATTATTCTATATTTTAGAACATTTATAATGACTGTGTCTGCAAACATTATAATTGTAACATCTAATTTACAGGAACAGCCGACCGACAGAGAATATCGAAGCAATTGTTGAAAAAATAGAACTGCTAAACAAAAGTCAGCATCAAACTGGAACTTATCTGGACTTATTCAGGACTCCAAAAATAAGAGCGTTTACCATGATAACTGCATTCATATGGATGTCTGTTTCCCATACGTTTTATGGACTTAATCAATACATAGGGCGCCTTCAGGGAAACATATACCTGAACGTGATGCTGTCTGCGGCTTGTCTCACGCCAGGTTTAATCATAGTCGTTATCGCCACTTTGTATTTTAGGAGAAAAGTAACCATAATAACAAGTTTCGTCACGGCAGCAGTTTCATTGTTGGTATTCATTGTTGTTCCGAGTGACTTGAGAGCTGCTTCTTTAGCATTTGCTATAATAGGTTTGACAGGAGCTTACACTGCTTTTGTTCAAGCATACTTATTTACATCTGAAGTGTTTCCTACAGTAATTCGAAATATAGCCATTGGTTTTGCTTCGATGTTTGCAAGAATTGGGGGATTCATTGCACCTTTTGTCGTAAATATAGGTATAGAGTGGGTATCTATACTTATATTTAGTGGTATAGCAATGTGTGCAGCGGTACTTTGCTATTTTCTTCCCGAAACGAAGGAAACCACACTTCCAAATGCGATTGAGCAAAGAGAACATGCGAAGGCGTAAGATGTAGGTCGTTTGCTATTTTACATTTAGTAGGTACAACTAGCTCCTGCAGAAATACTATTTCTTCTGGTATGAGAGTTTATTTCGTACCTGCATAGAACCGATGGCGCTTTTGTTTTGTAATCTTAATTTCTATAAAAACTCAGAATACATAATAGTCTATTAGATCCACTTACGTATGACCGCCATGCGCCATACACGCACAGCATGTAATTAAGTATAACTATTTTGAAAGTGAGATGATTTGTTGGACTTTTTGTAAAGAAATAATAAGTGTATATAAAGCTAAAACTGACCTAAGAATTCAGAAAATAAAAGCCATTTTCGCAAAATTACTTAGCAGTTCTTTCTCAAGAGTCTGTAAACCATCCATTTTCTTAGGAAAGTGGTTTACAGATTGTTGAGTGAGAGCAAATAGGCTGTTAAGTACTCGTCGCCCGTACTCCCACGGGAACGGGAACTACGCGGGTGAAACCGCGTGACGTCCTCTAGTAATAGATATAGGTATATTTACTGTAGTTATAGTACTTATTCTGTTTAGTTATCGTGTTCCGTTCCCACAGACAAACTGTCAAAACGGTTTTGTGGGGCATTGTCATAAATTAAGACTTTTGTAAAATTTCATTTAATAAATAAATAAATATATATATTATAATATATGACATATAGTGTAGCAATAGGTACTAGATAATAATTATAAATCTGCCTACTCAGAATAAATGATAAATACAATTTCGTTTTAACCGATCACTATGAATTTTCTTTTCAAGATACACTACCTACAGGTACAGACGCTTGAACTACAAATGTAAGCACGTATGCCACACACGTACACTAGAGGTACAGTTAAGTAGAAGTCACGCCATAGATACTATACGTACTCTACACGCACGAGCATATATTATTGTTACAAATGATGACAAATGATGAAATCCCTGTAAACAACTTTTGGTTGACCTTGATCTTCAGGCAAACATATACTACTTCAGCAGATGTGAATGTAATGTCCGTAGCAGTCATTTTCTTCACACAATTAGTAATGTGGTTTTGTGACCAATTGGCCATGTATTTGCAACGTGACATCAGCTGATGATACAATAACATAAAATCGCCACAGTTGATTGATCATAAATCGACCTAACCGTGAAGAATGTCGAATAAATTTTAAGGCCCTTGAACACAATATCCATTGACAACTATCGAGTAAATAATAGATTTAGTAGCCAGTAGCGTATCACACAATACTGAAGTGGTTCCAGTTAATTATTAGCTCAATTTTTCTTAATTTACTTGCGAATTGACTCATTACATTTCGTTGAAGATAAAATTTCAGACATTATACACAAGCACAACATGTATTAGTCCTCAATGATTTATCTTAGGCTTTTGATCACGTTTATGTCGTCTCTTCTTGAAATATAGATCTACAGTTCTATACCCTTAAACTAACACATTTAGCTAATCAATTTATACTTAATTACATCCATCATCACCATTCATATTGTGAGTCTTCTTTGGAGTGTGCGGTATACCACAAGGAACATTTCTAGGGCCGATATATAAATGTTTGAACAGACTGCGTGCTCAAGTTGGCAGCTGCCGATCTAATTTGGCTAGATGAGGGATAAGTATAATCGACCCATCTCGGACACAATGCGGGTGTGGGTGGAGCCCAACACAGGATATGTTACACCTTTTCGCTTGCCCATTGTGTTCAACTTATTGCACCCTCCGTGGCAGAACTTGAATAAGGCAAATAACAGACCTGTCTAGGGCCCGGCAGTCTCGACAGAGATAACGACAAAATCGCTAACTTTCGATTGCTAATTACTAAAGAATAAATTCGGTGGCAATAATGATGCTTGCAAGAAACGCATCTTAGACGTTGCGACTAGCGTTAAAAAGTTAGCAAAAGTTAGCGATTTTGTCATTTCATCTCTGTTGAGACTGCCAGCCCAGGTTGCTAGTGTTGCTACGTACTGGACGTACTGGTCCTACAAAATCTGAGTCATCGATTCGTAAAGAAGAAGAAGGGCCAAAATTAACTAACAATTTAATCACTTAATTTAATTCTATTCCTTTATCGTTAACCAGCCAAAATGTTAAAGCAAAAATGATTACAGTACAACTACGGAACATACAAACAACATTTGAGATAAAAACGGCCTTGGAGTCCTCATAGACAATGTCCTTGATACTGAAATTATCGAATAATTCCGTTTTCGTTTCTTAGCTACGGAACTCTAAAATAAGTAGGTACCTATGTGTTAGCTAATTTGCCATGAGCAAATTGACCGATTGTTGGCACGCGACTTTTATACAACAAGATTGCCAATGACTTACAATTCAAATACAATACACATTCACCTAAACTACAAAAAATGCGATACACGATATCTTTATCTCTTTCTAAATTTAATATTTTTCAAAACACAAACGTAAATTCTTGTAAGTATAAGGTATACTTTTACTTACTTTAAGATTACAATTTAAGCTGTTAATCTGCCGACGCGACTGAAGCTGATAAATATTTTATGAGATAGCTGTGCCACCACATTTGTGTGATCACAGCGTGAGTGTGCATCATTCCGTAATAAACGATAGACGGTTTTCAATGTTATTTGCTAGAAGTGACAAATTATACATTTACGATTATGGGATTATGACGGTTTATTCGTACTATGTATGTAAGTGAAAGACTGAACAATTAAGTGCAAAAAAATATGTGTAGTGATTATATAAGGTAAGTGTTCCCAACATTCTAAACCCGTTAATGTAATGATATTTTTAGTTAATACACAGCAATTAATGGTTTATCATTTTATTTCAGTCAAACAAAATGGATGAAGATCATATAGAAACAGCGATTGGTCGTTTTGGAAAATATCAAACATGGATTTTATTCTTAATCACAGTAGGAAGGTTTCCAGCCGAATATCAATTAAATAATGTGGTATTTATCATACCGAGTGTTGAGTACAATTGCTTAGACAACAATGTGACCAACCACTGTCCTTGTGAGAACCCGGAATACGACACGAGTACTATCGTAAGTTCCGTCACAAGTGAATGGGACCTCATTTGCGACAGAACATACTTAGCAAGTTTGGCTCAATCTATGATGCAAATTGGAATATTGGCAGGCAGTTTACTTTTTGGATACCTCTCCGACAGGTATCTACGATGATTTTTTACACCATAGATCTTAAAACTACTTGTTTATAATTTGAATCTCGCCAGCCTGCTTAAATAAAGATGCGTGGTGCATCTTCAAGGACAGCTACCTTTTGATTAGGTTAAAGACATCATTGTTTTTATCTTTTACAAAATAACAAGACAAGTGTGTCACGTCTACTTCGTTTGCATCAATGTTTTGTTTCTTTTTTTTTGGTATATCTAAGTATTATCATTTCATTATTGTCATTAATGTTATGCCAAGTTTATATATTTTATTATCTCGTTCATTTCAGGTACGGTCGAAAATCCGTCGTGTTAATATCACTATTCTTCGAAGTAGTTTTCGTAGTTATCTCAGCATTTGTTCCACATTTTTGGATGTTCCTGATCTGTCGATTCTTCATTGGAGTAACCCTTGGTGGCGTAATGCTCTGTTGCTACATACTACTCATTGAATTGTGTGGGAAGTCGTTTAGACCGTACGCAGCTGGACTTCAGGAAATGCCATTCTTAATCTCATACTTTACGCTTCCAATAATAGCATACTTTGTAAGAGAATGGAGACATTTACAGTTGGTAACGTCAGTGCCATGGGTCATAGTCGTCGTTTACTACTGGCTGCTACCTGAATCACCTCGATGGCTGGTAACAGTAGGAAGAAAGAAGGAAGCTATTGAAATCCTTACACACATTGCTAAAAAGTAAGTGTATGCAAACATAATTATGTCAGTTGTTTATTCTCAAGCACTACTTTATATAATTGAATAAATGTTTATTACCTTACAGGAACAATCGACCGACAGACAATATAGAAGCTATTGTTGAAAAATTAGAATTGATGAACAAAAATCAACAAAAAACTGGAACTTTTGTAGACCTATTCAAAACTCCAAAAATCAGAGTGTACACAATGATTGTAGCATTAATATGGATGTTCTGTTCACACACGTTCTTCGGTCTCAATCAATACATAGGGCGGTTGCAGGGGAACTTATACTTGAATGTGCTTCTGTCTGCAGCGTGTCTCACACCGGGATTAATAATAGTCATCTTCGCTACATTGCATTTAAGAAGAAAAGTGAGCGTCATTGCAAGTTTCACCACAGCTGCGGTATCTTTATTAGTATTTATTTTCATTCCAAGTGATTTAAGAGCAGCAACGTTAGCATTTGCGATAATAGGTTTAATAGGAGCATATACATCATTTGTCCAAATATATCTATACTCATCAGAAATATTCCCGACTGTCATCAGAAACACAGCGATTGGTTTCGCTTCTATGTTTGCAAGATTTGGAGGTTTCATTGCTCCATTTGTAGTTAATATAGGTATTGAGTCAGTGTCTATCCTCATATTCAGCGGTGTAGCATTCAGTGCAGCAATACTTTGCTATTTTCTACCTGAAACTAAAGCCACTACTCTCCCGAATACTATTGAGCAAAGAGAGCACGCGAAGACGTAAGCAAATGGTGCTAATGAATGTGTATGTACATGACTACGCATGTTTTTATTTTAAGCTATTTAGGTATCGATAACGTAATTAAGTAAGTATCGATACTTACGTTCTATGACGTATACTCATACGTCATAGAAAGATAATATATAATTTAGAAATAAAGATTAGTAGAACATTTTAGTTTTGTAATGGAATTGATTGCAATAAAAAATGTCCTAAGGATTACGATATCTAGTATCTTTATTACAATTATCATGGTTTTGGCATTGATGAGAACTCACAGTTGTATTTGCATAACTTTCTAAGGTCTAAAAATTAAATTATTAATAATTCTAAGTACAACGTATTTTACATTACCAATTTGTCAAGAAGTTTATATTGAATATTATGGAAGCCTCCAAAATACCAAGTGATGAATATAAAGAGTAAACAGTGATATAGTACCCAAAACTGGAACATGACGCTGTTGATAAGAGAATATAAGAAAATTATGTCTATGAGAGTCCAGAACAGAAATCCCAATTTTGCAGCTAAAAGTGATCTTGGATTGCGATGTGGAGGTGCTCTGTTGAATTGTGGATCGATGAAATTACCTGCAAATTAAAAAGAAATAAAAATTTATTAGCAGCCTGCATCAAAAACCGGTCAAGTGCGAGTCGGACTGGAGCATGAAGGCTTCCGCACCATCGTAATTAAGTAGGGGAGCCCAATTTTTTTATTTATTATTTGTTGATAAAGTGACAACAGAAATACAAATTCTGTGAAAATTTTCAACTGTCTACTTATTACGGTTCTTGAGATACAACCCCTGAGAGATAAACGGACGGACTGACGGTCGGACGTATGGAAGGACAGCGGAGGCTTAGTAATAAGGTCCGATGGTTACCCTTCGGGTACCTAACCCAAAAAATGAAAAGATTGATCTGTAGGATATTGTGGATAGGCATAGTTTTTCACAAATTAATTGCATCCATCAATTAACCACTGAAGGCAAAAATAGCATTCGCTAAGTTTGTGTGATGCGTTCGTTTATAAAACAAAAACAACAAAGTATAAAGATACAATACATACAAAGCGTACCTCGGAGCGTCGCGTCGGACACACCTTATATAGGCTCAGCACAAACGGGCCACCAACCACAGCCACCGGTGGCTGTCGCGCGCTATCGCGAGTCGCCGACACTGCTGTAGCGAGTGGCCGCCACCGGCCACACGTGTGCGGCGAGTTTCAACAAAATGTTTGAAAAAGCGTATGAACTGCTTGTCGCTGGCTACCGGTAGCTGTGGTTGGTGGCCCGTTGGCGCCGATCCTTACTGGAAAATTCCGTGTCAATGGCCCTTTTTTCTTATTTGATTTTTGTTGAATAGTCGTTCTTAAAACTCGTTTTACCAAACCATACAAACCATCTATTGCATATACCTAAAAGACCAAAAAATCTTGAGTAAACCTTCAATGCTCTGGTGGCCCCAATAAGAAGGGTGACATCATCGAAGTGCATATAATATTGTCTAACTAATTTTATTATAATGTGGAGACGAAAACAAGTGTGTTCTGAACCTGTTAAAGAAACCCAAAAATATTGTTTTTCGAACAAACTTTATTGTGTTGTAAGTTTAGTAGGGGCCGACTATCATGAGTGTGGTCGATCAATTGACTAGCATATAATATATTACATATTGCATTTATATTTGACTAGCTGACGTCCCGCGGTTTCACCCGCGTAGTTTACGTTCCTGTGGGAGTACGGGAATAAAATATAGCCTATAGCACTCACGAATAATGTAGCTTTCTACCAGTGAAACAATTTTTAAAATTGGTAAATTAGTTCCGGAGATTACCCCCTACATACAAACTTACAAACAAATGTTACCTCTTTATAATAATATTAGTATAGATTGAAAGTTGTATGTAGACTGAGAACGTGACTAATACATACTAATACGCAGTTTAACTTATTCTCGTTATGTTATGTTGTCGTCTTCACAATGTTTTTGGATTTAACTCACCATCATTGTGAAATCTTCGAAGGCTGTACTCTTTTTCCCTCCATCGGTCACCGAGCCAAGTTTTAAGTTCTTCATCTTCATGAGGAAGTTTATCAATGGAGTATCTGCAATGAAAATAATAATCTACACTAATATTTTAGATTTGTATTTTTGTGTGTGTGTATGTTTGTAATGAATAAACTCAAAAACTACTGCGCCGATTTCAAAAATTCTTTCACTATTAGAAAGCTACATTCACCCTGAGTAACATAGGCTATATTTTATCCCCGTACTCCCACGGGAACGGGAACTACGCGGGTGAAACCGCGTGACGTCCACTAGTTGTTTATATTTTACGCTTCCCGTGACCCAAGGGCTGGCTTTTACCTTGGTCAGAGGCTCAGTGTTGCCATACAACGTGGCAATGCCACCAGTCTCTTGGGCAGATTACCAGCTGACAGCGTTGAGGACGAGTTTTTCGATGCCCTTTTATAATTTGTTGTTAGTTTATTTATTTTAGTTTATTTAATAGTTTTTAATTAATTATGTATATAGTAAGTTTTCGAGGAGCTCGTGGCTAAATAATAACAGCCTCTCGGGTCGATCGTTAGGTTACGCCGTGCTTGCCTAGGTTGGTCTGTGGATGGGTGACCACCCATTACATACCGAGTTTCCTCCGTGCCTCAGAAAGCACGTTAAGCTGTTGGTCCCGGCTGTCATTGTCATCTTTAACAGTTGTTACAGGTAGTCAGAGGCCCAAAAAAGTCTGACAACCAGTTTTACCAAGGGGTATCGTATTACCCGGTACTAACTGGGTTGTGGAGGTCAGATAGGCAGGCGCTCCATGTAAAATACTGGTATTCAGCTGCATCCGGTAAAACTGGAAGCCGACCCCAACATAATTGGGAAATGGCTAGGCAGATGATGATGATGTATATAGTTAGTTTATAATATTAAAATAAAGTAATCTCAAAAAAAAAATGTTTAAAAAAATAAAAATAAACAGTTTGACCCATTAAAATTTTTAAAGGATCTTTCGAAGCATGCTCGACGCAATCGAAATATTTGTTCATTGCACTCAAGCTCCGGTAGAGGACAAACCTTGACATTCGAGCGAGGGACTTGCTTAGTACATAATTATAAAAGGAAGTATCCTATGACGGCTTGTACACATAAACACGATACGACGTCGTATCGTGGGAATCTACGTTTGAAGTCAACCTACTGCTTATCTTTTTGCTGTGCTTTAGAACAGGGAAATACGACCTATTTTTCCGTAGCGCTAATAGATTTATTGCTACTTGTTTTAATATAGATTCCCACGATACGACGTCGCATCGTGAAACAATGCCGCGTCGTAGCACGATGCGACTTCGTATTGTTTGTATGAGTACAAGCCCCTTCAGTGAGATTTTTCCCTATAATAAGGTTACTTTTTAGATGGCTTATTTGCTGAAAGCGATATCTAAATTCTATCTGAATTCAGTAACTGCCTTAGCCCAAATTAAATGTTAGAAATGGAATGGAATGTTCGTGGTCCTGCTTAGTACTTTCCCACTATCCTTGATGTTTAACAATATCTTGTACATATCTACGCCAAACAATCATGTTCAATAACCAACCTTTTGAAATAGAAGGAGACATGCATCGGTATTCTTCCTCGAAGCAAGTCCATTTCGGTTTGCGCCGGAGTATCATAGGCCACTGTGACGTCATAGACGGAGGCAAGGCCGGACTCGCGCAGACGAGAGCACAATGCTACCCAACCGGTGATCCGCGGGTGCAATACATACTCGTAGTGCTGTAATCGATTATTTATTGTTCAAATAAAATATGTACTATCGAGGACACTCCCGCCTGACCACTAAGCTCTTTTTTGCTTGCACTCGCAACATAAAAACGCTCTCTAGCCCCACCCCGTTGACTTTGTGTAGAAAAAATGAATGAAAAGATACGGAATCGGCCGAGCGCACTGATGACGCACGCCAAACGAGAGTTATTGTTATTTTGCGCGCCAAAGTTGACGCTTTCCTAATAGGCCCAAACTTTAAGGAGAAGTGGCTCGGCGCCTCCGCATGATTTAAGAGCCCGCAGTATAAAATCCACTCGCTAGAGTTTAGGCAAATTCGTTGCGATCCTATGTTTGTGTGCATTGTTCATCATTCATTCAGTGTAGTGATCGCTTAAACCATTTTGATCTTTGAGTTATTTTTATGTAACATATTAAGTAGTAAGTACGGTTTAGAAATAAAAGTCATGAATTTGTGTGCTTATCACAATCAATATGTCGTCTTATTGGATTTTCCATCAGGAATTTCTCAGTAGCAGCACTAGCAGCCATGGAGTCAGGATTTGTGCCCGGTTGATGGCAATAGGCTCGGCCCCTGTTACATGGGATTTCCACAGAACTGGCGAAATGTGGGTGTACTGTACTGTTAGGTGCATCGCTGCCTATACCTTCGGGGATTAAAGGCGTGATGTTATGATGGTTAAGTCATAATAAATTAGATTCACGCAGATTAATATCTAAGATGATTTTGAAGAAAGAACCGTACACATTTGAGGGGACCTGGGGGTCTAAACTGGCCGCTTTAGCAGAATCGTAATATGAATCACGTTAAAAATTTAAAATTCTTAAAATGGACTTTATGACCATAACCATAAAGTCCATTTTAATTTTTAACGTGATTCATGCTAAGATTCTGCGTGGATTCTGCTAAAGCGGCCATTTTAGACCCGCTGTCTATCCATTGCAAACATTTGACAGTTATGGTGTAGGTACGTCGACTCATCAACAATACAATAGGGTAGATGACAAACAAAAAATTAACGTCAGAAAGATTTGCAAAAAATATTGTACACAGTTTTTTTTATTTTTTCACGTAATCTAAAAATGAAGACGATACAGTGCGTCGAAAACTCATGTGACGTCACATTTGAGTACAGTTTTTACCGGAAAGTGACGTCACAAGCCTCTCTTTATCTTTGACGCGTTTTATCTTCGTCAATTTTATTAATTTGATAAAACATAAAACATGTATCCAATATTTTTCGATAATCTAATGGACGGACTAAACAGAATCATATTTTATTAGTCAGGATCATCCCTAAAAAAACATTGTATTGTTCAACTTGTAACCCGCATAAAGTACCGAAACTGTCAGACATTAGTTAAAAACTAAGTGAAAAGAAAGGAAGAATATGGCCATATTAATGTCGTAGGCAATTCGTATGTATGACGCGCCATTATTATGTATGGCGCGCCGTTATTATGTATGGTTGAAAAACGCCGCCGTTATGTAATACGGCGTCCTCACGTTCAGCTGGATTACAATTCGGCTGAAATAAAGTACGCCGCATTGAATGAGCTCTTTGCGTTCGTCAAAGCAGCGTAATAACGTGCCGCCGTTATACAAACGGACGCATCGTCGACACCGCTTTGAAAGTTTTAGTTCCATTTATCACCGCAAGTGGCGATGCATGATCATAACAAGAAACAAAATGGCGTCACAATCGACAACCATGTCACAATGAAATGGCCGCTTTTCCTGCTTCTCAATTTTATTTTCGATTTTTTTTCATTTTTTTTTTACCTACATGTTGAGAATTACGTGGCAGGAGGTTTCTAAAAGGGGGGTGAATTTTTCATTATTTTTGCGATAGGACGCACCGTTTTCGAGATATAAGCAAATTTAGAACCTGCTACGACTCCATGACGCGCGCTCGCTACGACTCGCATTTCACATTACACATCCACTTTTTGTCACAAATGTCGTCGTCGCTCCACTGGCCTTCGCCCTACACTCCTCATGCCAGCTAGCAAGACTTTTAGGACAATTTTAGTAGGTTATTTGAGGTATCGGAATTGCTGACAATACGGCTAAACGTTGGACGCCGCTTATCGAACGTATCGCCCCACCACAATCCGGCTGAACGTGAGGGCGCCGTATTACATAACGACGGCGTTTTTCAATCCGGCGCGCCATTATGTGAAACGGCGTGTTATACGAATTGGCTGCGACATTTATACAAGCAAATTTTGTTGGGTACATAATCTTCTAAAGCGTCACGTTTCAGAAATATGAGCTATCAAAGCTAAAGTCCATTCATGGTGGTCCATTTACACAT
This sequence comes from Xestia xanthographa, assembly GCA_905147715.2. NCBI lineage: Eukaryota > Metazoa > Arthropoda > Insecta > Lepidoptera > Noctuidae > Xestia > Xestia xanthographa. Next base: position 13,542,834 of record LR990659.1, on the reverse strand, counting down.
TCATTATGTCTGAGACAGCAACGTTAGCTACGTTTTCGAATATATATAGCGTTGTGATCGCTACCAGTACAACTTTGATAGCTTAAATCTCGGAAACGTGACGCTTTAAAAGATTTTGTGTCAGAAAAAACTTGTTTGTATTGATGCCATCGATTGATATACGTTTTATGCGTGTCTGATCAAATCAAAGTTGTATTGAAGATGCTATCAGTGAATGGATTTTAACTTTTAATAGCTCATCAATCATATGGTATTGATACCAGCTATCTATTAATATAGGCTACATACGTAGCCGCAACTTTGAAAAAAAAATGGCGGAAGTTAGACTGGCCACAAAATTCAAACCCCTTTCAGTTTGTTACCAGAGATACCTTCTTTGGCCATTTTGTCTAAAAATCCTTGAGGTTTAGAAAGCACCGGCTTTTTTAACTCACTTTCTCCTGAGACTTCGCTCGCATTATGGTCTAAAACTATCCCACGGGAACGTCCTGCAAATAGCCTTTGACACTCGGCGATAACATAATTTAAAAAAAATAAAGAATTTTCGTAATCGGATCAATAGTTCCGAAGATTACCCTCTACATCTAAACTTGCAAACACGCAAACATAGAATACAAACTTTACGCCGTCATCATAACATTAGTATTGAAGCTGAACAAAATTTTAACAATCTCAGTAAATAAGCAAAGTTCTTTGTTTATTAAATGAAAATATAAAAAAAAAAACTTTTCAGATCAAAATATGGTAGTCGGTGTACAATCTCCGGAATATAATTTACGTAGAACACGTGACCGCGCGCAGCAAAGTCATACGTCCTCACTCTGGGATGGCCCGTTCGTTACTGAAGGGAACGGTTGAAAAGGATAGCGCTATTACTACCGCGTGCAAAACATGGGATAGAAAGAGTGCGTGCTCGCTTAGAATAAAATAACGTAAGCGCCAAATCACGTATGGCTAATTACGAGAAAACCAAGTAGAAAAATAAATAATTAAGTCAACACGATTGAAGATTATATTGTTACCTATCTATTAGGCTAAAAATCATCATTAAATTCCTTAGGGTTTCAGAGATCCAAATCAAAATAAGTGCCAAACGAGTTTTTTTTGTATTTTTTTTCTATCGGGATTATTTTATCCAATCGTGTTTTCGCTTCAACAGATTTAATGATTATAAGTCCAAGTTTAATGGTGTCCAAATAGCGAACTCTTAGGTCTTATAGATACCGAGATCTAGATCGCCCAATATCACCAAAACAGCAAATACAGGCTCTTAAAAAACTTTAAAATGGTCAGGCGGAAAAGACCCCCATAGTACAAAAGTTTGCGCGGATGATAGCAAAAGTTTTGTCTCTATTAGATGTGAATTAAACATAACTGGCGAATGTAGATGTTACTATATATTTCTGACTAACTCTTCGGGGAATTTACCTATTGACGCGATTTTATGTAAAACACAAAATGGTTTTGTTATCTGGGAAAGATTGAAGAATGAAAAAATGTAATTGACTGCCCTAAAAGCGCAAGGTGTAGGTAATTATGTTCGTGGCCGTGTACAGATGACCAATAACAATGGAAAAAGCATCGCTAATGCATAGCTAGAAACGGGACCAATGAAAATTATTGTCGCTCAGGTAAAAAAACTAGGGTGAAGAAAAATGTAATCGCTCAGTATGCTAACGTTGGTATTGAGTCTCATGTCAAATTAGCAGAGCTTGTCAATGATGGATACGGTATCTATCAATAGAACGGCCAGCTTATGTTGATCCAACTGACATTTTTTGCAACTTTACACCTTTTTCTTCAGTTGTGCTAGTGTCAACTTCTGCTTGTTCAATGAGGTGATTAAAGGGGAATCAAGGTGATGAAACATGCATAATTATACTCTATAAGTAGTACGTGAGTGGTGCACTGAGAATGGTAATAGATAGGTACTAGATACTTGAGGCACCTGTCACTTTGCTGTAACCGCTGAGCTAACAGCCTAACTCTGAGTGACATGATTAAACAAGTTATTGAAATAGAAATATGAATTCCAGTTAACTATGTATATCAAGTAAAAGACGTATATAGTGCCAGCTTTAGTAAATGACATGGGTATAGTTGTTTTACAAAGTAAATATAATCTTATATACAGGTTTTGGAAACGAGTGGTTAAAATTATTTCAAGAATTGGATCTAATTAACAGCAGCGTATACAAAGGCGGCTAATTGGGGCATTTATTGCTACTGCTGTGGATTGGTGGCTGGTAAGTATAAATATTTACACACCTAAGGCAGGCAAAATAAGGCTTTTGCCTACTTATACGTATAAAGGGTGTAAAAAACATTCTGCAAAAAAATAAAACCACTTCAAAAAAACACAAAAAAGTGAAAAATAACTTTAGCTTCAGAAGTCGGTGACCTTTGTTTGATTGATTTAGTTTTTTTGTCACCGACTTCTGAAGCTAATGTTATTTTTCAATTTTTTGGGTTTTTTTGAAGTCGGTTTTATTTTTTTGCAAAAAAGGTTTTTATTTTTCAATTTTTAGTTGTTCCCAAACAAATATTTGCCATGAATTTATTTTACATTGTTAACAATATATGTCATGGTAATAGGCGTATCCCCAATATATGGAACTTAACAATCCTTGTTTTTTTTTTTGGATGGGAAATCATCAAATTACCCCTCCCTCTCATAGAGAGAAGACCTATGTCCCAGCAGCGGGAACATTAATAGGCTGATGATGATGATGACCCCTCCCGCTATGGGCGGAGCGGAAGGGAGTGTCAGACTGACTAAAACCCATCCATGTTCCTTCTTAGCCCTTTGTGGTATCTCTTTAGAACAGTCCCTTTTGCTGACATCTATTTGAAGCGCGTGCGGAACACGAACGCGCTAACTTAACATACTTACCTAACTATCGAAATCTGGGTGTATTGTATACATCTGCGTACCCCCTCAGAGCATACAGGCGTGATGTTACGTCATTAACGTAGTAGTCGGGGACTATCTGACGGACAGAGCCGTCATCTATCCCGGTCGCAGCGGAGAATGGAACCGGCGAGAGATGTCGTGCGGTGTTCCGCAGGGATCGGTCCTAGGGCCGCCCTTGTGGAACATCGGTTACGACTGGGTGCTGCGCGCCGACCTCCCTAGTGGTGTCAGCGTAGTTTGCTACGCTGACGACACGCTGGTGCTGGCCCAGGGGAGGTCGCACGAGGCGGCGGCCGAAGCGATGACACGCGGGGTTGCGACAGTCGTTGAGAGGATCCGGCAACTGGGTCTCGAGGTGGCATTGCACAAGTCCGAGGCCATGTGCTTTCATGGGCCTCGGAATGCGCCACCTCCGGGATCCTTACTCACGGTAGGAGGGGTATCCATCGGTGTCGAGTCGACTTTGAAGTACCTAGGACTCGTCCTCGACAGCCGGTGGAACTTCGTGGAGCACTTCCGACGTTTGGCCCCCAAACTGGAACGGACTGGGGCTGCCTTCAGGCGGCTCCTGCCTAACCTGGGGGGGCCGAACGCCTCCTGCCGGAGGATCTACGCGGGAGTCGTGCGGTCCATGGCCCTTTACGGGGCCCCGGTGTGGGCGCGTTCTTTGAGGCGGCGTGCCGCCCACTACCTGAACGCGCCCCAAAAGGTGGTAGCCGTAAGGCTGGCCCGAGGCTACCGCACGATTGCCCGCGAGGCGGCGAGCCTCCTTGCCGGATTGCCGCCATGGGATCTGGAGGCGATAGTCCTCGCGCGCCTACACGAATGGCGCGCGGAGGCGCTACGCCGGGGGGAAACTCCGCTGCCGTGACAAATTGTCGCTCAGCGGACAGACTTCCGGCGGGATCTCATGGCGACATGGAGAGAGCGACTGTCGCAACCCCGTGCAGGGCACGCCACGATAGTGGCGATAAGTCCCCTCTTTGAGGAGTGGCTTAAGAGACGCCACGGCGTCCTCACCTTCCGCCTGACGCAGGTCCTCACCGGACACGGAGTGTTCGGGAGGTTCCTGCACCGAATCGGGCGGGAGGAAACGCCCGGGTGCTTCCATTGTGAGGATCGACCGGGAGGACACGGTGGAACACACGGTGGAGGTGTGTCCCGCGTGGGCGGAGCACCGCCCACGCGGTCCTCGAAGTGGCGATCGGCGGCGGCGACTTCTCGCGTCCGGCCCTGGTGCAAGCCATGGTCCGGAGCGAGACGGAATGGGACGCCGTCACCTCCTTCTGCGAAGCAGTAATGCTAGAGAAGGAGGTGGCGGAACGTGAGAGGGAGAGAACCTCTCAACGTCCCGGCCGCCGCGGGAGACGCCCCGGGCGTCGGGGGCCACCACCACGTGGCCCCCGGCCACCGTAGGCGCGGGCCTGTGGACGGTGGGCTATGGGCTAGCTCGCCGTCCGTCCGTCTCATGACGACAGGCCGTGTCGACGGCGCGTTCGTGTTCCACGCGTGCCTCAAAGAGAGTCAGCAAAAGGGAAGGGGCCGTAGGGACCGATGCCTGCCGGGGTTGCGGGACTGTTCGAAAGAGATACCGTGGCCCCGGAACACAAAGGGCGATGAAGGAACATGGATGGGTTTTAGTCAGTACAAGTCTGACACTCCCTCCTGCTCCGCCCAGAGCGGGAGGGGTTATTTGATGATTTCCCATCCAAAAAAAATAAATAAATAAATAAACAGGCGCGCCCGGAACACGATCACGCCAACTTAACATACTTAACTGTCGAAATCTGGGTGTATTGTACACATCTGTGTACCCCCTCAGAGATTTTTGAAGAGTTCCATTGTATATCTCCGAAGATCAGCATCAGATGTTTACAAAATTTAAATGAGACCACACGGAAAGCATTAGCTTTCAAACAAAAAAAGAATTATCAAAATCGGTTCACCCAGTTGAAAGTTCTGAGCTAACAAACACAAAAAAATACAGTTGAATTGAGAACCTCCTCTTTTTGGAAGTCGGTTGAAAACACCTCGTAGCGAAGCCGAAAGGCACTTGTTCTCCCCGTCATTGCGATCATTTTTTTTGTTCTACACCATACCTGGGAACCTTCTAGTTATGGAGAAATTGGGGGTAAAGTTCCAACTTTTTGACAAGTTTTTTTTTTTTATACAAGTTTTTAATGTAAGATTTTTAACCACCGCCACGACCCCCGTACTATTTAATCCATCCATCAGCACAATGTTTTGAGTGCGTTACATTGAGTTCTGCCACAAAACATGATATTTCAACCCAAAAAAAAGTCGTTTCCCAGCAATAATTTTTGCGTAAAGTTACTTAGTTTGATGTACAGAATGCTTGGTTGACTTGGTTGACTTGGCTGCGCTGTTTCGCGGATTCGATCCCCATACGGAACAAATATTTGTATAGTATATAGTTAGTTGTTCCGGGTCTGCCTCTGGCTGTTTGTGGCTTTGTTTACAAACATTTAAACTCGCACAGTTTAAATGTTTGTAAACAAAGCCACGTTACAGGAGAAATTCCGAGTGAGACAACTTTATAAATGTGTTGATAAGTCCGCCAACGATTTCATAATCATCATCTAAATAAATCACACTCCGAATTCAAATCAGAAATCACTGTCATTTTTTTATTAGACAGCGATGTGTTTCTGTGGTCAAATAATGTTAATGAGGCACAAGTCAAGTATTGAACCTTGACAAAGACAGTGGATATCTACCGAACCGGATAAACGAAGGCCCTCATTGGAAACGAGAATTGTTGCTTCTAATCAGTATTAATGTCATGGTCAAAACTTTAAGCATACAAAATAGAATAAGAATAGTTAATACCTGCATGTTATTAGCATGTGCAAATTTTTCACTGCGACGTAGATTCTCTTCGCTTAAATCCGTTCCTTCAGGAAATAAAACTAGCCGGTAGTCGTAATTCAGTTTTTGATAGTAATCTACAAACTGAGACAGATTTACTTGGTCCTCACGCCAATTCCTCTTTACGTACAGGAAAAAGTTGAGCTGCATTATCCAACCTGCAAGGTTTTACAAATACGGTAAGGTCGTGTCTATAAAATAGCCTTATTTCGAATGAAGCAAACTACTATTTTGTATCCACGTGATATTTGGCAAAGAATTATGTGGAAGGTTGTAAGCATAATTTAACTCACCCATGCCAGGAATGTTTTTAATTTCATCTTTTAACACAAATTTTATTTTGGATTTGCCTCCAAGATCCAAAGCACTATTAGATTCACTAGAGTTTTCAACAGTCTGTTTACAAAAACACATTTCGGTGGAAGGATTATACGTGGCGTGGTACAGAGCTATCCATACATAGTTCCAATCAACTCTTGTGCGATGGTTCATCACAATGATGGTTTTTTCGTTAGGATTCACATAATCACCGAAATGATGCAATTGAGTGTTACAGCAACATTGAAACAGCGCCTGAAATAATAAATTCAGCAGATAATAGCATTCAGTTACGATAATAATTGTTCATTAAATATTTCGTAAGATAACGTCTTACCACAGGATATAGTTCCCACAACGAAAATAATGTATCAACTAATTTTCTATATAATCTATGACTAAAAAACATCAGGTACATAACAGGACAGTAAAGAATGAAGAAGCCTGAAATCAGAATATAAGAAGAAATAAGGTGCGTTTAATAGGTAGATAGTATTACTTAACAAGACATATGCAATGGAAGACGTACCAGCGAGAATGGTGTAATACCAAGCAATGCAGAGCAGGAAGCCCACCGCCATGGCGCCGCGGGCCCCGGGCGAGCACTGCCGCGCCGGGAAGCCCTGCCGCTGCCGATGTCAGCATTGTTAGATTAGAACCCCTACGTGATCCACTAAACCCTATTACATGACACCTTGCCGTGGAACAGTATTCTATGTTGCTGAGGTAATTAATTCTATTATTTCACTCTGTTACACAAGAAGTTAAACCGTCTTCATGTTATCCATACATTATGTTTGTTACACTTCTCTTTCTGTAATATTAACGTCATTGCTTGTCCCTGGGTTTTGCGGATTTTTCTTGCCTAAGGCTTCAGCTTCTTCTATGGTATTCAGTAATTCACAATCTTTCGTTTCAGGCAATAATAGACATAGCAATCCGGCTGTCATTGGAAAAATCCCAAATGCAACAGGGGCACACCATTTGCCATAGGGTCTTAAACCAGCCGCAAAAGGAGCAATCATAGCTCCAAATCGAGCCATCATTGAGCAAATTCCTATTGCTGCGTTTCGTACTATTGTTGGAAACATTTCAGTACAATATAAATATATGACTATGAAAATAACGTAACAAAGCAATTCACCGATACATCCAATGACCACAGACGCTTTCCCTACAGGGACAAAGCCAACTATAAATAAGCAAAAACTGCATAAGGTGTTTCCACCGACAATGATAGTTCTGCGCTTGGAGAACTTGATTAGTGGAATGCAAATAATACACGCTAACAAGCACATACTGCCGGTGGCCACCACGTTGATGAAAACGTCGCCAGTTAAATGGCTGATATAATGAGTGACGCCGTAGAAACAGTAGCTGCAAACGAGCCAAGCGAATGACATTATCATGATATTTGCTCTTATGTGCGGGGTACGAAATAAATCTAACACTGTGCTCTTTGGTTTTGAGCTCCTGTTTTTTAATTGATATAATTCAACTTTTTGCCTTATTTGTTCCGTTGGTAGTTTATTACTGGAAATAAAAAGTTAAATGTTAGATCTCTTTCGTAAAACAATTTATATAAAAAATAAAAACACAAAACCTGTGTGACTTACTTACATTTTTGCTACTCGTTCCATTAATAATACTGCCTGGTCTGTTTTTTTCATTACCAGTAACCATCTTGGAGTTTCTGGCAATAAACAAATGTAAAACAACAGAAAAAAATTAAAGAGGGATATAAAAAGCTGAAAATACATATAATCTCTTATAAAGTAGCCAACTCCTGCAAGCAAGATATGACCGGAAGTGAAGGGTATGTGAAACAACGCAGATATCACGTCTCTGTTTGCACTTCCTACATACTCCATGACTATCACAAATGCTATGATCATAATACCACCGTTTGAAAAGCCGACCAACATTCTGATGAAGGTAAAACTCCAATAATCTGGCATAAACGATGACATTATTCCTGCGAATATTTCTATTATCACTGATATTATTAAGGTCGGTTTTCTGCCATATCTGAAATTAAATAAGCTTTATTAATATACCTTTCACCTGTCTTGAAATAAAAGACTGTTCAACTGTAGGTACCTACTTGTCTGATGCAATTCCAAATGCTAAACTTCCACTGAGGACGCCAAATTGAAAAATAGTTTGAGTTAAATCTTTGAGCCAATTTTTTTCGCATATCAGATTCCATTCGGTGACTATAGTTCTGGTGAATTTAGACTTATCAAACACCGGGTTGTCGCAACATGTAGCGTTTGATCCTGGACAGTAGTATTCCGCTGGTGGAGCCAGGAAAATTATTGCCATTTGGTGAAACGCCACCCCGACTTTGCTCGCGAATATAATAAAACATAGCCAGTAATGATACCGCCCAAAGTTTCCGATCAATTCATTGATGAGTACCATTGTATCAGAATGTTCATGAGTGGATCACAATGGTTACCACAAATCACATGATTATGTGTAGCGAACATAAAATGTTTAAATAAAGATAACTTTTATAAATGTACAATGTCGTTTATTGCTATCCAGGTAAAAACGAGTTGGTCTTGCTCAAGGTTGGTTTTAATTTAAAGGCACAGGTAAATACTATGGAACGTATTTAAAATGAGTGCATTTGATGATAAGTAACTGAAATCCTAATATTTTTTTTTTCCTGATTAGTATTCTTACACCCGTATCTATAAACAAGTCAAAGTGATTACTTGAGTAAAAGTAATTATGTACTTAAGATACGATTTTTATACCTGTTTGTATTAAAACTAAGCTACAAACCCAACTACTAAATCAAGGCCTAAATATTATTGCCCTGTTGCAATTCAACTCTCGGCGCAGAGCCGAGTGTTGAAAATCCTTTAACACGATGCGCTTTTGTTTAGGAATTCAGTTAGTTTTACATTTCATTTTCAGACAGAGGCAGAGATAAAAGACATAAGAACGAGATAGAAGACATAGAGTGCAGAGAGTCTTCAAACCATATCACATTAGCGGATTACGAGCGTCTTCAAAGCGGAGCGGGCGCGCAACGAATTCGCCGCGGATAAGCAGCGAATAGCAGCGTGAAATATTATTATATATTATTATTATTAGATTTGATTTTTCAACGTTAGGCTGCAAAGCGTAGCGTTGAAAATTCAAATCTCAATCTCAAATCTCAATTCTTTATTGCATTCCATATGTAATACATAGATGGTGTAATCAAATAATAAAAAATCAATATGGACCCTGTCGGGCACAGCAACATTAGGAGAGAGGAAGAGGACTAAGTAACAATTTAATAATATTATTGTAAGTTAATTATTATATGTGTATTATTGTTTATCTATTTATGAATTTATAAATTATTAGATTAGATTAGATCTGTGTATTATGTATAATATATTATATTAATATCTTTTTTATTTATGTATTGTATTGTATTATATGGGTCTTTTGTTACCTGAATTAAATGATATATATATGTATATATTATTATTATTATTAGAATAATCTAGATAATTATTATGCAATAATTATTATTATTATCATATCATATTGTTTCGTATTTTAATGAGAGCGGATAATTTTATTTTGAAATCGATTTGTCATCTATAAATTCCTTTACTGAGTAGTATGCTTTGGATTCAAGAAACTGTTTCAATTTATTAATAAATACATTTGTTTTGTCTAGTTCTCGAATGTCATTAGGCAATTTATTATACATTTTTGTAGACATAACTAAAGGGCCGGTTGAGTGCATTTTAAGTCGGGATTGAGGTATGTTTATTTTGTTTTTGTTGTGTCGAAAAGTGTATCTAGTTTGTGTTTCTTCACAAGTGGTGTAAAAATCAGGGTATTTTCTGACAAATATACATAATTCAAAAATATATAAACAGGGAAGTGTGAGTATTTTATGTTTTTGGAAGTGTGGTTTGCAGCTATCTGTTTGTTCAATGTTTGTTAATATTCTAATTAACTCCTTTTGTAAAATGAATATGGTTTGCGAATCTGTACTGTTTCCCCACAGCATAACCCCATAGCTCAGCCATGCCTGAGCGTATGCGTAGTACCTACGTGACAAGTGCTGTTTCAAAGTTGGTAGTTTTTTTAATTTCACGTAGGGCGTATGAAAATTTTGATAGTTTTGCTCTTATTTTCTGAATATGGGATTTCCAATTTATATGTGTGTCTATGGACAAACCAAGGAGAGTAAATTCATTTACTTGTTCCAGTTTTGCATTATAAAAATTGAAATTTAATTTTAAAGGGGTTTTTGATGTGGGTGAAAAGTAATTAATTTTGTTTTAGTAAAATTAATTTCTAGGTTATGGCTTTGATTATATAATGTCTAGATGGTGCGTCAAGTGCGCGCAAACGTGTCAAAAAATATCAGCCAACTGTTGGCTTACAAGTTCTTACGCGCCGATTAGTGCCGATCGTGCCGCTTTGGCGTCACCACGTATTACGCGCGCTAAGTAATAAACAAATAACAGCGATAAAATGACGGTATGTGATATTAAACTGTGCCGGAATTATACAGGAAGGCCACATCGCCTATCATCGATAAGTAACCAAAAAACTATATATTTCTGTTTTGTTTTTATGAACATAAAATTACGCCATATTTTATCAGTGTTGCCAGTTTCTTTTTTTCATTCTCCCAACTTAACGTCATTTTTTGTGGGTAAATTAGTTAGTTTATGGTTACGTTTATATTATTTAGTTGGTCTACTTTATTTATCGATTTAAAAAAGGTGGAGTTTATAAATTCGTATTAAGTCTTTCTTTATATGATTTTGAAGTCGATGCCAAGTAAAACTTGTTATTATATTAGCTAGGTAAATAATTTACTTGATACCGACTTCATGTTCACATTTTAGTCATTATTAGCTGACCCGCGCAACATCGTTTACGTCACATGAGCTTACCTACCTACCTACTATCTACCTACCTACCTACTATCTACCTACCTACCTACTACCTACCTACCACCTACTTACCTACCTGCCACCTACCTACCTATTTCTCACCGTTTAAACCTTCCGTGAACTTCCACAAACAATTCAAGACCAAAATTAGCCAAGTCGGTCCAGCCATTTTAGAGTTTTAGAGCGACGAACGGCAATTCATTTATATATATATATTATTTATAACTGGCACTGATTAAAAGTATTAAATCGGTAATTTAACCTCCATTTTTATTCCTTGGATAAAAGTTATCTGACTAATGAATAATCAGCCCTTAACAAACATAATTATTGAATGAGTAGAATATGGTGATCAACAAACATCTTATTTTTTAGAATACCCAATAATCCTATTATCAGGAATCGATGGATAGATCGCATTCAAAAAAGCCGCGGAGATGCCACGTGGAAACCAACAAAAACTAATGTAGTTTGAGAAACTACTGCAGAGAGAAAAAGATAGAAATAGTCTAATTTTAGTTTAGTTTGTGAACAAGGGAATCGGCACAATTGTAATACTTATTTAATTAACTTAGCTGATTTAATACAACATTCAACAACTCTATTTGAATTTAAATAGTGCTTTTTTATTTATTGAAGAAAGTAACTACATACTTAATAAAAAGACACTACTAAAACTGAATAATACCTACTACATACATACACCTAAAACTAAACTTATTTAATTAGTCTATTATTTTTAATATGTGACTTATGGGAGAATTATTGTACTAGCTGGTAACATTATTCACGCACACAGAGACACAGTATGACAGTGTAAAACACCGCCTGCACGCACACAAGCTTGAAATTGTTGGCTCGTTTTTTACGTTTTGATTGTAGGGCGACACTCCATCTAGACATTATATAATCAAAGGGTTATGGTTATCCATCCAGTTGACAACTGTAGAAAGAAGAGAATTTAATTTAGCGTTAACATTGTCATCGTGCTGGCATGAGGTGAGCAAAGAGATATCGTCAGCAAATAGAACACATGGTCCGTTTATTATTTTAGGGAGGTCGTTTATATAAATAAGAAACTGAGTTTGCGTTGCGCAGCGAAAGCGCTGTGTGTCCGATGGACGTACGTAACGTATTCGTTGCGCGCCCGCTCCACTTTGAAGACGCTCGCAATCCGCTAGTATGATAAGGCCCTTCGAGTCCAAGCAATGAATATTGATCCAGGAAGAATTACGATTATTATTTTATTGTCTGCGTGCGTAGGCTGAATAAATTGTAGTATTCAGTCCAAATGAGTGAAACAACTGTTATTCTACGACGGTTTAGTGTACGGCAGTATATACTAAGTCTATGGTTTAGTGCCAGCGCGTCCACTGCTACATATAAGTGACGTGTTGATTTTATGGCGTTATTGTCACGTATTTTATTAAGTATTTAGTGCAAACCATGACGTGCGGAAACGTGACCAATGGAGCGAATAAATTCAACGGCATGTTCTTCTATAGAAAATAATAAATTTACTGTCAAATAAAATATAAGTAATCGTGTATTATTTTCACGCCATAAGCTATTCTTTCCTGTTCTTAGCTAGCAGCGCCCCGCGACCTTCGTCCGCGTGATACACTTATGTATTATTTAAAAAAATATTTTTTTTTTTTTTTTTTGCACGAAACTCTAGTTCTGTTTCCAAAATAAAGTAGGCTAAGTAGTAACGTAGCCTATTTTATTTTGGAAAAAGAATTAGTAATTACTAGTAGAGTAACTCTACTAGTCCCGTCAAAATCAGTCCAGCCGTTTCGTAAATTAGCCGGAACAAACAGACAGACCGACACATATTTCTTCTATATGTTTAAAATATATTTCAGTAAAAACCTGTTGTTTTGAACAACTTGTTTTTTTACAAACAGAACAGCAGTTAATACTAGTTCTAACATAGGCAGTTAAAAACTAGTTTTAACTACGGAAAACGCGTTTTAACTAAAAACGGGTTTTAACCAAAAACGGGTTTTAACTGTAAGGGTGCGTACAGACTATATAACATAACATTGCCATATAACATGTTTCAGATAATGTGGACACTGAATGTTATAAATGTCAATGTCAATTTCATAATGTGGACATGTTATAAAACACAAGTTATATAGTCTGTACGTACCCTTACAGTTAAACTACCTAGGCGAGATAACTAAGTACTAGATGTGCTGATCCCGTTCAATGTGACTGGTGAAATCTGCTGTTAGTCCCACACGCTTATTACCTACAATTTTGACTATGATTCTGGCTGACTATTATCTGTCCCAACCTCTACAATTTGGTACTTATATAAGGGCCTAACATGCCTCAAATAGCTTAGCATGATCCTCCGTTAAGCCTAAAATACTGCAGCATGTGAAATAAATATATGGTAAAGTTGATGATCAATGCTAGGTACTATGTGTGACGAAAACACGATTCCATAAACTTTTCTCGATAGAAAAAAAATCCAAAGTTACCTCCAAATCGAACAATAAACCGCTGGTATTCAAAAAGCACTCCAAATTATATGAAACAATATATATTTATTCATATATATATATAATTATTCATGAAACTTTGCATACTAACTATTTAAAGCAGGTCTTACGTGTTTTATTTTTTTAGTCCAATCAATAGATTTTTTGTACATCGCAAAAACCACTCATTTCGCACTATTCGGCTGCAGTGACTGACGTAACAACCGCTTTGTAGTGCAAGTAACTTTTTCTAACGGTATTTCAAACGAAGTTTGAACCACCACAAATAGAGTTGTTAATGTTAGGGTTAGAAGGGCCTCAAGGCCCTCAAGTATGTAAAAATACTGTTAAAAGAAGTTGAGTCCGTTACCCCAGCCAGATGTTGTCGAAAATGGTCATTTGAATCTTATAGATAATTAGTTTTACGGCTTCTATAATTGTTGCGCACATTTTTAAATTTGTTGCGCTTATAGTTTTTTAATTATTTCACAAAAACATTTCCTGCTGGGGTAACGTTACCCCAGCTAGACCTTTTTCTTTCTAATGGGAATATTTAAATAAATACTAGCTATAAAATTAGTTGTCTAGTTGAAGTAAATGTTGTGTCTTATTTTGTATTTGTTCTTTCATCGGTTGCGAAGTTATTCGAGATTTTGCTGGGGTAACGTTTTTGATTTTGCTAGATCTTTGAAATGGTTAAGCGGATTCTTATCATATTTTGTACATGACTTTTTAGGAATTAGTTTAAATTTGTTCTGCAATAAAAAAACCGAAATAATGCATAGCTTAAAGGTTATTTCATTAAATAGAAAAACACTTCAATTGGTCCCAGAACTCTCAATAAGAGGTCTAAAGACTTACTTTAAACATTATTTTGAAGCTTGTAACTGTCTTCAAATGTATGTGAAGTTTCATTAGTATCATGTAAGTATTTAACAAGTTATGATGATATTCAGTTCTTCACGAGCACGGTCTTGATGCGCGCGGTGTTATTTGGCCACTGGATTGGATATATTATGAACTGAATGTTAAGTCAATTATTCGTTTTTTAGTTCAGTTGTATATCAGTAAAATTTCAGCGTAGTATTACGATTAAAGTCATATATACATAGACATATATACGATTAAAGTCATTAGGAAGAGAATGACCGTGGTAACCCGACCAAGTTTTGGTGGTTACGAAAAAGCGAAAACGCAGAACATTATGGTACCTTCTAAAATATGTAGGATAGTGAAGAGTACAAAATATGATAAGAATCCGCTTAACCATTTCAAAGATCTAGCAAAACCAAAAACGTTACCCTAGCGAAATCTCGAATAACTTCGCAACCGAAGAAAGAACAAATACAAAATAAGGCACAACATTTACTTCATCTAGACAACTAATTTTATAGCTAGTATTTACTTAAATATTCCCATTAGAAAGAAAAAGGTCTGGCTGGGGTAACGTTACCCCAGCAGGAAAAGTTTTTGTGAAATAATTAAAAAACTATAAGCGCAACAAATTTAAAAATGTGCGCAACAATTATAGAAGCCGTAAAACTAATTATCTATAAGATTCAAATGACCATTTTCGACAACATCTGGCTGGGGTAACGCACTCAAAGAAGTTACTGATCAGTATCAGGTACGTCCAAAAGTTGATTGATTCGGATAGCTTTCTAACTTTCTATAAAGCTATTCAAATTTTTTGTTCTTTTATGTAAGGTAAGATACCGTCATACTACATGAAACCGAGCTCACCTTGGTCGTCTCTATTAAAGTATTCAAGGGCCTTACATTAAGTGGTTTTATCCTATTCCGAATATAGTTGAGTATAGTTATAGTAATGACAACAGAACTGTATGTTTACTCCACAATACAGATAATGCTATGTTATTTTCTTGAATTATGATAAAGTACGTAACTTGTCGTTGTCTTGTCATATCTATACATATAATAAAACAGTTACGAAAGAAAAACTGTACATTGAGAATTTTCGAGAAAATATAAGTGGCTTTTGTTAGAAAAACGTAGCTGATGACAAAAAGTGACTTTTTAGAATTTTTGTCTGTTTGTCTGTTTGTCTGTGTGTATGGTACGGCTTCACGCCTAAACTATTGGATAGATTGAATTGAAATTCAGCAAAAATGTTCTTTGTAAACCAAGGAAGGCTTTAGGCTACATATTATCACGCCGTATGTTATGGGAGGTAAGCAATATTGATTTTAAAAGGTTTTTGTTCGTATGAGATACATACATGCAGCGATGTCGCAGCAAAAATGTTCTTTGTAAACCAAGGAAGGCTTTAGGCTACATATTATCACGCCGTATGTTATGGGAGGTAAGCAAAATTTATTTTAAAGGGTTTTTGTTCGTAAGATACATACATGCAGCGACATCTGTTGAACTAAAATGGTACCAATGACTAAAAATGTGCTCATCACATAAATTTTAAATCGACTGACCGGCTTTAAAAAAATATATTAGGTCGTTACATATGAAATTGGCGTTTTGTCGTACTGAACACTTTGATATATATATATATATTATATTTATATCTATATAAATAAAAACAAAAGGCCTGACTGACTGACTCATCAACGCGCAGCCCAAAACTTAGGACCTAGAAAGCTGAAATTTTGCACAGAGGTTCCCTTTATAATGTAGACAAGGAATAAAAAAGGAATTTTAGAAATTCAACCCCTAATGGAGTTAAATCGGGGATGGAAGTTTGTATGAAAGTCCGTCAGTTTTAAAGTTAGGATCTTCAAATGTTGTGTTTAGGCTGACAATTAAAAATTAATTTATACGTGTTTCAGCGTTTTTCATAATACAACCCCCGAAGGGATAAAAAGGAGAATGAAGTTGTTTATGGAAAATCGTCAGTTTTAAAGTTAGGATCTTCAAATTTTGAGTTTAGGCTGATTAATAAAAATTAATTGTTCACGTGTCTCAGCGTTTTCCATAATACCACCCCCGAAGGGTTAAAAAGGAGAATGAAGTTGTTTATGGAAAGTCCTTAATTTTCGAAGTAAAACTTACTAAATTTATTATCTAGGCTTATGGTTGGAAGCTAACGCAACGTTGTTTTTAAAAATGTCAACCCCTAAGGATGAAAAGGGGGCTTTATCTGTACAAATAAGTAAAATTGAAGTGTCTGTTTGTAATATTAAAACAACCGCATTTTACTACATGCATACGAATGTATACGTATATAGGGTACATATACCAAAACAACATTTTTTTCAATTTTTGTCTGTTGTCTGTTTGTTCCGGCTAATCTCTGGAACGGCGGGACTGATTTTGTCGGGACTTTCACTGGCAGATAGTTGATGAAATAAGGAGTAACTTAGGCTACTTCTATTTTACATAAATCTATTTAATAACCCTTCTTCTGGCGCAGTCGGTTATAAATATATAAAAGAAGAAGAAACTGACTGACTGACTGTGACACACAGCCCAGACCGCTGGGTCTACTGATTCCAAATTTGGCAAGTAGGTTCCTTATGTGGTCAAGGAGTGCTAAGAAAGGATTTTTCAAAATTTATTTACTCCCTAAGGGGATGAAAAGGGCTCCAAAGTTTGAATGGGGAAACAAGATTAGTTAAACTGTTTTATTCGAAACTTAGCAGGAGTACTCCTCTCGATGATTGAGTTAACATTTGTGTTTCAGGTTTTTTCAGAATTAAACCCGAAAGAGAGGGAAATGGGGTGACAAAGTATAAAAATCAAAATATAAAAATCAGCCCAAACCGCTGAGTCTACAGATTCCAAATTTGGCACATAGGTTCCTTATGAGGTTTAAGGGTGCACTAAGAAAGGATTTTTTAAAATTCACCCCCTTTGGGGCTGAAACGGGGGTCCAAAATGTACATGGGGAAATAACATTAGTTAGATTATTTTATTCGAAACTTAACAGGAGTACTCCTAACGATAAATGGGTAGAAATGGGTTTCAGGTTTTTTCAGAATTCAACCCCTAAAGGGGGAAATGAGTTTGGTATTGTTTGTATGGTGTATCGGGTTGGGTGTATTACAAAAACAGCGTTTTTAAGATTTAATGTGGTGGACCTGAAATACCATCATCCCCTGTTGGGGTGCGATGGGGTTGAAATGTCTCAAAATCAATATGGGTGTCGATGCCGAGATTATCATTGGTGCTGATTACGAATATGGCATTTATTTTTAGATCCAAAAGATGGCGGATTCGACTTCTATACAGGATTATTGTTGATTTATTGCGATGATTGTGATAACGATGATGGTAATTGTGATAATGATTGTGGTAGTGATTGTGATTGGGATAGTGATGGTGATGGTTGTTGTGATAACGATGATGGTGATGGTGATTGCGATTGTGACAGTGATAATGATGGTGATAGTGATGGTGATTGTGATAGCGATTGTGATGATTATAATTGTGATGATTATGAAATTTGGCATATAGATAGTTTATAACCTGGATTAACATGAAGGATACTATTTATCCCTTTAGTATGATCCCGTGGGACAGTTACCGAACTTCACGCGGGCGAAGCCGCGGGCAACAGCTAGTGTTATAATAAGAAACCACTGACCGGAAATAGGAAAATATAATGTGTTTAGTTACCTATTGTTTGTTACATAACAATGCTTATTTGTATCTACAAATATATGGGTTTTATGGCTTTTACAAAGCCCTTTGTTATGTTATGTTATTATAGAATCATAATTCTATTGACGATTTGTTTTTAGGGTTCCGTACCTAAAAGATAAAAATAGGACCCTATTACTTACTAAGACTCCACTGTCCGTCTGTCTGTCACCAAGCTGTATCTCATGAACCATGCTGGCTAGACAGTTGACATTTTCACAGATGATGTATTTCTATTGCCGCTATAACAGCAAATACAAAAACAAATAAAAACAGAATAAAATAAATATTTATATTTAGGTAATAAATGTCTAATGTTGTATAGATAATGGTATGGAACCCTTCGTGCGCGATTCCGACTCGCACTTGGCCGGTTTTTTTTCCTAGCGTGCTCTCCCTCTGAACCCGCGTGATATTAGATGTTTAAAAAGCTATTTGGGTATCTATACTAATATTAGAAAGAGGTAACATTTGTTTGTAAGTTTGTATGTAGGGGGTAATCTCCGGAAGTAATGAACCAATTATAAAATTGTTTTACTGGTAGAAAACTACATTATTCGTGAGTGCTACAGGCTATATGTTATTCCCGTACTCCCACGGGAACGAGAACTACGCAGGTGAAACCGCGGGACGTCAGCTAGTTTTAAATAAAGCAAAGGCGTTTTAAAATATTGATTGGTAACAGTGTTTACTACCTATTTTTTTCAGAGATAAGTAGTTATGAGAAGAGAAATTAAGATAATGTGAGACTTATCAATAACCTTGGACGCTAGGTTATCGTTGCGCGTGATTTTGAGAAAGTATTTATTAACATGTCAATTAGGAATTATATTTAAATAATAAAAACTCTTGTATGCACAGGTTTAGTTGACTAAGATATCATTTATGATGTAGGTACGCCGTTTACAAGACAGCTGAATTATGACTTATTTTATTTGTAGGTGGGTAGGCAGGTAATCCGCAAGGCCTTTAAGAGAAAAGGAGGTCGACATAGAATTAAACGTAATGACTTTAAAGATATACCACTTATAGCTATAATTTACAATGTCGTCAAAGTTGCGCTTACATGTCTCCTACTTTGTGCTCGGAGTTTTTACCCAAAGTTAGATTATGTTTTTCACACTCTATAGCACATGAAACAGCAGCATATCAAAGCTCTCAACAACCACCCTAAAAGCCATCGAATGCAGTCACGGTGGTCAAAATCCGCATTATCTCCGGACCTAGCGTCGATAACGTCTTTAAGCATCGCATTCCAGAAAAGTCCAAAAATAATGTGACCGTGTTGTTGCTATAATTAGTAGATCAAAAACAATAAAAAAATAACTGTTGGTAGAGTCGATTTTCAAAGTTACTTGTTTCCTTTTTTGTCTTTTACAAAGTTGATGTAGTTCACAGAGAATAGGGCTATTATGTATTTATGCATTTCACTTATTTGAAAAGTGACAGATCTTTCCTGACTGTACTACCCAAATACTACCTATTAAACTAGGTAGTTGAAATGTCGGCAGTTCTGTGTTTCTAAGATGATTAGGATTACATCTATGGCTGTCGCTGGAGTAGGATCAACAAGGGATCACATCGAGAGAATAGACGTCGATACCCACTGATAAGGAGTATATGTTTGAGTAGGTAAGTGTTTTTTAGAGATAATTGATTTATATAACACCTATCAAGATACGCAACTTTACCCCCAACATTAGATAAAAGATCGAAAGTTGGAAGGGAACCCAGAATAATATCAACCATGATGTCGTTCCGCCTGTATCATTTTATGACAAGATTTTCTGCGGTGTCTAAAAAAAATGACAACTAGGTGAATTAGCGATGACTTTTGCATCCTATACCGGACGCTGGACTCTTAATGATTACGGTCACAAATGACTCGCAAGGCCTATGATAACATTGACAATGCCCATTTGTGATAACATGAATAGCCTCGTCATCTGATTTTAGAACTATTTAAGCTCAACGCACATATATAAGCACTGCACTGAATCAGCGTGGCCATAACTCGAACCGACCGTCATTCTTTCTATGAAAAATTATAAGTACGTAGGTAAAGGCATCGCACGCAGTAACAAATCCGTGCTGCTATAGGCTGCGTTTCCACAAAAGATGAGCGAGGATGCGTAGCGAGGGATGTGTGTGAAACTAACAAATAATATCGCTTCTTTTTCACAGCTTGAGCTATTCTATGTGATTGGTTACTTTTGTGCACATCTCTCGCGGCACATCCTCGAACATCTCTGGTGGAAACGCAGTCTTACGGTGGGGACACGTGGTACGTAACAAAGGGCATGTCACACAAAAACCAAGTCTTCATCGCATTCTAAGAATTAACTGTAACAAGACCATCTCTAACGTAAACCTGTTGGAGAAATGCTCAATCGATCGTCAGATCAAATGTCGTAATTGGCGATGGATTGGCGTGTGATTCCGATCACACCACCAAGCGATGTACTAGAATCCTCAAGAGAAAACGAAGCTTGGCCGTCCCCGTAAAAACTGTCGTCGCACCGTGTTGGCAGAAGCGACAAACATCAGAATGATGGGAACACCCAGATACTCCGAAATATTTTATTCCGATATCCCGATTATCAAAAGTCCGAAATTTCATAATACCGAAGAAATATAAAAAAATACAAAAACAAATAATTAAAAAAATATATCGAATAATCGACCGATATAATTATTCAATATTCCGAAAATTATTTTTTCCGAAAGTCATAAATACGATTTGTTTGTGGTGCGATTTTCATATGTCCGAAGAATCAAATGTTCGATGGATCGTCAGTCCGAAAAACGACATTCCGATTTTCAAAACTTCGAATAAACTGGGTTTTAGGGACAGAAACCAAATACCGAGGGAATAAAGTAGAACTTATCGCAGTATTACTTAGTGCTTTTCTGCATTTGTCTTATCTTGGAGGAATGGGACAAAGGTATATCAGTTGGGGGTCGCGTGATAAATAACCTTAGATACGCTGATGATACAACCCTTCTCGCACAGTCCAGAGAAGATATGGAAAATCTTCTGATCTGTCTCGAGACTACCAGCCTCAATTTCGGACTTGCCATCAACCGAGACAAGACAAAGATGGTGATAGTAAGCTGGACTGAAAAAAGCCGAATTAACGTACAGAGTATAGCTAATTGCGAAGTTGTACAGAGCTATATCTACCTCGGCTCTACTATCTCCAATACTGGGGGATGTGGCGACGAGATAAAACGACGGTGCGCCATCACCAGGTCAGCAGTGGAACGGCTGGGAAAGATTTGGGGGGACAGGAGGATTACCAAAAAGACCAAGGTCAGACTGATGAAATGCCTTGTCTTTCCCATCTTTCTCTATGGTGCCGAAACTTGGTCTCTGAAAATGCAGGATCGCCGTAAAATCGACGCTTTGGAGATGTGGTGCTGGAGACGCCTCCTAAAGATCCCGTGGACAGCGTTTCGCACCAATGTTTCCATCCTCAAGGAGCTTCATATTAAGAACCGGCTTTCGTCTACTGTGCAACTACGAATATTAAAGTTCTTTGGTCACATCACTAAAAATGAAAATTCCATGGAGAGACTGGTGGTTCAGGGCCAGGTAGAGGGCAAGAGATCACGTGGCCGATCACCAACTCGCTGGACTGACCTGATCAAGAAAGCTAATGAGTCCACCATGGTCCAGTGTACTCGCAACGTCTCCAATCGGCAGAAATGGAAGCACATCGCTGAAAGGGCAATCCTCGGGGAAGTCCACGCCCCGACGAACAACTCTCTGTGTACCTCGTCTGCGCAACCACGACCACTCTGACAAGAGTGTTTCGACTAAGAAGATTTCTGCATTGGGTCTTGCTAGCTGCTAGCTGCGTGAGGAGCGTAGGCCGAAGGCCGGTGGAGCGACCACGATATTTGTGACAGAAAGTGTGTGTTATGTAAAATGCGAGCGTAGCGAGCGCGCATCACTTAGTCGAATTTTAATTAATCGGTATTTTAATAATTGGGATTCTTACTTTTAATGTTTCGTATTCTCACTAATTCGGTCTATTGAAATTCGGTATTTTGGGAATAGTAATTATGAACGTTAGAAATATTAAAATTTAGGAATTATAAAAATAGGATTAATGATAAATCGAAGTTAATATTCGGAATTTTGAACCATTCGGAATTATGGAAATCGATATTTTGAAATTCGGTTTTGTGACTTTCGGAATAAAGTTTTTCGTATTTATGTAGTTAGTGGAGTGAGATATGCGGAAACTCAAGACCGTTCGCAATGGAGGACTACTGTGTACGGTGCTGTGCAGATACCTAAGCAGTGACCTTTATTCCGCCTATTAACAACTGTTCCACAAAAGTAAATAGCAGTAGATAGATAAGTGTTGTGTGACGTTTATCTTATTTTCCACTTAACATTTGGATGGCAATTTAAACTGTCAAGATTAACGTTATTTTGGAAGATTCAGCTGTGTTGTCGCAGACTCATGAAAGATATTATGTATCTTTTTATCTTGTCTTATCTCTCTCACGCGTATACTAATCAAATAAAGTCAAATATGAGAGTTTATGTTCAAACATAAATTAAATACGAATTACTTTACTCTACCGTAATTAAACTAAGTACTAATATATCAACAACTTTGTAAACTGATGAGAGTAAAACAGCTCGCTTGTTCTCAGCATATCGTTGATTAAAAAGACAGAACCCATGCCTCAACTTAAAGAATTTGGCGGAATTGAAGCATTGGAGTCAGTTTTAGGGTTCCATACCTCAAAACGTCGAAAAAACGGAAACATTTTAGGATCACTTTCTTGTCCGTCTGTCCGTCTGTCTGTCAAGACCCTTTATCTCGGAAATGCGTGGAGGTATCGAGTTGAAATTAGAACCGTATACTGAGGCCTATATTCCTTTAAAGCTGTGAAAACAACAAACTTCTTAGTTAAATTAAAAAAGATACGGCCATTATGCCGTAAAAACGTATATTTCGACACTCTCAAGGGAATCAAAATTTACAGGGTACTTCCCGTTGACCTAGAATCATGAAATTGGGCGAGAAGCGATGTCTTACAACACATGTAAAGGGGAAAATCTGAAAACCGTAAACCGTAACCGGTTTTCAGATTTTTCCCCATTTTGTTATTAAAATAACAAAATACCTGCAAGATTATTCGGAACACGAGTCCAACACGCACTTGGCCGGTTTATTAAATCAAACCATGATATGTAAAAAATAACTTGCAATTTTATTTGCCTCCAAGATCATCCATTCTATTTTAAATATCATTATTTTATAATAGTTTAGAATTTATATACCGCTTTGCATTATTAATTATAAGTAAGCACATATGTAACATCGCTATAAAAAGTTCCTAAAAACACTGATGTTAAATCAGTTCTCCAGAACCATGGGTCAATTAATTTAAAACTTAATCTTAACCTAGGCACAGAAGTTAGGCAGGTTACATAATTTAAACCTTTTATGTTTAAATTATGTAACCTGCATATCTTCCGCCAGTTTAATTTATTTTCTAAATACAAGCCACGCATACAATCCCTATTGTTTAATGGCTGGCATCAATACAATCAAGTTTGTATGAGACAAAGTCCTGTAAAGCGTTACAATTCATATAAATATATCTATACAAATATATTCCAACCCCATTATTTACTATACACGTATTTGATACTATGTACAAATCACTAACAATATTATTTCGCATCCACTTTTTACTTGATATTTCAATACTAATGCGTCACGGTTCCAAAAATGAGTGCAAGACCTAATCTAAATGACTATGTCCTTGTATACTTTGTTGTTCAAAACTAATAAAAAAAACATTTCCTGTCGTGTCTACAGTACATTAATAATTTAGTAGTTAATTATCTTAAGCTAGGCCACAGTCTATAAAATTAATAACACAAAATTCAACTAAGTATTTCCTACTAAGTTGTGTACTTTTACCTACACCGATACAGTCACAAGTTCACAAACTGACCCCGTGGATGAGGTAGAATCTAATTCGTTTTTGATAATATTTACAATATAATAAATCTACAGCATTTTAATTTTCGCATTACTTTACTTGCTCGCAGTTCTTGCCTTTTTCCCAAATGCTTCTCCCTCTTCTATTGTGGTTGTAAGTTCGCAACCTTTGGTTTCAGGTAGAAGTATGGTTATACCAGCTGCTAACAGCGGCAACACCGCAAACGCAACTGGAGGCATCCACAATGCCTTAGCTCTGCTTTCAATGACAAAGGGTGCTACCATAGAACCAATGCGAGCTGCCATCGATGAGAAGCCGAGAGCAGCGTTTCGAACCACAGTAGGAAATAGCTCTGTACAATACAAATATACAACTACAAAAACAATAAAACTAGCTACAACGCCAATGCTGGCGCAAATGACAGAACCTACCCCTTCAGGTATTACCGCTAAAATTAATAAACAAAATGCACATATTAGGTGAAATATTATCACAATGGACTTTCTTCCTATAAATTTCAAAAGAGGTATAGACATAAACGTGCCGAGCAAGGTGACGCTCGCACTGCATGCTACATTGATGAAAGCATTACCGCTAAGCTGACCTACATACTGCGAAACACCATAAAAACAGTAACTACACGTCAGCCAGTTAAATGACATGGCTATGATATTTTTCCTAAGATTTGGAGTTCGAAAGAGATCCAGAATATTGCCCTTCTTTAATTGGTGCTTCTCCAGAGATGCTTGGTACGCCTCGATGTCCGCTCTGATATTCTCTGTAGGACGATTGTTTCTGTAAAACACAGCAATAATTTGAAAGATATTCTTTAACTAAAAACGTTTCTAATTGATTTTAACAGCAGGCGGAAAAAACTTACATCTTAGCAACTCGTTCTAGTATCGTAATAGCTTCTTCTGTCCGTTTTACGGCTATCAGCCACCTTGGAGTTTCAGGCACCAAGAAGAAGTATGATAATAGGATAATAACAGGCGCAGATATCGATAACTGGAAATCTGAGTAGTCTCTGAAGAAGTAGGCGAATAGTGGCAGCATCATGTGACCCAAATTAAATGGTACTTGATACAGAGCAGAGATGACATCTCTGTACTGTGTGCCGACAAACTCCATAACAATTACAAATCCAGTAACCATGGTGCCGCCCACGGACATACCGACGAAGAATCGTAAGAATGTAAACGTCCAATAATCTGGAGCGTACGCAGCCGCTACTCCACACGATACCTGGATAACCACAGCAATGAGAAGAGGATATTTCCTCCCGAACCTAAAAAGCAAGCACATTGTTTCTAAAGAATGACAACACATATTGATTAAGTACAGACATAGTAAAACTAAAGTATAAAATGAACATTAGGTACCTGTCAGAAGCCATTCCAAAAAATACACTGCCCAATAATGTTCCTAATTGGAATAAGGTTTGTGTAAAACTGGTAAGCCATCTTCTATCGCATATCAAATCCCATTCCATTATTATGGTTCTCGAGAAAATTGAAGTATCATACGTTGGCTCTGGACATGGACATGTATTATTCGTTCCTGGTGTTCCACAGCTGTATGACACTTTTGGAGACAAAAACAGAATAGCCATCTGATGAAAAGCTACTGGGAATTTCGTTAAGAATATTAAGAGGCATAGCCATAGGTGATATTTTCCAAATGAACCAATCACTTTTTGAATCAAATCTGGTGTCCCCGCGTTGGGTGGTTTTACCCCTGAAAACAATGAAAAAACATGATTATCAATTATGTAAAATAATTAAACATGCACATTATTATACTATATAAAGCTCGATTACCACTGACTGACTGACTCACTCACTGACAGAATTGTTCTCCCAGATGGTGGATGGGAAGGGGGGTATATTTTGACAGATTCGTAAACAAGTAACTCTGAATAGTTTGGGAAAAGTGCCAAACCTCCCCTTTTCGTCCCCCTTCCTCCCCCTCCCTATCGTATCTCGGAAATCAAGAGACTTGGAACATTTTTTTTTTCAGATTCGTATAGAGGAGGCTCGGGAAAGTAAAAACCAGTTTTCGAAATTGACCCTTTTTCCCCCCTTCTCCCCCCTTTAGGTGGATCTCGGAAGTTGAGAGACTTGGAACATTTTTTTTTTCAGATTCGTAAGAAGGGGCCTAGAGTTAGTCAAAACCATTTTTCAAAACTCCCCATTTTCCCCCCCTTCACCCCTCCCCTCATCGTATCTCGGAAACTAGGACACGTAGCGGCTTTTTGATTTTTGCTATATATTATTATTGAGGGGCGTTTAAATTTGTAAACGGAGGGTATCCTCCCCTCCCCAACCTCCCCTAAAATTGAAAGGGCTGTAACTTCGTAACGGTTAGAGATAGCCATTGGGTGCTTGAACAAATATTATAGTAGGCGTCGAAACCTGTCCGGTGGTGGTAGGTTCTAACGATTTTCACGATTCAGCTTTTAACGATTCTAATGAATTCTTATTTTTATTTTTTATTGATTTAGTTTTTAGAATGTTTTAGGGGTTCTTAAGGGTTTTCATACTGATTTAGGGGTAGTTGTAACGGATTTTCCAATTCGTTTAAGGATTCTTACGGATTCTCAAAATTTTAGAAGGGTAAGAAATACTCAAGAACACGACGACACGCGAGCTGCGCGCAGCTCGCGCACCCACGCAAATACTAGTAATAGTATACTGTTGAATTTAGACTTCAACGTTACCTTTTATGGCACTTACAAATCTTTTCATGTCACATTGATACGGCGTTCGATACTCATCGATTGTTGCTGTTTGTTAGTTTTCTAATTTTAAAATACTTTTGTAACAAAAGATTAAAAAACGATTTTAAATTGAATTAAATTACATTTAAATCATCATAACACAACAAAATATTATTAATCTACATTTAATAATATTTAGTTGTGTTATGATGCTTTAAATGTCGAGAAGAAATAATCACAAAATTAGTTACGGTAGCAAATGGGTTATCCCTATAACAATATTAACTGTCAGTTATCATTGTACTGGTCAGTGACCAACGTCAACTTTGACATACTGTGATTGGAACAGGTTCATCATAATATTAGTTATGTATAACTTGAAATTTATTGTTCATCTATTACAATTAATGTACCAATATAAATACTTTCACATTGTGTATTTACAGCAAACATTATAGATCATTAAACTGCGGGTAAATTATGATGACACTCATTATCATTTAATAATGGGACAAAAATTATTTTCACAATCTTGCGGTATATTTTCATTTAAAATTAAAATTACGTCGTGGACGATACGTATATGCAACTGCAAGCCTAGTACTTTTTGCTCCTAATAATTCATAAAATGGATCACTCGAAAAGAAATAAAAAAAATTGTTAAAAACGAATAGGTACCAAACGGTAGTTTCGAGGAGAATAAAGAAATATGAGCCCCGTTTAAACTTTCACACAATTTAACTATACAATACCTCACTTAACTTCACGTAACTCGCTTGAGAGTCGAGAGGAGTAAAGTGAATTTCCTACCCTTGTATTTTTTTTTTAATACTGTTAAATGTAACAGTGCTATCTCCAGTGCGGTAAAGTGATCAAAGAGAATACGAGTGGTAATTATGTCCCACCAAAATCAATTAATAGACATAATTATAGTAGACTGCATTTTTTGTAGATACCACATTGTGCTTTCAGGGACAGATTGGTCGGACAGAGTGGAATAATACTAAAAAATCCTATCTCTATACACGCAGAAAAATTTATAATATAACCAACCTACTCACTGATCAATCATTCAGAACAAGTAATATTCGAGAAATGCAAAATGACTCTCCTTTGTTGTGGCTAAGTGGTTCGTTATTTGATAAATCAATTTAACTGGTATCAAACTAGTTCCAATTTAATACTCTTGACTTGCCATCTCGTAATGAGGCGAACATCAAGCTCTTTAGTCCTTGAGAGGGATGTAGGTAGAGATGTAGCACACCATCGCACATAAAAGTATGGTTATATTACTATCGTTTTGCGGAAGTAGTCACTACGTAAATGATCACCGGTGTATGACACATTATATGCGTATTTAATTAACTAAAAGGGATAAAACGTTTAGTGCTCTTGTACTAGGTATTCCATCCCGGTCGTTTATTATGTACTTAACGTATAAATACTTACATTTTTGGGTATACATAAAATATGATTCCTAAGTATATTTACATATTATATGTTTGCCAGCAAACGTTAATGCAGTTATATCTAGATAAAATAATTTAGCCTTGGGAAAATCGAGTCTCAAAACTTGCAAGTTTTGACACTCGATTTTCCGAAGGCTGCCTGCTACATTCCATTTTTTATTTATTTACATAGTAATAGATATGAAACCAAAGGACAGGCACTGCAATCACTAGGCCACAAATATAAATAACATGAATTTGCAAACTTTAACACATCTGTCTCAGTGTCAATGCTAATTCGCCAAGGCCTATAATATCGGGGTCAACACACGATGTAAAAGTCAATACACTCACTTTCACTACAATTAATTCGCTTACCGTTACGCTCCTGCATTTCCATTTTATTTATTAATATTTTGTATTTAAACTAGTGTCACTGCGTGGTTTGATAGTTTTATCACACGTAAGTTAGCATAGACACTTCTTTTTGCCGATGCGGTGTTGTGCACTACGCGGCGCGTTGCTACTGACTAACAACATTGCTATGTTACTGTACTGAGCGCAGAGCTGCGCCCGCGCCGCAAATCGTAGCCGCACCGCACGCCATGCGCCGCCTGCCGCCGTTCTCTTCGCTATCAGTGTTAGTGTTAGTGTACCAGCCGCGAGGAAATGTCAGTCTATTGATATTATTGTGACAACAACGAGAAACTAGAAAGATAACAGCTATCAAATAAGATGTATTTATCCCCGGTAGGTAGTAGATTTAATCTTATTTATAAGTACGTAATACTTCCTTGTAGCCCAAGATCCAACACCAGAAGATCATTAGCCTACAGCAGTGCTCTGCTGGATGGGGACCTCTATAAACGACCCACCATACAATAACTATTAGATTCTCAGTAACTCTCATCCATAGCTTTCACTAGCCACCCTGTGAAGACCGTCGTTCCACCTTGCTTGAGGCGTCCCACTGTACGCCAGTCGATTTGCGGCCTCCACTCAAAAACACACGTCTACCCGTGGTCATTGGTTCTACGGATAATATTGGCGACTGTCATAATGAACTTCAAAGATTAAAATACCGATTTACTGTATTGAATATAGTAATATATTATTATATAAAGTAAAATATGACTGCGAGTTAGGTTGTTTGTTTGTCACGTCTTCTCCAATAATGACTACTCAACAGATCGTCATGTTTGGCACACAATCACACAAGTAGATCTGGATTAGAATGTATTATTGAACCTGGCAATAATATTATGTTCCAGTCGTGATCTTTTTAGCCTGATCAGTTAAAAAAAAATTCGTTTAAATAATGCGGAGGCGCCGCAGTCACGCACGCCCCCTTAAAGTTTAGGCCTATTAAGAAAGCGTCAATTTGGCGCGCAAAATAACGATAACTGTCGTTTGGCGTGCGTCATCAGTGCGCTCGGCCTATCGGTATTGTCTTTCATTCATTATTTCTACACAAAGTCAACGGGGCGGGGGAATAGAGAGCGTTTCTATGTTGTGACTGCAAGCAAAAATTAGCTTAGATCAGGCGGGAGTGTCCACGATAGTTAGTTCCTGTGCCATTATTTCAAACCTCCTTATAGGCTCAGCCGCGAGCAAAAGCTAGTCGACTATAGAATTGAACTCGGTAACCACTTAATGAGCAACATTAGGCCTGATTTGTCAGCAGGAGAATAACTAGTCATATCCGGTACGTTTAATTTGTGCAATGACAAATCGTCAAACGAGTATGATGATAAAATTTTATAAAGGTGGAATTAGAATTAAACGAACAAAGTACCAGAGCAAGAGTATGGGCATTTCTGTTCAGTAGAAAAAGTATCCATAACCGATTTGGACCGGTAAAGTGATAAATGATGACAATGACGAAAGTCTCTGAGCTGACTACCGACGCCTCTTTAGCCGCGTTTAAACGCTTTATCTCGCGTCAAGGGCCAGTGTCTTTATTCGGATAACGCCACTAATTTCGTTGGTGCTAAAGCTCAACTAGATGAACTTTATAATTTCTTAATAAGTTCAAATCTCAATTCATCTCTTTTAAACGACTTATCAACTCGCCGCATTAAGTGGAAAATTATTCTACCTTCCTCCCCTCATTTTGGCGCCATGTAGGACGCCAATAATAAAAACGCACCTTTATCGCGTGATCGGGAAACAACTCCTCACTTATGAAGAGTTACAAACTGTACTCATTCAAATCGAGTGCATTATTAACTCGCGCCCTCTGAGCGTGTTGTCTTCTGATCCGCATCCTGAAGTTATAACTCCCACTCATTTTTTAATGTCGACTCCATTGCAGTACTTGCCGGCAGCCGATTTATCTAGTCAGCGTCTAGTAGTATCTAAACAGTTGTTAGATAGTATGGTCCAATATATTTGGAAGAATTGGCACTTGGAGTACCTGCATACGTTGCATGTTAGGCAAAAATGGGCAACTTCGGACAACCCTGTAGAAGTTGTAACTGTCGTACTCGTGGGTCAGGATAACTCGCCTCCTTTGAGTTGGCCATTAGGAGTCATAACTGAGGTTTATAAAGGAACCGACAGAGTCGCTCGCGTTGCAATGGTGAGGACAAAGTTTGGGAATTTTAAACGCTCTGTCACTAAATAATAGACTGTGGTTATTAATTGAAGGAAGGTAAAATCATGAAAGATGAAAATCAATTAACTGTTTTTTAGATTGATTGGTTTTAATTGATTAATTGTTTGTACAAATAAAAGCTACTGGCCTGAAATAAAATTATTATTTATTTATTGTCATGATAACGTCTTATACATTGATGAAACGGGTTATTGTACATTCGTCACAAAGTTAATTCGTCACATTTTTGTAAACTCCATACATTGAAAGTATATTCGTCACATGCATAAAAACTATGTGTAAATTCGTCACAAGTCTTTATAGGTACATAATTTACTGGTAGCAAACAAAATTATTGGTTTTGAGCGCTCGTAATGAAAATGATTTCTAAAATCTTTATTTCCTTCTGCGCTCCTGCACATGCTATCACACGCTCGCTCGCTCGCTGTATCTATCTTTGTCTAGCCGTACTGCAGCAGCGGAGTAAGGTGGAAAGGCAGCCACTGCCATTCTTTTCGAGGAACCTCAGCCCTTCGCAGAGGAAGTACAGCCCGTACGATCGAGAGCTGTTGGAAATATACGAGGCAATCAGGTCCTTCCGTTTTATTCCGCAAAATTTATCATATCGGCCGTTTATCATAGATAAACGTTAGTAATGGAATGTATTCGTTGGAAGTAAAACAGAAAAAAAAAGTTTTGGAGTATACTGTTTGAAAACGATTTCAAGGCCTGTACTATTACTACTAGCGATAGACTTGACTGGGGGAGGTTCGGAGAGGTTAGTAGTGGAAGATTTTTTTATAGTATTAAAAAGAAAATATTTGAAGCTCTTAAGTTGAGTCAAACTTATTTCGGAGCGATATTTACTGGATAAAGTCTGTTTGAAGATGGATACGATTACTATAAACGTTAGAATATTGACTGAGGCGGGTTCGTAGAGGTTAGTAGTGGAAAAAAAATCGATAGTTAAGTAGTAAAGATACAAGTCGATTAGAAGCTGAAGGCAAATCAACATATTGCAATAAATATAATTATATTTAATTGTAAGAAAAACTGTATTTTTTTTTGTAGACGTAAATTAACATTAAAAAAACGTGATTATTGATTAAACGTGATTTAATTATCTCTCTTTTATTTTTCTTTTTTTTTTTTACTAGCAGTTTATTTTTTATTTTACAAAAGACTAAAACATTTATTTGAATTCAGCCGCCAGTCTCTTGGGGACATTACCAGTTGACAGTGTTGAGGAGTTTTTTGACGCCATTTTTTAAGTTTTTAGTTTAAGTTAGTTAGTTTAGTTTATTTTATTAGATTTGTAAATTGTAAATAATGTACCTACTTACTGAATACAAATAAATGTTTAAGTAATTTGTAAAATAAAAAATATTTTTTTTCTTATAATTGTAATGTTGTAAGCAAATCAGCCACTTGCAATACATGTTTATTTAGGATTAGGCGTGTCACGCAAGTCACGCTGTCCTTGACAACGCGGCCTTAAAATAGAACAAAACCAGACAATATTAGCATATATTTTAGCTGTAAGTAGAACTGTGATTTATATGTGAATTTCTGTGATTATTAAAAATAAATAAATAACGTTATAATCTACTTATTGTTTGTTTTTTCTGCTGTCTGTACGGAAATAAACAATATGGCGGATTTTCCTTCATGAAAATAGAGTTGTGGCGAGTTTACACATACTTTTTTTCGTGGCGAATTAACTTTGTGACGAATGTACAATAACCCGATGAAACCAGCTGCACGCACGAAAAAATGTCACGATGTCACGTCCGTCACATCACGTTCCACAAGCGAGAGCGCAGAACAAGCGACGATCGGCCTTATGACGTTGAGTTCAGTTGAGTTACGTTTATTGTAGTTACGTTGAGTCGATATGACGTTGTCACGAAAAATTATCGTCCACCGACTTTACAGGCAACCACTTTTTTAGAAATAATTTGTTACACTGCAATATCGTGGCAGTCGCAACGGCGGCGGCGGCGGCGCCCTGAAAGCGTTGTTGTATTGAACACGCACGCAACCCATTGGCTGCACGTTTAGTAAAGTTGATTCATAGGGCGCTCGAGTACAAATGTGCTGTATGCTTTAAAAATCGTGATTTTGACTGCATCGGTACATCGAGCGAAACTACGGGCCGACATATTCACCCGCACCGCCAATGTTCTGCGTTCCCGTTCAACATCCTCATCATCTTTATGATCATCAGCAATGAAATGTCCAAGGTATTTGAAGCGGTGTACCCAAAGAATCGGACGTCATAAATTTTAATAGGTGGGACATTTTCTGGACATTTCTTGCCAGCAGCCTTAAAGACCATGAGTTCCGACTTTTTCACATTGTATGTAGCCCATGGTTGGCAGCGTACTTCTCACAAATCTTAACCAATTTTCTGAGTGCACTGACCGAGCAGCACACTGTGCACAGCCCACATGCGCGTTGCTGAGTTCCTCGATCAATGCATTCATCTGTATCTACAGATTAAAAAGATTAGGGGATGTTAAGTCCCCCTGCCTAACGCTACATTCCAACCTGTCTGGTACAGACGACTCATTCCCCACCTTACAACGTTAGTTTGGTTGTCATACCAGTATTAAAAAACGTTCAGCAACTCGTTGGGTATACCTGTAGCCTTTAACTTATCCTAGAGAATGTCGTATGAGACTAAGGCCTTGGGGGCCGCCGAGCGAGCGAATCGCGGCGTTTCAACGTATTTCTATACGGTCGCGAGAGTGTAGTATAGAAAAACGTAAGCAAGGACGATAACATCACCGCGATTCTCTCGCTCGTAGAGGCGGCCCCTAGGAGAGATCTAGAAACGCCCCGTAAAGTAAACTGGTATACTCCTGTCACTATAGTACCTGGCAGGGTGCTTAAGACAACCGATTGAACTTTCGGTGGATAAAACAGGTCGAAAACCGTGCATCAAACTTTCCGCGCTTCTACCATATCATCCAAAATTGTGGAAAAACTAATAAATAATAGACTCATTAACTACTTAAGTAAATACGACTTACTGTCGCCTACACAATTTGGGTTTAGACAAGGTGTATCAACCGAGGATGCAGTAACCGCCCTAACATCGCTAGTAGCTGATACTATGGATAGTGGCAACAAATGTGTTACTGTCTTCTTGGACCTGAAAAAAGCGTTTGACACCGTCTCTGTTCCAACCCTTGTGAGTAAATTGGAAAAATACGGAATAAGAGGAACCCCACTTGCCCTTTTAAAAAACTATCTATGTAATAGGAGGCAGAGTGTTAGGATTGGAAAGTATACCAGTAACTACGCGGATGTCACTTACGGCGTACCGCAAGGAAGCGTATTGGGTCCAACATTATTCTTAATTTATATCAACGATCTCTGCAATTTAAATATCAAAAACGCCAAAATTTTCTCTTATGCCGATGATACGGCTATTGTCTTTTCTGGTGCCTCTTGGGAAGATTTTGAGTACATAGCTGAAATAGGGATGGCTAGGGTAGCCAAATGGTTGAAAAAAAATTTACTTACCTTGAATACCTGTAAAACTAATTTTGTGTGTTTCGGTATTAGTGCACGGACTGAGCCGACGGATGATTTTAAAATTAAAATACATTATTGTGAGGACTTCAAAAATAAAAATTGTAATTGCCCAAAAATAAATAAAGTCAAACAAACCAAATATTTAGGGGTAATAGTAGACCAGAGATTATCTTGGTATCCCCATATCGAACAAGTTGCTAACAGGGTTAGAAAACTGTGTTGGTTATTTAGTACACTGAGACACATTGTGCCAAAAAATATAATTAGTCGCAATAACACTTCTAGAAATCTCCTTAATGAGATATACGTCGCTTTGGCTCAGTCTGTCTTAGTGTACTGTATTCCTAACTGGGGAGGATCAGCAAAAACTAAATTCTTGGAAGTCGAGCGTGCACAACGTGCCCTGATAAAAATTATGTATTTCAAGAAAATGAGATATCCCACAGATAGTCTTTATAACTTAAGCGAATTACTCTCAGTAAGAAAACTATACATAATTCAAACTATATTAAAGAAACACAAGACCCTACCTTACGATGCTTCTAAACTAACAAAACGAAGAAAGCATGCTGTTGCAGAAGTCCCCCAAACAAAAACATTGGTTGCCTCCATGCAATTTAATACACGGTCTGCTCGGTTATATAATAGAATAAATAAAGAAATATGTATATATAAAAACCAATATTATGAATGCAAGAAAAATATACTGAAATGGATCAAACCACTTACTTATAATGAAACCGAAGAGCTCTTGAAACTTACGACATAACCTATATTCTCACACAGGCACACAAAACACACACATACACGCGCACACACACTCACTCATACACACACAAAACTATCCAAAAGCCAATTTTGTCTAATTAGTTAAGATAAAATAATGTTATTAATATTTTTCTTTTTTGTTATGGAAGAGCGGAGTCTTCTAATACAGGCATTGTTTGCTTAAAAGAAGGCTCCAATCACAAACTAAGTGTGTATCTTGTTAAAGAAATATACTATTTTGATTTTTTTGATTTTGATTTTGATCATAAAGGTGCCCTTATGATGGTCTGCTGTGCAAGTCCCACATATTCCTGGGCCTCCCTGTGCGCACTACCGACATGTCCTCTCCCTATTATTAGCCTGTGCACCTTCTTCGTCTGCAATAATCGTTATTATTATTATTATTTTGGGAAAACATAATATTGTTTCTTAGCTTTTTAGCTACGTTAACGAGCCTATACCAAGTCAACGTAGCGTGTGTGTGTGTGAGTCGTGGGGAGATTTCATTTTCCTCGATTTGCATGAACGTCCTTACTATTCTGCATGTGTTTAAAATTGCGGCTTTTTGGAGTGTTATGTAGATTGAGTCCTTGAGGTCTATTAATTTGAGGCTATGGTGGAGGTGATTGGGTATAACATCCGTAGTGGAGACTACTATCGGTACTACGTAAACTTTTTCGTGTCTCCATATTCTAGTCACTTCTTTTAATTCTGCATATTTACAAATTTTCTCACCTATTGTTTTCTGCAAGTTATGCGTGTTAGGAACTGCTATGTATATAGGTAAGTGACTTTATTAACTTTATCCTGAAGTATTATGCCTGGTATATTATAATGAATGGTCCTGCCAGTCATAATGCCGCGGTCGTAGTAGAGTTTGTGTGTAGTATTTTCAAGAACTCTTTCTGGTGTGTATTTGTAGTAAGAACTATAGTATCTTGTATCAGTTTATGATTTAGAGCAAGGTGTTGGTGAATAACGTTTGCAACCTGATTATGTCTATGGGTGTAATCTGTTTGTGTAGTGTTGTGCAGGCCCCAGTGATGTGCTGAATGGTCTCCGGTTGGCTGTGATATTTGCGGCAACTATCGTTCGTTATTGTGGGGTCCTTAATAATATATTTCCTGATTTTTTTTTGTGTTTATAATTTGATCTTGTATTGCAATAACAAATCCTTCGGTTTCCGGGAATAAACTACCTCTCTTTAGCCATATTTATTTGATGCTGTCGTATCTATGTGAGACTGTTCTAAATCATGGGGACATCGCCCGTGCAATACTTTCTATTTCCAATCTTCTATCTTTTTCTTCTGTGGGTCTTCATTATTAGTGTGTTGTGTATCTATTTGTTCGTTTGGTTTAAGTGAAGTGGTGTGTAGTTGATATCGTTCATTACTATGGCTTTATGTATGTTGCTTGTGTTAGATTTAGTGTGAAAGAATGTTTTCAA
This sequence comes from Xestia xanthographa, assembly GCA_905147715.2. Taxonomy (NCBI): domain Eukaryota; kingdom Metazoa; phylum Arthropoda; class Insecta; order Lepidoptera; family Noctuidae; genus Xestia; species Xestia xanthographa. The sequence continues at coordinate 13,506,183 of LR990659.1, read as the reverse complement.
CCTACTATTTGCTTTTGCCAGAGGTGATGGACATCTATTAGGCCTCTCCTTCCGTGTTGCCCTTTGATGGTCAGCCTCTCTATTGCAGATTTAGGGGGTTAATATGTTTAGTTAGTGTCGTGCGTGTTGTTTTCCCTATTTGCTGGATAAATTATTATTAACTATTATTATTAACACCAAATCCCAATCCACCGATTGGGATTTGGTGTTAATAATAATAATATTCAAATTAAGGCAGGTCAACACTCGATCAGACTCAACTGAATTATTCTATAAATATATATTATTCTGGAGGACCTTCGGCCTGTGCAAATCTACAGATCTTGATTTCCCTCTTGGGTGCTTCTCAATTTAACAATATAGTGAATGATAAAGGCAAAATTCTTGATCTAGTTATTTCCAATAATCCCTGTAATGTTTCTCATATCTCAACTACATTACTTCCGATTGACACCTATCATCCTGTTCTGTCGTGTGAGACATGTCTTAACGTCCAAATCACACCAATGACTAAAACTCCTCTTCACAAATATTGTTTTCATAAGGCCAACTTTGACAATATTAATAGTAACATACAGAAACTAAATTGGTCAGAATTGTTATGCCCTTTGAAATCTGAAGAGGCTCTGGATAAATTCTACACTGAAATGGATAATATTATTAAACAAGACACTCCATTGGCCTGACCTAGATCAGTCAGCTATCCCATATGGTTCTCTCGTACTCTCATAACTATTTCTAAAAAGAAAGAAAAGGCATGGATCAAGTGGAAGAAATATAATAACATTTCTGACTTTGAATCATTTTCAAATTATAGAAAACAGTTTAAGGATATATGTCTTAAGTGTTTCAGATCGTATATTGGTTCTGTAGAGGATAATGTGGGCAAAAACATAAAATACTTCTGGAGCTATGTTTCCAATCGAAAAGACAAGCCTGGAATCCCGTCTAAACTTCAATACAAAAATGATGAAACAAATGATCCAAAAACGGCGTGTAATATGTTTTCTGACTTTTTTACTCTGTATATGAGCCGAAGTCTCCTTCGTTGCCTGATTGGAAGCCTCCGCAGGACAATAACGCACTACACTATGTCTCTATTTGCGACCTTTCTTTTAGTGAAGAGAACTTAATGAAGGAGCTTAACTCCTTAGATCCAGCGAAGGGCCCAGGTCCTGATGGACTTTCGCCTTACTTCCTTAGGAATACTGCGACTTCCATCTGTAAACCTCTATTTATTATTTATAATAAATGTATATCTGAGGGAGTTGTGCCTAATGTGTGGAAGCATGCGTATATTGTGCCTGTTCACAAAAGTGGATCCAAACGCAGCGTGGAACACTATCGTCCCATTTTGATCCTGCCTGCACTGTCGAAACTCTTTGAAAGGTTAGTTCATAATTAAATCTACCCTGTACTCCACAACATCATAATTCCACAACAGCACGGTTTCGTTAAGCGTCGGTCGACTAATACTAATTTATTATTATTTTCTAGCTTTTTGTTTGATTGTGTTGACAGCCGTGTACAGGTAGACGCAGTGTATACGGACTTCTGTAAAGCCTTCGACAAGGTTGACCATGAAATACTGCTAAATAAAATAGCGTTCAACGGCATACGTGGTAATCTTCTGAGGTGGTTTACCTCTTATATTACCAATCGCAGTCAGAGGGTTGTAATCAATGGTCATCAATCAAACATCGCACAAGTCACCTCTGGTGTGCCTCAAGGCTCTATACTTGGTCCCCTCTTGTTTATTTTATATATAAATGACATCAGCCAATGCTTTCGCAATACCAAATTTTTATTATATGCCGATGACCTCAAATTATATAGAGCCATACGACAACCAAGTGATTGCCTTCTGCTGCAGCAAGATTTGGACAGACTATCCTGTTATTGTCAGGAAAATAAGTTGCAACTAAGTTTACCTAAATGCAATTTCTTAAACTTCACAAAAAATAAAATCAAAATTAACTATACATATACGTTGTGCAATGCCCCCCTACTTAAAGTGAATTCTATTCGAGATTTCGGTGTTATTCTTGATTCTAAGCTTTGCTTACACTCGCGACACATAGGAAAAATTGTTAATAAAGCGTATCAAATGTACTGATTTGTAATGCGTTCAACTGTCCACTTTAAAAAGCCTTTTTCCTATTTATGCTTATATAAGTCTCTTGTACTATCTCAACTAGAGTACGCCGCGTCCGTCTGGAGTCCTTACTACAAAAAGTACGTTGAAATGATTGAGTGTGTTCAATACAAGTTCTTGCGAGCTATGCATTACAGATGCTACGGATATTATTTGCCGTACCAAGATTTACTTGCTAAGTATAAGCTCGCAACACTCGAAAACAGACGTAGGTACTTAGAAGCTATGAATTTATATAATATTGCTCGAAATAAATTTGACTGTATTGAACTGTCCAATATGTTATGTTATGCGGTTCCTAGGACGGTCCACAAGCGAAAGGTGCGCGCTGGCAGATTATTTTCCGTGGGCACTTGCAAGTCCAACTCTGGCCAGCGTTCGCCTGTTCGCAGAATGGTCGATTCCTACAATAGAACTTTCGAGCAAAATGACATTTTTGCATGTTCTCCATACAAGTTTAAACGTCTTATACTTAACACCTTCTTACACTGTTTTTCTTTTTTTTTTACAACATTTTATAAATCTCGCATTTGTAACCCTAGCGATTATTTATGTCCGTAAGGATTGAGGAGCCATTTTTTGTAGCTTAATGAAATTAATATACTTATTTAGTAGTAAGTTTAAAAAAATTGTAGGATCGATCATCGATTTTGTAGTATAATACTTCAAAAGTTATATAATCATAAAGGTGGCACCTCAATCTAAATGTTCGGATTGAGGAGCCACGTCAGAACTTTGAACATCATGGATTAATATTTATCATAATTTAGTATGATATTGTATCATTTGAGAGTAGTTAGTAGATAAAATCTGATCACGGTTGTATTAAAATTAAAAAAGTTACCATACATTATGTATGTGGCTCCTCAGACCATAATACGACTCATCATTTTTCAAAGAAGCAGTTGTTCAATTAATGCGCAATTTCTTTGTTATTTAGTAGTAAGGATATTAGATATGTAGGACAAAAATGAGTGTTTACTCATTTTTAATTAACGAATCTTGTCCTACATATCTAATATCCTTACTACTAAATAACAAAGAAATTGCGCATTAATTGAACAACTGCTTGTTTGAAAAATGTTGAGTCGTATTACGGTCTGAGGAGCCACATACATAATGTATGGTAACTTTTTTAATTTTAATACAACCGTGTTCAGATTTTGTCTACTATCTACTCTCAAATGCTACAATATCATACTAAATTATGGTAAATATTAATCCATGGTGTTCGAAGTTCTGACGTGGCTCCTCAATCCAAACATTTAGATTGAGGTGCCACCTTTATGATTCTATAACTTTTGAAGTATTATACTACAAAATCGAGGATCGATCCTACAATTTTTTTAAACTTACTACTAAATAAGTATATTAATTTCATTAAGCTACAAAAAATGGCTCCTCAATCCTTACGGACATGATTATTTCACTGTCAAGTACCTTAGAGTTAATCTGTGAACAGCGTTGTGGGCTGTGTCTATAAGCTTTGTATATTTTTCTTATGTCTATGTGTTATATTGCAGTTGTTTGTTGTTCCTTTTTGAATAAAATAAAAATAAAACTGAAGACTGAATGTGTATCGGGGCAGTAGCTGCCGAGGCATGCTTTGTCGTGCCGCGGCACGCCGGCGCCGTGGCAAGGCGCTGGAATGCCGCAGTATCCATTGAGGCAGTATCTAACCGGCTAGTGTGCGCTGACTGGCGGCAAAATCCCTTGCCATGCCGAACTTCTTTTCTATCTGGGACTTATTCGCAGATAGAAATCAACCCACCCTTCAAAGTAATATTAGTCTTGAGTACCCATAGCTCGCCGTCCGTCCGTCTCATGACGACAAGCCGTGTCATGGATTTTTAAAGTTTTACTTTTCCTGCCTGATGAATTTATTTGAGGCAAGATGTAAACATTTTTGAGCTTACTTCGCTCGCTCTTGTTACTTAGTACTTTCTCATGGATCTTAACATTGTCCGTTACAAGTCGACCAAGTAACTCCCAATAGTTCGAAACAAATCTAACCTGTTCAAGGCAAAATGTTTAACAATTTTACGAGCTCGCTACGCTCGCTCTTGCAGCCTACTTCCTCTTGAATCTTGGCTGAGTCTGCAAGTCGACCAAATAACTCTTGTATAAAGCATCGAAACAATTCTAACCTGTCTTAGGTAGCGTTTCAAAAATTTTGAGCTCGTTTCGCTCGCTATTTGAGCCTTACCTAGTTGTATTTGTTCTTAAAACTGTCTCCCTAAATCGAAGTAAACATCTTTTTCAGAATAAAAGGACCAAAGAAAAGCTAACTTCCCTGGAGTAAAGAGGTTAAATTTTCTTTTAGTTCCTAGACTATTCAAATAATAGGGAATATGCATTAAATATAAGACTCTTTCTATTTATTGAAAATGCCTTGTATTGGTGCAAAAGAACATTGTGGATCACTTGTTTAAGTTTCTAAAACTTCATCGTCCCTCGATAACGCCAGTAGTGACGTCAAAGTCTATACGTCAAAAAAACACTTTTATTTGAAAAGTACAATTTTATAATAAAATATTCGTCAAACTTTAAGTTTGACGAATATTTTATTATAAAATTGTTATTGCAATTTATGCTTGACTAGAGCACATAGGTACAATTAGAAAAAATATTTTATTAAGGCCAAAAAATTAGATGTAAACAAGGCAGACTGAGGTAAATGACGTCACATCATGGCCACGACAGTCACGGACGTTTGAACTGTCGTAGAAAGTTGCAGAAGTTTAATATTATTTTTGAGCGACAAGCAGTCGTTGAACGTAACTTTTAATAATTTTCTTGGGTTGATATAAGTGTATTTTATTGATTTAAGTGAAGAAAAAAATACATGCATATTCCCTATTGTTCAAAATTTTTGATTCTTAGAACTTCAGCTGCAGCCGTAAAGGAAACTTAACCCTTACAAATCCGTTGTACTCGCACCTAAGACCGTATATTTGTTCTTTAAAAAAAAAATGTTTATCAATTAATAGGCTAACTAATTGATAACGTCCTTTTTAGGGTTCCATACCTCAAAAGGTAAAAAAGGAACCCTTATAAGATCATTCTTGTCCGTCTGTCAGTGTGTCACCACCGATTTTCCTTTCTAAGGAAGGGGTGGACCTAGCAAGTTGAACTTTATACCGTATACTGAAGTTTATAGTCCCTATTAGGTGTATAAAAATCAAGGTCCTGAGTCAACACGATAAAAAGATATGGGCAAAGTACCAAAATGTACATTAATTTTTTAACTTTTTTATTTTTCGGAATTTTCCCTGTACTATAGGACTTTTCTTTTAACCAAAATTGACAGTTCTAGGTCAACCGGAAGTACCCTATACTATATACCTTGTTTTGGGTCGAAAACCTATATGGTAGTTCCCGTTGCCCTAGAATCATGAAATTTGGCGAGAAGCAATGTCTTACAGCACATGTAAAGGGAAATATCTGAAAACCGTAAATATGTAGTTAAATGAAAAAATACCTACAAGATCATACGGAACCCTCGGTGCGCGAGTCCAACTCGTACTTGGCCGGTTTATTTAAATCGACAACATCGCATATAATTTCAGTAAGCCTAGGTCGAAGGAGGAGGTTCCCGCACACCTATTGTTTTTGCTATGGGTTGCTGAGTTTTGCACACGTAGACTTTAGAATAAACTTATTCGGACATATTCACAGGGACATTAATGTAAGAAAAGTGCAGCTGTTCGTCTTTTACAACAATTTCAATGTATTGTGTCAACGTCTCGTTGTTTATGCATGTATAAATAATCGAATACTGTAAAAACGTGCAGCGTAAGTATTGCTGTGTGAACACAGCCTAAAAATCCTAACATGCAACAGAAACAAAAAATATATAAACATGTTAATAAAATAAATTGGTGTTAAGCAAAAATACACGAAAAAAACAATAAAAACAAAAACACAATCATAAACATTTTAATAAAATAAATCGTTGTAATACAAAATATAACATTTTAATCAAATAAATTGTTGTAAAACAAAATAATAAAATATAGACATTATGAATATTTATTTATAATTTGATATATCTTGACATTGTGAATATTTAAATTCAAATATTCTTATTTTTTTGCAATTTGGAGGTCAGTGTTAGGTTGTATACGTAAGGGCCTGCTCAGACGACAGACTTTTGTGCGATCGAGTATGTGGCGCACAAAATGTCTGCATTTCATACAAAAAGTCCGTCGCGTATTTTACGCAGACTCAACGCACACGATGCACATCTTCATAGTACTATCGGGGTCTTTTCCGCCTGACCAGTTTAATTTTTTTTTCGCTTAAAACATGCGGAGGCGCCGAGCCACGCCCCCTTAAAGTTTGGGCCTATTAGGAAAGCGTCAACTTTGGCGCGCAAAATAACAATAACTCTCGTTTGGCGTACGTCGCCAGTGCGCTCGGCCGATTCGGTATCTTTTCATTCATATTTCTATACAAAATCAACGGGGCGGGGCTAGAGAGCGTTTCTATGTTGCGAGTGCAAGCAAAAATTGGCTTAGTGGTGGTCAGGCGGGAGTGTCCTCGATAGTACATTACATCCCCCACTAACGAAATCAGATTGCATACTAAAAGTGCGCCGTCTGCGTTACCACGTGTTGGAGCAAACGTTCTATTTCTTCGCGCACTTTATGTGCGGCATGGCGCGGCGCGATCTGTCAGAATGACACGGATTTTTTGGCCACCGATTGACTTTTTGCGCGTCGTATGCGTTACAGCATATAATTGCTTAGGTTCTATTTTCACAGACTAAAAAGTGCGTCACGGATAGTCTATCGGCTGCGCAGGCCCTAAGAAATATGGCTTTACAATATTATGTGAAATGAATTACCCCTGGATGCGAGTCAAACGGAACCGGTCAATGTGGTGACACTCGGGGGAGGCATGTCCAGCAGTGGACATCTTACGGCTGAAATTATGATAATGAAATTATGTGATAAAACCCTCTCATTTCATTTAACCCCGTAGAATGACTAAATTCAAACAAATTGCAAAAAGCATAAGAAAATGTTAATATTTCTAGCTACCCTGGCACTTTTACTTTTATAGTTGATGGAGCTAAACTCGAATTCCAGTCATAATGACTCTGTTACTTGTTACTAATTAAGGTCCTACTTACTAATCAGTACGGTTATAAGGAGTGAAATTTAAACCAATGTCCATGTTCCATTCTCTGTCAGACGGCACCGTACCAAGTACTCTAAATAAACCGATGTAATAATCAAAGGGTAATTCCCTATGGCACTAAGTCCGCCTCTGTATTTTGTGCTTGTTGGTTTACATTTTAACGTGCAAAAATAATAAATAAAGATGAAAATCCACAGAACGGTCGCCAAAACTATTTAAACGTGTCGAAACAGCAGTGCAAGTACGTAGCACTCGATTCGATATGATTCGATAAATATGACAGTTATTCTCGATAAAATGAGTTTTTAACCAATCGAAAATTCGGATTTATCGAATCGTATCGATTCGATTGTTATCGATTGCTACGTACTTGCAGTGCAGATGGAAATATTTTTCGGTTTCTAATACAGGATGACTTTTTTATCACTTTCCAAAAAAAAATGGGTATAATTGGTGAACGGAGTAGAAGCAAATGGCATTCTTAGTTTTTTTTTTCTAAAAAAAGTATTTGAAATTCGAAATTTATAATTTTTCAAAATTTCTCTTTCTTTGTTCAAATATGAAAAGTTTACTTGAAATTTGAAGCGTTTTTTGATGATAGATCAATTTTTTTCTAAGCTGTGGTAAAAAGAAAAATAAAACTAGGTATGCCATAAGCTTCTACTCCGTTTACCTAATATGCCCATTTTTTTGGAAATTGATAAAAAAGTCATCCGGTATAAATACAAGCCAATACATAATTAAGAAGATTTTTATTTTTTAATAAATATTGATTCCTAACCCTCTGATCGACAGTAGGCATTGAATTCAAGGCTACGTCTGAGCCGACATCACGGTTCCTTTGAAAGTTATCAGGTGGCAAAGGTGTATAAGATTGGTCCTCACTTTCGTCATAGTATAAAGCTCACTTTTGATTTTATTTGGAACAATTTATTATAAACCACCTCGTCCAGTGTCAGACACTTCAGACGGT